>CM070063.1:21673498-24250571 GCA_036320875.1 Cotoneaster glaucophyllus
TACGTTATGGTTTCGTCACCTTCCAGTTGTCGACCAGCACAACTTGATTTGGAGTCCTAATGGACATTCCGGGTCGAGGTGTGTCAGTTTGGTATCAGAGCATAAGTTGGGCAGTATTGCGTTTATCACACGCGTGATGTAAGCATTCTTGGTTCTTAAACCTAAATGTCAAATCTTGCCACCTCATTGAATACGAAAAATGTTTTAGCTTTTTCTAAGTCTTGAGTGACTTAGTTGACTTATCGACCTTTTAGAAAATTATTTTGGCGAACGCCTCTAAATTATAAGTGAAGAATTCCCCTGCCAAGGAAAGATGTAGATTTGAGATAAGTTGATGGCCCTGAAGCAGGGTTACTATATCGACAGTTGTGCATCACGGGAGAATTCCCTACCAGTTCCACTAGTAACTAGTCATTTCTTCCAACCTATTGAGTTAGGAAACCATAAATAGTCTTGATTCCTTGGCAGTACCCGCTAGTGTATCACCTATTAGAATCCCTACGAAGTTTTAGCTTTCGTCGAAATTTCCAGAATTGTCTTGAGTGACAGTGGGGTGCTAAAAGGGTAGCACTTGATGTAAGAACATCAGGGGGACAATCACTTTCGGTCCCTGATAGCACTAATCTTTCCAAACGCACTAGTGATTATTCCGGATCTTCAGGGGGCAGATCGACTTCCGTCTAAGTCTGTCCTAAAGTAGATTATTAGAAAATTCTTTTTCGGCCTTAGGACATTCCAGCCAACGCTAGTTCCTGAGTTTCTTTTGGTGACTTACTCGTCATTTCAACAAGCATAGGCACCGGTGTACGAGTTGTTATACCTACAGTTAGTCGAAATCTCTGAAGTAGTAAGTATTTTCTTTAGAATTAATGAAACCACCTCACCGGGCCAATTCCTTACTAATCATTCAAAACCAATTATCTGAGTGGGCTCTAGCCTGTAATCAGCCTATGGTGCCACTATTAATTGACGATATTGTCTGATATCCAGAAATTGTCAACTAGTGTTCTTTTAGCCTCTCGACATAATTTTTTCGCTAAATTCGAGAGGAATTTAATATGAAGATGCTCGCTAAGGCATTATGGACTACATGGTACGTTTGTCGCTTTTGTATCTTATGATGCGTGGTTCACTTCCAAGCATTGAGAAGTCTTCTTGAAGGCTATGAGTACGAAGTTGTTACTCGGTACTGCACTTTATTCTTAGACTGATGGTTAGTCTCAACAAACTACACAGACCTTACTGTACGTGTTGCGTTTTATTCGTTCTACATACTTAGTAAGTTTGTAGCAAACATTTATTTTATTAGGGTTGTGTGTAACTATGGTTACACTTTTGATTTTTGGGTATGACACAATTTAAGACATTGTATGGACACTTTATGCACAATGCATAATTGGCAGGTGAGTATTGCGAACAGGTAGCTGAATGTTTGAGATTGCGATATAGAAAATTTTATATTATCGACAATATTGCTCGAGAGTGTAGTTCGCGAGCATGATCAAGGCTTTGACCAAACGATTTATGTGTATTTCTCAATGGGGGCATGATGGTAATCTTGCACCCTCGAGATTTTGTTACTTACTTATCGGGACAACAGTGAGTTGTTGGTATTGTGGGCTGCAGACCGTAGTATGGATAACTTATTTGTTGAACTCGTTGAGTAAGTGGACATTTAGATCCGTTTACGTTATTATTTTAGTTATTTATATGTTTAGTTACTTATTTATCATTTGGGCTCAATCCAAAGATACTACATACATACCTTCGGAGTACGATACGCTACAAGTGCGTAGGTAAAATTTTTCTATGCTCAGTTTTTATTTCAGTACAACTATTTCTATGGTATTACGTATTTGGACATTATACTTTATACGTCTATTTTTGATCCTATGTTTTTATAAAAGTATTAGATTTTAGTATTGTGCTAATGGAGACGGAAAGTATAAGCTTGAAGGTATGAAAGAGGAATAATTGCAATCCGATTGCGACAGAATGACATTCTCTTTTATGCAGCCGCTCTAACCCGATTTCTCCTTGTATATGTATTTATATACATATTTTCTCCTTATTTTTGAGGATTTTACATTTAACAAGTTATTTTAAATTTCGGGGACGAAATTTTCTTCAGAGGGTAGATTGTAACTACTCGTTCCCAATTTTACGGTTTTTATAATTTTAATAAGTGAATTTACGAAAATGCCCTTCTGGAGTAATGGGATGAGCCACGTGTGTGGCTGAGATTGAAAAGATGGATGGTTGGGATGAGAAGAAGAGAAGAAAAATGAGAGAAAGGAGGAATGAAACCGGCCAATGAGGAAGAAAGGAAATGAGGGAAAGGAAGGAAGGGAGAAGGAGAGAACCGGCCAAACCCGGTTTCTCCACCGGACCCGCCAACATGACCCGCTCATATCTCCTTCATACGAACTCTGTTTTGGGTGATCTTGGTGTCCATGGAAAGCCCTTGACGAGCTCTACCCATTTTTCCAGTTCGAAGCCACAAAGCCCACGACCTTTCGGCGACTTTAATCTTTTTCACGTGGCTCCGGCTAGCTTCACCGTCAATGACCACCACCAAAAGACTTCTCTCTACTCCAGGAGCAAGGCTTAAGCCTAGATGAGGCGTCAGAGTTCATTTTGGTGACAAATTAACAACTACCCAAATCAAAGGTTTTCGGCCGATTTGGATAATTCTTCTAGGCGTCGATCGTTCGTAACGCCTCGATGTTTGTGCTAGAGAGTTGTACCGCGGACCCCAGGTGAGAGGGGCTTCTTCCTTTTTATAGTGTATGTATATATATATATATATCTATGCTTTACGGTTTCCAGAAACGTTTTTATATAAACTATGCTTTGAATGCCATGTCATGAATGAATTATATTTTTAGTATTTCATTACTATTATTATGCATTATATGGAATGATGCTGCGGAGGCTCAGGTAAGCTTCAGGAGAGTTAGTATGTGAATGATTGGTTACATTACATTGTTATGAATAGATGTATTTAGAGCTTATAATGCTGCACCCCGGTGTTAGTGCTCCCGCCCGAGGCCAGGCACAGCCTTCACGTGATTGTTCACCTCCCACACCGCACGCTCACCTTGGATCCAAGTCTGGTGCCAGCCTGTCGTATAGACAACAATAGGTAGTTCCGACTCGTAGGTGACCCGCGATCTATCACACAGTTTTCACATGATTGTAGCACTTGAGCGTACTTATTTACACCCAGCCTATCGTATAGACCACATTAGGTGGTTCCGACTCGTGTGCAAGCATAGGTTGATGAGCTATAGGTTTGGCCGTACAGGTCACGTTAGGTGACTCTGGTTGGCATATTATTTTACCTTGATTTTCACACTTGGCTTACATATTTCAGTGTTGAAACGTTATGCCATGGCATACTTGGTTTTTATTGTCTTTGTGCATTGTTTTACGTATATACGTAGTACTATTTTCTGGAAACTATACGGGTTTTACAGCGAAGGGTTATAACGTTTTCAAAAGGTTTTTATTAAAACTTTATTTTCAGGCCCACTCACCTTTGTTTTTTGCCCCTCCAGGTTTTAGCTGCTGAAAGTTTGTATCGACGAGGATTCTTGGCGAATCTCAGTATAGGTGGCTACCTCTGAGGGTATAATCCTTACCCACACTATTGTACTTTACTTATGCTCTGACGTTGCGTGTGAAATGGGTTCATTCCCGCTCCCAACGCAGTCGTATTTAGGCACTTTTAGGTTTAAATTTATGCACATTTTCCACATCACTATACTTTATGGCTTCGTCACCTTCCAGGTGTCGACCAACACAGCTCGATTCGGAGTCCTAGTGGACATTCCAGGTTGGGGTGTGTCACTGGGTTAACATAATATGTTTATGTACAGATATTTCAGTACACTAGTTTAGTATAATATATTTAGGTTCCAACATTTCGGTACACTAGTTTAGTATCATATAGTTAGGTACGGAATTTTCGGTACACTTATGTTTTTACATATGTTCTTATGTGTCACTAATTCACTACAATATATTTAGGTACGAGCATTTTAGTACACTAATGTATTAAAATATATTATGATACGAACGTTTAGGTACACTAATTAGAGAAAGTTAAATAAAATTAATGAATTAAAATGTGTATAATAATAAATTTAAAATTTAATGTAATAACATTAAATAAGTTATCTATTAAATATAAAAACAAAAATATAATAGGAGTTTGAATTAAGTACACATGAAGGAACTAAAATCAATATTCAATCTCACACCAGGTTTTTATTAAATTTTAATCTTCTTGAAGGATTAAAGTTCAAAAACCCATTTAATTAAACTTTTGTAAGAAAGTTCAAAAGTTTTAAATAAAAAACTAATAAGAGTTCAATGATGCTTATGAAAGAGATCAAAGGTGAACCAAGATTATCAATGTATCTATTATATTATAATACGTTAATGGAACAAATATATTTTTTTTCGTATTGACGAAGATAGATTTAACACTAAACCGATGAGGAATTCATTATTCGGTATATAGTTATGGATAGTTTTCGATGATTAATTTGCGGTTACAAATACAATTAATTTTTGTAGTTATGTAGATAACTGTAGCATTTATGTCCCCAGAAGCCATCCGTTTGTGAAATGGAAAGGGTTTTTATCACCAATGGTCCCTGAAATTGACCAAACTCATCATTTTGGTCCCTCACTTTCAAAATCAATCAATGTTGTCCCTAACATTCACCATCGCACATCAATTTGGTCATTCCGTTTAGATTCCGTCAAATATTTCTGTTAGTTTGCATGTGGGGCCTACAAAGCCAATAAAATGGTGACACGTGTATTACACAAAAAAAGGTTTTTATCACAAATGATCTCTGACATTGATCAAACTCCTCATTTTGGTCCCTGAGTTTCAAAAATCAATAAATTTGGTCTCTGACTTTAAGTACTGCACATCAATTTAGTAATTCTGTTAAAATTTCGGTCATTATTTTTTGTTAGTGTGGTAATATGGTCTCACTGATCCAATCATATGGCGCCACATGGATTAACTATAAAAAAATATTTTTTAAGATTTAAAACAAAAAGTACTATAACAAATTAAAAATAAAAACTAAAAGGAAAAAAAAAAAGACATCATCATCTTGTCCTCCGTGAACTCGCTTCTCATTCTCTTTAATTGGTTATAATCCTATCAAATTTGAATTGAATTTGGATTCGATTTTATCGAATTTAGATTAAATCTTATTTTCCAATCTGGATTGTGGGAAGCGAGATAAATGTCAGTGCGGAATATTCGCCAGTTGGTTCACCCAAAAAAAAATAGTTTCTTATAGTTAATTCACTTGACGCCATATGATTAGACTAGTGGGATCGCATCAGCACACTAACAAAAAATATTGAGGAAATTTTAATGGAATGACTCTATTGATGTGTGATAGTGAAAGTCAGGGACCAAATTTATTGATTTTTCAAAGGCAGAGACCAGAATGAGGAGTTTGATCAATGTCAGGGACCATTTATGATAAAAACCTTCTTTTGTGTAATACATGTGTCACAATTTTATTGACTTTGTGGGTCCCACATGCAAACTAACAGAAATATTTGACGGAATCTAAACGGAATGACCAAATTGATGTGCGGTGGTGAATGTCAGGGACGACATTGATTGATTTTGAAAATGAGGGACCAAAATGATGAGTTTGGTCAATCTTACATACCATTGGTTAGGGGTGGGTTCAAAAAATCGAAAACCGAAACCGAAAAAACCGAACCGAACCGAATTCTTTTGGTCGGTTTGGTTTCGGCGGTCTAGAAACCGAACTGAACCGAATCGAACCGAATTAATTAAATTAATATTTTTTAATTTTATTTATTTAGTTATTTGTTTTGGGTATTATTTTTTAAAACCTAATTTGTAAGCCTAATGTGTTGCCAAAATAAAAAATGTACCAAATGCATCTGCTACTTTTCCTATAACTACAAGGAAGAAGTCATATAAAAAAGTAGGACCTAAAATAATGATACCAAAATGATGCTAACTCCTGACACGGTACTGTTAGTTCCTTATTCTTGTTTAATCTGGCTTCTTGCTTCAAGTATTTGTATGCTTATTCAGTACTTCATTGCTTATTGTTATATGCAGTGATCATGTATTGGTTTTGATCAAGTGTTTTCCATTTTGATATTACTTCTGCCGACTAAATAGTAAATTACATTACTAAATGATCGATAATACATACAAAGAGAGCATAATCGATATATGACCCTCGTTGGTTCAAAGTGGGTTATAGTATGATAATGCTCTCATTGTACGTACTATCATGATAAAATAATTCAGCTCATGTCCACCAACCTATACTAGCACTTTATATTATTCATAGTTAAGAGTTGAGGTGTGAAGAAAATGGTAGAAAATTATACTTTTCTAAAAAGAAATCTATTTACAGTTAAACTTTAAACCCAAAATATTTTTAAAAAAAACTTTATGTTATAATTCTAGTTGAACTTTAAATGTTTATTTTCATTGTCTTTTATTCTAGTTGGAATATTTATGTTATGATTGTGTTGGAAATGTTAAAATTTAAGATTTCAATTTTTTTCATTTTTTGAAAAAAAAAAAAACCGAAACCGAACCGGAAAAAATCAAACAAAAAAAAAACCGAACCCAAAAAAACCGAAAAAAAAAATGAAATGAACCGAAATTTCGATTTTGGCAAAAAACCGAATCGATTTGAACCGAACCCATCCCTACGATTGGTGATAAAAACCCAAATGGAAATTACCAGTTTTGCCGTTTGGCTTTTTTATACTCAACTCCATAGTCCTCGGTCGTATGTTTCTGGAAAACCCCATTTGACCATGTCCCTCCCCAAATGCATCTACACCCTCCGCCTTTCCCACCACTTCCCCACCGCCACGAAAACCGCCTCCGCCGTAAGGCTCCCCAAACTCTCCAATGTCCCCACCAGATACAAGTCGGAAACCATCAAGCAAGCCCAGCAGGCCCTCACCGACTACCTCCACGCAACCAGATGCTTGTCCTTCCCCTCCGCCGAGCACATCAGCAAGAACTGCCTCTTCTCCCTCACCAATCTCATAAAAAAGATCGAGTTTTCGGTCCCGAAATTCTCAAACCGCTTCAAGAGGCTCCTCAGGTACCACCCCATCAATGAATTTGAGTTTTTCTTTGAAAGCATTGGCATAGATTACAATCAAGTTTGTGACTTTTTGCCTCCCAACAAGTACTTTTTCTCTGAGGATTGGACCCTTTTGAATGTTGCAACTGAACTTTCTAGATTTGGTTTTCCTTGGAATATGTTAGGGAAGTTGTACGAGGAGGAGATTTCCATTTTTAGTGAGAGTTCCGAGGTGTTGAAAGCTAGGCTTGGTAGGTTGAAGGAATGTGGGTTTAGTAATCATTCAGTTGTGGGAATGTGCTTGGCTTTCCCTTATTTGCTGGCGGTGGAGGGTGAGCCGGGCAGTGATATGGCATTGTTTGATGATTTCAAAAGGGTTCTTGTGGAGTTTGATATGGAGTACTGTGTTGAAGGAAATGTGGATGCTTGGTATGATGTTTGTAAGAAAGTTCGGGTGTTTTGCGATTTGGGTTGCGAGAAAGGGAAGATAGGGGAACTGATGGGGAGGAAGAAAGATGTTTTTCTTACATGTCCAGCAGAGGTTTTGTGCCAGAAATCTAAGTACTTTTGTAGATTTGGTGTTAGGAAGGAAGATGTAGGTTTGTTCCTTCTTCAGAGTCCTGAGGTTTTAAATTTTGATCTGGAAACACCGAATATAGCAGCATTGGGATTGTTGGAATTTTTTGGATTGAACGTGAAAGAAATAGAGGCTGTGATCGAAAAATACCCTCTTGTGATGGGAAAAAATAAAATGTCTAATTTACCACATGTAATAAGGGCTCTGGATCTTCATGAATGGTTCTTCACTAAGATTAAGAATGAACCTCAATTGTTAGAAAATTATGTAATCAGTGATTTTGATGAAGACATTGCGAGAGAGTTTGGTGAAGGATTGGAGAGGATTCAATCTACGACAACTCCCATTCATACAATGAGAAAATTGGACTTCATGCATAGCATTGGGTTTGGAGAGAACCCTTTGACCCTAAAGGTCTTAGCCCACTTGCATGGCAGAAGCGGTGAGTTGCAAAAGCGGTTTGATAGCCTTTTTTCTACGGGCATTGATTTCTCAAGGCTTTGTCTGATGATAAGCACGACACCAAAGATCCTGAATCAGAATCCAGAATCTTTGGAAGCGAAAGTTAACTTTCTTTGTGAGGAAATGAAATCCTCTTTGGAGTACCTCAATATTTTTCCTGCATTTTTGTGTTTCGACTTAGAAAACCGGATCAAGCCCAGATATAGATTTTATGTGTGGCTTAAAGAGAAGGGTTTGCATTCTGAAAGCTACTCTATTGCCACCATGATTGCTACTAGTGAAAAGCAATTTGTAGGACGGGCTTTTGGAATTCACCCAGCTGCTCCAAAGCATTGGTTTGAGCGTTTCTCATACAGAAGATCCTTTAAAACTTGTGCGGGGACATCTATAACATAGACTACATCTTGTACAAATGAATTATGTATGGTATGATTCTTACCTGTGGATTTGGAATTCCAACACCGTAATGATAAAATTAGGAATTTCTCAAGGTTTATTTTAACCCTCTGTCATTAACCCATTGTAGATTTTTCATTTTTATCAGATTTTCAAGTGACGATGACTTAAATAGTTTGTGCTTCTCAGCCACAGTGTTGGTGGTTGATCTTTTCTGTATTGTAATCTTTCAGCGACAATGTTAACGTAGAGGAGCAAGAGAAGTGATACTCAGTGCCAGCCTCAAACATTTCTTGTGAAATTTAGTGTGGCAATTAGAATTGAAAACGATCTATGTCATTGGAACGTTGTTTTGTCTGTTCATTGTCTATATGACTTGTGTTATTATGTGCGTTGAGTTACTGCTGGCTGTAGACATTCAGGTCCCCTTTAGAAATGAAAAGAATGATTTTTTGAAGCGCACTTGCACCTCTTTATTCATTTGGAAAATTGAAAAATGATTTTATTTATCCATGTATATTTCCATCTCTGTGTTCCATTCCTACGCTTTCAATTCAGTATATTTCTGTTTGCAGTGTCCTTCTGGCATCAGCGAGCAGTTGCTGAATGAAGCTTTTATTGAACATGTTTCATCAATATTAAGAGGGCTACAGTTGTTGAGGTCAGCCTTCAGCAGGAGTAGTTCAAGCCAATCCCGGAACTAGAAAGAAGCTCTAGCAGGTACCATAACCCTATGGCTTCTTAAACTGCAGTTTCCATTGACAGAAGCTCGAAACTGGTTTGCTTTCCTCGTCAAAAGAGGTTCCAAACAGCTCTTTAACTCGATCTCGAGTCTAAAATTGACAAGGAAGTTGGAAGGTTTCTGAGGAGGCTGCAAGGAAGGTGTTAACATACGAACACAAGCCTGCATAAACAGACATGAGTGGTAGGCTATGATTTATCCGGCTGATGTGCTTGGGTAAATTATGTTTCATGAATTTGACTATGATTCTCGAGGCATTCATGTTGAAGCATTTAGGATACTTGAGTAAAGAAATGCACACAAATGTGAAGTTTGGATATTCAAACTTGAGTATATGAAAGTGGCTACAAGAGCGTTCACTCATGCATTCAAGGTTCCTTGTTTGAATCCCCTCCCTCCTGTGTAAAAGAAATTAAAATAACATTTGGGTGCATATTGGAGACCCATACTCTTATTTTAAGCTTGTGCTTCAAAACAAAATTTGGACCTTTTAACCTTGTGGGCTCTGCACCACTTATTTTTTTACTTTTTATTTCCATTGTAAACGTATTATTATTTTAAGTTACACTATAGAAAGGAGTTTGGGTTTGGAATATGGTGATAGAATGGGTTGAACAGAGATATCGTATCCACAAGCCAAGTCCATCACTTGCGCGTCTGCACTACAATTTTTTTTTTTTTTTTTTTTTCTTCTGAGCAAACGATATTATCTACACTGATAATATGGTTCAAATTCGCCTTTGGCGAGAGTAGAACTTAATGCCTCTCACTTACAAGTGAAGAGTACCACTAGACTGTAGTATTAAGTGAGATATGACACTTTACTTCCCACTCTTTTTTGCACTAATTAGTCTAAATTCCCACATGAAAGCCATAAAATATTTGGTTTCCAGAAATTCACTTCTTCCTGTTGCCTTTATTAAGTGCAATATTAGAGAGGTGTCCTATTTGGTACACCACATTTATGCTTAAAATATTTGGTTTCCAGAAATCCACTTCTTTGTTTGTGGATCCTAATACAAAATTATTTAGGGTTGACGTCTTCCAAGATGCAATAGAATCTAAGTTAGGCACCAATTGATGATAATTTGAGATTGCTGATATGTGAATGGCACCAATTGATGATAATTTGAGAATCTAAGTTTGAACTCATGAGTAAACATGGCATCCAAATCGGACCAACAAGATCCCCAATCAGAACAGAAACTCTCTGGCTTCTCTCCTCTATGAGAGCTATTCCCTCCGTATGTGGAGGTCTTTCTCTTAGGTTGTGAGAGAGTTGTAACCGCTTCAATTTCTCACCCTCTCTTCTGTCTCCTCCACCCCCTTCAACAGTTTCTCGTTTCGATAGTCGTTTTGAGAGTCCGACGGCCAACAAATTTTCTTTTTACTTTATATGTTTCTTTCTCATCCTAGTCCCCATATTGCAGCCCCTTTCCCTCAACCCCAGGACTTCCATATTTCCACCACCAACCTGCAAGATCCGTCCATTTCAGTCATTTTCATCCTACCATCTTCATTTTCCTTTAAGCAAACATCAGGTCTTAAATTTTTGGGCTGTTTCTATTTGATGGGGATTAAGACTTTATCGGCTGTTTTTACTTTTGGACTACTGCTTTTTATGCCTTCTTGTTTCCGTTTACTACTAGTGTCGTTCTCCGACTTTACCACATTTGTGAATTTTATATCTGCGGTGGTGAGTTTAGTTCAAGGGCCACATTTGACCCATCCTTTGATCGATTGAGGATGATGCCGGTTGCTGGCTCCTGTTGGATGCTACAACACCATCCTCTCCAAATCTACCGTCGAGACTTCGGTCTCTTCTTTGATGCTCGAGTTTCTTGCGGCGGCGGTGGCAAGAAGGTTGCAAAAGTTGTTAGGGTTTTTGTGTGTTTTGGTTTTTTCTGTTGTGGGCTCCAATGTCTATATTGGACTCTTACTTTTGTTTATATGGAGGGTCTAACCCAATGTCTTGTGCTTACTTTTGTATTTGGGATTTCTTTACTGTAATCTTTCTTTGTTGGTAATGAATTTACCTTTGACAAAAAAAAAAATTGGGCTTTGACAAACATATAAAGGATAAATCAGCAAAATGAGAAATTCATTGTCACCCTGTATTGATGTCACACTAAACATAATTGTAGCCCTAAAAAAGTTACCACATAGGGTGCCCCTATCCCAAAAAGTGGGTGGTAAATCGCAAAAAAGTTCTTAGTTTAATTAAAAAGAACCCTTTGAGATAACAAAAAGTCTAAAAAAAAATTTAATTTTTTGAATGATACGTAACACTTGATGGTAAGAAATGTAAATGAATGAGATTGAAAAAAAAAAATCTCGTCTATGAATGAAAAAAAAATCTAAAATTATTGAATAAATCTAGCAATAAAAGCACCGTAAGAAATAAATCTAACACTTAAAAATAAACATAGCATTCAAGCAACTTTAAAAAATTACTAGGAAGCCACTTAGTACTATGATCTACAAGTATTACTTTTCACTTGTAATTGGGAGGTCTTACATTAGATTCTCGCAAAAGGCGCCAAAGGCGAATTTGAATCACATTATTGCTAGACTATTATGAAGCTAAGCGCACCACCCCTTTAGTATATGTAATATCATTTGTTAAAAAAAAAATTACTTCGAAAAATCCCATTTCTTGAAAATTATCAGATCTTAGGTGGGCCCAAGACATAGAAGGCAAACTCTTTATATTGACATGGACAATTTGACTGGAGAAGGAAATATTTAAGTTACATTGTTTTTGGTCCTTGAAGATTCTCACCCTGGAATACAGATTTCCAAAACCGTAGAATGGAAACCCCATAACGGCGCCAGGTGGGACCCACTGCAAGCCTCACATTTGTCCACCTATGTTTTTTGCATGGTGCCCACGAGTCGTCTCCCTTTCCTTTTCTTTTTCCCCAAATTGATATTATTTGCAAAAAATAGCACATTTTCTTTCCCTCTTTGCCTATCTATCCTCAAAATGAAAAAAAAAAATTAAATGGTTACTTCTTTTACCACATTTCCATTTGTGTACGTGACAAGTGAGCATGCAATGAACAAAAACATGCTCCCAAGTGTTGTCCAAAAATGGATGATTTTTGCATACATACATGATTTGGTGCAAAAACCATCTAGATTCTGAATTAATTACTATTACCTAGTATTTGCAGATATGAAATTTAATGTGGAGAAAAAAAATTTAGTCTCAAGGGCAATGTGATTTCACACTATCTACTATTTTGTATTTCATTTTAGTAATTTTCCAACAAAAAAAAAAAACAATTCAACAAGGTAAAATCTTCCTCGGGTTATTAGTAAAAAATGAAAGAGACAACCATTGCTTTCTGAAAAAATTTAATAGTTTGAGGTAGACAATACAATGCACATCTATTTAGTAAAGAGTTATATTTTTATTTCTTGTGATTGAGAATATATAAACCCCTATGTTCAAGTAGAGTGTATAGCTGCAGTGATTGAGAAACCTTGAAAATAAGTACTTAAAAAATAATTTTTTAATTGTATTGCAAATGAGATTATAGTTTTAATTATTAGTTTCTCGATTGAAATAAAAACTGCACTATAAAAATTACATAAAAACTAAATTGAGTCCAAGTATTACAAAATGAGTGTTTATCTTCAAATTACTAGTTAATCTCAATGACCTAGTAACTAATTCCTAACGAACATTAGGGTAACAACTACACTGCGTAATTATGTATAACGACTTTGTATGAATGGAAATATTTTTGAAAAGGCGGCGGACTACATGACGTTTTTTAGCGAGAATCTCGGAAGAATCATGTATTACGTAATCTTAAGATGAACTAAAATAGAAAGATTAGCCGCTTCGGATTTTCACTTACAAATTAACTTCTTCCGAACTTTTGTCATATCTTAGTTTGTCGCTTTCATCCTCGTTCCCTCAATTCTCAACTAGTTCCCTTTCTTCCAACAAAAAAGAAAAATACAAGTTCCCTTTCTCTCTATTTCAATATATTTTTCTTATTTTTTACAAATAATGTCTATATAGTTTCATACAAACAACCGCTAGGTAAAAAAACAAGGTTTAAAAACATAAACAAAAATGTATTTTTATTTTTTCCTAGTTCAAAAAGAAACAATTTATTTTGGCAATAAATGCAAAACTTTGATAGGGCATTATAGGCATGACACAAAAAAACAAACAAGAAACCATGTTTGCCTTTTTCCAGAATCAGTAGTATCATAAATGCCCTTCCTTTATCTGAAAAGAGGAGCCGTTTTTCCTCTTCTTCCTTCTTCCCCCTCCCTCTATCTCCCTTATAAATTCATCCCAATGCATAACCCTTGAAACCACCACCAACCATCTCTCCCTCTTATCTTCTCCCTTAGTCACAGTGAGAGCTACTCCAGTCCTATCCAGTCCAATCCAGTCCAATCCAATCTCAACCATTTCATGGTTTTCAATTCAGGTCCTTCTCAACTAGAAACCAAACCCTAGTCCGACCCGAAACCCGATTCTATGGCCACCAATGTGACTTCTAAGTCCCTCATTCCTCTATCCCAGTTGAAATGGACCAAAAGTGACGAGACCACCACCCAAAATGACAACCCAAGTCAGCAATTGAGCAACAACAACAAAAAACTAGCTGAGCTTCACTTGGAAGCAGAGAAATATGGTCCCGAGTCCTCCAATGTCAAAAATGGGGCCGACCCAGTTCTCCCCACGGAAGTGACTGGTGGTGTTGGGGGGATCCAGAAGCCGAAACCGGCTGCGACTGAGAAAAAATCAAAGCTTTGCATCCGTCTAAAAATCAAAGAAAAGGTTGTCGCTACTGCTGAGAAGGAACCTAAGTCGGAGGCTCAGAAAGAGCTCTCTCTTGCTTCTCTGGCTGTGGAAGCGGCAACGGAGGAGTTGGAAGAGGGGGTGCAAAAGACATGGAACCTCCGGCCCAGGAGACCGGTGACTAAGGCCAATGGGCGCACTGGTGCATTGAAAACTGGTGCACCTCCGCCGCCGGAGAAAAAAACCCAAGAGGCTGCTGGTACGGGGTCTTCCAAAGTTGGAGGGAAAGGGAAGAGTGCTCAAATGAAAGATAACAAACCGAAGATATCAATCGAGTTAACGAGAGAGGAGATTGAAGAGGACCTTTTTATCATGACTGGGCAAAGGCCGTCTAGGCGCCCAAAGAAGAGAAACAAGAATGTGCAGAAACAACTTGATGTTTGTATTATTCAAATTAAATTTAAGTTTTGGTTAAGTTTCCATTATGATTATTAGGGTTTGAAATGGCTTGGTATTTGATTTAGTTTTTGTGTTTTGTTTTGCAGAATCTGTTTCCTGGATTGTGGATGAACTCGGTGTCCCGGGAATCCTACCAGGTTCCTGAACCTCCAAAGGTGAAATCTTTATCAATTTCAAGTGTTTTGATTTGTTGTTGTGCAATGTACACATTATTAATGTCAATGAGTTGGCATTTGACTTTGTAACAGAGAATTTGATTAACCCGCTTGCATTGTTGGATGGGATGAGGCTGGTGTTAGTTAAATTTTTGGTGGACTTTTGGAAGACTTGTTACTACTCTAGACATCTCGAACACAGAAGGTGCTATGAACATCTTCAACATAGAAGGTATAACAATGATAGATCTGAGAAGGTGAAAGGAAAACACAGTTGTATCAGTTATCATGTCTTAGTTCTTTTTGTGAAGTCAATGAGTTGTCGGGAAGAGCTGTACCATTGTAGCTGTTATGTGTAGTCGCAAACGTATATATGGGTCAGTTGCAAGACGGATTAATAAAGCAAAATAATAGAACCAAATGTAGTTTTCCCTTAAATTGAGAATGACTCAGTTTCTTCTTTTCGTGCTTAGTTCACAAGATTTTGTTCGTTGGTAGTTAAGGAGAATGAGATATATATCGTAGACATAAATTTGAAATGCACACATCTTCAAAAAAAAAAAAAAAAAAAAAATTTGAAATGCACACGTGTTATACTTCTAGCAAATACGCACTACTTGTGTAATTTTCATTCCTATTAGAGGCGTCTATGCACACGCATAATTAAGTGCTACATAGCATTCAAGCTGCATAAAAAAACCACAAGGGAAAATCCCATTTCTTAAAAATTGCTAGATCTTAGGTGGGCCCAAGACAGAGAAGGCAAACTCTTCATATTGACATGGACAATTTGACTGCATAAGGGACGATTTGACTGCATAAGGAAATATTTAAGGAACTTTGTTTTTGGCCCTGCAAGGGGACGAAGAAAATAGATTAGAATTCTCTTTTTTCTTTCTATCACTTTTCATCTTTTTTTCTTATATTTTTTATTTTATCTTTGTCTTTGTCTTTGCTTTCTATAAAAAAATTAATATAAAATATTAACCGTTCAAATAGAAGAAGAATAAAAGAGATGAATAAAAAAGGGAAGATAATTCACTCCTCTTAAAATAGTTTGCCACCGCAGAAAATAGATTTGCAAAACTGTAAAACGGAAACCCCATCCCAGGTGGGACCCAATGCATGCCTCACATTTGTCCACCTATGTATTGCATGGCGCCCAGGAGTCATCGCCCTTCTCAAGGAACAGGTAAAAAAAGTCTAACTTTATCCTTTTCTTTTTCCCGAAATTGATTTTATTTGCAAAAATAGCACATTTTCTTTCCCTTTTTACCTTTTCATCCCCAAAAGTGGAACAAATTAAGTTGTTCCTTCTTTTACCATATTCCCATTTGTGTACGTGACATTTGAGCATGCAATGAACAAAAACATGCTCCTAAGTGCTGTCCAAAAATGGATGATTTTTGCATATAAGATTTGGTGCAAAAACCATCTTGATTCTGGATTAATTGCTATTACCTAGTATTTGCAGATATGAAATTGAATGCGGAGAAAAAAATTTGTATTTCATTTTAATATTTTCCTGACAAAAAAAAAAAAAACAATTCAACAAGGTAAAATCTTCCTCAGATTGTTAGTAAAAAAATGAAAGGAATAACCAGTGCTTTCTGAGAAAATGTAATAGTTTGAGGTAATCTTACAATGCACATCCATTTAGTTAGAGAATTATACTTTTATTTCTTGTGATTGAGAATATATAGACATCTATGTTCAAGAAGAGTGTACAGTTCTAGTGATTAAGAAGCTTTGAAAATAACTACATTGTAAAAAAGTATTTTTTTAATTGTGTCCGTTCATCGTACATCGTGCGGTCAGTTTTTATCAGTACTGTTTGTGTTTAATTTTAATAACAAAATTTAAAATGATTTCTGACCGCACGATGTACGATGAATGAACATAATTGATGGATCCCCAGGATCCTCACAAAGAGGATCCGGCGAGGATCTGAATTCAAAACTAAAAGTATCACAAAATGAGTGTTTATCTTCAGATTACTAGTTAATCTCAATGACCTAGTAACTAATTCCTAACCAACATTAGGGTAACAACTGCATTGCGTAATTATGTATAACGACTTTGTATGAATGGAAATATTTTTAAAAAGACGACGGACAAGATGATGTTTTTTTAACGAGAATCTCGGAAGAATGATGTATTACGCAATCTTACGATGAACTTTGTTGCTTCGGATTTTCACTTACAAATTAACTTTTTTCGAACTCTCGTCATCTCTTCTTTTGTCGCTTTCATCCTCGTTCCCTCAATTCTCAACTAGTTCCTTTTCTTCTAACAAAAACAAATATTAGTTCCCTTTCTCTCTATTTCAATATATTTTTCTTCTCTTTACAAAAAAATGTCTATATAGTTTCATACAAACAACCACAAGGTAAAACAAAACAAGGGTTAAGAACATAGAGAAAAAAAATGGTGTTTTTATTTGTTCCTTGTTAAAAAAAAGAAACAATTTATTTTGGCAATAAATGCAAAACTTTGAAAGGGCATTATAGGCATGACACAAAAACAAACAAGAAACCATGTGTGCCTTATACCAAAATCAGTAGTATCATAACTGCCTTTCCTTTCTTTGAAAAATAGAGTCGTTCTCTCTTGTCCTCCTTCTTCCCCCTCCGCTCTCTCCCCTATAAATTTTCATAATGCATAACCCTTGAAACCACCACCAACAATCTCTCTCAGTCCTAGGGAAAGTTACTCCAATACTATCCAGTCCAATCTAATCCCAACCAATTTCATGTTTTTCAATTCAGGCCCTTCTTAACCAGAAACCAGACCCTATTATGACCGAAACCCGTATCTATGCCCATCCCTGTGTTTTCCAAATCCCTCATTCCTCTGCCTCAGTTGAAATGAACCAAAAATCTACTATACCACCGCCCAAAACGACAACCTATGTCAGCAACTGAGCAACGACAACGAAAAACTAGATAAGCTTCACTTGGAAGCTAAGAATTCGATCCCAAGTCCTCCAATGTCGAAAAATGGGGCCGACCTAGTTCCCTTCATGGAAGTGACTGACGGTGCTCGGGAGATCCAGAAGTCGAAATCGACTGCGACTGAGAAAAAATCAAAGCTTTGCATCCGTTTGAAAATAAAAAAGAAGGTTGCGGCTGCTGCTAAGAATGAACCTAAACTATAAGCTCAGAAAGAGCCCTCTCTTCATTTTTTTGCTGCGGAAGCTGCAGCGAATGAGTTGGAAAAACGGGTGCAAAAGACATGGAACCTCCAGCCTAAGAGACCGGTGACTAAGGCCAATGGCCACACTGGTGCATTGAAAACTGGTGCACCTCTGCCGTTGGTGTAAAAAACCCAGGAAACTGCCTGTGCAGGGCTTTCCAAAGCTAGAGGGGAATGAAAGAATGCTCAGAAGAAGGATAACAAACCGAAGATATTGATTAAGTTAACGAGAGAGGAGATTAAAAGAGAACCTTTTTATCATGATTGGGCAAAAGTCGTCTAAGCGCCCAAAGAAGAGAAACAAGAATGTGCAAAAATAACTTGATATTGTATTATTCAAATTAAAGTTTGGGTTTTGGTTAAGTTTGGAAAGTTTTCAGTTCCATTATGATTATAAGGGTTTGGAATGGCTTGGTATTTTATGTAGTTTTTGTGTTTTGTTTTGCAGAATTTGATTCCTGGATTATGGATGAACTCGGTGTCGCGAGATTCCTACTTGGTTCTTGAACCTCCAAAGGTGAAATCTTTATCAGTTTCAAGTGTTTTGATTTTTAGTTGTGCAATGTACACATTGTTAATGTCAATGAGTTGGTGTTTGACTTGATAATAGAGAATTTGATTATCCTACTTGCATGGTTAGATGGGATGAGGCCGGTGCTAGTTAGATTTTTGGTAAAGTTTTGGAAGACTTATGACTGCTCTGGACATCTCGAACGCAGAAGGTGTTGTGAACATTTTCAACATAGAAGGTATAATAATGATAGATCTGAGAAGGTGAAAGGAAAACACAAGTGTATTATCATGTTTTAGTTATTTTCGTGAAGTCAATGAGTTGTCGAAGAAACTTGTACCATTTTAGCTAATATATGTAGACGCAAACGTATATAGGGGTCAGTTGTACCTTAGTCGTGCTTGCTCCACCTGATGGAGACTTTTGGCATTTGCATGTCAACGGCGCATCTAACTACAAAGGTTCAAGAGTAGGCGTAGTCCTTGTCACCCCAGACTGTTCGATGCTCAAGCAGCCGATCACTCTAGGCTTCAAAGCATCCAACAATGAAACCTACTAGCAGGCCTCCTAATAGCAAAAGACTTGGTGGTGAAAAAGCTCGCAATTCATTCTGATTCCCAGCTAATCACCAGCTAGACTACTGGGAAGTACATGGTAAAACATCCGAAGATTGCGCAATACCTAGAGAAGGTACGAAAGTAACTCAAGGCATTTTAGACTTATACCCTCACTCAAGTTCCATGGGAAAACAACTCAAACGCTCTATTTTGGTGGAATACCTAGACAAGCCAAGCATAGAGACGGAGCCAACAGCCAAGGTGTCACAGGTTAGTACAACTCCAAACCAGTAAAGTTCCATTATAGATTACCTGTTTAATGGCACACTCTCCACGAAAAGATTAGAGTCTAGAAAGTTCCAAATAAAGACGGCTTCCTACTACATGTGGAACGACATTCTCGTCTGAAGATCTTTCAACGAACCACATCTCCGCTGCCTAGCACCTCCCGACGACCTAAAGGTTCTAAATTCAATCCACGAAGACGTTTATGGAAATCATCTAGAGGTCGATCTTTAGCACAGAAGGCTCTCAACGCAGGCTACTACTGGCGTACCAAGCATCAAGATGCTAAGGAGTTAGTACAAAAGTGCGACCACTGCCAACGCTATAAGCCGGTACCAGCACTGCCTGCCAACGAACTACACCTGCAAATGAGTCTTTGGCCGTTCATCCAGTAGGCAATCGACTTGGTAGGGCCAATGCTGCCCGCTACTGAGGGCAGAGGCATGATGATCGTGGCAACCGATTACTTCACCAAATGGGTAGAAGCAGAGCCCATGACAATCACGACTCAAACGGACATAGAATGCTTTATATGGAGGAACATCATTTGCCGATTTGGGATCCCTCAATCCATCATCATGGATAACGGTCCGCAATTCGTAGGAAAAGATTTGGCGAAGTTCTTCCAAAAGTATGGCATCAAGCAACATATGTCCACGCCGAGATATCCTCAAGGCAATGGGCAAGCCAAAGCATCCAACAAAATGATCCTCGATTGCCTTAAGAAGTCCCTCTCCGACAAGAAGGCAAAATGGCCAGACGAACTCCCCAAATGTCTATAGGCATATCGCATCACCAAACGACGAGCCACTGGTGAGACTCATTTCTCTTTGGCATTTGGTTTAGAAGTAATCATTCCTCCTAATGTGATCGTGCTGAGTATCATGACTCTACTGCCAAGCATCAAGTAGAATAATAAGGAGATGGCCACAAGCCTAGATCTGGCAGAAGAGAAACGCAAGCAGATCATCACCCGCATCGCAGCCTACTAGCAACAACTTCTTTCTAGCTAAATAAAAAGACCAAGATACAGCAGTTCCAGCCCGGAGATCTAATCCTAAGAAAAGCCTTCATCACTACCCGTAGAGAAGGCTCCAAAAAGATGGATCTCATCTGGGAAAGTCCATACAAGATCAGCAAAGTAGGCGGCAAAGGTAATTACACCCTTACCACCATGAACGACGAAGAAATCGAAAAACAATGGAATGCCTACAATCTAAGGAAGTACCATGTGTGACCTCCCACTACACCAAATCCTGAAGACTCAGGCAGCTCAACGGGCACCACCTCGCGAGCCGAGGATTATCCAGTTGTTATGAAGTCTCTACTTTACAGCAAAGTTTTGTTCATTTCACTCGTTTTTCAATGAGGAATTCATAAGTAATTTACAACCTGGCTTGACTACATGGTCACAACAACTGATTGCTTATGCACTTCAAAAGAAGACTGCACCCTTCTTAGGGACTCATCGTAGGAATTGCACCCCCCGAGGGACCAAACATGCTTTTTAGTGCGAGATGGTAAACCAATTCCCTGACATCCACATAGGTCCGCTCTCCAAGGTGAGAGGATAAACTTACACTTCGAATATCCAGACGAGGATGAGTCGGGCTGCCCTGGTATAACTAGGTGCACGATGTCTTGCGCCAGGATTCCTAGAAGTAGTCACAATGGTCTTTTTCAAGGCTTAGCTAACTGAAGTATTTTGGGTATCTTGGCCTAATCCGCCGGGAACCGAGCCTCAAAGATGGATGAGGCACACCAAGCAATACGCCCTATAGACGGCTACCCTGGAACCCTAAAGCTGCTACCGAGTGCATTATGGTAGTCTACGGCTTCTAGAAGACTATCCACGGCTTGCCCTTCAAGCAGTAAGCCACATTAAACTTATACAACCGCATGTTTCTGTGAAAGGTTAAACAAGTTTGGGCGCATATACGAAGCTTTATCCATTGCCGCAGGGATTGAACGAATAATATGTATTTAAACTAATTCTTAGCTAATTATTTGAAAACAAAGATTGGAAAAAAAGTTATTTTATGACTTAAAATATTAAAAACGAATTTTAATTAAAACAATTAAATAAATTGATAAAGTAAAGAAAACAAAAGAAAATAGTTATGAAAACCAAATTGTAAAAGCCTAGGGTTCCGCCGTCCCCTTAACAATCCAATGTAGTTTTACTAATTACTTATGAATTACCCATGCAACTTTGAAGGTTAGGTTTTCCTAATGCATATTCTACTCGTGGTATTCAAGCTAGAACGTATATCAAACATGCAATCCGTCTGTGGTATTCAGATCAAATATAAACATGCATGACTCATTACGCTTTGTGAAAACCTTTTGAAAAACCATGCAACCCCTAAGACGTGGTATTCACCTAGGTGAAATTACAACTATCAATCACAAGAAGCAATACTCAATTCCCCGGTGGCATTCTGATCGAATTGCATCCAATTACTTATCTAAACATCCTAATGGTAGCTAAGCATTAAGATATAGAGACAATTTAAGCACAGTGATTAATAATTCAAAGTATGCACGCATAATATCATAAGCAATTCAATAAAAACTACATATTCATGCTAAGGCTCAAGGCATCGCCCTAGCAAAACGGAAATTAGTTACGAACAACAATAAAACAAAATATTACTCAGAACATGGATAAAAAACACCTTGACAATAAACTTGAATCTTCAAAACCTAGCAAAGTATTGATGTGTACGTCCCTCCCTTTTATTGGCTAAAAAGCCTTATTTATACTAGTAGAAAATAAAACCCTACCTAGAAAAGGTCTTAGAATAATACTAGGAAACATAATAAAACAAAAAATAAAAGATTTCCTATTTGAACTAAAATTCGGACTTCTAAGAAAATCAGTCTTTTGGCTGATCAAATCAACTCTAATTTGGCCCCAAAAGGTCTCATTTGAAAGCTAAAGACGTCCCCTACAAATTCTCAGAAGGAATCTTCCTCAAAATATGCCATCTTGACCTCCAAAATATCCAAAACATCCAGAAACGTCAATATAGGAAAGCTGCGCGCTGGGTCTTAATTTCATCGCCACAGTCAAACGGCTTAGTAGAAAAATATGGAATTTTCATACAATCATCTTGAAAGACTAGCGAACATCCTCCAATTAGAATTGCTCCAAAATTCATCCGTTTGATCACTTTTTGCTCCAGAGGAATTCGAATGTCCTACATTAGAAATATATAACAAAGTATCAAAATTCTACCAAAATAACCAATAAATTAATACTGAGATTAGGGTAAAATATATGGTATAATATGGACTCATCAGCTAACAACCTTACAACAGTTCTACACCAACGCCTACGGCTGCATAGGCTACGCGGGCCTGTCTGCTTATAAAAAAGTAGCATGCCTGCCACTAGTCTAAAATATATAAGGTTGGGCAAGAACAAAAGAAGCGAATATGAAGAGAAGCGAAGATGAAGAAAAACGAAGGAAGCAAGTTTATTAAATTTTCTAGCAAAATTGATAAACAACTGGCAAAGATCGAAGAAGTTCAAGCAAAGCAAAAAGCAACAAAGGAAATAAAGAAAATCCTAAAGAATACCTAGAAGACTATACTTCAGCAGCTTGGACACCTCACGGCTACTCGGTCGCCATACCTTCAGCATCTGCGACACTTTCAGAAGCGGCACCATCCGGCACTTCACCCCCAGCTGCTTCAGTCTAGGCATCAGCTTCTCTTACTACTTCACCAATGGAAGCCTCGAAAGTAAAGACGAGCAAGTTTTCCAGAGAAATGGAGAAGGTCTCGAAATCGTTTCCAGCAAACTCAAAGTCAGACGGCCTCCCAAAGAGATGGTCTATATAACCCAGCTCGAAATCAGCTTAACTCTGAGTAAGCGAAGCCTCGAACCTAGCTATGTCACCCTTCAGCTGATCATTCTCCTTGAGCAGACTAACACAGACGCGCTACAACTCTTCCACTTCCTTCTTCAGACTTTTGTTGATCTTCAAGGCATCTTGGAGTTCCAACACTTGGGGTTTGAGCCTATCAACGACCTTCTTAAAGTAGATCACTTAATTATTGGTAGCAATCAGCTCTTCATCCTTTGCGTAAGCAACGAAGCGAAGCTCAGAGACAGCACGCTCAACGTCTGCACTTTCGTACGTAACTTGGATCGCGTTAAGCCTAGTCTTCAAATCCACAATCTCTTGGCGAACATTCTTAAGCTGCAGAGAAGTGGGGGCAGAGATATTAGACCCCTTCAGAGCGGCAAGCTCAGATTCCAACCTCTTGATCCTCTCGGCCGAGGAATAGGCTTCAGCTGCCATAGTCTTTGCCACCCCCTTAGAAGCCTTGATACTTTTGGTCAAGAAGCATAGACTCAGCTGCCAGGATCGCCGTTTTCTGCATCATAGCAAGCAGAGCTGTCCTCCTGTACTCGATCGTATGTTTCACGAATGAACTTGGGTAAACAACCTCTTTAATGTCATCAACAAACTTGGCACACACATCCATGTCTTCTAGCAAACTTGGTTTCAAGAGCACACAAATCTCAGCAGCCTCCCCAGAAACAGGCTTGGTGGATTTCTCACAACTACCCACATATGCTATGTCCTTCTTCTTAGCAGGCGAATCAGTCCCAACAGCAAGAGGAATGGGTTTTGGCGCCATTTTAGCAGCAGAATACGCCTTATCGCTCTTCATAGCAGCAAGTCTATCCAAATGTGAACCAGACTTAGCCCCCACGGATGTTTTGGCACAAATTTGGGCACTGGGGGCACGGTGGAACTTCTACACTGAGCAATCCTATTAGCAATCGAATTAGCCACCTTTGGAGTGGCAGGGGTCACCGGCGCAGATCTAGCAGTCTCATATTTCTCACCCTTGGAAGAGGTCAAGTCAATCATAAGCTTGGGGGCAGTTGGCGAACCCTCTCGAGCAGCGGAAGAAGTATTTAGCTTTTTCTCAGCCGGCATATCTTGAGCAGGCGAGGAAGATCTATTTTTTCCACCTTCATTCACAGCATGCTCCACTACAGTGATCGGACAAGCCAACGCATCAGCCTTGATTCGCTTTATCTCATTTCTTGGGGGTAGCCCACCTTTTTCTTAGCGAAGAGGACTAAGCAGCCAACGCAACTCACGGTACTCAGAAGGAATGCCTAATACGATATGCACCTTCTTCATATCTGGAGAAGTCTTAGGAGTCGAGCCAAATTCCAATCTACAAGAGCATATAAAGACAATCAATAAATCTGAGAGCAGCTTAGTAAAAGTACAAAGCAGCCGAGGGACCGAGTAATCTACTTACCGAAGATGAAAACCGTCGAAACACGCAACTCGGGGGAAGAATCAGATTCCCATTCTCCACTAATCTCCAAAGTCTCCTTGGCCCAGTCATGGTCTCCCTTGCTCGAGTGGTCAAAGAGCCTATGGCGAGGTCGTAGCTGCCCAACTCCTTCAATGTGGCTAATGTTAAAGAAGTACCAAAATTTGTTAATGGTCAAATCCAAGTCAAAGAATTGGCTTAGATTGAAGAACTCCACCATCACACGGACCGCATTGGGAGAACATTGAGTGGGGGCACACTTCATGGAGGAAAGCACCTCTAGAAAGAAATGCAACATGGGAAAACTAAATCCCCACACAAAGTAGTAGGGGTGAAATTTGATGGCTCTCCGAGCCCCACTATATGGTTCACGACTGCTACTCTCCTTGACACGTTTCACATGCACCTCTGACAGAATGACATGCCTATATGCCTCAAGGAAGTCTCTAAATGAGTCATTGGAGCTAATTTTGAAGTGAGCAGCCTTGAAGTAGCCCACCTTACTCAAGGACCCGCCTTGGCAATACAACGGCAGTACACCATTATCACTCTTATGGCTCGAGGAAGACATGCTCGAATAAATTCTACAAACACGTGAGAAAAATTTGTTAGACATCTGCCCGCAAAAAAAAAAAAAAAAAAAAAGGCTCGGCGTGATAGGCCCATCGGCCCGAGATAACTCCAGCGAGCCAAGACCAGCGGCTCACCGCTCTCTCTCTCCTCTCATGCACGAGCCCCAACAGGGGCGGATGCATTGAGGGCAGGGGGTCAGCTGACCCCTTGAACTTCAGTGAATGTCCAGAGATAACTTGAGTGCTGACCCTCCAAACTTTGGTGAATCATTACTACAATATTAGCTTTAGGTGGCGGATGATGGTGACGGATATTAGAAACTTCTTGTCGAATAAATTATATCCGACACATCATTTAATTAGTGGCGAATATTAAAAAACACATGTCGGATAAATTATATCCGACACATCATTTAATTAGTGGCGGATATTAGAAAAATCCTGTCGGTTATATCCGACATAAAGTCCTGGCGGATATCAATAAAAATCATGTTGGTTATAACCAACAGGATTTTTTAATCCTTTTTTTAAAAAAAAATTGACAGATTCTGGCGATTTTTAAGATAATGGTGGCGGTTATAACCGACAGAAATTGATTATTTTATTATTTTACTTTCTGACTGTTATTTATTTTAGTATCCTGTCGGATAAATTATTATTTTATTTTTTTTAAATAGTAACAAAATTTTGGGAGATTTTTGCTGCCATTTTTTTCTGTTGGTTATAAACGACAGTAATGAAATTTTTTTGTCGGTTTTTATTTTAAAAAAAATTTCCTGTCGGTTTTAACCGACAGTATTGAAAATTTTTCACATTAAAACCCCTTGCCTTCTCCCTCCCCCATTCCTTCCCCATTTTCTCATCTCCGCATTTCCTTCTTCTTTTTATATTTTTTGTTGAGTATTCTCCCTTCTCTTTTTAATTTTCCCCATTCCTTCCCCATTTTCTCTTCTGTGTTCCTTCTCTTTAAACCTTATCTCTCTGGTTTTCCATTGTTTTTGTGGTTTTGCGGCCATCTGAGTCTTCTTATGAACGACGGCCATGGCGTTTCTTCTCCTATCTCCACCAGAATGGTGCGTTTCTCTCTACTTAGGCCAAGAACAATCAACACAACCAGAAGCAGAAGCAGAAGCTCACACTCTCTTCCAAAACGACCAGGAGCCGCGTCGTTTGTTCCGTCTTGCCCTTCGACCTCTCCCCTCCTCCCATCGACCACGACCTCCTCGTAAGTCGCTCCCCCTCCTCCTTCTAGTCCTAGGTAGCATTTCTGTGTTTGCGTTCTCGGGAGTTGGAACAAGAACTTAGGTAAGAAGAAAAATGTTGGATATTGCAGGACATTGTGGCAACTGCAGGAGCAAACGTTTATGATGATGGGATTATCGAAACTTTCGATAACGATGACCAAGCATTGGATGCGATATGCCCACCACCTGTTTGTGATAATGCCTCTTTGAAGGATTGTTCATCTACTATTTGTGATACGCCTGTTTGTGATATGCCCACCATCTGTTTGTGATAAGCCCAATTTAGAGGATTTAATTTGTTTAGTTTTGCTAATTTTTTACG
Source organism: Cotoneaster glaucophyllus (assembly GCA_036320875.1). Taxonomy (NCBI): domain Eukaryota; kingdom Viridiplantae; phylum Streptophyta; class Magnoliopsida; order Rosales; family Rosaceae; genus Cotoneaster; species Cotoneaster glaucophyllus. The sequence goes on from CM070063.1 coordinate 21,700,193, forward strand.
TCGTGCATCCGTGCATCCGTACATCTACTGATGTTTGTTGAAACTGATATATGTTAGATATGCCCACCACCTGTTTGTGATAATGCCTCTTTGAAGTTATTTTTGGGAGTTACATGAGTGTGAATTTAACTATCCGAAGGAAAACCCTTTTCTTACGATTTGGTTTGTCTAACTTGCCCAAGACTTTAAGGGTGCGTTTGTTGCACCAGACTGTCTCGGATTGGACTAGCTGCAGGGACTAAGCTGGACTGGCTTAGACTAGACTAAGCTGGACTAACTTAGTGAAGCGTTTGGTGCAGTGTCGGACTAAGAAGCAGGATAATGAAAACAGTACTGTTCACCAGATTTATGTTTGCTTAGACTAGGACTACATTATTGTTCTATTTTAATAGCTCAAAAACCTGTGCCCAACACCCTAAAATTTTTGCCATTGTGTAATAGAGTAATGCTACAAATCTCATGATATGGGTTAATTGGAGCATTTTTTTGCCATGTATATTATGAATCTTAAAAAAAGAGGACAATTGTTTTGTTTTTAGTACCTGCTAATATAAATGAAAAGATAAATACATATCCTAATTCAAATGAAATTGGGCTTGGTGTATAAAACGATTTTACCACTTATAGTTTGACAAGGAGACTATTTTGCTTTTTAACACGAACTCTAGTAGCAGAAAACAAGTCTTCCAAGTTTAAACAAGAAAACAAGAAACAAATCAAGAAAACAAGAAACAAATCAAGAAGATAGTCCTGATAGTTTCTTCCCATGGAATTGAAAGAAACTGCACCGATTGGCGAAAAGGAGCCCGAGATCGTGCTTCCTGATAACCCATTTGCAAGGTTGCTGAAAGCGTCTGAGAGTAACTTGCTTAGAGGTACAAAAAGGAAAGCAAATAATATGGTCCCGAGGGTAACTGCTTCTTGGACTAAATCTAGAGAGAAAGAAGATCTCCATAATTTACAAAATGCCAGTTAACTATAGTATAGCATTCCAAAGTAGATCTGCATAATTTACAAAATCCTAACATTAGCCAAAATACTTCATAGTTCAAAGCTAAGTTAGAAGCCATAACATAAGATTGTACGATTACTAAAATACATCCATGTTAAAAGGCACCACATAATATACTCATCCCCTTGCTTTGTCGCTTAAAAGCCTTTGGACAAACACTTTCTTGAGTTCCGAATTGATTGCCCTGAACACTCCTACATTTTGTGGTTTTTCCAAAATAAGAGTCAATGCATCAATTTGATCCATAGGAGAAAGACCCATTGCTCCAAGTTCGTTAGCTATGTCACTATGATCTGCAGTACCTTGAACTATAGCTTCAGTTACCATTTGCATCCTCTTCCCACTTTCAACATAAAATTCTTTCAGTCCACTGATAATTGCCTTGGTTCCATCACTTGAAGACTCGACCCTTTCTTGTTCGGTATCTTGGTTTGTCAATTTCAGGTACATGCACATCAATGTGTGTTCCATCTAATGCTCCCAAGCAATTCTAAACAAAAAATAAGCTTTTGTTAATTTATACAAAGGGAATGAAGAGTTAAAGCTTAGGGAAAATGAAAAAAAATATCATCATACCTTAAAACATCGCCACCTAGGATCTGTAGAATCAATAGGCACAAGCTGAGGGACTTTCAGTAGGATACCTTGTAATCGCAAAATTCCTTGCAATACACTATTGAAATACCTACTTATAGTCTCTCCCGACCTATAAAATCTACCGCCAACACTACGATTCTTAGTATGATGTGCTAGTATTTGTAAAGTCATACACACCTACTCCTCTATAGACACCAAACCATCCGTTTTTACCCTCCCATCTTGACGAAGTAAGTCACAAAATATGCCAAAAGTCTTTCTATCCATTCTCAATTCGTTGACACATTCAACATCAGTATTCCCTATTATACCATTCAGATAACACAAACTAATCTCTCGTCTAACAAGTGGACGGTTAGTCAAAGTGTGTCGTTCAACATGTCTCTGTTTGGCCCTTAGCATCAGCAACAGAAGAAGCGTACAAATGAAAATTGTCTCTAAATGAGACATCTCTAACAATAAGATCAATAAAAGCTTCATTCGATCCATATCTATCCAAACAAAAAGAAGGAAAAAAAAAACGACATTATATATGTAATATTTACTGTTATTAAGGGTGATGGAAATGAAGTGATTATGATATGAAATGAACTAGATCAAAAGAAACGGTATGCAAAGAATTCTGAAACAACTAACTGCATCAACACTCCTTTGAAGATATTGTCATCCAATTAAACATGTAGGACATTGGAATTTTCTCCATTTACCACCTAATTAAAGAAATGTATTTCTAAAGTTAAATTCATACGATCAAATATCAAACAGCCATGAAGTTTTACAAAATGGTGGGTCCTTTTTTATATTTCATGCTAGATAAAGATGCAGATATGTTTGCAAGATAAAGATGCAGATATGTTTGCAAGAGTATACACACATATTCCCTGTAAAATGGTTTCAATCACCACAACCCACATATAATTATTTCATCACATTCACATTGCTGATCCATACCTTCGGTACAAATCTGCAGGAAGACTGTGGCTATTTCTTTTCCCCAACACTGCAGCCCAAGAAGAGCCTGAAATAGAACTTAACCATTTACTTAAATACACAACAGAACCAACAACGAACCACTATATGTTTCAACCAAACAAGTGAAGTTGCATTTATCAATATGATAAAAATGACCATGAAGATACAAATGGATTGAGATGCAAAATGAGATATTTCCAGACTACCCTTCTGTAAGGGAAAAAATCATCAATGATGAAGCATTGACAGGACATATGGAATTGCTTCCTGCCTATCTCCAATGCCATTCAAACAAGGTGGTCCGAGGAAGGTAAAAGGAAATCAAAAAATGCAAAAACAAAACCAAACAAAGGATACGACTTCGAACATAACCACAAACCATTAAAGAGTGCATAACAAAAATTTCTTCAGCTTGCAGAGATTTCTCATCCAACAATTTTACCGAACGTTCTGTTTTTAGTTTTCATTTTTCATGGGAGAAAGAATGTAAATGAGAGAGGGAGGGAGGAAAGAGAGATTTTTTTTCCCTTCAAGTTTTGTCTCATCATTTATGCATTCACCATTCTCACCCCCTCCTCTCTTTGTTTCTCCATCCTTTCTCCTTTACATCTCCCATATTTTCTCTTTGAAGCTAAGAAAATCGAAACTAAAAACTAAGAATGAAATGGTTATCAAAAGACTATAAACTATACTTGTTGTCTCCCAAGTTCATCTCATATACCCATAGACAGTTATCATAACATGCATAAAGAACACTACACACAAAAGAGGAAAAAGAAAGGACTAAACCACATTTATTTGGTTGTTTGCATTGAATTCTTCTTTTTAAACAGATGACTTAAGGCCAATGATACAAGTCGAAAATCAATATCACAAATATTAGGAAAGGGTGATGCAGATGAAAAGGGGGAAGGGAAGAAGAGGAAAAAAATGAAAATAGAGGAATGACAGAAAGCAGGGAAAAACATCGATGATATCATTCATGTGGAGATGAATCAAAGATCAATCCACAGCACTGACATTGCACTAGCAAACAAAATTTTGAAATAACTGAAGATGGCAGAGTACATTGTTGACGGAAAATGCAAACGCCAAATTGGTTTAGTGGTTTATAATTTCCTAACATCATACTAGCAATAACAGCACAGAGCCACAAACTGGAAAATAATCTGTGGTACTTCATGTTACAAAACATATATGACTTTAACCGCAATGTGAAGGGCTACAAAACAGGTAAAGTCACCCACGTCTCTGAGTTCGGATTTGAAAGAAAAGTTGAAATATGAAAAAACCCCAAATTCTAATCTCAATTTGACCTAAAAATCAAAACCCATTTGTTCAAGTGCAAAGTTCTATGATTGAAAATTTCTCAAACCCAAAACAACAAAATCAAATAAAGCTCAGTAATATCACGATCTGCAAAACAAATCGATGAAATAAATCGAAGATTCGAAGTTTACCAGACAACTCGGAGCAGATTAGGCCGAGCAGATGCAGATGAAGGAAGACGCAGAGATGAGGGTGAGGAGGACAACGATGAGGGAGCAGGGTAAGGACGACGATGAGGGAAGACGCAGAGATGAGGACGAGTAAGACGAGCGACGTTGGGGGGGGGGTTCTTAGACGACTGAATCTCTCGTGGTTTTCTCTGGCTTACGAGTCAGCCCAAAATTGGGGATCCTCGTTAAGAACTGCTAAGGAGGCGTACAATCCGAGCGAGTCCGTGCTAAGGTCATTAAACCTAATCCTGGTGCAGACCAAACAAGGGACTATAGTCTAGTCCAGTCCAGTCCTCCCTAGTCCGGTCAAACAAACGGGCCCTAAGGGCCCTGAGGTTTTCGAGATCGAGCTCCGGTGAGGTTTCGGATGGAGAATGCTATGGAAAATGCATAAAGTTCAGGGGATATGGAAAATGCATAAAGTGATTTATTATTTTTTTTATTATTAATATAGTTTCTGTCAGTTTTATCAGACAAGAATGCTTTTATTTATTCTTATTAATAAATTCTCTGTCAGTTTTATTCGACAGAAATTCTCTTATTTATATATTATAAATATATATCATGTCGGTTATATCCGACACAATTTCTGTCGATTTTAGAGTATTTTCTGTCGGAAAATTCATTTCCTGACGCTGGCAATTCTGTCGCTTCTTATATCCGCCACTGCATCCATTTTCTGTCGGATTTTGCTTAAAATCCGACAGGTATATATGTTTTTTGTCTGTTTTTGGACCGCCAGTTATAGATAATTTTGTAGTAGTGAATGTCCATGGATGACTTGGGTGCTGCCCCTTTAAAGGTTGGAGTTGTCCTTCATATATGCCTTTCAATTGCTTGATAAAATGCATTAGAGAGGTGTTGCCCCTTTACAGTCTAGCCCTAATATTATTTACCTTTGGCTTGTTTGTTAGTTGTGATTACACTTGTAAGCAAAAAAAAGAACCAAGTAAAAACTATCAAAAAATGCAAAGTAAATGAAACGGTGATCTCAAAGAATAACAAAGCATCATCATTCTTGGACAAACATATTAATGGGATGCAATGATATCAAAAATTGTTAGTGTGTTCAAGATAAGTGTGTTTCTTTGTTAAGCATTCATATGGGAGCAGCCTTGGAACATGTTAGTTACCCACTCAAATGAGGCATTAACAAGTGTGCAATATGCCTTTCTAAATGACTTCAGGCCTACCAAGACTCGATGAAATGACAATACGCATGTTATTTTTGTTAAAAAAAAAAATTGTGCGCTGCGTGTGCTTTTCTTACTGACCCCCCTAAATATTATTTCCTAGATCCGCCACTAAGCCTGAGCGCAGCATTCAAAAATAAAAATAAAAAAATAAAAACAAATAAGGAGGCCCGATCCTCCTCAGCCCAACCACCACATCGGCACGAGCCCAAGCCTAAGCCTAACGGGCCAATCTGAATGGAGAGGGCTAACGCCCCCGCGCCTCCCTTTTTCTCTCCTTTCCTACATGGGCCCAAGCCCAGCACCTCACACACCTGGCCCACGCCGCTGTACCTAAGCCTTGACCCACGTCGAGCCGCTACCGCACTGAGCCAATGGCAGCCAGCCACCCACAGCAGCCATGTCGTGGCCTCCTCCAACCAATTTTTCACAAATCTTCGACCCCCGTCAAGCCAAATTTCAAGCCCCTAGGCTCCCAAAAATTAAGAAGACAAGGAAAATTAATTTTTTTCTTACCTTGAAGCGGCGCGAAGACGAAGAAAGCAACGAAAGACAATCCTTTGCACGGGCAAGTGTAGAAGATTGCTAGGAGAAGGGGAACAAATATCCTCTAGCTTTCTCTCTCTTGCAGGGTTGAATAAATTGCTTTCTGAAGTTGATTTAATAATCTACTTAAGGTAGACTTAAATAGACTTTAGAAGTAATTTATTTCCCTTTCCTAGAATGATCTAATTTCCAATTAAAGAGGGAATCTACATCAAAATAGGAAACAATCCTCAGTTTCCTAAAGTAAGAAGATCTCTACACCTGATGCCCTTTCTTGTGAGCAGCCCAACAGGTGTGAGGGGCATTTGTGGAGCCAAAAATAATCAAGAAAAATATGGAGCCGAACATGGACTTTTGGATGAAAAAGACAAAATTACCCTTGAGGCACACTAGGACTTCCACGTGCATACAATGGACAATAACAACTCAATCAAGGTCAAAGGTGACCTAAATGATATTTATTCAAAACATTTTTCATCAATTCTCATCAAATGCTCCCCACAAGGTAACCCCCTAATTATTCTTTTCAAATTAGGATTGATTAGCTAATTAGTTGATTAATTACCCAATTAATTGATTAATTGCCTAATTGATTACAATTACACCCAAATCACCACCATAAGTGGCCGGTCCCTATTTCTCCAAATAGGGCCTACCACACCCCTATATATACCTCATCATTTCTCCAAAAACCTAAGTCCAATTCTCTTCTAAAATTCTCCAAATTTCTCTAAACATTTTCTCTCTCAAATTCTAACTTTGGCATCGGAGGTTCTTCGGCCAAAGCCCCCCTCAATTCATCAAGGGTGCGTGAGGCTCTTGGCATTGACCTTAGGTGTTAATTGTTTTGCAGGTGCATTTTCGTCCAAGAAGAAGAAGGCGAAAATTTGCATCCACACGCGTGTTTGCGGTGGTTGGATGTTGTCTTCGCTTTATGCATTGAGTTCGTGGTCTCGTCTTTCAACGATGACTTTTTGTGGTCTCGCTCTATTGCGATGATTTTATGTGGTCTCGCATTTATACGATGACCTATGCAGTTGCCAGTATAAGTCTGCTGCGTCTATCGTATTTTTGTAACAGATTTATATTGATGACGATTTGTGGGGTTAGGACAGTGTTTGTGGTAGCCGTATAGGGGTTTACTATTGTTTGTTTTATCGCACAAATTTACTCCAGATCAATTTCTTGGTCACTAGAGCTTATGTATCCAATTGGCAACCTTTGTAATTGTTTGTGAAGTTCAATGAAATACACTATATTGTTTCTTGTCAAAAAAAAAAAAAAAAAAAGTTGGAAAGAAAAACTAATGACGTGACTAAAGTTGAACATAAAAGCCAATAACAAGAATAGTACGACTTTCCCCATCACATTATTTTTAAGAGTAAATTGTAGCAATGATCTTTCAACTTTAATCCAATTGAAGTAGTGATTCATCAACTAAAAAGCCATGAACATTGGTCCTTTAACTCATCAAAACGTGCAGCTATAATCATTTTCGTTAATTCCATTAGAACTTCTGTCAAAATAAGTCACATGTCAGGCACGTGAAGCTAAATCAAGGGGGAAACATGAAAAACCAAATGTGAAAAATTGTAGCAATGGTCCCTCAACTTTAATCCAATTAAAGAAATGGTCCTTCAACTTTAACAGAGAGATGGTCCCTCAACTTTAACCTAATTGTAGCAATGATATTTCCAACATGGCTCATTTTGGCAAAATTCTAATGAAATTGACAAAAATGATCATAGCTGTTGTGATGAGTTAAGTGACCAATGGTTATTGATTTTTAGTTGAGAGACCATTGCTTTAATTGAGTTAAAGTTGAGAAACCACTGCTACAATTTTCTCTATTTTTAATTAAATCTCAACCGTTGTTTATTGCTTTTAATTAAATCTTGGAACAATATTGACAAAATATTTAGTAAGCCCAATAGTTCATCTGCCTACAATCTGTTGAGGTACAAAAAAGCGCCCAAAACAAGCCCACTTAAACATTTCAGCCCAACACCGCAACACACACAGCGAATTCTGCCGAACGAAGCAAAACAAGGTGCTTTATTGTCATCGGTCAGAGAGACTCAGATGCAGGAGGAGACTCCGGAGATTGGAAGCGGCGGTAGCGGTGGGTCACATACCCACTTGTGGTGGGCCGGGGCCAGCGCGGCTCAGCTGGGTTGGGCCGTTATGTCGTCCCGGAAAGGCTGCGCCGGCAACTCCTTTACGATGCCTTTCAAGGCCTTCGCCGTTGCTTCCCTCTACGTTGGCTCCATCGCCACTGCCGGCGTCGCTGGCCTCCATGCCTCTGGAATCCGCGAGGTTAGCTTCCCATTTATCTATCTCAGCTTCCCAGGGGTATATCATTCATTTTATGGAAATTTTCATTGGGGAGCATTGCAATTTGCTACATATTGCTCGTGTAATTTGTAATTACAATTACGGTCTCCGCATGAATCATGATTATATGGTAATTTATATTTATATTTCTGCTGCTTTTTTAACATCAAGATCATATGCTCCTCAGTCATTAGAATTTCATTTGTTAAATTCAGTAATATAAATATATCTTGTGTGTATAGATATAGTGAAGCAAAGTACTCTCCTTTAGTAAATAAAACAATGGAAATTGTAAAGTTCAGTTTATGTTGAGCTAGTGAAGGACTAGTTTTACTGGTCAAGGGAGGAACCGAAAAATGTGTGAATCATGTGTTGTTGAGGTCTCTTGGGAAGGAAGGACAGTTTGGTGGAGAAAAGAGTAAAGTGAATTTCTTTTGCTTTGGTGTCAATTGGGGCATTGGGTGTGAATCAAATTTTAGACCTATGCTCTTTTGGATTTGGATTCTTAGCATTTTTTGGTAGTTTTCCTGGGTTTTTCTTGTATACTTCTCATTTATTATGACTGTGCGAGCCCCTTTTGGTGCTCCTATGATTATAAGAGAATTCTTCCTCCGGTTCCTTTAATCCGAAATCATGTTTTACTCGGCAAGTTTTGTTGCTGAATTTCATTGGCTTTTGTTATTAGGTTTTGTTGAGTAGATTCGTTTATACTGCTTTTCCCAGTTTCTCTTTCAAACCTCGTGACACTTCGAGCTGCATAATGACCCAGTTTAAGGCCCTGTAAGTTTCCCAAGTTACTCTTCACCCTTAAAATTCTTTCAGACATGTACCTCAATCAAAACCCGGGTTTCCAGATTGCAGACTAGCTACCATAGTGGAACGACTTGTGAGGCTTGTTATCTAGATTGTTCAGTCCTTGTTCTATCTGCAATTCTTTGTACCCTGGTTCTTCTTGAAAACATGAAAATTAATTGCCATTCAAGTCACCTCATTTTCTAATGTTAGACCCAGTTACTCCTCACTTTAAAATTCTTTCAACCGTCTACCTGAACAGAATCATAAATTTCCTGGTTGCAAACTAGATACGAATGGTGGACCAACTTCTCAGGTTAGATAGTTCAATTCATCTTCTATCTGCAACTTCTTGTATCTTTCCAAAATATGAACAGAACTTAAGGTGTCCTAAAGGAATTGAGATACCACCTTTCCAAAATCGCAATTAAGTTGTTGCTTACTGTCAAATTTAGATGGGAGATTTAAGCACACAAGTCAAGGGACTTAATGTATGGTTGCTTTGTTCTTAGTTTATCATAGATCATGTGTGTTTGGGGGCTTGCAATGTGTTCGGACCCTCTAGTGTTGTGCATATTCTATTTCGGTAATGATTGGGGTGATATTTACAGAAAGATTGATTTATTCGGATATCTTATTTGATCGGTTAATTGAGCAAGACAAGTAGATGACAATAGTCAATATTGTTCTACCTCGCATATACATGTACTCACACAGCTGCACCTTCTGTTACAGGTGGAGGATCTAGTAGAGCTGGGTGCAAACATAAGAACTGGACTTGGGGTACCCCGGAGGAGGTCAAGGGAGGAATAACCTTTTATTTTTAGGTTGTCATAGTTTTAGGTTTCGAAATGCAGTTTTTATGGTATAAAACCCACACCTGGGTTGGATTTGCATTTACAAAGGAGGTGTAATTTGAAATGCTAGTGATTTAATTCACAAAAAACAGTCGTCCTCCTGCGTATGAGAGTTCTAGGTCTATTTAAGCTAATCTCATTTGCTTCCTCCGAGTTTTGAGGAAAACGTTACATTTTTAACACGTGTTCTTAGCTTCTCTTGTAAAAGGAAAAAGTGGAAGGAAAGAAATCAAAATGTTGTTGTTAGTTCCATCCCAAATTGCAAATTCCAGATTTAAGAGTATGATTACTTGATTGACAAGTAAACAGAAGAAACACTGGTGGTATTGAAACACTTGCGCATATTGCCATACACTCTTCTCAGGGCCGAGAAGACTCACAGAGGCATTTCAGCCTCCTTCTGGTCACCATCATGTGATTCACTAGCATATTTCTCCATTTCAATAAAGACACTATTTCTAAAATTTGAACTACATTTTTAACTTGGGAAATAACAAAATTTAGTGTCTCGTCAATGAACACGTTGAAATTCTAGTTCCACCACTGTAAATTGGTAATTTATAATTCAGCTTAGAGTGAGCTAATTACGTTACGATGGATGAATCGTAACAAAGAGAAACGGATAATATGCGTTAAATGTAGTAGTTGGGAAATCAGAGGTTAGTTAACAGACGATAACTTGAATAAATTTTATACTGCTTTTAGAACGCTAGAAGTTGAGCACATGTTCTAGTTAGGAAGGCTATTGCTAAGCTATAGTGAGCGGAGTTTCGCACAGGATTTGAACGGCCAATTCCTAGAAAATCGGCTGCATCGTTTACTCGAGTGTTGTGAGGTCTAAGAAGTTGTTTATTTCAAATGTGGGCTTTTAAGTCTTAAATCTGGTTATTTACATTCAGTATTCTTCTTAAACGAACATTGTATTGTGTTTTGTTTTTAACTGCGTGACACTCTTCTAAAAATCTGGTTATTTATGTCAATTTTCTGCCTAGGCGTTAGGTGACTTGCCACCGTCCGATTAGTCCCTAGGCATTTGAAAATTAAGAAAGTACGCCTAGACACCCACTTAGGTTGCGACTCCAATCTAGACAGAAAATCGATAACTTTCATTTTGCATATTAATTTTTCAATAAAATGTAAGAAAGTTGTTGAACATTTGGATGAACACTCATTATATGCTTGTTTCCGATGTTTTCAATATGTTTAAAGACTTCATAATTTATGTCATTTTATTTTTGCAATTTATGTATCCCAGTATAATTTTGTGTGGTTATTAAGTATATGTAGGCAATTATTTAATGTATAATAAATTTACTTAAATCCTTCTAGTCCGCCTAGGTTTCAACCCGCCGTCCAACTAGCCCCTAGTGTTTTTAGAACCTTCACTGCGCCTGTTTTATCCATTGTATATGGCTAGATGGGATGAGATTCTGTCCCTTCCTGTACAGAATCCCAACTCCGGAGTTTTCTTCTTCTGATCTTGTTTGGTCGAAGGTAGAAGGTTGGCATGAGAGTTAACTTTCCGAGGGGTGAATCCGTGAATCCTCAAGCAAAGATTGTCCAACAAGATTTCATGTAAGAGCGAGGCGACAGCCGAAGCAAAAGATGCCTTACAAACCAAAGCAGGCGTACCTCTATGGCTGGTCGACCAAGCACCAGGAGAGGTTGTACCTGCCACATTATTTTGAAACGATTAGTTGCCGATCCCTCAATGGCGCTTATCATATATAATCAGCAAGGAGCGCCATGTCTTCGGGTATTATCTTTGCTATATGTTGTGTTCTCTGTAGAGACTATAATGCAGAGACATAGTGAATCAGTAGAGAAACAGGGAATCACCTTTCACGAAGAGCTACGTTCGAAAACAGGAGAGGAGTGTTTGACCTTCTACTAGTAAAATTGCCCGCGCTCCGCTGTGGAGAGTTCGACAAGTATGGTCGTGTACCATCTAACTTGTTACTATTCCAATTTCTTTTTGGCACCAGATTGATAGCCGGGAAGAAAAAAGGAACATGCATAAATTAAATTTTAAATTCCATCACATCTAAATTGTAATTAAATAAAGTAAATACACAATAACCATATCACAATCAGAAAGAATAAAAACCCAATACACATTTCTAAATTTCTTGTCTTCAAATTCCAATCCAATTTCCACACAACCGCGGCGAGCTTTGCAATTGTACACTCCAAGACAATATGGACATCCTGATTATATAATTTCTTTGGCAAATGCAGATCACGGTGCATCAACTAAAAAGAAAACATAAGAAACGCGCATGAGTTTTCAATCCTATCTTCGAATATAGTCTTTCGAGTAGATATAATCATATAAACATGGAATATTGGAAAGTTTGTTATGGGGAGTGTCATGAGTTGCTACTAATTGCTACAATATAGATGACCGATATGGTTGATATTTCATCGACTTAGGGCATAACATTAATAAATAGCTCATCAGATTTACAATTTGAGTAAATGTGTAACATCACGAGACAATTTGATGTGTTTTCTCCCAATATCATCTCTACTAATCAAATGGTGATATACTACCGGGAAGGAATTACCGCTTCAACTGCTCCTTTACTTTTAAGAAGCTTTATTGGTCGCCGTCAATGTCTCTCTGTTCTCTCTGTTTTTTCTCAAAAAAGAAAAAAAAAATTGCTGAAAAGAACAGTGCAAAGCCATTTTTGGGACACATCAATAGAATTTAGCATGTTAGTTAAATACTTTGTCTGACATATAAACACATTGTGCAGAGGGATATACGAGTAAATGAGGTCGATAAGATTAGCAGTTTTGCTTTTACATACATTCAAGTGAGCTGACATATATAAACACATTGTACAATGAGTGGGAAGAAACTGAACATCTTTGATTAGAAAGAGATGGTTTCCATAAAAGTTTTGTTTCCTTAACAAACGGAAGAAACATGTAGTTCACACATATAATGTGTCTTGCAATGTAGGCAGCCATTTCAACAGGTAATTAAAAACAGAAAGTGTTGAGGACTAACATAGGCACACATGAGTGAATAAGGTCGATAAGATAAGCAGCTTGGCTTTTATAGACATTCACTAACATCTTTTATTGTTGTAGTCTCCAATATATATGTAAGGTATGTAAGCTTCACAGAAAGAGAGGAAATGACACAAATGATGTTTTGAGGGGAATGCCAGAACTGAACCATGAGGGGAAACCAACACAGAAAATGACCAGATTTGCTGCAATAGAAATTAAATTAATTTATGGTAAAGTCCAAGTCGTTCATTATACACATGTAAGGAATTATCAAACAATGATTAGTAGTTTTACATATTCCTAATGCGAAGTGTTACTGACACTCCAAAAAGTTCATCATAAACTCCTCGATGTGCAGTCTTGTTCTTATATTTTATACAAAAACTTAGAAATGTTGGACAACCAAAATGCAAATTGAAAAAAGACCCAGATCATGAAAACATAACAACAAATTACCTATATCAAAGAATGGAAAAGCGTCAAGAAAACACATGAAATCAGATAAAAAACATAATATTGGACAAAACATGAAGTGGGTGAGAAAGGGAACTGACATGTATGAAGATATTCGCATATGGTAGTGGCCTCGCAGTATTGCTTGTCGCAGAGATTGGAACGTATCCATGTGTCTGAGCTGTGTGCATAGAAATGATGTTGGTAGACTGAATGTACGTAAACTTGTAATCACATTTCCAGAACCATTGACACCTTTGAACTATCATCTTCCATTGAGAAAAAGTGTCACTCACTGAGAATTGAGAAAAAAGGGAAAAAAGAACATAACCCAAAACCATCAACTTCTCGAAACCAAAATATAGCGAAAACACAGTAATTTATTCATGAACAAAACCAACCCCAGAGAACAATCAAAATGACTAATTTCCATTGGCATATATATATATAAAAGAATTCTGAAAGCGATGAGAGAGATACATTTGGGGTGTCGATGATAGAAGGGTGAGTGAGGGATCTGAGATGTTTGAGAGCTGGAATTTTTGAGCAATTTGTGCGAAAAAGTTGAAGAGCTTCGAACTGAGTGAGAGACAGAGAGAGTGGAGTGAGAATGGGAGAGAGAATTAAAACCAAACCAAACAGTAGAAAATCAAGTATAAAGATGGTACTTATCTTGTGAGTGAGGACATGCCGACGCAGGATGGACGAAGGAGAGCATATCCAGGGTCCAACTTCTTGTCTTCCTCCCTGTCCTGTAATTCCAGCATATAAACAGCAAAACATAAAACCAGAAACCCCCCAAATTTATTCATTTCTTAATTGAAATCCAAAAGAAAAAAAATGCAAAATTTAAGCAATGCAGAGAAAACCCAGATCCCACCCCAAATTTATCCTCGAAGGTTTTTTATGAATCAACCAACCATGAATCAGATAAGAAGCAAAGGATTGAGTAAGGGGAGGAGAGAGTTCCACTGCGAGAGAGGGTGTTTGAGCGCAGTGGTGCTGTCGGAAACGGCCCAAAGGGACAAACCCAGACCCCCAGCCACGATCCCTACCCCTCTCCCTCAAATCCCTCCATGCTTTTCTCTGACTGTCCCCCCTCTCCCACTCATGAAATCAGGGATGTGCAGCAATGGTGATGAGATCCCCACTCCTCCCTCTCCCTTTCTCTATCACTCTGTCTCTGTCTCCCTATCTCCTTCTCCCTCTCATTCTCCCTCTATATCTATCTCTATGTCTATCGGCATGACCTGCCATCCCTGAAACCCTCATCGAGCGATCCCTACTCCTCCTTCTCCTTTTCCCTTGCTCTCTATCACTATCTCAGAGGCGGCATGGCAGAATGTTAAATAATTTGCACAAAAAGATGCACTACAAAGGCTGTACGGACAGAGTCACCACCTAAAATGTACTAACGCAGATAACACACATTTCACAAGAGTAAATCCAACAAAATCACAAATCAATATAGGTATCTCTAAAGAATTTAAATAACCAAGAGATGGGTGAACCAAGCAAAGCAGTTTGATTTTCACTTACATTCAATTCAGCTAACATCAAGAGCCACTGTACAATCAAATAGATGAACTTAAAAGTTCCTATTCACAAAAATTGTAATCTAAATTAAAATATTGTCTGTTTGCATAAGAAACATAAGCGGCATGCAGTTCACTCATGGTCTGTGAAAGCACCAAAGATTACATAAGAAAAGACTAAGAGAATCTACAGTAAACAAAAAAGAAAAGAAATCTAACAAATCCAGCATTGTTTCATAAATATAATATTTACTCAGTATCACTATTGCGACAGATTTTTATGACACTACGACACATACTATATAACTAACTTTATTTCTCACTCCTTTTAGACCGAAGTGATAATTTTAAAATGAAGGCTTACAATTTATTGAACTAACAAATCTAAAGCCACATACATATATGCAGTTGAACTCATATGGAACGTACCCAAGAGAGTATCTGAGTTTCATGGTAGAAGCCGCTGAACATAGTTGGACACAAAGGCCTATCAATCAATCTACAAATGAGAACCTGCACAGAACCAAACAAATCAATTCCATCAACTATAGTATACAACAACGATCTCTCAAATAAAGCTAAAGAAAATATTATCATGATCCAATTGTATATGGAAAATGCCTATAAGTAATCCATGCCTTTCTCAAAAATAGGTCATTCAGCGTAGAGCACCAAGTAATAGCCTCTAATATCAAAGAAAATACCTGCCAAGAAAAGAAATTAAAATATTAGGCATATGAGTGCAAGCTTACAGAAACTTTGTTTTTGTACATTTTCTTCTTCCTTCAATGACAGTTTGTTTCTTATCCAGAAAAATAAAATGAGCAGGTCAATGATACACACATGTGTATAATGCTAATCCTATGGTCTAAAGCTAACTAAGTTTTTAAGTGTAAATAGGCTATCAAGCAAAATGAAAAAAAAGTTTAAGACTTCCAACAATGGAGAGCATACCACCATCATATGTGATCAAGGGCAACACTATAAAAGCATGCTGGAATTAGAGAGACGAGACTGGTGGTCAGTGGCATATTTTGATTAGCATTACCTCCAAGATAAGTCGACCTCTCCGATCATATGGGAATATGCAACGCATGAATTTCCCGAAGATATCTTTTGCATCGTCATAGTCATTATCAAAAAGGTAAACATGAGAAACGCGCATGACTTTTCAATCCTATCTTCGAATATATAGTCTTTCGAGTAGATATAATCATATAAACATGGACTATTGAGAAGTTTGTTATGGGGAGTGTCATGAGTTGCTATTAATTGCTACAATATAGCTCATCAGATTTACAGTTTGAGTAAATGTGTAACATCACGGAACAATTTGATGTGTTTTCTCCCAATATCATCTCTATTAATCAAATGGTGATATACTACCGGAAAGGAATTACCGCTTCAACTGCTCCTTTACTTTTAAGAAGCTTTATTGGTCATCGTCAATGTTTATCTGTTCTCTCTGTTTTTCCCCAAAAAAAATAAAAATTAACGCTGAAAAGAACAGTGCGAAGCCATTTTTGGCACACTGACATAGGGTTTTAGCGTGTTAGTTATATACTTTGGCTGACATAATAATGCAACTATCATACCCAATAAATTACGGTAAATCGTCATGAGAAAATAAACCACATGATTCGAATTAATTTATCATTAATCTAAGTTCAAAAATGGTAAAAGTGAGGGAATATACCTATCACCCTGCTCGCTGTGATCTATGAAATCCAAGTTCCACTGCGTGACTCTCTGCATATCTGTGTAACTTCTAATGGCGAACGCCCCTGAGAAGGTTTAGAGTAGCAGCAGATTGGTAATAATAGGCTCTGATGAGCCTCTGAAGATCTAGAGTATCATAAACTTGATCACTACCAAGAACTGAAGAAAAAAAAATTCCTTAAATAAAATATAACTACTCACTCAATTTAGGCGAGAACTATTAGCCGCACCATTAAATATGTGGCAACTACCTCTGTACATAAATCTTGTTGGGGTTTTACCTCTCTCTTTCATTTCAAATCATACATCTGCAGAAGAATCCCCAGAAGACAAATTTATTTTGTACACAAGTCTTTGAAATCTAAAGTAGAATAAATTGCATGCCTTCCGTAAATGTAGTTATCGAAAACGACGCGGATGTATGTACTGGTGGTACGTCGGCGTGTGATATGGAGTGAGTAGGCGGATTTGGTTGAATTGGTGGAATCGGTGGACTGAGTGAATTGGAAGTGGCAGTGGTTCTGTGGAACGATTAGCCAGATTTCGTACAACTGGTTGAGGCGGTGGACTGGGTAAATTGGGTTTGGCGCTGTTTTGTTCATTGCGAAGAGTCCCATGTTGGAAATTATGAAGTTTGAGTGAAAATTTCATTTGTCCCACGTTGGTCATTCCCAAAACACTTCAACACTTTATAAGGCTTTGTCCTTATTAGAAAGTAATTGGAGTATTGGACTTGGAGAATGAATTTGGACTCACCTTTGGGGTTGGGTTTTGATGTGTGCTAATTAATTGGTAATTAATATATATAATTAATTATAATTAATATATATTTAATTGTCAAAAGATGGGCCTTGGGGCTCTAAATACTTTAATTAATTATTTTTCGGATTTAATTAATTATTATTTTTTAAATTAAATTCGAAATTAATTATTTAAATATTTAAATTATTATTCCAACAGACTCATCTTTTCAGATGAAGTCTGTAGAGTGCAAGCACACAGAAACCAAAAAACACCTCTCTGAAGAAGTGTCCCCAACAGATGCATCCATTCCTCATACCTGTTGCGAACAGGCATTCATCCATTATAAATATATGCATCTGCATATCATTTAAGATATAGAAAATCATCAAACCTTGAATACCAAGCATACTGAGAGTACCACAAACAAATTCGCCAGAAGTCTAGTTTTTCCGGTGCTGGAATTCTAAACTTAGATCGTTGAATCCTGGTGAGGCAGACGTCCGTAGAACTACAAGCACAGAGTAGGGGCGAATTTCTGTTTCAAGGACATTGCGGTACGCAAGCCTCGATCTTTAAAGTTGTCTGTGTTTAATTTTTATTCTAGTTCTTACTGTGTTGAATATCTGTTTGCAATTATTATTTGTTAGCATATTTAAATATTACAGATTGTTGATTTATCTCCAACAATCTTGAAACAGAAAATGGATTCACAATCTGTGAATGTGAATGGCGCTGTGCCAAAATACTCTGAAAAGCCTGAGAAGTTCAAAGGGCTGGACTTCAAGAGATGGCAACAGAAGATGTTGTTTTTCCTGACAACCATGAATCTCGCTCATGTTGTTAAGGAAGAAGCTCCGCAGTCTAGTGAGAATCCAATGACTAGAGAGACTGTCATGGCAATTGAAGCTTGGACTCATTCTGAGTTTTGTTGCAGAAACTATATTTTAAATAGTTTGGATGACAATCTCTATGACATTTATTCTCTGTGCAAGACAGCGAAGGAGTTATGGGAATCCTTGGAGAAAAAGTATAAGATTGATGATGCCGGTTCAAAGAAATTTGTTATCGGTAAGTTTCTCAAATATACAATGGTGGATTCCAAATCTGTTGTTTCTCAGGTTGAAGAAATCCAGAAATTGATCTATGAATTGCACTCCGAGGGATGCGAGATCAATGAACGCTTCCAAGTTGGTGCAATAATTGAGAAGTTGCCAACTTCCTGGAATGACTTCAAAATTTATCTCAAGCACAAGCGTCGTGAGATGAATATGGAAGATCTGATTCTGAGGCTAAGAGTGGAAGAAGACCACAGAAAGGCAGACCGTTCTGGAGGGTTTGCTGCCATTGAAGCCAATGCGAATTATGTTGAGGGAGGAAACTCCAAGGCCAAGCCGAAAAAGAATAAGGCTCCTAAAACCAAGCAGTTTGTGCAATCTGCCCTTGCTCCAAAAGGCAAGAATCTGAAGAAGATTAAGGGCGCCTGCTATGTGTGTGGCAAATCTGGTCACAAGGCACAAGATTGTTATCATCGCAAGGATGGAAATCATGCCAACGGAAACAACAACAACCATGCTAACATGGCAATCACCGATGAAGAATTGGCTGCTGTTGTATCCGAGGTAAAAATGGTCTCGAATGGGAGTGAATGGCTGTTGGATACTGGTGCTACCAAGCACATATGCGCTGACAGAAATCTGTTCACCGAATACCATCCTGCTGCCCCTGGAGAAAAGCTGTATATGGGCAATTCTGCCTCATCTGCGGTGGTGGGCAAAGGCAAAGTGATACTCAAATTCACATCTGGAAAGAGTCTCACCTTGCTAAATGTGCTGCATGTTCCTGAAATAAGGAGGAACTTGGTTTATGGACCTATTCTGATTACTAAGGGCTTTAAACTTGTAATGGAATCCAACAAATTTGTACTTACCAAGGGTGGGATGTTTGTTGGAAAGGGATATGTGGCTGATGGCCTTGTGAAACTCAATGTAATTGCCATTGATGATGCTAATAAAATAAATGCTTCTACTTATATTGTTGAGTCTTCTAATATTTGGCATGCTAGATTAGGACATGTTAATTTTCGTTCCATGCAAAGAATGGTTAATTTAGAATTATTACCTAAATTCGAAATTGATTTTAATCATAAATGTGAAACATGTACTGAATCGAAATTTGCTAGGCAAACGAGAAAGTCAATTTTGGAAAGATCAAATGAATTACTTGGATTAATTCATAGTGATCTTTGTGACTTTAAATCCACACCATCTCGTGGAGGAAAGAATTATTATGTCACTTTTATTGATGATTGCAGTAAGTATTGCTATGTTTATTTGATTCATAGCAAGGACGAAGCTTTGAATATGTTTAAGACATATAAAGCCGAAGTTGAAAATCAACTTGAGAGAAAAATCAAAGCACTTAGATCCGATAGAGGAGGGGAATATGAGTCTATTGCCTTCTCAGATTTTTGTGCACAACATGGAATTATACATCAAACAACGGCTCCATACACACCACAACAAAATGGTGTTGCCGAAAGGAAAAATAGAACTTTCAAAGATATGATTAATTCCATGTTAAATAGTTCTGGGCTTCCACACAGTTTGTGGGGTGAAGCTTTACTTACTGCAAATACCATATTAAATAAGGTTCCTCTAAAAAAGATTGACGAGTCACCTTATGAATTATGGAAAGGACATAAACCCACTTATAAAACCCTCAAAGTGTGGGGTTGCTTAGCAAAAGTGCAAGTTCCGTTACCAAAGAGAACGAAACTAGGACCTAAAACTATTGATTGTGTATTTATTGGTTATGCAAATAATAGTGCTGCATATAGGTTTCTAGTTATAAAATCTTCGATTTCTGATATACATGTTAACACTATATTAGAATCCGCGGATGCAGAATTCTTTGAGGATATATTTCCTTACAAAGAAAAGGAATCTGGTTTTAATACAAAGAGGGTTCATGATCATAGTCATGATGACGCCTCTTCCTCTGGTGTCCAAGAAAATGATATGGAACCAAGAAGAGGAAAAAGAACCAAAGTTTCTAAAAATTTTGGACCAGATTTCATTGCTTATTTGTCCGAGAATGAACCTAGAACTTTTAAAGAAGCAATGTCTTCTTCCGAGGCTCCTTTATGGAAGGAAGCAATTAAAAGTGAAATGGAATCCATTATGGAAAATAACACATGGGAATTGGTTGATTTACCTCCTGGTAGTAAACCAATTGGTCATAAATGGATTTTCAAGAAGAAACTTAAGGCGGATGGAACCATTGACAAGTTCAAGGCACGTTTAGTAGCCAAAGGTTATCGCCAAAAGGAAGGGTTGGATTATTTCGACACTTATTCTCCAGTTTCTCGCATAACGTCAATTAGGACGTTAATAGCGATTGCGGCTGTGTACAACTTTGATATACATCAAATGGATGTAAAAACAGCATTCTTAAATGGAGAACTTGATGAAGAAATATATATGGAACAACCTGAAGGGTTCGTGCTTAAAGGACAAGAAAACAAAGTGTGCAAACTAGTTAAGTCATTATATGGACTTAAACAAGCACCAAAGCAATGGCACGAGAAATTTGATCATACTTTGTTGACACATGGGTTCAAAATTAATGAATCTGATAAATGTGTCTACATTAAGAGTAATGATAAAACTTGTGTTATTGTTTGCTTGTATGTGGATGATATGCTCATAATGGGAAGCGATAAAAATGTTATAAACCAAACAAAGAAAATGTTGAATTCAAGTTTTGACATGAAAGACTTAGGTCAAGCCGATGTCATTTTAGGAATTCAAATTAAGAGAAATAGTGAAGGGTATGTCCTTACACAGTCCCATTATGCAGAAAAAATAATACGAAGGTTTGGTCAATTTGACTGCAAACCTGCTGCAACTCCTTTTGATGCTGCTTGCAAGTTGGAGAAAAATAAAGGCTCTGCCATATCTCAACTTGAATATTCTCAAGTAATTGGAAGTCTAATGTACTTGATGAATTCTACTAGGCCCGACATAGCTTATGCAGTAAGTAGGCTTAGTAGATATACAAGTAATCCTGAACAAGAGCATTGGGATGCTTTAGTAAGAGTGTTAAGGTATTTGAAAAATACACTTGACTACGGATTACACTACACAAAGTATCCACCTGTTGTAGAAGGCTTCAGTGATGCCAATTGGATTTCTGACACTACAGAATCCAAGTCGACAAGTGGATATGTTTTTACCTTGGGAGGTGCAGCAATATCTTGGAAATCCTCTAAACAAAAATGTATAGCTCGTTCCACTATGGAGTCGGAGTTTATAGCTTTAGACTTGGCTGGCGAAGAAGCCGAGTGGCTTAAACATTTTTTGGAGGATATTCCAATGTGGCCAAAACCTGTAACTGCTATATGTATACATTGTGACAATATGGCTACGCAAGCAAGGGCCAAAAGTCATGTATACAATGGTAAGTCGCGACACATCAGGCGTCGGCATAATACTCTTAAGAAGTTGCTCTCCAATGGAGTAATATCCATTGATTATGTAAAGTCAAAGGAAAATATAGCTGATCCTTTGACAAAAGGCCTACCAAGAGAGCAAATATTATTTACATCGAGGGGAATGGGTCTTAAGCCAATTCAATGAATCGAACTGGGCGGAAACCTAACCTAGCTGATTGGAGATCCCATGGTCTAGGTTCAATAGGCCAACTGGTTGAGTTTGATTCACAAGTTGAACACACAACTTGCCCATTCTTATGATAAAATGTGTGTTGTCTGTTGAGTTTGAGGGGTTATGTTTTATACATTTAATGACATTAATATCTTGTTATCAAGAGGAATATGGCAGACTATTCTTAATTAATGTCACCTATATAGGAGTAAATGGGGCCACATTTATGAGAATTGAAATGGCTAAATTCTCTAAAGCTCCTACGAAATCCGGGATCTGTTCAGGGCCAAAATGAACACAACCGTATGAATTGACGTGTGGCAGACATGATATGTGTGTAGCATATTGTCTCGGTTTACTACTGCGGTGAACAGTTCAAGATCTTCCACATCCACTGCGTCACCAAGTAAACCCGATATGTTTCCTGGTGAGGCAGACGTCCGTAGAACTACAAGCACAGAGTAGGGGCGAATTTCTGTTTCAAGGACATTGCGGTACGCAAGCCTCGATCTTTAAAGTTGTCTGTGTTTAATTTTTATTCTAGTTCTTACTGTGTTGAATATCTGTTTGCAATTATTATTTGTTAGCATATTTAAATATTACAGATTGTTGATTTATCTCCAACATCCCAGAGTAAACGTTGTCCAGAAGAGAAAAGGAAGTATCGTGTTTTCACTGTACTCAGGGATGTATTTCAGTTCAATGTTGACAAGCTTTTGGCGGATTTATACATCATGCTTCACTAACGGATTGAATCAATAGTCGAAACACTTTACTTTTTTAGTTTAGAATATGGGAAGCATATGTAAACTATCAACACATGTTTAATTTTCTGGAAAGAAAAAAAGTTCATAAAGAAATTCACCTAAATTCTGTAAAATAGATAAAAAGTGATTTTTAAACTTGTATTTCACACAGCATGTTTTGAGTTTGATTACTGATGTTGGTAAATCGCGCGATGATAGTAAAGAGAAGCTAAAATATCTGTGAGGCTTCTCAACCCTTAGAATGGTGGGCCCACTTGCTGATCCCCTTTGAAAAAGAAAATATCAACAACAAAGGCGGGAAATTGGAATAAAAAATAAACAATGTGCCACATGTTAAGGGCCACTTTTGTAATTCCACGCAGACGATTTTGGAACGGAGAAAAAAGTGCGCATGTGGGCTCGTTAGTGGGGGAGGACACCGGAAGGAAGTAACCGCCTTAACCGCCACTACACAAAACGATAAAAAATAAAAATAAAAATAAAAAGTTTACAGAGTGTTGCACAACTCAGAGAAGAACAAAAAAAACCCAGAAAAATTCCCCCAAAATATAAAAATTTACTTCTTCTCTGCGTGTGAGGTAATTAATTGTGAATGGAAGGTAAAACAGAAGAGGGTATAAGGAAAGGGCCATGGAAGGCAGAGGAAGACGAAGTGCTATTGAACCATGTGAAGAAATGTGGACCAAGAGACTGGAGCTCCATTCGATCCAAGGGCCTCTTGCAGCGAACCGGAAAGTCTTGCCGGCTCCGTTGGGTCAATAAGCTCCGACCCAACTTGAAGAAGTAACCCAATTTACCATCCGCCATTTCACTCTCTTGTGTTTTTTTACTTGTTTTTTGTTGGCACTTTGGTTTCATCAACTTGGTGATTGATAAATTGATAATTTGATCAGGATTTGAGAAATGGGTTGCTGGGTTTCGTTGCTACTTAAGATTTAAGAAATGCGTTGTTGGTGGGTTTTGTAACTAATTCAAGTTTAAGAAATAGGTTTTGCTGCTAGTTAAGATTAACAAACGGGTTGCTGGGTTTTGTTGCCAATTAACATTAAGAAAATGGGTTGTTTGCAAGTCTAGTGGTGGATTAATTACTTGGTGGTTTAGAGTCTTTCGCTTCTTGTAACTTCATTCCGAGTTTGAACACTCCTTCCCTTATTCTAGTTTAAAGTAGAAATATGGTCTGTAATAAACAAAGAAATGGTTGTTGGGTTTCGTCAGGTTCGAATCTCATAGATGATTAATTCAATACTAAATTAAGTTGCTTATTGTGTGACTTAGCCACTTCTCATTTCCCTTAGTGTAAAATATACCGTTGTACTGAACAAAAAAAAAATTGAGATTTACAAAACATGTTATTATTATTATTTTTTTCCTTAATTGAGAAAAAGAAATGGGTTGTGGGGTTTTGTTACTAATTGTGACTGGAATCTCTGTTTTTTTTCAGTGGGTGCAAATTTTCAGTGGAGGAGGAGAGGGTGGTGATAGAGTTGCAGGCACAATTTGGGAACAAATGGGCAAGAATAGCGACCTATTTGCCGGGGAGGACGGACAACGACGTCAAGAATTTTTGGAGCAGCAGGCAGAAGAGGCTGGCTAGGATTCTACAGACACCAACAGCAGCCACGTTCTCCTCCAAATCACATAAAACCAGAAGGGGAGTCTCTGTTTTTCATGAGCTTCCCACTTTACAGGTAGTTGACCTTTTCTTCTTTAAAAAGAAGTTGTACATGAGGATACGGTGCAGGATAGTGGGCCCCTTTAAAAATTTGTCGGAAATTTAAACTTAGTCGAAGGAAAAAAAGTACCCCAGACTTGTACAAGGTTACAGAATGGTACCATCCTCTAATAGTGGTGTAGTTACGCTCCAATAACTGTTGTTTATTAGATGACAGGTCCTTTTCTTCTTTTGCTTCAGGCTCCAAAATTCAATTGCTCATCAGATGGAGAACCATCGTCACAGGCTCCTTCATGCTCCTCACCGCCACCTTACATTCGGAACTCTGAGATCATCAAAATGGTGCCACTGCCGGATATTGTTAAGCCCGAGTCTATTTGCTTCAAAACAAACCCTGTTCAACATGAGCTCACCATAACTGATAAGGATCCATGGAATGAGTCCCAGTCTGTAATACCTTTCCTGCAGAACCCACAGCCCCAAACAGACCTATTCTCATCCGAAACCCAAAAACTCTTGGCAAGGTTCGACCCCTATTTCGACATGTTAGTACCTCTGGATGCTTCGGAGCTAGGAAATGGAGAACCACTTCCCATGGAACCTCCATTGTTTGAACCAGTAGGAAGCTGTGTAAGCTGTGAAAGGGAACAAATCGACCATACCATGGCTCCGGATTGTCTGTTCGATGACTTCCCGACAGACATGTTTGATCAACTTGACCCACTTCCGAACACATCAGGGCAGCATTGACTGACAATAACCATGTACCTCTTCTATAACCTTTGTATTGGTAATTCTTGTTACCAGCATTCTTTGTACTAGACACTGACCTACTTCTAGTAGCTAGTAAAGTTTTTGCCTGCTTAATTCTTGATTCACGAATCAGCTTTCGTTCAGTTTTCATTTTTTTCTCGTTCAAATCGAAAACCTTTTGAAAGAAAAGTCAAGAGTTGGACTAAAATTAACAGCAATAGAATCAGATCAATAATCTAGTAGCAATGAAATCACTAATGATAATTCAATTCAATTTCTTTTGTTAGTGTTTAAACCGGAATTTGATCATTCTGGTTCTGATACAAAGGAAGCTGTGGTTTTGTTCCTTTCTAACCGGACCCTTCATGGTCTAGCAGCAAATACATGGGAATCTGAAGTTGTGAAAACAAGTAAAGAAAACTATTGTCTGAACAATATGTAAATCCAGTGAATCCCGGAATGTTCTCTCCAGTAACAGGAATTTTGGCATAAAAATGCAGTCAAGTGTGCTAGAAAGAAGGCGATTATTACGCTGTTGTCTTGTACTCTGATATTCAGTGTCAATCATCTGTTCCTGAGGTTAGGAGTGAGTAACTTACCCCAGTCCGGCCACGATTTCCGATTACCTCAAACTTTCCTGCAGCTGATGACTGGTCTTTGATGGGCCTTCTTAGTTCTGAATATGCACAGTATTCTACTTCGTATACCGTTGCGCCCTCCAAGAATGCGGAAACTGAAGAACCAACTCCTTCACCTTCACAAAGATGCTTTCTCTTATATTTGAAGGTTGTGTAGCCTTTGGAGGCAGAAAATGAAAGTCGACAAAAATTTAAAAAACAACCAAAAACATGTCAAAAATATGAAACAGAAAATAAAAGTTAGAAAGTTTCGAACCAGACATGAAGCCTACCATGAGTGACAAGGAGCAAGTTTTCTGCAGGGTATTTATCAGCAAGGGCCTCAATGACCTGAGCATATCTAGCACGCGCACCCGTCACGCTCTCTCCCCAATGGGGCAACTGAGGTTAATCACAGGAACGGGCTCCATCACGAAAAATACTAATCATTGTACGTTCATATACGCACAAATGTACATTGAGAGATTCTCACTTACCTCTTTGTACACTCGTTTCGCAGTTTGATCAACTGTCCCAACCGGGAACATAGCCTCAAGATCTGGTATGTTGAAACCCCATTGCTCATCTTTCGGAGCCAAATCACCGTGAATCGCCTCCTTGTTTAGCATCTCGCATAACCCATATTCAATTGAGACCTGCAAAATGGGAACAACAGATTGCATCCTACAATATCATTACCATTCGCGCTCTTTCTTTGCATCCTACAACATGAATCCCAAGATTAAATCCAATTGAGCTATTTCTTAGCCCTCGATATGTAGTATGTTATACTGTCACGGTGAATCAAAACATCTAACTGCGTAAATTTGTTGACAAGGACAATATAACATGTTAGATATCCACTCTAATTATCAATAATATTTACCGTGAACACGACAAAAAAACACACACACATAAATAAATACATATCAAAAAGGTAGTGCTACATACAACAATTTTTTTAAACCAAATGATGTGTCATCAATGAGAAACAAGCACCATTTAATTAATAATCTAATCATCTACGACCACATCATTTAGTTTGTAAATTTAGTTTAACATCAATACATGTACATGTTGTCACCAGTAAGAAAAAAATTGTATATACGATGCAATCACAAAGTTTCAACATTTAGTACTAGAATATCAAAATACGTATATATGTATATGTATGTGTAGAAATGGTGGGGGCCCACCTTAAGCTTAGAGGGATCGACGGGGACGGGCTGGTCGCTCTCGTATTTGGAGAGTGAAGGGCCTTCGGTGGCGGAAAGGGCGGTGACGACTTGGACAGCAGTCTCGACGCATCGCCCGAATGGCGAGACGAAGACGCGGTGTATTGGAAACCCGAGATCCGATCGGAGCTTGGTACCCGTGCAGAAGGCCCGGAGCTTGCCCTCTTCGACCAGAGGCGGGTCCCACGGCCTGGGTGATTGCGATGTCCAGAGGGGCTCGAAGTTGTCGATGCGGTCGCCGTGGCGCATGACAACGATGTTTTGGAAGTGGTGGGCCGTGGGCGGATCGGAGTCTTGGCTGATCGATTTGGATTGACTTTCGAACGCGTCCATTTGGGTAAAAGCTTTGAGAGAGAGGGGTGGAAGTCGGATGGAGGAGTCAGCAGAAGGATGAGAGCTATTCTTGTTGATGTTGATGTTTTAGAGAAGAGCAGTAGGGTGACTTTAATGTGGTTCGGTTTTGATTTTGGTGAGAGTCGGATTTCACGATCAAGAATATCGTTAGAGCGTAGTAATAAATTGTTACAATATGTATTAAACTTGCATTGATGTATGTTTTCAGCAGATTGATCGTTTGATTTTTCAGACATAGTTAACCTCAGACTGTTAGAGTATTCCATAAGAGAGTGCAAATGGAAAATATTAGTCACATTCATATAAATTTGAGTACGAATTTGGCTACCATACTTATGTCTTTAATATAAGAGGAAATCAAAATCCCCTACACATTTTCTATATCATCTAGATTAAACATTGGTGTCTTTTTAAAATTTGATTAAAGGGTTTTGACCAATCCTCAACATTTTTTGTAAGTTAAATTACATGTCATTATTGTATTTTTGTATTAAAATAATTTTTAAATTTATCCATTTAGTTGCTTGATGCGTTTTTGTAAAGTCTAGCTTTAAGTATTTGGCTTTCCCTGTCAAATATTGTAATTGAACATCACACATGCTTAATCTAGCTTTAGAATATACTCAGATTATTTGTTGTTGTTGCTGGAGTAAATGTTCAAGAAGTGACACATTTCAACTCAAAGGTTTGTTCATGCATGTGCTTTTCAGATCTCTATTTGTATTGCATTCTGTCTAGTTTGATTGTCTAGTCAGTTTTGCGCGCTGACTTCTAGCTGTCTAGGCACACAGATTAAGACAGCTCACATGGGCTGACTGACACATTTCTGATGGTAGTTAATTTCTGGCCATTGATCTACCTAGATTTGCAACCGACAAGTGTCCTTGGGACAAGTTGGCTAATGAAAAATTAGATTTCCTTGGGTATATTTGCTTATAGGGTTGCAGATTGTTCTTTGGGGGGTTTAGAACTTAGTCTTAGAAAGAGAAAGTTGCCTTAAAGACTTGAAACTTGCGTTGCATCTTCTCCATTTATGAACCTTAACTGCCAAACCTTCCTCATGCATTATTTTAAGGTTTTGCATTTAAGTCTTGGTCTGGTTTTAAGCTTTAAATTCGGTTTTAAACCAAGCTTTTGGATTCAAGTTAGATTCTTCTTTAAACTATTTGACTAGAGAACATGACTGGTCATTTGAATTCAGATTTCATGTGCATATCATAAAATCACATCACATCATTGATCGTGTTGACCTCGGTGCCACAAGGCGATGAGCTACCACTTCATGAAGACCGAAGGATTCCGTCTCGTGGAAGGCAAGGTTGCACAAAGGTAAAATTGCTCCATAAATAGGGATCTAAGAATTGAGCTTGTGTGGTCTTTGTATGAACCTTTGTTTACATTAGTGGATTGGTATTTGAATCTTAGATTTATCGACTAACAAATCTATCTTAGTTAACTAGCAGGCTTGATTAGTTAGTCCAGAGGGTTATAATTTTTATATACATGATATTCTACCTGGTACCAATTTTAATTGATATCATAACCTTGTTGTAGATATACTTAGAGTGATATGTGGGATTTGCTGGTATTAGGTGAAATCTCACCATGAATAGTGATCGTGTTGGTGGCTCATGCAATACACCTCTATTCTTTGATGGTACACATTATGCTGCTTGGAACGAGAAGTTTCAGATATTCCTTTAGGCTTAAGATCTTATAGATGTTGATTTTCTCACTCTTGAGTGGAAGGCTCCATCGAGGCTAGTCAATGGAGAGTCTGTGATTAAGCCAAAAGGTGAATGGACTCAATGAGAAATTGCTTCGGCCATGGCTAATAGGAAAACAAAGAATGCAATTATTTCTGTCATTTCCTCTAATCAGTTTGCTCATGTTCGATATTGCACAACTGCCAAGCAAACTTGGGACAAGCTCCGAATTCTTCATGAAGGTGATAAACAAGTGAGAGATTTAAAGCTTCAAATGACCCTTTCGAAATTTGAAGTTTTGATAATGCTCGATTCCGAGACTTTCTGGGTCTTCTTTGAAAAAGCTGAAATGTTAACAAATGAAGCCTTGGGGTTAGGGAAGCCTATTGAAAAAACAAATGTTGTTCAAAAGATTTTGAGATGATTGCCCAAGAGATTTCAAGCAAAGAAGGCTACCATTCAAGAGTTTCATGACCTAAATAAGATCAAGCTTGGAAAATTGGTTGGGAAGCTCATCACCTATGAGATGGAGCTTGACATAGATGAAAGTGACTCCAAGAAGAGAAAAGAAGTGGCCCTTCAAAGTGTTGAGAACTGTAAGGTTGTTGATGATGTGTGTAGACATGCCTCAGAAGATGATCTTGCCTTATTCGTTAAGCAATTCAAAAGAATTCTCAAAAATAAAAGAAAGGATTCTAAATGGTTTGGTAAGTCATCAAACAATCAGAAAAAACAATCTACTAGAGTGAAGCACAAAAGGTTCGCTAGAAAATGAAACAAAGGTTTGTTAAAGGTACCTGGTCTCTGCTTTATATGTGGGGAAAGTGGGCACCGTGCTACTGATTATGCGAACAATAAACTCCTTATTCAAAAACACAAAAAGGCGATGATGGTTACTTGGAGTGATAACAATGATCAAGGTTCTGTGAGTTTTGATGAGTCGTCAAAGAATGAAAAGAAGTTGTTGCTTTTGTTGTTCCAATTGAGGAAGTATCTTTGAGTGATGATGATTCTGTTCTGAATGTCAATGAGGAGATGTCCTATGATGAATTATGCATCAAGTATGATTCTCTCTTTGATGAGACTTGTACTACAAAAGTGGAGAAGATTGAGCTCACTAATAAGGTTGTTGAGTTACAAAAAGAAAACAAGTCTCTTTGTCTAGTCATAACTGAATTGGATGAAAAAATTGGTTATCTTGAGACCCATGTTGAGGAGATGAATGAGAAGGCTTCTAATTGCAATGACAAAGTTGAAAATGATGATGTTATTACTACTCTTGAAGCTCAAGTTCAAAACTTGCTAAAATCTCACGAGAACTTGATGAATCAAATTCATGCATTGATGGCAAATAATGTGATGTATATCATGAGGCCAACAGGAAACAACTACTTGAATATGAATGAGGCAAATGATAAGGTTATTCATCTCATTATTAGGGCTAAAAATTTGACAAGATGTTGAGTATTGGGAAAACTACATGGTGACAAAAGTGGTCTTGATTATGTAGAAAGTGGCTCAAGTTCTATCCCCACCAAAACAAAATTTGTGAGAGAATCTAAGGCTATATCTCAGAAAGTCAAACCATGTCCAAAGACAAGATGAACATGTCATCACTGCGGTGAAGGTGGGCACATTCGTCCAAAATGTATAAAATTGTACTCTGGAAAGACCAATTTGTTGAAGGATCAGGTGGATCGTCTGGTCATCGAAGTCAACAAAATTGCTCAGCTTGTTCATTCTTCTCCATCTGTAAATATTAAGCAAAGTTCGAAGTGGGTTGAGAATGACCCAAACATGTGCCTTGTTTTTCTAAATGCTTTATCTGCTACCAAACCAAATGTGTGGTATCTTGATAGTGGGTCCTCTCGTCACATGATTGGAGACAATGAGGCTTTCTCATCTTTTGCTCATTTTATAAGCGGTGGTGTTGTGTTTGGTGGTGGAGATAAGTCTCAGATTACAGGGAAAAATGGTGTCAAGATCCCTGGATTACCTAAGCTTGAAAATGTTAGCTATATTGATGGGTTGAAGTCAAATCTCATTAGCATTAGCCAGTTGTACGATGATGTGGCTGATGAAGTGTGTTTCTCAAAACGAGGTTGCCAGATTGTGGATGAACATGGAAAAAACTTGCTTGTACTCTCGAGATCTAGAAACAATTGCTACATTCTTGATGGCTCTAAAGTTGCTGAATACTCGAAGTGCCATAAAGCTATTGATGAAACTAGTGTATTGTGGCACAAAAAACTTGGGCATGTGAACTTCAAAGACCTTAAGAAATTGTCCAAACATGAGGTTGTGAGGGGGCTGCCACCTCTTTCTATTTCTGACTCTTATGTTTGTGGGTCATGTCAATTGGGAAAGTAATCTAGGGTGGCTCACAAGAAAGTGACTGACAATGAAACAACTAAGCCTCTTCAATTGATTCATATGGATCTTGTATGACCAATCCAGACCTTATCTCTTGGTGGCAAGAAATACATCTTGGTAATTATGGATGACTACTCTAGATTCACCTAGGTATGCTTTTTAAGAGAAAAATCTGATACCTTCCAACAGTTTCTCACTGTGTACAAAGTAATGTTGAATGAATCTTTATATAGCCATCTTGCTCTAGTTAGAATTAGAACTGATCATGGAACCGAGTTTGAGAATGCTCACTTTGATGATTTATGTTCAACAAATGACATCAAGTATGAATTTTTTGCTCCAATCACCCCTCAACAGAATGGTAGTGTGGAAATGAAAAATTGTGTTTAGATAGAGATGACTAGGGTGCTACTTAATAGCAAAAACTTGGCAAAGCACTTTTGGGCCAAGGCCATGAACACTGCTTACTACATATCAAATCGATTGATCCTCAGACCTGTCACTAATGTGACTCCTTATGAACTCTGGCGGGGTAATATGCCATTAGTAAAGTATTTCAAAGTTTTTGGGAGTGTTTGCTACATTTTGCATGATCTTGAACATCTATAAAAGTTTGATACTAATAGTGATGAAATAATCTTATTGGCGTACTCTAACACAAGT
This sequence comes from Cotoneaster glaucophyllus, assembly GCA_036320875.1. Classification (NCBI taxonomy): domain Eukaryota; kingdom Viridiplantae; phylum Streptophyta; class Magnoliopsida; order Rosales; family Rosaceae; genus Cotoneaster; species Cotoneaster glaucophyllus. Next base: position 21,732,271 of record CM070063.1, read on the forward strand.
AGGGCTTATAAAGTTTTCAATCTGAGAACAAAAACCATCATGGAGTCCATAAATGTTAAGATTGATGACACGGATGTCCTTTCCTCTTTAGGGACTTAAAATGATGATGTGCTATTTCATTCTTTTAGGAATAATGGTGATGCTTCTGGTGAGTCAAGTGTGGTGTCAGAAAGTGACAATGAGAGTGAATCAAGCACTGAACAAGACTATCGTGTTCTATTTAATGACAAACCGAAGTGGGCCACGGGTCATCGTGATGAGGGTATTGTGGGTCCGATTGACAAAGGTGTTAGAGCTTGAAGACAACTAGTTGATGAAGTTGCAAATGTTTGCTATGTCTCCCAGATTGAGCCTAAGAATATCAAAGATGCTTTAACTGATGAAGAATGGATCCTAACCATGCAGGAAGACCTGAATCAGTTTGAGGGGAACTTGTTGATCGTCCATTGAACACTAATGTTATTGGCACAAAATGGATTTACAAGAACAAGTCTGATGAGTCAGGGAATGTAATCAGAAATAAGGCCAGGCTTGTTACTCAAGGATACTTTCAACTTGAAGGTGTTGATTTTGATGAAACCTTTGCTTCTGTTACTCGTCTTGAATCAGTCAAACTTCTTTGTGCTATTGCATGCCACTTAAATTTCAAACTTTTTCAAATAGATATCAAAACCGCATTCCTTAATGGATATCTTAATGAAGAGGTCTACGTGGAACAACTAACAGGCTTTGAGGATCTTCACAAGCCATATGAGGTGTACAAACTGAGGAAAGCTCTATACGGTTTTAAACAAGCCCCTCGTGCTTAGTATGACAGGTTGTCTTCCCATCTTCTTACTCATGGTTATACTCGTGGCTCTGTTGATAAAACTTTGTTTGTTAAGAAGGTTAAATCTCATGTTGTGATTGCTCAATTGTATGTGGATGACATAGTTGTTGTGTAAGATCCCACATCGCCCAGGGGTGTGGATTTTGTAAGCCTTATATGTATATTCTCATCTCTACCTAGCACGAGGTCTTTTGGGAGCTCACTGGCTTCGGGTTCCGTAGGAACTCCGAAGTTAAGCGAGTAGCGCGTGAGAGCAATCCCATGATGGGTGACCCACTGGGAAGTTCTCGTGTGAGTTCCCAGAAACAAAACCGTGAGGGCATGGTTGGGGCCCAAAGCAGACAATATCGTGGCACGGTGGAGTCGAGCCCGGGATGTGGTGGGGGCTCAGGCCGGGATGTGACAATTTGGTATCAGAGCCAATCTCTGGCCGGAAGTGTGCCGACGAGGATGTCGGCCCCTAAGAGGGGTGGATTGTAAGATCCCACATCGCCCAGGGGTGTGGATCATGTAAGCCTTATATGTATATTCTCATCTCTACCTAGCACGAGGCTTTTTGGGAGCTCACTGGCTTCGGGTTTCGTAGGAACTCCGAAGTTAAGCGAGTAGCGCGCGAGAGCAATCCCATGATGGGTGACCCACTGGGAAGTTCTCGTGTGAGTTCCTAGAAACAAAATCGTCAGGGCGTGGTTGGGGCCCAAAGCGAACAATATCGTGCTACGGCTGAGTCGAGCCCGGGCCGGCCGGGATGTGACATTTTGGGTCTACTTTTGATTCTCTTGTGAAATAATTTATCAATATAATGACAAGTGAATTTGAGATGAGCTTGGTTGGTGAATAAAACTACTTCTTTGGACTTCAAGTGAAACAATAATAGAATGGCATCTTCATCTCTTAAACAAAGTATGCCAAGAACTTGATGAAGAAGTTTGGCCTCGAAGATTCAAAAGCTGCTAAATCTTCCATGAACACATGTGCCAAAATTCACAAAGACTCAAGTGGCCAGGATGTTGATCAGACTCCGTATAGAAGCATGATTGGAAGCTTACTCTACCTGACTGCTAGTCGACCAAACATCACATTTTTTGTTAGAGTATATGCACGGCTTCAAAGCTACCCCAATGAGTCTCACTTACAAGCAGTCAAGAGGGTCATCAAGTATGTGAGTGGAACCACTACTTATGGACTTCAATATACTCATGACACCAACACAAACTTGGTTGGGTTTAGTGATACTGATTGGGCTGAGTGCATTGATGATCGAAAAAGTACCTCAGGGGGAGCTTTCTATGTTGGGAACAATTTGATTGCTTGGCACAGCAAGAAGCAAAATTATATCTCTTTATCTACTGCCGAGGCAGAATATGTGGCTGTCGAGAGCTTTTGCACTCAACTGATGTGGATGAAACAAAAGCTCAGTGACTATGGTATATCTTAATCCACTTTTCTTTTTTATTGTGATAACATGAGTGCAATTGATATCTCTAAGAACCCTGCCCAACATTCGAGAACCAAACACATTAACATTAGGCATCACTTTATTAGAGATCTAGTGGAAGCTAAGATTCTTACACTAAACTTTGTGCCAACTGAAAAAACAACTAGCTGACATATTCACTAAAGCCCTAGATAATCGAAGGTACGAAGATCTTCAACGGTCTATTGGCCTTTTTGCTATGAAATGAATAGTTTGAATAGTTACGTTTCCAGTTTATGTTTGTCTTGTCAGCATGCTCATTAGATACTTACGTTTTGTCCCTCTATATGCTTATCTTAACTGTCATACATTTATTATATTTTTTGGATTATCCTTGGTTAATTATTCACTGTGATGTCAAAGGTTCCCCCTATCATCTTGACAGCCTCTGAAAAATCATTCTTCCAATCATCCAAATCTAGCGGTATTCTTGAATTTAATGTTGCTTTGGTCCTAATTGAGTGGTAGTGACTTTACTTACTCTATAATATGGACCATGTGCCAATTCTCTTCTTTTTGTCCTCTCCCCAAAATTAAAAAAAAAAATTTCAAATGGAAGAGTGTTTTATGAAAGGGGTATCTTCAAAAGAAAGTATATATCATCAAATGAAAAAAATCCTTTCATTTAGCCTTTCATGCAATGTCTTGAGTAGTGCCTCAAGATCCCCCTTCCGTAGGTCATGTATGCAATTATCTCAAATATCAATGATGATTCATCAAAATTTCACCTTGACCTTGGCACTTCTCAAATTGGTGCCTTACTCTAAGTTCCTTACCAAAGTTGGTTTTTCCTTCAAGGCTTATGCCTTACATTTTGCGAGTCTTGTACATTGTCCATATTCTGTAGGAAGTATCGTCTCTTAAGGTCAATGGATTATTTAAAGCTTGGTTAACTTTGAAAATGCTTTTGAGATTAAATGCTTGGTTCTATGATTTTAAGATGGCTATCCAAAATCCTTTCTCCCATACCTTGACACATCACTGTAGGATTATGAGCTTGTGTTAATCTCATTATTAATGTTTGTGTATGCCTTTGAAGATTTGTCCATTGAGAACTGCATTGCACGTCTACTTTTTGTGTTTTTCAAATTACATATCTATTGGAAGCATAGATATTCAAGCTAAATTTTAATTCATTCTCATCTAGTGGTTATGTTGTTGGTTGTCTATTGGTGCAAATCTCAAATTTTGTGATAATCTTGTTCAAGAGACTATTCATATTGCAAGCATCATTTCTGGGGGAGTTCAATCACAACGCATGTATCTTTTCGTGCTTATTTGTTGTTACTCTCATTGTTGCTACACTGTGTTTGGGCATATCCACATGTTATATTTCAAATTCTATATCTGATGTGCTCTTGTTGTTCTTATCATGTTTATTTACAACAAATTTGACTGTTTTGTATGATCTTCCATCATTTCTTTGTCTTACTAGGGGTGGGTTCAAAAAACCGAAAATCGAAAACCAAACAGGACCGAGGCCGAAAAAACCGAACCGAAACTCTCAAACCGAACCGAATCGAATCTGGCCAGTTCGGTTTCAGTTTTTGAGGTTCGAAAATCGAACCGAACTGAACCGAACCGATATATATATTTGATTATTTTTTTCAATGTTTATAAATACTTTAGTCATACAATTATAACAAAGTAGAACCTGTTGTGAAGTTGGTTTCAGTGAAACATTCTAAGCGAGTGGAGTGCATGGGTTTGAACCCACCTTATGCCTCCCGGATTTTGGAGATTTTTTTTAATTTTTATGATCAAATCACAAAACCCTAGCACAACAACACTTTCCCTAGCGCAACCATCACACTTTTTCTATTTTTCATTCCCCTCGTCTCCTCTGTATTCTGGACCCTCTCCTTCCCACTCCCAACTCCGCTGCTCTTCCCCTTTGTCATCTTCTTCCTTCATCTCACATCTCACCGTCACCGCGCAAAAATCGCCGTCTCACTCTCAGTCTCGCTCCCAGTGACCTATGGCCGTGACCTGCGACTTCCTCTCACCGTTTCGAGTCTCTACCCACGACTTGCTTCCTTTGCAAGGTTAGTCTCATGGTAATTTCTCTCATGTTCTACAGATTTTCTTTTCAAATAGGGTTTTGCAGATTTTGTTTTCGATTTCATGGGTTCTGTAACTTTTCAATTTCATGGGTTTTACAATTTGTTTTGGGTATGCTGGATGTGGTTGGGTAACTTCATTTCTGAACACTATTAGTTGAGGTTTGATTAATTTGTGAGAAATTTTGGTTCTGCAATTTGTTTTGGGTATGCTGGATTTGGTTCTGCAACTTTCACTCTAAGGCCATGAAACCAAGCTAAAACCCACATAAATATGCCCCAGAAAATAATTGAAATGGTCAATTTTTATATCACCAAATCCTTCTCTTTCAATTTACTCACAAAAATATGCCCATAAAAACCTAATTTTTATTCATAGTTCATGGAGTCTGAGAGGAATCCATCTGGGACTTCAAATTGTCAACTTATCTATAACTGGATATATACTCCTTCGTGCCGTCTCTAGTCATTTGATATCACAGAGGAGTTTTTGTCATCATCTTTTGTATTTGTAAGTTTATATATCTACCAACCTTTTTTTTTTCCTTCAGAAGCATGCTTAATTAGAGTGTCAGATATTGAACAATTGGATTGATAAGCAGACAACAGTTGCACTGTTGTAGTATAAGGGTTTAGCTTTTAAGATTTTTGAGATTGCCCTCTGTGATTCTCTGAGCAAACTGAGAAATTTGGTGGTCCATCTATGTTCCATGCACGCCACGGTGCAAAAGTTAATGTAACCGATTCATGTGTGTGAAAATTTAAGGGGACTTAAAATTTATGTTTGTTGCACTTTCTATGTGTTTATGTGTGCCCTTGCAGGTTTTTGAAGGACAATTCCGTAGTGCATCCTACCTTTGCTTTTATTTTATATAGAAGGATTATATAAAAGCAAAGGTTTTGTCCAAAAAAAAAAAAAGCAAAGGTAGAAGGCTGCCTAAGCGTTGAGCTTGTGCTTGAGGACTTGAAGATTTTATTTGTGCAAGACATGAAGTGATGAAACCTTGAAGGTTTATTTGACTTGTGTGATGTTTATTTTAAGTTTGGACTCTTTGAAGACTTAAACGTTGATGTTTATTTTAAGTTTGGACTTTAGAAGAGTTAAACTTTGATGTTTATCTTAAGTTTGGACTTTGGACTTTGGAAGACTTAAACTTTAAATGTTTATTTTCATTGTCTTTAATTATAGTTGGAATTTTTATGTTATGTTGATGTTAAAATTTCATATTTCAAATTTTTTTCATTTTTTTGGAGGAAAAAGAAAAGAAAAGAAAAGAAAAAAAAAACCAAACCAAACCGAACAGGAAAAACCGAACTGAAAAAAAAACCGAACCGAGAAAAAACCGAAAAAAATTAAACCGAACCGAAATTTCGGTTCGGTTTCGGTTTTGGCAAAAAACCGAACCGTTTAGAACCGAACCCAGCCCTATGTCTTACCATGACAAAATGGGGAAGAAAAATTTCGTTGCGCTTTATATCTTGTAAGCCTTTACCCATGATAAATTTCACTTGTTCTTGTCAAGAGTTGTTTTTTTGCAGGAGTTGTTACTTGGTCTTCTTCTGTTGCTTGATGTTCTCTTGAGTGTGGGTTTTGAGTGAAATTAGTTATAGGCTTGGAATATTTTGTCAAGGAAAGCCAAAGGGGGAGATTGTAAAGTCTAGCTTTAAGTGTTTGGCTTTCCTTGTCAAATATTGTAATTGAACGTCACACATGCTCAATCTAACTTTAGAATATACTCAGATTATGGGTTGTTGCTGCCGAAGTAAATGTTCAAGAAATGGCACATTTCAACTTAACTTTTTGTTCATGCATATGCATTTCATATCTCTATTTGTGTTGCATTCTGTCTAGTTTGATTGTCTAATCAGTTTTGCATGCTGACTTCCAGCTGTCTAGGCACACAGATTAAGACAACCCACATAGGCTGACTGACACCTTTCTGATGGTAGTCAGTTTCTGACCATTGATATGCCTGGATTTCTTTTGCAGCCGACAAGTGTCATTGGGACAAGTTGGCTGTTAGAAAGTCAGATTTCCTTGGGTATATTTGTTTCTAGGGTTGCAGATTGTTCTTTGAGGGTTTAGAACTTAGTTTTAAACAAAGAGAGTTGCCTTAAAGGCTTGAAACTTGCATCTTCTCCATTTATGAACCCTAACTGTCAAACCTTCCTCATGCATTAAACACTCAATCATTGTCTATCAAGGTTGCATTGTTTTAAGGCCTTTCATTTAACTCTTAGTCTAGTTTTAAGCTTTAAATTCGGTTTTAGACCAAACTTTTGGATTCAAGTTAGACTCTTCCTTCAACTGTTTGACTAGAGAATCTGACTGGTCATTTGAATCCAGATTTCATGTCATATCATAAAATCATATCACGTCATTGATCGTGTTGATCTTGGTGCCACAAGGTGATGAGCTCAGGAGGACCTGCCACTTCATAAAGACCGAATGAGTCCATCTCGTGAAAGGCAAGGTTGCACAAAGGTAAAGCTGCTCTATAAATAGGGATCTAGGAATTGAGCTTGTGTGGTCTTTGTATGAACCTTTGTTTACACTAGTAGATTGGACTCAGTGGAGAGTCCCCGGTTTTTGTAACTTAGAGGTAGGTATTTCCGGCCAAAAATATCTTGTGTCCAAGTTATGTTTATTGTGTCACACATCCCAAATACACATACATGGTACATATATTTGTTGAATATTTAAATGGTTTGTGCTCACTGTCATGCTCACTTGACACATTAATAACTTGCAACGATCTATAGCCTTGCAGACTAGGATAGTTTTTGTGAACGAAAATTAGTATCTGAATCTCAGATTTATTGATTAACAAATCTATCTTAGTTGACTAGTAGGCTTGACTAGTCAGTCCAACGAATTATAATTTTTATATAGAGGATATTCCATCTGATACCAATTTCAGTTTTCCTTATTTAGTGGAGATATTAGTTATTAAATATATTTACAAACATTTAATATTATTTCTTTTCCCAAATGGTTTGTTTTATTGATTTTTTTCAAATAGTTGTGATCCAACATAACAAGTTTTGTGTAATTTTTTCAATCTTTTTGGGAAACTTTTTTTTTTTTGTTGTTTTATTACATATAGTTGTTGATGGACTATTATTAGGTACAATACATTATGCATATATTATTGGTGGGTACGTTTAAATTTATAAAACTGTTGAATTATTTTTTTTTTTTGTAAGCATTGACGTCAATTCCTCTTTTTCTTTGAAGAAATATGGATGCCACATCTTTTCTGTTGAATAGCAACGCCTTCTTTCCTAGTCATTGTGGAAGAATATATCCACATCATTTAAGTTCAAAGCGTCGACAGATGCAGACATTTTGATTAGGAGAGGAATCATTAATTGTTCACGTAGTATATGTTATCTGCTTAGTTTTATTAGGCAGCAAACTCCCACCTTGGTTTTTCTAAGTGAAATCAAGTGTAATGTGAAAAATCTAAAATTGATACAACTCATATAGGGTTTCTCAAATTGTTGGGGGTAGATTCCAGGGGTAGATCTGGAGGCGTTGGTTTACTATGGAATGTTGAGATCAACATGAGGATCTTATCCTCATCCTCCCATCACATCAATGCAGAGATTGGCGGAATAGGTTATCCATAATGGTGATTTACAGGGTTCTACCTGGATCCTAATACTGCGAATCGAAGTCAATCCTGGACTTTACTCCGTAGGTTGGCTCTGCGAGCTCTTTGCCAGGGAATTGTGCTGGAGACTACACTGAAATCCTTCACTCATCGAAAAATGAAAAGGTCCAACACATCCCTAGGGTAAGATGTTTACTTATCGTGGGGTGCTAGGTGACTGCAATTTACATGACCTGGGCTTTGTTGGAAATCCCAACACAATACCCAAAAGGACAAGGATAAAATGTTGGAGGCTACTGAGGTATAGAATTGTTAAGGAGGAGCAAGGTAATCAGGCTGAATTTGTTATGGAGAACCATATGGAATTTGAGTAAGAACATCCCCAGTAGTAGCAAGAATGTGACTATGATTATGTGGATTAGATGTGGAACCAGAAGCCAAAGAAGACCCAAAACCAGAACTAGATCCTTGAACATATAAGGCAGATAAGTTTTGAGATAGCAGATTAATATCCCCATCTATTTCTTTTCTAGCACAGAGCAATTGGCCTCTAAACTCTTTCGGTGTAATGGAAGATTCTCTAGCCAAGATTACTATTCAAATTATAGCATATTTTTTAGGTAATCCAGCTAATTCAAATACGATAACATCATTGTCAGATATGAATTCTCTTGCAGCATTAAGTTACTCACTAATGTTCTTTAATCTTAACAGATACTTATCCATATAATTAGCCCTCTTTTGAATATTATGTAACTCAGTTTTCAAGGATTAATCCTAGACTTTGACACATAGACATAACGATCTACAAGACTTAACCAAGCCTTAGAAGCATTTTTACACTCGAGAACATACTTCATTGCTTCACAGACAAAGTACCATGGTGAAGACTGAGCAAAGCCATATCAGTAGACTCCCACACAATATAGGCATTAGTGACCTCTTTTGTTACACCTAATTCAATATGAATCACAAAATTTGGTGGACACATAGTAGTTCCATCAAAATGTCCAAACATTTTATATCCCTTCAAAACCGACTTGAATTAAAAAGACCTAACAAGCCCCAACCCAAATATCCAAATGACACCTGGATGGCACGTGCGGGCCGACACTCAAGGGTGACGAAAGCCCTAAATGTATAAACAAACACGAATATTACAAAATAATAAATGCTAAATGCCGACAATAATGATGCAAGGTCCATAAGAACGAAATAGAGAAATCAAAGCTTACAAATCCGAAGCAAATGATGCAATATGTCCAGAGCATACCAATAACATAATGTTAAAGAAAAGTGAGCATCAATTTACAAGAGTCAAGAAGGACCATACGTAAATAGAAGAAGCAGGATCACTGGTATGGAAAAGCCTCGAAGCTCGGGTCGTACTCTTTTTCACTATGTTCTGAAGGGGCGTAAAACCAGAAAAGGTGAGTGGACCAAAGTTATAATAATAATACTAATAAGAAAACCATTTTATTTATGAACATACTAACCCCCTGTTTTGAAAACATATATATAATACTATGTATAGGTTTTATAAAAAAAAAAATCTAGCATGCCGTGTAAAACATTTGTAAAATATTTGCAAATCGTATCCGTGATGGACTCAATTAGGGGTATCATAGTCGCCCGAAGGCAGTACCTGTCCATCACCGGAAGGTGAAGCTGAATAACTTGTCCATCACCTGAAGGTGAAGCTGTATAAAATAGCATACATCCACACCAACACTAGCCGTGGCTAGTGAAGCTGTCCGACACCGCTTTCGGCGGTGAAGCTGGGGGTATATAAAATATATCATATCTCACTCCTCCATCATCTGTGTCCTTTGGCCATAGACATAATACCCGTGGTGTGCGGATGTGCCATATGATAACCTACTAGATAAGTATCGAAAACATAACTCAAAACTCATATCAAAGCTCGAATCATCTTCATAACCATAATAACTCCATATCCGTAAATCCACCATATTTGTAAATCTGTAATATAAATTTTATATACGAAAACCACATAAATTAATATATGTAAATCCAATAATTCATACTCTTTAGTAAGACGTAATTTTGATAAATCATAATTATAAAATTCGGAAAACATAATATAAAGCATATTCAATGCATGTAATATGAAATGCATGCTAGGTTAATAGTTTATAAAAATATATAGTTAAGAAGGGGTTCACTCACTGTATTCTAATACCGGAGGGCCGCTCGTACTAGGATAGGCTGGATCACCTTCAACCGATGCACCTATACATAAAGAGATTACATTACATTTAATAAAACTCTACTAAAACGTTGAAATTTGGAAAAACAGACCGGGTCTTGGGTTAGGGTTAGTGGGCCGGCTCCATTTGGGTTATATTTAGGTAGATTTAGGGCTAAGGGTTTAGATATGGTCTAGGGAAAAACAGGCCGGTTTAATAGAGTAGTGGGTTAAGCTAATTGGGTTTTAAACCTGTGCCTGGGTTTAAAAGGGCTAATAGAATGGGCTTCCATTTGGCTAGGGACAAATTGATCGAATTCTTCCACGGGCCGCCTGAAAACATTGAAAAAGAACACCGGACTTGGGGTTTTCACCGAAAAAACTTCCCAGCTCCGATCCGGGGTTAAACCTTAACCAAAAACCTTCATTCAAAAGCCAAAATGAAGATCAAAGAGTAAGGGTTCGAGTTTTAGCAAAATGAAGCGATGTTGATGTCAAGATTGGCCGAAAAATAGCCTGAAACTCACGGTCACTTGTCGAAAAAACTGGGAAATATCTCGCCCGATAGATTTCTGCATCCAAACCACCCCACAATGTCTTAAAATACCCTAATCAACCCTAAAACATAAACTAAAGGGAAATCTAAGGTGCTTACCTTAGTCGGAAGGTTCGAGATCTCACCGGAGTCACCACACCGTGAATGCACAGTGTCGAGGGATGAGAAAGAGTGAGAGCGAAATGTGAGGGAGAAAAGGAAGGGTCCTGGTGGCAGCAATGATGGTGTGGAGGTTGTAGTGTGTGTGTGTGTGTAAGTATATATGTGTGTGTGTTGGTTGCGTCGGAGGGAAGAGCAACGAGAGAGATATAGAAAGAGGTTTCTAGAGTGAGAGAGAGGGCACAGGGAAGGAGAAAGGAAAAAGGCACATATTAGAAGGTGCCACATGTCACCCATGTAGTGGTCCAAAAAGGTTAGATATGTCCACTACAAATTTACCAAAACGCCCTCACATTTAAAAAAAAATCGTTACAAGACCACTTTGTAAAGTTATCATCCCTCAATTTAGTCATAAGCATACCAAGAAGACTATCAACCTTTGGTGTAATCATGATGAGAAATACAAGATCACTCCACAACTTAGAACACAATAATTCGTCTAGACAACAAGAGTTGATACTTTTGACAGCTTTTGCGAAAGCAAAGAAAGAATGATATTGTCTTAGTAATCAAGAAAGAGTGGTACTTTCTTGAATTCTTGCAATTCAACAAAAACAATGAATGATGCAATAGTCTAACACATATGATTCATCCAAAAACAACAAAAGCCCAAAATTTCATCACAGAACTACCACAAAGTTGCCAAAGAAACAGCAATGAGACTGCAGAAAAGATACCTAAGAAGATCAGGAGTTATATACACCTGAGAATCATGAACCATTGACAATGATCCATATCATCAAGATCTCCACAAATATTTGAAGATTGTGAAAATCACAAAGGAACTCTAGTGGAGCTAAATGAAGCAACATAAGACACTATAAGATCGGGAACATCGACTAGCCATAACTGGCCACGATACCATATTAACACTAAGACTTACAGAGGAATGGTGTACAAAGAATGAGGGAGATGAGCAGGAAAAAGAGAGAGAAATGAATCATGAATACTTGCTTTTATTACAATGAGTAAAACTCCAACTTCGGGTGACGTAGAGCACCCGTAACCTAGAGTCGTACAACTTCACCTTTGAGTGATGGATAGGTACTGCCTTAGGGCGACTATGATACCCCTAGAGAGTACAATATTGAGGAGATTTACGATTTTACCTTCGAGCTGCGATAACATCATTATTGAGCATGGTTTTACACGTACTGATTTTATAAACGTTTTCATGGCATATTAGAGTTTTCGGAAAACCTACTATGTAGTGTGTGTGTATATATGTATATATATATATGTGTGTGTGTGTGTGTGTGTGTGTGTGTGTGTGTGTGTTTTCAAAACAAGGGGTTACTATGTTCAGAAATAAAATGGTTTTCCTATTATTCGTATTATTATTATAAACTTGGTCCACTCACTCTTTTGGTTTTGCTCCCCCTCAAGAGTTGGAATCGAGGCACACACTCCCGGCATCAGGGCACCTCCGCTTAGGCATCTTCGAGTCTCCTCTAGGTGGGACCGCTTTCCTCGGTTCATACCCTTCCATATTAATTCTTTCACATTATTCTTACTTAGTCGTATGCTCTAAACACGATTATGCACTAGTGTATCTCTTTCTAATTACATATTTTATTCGTATACATGTGTTAAAATGGCTTCGTTACCCTCGGGTGTAGGCTAGCATGTGCGCCTACTCTAATATTTGGGGATATCGGGATTGGGGCATGTCAAATTGAAATCATAAGACAATGTCAACTTGGCCATACAGTGTGTCGCAACATTTTGCAGATCAACGAACATGACATACTTTTGAATCAGCAAAGCTTCTCAAACTTACTCTAATGTCTTCCACCAACAGATTAACAGACGAGGAGCCCCCTTCAAGCTACCAATATCCTGAACTATCTGCAGGGCATCACTTTCCAAAATAACATGCTGCAAATGCTGCTGTACAACCCATAAAATCCCATCCCGAGCAGCCATGAGTTCAACCATTTTGGGGTTAGACACATGTGGTATTTTTCAAATGAAACCTCCAGCATAGCTACCGGCTTCATCACGAAAAACCACACTGACTCCCCTCGTATTCGAAGTAGAATAGAAAGAACCATCAAAATTAATTTTAATCCACCTAGGTGGAGTCGGGCACCAACGGGACGACGAGGTCAACAGTTTAGAATGACCAGTAGGATTGGCTTTAGTGAATTCAAGCAAGAAAAGATTAGCCCGGTAACTCACTAAGGCAGGGTTCTTAAGTTTTTCATCCCACAATAAAGCATTTCTGCCTCGCCAAATTGAGTGAATGAGCACCAAAAACAGGTTGAGTTGACTAGCAAAACATGAGGCCGCGCACTGGGAGAACCAATCGCTGAACTGGGTGAGGCCACCGAGGGCTACATTAGGGTTCATGTTGGCAGCGAGATCGACCGAGCGGGCAAATGGACAAGAACTAAACACATGTAGCGCCAACTCTGGAGAGGAACTAAAAAGACATAAATGTTGTCCACCGTCACCCTTTTGATCAATAACGCCGAGGGAGTAGGGAGTATATCACGACAACTACATTCATTTTGGTCATTTTATATTGTCACAACAGTTTTATATGAATGTTTACCAAATACTCACACATTGTTATTTTGCTAAAGGAACTTTTACAGTTAGAGTTTACCAAACACTTGACTGTTTTATTTTACAGCCACTTATTCTCACAGCAAAGCAAAATCATTTTTTTTTTAAAGCACAAACATATCATACTAAAACCTTTACTCTCATGTAACCCAACATGTCACGTGACGAGCTTTTATTGAATTAATGATTTACTTTTCAAACATGTAGCAAGGCCCACGCTGAAACAGAAAAGAAGAAAAGAAAAGAAAATTACCCACGGCCCATCTGGCACTGTGTGCGTCTCTCTCTCTACTCGGTGGCTCGCTTCCTCCCACTTCTTCCTCGCATCTCCAGCACACTGAGAGACGAGTAAGTAAACCTCCATCTCCATCTCCCCTGATCATTTCTCTGGTTTTTGGTATAAATTCGCTTGTGGTTTTGCTATTTCTGAGGTTTTCTTTTGATTTCGAATGCATGTGGATTTCCGCTCTGTATTTTGGTTCGCAATTTTCATTTGTGATTGACCTGCAACTACCTCCACCATCAAACCACAACAACCACCACCGTCAGACCCCACCGCCACCACCGCTAGACCTCCACTCGAACAACCATCAACACCCAGTTCGAACCCAATCGAACCACCAACACAAGCCCCACATCAACCATCGCCGCCTATGAGATTTTTCATAAGTCCCTTGCTGTTCTATGAGATTTTTCGAGTTTCCTTTGTAAGATGAAGTTCTTTGATAATTCTGTGTTAACTGTAATCCCTTTCTGTTCAAGCATTGTGCCTCTGTTTATAAATTTTGAAATGTAATCCGAGTTTTTCGGTGTGCTTAAGTAATTGTTCCAGCTTTGACTAGATGTCGATAAGTGCATCATAAGCAAATTAAAGTAGCATGAATGTCACATGTTATTGATTTGTTCAAAAATGGTGAATGTAAATGAATTGAAGGGTGATAGTTGTTATTTCTCGAGGAATCTGTGTGCTTTTTTAATCTGGTTTTGTCACATTGATTCGTAGTGTGCTCTTCTTATTCTTCCATGTCTATCGAAAAGAAAGTTATTGAGTACTTCCTTAAGTTGCCTTATATTCTTTTGTAGCTCATATCAGAGAAAATACCCAATTGTTCTCATCCCTCTGGTCACAGAACACAGTAGAAGATGGCAAAGCGTCTAATTGCAACCCTCAATCGTGGCCTAGTTGGCAAACTCTTCTCCGAGTCCTCTACCAAGGTAACATTACCCTGTTACTTGCGTATATGTTTATGCATTCGATACCATTGTGCAGCACTAACAGTGGTATGTGATGGCTTGTTGGTGTTGTTTGGTTTGGACCATTTGGTATAGCTGAACTCCGGAAAGCTGGTGGTTGCGGGAATGTGTGGACTGAACAAAGCAGGCTATAGTACCGAAGCCAAGCAAGAGTATGTTTCTTTTACGGTGCTGCTCTTTTTTGCCATGTCCATTTTGTCACCATGTGGATACCATGTGGTCACTACGGTTGTGTTTGCGTGTCTGCTTTTACATTTTTAGAGGGAATTTTTCTCATTTTCTGATGTAAGGAATTTGTAATTTTGTTGGATTTGGCTTTTGAGCAGATCTCATTTTTACGATGGTGCTTTTGTGGATGCATTCCTGATGAAAATGAAGAACAATAAAGATCTTCTTAACAATAAGAAAATTTGGTCACGCAGATCTACCATTTTGCCGGAATTTGTGGGTACTACAGTCCGTATCTATAATGGAAAAAATCATATTCGCTGCAAGATCACTGAAGAGAAGGTTGGTCATAAATTTGGAGAGTTTGCAATGACACGGAAACGAAGAATTCAGGCTAAAACTGCTGCACCAGTAAGACCAGTGAAACCAGGAAAAAAAGCAGGCAAAAAGTAAAGGTCCAAGAGCGCGCACAATGTCAGGCATATGGTGAAATTCACAACATATCAGATTCTGTCTCATTCAGGTGAATTCTGATACACATGAACGATCTGGTTGGATTTTGTCCTGCTGAGGATTGTGTTCAGTTTCAATTCTAGTCAGTTTTAATTAAGCGTCGAAAGTTTCTCAGTGGATGTTTGTGTTTGCTATCCTTATGCTCAAGTGAAGCAACCTTCATGTTTTATAAGTTTGATGAATTTCTGATATTTTAAACTTGTTCAAAATATTATGCTGGTCGAAAAATGACCGAGCTTGAGCTTTTGGTATGTTTGTAGCTTTTTAGGGCATAACTCGAGTTTGGTTCGAACTTTGACTCATTTGTTAAAGATTTCAGCTCATGAATTTGACTTTTCCTTAATAGAAATCCATCAACCAAACTCTCTTTTTTAACCGAAGCAATAACAATAAACAAACATAATAAATCTCTTACATGCCAGATTTATGGTGGCGTATTCGAAACCAAGGAACACACGGAGCCGTCACTGATTAAGCCGAGAAGGAAACCATCGTTAGCTCATCTCCACAACGACAAAACAGGGCACGCTCATCCCGGCCATCTGCAATTTCACCAGATCCGCTGCGTCCACTACCCAATGGATGTGTATCCTGTTACTAGTCTAGCCATGGAAGGCGAATCGGCCACATCTCCTGCTATCTAATAGTCCAGTGATCGAATGGCCTAGGATTTTCAGAAATTTTAAATTTTAAAAGTAGAGAAAATAAAATGTATTTTAAAAATTAGATAAAAAAAAAAACAACCCATCTGTTGTAGGCCTATTTGATTGAACGATCTTTAGGGTTTAGAGAGAGAGAGAATGGGCCCGGCGGTATTGAGGGAGAAGAGAGAGTGATTTAATTGTGAGGTGTGTTTGTATCATCTTATTGTGCCTTTATTTATAGCATTAGGATAGGTAAAAACCTTTCCCTTTAGGATTACAACATTTAATAGGTAATCAACTCCTAATAGGAATACAAGATACATTCCCATATCTACTAGGATTTACATAATCACATTCATATTCTAAATATGACTGCAACACTCCCCCTTGAGTGAAAAAAATCCATAGACTAAGGAGAAAAGTGAGAAGTATGCATAATGTATAAAACAAACGTCAAACAGGATGAAAGTAGTGAACTCAAAGGAGTATGATCATCCCAGAATGGGTGCCTCGTTAAAACCTCGTTAGGTAGCAAAAACCCAGTGGGAAAAATGCTCCTAATCGTAGGAAAAAGAGTACATTAAGATAAAGTGAGTATGCTTCTAGTTAATCCCCCCGAGTTTAGACATAACTTCTAAATAAGAGAACTACAAGTGATTCAACTCAGATAATTTACGCATATTGATTCCTTAGATGAGCTTTTGAAAAGTAGACTTGGGCAACGACTTAGTGAAGAGATCAGCCAGGTTGTCCTAGGAACGGATTTGCTTGACTTCAATGTTCGGATGCTGCAGTTGCTGGAATGAGTAAAAGAACTTCGGCGCTATGTGCTTATGTTGTCTCCCTTGATGTATCCCTTCTTTAACTGTTCGATACATGCTGCATTGTTTTCAAAGATCGTCGTAGAAGGTCAACGACTGATGTAAGAACACTAGTGCTTCGAATATGTTCCATAACTTCTCTCAGCCAAAAGCACTCACGCGATGCTTCATGCAGGGCGAGAATCTCAACATGGTTTGACGAATTCATAACTAGAGTTTGCTTACTAGACCTCCAAGATATAGTGGTGTCTCCAACGGTAAAGACATAACCCGTTTGAGAACGGGCCCTATGTGGGTCAGACAGATATCCAGCATCTGCGTAACCAACAAGGCGAGAATCAATTCGAGGACCATAGGGGGCGGCAACACTCGAAGATTCGCGGGTATAGAACAAGCCCAAATCCGTCGTACCCTTGAGGTAGCGGAGAATGTCTTTAACACCATTCCAGTGCCTGCGTGTGGGCGCATTGCTGTATCTAGCCAAAAGATTAACAGCGAAGGAGATGTGTGGTCTAGTACACTGAGCCAAGTACAATAAAGCCCCAATTGCACTTACGTAAGGAATTTATGGTTCCAAAATCTCTTCCTCATCCTCCTTTGGACGGAAGGGATCTCGTTTAGCATCTAGAGTTCGAACGACCATGGGTGTACTCGAAGGCTTCGCTTTATCCTCATTAAAACGACGCAACACCTTTTGGGTGTAGTTCAATTGATGTACTAGGATTCCATCCGAACAATGCTCCATCTCCAGGCCGAGATAGTATCAAGTTTTCCCAAGATCCTTCATCTCAAATTCTCATTTCAAGTGTGCAGCAATTTCCTCAAGCTTTGCGGAAGTCCCGACGAGGTTCATGTCATCGACATAAACTGCAATGATTGCAAATCTGGAATGTGACTTCTTTATGAACACGCATGGGCATAATTCGTTGCTCACATAACCTTGATTTGTCAAATATTCACTCAGACGGTTATACCATATCTGCCCGGATTGTTTCTATCCGTAGAGTGACCTCCTCAACCTAATTGAGAGAGTGTTCCGTGGTCTAGAACTATTTGAACCAGTCAATGGAAGTCCTTCTAGAACTTTCATGTATATTTCCATATCTAGATCCCCATAGAGATACGCGATTATCACGTCCATAAACTACATATTCAGTTTTTCAGAAACTACTAAACTTATAAGGTAGCAAAACCTTATAACGTCCATTACGGGGGAATACGTCTCCTCGTAATCAATCCTAGGGCGCTGAGAAAAGCCTTGCACTACGAGGCGTGCTTTGTATCGCACTATTTCATTCTTCTCATTACGCTTCATCATGAAAACCCACTTGTAGCCAACGGGCTTCACGCGTGGTGGTGTAGGAAGAATAGGTCCAAACACTTTACTTTTCACGAGCGAATCGAGTTCGACCTGGATTGCTTGTTTCCAGTTTGACCAATCGGTTCTACGTCGGTATTCATCGATGGAACGTGGTTCAATGTCATCGCTAAGCATGATGTCAGTAGCTACTGAGTATGCAAATGCATTGTCGACCGAAATCTCACTCCTATTCCAAAACTTATCTAATACTACGTAGTGGACCGAAATCTCACGATTCTCGGGAGGCCGATATGTTTCATCTGAAGCATCACCGTAATCTAGAATAACCTTATGCGTTGGAACGGATGCCTAGTTGGTGCCATTTTCCTCTTCGGGGGTTGCGAATCCTTTGAACCATGGGGTATGCCACGCTTCAGGGTCGGAGCAGATGATTGGCTAGCCGCCAATGTACTTTACCGCGTGGAAGGTGCGGCCTCCCAACCTTCGGGGACGGTCTGGCCTTCCTAGTTGGGTTATGAACGTATGCGGGGTACATCTATCCTTGCATGTGCGTTTGCAGCGGGTATATGTGATCTTGTCAGCTTTGCTATATCATTAAAAGCATCCGACATGCTTTGAGCAATGCTATGAAGATCTATAATTCGTCGCACCTCAGTTTCAGACTTGGCAGTGCGGGGATCTAAATGAGACATAGTGGGAGTATACCACGACAATTCGCGGCTTTCTCCAGGAACGTTACATGCTTGTCTCTCCCTAACGATGGGAAGACTGTCTCATCAAAGTGACAATCTGCAAAACATGTGGTAAAGAGATCTCCTGTCAAGGGTTATAAGTAGCGAACAATTGATGGCAAATCATAACCAACATAGATTCCCATTTTTCTCTGATCACCCATTTTGGTACGTAGTGGCGACGCTATTATTGGCTCATAAATGGAGCACCCAAACACCTGTAAATGCGAGACGTCATGCTTGTATCCAGTGACCAACTGTAACGGTGAATGTGGTTAAGTAGTGGTGGGCCTCAGGTGGACCAACATAGTTATGTGCAATATTGCATAGCCCCAGGCAGATACCAACAATTTGGTTCTCATAACCAAAGTCCGAGCTATCAATTGAAGGCGCTTTATGAAAGCTTCTGCCAGGCCGTTTTAGGCGCGAACATGGGGTACAAGATGTTCCACATCAATCCTTACTGACATGCAATAATCGTCAAAATTCTGTGACGTAAACTCTCCAGCGTTATCCAATCGAATTGACTTAATCAGATAATCGGGGTGGTGAGCCCTTAGCTTAATGATTTGAGCTAGGAGTTTAGCAAACGCAGTGTTGCGTGTGGACAACATGCATACATGTGACCATCGTGTCGATGCATCAACCAACATCATAAAGTATCTAAATGGTCCGCAAGTTGGTTGGATAGGTCCACAAATGTCTCCTTGAATCCTCTAAAGAAACTTAGGGGGGTCATGAATGATCTTTGAATGTGAGGGTTGAGTGTTCAACTTCCCTAAAGAACACGCTTTGCATGGCGAGAGTCCTACTTAGGGAGGTGACCGATGCCCATGAGATGATTTGAGGATATGGCGTATCATGTCACGTCTAGGATGTCCCAAACGGTCATGCCAAAGCAACAAAGTGTCCTAGAACTCAGGCATAGGGCCGACCACACTGTGGGCTTTTATGCCCCGAATGGTTGTGATGTACATCCCACTCGGCAGACGTTCCAATTTCTCGTGAATACACTTATGGCCATATTCATACGAAGTGATACAAAGAAATTTAGAACCATTATCTTCAGTGGTTTCAATATGATATTGATTATCTCGAATATCTCTAAAACTCAGCAACGTTCTTCCGGAACGTGGAGAAAGGTGACTCCTTAATGGTTAAAATAGTACCATTAGGCAACATGATACGTGCCTTTCCGTATCCTTCAATTAGGTTGGATGAGTCTGAGAGAGTTGTTAATATTAAGTTAGTAAAATAGTGTCGTTCACGTAATATGGTGTTCATGGTTGCACTATCTGCCAGACAACTAACGTCCCTACTAGACATACCTAGAAATAAATTGATTGAACTGGTCACATGCATAAATATAAGTCCATTTATTCAATTAAGAAATTCGAGAAAATAATATCCATTCAAATAACAATCCATAATTCAAAACAAACCAAAACCAAACAAATTATTCCAAATACTTAGAAAAATTGTTCAAAATTTAACCATAAACCTAGAAAAATAGAGGGGTAGGGCCGGCCACTCCTAGTGGGGGGTAAACACCCTAAAAATATGTCTAATTTATTCATCCATAGGAGCTGATGCCTCCTGAAAATTCGATATCTCCATTGATATAATAGCATCTTCCGGATGATCCACATGTGCAAAGTTAGACTCACGACGGGAGTGATACTTTGGCAATAACCTCAGGGGAAGCTCCACATATGCGTGACCAATGATCCTTTGATCCATAACGGTAGCACATGTCTAGTTCAGTAAAAGCAGGTTGAATGAGAGCTTTGCCCTTGGTCTTGAAGTTTGGGGCCTTAGAGGCAAGTGGTGGATGCTGCTGGGTTACATTTCCTCCTTTAGGTGTAGCACTCTGTTGACCTTGTGCCCGTGGTTAGGCTTGCCGCCCATTGCCACGACCAGGACGATTCTTTCATCGTTTATGGCTGCTAGAATTGGTCGCATGCGTTTCAGGCGCAGCCTTCGAGCCTTCAAGCCTTCGAGCCAGTGGGTTGAGCTTGATGATTCTTTATCAAAGCTGGTTCTGCTTTTCAGCGATAAGTAAAACAAAGATCAAATTCGAAAACTTAGTGAATTTATGTGCCTCATATTGTTGCTGCAGGACAATATTGGTGGCATGGAAGGTCAAATAGGTCTTCTCCAAGAGATCTGATTCAGTTAGTTGTATTCATTCACAGACTTAAAGTCTTGGAAGTGAAGATACTGCCAGTCGTGTCTTGCTTTAGGCAAGTATATGTCTTTCTAGTGATCGAAACTGTCGGCCAGAGCAAGCCAGATGGTGCGTGGGTCCTCCTCAGCGAGGTACTCGGTCTGCAGTGCAACATGGATGTGTCTTTGAATGAAGATCATTGCATTAGCCTTCTGAGCTTCGTCAACAAGTTTGCCGGCGACGGGTGCCTCGATGGTGGCTCTAATGCCCTTTGCAGTCAGATGGAGCTTCACGTCTTGAACCCACTTCAGATAGTTTCTTCCAGAGACTTCTGGAGTGGAGAAATCGAGCTTGTTCAAGTTCGACATGTCCCTAAAATGGAGGACAAAAAAATGTGATTAGTCATATGGTAAGCCATAGACATATATCGTAGAACATACAGGTTCTATAGACATGTATTGGTTTAATTTATGCATGAAAGCTACAGGTTTCATGTGGTATGTTTTGAATGAAAACTTCGAGTTTCAAAGGCACTAAATTTGAAACTACAAGTTCAATTTAGTTTTATGAACAATTAATTCATAAGGAGAGATTCCTGCAAGAAACACAGAATGCAATATACTAATTTAAATATAGTGGGTTTGAGTTTCTTCGGGAACTCAAGTGTGAAAGCTTCGTTACTACGAAAACATGTCAATGGTTCAAAGAATACAAATAAATTATTAAATTGTTTATGTCCAAAGGTGATTTTCAGGTCAATAATTTTGGATTCATTATCATATTAATGAAATGTAAGTCCATTTTAAATAATTTAATAAATCGGGCCTTACATGATCGAATGTAGAAGCAAAAATAATAGCACTGGGTCGAAAATACCATAGCCCAAAAATTGGGCTGGGTTCCATGAGCAAAAGGGCTCAGATTGGCTGCAAAATGCAGCCCACGGGCCAAGTTTAGAAGCCCAGTAGCAACGGCTACTGGAGTTTGGGCTAGGAAGTTGGGTACAAGAGCAGGCCCAGCAAAATGCTGGCCTAGGGTTCACATGGGGAGCCTAGCCGCATAGGCTGGCTTCTTGTGTCGCAGGTCGGGGTTAATACAAAGCCCAGCAAGCATGACAACTTGCTGGTGTGGGCTGAGACTAGGAACTAAGGCTGCAGGCCCGTGTCTGGGAATAAGCCCAGCATGCTTCTGGCATGCAGGTTTGGGCTCGGGTGGACCAAGGCTTTCAGGCCCGTGTGACAGGGAACCCAAGCCGAGGCATGGTTATGTCTGAGAGGGAGCAGCAAACCCAAAAGGGCTGCGCATGTGGTCTATGGCGTCGGGGCGACGCCATCCCATGGTGATGCCGTGGTGATGCCATGGTGGTGCCAAAAAAATACCCAATTTTTTTCGAACCTAGGGTTTAAAACCTTAATTGCTTCTAATTTATGAATATACTTTGACTCACATATTCCACATAGCAAATATAATTGCGTAATGCACGAAACAAATATATATATATATATATATATATATATATATATATATTTATCGACAAATATATGAACGTAAGGAAAATTGTAAGCACATGTTGATTCTGTTTCGTGTAGCTCCCCGATGACAGTGACAAATTCTGATTCAGCCAAACAGTGCGGAAGAGCAAAGCAGCTGCAAGAAGAAGAAGAGGCAGACGACTGATGATCATAGCTACGACGGAAAGCACCCGACGTACCACGGCGTGTGGTTGTGGAGGACCAAATTGGTGACGAATATTCACAATATAAGGAAGAAATTCAGAATATGGTTAGGGTCATACCCAAAAGCAGAAATGGCAGCTAGAGCTTATGATGCTACCTAGCCCTCCAAGGTGCTTCTGCTTCTCTCAATTTCCCTGAATTAGCAAAGTCACTTCCCAAACCAGAATCTGTGCCTCCGTTGAGCATCCCGGCTGCAGCTGCTAAGGCAGCCGCAGAAGCAGAAGCAGCTTCAGGGAAAATCAGATTGTATGGGAAGCAGCAACTGAAGAAAGCAGAGCCCATGAGTAAAGCTCAAGAATCAACTATTACTTGTGCTTCAACTGATTGTGATGTTGAGAAATTGGTTTCTACTGCAGCAGGTATAATTTGCTCTTTTATTTTTTTTGTACAATTGTTAATTTGCTCAGGTTTTTTTTGCTCATTGTTAATTTGCTCATTAATTGTTCGGGTTTTAGATAAACCCCTAGTTCTCAAATAAACCCTAATTCTCATTTCTCAAAATTAGGGTTGACTTTCATATGTATGAGATTGGATACCCTTCTGATTTTTTGGCAAACTAAAAATTATAGCTTTCTAAAGAAAATTATAGCTTTCTGATTTTACAATTTCAAATGATTCAGAAAACTTTGGATTTAGATGAATAATTAAAATTGAAGTAATAAGGCACAAATTACTGTCAAAGTAGATCCCTTTGATTCATTTAAGCTGGTCTTAAAGGTGAAAATTTTCGCATTTAAGCTTGCCGTTCCTCCTTGGTGTGTGTTGTGTTACTTGTGCATAAAGGAGAGATAGTATGTGGACCATATACTTTTTGCATTGCAGATCCTTTTGAAGGATCTGGATGCACCTTTTGGAAGTGTTTGGCCTTCTTTGGATGTTTGCTAGAAGCGATTTTCTGTGAGGATGAATGCTTTTGTCGTATGCTATGTGCTGATGAAGGCACGTGCTTAGCAGGTTTAGAAAATTAGGGGAAACAATAGCTTCATAGTTCCTGCCAGTTTGGGACACTCCATGCGTATGGTGTTGAGGGTAGGGATGCATTGTTTTAGTTTCTGTCAGGTATTGTATTGGCTCTCTTGTGGTGTATTTGGTTAAAAGGGTACAAAATTTGTTGAGGACGAGGAGGAAATGGAGTTAATCTGATGTAAGATTATTGTAACCTTTTGTTTATAGTTGCAAATAAATTGTGTTCTATTTGGTATAGGAAAGCTATTGATATGTTTTTGTTTGTGTGGACATGTATTTTTATGAATCTTTTAAAATCCTTCAAAATCTCAACTGAATACACTCCCCTAAATTCAAAAAACTGTACATCTGAAAAAGGGAAAGAGCCAAACAATGTGGAGGGGCAAAGCAACAAGAAGAGGCAGACGAATAGGACTCTTACTAGTGATGATCACAGTGACAGCAACCACCAGAAGCACCGCGGCGTAAGATTGCGCAGTAGTGGCAAATGGGTGGCAGAAATCCGCCAGAAAAGTAAGAAATTATGGCTAGGGACATACCCAACAGCTGAAATGGCAGCTCGAGCTTATGATGCAGCAGCTCTAGCCCTCAAAGGTGCTTCTGCTAATCTCAATTTCCCTGAATTGGTTCAAGCACTTCCCCTATCGGACTCCCTGTCTCCCATGGACATTCAGGTTGCAGCTTCGGCTTCTGAGGAAAAGCAGATTATAGGTGAAGCAGTTACTAAAGAAGCAGAGCCCAGCAGCAAAGCTCAAGAATCGACTAGCATTTGTGCTTCAATTGATTGTGATGTGGACAAATTGGTTTCTACTGCAGCAGGTAATTAATTGCTAGGGTGTTAGATAAACCCTTAACTCTCATTTTGCAAAATTTGGGTTGACTTTCAAATATATGAGATCAGAGTTCCAATATATCTTTCTAATTTTACAGTTTTAATTGATTCAGAAAACTTTGGATTTAGGTGAATAAATAAAATTGAAGTCATAAGTACACATTAGAGTCAAGTTGATCCCTTTGATCCATTTAATCTGCCTTAAAGGTGAAAATTTTAGCATGATTCAAAGTATAGCCCTTGACATGTTACAGAGAACAAGAACCTGTGCATATTCCTTGGTGTTTGTTGTGTTACTTGTGCATAAAGGAGGCAGAGTAGGTGGACCATATACTTCTTGCACTGCAGATCTGCTAGATGGATCTGGATGCACCTGTTGGAAGTGTTTGGCCTTGATTGGATGTTCACTAGAAGTGATTTGTCGGTGAGGATGAATGCTTTTTTCGTATGGCTAGCAGCTTTAGAAATTAGGGAAAACAATATCATCATATTTCCTGCAAGTTTGGGATTCCATGCTTATGGTGTTTGGGGGAGGTTATTTGAGTCTTTGTGATGTACTGTATTGGCTCCCTTGTGGTCTATTTTGTTAAAAGGGTACAAGATTTGTTAATGATGAGGAAGAGATGGAAATTGTGTTCCATTTGCTATAGGAAAGCAATTGATATGTTTTTGTTTATGTGAACATGTGTTTCTTTAAACTCTTTTCGAATATTTCAATATCTCCACATAATAAACCACCCTAAATTCAGAGAATTGTACATCCGAAAAAGGGCAAGAGCCAAACAATGTTGAAGAGCAAAATAACAAGAAGAAGAGGCGGAGGACTCTGAATTGTACATCCGAAAAAGGGCAACAGCCAAACAGTGTTGAAGAGCAAAACAAGAAGAAGAGGCAGAGGACTAGTACTAGTGATGATCACAGTGGCAGCAACCACCAGAAGTACCGTGGTGTAAGATTGCGCAGTAGTGGCAAATGGGTGGCGGAAATCCGCCAGAAAAGGAAGAAATTCTGGCTAGGGACATACCCAACAGCTGAAATGGCAGCTCGAGCTTATGATGCAGCAGCTCTATCCCTCAAAGGTGCTTCTGCTGATCTCAATTTCCCTGAATTGGCTCAAGCACTTCCCCACTCGGACTCCCTGTCTCCCATGGACATTCAGGTTGCAGCTTCGACTTCTGAGGAAAAGCATATTGTAGGTGAAGCAGTGACTGAAGAAGCAGAGCCCAGCAGCAAAGCTCAAGAATCGACTAGTATTTGTGCTTCAACTGATTGTGATGCAGACAAATTGGTTTCTATTATGGAAGGTAATTAATTGCTAGGATTTTAAATAAAACCCTAATTCTCATTTCACAAAATTTGGGTTGAGTTTCAAATATATGAGATCGGAGTTCCAATATACCTTTCATATTTTACAGTTTCAATTGAGCCAGAGAACTTTGCATTTAGGTGAATAAATGAAATTGACGTCATAAGGTACAAATTAGAGTAAAGTTGATCCCTTTGATCCATTTTCCAATATACCTTTCTGATTTTTGGCAAAACGATTACACCTCTTTGAACTTACAGTTTTGGACTTTTAAAATGTGTGAAACTTTGGATTTAGATAAATGAGGTGCACATTAAAGTCAAGTGGATCCCCTTGTTTTGGACTTTTAAAATGTGTGAAAACTTTGGATTTAGATAAATGAGGTGCACATTAAAGTCAAGTGGATCCCCTTTCTTTTGTAGGCTATTCAGCTCACTGCTGATCAGACATTCTTTCGGTTTCTTTTTTGTATGAACATGGTTGCTTCAATAACTTATTATCACGTGTTTTAATTTCTGCAGGATGTCCACACCAAGTGAAAAACCTGAAGGTAAAACTTTAGATGATTACAGATTTCTGGCTGTTCTAGCATTTTCTGTTTTAATTCATGTTTACTTTTGCTTTACCGGATGATTATTATCTGCTGGAAATCATCTATACCGCTTTCCTTCTTCCGCCATCTATATCGCTTTCCTGCTTTTATTGTGTTTACTATGTCTTTGCTAGATGTTTATAGAATTTGAGCTGTTCTCGTATTTTCTCCAAAATAAATGCTATACCTATATATATTTTTTAATGATTGTAATCTTCTTTTTGTATGTTTAATAATTTTACATTAAGATTTTAGGTTGGTTCCCTTCTGAAAATGCCTTGGTGTGCTCATTTTTCCTCGTGTTTTTTTTTCCAACTTAATTTGATGTTCCACTATATAGTTTGAAGTGCTCATGTCTAGTTAGTTTATAGAAGCAGTTGAAGTGGCATTGGAAAAGTATCTTTGTTGTCAAATAAAGCTGAAATTTTTAATTATTCTCAAATACAAACATCCATGTGTGAGATAGAGAAAAGAATACTACAGCAAATCATGGAGCCTTCATTTGAAATAGTTATTCAACCGTCGACATAAACATATTACCAATTAGTACTCTTTTTCTTTTGTCTTAAATCAGGGGTATAGGACGAGCAAGCTGAGGCTTCCTCATTAAATGGTTGTCTGTGGAATAACTTGACTGTTAGCATCAACTATCGTTGAAACTTTAGTGTTTAGCTGTGCAAGTTACCATTTTGGAGATCGAAAGTTCCAAGGGCTTGCCAAAGTCACAGGCAATGGTGAAATAGTCGAGTTGGGTATAAGTAGTTACCGAGTCCCATATCCATATGTGGTCCTTGAACAGAGCAAGTCATATTTTCTTTACTGATACATTTGGTGCAAAGGTGCAGAAAATATTGATCATATGTTTCGTCGTTCTATAGTGGCTTTGATAATAATGTCATTACTCATTCCTTCTTGTTTTATCAATTACAGTTGAATTATCTTGATATGGACCAAGCTTTTGAATCAATCTTCCCTTCTTGGTTATCCAACTCACCCTAGAGAGCCTGACTTCCCAGCATCATCTTCTTGGCTGCCACTAGAAGATCGTCCAGCTCTCCTTGTTTACCGAAAAAGAAGATCCACGCGACTACCAGCCAGATAGAGCTGTTTATGTTTTAGGATTTTGTTTCTCGTCTTCGATGATGTATATAAGCTTTTTTGGATGAATGGTGCACTTCTTGTGGTAGTGTAAACCAGTGACAAATTATGTCTGTAAGATTCACTGACTGATTACATGTAAGTAAAACTTAAACTAGATTCATTCGGTAAACCAGAACCGAAAATGAAGCCTCCGAATGGGGTTTTGATCGAACATTGGATGATTATTTTCTTAAACTTTCCGAACTGGTGGTTGAAGTTTTATTCGGTAAACCAGTACTGAGTAGGAATGAAACTTTCAGTGGCGGGTCACTGTACGAGTCTTGTACTAAATGAAATAAGGTCGTTCGGTGGTGGTCACTGAATATCGATTCAACAAAGAAAGAACTCACAAATACACCATAAAACAACTCCTACAGCTTTACGAATTCAATATAAAGCATAAATTTATTAGGAAATTTGGCGTGCTGATAATAATTTCATGTTTCGCCATAGATCAATAGTCCTTTCGTTTTATGGAATTTGAAAATTACTTTCACGTTTGGTTCGGAAGGCACTTTTTCGGTTGAGAATTCCTCGTCCACTTCCGTGTAAATTTCGCTAGGTCAATTGAAATAATTCTCACAATGAGCTAGCAATAATATGGTTTAAATTTATTTAGTAAGAATCGAATCTAAAACATCTCACTTACAAATGAAAAAGAATACCACTAAACTGTAGTACTAAGTGGCTTCTTTATAAACTTATTAAAAGCATAAAATGTTAACTGAGAACAAATTACATCATTCCTTGCTAAACTAAGAACAATGTTGCATATATTGCTTTGCTTATTCATGTTGGGTAGATTGGAAGAGCACCTTGATTTACTAATGGAAATTAAGGTAATTCCTTAGTAGGTCTTTCCAAATACGGCAAAGGATTTGACGTCATATGACAATAATACAAGAACTTGTGAAAAGAAAATAATACATGTTCTTGTATTATTGGTACCAGATGCTATTGTAGCAGTAAATATGTGCTGTACAAGTTCCTCTCCCAAATATGAATACACAAACCATGCAATTAAACTTAATGATCAATTAGGGCTGCTTTGATGGCTCGATCTTATCTTCCAATCAAGCAAAGGTCTCACCGTCTCAGAGAAGAGAGTCGCCATTTTGAGAAAAACCTGAGCAAGGTTTACATTTACGACATTGCTTTCCTCGTGTCGTATTTTGAAAAGAAAAAACAGATTTCCCATTTGGCTTCATTTGATATTTGAAAAAAGAGTAAATTGTATCTATAGTCCCTGAACTTTAACTCAATTGAAGCAATGGTCCTTCAACTGAAAATCTATTACCATTGGTCCCTCAACTCATCAAAACGTGCAACTATGGTCCCTCAACTAAAAATCCATTACCATTGATCCCTCAACTTTAATTCAACTGGAGAAATGATCCCTTAACTTTAACCCAATTGTAGCAATGGTCCTTCCAACATAACTCATTTTGAAATTTTTTTTGACGTAGTTGATGAAAAGGATCATAATTAAACACTTTGATGAGTTGAGGGACCCTAATTATATAAATGGTTATTCCAACATAACTTATTTTGACAAAATTTTGACTAAATTGGTGAAAAGGACTATAGCTACACATTTTGATAAGTTGAGGGATCAATGGTAATGAATTTTTAGTTGAGGGACCATTGCTCCAACTTGATTAAATTTGAGGGAGGACCATTGCTACAATTTATTCTTTAAAAAACTTAGATAGGTGTGGAATGAGCATGTTGTGTTTGAATAAAACTTTCCATAAACTCGAATTAGCTAAATATTCTTGGTAAATTAGAAAAACACTCCAATATTTTGTTAAAAAAAACGCTCCAATTAAAAACTATAAGTTTTTATACAAGTCACTTAGTACTACGGTCTAGTGATGTTGTTCTTTCACTTGTAAGTGAAAGGTTTTAGGTTTGATTCTCTTCAATGACGAATTTGAATCACATTATTACTAGCTCATTATGAGCCTAAGCCTACTCCCCTTCCCCTTAATATAGATAATATCATTCGTTAAAAAAAAATTGATACAAAAACAGTTTAAAAGCTTTATTAGAAATAAATTAAATTGTGAACATGGAAAATTCCTGAAACGAACGAGACAAGAACACGTGTACAAAATAATACTTTGTATTAATTTTGGGGTTACAATCTCTTTTACAGTTTGATCCTCTGATTCTATCTTCGTAAGATATAGATTTGTGGATGGGCTGTTAATCCAAAGGGTCGTTGGGGCTTGGTCTAGGGATGAACAGTGGTGTGTATTTGTTGATGTTGTTGATCCAAAGGACCGTCGGAGCTTGATCTTAGGATGAATGAGGATGTGGATTTGTTGATGTTGTTGATCCAAAGGGCCGTCGGGGCTTGATCTTGAATTGGTGGAAGTTCTTCAAGGGCCGTTGGGGCTTGATCTTGAAGGTGGATTTGACGAAGAACGAAGAAAGCTTTCTTGATCCTTCGAAATTCTTGGGAATTTGGGAGGTTGGGTGTTTGAAAGCTTTTAGTGTTTCAAAGCTTTCAAGGATTTGGGGGAATTCTCTTCCAATTTGGGAGTAGAGAAATGTATATGTGAATTGGTGAATGGAAATGAATGCCTTGGCTTCCTATTTATAGAATCCCAAAATTTGACTTTTGGATTTAAATAGTCAGATGAAATAAATCGTTTCTGCCAGGTGTTGACACATGTCCTATTTGATGACTTCTCTGATTTCTTTTGATTTTTCGTTGAGTTACACGCTACATGTAAAATTTATGTGACGGGAGTTTTAACGAAAAACCCGCGGTACTGTTCACTTTAACGAAAAACCACATTTTTACACTAAAAAGTCAAACCTGCTACTATTCACTTTACCCTTTATTTTGTCATTCTCGTTAAAACTCAAAGTTTTCAAACCATTTTCATTAGTTTTCCTAAATGTTTAACTATCTAATTGGCATGCTTTAATTGATTCTTAATTGTCAGTTACAAAGTCAATTGAGGTTTTTTTTTTATTCATAATGTATCAATTCTAAAGTGTTTTCCTTAAAAGTGTAATAATTTCAGAACTTACATATGAAAAGATCACAACTTTAAACTTGCAATCATTTCATGATTTCTTAAACACAACCAATTTAATATTCAACACACCATATGATAGAGCTAGACAAGCAATTCAACTTAATCTTTTTCTGTTTATATTGGATTTTCAACTTTTCACGTTTATCAAATTTCCTTAATTGGATGGAAGCTTCTAGTGAGTTGCTTGTGATTCATGGTTTTCTAAATCATTGCAAGATTTCTTGGAGGCTCCGAACTATCATGTATGGTGGGCATCAATTAGCTCGCTTCTTCTTTTGATTTTATTGACCGAAAGCATGTGTACCGTGAAGCCAATTTCTTAGCTGATGTCATTACTTCGCTAGGGCATTATAGTATTGGCAATATTAGTATTCGGGATCGCGTGTTTTTTAGTGAAACATGCCAAGCTTTTGTATTTGACTCCGTAGGCTCGGCTTGTTGTCGGAGTTTCTCTTTATCTTTTTTTTTTAAGAAGAGCATAATATTTCACTCATTGGAAAAAGGGCATTACAAAAACGTATCATGAAGAACTTGGCTTCAAAAAAGAGTTTTTGCAAACTAGATCTAGAAATATTACAATAAAGCATCACCAATCGCAATGAGTAGACATCAAGCACTCGTCTAAGCTCATTGGGAACTGCAAACCTCGTGTTACACTGAGATCATTGAGAATAAAAATCTCAAATCATTTGTTAGGACAGGGGGTACAATGGCCATGGATTTAATCACATCACCTAATCACTGCCACGATCCTAGAACACCAAGTGAAGTAGATCCAGCAAGTCGAACAATTCCACCCTTCACACATAAATCCAAAAGAGATGAAGTACACCAAAAAGAAAATTAAAATAAAGCAACTCTCCTACAAAAAACAATCAAAGAAACTCTCCTAAAGTGAGAAATCAAATCCAAATTCCAAGAATGCTTGGGAATTATTAAACAGAAACAAAATAAATGGTAAAATCATATCATTGCTCTACATCGTCCTGACACTTGAGAGCTATATCACCACATTGGCTAACCTCATAGTGTCACACTACCCGATCCCAACACAATTCGACTTCTTCCATGGCTTCTACCTTCAACCCCATATCTAAGGTGATAACTTGATCCAAAAGCTTGTGTATACTGTGTATGTGAGCTAAAAAATGACGACTATCACGGCGATTACAATGTTTTACAGCAACAATTCAACACTAAAACAAATAAACGTAAAGGGAGAGAGGAAATAAACTCAACTTGATGTTTACCAAACATAAATCAAATTGAAACTATTCAATATGCTCTTATCCTCTATCCCCATTTCCCAACCCCTACTTTACCAAGCTTCTCAAGTTACTGCACCAATCCAAAGTTTTTAGCCAGATTTAGCGTCATACTTCACTAACAAGGCAAAAGCAACTTATCGTATGAAACCACTTCTTTACACTATAATGGCTTTGGAGGGTGGAGAATGTAACCACCCAAACTAGGGTTTTTCATTTCATTTCTTTTTTTTCATTTTTATGATTTGGATCATATTTTCTCTTTCCAGAATGACTTGAGTAGATTGGTTTGTCAATCAAGGTCAATTTTGATGCGTAATTCAATTTACTAAATTCTTTACAATTCGGATCAAATTATCCGCCTTGATTGTAATCCTTTACATCATCAATATATTGTTGCTTCTCAAATAATTTTTATAAAATTTTTATATTTACCCAATATGAAACTTTTGGTAATAATTTAGATGAAAAATTGGGGTTCACTAGATTGCCTTACTGGCAGTGTCCTTGTTAGTGGCATTTTCCTAGTGTTTGTGACACACAATAGTCACCTACCTATCATTTAGAGTAAAGGGGACAACAAGTAACTCCTAGTGAATATATGATTAAAACCCCCTTTTTCCTTTCGGTCTTGAGCGAAAAAATGGAAAGTTAGAGGGGCTATGTGCATAGGACAAATTGTCTATTTAGTCGCATAAAAACATGCATGAGGTCCATTCATGTACCTTTGTGACAATAACTTCAATTATTTGGACTTGCCCGTAACCAAATCAATTATTTCCCTCCTTAACAATATGTCCACAGATGCAATGTATGTATCTGTTACATATTCCAGTCGCGATATTTTAAAAAAAAAAAAAAAAAAAAAAAAGGGACCAACTGGTGGTTCCGTCACTACAATCTACCATTTCGGAGGTTAAGAGGATTCACAGAGACATTTCAGTCTTTCCGTTACAACCATCATGCGATTCACCAGCATCAGGAAATACAAAGCGATTTCAAATCGGAGACAAGTGGAGAGACTCAAAATTCATGAGAGGTTTTTTCGCCAAATACGGGATTTCCTTTCGATTTCAAAATATCAAATACTTTGTCGGATTTTCTAGATTCAACTACACTTTTTCATAACCGTGATGATGGTACTGAACTTGAGTTGTTGTAGCAACAAGGGATGCAAGATGGATGTGTGAATGCTGATGTTGTTGGGTCGCAATCAACGTTTCTTCCTACTGTGGACCGGGAACTGTTTTTTTTTTCCTTTAGCTCAATGCAACAACATCTATCATCTTACAGTGACGTCCACATGCCTAGTGTCCCAGTTTATTGTGTGGTTTCAAGCTGGACGCATGCATCTTTCATGCATTATTGTTATTGAGGCCTTAAATTAACCTCTCAATAAAAGTTGGAGCATACTTGGTTGCAAATGGAATCGATGAAATAAGAGTTTTTATTCAAAATTGTTTGTGGTTGACGATTCAAAAAATTGCGTACTGATATATGATCAGAATTTGACATATTATATATAAGGATTAAGTATCTAAAATCTCTTAACTTTTTAGTGTCATTCTAAATTGGTCTCAACCTTTTTTTTTTTTTGTTTTTTTGAAGAAGGACGATATATATATTTCATAAAGCCAGAAGGCTAATTAGTACAAGGTAAGGAGACATCCTCTAAAAGAAGATCACTAATGATAAGAGGAGGTTCATCGAACCAAGTACAATCTCCTCCAGTGTGGAGGGCATAACGAGCCAGACGATGTGCTACCGAATTTGCTTGCCGGCGGATGTGGGCAACAGAAGCTTTAGCAACCAGAGTCAGCAAGAACTTGATATCTTCGATGATAGGTCCCATAGGGGATCGGTTCACCGAGGAATCCAATACCGCCGAAACGATCTGAAGCGCATCACTCTCAATATCCATCTTAATAAAAAAAATTTAAACATTCCAAACAAGTACCAAACCTATTGAAAATGTTACACTAATTAAGCACCAGTTAAAAATTTGTTGCTGGAAAAATTCCCGAAAATCCCGAACCAAACCAAAAAAATCCTGATCCTAAACCAAAATTCTCGAAATTTTCGAGATGACATACCAACCAATTCCGAAATTTCGGTACGAGAATTAGTATTGTCTCCTCAACTGTTCAATTGTTTCTAATTGGACTAAAATAGTTTAGTAAGGGCAAGGGCGACTGGAGGAGCATTTCAAGAAATTTCTAGGCTGTGAAATTTGTTACTTTAACTTATTTTAATTTGGTTGCATGCATGTTAGTTGAATTTAAGTAGTTTGATAGTAGACTATATTAGAAATAGTATGAAATTAAGTAGTTTGAAACTTTGGAATGTCAATTTGACTTGATATGAATGCTTGGTATTTCAATTTGTATGAAATTTACGAATACCCAACCATCCCGATTACCAAAAATATTTTGGGAATCCCAAAAATTTATGTCCAAAAATTTTTCGGTTTGGGATTCGGGATACCATTTTTAGTTTGGAATACCATACTGAACCACCCCTAAAATTAACTAGGCTAACTGTGTCTCCAAAATCAATAGAAGATCATGGAAGCATAGCCTCCATCAACTAATGGTTACCACCACCCTTATCATGTCATCACCTCCAAACACAACGCAAAACCACCAACTTCACTCTACAACTCAAGCCGCCAACATCGAGCAGAAGGTCACAGAGGTTGCTGAAATGGTATAGACTACCATGAAACGGACACCACTATCTTCACCGCCTACAAAGAAGAACTGGAAGCTTTACGAGCTTATAGGCGAATGAGGAAATCATATAAGTAGAAAACAAACTCCTTGAAACCCAATTTGAATGCTTAACCCTCTTCTTTGTTAAAAGATTGCCCTCCTGATGTAATTTCGATTTGGGTCCATTTTCAATTCAATTCAATAATGTTTGATCATTGGGTTCCATATAATATAATATGTATTTGAAATTTAGATTTTTAGGCAACTAATATTAATATTGTCCATGATATACTCAGTTGGTGGATTTTAAATATAATCAATCTTTGAAAAATTTACTGGGCTTAAAGGATGTGACATTTTTAATAGGTTTGGTACTTGTTTGGAATGTTTAAAAAGGTTGACATCAATTTGGAATGACACTAAAAGGTGGGTTTTAGGCAGAGACCTTAAGGGGAGGGATCCCCATTTTTTTATAAAAATGGGGATTAGGTGTGGGGTCCACACCACATCGAACTTTAACGATCCGAATCGTCTATTTTTCAAGTTGCACCTCATAGATCATCCTTGCAAAATATTAGCGAAATTGGAAATGTTTAAGGCATCTAATTGGGTTCAAAGAAATTAACGAATACTTTGTTATATAAGAAACAATGAAATTTGATCTTGATAATTAAATAGGCAAATGGTTTCAGATTGAATTGAATTTTTGTAAGGATGATCTATGAATCGAGACTTACAAAATAGACGGTTCGGATCGTTGAAATTTGATGTGGAGTGGGTCCCACACCTAATCCCCATTTTTATAAAAAAATGCGGATCCCTCCCCTTAATGAGAGGGTTTTAGGTACTTAATTCTATAAATAACATGTAAAGATAATTTCTGCCAAATATAAATTAAAAAGAAAGTCACTTAGAAAATCAACTGTAACAAATAGATAGACATTACAATATACTATAGTTTGACTGAACAAACCGTATATCCATTCGCTACAATTATTGACTAAACAATGAATAATATGACGGTCTGACTATAAGCACGGAATTTTATGAATCAATTACCAAAGATTTTGAGTAAGAATTTCAACTCATCGACGAGCGGCCAAAGTATTAAACATAAAAACTTCAACGCCATTGCCAAAAAAAAAAAAAAAAAAAACGACTTACATTGTACAGATACTTAATTAATTACTGTAACAACTCGTGTCAATAGTGCAACACTAGCTGAAGAAAGACTTGCACATATCGTTATGTCAATTGCATAAAAGGCGACGATAATTACGCATCTGTGGCATGTGCAGTAAAAAAAGGCCATGAATCGGTGAAGTATATGCCAAATATAATACAGAAATACTACGTATTTGCTTGAAGCTTACTCCATCTCGCTGTCATTTGAGGAATGTCTGAACACCTAGGGATACGGTTTTACTAACATGGACCATTGCAATATATACAAATGATGGTGGATAAGACAAACCCCCCCCCCCCCCACCCCACCACCACCACCTAAGACACCCTTTTCACATTTTTGTTTTTATTTGTCTTCTATTTCCAATATTAATTAATCAAAAACAATTGCAGCTTAATTAATTTAATCAAAATTTCATCGTTTAATTTATGAGTTGGTGCTTAGATCCCAAACAAAAGCCAACAAATTAGAGGTATATTACTCTCTCGATGCTTTCAATAAATGACGGTGCCATCACTAGTATATGTTGGACCACATGTTTTTAATGCTAACTGATGTAGCTTTCACAATAGACAAGTTGAAGAACGCTAACTCAAGTCTATCAGTAAGCTGAAATTCACTCCAAACGTAAGAAATTGTTATTCACGTTCTAAAATTTTTATTTTGCATTCTAAATTATCTATATTTAGAATAAAAAAAAAAATTTGTGAGAAGTGCAAAATGAGGCAAGTGGCTCTCTACCACAGTGGTGGAGAAGAGTGTTTCTCTTGCACCACGGTGCGGGTTCGAACCTCATCGGTTTCCTAATTTAACATTTAATATAACAAATCTATCGTTTGACAACAAAAAATATAAAAAAAAAGTGCAAAATAAATTTTTTGAAATACCAATAACAATTCCCTAAACATAAGTTAAAGTAGAAATTGGTACTACGAGCAGTTTAGTTTTAATTAACTTTTTGCGATGATAATTTTTACAAAGTGTTTCGGTTCCGATCATAAACAAGAAGTCCCGCCAAAATGCCATGATATTTTGTTAGGAGTTCCTCCTCGATTTTTGTAAGATCCCACATCGCCAGGGATGTGGATCCTGTAAGCCTTATATGTATATTCCCATATCTACCTAGCATGAGGTCTTTTGGGAGCTCACTGGCTTCGGGTTCCGTAGGAACTCTGAAGTTAAGCGAGAATGGGCCAGAGTAATCCCATGATGGGTGACCCACTGGGAAGTTCTGCTCCCGTGAGTTCCCAGAAACAAAACCGTGAGGGCGTGGCCAGGGCCCAAAGCGGACAATATCGTGCTACGGCAGAGTCGAGCCTGGGATGTGGTGGGGGCCCAGGCCGGGATGTGACAATTTTTGTGCCAAGTATCTCTTTGAATGTGTTGAGATTCTGAATATATATCCCGCATAGCATTAGAGCATGTTGTCTCACTTGTGAAGTCCAAAGGTTACACATCATTCACGTCATCTAATTTAAGTTGTCCACGTGTTAGTTTAAATAATTCGCCACACATGAAGAAGCGTGTTGAGAGTAAGAATCCCACATCAAGAAAAGAATGAACCTTCATTTACTTATAAATAATTGAACTGCTTCTTATATTTTCAATTGATTTTATGATATAACCTGAACTTTCTGTATGTGCCATGTATATGTTTTATATTTAAAAACAAAATTCAAAATAACATGATAGCTTTGAATTGCAAAAGTTAACAATGTGAAAAATAATTTTTTCGACGGAATATAAGGAGTAAAAAACAAAGAGCATTTTGCTTGCATAGTGAACCAGTTTGCCGGAAAACCTGTCACTGGTCCCACTGGCATGTGCTCCAACACAATGTTTTCAGCAGTCATGTAACCTCAATTATCAGGTCCCTAAAATTCATGAAACTTGATCAACAGATGGTGATTACTGATTAGCATGTATGTTGATAGCAAATACATCACATTAATCAATGATTATACAAAACTAAGACAATGATTAGTCTTCTAGTATTTGAATATTCATGTGTATATCAGATCTTTGTGTGCCGGCTTGATGGGTTTTTGACACTTCATCATTTGCTTATGCTGCCTTGTACCAAAGATTCTTGCATAGCACGTAGTAGGTGTATTTCAACTGCTATATTAATCTAAATTTAACTAATTAATCTATATTTGATATTTTGGCTATATATACATATCGGATGTAAAAGAAGTTGGTGACAAGGTTGTAGCTAGTGTTCTAAAAATTTCCATCTAGGTGCTAGGCAGTTGGCTACCACTCCGATTAGTCCTTAGGCGTATAAAAATTAAGAAAGTGTGCCTAAACCGGCTTAGGCGTCCGCCTAGGTTGCGACTCTCCCTTAGACAAAAAATCGATAACTTTCATTTTGTATTTTAATTTTTTTAATAAAATGTAAGAGACTTGTTGAATACTTGGATGAACACTCAATATATGTTTGTTCTCCATGTTTTCAATATGTCTAATATTTTATAATTTATATGTTATCTTATTTTGCAATTTATGTATCCCAATATAATTATGTGTGTGTGTGTGTGTTTTTTTTTTTTTTTTTGAGAAACAATTATGTGTGTTTCTTAAGTATAAATAGGCACTTATTAATACAATACATAAAAAAAATTATTTAAATCCCCCTAGTCGACCTAGGCCCCGCTTAACTACCTAGGCACTAGGCCCCATCACGCCACCGGACTAACGCCTAACGTTTTTAGAACCTTGGTTGTAGCAGAGGCTAGAGTAAATTGGAGACATAATTGGACCAAGTTGAAGATGGCAAATTCATAACATCAAACTTCAAATACTCAAATTTTGAGCTTTTTGTCCAGTAAATGATTTCCGCATGTCCATTTCGTTTTTTTTTTCTTTTCACACTTCTATTTATTTCTATTCTTTGATTTTTGTTTTGTTTTTTAGTTTCTTTATTTTGAACACCAAAACTAAATAAGAGCGTTTTATACATATCGATGCAGAATGTACTATACTAACTGCTATTTATACATATCGGATGCATAATGTACTCTACTAACTGCTATGTTAACATATACACCCTAACCCTAGAAAAATAAAATAAACATGAAATACTTAGGTAGCTTCCTTTCAAATCAATTGGACAACCAAACAAATCTATATTGTGAGAAAACTAGTGAGACCCAGAAGCCTACCAAAATCTGAAATCATTTATTATGCTACACATGAAAAATGAATATGCTTGTCTCTGAAACATATATTTATATATATAACAAGAAAAAAAAAGAGAAAAAGGAGAAAAAGAAAGACCATATGGTTTTGTGACCCAAAAACAAATATAAATTTAACATGAAAAAAAGAGAAAAAGATAGACCAAGCAAGGAGCAGATGGGAAGAAAAAGAGAATTTATATTATTTAAAATAAAACAAAAGAAACCATAGTAAGTGGTCCAAGGATAATAGCGCAGACTGCGGTTCTTCAAATAAAAGAGTTTATGCGGGAGGTTTTGGGTTCGATGCTCCAAGTTAGTGGGCCTGTTTGACTGTAGTCATGAGCAGGGTGAAATTCTCCATACCCTCTTCCGGCCTAAAATGGATAGATAACCGTGACTTACCATCAGTTGTCTTCATTTCTTCTAAAAAAATAACAAAAAATAATAAAAAGAAAAGCAAACGGTGGATGCAAAAGAGTCTCAAAGCATACACTACTAATGCATTCCCACATGGGGGAACAAAATAGCTCAACTGTGTCCCTCTCTCTGTCCCTCTCTCTCTTTCTTACGGCATTTGCACCAATCATGCTTCTTTATATATATTCTTTTTTCCTTTTTCTTCTTTTACTTTTTTATTTATTTACTTAATTTTGTTTCTAGAGAATCATCTAAGCCCAACACCTATGCTTTTATGCACCACTCACATTCGTTTCTCTTAAATTTTGGAGCTAGGTAACCCCTCTATCATGGCAAACCAAATCAATATAGAGAGTGATGCTCAAGAAAACCTTCTCCCCTCCTTCACCTCCACCACCTCCTCCTCCTCCTCCTCCACCTCTTCCTCCTCCACGATAACAACAAATTTCACTTCATTGGCGGATCATAAAACCACTCAAGTTTCTCTAAATTCAGATAATTGTACATCAAAAAAAGGGCAAAAGCCAAACAATGAGAAAGTGCAAGGCAACAAGAAGAAGAGGCAGAGGACAACTAGTGACCACAGTGATGGCCAGCACGTGACGTACCGCGGCGTAAGAATGCGCAGTTGGGGAAAATGGGTGTCGGAAATCCGCGAGCCGAGGAAGAAATCGAGAATATGGTTAGGGACATACCCAACTGCTGAAATGGCAGCCAGGGCACATGATGTGGCAGCTCTAGCCATCAAAGGTGCCTCTGCTTATCTCAATTTCCCTGAATTGGCTCAAGCACTTCCCCAGCCCGACTCCAAGTCTCCAAAGGACATCCAAGCTGCTGCTGCCAAGGCAGCTGCTGCTTCTGCTTCTGAGGAAAAGCAGCTTATATGTGAAGCAGAAACTAAAGAAGCGGAGCCCAAGCTCCCTATATCAACAAATTCAACCTTGTCCAATGCTCAAGAATCAAGTAGCACTTGTGCTTCTGGTTCAACAGATTACGATGATGAGAAATTGTTTGACCTACCAGATCTTTTCATGGATGGGAAAGATGGAAGTGATATTTTTTGCAATTATTCTTCTTCAACTTGGCATTTGTGTGCAGCTGACACTGGATTCAGGCTAGGGGAGCCATTCTTATGGGAGTATTAGTTAGCCAGTACAGATTAAGGACTGTATTTTTCTCTTTTTTATTTAATTTATTTTTATCAAACATAAATAATTAAGTTTCAAAATTGATCACATTTGATCACTTCATGTTCCAAACATAGACACTAGGCCAAATACAGACGAATTAATTGTGTGTTCCTCTAGGGTCAATTGTGTTATAGCATACATGACTTAGATCAATTGGTCAAGATAGTATGAATAAATTAATTGTGTTACACCAATTGTGCTACTGCACAAGTTGGTTAGGTTAGTCGCACAATTGGTTAGGTTAGTTGGCCACGATAGCGTGGATGAATTAATTTGTGTGTAATTGTATTATTGCATATATGAGTTAAGTCAGTTAGTTAAGCAATGTGTTTGCTGGCTTGCACCCAAATCCGAATCCTCCTCCTTATAAATTATAATAGTTGAAAAATATCGTCTTGTCAAATATAAATATGTTATGATTAGTTACTTTGCTTATATTTGGCCTTGGAAAAGAGAAAAGAGAAAAGAGCATGATATTTATATTCTTTACCCCAATGTTAGGTTACTATTTGCATGATTGTAGACAGGATTACTATTTAAATAGTTACGATTAAATCACATCAATATTTCTTGTAAATTTTTTAATAATCAAAAGAAGACAAAAAACAAACTGTAACAGAATGAGAGTCAAGAAAATGAGAAAAAAAAGGAGACAACATCTTGCTCCTTCAATTTCATGGGGTTCAGAGAAGTTGACCATAAAGTTGGCCACCTTGCTAGATTTAGATACTCCACTGTTTTTAAGCTATTTAATGTCATGCGACTTGAAAAAGCTACCCACCCTCTGAGGTTTATACTTATATTACCCTTCTTTTTCTTTTTTCTTTCTTTCATTTTTCAACCTCTCCCTCTCTCTCTCTCTCTCTCTCTCTGTTGGAAAGATACTTGGAGATGAAGTGCATAATGTACTAATGATGTCTTTATAATTACTTTTCCTTTATTATCTTACTTTATGTAATTATTTTTTGAATAAACGATAATATTTACACTAACAGGTAGGGAAACACATTTTATGTAAGTATTGTGTATTAGGATCATTGTCCAAATTTTGTTTTGCTAAATAGAAAACTACCCATTTTTCAGCTAAGTTTACAGGATCACTTAATGTTCAAATTCAACTATTAGAGACAAAATTACAAGCGGCGCATAGAATTAGCCATAAAATTTATTGTTACTCACAATATAAGTTCTCATCTTCAATTTTTAACTTAGTAAGAAAAATTTGAGGAAGAAAACATAATTCTACAAAATTATCTGATGAAACTGAAGTGAATGTCAAGTTGAAGAGGGACAATCTCTATTTCTCTTCAATTTTATATATGCATGCCACAAAACAACAAATATTTGTTGAGCCAAAAATAATGAATAGTTAAACGATGTACACTAGAAGATTCCATTACAAGTGATAAGCTCAACGTGAGTACTTAATTAGTTTTTTTTTTTTTTAATAACAAATAATAATGGGTTTAGTCTCATAATGGGCTAGCAATAATATGTTTCAAATTCGATTTTAGTGAGAATCGAACTTAAGATTTATCACTTACGAGTAAAGAGAAATACCACTATACCGTAGTACTAAGTGGCAACGTGAGTACTTAAGTTTGCTAGCTATTTTAGGCCTGATAACAATGGGATCAAAGGGTGATTTGCCCACATGAACGATGTTAAGGCCTATTTCCCATTTTATTAATTGTCATATGATTTTTCTCAATACACGCGTATATTTACACTAAGAGGTTAGAATTTTAGGATAAGTCATACAACGTGCAACCATAATAATTCAAGTATCGAACTCTCACTAATAGGAATTCAACCTCAAATTTCCCAATGCAAGCAATAAATTATAGTAGTAATTTTTTAATAATCATAAAATTAAGGCTTTTTAGCCAAAATGGTCATGAGATTTGCATAACTCCTCACTTAGGTTCATGAGATTTGAAATAGGTAGAGTTGGTCTTTGAGTTTATCAATAATCAATAATTTTGGTCATTCTGTGAAAAATCTTCATAAAATGGCAAAAATACCGTCAATTTTGATAAAAGCATTTTGGCCTATTGTTTATTAATTGAGGGTAATTTTGTCATTTTTATCCTTATTTAACATAATTTTTCAACCAATGACCAAAATGATTGATGGTGGATAATTTCAGGGACCTCTTCTATTGGCTTCAATTCTTAGGGACCAAAATGATGAGTTATGCAAGTCTCAAAAACTATTTTGACTAAAAAGCCTAAAACTAAAGAGCGTAAACAACCATACTCAAACAAGGTGACACTACCAAGTAACTAAACAAATTGGTAGGTTTAATAAATTTGTGAATATATACATGATGGAATTAAGTAATAAATTATTTTACTTGAAAACCCTAAAAGTGCCCCCAATGCTTATTAGACTTCAATGAAAGCCCTCCCTGTATCGGCGGAGAGTGACCTCACCATCATTATCTTGTTCATATTTTTTTTATCTACCATGATTTGCCACAGTGCCTCAAAATTGTGTATTGGCCCCACATGTTAAATCTTGGGAGTTTTAACAAAAAGCCCACGGTATTGTTCACTTTAACGAAAAACCACATTTTTACACTAAAAAGTCAAACCTGGTACTATTCACTTTACCTTTTATTTTGTCCTTATCGTTAAAACTCAAAGTTTTCAAACCCTTTTCATTAGTTTTCCTTTAAATCTTTGCATACAAGGGCAACTGGCTATTTTAAACAAGACCCAGCAGTATCTAATCATTGAGCTCTTATTATTTTTGTCTAAACAAATACTTAGGGACTACCTAAACAGTGAAGCATGAGACAAAAGTGAAGACACAAAATCCCCTCTTTCTCGTTTTATAAAAAAATTTCATGTGTATCTGCTATGTTAGAGCACTTCTAGCGTGTGCTCTCCCCTGAGGGACAGGTCCGCGAACAGTGGCAGAGAGTCCGAGCAACCAAGCCCAGCGTGTGCTGGCGATGGAGCCCGAGCATGCCCGAGGGAGAGGCCCGGCACGAGTTGCCAGCCCGAGAGCCCGAAGGCAATATGATGTGGGCTGACGTCAGGACTACGTTAGCCACAATATAAAATTAATAAAAATATAAAAATATAAATATTAATAAAAAAATTAAAAAAAAATTAAATAAAATTGTAAACCCAGGCTTCGAACTCAAAGGCTCTCGCCAGAGTTCGTCGTCGAGGTTGATGAACACCCACAGACAAATGGCAGAGATCCAGTCCCTCTTCCGCCGCAGCTGCCACCGCACCCCACACCGCCTTTGCCCCCACACACTTGTGATCCTCCTCCTTCCATTGGCGCGCCCAGATCGCATGATTTGGGATTTGTTTTTAGGGGAAATAGGAGAGTGAGAGAGAAAGAGAGTTTGGTTAGGGAGCAAGGAAGATCGGGACCGTTGATGGAGGCTGAGTTGGGTGGGATGGTGAAGATGGAGGAAGAGAGGCGAGGAGTGTTTGGGTGCGTTGGGGGGGGGGGAGAAGGGGGGTACACGGGTTGAAAATATGGGTTTTGGAATGGTGTGTTGGCACCATGTGAAAAGAAGAAAATAATAATAATAAAAAAAAGGTTTTGGAATGGTGCATCTACACCATGTAAAAATAACAAAGGTTTTGGAATGGTGTGCTGCACCATGTGAAAAGAAAAAATTAAAAATAATAAAAATAATTTTTTTAATGGAAAGTGGTACAACGAGACCGATTAAAAATCTTATATGAAATTACAAATAAATTTATTTTGTATTATTTAAAAAAAAACTAATATTTTATTGCCTATTACCAGGGCTATTCAAGTGCAACGGTGGAGATGCAAAAGGCAGTTACTGTTTATTAAGGGCAGTTACTGTTCACTGGGTGGATTAAATGGTGAATAGCCTGGGGGGAGGTTTCCCACGCTGGAGTTGCTCTTAAGTGTTACTTGTTGGAGAATAGAATCTCATTTTGTAAATAT
Source organism: Cotoneaster glaucophyllus (assembly GCA_036320875.1). Taxonomy (NCBI): domain Eukaryota; kingdom Viridiplantae; phylum Streptophyta; class Magnoliopsida; order Rosales; family Rosaceae; genus Cotoneaster; species Cotoneaster glaucophyllus. The sequence continues at coordinate 21,776,889 of CM070063.1, forward strand.
AATAAAATAATTACAATTCATATATGAGAGATTTAATTCTTAACTTCATCAACATTTTTTATGATATATATCTGTAGTGTTGGTGATGACCCTATTGAGCCTAAACGTTTAGCATTACTTTATAATATGTCTTCGGGTATACATGTGACAGTGCTTCAAGAATACCAAAAAAATCTTTCCTCTATTTGAATGTGTTGAGTAATCATGCAATGAGAATGTTGAGCTAGTAAACATCCGTTGTAAGCCTTGATGAGTTTGTATCTACAAAATAATTAAACACCTTTGTTTATGGCCAAGGCTTGTTTGCAGATGGAGTTCACTGGCAGATAGTGCAGGGCACTCGCGACCTTTGTACATAATCTTTAGTGTCTTGATGCATGGTTGGTCAGTAATAGCCTGTGTTAAGAGCTTTATAAGAGGCATCCAGAGTGATTGCCACAAACGCCTTCGTGGATCAAGCTTAGGACTTTTACGTCTTCATAAGGCGTTAGACAATGGAGATGAGGTCCAGTGAAAGATCTTCGAACGAGCATGTCATTCCACATGTAGTAGCATGTTGCCTTTGTTTGTAGCTTTCTCGACTTTAGTCTGTCTACAGAGAGTGTTTCATTGACTAGATAGTCAATGACGGGATCTTGCCAGTTTGGGATTGTGTTGATTTGCACTACCTCTGCTATTGATTCTGCACCTATGCTCAACTTTTCTAGTTATTCAACTTGAATCGAGCGTCTAAGTTAGTGGTCTAGGGCGGAGCCTAAACCTACCAATGCATTTACGTGAACATTCTCTGCTTGTAAAACCTGTGTGAGAGTGTAAGTGAGGAATGCAGCAAGCTGCTCTCGGACCTTAACACATTCCTGGGATGTTTCACCTTGTACTTCATTAAGGCTTGGTTCATGATCATCTGAGAATCGGAATGGATTGCAAGCTTCTGAACCACTAAGTCTTTTACTAGCCGAAGCCTGCTTGTAGGGCTTCGTATTTTGCTTCGTTGCTGGACGCTTTGAAGCTTAGAGTGATAGTCTGCTCGAGCGTCGAACGGTCTGGAGTGATGAGGAAAATACTTGCTCTCAATCCCTGGTGGTTAAAAGAACCATCGACATACAAACAACAAAAGTCTCTTACAGGTTTAGCTGATGCATCATTCTAATGCTTGTATAACCCTAGCATGCAATCAGGCTGAATTATTGCATTCGTCGCATTAGGAGTAAACTCCGTAATGAAGTTTGCTATTGTTTGGCCTTTATCATCGTGCGGGGTCAGTAAACTAAGTCATATTGACTGAGTTCTAGCACACACTTCGTTACTCGCCTGAGTTTTCGAGCTGCAACAACTATCGCCAAAATTAGATTCTTTTTCTTTTCTTTTCTGGTATTTGGTTTGTGCATCGTAAGAGCTGTTGAAGTCTAGAATACAAGCAGTTGGGTCCCCAACTCTTCTTGTATGAAAGTAGAGCTCATCGCTGTTTTAGATACCGCCAAGTAGATGAACAAGTCAGGCTTAGATAATAAGGGTGGTGAAATCAGGTATTGCTTCAGATCTTTGAATGCCTTCTCACACTCGTCCCACTTGTTCCTCTGCGCCTTCTTTATAGCCTTGAAAAAAGATTTACATATGTCGACGGATTACAAGAAGAATTAATTAATAGCTGTTTCTCGTCTGATCGAACATTGGATCTCCATCAAGGTAGTTTGAGACTTCATATCCAAGATCGTTCGGATCTGCTTCAAATGCGCTTCGATTTCTCGTTGGATGACAAGCTACAAGAATCTGCCCGGGTAGACTCCGAATGTCCATTTCACGAGGTTGAGCTTCAGCTTATACTCCTTGAGGACATTAAATGTCTCCGTTAAGTTACCAATATGGTCCGACCGCCGCTTGACCTTCACCATGATGTCATTAATGTAAACCTCCATGGTTACTCCAATATGCTTCTTGATCATCATATTTACCAGTAGCTGGTAAGTTGTTCTCGCGTTCTTGAAGCCAAAAGGCATAACTTTATAGCAGTAGATGCCTCGCTCAATTACGAACGCAGTCAGTTTTTGTCAAGTTCATAAATGGTAATCTGGTTGTATCATCAGTATGCGTCCAAGAATATCGAGTCCACCAGTAGGTCGACTTGGAGAACCAGATAAAGGTCTTTAAGGCACGCCTTGTTAACGTTAGTGTAGTCCACGCATATTCTCCATTTGCCTTTTTCTTTCTTCATTACCAGCACGATGTTGGCCAACCATGTTTAGTGCGCCACCTCTTCAATGAATTCGACCTCCAGAATTTGTCTGTCTCAACCACAATAATCGCTACTCATTCAGGAGCGAAGTGCCGCATCTTTTGAATCACTGATTTGGTAGCAAGGTTGACGTACAACTCATGGCAACTATCTCAGATCCAATGCAAGACATATAAGAGAGTGACCATGAATGTTAAGTTCTTCTTTCTTTTTTAGGCTCAGTCTTGTGCTAATTGTAGCGGTCTTCTCTGAAGTATTGGGATCAAGAATAATGTACTTAGCATCTTCTTCTGACTTTTAGCTAGCCTCGTCTACCAATGTATTGACTTGGACGCCACCTTCATAATTCACCTACTATAATTGTTATTGGTCGAAGGTTGAACTGTCATTCTGTAACTTAGCCGCTATATCCTGGGCAAAAGACTTCTTCTTTGACTTCTTAAGAACTTGCACGGTGCATCGTCAAAATGTGGCTTGGTCTAACTTGATTTCTCAAACTCCTCATCTTGGGATGCAGAATCAAATCTTTTGTACTCGACAGATGTCACAACTTCAATCTTCACGAGTTTGGGTCGACCCAAAGTCTAATTATGGGGAGATGGGTCACTGACGATCATAAAGATCTATGGGGAGATAATTGGAGGGGTGCATACATCGAGTACGATTATGCCGATGAAAATTAAGGTAAAGCTACTAAATCTAGTCAAGACCTCCGTCTGGCTCTTGATAGTGCTATCCAAGCCCATCTTTTGAATCACTGACAGTTGAAGAGTGTTGACTGCGCTGCCATTGTCCATCATCACTCTGTCGACCATAGCATAGGCCAGTTGGACAGAGATTACTAGGTCGTCATCGTGGGGAAAGTATACTTCCTCAATGTCTTGCTCCATGAAGCCGATGATCGGTCGAGGTACAACGTTAGCAGCTTGAACTTAGAAACTGATCTCGCCTACTGGATCTTCCTCTCCTTGGAACTGCTAGTGGCCCCTAAGTCTCATATTCGACAAAGATGCCATTGATCTGAATTCATTTGGCAGGGGGTTCGGCATTAGCTTTTGCGTCATGCGTGGGATGTGTTGTTGTCTTGTCAAGGTACTTGTTGCACTTGCCCTCATTCACAAGATTTTCAAGGTATTCATTTCATTTGAAGCAACTTTTTTTTTTTGGTAGAATTGAACTACGATGGAATGCACATTACTTCGTGTGGTCCAACATGAATGTGTCACCTTTCGAGGGTGGCGGCAGTTTGAACGATGGTTCATCTTTGAAGTTGCGATAAATCGAGACTAAGAACTTGGTGATCATCTGAGCAACCTTCTTTTGCTGAGGAACGGTCCTTGCACTTGTTTCTTGGTTTGTTCTTGTTGTTGGACTGCTTCTCATTTGTCTTCTTCTAAACTGCCTCTCAGACCTTTCGAGGTTGCTCACATGTCTTTTGGGTTCATTGGACTTCACGTCATAGTTTATGCTTTTCTTCTAAAGCATAAGAATTCATCAAGGTTAATGGGGTGCTCGGCAGGAAGTCATTTCCTAAATATTTCATTCGTTATCGTGTCATCACATCCGACAATAATCTTATCTTTCTCCACCTTGAACCTCTCCATCTTTCTCCACCTTGAACCTCTACTTCAGGTGCATCTTGATGTTGAACTGGTGGTCAAACTTTTATTTTATTGAGCAATAGGACACATATTCCATGATGAAAAACAAGGAAAGTTCGTTAAAGTTTCAAATTGACCGCTGCGACAAGGTGTGGAACTAGTCTTGCACCTTGCGTTGTAGGGTTATAGTAGAAATTTTGCACATAAGTGCGTCGTTGTTATAAGATTATGGTGCTACAGTAGTATTTGTGGTGTCTCTTTGGATCTTAGCCTCCATTTAAGAAGGTAAGATGATGCATAGTGAACTTGCTAGTTGCATCCATATACTTGATATCATCTATGAAAAGTGACCTGCTCAAGTTGATAACGCCCCTCCAGAGTGCCTCGTCAATGGTCTCCATACGCTGGAAATCGTGCAATTGCGTAGATAAGAGCATTTCTACTTCCTCTGGATTTGCCTCTGTTAGGGTAGTGGTGCCTCCAGCTACCCCCAACAATAGTCTGCAGGTCTGTGTTACTCTTCCTCACAGTCTGCTCATCTGTGTCGGGGCTGCAGTGCACATCGTTCCTCTCTGTCTGGTGAGCAAAGCAAGTTGCTTATGTTTGCATTTGGCGTTGACTGCCAATCAATTTTGAGCTGGAACCTTCTTGAGCTTTTTCCCGTTCCCTGTGCTGCATGCTATAATATAAAGTGGCATAAACTCCCTATGAGCCGAGTTATGAGTGGACACTACGCTTAGAACTAGGTCTTGAGTGTTCGTCAGATTGTGGACTCAACCGTTAATATATGCATGCTCGTGGGCCAAGTCAGGAGAGAATGTTTATATGCTCGCTAAGGACGTTTATCTGCTCGCTAAGGCAAAAGAAGACGCTGGCCCGAGGGCCAAGGCAGAGGTATACACTGCCTGAATGTTCGGTTTGTGACTTGTTGAGTGGCTGCTTGTCTAGATGTCGTTGGAAAGAAACAATATCATCTACCCTTGTTCTGCTTTGGGACACCTCGTGATGAGTGCGCTATATCTCGATGTGCTATAAGAGTTGACTCACCAAGTTTGTCTACTACGCGTGGGCGTTCGTCAATCTTGCGACCTTCCGAGATAGGTGTAGATTGCCATTCGGGGTGGAAGAGCTCTGTTAGTATGCATCTCCATTAGTGATGGAAGTATAATGGACATCGGGTGAGCAATTTGAGCTGGGATGGGTCAAATCTGTAGAACAATGAGGTGCAAAAAGACCCGGTTCAATCGTCTGTAAGCCAGATCTGAAGGCGCACCCGGTTCGGGGAGCGGGGTGAGCTGCATATCACCTTGCGCGAGCTTCTTGGCTGGGCGCCAACCGCTGGGCTTGCTGGTTTTAGGCTTGGGAAGGCTGAGCCTACTAGGCTCGGGCCTATTCTTAGGTTAGAACTGCTGGGTAGTGCGCCTAAGCTTGCGAAAGTTGGGCTCATGCTGTTGTCCGCACCTAGGTCTCTTGCCATGTTAGGGTCTCCATTCTCTTATTCATGTCCAGGTATGTAGGACGTATTGTTCGTCGTGGTTTTAGAATTTTCGGCCATGTTCTCTTTTCTCTAGGGAATAAGCAAATAATTTTATCAACAAATTCAGAGACTAGAAGCGTGTGAGAAAATCGAAAAGGGGAAATTAAGAAAAGGATTGCAAGAGCCTTCTACTAGAATTAAATCAGGCTCTTAATGAATGCACAAATTTGTGGTAGAAAAAATTCGTCGTCTTCAGTCTTGACGAAATTGTACCTGCAAAACAATTAAACATCTTTGATCAAAGGCTAAAGCCACGAGCCCAAAGAGTGGATGAGGAAGGTTCAGTTAATGGATCTCTGATCTCAAAGTCAATTTTTTGAAAAGAGAGAGGTTAGGGCTTAATTGCATAGCAAAAGATTACCAGCATTTGGTATAGAATGGACTATTTGTAAAGAGATAGCCGGCCACATGTGTAGGGTTGTGATACTATGTGTTGACGTCCAGTTGGTGAAGATGTGTCATCTGTTAGAAGAAGTAGGAAAGAATTATTATTAAGTTAATAATATCTTAGAATTATTTTGTGGAATTCTTGAGTGGATTGGTTTGTCATTCTTAAAGGATTTAGTTATTAATCTTATCTTAATAACTTTTAACTTTTGCTACTTAGTACTACGGTCTAGTGGTCCCCTTAGTGTACATATATCGTTTGTACTATAAAAAATAAAATAAAATAAAAAAACCCTTTTGACTTTTCTCCTTGCCATTGATAAGGAAGCTTGAAGAGATTACAGCCAGTAGCTTAGGTCTTCAAGACGGTTAAATTACACGTGGAATAAATGTGGGATTCGTAAATTTAATGAGGACATCTCTGTCATTCGCAGATAAAGTCCACATGTAAACTCCTTAAATTTTTTATTTATCTTTTTCTCCACAACCTTTTGATTACAAAAGTTTGATGACTGGATTTAGATTTGTAGAAATTCATGTTAGGACAAAGTCTTGGTAACATCGGCTTAAAAGTGGGATAGCTATCATGTTGATGGTTCGTTTGTCATTAGAATTAAAGGAAAACTAATGAAAAGAGCTTGAAAACTTTGAGTTTTAACGATAAGGATAAAATAAAGGGTAAAGTGAATAGTACCATGATTGATTTTTTAGTGTAAAAATATGGTTTTTCATTAAAGTGAACAGTACCATGAGTTTTTCGTTAAAGTTCCCTAGAATTAAAGACATTAATAAATAATTGCTGTCTGTATAATCACTGACATATTAAGATTATAGGTGATTTTATTGGGGAAGAGATCCTATCCGGATCTCTCCCACCAAGTCCTAGAGATCTGAAGATCCGGACCCTTGAAATTTGATCCAACGGCTACAATTATTATAACTTTTAGAGAAGTCTCCTGTTTATAGCTGTTTGATCAAATTTCAAGGGCCTAGATTTCCAGATCCTTAGGAGTTCGTGGAAGAGACCCATTTTATTGATCGTCAAATAGTTGTCCTTCACATGCACAATTATTATAGACGCAATAATAATAATAATAATAATAATTGTCATTCACACTCGCACTAAGTCAGAGATAAGTGGTTGTACTAATACTCACACTCGCACTTAGTAATACGGTTTAGTGGTATTTCTCTTCACCTGTAAGTAAAAAGTCTCAGATTCGATTCTCGCCAAAGGCGAATTTATAAACTAACTTGAAAACTTTGAGTTTTAATCAAAAAGACAAAAAGGTGTTGTAAGTGAATAGTACCAGAAGTGTTTTGTTTAGACTCCCTTTATCCCAAGGTTCTCCTTATAGATCCTCAAAATGAGGACCTTAGAAGAGCAGGACTCTCTCGACACATATTTGTGCACAAAACTTCTCAAACATTTTTATTTTCATCACCCTCATTTATTTTAGGATTCTTTAGATACAACCTCTACTACTTATAATTTTCGGATAAAAACACACTTGTGTTTAAACTTTGCAACAAAAACCCAAAAATTTAAATAGATTGTCACGTAAGAAAATAAGTAACATATTATTTTAAGTTGTTTACAACTTATACCACAACATTCTATAACCGTTTATCATAAATTTTGGTTATTTTTCCAAATTTCCCATTATTAGGAAATTTGGAAAATTAGCCAAATTTTGAAGTCTAAATAGAATTTTAACCGACAATTAAAATTTTTCATTATTCTAACCAAGACTTGACATAAAAATACTACAATACCCATTCTCAACTAAACTAATTACAAAACTATATATTTTCCATTGTGCAGTATTTCCCTTAAATTTTTCATACTTCTCAATTACTTTGACCGTGACCCATGAAAATACCACTAGCCAAACTTTCCCTGATCACTGAACCTGTTTCTCCGGTAACAATCTTGACATCATATAGATTTTTCCCATACTCTTAAAAGCAATTATTTCGTCAAATGGTGCTTTGTAAATAGTTTCACTTGAAGTCACTTGTGCTCGAGTCTCTTCCAACAGAGGATACAAATAAGACCCAAAGTAATGTTGAACCGATTGAAATGATTAATCTCGTCCACCTGAAAAGGTAAAGGTTCAAAAGCAATACAATGTAAGAGATTGCAAACCAGAGACCATTACAAAACTAATCACAGGAAATATATGCTACAGTAGGGTTCAAGATTCAAGACCAAAGACAGCAGCTTTGCCGAAACCATGGTGGATTCCTGTACCCCAACTACTGTACAGATCTCAGCATAGAAACCTCACATAGATTTCAACTTAAAAGGGTTTTTGCTCCTCTGTTTTTAGATTCAAATTTTGAGGGATTTGAGAGTAGGGTAGTATTCAAGAGGCTGCGTTCCTCAAGATCTCAACCAATTGCTGTTTTTTCAAAGTTAAGATCAATGAATAATTTCAATCAATAAGGGTATATCAGTACTTTTATATCAACTTTTGGTTGTAATTATCATAAATTTAAAAGAGTGGCTATAATTCTATGTAGATGATAAATTTTGGTTATTTTTCCAAATTCCCCCCATTATTAGCCAACCATCTTTCAATATATGACTTGATCATCTCTGGCACGCTGAAGAGAAGCATAATGCTTTTCCTCTTTTTGCTCCGCCTCGCAGATTGGCTTGGTAACTTCAACCTAAAGTCTCTATTGATCCGTTCTCCAGCTATTCCGTTATGCTTGAGAAATTTTTAGTTGTAACGGGAACACAAGTGGTACATCACGTGTTTTAATAGGAGTGGTGAAGAATTTTATTTTTTAAGTTATTAACTTTTTAGCACACATATCCCATAATTTGTATAATGACATGTGGTGTACCATCTCGTGTACCGATCACACTGAAAAATATTTCGTTACGCTTCAAGGCTTGTTCCGCGACAGCCTTAGCTTTATGTGTTCCTTCTAGATCTTGCATTGTCTTCTGGAAGTCTCTGATTGAATTTCGAGCTCTGTTCTCCGCCTTTGTGCAGGACTTTTTCAAAGTCTCGAACAGCTCATCCGTGCTTGAAACTCCAGGTTAGAGAACTCTCGATCCTCTGTGATTCGGTGTTGATAGTCAATCAAGTTAAGGACGACAATGTAGCTCACCATCGACAATGGGACTCTACCTAGCCAAAGTCAAGGCGCTACTTGAAGGTTCAAGACGTATGAGATCCAGCAGATCACGAGGGATGAAAACAGTCACGCCAACGCGTTAGTACACTTCCCTTCCATGGTCGACTACTCACTCTAAAGAACTATCCCTTTTGAGTATCTCGCTACCTCAAGAACTCCTGAACCCAAGCCAGACTTAGTCGCCACTGCCAACACAAGGGAAAACGAAAACTGGATGAACTAGACCATCGACTGTATATTTAGTTTTTCTGGAAACTACAAAACCGATAAGGTAGTGGAACATCATAACATCCATTGCAGGGGAATAAGTTTCTCCATAATCAATCTCAGGGCGGTGAGAGAGGCCTTGCACCATAATGCGTGCCTTATATCACTCTATTTCGTTCTTCTCATTACGCTTCCTTAAGAAAATCCATTTGTGGGTAACTGAATATCATCAACGGAACTAGATTCAATATCATCGCTCAACATGATATAAGTAGCTACTGCATATACGAATGTACATTCAAGATAGCATAATGGACCCAAATCTCTCTATTCTCGGGACACAGATTCATCTGGCATGCTTTGAGCAATGCTCAGAAGATCTCAAATGCATTGCACTGCAATTTCAGATTGTGTGGTGCATAGATCTAAATGCGACATAGTAGGGTTCGTTCACAACAATTCACTATTCTTCAAGAATATTGATGTTCTTCTCTTCTCCGGCTAGAAGATTGTCTCATCAAAGTGACAATCCGCAAAATGAGTGATAAAGAGATCGTCAGTCAAGGGCTCTAAATAGCAAATCAAAGCAACATAGATTCTCATTCTTATTCGAGAACTCATTTTGGTACGTAGTGGCGGCGCTATTGGCACATAAACTGCACACCTAAACACTCATAAATGCAAGACATTAGACTCTTATCATGTAACCAACTATAATGGTGTATAGAATTGGCTGGACAACACGTCTCATGACTTGGCTTTGCATATGTATATAATTTACGTACTCTGGCATTGTGTCCGAGGATGACAATGAATAATTAGCCAGGAACATGAAGAATCTAATTTCTTTGTTGGACCTAAAAAATAGAAAGTAACATGAGGGGACAAAGAAGACAGTGATTACCCAGGAAGAATCTAACGATATTTAAAAGACAGATTAATTATTTCACTAATTAGTTAACCACAAAATCATCAACCAATTGGTTTATGGATATTCACGTATACATTTTTATTTTTTACAGGCATTTATTAATTTTTGTTGTCATTGTTCTTTTTTAATTCATTCGATTCAACGGTTAAAAATTAAAAAAAATATGTAAAAAGTAAAAATGCGCTTGTGGATCACACTACCCTATATATATAATATACGTTTACAAAGAGAAAGGAATCAATCTCATTTCTTTGTTTTGTTGATCAAAAGTTGGAATGAGCTGCATCGAATGCTTTTGCTGAATTAATGATTAGACACTTGTATGCTTTTGATGCATGAATGCTTTCCTCTTTTGTAATGGAGAGAGAAAAGCTCATCGATTGTACATAAAAGGAATGATGGTGGATGTCACTTCCCCATGTGTGTTATGATATGCATGGGTGCGTGGCATGTTGGGCTCATAAGTCATAAGAAATAACTTCTCTCTATGTTGTAAAACTATAAAACGAGCCAATTATAATATGATTTGAATAAGATTTTAATATGAATTGTTTGGACTGTTCAATTTAGGGATAAAGATTCATTTTGGCAGTTACTATTTATTAAAGGCAGTTACTGTTTACTTAGAGGGATCCACTTTGGCTGTTACTATTTATTAAAGGCAGTTACTGTTCACTTAGAGGAATTTTTATCTACACTAAAGAGGTAGGGGAGTAGGCTAAGTCACACAATAGGCTAGCAATAATGTGGTTTAAATTTTTCTTTGGCGAGAATCGAACATAAGAACCTCACACTTACAAGCAAGGACGAAGCCAGAAATTTCTTCTAGTGGGGGCAACCGAAAACAACAAAGAAAACCTTATTATAGTATGGTTATACTCAATATGATATTAAGGATGGTTTCAAATGATGATGTATCACAATTCCAATGTTACAAAAATTTCAATATAGTAGTGGAAAGTGGCAAAGTGATAAGAAAAATATAAATACATGATAGGCGAGAGAGGGTTTTTTCGGTTTGAATGACAGAACAAGAGCATTATTGCTCATATAATATTTGATATGGTGTATAAGTAGAATGAATGTATGTTGGATATTAGATACATATATTTTATTCCAAGATAACCCATGTATATTATATAATTGTACTATGTAACTAAACAAACGAATTACTTGAGTGGGGGCATCTGCCCCCACTGAGCCTTCATTGGCTCCGTCCGTGCTTACAAGTAAGGAGAAATATCATTTAAACTATAGTACTAAATGACGGTGACATGTTAGATTGTTTAAAATTATTATAATATGAGGAGAAATCTACTATGTCACAAGTGACGTCTAAGAAATATATTGTCTTTGAATTTGAAATCAATCGTTGAGTTTAAAACATTGAAAATTATAATTTTTTTTGTTTTATTACAAATAATAATTCTAAGAATGAATGACCATAAATTCTTGGCATTACGTGATGGAGAGAGAGACTAAGAACGTGTTAATAACACTGATTCACGCAACATAAAGGATTTCTAAGCACTTATTGGTGTGAAATCATCATACAACCCCACATGCAAAACTTTTTTTTTTTAGCCAAGAAAATGAAAAGTATCTTTTATGAAACGTGTGCAAACCAAATTAGATAAATTTAATGCAATTTTAGATAGCTAGTGTGGTTGATGGTAGTGTGTGACGCATTTGTTTTAGCTTTAAACAATATACATTTTTTTTAACAAATGATATTATCTACAGGAAAAGAGTATGGACTTAACCTTACAATGAGTTAGCAATAATATGATTCAAATTCGCCTTTGGCGAGAATCGAACCTAAAACATCTTACTTAACAGTAAAGAGGAATACCACTAAACATAGTACTAAGTGGCAACTTTAAACAATACACTTAAAGGAGCTTTTGTTTTAGATCAATTAGAACTTACAATATTAAAAAGGGTTTATATCACAAATGGTCCTTGAAATTGACCCCATCAATCATGATGGTCCCTGAAATTGAAAATCAATCAATGTAGTCCCTGAATTTTAACTCGCGAATCAATGTGGTCCTTCTGTTAGTGTTCCGTCCAAATTAACTTTAAAAAATGGTTAGAGAACCAATTTTTCATGGTAAAATGATCAAAAATAACCCTGTTACTTATAATTTTACTTACTACCTCTCTTTTCTTTTTTCCATCTTCACTTTTCTCTCCATTTTTTCATGGATTTGGTGCTAAAACTAAAATAAAAACAAAAAAAAGTGGTTCTCTATCCTTTTTTTGGTCATTTTACCATGAAAAATTGGTTCTCTAACCTTTTTTTAGTGTTAATTTGGACGGAACACTAACAGAAGGACCACATTGATTCGCAAGTTAAAATTCAGGGACTACATTGATCGATTTTCAATTTTAGGGACCATCATGATTGATGGGGTCAATTTCAGAGACCATTTGTGATATAAACCCTATTAAAAATACATTATATTTATCCTAATTAATAAAAATTCATTCTATGGTTTGGCTAGAATCTTTTACCTTTTAATGTAAATATCTCGTTATATTAAGCAAGGGGTCAACATACTTTTCGTACGTTAGCAACTCCTTTCTTATTTTTTAATATTTTAAAATAGGTCAACCCAACAAACTCTATTACTTTTTTACGTTTTATAATAATGTGGACCATCGATATGATGGAGTATTGGGGTCGATAGAAAATCTCATTGACTGAAGGCTGATTGCATTTGTGGGTATGGGTTCATTCGTGTAGAATTGTAAAGGGATGAGGATCCGGATCCAAATGGTGAGGATTTTAAGGATCCTCACATCCTAACCGTTCATCGTATATTGTACGGTCAGAAATAATTTGAATTTTATTATTTAAAATTAAACACAAATAGTACCTGACGAAAACTGACTTCACGATATACGATGAACGGTTAGGATGTGATGATCCTTCGGATCCCTACCATTTGGATCCGGATGTCCTCATCCATTGTAAAGGTTCTGAATTGTTGAAACGTGGTGGGTAGCAGATCAGGTAAACCAATTGGTGTCTAATTCAACTAAAACTTTTCATGTTGGTCGTGAGATTGAGGAGACAATATTGGACTAAATTGCGTATTGGGCCATACAAAAACCTATGTCAAAATAATGTGTCCCCGGACTTGATCATATATATTAAAAACTTGGCTATTTTGGATGATATATTAAGATAAGTGAGTATAGAATAGATCACAAAATGTTAGATACGAATGACTAAAAATGCACTAGATGAGCATTACAAGCAAATTCCTACTACTGGAATGAGTGATTTACAAACTCCTCATATTCCACATGGCGTCATAAAATTGGAAATTTGAAACCCACATGTATGCTGCATCATAAGACTAAGACTTTTTGACAAAATTAAAAGCAATAACTAATAGCTTACGTTTTGTTAAATCAAGGACCTCAATTAATAGATTTTAGATTCAAAATCTAAACTCAATGCCACAAAGAGGCTTGAGAGGAAGGTTTGCAAGCGTGCTTAAGACCTACTTCAATGGTTGGGTTAAAGTTCGAAATTTGAGTTTTAAACCCTCCCCCAAACGCCCAGGCACAAAGCTCGCCTGTGTAGGAGACACCAATTTAGTCAGCAAGGGTCTACGGTGAATAGCTGCCCAAAAGAAAAACCGCCTGGAAGTCCAACGACCTAGTATAGAGGCCAAGTAGAAGGTTGTTTTCCTCTATATGTTCAAGCAAAGAACATATCTTTCAACTAGCGAGGCAAAGAAAGGGTAAAAAGTCGGTTATGTGCCTATAGTCATTCCTTTCTTTGGTAACAATCCGATCTCCAATCGGTGGTAGTAAAGGAAGGCTTTATGTCCGATCAGCGCGGACAAGCAAGTAGGTTATATTCGTACAGGTTTATCATGTAGAACCATAGAAGGAATTCAATCACTACTAATTGGTATCTTTATTTATGCATTAATGACGACAGATGCATTCGTCATAGTCATACAATTCTTCATTTTTTTTCCTTTCTATTCCCCTGTGTATTTGTGCTCAAGGATATGGTAGGTTGTGTATTTTTTCATGTTCTTTCATGCGGTGCATATATGTAAAATGAGGTAACTTTGTGATTTGAATTTTTCATTATTTATCAAAATTTAATATTTTTAGGTTAAAATATTTATTTTAATTTTAATAATCTACATAAAATTTTATTTTTAAAAAAAATTACCAGAAAAAGTCAAATATCTTTAGAGGATAAAAACTGTTTCTAAACTAAAATATAAATTTCCTGAGCTAAAAATTTAGGTTTTAATCCCAACCACGAGAGTTGGTCTAAGTGACCTCACACATAAAAGAGTGGGGACTAGTTTAGAACTCTTTTACGCGCACACATCAATCACTTTAAGCCCACGCCACGCAACTAGACTCGGCTTTTGAGAAGAGTTTCTAATTTGTTCTCAATTGACAAATATTAAAATACAGGAGCAGGATAGGTAAAATTAGAAAAGTCGGATATTATATATATACTGTTTTTGTGCAATGTGTTGGATCCGAATCTATCAAACAATAGACGGCAACAAACACCTAAGAGAATTTCACATAGCCAATTTAGCCATCTGTACAAGCAGTCAAACGTAATGCGATCGTAGCAGACTGTTTGAGGATACGTACAATACAGTAGTAGTCTAAATGGTAGCATCTTAACTTCCAACTCCAATCTATATGACAACGACCGAGTGCATATACGATCCCCTGAAATTCCAAAAAACAGATTCAGTACGTTTATAAATAACATACTGCCGGCGGCAATCCCGCAAAAAATCCAGTTCATAACCAACCAGCCGTCCAGCATCTCTACATCAGTCTTTTAAAGCATCATATACTAACATTGACCATGCCACACAAAGTGTTTTCCTTTGGATAGTACATTTCCATGAGCAACTTGAAACAGCTAGCGGAACAGACTTATCAATGAACTTTTAAAACCCGACTGGCAAAAATATGTTTTTATAGAATACTAATATAATACGTCGTCGACTGCTACACGGTTTAGTGGAGAACAGTTTGAACAATCCCAGTATTGCTTCACTCATACTGGAGAACAATAAAATCCTTTTACTAGTCTAGATTTACCTCTGCAAAGTTGCTAACTGCTGGAGCTGCCGAGATCAAAGTCCATCGTATAATCATATTCAATAGTTGGAATTACAGAGGCAACAAATTTCAAGAATAAGAATAGGTACCTACAACACAGAAATTTACAATGATAAGAATGTTGTCCATCAACTATTCAAGGTACTGGTCTGGTAAAACATGGCATAAGCGTTACTGTACGATGTGTATCTGACAACTAGCAGGTGGGAATATCCCAACTGGAACATGTAAGGAAACTATAATAGAGAAAAAGATTTCTCCATCAATTAATGTTTCAAAAAATTGATAATTTGGATTATTACATAGTCAATTGATAAGCCACATCCCTAGTGATCCAGCCACATCCCAGCATCAATACAAGCAAGGTTTGCAAATGGCTCAAAACACGCTCTAGTGAACACATGTATTCATTGACATATTCACATAACATGGAGGAAAACTCCAAGATTGATGATGCACGACTATAAGACATTTTTATTGGGAAATTAAAATTGCAACTATCCAACAAGCTCAATTTAGCCACTGGGTGATAACCTAATTAAATAAAATCATCATATGATAAACAATTAGCCTAAGAGTGTATAAATGCATACAAAATGGGTGAGGCAAGAGAGAAAATTACTTATCAACTTCTGGTTCCACTCCACGTGACATTAGCACATCAATAATTTTTTTCATCACAGCCCCATGTCGGCATGGATGTACAGATGCATGCTTTCCGGACAAGTGGGGATGATCCTCAATAGTTACCTGTGTCCAAATAATCAACCGTCAAACACAATCATCTGAAGTTTTTCCTTTTCTTCTCACAATTACAATTTACACATAGAAAACTTCTCTGCCTTGAAAGAAGTACAAGAAATAAAAACTAAAACAAGAAAGAAAAACACAACAATCTGGATGAAGTCTTCATCACTTTCCGGAGTTCGAATGGACTACCTAAGGGAAGTTGAGGATTAAATAACAAATTCATAGCCTCAAAAATGTAACTTCAATAAATCATGGCTTTACAAGCATAATCAACAAACATTGTGGCTTGTGATGTGAGGTACCACCCCCTCTTGATGTGGCCTCTTCAAGGCATGGTTTCACATTAATGACAATCAAAATAGAGTCAAGTAGAGACGACAAAGAACCATGAAATATACTCCACCCCTCTCCACCTTTTGAATTGTATGTATAGGCATAACCGTATATCCATGAACAAATAATTTGGAATCCATGGAAGACAGATTCTAATTCTACAAGCAAGGAATAATCTGATTCCAAGGCATCAACTCACAGTTTTGCGTGCATGATCTTGACTGACATCTTCAAGTACGAGCTCTGCTTGTAAAAGCATCCTTGACTAAGAACATTACAAAGGAGTAATCAGTCTTACAAGTCTATATCAACGAAAATTAAATTTCAGTGAACAAACAACCAGACAGATTGAAATTCCCACACAAATATAAAATGAACTAAGTCTTAAAAACCTGTAACCATAAAAAAATAAAATAAAAAATAAAAAAAAATTTCGTACATTTTAACAAGCAATAAGCCGGATCCCAAGGTGAAGGTATGCCCAGGATTGGGGAAACATACAGAATCAGTTACCTCAACACAGCTAGAACAGAAACTAGCCACTGGAACTTTTTTAACATTCATTATTTACTTCTTATCTTTATCTTCTTAGGATGAACTGGATCTTCTTTAATTATTTAAATCCCAACTGTACTAAAATAGATACCAAGCCTAACCCTATTGATCACCAAGAGCCATAGAAAACAAGGAGAGGAATGAGTTTCTTGCAAAACAAGTATATATTATTTACCCACATTTAACAGCAATATATCCATTATAGTGTGAGCAAGCAAAAAGGTGAATACAAACCAAAGTGAGCCAATAAAGTTAATATGGGCGTAACTGGCTTTTATGCATCCTTTACTACTCAAGCTTGATGTTGGCTTAGGGACACTCCAGCTAGGCTATCAGCTCATTTAGTTAGCAATTTAGTCTCTCTTCTGGAACAAAGTGGTCTCCAACAACTACATTTGCTATATCTGCACTATTTTGCAATATCTATCACTGTTCTTTTTCTTAATTTCCCAGTGGTCTTCATGACCACTTGTTTTTATCTTTGTTGTTTTGTTGTCAATTTCAATAACATAGTCTCTTTCTCAAACAAAACAAAACAAAAAAATAAAACAAAATTCAGGCACACGATCATAGAAAACAGCGCTCTGTGTTTATTACATTGGAGTATGTGTTTGGCTATAAGTCAAGCTAGGAACCACCATCTGAAATTAAACGTTTTTGTTTCATGTGAATTGGATGACTGCTGTTTCTTGAGATGATTGTTCTCCTTTAGTTGTCCCTTAATGTTAGTTGGATGCCAACAATTTTTGTATATTTGGTGATAGCTTATTCACCCCTATTGTAATTTCGACCTCTTTCAGAAGTCTTTCTTATTCGCTTATTTTCATAAGCTCAAAATTCAGGCTCCAGCTTGTTAAATTGGGATGGAGAACATTCTGAACATGCAAAACTTTAACTGCCTCAAGTTGAATACCAAATGACATAAATTCTTGACAATCATAGAACCATTCCAAAAAAAAAAAAAAATTGCTAGTTACTGAAACTAACCTCATCATACCCAGTAAGCCACACTCGAGGAGTCTGGTAATATTTATCATATCTGTAAGTGAGCAACATAAATAAAGTCATTGATGCCAACTTTAAATAAACTACACAGACCAACAAACTGAAGTAATCTTAAATTGCCTTATAATTTAACTATCCTGAAAGCCATACTTCATTATCAAAGAATTTGAAATGAAAAACAACTGTTTTTCCAAAAAGAAATATGCTACTTTTTTTTTTTGTCAAAAATATGCTACTAAGTTTAAAATGAGGAAAATGTTGGGCCTGGTAAAAAGTTAAAGAGAACAACAATCTTACGTGATGCTGACATCATATGTTCGGGTTCGTAAAATATTGTCATCGTCAGGTTCATGAGCAATAAGATATGTTCCCTGCGATATAACCACCATACATGATATACTAAATAGACGGAGCATCATTTTCGTGGTATATACGCATCATAGCAATGAGGGTTTAAGAAGATAAGAACTATCTTTTCACGCCAACTAAATACTTACAGGATCAATCTCAATGTTGTCAGCTTCTTCAAAGTCAGCCATGTCAGGAATATCATCTTCATCTTCCACTCCAACATGCGAGGGGACCGATTTCACATCCCTATTCTTGCTGATTTCTAAACTTTCAATGGAGGGTAAGTTTTCCACCTCACCACTTGTATCTTAAAAAGACAAGAAACAGACTGAGAAAACGGCTCTGCGAAATTATTGATGTTCACCTTTAACGGAAGTAACCTACCCTTCGGCTTCCCGTGGGTTGCCAACCAGCCATCATTGTCTTCATTATCAAGAAGAACTTCCATACCAGCAGCTTCATACTCCTCTTCCAAATATGCAGCCCTTCGTAAGCAAGGCACTGAATAAAAATAAACAAATTATCCATAAAGGTACGGGGAACAAGTAATAGCAGCAGTTTCATAGAGCTTAGATGTGAAGCACAAAAAGAGGCAAGTGTCTTCACACACGCACAAATTGAGAGCAGCACACGAGTGGACACACAATAATGGGCAGTTAGGCCATATGATTCTTAACTCAGTGAAGATTATGAAAACTAATTGGCTTGCTTGAGCTAATTTTTTAACTTTTTGGAAGACAAAAATTTCCTTTCTTTGGTTTTCTTTCATTTACAAAAACCGTGTAGAGGACCGCTAGATAGGTGACTGTTAATGGTCAACTACGATCAATGCTATATAGGTGACTGTTAATGGTCCATTATGATCAATGATTAAAACGAAAAGGAAAAGGCGGAAAAAGCACACGCTATCATTACCTCTTATGTTTGAACATTATATTCAATGCAAGAAAAGGATTGTAAATATATAGCGCAAATTGATGTCACTGTACCATTTCTAGTAATCAAATACTGTTTCTCCGATGGTAAGTACGGCTTCCTCTTGCTCGGCTCACCAGATTCCCTAACACAACACGAATCGTACAGAAAATCCAAACCGGAAAGTAATAACAACTTAAAACCTTGTTTTCGAAACAAGAACAAAATGCGAAGCAAAAAACCAACAAAAAAAATCGAATGAAATTAACAAGAATTATAGTCAGAATTTATCATCTTTCTGTAAATTCATCTGATTAAACAATGAATCAAACCTCGAATTTCAGAGAATTTAAGAGAAATTAAAAAAAAATGGAAATTGAAAATAAAATTTAAAAAAAAAAATTGAGAGAAAAAGAAGGGAATTTGGATACCAGGACCAGGTGGGGCACTTAGAGACGAGGTTATCGCCAGCTGTGACGAACTCGGAGACGCTGAGAACGCCTTTTTCTTTGAAGGCGGAGACGGTGCGGGGACCTGTGATTTTCTCCACCGTTCCTTTGAACGCCTCGTGCAGCTTCTGTGACAGAACCATCTCCGCCCCCTTCTTACTTTCTTTTTCTCTTTTTTCCCTTGGAAAATAATCGAACTCGCTGCTTTGCTCAAGCTTCAGCGTTCGGCGTTCGACGTTCGACGTTCGGCGTCCGGCAACAGAGGGAGAGGGAGATGGAGAGGGAGAGTATTGGGGGAGAAGAAGGAGAAGAGATTGCGTGCGTGGTTGTTCCGTCTATTCGTGGGTGGGAAGTATTTACGACACCGTATAATGGAAGGGATTTCCTCTGTTTATATTTTTCTAATTTTATTTTTCATATAAACTATTATTGATATATACGCTAATTTGTAACTCAAATATCATCATTTTATTGTCTGAAACTCAAAGTTCGCTTCACTTTACCCTTGGAACTCGATTTTGGTCTCATTTTGCTCTCCAGAACTTGAAAGTTGTTTACAAAACTCAAAATTTGCTTCATATTACCTTAGATTTGTTAACTTCTTATGTAAGTTTAATTTGAGTGCGGCATGCTAATCAATTTCTTTTTTATTTTTTTATCTCTTCAATTTATTTTAAACTTAATATTCTTTTATTGTTAAATGTTAACGCGTAACGAAGATTTATAATTAAATCTATTGCATATGTAGCATAGTCTTATTGTGTGTTGGGTCTCATATATATTTCAGGAGGGGACCTATACATTGCAAGGAGGAGAGAGAATCCATAAATCAAAGTGGAACAACAAATTTTGAGTTTCTAGGAGTAAAATAGTGACTTTTGAGTTACAGAAAGTAAAGTGAGATCAAAATAAAGTTAAGCCTATTCCTAACTAACTAAGCTACTAATCTCTTGCCATGTAGACCTGGCATTCGTGTCGTGTTTCCCGTGTTCGTGTCGTTTTCGTGTCATACCCGATATCTTAACGGATCGTGTCATGTAACACCTGTTAAAATAAACGGGTAATATGACCCGACCCGTTACCCGTTAAAGAAAATATATTTTAAACCAATAAATAATTAAATAAAAAACATAATACTTTTTTGAGTGAAAACGCATTTTTCTTTTTAAGTATTGTCACATCCAAAACATAAAAACGGATTTTTCTTTTAAGTGTATATTTATATATCCAAAATAAGAGCATAATAAAAAAAACATTAGAACATTACAAAATATCAAATGTTCAAAAGATTTGGAAAATTAAGGACATTGGAACATTAGAACATCTTGCACATTTTCTTCCAATCAAACCCTTCAATGTAGAAGTATAAAAAATATAGAAAAAATATAGAAACGCTCGTAATAACAAGCTTTACAACTTTCGTGAAGAGCTTAACTTCGAAATTCGTCACTATGAACATACAAAACATTGATCAAAATTTAACCGTTGATTATTGTCACATCCCGACCCGGGGTCCACCACATCCCGGGCCCGCTCCACCACCGTAGCACGATATTGTCCGCTTTGGGCCCCGACTACGCCCTCACGGTTTTGTTTCTGGGAACTCACACGAGAACTTTCCCAGTGGGTCACCCATCATGAGAGTGCTCTCGCGCGCTACTCGCTTAACTTCGGAGTTCCTACAGAATCCGAAGCCAGTGAGCTCCCAAAAGGCCTCGCGCTAGGTAGGGATGGGAATATACATATAAGGATCACTCCCCTGGGCGATGTGGGATCTCACAATCCACCCCCCTTAGGGGCCCGACGTCCTCGTCGGCACACCACGACCAGGGTTAGGCTCTGATACCAAATTGTCACATCCCGACCCGGGGTCCACCACATCCCGGGCCCGCTCCACCACCGTAGCACGATATTGTCCGCTTTGGGCCCCGACTACGCCCTCACGGTTTTGTTTCTGGGAACTCACACGAGAACTTTCCCAGTGGGTCACCCATCATGGGAGTGCTCTCGCGCGCTACTCGCTTAACTTCGGAGTTCCTACGGAATCCGAAGCCAGTGAGCTCCCAAAAGGCCTCGCGCTAGGTAGGGATGGGAATATACATATAAGGATCACTCTCCTGGGCGATGTGGGATCTCACAATTATTGTTTACATTTACGATTCATTTTTCTCATCAAATTTTGTTTTTTTTTTTTTTCAGATTTTCTTTTTTGAAAACATGATCTATTAGAGGATGCAAGATGAATGGTTTGGATCGTTGATATTATGTTCAGAGTTTTACGATTAGTGAAAATATTGCTTGATGTTTATAAAGTTTCTACAAACTATATGACATCGACTCATATTTCAGTTAACCGTAAATATCGAAACGTGATATCAAAGATCTGAACCGTTCAGCTTCTAACATCCGCCAGATGATCATGTTTTCAAAAAAGAAAATTTAAAAAATGAAATTCAGTAACAAAAATAAAGCGTAAATGACAATCGACGGTTAAATATAAATTTAAGGTTTATGGATTATAGTGTTGGATTTCGAAGCTGACCCCTTCATAAAAGTTGTAAAGCTTGTCACTATGAGTGATTGGATATTTTTTTTACATTTTTTACACTTCTATAATAATTATTATTAATTTTATTAATTTTATTAATTTTGCCCTCAAATAAAAAACATTATTTATGAGGGTTTGGAGGATTTTAAAAATCTAAACAATAATGTAAGTGTAACCATTATCTACTCATAGAGGAATAATGATGAATCACAAGTGTTTATATATTCTTTCACATTTTTCATACTTGTATGTATGCCTTCTTAGTTATTGCCTATACAAATACTATACTAGTTTATTTTAATTTTGGACAAGAACATGTTAAGTAAAATTTATTATCCTAGTAATGATAATAAAGAACTCTCACAATAAAAATAAATAATGACTAAATTTTTTTTTTTTACTTATATAGAATAATAATACAAAACTATATATTTAATATAGAATATATTGTATATATTAATATGGCTATTGTATTTTATAATAATTTTTTTAGTAATTAAACTTTAAAATTATCAAAATAATTTTTTTCTTAACGGGTCGAAACGGGTCACCCACGTGTATACCCGTTAACGGGTTCTTAACGGGTCACCCGATAAGTTATCGTGTTGACCCGAAACCCGTTATTTTCATGTCGTTTTCGTGTCGTGTCAGAAACTGCCGGGTCTATTGCCATGGAGGGATTTTCCAAAGCAAGTGATGTAAGAGACGAGAGATTTTAACCCACCAAATCCTCGCTTATAGTTACTTGAGTTACAAGTATCTTATATAGACTAGATATAGGTTACAAGTACTATGTAATGATAAGAAATATGAATAAACTAAAAACGTAAATTTAACTGCCAGGAGAAGAATTTAAAGCAACGTATGAGTAACATAGATATGATCTTTTGTCTTTTGCCATTTTCAGAGTTTCTAACATGCCCTTTGAAATATATCTCAAGTGCATAAGCGAATAGAGTAAGGCAACCACAGATTCAACGTTTTATGCTACCCTCCTTTGTGATGATTTTTTTTTTTTTTTTTTTTGTAATGCAAGCTCCGGGTTGTACTCAATTGGATTTTTGAGAGATTTTAATGGATTTATAAATTCAAGATTTTGGTGGAGTTTAATTGACTTTTAGAAATTATATCTAAAATTTTGAGTGAATTCCCTCAAATTCTCATGGAAAGAGATGAGATTTGAGAATGCTTAAAATACACTACGAAATCTCTCAAATTTCTTCGAATTCTTCAATTTTTTAAAAATCTTTTAAAATTAATGTCTAATTGGATACACCTAGAATGTTATAAAAAATTTTAAAAAAATCTTGATTGAATACACCTACACTTTCAAAGAATCACTAATCCTGATTGAATATCCTTGAATTTGTGAAAAGAATTGAAATCTCTAAAAATTCCCATTGAATACACCCCTTAGTTTTGTACTAGGGATGAGTTAAAGAGGGATGCCCTAACTACCAGGACAATTGACAACGTGCAATAAGTTTTCTAAAAGCCTTTGCTCTAGGCACTATGCAGCTGGCCACTGTCGTGATTAATTCCTAGGCGTTTAAAAAATCAAAAAGGGCACCACGACTAGCCTATGACTTACCTAGCCTGTCTAGGTGGATATAAGTGTGCCCTAGATCAGTTTAGGCAGGCTAGGTGGTTTTTGACTTTTTTGTTTTATTTAAGAAAATGGTTTAGTGTTGTCACTCTCACTTAGAGAAAAAATTGTGACAGCCCGTCCCGAGTTATGTACTTTTATTTCCCTCGAAGTTGTAAAAGTACGCTTTTACCCTTG
The DNA here is from genome assembly GCA_036320875.1 of Cotoneaster glaucophyllus. Lineage (NCBI taxonomy): Eukaryota > Viridiplantae > Streptophyta > Magnoliopsida > Rosales > Rosaceae > Cotoneaster > Cotoneaster glaucophyllus. Next base: position 21,800,757 of record CM070063.1, read on the forward strand.
AGCGTTGTGTTAAGTTCTCATTTTTGGCTAAGGAGAGAGGCCCAAAATTATTGGTTTTGGACCAATTAAAAAGGTTCCAAGTTTGTGGGAACCAATGATGTTAGATTAGAATTAGGGTTAGTTGGGTTGTAGTAAGTTTAGTTCTAAACCAATTAGATTAGGTTTTGTGGATTGTTGGTTGTGTTGTTGGCTGGTTGAGAACCACAAACTCACACAATTGAATTTTATCTCTCTCTCACTCTCGGACTCTCTCTCCTTCTCTGCAACCTGTACGGATCACACCCAAAAACCACCCATTTCTCACAGATCGAACCTACAGAGACCATATTTGAGATCCTTGAAGGTCCACGAGCACAACCATGTCATTTTCTGGCCGAGAAGAGCACTATTCACCAACTTTTTATTGAAGGATTTTCTTTGAATTTCAAGCTCACATGGAGCTTTAGGAGGTCCTCACGAACCTCGGAGTGGTTTGTTGGTGGAAATTGGACGTCGGAATCACGAGTTCGACAAGTTTAAGTTTGGCCGGATTATCGAAGCTTTTTCTGGCGTGATCCCGTGGATTTTGAAGCTTCAAACAGGTATAACGTTGTTCTACTCACTCTAAGCTTCGTTTTGGTACAAATTTCGTAGAAAATGGTTAAAAAACGAGTGAGAAAACAAGATTTGAAAATTTTCCAGTTTCCGGCGACGGCGACGGTCGCCGAAGTTCCGAGGTAGAAGACGACGGAATATTCCGTCAATTTTGACGGAATATTCCTAACGGCATCAGGTATCTTTAACAGATTCCGTTAGTTTTAACGGAATATTCCTAACGGCAGTTAGGGATTCCGTCAGGGTTGGTCTCGCGTCTGGCCGTGCCCTCGCCGGCGCATGGGACCTCGAAAAATTATTCTAAAAATATGGGGATGTTCCTGAGGTTGTGTAGATCACTTTGGTATATTCAAACACCCCATTTGAGCAACGTACGAGAAGTTATTTCCTAGTTTCGTTTATGTGCTTTAAAATAACGTTATTATAGTTGTTTCTCACATAGGCTAGACCTATCCAGAGGACGAGCGTAGCCAGGCTAGGCACGGGGGCTACGATCCGTCTACATACCAGTGAGTGGGCTTTTGGTTTTCCGTAAATACCTATATGCTAAGTATTTTTCCCAGAAATGCATTTTAAATGATTTTTAGCAAAGGATTGCCATGCCAATATATTTCGTACTATTGAATATGCATTATGAATTGTTTATGCATGATTGTTGGTGCTGCGGGCGCTTAGGTAAGTTCCAGGTAAGTTTATGTGTTGTTGTTGAGAAGTTGAATTATGAAGAGTGTGATAAGGTGCATCGAGAGCTCATTAACATGCACCCTGGTGTTAGTGCTCCCGTCCAGGGTTAGGGGCATAGTCTTTCACGTGATGTTCACCTCCCACACCACACGCTCATCTTGGATCCAAGTTAGGTGCACAGTCTTGTCGTATAGGCCACTTTCAGTGGGTTCGCCTCCTAGGTGACCCGCGATCATTCGCACAGTCTTCACGTGATTCTAGAGCGTATTGTTTTACACCTAGTCCTGTCGTATAGACCACTATAGGTGGGTTCAAATCGTGTGCAGGCATGATTTATAAGCTCGAGTTCAGTTGACGAGATATTGCAGTTGTTATTGCATTTGAATTACTTACCTGATGATTTAGTTGCATGGCATGGCATATTCATGATTTGTTCACATATATTGACGATGATGATTTTCAGTTGAGATTTAGTATATGTATATACTATTTTCTGGGAAAGTATACAGGTTTTACGGCGAGGGGATATAACTGTTTATTAAAGAAATGTTTTTCGAAAAGCTTTGTTTTTGCCCACTCACGCTTTTGTTTTGCGCCCCTCCTGGTATTAGGTAACTTTGTTGGTGGCTCACGAGGACACAACGGAGGTCCTGACAGACCATCACCTATGTAGGACCACCTTTGGGTGTTATTTAATTAAGTCCTTCTTATGCTTGACTGCACCTAGACTACTTATGCTCTGATTGTGTATTCACACTTATTTTCGTCCTAACACTCCTTGAAGTTCGGTTTTTATTCATTCGTAATTATACCTTTATTATTGCTTCCGCACTGTGCACATGGCTACGTCACCCTCACGTGAAGGCCAGCATGCCTCGATCTAGGTCGGGGTGCGTAAAAAAATAGATAATTTTTATTTTATATTTTATGTTGTTAATAAATTATAAGTGACTTGTTTGATACTTGGATGGATACTCATCGTATGTTAGTTGACACACCCCGACCTAAATCAAGGCGTGCTGGCCGTCACATGAGGGTGACGTAGCCATGTGAGTAGTGCGGAAGTGATAAGAAGATAAGAATGTGAGTAAATAAAAACTAACCTAGAAACTTACTAAGTAAAACATAAAAGTGCAAGTGTTGAGAATTAAATGTAACAACACATAATCAGAGTGTAAGTAGCCTAAGTGCAGTCTAGCAGGACGAATACTAGTTATACAGAACTACAGAAGTAGACCTACAACAACTAAAGTTTGTCAGAATCGCTGAACTCCTCGTGAACCACCAGAAAGCACTCCTACCTAGTACCTGGAGGGGCATAAAACAGAAAGTGTGAGTGGGCAAAAACAAAGGTTTTCGAAATCATTTCCTTTCTCAAAAGTTCTAACCCCTCGCCGTAAAACCTGTATAGTTTTTCCCAGAAAGTAGAACATACATATAAATATATATGTATCTCAAAATCATCATCAAACTTAATAACACAACAATATGCCATTCGATGTATCATCAGAATAATCAAGTCAACCAAGTATATTAAGCAATATAGGAAAGAATGCATCAACGATGAGTATATCAGCCGGATCCACCTAAAGTGGCATGTACGGCTGAATCTATAGCTCATCTAATATGCCTGCACAAGAGTCGAAACCACAAATAATGGTCTGTACGACTAGACTGTGTCGGAACCACCTATAGTGGTCTGTACGACAATATTATGTCGGAACCATCAATAATGGTCTGTACGACAAGAATGAATGTGTCGGAACCACCTATAGTGGTCTGTACGACAATATTATGTCGGAACCATCAATAGTGGTCTGTATGACAAGAATGAATGTGTCGGAACCACCTATAATAGTCTGTACGACTATATTATGTCGTTAGGTATTACCACAACCATACATCTTACCATTAACCACATATAACCTTACCTGAAACTTACCTGAGTGTCCACAGCACCGACAATAACATAATTGAATATGACATACACCTTCTAAAATAATAATAATGCATCATGACAATTTAATGAATAAGGCTTATTATATTAACACCCCACAAATTGTTGAATAAACCCCACATACTTAATACACCCCACATTTACTTTTTCACTTAAAAATTATCTTAATACACCCCACATACTTTCCCATAATACCCCATACCCCACATTCTCAATATACACCTTATATTTTGTCCCACATTTTTTATACACCCTATATTTCTCAATCTTATAACATTCATTCTTATAACCAGCTTAAAGACTCATTTAACATAAAGGGTTGCACCCATTTTTACTGTCAAGGCTGCATTGTTAAATTCATAGCATCCAAGCTGCCAAACAATGTCACTTGCATTACGTGCCCTGTACCGAACTGCAACGGCGCGTTAGACATCAAGTACTGCCGTCCAATTATCCCGGTCGTCATTGATCGGTGGGGAAAGGCCTTATGTGAATCTGGGGTTATGGACCCTCGAAGGAAGTACTTATACTGTCCGTACAACTCGTGCTCGGCGCTGTTGATTAATGAGGAACCGGAGGATACCAATCAGTCTGTGAGTCCTCATTGCAATAGACAATTTTGCGCCATGTGTAAGGTTCCTTGGCATACTGAATTTGATTGTGCCATGTTTCAGAAGCTGAAAGAGAAGGGCGAAAACAAGATGTTGGTAGTGTTCCATTTGTCAAAAAAAAAAATTTCTCAATCAACATGTTTGTAGTTTCAATAGTTAGGGTTTTGTTCAATAATGGAGGGTGTGAGGGTTTTGATAGTTGAGAAGAGAAATAATACGCTAAAAGTGATTTGAGATATATTTAGAAATGTTTATATTTTTTTTAAAACCTAATATGGTTAAAATTGTCATTGCATAGTGGGGTAAATAAGTTATTTAATATTAAATTTTAATATGGGGTGCATTCAACATTTTGTGGGGTGCTAATATAAAAAGCCATGAATAAACTATTTAAATACGTTTTCTGGGAAAAACACAATGCATATATATACATATATAAAAACAAATGCCCACTCACTGGTATGTAGAAGGGTCGTAACCCCCGAGCCTTGCCTGACTACGCTCGTCCTCCACGTAGGTCTCACCTATATGCGAAACAACTATATAAACATTATTTATAAGCACATAACCAACAATAGGTAATAACTTCTCATACATTGCTCAACTGGAGTGTTTGAATATACCAACGAGGCATACTCAACCCCACGAACATCCCCATATTTTTAGAAAAAAATTTAGAGCCCACACGCGCCCTCACGCGCCGGCCAAGCCAAGTCCACACGCGCGGCCACGCGCAGGCACGTGCCTGGCACATGTGACAGAAACCCTAACGGTGTTAGGGAATATTCCGTTAAAATATGGAATATTCCGTTACTTTTAACTGACGCCGTTCACTACCATTAGGAATATTCCGTCAAACTTGACGAAATATTCTCCTGCTTCTTCGGTAAGTCACCGGCTTCCGGCGTCGGTGATCGTTGCGAATGCCTGGAAACTGGAAAATGTTCTAACCCTAATTTCTCGCTCGTTTCTTCACCATTTTCTATGAAACTTGAACTAAAATGATGCTAGGGATGAGTAGAACAGAACCTTACCAAAAAGAAGGCTTAAAAACGACGAGAAACTTGTCGTGAAACCTTGATACTCCGGTCACCTCTGCAACTTCGCACAAACACCTAAACGTACGTTAAAAACTAACCAAAACTACTCTAAGACACTAGAGAAGACGAAAGAATACCTTTTTGAGCTTTAAAAACTCGTGAATAACGCACGATCACCACAGGGTCACTGTACCCTCGTCAGAGCTCCTGGTTCTCAGGGTTTTCGAAGGTTCTACGAGCAACCAAGGGTATGGTTATGCTCAAGGGTTTGCAAGGATTGTGAATATGGTCTCACAACCTTCGATCTGCCGAGTTTTAGAGGTCAACGTTCAAGTCCGTACAACTTGTACGGAAGAGAAAGAGAGTTCGAAAGAGAAGAGAGAGAAGAAGGCTGGTTTCTGTGGGTGCATGTGTGTACCCGTGTGAGTGTGTGTTTTTAGGGCCCCCTAAACTCTAAGTTCCTAATTGGGCTAGAACTAACAAAACCAACCAACCAAACCTAGTTCTAATTGGTTCCCAACAAATGGGAACTAGAATAATTGGTCCAAAATAATTATTTTGGGTCTACCTTAGCCCAAAATGCAAACACAAACCAACGTTCAAGGGTAATTTCGTCAAATCACAACATCGAGGACAAAAATATACAAACCTTCGGGACGGGCTGTCACATTAGTTCTCCATGTTTTCAATATATTTTAGTACTTTACAGTGTTTATATATTATCTTATTTTGTAATTTATGTTTGTACGTACAATTATGTATTTTTATTAAGTATTAATACACTTATTTATAAATTATATCCTAAATTTAATTAAAATAAAATAACATCTAGACCTCACCTCGTCTCCTAAACGCAAGACCCCTAACCGCCACCCGACTTGCGCTACCGCCTAGAACCTTGCTTGCAATGCAATCTGAATTTACTTGAGGATCTATTGACAGTGTGAATTGTGTAATGTAATATTTGACTTACCATGCGCTATCCATTGCATTTAATTGAAGACTTAACTTATAAACCACACAATATAGACTATATTTAATTGTAAAAAACTACAATGTAATATTTGACTTACCATGCGCTATCCTTTATATTTCAAACTCAATTTCTTTTGCTGTAGTCATTAATGTTGTCCTTGCCATTCAACTCTGTTAAAAAAAAACCGTTGAATTTTCGATTGAAAGTAATTTCCGGACTGCTCTTTTTCCATCTGCATGCCTCTATTGTTGTCCCCTATGTTCCATGACCTCCTTTGATTTAGGGTGGTGCTATCCGCACGCCCCTTGTTAATTTTTATCCTTTGATCCTCTTCAATTCATAAAAAATTGAGGCATGTGTGAAAGATAAAAATGGTGTATGGATTGCACCACTATTGATTTATTCAATCAAATACCAAGTGCAAAAAGTGCATCGAAAAGAAAATGCAAAAATCACTCCGCTCTCCCAAGGCGTGAACCGAACGTACAAGGAAGAAATGGTGAACAATAAGAAAATTTAATGAACAAACCCAAGACCGTCATTGCATTTATAGCCAAATGAATAATCAACCTCAACAACATTTACATACCAACTGCTTTTAGCAAAAACAAGGCTACTTTTGAGACCTCCCTAAACTAAAATCTGTACAGCCCGAGAGCTCGGATTACAGCTGCATCTATTTTCAGCAGAAACGAAACCCTCGGGTATAAATAAACTCCGACTACCGGTACAAATAGGAGGACTTCAATTCTCCGACACAATCTGCCGATAAGGTTAAACATTCTAGGGCTCCAACCAGTTAAAAAGGGCAAAACCAAAAAGAGTTTATACTGCACTGAAAAACCGAGTCGTATTAACATCCTAGAAGCAGAACCAGTACAACTAAGGTTGTTTGTACTGATCGATGAGGGGAAGGGCGAGCTACTCTTCTAAACAAGGCTTTCTAATTTTTACTATATAAGAATTACATTTGAAGCTGCAGGAATCCATAATTCAAGTCTCGGATCATTTGCACTGGCTCGCATGCACGATGCAGGTCTCATAAAAGTCTCATGAAAGTTTCATCTGTCTACTTTTAGATGTATACGGGTTTTACATCATTAGGCCCAAAGCTCATGAAACACCTCGGGCACTTCCTCTGTCGAGTTTCAAGTACTTTTTTCACACAAGGGTTGCAGAACAAGTGATAGCATTTTGTAATGACAACCTAGCATTGATATGAAGAAAAGAAACTAAGTGCTGTGACAGAGACACCAAAATAACAATGATGACAACGTTGATTATAGTAACATGAAATTTCTATGACCGACTGACCACTGATAAGCATCTGAATTTTAACATTCCACTTTCGAAAGATAAGGATGGTGGAAGAGGAAATAAATAGCAAAAATATTTTAAAACCACAAATGAAAATTTATGCGTTACATTTTTCGAACAAGTTGCCTTCGCTTAAAATTAAATCCACAGTTTGCAATGCTTCATGTATCATTCAACGCCCTTGTTCTTTACTTTCTACCGAAATTTTTGAAAATCAAATTTCTATTGTATGCCATTATGAAATTTCAACCTGAAGTCAGACCGACCTTCACATTTTCCTAGTTGCTCCACATATTAACCTGACTAGGATCTGATATTTGGACATTTTCAGCTCCAAATATTAATATTTAGACATTTTAACCACCGAAAATCTAAGAATTGTTGAAATGAAAACACTAAATAAAGAATAAATGGAAGATGATTCAGCTAATACCTGTTTCGTCCTGTCAAGGCAGACATCACACTTCAGTATCTCCTTGTATTCTCCAAGTTCCTGTTGAAGCTTTTCAACAATTGATGAACCCTCCTTCTGTGCTCGAAGCCGTGAAGCCTTCCTTTTTAAAACTTCCAATTCCTCCTCCTTTCTTCTCTTTTCAAACCTATTGAATAACAAAATACGAGTTGACACCACCAATATAAAAAGATTGGCAGGAAGGGGAGCGGAACATCCACTATACCTTTCCTTCTCAAGTTCCAACTGCAGATCTGACAGACCATTGTGACTTTTTTCAACTTTAGATTGTGATGCGTCTAACGCCTCCCATAACGGCTGAGATTGCCTCTGGACTTCTAACAATCTCTTTCGAGTATTTTCCAATGTAATTTGTTTTTGCAACTTATCTTCTGCTACTTTCTGAATATGATTTTTGCATATTTTCAACTGTAAAGGAAGAATCGAACAATTAGTTTAACTTAACTCCACATCCATTTATACTGAAGTTTTACAGAAGATTAAAATATACCTGATCTTCAATTCGAGCTACTTTCATGTTGTAGAAATTAAGAGAATGATTGCCTAGTTGAATCTCCCTCTCCATTTTGCGTTTATCCATGAGTACAGCATTCTGCTGTTGTCTTGCTCTTACCCCCTCTAAAACAAGCTGTGCAAGGAGAGCCACAAATAAAACCAAATATTAGAACATATTTATAATCAATCAACAATTTAGCATGCCGCATGTGGACTGATGCCTGTGAGTTTATCTTTTTTCCTTTCGGTATTACAGCATGTAAAATCTACACCACCTCAGAAACCTTCAGACATAAGAAAATGGCGAGTCAATCACCTTAATGTTATAGTCATCTCTCTCAGTAATTTGCTGCAGTAGATGTTGGTTTTGAGTTTGCATATCATCATATGCCTGTCCAATAGTCTGAAGAAAAAGCAAAATAAAATGTCAGAACCATCCGATGACAAATGGAAAAATCTCATCTGCATAAAATAATGAAGAGCACTAACCTCAATTTCAGATAAGTATGCCTCATTTTCTCCATTTTTGGATTTCAAAATATCAGAAAGTCTCAAAATATCCCTGATATGCCGAGAGAAGGAAAAGTCAAAATTCCTCTACGTAATAGTCATGTCAAATGGAGAACAAGGAGCAGCCTAAACAATAGTGTACTCGTTACCATAAAAAAACTACACATAATCTATAATTCCTTCGTGTTTCGATAACTGTTACAATCTGGTTTTAAGCCCATATGAAGGAGTGTCACACAAGTGTGACAGCAGCAAAAAATTGTTAATCCCATGTGTGGGTTGCAACAATCAAAGCTTTTTTGAATGAAGGCTGAATTGAATTATGAACTATTATTCCTATGTTTCAAATCAAGTATGATGGTTCAAAGTGAATCATTTTGGCATTTAACAAACATACCAAATCCTTATTTTAGCTCGTTGAGATTCCACTAGTAATAAATATATAAATAAATAAAAATGAAAGGGAGTCATTAGGAAAAGTAACTTAAAGAGAGAAAGAGCTCTCAAATCGCATTTTGTTAATCAAAATCTTAGAAAATGAAGAGAGATAGAAAGTGGAATGCTTCATCCATGCAACCAGTTAAATTCCAACCATAAGACCAAAGGCTTAGGTTACCTTAGTTACAAAAAAAAAAAAAAAAAAGCCTTTAAATATCCTAACATTTCTCTTGTACCAAAAACATGACATTCAGCCAAATTTTTATTTTATTTTATTTATTTTGAAATTGGGTAATTAACCCAATGCTCCTTTTGCTTGAAGTTGGGTAATTAATCATGAATGCCCATAGCTATTCACAGAGAAGAGAACTATTGTTCTTTTAATGGAGACAAAAAAAGATCAGAGTTTTATGGGACTGGTGTAATGGTAATGTTCTGGATGGTTTGTCTAGAAAGAAATACCAGGATGTTTATGCATAAATTTGGAGATTGAATTAAAAACAAAATAAAGGATTAGTTTTGGGAATTGTTTTGGGTCTCGGTTTCTAATGACTAAAAGAGTGCCCTTTCTTGTTGAATGTGAACATTTTCTTCGATTTCTCGACTAGAGGGTTATGTGTTTTTTAACTGCATTTCGTATTCTTTGACACATCTTTTAGGTGGAATACTGGTTCAATGTGTCTCTCCTCATTTATACTATCTTTTTTGGCCAGCATCAGAAATAGTGTAACCTTTTGGAAGCTTCAAATTTCTGTCTCAAGTCAGCAATCTCAGCCTCAGCAGCAGCTAGCCTTTGTTGAGAAATGGCCTCAGCTTCATTTGCTGTCTTAACTCGTAATTCCAAGTTGTGTTCATCAAGAGAGGACTTCAAACTTTCAACACCAGCCCATGCCCTGCATTCCGAATCTCTAGATTCCAAGACATCCCTGTGAATAGAAAAAAACCATACACAAAGCACATATTACATTTGCACAACGAAAACAACACATGACAAGAAAATCAGCTGTTTTGTATAATCACATTAATTTACGGAACTAAATTTATACAGTTGAGTTATAACACTATTGAATTAAAGACAGCACTATGCGAGTGAACTAGAACATGAGATCTCAAAAATTCACTTATAAATAATTAAGTAAAACCCCTGCTGCACACTTTACAAAATTTGTAATGATAACAGAAACGATTTAAACCAGAAAATAGAAGCACATTTCAAAAAGCCTTGATACACTGAGTAGATGGTTCAAGTGTCATTCTTTGCACCATATGCAAAATTGATTTTGTGAATAACTAAATAACCAAAAACTAGTAAATGCACCTCACCTTGAATCAGTCAACTCATTTCTATACATTTCCAAAATCAGATTTAACTCTGAGTCACTTTCCTTTAAATCTTGGACCTACACCAAATAGACGAGGGAAATGAAAAATTGATCTAAACAAATCACATGAGAGCGAAAAAGTACAAAGCAAATTTATAATCTGAGAGCCACTGATATTTAATACTATGAACAGATGCAACTATTTCATGCGTGTGGCTGTCTAACATGGACATATGCGTCCATGCAAAGGAAACAAAGTTTATAATATGTTCTGAACGGAAGGATTATAGCCCCTGTACTATGACAAATGCCAAGCACCTCAACTTTTATTTTTATTTCATTTAAACTGTACATTAGGAACTCAACAAGTTTACCAGACATAACTATATTATATGTGTTCGCATCATCTTCCACAAGCCATTGAATACAAAAATTATAGTTACCAACTATTAGTCTCCGGATTTTGATCGTAATACTCGGTGAGCATGGATAAACTACTCAATGGGGAGCAGGAAAATAAAATTGTGTGTATGCATATGCATCACTTTTCTATTTGGATAGAAGAACTATCAATTGAAATAGTTTCCTATAGTTGCTACCCTTTTTCTCAAAGGGTGGCCACAGAATATGTTGCCTTTCATAATTGCTAAAATTTTCTCTTTGGGATGACAAGGTGGGTTTTTCCAGACTTATGCTGCCATTCATATATTGAAGAACGAGGTCTCCATCTTTCTAATAGAAATAACATAAAAGAACCAACAAATTTGATGAGGATTGGCACCAAATGATTCCATTCGACTTTCAAAATTACTTTCTCTCGATCAAGAAACACATACCACAGCATTCAACTTTTGTATCTCAGTGTCTTGATCTTTGGATCTGGCATATAAAGTCTCACACTCTTTCACCTGTTTAGAAAGGCAAGAGTTTAACCTCTTTCAACTCAACCAAGAATCTCACTGCATAATAGAATACCCACCTTCCTATCAAGGATGCTGGAAAGAGACTGCACATCAGCCTTTAAAGAATGAAAGTCAGAAGCAGCCTCTTTGTATTTACGTAATTGACCTTGCATGGTACCCATTTTCTCAGGAAATGAAGAAACCAAGGATTTAAATTCTTTAATGATTTCTTTTCTTCCTGAAATAGAGAACATAATTTCAGCATGTATACTGTGAACAAATGCAAGTCTTCCTCAGTTAAAAGAAAAGAATCAGATATCCTCAAACCTGGTTCTCTTGATGCCTCTTCCAGCTTGGCTTCAATCAATTTTCTTTCCTCAATCTGTTTATTTATTTCTATCCCCAAATCAGAAATTCTAGATTCAACAACTGCAGAAGATCTTCGAAAAACATCAACAATGTCACTCTTGACATTGAGTTCCCTCTCCTTCCACAAAAGATTATCGTTCTCAGCCTATTCCAAGGCAAAAGAAACAATCAGCATTATGACACTAAACTTTCAAAAAAAAAAAAAAAAGTTACAGTTAAAGGTGTAACTGAAACTACCGACCAGTTACCACCTGTAGTTTCTCAAATAAGGCCTGGCACTTGAAGACTTCTGACTTTGACTTTTCTATTTGATCTCTCACCAAGAGAGAAGCTTGGGAAGAAGAAATACACTCTACATTTTTAAGCATGTTCTGTGAATAAAATTATCCCATTTTTAGTAAAATGACTGAATATGAACTAAAAAAATGGCAAGAAGTGGAGTAAAGTTGGACTTGCATTGACATAGAAAATGACAATAGTAGCACAGTAAAATAACCTGCAAACTAGATAACTTCTGTAATATTTTTATCCTTTCTTCATGAAGGCCTTTGATGTCCATTAGCCGAGATGAAGCTTGGTCCTGCAGAATGTAATCAGTTGATAAGCTTACCCCCACCCAGTATAAGTTTTCAGTAGTCAATCAAGGAGAAAGAAGCCATCACAATACCATTAGATCCTTGAGAGTAGACTCCATATCTTGCAGATCTTTTTGCTTATCTCTGACTCTATCCACATGCTTGTTCCCAAAATTTGGAAGTGGGAAAGCTGTGCCTTTTGCAGCATTTTTCTGTGGCTTAAGAGTGTCTAGTTGACGATCAATGTCTTTTAATTCACCAGCTGCGGTTTCTAATTCCCCTTCAAAATACAATGAAAACATAACCGACTTTCAGAACATCCCTTGGCCTATCAGACCATGAAAATCTGCCACCATCCAAAGATTCTTCCTTTCTACTGTATTAAGGGCAGGTGATTGAGCGACATTTTGTTTGTGGGAAACATATGTACATTAATAAAGAAGTGCAAGGAAAGATGGAGAATTCTGCAGCTTAAGAAAATACACAATTCAAAACGCTCAGAGAGAGAAACCCTAACTGTAGGGAGGAGAAGATACCAACCAAGGTGGATTATTAGACTCTTACATCCTGAAGAGAGACTACCCACGAGGAACAACATTAATAATCAATGCATAACCCACCCACCCTACCCCTTCTTGACCCAAAAAATATATATAAAAGAAAGATAGAGCAAACAAGGGAAAATATTACAAAAATATTTGCCAAATAATCTCACAAGGTTCATAAAAAGCTATAACACAATAGATGTAAGAATTTACATTTCAAACGTTTAAGCTCAGCTTTATGTTTTGCTTCCAAGTCACGATCGCTCTGCAATTCCCTTGCCAACGTTCTATGCTTGAAAAACATATCGATAAAGGCCAATCTCAAGTTCTTAACTTCATTTTTAAAGTCAGTTGATGTCTTCTGCCTACTTGTGCCTACCAAAAGAAGCAGTATACAGATGTATGAGGAGTAAGTTTGAAAGGAACTGGATCATAACGTATGACGTTTGAAAGACATCTAATCTAAACTCTTACCATCTTCTGGAAGCACTTTCACAAGTACATCATGCAATGCATCCTTCCCACGCCACTGGTTGTCAATTGCAGCTATGACATTACCTACAATATTCTTAGTCTTTTCAATGGTAGTCCCTCTATCTTTTTCCATCTGATTAAAACTTTTACATGAACATGAGCTTTCAGTTGCATCTTCTTGTGAAAGGCGGTCAAGAAAAGCATCCTGCAACGCAGATGGAGCACCATCTGACAAAAAAATACAGGGCAGCCTTTTCAGCAAGTATATTTGAACAATCATAGAACCATTACAAGGTCAAAAAGTATACATTCAAATCCCCATAAAGATTCTCAAGCTCAGGGGTATAATCGAATTCCAACATACAGATGAAAAGAAGAAATACAATGGTAAATAACTAAAAACTCAGAGTGGAGCAGGGGACTTCTATGAGCAATAGAGCAAGCAAAACCATCTAGTACTTTAAAAATTAAATAGATCTGACGATGTATTAAAATCATATCAACTTGTGGCTTTCAGTTGATGCCTAAAGGGTGGTACAGAAATATTAAAGATGAGCATAGATGAACCAACCCAAAAACATCATACAGAAAAATTGGACAGCAGGATGAAGAACATGTTCATAATTTCTGATGAAAAGAATAACAGTATACAGAATTCAAACATTAACTTAAAATGAAGTATCCATGTCGATATGCAACAATCATGAAAAGAGCCCATTAGTTAACTCAGAACTTTTGCACCTACTACCAAGTTTAATATATTATATACACACACAAACTTCATGAAGCTAAAGCCAGAATTAACTAAGATTTTTCATCATAACTAGTACCACCACATTGAACATAAGTTTGATCCTCACCATCCCTGATGGCAATGTCTTCAGCATCTTTCAGATAGTTCGATTCTCTTAAATGGATGGAACAAGATTCCAGGTCATTAACCATCTAATGTAAAAAAGCATATGGTCAATTTCCCACAATCAATATAGAGTACCATAACCATAACACCAAAGAAGACAGGATCATAACAGACAAGAAGAAATAGAGAACAATCAACACAGGGTGTCCTACCTCTTCCCAAGACTTATTGACCACTGTTAATGTGGAATCATATGCCTTTTGTTTGTCCTTCATTTGAGAAAATTTATTCTCAAGAATAGAGTGCTCCACCTTCTGAGTTTCTAAGTTCTGCGATAGCTTCTGAATTTGATATTGCAGGAGTTTAACGTCAAGCTACAAGTCAAAAAATACAACATAAGTTCAAAACAAGAAGATTACATGTATATATATAGCTAGGTGATCATATGTATGCCAGCAAAAATGTCTATAGGTTTTGACATGGGAAGTGAAAGGAAGATATGCATAAATCTTACATCACTTGAATAGCTGATTGACAAGAGCATTTGGCTCATTTGGTAACTTTTTCCCCAAAAGGGGATAGATTTGAAGGGAATTTGACATTCATGTTTCATACGAATTTCAAAGAAATGTCTGAAATTTAGATTATTTTCAAATAAGTACTATATAACTTCTCACTTATTTTCTTCCATCTCCAACCCTATCATATATCATAGCCCAACCACTTTAATTTAGAAATGATAATTGACAAGGAAAACAAAAGTTAGAACATATGGAGTGCACACATCATCTTTAAAGGAGGATGTATTCAGTCGTATACTCTACCCTAATCTGTGATTTTATATCAAGCCAGCCTAATTAACAATCGAATAGTCTTCGAGTCAACACACATTTCATTAACCACCCACTAAAATCAACTATAATATCTCCCATATCCTTAACAAAATAAAGATGCACCCAATTCAGATATTAGTAAAACCAAGAAAATCTTTACAAGGGTTCATTCAATACAGAGAAGAAGCGAAAACGAAAAAAATCTTCAAATGATACTAGCCAAACTTGTCTTTCACTCAGAGTCTTGTGATTGTGTTTGACACTAGCTCAATTGATCTATTCTTAACATAAATGGGTTACATCCCCGAGATTGTGCCAATAAAAGCAACCTTGACTCGTTAATTTTGTCTAGGGCTCAAACCGTATTGTCTACAGTTTCCATCCCTAGCTGCATAAACTCTAGGTACAACTGAAATGCATAAAATCACCGCAAATAGTTGGGGCAAAAAACCAGAGACTGAATAACTGCGAAGTCTAAGCGGTAAAGTGCCACCCTATTCATATACAAAACAATTCAATCCGATAAAGTAGCAAAATTTCACAATCTGAAATCAATTGATAAGTTTCAATGGTGTACCACAAACCTTCAACAACTATTAGACCACGAATTGTTCAAATCATCAGGCAAACTCAATCAGCAAAACAACAAATACAAATAATCCAAATACGAAACCTCCAATTCAAACTAAGAAGAAACATATGAGCAACTAGAAGCAAATACAAGCACAAAAGACCTCACCTTTTTGTCCTCATAAATGGGCAAAACGGGCTTCTTAGCAGTAGCAGACATGGGAGATAAGGAGCTAAAGTGACGCCTTTTTCGATCAGACTCACCTGTACTCCCCATTGGAAACCCTAGAAAGAAACTCCCTCCGCAAACACTTCCACCCACATTACATCAGACACACCCCCACAAAACGAAAACGGCCCCAATTCAATCAACCCCTTTTATACAACAGCTAGGCAGGCACACCATCAAACCCTAAAAACTCCAGCACAAACCCTAGCTGGAAAAAGCCCTAATAAATTTTCCCAAAAAATAAGACAGTTCCTTTTCCTTTTCTGCTCTCTCAATCCCTAAATTCTCCAGCCCTAATTCAAATTCCACAACCCCAACTCAAAACCCTAATATCTTAATCTTAAGATTGTTGAGAAATTTTGATCCATTTGATCTCTCTCGTTCTCGGCTGAGACTGGAAGCCCCCAACACACACACAGAGAACAAAAATATAATATAAAATGACTTTTTTATGGTTTTGTAAATCGTGCAAGAATATTTAAGAAGTAGAAGGGCAGCGTGGAATTCTGTGAATGTAGAAGGGTGTTTTGGGTATTTAAAAGATCAAAGGGAGAATTGGCTCTTTGAGAGTGTGAGGGGTGATGATTGGTTGGGAGTGAGGTTGTAGGTGGTGCTAGACCCGGCAGTTTCTAACACGACACGAAAATAACGGGTTTCGGGTCAACATGATAACTTATCGGGTCATTATCGGGTGACACGTTAAGAATTCGTTAATAGGTATACACCCAGGTAATAAGTGGGTAACACGTTTCGACCCGTTAAGAAAAAAAAATATTTTGATTACTAAAAGATTTATTATAAAATATAATAGTCATATTAATATATACAATATATTCTATATTAAATATATAGTTTTGTATTATTATTATATATAAGTTAAAAAAAAGTTTTAGTCATTATTTATTTTTATCATGAGAGTTCCTTATTATCATTACTAGGATAAGTTTTACTTAACATGTTGTTGTCCACAATTAAAATAAACTAGTATAGTATTTATATAGGCAAGAACTAAGAAGACACACATACAAGTACGAAAAATGTGAAAGAATATATAAACACTCGTGATTCATCATTATTCCTCCACAAGTAGATAATGGTTACACTTACATTATCGTTTAGACTTTTAAAATCCTCCAAACCCTCATGAATAATGTTTTTTATTTGAGGGAAAAATTAATAAAATTAATAATAATTATTGTAGAAGTGTAAAAAATGTAAAATAAATATACAATCACTCATAGTGACAAACTTTACAACTTTCATGAAGAGGTCAGCTTCGAAATCCAACACTATAATCCATAAACCTTAAATTTATATTTAACCGTCGATTGTCATTTACGCTTTATTCTTCTTACTGAATTTCATTTTTTAAATTTTCCTTTTTGAAAACATGATCAACTGGTGGATGTAAGAAGATGAACGGTTCAGATCTTTGATATCACGTTTCGATATTTACGGTTAACTGAAATATGAGTCGATGTCATATTGTTTATAGAAACTTTATAAACATCAAGCAATATTTTCACTAACCATAAAACTATGAATATAATATCAACGATCCAAACCGTTCATCTTCATGCATCATCTAATAGATCATGCTTTCAAGAAAGAAAATCTGAAAAAACAAAATTTGATGAGAACAATGAAGCATGAATGTAAACAACAACCAACGGTTAAATTTTGATGTATGATTTATATGATTATAGTGGCGAATTTCAAAGTTAAGCTCTTCATGAAAGTTGTAAAACTTGTTATCACGAGCGTTTATATATTTTTCTATATTTTTTTGCACTTCTACATTAATTAAAAAACTATTAAAAACTTTAGGTAAGCGAAAATATACTTAAAAGAAAATAGCGTTTTTATGTTTTACATGTGACAATATGGTATGTATATACTTATTTAGTATTATGATCATTTGATTATTTATTGGTTTAAAATAAATTTTCCTTAACAGGTAACGGGTCGGGTCATATTACCTGTTAATATTATCGGGTCGATTTCGGGTCGGGTCATTTTACGCGTTTATTTTAACGGGTGTTACATGACACGACCCGTTAAGATATCAGGTATGACACGAAAACGACACGAACACGAGAAACACGACACGAATGCTAGGTCTAGGTGGTGCGGTAACCACAAGGATTATTTGATCGGTTTCACCAGCACTCTGCGTGATGAAACTGAGCAACTCGGAATTGGATTCCATCCATATCCATTTTATGGGAATTCTAAGATCCTTAGGTCATCTCCAACTGAAGGGTCTAGAGGGTCAGATTTTTAAAAACATTTAACAACATAAAACTTAAACACGCCTACTTCATGCTTCTTTTGGCCTAAAAATGTGCAACAAGATCCTGTTGTAGGTACTTGTTTGTGGTACGGGAACGTATCATTCTATAGCTCATCATGTATTCATTTATAGAGATAATACCAGTTCTTGGATTGAAAGACAAATTAGGCTCATCATATATTTTTGCACGAGCCCTTCTTGACCTATTTGGATCTTCTTGGTCGTCATCGGACTCTCCATCAATATACTCATCTCGCTCATCCTCCACTATCATATTGTGTAATATGATGCAAAACATCATGATAGAGTCCAAATTTTCTCGACTCCACCTTCTCGCCAGTTCGCTGATGATCTTCCACCGTGCTTGTAGAATACCGAAAGCTCTCTCAATATCTTTCTGGTATGCCTCTTGGTGTAAGGTAAACAACGTTTCCTCATCATTCATAAGATTTGTAATTGCTTGAACAAGTGTCGCCCACTTTGGGTAGATGTCATCTACCAAGTAATACCCCATATTGTATTGACGGTCGTTGATGTAGTAGTCAAGTTGAGGTGCTTTACCTTCGGTCAGGCGATTGAAGAGAAGTGAACGCCCAAGAATTGTAATGTCATTTTGGGATACAGGGACTCCAAAGAAAGCATGCCAAATCCATGTGTCATATGAGGCAATCGCCTCTAACACAACAGTTGGCTTTCTCGACCTTCCGCAAAAGCCTCATTGCCATCCAGTGGGACAGTTCTTCCAATCCCAATGCATGCAGTCTAATGACCCTATCATGCCCGGAAACCCACGGTCTTTAGCTTTGCGAAGGAGCCGATTCTGATCTTCTTGATTTGGCTCGCGGAGGTACTCGTCTTTGTAAACCTGAACAATTGTGTCACATAATTGTTCAAGAGTATCAAGGCATGTAGACTCAGACATACTATGAGTTTCATCCATCGAATCAGCTGGGGAGCCATAGGCCATCATTCGGAGTGCAACAGTAACCTTCTGATAAGGTGAGAAACCAAGGCAGCCTACTTTGTCCCGCTTCTGTCGAAAGTATGGATTGACCTGCTGGACATCACGAAGTAAATGCTCGAAGACATGAAGCCTCATCCGGAAGCGACGTCTGAAATCATGTTCTGTGTACACCGAGTTAGGGTTGACGTAGTTGTTCATCCGATTGGCATCCATGGCTGCTACTCTATTTTGTTTGTTGCGCCTTACTTAAACTTCTTCATCAGACTCATAATCTTCTAATCTCATTTTCGCCCATTTTTCTTCCAATTTGGAATTGGATGAGGACCCCCAGTTAGAATTCGAAGAGGATCCAAAGTTGGAATTCATTGCAAACTTGAATTGAAAGCAAGGTTCTAAAAGACGCTAGGCGCTAGTCGGGCGGCGGGCTGGGGCCTAGCGCCTAGGAGCCTAGGCGGGGTCTAGGCGGGCGCCTAGGCTGACTAGGCGGATTTAAGTAAATACATTATATTTCGTGTAAATAAGTGTCTGTTTATACTTAAAATATATATAATTTCATCATAAACTACAAAATAGAATGACATATGTATTATGAAGTATTGGAACATAATGAAAACATGGGGAACAAGCATATAGTATGGGCTCATTTAAGTATTCAACAAGTCTCTTACAATTTATTAAAAAAATTAAATGCAAATTGAAAGTTATTTATTTTCTGTCTAAGTGAGTCGCAACCTAAGCAGGTGCCTAGGCGGGTTTGGGCGGGCTAGGCGGGTGCCTAGGCGGTCTAGGCGGGGGTCTCAGCTGGTCTAGGCGCCCTTTCTATTTTTCAAACGCCTAAACATTAATCGAGGCGGTGACCAGCCGCCTAGCGCCTAGGCGGGGCCTAGGCGGCGCTAGGCGGGGATTTTTAGAACAGTGATTGAAAGAGATTGAATTCAAAGTTGTATGAATTATAGCCCAATATCCACCCTGTTTATAGGAAAAAAAATCAAATCCAACGGCTAGTTGACGGCATGCTGACGTCACTTAGCCGTTAGATTTGAATTTAAGTTGTAGTTTTTAAATAATAAATTATGTTTGGCCCTTTGGCCCTAGGTTGGAGATGGTTTTTTGTGACAGAGCTAAAACGAGCTCTATGACCCTTTGGCCCTCGGTTGGAAATGGAGGCAAATATGGCCCTGTACTGTTCATTAAAATATTAATTTTTTGGAGGGTCAGATGGCTAAAACGAGCCATCTGGCCAGCTTTCGGCTAGAGATGGCTTTACATCTTAGCCATGCATTGTGTATCGTGCAGTTAGAGATCATTTGATTTTTTATTATTTAAGATTAAATACATATTATCTGACGAAAACTAGCCGCACGATGTACGATGAACGGCTAGGATGTGGGGATCCCTAAGATCCCCATAAAGTGGATCTGGAGAGGATCTTCTTCCGAGCAACTCCACCCTAAGCAATTCCACCCTTAAAGCTCCCTCGGCAAAAGGTAATTCAATCATTTCAAGTGACCACTTAGTACTACAGTATAATGATATTTTTCTTCAATTGTAAGCGAGAGGTCTTAAGTGCGATTCACGCTAAAGATGAATTTGAACCCATTATTGCATGCCCTTATATAGCTTAGTCTACTCTCCCACCCTTTTAGTGTAGATAATATCATTAGTTTTTGCCACTTAGTACTACGGTCTAATGATATTCTTCTTCATTTGTAAGTGAGAGATCTTAGATTCGATTCTCACCAAAGGCAAATTTGAACCACATTATTGCTAGCCATCGTGAGACTAAGCCATCCCCCTCCCTTTTAGTATAGAAAATAGTTTGTTCCAAAAACAAAAAAGAAAAAAAATCCCTCTAAGTGAATAGTAACTGTCTTTAATGAACAGTAATTGCCCAAGTGCATTTCCACCCCTAAACTGAATAACTCAAGCAATTCATATTAAAATATTATTAATTATTTTTATATAAAATAAAATTATTTTAATTTCGGATAGAATTTTAACCAACCTCGTCACATCACGTGTCATTATCCGAAAGTACAATTTTTATGGGTAGATTTTTAATGAATTTCGTAGCCACGTGTCATGGTTATGTAAGAATTTTGTGTATAGATTTCCGATAAGATTTTGAAACAAGGTGAAGAAACTTAAATCAAGCTTGTGGTGGAAGAGAAAAGCTCTTAGCTTATTTGGTGTTTTTTTTAAAGTTTATTTGGTGTTTTTTTTTTATAAGTTTATCTGATGTGTTTTTGTAATTTTATTTGGTGTGCTTTTGTAATTTAATTAGTTTTTTTTTTAAGTTTATTTGGAGTGTTTTTATAATTTTATTTGGTATGTTATGTTGTTTGAATAAAGATGCTCTTAGTTTAAATAAAGTACCAAACTAAATAAATACGAAAAATATGAAATTACATAAAGTACCAAATTAAATAAAGTACTAAATTGAATAAAGTACTAAATTAAATAAATACCAAATTACATAAAAATACCAAATTATATAAATACGAAATTACAACCCAAAGTGAATAGAAAATTATGGGATCCGATTATATAACAAATTCCCTAGTAATCACCATAACATTTTGTGGTGCTAGGACCCCCTCCACTTGTTCCATCGTCTCTTGCACGCCTCTTCCGCACATCCACTGTTTTCAATGTCCAAAATATTTAGAATTTGGAGACATTCTTTCTAGAGGCTTGTTCATAATTTCACGATCTTGTTGAGTCATCCTTTCTTCTCTAAGCATCCCCTTTCTTGCCTAAGTAGCTCTCTTTGTCTCTCAGTAACCGCATCACGTCTCTCAATAGTCGTTTCGCGTCTCTTACTAGCCGCAACTCTAACCTGTTCTCTAGCCACATCCCGCGTCAAGTTCAGTTCACCTTGGCAAGCAAGTTCTTCAATATGTTTAGTATAATCACTCCTGGAAGACCTCCATTTTTTTCTTTGCAACCTTGTTACCTTGAGGTCTGAGTGAACGATGAGTCGGTTATGACACTCCTTTAGGGGTCACTTCAGGCACTTCAAATGTGTTGCCTTCTTGAAATGCAAGTCTACTTCTGGCAGAGAGCGTAGAGGGATGTCGTTCATGACAACTTCTGGACCGGCTAGCACAATTCTGTAATTGGGACACTCTTTGACAACATTCCGATAGTTGAATGATTTGTTTTTGTTTTTTGCATTGTAGGAATCTTGTGCTTGAAGTGTCTATAAAATGTGGGAGAAGACAATATTATAATCAAATTAATAATGTCAATTTGGGTTGGGTGTAATACAAACAAATAAATAAAATATTGTCGCCCGATCTACTAAATTTTTGCAACTTCGAAGATTAGAAGTAGCTTGAGCAAGGGCGTCTCTGCAATAAATAAGCAATTGGTTAAGTGTTTTCCAACGACATTGAAGAGATTGATCTGTTCTTATGGGGCCAAGCTTCCCAGAAAACAAGGTTGAACCGTCTTCCAAACTTCTCGCAAGTGCATCTCATTTAGCTGTAATCGGGTCATGAGTAACTTGAACCCAACATTCCCACAACATAACATCTTCAATGGCCAACCAATTTGAACATGCTTCATTACCCACTTTTTTGTTAACAAAAGTATATGAAAACTTTGAGAGAAAGATTAGTCGAAAGTATTGAAAATATTGAAATGTGGTGTAAGGTGCAAGATAATAGTTAGGTATTTATATAATATATATATATATATATATATAATTTTTCTTCTATATTTTTAGTAATTTTTTATTAACTTAATTAATCTGGATTGTTGGATTATAAAAAAAAAAAATTGACATCCAACAGCCTTGAATTTGACACGGGGTCCAACAGTAACATTTTTTATTGCCGAAAAACCTAGACCGTTGATTGGTTCACTTGATTTCACAAAATGACTTAACATTAATGTTTGGGTGAGAAACTTTCAAATTTTAAAAAAGTAAGGCATATTGATGAAAAAAAGGATCTTAAAAAGTTGGACACAAAGGAATAAAAGTGCACCGCGTAACATTACAAAAGGCATATGCACATAGTACTACGGTCTAGTAATATTCATCTTCACTTGTAAATGAGAAGTCTTAGGTTTGATTCTCACCAAAGGCAAATTTAAACCACATTATTGCTAGCCCATTGTAAGGCTAAACACATCCCTCTCTTAATATCGTTTGTTAAAAATTAAAAAAAAAATACATTACAAAAGGCATGTGAGAAATGACTTTAAATTACCCTAAAGGATATTTTATAGGCACTTCATTAACCAACAAATATATAATTCTAACAGACTTTTAGGATCTTAAAGTACATCCAAGCTTTATAACATCTAAAGAAAAGTGAGTTGTAATATGAGCTGTGATCTTTAAATTCTACCATTTTGATTGTTGGTAGTTTAATACAAGAGTAAAATAATAAAACAGTTCAGCACTTTTCAATATCATTTCTTTTTACCACGGTTAAACAGAAAACAACAAAACAAACGAGCTTGCGCTTCTACACTGTATTGTGTTCCCATGTCCATGCCTAACAGGTCTTCAACTTTCCTACAATTGAATCAAAAGAATAACACGGAAAAAAAGGAAAACCTCGAAAACTATTCGCTGAGCGGCGCACAAATATACACAAAACTGAGCACCATACCCTGCAAGGGATATAAAAGCCTCATTCATCTTTCATCCCATTATCGTGTCTCTTGTTCTGCCCAGCTTTGACAAGCAATGTCAAAAGAGCTTCACAAACTTGAGAAGCATCTGCTTCAGAAGGGTCGTCTGACAACGACGAATAAACCATCCAGGCATGGTCTAATTTACGCTTCGGCCACACAACAATGGATCCAGGAACTTCTGCGTCGCAGCATGTGACAAGTCCATCACTCTTCTTGCCATATCTGACCTGCAGAAGCTGCGCACAGGCAGCCATAGCTGCACCAAGGGGCATGCGCTACACGAGACAATGTAGCTAAAACAGCAGGAGAAATGGCAGCTTCTGTGGAATGAAACAATGGGGAGTTCCTTTGGCAACGGGTGTTTCCTAAAAATTCTCTTCTTTTCTCATAAGTCAAATCTTCCAGGGCTTGCAAATCATCCTTCACAGAAGAAGATGACAGGGTATTTCAGATAATTTTGTCTAGGAACCAAATGAAAAATGCTTCACAGAAGTAACCTACAATACACGTTTACCAAACAGAAACATTCTTGGAATAAAACAATGATAGTAGAAATACCATAACACTGAAAATATGTTTGACTTCTATTGTTTCTTCCACGGATATCACAACTTAAGATTAATATAACTATCATACTTCCGCTAGCATATGAAAGCACAAAAATTGGGGTCCTTCACACCATTCTACCCCCACCACGAGAAATACAAAATTAACCCCCGTCACCCACATCTTGTATGGCCATCAGTCCTAGCAGCACTTGTGACTTCAACAAAATTTCATGTGAAGCCATACACCTCAGTCAATAATATATGCATATTAAGAGTTACACCTACAAATGCACCCTAACACAAGAGCTGAAAGAAAATACAATAACAGAGGCAAGAAATCTCAACATGAAAATGACCCTGGATCTGGAACAAACCAGATAGTCACATGTATACGCACGCACTCCTTGCATACCTTAATCACTTTACAGATCACAATCTCCATTAGCTTTCGTAAATTCACATAATCACCAAGCTGTCCCTCTCGCAAGATATCTGTAGCTATTGGGCTACCTCCATATGGACTTTGTGCTAATGCCAAACCGGCCACCTTATCTTTCAAAACAGGCCAATACAATGATAGAGCAGCTGCTGCATCTATTCCCCCTTTGCTATGTCCCAGAAGCAAGACACGTTTTTTGGAACCCCAATAGAGTTCCTCCATGTATTCTTTTATCTCCCGGGCATTTTTTTCAACTGAAGCCTGATTGTTGATTATTAACACTTAGTAGGGAATATAATAATAATGTGAAAAAAGGATTTTTCTTTAAAAATAAAAAATACCTCACTATGAATCTTTGCTATATGACAGACCAAACCCAGCTTTGATAAACTCATTTTTGTGTTTACAAAATATAGTGGTCCATGGTTGCTGAAAAGGCCTAATGATTACAAAAGTAACCAAACTTCATAAGTGCATAACTATAAGCAAAATGAAGATATACAATACTCTGGAAGTCCAATCTCCAGACCATGTATATAGGATTGAAAAGAAAAGCACAAATTTGACAAAGAAAAAACCAAAAATGCTCCGCAATGCACCATCCACATCATAAAGGCAAGCCACATCAGGGCTGAAATGGGATGGGAATGAAGATGTTGTTTCTCCTTATCCGTTCCCTGACTAAAGTACTATTATCATTTTGTGTTTATTCGAAGAAATTATACCTGGAACCAACAAACAAACCATCGAGTTTGGCAATCTGTGAACACCATGCCTGGGAAGGGGAGAAAGATTTCCATTAATTCTGGCATCAACATGATAAGAACACCTATATGCAAACTAAAAATAAAATACAGTATACTACACCTGATATCCCCCAAAATCTCCATGAACCTTTCAGTACCGTCTTCAACGGGTGGCATTGTCGGATCACGCTGTAGCCATCCTATATCATCTGCCGACCCACGAACAGTTTTTCGCACCCGATCAATAAGGCTGAAAGCAACACAATAATCACCATTGAAGTTGAAAAGCATGAATCACGCAAAAAATAAAGCTCACAGAAATACAAGCTTAAAGATATATCACTGACAAATATATGGCTTGGTTCCAATTAGAGGCCCACTACACATCACCCATAGGATACTCTAACAGGCAATAAATCATATTCCTACTTTGTGTTGGGAAGTTGCTGGAGGAGGTAAGCTTTTAGCTGCAAGATAGGCTATCCCATACTATTGACACTTCATGGTTTCAAAGGCTATGTGGCTTTCTCAGAAAGCACTGATGACTACAAATTTATTTTTTAACTTTCTTTCTCTGTAGTGTTATTCTTACCTATACTTACTGTAACCATAACCAGAATGCATCTTCCACAATTCCATGTAAAATTTTTGTTAGCTTCTTGTGGTGCAATAGCCATCAAGATACAGAAATTTCCAGGTCAAGCTTCTTATTTCTCAGTTAGATTATTTATTAATTATTTGGGGAGGGATCATGCTGGTGGTTAGCATATATGCTCTCTTCCAAATAATTCTTTGAAACTTTAACTCTATTTGTGGAAAGCTGGGGATTGTTAATACAAACTCTCCAGATTGAGTCCACTAGTGAATATTGAGCTAACTTGTATTCCTGACTTCTTGCTTTGGAGTCCTATATAGTCCTCCATGCACAGATATCTTAAGCAATGCAGTAGAATGTTCCTCTCGTCTACTAAGTATTCTTTTCAGATAATATGTTGGTTAATGGTTACCGCAATCAGTTCAAGAAAGATTCGACATTCACATTAATTTTACAAGGATAGGTCACCAATAAGTAGTATGTTAGGAGGAACAAATACCCTTGAAAGATAGGAATACCACTTTGGCCACCATCAGTAGCTTTGATGAGAGCACTAGAGTTTCGAGATGAATCTCCTGCAGAGCCTCTCGCTGTTCCATCAACTACAGAGGGAGCATCTGTTGCAGTACTAGATGACTCTGTGGTCGATGAATGGTTTCCACCAGACGACATGTCATCGCTAGATGTAGCAAGGGAGGCCCAAGTTGGCCGAGACCAAAATGTCACCAATTCTTGAGCATTTCCATTGGAAACCCCTGAATCACTAGAAGAAGGTTCCACTGCAAAACAGCAGAAACATTTACCTCAATCAATCAAAGATCCATACCTTAAGACAACTCAGAAAAATAGCACCCTCAAGTAAAATATAAATTTCACTATAATAATAACTGGTAAGGAAAAATGTAAAAGCAAATACAAAAGGTACATTCGACAAGCTTATTCCAAATGTGTTACATTATTGAATTATTCTGAGACATGAGAGAAGGTTGAAGGGGATGAACATGAATTATTCTGCGTCATCCAAATTTGTCATTTCTAAATACATAACAAGAGTGCTTAAAGAATAGAAACTCGTAACAAGCGGCAACTGGTGCCCTAGTTGCCAATAACCGAGCTTGCTCGAAACTAATCATCATTATCATTTTATACCTTGAGCAGCACCTTAATAATCTCGAGAAAAATCCGATGCAATGCGATATCAATTCTCCATTTTTAACTACTAATTAGAAAGCAACTACATTCACCACATAAAATTCATTAGCCACTTAATGCTATATTTTCTGCAAAACCATGTGCGCCAAAATAGTTGATTGAAATCTCGCAATCTAATCATCACTATCATTTTATACCTTGAGCAACACCTTATTAATAGAAAAACCGATATCAATACTCCATTTTTTTAACTACTAATTAGAAAGCAACTACATTCACCTCATAAAATTCATTACCTAAGTGGCTACAGCACATAAAACATGCCATAATATTTCAAAATGTAAGCTTTTGAATGTTAAATGTTAAATGTTAATTACTTAATTAAATCAGCTGCAAAAGGAAACAGGTTGAATGATAGATAGGTTACCATCAACGGCGTCGTTTCGGTGGGATTGGGCTTTCCATCTTGCATTGGATACCTCAATTTCTGAAAAATTCAAGCAAAAACCATATAGATTCATGTGCCTGAAAAGAAAAGAAAAGAAAAACCCCCAAATTTTTGAAATGCCGGAAAGTATAGAGATATCGGTGAAATTAACTTACCTGGATTCTTACTGCGAAAGTTCAGAATCAGATTAATATTGGACGAATTGAAAAAAAATCAGAATTGAATTAGAATTAGGGTTTGGGAAATTTGAAATCATCAAATTATATTATATATATATTAAACTGAAACACTATTTATAAGCACAGTGTGCTTCCTATTTTGTCCCAACTAAGTTTGCTTTATTACGTTTCTGCCACCGTATGAGAAAATATATATACAATTTTTTTTTCCTTCTTCCCTCTTTCCTCTCTCGCTGCCGTGTTGCGAGATCGTTCCAATTTCACGAGCTATTTCGCTCTAGATTGTTCCAATTTTTGAATGAGAAACCCAAAACTCACTCACTCGATAGCCTTTTCAACTCGATCTCAATCTTCATATCCATTGGTTTTGGTTTGCATGCAACATTAGATCCCGAACACTCGAACCCAGTTTGGGTAGACATTCCCGGCGGCTTTCATAAGTTTTCCGGTCGCGGCCGGCCCTGCAACCACATTTATTCAACTCAGGAGAGTCCCAACAGCAACATTCGAGAGGTGAAGGTTTGAAGAAGATTGAAGCTAAATCCGTAACCCAGATTCCGGCGAATCCGCTAGCTTCCCTGTATTTTTTTAGGCCCTCACAATCATCCAATCACCAAATCTTAGGTATATTTTGATTCTACGCCTTTTGGGTCTATATATTGTGATTTATGTCAAAAATTGGGTTAATAGATTCTTGAACTTGGATCAAATTTTGGGTCTTCATGTTGTAATTCACCTGGGTTCACACTTAGACTCACAGTAGCTCTCTTCGTTTATGCTGTGCTGCAACTAAATTTGCTCTCTTCCCCCATTTGACATTTGGGATCGCCTTCATGCGTCGCATCTCTCCACGCCCTCTGCTTCCTTTTCACTCTGGCCTCTATTGCAATCAAGCCTATTTCCCCTGCTTTCGACATCGTCCTTTTTATTGGGTAAGCTCTGAAACCTTTGTAGAACTCATGTGTGTTGTGTTGATTTAAAATTTTCGCTATCGACCATATTCCACAGAACAACTTTTTCGCTTCACATATATGAGTAATTAATTTGATTAGCTTTCTGGTAAGAGTTGCATTTATATTTGCATTTTCTTGAAGAATTTAGTGTCTAGTTTGAAAAATCCAGGAAGAGTATTTGATTTTCTTAATGGATTGAAGGAAAAATATGGTAATTTGGTTTATCCATCTGTCCAAATTTTGATATTATTTATTGTATTTTGAGATTTTTAGTGTCCAATCTAAAAAATCCAGCAAAAATATTTGCCTTTCAATAAAATTTGGTGGTTCGCTACAAAAGAATCAAGGGTGCTGGAAAAATTTGGTGGTGATGTTATAAGAATATACATATTTTGTTAAACGTGATGCCAGAATAATGGTATTTTCCTGGTTGCATTCATTCAATATTTGGCATATAACTGAAGTGAGGAATTTTTTTTCTTTGAATGCATTCATTTAGTGTAGTCATTGCATCCGATAGAGCAGATAAAAAAGCGGGAAATAAGAATTTTATATGCCCCTTCAGGATGACAAATAAATGGTCTTAGCTTTACTTATGTCTCCCCTTTATTTTTTTATATGTTCTACTGTTTTGAGTTAAATTTAACAAATCATCCACACTAACAACTCCATTTTTCAAACATTGTAGCAACCAATTGGAAACTCTTGCAGAGGAATACTCATAAGAGAAAACCCCCTCACATAAAGTAGATAATGATGAGCTCGAGAAAAATGAAGTAGGAAAATCTACATCCCAGTAACATGCTCATAATCTTTTCATAATATTTTGAGCAATGAGCATTTGAATAATTCTAACCTTTTGATCTCTGTTATATGGTGCTAATTAGCCTTCTCAAACATTATCTCTTTGTCTATAACATTGTAAATAATATCATCCATCTCAGTGTAAACATATTATACATAAAATAATACCACCTTAAACGGTCTTAAA
Source organism: Cotoneaster glaucophyllus (assembly GCA_036320875.1). NCBI lineage: Eukaryota > Viridiplantae > Streptophyta > Magnoliopsida > Rosales > Rosaceae > Cotoneaster > Cotoneaster glaucophyllus. The sequence goes on from CM070063.1 coordinate 21,830,487, forward strand.
ACCAGCGGCATCGCGCGGGGGCTCCATTGCTACTTATATTCTGCAGCAGAACGTTGGAGAGAGAGAGAGAGAGAATTGCTCAACGGCAAAGCAATAAGACCAGAAATGGATCGAAGCTACGTCGTTTCGCGTGACTTTGTCGTTGTTTTCGCGGCACCGCCCAAAAGCAATTACATGGGTGAATTTACTCACACCCAAGGTAGATACTGCTAGTAGTAAACACATTTATGCGTAAGCATACGCATATGATTTTCAAAATTATTCTCGTTACGTTCTATACTTTTTAATTACTTGAAGAATTGTCATTTAGTACTAAGGTTAAGGTTATTGTATTTATTTTTACTTGTAAGTGAGATGTTTTAAGTTTGATTCTCGCTAAAGGCGAATTTGAACCATATTATTGCTAGCCTATTATGATGTTACAGCTGACCCCTTACGCTTAGTATAGATAATATTATTTGTTCAAAAAAAATAAAATTACTTAAAGAACAGTAGTAAAAAAATTATATATATATATATATATATATATATATATATATATATTCAAGTATTAAGTACTCTGGGACCATGATTTTCCATGGCCAGAGTAAGTCTGATCCGAATAATGTTACCTCAGAAATCTGGTCATGAACTTACCAGCTCCAGGCGAAGCTGTATCAGACGGAGCAGGGTGCCACCATCATTCTACTATAAGATTACACCACAAGTAATCACAACTCCTAAGATGATGCAATATCTACTTACTAGATATCCTCTAGGATTCTCATCGCTTAGAACGAGGATTCTATCCTAAAAAGGTTATTCTCCCAAGGTATAAATACACTCACTTAAGGTTCATCTATGGTAACGCGATACATACACTTCAATTCTCTTGCTCACTGCTTGAGTCTAAAATCATTCACCAACTTGACCGTTACAGAGCATTTGGCAGACACCTCCCCCCGATCTAAGGCTTGCTATGTTGTTTTACTGTTTTGTATGTTGCTTAGGTTTACTCGGATATGTGCTCAAGTCCCACTCATGGAGGTGCGCGAACTTACAATGTTGCTTTCATTGAGAGAGAACCCATATTCCTCTCGATCAGATCACTCAATCGGTTCAGATGTCAGAAAGCTCAGTCAAGGTCATCATAGAGATGAGGTCACCCCGAACCATGAAGGAAATACAAAGTTTGTCGTGAAACTCAAAGAGTACCTCTCCAAACCCTCGTTATCCAAACCTATCGACGGGGAAGACATGTACTCGTACATAGCTGTATTTGACTGTGCGGTAAGTGCAGCTCTGATCCGAGAAGACTTGAGGGAGCAGAAACTGGTATACTACATATCAAAAGCTCTTCTCAAACTAGAGACGAGATATCAGAAGATGGAAAAACTTATCTTAGAGCTAGTAACAGCAGCTAGGAAGCTTTGACTATATTTCCAATCATTCAGAGTGGTCTGAATGATAGAGTACCAGCTCAAGTCCATCCTCCACAACCCTGACGCTTCATCCAGAGTCACGAATTGGACTATTGAACTAGGGCAGCACGAAATAATCTACCGTCCTAAGACATCGATAAAAGCCCAAGCCTTAGCAGACTTCGTGGTAGAATTCACTTTTGCACCGCAAAGTACCACAGAGGCAATAAGTTCTCAAAGCCCCCAGAAAACCCTCGCATCTGGAAACTTTATGTGGACGAGTCGTCCAACATTCACGGATTCGGTGCGGGAATGGTGCTGCAAATATCAAATATATCTATGCTAAAAAAGCTCTGAAATTGGGATTCAAAGCAAGCAACAACGAAGCAGAGTACGAAGCCCTCTTAGCCAGACTCAGAGTCGCAAAGGAACTCCAGGTAAAAGCATTGCTAATCATTGTGACTCGATGCTCATAGTTAATCAAGTCACGGGAACTATGTCGTTCATTACCCTACCATGAGACTCTACCTAAACAAGGCTAAGACACTTCTCGAAAAGTCAAGAAGTATGAGATCACGAAAATACCCAGATGAGAGAACAGTCAAGCCGACGTATTCGCAGGTTTTATCATCTTCATGTCGGCTCACATGTTGATTAACAAGCCAATCGAATAAGAAAATAATAGTATAAAGAAATGCGATTTTTCATAAATATAATGGTGAGAATATTCAAGATAAGGCCATGTTAATAAAGTAAACAATAAAAAAGTAAGTAAGAAAAGTTTTACTAATTGTAATTTCAGTTTCTAACCTTTCCTTTGCTGTTAAGCTTTTCCCTATTACTTTAGTCTAAAAAAAGCTTTGAAATTGCACTGCACCAATGAATAGTCTTTGGAGCCGAATTTCACTTTATTTACGAGACTGCCACTGACTCTCTGTGCCGCTGATCTTCATGCCGCGTGTTGATGATCGTGGAAAGGCAGGGTGCGATCGTCACTTTACCATTCTCTTCCTCCCCTCTTTCTCTCTCCCTCAGATCCCATTCTCTGCATCGCTCTCTTTCCCTCTCCATCAGTTTCAATCTGCTCACCTAAAGCCCCTAGATCGAACATCCTCCATCTCAAATAAAAAAACCTTCCCCCTTCGGAACCCATAGAATCAGCACTCATGGAATAATCATGGATTTTTGTTGAGGTAATTTGATTGTTTCCTCTTCTGTAATTTGTTTTTGTTAGTTTATTGTTCTAGAATTTTAATTTTTGTGTTTTCCAACTTGGAAGAGTCGACCTTCAGGTGGTAAAATCGTGATGTGACCACCATATTCTCTCTCACAGCTCACAACGATGAAATCGCACAGGGCTTCGTTGATTTCTGTCAACTCTGACGAGATCCAAGGGCTAATATCAGGATGAGAAGAAGATATTGAGAGATTTTCCAAACTCTCCAGCTTCACTGAAACACTGTGGCTCTCTGTTTTCTCCGGAGAAGAACGGCAGCAAGTGCGATTCTTCTGTCGGGACGATGCGGTGGTAGAAGCTACTGCCGATGATGAACATGCGAGTGTTGCTGGTGAAAGCTGATGACTCCACCAGGCATATTATAGTTGTGCTTCTCAGGAATGTAGCTGCAAAGGTTAGTGGGTTTTGCTTTAATTTTCTTAAAGTTTTCGATTTTGGAAATTTTGTAGGGGATTTTGCTGAATAAAGATTTGGGTTTTTGTTTGATTTGCTTACAATTTTGGGTTTGATGAATTTTGATGATATTTGGATCTCAGAGTTTAGTTTTAATTGAAGTTCTAGAGTTACTGGATTCAAAATTAAGAAATAGTAATTGATTATAGTTAATCATACAAAAATATTGTGTGTGATTTTCATGCTGTACGTGAGATGTTAAAATACAGCAATTTTTGTCTTAATCTTACTGATAAAAGTTGTTTCATTGTTGTATTTACACCCTTTTTGTATTGTGAATCAGGCGAAATTGAACCGCCACCACATGTGCCGCAGCCGCATCAAAGGCTGGTTCTCCAACGGCGTCATTATCTAAAGCTCTCTCTACTCAAGGTATGCAATTTAGAGTTTTGGCCCCGAAAAGGTAGCGTTTACCGCTGAGTTCTTCAGCTGATTTGGGGTGGGTATTTTTGTGGTTTAAATATTATGTGTGTAGATGAGTAAATTTTCTTTCTAAATGGGTTTTCTGTTGAAATTTCATTTTTGTGATTTTAGGGATTTATGTTGAAATTATTGAAAAGGATACAATTCTTAAAAGAATTCATTTTACTGCATACTCCTTTTCGAATTCAAAAGGATTAAATCAAAGGCAATAGATGTGCATATTAGGTACATTGATTGGCCTGAATTACATAGAAAGGGTGTTCGACAAGGATAATACTATCATTGCACCTTATTCCTTGACGCTTTGGGGCCCTGTTGGATCTTCGTTGGAATAGTGGAAATTAGTTTCCGGACCTGATATCGCTGTCTTCAGTAACTCGGCTGGTAATTTTTGGCAGTGCCCATTTGAAAATTTTAGTTGTTTTTGTTGTTGGTTATGTTTATTTGTCAAGGTAGTAATTTTGGTTTCATGGTTAGGGCTTTATGAATATAAGAATGATGGTTCAAAAGCTAGGGAGCTTGAAGGGGCAATTGGAATTAAAGTCATAAGACATAGTGTTTGTTTTTTCTTTATTTTTGCTGCAAAGCGGGTTTGTGAAAGTAATTTGTTTTGTGAAATGGGTTGCTACCAGATGGTGAAACCATCAATTCTTTTGTCTCTTCTACCATGCTTTCCGGTGGATTCATCAGGTGTTGCTAACGGTTTTTTTTATTTTTTATAATTTGATAGCTATATTGGGAGTTTGATTTATTGTAAATTGTAGTGATAAATGTTTGGACAGTAGAGTTATATCTAATACAATTATTTAATCTTGCATTACTCTCTCTCCCATCCTTATGTTCTTTTAATTTCAATGATTACCCATTATTAGTTGGTTGTTAATTAGGATTTGTTTTATAGAATTTGGACTTTGAACAATAAAATCTCTATTCAATTTCTTCTGTATCGTGCAATTGGCCTATCATATTGGTTGACGAGTTTTCGATGTTTGTTTATGTTTGTTTCTTTTTTCCTTGATTAGAAACGTCAATGTCTATCGTCTGGTCCTCTGAAGGGAGTGCCTAATAATTTCGAAAATTTGTAAGTGAAATCATTGTAGTTGAAATTGCATTAATTTTCCTCAAGTTCAATCACTGAAACATTCTCCTCTAACAATGTATTATGCATTTACTAATGCGTTTAATTTTGATCTCCACATTAGTCAATGTTCACTAATGCCTTTATTTGTCCTCCGTTTTACATCTATGTGATGCCACAACTCCCACTCCAAAGTCTCCATAGAAAAGGGTATCAGCTTCTGATTCGGTTTCCAACAATGCCCCGATGATTTCTCTGAAAACCAAAGCAACCCCAAGCAATTCCGGAAACCCTTACGGGTCCCAAAATATAACATGTATATCTTCATCTCAAGTTCATTCATCTCACAAACATTTGTATCAAATTCATATGTTTTCCATGGTTCAAAGTTCCACACTAAATGTTTACTAACACTTAGAAGTACCACACTACTCAGTGTTTACTAACACTTTTCATTTTCCTCTATTTTTTATTTATACAGGTGATGTTGCAGCAAAGGAAATATGAGACACAACTTTTACTCCAAAGGCTCCAACAAAAAATATAACAGACTCCCCAAGCATCTAAAACCATTTGCCTTGCCGCAAAACAGTTAATATACACCCATTCATTGCTCTAAATTTTCTTAATTACTAATATATATTAAACATGATCTCTTTATCATATTTGCTCAAAACTCAAATGGTTCACTCAATTTCTTTATCATAGTCAATCGGAAATGGCCAGTACTTACTTCATTTTATATTTTGGCTTTTTATATAAGCTATGCCGCTCTAATGAGATAGAGATAGAGATAGAGATAGAGGGAGAGAGGGTGAGGAGATAGAGCGACAGGGAGAGGGATGGAGGGTGAGGAGTAGGGATCACTGACGACTCAGTCACTAACTCAGATCTCTTCCTCAACTTCAACACCCACCGAGTCCAGTGTCTCGCTCTCCAAGCCAAAGGTTCCAATTTTTTGCATTCTTTTGGGTTTATTTATTTATGAAATTTGATGACTAATTTTTAAATAATGAGAAATTAGTTATTCGCTGTGAATGTTCTATAAACAACTTGACAATAACTAAATTTCAAGCTCGATAATGATGCAGGCTCTTCTGCTTGCATAGTTATCAAACTTCTATTCTGTTTATCTCTCTTATGATTGAGTCTGTTTTTGTACTCTTGCGTTACTAAATCAGCTGCTCTCGAACGGGTTGGCAATTCATGATCTTCTTGCCCCCTCATCCTGCACCCATTTTCTCTAGGCCTTCAAGAGGTAATTAAATCTCACTTCTTTCTCTGATTGTGCCTTATTCTCTCTGTTTTTCTCGAATTGTTTGTTTTTCTTTGATATTGTGGTGTTTTGATCCCAAAATTTTTCATATTTTAAGGGATCTTATTTCTGGTATCTGATTTGTGAAGGGTTTTTTATCCTTTTAAACGTGGGGTTGTCGGTGTTTTGTCCAGCTTCATATAACTGGTCTCTATTTCTAGAGTTGTGATCTGGGGGGTCGAGTGTTATAGAGTAACAAAATTGTTTCTCATTCTGCGTTGTGAAGAAGTGTTTCTGCATTGTGGGTCAATTGTGATTTTGTTTCTGCAAGGGTTGTACCTCTCTGCTCTGCGACTTCATCACTGGTCGTCTCTTCATTTCTGGTTAGTCATAATCTGGTACGTGGTAACCTTAGCATCTGCATCACCAATTCATATAAACCCATGTTCCATTTGGTAGATTTTTTACTTGGACCATTCGTTAATGGTAACCTTAGCTTCTGTATCACTTTGCAGAACAAAAGCTAATCCAATTGCACCAAATCACGGTTCACCTTCATCTCGCATCTGATTTGAGGCTCCGGCTCTGCGCACTGCAATTTCGTTTAGTCTTCTCTCCTCTCCAATTTCATATCCTCCGAGTCTCTTACTCTATCTGTAAGTCTCTCCCCTTCTCTGTCAAAGAAGAGAGATCACACGGAAATATTTAAGTTGTCATAACTAAAATGATCTGAAAACTTATTAGAATTGTTGTAATTTGCTTTTCATTGTAGCGTTACTTTCTTAAACTGATTAGAGCTAAAGACTGTTAATTCCTTAGCATTCAGTGCATATGCTTATTAATGTCTGTTTGTTATCTTAGTGGCATATGGTGGTTTAGTTGCACCCTGCACACGTGCAGCTCAAGGCTGACCCCAAATTGTTCCTCCTGAAATGATGTTGTGCTTATTTGTAAATTTTGCTGCTCATCAGCAATTCACCTTTTGTCTCTTGATATCTTTACAGGTCCAAAACGCCATAAAGTATTTAAACATCATCGGGGCCTTGGATGAGAACGAGAATCTGACTGTTCTAGGTGGGCAGAGATTTATTATTCTTTTAATATTTCAATTATGCATTGTGATGCTTGCAACTCTTTGTAATGGTTGAGAGTTTAAATTTGAAAATCATTAGCTTAATGCAGTTTAAATCACTTGACAGTTTAAATGCAGGTTGTTATATAGAGCAGCGGTGTCGTATGTATGCACTGTTTTTAGTTTCATCAGGATTTTATTGTTTGTTGCTTATATTTAGATATCGGGATTGTTGAGTGACACCGAGATAGAATGTATGTTCGAGTTAATTTCCTTATCAAGAAAATTCTCAAATTCATTCCTGTTAATTCAAGTCATGGCCTTTTGCATTGACTATTTTGTTACTTTTTGGTTGCTTGCGTGTGGTTGTTTGATCCGATTGTTTTTTTATTTCAGGTATGGTTGGTCTTCCAATTTTAGGGTTTTTGTATAGAAGTTTGCAGGCCCTTTTCCATTAAGGTATGTAATTCGTGTTCCTCCTGTTGAATTTTTTGTTGAACAAAATTTTAAATTTTTTTGGGTTGTTTTTCGTTTGGAGATCTATTTTCTGTTAAAAAAAAATATTGTGATGCTTCATTTTTGCTGTTATGTTTGTGTATTTGGGTTTTGGGTGTAGATGTAGGATTTTGTTCCTTTTTATATGCGGTTCCAGGTGCTTGAGATGTGCATTTCAGAGTTGTTTGCCTTTTTTTTTTCATTGGTTTTAATTCCACTTTGCAGACTCCGAAAATTAATTGTTTTGTTGGAGTTCGATTGATTTCGGAGGATTGGTGGTGGTTTTTAAATTTGTATTTGTATTTGGTGCTTAATTTAAAAAATTGGAGTGAGTTTGGTGTGGATCTGAGCTAAATTAAGTAATTAATTGACTCTGCAATTTTTTTTTTAATTTTTCATTTGAATTTTGTTTCAGCAATTTCAGCTCAATTTCTATGTTTTATGAATTTTAATTTTAATTAATGCTTTTGTGGATAGAAATTTGAATTTATTTTTATTTTTATGTTGTTTAATAGAAAGATAGGTGCTTGGATGGGAGTGGACGCAGGAGCAGGGAGTGTTGCGAGGAGGGGAAGTAGTAGCATAATCTGCAGTGTTGCAGTAGTGAAGTAATGAGACGTACTTTTTTGTGGAATCACAGGGAATTTCAGTGCCTTTAATTTTTCTGACACTGTTACTTTCCAAAATTGAATATATTACATGAATATCTAATAGTCTTCTTGAAATTACCATGCTTCATCCCTAATATTTATCGCTTGATCTATAGATCAGGAGACTGCAAAATAACAAATAGCAGTAGCAATGATGTCGAATGAGGAAAGAAGAAGAAGTGCGAGATTGGTGGAACTTGAATCAAGGGCAGAAAGTAAGGGCACAGTAATATGTTATGCAGAAGAGGATGTGTCTTCTTCTGAAGATGATTCCTGCCAGAAACTGAGAAAAAAAGGGGTTAAGAGCAGACCTGTCCAATATCTGGCTGCAAGTAGAAATGAGCTTCCATTGAAAACAGAGGTGTGTCCTTAATAATGCTGTGAAAACTGGAACAAGAGGTGGAAATGTTTAAGTGTGTTAACGACTATTTTCAGCAGCATTAATTCAAGCCCAACAGCAGGTATACATATGTTTCATTTTCTATTTTGTCAATTGTCTGCAGAAACTTCTCCTTATGTTCACATATGCTCGGATGTAAATTTTGAATGTTTCTTCTAACCTAATTTGTCTGATTCAGACGTGCCATTCTTCTTGGTTCATATTGATTCAAATTCACACTCTACTATTAAGCATCTAAAGGATTGGGAAACCTCCCAAAGTGCTGATGATGGTCACAAGGTCTGTTCGTTTAACTTTTAATTCGAACTATAGCTAATCATTTAGGTGTCCGGGAAACTGGAATAATTTTTTAGATATTTCTGGGTTCAACTTTCTTGAAGTTACTTTTTGTAACATTGCAGTTACTCTTTGGTTTTTACGATCCATGCCATCTTCCAAACCATCCCGATTGGCCTCTTCGCAACCTCTTTGCTCTTATCATTTGATCGGGTTTTGAGTTTACGATTTCAATTTGGTGGCATTAAGCTATCACCCTCAGACCTCAAAATTCAGGTAACCCCATGATTTTAATATTGCTTCTCCTGTTTTATCTAATTATTGTTCTATGAATTGTATTCTTCAATTAAATAATGATTAATTAGAATGTCTAGGGAAAAAACTCAGGCATTGCAGTGTTTGAAATGATAATATAAATCCAATTTGGCCCTTTGCCAGTCAGAGAACCTAATTTGGGAAGTAGGTTTTAAAGTTTCAATAGTTTTGTTGTGTGTAATTTTTTGTGCTTTGCCTACCGGAATCTAATAACAAAAGGCTTACTTATGTTTCTCAAATGGTTTTTAACTGTGTTTCATTTCTTTACTATTTTCAGATGATATAAATGATCAGTTCTGTGATGCTGTTAAGAAACGAATATTGTGATGCTGTTAAGAATAAAGGATCTAATATATTTGATTTGTTGTCTACAGAAAACCAAGGAACTTGATAGCACAGATTTACTAAGTCAGTTATCTGCTTTGCGATGGCTTCTTTCTCCCTTCTTGACTGCCAGGTGCGGATCCAGGCATTGTACTTATATTTTTGTAATTTAATCATCCTCTTTGAAATTTCTGTCAAGATATTCATTTTCCTGCATTTTAAAGTTCAAAAGTGTAGTTTTTGGAGTGAACACAATGGAACAATCGAATCAACTTTCGTGTTCCAAAGATCGGCTCCAACTTTATTGATCAATTTCGTTCTCAATTTTAATCGGTTATCTACTTGAATCCATTTTTCTAATCCTAATTGGTCATGCAATTAGCGCTCTTTCATGTTTAAATATGCTAAATACTTTAGATTTGAAATTTTGTGTGTTGAATATCAAGATAGAGAAACTTTTCTCTAAAACACCATCTGTCCATTTATGCATTTGTTTCTTTCTGTTATTCCTCCTCTCTTTTTTTCTGATATGTAGCTGTTCTCATTGATCTGTTAGAAATTGGAAAAATTGAAGTTAATGTGAACAAATGATAATTGGATTTGTTAAAGGATAGATTGCATTGAAATGTGGCTGTAATGATCATTGAATTCCCTCATCTGGGTAATATTGAATCGTATCGAGTTCTGCGTGTCGGGTTTTCTGGCTATCCTCCGTTTGGATGCTTTGAAAGTTTGGTGGGAATTGGAAACTCAGTTTGGAAGTGAGAATTTGGAGTTGTTTTCTATGGCGGTTATGGGATTGACAATTTTCGGCTTAGTTTTGGCTAAAGAAAGAATTAGACTGTTACTTATTGAGTTAGGAGGATTGTGGTGTCGAAAATTAAGAAGGGTTGGTGCTATTGTAATGGCACTTGCATTTGTTTTGAACCTATAAAATATTTGGCCCTTTGATTCATGATCTGATTACTCGAGAAGGTCCATTTCTTGAAATAGGTTGCATCCTTATTGCTGTTTGACAATCATTCTGTGGCTAATTGTGGTTGTTTCAAGTATCGTGTTGGCGGTTTTCATGAACATTTTAATTGGATTGTATGCATAAGTTGTAGTATATCAGGTTTGCTTACACCAGACTATAATCATTGTAATCTCCTTGGCCTTTTAGGACACATTATGTGTGAACTACATGTTAAGAAACAGAACTTTTGTGGGAAACCATCTCTTTCTAATCAAAGACGTTCAGTTTCTTCCCACTCATTATACAATGTGTTTTTATTCTAGCTTACTTAAATGTATATAAAAGCAAAACTGCTTATGTTATCGACCTCATGCACTCATGTATCCCTCTGTTTGTTCATAACTATGTTGAATTTATTAAACTTAAACGTGTTTTATTCATGCGATTACGCCTGAAACAGCTGGTTTCCGCAGCAACGCGCGGACGTCATTTCTAGTTACATTAGTCTAAAGTAAGGTTTTCAATTGCACTGTACAATGAACAGTGGCTTGGGGTGAATTTCACTTTATTTACGGCCATGCCATTTTTTAAAGGGAGTTCAAAATAAATAAAATTCATAATCATTAATGTATAAGTCTAAAAAAAATATGAAAGCATATATAAACGTGCAAGATTCCTCAATCTTGAAACGCAACTCCTTTCATTTTGCATATCTTTGAACATTTGGTATTTTATAGTAATGTACTAATGTTTTTTCAGTAGGTTCTTATTTTGGAGTATGTAATACTTGAAAGACAAATGTATATTTTTTTTTATATTTTTTATGTTTTAAAGTAATATTTATGTGACAATGTGGTATGCATATACTAATTTAGTATTATGTTTTTTTATTTTTTTTTGGGTCAAATTATGTTTTTCATTTTCATTATTTATCGATTTAAAATATATTTTCTTTAACAGGTAATAGGTCGTCATATTACCCAAGGTTCTAAAAGACGTTAGGCGTTAGTTGAACGGCAGACTGAGGTCTAACGCCTAGGTGGCTAGACGGATTTAAATAAATCTATTATATTTTGTGTAAATAAGTGTCTGCTTATACTTAATATATATATAAAATTTCATTATAAGCTACAAAATAGAATGACTTATATTATGAAGTATTGGAACATAATGAAAACATGGGGAAAAAAAGATATAATGTGTGTTTAACTAAGTATGCAACAAGTATCTTACAATTTATTGACAAAAATGAAAAACAAAAGGAAAGTTATCTATTTTCTGTTAAAGTAAGTCGCGGCTCAGGCGGGTCTGGGCAGCCACTTAGCACTTAGCGCCTAGGGTTATATTACCCGTTTACTTTAACGGGTGTTACACGGCACGACCTGTTAAGATATCAGGTATGATACAACAACGACACGAACACGGAAAACACGACACGAATGCCAGATATACACGCATACATGCCAGAGATAGAAGGAGAGAAGGAATGGTAGTATGATCAAAGCAAAGGGTAGGGGTGGCCAAAAGGCTAATTATGTTTTTGTTGGCGAGGGGTACACATAGAGACGGTGAAAACAGGGAGGGAGGACGAGGAGTAGGGTTGGTTTTGGAATTTTTGTTCCATCTGGAACTCCTTTCCACTACAATTTATGAGGTTTTCTCCCCACCTGGCAGTTTCGTTTTGTTGAAAAGATAAGTGTCCATTTGAACTAATTTAGTCCTTTAATTACTTATCTTTTGATCCTAATTGGAGAGTGTTTTTTTTATTTTTTTGGGTAAATTACACAAAACTACCTCAACTATAGGTGTCACGACACTTTCATACCTGATTTTTTAAAAATGACAATGTCATACATCATCTTAAGAATTTGTGCCAATGTCATACCTCCGTTAGTTTTTCAGTTAATTTCTCTGTTAAGTGCTGACGTGGCTAGAGGAGGGACCCATTCACTAATCCAACTGGACTAAAAAATTATTAAATATATTTTTAATAATTAAAAATTATTATTTTTATATTAAATCTCTCTCTCTCCTCTCTCTCTCCCCTCTCTCTCTCTTCTCTCTTTGTCCCCTCTCTCTCGCCTCTCTCTCCTCTGCATCCCAGAACTCATTCCCATCTCCCCCAACCCGACCCCTTCCCATTCCCCTGCTGCCCAGAAACGAAACGAAAAAAAAAAAATTCAAAACCCAATTCGTCCCAACCCCACCCCCTATCTCCTCCCTATCTTCTTCCCCTCCTCCCCATCTTCTTCCTCTGTTGCCCAGAAACGAAACGAAAAAAAACCCACCCCCTCTCTCTCCTCCTAAATCTCTTCTTCCCCGACGACGCCGTTCCGTGCATACCCATCCCCATTCCCAAACCTCCACTCCATCCGCCACCGCCCCCGCTGGGATTTGACATGTCGTCATCCTGCCCTTGCCCCCCGCTGTGGGTCCCTCCCCCTCCCGAAGTTGACGGCAAAGCCAGCAGCCTGTGGTGCGCCGTCACGTGTAGATACCCAGCTGGAGTCCGGTAGTACGGCGAGAACTGGGGGTGGTGTTGCTGCCAGTGGTGCGGTACCAGTTGCCCGTACGCGTCGGTTATGACTCCGAGACCGTGTCCGGGCGGGTCACCCTCTTTTCGGTGAAAGTTGCGGTGGCTGTTGCAGGCGGCGCACTTGAGCTCGTCGAGCGTGCCCTCCGGGCCGGCCACCAAGAACTCGCAGCACCCTTCCATCGCGTGGCCTCCAATCCCCACCGCGTGGTTCTTTAAGCACTCTATGTACTTCACAGCCTTCCTCGGTTGCTGCTGCTGCTGAGTCGCCGTCGCAGCTGTAGCTGCTGCTGCTGCTAGCGCTAAACCATCTGGTCCAGAACTCGACATTTTGACTCGGCCTCCAGCAGAGTTGCCAAGCGAGTCGTAATTCGCCGTCATCTCCATCTCCTCTTCGTGCTCCTCTTGATCCTCAAACTCCATCCCAATTAATCAACTGATTAAAATTAGAGAAAAACAGAGAGAGAGAGAGAGAGAGGCGAGAGATGAGAGAGAGGCGAGAGAGGAGAGAGAGAGAGGAGAGAGGAGAGAGAGAGATGAGAGAGAGATAGGCGAGAGAGAGGGGACAAAGAGAGAAGAGAGAGAGAGAGATTTAATATAAAAATAATAATTTTTAATTATTAAAAATATATTTAATAATTTTTTAGTCCAGTTGGATTAGTGAATGGGTCCCTCCTCTAGCCACGTCAGCACTTAACAGAGAAATTAACTGAAAAACTAACGGAGGTATGACATTGACACAAATTCTTAAGATGATGTATGACATTGTCATTTTAAAAAAATCAGGTATGAAAGTGTCGTGACACCCATAGTTGAGGTAGTTTTGTGTAATTTACCCTATTTTTTTTTATGGTTTGTTCACTGTTCGGTTGTGGTTTAGTTGTCCACCTTTTGGTTGGAAGTACAAGAAATGCTGTTAGATTGTTAAATCAGGAGAGTTGGAAGATATTTTGTGCTGATTTCTATTTGTTAACTCTGTTTTGTTTTTTGGCTACTACCTTGCTCTCAATTTCTCTTTTTCTTCCTAATGTGCTGCTCTTAGAGTTTTAGTCTCTTGTAGAAATCACACCATATGTGTTTTGTCCATTTTTGTTCATGGTTCTGTTGTTTGTTATTGTAGTAGTGATCCTATATTTGCTGTGTTCTCTGATTTTTTTTAGGTGTTTGTTGTGTATTTTGGTGCATTTTCTAATTTTTGTGATGTTTTATGAACATACAATCGAATGCAAAAGAACTAAAACCAAGCCTGTGATACTTCTTTGTTTTAGTTGATTCAAATGCTACAAATAAACATGAATATGCATGATGAAAAAAAATAGCATGAGGAAGTCATTTTTCTTATAATTTGTATCACCTTACCATGTAGAGATGTTCAAAAAAAATGAAATCCTCAATTATCTATTTCTCTAAAATATATAATGCATCTTATTTTTGTTCATTTACGAATAATGGCACATGCTTAAGATTTTTATGTTATCACTCTGTTGGTTCTTTTATGATTGTATTTTTTCATTTAACTTTTTTTTTTTGTTGTATTTTGTTGTTCTTGCCTGATTGTGATTTCATTAGTTTTCTGTTTTTTTTTCTTTGATAGGTGTTGTTGTCCAGATTTTGTGTATCATATTTTGAAAGTGATTCATAGTTGTTGTGGTTACAGGTTAGTTTATACTCACTTTTAAACAACTATGCATAGTAGTTAAATATTGTGGCATTTGAAAATCCTTATTTCTGTGTTGGATTTCGATATTGTCCCCAGTCAATCTAAGGGTTCTATTTGATTTCTAAGAATTTTGGGAAAGAACAGGCAATTGCATCTAAATGGGTGGTTTGGTGGTTAGGAGACTTGGAGGGCTAACGGAGGCAGTCTATTCTTGCTATATTTTCTTATTTTGGTTAGTATATGCATCTTTAAATAAGAACATTATATCACTACGATCTCATTGCTGGATTTTATTTAATGTTGATTTCGATATGGTAGTATCATGTAGGACACGGACGGAGCCAATGAAAGCTCAGTGGGGGCAGATGCCCCCACTGCCCCCACTCAAGTAATTCGTTTGTTTAGTTACATAGTACAATTATATAATATACACGGGTTATCTTTGAATAAAATATATGTATCTAATATCCAACATACATTCATTCTACTTATACACCATATCAAATATTATATGAGCAATAGTGCTCTTGTTCTGTCATTCAAACCGAAAAAACCCTCTCTCGCCTATCATGTATTTATATTTTTCTTATCACTTTGCCACTTTCCACTACTATATTGAAATTTTTGTAACATTGGAATTGTGATACATCATCATTTGAAACCATCCTTAATATCATATTGAGTATAACCATACTATAATAAGGTTTTCTTTGTTGTTTTCGGTTGCCCGGATTCTGAATTTATTGTTATCTTCCTTTTGTGATCAATACGACTTTGTTTAGATATTTTACCCAAGCTAAGCCAGACACGTGTTCTTCTTTCTAAAATGAGATGTAGTTATGGATTGTGGAACACCGTATTTAGCCAAAATTTCATTATAAATAACGTGTAGTATTATCTAAAGCTCTCTCACTACTCAGTTGTATCTATAGTAAGAAATTGACTGAATGGATGAACTAAAAATCTCAAATTTCCTTTGTTTGTATATTTACAGTTGCTTTTCCGTATAAATCTTCTCTTGCAAAGAAATTCAATGGGCTCTAATTGTATTCATGGACTCTATAACCTGCTGTCCAACTGTTCCATGTACTAAATCTTAACCCTTCACATAACTAACATGGAGCATTTTAGTCATTGCCTAGGGATAAACCTGCTGTCCAACTATTCCCACATGATGTCATCAGCTCTGTTACTTCTTGTCTCTAAGAACTTGTTAATCTCATATAGAATTGAAAAATTTAAAGCATATGCATAATGTGGCTTTCATCTCTCGATATTCTTTTGTAGGGCATATGCATTCTATGTGGCTGCTCAAATTTTTTGAGAAGAATAAAATAACGTTCGACTCTCATAATGGATTCCTAGAATATAATATATTCATGTGCCCATCACAAGTCTATTTCTTTAATTTTCCTTTAGTTTTCATAATTCGTACGTGTGCTTATGATTTGCTTTGTTTTTAAATAGTTCTAACGATAAATTTTCTCAGTTGGCTTAATTATATTTAGGCTAACTCAATGAGAAAAATATAACATATATGGGTGAAAATGCAGTCGAGTACATTGTTGAATTTGATTAAAGGTAAGTATTAAGTCTATTGCACAGTCATAGATTGAGTCCGTTACACTGTCACAGATTAAGTTCATTTCCTTGTCTCCATTTGTTTTCACTTCGAATTCTTACTCTAAATCTCTCTAATTTTTTGCAGTTTAGTTCGGAACCATCGCCTCTGGATCAAGACTTTGGTATGCCACTTGAACTTTGATGCATTGCTTTCCCGTGCTTTTCCATTTGAGCCAATGTGACTTTATGTTTTTTTTAATCGGTTGTTCGATTTTCTAGGCTTATGTTTTTTGTTTTCCCTCTGTTTTGTTTATCATTCTTGGTTGTCTCTTTGGTATGTTAATGTTTGGGATTACGATGACTGTATTGTGTGGATTTTGTTTGAATTGCCAATTTTGTCGAAGATTTGACGAGTGTTTCTTGAATCAATTGGATTAATAGACGCAGGAGTAGAGTAGCAAGTGGGATGTAAATAAAAGGTCTAGATGTCACGATTTTTGGGTCTAAAATTGATTAGAAAATATGAAAGAGTATTGCGTGCTTGCTGATTAATGTGAAAAATTGGTACCTTTGTAGTGATTCTTTGTACTGCATTAGTGAATCTAACAAAGGTACCCATTTTTTGGGGTTAAAGAATTAGACCCATGTATGGGTTTGCTTCTCTCTGGCCTTTATGGGTGCACATGTGAAGGTGACCATGTGTTTTATGCTGAATATATTTGTATTAAATTATGTGAGCAGAGCACTGTTCTTTCTTACATGTTCTTTTAGCCTTATGTTAATTTCATGTTTTTTCCACCCATTAATGTTTTCTTCATTCTATTCACGGGATTATTAAGTACATTGTTGGCGATCATAGGAAGATATATAAAGGGTTCAAGTAATCTTTATACATTTGAAGTTCACTCAGAATCTGATCTAGGTTTTGGTTGGATTCTAGAGTGTGTGTGTGTGTGTGTTTTTTTTTTTTTTTTTTTTTTAATGGGTTCCCAAAACTTTTCTGTGGACTTTTTGATCCTTATTAGCTACTTAAATGAGAAATGCAAAGTTCCTTAGTCAAATGTAGGAAAGGAAATGAAAATTGACATTTTGAGACTTACCCTTTGTTTGGTGGCTGAGGAAATTGGGGGAAATGGAAAGAAATTTTTTTTTGGTGTTGAGTATCTCAACGATGGTGTTTATGTAGTGCATTTTTTAGAAATTAAATCCAAATGCATTTTTGTTTATGTGTGAATCAACTAGAGATTAAGTCCATTGCACTGTCACATATTAAGTCCATTGCATTGTCATAGATTAAGTTTGTTTTCATGTGTCCATTTGTTTTCGCTTCAAATTCTTACTCTAAATCTTTCTAATTTTTTGCAGTTTAGATCGGACTCCCATTGCAACATCATAATTTGCTCTTGCTGCTGCCTTTGATGCAAGGGTTCTAAGCCATTGCATTTGAATCAAGACTTTGGTATGCCACTTGAACTTTGATGCATTGTTTCCCTGTGCTTTCCATTTGAGGTAGCGTGACTTTATGATTTTTTAATCGATTGTTTGGTTTTTTGGGCTTACATTATTTGTTTGCTCTCTGCTTTGTTTCTCATTCTTGGTTGTCTTTATGATCCTGTGATTGTTCAAAAGTCCGTTGGTTGTGATTGTTCAAAGTTCCATTGGTTTCTTTCTTTTTCTGGTTTAAATTTTGTCTCTGTGATTCTGGTTTAACCAATGTTCTTAATTTTTTATCGAGTATTGTTAGACATTTTATATGTTTTTTTTATCAGTTGCTTCTTTTTTTTTCTTCAATTTTCCAAATTATTGTTCAAAGCACTGGCGAAGCTACGGCAGAGCAAGGAGGGGCGGCCGCTTCTTCGGTCGCCATAATTCAACACTGAGAGCAAGAATCCACCCCTCTGCAGTCGCTGCTTTTGTGTGTGAAGAGCACTGAAAAAGAATCAGAAAACCACAAATTCTGAGAAGGAATTCGAAGCCCTGAAAACAACGGCTTACAGAGGAGATTTGGTTGCCTATCTTCTCAGATTAGGAGGAAAACCAGAAGATGAGGGTGTTAATATTGCAAGGGAAAACACGATCGTCTTTTAATTTTTTGATTTTTTGCCAAAATTGGTACTGTATTTGTTGTGATATATCAAATCTGCCACTGGACCAAATGAGCCCGGCCCATTAGGTACTACACTCTAATGCTCAATTATGAAAAGTGATCCTGACCAAAGATTTGATGATGGCCTTTATGGGAAAATCATTTTCCCAGTTGCTTCTTACCTTGGAGATGTCACTTTTATGTTTCATGGTACATATTCCTTTTGGGTCAACAATCCAAAGGCAATAGGCCTTCTCATCACGGATGATTACCATATTAACTAGTTATCACACATAAAAGATAACGGAAAGAGATTCTCTCCGAATATCTTCCACCAAAGCCCGTAGATCAAGTGATCCGGACCTTTGAAATTTGATCAAACGCTAAAATTATTATAACTTTTAAAAAGGACCTCTGTTTTTAGCCGTTGGATCAATTTTCAAGGGTCCAAATCACTTGATCCGTTGGCTTTGGTGAAAGAGATATGGAAGATAACATCATTAACAATTTTTACCACCTTTGTTTTTTCTTTTTGTCTTCATTCTCTTGTTTATGTCACTTAATTTTTATTACTTTATTGAATGCAAATGCTAGAAAAAAACAAAGGATTGAAAGGTAGAAAGTGACACTGTGAATATTATTTCCCATATATTAGAGAAAAATAATTTGAAGATTGGGAGGTGCGAAACCTACAAATTAGTATATAAGCTTTTTCCATTGATTTTAGTCTTACTGGTTACAACCGATTCGGTGGAGAGTGTTTTCGCCCCTCTGCTCGACAATTCCTGGCTTCGCCACTGGTTCAAAGGTCAGTTGGTTGGTGTTTTCATTGGGTTTTTTTTGGGAGTAAACTCTCTCATCCTCCTTGAAGTGCTTTAATGAGTGTTGTTGATAACTACACTCTCTCAACGAACCAGAAATGTTTCAGGAAAAATTACAACTTACATATTTAAAAAAATGAGTAGCCTTTTAACAAAACATGAATGCAGCTTACATATTCAGAAAAATTCAGGAATATTTACATTCAACCTGTAGGTATTATTAAGGAAACTTTAAGGGAACTGGTTAAGGCTCGAAAAGATGAACAACTTTGAGGGACAACATTGACATATTCAAAAACTGCTCCAGGACCCGGTGCATCGAGAGCATTAAAAATAGAAAAAACAAGGATGGGTTTATGCGTTTATGGTAAAGGCGCAAATCGAAACAAGTTGGTAGTTCGCACTATGTATTCGCCTAAAAATCGTAGTAATTCGCCAAATGAAAATGTTTTGCAACACTTTTTGGGGTTGTTCAATTGGATCTACAAGTTTGGCTGCTGGAAGAAGGTTGGAATTCTGTTGCTCTTGCTTACATCCACCGTTGCGGCCTTTTGTATCTAGTGACGGGAGGGATTTTAAATAAAATAAGGGTTGTGTAAACCCTTTTTGTTCAGTCATGAGCTCTATGATGTAAACAATGAATCCCTTTATTGTTTTAAGAATAAAGTCCTATTATTACTGTTTTTTACACCTTTTTAGTACGATTCTGTTCTTATTGATGCATCTTTTTTGCTGGCGATAATCTAATCGTGTTAGGATTATCTTTGTGTGCTTATATTTTTATTGCATTTCTATTGTTGGTGATAGGATCCTTTTAGCTCATGTTTCTTTGCTGATTATACATTTTAAGGCAATTGTTCTATTAAAGTTTTGGTTTTATTGGTGAGCACGGCGTTCTTATTCATGAGTATTTTCTTTGTTTATGTAGTCTCATGGCTAAAAAAGCCAATGAATGCAGCAGGGTTGCTAAAATTCAGCTGATTTGTTTTCAAATTGCAATTTTAATTGGTTTCTCTGAAGATTCTATTCTGTTTTTAAACGCTAAAAATTTTAGTTGGTTTCTCTGAAAATTGTATTTGTGTGAATGTGGGTGCTGTGTGACTTCTTTGTTTGAGGCCAGATCTGGATTCTTAAACTGTGGTGGTTAATGCGGTTTTTTAGGTTAGTTTATCAAGTGGGAAAGAAGGGGTGGGTGGGGGGATTTATATTGTTATTCTCAGTTGGCATATAAATATTTAAATACGCAAGACATGGATATCATACAAGAAATGCAAGAACTGAAAATAGAAGGGATGAGGGCATTTTGCAGAGGGTGGGTTCAGGGATGGTGAAATTTGCCTAGGTGGCGAGATTAATGGTCGTGGTTTTGTAGTCATGTGGATAGCCGTGAAAAATGGCGACGGTGGTCGCCTTTTTGTTTCTGTGCAGCGAGCATAGTGTCGTGAGAGGTGAGGAAAATAGGGAGAATGGTAGAGAGGAAGTGAAACATGATGGTGGTGGCAAGATGGCGCCTCACCAGAGTAGCCACTGAGGTGGTGATAACTGCTCGAACAGGAGATTGATGATGCATTAGAGAGCTTGACTGCTCTCTTAGTCTGGTGTCTAGAGAAAAAAAATCAAACAGAGCTATGCATTAGCAGAGTTTGAAATGAGGGTGTTTAATCTTTGGCATGGTATTGTCTTTATTTAATCATGCATCATCCTTTGAATAAAATTCCCATGGACAAGTTAAATAAAATGAACGAAAACTTGGAGAAGAAGTTCTGATTTTTAATTTGTTTGGTCGGGGATTATTGCGATGCCTTTGACAATTGAAATGTGAATATGTGTTGCTTAGAACACAAGTCAATAATTTTTTTTTTAAAATAAAACAAAAGTCCATATCTTGGCTTGAGTTTTGCTAAAATTGTTTTAAAAATTCCATTGGAGTTTTTATTTCTTTGTCGAAAATAAATTCCATTGTAGTTAACCAAAAAAAAAAAAATAGAAAAACTTATGAAATCTCATTTATATTGTTAATGTGCCCCTACTGAGAAATGTGTTCAGTGTGATGGATGCTATATAATGGAAAAATAATGGTTAAGGTTGGATTCCAGGTAAATATGTACTATCCCAGGCGATGGAATTGCATCATGGCTCACTAATTGGATTCAAATATAGTCTGCACAAACATTAGTCTTTAGACTTTCTCATTGTTGCAGTCTCTGATGATTTAGTTAATCCTATTAGCCCATTGTTAGACCAATTAAAAGTGTTTTGGCCTATTGTTAGTGTTTTGCTTTATGTACTTTCTCATTATAAGATCAGTTGTGATTTTGTGTGATTCATGTTTTTCGGTGTAAAATTGTTCATGCGATCTCACTTTTGCATCTAATTAGTGAGCCGAGGAGAAAAGTTTTAACATTTTAAATCTTGATTATCTCCATTTCAGCCAATGCATATTTTTTTTTCTGCCTAAAGGTGTTTGATGCATGTCCTTTCTTTAAAGTATTGAAACATACATTGTTCCAAATTTGTTGAGCACTTGAAACTTTACAACTTAAAACATTGAATTTTATGATATATAATAATTATTTTCTATGTTTGTTCACGTGGGATACAACTTGGTCTTAGACTAAAGGAGGATTCCGAAGCAATAGTTGATACGGAAATAGCTAAGATCTCTCTTGCAACACGTGCCAAAATAGGATACTTAGAAACCCCGTTCACCCTTCACCAATTCAATATATCAAAGTTCTCCTCTTCTTCTCCTTCATTATGATCAGAAAGATACTTGTCGACATCATTATGCACAACCCGGGCTCTCTTTGCTTTTCTCATTTCACTTTTTTCTTTCAACTTTCTTTCTATTTCGGTCATGCTTGATGAAGAGTCTCCACTTGTTGTTTGAGAACTACCACCGCTACTTATACTTTGTTGTGTAACAAAAGACATATCTTCATGAATCTTGTAAAGATCAATCAACACGTCCTTCACCCCATTTGTGGCACTTTCAACTTTTTCTTCATCCTCACCAAATTGTATCTCAAAATAATCAACAACTTTCTCTAATTTGCGGCAAGGATCAAGCATAAGTGCAATAAAAAGATATTGATTCATGTCCTCAAATGAACCCCAATACTTGTCATATTTTTCTTGCATCAACATGGAGATCATAGACAAAAGTTCATCATCTTTGTTTTCATGCAAAAGACTTTTGACCTTAAACAAATCACCAAAAGCAGTATGAACGGTTGGAGTATTAGGACAACATACTTTTAAAGTGACTTCATAAAAAGGTCTAAAAAAGATTGCAAATATCCCCGCCTCACTCCAATCATCCATCGAAGGTGGCCCCTCCCTCATATTATCATGATTGTATTTAACAAAGTACGAAAGATAATGACCATCATCTACTTTTAATTTATCAAAAGCCA
The DNA here is from genome assembly GCA_036320875.1 of Cotoneaster glaucophyllus. Taxonomy (NCBI): domain Eukaryota; kingdom Viridiplantae; phylum Streptophyta; class Magnoliopsida; order Rosales; family Rosaceae; genus Cotoneaster; species Cotoneaster glaucophyllus. The sequence goes on from CM070063.1 coordinate 21,852,899, forward strand.
TCTTGAACTTTGAAGCCGATTCCAACATTAAAAATGTGGAATTCCACCTAGTAGGGACATCCAAAATCACAAGCTCTTTGCTCTCTATTCTCAATTTCTCAACACACCTTTTAAAGCTTTCAAACCTTTGAGGGGAAGATCTTACATACCTAACCGCATTACGAATGCTTTGTATAGCTGTATTCAACAATTTTATCCCATCATTCACAGCCAAATTGAGGATATGAGCAACACACCTCATATGAAAATATTTTCCATCATGCAGGAGTACATTAGGAATCCTCCACCCACTTATTCGATGCACCTAGTCCCTTAAACCGGAATTATTTGTGGAAACATTGTCAACCGTAATAGTTAACACTTTCTCTATACCCCACTCCACTAAACATTCCTCCAAAAGTTGAGCAATGGATTCTCCTTTATGATTTGGAATGACACAAAAATTCAAAATCTTTTTATGTAACATCCAATCATCATCAATAAAATGGGCGGTGAGAACCATGTAATTGGTTTGTTGAATAGAAATCTACGTATCTGTTGTTAGACACACCCTAAATTTCTTCAATTTATCCTTTTCGGAATAAAACAAGCTAAGTACATCCTTAGCAATTGTCTTACGACTAGGCACTCTCCACATAGGACATGCTTGCATGCAAAACCGGAGAAAACCTTCTCCTTCAACAAAAGTAAAAGGCAACTCATTTGTAATTATCATCTCAACACAAACCTTAGTTACTTCATCTTGAGAAAAACCTATAGCTTCCAACTTATCTTTCGTGCCGGCAAAGGTTAAGATCTTTTGCCTATTTGCGGCAAATATTTCCTTATTAGTACCATAGCTTCTACATTTTGGTATATGGTTTCTTAAATTAGTTGAACCATTTTTATTCGGGTCGGCCATATAAATAAGAGAATCATTACAATTAATGAACATAAGGGCTAAAGTGATTGAAAAATATGACTACCTACTTCTGATGCTATACTTGAAGATGAGTTTGTTTGATCATGAGGGCTATTTGATTTTGATCACATTGAGTTTGAACTTGAGCTTGAGGCCCTTGAGACCTTTGATGCCTTTGGCTTCATCTAATTCACACAAACTAATAAGAGGATAGTAGTTAGTACTACAAACTTATACAAAAGTAAATGTTAATTAAAATCTGGAAGGCCAATGATACAAAATAAAGACAATCTGGAAGGCCAATCATCCTTTACAGCAAGATAAAATCAAGTCTCCCAACATTGAATTACAGCGCACCTATTTATAATAACCTAATCCTACAACTACTCCACTCGTTTCACTGAATACTGACTGAAAGCCAACCAGAAATACTAAACAAAAAGAGAACGTATAGCTACCATTTTATCAGGCAAGGCATAGAGTACTCGCCACTTTGATTACCTGCCAATCAAACAGAGACCATCCTAAGCAACCTCTCACTCTTGTCCTCCATGGCTCAGATCAGTCCATGTACTTTTTAGTCTCCAACTTAAACATATACACTTAAATATTATAGCACTACTTCTTCCATAAACCCATCTACTTTCAAATTTTTCCTTTTTTTTTTTATTTTTTTTATTTTTAGAATTTTGATTTTTCTTTCAATTGAGCCTTGCTGCAGAGAGCAGTGCAACAATGGTCCAAACAATCACAGAGAGCAAACATTCAAACAACTACAGAGAGCAAACATTCAAACCAAACCTCTAAAATTGTATTAAACGTGAGAGTGTGAATGTTAAACATTAAGAAATTGAAAGTGAAAGTGTGAGTGTTAAACATTAAGAAATTAAACTTGTAAGTGTGAGTGTTAAACATTCCAACTATAATTCTCCACAGATTTTAATTTCTTGGATCGTGAATAAACCCTCCAACTCACATTAAGAAATTGAAAGGCTTGACAAGCCCCAATTTTCACAACAAAGAATGAACACATATTACTTTGTTAATCATGGATTTAATTTTTCTGCACATTTTGATCCCAACAGGTAATTAGCCATTCACAAAAAAAAAAAAAAAAGATAAATTTTTTTTTAAATATATTGGGTAATATTAACCAAAATTCAATACAATCATATATAAAAAAAATGAAAAAAAAAACCCTAATTTTAAACAAAATGAATGAAGAAATGAATTGGGGGAAACACATGGGTTTCAATCGAAGTTTTCAAACAAGAAATAATAGAGAATTTTTGAAGCACCTGAGTCACTTCCGACTGATGCCGATTACCGATGAGAGAAGTAATAACTCGCCCAGTGTTCTGACCTGTTTAAGACTCGGGCTTTAGAGGTTTGGTTTGAATGTAGAACATAAAATTAAACGTGAGAGTGTGAGTGAGACTAACATTTTGCTGTGAGTGAGAATGGTCACCCCTGGGAATGAGAGACAGAGTTTGAGAGAGTGATTGAATTAAAGACCGAGAGAGAGAGAGAGAGAGAGAGAGAGGAGGCTGCGCGAACTGGGAGTGGGAAAACAAGAGAGACCGAGAGAGGAGGAGGACCTATGTTTAGGTTACACTTAGGGTAAAACGGTGGCGTTTTAGAATTAGGATTAATAATTAATAAAATAGCAAAAAACGACGTCGTTTTGAACAACTTCGATTCGGTTTCCGAACCCCAGAAATCGAAACCGAACCAGACAGATTCGGTTCAGTTCGGTTCAACAGATTCGGTTCGGTTTTTTTTTTGGTTCTATTTTTTCGGCCGCGGTCCGATTTTTGGTCGGTTTTTGTTGGTTTTCAGTTTTTCCAACCCACCCCTACCCTTTTCTACCTTTTTCTATGCATGAGTGCTTTTCTGTTGCATGTTTACAAGATGAATGCATGAATCCTTAGGTAACCTTCTTTTTGTTGTATAATGTAGGACAAAGTAGGACAGTGGAAATTAGATTATATAGCGGAAACAATAACGCATAAAACTTAAATTGAAACTGAGTTTGGGAACCATCCTTTCTATTTATGCTTTTGTTTTGTGGAATAGTATATTTTGTTGTTGCATGTTTCGTTAACTCAAACTTTTAAATATGCGCTTTTCATTATGCACAGTGTGTTGATGTGAAGTGAATTAAACCTAAATAATGTGCATCTTTCGTCAAAATTATTCATGCATGACTTGCAATATTAATGGTGTTAGGCGGTGCATTAGTTTTGGCCTTTGAATATTTGCTCTCTTTTTAGCTTCTCTCTAATTGTATATCTGTATATATTTTGTCCTCCTTTCTGTAGGTTCTGTTTTGGTCGTTGGGTCCTGTATTATTGCCCAGTAGCATTTGCACGAGGATGCATTCTCGTCTCTATATCAGTTAGATTTTTGGACCTTTAAAGAACTATCACCTTTTTCATTTTTGTTTGCTCTTTTGTGGCCTTGCACATGCAATCGTCGATAATGCTTTTTGGGATTATGGATGCATCGTTATTTGATCTTTATGCTGGTTTCCTTTATCATAATTTTTTAACAGTTGTCATTTGCTTTATGCGTACTTTTTTTCCTCTGCACTAAGAAGCGACACTGTCTAAGGAATCAACTCCAAATTAACTGTCTCTATTCTTCATTTTAATCTAATCAGATTAGGATTGTGTTTTTACTGTTGTGTTTACGGTGTGTTTGTGTTTTTAATGACCTGCTTTAATGAGTTGTGGTTCACTGTTCATTTCATATGGTTAAGATGATTGTTTGGTCGGTGCATTGCTTTTATTAGATTTTTGTTTATGTAGTTTTCTGTCTAGAAGAACTTATCCAATTACAACGTATTAACCGCTAATGCACCTTTCTTTTATCAAATCTTAGGGACATGTCCGTAAGCAACGCCATGGAGAAGACGAAGGTCCATAGACCGCTTCTTTGATAGATTCTCAACAGTGATTTTCCTGCAAAAGCGAAGAATGCATCAAAACCAGTTCATTGGTTTTTCACTGTTCTATACTAAAAGACTACTTCGGGGAATTACGTCGCTCTTTGATTTGAAGAATAAGGCCGTACCGGGATGCAGATATACCGATGGTTAGACGACTAGCAAACATCCTATAAAAGAAGTTTATTTCATGAGGCTAACTCGTAGCGTTCTCGCCGCTGCGTTAGAGAGAACTGGGAACTGGTTCTGCATTGGAGGATTCAATGGTGGAATCTGCGCTTCTCTTTCTTGATGGAGCAGTTTTGTTATGATTTTGCATCTTACTAACTTAGCATTCATGCGGCAAAATGCCTTGTAACTTTGTACTCCAATTCCGAATCTCATCGTCCACCTACAAGACTGAGTTTTGGCTTTCGTCTCAGTACGTGTATTATTCTGCATTTTCCCAAAAGAACATTCATTCATTTCTTTCTTCCCCGTCGACCACGACGACGGAAGATTTCCTTACGATAGCATATTTTTATAAAGTGGCACATGTTCTAGTAGATGCTTACCTCACTTATCCCTTTCAACTTCCCTACATTAAAGATTTAGGAAATATATAGAAAAATAATTTTAAAGTAGGATGATCTAAATTTACAGTACTTTAATCAAGTATTAAAACAAAACAAAAATTGATTAATGGTAAGACTAAATGAATTTCTAATTAGCTGCGAGCGGATAAGCGGGAAATGGAAGAGGGTTCCAGCCTCCTTCCTGCCCCTTACCCCTGGTGTAAATCGGCTTGGATTCTTCTGCTTTCTACCCTTACACCGAGAAGGCTGGTGGACCATAAGATAGAGCTGGAACCGGAGGCTTTGCGCCCGAAAATTGCCCCCCAAACTATCAGACCTAAGGAAGCAACTTAAGTAGCTGATCGATGCCGCATCTTCTGGTCTTGGTTCCTTTCGGACATGCGAGGGGATCCTATTTTCTTCCTTCTTTTTTTATGGTTCATGTGCGTGTAGGAGTTGGAGTAATCATTTTTTGTCGAAGCGAAAGTACCATATGATAATACCAATGGATGATGAGTGGCATAAGCCTAAGTCTTAGTCTTTTCTTGGAATTGACTTAGTAAGAGCACCCAAGTCGGGACAAGAAAGATATGAATTTTCGTAGGAGCAAACTTCGTAATGAGAGAAAGCTTCCTTGAGTCGTTGTCCAAGCATGAACTGCGCAGCCCCTTGCTCTAGTTGAGTTACTTTGAAGTCCACTTAAAAATTCTAGCTCTCGGAAGTCCTTTTCCCAAGGGCTTTACTATTATTCGTCGGCATTTACGGGGATGCCGAGCTCCCGAAGATGCTGAATAAACTCTCGCCACACTTTGCCCTCCAGACGATTAATCAATGAGTTTTTTTAGCGCCCTCATTCTTTTTGGGCGCCCCTCATGTTGGAAATGTGCCCTAAAACCAATCATATGATGATACTTTACGGACATGTCACATGTTAAACTAATCTAGTTTAATATAAAGGGCAAAGATTATTGTTTAAAGCTGTCTCATATAAATGTTATGTGCTTAAACGATAAGTCCAAGGAATATGCTATTGGGAGAATGTGATCTAAAGAAGTTAGATTCATGAGACCATTCTCTTTCATATACATATCCTAAAAGTTCCTGATCATAGGATTGCCGATTGGGCATTGACAGTCCGTTAAGATCAGTATGTGCTATGTCTTCTCTTAGGGAGAGTGACTGGTCTCGAGTTATTGGTGTGACTGACACCAAGACAAGCATGTAGGTGCTCGATAGAGAATGAGTCCACTAAACGCGATCAACGAGGAGTTCTCATATTCATGTCATATGAGAACTCATGGTTGGGATAATGCAAAGTAGTCCTTTGACCTGAGGCATCACAGTTGTCTTGTGGTTAGGTCCTTGATCTTTGACCATGTCAAAGTCACTCCGTCAGAGGGTGTCCACGACATAGTTGGGGTTAAGCCACTTAGCCATGGAGGCAAGTGAATGCGCAACAAGGGATCTCTAACCTTCAAACCGTTTGAGGGAGAATACTCTATGATATGATTAAGAATCTCTGGCCAGAGTATGAATGAGATTGAGGAAGTCGTTCCAAATCACATTCAAGGTAATCATATAAGTAAATGAATCACATTGGATAGTAGACATGAATAAACTATCAAACCAAACAATGTGGTCAAGAGTATTGTATTAGAGAAAGACCGTATTGCATTGTAATCCTAAACTGAATAGGTTCTCCACCTCTTCTGATTAGCTTGGGTAGCCATGATACACTGCTAGGTGTCACTCACGGTTTGTGGAAGCCCTATAGATGTATAATCATTTAAGGGAGAATTGAAAGTATGTTTCAATTCACAATCGATCGTTAAGAGTAACAATCGCCCACTGCCTCGCTAAAAGGAACCTAATGGATCGCACACCGTGTAAGGTAATGATTGAAGGATATAATGAAGATGAGTAAGGACAATTAAATAGTTTAATTGTATGTGGCAAGGATAAATTAAAAGTTAATTAATCTAGAACGAAAGGTTCGTTTTAGGCCTTAAGTTAGTTTTGGGTTTCGGGACACAAAAGGGTTTTGATCCACAAGGCACATAAGGTTTAAGTTGTGTGACAACTAAAACAAAATGGGCAATTAACCCACTAACAATAGGGAGGCCGGCCATGATTAGAGAGGGAGTGGGTTTTGGACTTATTACAAGTTTGCCACTCCAATGAAGGGAGGTATAAATGTGACTTTATAGCTTTTTCTTCATTAGGGTTTTCTTTGAGGAAAGATGAGAGTTTTTGGCTCTCTCTTTCTCTCTAGGGAGGCCGGCCACCATGGGGGAGTTTACTAGCATCTAACTCCTCCATGGCCACTCATCTTCTTCCTCAACCATCCTTGGTGTCGAAACTTAGAGGTCTCCAACTTTGGTGACTTTTGGAGAAACCTATTCTTCCATCCACATCCAAGAAGGCATGGATCCAAGAAGCAAAGTTCTTCCACCTTCATCCATGGAGCCAAGGAGCAAGGTGACAAAGGAAGAAGGCCCTCACATGGGTGATTAACCTTTGCTAAGCAAAGAGGTACTTCAAAGGTATAAAGTTTCTCAACTCTTTCTCTTAGATCTTGAGTTGAGTCTTGGTTCACCATTTCTACTAGGCTTTGAATTTCATGGATAATGTTTTATTTTTGAGTGCATACAAGCATGATTCCGCCTTTAATTGTTAATTGCATGCCATAGATGTTGCTCAAATGAACATGTTTTTCACAAATTATCCTTCACCTCATAATTCTCATATATATTTGACTTCCCAAAAAAGGTCTTTGGCAATCTCAATCCTATTCTTCTGCTTCTCCGTTTGGATACATGGTAACATGTCCCTGCAAGGGAAATGATGATGGGCAAACTCTTTCGAGCGGGGGTAGCATTCCGTAAAGCCGTCCTGCCTGTCCTGTTCAGTTAGTTGCATATTGGTAAGCATGATTGTAGATCGGGCTATCAAAAACGGGGTCATAAGTGAATTACGAGTCGGACCAATTTGCGAATCGAGCAAGCTCCCCTTGCATGCAATGAGATGAATTGATCGATTCATCGGATCCTAGGTCAGGACTGACGGGGCTTGAACCCGCAGCTTCCGCCTTGACAGGGTGGTGCTCTAATCGATTGAACTACAATCCCAGGAAAATTAGGTTCAGCTCTATCTCGATCTGGCACTTGATATGTTTATGCTTCAGCCGCTGCTTCAATTGGTTCCGGGTAAAATACAACTCGGGCAACTGACCGTCTGTATCTCCAACGAATGGTTCTGCTCCTTTATTTCCCACTGCTACCCCAGCTATTTGCGCTTGGACTCGGGAAACTCGATCCATCGGGTATGGATCCTTTTAGCACTAGATAATAGGCATTCTAGTATGGCAGGAATACTACTTTATAGGCCGACCACTACATAGGAGCGACATCGAAGCCAAGCCGTATAAAGGCAAGCAGCCCTTATAGCATAGCAATAGCAAACGGCCTACTTATAACCTTTTTTTTCCCCAAAAATACAGTTTTTTCGGGTGTCTCAGAGCGCGGTGAACACGGGTTCTGACAATAAATACGGTGTTTCTGGCCCCTAGATCTATGTTGCCCCAGAGGTTACGAAGTAAAGGCTGCACATGAATGGATGATTGGTCCGTCGTCGATCCTGATTGCGATCCAATTAAAGTCTCCTTGCATGTAAGTTTCGTCTAGTTCCCTCTCAGCTCTTTCTCATAAAAATGGATAATATTTTTTTGGGTAGTGTAGAATATAAAAATATAAGTATAGGCTTTCTTCCAATATAAACTCTCCGGGCAAGAGTAATATAAGGCAAGTAAGTTATAGGTGTAAAGCCAACAAGTCTCTTTTACACTTGAAAAGATGACTGACAATACCTATCATTCGTCCTCTTCTTATTCAGTAGAGTCATTTTCATCCCCCTTTACGCGAGTTATAGTGCCCTGTAATCGAGTTGGATTCCCTTTTTGTTCCATTCTTCCTATTGGCTGAGTAGTTTATAGTGTAAATTGTAAACAAAATAGCTAACAAGTCAGTGTAAGAAAAAGAGTGAGTGGGATAATCAATAGAAAATATCCATTCATTCGGACTCCCAGTAAAAAAACGTATTCATATTGCTTTATATTGGGCCATAGCTAGCAACTCACCGTACCAAGTGCGTTCACCCCGGAAGGATACCCTTTGTCTATGTCAGCCAAACCAGATGGGACGAGACTAGTTCGATTAAGAGATAGAAGATGATCATCCTGGAAGGCACCTTGTTGATTCCCCCCGTGCAGGTTTCCATAGGAGTATCTAGGAGGGTCGTTGGAATTTAGCATGCCGATTTTCTTGCGTGTGTTGTGGATGTTAATTTCAGTGATTCGGTGTTACAAGATGTTCCCACCACTTATGACGATGAATATAATAATGTTTCAAGCTTTTTACTATTTTTAAACAACGAAAACAGCCCTCATCAGACATTTGAAATGTTATCCATTTTTTTAACAAAATATTCCCGTTAGTGGTGTTTTTAGCTCACATATAGCAGCTGAGACAAATTATCATCAAATTGTTATGGTAGTTTTTCTTGCTGATCGTGCCATTGTAAAGCAATCACTCTGTTATAAACCCGCTCATAACTGGGTAAGCCACCTATATATATATATAAGAGTATGCAATCTTTCGACATAATTCTTTTTGCATTTTCTTGCTGATTTCAAAATTGAACTTTTCTCCATTAATTAACTTTTGTCCGTTGTTTTGATGAATGCTTTTATTAATCTTTGTTTTTATAGGGTTTGATCCAAAATATGTTGATTTTGGCTTAAGAAATTCCCACGAGCTAAACCCATCCCCGCTTATTTGGATCGTTTATTAAATCCCACAAATTCTCAAAGCTGTTTACAATTTAAAAACAAATGTTAGATCGTATAATTCAATGATGGCGTTAACTTCGATGGGAGCCAAAGTTGATCTGTCGATCAACAAGGGTCAAAGTCCTTATGTTTCTAAGATTAATGGCCAGGTGTATCATTTGATGGGTTCTTTGTTGCCTCTAGAAGGTGACAATCCTAAATTTGCACAACTGTACATTTATGACACTCAAAATGAACTCAGTAATCGTATCAATTGTTTTGGTGGATCAGAAGCGTCGCAAAAACTTGATCAACATGTTGTTGATGGCCTCACTAAAATGTTAGACAAGTGTAATGAGGTTGTTCAGCTTTTTAGGCTCACTAGAGATAGGATTGATGAAGGGTCCACAAGGCATTTACGTTTGTGTTTGTACAGTATGCATGGCAACCATGAAGTGTAGTATAAACTACCAGCGTATGATGAGATAGGTGGCTTGATAGTTGAGAATATCGACCAATTTCACACCAAAAGAGATATAATTGTGGAACATAGGACATATGAGTATAAGAAAGGCCTTCCTTGGAATCCAAATTTTAAAGGAAAAAACCAAAGATTGGGGAAGTATCAATGAGAGCGTTTATGGGTTATCAAATTTAGGATAGACCAGGACACAATGACACCCTGTTAAAAGGCGGCATATTTTTTCAACAATATTTAGTTGATGCATATGCCACACTTGAAAAAGATAAGTTAGATTTCATCACGGCCAATCAAGATTTTTTAAGAATAGAAGGTCTTAAAGGAATTCATGAAGCACTCAAAGCGGGAAATGCAAGCCGTTCTGCTGTTGGCAAGAAGGTCATTTTGCAAACTTCATTTACTGGAAATGTCAGATATATGATAAACAATTATTAGGATGCCATGGCTATATGCCGTCACTTTGGAAATCCTAATTTATGTGTCACTTTCACCTGCAATGCTAAGTGGCCTGAAATTATTAAAGATTTGTGTGATAAACCTAATTGTAGAGCTGAAGCCTGATATAATTTTCAGAATTTTTAAAGCAAAGCTTAACCACATGAATAAATACATTAGATCAGGAAAACCTTTTGGCGATGTAAAATCTAGTTAGTTCATTACTCTTGACCAATTTTTTTTTCTTTATTTGTTTCTCTGTCTTCGCACTGCATGTCCAAAGTGTTTTGTTTTGATGTCTCTACATTTTTTTTAAAAGCAATGATTTACATGGTGGAGTTCGAAAAAAAAGAGAGGTATTCTTGATTGTCATATCTTGCTTTGGGTCAATAAACATTATAAATGTCATTCTCCCTATGATATCGATTCTATCATTTTGGCTGTGATTCTTGATGAAAAATGTGACAAGGCTGGGTATGATGCAGTTTCTCAATACATGATCCACGTGCCATGTGTTCTTGCGAATCAATTTTCACCTTCATGAAAGAAAAAAAGTGTTCAAATTTTTTTTCTAAACTTGTCACAAGTTAAACCACATTTTCTGTTGATGGTTTCGCTGCATATAAGTGCCGAGAAATAGAAAATCTGTTATTCTAAATAACACAATCAAGCTTGATAATGCATTTGTTGTCCCTTACAATCATGAGCTATTATTGAAGTATCAAGCGCATATAAATGTTGAATAATGTTGTCAATCAACACTTATTAAGTATCTTTTAAGTACATAACTAAATGTGTTGATCAGACTAGAGCTGTTTTTGAGGATGAAGAGTTTGATGAGGTTGTAGCTTATCTAAATTGCACATATTTATGCCTTTATGAAGCAGATTGGAGATTGTTGTAGTTTCACATTCATTTTAGAGAACCATCAGTTGAGAGGTTGTATGTGCACCTTCCATATGACTAGAATGTTGTTTTCAGCGAGACCAGTGTTGTTAACCACCCTAATCTTGAAAGCATAATGTTAACACAACGATTTCAAACCAATGCTCAAGACCCTGATGCACGTAAATTATCTTATGTTGAATTTCCTAATAGGTATGTTTGGAAAAATTATAAGAAATAGTGGACCTCTAGAAAAAGTGGTAGATCTCTAGGTAGGGTTGTGTATGCTCACCTTGCTACTGGTGAATTATAGTATTTGATGTTATTGCTGAATTACTAGAAAGGTCGTTTAGTTTTGATCATTTGAGGACGATTAAAGGCGTTCTTGAACCCACATTCCAAGTTGCATGCACCTCGCTTGGTTTGTTGGGAGATGATAGAGAATGGCATAACACAGTGTTAGAAGCGGTTGTCACTGCAATATCCTTTCAATAGAGACAATTTTTTGTCACTTTGGTTCTCTTTTGTGATGTTGCTGATCCATCAGCTTTATTTGAAGTACATTGGAAGACAATGTGCGATGACATTTCCAAAAACATGCTTAATGCTTTTGGTTTGCAAGATGTCTTTAAATACCATGATGAACTTAGAAATTCTCTTTTGTATAAGTTAGAAAAATTGTTTGCGGTTTCAAATAGTTCTCTGTCGAAACATCATCTATCACAACCAAACAATCTGATGATAGATATACTTAAGAATAGGAGTTTGAGAGAAGAGTTGAGTTACGACATTAAGTCACTGAAATAGGAGCACTCGCTCCTAATTGGTTAGTTAAACAAAGAGCAAAAAAATGTATGTTTATAACATCATGGAAATAATTGAGAACAACAAATCTGACCTTTTTTTTGTGCATGGTCATTGTGGAATAGGCAAAACTTTTTTGTGGACCACCATCATAGCTAGAATTAGATCACAAAATCAAACTATTTTAGTGGTGGCTTCATCTGGAATTGCCTCCCTCTTGCTTTCTGGTGGAAGAATGACTCACTCTAGATTTAAAATTCCTATTAAGGTTACAAATTGTTTGGCTTGTGAAATTAAAAAATGAACCCATCTTGCAAAACTAATTACTGATGCTACTCTCATTGTTTGGGATGAAGCTCCCATGAATCATAAACGATGTTTTGAAACTCTAGATAGGTCTCTCTGTGATATTCTTAAAGGGTCAAAACCAGGTTCTGATCATTTGTCATTTTAGGGGTAAACCAATTTTTTTCAGAAAAAAATTTAGGCAAATTCTTCCTGTTGTTCCAAACGGAAGTGTTGCTGACATTGTTGAAGCTTCATTGACAAGTTCATACATTTGGTCTTATTTAACTATATTTTTTCTCAAGCAAAACATGAGGCTTTCGAAAATAGGTTTGGACGAAGAGGAAAAACAAGAACTCGCTAATTTTGCAAGTTGGATATTAGAAATTGAAAATGGTAATGCTGCTAGATCTATATCTTCAGTTAATGAAGAAAGCTCTTGGATTGAGATTCTAAAACGATTCCTTATCTGTTTTGATGAAGATCCCATCAAAGCCATGGTTTCAACTGTATATACGAATTTTGAAACGAATTTTCGAGATGTGTCATATTTGAAAGAAAGAACTGTTGTGACACCGCGAAATGGTACAACGATTGAATTAAACGATTTTCTGTTGGGTATGGTGCCCGGTAAAAGTCGTACCTATCCCAGTTTTGATTAAGTGTCTTCTTCAACGAAAATTTAAAAAATTTATATGTTCTTTATCCGATAGAATTTCTGAACCAACTTGATTTACCTGGTTTATCGCACCGCAAGTTGGCTTAAAAGTTGGTACCCTAGTGATGTTGATTAGAAATTTAAATCAAAGTCGTAGGTTGTGTAATGGAACACAATTGGGTGTGATGCAATTAAGTGACATAATTGTAGAAGCAAAAATCATAATAGGAAGCAACATCGGTGAAAAAGTTTATATCCCCAGGATAATTACTGAATCATTTCAGCATAAATATCCCTTTTACTCTGCGAAGTTGGCAATTTCCTTTGAAAAGTCAAGGACAATCTTTGAAAATTGTTGGGCTGTTTCTGTCACAGACTTTTTTTCTCATAGACAACTATATGTTGCCCTGTGCAACGTCACCTCAAAAAAGGGTATCAAAATTATTATTGCTTACGATAGTGACATGCGTCACGTTTATACAAAAAACATAGTTTATAAAAATGTTTTGAAACATTTACGTGAAGGTATGCGTTTGGGTTATTATTTTGTCCATTTGTTTATTTTTGTAAATATGAGTCAACCATTTCTTTGATAAATGAGCTTATTCAATTTTGAATTTAATTTGCTTCCGAATTCTTTCATTTCTCTATATTGATGAAGACAATGCCAATTCGTTTTCTGAGGTCGTACTAGCCAGGAAACACACTCCAAATCAGAGTTTGCAAAATATAGGTGACAAAGAGCTCGAAGATGATCCTCAACCTACAAGTCTTGATTGTGTGTTCATTGATAAACATGTAAGATTTTTATACCTTTTTACTTATCCTTGAATACTAGCATTTTTATGTCTCCAAATGTGCACACTATGTTCTTAGTACAACCAACTTTTGTAATCAAACATATCCTAAAGTTCATAAACAAACTACTCTGTGCATTTCGTTGCCCAATTCTCTATAGCCTGCAGATAATTAACATTTGTTTGGTTAATTGTTTTGCTAGATTCAACCTTGGGCCTCAACCTTAATTTTTATGCTGGATTAACAGATTCATGCAGATGGAAAACAAATGAAAAATCCATTTTCTCCACATAATAGCATGAATTAGAATAAATTTTGTTCTTTAAAAAAAAAAAGATTCAAAGTTGGCCATGGACACTTTTACTCTCTTTGGATTTCACTGGAAAGATTATTTTTTGTTCTGTTTAAGGAAGACTTTTTAACTATACAAATGAAACTAAGTATGAATTATCAATTTTTTTCCCCTTAAGTTGGTTTCTTTGTTTTTAACCTATACAAATGAAACTAAATGTGATTTTACAAAGTTGCTTCGATTGCTGCCAATTTGATTCTGAAATCAATCTCCACTGTTGTCTTGCATATAATCTTAAATGCATATCTATAGCCATGATTGTATTATACTTACTGTTAACGTGATTCTTAAACCATCTGTGTTGAATATTCTCCTGCTATTTTAATATTCTATCTAATTTTGATTTTTTCCTTCTAAAAAGGGAATGCGGTTCATGCAACCATGAACATTCGAGACATCCATTTTTTTTTACCATCTGAGAGTCGGCCATGTGTACGAAATCAGCAAATTGTTGTTGTTCCCAACATGACATCAAGCAAGGTTGTCCCTCATGCTACCATAGTTGAATTAAACAAGAAAACCATAATCGTTCATGTTGACAAAACAAGCCAAGAAATCTCAATGCAATGGTTCAATTTAATTGAGTTCGATGAGCTTCATAAGAGAATTGACAGGGATGCCGAGCTTACAGGTAACAAATTTAGTTTTAAGTGCTGATGCAAAATCTGAGATGATCATTTTAAATTTGTTGACTTCAGTGTGTACTCATTCCCACTGCTAAATATCGTTTATAGTTGTAATTGGTTGCTTGACGGCTGTACAGCCAACTGAAGAGTTCACTATCTAGAACACAAGAATTGTGAAGAAAAGAAATCTTAACCTGCAAAATATCAGGAAATTGTGCTTTCGTTAAATTCTTATTGCAATTTTCACATGTAACACTGTGTTTATGACATATAGAAAACTGTCACTTTTTTATTAATCACAAAGGAGAAGCAGTAAGGATCACCTTATGGGGAGAGACTGCAACAAGTTTTGAGGATAGTGGAATACAACCACTTTTACCACCCGTATTCGTTACTTTGACTAGGCTCAAAGTAAAGCAATACCAAAGTTATACCCCGACATACCTTATTTAGCTACTTCAAATTTCGATTTGTTGATTGTTATGTTTTATCTATAAGAAAACCTGTTCTTGAAAGCAGATGATCAACCGTTTCTGTTTTCAAGCCGGACATTGCACAACTCTTCGAATACAAACAAAAAGTAAATCAATAACACTTCTTTAATAACTTTTAGGGTAAATTACAAAAAACTACCTCAACTATTGGGTCATTAACAGTTTCATACCTCGTCTTTAAAAAGTTTCAATGTTATACATTATCTTCGAATTTGTTGCAATGTCATACCTTCCGTCAGTTGTCTGTCAATTATTCTGTCAAATGCTGATGTGGCATGTGACGTGGCATACTTTATATTAAAAAATTATTAAAAACTTAAAAAAATATTAATTAAATATTAAAAAATTTCTTCTCTTTTTTTTTTTTTTTTTTTTTTTTTTTCTCTTCTTCTCTCTCCTCCTCTTGCTTCTTCTTCTTCTTCTTCTTCTTCTTCTTCGTCCGTCCCCCCCCCATCCTAACCCCCTGCAACCCAGAAAACCCAGAAAGAAGAAGAAGACCACCCCCACACCCCCTTCCAAAACCCATCCCCCAACCTGGAAGAAGAAGAAAGAAAGAGAAAAAAAAAAAAAAAAAAAGCCAAACCCAGTTTCGTTCCCCCCAACCCAGAAAGAAGAAGGAGGAGGAAGAAGAGGGAGGAGGAGGAGAGAGAGAAGAAAAAAAAAAACAGTTTCGGCCCTCCCCCAAACCTGCCGAGAAGAAGAAGAAGGAGAGAGAAGAAAGAAAGAAAAAAAAAAGAAGGAGAGAGAAGAAAGAAAGAAAAAAAAGTAAGAAGAAGAAGAAGAAGAAGAAGAAGAAGAGAGAAGAGAGAAAGAAAAAAAAAAGACGAAGAAGAGGAGAGAGAAGAAAAAGTTTTGCCGAGAAGAAGAAGAAGGAGGAGAGAGAATAAAGAAAGAAAAAAAAAAGTTTTGCCGAGAAGAAGAAGAAGGAGAGACGAAGAAGGAGGAGGAGAGAAGAAGAAGGAGGAGAGAGAAGAAGAAAGAGAAATTTTTTTTTTAATATTTAATTAATATTTTTATAATTTTTTAATATAAAGTATGCCACATCACATGCCACGTCAGCATTTAACAGAATAATTGACAGACAACTGACGGAAGGTATGACATTGCAACAAATTCGAAGATAAGGTATAACATTGAAACTTTTTAAAGACGAGGTATGAAACTATTAATGACCCAATAGTTGAGGTAGTTTTTTGTAATTTACCCTAAATTTTATGTTTATATTTTCTCAATTAATCTATCTCACCCTAAACATGCACAAAACAAGTTTGAGCATATAAAATCATATGTTCAAATCCTACCCACCCTAGTTGAGATGTATGCAGGGCGTGGTATTAGTGCTGAGTTTGAGTTAAAAACGATTGACGAGTTGCTTTACTTGATCCTGCGTTGCACAAGGTTAGTATGTTATCCCCAACCTGTTAACAAAAATTGCCTCTTTTTAAAAGTTGATTTTTCGTCATGCATCTTGCTTAATTGTCTCTTGGTTTGTTTCTCTGTTAGTTTATACTTCATGTTTACGACATGATGGTTAAATGTCTTTAATGATTTGAGAACCCTATGATTTCATAATAGAATGCAAGTTTTGCATGCCAAGCAACTATTGTTGGATTTGATTTAACTAAGGGTTGGTGGTACAAGTCGTGCCCGTCTTGCCATAAGACTGTCAAGAAAACGTCAGGGTCGTTTGAGTTCCATGAACAAGATTTCATAAATAAAAAATTACTTGAACCATGACAATGTTCTTTTACACCTATTTTACATCTACGGTTATACTAAGTTGCTAAGATTCATGATTAAAAGTGTTTTTATATTTGTCATATTTTATGTAACAACAAGATTGAATGTGTGATGAAACTAACATTACATGTATTTGGACTTTATAAGAAGATCATTGTGCATATGTGATGAAACTGCCTATTTTTGTGTTTATGAATTGTTAATTTTGCTATGCCGAAGAATGTCTTTCAATATATCTTTATACTTCATGCTCATGAAACTGAAACTGCATCTGTAGCAATGTTGCTTTTCAGATATATGGCTTTGAAGTCAATGCATGTTTTACTCCTTAGCTTGGGGATCAAATATCTTTCTGAAGTGTTTAGGACTTGAGGGAAAACCTGTAAAATTTTGATGGAAAAAGTGCAATTTGGAATGACTTTGTTTAATAGGAGAAAAGTTTGCTTACAAATTCTCTAAACCTCTATAATTAATGAAAATATTTTGAAGAAAGCTCAGGAAGGTCTAAAAAAAGGTCATGAATTCACTCACTCTTCGAAAAATTTCATGTCTTAAAAGGTCCTAAGAGAAGCTTGAAATAGAAGAAACCCTGCATATTGTGGTGTTTGATTTGAGGGTTTCTATTCAACTTATAGATGAAAGTAAATTTCATATGCGTTGTCATCTTTGTTTTAAAAAGAATTTCGCAGACAACAATCATAGTGGGAGAGAGTTTTGTCATGCCAAAAGGCTCTTTCAATTCTAATACGGGTTTGTTTGTTTTGGTTAATTATATATAATTTTTGCATTGCAAAACTATAGTACTTTTTGGCTCCGGTATCTCAATGCATGGACTAGGCACTTAATGTAGTTTTATTGTATTTTCTAGATTGCTCACAAGATTGTTGTTGGCGGCAGTGATGGTTGCCTATCACAAGAATATCCTCTTCTCTTGCATAGGTTCAAAATCGATCATGTTGTGGAAGATAGCACGAATCAACACAACTTCTTGATAATAAGAAAGCACGCCAAAAAGCTACTTCGTGTGTCTTGCCACAGTTTGGTGATAGAGGACGGATATGAGGATACTTTCGTGGTGCCGTCGACTCTGAAAAATTTGGTCGGCGAAACAAAAAAGTTTCAGCTCTCTTTTGGAAATCAAAACAATGACTTTGGGAAGACAGACTTCATTGTTCATGGACTGCTTGAAGACCAAGCGCTCTCGAACACAATAATTGCTCAACCAAATCACAAACACCTGCTACCACCATTGAAAAACAGATTATCAGTGAAGCAACCCCTACCCCCATTGACGCCTTTCCAGTGACTAGATCATCAACCCCAATCAGTTGCGTCCAGCAAGACTTCAAAGAGAGTGTTGTTCCCTGAGCAAGCGGACAAATCTGACAGGTGAAGTTTTCATCACAATTAATGTTCTCATGTGTAAATCTTGATAAATACACTTGTCTCTCTTGGGTATAATGAATATGTTTTGCTGCTTATGAAAAAATGTTGGCCAATCTTTTCACATCACTCTTTTGCAACTTATTGTGTTTCTTAACCTTATAAATTGTACCTTGATTCACAGCAAAAAGCCTCGCGGCGAACAAACATAGATAACCAATTCTGCTAGAATTGCTAGAGAATTCACCAATTTGGTTGTCCCCAAAATTGAATCCACTGACAAAATGCCAATAGCCACACTCAGAACCAAATCTCAGGCCAAAAAACCAAATGTAAAATTACAATTTGTTTTTCACATACACACACCTAAAAAACATCCATGGTGGCAGCATTTATTAAACTATGATTTATGTTTTTTGCTATAGTGCGAAAGATGTCCACTCTAAAAAGAGTGAACGCCTAGAGTCTTCGTGAACAACTGGTGCAAGGCATTCTACATGTTTTTTTCTTTGAACATTTGTACTTAAAAACTTAGCTGCTGGAACAAGAAGACAAAACTTTTTATATTTTTTGTTAACTGCTAAAACAGATAACCGGCTTGTAGGACATATATTTTGCCATCTTAATTGCACGGTCAAAATATATGTGAACTGCATGTTGCTTCTATTTCTTGTGTTTCTTATGGAAACAAAGTATTTTTTGTGACCACATCTTTTGAAATCAGGAACGTTCAACTTCGTCTTGCTAACTGTACAATGTCTTTTCATGTCAGCTGAGTTGAATGTATATAAAAGCCAAGCTGCTTATCTTACCAACCCCATTCACTCATCTATCCATGTGTTCATTCATGATTGTGTTGAATTTATTCAAGTTAAATATGTCTTATTCATGCAGTTGAGGCCAAGGTTCTAAAAAACGCTAGGTGCTAGTCGGGTGGCAGGCTGTCGCCTAGGCGGGGTCTAGGCGGGCTCCTAGGCTGCCTAGGCGGATTTAGGTAAATTTCTTGTAAATAAATGCATATCGACACTTACAAAATATTATACTTGTATGAAATCTATAGATAAGATAATAAAAGAATGATAAAATGCAAAAAGAGTATCCAACAAGTCCAAAATTTAAAAACACATTAAGCATATATGTCATATAATCATATTGAGGAGTATTGTAGGATGACACATGTACAATAAGTTGACAATTTAAAACCAAATAAAATGCAAAATATGGTAATGTAAGGATTTTTTTTTTAATTTAAAAAAAAAAAACCGGGAGCCCAGCTGATTTTTCCAGCCGATTTGCAAGAAAACGCCTCGGGTCACCACCACCTAGGCCCTTTTTTAGAACATTGGTTGAGGCTAACACATTCATTTCTTCACTATTTATATTTTCTTTATATAAAATACTTATGTGCAATGTTAAACGTGTTAGCGTCAGATCTTATATTCGTGATAGATTGTGAGTCATGCTAACGTGTTACGTTTAAAATTGTCAAATTAAAAGACAAAGTAGAATTAAAACATAAAATTATTAGGGATGAGGTATTCTTTTTCATTTCTTGCTTTTATAAATTGCAGAAGAATTCATAAACTTCATGCCATAGCCAATAGATTTGGACGCAAATTCCTTTTCTCCATAGCCAAAAAAAAACAAAACATAAAAACAGAGTTTAAAGAAAAAAGCTTCACTAATCTTCATTATACTTCGAACAACCCCATTTCATTGAAATGACCAAATTAAATTAAATTCAAACAAGACAATTCACACCACTAGAGGCTGCGAAGGAGAATGCCTTCAAACGCGATCCCAGGTCCAAATGCCAAGGCAAGTCCCCATTCCTCTTCCCTCCCCTCCTTTTTCTTCAACTCCTCCCTCATATTTTCCATCACATAAAAAATGGTGTTGCTGCTCACATTCACATAGTCCATCAATGCCCTCCTGCTTCACTCCAGCTTATCACTGCTCAGCTTTAGCGTGCTCTCCAGCTTGTTCAGAATTGCCGGTCCGCCCGGGTGCACAGTCCAAAACAGCTCATTGAAGTCCTTCAGCTCCGCATTGGCCGCCACAACCAGCTTCTTGCAAAACACCTCTATGTTTTCATCGATTTTCTGAGGCAGGTCCCTCCCAAGCTTGAAGTTAATACCTTCCTCGAACAGCCTGCCGTCGATCACATTGTGCCTCCGGGAGGAACTGCTGGACGGCATAGTTGAGCTCCATGAAAGGAGACTCTTGCCCTGCTATTGGGTTGCTACCAATGATCACAGCTGCAGCTCCGTCCCCGAATAGCACTGCCCCTACAAGGTCGTAAGGGCGCGCCTTGTTGGGGGGCCGGAAACCAAGGATTGTGGTCTCGGAAGTGGTTAGCAAGACGTGACTTCCTGGATTGTTTTCAGCTATGTCTTTGGAAATGCGGAGGCCAGTTACACCACCATAACATCCTAGGAAGTAGAGCATGACACGGCCAACGTCATTCCTTAGGCCGAGCTTGCTTGAGAGGTATAGGTCGCCGCCAGGGAGTCTGATTTCACTTGAGGATACGTAGACAATGTGAGTGATATCTTCAACTGGCCTTCCCCATTCCTTGATGCAAGAAAGGCTGGCTTCCAAAGCCATCTCAACCACCGCAGGGTTTGCGATTTCGAGGCGCTGTTTGATGGTGGCTGTGCCTTCTGTTGCTATCTCAGGGTATTTGTCTAGGATTTCCTTGGACATCACTGTGTATCTAGTCTTCACAGTAGTGGTTTTGCCTAAAAAAACAGATAAATAAATAATCACATAACGCTTCTAACCTGTACATATTATGTATACCACATTTATTTAACCATATCTCTCGCAGAGGTGCAAAATAAAGCCATCAATGAAATTGATAAATATGGTACAAATAGTTCTATGAGTTAGTCAAAAAAGTAATTTAGACACAAGCAAGTAAAGAAAGAAACATAAAACATATATAACATAAGCAAGTTTGCTTACACAGGCGCTCTAGTTTTTCCTTGACGGTGACGTCTTCACATTACGTGTCACGAATGTGGCCCTCGACCAAGCAATCCTGCGGGATGAGTTGGCTCGGGAAAGCCTTGCCCAATGCAAAGACGGTTGCCTTCCCCGGTGTAGGAGCATACCTAGTTGGGGCATGGTATTGCTCTTAAGAACCATTAGTACCGTTTCTCTTGACTTTCGACATCTTTTACGGGGATGAGGAGGGTCAGAAAAGGAAGCTTTGTGAGTTTGGGGAGAGCTCAAAGGCAATGTGCATATAAGAGGGAGATTTTGGAGGGTGTTCGACAAGAGTTGGTTTCAAAGGGAGAGTCGCATGAAAAGAAAGAGATGTCTATTTTATTGTGGTTTGGTGATTTTATCTATGACTGTTCCAAGGGGGGAACAGAACAGTCTTTTACTTTTGTTTTGTTTGGTAAAAGGGTGAAACAGTACAATTAGTAAAGAGCATTTTGTCCTTTTTGTTTTTGTTTTTTTGCCATCCAGGCATTGGCAAGCTGTTAAGGATTGGGTATATCCTTGTTAGAGCCTTGACAATCAAAATAGAATGATCTGAAAAAAGCATTTTCGTGTGCCCCTAACAAGGGAGAAATTCTTCAGTCCCTAACACGGTTAACCGTATTCTGAAACACGAAAAAAATCATTGGCTTATCAAATTATCTATCCAGCCAGACACTCATACATTAGCACCAAACACAAGGGGGTGGGATTGTGTGTGCGATTAAATGGCTAACTTGCCCAATCGTCCAACCGCACACACGAATAAGAACTTCTTATAATAAGGTAATGCAAAGTTGAAATATATTAACCACCTGTAACAAAGATAAGATTAACAGTTTCTCCTGACAAACGTAAGGTAATGCAACACCAAGAATATTGGGTCTTACAGCCTGCTTTCTGGTTAGTAAAGCAAGGGCATGCTTCACCCTCTAAATCTGTGTGATTTCACTCCACAATTCTTGGCCATGTCCATTTTGTACGCACTGCACTTTCCGTTGAGGGGCCAACTGTTCGTGGGTTTTTATTTTCAAGCAGGTGCGGTTCTAACTGGGCATGAGTTTCGTTCAATGCAATTTGGAGTGTGGATGGACGGTACATGTCTATGTGAGCCGATGGTTGAGATGGGGGGTCAGGATGAAATTGAGAGAGAATGGTTAGCTGAATGCTGAGAAGATGTTTTAGGACGAGGGTGGTAACAAGTGTATTTACAAGTTTGTGACGTGATCGAGATGATCTTAAAAACCCACCAGTTAGCAGCAACAAAATTGTTCCACCTAAACACACAATGAAAACGAAGGAAAGTCGGATTCTGCATGTCAAGTTATTGTTGCTTCTACATACCATGTCGACAACGGCCAATATGAAGAAACTAAACAATCAGTAATTAGGAGATTATGTCTCAGACATATTATTGTTGAGAGAGGCTTATTCACCAGCTGTCAACGGCCTGGGAGGTATAGTTTTTGTAGGGGAATGTGATCAACTATTTCAATTTTTAGAAAGAAAAAAAAGCTTCCTTCAATGACTGAGTTTTGTTCAATGTTGACAACGAAGTATAATCCTGACAAAGAGAGATGCCGTTGATACAGCGAGAAAGAAAGAAAGCAATTGTTTCAAAGAAGGGTTTCAAATTAGGGGCATAGGTTCTCTGGAAGGTGAAAGTTTAAGAGGAAAGGATTCAAATCGGTAGGGGAGCATAAAGGATTTAGGATTGAGATACTAGAAATTCATTTTCTAGTTACTGGAAACTTAGATGAAGTTAAACTCTGACAAAACAATAATTCTTGAGATTTAAATTTCTCAGAAAATGAACAAGCTCTAAAATCAGTGAGTTGCAAACCTTGTTAGTTAGGATGCTTCATCCTTGGGAGCTCAAACGAGAGAAATCCATTAAGTTTAAATGATTAAGCAATCTATTACTGGATTTTATAAGTTTCCAAACAATGGAAGACGAAAAAACATTTAGTATAGACATTGGTGGAAGTAGTAGTTCCGGGAAAGGAATAGTAATTACCAGAATCTTCGAGCAACTTAGAACGATGGGCTTGATAAGCAGTTTAACTCGTGTACCATGCCAAGAACACAACTTTCGATGCGAAGGAATTTTTCTGGAAACTCCACAAGACTATACAACCATGTGATAGCCCATTCCATATATTGAGAACAATAACATTCATTCTGTTCAGCATGCTCCTCTGCACAACAAAAGAATAGGGTGAATTCATAGAATATGAAACATTAAGTATGGACTGCATATGGGTACTAAACTCTAAACTTATACAGGACACTAGTGCATGCTATGAGGATGCATAGAGACCACCAAACGTTTGAGATCCTTGGATATTTGTTTTTTGAAGGCATTACGCCCACGTACACCAAGCTTAAATCTGCCTAAAGGGTCAAGATACAAAGCCCTGAGTTCGGAAAATGACATTCCATGCATGACAGAGTATTCTGGTGTTCTTTTAGGGTCTGTCTAAATCTAATGGGTAATAAGTACAATGAACTTACAGTTGAGGTCTTGACCTCCGGGATTTGTCCAGCGACTGCATCCTTTTAGATAGAAACTCAGCTTCAACTGATTTTCCTGCAATCTCTAGTGCAGATTTTAAGGATCCTAAGCAGGGAAATTGCTGATAGCCTGCGTTCTCAACCAGTTCATAGTACAAGCCGAATGCTTCTGAAGGTTTATTGATATTACAAAGCCCTTCAATGACTTGGTTGAAAGTATCTATACTGACACTTTGATGCTTCTGCAGACTGAATTGCAACATTTTGCATGCGTCTAACAGCTTTCTTTTCTGGCAAAGAAAATCAACCACTTCTTCCATTTTAATTGAGTATCCATTCTCATGGAGCATCCCTACAATCTCAAATGCTTTGTCACGCAACCCACTGCTGAAAAGTAGCCTTACAAGATGTGTTGAGAGATTAATATTTTGTCTAATTTTTCTCTCCAGCATTAAAATAACACAATTGGCAGATTCAAGGGCACAATTCTTTTCTAAAAGTTCTGCAAGTATACAATGGAATGTAGACGTTTTTGGGAGATGAGAGCTTTTCAGCATCTTTTCTAGCGTCTGTTGAGCAAGAAGGGCCTTACCCTTCTGCAAGAGACCACCAATCAAGGATTCATAAATTTCGACATCAGGCACAAAATCCCTTCTAAGCATCCAGACTAAGAGTTCATACCCGGTTTCAAATGTACCTTCCTTACAATGGCCCATGATCAAAGTCTTATAGGACACAGGGTCTTGCGTTCCTCTTCTCATTAGCTGCCTAAACACTGCCTCGGCCTTTTTAATTTTCCCCTTACCACACAAATACTCAAAAATAGGGTTATAAGAGGCAACAAGAGGCTTACTACCGTCATCACTTAACAGTATTTCTTTCTTTGATAGCTCATCGAACAACTCCTCTGCTCTACTGTAATCCCCTCGTTGACACAAACTGCGTATCAAAACACTGTATGTAGCTGAATCTGGTGGGACCTTTAGCTCTGACATCTTTGCAAAAACCTTCAATGCATCATCCAAGTTTCCTGCATTGCAATGCGAATGCATCAGTGTGTTAAACGTACAAGTATAAGGAGTAAATTCTCCACCGCTCATCGTTCCTTCCAAAATGCCTTTTATCTTATCTAGCTTATGCGCTTCACAAAGCCCCTTAATTAGAGTATTGCACGTAATTCCATTTGGTTTCAACCCTTGGCTAGTCATCTCCTCCAAAACACATAAAGCCTCATCAATCTCTTGTTTCATACAATAACCTCTAATCAAGGTCGTATAAGTAACAATATTTGGATTCAAATCTGCACTTCTCTTACTCATGCCCTTCACCACATTATGGGCAATACCAACCTTCCCTGCTCTACACAACCCATCAACAAGAGTATTATAGGTAATGACATCCGGATCACATTTGAAACGCGACATTTCTTTGAAAAAGCGAAAACCTTCATCAACCATGGAGTTCATACAAAACCCTCTAATCAAAGTATTAAACGTACAAGTATCTGGTGTAGCTCCATACATACTAACCATTTCATCATACACATTCTTGGCCATATTGGTCCGCCCCTTTCTAAGCAAAATCGACAGCAGACTATTGAACGAAACAACAGAAGGCGAAACACCAATCAACTTCATTGTACTAAAAAGCTTTATAGACTCTTGGAACAGCCCAGCTCGACCGTAGTTCCTTATCAAGCTATTAAAGAATCGGTCCTCGAGCTTAACTGCCCCATTAGACCTCTTTTCAATCGAAAACAAGAAATTTCGAGCAGCATTGAGATTTCGATTGCGACCCAAGATTTCAAGCATCAAGAAGTAGGATTGGTCATTGTGAGAGAAACCCATTACCTCCGCCCACTTGAAAAATTGAAGGGCTTTGCTGGGGTCTTTGATAAGGTGGAGAGTTTGGTGCACTGTCGTTTTGGAGAGTGAGGAGGCGATTGTAGAGAGAGAAGAATCGAGCTCAGTTGACCACGGCATGGAGTCGATAAGCTTGGCCATATCCTTAGCCCTTTTGGTTTTGGGGGTTGACAATTTGGGTGGTTGGGTATTGTTCTGCAGTTGTTCATCGTCTTTGTGGTTCTGAGTTTTCTGAGAAGAACGGCACCTGGGTTTTCCAGAAGGATGTTAAGTTTGTGTTTGGCTGGTGAGAAAATCGGGAAAGAAAATAAAGTAGAAGTTTTGAGATGACGTACCTGAGAAGAGAAGCTGGCTGAGAGTAGAGGGTAGGGCTGGAGAATTGCCTTCTAAGGAGTGCCAATGCTCGTCTCTGAGAAATGGGATTGGCGGCCATGAATAGCTTCTGGTTTCAATTTTCTCTCTCTGCCACTCTTACTTGTGTACTACATGGGACCCAGGGATTCTCCGCTGTTACCAATCCCGATCTATCAGCCGTTGAGGCCGTCGGCGTCTTCTTATTCTGGCGCAAGAAAGAGAAGAAATAAAAAGGGGAAGAGAGCCAGAGAAGGAAGGAGAAAGAGAGAGAGAGGTGAGGGGGAATGGCAGAATCAGTGGGGGATGGGGGATGGGGGATGGAGAAGGATCATCGCCGGATCTGGATCCAGTGATCATGACTGTTCATTGCATATCGTGATCAATTTTCGTTAGATACTATTTATATTTAATTTTAAATTTTAAATTTTGAAGTAATTTTTGACCGTACAGTGTACGATGAACGATCACGATCATGAGATCTCTAGAATCCACAAGAAAAAGATCCGCCTAAGATCCTTTTCCTTCCATATCACCATATGTGACCCGTTAAAATTTCTCAAAACTCACACCTTCATTTTTACTTTTTAGACATTCTTATTAAATTTTTATTGTTGATCTTCTTCAATTTATTCGGCCTCAAACATTGTAAAGAGTGTGTATTAGAAATCTAGAAGTAAAAGAGGTATGATATCCACACATCTATTTTTACTTCTCACACTCTTCTAATTTTCGACCTTCGGATCGGATGAATTGAAGAAGATCAAATGACAGAAATTAACAAGAGGTGTGAGAAGTAAAAATGAGTGTGTGGATAGCACAACCCGAAGTAAAAATAGGTGTGTTAATAACACTACCCTCACATTATTGTGTGCGTTTATAACTTGAATTCGACCAATCCAACTCAACAACTCTGTACATGCTCAATTCAATTTTAAATTTGATTGGACATGTAAGATTAAGTAAACCCCAGACCGAGCCCAATCCCACCTCAACCCCAATATTTATTAAGTTGGGTTGATGCATTGTCCATCCATGTCAACCCAAACTCAATTTAAATTTTAGCTGAATTCAATAATCCACATAATATCGTATAAGTTACATATTATTGAGGCTAAAAAATGTCACGCAAGGCCCAAGAGGATTGAAGGCCTAAACTTTTTATATGGTCCATGCAATTTCATGCCAAATCCAATTTATATTACACGCTAAGCAAGGTTTTATTTAATTAACATGCCACGCCGAGCACATTCCTTTAAAACCAACATTTACGAAGCTCACATGGACCCTAGACATGTGGCTTAATGGGGCTTGCTTAAAGGTTTAGGTGTGGAAGGTTATAGAGGTCCACAAAGCCCATGGACAACTTTTCAATATTTGAGACTTTAGCCTTCTTAGTCCAAGAGAATGATCCCATGCTGGGTGAGCAATGTGGTATTTCTTTGCGCGTTATTTCAGTTGTGCACTGTCGTTAGCCTAACTCCACAACAACTTATATTTCCCTCACCAAAGTATGTCACCCTTTCCCAGCACCAAAACTTGTCTTCCTGTTAACCAATCTTTGCATTGAACTGTTTCACCTTTTAGCTCAATGAAAAAGTAAGCATAAAATGAACTCTTGGCTTTCGCCATTAGGGAAAGATCTAATGATTTCCTACCAAAAGTGTATTTATCATCTTTGACCTTTACATCCCTTTATCTGCTGGAAATAAGCTACTATCAGCGCCCCATTTTGTTTGCTGGACATAATGCAGCTTCAGTTCCTTATTTTACCCGCTGGGGACAAGTTGTTTCCAGCACATCCTTTTATTCAACATAAAATAGGGATAACCATCACCTAATATAAGTTGGAAACCCATTTTAGAAAGAATGGAAGAGACCAATTCAATTACAGTCAAGAAAGACACACTATGCTCAGCTGCAAGCAATGAGGACGAACATCTCCCTTAACTACTGGAAATCACTCTTGCCTGCTGCAGGCTTCCGGCACCAGCCACAAGCCTAACCCTAAGTTTTCCATTCTCCTTCCTCCAATGTCTTCCTTCATTTACTGCAAAAATACCAAATCTACAGACCAGACCCCTTCCAATACATCCCTTCAACCTCATGCTTAGGGAAGAAGAGATTCATCTTGTCGCATGAAATCCTTCTTCCTGCTGTAGAAACCTCTTCTTCACTACTGCAAGTCTTCTAGTAAGCCAACTCCAGCTCTAGCTTTCACTTTTCACCACTCATCTTCTACCTTAAAATCTTCAACCCGTCACCATGACTAGAAGTTCAACCACTATGAGATATCTCTTATGAATCTTTCTCCAAAATCACAGTCTAACTACACCAAAACGAATCACACCATCTCATTCACTAAACTTATGGGTCTTTAACTCCCACACCTCAAGCTCTCATGCCAAGCCTATTTGTTTTAACTTCCAATGTTAGTTTAACAAATACCCCTCCAAGCTGCTGGAGCCAGCGGGGGAAAACACTCCATTAGCGCCTAGGGAAACACTGTTGATTATTGGCTCAAACAAGTTGGCATTAATTATTGGCTAAGTGTTTCACAAGTTGGCATCCACTTTCGGCTAAGTGTTTCACAAGTTGGCATCCACTTTCGGCTAAGTGTTTCACAAGTTGGCATCCACTTCCTTTTTGCTATTTATTTGCTAAGAGCCGAAGAGGAAGATAGAGAAGTGGAGAACATCCAGCAGAGAAGGAAAAATAAGAGTTTTGGGCAACAAAACAATTGTTGTTGTCATTTGTTATTTTTTCCTTTTCTCTAAATTGTACTCAATTTGTATTCCCTTTATATTCTTGAGTGTGTGAGCTTGGGTATAGAAGGGGCTTGGGTTTCTGAGTATTAAACACTATTGTATTCTCCCATTTGATTATAGTAGAATACTCAGTCGTCTCTAAACTGGATGTAGGCATTGCCGAACCAGTATAAATCTTGGTGTTCTTGTTGGTGTTGTTTTTTTTGTTCTGTTTTTTATCTCTTGCCAGTGGTTGTTATTTTTACTCACGGTTAGTTGACGCTTCCGCACAACAAGTGGTACCAGAGCTACAGTGACGTGAATAGTACCTGTGCTACAGTCCGTGAATAGTGTTGGCACTACAGTTTGTGAATAGTGCCGAGTAGATGGCTGGAGATAAAGATGAACCTGTGAAGGAGAAGGGGTCGGCATCGTCTTCATCAGCACCTACATCCAATAGACATCCAAGTGCTACTACAAGGTTAGAGGTTGATAAATTCAATGGCTCTAATAATTTTGGTATGTGGCAATGTGAAGTTATGGATGTGTTGTATCAACAAGAGTTGGATATGGTTCTGGAAGATAAACCAGAAGATATTGATGACAAGCAGTGGACGCGAATTAATCTTCATGCTTGTGCTGCTATTCGATCATTCCTTGATAAGGAGTTGAAATACCCGTATATGAAGGAAACTTCTGCTAAGGAGTTATGGACGAAATTGGAGGAGAAGTATATGACCAAGAGTGCAGAAAATCGGCTCTTCTTGAAGAAGCGACTCTTCCGATTTCAGTATCATCCAGGTATTTCTATGCACGAACACCTCAATAATTATAATAAAATACTTGCTGATTTAGCAAACCTTGATGTGAAAATTCCTGACGAGGATAAAGCACTATGTTTGTTAAATTCATTGCCTGATGAGTATGATCATTTGACAACTACTTTGTTGTATGGAAAATCCGAGGTGAAACTGGATGAGGTGTCTGCGGCATTGGTGAATCATGAGTGTCGTAAGAAGGAACTGAAGACTCATAATTCACAAACCGAGGCACTTGTTGCAAGGGGTCGAACAGAGGAAAGAAAATCTGGGAAGCGGGGAAAATCTCGTTCAAAGTCACGAGGGAAGTTTCCTGCTAAAGATGAATGTGCTTTTTGTCGCCAAAAGGGTCATTGGAAGAAAGACTGCCCCAAATTGAAGAACAAAGAGAAGGAGAAAGCGGGTTCTGAAGCAAATATTGCAAAATCTGGAGATGATGATTTCGAGTTTGCTTTGGCTAGTTCATCTGCTAATGGTCACTCCAAGGAGTGGATTTTGGATTCAGGTTGCACCTATCATATGTGTCCCATTCGGGAATGGTTTTCTAGTTTCGAGGAACTGGATGGTGGAGTTGTTTTGATGGGTAACAATAATGCCTGCAAAACACAAGGGATAGGCAAAATCTGTTTGAAGATGCATGATGGAACAGTCAGAGAATTGAGTGATGTTCGGTATGTACCGGATATGAAGAAAAATCTTATCTCACTAGGTGCATTGGAATCCAAGGGTCTCAAGATCACCATGAAGGGTGGAGTTCTTAAAGCTGTGTACGGAGCACTGGTGGTAATGAAAGGTACAAGACGAAATAACTTGTATTTCTTACAGGGGAGTACAGTTACTGGTGGAGCAGCTGTCACCGAAGCTGCTGACGCAGATAGCACAGATACCACGAGGTTATGGCATATGCGTCTTGGGCATGCTGGTGAAAAAGCTTTGCAAGGATTGGTGAAGCAAGGCTTATTGAAAGGTGCAAAGGCATGCAAATTGGAATTCTGTGAGCATTGTGTGTTGGGTAAGCAAACTAGAGTAAAATTTGGCACTGGTATTCACCACACTAAAGGCATTCTTGATTATGTTCACACTGATGTTTGGGGACCTTCCAAGAATGCATCTTGGGGAGGTAGCCATTATTTTGTCTCCTTTGTTGATGACTTCTCTAGAAGAATATGGGTGTACACCATGAAGCGTAAAGATGAAGTCTTGAAGATATTCCTGAAGTGGAAAAAGATGATTGAAACGCAAAGCGGTCGAAAGATCAAGACTCTCAGATCAGACAATGGGGGTGAATATAAGTCTGATCCTTTCTTGAAAGTTTGTCAAGATGAGGGTATTGTGAGGCACTTCACGGTTAAGGAGACACCGCAACAGAATGGGGTGGCAGAGCGCATGAACCGTACTTTGCTTGAGAAAGTCCGGTGTATGTTGTCTAATGCTGGTTTAGGCAAGGCATTTTGGGCTGAGGCGATTAATTATGCAAGCCATCTCATTAATCGGTTGCCAGCTGCTGCGAACGAAGGCAAAACGCCTATGGAGGTATGGTCTGGTAAACCTTGTATTGATTACAAGTTTTTACACATATTTGGTTGTTCTGCTTACTATCATGTCAGGGAAAGCAAGTTGGATCCAAGAGCAAAGAAAGCTCTATTTATGGGCTTTAGCGTTGGCGTGAAGGGATACCGACTCTGGTGTCCAGATGAGAAGAAATTTGTTGTAAGCAGAGATGTGACTTTTGATGAAGATGCTATGGTTAATCAGAACAAGCATGAAGATGAAACTAAAGCGACTAAGACCATGAGTAGTTCAAAGCAGGTGGAGTTACTGAAGACTCCAGTTGTTCCAGTAAGGTCTGATATTACAGACACTAGTTCTACAGTTAATTCTGATGATGAGGACGAGGATGATGAAGAGGAGGCACCTACCCAAGAGCCTCCACAACAACAAGACTATATTGCAACTAGAAAATCGAGAAGGGAAATTCGAAAGCCTGCTCGATTTACTGATATTGTGGCATATGCACTTCCCGTTATTGAAGATGATATTCCATCCGCCTACAAAGAAGCTGTCATGAGTTCAGAGAGCGAGGAGTGGAAGAAATCTATGGATGAGGAGATGAAATCTCTTCATAAAAATGAGACTTGGAAGCTGGTTCAGTTACCAAAGGAGAAGAAAGCAATTGGTTGTAAATGGGTGTATGCCAAGAAGATGGAATCTTTGGGAAAAGACAATGTAAGATTCAAAGCCAGATTGGTAGCTAAAGGCTACGCTCAGAAGGAAGGCATTGACTACAATGAGGTATTTTCTCCTGTAGTTAAACATTCCTCTATTCGTATTCTGTTGGCTTTGGTTGTACAGTTCAACCTCGAGTTGGCCCAACTTGATGTCAAGACTGCGTTCTTACATGGTGATTTGGAGGAAGAAATTTATATGTCTCAGCCAGAAGGTTTTAAGGTTGCTGGAAAGGAAAATTGGGTTTGCAAATTGGAAAAATCATTGTATGGCTTGAAGCAGTCTCCAAGACAATGGTACAAACGATTTGATCGATTTATGATCGGGCAAAAGTATACAAGAAGTCACCATGACCATTGTGTATACTTTCGCAAACTACAAGATGGAACCTTCATTTATCTGCTTTTATATGTTGATGATATGCTTATAGCATGTAAGAGCAAAGTGGAGATTGAAAGGTTGAAGACTCAACTGAGTAATGAATTTGAGATGAAGGACTTGGGAGAAGCTCGGAAGATACTAGGTATGGAAATTGAAAGAGATAGAGCGAAGGGCAAGATTAGTCTGTGTCAGAAGCAGTATTTGAAGAAGGTACTACAACGTTTCGGGATGAATGAAAATTCAAAACCGGTTAGTACACCTCTTGCCCCTCATTTCAAACTTAGTGCTTCTATGTCTCCTAAAACTGTTGAAGAGAGTCAGTACATGGCTCAAATTCCTTATGCAAATGCTGTTGGTAGTTTGATGTATGCTATGGTGTGTACTAGGCCTGATA
Organism: Cotoneaster glaucophyllus; assembly: GCA_036320875.1. Classification (NCBI taxonomy): domain Eukaryota; kingdom Viridiplantae; phylum Streptophyta; class Magnoliopsida; order Rosales; family Rosaceae; genus Cotoneaster; species Cotoneaster glaucophyllus. Next base: position 21,885,348 of record CM070063.1, read on the forward strand.
TTTCACAAGCTGTTAGTATTGTCAGTAGATATATGCATAATCCAGGAAAAGGGCATTGGCAAGCTGTGAAATGGATTCTACGGTATATTCTGGGTACTGTGGATGTTGGTTTATTGTTCCAGCAGGATAAAGTTACTGGTCAATGTGTTGTTGGATATGTGGATTCTGATTACGCAGGTGATTTGGATAAGCGTAGGTCCACTACTGGTTTTGTATTCACTATTGTTGGAGGTCCAGTAAGTTGGAGATCGATTCTGCAATCTACAGTTGCTTTGTCGACTACTGAGGCTGAATACATGGCTGTAACAGAAGCTATAAAGGAAGCCATCTGGCTTCAAGGGTTGCTTGATGACTTAGGGGTTCAACAGGACCATGTGGATGTTCATTGCGACAGTCAGAGTGCTATTCATTTAGCAAAGAATCAAGTTCATCATGCACGTACGAAACACATTGACGTGAGGTTCCATTTTGTTCGTGAGATTATTAACGAGGGAGATATTCTTCTTCAGAAGATTGGGACCACTGACAATCCTGCGGATATGTTGACAAAGCCAGTTTCGTTGCTCAAGTTTAAGCACTGCTTAGACTTGATTGACATTTGTAAAATTTGTTGATTGCCCTATGGGGATTGGGAGACGACTATTAAAGTTCTACTTAGAGGGTTTGAGCCAAGGTGGAGATTGTTGATTATTGGCTCAAACAAGTTGGCATTAATTATTGGCTAAGTGTTTCACAAGTTGGCATCCACTTTCGGCTAAGTGTTTCACAAGTTGGCATCCACTTTCGGCTAAGTGTTTCACAAGTTGGCATCCACTTCCTTTTTGCTATTTATTTGCTAAGAGCCGAAGAGGAAGATAGAGAAGTGGAGAACATCCAGCAGAGAAGGAAAAATAAGAGTTTTGGGCAACAAAACAATTGTTGTTGTCATTTGTTATTTTTTCCCTTTCTCTAAATTGTACTCAATTTGTATTCCCTTTATATTCTTGAGTGTGTGAGCTTGGGTATAGAAGGGGCTTGGGTTTCTGAGTATTAAACACTATTGTATTCTCCCATTTGATTATAGTAGAATACTCAGTCGTCTCTAAACTGGATGTAGGCATTGCCGAACCAGTATAAATCTTGGTGTTCTTGTTGGTGTTGTTTTTTTTGTTCTGTTTTTTATCTCTTGCCAGTGGTTGTTATTTTTACTCACGGTTAGTTAACGCTTCCGCACAACAAACACTTCGTCGGTGCTGAGGGAAATAATTTGTCATCGCCAAGGGAAATACTTCATCGGCGCTGAAAGCATTCAACGCCAGACCAAGCATTCAGGAGCTGCTAAAAGAACAACAAAGCATACGAGGACTTGCTTTTCCTTCAGAATGCTTTGGGCCTAGTCCTTACCAACTCACAAATGGGGGACGTGAAATTTTTTTATTGTCTCTTTGCAACACAAGCCATCACAGTCTTTGACACAAAACCCCTTAGCACAAATAGACTTTGAAATGATAATATTAAATTTTTTTGATGATTTTTAATAAGATGATGAATGATAATTTACCTTTACATTTCTTGGTGTTTCTCTTAAAAAAGAAACTGTAAATGACGGATTGCCCTAAAGGTTAGGATCTTCATCTTCAATCCTTTATGTACCGCGTTTAAACTCTTCTCCTCCCCTTTGTGTAAATTAGTATAAAATATCGCTTTTAAAAAAAAAAAAAAAAAAAAATATATATATGAAGCAAGTAATCCGTTTCAAATTCTTAGCTGACCTTAAAAATTACAAGTCTACGTGGTGTGCATGCCGAGTAACTATGATCTAATTACGTCATTCTTGTGAATGCTGGTGTGCTAACTTGAGACTAAGCTCGATTGTGCGAGTAGAACAAATATGGTGGTAATGTCCAATGCGCTGTTAACTTTTGCAATTAAGCGACTACGACCAAGGAAGGCACACGTCTCAGCCTAGGGTTCTGCCAACCTGAAGACAAGGTTGCTTTTCACTAAGAAGTTTGATAAATGGTTTAGCTTTCAATGTCCTAAACACGAAGTAACCTGTTAACACCTTACTTTGCCGGAAAGCTAATGAAGTGACCTATTTAGGTGAAAGAATTGAGAATTCTTCGCACAGCCGAGCCTTAGATAGATAACCAACCGACCAGAAGCAATGTTGTTTACTTGTCCAAACTGAAGGTTCTCTTGAATCGTCTAGTTTTATGGCTCTAGTGTTGTTTACTTATCCAAATTGAAGATGTCGCCAATTGTCAATACAATGTTGTTTACTTATCCAAACTGAAGGTATGTTGATAGGAGGGTTAGGATAGTTAGTATTTGCTTAGGGGTGTGAGAAGGATTTCACATAGAGCGAGGGTTTTCGCATAAAGCGTTTTGATTTTTCTGTTGAGTTGAATGGGACTTTCATGTTTCAAAACCTCGTGTATAAATAATGTATTCATAGGACAAGCCTAGGATAATCAATTGTAGAAGCAATTTCGATCGCACGACGTCTCTAAAACTTTATCTCACTTCCAGCATGCTAATCATCCCATGCTAATAAGGGACCACGTGCAAACCTTTTGATGTAATCCCATCCTTACTTTATTGACCAAACAAAACAATCTTTATTGCATGGAATCTTCATTTAAATAATAAGCAATGGAATGTTGGCATGCAATCCCAATTTTTTTTTTTTTTGGAAACTGAAAATGTATAACTCTGTTGGTATCCCAAATCCATAGCCAACTGACATCCACGCAAAAGAGCCAAAGCTTTAGCCGCAATAGCAGACATAGCATGAATATGAGACCTTATCGAAGCCACAAACTCAGCCCGCTGACCTCTTATCAGAACCCTTACAAAACCTTGTCGATGTAAAGTAGATCAGCTAGCATCCACATTCACTTTGAGGAAGGGAAATGAAGGAGAAGACCAGCGAGCCGTCGATACAGCCACCAAAGCTCAATCCAGCCGGGAAGACGAGGGAACACTATTGACACCAAGGTACATGGCAGCTGAAAGAGAAATGGCATGACGGACCTGGGAAGGATTAATAGGAGAGTGATTGAACATAAACTGACATCTCGTTTTCCAAATATGCCAACATGTAAAGGCAACATGCGAAAGCAAAATAACATGCTCTTCCTTAGAGCCAAACTGCTTAGATAGGATGGAATGAAACCAAGCCACCCAAAAGGAAATCTGACATCTATCAACTTTATAATTGAAGACACCTCCAAACCAAATAGGTTCCACCCAACGACATAACAAAAAGAGATGTTCCACAAATTTTACTTCCACATTACAGATTGGATAGAGAGGTGATGGAGCAGAATGCCGACGAAATAAATTCTCTAGTGTTGCCAATCCTTGATGAGAAATTCACCATATAAAATTACAAATTTTAGGTGGGGTTCACAACTTCCAAATAGAGAGCCAAACCTGTGATGAGCTAGAGGTAGAAAAGGAGGGTCGGTAATGAGTGTGGCTACCGTGCAAAGATCTTGCCTAGTGATAACCAGATTTCACCATATACACCCCAATCTTAGTAGCGTCCCAAATGAAGCGGTCATTACGCCGAGTATCCCCAATCGAGGTGACTAAGATAACATTCTGTTCCGCCGATGACAAAAAAGGTTCAAGAAACTGAAGATCCCAAGAATTGGAATTAGGAGAAGCAAACGAGTGTCTTTAGTCACATGCACAGTCCCTGGTTGAGGATGACCCAACAGAAAAGAGGGGAGCCAACGATCAATCCACACCCGGGCAGTACATCCATTCATAATTTGCCAATGTGACCCTTTCATCAATAGGTCTCTACCGACCAACAAACTACTCTAGGCCCAAGAAGCACGACTCTCACACTAAGCATCAAAGAACGAACAATGTGGAAAGTACCTAGCTTTGAGAACCGACGCCCAAAGTGAGTTCGGTTGTTGGATAAGTTGCCAACATTGTTTAGCAAGTAATGCATCATTAAAGTCCGTAAATTGGCGAAATCCCATACCCTCTTCTTTTTTCGAGAAATGTAAAGTATGTTTAGAGACCCAGTGAAGTTTACGGTTCTCACCCACAGTCCCCCATCAGAAATTAGAAATGAGAGAGTCCAACTCATGACAAACCGAGACTAGGAACTTAAACAGATTCATAGGGTAAACAGGATTAGCTTGGACAACCGCTTTAATTAATACCTCTTTACCCGCTTGAGAAAGAACGCTAGGTATCCACCCTTGTATTTTCCGTAACACCTTCCCCTTCACAAAAGCCAAGCCTTGCCGCTTGGATCTTCCCCACAAAGCCGGAACCCCAAGATAGGTTCTCGGATAAAAAATAACCTACATATTTAAAAGTTGGCCCAGCTCCACTGATACTGCAGTCGGTGTATTAGCACTGAAGAACACCGAAGACTTCTGTAGATTTATAGCTTGACCCGAGGATGCACATTACTGATCAAGAATATCAAGTGAATGAGAGCAATTCCTGCGCGTCGCCTTCAGAAAAATAAGTGTATCATCAGCAAAGAATAGTTGAGAAATGACGGGAGCAGACTGATTCATCTTAATACCCTCCAACTGCTGGTGATCAACTGCCAATTGAATTCGCCAAGAGAGAACATCACTTACAAATAAGAACAAATACGGAGATAACAGATCCCCTTGGCGTAACCTTTGGGAAGGAACAAATGTGGATCCCGGTTGGCCATTAAGAAGGATAGAAAAATTCACTGAATGAACACATGCCATAATAAGCTTTCGCCAACGAGAATGAAATTTCATCTTTTCCATAACTGCATCAAGAAAGTCCCACTCCACCCTGTCATAGGCTTTAGTCATATCCAACTTGATACCAAGCTCAAAATGATTCTTTGCTTTGCTTTCTGAAGTTTAAGAAAATGAAAAACTTCATGAGCAATTCCAATGTTATCCTGAATTTATCTACCACCCACAAAAGCATTTTGCATAGAAGAAATAATATTTGGAAGCAGCGACTTTAATCGATTAGCCAAAACCTTAGCCAAGATTTTATAAGAATAATTGCATAAGCTAATGGGGTGGAATTGAGAGATCGATTCCAGATTGGGAACTTTCGGGATAAGCACAAGATAAGTAGCATTTAGGCGATGTAGGTCAACATCATCGTTTTTCAATAGCCGAACCAAATCTTGGACATCAGCACAAATAGTGTCCCAAAAAGAATGATAGAAAACATCCTAAAAACCATCAGGTCCCGGAGCCTTTAAACTACCCATTTGCATGGCAGCCTCTTGAATTTCACTATCTTATATTGGAACCAGCAATGATGCATTCATAGGCTTCGAAATTAAAATAGGCACAAAGTCTAAAATATTACCCCAATTTCTAGCACCCACAGAAGTGAAAGATTAATAAAATAAGTATCAGTAAGGTGCTGTACCCAATTTGGTCTCTTTTCCCAAGAACCATCCTCGTTCTTCAGTTTAAAGACGTGATTCCGCCGTTGTCGTTGCAATGTAGTTTGAGGAAAAATTTTAGTGTTGGCATCCTTTTTAGTAAGCCATGTAACCCTTGATCTTTGACGCCAAACGCTTTCCTCCTACGCCATCAACTGATCAATCACTTGCATCTTAGCATGAATTCATCAACATGGGCACCCCAATCATTTTGTAACTCTCCAAGTTCAAATATGAGCTTGTCTAATTCCTGCTCTCTGTGTTGGAATTTACACCTACTCCAGCGAATGAGTTCAAAGCGCCAAGCCAACGATCAAGAACCCCTCTACCACAAGGTTGAGCCCAACATCCATCCACCAACCGTTTACCATCCTCCTCATTTGCCCAAAAAGCTTGGAAGTGGAATAATCAGCGATAAGAAGAGCGCCGTGGTTCGCTCTGAATAATCAGAGGACAATGGTCAGAGCTAACAACAGTACCATGAATAACCATAGTATTCACCTAGGTTTGCTGCCAAACCTGATTTGAGAGCCCCCTATCCAGCCGTTCCTCCACTAACTCACCATTTCTTACACCATGACAAGTAAAAGAAGGGCCATTAAAATCAAGGTCTAATAATTCAGTCAGTTGCATAAAGGCAGCCAAATAAGGAGGCCGATTATAAAGGACAGGCGAGCCACCATGTTTTCCAGAATCCCAAATAAATTCGTTAAAATCCCCAGCACACAACCAAGGAATAGAAGAAGAATGAAGAGAATGATTCATCCATTCCCAGAAGTGTGCTTTTTCTGCCCGATAAGGAGTTCCATACACACCAGTCATCCGCAGCACCGTAGGTGTCCCTTCTATGTGAACTCTAGCATCAATAACATGTTTAGAGAATAGGGTGATATCCATTTCCAAACCGTCAGCCCACCAGAGGCTTAAACCCCTTGATCTGCCAATGGGAGAAACATTAAATCCATGCCGAAACCGCATCCTACTATGCACTCCATCAATTTTATGATCCTGCATTTTAGTTTCTGCCAGAAAAATCAAAGAGGGCCGATATTTCAAAATAAGCCCATGTAGGGCTCGAATTACCGTGTCCGTCCCTGGACCATGGCAGTTCCAAAAGATGTAATTCATGGAGACCGTGCGGCTGTTGAAGGTCAGCCGCCACCACTTGGAGAGATGTCCCCTGTTTATGAGCCGCCAAGTCAACCCGTTCCTATTGTGAAACCTCTTCCAAAAATTCTCACATCTCCTGATACTCATTTGGAAGTTCGTTTAAATCTTCATCAACATAGAGAGCTCTCTCCATCATCAAACAACATTATCTGATACTTATCTTTTGAAGTCGTGCCGCTGTAATTCTCTTCTTTTCTTGGCTACTATCCACACTTCTACTCTTTTTTTAGGACTTTCAATGTAGGCCACTTCCTCTTCAGCAACACCTCGCTTCAAATGGCTCCCATCGACCTCACCGCTAGTAGTGACGGGAGTCCCGTCAATTGATAGAGTAATATCGGCGGACACCTGTAGTGAGGTGTAGGAGCTCTCCCCACTCTTGTAGATCGATGAAGACGATGCCAACGATTGTAAAGTCACTAGACCGGCTATCTCCCTCTCTGTCGGTGGCAGTAACAGACCCTTGCCTAAACTGTTGCGAGTCATCAAGTGTCCTTCGTCGAACAACAGGTGGCCTCGGCATATTATGTTTTGTTCCAACCACAACTCAATGTAGATTGTGTCAATATCCTAAATTAAATGCGATTGTATTCAAAATATCAGTATAGTTCCAATTATTTGAAAGATAATTTTTATAGTTATCACAACTATACTAATATACAATAATTGAAAATCATCTTAATATTTTACTCATGCAATGGCCTAGAATTCTATTCATTTAATGACCTCGACTGCACAAGTCGACGATGGTGTATTGGTTCCAAATATTACCTCCTAATTTTCTTGAGTTTCGGTACATAAGTTGAATGGCTAAGGAAATTAAACTTTTTCAACCGCTCGAGGTCGTTGAAACTTTCTCGACTCGAACAATATTTCCCAGCCAAGAAAATTTTCACAAGCTGTAACCCTCGGCTTCCGTCTAACAGTCTACTAAAAAAAATAGTCATGAATTATGGGCCCAATTTGCAAATCCCAACGGCAAGTAAAACAAATGCAACACCCATGGCCAAATATCTCAGGTCGGTAAGAAGGGGGCCACATTACCTTCACACATTCCCACCGAATGCTCAAATCTCAATATCCTTCTCTTTTTCTCTCCACCCCTTATTTCCTCGAGTATCAGCTTGTACTGCTGAATGGTTGAGGAAATAAAAATATTATTTTTCCCTAACAAATGAAAATAAAAGTGGCGAAGCATAATGTTGAGGAGGTCAAAGATGTTTTATTCCACACAGAATTTTTTTCGTATAACCGTCATCATCCCGATTTTGTTTCAAGTTTGGAATGAAATCACAATGGTTTTCGGCAAATATTCTTGATATTCGGCTGCAAAATAGGCCAAGTTATTATGCCTCCCGAGCTAAATCACTTAACCAACTTTGAATTTTAATTCAAACAACTCAGCCGAATGGGATCGTCTTTATTTTCAATGACCGTATCCATTGACATGGTTTTTGCATATGAGGTCGTGTTTCGGCCTCGTTTATTATTGTAAAATTCCTCTGGCAAATAATCGGAAACGTTTTCTTCTAAGCCAATCAAATTTTCAGTCTCGACCAAAAAAATAAGTGGCCTAGCTTTCTCTTCTAGGCCGCTGTTTTTGAGCGAAAAATGTCCCCCCCGGGGTCTTTTGATCCAACCACACTTCAAATGGAACTGATTTGAACCCAAGAACAAAAGGAAATATTTGCTCATCTAGCCACACATAAAATCATGCTCTATCTTCTTTTATCTATTGTTCTTGTAGGGTGCTACGAGCTTTACCTTTTATCATTTGGGAGAAAGATTTCGCACTCTCTTTATGTGCATCAAAGATCTTTTTGGTCTCATGTTGAATTCGGGCCTTGTCTACTCAGTCGAATAAGGCTGGATTAGAATATTGAAATATCATATGAACTTTGTAGTTTTTTTGCACGTGGTCCCATTGAGTGTGCCAAAATGTCGACCCTCAGATTCCAAGTCTACGTGGTGCGTAGACCGAGTAACTATGAACTAACTATGTCCTTCTTGTGAATGCGGGCGTGTCAACTCGCGATTGAGCTCGGTCGAGCGAGTAGAATAGATGTGGTGGTGATGTCAAATGTGTTGCTGACTTCTGCACTTGAGCGACTATTGCCAAGGAAGGAACACTTCTCAGCCTAATGTTCTACCAACCTGAAGACAAGGTTGCTTTTCACTAGCAGTTCTATAAATGGTTCGGCTTTCAATGTGTCAAACATGATGCTCCTTTTCCAAAATAAACAACAAAATGTATCCAAACAACAATTAACCTTAAGAGAACACATTAGCACATTAGCATTGAATGCAGTGCTAGTATCACTGCACACTCTTCCAGATTAGCTTTACCAACTAAGAAACTATCGTCTGTAAATAATAAGTGATGAATACTCGATGTTCCTTCACAAATCCGAATTGCACTAAATACCCAGTTTACTCCTTCCTAGTAATGAGGATCGACAAACCTTCAATACAAAGAAGAAATAAGTATGGAGATAACGGATCACCTTGCCAAAGTCCTCGGAACGGAACCACATAGCCCCGTGCTTCCCCATTTATCAAAAAGGAGTAAGAGACTGACTTCACACACAACATCATCACCACCGCAATTGATTGTGTAGCAAAACCCAACTTAGTCAACATAGCCCCTAGAAAACTCCATTCCACCCAATCATAGGCCTTGCTGAGGTCCAATTCAAAAGCAAGTGCACAATCTTGTCCCCGACGTTTGTTGTGAAGATAATCAATTGTCAATTGATGTCATTAATTTTGGGAATGAAGCCATCTAACTATTTTCGATGGGTACAATATATTATGCATTGACTGCAACATATTTGCTTAATTGCCTTGTTTTTCTTTTCTTTTATTTTTTGCGCATCTACATTTGCCTTCTTTTGTTTAGGAGCGAAGCCAAACAATTTGTTTAGCAATTAGGAAGAATTATATATTCACATATATCCTAAATCGTCTTTGTTAAACTTCCTATTTTTTTTTATTTGGAAGCAATTTTTATAATCTGTTTCGATACTTCATAACTGGACTTTTTCTTTCCTTAATTATCAAATTTTATTTACCTCAAATCAAGGAGGTTAATTATATTAATGGACCATGTCTTCTTTCACAATACATTCCTAAATCGTTATCAACTCTCCTAAATTAGACTCACTACGAAAAGTATAAACATTCGACATCTCATCGCTTTTTGCAGGTAACACAATATTCCACTATCTTGATCGTTGGAGTGCCCTTGGTAACTCTCCTGTCCCGAGCTCCGGCAATTTTCGCTCCCGAAAACTCTAATTAATCAGCCTAGCTAACCCATCATCATATCAGCATGTGCATGTAACAAACTGCCGAGAATGCAGCATACGTGAACACCTCTCTCAAACTTTCTGCATGAATATTGTCCTATATAAACTGAGCTTAATTTTGTAGTCGAAAAAAAAGCAACCTTAATTTGTCTTAATTGACAATAAACTTCGACATTAGAATGAAGGTGGTGGTGGAGAATTTGACAGGAACTCTCTTCTATGTTCAAGTCGGAAACGAGGCCACGGTTACTGACCTGAAAAGGGAAATTGAAGCCCAGCAGAAGCTCCCTTACGATCGTCTCATCTTGATTCTCGACACTGATAGCGATAATCGTCATTGTAGCCATCTCATGAATGACGATGTAGATGGAGTTTTGCTCGTTGATTATGGAGTCCGTGACGGATCACATATTTATGTCTTTTTAAATCCCCTCGATGATGAATCCACTAATCACCTTTTTGAGCTTAACTGGTGTGATTCTCAGTAATTAAGTTACTATTTTTGTCAGTTATTGTAAGTTTCTTTTATTTTTATTTTTTATTTTTTTTAAGAAAGTTTTCGATATTTTGAGCTTATTTCACTGTCGGAAGTACTTTGGTTCACAATATTGCAGCCCAACTGTACATGCTTTTTATTTTATTTTATTTTATTTATTTATTTATTTTTAAGGTACGATATTCATTAAGCAAATCAGAATACAACAAACTGAGAATAGTATGCATGATGGGCCTCGATAAAAACCTTGTCGGGGTTTCAACCCGGTTGCAGGAAAAAAGAGTGTCGCACACAACAAAAAAACCTATCCTCAAATGAACAATAATGCAACAATTAAAAACCCCCTCAATTAATACATTCATAATCACATCACCTCAAACCACAAAAATTCTTGGTCACATTTGAGTTTAAAGTATTTTCCGATTTTTGGAACTACAGAAAACCGTTAATCCACATTTGAGTTTGGATTGGAATTTTATTTCGATTCAATTGATGAGATTCCTAATCAAGTTCTTAATTCAAGGAGGTTGTAATAAAACTGCAACTGGAAAACAATATATCACATTGAAGTAAATTTAAATTAACCATTTTACTCGTACATGAAGATACAATGGGTCTATACATCTGTGAAAACTCGTAATCATAAAGAAGTTTCAGGAGCTTACTGAATTTATACATGAAAGAAAGAACGTCCAATCACCCCGCGCTACAACAGAGACGAACTCCATTTTCTAAATCTTCGAGCCTCCTCACAACGCGGCTAAAACGATCAAGAAGTCCAATGATTAGAGAATATTGTTCCTCAGACACCTTAACTTTGTACACACGCGACATCAAATGGAATATACGGCAAGCATCACCAACAAATCCAGCTCGGTCGCAAATATATAGAACCAATTGGAAAGTGAAATGGTTGGGAGTGAAGTCTTTCGATCTCATCTCATCGAAAAGATTGATAGCATCTCCATACATGTCGTTGGATGCGTCTTTATAATTGCAGTCCAATGAAACCCTTGACAGGGATTGCACCGAAAACTGACTTTGCATGATCAACAGCTCCACATTTACCATACATTTTCACTATTTCAGCAGTAACAAAAGGGATGGACTCAAAATTCTTCTTCAAAATTTGTCCATGAATTTCCTTTCCAGCTTCAAATTCTTTAGGCCATTGCAAATATTCAAAGTCCTAGACATTGCAACCGAATCTGGCCTGTGCTTCGATAAGACCATTGACCTTACCAGATTATGTGCCTCATAGACGCATCCGTTGTCAATATAGGAATCAATCATGGCCGTCCATAGAATAATATTTCTCTTCTCCATCCCATCAAATAGTCTTATGGAGTACTGAAAGATGCCACACTTTGAGTACATCACCATTAAAGAAGAAATTATAGATACATTAGGCAAGAAACAATTTTTCACAGCGTAAGCATGAATCTCCTTCCCTCGTTTCAAATCCTTCAATTCCGCACAAACTGGAAGGATGGTGGCAACCGTGACCAAATCCGGCTTAAACCCTTCCTGCTGCATCCATATGACTTGTGGAGCCAAAAATAATCACAAGGCGACAAGTGAATTTTTGGATAAAAGAGGACAAAAATACCCTTGAGGCATACTGGGATTCCTACACGCGAGCAGCAGGCAATCATTCCTCAACCAAGTCAAAAGTGCCAAAAGAAGGTAACAAATTCAAAATTATCTCATCAAATTCCCTTTTGCAAAGTAACCTCCAAAATAATATGTTAATTGGTTAATTAATGGATTAATTACCCAATTAATCCATTAAATATCAATTAAATCACCCAATTAACCACAAAATATATCCAATTTATTCTCAAAGCTAGTCAAAACCGGCCACCTTTCTTTGCTCCTTACCATTCCTATTTTCTCCACTTTATTACCCAAATTAAATTAGACAATAAACTCTATAACTCCCCATTTATTTCCTTTAGGTTTAATTAGCCAATAAACCAAGATTTCAACCTAAAAATCACATTATGGCCGGCCACTTCTTCTCAAAAGTGGACCAGCCTAGCCCTATAAATAGGCTCCTATTTTCACCAAACACTCATTCCAACACTTTGGCAAAAATCCCAAAATTCTCTAAACACTCTTTCTCTCTAAATTCTAACTTTGGCATCGGAGGTTCTTCGGCCAAAGCCCCCCCCCCCCCCCCCCAATTCATCGTGGGCGCGTGAGGCTTTTGGCCTTGACCTAAGGTGTTAATTGTTTTGTAGGTGCAATTTTGTCCAAGAAGGAGAAGGCGGAAATTTGCATCCACAAATTAGTGCTTTCATTGAGAGTTGAAATCCATACTCGTAGAAGACTCTCGCATAAAAATAAAGGTTTTTTCTCTATTTTCTAGTCCACTTGTATTTTTTCGTACGTTCTTATTATTAGAATTTTTATTTGCAAAGATTCTTTGATAAAACGAAAAAGAAAAAATATAATGGCTAGAAATTTAGAAAATTCAACAAGTGAAAATTCCAATATTCAAGAAATGGGTCCGCGGCGATCCACAAGATTAAATATGATCTTAGGAGGGGCGGCACCACCACGAAGCTCTACTATGGCAACCACCGCGGTGACCATCCGCGGCGAGGTCCATGACACCACTACCATGGCCCAAATCGCGCCACCAAGGCAAGTCCAAGCCGTACCGCACAAGGCCCATGCGCCCAAAGCCACGGCCCAAGCCTCACATCCACGTGTGCCACACGCCGAGGAGCCTACTCCCGTGGCCCAGCCTGCTTCCGCCGAGCAGCCCACTCTTGTGGCCCAGCCTACTCCCACCGAGCAGCCCACTATCGTGGCCCAGCCTGCTCCCACCAAGCAGCCCACTCACGTGGCCCAGCCTGCTGCCGCCAAGCAGCCTGCTCCTACAGCCCATCCTGCTCCCGTGGCCTTTCAAGCAGCCTAAGTCAGCCCAAGACTATCTCAACCATCCGGGCCAACCATCGAGCCGGGGGCATTTTCCAACTCAAGTCTCGCGCCCGGAGTCAACCACCTTTCCACTATTCACGGAGGCACATTTCTTCCAAGCTCTTCCGATCCAAATGGCGAACAACACTTGTCTCGACAAGTCATAGAATTGACGAGCGCCCTTGCACAACAGACAACCTTGGTGAATCGACTCCTGCAGCGCACCGAGATCCAACGTGCCCCGGACGAGGTGTCCCGAAGTAGGACAAGGGCAGACGAACCTCTCCACCAGCGCCCCGACAAGCAGCCCGTCAACCAGCCACGATCCGAGCGTTCTGGCAGTTTACATTACCTCCTGGGTTCTCGGGATAGCATATATTCTCGTCTTAGAGCGCGGAGGAGCGTGCATTCCCGATCAAGCCCACGAACGAGCATACGTTCACACTCCGATTATCAACATGGACAACCTTCCAAGCGAAGTGTTCATTCACAACTAGGCTCGCAAAGAGTATTCTCCACCTCATATCGGAGTGGGCAGCATGGCAGAAGGAGAGAAACAGTCACTCAAACCGACTCAAGTTCAACTGGCAGCCTGCGAGCAGCTCATTCGCCTGGTAGGTACATGCCACATGCATCCCAGCCACGACGTAGACAAGTCGAGCATAAGGAAGAGAGGCCCAGCCTCATAAGTCTTGACTGGGGCAGCCGAAAGTTCCACTGCCCCAGCAGAGGCAAATTCAAGAAGAAGTTGAGAGGCTCATGTCCGAACGATTGCATAATTTCCAACGGAACGGGGTTGCTGACGATACGCTTCGACGAGACATAACCAACATAAGCATGTCGCCATTCACGAATGAGATCGAGCGGACAGATCCACCTCGCGGGTTCACTATGCCTCACTTCACTCCGTACAAAGGAGACGAAGATCCGGATCGACATCTTAAGCACTACCACAGTACCATGATCCTCTACAGGAACAACGATGCGCTTATGTGCAAAAATTTTGCCATAACTTTGCAAGGCGAGGTGCAAGACTGGTTTCACACTCTACCACCGCAGTCGATCCGAAGTTTCAACGAACTTTCCTTTGTTTTCACTAAGGAGTATTCGTCTAACCGCTCAATCAAAAAGACATCCGACTATCTCTTCAGCATCGTAAAAGACCCTTGGGAGACAATTCGTGACTATGTCAAGAGATTCAAAGCAGAGAAGGCCAAGATTGTTGGCTGCAACGAGGATATAGCAACGGCAGCGTTCAGAAATGGGCTTCCCACCGAACACCCTTTATTCGGAAAACCGATCATGGGAGAAGAACTGACCCTAGAAGCTTCGTATGTTTTGGCAGAAAAGCATGCACTATGGGACGAAGCCAAGCAGTCTAACAAAAACGAGTCGGAGCACATGAAACGTTTCCCGACCAGAGAAGACTCAGCACCTGAAACATTCACCAAGTTCACAGTTCCAATTGGCCAAATTCTCTGCAAGCTCAAGGATGAACCTTGGTTCGAACTGCCGCCACCCATGAAAGGCGATCTTACCAGGCTGGATCATACAAAATATTACGCATTCCATCAAGGACCGGGCCACACTACCAACGGCTGCCTAAAGTGGAAGCAGTACCTTGAGAAGTGACAAATGAGGGTCGATGCGACGAGTATCTTGACGGATCAACGAAACGGCCTACACAAGCAGGAGAAGTCTCTATCACCCTCTGAACCCCGTTTGGGCTTTTCCAAATAAGTTCGAAGTCTTTAGCAGCTTGACGAACAAGGCCTCTCAAGTCGAAGATTATTCAGTTTGTTATGCAGTTTCTACTTTCCAGCACAGTTGATTTATTTCTTTATTCTCAATAAAGATTCAAGAAGTTATTCATAAGCCTGGCTCAACAGCTGTCTACAACAACTGCTCAAAACCCTTTATGGGTCTGCTCTCCAATGCGAGAGGATAAACTAATTGCTCTCCAGTGTGAGAGGGTAAACCAATTGCCCGACACCCATATGGGTATGCTCTCCAGTGCGAGAGGATAAACTAATTGCTCCCCAGCGCGAGAGGGTAAACCAATTCCCCGACACCCATATGGGTATGCTCTCCAGTGCGAGAGGATAAACTAATTGCTCTCCAGCGCGAGAGGGTAAACCAATTCCCCGACACCCACATGGGTTTGCTCTACAGTGCGAGAAGGCCACATAGTTCAAAAGATCGAATGCTTGAAGACCAACTAGGCAGCGAATGGTCAGGGGACAACAGCCACTGCTCCGATCTCGGCAGCTTCATCCTTGACTGCTCTATCTATGGCAGCTGAGAAATCAAACTCAAGCAGTTTCTTTATTTTTGGAAAGCAGCGTGAACGAGGCAGCCCAAACCATAGCCCATGCCATGCCACTTCCTCGGCCCATGCCGAGCCAGTCCTTGGCTTCAGTCAAGCCAAGCAGCACAAGCAATGGCCCCTGCCAGCCGATGTACCACACCGCCCCGACGGTTGCTCTGCAGCAGTGCCTCCCAAGAAGAAGACAAGAAAAATGAAAATTTTCTTACATCGGTGCGGCACGGAGAAGACGAAGAAATCAACGAAAAATGGTCATTTGCACGGGCAAGGTGTAGAAGATTGCTAGAGGAGGGGGAACAAATATCCTCTAAGCTCTCTCTCTCTTGCAGGGTAGAATAAATCACTCTCCAAAGTTGATTTAATAACCCACTTAAGGTGGACTTAAATAGGCTTTGAGAGAAATTTATTTCCCTTTCCTAGAAAGATCTAATTTCCTATTGAAGAGGGAATCTACATCAAAATAGGAAGCAGTCTTAAGTTTCCCAAACGCAAGGAAATCTCTACACCTGCTGCCCTTTCCTGCGAGCAGCCCAACAGGTGTGGGGGCATTTGTGGAGCCAAAAATAATCACAAGGCGACACGTGGATTTTTGGGTAAAAGAGGACAAAAATACCCTTGAGGCATACTGAGATTCCTACACGCGAGCAGCAGGCAATCATCCCTCAACCAAGTCAAAAGTGCCCAAAGAAGGTAACAAATTCAAAATTATCTCATCAAATTCCCTTTTGCAAAGTAACCTCCAAAATAATATGTTAATTGGTTAATTAATGGATTAATTACCCAATTAATCCATTAAATATCAATTAAATCACCCAATAAACCACAAAATATATCCAATTTATTCCCAAAGCTAGTCAAAACCGGCCACCTTTCTTTGCTTCTTACCATTCCTATTTTCTCCACTTTATTACCCAAATTAAATTAGACAATAAACTCTATATTTCCCCATTTATTTCCTTTAGGTTTAATTAGCCAATAAATTGGCTAATTAAACCAAGATTTCAACCTAAAAATCACATTATGGCCGGCCACTTCTTCTCAAAAGTGGACCGGCCTAGCCCTATAAAGGCTCATATTTTCACCAAACACTCATTCCAACACTTTGGCAAAAATCCCAAAATTCTCTAAATACTCTTTCTCTCTAAATTCTAACTTTGGCATCAGAGGTTCTTCGGCCAAAGCCCCCCCAATTCATCGTGGGCGCGTGAGGCTCTTGGCCTTGACCTAAGGTGTTAATTGTTTTGTAGGTGCAAGTTTGTCCAAGAATGAGAAGGCGGAAATTTGCATGCACATGACTGATCGCAACGCCTGCTCAGACCACCCGTTCGCAACTTAGCCCGACATCAAAGCAGTCCAACAAATTGTATTCCTCTCCCTTGAGTGATAAAACACCCGCCTCCCCATATCCATGTCTCCACACTTGCAATACATATTTATCAAGCCAGACTGAATGAAAATCTGCCTCGAATAGCTTTCCGTCTTCACCACAAAAGCATGAACCTCCCTCCCTAGCTTTCGAGCCCCAACATCTCCAATCACAGGAAGAATACTAGTCAATATAACTGAATTCGGCCTTATTTCTTCATCTACCATCATCCTAACATACTCCAAAGCTTCCCTTTGCCGCCTATTATGCAGAAAACCCGCAATCATGGCGCCCCACACAACATCTCTATCACTGAATTCATCAAACAGGCAGTGGGAAAGCTTAATCTTGCCACATTTAAAGTACAAATCAACCAAACTAGTCTGAACAATGGCGCTATCAATGAAACCATTCTTAACCAAAAGGGCATGTGTCTTTAAACCTTGTGAAAGCGCCAAAGCACCCGCAAAGCTCTTAATCACACTAGAGAAACTTTCAACTCAACCCCCAATGTCCTCATCTCCGAATAAGTATCGAGAACATCATGGTACCGCGTCCCACCGGCAATGACAGTACCTCTAAGCAAGGCATTCCACGAATACACGCTCTTACAAGGACTTTCATCAAACAGCTTCTGTGCATCATCCACTGACCCAAAACTAGTGTACATATGCGCTAGCTTTGTGCGTATAAAGTCATTATTTTCGAGCTCGTTAATCGGAATATGTGTGTGGATTTGCTTGCGATGATCCAACGACCTTGTACGGATGCAGCGGCGATGAGGGCGGAGAATGTGGTGGCGTTAACCGGAATACCCTGCTGGTCTAGGTAGTCCAAGATGGCCAAGGCCTTCTCTATCTTATTGCTCCTTGCGAAGCTCTGTATGACCTTGTAAATGGCATGTGGGTTCTTCATGTGGAGCGGCAAGGAGTCCGCAAAGGCGTCGTTTCCTTAAAAAATCGGAGTCTTTCGTTTCTGCTGCGATGAGAAAGCTTTCCGCTTGAAGGTTTGGAGGTGGTTATTACAGTTATTGGAGATTGTGGCGGCGATGCGGGTGTTTGGAGGGAAGCAGTGGTGGTGCAGGGAGAGGGGCGGTGAAGTTACTGTTGCAGCTTCCATGGCCGTTACAAGGTTCTGCTGAAGTTGTTATGTTTCAAATTTTGATCTGACACAAAGCCCAAGCCCAATAAAACATCGCTCCGGCCCGGCCCATAAGTAGACCCATATGCTTCACTTCAGACTAAAAATACCCACCATTTCTGCCACTCAGTATTACATTCTAGTCATATCTCTCTTCACTTGTAGGTATAAAACTGATGGCGGCGTCGGTGCTGCTCTGAGCGGCGGAGTGGTTTTGGGCTTCTAGCGCGCGGGAGAAGAAGAAGAATGCGAAGAAGAATTGAAGGTATGTATGAAGAGGAGGTATAAAACTGAAAATCCTTACCCAAACGGCGTCGTTTTGGGTTTGAATGGCTTTTTTTTTTTTAAAAAAAAAAAAAAAAAGAAAAAGAGGGCGCCTGGAAGCCTTGAGGCGCGCCTCTGCCGCCTCGGCGTCTTTAGCGAAGCATTTCGCCTACTCCAGCAAAACTGCGGCGTTTGCCTCACCGCCCAGCCTCAAGGGAGCCCTAGGCGCGCCCGAGGCGAGTTCTTTAAAACATTGATCTCTACATAAAAATGGAGTTTGGTTGGTGAGAAAATGCAGAGAAAACGAACAAAATTTAATGGAATTCTAAATTTACCAGTATTAACAGAACCAATAGCTTAATAACATTTTTACATCATTAATTAGAAGAAAACAATTCATAAATACAACCCAACAAAATAAACATACTGCATTCATTGCTGAAACAGGGAGCCAACCTCCATGCTGTTGTTGTGCAAAATCCAGCAAAGGAATCACTGCAGACTGTTTGTAGTTGGATGGATAATGGGATAGTATCTCTTTCACCTAAAACTGAAAAAAATTACACCTTTTAGAACTCAAAAAACATAAAAATAATCTTGCAAGTGCCAAATAATGGATATAATCAATGCTCGTGGTTTGACAGCTCAATTCAAGAACTTATATAACATCATCATCATATGAATCAGTAAGATCACTTTCTAAAATGCGATAAATAACTTGGGGAAATTTAAACCTTATAGGACAATCCAATTCTAGTAACTCAACTTAGCAACATGGTTGGAATGTTCAGCACCCCCTACACTCTAGTTATGTATAAATTCAAAACTGAGCATGTTTGAATTAAGGGTGCTAAGAAAATCCTAAACCTTTTATACACATCTTTGCTTAAATATCAGGGCTTGTAATGTTTGACATAAATAGCTCAGCCTAAAGCACACATTGACAACCAAATTACACAATCTCTCATTTTTTCATCTTTCACAACTACACGTCTTTCGCCATAGTTACTGCATTGCATCGCCATTGAATAATATGCTACAAACTAATTAGGCAAATGGGTCGCTGAAATTCACTGCAAAAATGCTTCGCATAATTATTAATTCCAACAAAATTGATAGAACCGAGTGGAAGTTTGTAAGACCCATTTGCAGGAAGGAAATGGGTGCTCTGTAGAAATTGAAAAGATGGAAAATTGATAGTTCATGAGTTTGGTAGTCCAGATTAGATTAGCTTTAAACTCTACCAGTTTATTGCATGCCTTTTATCCATAATTCATGTCCTAATTTATCTGTTTAGGTTTTAGTTCTTGCCTTTGGGAAAACCCAAAAGAAAACCCAAAATCTCTACCTCAAGCGCTCATCTGCAACCACACTCCTTACACCCCGTCTCTTTCCCCAATCCCTGCTTCACCAAATGACACACCCAGAACTTTCTCCCCACAACCAAGGAACAACCAAATTCAACTCCAATATGACAAAACTTAAACAAAATACCCGCTTTCTCTCACTCCAATCCTCTAAGAACCCATAATTTTTTTCAATCACAAAAAGTAAAATTTAAGCATCGACTTAAATCCTGATAAAATGATTAAGTAATCAGCAACACCTGGTTCAAAAGTTTACAAATTCACCAACATTACACTCCAACACATCCCCAAACAGTTCAGAAATAGTGAAATTTGATTCGTTTCGATTCAATTCAACTCGATTCAATTCAATTAAATTGGTTCAAGTCAACAATTATAATCATTATTATTATATTGGAACTAAATTGATTGATAGGACACCTTTAAAATCATAAATCTGATAAGCAATCTCACAATTAACGCAGATTATGTTCGTATCAAAATCCATACAGAAATACAAATTCGGAAACAGAGTGTAAATTCCATCAAACACGAAGAGAGAGAGAGAGAGAGAGAGAGAGAGAGAGAGAGAGAGAGAGAGAGAGAGAGAGAGAGAGAGAGAGAGAGAGAGAGTACCTGCTGTTGCTTGGCGAACTGATCTCTTAGCTTCCTGATTGCCTCCATTACAGCTCAGCTGTAGGTAGTCTCGATTTTTCAAAGTTGTGCTTCAAGCCTTAATCTAGACTCTAGAGGCTGAGTGGGTTTATCAAAAATAATAATTTAATAAGAAATTAACACTGAAAATAAATCAAGAATCCAAAAAAAAAAATGAAAATTTCATACCTCTAAGTTTTTGGGTTTTACTGTGGAATCCAGTTGAGAACCACTAAAAAAAACGGAAAACTAACCATAACACGTTAGACAATGCACGCAAAAAGGGGAAAGAAAGCTAGAAATACTAAAAAACTTGAAGATTGAGGCTTGCATAAATGCAATGTCCTAAAGACAGAATTTCGCCCCTACTCTTGTGCTTGTAGTTCGGTAGACGTCCGTCTCCCAGGATTCAACAATCTATCATCCGAAGTTAAAGCACTTCAATCTTAAAACTCTAGCGAACTTCATATATTCCGTACTCTCAAGACATGACTCAAAGTTTGACTAACAAAGAATAAAAGACATTGGAGAAAACTCTTTTCTTCGATTTTTTAGACATGTGGGATGTTTGAGTTTATATAGAACTCAAGCCACCCCTTTTGAAACATTGTGACTGTTGCCTAAAGTTCCAACGAACAGACGCAACTCATGAATTTGAATTCAACTATAGCACTTGACTCTTATTTTTCATTACTAGTACAAAAAACACTTTGTGCGACGCATGTCCTTCATCGCGCAAAGTCAAACAATGTCGTGCAAAGGAGTTTTGCATGACTTAAGTCACTTCGTCGCCCAAACCCTTAATTTTTTGTTTTTTGAAAATTTTTTTTATTTAATTTTTAATAAATATTGTAATTAAATTCTAAACAATAATTAATAAACCAATAAAAAGTATTTAATTATAAAATATATGAAAATGTACATACAAGATGTCTGAATATAAAAGAAAAAAACTACAAGTAGTCTTCTAGGCTTGATGCATCAGGCCACTGAGTATCGGTTGGGCGAAGTGGTTAGGAGGTCAAAGGTGGAGCAAGATCATGTGTTGGCATCGGGATTTGGAGGCCGGACATCTGTAAGGCTGTAAGATCATACTCATCTTCTCATCCTGTCCTGGGCCGAAATTGGGCTGCAGTATCGGCTTCCCGAGCTGCTGCTTCCCAGGCCAAAAACCGAAATTACAACCCAATTCAAGAATTGGGGTCTAACTCCATGACCATGTCCATTTTTGCTTTTGGGAAACGACCCACTAACTGAGCAATCTAATTGAAATCTGAATTCAAATATCAAAAGTCAAACTACAAATGCGCAACATGACCATAGAATCCAAGGGAGAAATTGCAGACAAAGAAATAAAAAAACTTACGTCTATCTCCGGTATTGTAACCCCTAGCTTAGCAGACAAATTTTTCTTGAACACATTAAACTTGGGAGCCAAGTCCTTTGCAGCAAGGCCACCATCAACACCAAATTCATTCAACCTACGTATACAGATGTGCCATCAACACAAAGGAACATGATATTGTTTTAATTTTTAAACACATCAATGTGACAACCCGTCCCTAATTTTCTCTTTTTATTAATTTTAAAAGCGTGAATTTATGAAAACACCCTAGAGGTAAGGACTTTGACTTCCGTTGACCATTGGTTAGAAAGACGTAAGACTCATTCTTTTAGGGTATCCTCGTAGTACTCGTCACTACGAGCGCATAGGCGAAAACCGTCTGCGAGTCCAGATTATAACGGTATAGTTACGGACGTTTGAAGTTGGTTATTCAAGCTAAAATGTTAAGGGACCAATCATATAAAGGAAGGAGACCTTTCAGCCAATCAACCATCAGGAAAGAAGAAAAAAAAAAGGAAAGCTGGGAGCTTTCCCCTAACCGTGCACCCCAACAACCCAAAACCACCTCCGCGACCACCCAACTTCCAAGGCCGATTCCGGCCAACTCCGATCGAATTTTTCAACGCCACCACCACCATCTTGAAGGTCTCATTCTCCTCTACAAAACCCATCTAAGAACCACCTTGATTAACCATGGTATGTTGCGCTTGGAGGCCACGAAAGTCGACGAAAACTCGTCGCGTCAAACGGTGCTCCGGCCACCTTTTTCAATTTTCTGGAAAATCGGCAAAGCAATGGCCAATGCCACTGTTTGGGCTTTGTAGCCCATCATCCCAGGAGCAAAACCCAACCAGCCTTGACCTCGTTGGACCACCGTGGACGACGAATCGACACCGGGAAGTTTTAAGCACCGCCGGCTTCGTGGGCAAAATTGACCATCTTCCGTCCACTTTTGGACTTTTTGTGTCAAGTATGAAAGTTGTTCCTCTCATTGAGATCTTCTTTTCTGTAAAATTTGAGAAATTTTAGAAATAGTGAAATTTTCCGGCGAACTATGGCGGTCGGCCACCACGCGCTGCGACGCATGTGGCGGCTCGTGGGCTGAGACCCCATTTGACCATCTTAGGCTAATTTGGATGCCCTGATTTCATATTTGACATCCGTTTAGTGAAATTACAATGTTTTAATGTAGTTTTGTAGTTGACCACTTAGTTGTCCGTCACGAGGTCCTTACATGAATTGGCGATCCGACCGTTGGATCGTCACCAAACTTTAGTACCTTATAGTACGTAATATTTAAGTATATTAGGAACTGACAGATCGGGAATCTGACGTACGGATTTTCCCGAATTGGAATTGTTAGTTCATAAAATAAAGTGTTAACCTCTACTTGAATTTGCAATTGGCGGAGATCCAACCGTTGGATCGTTCCGAAACTTTAGGATGTTGTTCTAGAAGCTTAATGTGTATTTATGGAAGTTACGGATCAGAAATCCGAGGTACGGATCTTCCGGATCGAATTACGTAGTGTTGTGTACCCTACCGTCAACCTTTGACCGACGGTTGACTTTTGGTCAATGAGTTTCAAATCATTCTAGAACGTCCTTGGGGATGTGTTTTAGGTCAGTTGCGTATTCTATCGATAAGAATCCTGAGTTGTGATTTGATATTTGTTCTAGGCGACGTCTGTTCGTGACGTCTTGATATTCGTGCTAAGGAATTGTAGCGCGGACTCCAAGTGAGTGGGTAGTTTATTTTATATCTATACATATTTATTGTTTCCATAAATGCGTATTTACTTCACTTTTACACTTACACTGCCAAATATCGTCATTGTGGTACTAATTGTGATAATGCTGCTATATGGTTGAGATATTATTGTCATGACATTCATACATATTTGTACATGCTCATCTTGCTGCACCCCGGTGTGACTACTCCGCCCAGGGCCAGGGCCAGTCCTTCACGTGTATGTTCACATCCGCACCATTCGCTCGCCTTGGATCCAAGTTAGGTGCCAGTCCTGTTGGGTAGATTGCATTAGGCAATCCGACTTGTATGTGATCGTGCTTCTGCACCAGTCTTCACGTGATTGTAGTACTAGAGCGTATTGATTACACCCAGTCTTGTCGGGTAGAATTGCCTTAGGCAATTCCGACTCGTGTGCTAGCACTGATTGATGAGAAATTGATTATACTTGATTATCACATGATTATATTACTGTGGCATTTGATATATCATGACTTGGCATATTTCTGATTATATTACTCTTGTAATATTGTTTACATACCTACGTAGTATGTTTTCAGGAAACTATTCTTATTTTACGGCGAGGGGTTAGTATATTCGAAAATAAAGGTTTTCTTATAAGTATTGTTTTGCTGACCCACTCAACTTTGTTTTCGCCCCTCCAGATTGAGTAGTTGTGCTTACGTGTAAATGAGGGTTCTGGCAAATCTCAGGAGATGATTATCTTTAGTGGTATAACCTTCACCCTAATTACTGTACTGTTCTTATGCTCTACCATCACGTGTGAAATGGGTGCAACCCCGCTCGCCCGCGCACTCTTTTGTTTAGGCACTTTTAGGTTTAAATTTATTCACATTCTTTTCCACTACACTACACTTTTTGGCTTCGTCACCCTCCAGGTGTCGGCCAACACAACTCGATTCGGTGTCCAAGTGGACTTTCCGGGTCGGGGTGTGTCAGTTTGGTATCAGAGCATAAGTTTGGGTAGTATTGCATTCATCACACCCGTGATGTAAGCATTCTTGGTTCTTGAACCTAATTCTCGAATCTTGCCACCTCGTGGAGCACGAAAAACATGTGAACTTTTCCCTAAGTTTTGGGTACTTTAGACGACTTGTCGTCATTTTAGAAAATCGTTTTGGAAATCCCCCCTAGACTTTAAACGACGAATCTTCCTACCAAGGAATTTATGTTTTGGGGAACAAGCTGCTAGCCCCGTAGCCGGGCTAAGGTATCAAGAGTTGAGTATCACCTGGGATTTATTAATCGTTTTTACCAACCCTTCGAGTTAGGAAACTAGAAATGGTTTTGTCTCTTTGGTAGCACCTATTAGTTTATCCTCTCTTAGAATCCTTGCAAAGGTTACTTCGTCAAGATTCTAGAAATGTTTGAAGCGACAACCTAATGCTAAAGTGGTAGCACCCGATGGAAGATCATCTGGGGGACAATTACTTTTGGTTCCTTGTAGCACTAATAGCTTCGAACGTACTGGTGATCATGATGGATCTTCAGGAGGAAGATCGACTCCCGTTTAAGTCTATTTTCAAATTAGATTGTTAGCAAGTTCTTTTTCTAGCCTTGGAATTTTTCAACCAACGCTAATTCCCAGGTTTCCTTCCTTTGTTGTACTCATCAATTGGGTAAGTATAGGCTTGCGAATGTGAGTTCTCAAAACTTGGGAGTAACAAAAAAAAAAAAAAAAAAAAAAAAAAATTCCCAAGAGTAGTAATTAAATCCTCCTAGGATCAATAGACTACTTTGCTTGACCAGTTCCTTCCCAATAACCCGAACGAGCACTAACCCGTAATCAGCCTACGATGACGTTACTAATCAACGATGCTGTCCGATATCCAGAGACCGTTGACTAGCATTCGGTGGTATAATTTTTGATACCAGACACAAGTACTAGTATATGGGAGTTATACCTTTACGCCAATATGTCGGTTCACAGTTTCAGGATAACGAACAATATTAAAATATTTTAAGCGAGTTAATTAGCAGTGCTTCTGACAAACTGATTTACATTGGCTACTGGAGCCTGATAGGAGCATATTTATGCGACTTAGTTAGCTTGTTTTCTTGCATTTATTTAGCTAAATTATGTTAATTATAGAATTTTAAGCCATTTTCGTGCAATTTCAGGGCCTGATGATAAAGTATGCAAAAAGAAGCATTTTGGAGCATTCTAGAGCTATTTTGGGCCAAGGATGGATAGCAAGAGGGATGGACGAATTTGAAGACTTAAAGGCTAGGAATCTGCTAGGAAGAAGGAAGAAACAAGTTCAAGTTCTAGAAGATAAGAGAAGAGCAAGAAATAAGGAGCATTATCGAGAAGCATTATCCATAACTTTATCTTATCTTGCCTTATCCAAACTACCTTATCTTATCCACCTTATTTTCAGCCAAAAAGGGGGGATCTTATCAGATTTTATCACTTAAATTTGGGGGTTCTAGAAGCCTAAAATCATGGAACAAAGCCCTTATCTTCTCCTACACTGGTGCCGTAGGTTTTCCTTTCTAGATGGTCCTATCCCTTGTCCTAAATCCCAGCCGTGTAAACCCTTCTAGAAGACCCTATCTGCTGCCTTTTCTAGCCTAATTCCCTTTGGTTTCTGATTGTTTTAACCCATTCCTCATAGGTTTTGGTTGCACAATCCTTTTCCCACCAGGTTTAGGCTCTTAAATCCTTTTCCTAGGCACTTTAGGCCCTTCAATCAGTCCCTATATATAGGCTGTGCCGCACCCCTCATTCTTCACCACCCTCTCACAAATCACTCTACATTCGATATACATCCACATTCATTCATTCACAAAGCCTCAAGTGCCGCAATTGCAAGGAGAAGAAGGACTTAGTGCCGTGGCTGCATCCATACTTCTAGGTGTTTTCTATCCTTATACTTCAATGTTTAAATCAAGTTATTTTCGTGTAATTGCAAACATGAGAGGCTAAACTCGTTTTAGTTAGGGGCGATTTCAAAGCCATGATTATATATGTGACATGAATTGATTATCCAGTTATTATTTCATAAGTTATGAATGTAATTTGCTTAACTGTTTGATTCAAAACTTATTCTTGTATGTGGGTTAAGGTGGCCAACTTAGTTTGCATGCATGAATTTGATGCTAGAATATAAGGGAATTGCATATAATGAACTTGTATTCATGAGTAGTAAAGGTTGCTAGTCACAATCGTGTTAAGTTAAATTCTGGAAAAACATATATGCTGTCATATTTTCCTCGTCAATGCTTATGGTTTTCAACGAACTTAATGACCTTTTAGTATGCTGTCATCAATAAGGATAATTTGGTTGGATGTGTATTCCGTCTAATTCAATGAACTTAGGAAAATCTGAAGGTTAATTAGTGGAATTCACGGTTAATCTGGGGCGTTGTCATTCATAATTTAGAAAGATAATAACTGGAAATTGGTTTGTGTTGCATATGTATCATGTGTGGAGAAGGGTCCTCTAGCTAGTCCATCATCCATTCAATTCACCAAATTCTTTTTACCTTTGTCTAGAGTCTTTAATCTGGTAGTTTTAGTTTAATTTCGTCCAAAATCAATTCCCCTTTACTTTGTCATATTAGTTTAGTTAGAATCTGTCCTAATTTAGTTATTTTGAGTGTTTTGAGTCTTGTTAGTCGTAAATTCGTCCAAATAACTTCTTAGAGTCAGTTTAGTGTCTTTTTTATTGTTTTAAGCTGTTTTGAGTCTGTTTAGCCTGTTTTGAGTCATAAGTACCTAGTCTACTGTTTTTGAGTTTAATTTTGTGTTTTTAAGTCTTATTTGTGGTAGATTAGCAGCCCTAGTTAATCCCCGGCCTAGAACGATCCCTATTTACATCTATACTACAATTGTCAACAATAGGGTTTAATTTGCGTGTTAAGTAATTTTCACATCAAATTTTGGCGCCGTTGCAGGGGATTAGCAAATTGCTAATCCCTTGTTTGTTTTGTAAGTTTTAGTTAGTATACTTACTTTGTTTTGTTTTCTTCATTTCAGGTACTAGTTTATGACTCGTAGTTCTCAACCCATTAGTGCAAACATCTTGGATTTTGACGACGATTTTGAAAGAACGTTGAGAAGAAAGATGAAGCAACCAGAACCAAACCCACCTAGTTCAAGTTCAGAGGCCGAATCTGAATTTGAAGAAGAGGAAGAAGAAGAACAAGCCATGGCCGCAGACAATCGTACAATCAAAGAACTTTCAGCCTCGGGGTTGGCCAATGCCGCACCCCTTTGCATTCAATACCCCGTGGCTGCCCAAGGAAAGACCGATGAGTTTGAATTGAAGTCTAGCTTGTTGCATCACATTCCCAAATACCATGGGCTGTCCATGGAAGATCCAAACAAGCATCTTAAGGAGTTTGAAGTGGTATGTTCGAGCATGACACCCATCAATGTCGATGGGAACATCCTAAAGATGAAAGCCTTTCCATTCTCTCTTTTGGAAAAGGCTAAAGATTGGCTATACGAATTGGCACCCGGAACCGTCACTTCTTGGGAAAGCATGAAGCGAGCATTCTTGGAGAAGTTCTTCCCAACTTCAAAGGTAATCCTTTTGAGGAAGAAAATCAGTGGCATCCAACAAAACCAAGGAGAATCATTTCCGGCATATTATGAGCGTTTCAAAGCCCTAGTTGCACCTTGTCCACAGCACCAAATGAAGGAAGAGCTTCTAATTCAATACTTTTATGAAGGACTCCTTCCAATTGAAAGACAAATGCTAGATGCCTCGGCAGGGGGTGCTTTGGTTGACAAAACACCGGTGGCTGCCAAGATCCTAATTTCGAACCTGAGCCTTGAACACACAACAATATGAGGGAGTTGGCCAAAGAGACACCCCACGGCAGCAAGTAAATGAGGTAAGTCCCGTTTCTGATTTGCAATCTCAAATAACTAACCTTACTACTATGATGTCACAGTTTATGGAAGGATGCAAAATGCAAGGAATTACCCCAAGTGTGTGTGGCGTGTGCTCTATGCAAGGGCATCCCAATGATCAATGTCCACAATTGATTGAGAATGGAGGTTGGGAAAGTGCCAATGCCATAGGTTTTCAAAGCCAAAATCAGCAAAGGAACGATCCATACTCAAATACATACAATCTAGGATGGAGAGACCACCCAAATTTCAAGTGGAGGGAGCCTCAAAAACCTCAACAACAAGGAGGTTTTCAACAACCACCCCCTGGGCTTTATCAAAAGCCATTCGCTCAATCTCAACCTCAATCACAAATTGTCCTACCAAACTCAGGTTCGCTAGTTAATAATGATCAAGTTATTCAATTGTTAACTTCTGTTTCGCAGGGATTAGAAACTCAAAACCATAGAATAGTGAATCAAGACAAAAAGATCAGTGACATAGAGAAGCAAATAGGGCAGATTTCTGAGTTCCTAGGGCAGTTTAGAGAACAAGGCAAACTTCCAAGTTCAACTGTTGTGAATCCAAAAGGAGGCGTTGAAACCGTCAAGGCCATTACGTTGAGAAGTGGCAAAGAAGTTGGAACCAATCCACAACCATCCAAATCTGCCCAAAAGGAAGACGAAAAACTGTTGCTCGAGGAAGAAGAAGGAAACAAAGCCACGACAAGGGATGCACAACCCTTGCCGCAGCCACTTACACCACCTAGGCCATCACAAATCACCAAGGTAAGTCTAAATTCGAATTCTTCTAGTTCTATTCCACTAAATGCCCCCTTTCCTAGCAGATTTATGCAATCAAAGAACGAAGAGGAGGAACAAGACGTTCTAGAGACATTTAGGAAGGTGCATGTCAATATCCCGCTCCTTGATGCAATTAAGCAAATTCCAAAGTATGCCAAGTTTTTTAAGAAGCTTTGTACAACAAGGAAACGGATTCGGGAGAAAGAAGTGGTCCAGGTAAGTGAGAATGTTTCTGCGGTCTTCCAAAGAAAACTACCACCTAAATGCAAAGATCCGGGTAGTTTCACAATTCCTTGTGTTATTGGAAATACTAAGTTTGAACATGCTATGCCAGATTTAGGTGCATCAATTAATGTCATGCCATATTATGTCATGCCATATTCTGTTTATGCATCTATGAATCTAGGAGAGCTCAAAAAGGATGGTGTTGTTATTCAATTAGCCGATAGGTCTAACGCATATCCAAAAGGAGTTTTGGAGGATGTTTTGGTGCAGGTAGACCATTTGATTTTTCCGGCAGATTTTTATGTGCTTGACATGGAGGAAACCGCCCACTCTCCATCACCGCCACTTTTACTTGGACGACCTTTCATGAAAACAGCCAACACCAAGATTGATGTGGCTAAGGGAGCAGTAACGATGCAGTTTGGTGGTGATATGATTAATTTTAAAGTTTCTGAATCAGTTGAGCATACTAATGATGTTCGTTCTTGTTGTGCTATTAATGTAATTAAAGATACAAGGCAGGAATGTTCATCACGAATCAAGAAGAATGGATTTCGAACCACCAAAGAAGAAGGAATTGGAGTAGGAAATTCGGCCACACCCCTCAAAAAGCCCAATCTGGCCGAGAGCAACCATTGTGCAATTCTTGACAAATCTGCCACTTCAATGCAGTACATGGGTAAGTCTCCAATCCCAATTTCAATTCCCATTTCAACTAATAGGTTGTTACCTTCTTTGGTGCTGGGACCTAATCGAACCCAAAGTGGTGGGAGGGTTCACATTAACTTAAGGAAGCAAAACACCAAAAATAGGAAGGATCACTATCCCCCTTCCATTCAAGGATTCAATGAATAGACATTTCAAGGAGCATGTCGTGGAGAATATACCACTCCATGCCGTGTGCTCAAATCAAGCTTAAATGGAGGTATCGTCCGGCTGGAAGACGTTAAAGCAAGCGCTTATTGGGAGGCAACCCATGCGTACGAATAAAGAAGACCTCGGAAGCTCCGGCACTATAACCAGGTGTTTGCGTTCCTTAACTCTACTCCTTATTGATTTTACTTTGCAAATTCGTGTCTTATTTGTTAGTTGTTTGTTAGCTTGCTTGCTTATGAGTCTATGTTTGAAACATTGAGGACAATGTTTGGTTTAAGTGTGGGGGGGGGTAAACAAAGTGTTTTCATGCAAAATTCGTGGGTTTTTATCACCTATCACTTCTAATGTTGTTTTCACTGTTTTTAAGTGTTTTTAGCATGTTTTGAAGTGTTTTTATGTGTCATTTAAGAAAAATCCGAAAATTTTTGAAAAAAATCGAAAAATGTTTGAAAAAACCCAAAAAGAGTCTTTTTAGAGTCGTTTTTGTTTGATTGTTTATGTCTTAGGGTACCTTCCAACACAATGATGAGGATTCGGTTTTTAATTGCATAACTGTTAAAGAAAGTTACAAACATGGATGGAAGTTTGATATGCCTTTGGTTTATGCTTCGTTGTAGTTGTAACTTACGAATTCATGTTTAATCACAAAGAAAAAATCAGTTTTTGTAACATGCTTGAAGGAAGGAACTCAAACTAACGCTACAACCCTGAGAGACTTGAGCCTAAAACGTTCTTTGGAGAGTTAATAATCTGTGCATTTGTTGTTTTCTAAGTCGTTGCATGATCTCATTATTCTTTGCTTGGTTGCTACTTAGAAGGCGTTTCATCACTATAGTTCCAAATACTAGAATTCATACCCGTTTCATTCAAAGCATAAAATTGATTAGCATAGCACATAAACAAGATGAAGTTGTTAGTTAAAACTAGAGCCAAAAAGCCTTACCCTTCGCATTATGTTTTGTAGGTTTAATCCTGTTGAGCCTTGTTTTAGCCTATGTTCTTTGTTAGCCACGTTTTACCCTACCAAGCCTAGAATAGGACCATCCATACCCTTGTTCTTGAAGCATAGTGGAGCATAACTTAGAAGGAAGTTCCTTTTGATCACCATATTGCAGAAAATGAGTGTGGGGGAAGGGTTTTGTATAAGAGATGTGCAAAGAAAAGAAAAATATGCACGGGTAGAGAAAGAAAAAGAAAAGAAAAGTGTGAAGAAAAGAAAGAAAAAGAGTTGAAAAGAAGAGAAAATGAGCTCTAAGTGTTGGTTGTTGAAGAAAGGGTCCAAACGTTTGAATTCGGCCCTAAAAAGTTGTGTGAATCTTCCCTTGTGTTTAAAATTGATTTTTGCTTTCAAAAGTGAATTCTAAGTGCCTATTTCATTAGTTTGCTTACTAACGCTTTAAGAACGTTTGTTTTCCATATCCTTTCTTGTTAACCAATACCCCCTAGCCCTGTTACAACCCTATACTTCAATCTTGGGTGTTGTGTGTTTCAATTTGTGGAGTTTGGGATTGGTATGAGCATATGGTATCCCTGGTTCTCGCATCTAAGTAGTAGCATTCTATTCATGAGATCATATCTATACATGCTTAAATAACTCCAGAAATTGCCTTCTTTGCTATAAACATATGTGAGTGTTCGTCTACATGTTTACATCAATCTTCTCACATATAACTAGTGTAGGGAGTGTAGTCAGAAAATTTGTGCGAAAATAAGAGTGTAAACCGTGAGGAGTTGAGCAAATTCTCTAAGGCATGTTACTACATTCAAATCGTTGTTTTAATTGATTAATTGTGAGCTAGTAAGTGGTGACTGTGATTAAGTATGTGCTCGAGAGTAAGGATAACTAAAATCTATGGGAGTGGTGATCTTTGATATGTTATGTACCATTGGAAATCCCTGAGGCGAACGTTGGAAGGTTTAGATTGTGTTTCGTTTACTCTTTGTCTTGTTTATTTCGTTTTGCTCGAGGACTAGCAAAAGCTAAGTGTGGGGGAATTTGATAGGAGCATATTTATGTGACTTAGTTAGCTTGTTTTCTTGCATTTATTTAGCTAAATTATGTTAATTATAGAGTTTTAAGCCATTTTCGTGCAATTTCAGGGCCTAAAGATAAAGTATGCAAAAAGAAGCATTTTGGAGCATTCTAGAGCTATTTTGGGCCAAGGATGGATAGCAAGAGGGATGGACGAATTTGAAGACTTAAAGGCTAGGAATCTGCTAGGAAGAAGGAAGAAACAAGTTCAAGTTCTAGAAGATAAGAGAAGAGCAAGAAATAAGGAGCATTATCGAGAAGCATTATCCATAACTTTATCTTATCTTGCCTTATCCAAACTACCTTATCTTATCCACCTTATTTTCAGCCAAAAAGGGGGGATCTTATCAGATTTTATCACTTAAATTTGGGGGTTCTAGAAGCCTAAAATCATGGAACAAAGCACTTAATCTTCTCCTACATTGGTGCCGCAGGTTTTCCTTTCTAGATGGTCCTATCCCTTGTCCTAAATCCCAGCCGTGTAAACCCTTCTAGAAGACCCTATCTGCTGCCTTTTCTAGCCTAATTCCCTTTGGTTTCTGATTGTTTTAACCCATTCCTCATAGGTTTTGGTTGCACAATCCTTTTCCCACCAGGTTTAGGCTCTTAAATCCTTTTCCTAGGCACTTTAGGCCCTTCAATCAGTCCCTATATATAGGCTGTGCCGCACCCCTCATTCTTCACCACCCTCTCACAAATCACTCTACATTCGATATACATCCACATTCATTCATTCACAGAGCCTCAAGTGCCGCAATTGCAAGGAGAAGAAGGACTTAGTGCCGTGGTTGCATCCATACTTCTAGGTGTTTTCTATCCTTATACTTCAATGTTTAAATCAAGTTATTTTCGTGTAATTGCAAACATGAGAGGCTAAACTCGTTTTAGCTAGGGGCGATTTCAAAGCCATGATTATATATGTGACATGAATTGATTATCCAGTTATTATTTCATAAGTTATGAATGTAATTTGCTTAACTGTTTGATTCAAAACTTATTCTTGTATGTGGGTTAAGGTGGCCAACTTAGTTTGCATGCATGAATTTGATGCTAGAATATAAGGGAATTGCATATAATGAACTTGTATTCGTGAGTAGTAAAGGTTGCTAGTCACAATCGTGTTAAGTTAAATTCTGGAAAAACATATATGCTGTCATATTTTCCTCGTCAATGCTTATGGTTTTCAACGAACTTAATGACCTTTTAGTATGCTGTCATCAATATGGATAATTTGGTTGGATGTGTATTCCGTCTAATTCAATGAACTTAGGAAAATCTGAAGGTTAATTAGTGGAATTCACGGTTAATCTGGGGCATTGTCATTCATAATTTAGAAAGATAATAACTGGAAATTGGTTTGTGTTGCATATGTATCATGTGTGGAGAAGGGTTCTCTAGCTAGTCCATCATCCATTCAATTCACCAAATTCGTTTTACCTTTGTCTAGAGTCTTTAATCTGGTAGTTTTAGTTTAATTTCGTCCAAAATCAATTCCCCTTTACTTTGTCATATTAGTTTAGTTATAATCTGTCCTAATTCAGTTCTTTTGAGTGTTTTGAGTCTTGTTAGTCGTAAATTCGTCCAAATAA
Organism: Cotoneaster glaucophyllus; assembly: GCA_036320875.1. Lineage (NCBI taxonomy): Eukaryota > Viridiplantae > Streptophyta > Magnoliopsida > Rosales > Rosaceae > Cotoneaster > Cotoneaster glaucophyllus. Next base: position 21,919,233 of record CM070063.1, read on the forward strand.
CTTCTTAGAGTCAGTTTAGTGTCTTTTTTTTTTATTGTTTTAAGCTGTTTTGAGTCTGTTTAGCCTGTTTTGAGTCATAAGTACCTAGTCTAGTGTTTTTGAGTTTAATTTTGTGTTTTTAAGTCTTATTTGTGGTAGATTAGCAGCCCTAGTTAATCCTCGGCCTAGAACAATCCCTATTTACATCTATACTACAATTGTCAACAATAGGGTTTAATTTGTGTGTTAAGTAATTTTCACATCAGAGCCGAATAAACTAGAATCGTGGAAGCTTAGGAACAAGCTTTGTATTAGGATCGTATACTCATGGTTGTTTTTATCTTATCACTTACCTAGGTAAAGAAAACCTCTTCGACTAGCCATCTCTCGATCGCTTCCACAGGTAGACAGTAAAATCAAAGTACGAGATAATATCTCGCTATTAGAGCGATTTGAGTTTCTAGAAAACTGAGAAGATCTGTTGTTCGTGTCGTATAGCTGGTTAGTAGTATGGTACCTTTGGCGTCCTATTCCAAAATTTTACCTGGGATGTCACCAAATTATGAAGTGAAGTACATCATCGAACCACTTCCTAGTATTACACCAATTTTCCTTGCTTCATATTGAACGTTTCTGACATCATTGAGAAACTCGGTTACAAAGTTTGCCAATTAGGAATTTACCTAACCAGGGACTAAACACTTTATCTTGGGAATCTCAAACCTATTCACGAAGGCGAAAAGCTGAACCTTATAGTCGTACCTAGACTTCAATTACTCAGTCGGTTGACGACTAACACCGTTAGTTCTACTTCGAGTTGTTGGTCTCTCCGATTAACTTTTGGAAACCTGAGAGTTCTTTTGTAACCTGACGAAATTCAGAGTAATCTTACCAATGACTATCTCCTCAATTTCAGTGGAGTGTTTAGTAACACCGACACTTAGCCTTATACCATTTCCTCGAGTAATCATTGTTGAGCTACTACTTCCTTGGGAGACGTGATCTCGGTAAACGACATTCTTTCCTTTTTCTCAGAAGGGTTTAGCGGAAGAAGGTTGAAATTCTCGCAAAGTAATGCGAAACTGAGATATCTTTGATCTTGTCGATTTATCGACAAATTGTAGGCGAATCTTTCAGCTACAATGTTTTCCTCACTTACGACTGAGGAAAGTTAAATTAGTTTGAGTTGTTGGAAATGAGTAAATTTCCTGACAACTAAAATGTTGTCTCACCTTACTCTTGTTTTACACCTTTTGATGACCTTGATCATTTTGAAATCCAGAAGGACGTATTCTTCGGATGTTCCAGCTGTGCAGAGACAGCATGACAGAGTATCACTTTTATTTTCCAATGGTTAGATTCAAACTGAACCATCTTATTCATAAACTAGAGTCAACAATCATCATCTTTATTCGAAAGCAAGATGACACTTCTTTGTGGAGAAACGTGTTCAAAATCTTCAGCAACCTCAAAATTTCTCGAATACATCTTCGCTGGGAAAGAACTAAATTTCTGACATTGACGATGGAAGGACTAGATCAACGATTACGATTGTACTATTGTGTATTATCCCAGTTGTGCAAACGTATTTATTGCTACAGCAACAAAAGACGCAATTTAGCTTGTCCTATCCCATTCTAGTTAGGATTCGTGAGTATCGATTTGACCTTTTTCCCAAAGGATCAAGAATCGTTCGAGTGGTTATAATCACTTCCTGTATCTCAGTAGAGATAGGAAAATATCGCCATACGTTCCTAATACGAGTTTCCTGTACATGTGGAGATTTTGGTGATGTACGGTGATTATCGATTGACTTGACGAGTCAATTCGCTTTCCGTTGGTCTAAAAGGACAACATTTTATGCCTCTTGGTAAAATTGCCCAGTCTTTAAACCTATTGCATCTTCTGACATTTCGATCATTACCTACTCTGACGGTGATTTTATGTTTACCGCTCTGTGCCGGAGAGCATTCCAATTAACTTTGGGTATGTGTCTACCCTACTGCACTTCGTGTTACCTTGAAGCGGATGCACTGTCTAAAAGGATCGTTGACGTTGGAAGTGCAGTCGTGACCATTAATTTCTCAATCACTCAGCCAATACTTGGTTGAACGAATCTTTACAGTGGTGATTGAATATCTCGAAAGCTATTGTTGTAGTTTGATGTTACGCAGTTAATCTAGTTATCTTATACTCTAGATTGATGAACTTGTTTTGATCATCAAATTCTCGAGTATTTTTCTAGCATTTTCGATGTAGTTACTTTTTACTAAGTTCGAGATAACTTCACTATGAATTTGCTTGCTAAGGTGTTGCGGACTACTTTGGCTCGACTACATGCAGATATGTCACTATTGTATCTCATCGTGATGCGAGTTTTACTACAGAGTTTTGAAGAAGTCTTCTTGAAGGCCACGTGTAGTAAGTTTTGTTACCGATTACATTTCACCCTCAGATTAACTGTAAGATTGAATGATTTACCTGGACCTTCATGGTGTGTTACATTTATCTGCTCTATAGTGGTAGCACGATTATATTAGACACTTATTTATCTTAGAACTGCTTGTAACTACGGTTACGATTTTTGGTCTTGGTTGTGAGACATTTGAGACGTAGTATGAAGATTATTTACTTAGCACTTGTTTGACAAATGAGTTTTACGAACAAGTGTTCAATTGTGAGAGTTCACATTATAGAAATGTTATCTTATTGTTGCTATTACCCAAGGGGTAGTGCATGAGCGTGGTAGAAGCTTGACTAGATGTTGTTTGTGTAATTCCCAATGGGAGGCATGATGGTAATATTGCATTCTCGGGAATTTGTTACTTGCTTATCATGACAACAATGAGTTGTCGATATCGTGGGCTGCAAACCGTAATATCAAGGACTTATCCGTTGGATTCGTTAAGGAAGTAAATAGGTAGGTCCTTTTTACGTTTGTACTTACTTCTGTGTTGTTGTGTTTTACCTATTTATTACTTGGGTTCGGCCCAAGGATATTATATACTTACTTTCGGATTACGCGACGAACGAGAGCGTAGTAGAAAAATCATATGTTCAATTTTACTATCAGTGCAACTACTCTAAACCTTGTGTTGTTATACATATGTATTTTCAACGGGATGATAGTACATATAAATATTTTTGATGTTTTGTTTTTGCGAAAACTATTATATTATAGTATTGTACTGAGGAAGAAGGAAAGTATGAGTTGGAAGCATGAGAGAGGAATCATTGCACTCCGATCACGACGGAATGACATTTTCCCTATTTTACAACCGCTCTGACTTGATTTCTTCGTTATGTACACATATTTTATTCTTCCTATCTTGAATTTTGTGTAATAAATGATTTTAAATTTCGGGGAAGAAATTTTCTTAAGGGGGTAGATTGTGACAACCCGTCCCTAATTTTCACTTTTTATTAATTTTAAAAGCGTGAATTTATGAAAATACCCTAGAGGTAAGAACTTTGACTTCCGTTGACCATTGGTTAGAAAGACGTAAGACTCATTCTTTTAGGGTATCCTCATAGTACTCGTCACTACGAGCGCATAGACGAAAATCGTCTGCGAGTCCGGATTATAACGGTATAGTTACGGACGTTTGAAGTTGGTTATTCAAGTTAAAATGTTAAGGGACCAATCATATAAAGGAAGGAGACCTTTCAGCCAATCAACTCAACTTCCAAAACCACCTCCGCGACCACCCAACTTCCAAGGCCGATTCCGGCCAACTCCGATGGAATTTTTCAACGCCACCACCACCATCTTGAAGCTCTCATTCCCCTCTACAAAACCCATCTAAGAACCACCTTGATTAACCATGGTATGTTGCGCTTGGAGGCCACGAAAGTCGACGAAAACTCGTCGCGTCAAACGGTGCTCCGGCCACTTTTTTCAATTTTCTGGCAAATCGGCAAAGTAATGGCCAATGCCACTATTTGGGCTTTGTAGCCCATCATCCCAGGAGCAAAACCCAACCAGCCTTGACCCTGTTGGACCACCGTGGACGACGAATCAACACCGGGAAGTTTTAGGCACCCCCGGCTTCGTGGGCAAAATTGACCATCTTCCGTCCACTTTTGGACTTTTGTGGTAGGTATGAAAGTTGTTCCTCTCATTGAGATCTTCATTTCTGTAAAATTTGAGAAATTTTAGAAACAGTGAAATTTTCCAGCGAACTGTGGCGGTCGGCCACCACGCGAGGCGGCGCGTGGGCTGAGACCCCATCTGACCATCTTAGGCTAATTTGGATGCCATGATTTCATATTTGACATCCGTTTAGTGAAATGACAATGTTTTAATGTAGTTTTGTAGTTGACCACTTAGTTGGCCGTCACGAGGTTCTTACATGAATTGACGATCCGACCGTTGGATCGTCACCAAACTTTAGTACCTTATAGTACGTAATATTTAAGTATATTAGGAATTGACAGATCGGGAATCTGACGTACGGATCTTCCCGAATTGGAATTGTTAGTTCATAAAATAAAGTGTTAACCTCCACTTGAATTTGCAATTGGCGGAGATCCAACAGTTGGATCGTTCTGAAACTTTAGGATGTTGTTCTAGAAGCTTAATGTGTATTTATGGAAGTTACGGATCAAAAATCCGAGGTACGGATCTTCCGGATCGAATTACGTAGTGTTGTGGACCCTACCTCCGACCTTTGACCGACAGTTGACTTTTGGTCAATGAGTTTCAAATCATTCTAGAACGTCCTTGGGGATGTGTTTTAGGTCAGTTGCGTAGTCTATTGATAAGAATCCTGAGTTGTGATTTGATATTTGTTCTAGGCGACGTTTGTTCGTGACGTCTTGACATTCATGCTAAGAATTGTAGCGCGGACTCCAGGTAAGTGGGCAGTTTATTTTATATCTATACATATTTATTGTTTCCATAAATGCGTATTTACTTCACTTTTATGCTTATACTGTCAAATATCGTTATTGTGGTACTAATTGTGATAAATGCCAGAGCCAGAGCCAAAGCCAGTCCTTCACGTGTACGTTCACATCCGCACCATTCGCTCGCCTTGGATCCAAGTTAGGTGCCAGTCATGTCGGGTAGATTGCATTAGGCAATCTGACTTGTATGTGACCATGCTTCTGCACCAGTCTTCATGTGATTCTAGTACTAGAGCGTATTGATTACACCCAGTCCTGTCGGGTAGAATTGCCTTGGGCAATTCCGACTCGTGTGCTAGCACAGATTGATGAGCAATTGATTATACTTGATTATCACATGATTGTATTACTGTGGGATTTGATATATCATGACTTGGCATATTTCCGATTATATTACTGTTGTAATATTGTTTACATACCTACGTAGTATGTTTTCAGGAAACTATACTTATTTTACGGCGAGGGGTTAGGATATTCGAAAATAAAGGTTTTCTTGTAAGTATTGTTTTGCTGACCCACTCAACTTTGTTTTTTGCCCCTCCAGGTTTAGTAGTTGTGCTTACGTGTAAATGAGGGTTCTGGCAAATCTCAGGAGATAGTTATCTTTAGTGGTATAACCTTCACCCTAATTACTGTACTGTTCTTATGCTCTACCATCACGTGTGAAACGGGTGCAATCCCGCTCGCCCGCCCACTCTTTTGTTTAGGCACTTTTAGGTTTAAATTTATTCACATTCTTTTCCACTACACTACACTTTTTGGCTTCGTCACCCTCCAGGTGTCGGCCATCACAACTCGATTCGGTGTCCAAGTGGACTTTCCGGGTCGGGGTGTGTCATCAAAGTGCAACGAAATTTTTGACAATCTCAACAATAAGCCTAGCAAAGTCGTGCATAATTCTTGCAATATAGCATACAAACGGATACACAAGAAGGCTGAAAAAGTTAGAACAATAGCAAAACCAACGGGTAAAGCGCCCGAAGATACTGAAACTTAACAATATCAGGGCAGAAAACTTATGCGAGGAGGCTAAATTAATCTCAACATTGAAGACACCAAAATACCACATTTATAACGAGAAATGCGTTACCCTTAACAGATTATCCAGCTTGTCAAGAAGGCTAACAATCTTTTGAACCTCCTCTGTAGCATTGAGACTAGGATCCTTTAAAGCAGCAGCTTCAAATCCAGAAAGGGCCCTTTCATAGTTTTCCAGATATCTGTTTACCGGAAACCAGAAACTTAATCTTATAATTGTACAAAACATGAGATATTGAGCAGTACTAAGGACCCAATCGGGTGGTAGAATGTCATTCTAAGACTCATGCAACTTATGTCACTTCATACATCCTCCTCTTTAGTTAACAAAAACAGAAAATAATATATCATTTATCATTACTGTTTCCTATTCTCTCCACTTGTATTAGTACAACTCTATCTTTAGCCTATCTAGACACTGATTCATAGAAAAGAAAGATTGATGAATCATCATCTACTTGAGAAACTTATGAGTACTAATTCCAGACAAAACACAAGAAAAACTGAGCTTACAGTGGCACAGTTAAAATATAGATCTCGATTGGGTTGCATTCTTTCATCCTTTTCCTGATATGCAACATAAAACATTAGAACATCTTCTAACTGACAGAAGATCCATAATTACAAGAAATACAACACATAGACAACTGACTCTGCGGTAGTTCTTACTTTAAGCACTTACAGCATTTTGGTATGCCTTCAAAGATTGCAGAAGTTAGGAATGGTCCCAAGCTCCAGTCACAACGAAATTTATAAGACATGCATTTCCAAGATTGTCTGCCAATAAAGTTAGAAAAATTCAGTTAAACAGAATAAGCAATGATCTCCAAAAAATAACCAAAGAAATGAAACAAGGTATTAAGTGAATCAGTAGAAAATATTTATGCATGTGCAAGATACCAGTCAAACTATGCTAACTGGAAGAAGGCTAGCAAACATCCAAGGTAAATGGCAAAGCAAACCAAGTGTTACATGCTATAGAACTTATCAAGTATAAATCTTACTCAAATCCGAAGAATATAGAACTTTTTGGGATGGTTGATTATGAGATCTTACACCATGAATTGCCATCCTTGACATCAAGAGTTATGGCTTCCTTGGCATGTTGAATGCTTTCATCAACAAGTTCTGCCTCAATGTCGGTACCTAGAAAAATGATGAAAATTAGGTAAGCATAATGACGCACACATCATGAAAAACAACAGGAAAAACAAGTTGAGCGACAAAACGGTTGCCTTGAGCCATTTTTCTTTCAAGCATCGAAAGTTGACAAAGTATCTGCCTCTTTGGACCCTGCCTCCAACGCAATGCACATATCAATAATAAAACTTATAGTACAATGAATCGAGAGGTCACTGCAATAAAACTACAAAAATCTAATCAAGAATAACCTTGCTTAGGGCAAGATTAAAGTAGTTCTTGGCTGAAGATAGATCTCCCTTCTTCCAAATGCAGTTACCTAAACATAGTCAAGCATCTGCAAGAGATGGATTCAACTTAACCTGCATCGTCGTTTAATCTATTTCAGGAAGTGAACGAAAAGCATTACAAACATGCACAACTACAGGAAGTCACAATGCATTCTTATAGCCTTTGAGAGATGATCCTCTGCTTCTTTTCTATAATTCGGTAAAACATCCAGTATCTTTCCTCTCAAATATTTGTATTTCGCACATTGAGCCGGATGTTTTCTTTGGTCTGGTAAAAGACACAGTGTTTGAAACTTGAACTAATAAGATACAAATACAAACGCAACATAATAACAAAGGAATTAGCAGTGACAGCGATTCGAGAACACAATGTAGGCATTATCGTTACAGAAACAACACTTTTATCGGGGGAGATTTTGAATTCATCAACTTTTTAGTGTATTTCTCAAATTTTAAGCTTCTATGTGTACCAATGTAGTCCAAAATTGGAACTTCAAAGTTGAAACGAGCATATCAACGAAAACCTACAAAAGAGAAAGGAACAAATCAGGTTTATAATAAAAGGGCACTTAGGTCACCTTCAAATGGAATTAACAGAGATTAAAACGAAATGGGTAAATGGAAAAATTACCAAGAGGTATGGAATCGAGGATGTTGAGGGCAAGATCGAAATTGGCGTTTAATCTGGAGATTTTGTCATCCAGGTCGGCCGGAAAGTAGGTGTCTCGAAGGAGGTAAAGAGCTTCGATAGCTCTTGCGGCTTTGGCCAGTGCGTCGTCTACCACTTCTCGACTGCTCATCACTCAGACACAGTCGCACGCAAAGCCAACTGTGAAAACGAGAAAGGACTCTCAACTCCAAGTTTTTCTTCGGAGGAAACCGAAGCAAACGACGTCGTCTGGGTGAGGAGAGGGGAGATTGTGAGCTTGTGCTGTGTGAAAATAAGCAGGAGGAGCACTCGGCTTTGAGTGTGAGCGAGACAGAGTGAGAGACATGGCGAGATGAGTGAGAGGGGAGAGAGACCGAGTGAGCCAGAGGGACGAGAGAGAGATGGGTGGGTAGTGTCTGGACTCTTTTCCAATTAAACCCTAAAAAAAGGCTACTTTTTTTTCAATTAAGCCGCTAAAAGTTTAACAATTGCGCTACGTAGCTATAAATTATGACGTTGCGCAAAGTCATTTTCCGCATGGATCACAATATGGCGTCGCGCAAGATATTTAAAAAAAAAAAATTATTATAAATTTGACTTTACTCCCTCCAAACTCAATTTTTTTTTTACATAAAACCCATAATAATATATTTTTGTAACAAAATCCAGACCCAAACTACAATAATAAATTTAAAACTACTTAATAAATATACATACTATTCAATTTCTTAAGTGTTATACATACAAAATAAATAAATTTAAATCTACTTAATAAATATATATATATACACACACATCATTGAACTTGATGGGATACAAATTCTACGAAACTAATTTCAACGATCCAACTGTCAAACTTGTTTGTATATGCTTCAAGATCGCATACGCAAAAAAAGGCAAAAACAAACATTCAGAGATCAAGCAACGAGACAAAACTTTTCGACTGTTATAAACGAAAAATCAAAATTTAACGATTATTTTAACTCCGATTTTGATTATTTTTTTATAGCTACACTCCTTGATCCTATATAAATACGATTAATGAATTCGATCTTCAATTTAAAATATTTACACTAGTGGATACCACAAAATCTTATGTTATACTTAATGAAATTATAAATAAAATCAAGTGTTAGTGAGTCTATCGTTTTGATGGGATACGCATCCTACGAAACTAATTTCAACGATCCAACCGTCAAACTTGTTTGTATATGCTTCGAGATCGCATACGCCAAAAATTGCAAAATAAAAAACATTCAGAGATCAAGTAATGGGACAAAACTTTTGACGGTTATAAACGAAAAATCACGATTTAACGGTTAATTTAACTCTGATTTTGATGATTTTTTTTATAGCTGTCCTTGACCCTACATGAATACAATGAATGAATTTGATCTTCAATTTAAGATATTTACACTAGTGGATACCACAAAATCTTATGTTATACTTAATGAAAGTATAAATAAACTCTTAAGTGTTAGTGAATCTATTGTTTTGATGGGATACGCATTCTACGAAACTAGTTTCAACGATCCAACCGTCAAACATGTTTGAATATACTTCAAGATCGCATACGCCAAAAATCGCAAAAAACAAACATTTAGAGATATGTAACGGACAAGACTTTTCGACGATCATAAACGAAAAATCACGATTTAACGGTTATTTTAACTCCGATTTTGATGATTTTTTACGGCTACACTCCTTGACCCTACGTGAATACAGTGAATGAATTCGATCTTCAATTTAAAATATTTACACTAGTGGATCCCACAAAATCTTTATGTTATACTTAATGAAAGTATAAATAAATTATAAGTGTTAGTGAATCTATTGTTTTGATGGGATACGCATTCTACGAAGCTAATTTCAACGATCCAACCATCAAAGATTGCATACACCAAATATCACAAAAAACAAATATTCAGAGATTAAGTAATGGGACAAAACTTTTCGACGGTTATAAACGAAAAATCACGATTTAACGATAGTTTTAACTCCAATTTGGATGATTTTTTTACAGCTACACTCCTTGACCCTATATGAATACAATGAATGAATTCGATCTTCAATTTAAAATATTTACACTAGTGGATACCACAAAAAAGATTTTGCGTGACGCAGGTCCTAAAAGTGATTTGTGTGACGTAGGTCACTTCTTCGTCGCGCAAACCCTTTTGTTTTTTGGGCAAATTGTTTTTTATTTAATTTTTAATAAATATTGTAATTAAATTCTAAACAATAATTAATAAACCAAGAAAAAGTATTTTATTATAAAATATATGAAAATATACATACAAGATGTCCGAACAAAAAAAGAAAAAACTACAAGTCTTATAGGTTTAATATATCATGCTACTGGGTATCGGCTGGACGAAGTGGCTGGGAAGTCGAAGATGGAGCAAGATCAGGTGTTGGCATCGGGATTTGGAGGCCGGACATCGCTAAGGTCCGTACAATCAAGTGGATACCACAAAATCTTATGTTATACATAATGAAAGTATAAATAAACTCCAAGTGTTAGTGAATCTATTGTTTTGATGGCGTACGCATTGTACGAAACTAGTTTCAACCATCCAACCATCAAACTTGTTTGTATATACTTCGAGATCGCATACGTCAAAAATCGCAAAAAAACAAAAATTCAGAGATCAAGTAACAGGACAAAACTTTTCAATGGTTATAAACGAAATATCACGATTTAACGGTTATTTTAACTCCGATTTTGATGATTTTTTACGGCTACACTCCTTGACCCTATATGAATACAATAAATGAACTCGATCATCAATTTAAAATATTTACACTAGTGGATACCACAAAATCTTATGTTATACTTAATGAAAAATATAAATAAAATCTTAAGTGTTAGTTAATTTATCGTTTTGATGGGATATGCATCATACGAAACTAATTTCAACGATCCAACCGTCAAATTGAATCCGTTACTTATATGAATTGTCAAATAATACGGCAATTTGAATTTGGTAATTCAACAAATTATAAATAAATTTATATGTGGCTTAAACTTCATGCGACACATTTGCAATCAGTATGGAGATAGAATTTTGTCACGACTCAATGGAGCCATCAACTACAAGACAATACAATCCAACAGGTTTTGCAAAAGCCAGTATTAATACATAAAGAAGAGAAGATCAGAACATGGCAGAAAATTAGGTCCTCCTTGGACATATAAATGCTTCAAATTGAACAAAGAATAACCTTATGACACAGGTGTGGATGCAAATTTTCTCCTCTTCGGTCTTGGACGATTTTGCACCTACAAAACAATTAACACCTTAGGTTAAGGCCAAAAACCTCACGCGCCCACGATGAATGGGGGGGGGGGAGGCTTTGGCCGAAGAACCTCCGATGCCAAAGTTAGAATTTTAGAGAGAAAAAGTGTTTAGAGTATTTTTGCCAAAGGATTGGAATTAGGTTTTTGGTGAGAATGGGAGAGTATTTATAGGAGATGGCCGGTCCCCTTTGGAGAAAAGGTGGCCGGCCCCTTAGAGGGATTTTTGGGTGTGATCTAGGTTTAATTAGCCCATTTATTGGCTAATTAAACCAAAATGGAATGTATTTGTATTTATGAAAAAGGGTTATAATGAGTAATTGGATGATTAGCTTAAAAAAGGAGGAAAAGAGGAAGGAAAATATGGGAAATAAAGAGGGAGTGGCCGGCCCCTCTTTGGAGAGAGAGGGCCGGCCCTTTGGGGTATTTTCTTGGTCTTCAAGGCTAATTTAATTGACAAATCAAGGAAGAATAATCCCCTTAATTTGCCAATTATCTCCATTTATGTGGGATAATTGGTAGATTTATGAGATAATTGCCTTAAATGTGGATGGATGAAATAATTCGGATTTGTTTACCTTTTATGGGCGCTTTTGACTTGACCGACGATAATTACCTGCTGCTCGCGCGTAGGAATTCCGATGCACCTCAAGGACATTTTTGTTTCCTTAATTCGAAAGTCCACGTGTCGCCTTGTGATTATTTTTTGACACGCCCCGACCCGGATATTCCCCGAATACCAGGGTAAGCACGTGCTGGCCGACACCCGAAGGTGACGAAAGCCATTTATTGAGTGCAAATGCTGAGAACAAGGAATAGATAAGTCTTATAAATATAAAAGAATAATGAATAATCATTTAAGGAACGTGTTCAGAGCACATCTAATTTAGAACACTAAAAGAATTAATGTAAAATTTAATGAAACAAAGAATGGTTTCTACACCGAGAGGACTCGAAGATGCCGATGCGGAAGTGCCTTGACGTCGGGATTGTATGCCTCGATTCTATGCCCTGAAGGGGGCGCAAAACAAAGGTGAGTGGGCCAATTTGATATATATATAGTAAAACAGTTATCAACATACTAACCCCCAGGTTTTATGAAAACATATATATATCATGATAAACATAGGTTTTCCGAAACCTAGCATGTCGTGCAATTTCTCAAATCATATCTCATAAAATAATAGTCACTAGTGAATGTCCAATGAAACACTTCAGGCCCCATGCCGGCTCCCCGTCTCTGAGCAGACAGTCAGAGGAAAATATCACTACAGGCCCCTTGCCGGCTCCCCGTCTCTGTGCTAAATAGCCAGAGGAAACACCCTCCAGGCCCTATGCCAGCACCAAACCGTCGCCCGGGACGGACCAGACACTATCCCTACGTCCCGTAGCGGAATAAGGACCACTAGGTAAATATAAAACCATTGAGCATATATGTTGAAAAGCAACTTCATAGTATAAAGTCATCGATTGTCTACACTATGAAGAAGTGTTCGAAACATGTTCTAAATATTATATCGTCATCGATTGGATATCCTATAAAGAACATGGGTTATAGGAAAAATAGTAATAATTCAAACTAGCCTCAGTAAGCATGTTATCTCAAAGTATTTCATAGAACATATTCATCAAATCATGCTTTTCATGTATGCATTTGTACTATCAAAACATGTATTTTTAGAAGGGGTCCACTCACAGTACTTCGCCGTCGAAAGCTACGCAGACTAGCGAAGATACAACGCCACTTTACTTGCCCCTAAGCACATAAAGGGTACACTTGGTCAAACTCTATTCAAACAATTTTATTTGGGAAAACGGACTTCAAAAACGGGTCCAGGACGTCGAAATTAGTCTAGGAGGGGTCCCGGAAGAAAATCAGAAAAGTCAACTCTAAAGTCAACTTTGACCGTTGACCGATGACCGAGTCAACGTTGACCGTTGACCGAGTCAACGGTCAGACCGGGTCAGTCAACGGGTCTTGGGTCCGGGTCGGACTAAGTCAAACGGGTCTGGGCTTAGAGTTTGGATCCGGGTTTAGGGCTTAGCCTTAAGGGTTTTGGGTTTAGAACCACACGGGCCAAAGGCCCTGAGTTAGAGAAGCCCAAAGGGCTAAGGGTTTTGGGGTTTAGAATTTAGGGCCGGCCTAAGGCCAAGGCCCGCCACTTAAAGGAAACGGCCCGAAGGCCTAAAACCCTCGCGGGCTGGGCTAAGAGAAACGGCCCAAAAGGGCCCTAATTCCAAACGGCCCGATGGCCTATAAGAATAAAACAAAAACCATTAAAAAAGAAAATAATTAAATTGATTTGGGTTTGGATTTGGGCTCGGCAGAAAGCCCAAAGGGCTTGGGTTTTGGGTTTGATACAACGGGCTTCAAGCCCGTGGGTCTGGGACGGCTTGAACGGCCCTAAACGCCGGAGAAGAACACCGGAGCTGTGGTAGCTCCGGCCGACTGAAAAAGGGGGCGTTAGGCCCCGATCTAGGTACCAAATTGAAGAGTACGAAGAGAGGAGTGAATCTATACCTTTAGTTCACCATAAAACGGTTGAGAGTGACCGGAAAACTTCCCAACCCGCACGAACTCGCCGGAGATATGGGTGTGCTCACCCCGTGATGGATCCGTGCTAAAACCTTGGTGAAAATCACGGAATAAGCTTCTAACAACACAACCAAGCACAACCTAAAGCAGGAAAAAGAGATTTCGAAGCTTACCCGAACGGAAAACACGAAGAGGTTCGCCAGAGCTTCTAGCTCCCGTGCTGGCGACTTCACAGGGACGTGAGAGAGAGAAAGGGAATGGCTAGGTGAGATGGTGGCACTGGAGGTACGTCGCTGAGGGTGTGCGTGCGTGGGGTCTCGGTGCCAGAGAGAAGGAGAGAGACGAGAGCCTCGAGAGAGAAAGAGAACCGAGTTGCAGAAACGGAAAAGAAAGGAAGAAAGAGAGAGACTCGGGTAGGGGTCAGTGACAGAGAAAAGAAAGAGGGTTGAGGGGCTGCCAAGTGGCAGCGTGGGGTTTAAAGAGAAAAATTGATAAATGGTCCAGATTAACCTAGATATAGGGATATAATTAAGAGTTTCAGTACATTTTAGGGGGAAAACGAAATTATACTAAATAATGGGGGTTGGGGTGTTACATTTTTGGCTCCACAAATGCCCCCACACATGTTGGGCTGCTCGTAGGAAAGGGCAGCAGGTGTAGAGATCTTCTTGCTTTAGGAACCATAGGATTGCTTCCTATCCTAATGTTGATCCTCTCTTTAATTGGAAATTAGGTCCTTCTAGGAAAGGGAAATAAATTTCTCTCAAAGCCTATTTAAGTCCACCTTAAGTGGGTTATTAAATCAACTTTGGAGAGCAATTTATTCTACCCTACAAGAGAGAGAAAGCAAGAGGATATTTGTTCCCCCTCCTCTAGCAATCTTCTACACCTTGCCCATGCAAAGGACCGTCTTTCGTTGATTTCTTCGTCTTCTCCTTGGATAGTGCTATTGCGAGGCAGCCGTCGAGGTGGTGCGGCACGTCGGCTGGCAGGGGCCAAGAGTTGGCTCGGCAGGGGCCGAGGAGATGTCTTGGCAGGGACCACTGCTTGGGCAGCTTGGCTTGCCTAGAGCCAAGGGCAGCTTGAGCGGCTGGGATCGCGAACTGAGGCGCTGGGGCGCAGTGCTAGGGTAGTCGCACGGTTCACATCCTTTAGGACCTGACGCGGGCCAAGCTGGCGATCGAGAGAAATGAGAAGGTTGCGGGCTTCATGGGCTGTTGGAATGCTGGGCATGCAGACCTCCTGCCTGCTAGAATGCTGGGTTGAGCTCCTCTGCCGAGTACCATGAATGGCATTGGCTTCTTAGTCCTCTTTGTTGGGAGAAAGGTAGGCTGTCCAAGTGATGCCGGTTGGGAAAAACTGAAGACTTTATCCGCTGCTTGTGAGGGTCCGCCTGCTGCCAAGAGGTCTGTGATTGGCACGACTTCTTCCAATGGGAAGAGAAATAAGGCTGCTAGATGTGCCCCTAATGCCGAAGTCTGCTGGGATGGAAGAGACTGCTTGCGTGGGCAGCTGCGAGAGTTCCACTAAGCCTGCTTCTAGGGAGGCTGATAAGATCCGTGTGCTCTTAAGACCAGACCTTCTCTATTTCTCCAGGAGATTTCCTCGCCTTTACTTTCGAGTCTTCCATCGGTGAAATAGTTGGAGATGGGAGTGCCCACGGCGGGGCAGCCAGGAGTGAAGCGCCGGATGGTACCACTGTTGGAGTTGCCGTGGCTGCCGAAGGTGTGACAATGGAGCAGTTGTCGGGTGGCCAAGTTGCTGAAGAGTAGTCTTCTAGGTAGCCTTTAGGATCTATTTTTCCTGGTTGCTTTTGCCTTGCTTGAACTCCTCCAGTCTTTATCAGTTGTTTATCAATTTTGCTAGAAAATTTAATAAACTTGTCTCCTTCGTTTTTCTCTATCTTCGCTTCTTTTGTTCATGCCTTAACCTTTAGACTTTATAGGCCAGTAGCAGGCGCGCCACTTTTTTATAAGCAGACAGGCCGCGTAGCCTACATAGTCGTAGGTGTTGGTGTAGAACTTTTCCTTGCAAAGTTGCTAGCCGTAGGGTTGGCAGCCGGATGCCTTACTTACAGAAGCAGACAAATCCGCGTAACCACTAGGCTATTAACCTTTGCCTTCTCCAATTCCGTGGGTTGCGCAGCAAGTGCCACAACACTTTAGGACTTGGTGTAAGTTGCCGCAAAGTCGTTAGCCGCAGGATCGGCAGCCGGATGCCTTACTCACTGTAGCAGCCACATCCGCGCGATCCCTAGGCTGTTAACCTTGGTTTTTCCCAATTCCGTAGGTTGCGCAGCAAGTGTCACAACACTTTAGGACTTGGTACAAGTCGTCGCCAAGTTGTTAACCGTAGGATCGGCAGCCGAATGCCTTACTCACTATAGCAGCCACATCCGAGTGATCACTAGGCTGTTAACCTTGGTTTTCCCCAATTCCGTAGGTTGCGCAGCTAGTGTCACAACACTTTAGGACTTGGTACAAGTGAAGCTTATCGACTACGTAGCATGTCGGTAGTGGATAAAAACTTCACATATGCCTGCTAGCTTGTTTAACCTTTCACAAGAATGTGCGGTTGTATAAGTCTAGTGTGGCTTCACTGCTTGAAGGGCAAGCCGTAGGCAGTCTTCCGGAATCCGTAGGCTACCCTAGTATGCTCGGTAGCAGCTTTAGGGTTCCAGGGATAATGTGCCCCCTCCGTCTCTAGGGCCCGGTTTCCCGCGGATTAGGCCAAGAGACCCAAAATCCTTCAATTAGCTAAGCCTTGAAAAAGACCATTGTGGCTACTTCTAGGAATTCCGGCGCAAGCCATCGTGCATCTAGTTACACTAGGGCAACCAGGCTCATCCACGTTTGGATGTTCGGAGTGAAGAGTTTATCCTCCCGTTTTGGAGAGTAGATTGGTCCCTCGGGGGGCGCTATTCCTGCAGTGAGTCCCTAGCGATCTTCTTTTGAAGCGCAGGAGTTGTCAGTTGCCGCAATGGAATCAAGTTGTAAAAGAGTTCCTCATTGAAAAACAAGTGAACAAATAACTTGATTGTAAAGACTGCGGAACAACTGGTAGTCCTCGGCTTGCGAGGTTTGTGCCGTCTGAGTTGCTTGAGCCTTCGGGCGTAGTCCTCGGCTTGCGAGGTTTGTGCCCATCTGAGTTGCTTGAGCCTTTGGGCGTAGTTGGAGATCACGCGTGGTACTTCCTCAAGTTGTAGGCGTTCCACTGCTTTTCGATCTCCTCGTCATTCATGGTGGCGGGAGTGTAGCTCCCCTTGTCGCCTACTCTGCTGATCTTGTAAGGTCCTTCCCAAATAGGGTCCATCTTCTTCGATCCCTCCCTTTGAGCAGTGATGAAAGCCTTCTTCAGAACTAGATTTCCGGGTTGAAACTGCCAGATTTTGGACCTTTTGTTGTAACTAGAGAAGAGCTGCTGCTAGCAGGATGCGATGCGGGCTATGGTCTGCTCGCGCCTTTCCTCCGCTAGGTCTAGGTTCATGGCCATCTCTTCACTGTTATGCTCGACATCTGGCAGTAGGGTGGTGATGCTTGGCATGATGATGTTGGGAGGAATGATTGTTTTCGAGCCAAACGCCAAAGAGAAAGGGGGTTTCTCCGGTTGCTCGCCTCTTGGTGGTGCAATATGCTTATAGACATCCGGGGAGTTCATCTGGCCGTTTTCCCTTCTTGTTGGCGAGGGATTTCTTAAGGCAGTCGAGGATCATCTTGTTGGATGCTTCGACCCGCCTGTTGCTTTGAGGATGTCTTGGCATGGACATGTGCTGCTTGATGTTTTACTTTTCGAAGAACTTCGTCAAATCTTCGTCAGCGAATTACGGGCCGTCGTTGGTGACGATGAACTGAGGGATGACAATCAGCAAATGATGTTCCTCCATACGAAGCACTCTATGTCCGTCTGAGTCGTGGTTGTCATGGGTTATGCTTCTACCCATTTGGTGAAGTAGTCGGTTGCCACGATCATCATGCCTCTGCCTCCAGTAGTAGGCGGCATAGGTCCTACTAGGTCGATTGCCCACTGCATGAACGGCCAGGGACTTGCTTGTGGATGTAACTCGATGACAGTCAGGGCAAGTACAGGCTTGTAACGTTGGCAGCGGTCGCACTTTTGCACTAACTCCTGGGCATCTTGATGCGTGGCTGGCCAGTAGTAGCCTGCGCTGAGAGCTTTTTACGCCAAAGATCGTCCTCCAGAATGGTTCCCACAAACGCCTTCATGGATTGAACTTAGGACCTTCAAATCATCGGGAGGTGCCAAGCATCGAAGGTGCGGTCCGGTGTAGGATCTTCGAACTAAAATGTCCTTCCACATGTAGTAGTGCGCTGCTCGGGTTTGAAGTTTCCTTGACTCCAATCTTTATATGGGGAGCGTGCCATTGACGAAGTAATCTATAATAGGACTTTGCCAATTTGGAGTTACACTAACCTGCATCACCTCGGCTACTGGCTCGGACTCTATGCTCGGCTTATCTAGGTACTCCACCATAATTGAACGCTTGAGCTGGTGATCGAGGGCAGAGCCCAGGCCGGCTAGCGCATCTGCATGGGCATTTTCCGTCCGTGGAACTTGAGTGAGTGTGTAAGTCTGAAATGCCTCCAGCTGCTCGCGTACCTTCTTTAGATATTGCGCCATCCTTGGATGCTTCGCCATGTATTCCCCTGCGGTTTGGCTAGTAATCAGCTGACAATCAGAATAAATCGCCAGCTTCTTCACTGCTAAGTCTTTCGCCATACGGAGGCCTGCCAGTAGGGCATCCTACTCTGCTTCATTGTTGGGTGCCTTGAGGCCTAGAGTGATCGTCTGCTCGAGCATTGAACCGTCTGGGGTGGCAAGGACCATGTCTGCTCCTGAACCTTTGTAGTTGGATGTGTCGTCAACAGGAAAATGCTAGAAATCTCCATTGAGGGAGCAGGTGCGGCTAAGGTGTGCTCGGCTGCTTTCGGGGCGAGCAGGTGCGGCTAAGGTGTGCTCGGCTGCTTCCGGGGCGTCGTTGGACCGCTCTGTTACGCTGCCTAGGCTAGGCGTGAAGGCGCGGTCGGGAGCTGTAGAGCTGGTGCCATGCTACACATAGCAGGAAGTGCTCAAATGCCGGTATTGGGCCATTCTAGAGTTAAATTATGGAACAAAGGTCGGCTGGGGCCGTGTGACACATTGCAGGAGGTAGTGCTCAACTACTGGTACATGATGCTTCTACGTAGAATCTTTTGGGGTGACGAGGACAAAGCTTGCTTCTGAGTGCGTCCTTCTAGTGTTCGTCTGCCCTTGGCACACCTTTTGGGCTGAGTTGTTACGTTCGTCAGAAAACTTTGCATCGCCAGTGTCTGCGCCTTTATCGTCACGCGTCTAGATTGGGCGGAATAGTGCATCATGAAGATGACTGCGTGCGCCTGATTTGAGCTTCCATGTTGCAACAACTATCGCCAAAGTTCATTTTTTGAATTTCTGGTAGCATCGAGGAGAGCTTTTGAACTGTGGAATGCAGGTAGTCGGGCCCCCAGCTCTTCTCGTATGATGGTAGAGCTTATTGCTGCCTCAGATACCGTCAAACATGCGAATAAGTCCTCCGTTGTTTCCGATTTGGATAGTTGGGAGGTGATGTCGGATATTCCTTTCGGTCATTGAATCTGGATCAGCGAGCCTCGTCCCAAAGTGCGTGCTTTTCTGCTAGAGCGAGAGAGTCTGCCAGAGTCAGATCTTCTTTCATGATCAATTTTCCGAACAGCGGGTGGTCTGCTGGAAGTCTTTTTTGGAAGGCTGCTCTAGCTATCGAGTCGTTGCATCCGACTATCTTTGTCTTCTCTACTTTGAACCTCTTCACATAATCGCGGAGCGACTCCTTTGGGTTCTTCTTGACGTTGAACAAGTGGTCGGACTTCTTCTTGATCGAGCGATAGGATGAATATTCTTTGGTGAAAACCGAAGAAAGTTCGTCAAAACTCCGGATAGATTGTGGCGGCAGAGTGTAGAACCAATCTTGCGCCTCGCCTTGTAGAGTAGTGGCGAATGTCTTGCACATGAGACCGTTATTGTTTTGATAGAGGATCATCGCGCTTCGGTAGTGCTTTAAGTGTCTCTCCGGGTCTCCATCTCCTTTGAATGACGTGAAATGTGGCATGCTGAACTTGTGTGGAGGCTCTACCTGCTCGATCTCGTCTGCGAATGGTGACCTGCTTATGTTGGTCACATCCCGTCGTAGTGCCTCGTCGGTGACCTCGTTGCGTTGGAAATCGCGCAATTGCTTGGTCAAGATTCTCTCTACTTCTCCCTGAATTTGCCTTTGTTGGGGGTAGTGGAGCTCTCGGCTGCCCCTAGTTTTGACCTGCTGGTCTAGGCTGCTCTTCTACGTGCTCGGCTCGTCTATGCTGCGGTAGCGGTGCATGTGGTGGATTCCTAGCAGGCGAGGGATTTCGCAAGCTGCTGGTTGAACTTGAGCCGGATTGAGTGACTGCTTCTCTCCGTCCGTCACGCTGCCTACTCCGATGTGATGTGGAGGATGCTCCTTGCAGATTTAGCCGCGAATGAACACTTCGCTTGGACGACTGCTCATGTTGATTATCGGAGTGTTGCCTCAACCGTGAGTGTATGCTCGTCCGTGGGTCTAGTCGAGAGTGCACGCTCCTCCGCGCGCTAAGACGGGAGTATACGCTATCTCGGGGGCCCAATTGGGAGTGTGCTCTGCCCAAACGCTCGGTTCGGGGCTGGTCGAGTGGCCGCTTGCCGGGACTCTGCTGGAGAGGTTCTTCGTCTGCCCTTGTCCTTCTTCGAGACACCTCGTTTGGGACACGTTGCCTCTTGGTGCGCTGCAAGAGCTGGTTTACCAATGTCGTCTGTTGTGCTAGGGCGCTCGTCAACTCTATGACTTGTCGAGACAAGTGTTGTTCGCCATTTGGATTGGAAGAGCTTGGAAGGAATGGGCCTCCTTGAGTAATGGAAGGGTGGTAGACTTCGGGCGCGAGATTTGAGTTGGGAAATGTCAAATGCGCGGAGAAATATGGTGAGAATACCCCCGGCTCGATGGTAGGTCCGGATGGCTGAGATAGTCTTGGGCCGACTTGGGCTGCCTGAAAGACCACAGGGGTAGGACGGGCCACGAGAGCAGGCTGGGCCACTGGAGTGGGCCGCTTGGCGGGATCAGGCTGGGCCACAGGAATGGGCTGCTCAGCGGAAGCAGGCTGGGCTGCAGGGGCAGGCTTAGCTGCAGGAGCAGGCTGCTCAGTACGAGATGCACGTGAGTGTGAGGCTTGGGCCGTGGCTCTGGTGGTATGGACTTTGGATGGTACGGCTTGGACTTGCCTCGGTGGCACGACTTGGGCGGTAGTAGAGGTGCCATGGACTTCGCCGCGGGTGGTCACCGCGGTGGTTCCCATGGTGGAGCAGGCTTGGGCTACGGGAGCGGGTTGCTCGGCGGGAGCAGGCTGGACCACGGGAGCGGGCTGCTCGTCGGGAGCAGCCTGGGCCACGGGAGCGGGCTGCTCGGCGGAAGCAGGCTGGACCACGTGAGCGGGCTGCTCGGCGGGAGCAGGTTGGGCCACGGGAGTGGGTTGCTCGGCGGGAGCAGTGCAGGCTAGGCCACGGGAGCGGGTTGCTCGGCGGGAGCAGGCTGGACCACGAAGGTGAACTGCTTGGCGGGAGCAGGCTGGACCACGAGAGCGGGCTGCTCATCGGGAGCAGGTTGGACCACGGGGGTGGGCTGCTCAGCGGGAGCAGGCTGGACCACGAAGGTGAACTGCTTGGCGGGAGCAGGCTGGACCACGGGAGCGGGCTGCTTAGCGTGTGGCACACGTGGGTGCGAGGCTTGGGCTCGGCTAGGCAATGTATTGGGCTCACGTTGGGCTTGGAATAACATGGCTTGGGCCGGGACCTTGGATGGCACAGCTCGGGCCGTGGTGATGGCGCTATTGACCTCGCCGTGGTGGGCTACCGTGGTAGCCACCGCGGTGGTTCCTGTGGCGGAAACTCGTGGTGGTGGTGCTGCTCCACTTAGAGCCACATTCAATCTCGTAGATCGTCGCGGTCCCACGTCTTGAATGTTTGAATTGTTACTCGTAGAATTTTCTAGATTTCTAACCATTATGTATTTTTCTTTTTTTTTTATACGCTTTACCAAAGAACTTCTTACAAGTAAAAAATTCTAATAATAAAAACGTACGAAAGAATACAAATGGACTAGAAATTGAAGAAAAACCTTTGTGTGCGAGAGTCTTTTTCGAGCGTAAACTTCTTCTCTCAATGAAAGCACCAATTTGTGGATGCAAATTTTCTCCTCTTCGGTCTTGGACGATTTTGCACCTACAAAACAATTAACACCTTAGGTTAAGGCCAAAAACCTCACGCGCCCACGATGAATGGGGGGGGGGCTTTGGCCGAAGAACCTCCGATGCCAAGTTAGAATTTTAGAGAGAAAAAGTGTTTAGAGTATTTTTGCCAAAGGATTGGAATTAGGTTTTTGGTGAGAATGGGAGAGTATTTATAGGAGATGGCCGGTCCCCTTTGGAGAAAAGCTTGAATCTTGCCGGTGAAAGCTTGAAATTCTGGCCACCTCTGCACAACTTCGTACCTGGGCTTTCCGACGTCCAACCTTTACCAACGATGCACTCCGAGCATCATGAGAAGGTCATTGAGCTTCCAATGGTTACAAAAATCAAAGAAAATCATCCATTTGAAAGTTGGTGAACAGTGCCACCTTCGGAGGTTCGATTTTCAGGGTTTCCTTACGTTCAAACTTAAACAAAACTCATCCAGGGCACTTAGGAGAAAGAGAGAATACCTTTAGGAGCCTTAGAATGGCTTAAATCCTCTGTAATCACGTCGGGGTCACTATACCCTCGACGGAGCCTTCGGGTTCTAGTAGGGGTGGGCACTTGGAATCGAAAACCGAAACCGAAACACGAATCGAATCGAACCTCACCGAACGGTTTGGTTTTGCGGTTTTGAAACGGTTTCGGTTTTGAAACCGAACCACGGCAAAGAAAACGGTTTGGTTGCGATTTTGGGTTTTCAAAACCGCACCGAAACCGAAACCGCACCATATAATAAATAAATATTATATTTTAAAGTTTAAACTTTTAATTAGTTCAACTAGGTTAAGTTTGGTTTTGCGGTTTTGGCCGTTTGCACTTCGAGTCCTGAGTCCTGACCGACTGCCTCTGCCTTTACGACCTCACCTCACCTGGCTGCTTCTCTGCTTGCATTGCATCTATGCCTCTACCTCTGCGACCTGGTTGCTGCCTTTGCCTCTGCGACCTTGCTACTGCCTCTGCCTCTGCGACTGCGACTGCCTGCTTGCATGCATCCCCAGATCCCCATATCCCCTTGCATGCGACTGCGACCTCAATGACTGCCTTGCATCCCCAGATCACATTCATCTGCAAGCCCTAATCTTTGCAAATATGGTAAGAACTTGTATTAGTTAGAACTTAGGACTTGTATCATTCATCAATTTAATTTGTTTTTATGTTGATCTATATATATAGCTAGTTTTGAGATATTAGATTAAGCAACTGTTCAGCTGAGGGCGTTGCGAGATATTAGTTTTGCTATTGGCATTGCTGAAGTTGAGTTAGTTGAACTTCTACATTTGTAAACAAATGAGAGGACTGCATTTGCATTTTTGGAATATTTGAATTTGATGAATTGATACTGGACATTGTTCTGATAGTTTAGTTTTGTTGAAGATGGTTTAGTCTGGTATCAAGGATCTCCCTTTATCTAAATTTCGATTTATAAATTCTTGTACCCTTATTGACGTGAGTATGACTTTTATTTTACGCAACATCATTGAACTGAGTTCCTGGTTTTGGAATTTTAGTGGTAATTTTGGCTGTGGTGATTAATGGCTATGGTTGATGATGCATCTTTATCCTTCAATGCATTTACTGAACTTTATTTGTAAAGCTTCAATTCTGTGGTGGTTATTGCACATTAAGATACATCTGAACATATCAGTGTCTAAGAGTAGAATCATTGTGTGCAACCTCAAGCTGTTTTTTTTTATTTATTTATTTTTTTTTTGTATATTGTAAGCACTAACACTATTATTTTTCTTTCTTAGGAAACCAGAATCCCCAAAATCGAGACCAAGACCCAATGTTGATGTAAAAGATGGTACTCCTAAGAAGCAAAAACAGTGTAACTGTAAACACTCTCGCTGCTTAAAGCTGTAAGTGCATATCATCTCTGCACTTGGTCGGTTAGTATGAAAAACCAAACCGAAACCGTTTGAAACCGCACCGAACCGAACCAAATGGTTTGGTTTCATTTCGGTTTTGGCTTCAAAACCGCACCGCACCGCACCGCAAAATGTTTCGGTTTCGGTTGTGGTTTCACTCGAAACCGCACCGAACCGCACCGCGCCCACCCTTAGGTTCTAGGGTTTTCGAAGGTTTCCTTGCTTGAAAACGGTACTACTCGACTCGTATAAACATGAGGAACACGATGGAGGTCTTAAAGCCTTCGATCCGAGACGTTTTGGTTTGATTTGTGGGTGTGTCAGTACAATGGCAGAGAGAGAGAAAGTCTGGGAGTGAGAGAGAGGAGAGAGAGCACAGGAAGGAGAGGGTAGTTTTTGGGTGTGTGTGTATGGTCCTCACGCGAGGGGTGAGGGTTGGGTTGGGGTGGTGCGTGGATGGGTGGTGTGGGGTGGGGGTTGGGTAGGGTTAAAATTTAAAATTTCATAATTTTTATGCAAATTTCATTTCAATTTATTCAATTTGATAATATGTTAACAAATTTCATTTGAATTACTTCAATTTGTTAAGTTGTTAACTGTATAATTTTTTGTTTGAATTTTGTAAGTTTAGGGTTTTTTTGATAATGTTAGGATTAACATATTAGTGTTAGGGATTATTTTACAACTTTACAATTATAGGTTTAGAATTTTAGTTTAGAATTTGGCGACGAATGAGGGTGAATCGTCGCGCAATTATATTTTGTAAGTTTACTTGTTCATTTGTTAACTTAAAATCATAGGTTTAGAATTTTAGTTTAATTTTTTTTTTAATTTTATAATTAAGATTTTAGTTGTAGGTATAATATTATTAATGTAGGTTTAAAATAAATAAAAACAGATTTGGATGAAGTATTGTTTGTTGTGATTAATTTGTTAAATTAGTTAAATTTTTTAACTTAAACATTTGTAGGTTTACGCTTTTAATTTAATCTTATAAAATTAGGATTAATATTTAGGTTGTAGGTATAAATTTGAATTTTTTTTGTATTAATTAACTAATTTTAGGGTTGCTTTTTCAAGTTCATAAATTTTGTGTTACTTGTATAATTATAAGGTTAAATTTTTACTTTTTAAATTTTATTTGATTATATAAATTGGTATTAATAACATAGTTTTAAATGGTGGTCGTTCAATTGGATTTTGTAGATGTCGCAGTTGATTAGGCAACATATGTCAGTCAGTAGGTCCCCTTCGACACCTTCACCACTTACTACTACTGCAGCCACTGCTCCACCAGCACTATCACCGACGTCGGAGGCTGTCGTACATCCGCCCCAGGCCACGATGTCGGCAATGCCTAAGTCATTGACTACTTCGGTGACTCATCCGTTACTAAGCGCTCAGCGCTCTCATCGACAATCCCGACCTATCGATGAGGTTGATGAGTCTGTATCGGCTTCCACCGCAGTCGGAGAAGGAGTTGACATAGGTAATACATTGTTTTCTTGAAATTTTAAATTTAATAAATTTAACATACTTTTATTCGGTTCCTCCATATGTGAGTTGTTGTGTACTTGTGTTGGTTGTGTTGTTTATTTGTTTGTAGGTTATGGGAAATGTTGTATTTTTAGGGGAAGTTCAGTTGAATGCAGACTCATGGGCACATCACAGCTCACCCACACCACCCAAGAGTGTATAATGATTTTGTGGGATGCTTGACATCGAGCGGCAACAAAAAAGGAGTAGAACAAACATATAGTCCACGACATTGGCTCCATTGTGCGTCACCATTGCCCTATGCAGTAGGAGTCTTAGAGACTTGTTCGACAGGAGACCAAGTGTCACAGCCCGTTCCAGAGTTCACTTTTCGTTGGTTATTAATTGACGGATTTACCCCTGGTACGTTAATTTAAGGTTGAGTTTGGAAATTAAATTACTAGAGTTCGTTGTTAGTTAACCCTAGTTAAATGTTTGGTTATTTTCTTACCTTGGTTAGGTTAAGTGGACAGGTGGATGTATGAGGATCACACATCACACCTAACACTTCACTCTCTCCCGTAGCATTCTCTCTCTCGGATCTCTCTCGAACTCACTCGTGTTCTCTCACCCTGAAAATTGTACGGACACACTCATACACGAACCTCTGGGTACAGATCAAAGGTTTGGTTGCTGCCATCGTGTTCCTCATGACGAAACAAACACAGTGGTACCAGTTGCAGGTAAGGAAACCCTCGAATCCCCATGAAATTAAGAACCCCGTGTGTGCTACTGTTCATGCGTACGTAAAATGTTTTGTTTCAGGGGATTTGAAGATCACAGGAGACCTTAGAACTTCCCTACGAGCCTCGGAGAGGAAAGATTGAAGAGTTTTAACGTAAGGAACCCTAGAAATTAAACTTTCCGATTTGGGTACTGTTCATCGAGTTTTTATTTAAGCGTCTTTTTCGATTTTTTAAGCTCACAGTGAGCTTAGTGAGGTTCCCAGGAGTCTCGGAGTGCTTCGTTTGAAGCATTTGGACGTTGGGATCATAAGGTTCGAAGGTGGCCGGTTTTGGTGGATTTTTTCCCGACGAGATTTTAGAGAGATTTGCAGCTCCAAAGAGGTATAACTTTCTTTCCCTTGGAATTTGTAGCATTCTGGTGAAAATTTCATGGAAAATGGCGTAGAAATGAGTGAGAAAAGTGAGATTGCAGGTCTGCCCAGAATCCGGCGCCGGTGGCACTGTTCCGGCGTCTGGAGGTAGGGGATGATGCGCGTGGGTCGTGGGTTCACCGGCGCGTGAGGGCGCGTGAGCCACGGGAAAAATATTCTGAAAATTTCTGAGTGATCCTTAGGTTGTGTAGATCACTTTAGTATATTCACACACCTCATTTGAGTAATTTTTGAGAAGTTATTAGCTAGTTTCGTTTATGTGCTTTAAAGTAACGTTTTTGTAGTTATTTCTCACATAGGCGAAACCTATCCGGAGGACGAGCGTAGCCAGGCTAGGCAAGGGGGCTACGATCCATCTACATATCAGTGAGTGGGCTTTTGTTTTCCGTATTACCTTATACTATGAGTTTTCCCAGAATAGTTCTATTGTTGTTACACTTAGAACGTTAGTATGCATATGCCTATATGAACGAAATGCCATGCCATCACATCTTGCTATATTTCATTATGCATTCTGAAGTGAGTTGCATAATGGTACGGAAATGCATAAGCTAGTGAATGCATTATGAATTTACATTAGATTTGATTATGCATTATTGTTTAGCATACATCGCATATTATACATTATGGAGTGCCTTGCATCATGGAATTGTATGCGCATGACTGTTGGTGCTGTGGACGACAAGGTAAGTTCAGGTAAGCCTCTGAGTGTTGATTGAAAGCGAGTTAGGACTAGATTGACGAGAAGTTGAGATGTTGATAGCTCGTAACCTGCACCCCGGTGTTAGTGCTCCCGCCCAGGGCCAGGGCATAGTCTTTCACGTGTTGTTTACCTCCCGCACCACACGCTCACCTTGGATCCAAGTCAGGTGTATAGTCCTGTCGTATAGACCACTTTCAGTGGGTTCGACTCGTAGGTGACCCGCGAATTATTCGCATAGTCTTCACGTGATTGTAGCACTTGAGCGTACTTTATTACACCTAGTCTTGTCGTATAGACCACCATTGAGTGGGTTCGACATGTGTGCAGGATATACAGTTGATGATGAGATACGTTGAGATTGAGTATGAGCTATGGTCCATCCGTGATGATCACACGGTGGACATGATACTATTGTTGACGAGATTATTTTATCTGTGGTACTTATCTTATGACTTGATGGCATGTTACGGCATATTATGTTGACTTACTTTGGTATATTAGAATTGTTGGTATATTCATAAGTTGATAGCATGGCATAGCATATCATGGAATAGTTGGCATCTCAGGTATCA
This sequence comes from Cotoneaster glaucophyllus, assembly GCA_036320875.1. Classification (NCBI taxonomy): domain Eukaryota; kingdom Viridiplantae; phylum Streptophyta; class Magnoliopsida; order Rosales; family Rosaceae; genus Cotoneaster; species Cotoneaster glaucophyllus. The sequence continues at coordinate 21,947,173 of CM070063.1, forward strand.
TTTCATGTTAGCATGTTGTCGGGTGGTTTCAGATGAGTTTAGTATATACGTATACTATTATATTTTTCTGGGAAAGTATACGGGTTTTACGGCGAGGGGTTAGAAAGATAGTTTTGAAAATGTTTTTGAAAAGATTTGTTTTTGCCCACTCACGTTTTTGTTTTACGCCCCTCCAGGTACTAGCTTGAAACTTGGTGGCATCTGAGGCAGCAGCAAGATATTCTGACAGACCGTCACTAACGTAAGACCCTTCGGGGATGTTGTATATTAATACTCCTTATGTTCGACTGCACCTAGAATTTATACTCTGATTGTGTGTTAACACTGCTTGAATTCGGTTTTTACTTATTCGTACTTCTGTTTTATTAACACTTCCGCATTGTGCACATGGCTACGTCACCTCACGTGACGGCCAGCATGCCTTGATCTCGGTCGGGGTGTGTCAGTTTGGTATCAGAGCCTAGGTTTGCAGTCTTACATACTTTGTGAGTAATTTAATCTTTGTGATGTCTTCTGTCAGAATTATGCCGCCTCGCAGAGATCCACGTCCTTCTTCTGAGCCTAGCTTTCCGGATATTGCTCAGTTAGGGGAAGCTATAGCTAATGCAATTCAGTCTGTAGTTCGCCCTTCTCAAAGAACTGCGTTAGAGACAGTTTATAATCTGAAGTTGCCTACTTTCTATGGTAAAGAAGGACCTGAAGGTTCTGAACGTTGGTTCGATCAGGTTGAGAAAACTTTTCAAGTTATGCAGAGTCAGGGCAGTTTGACTTCTGATAGGTGGGTAGAGACAGTATCTTGGTTTCTGCATAAGGAACCTGGTGCTTGGTGGAGACAAGAGACTGAGCTGTGGACAGTTGAAGAGAAAAATGATTGGAAGAATTTTAAGGACTCATTTTATAGGACATACATTCCTCCATCTTATTTGGATCAGAAGAAACAAGAATTTACCAATCTCAAGCAGAGGAAGATGACTGCTATGGAGTATTACCGGAAGTTTACGGACTTGGCCAGGTATGATAAAGAAACAGCTAGTAACCCAGAAGAGATGCTTCGTCGATTTAAGTTGGGTGCCAAGAAGAAGTGGCGTACACTGGCGACTATTCTGCCCTGTACTACTTATCGAGAGTTTTATGAAATCATGTTGAGGGTAGAGGACTCCGAGAAATTGTCTAGTGAGGATGATGAAGAACAAGAAGCCAGGGGCAGTAATCAGGGGAAAGATGACAAGGGTAAGGGACAGATGTCCCAGGGGCCTCGACAGACACAGAGCTTTAAGAAGAGTGGAAATAGTTCCAGCTCTTCCAGTGGTGGTTTTAGTGCCACGGGACAGAGGAGAGGAGGTAGATCCACTGGAGGACCTCGTTTTCAGAGGCCTAGGGAGGCAGCTGGTAATAATGTGCCGTTATGCCGTAGGTGCAATTTGAGGCATTTTGGAGAGTGTCGTAGAGGCAGGGGCGGATGTTACACATGTGGACAGACAGGGCATCTGTCTAAGTATTACCCGCAGAGAGTACAGCAGCCCCAGCAGCCACAGCCGCTGCAGCAGCTTGCTTTGCCACCACCAGTTCCGGTCCAGCACTATCCAGGACCCAGTGGTTATGCTCCAACAGGTCATGGCAGTGCATATTACTATCAGGGAGATCCCGTCCCTTATTCTTCAGGGCAGTACCAGTATTCTCAGGATCCCTACCAGCCGGGAGGTTATCAGCAGTATTCAGGAGGTTTTATGCCTTATCAGTCGGGTGGTTTGGGACAGTTTTCCGCTGGTGGTTCTCAGTGGCAGTCAGGGGGACAGCCTCGACAGGTTGATGTTACAGCTAGTAGTGCTGGGTCTTCACGTCAGCCCAGTCAGACAGGTCAGAGTCGGAGCACTCAGGGTAGAGGTGTTCATGCCGGTCGAGGACGAGGAGGACGTCAGCAGGCTCAGGGACGTATTAATAATATCACTTTGCAGGATGCTCAGAGCAATCCAGATTTGATCATGGGTACGTTAAATGTCCTTGGTCATTTTGCTAGAGTTTTGATTGATTGTGGAGCTACCCATTCTGTTATCTCCCATACATTTGCTCAATTAACACAACCTCAGTCTACACCTCTGGGTTATGAGTTAGAGTTTTCTATGCCTAGAGGGGAAAGGTGCTCTGTTAATTATATATATCCCGGTTGTCCAATTTTGGTTGAGGGAGTGGTGATGCCGGCTAATCTTCTCCCAATGGATTTAGTGGACTTTGATGTAATTTTGGGAGCAGATTGGTTGCATTATAACACTGCTGATATTCATTGTCGTGAGAAAACTGTGACTTTCCGTCGCCCCGGATTATCTGGAATTACGTTTGTGGGAGAACGTAGTGGGGTAAGACATGGTGTCATTTCTGCTTTGAGGGCAAAGAAATTGCTGAGCAAAGGTTGTCAGGGGTACTTAGCTCACGTAGTACTAAATGATACCACTCCTAGTAGTGTGGAGGAAGTTAGAGTGGTGAGGCATTTTCCGGATGTTTTCCTTGATGATTTGCCCGGGTTGCCGTTGGATAGAGAGGTGGAGTTCACTATCGATTTGTTGCCAGGTACGGACCCTATTTCCCTGACTCCTTATAGAATGGCACCTGCTGAATTAAGAGAGTTAAAGGTTCAGCTTCAGGAATTAATTGAAAAAGGTTTCATTCAGCCTAGTGTTTCACCGTGGGGAGCCCCAGTCCTGTTTGTTCGGAAGAAAGATGGAACTTTAAGACTATGCATTGATTACAGGCAATTGAATCAGGTAACGATTAAAAACCGTTATCCCTTGCCGCGTATAGATGATCTTTTTGATCAACTTCGAGGAGCTCGGGTGTTCTCGAAGATTGATTTGAGGTTTGGGTATTATCAATTGAAGGTCAGAAGTGACGATGTTCCTAAAACGGCTTTTAGGACTCGTTATGGGCATTACGAGTTCCTTGTGATGCCGTTTGGATTAACGAATGCACCAGCAGCTTTCATGGGCTTAATGAATAAGGTATTTCAGCAGTACCTGGATAGATTCGTCATTGTTTTCATTGATGACATTTTGGTGTATTCTAAGTCAAGGGAAGAGCATGGACGACATCTCACTTTGGTATTAAGGAAGTTGAGGGAGCATCGTCTGTATGCTAAATTTAGTAAGTGCCAGTTTTGGTTAAACGAAGTGGCATTTTTGGGTTATGTTATTTCAGCTCAAGGCATTCAAGTAGATCCTCAAAAGGTAGCAGCAGTGGAAAATTGGGAACAACCAAGAACTGTCACAGAGGTTCGGAGCTTTCTTGGCTTAGCAGGCTACTATCGACGGTTTGTTCAAGATTTCTCGATCTTAGCATTGCCACTGACGAGGCTAACAAGAAAGAATGTTAAATTTGAGTGGGATGAGAACTGTGAGCAAAGTTTCCAGCAGTTAAAGTATTGCCTCACTCATGCTCCAGTGTTGACACTCCCGGATGACAGTGGTAATTTCGAAATTTACAGTGATGCTTCTTTGAATGGTTTGGGTTGTGTGTTGATGCAGCATGGTAAGGTAATTGCTTATGCGTCGAGGCAGTTGGAACAGCATGAAAAGAACTACCCTACACATGATTTGGAGTTAGCTGCTATCATTTTCGCCTTAAAGATCTGGAGACACTATCTTTATGGAGAGAAGTGTAAGATCTTTACAGATCATAAGAGCCTTCAATACATTTTCACCCAGAGAGATCTTAATCTACGTCAACGTAGGTGGGTGGAATTGTTAAGTGACTATGATTGCACGATTGATTACCATCCTGGTCGTGCTAATGTAGTGGCCGATGCACTTAGCAGAAAAGCTCAAGGTCGAATTAATGCCTTGTACGCTAGTAGAGTTCCTCTTCTTGGTGATCTTCGGGCTACCGGAGTGAAGTTGCAAATGGAAGACAAAATGGAAGCTATACTTGCAAACTTTCAGGTTAGACCTATCTTAATTGATCGGATCCTTGCTGCTCAAATTGAAGATGAGGAAGTGCAGGAATTAATCTATTTAAGAAGTATAGGGAAAAAGACGGATTTGAAAGTTCGGGAATCTGATGGTATGTTGATGCAAGAAAGTAGAATGTACGTGCCAAACAATGTGGAGTTAAAGAAAGAAATTCTAGATGAGGCACATAGTTCGGCTTATGCTATGCATCCAGGAGGTACCAAAATGTATCATACCATTAGACCGTTTTACTATTGGCCGGGCATGAAGAGAGAAATTGCTGAATATGTTAGTAGATGTGCCATTTGCCAGCAGGTAAAGGCTGAAAGGAAGAAGCCGTTTGGTTTAATGCAACCACTTCCCGTTCCACAGTGGAAATGGGAAAATATTACTATGGACTTTGTGTACAAGCTTCCTCGTACACGGAATGGGTATGATGGTATTTGGGTAATAGTTGATCGGCTTACCAAGTCAGCGCACTTCATTCCAGTGAGGGAGAAGTATTCTTTGAATAAACTAGCTGAGTTGTTTATAAGCAACATTATAAAGTACCATGGCACGCCAGTGAGTATTATCTCGGATCGAGATCCTAGATTTACTTCCAAGTTTTGGAGAGCATTTCAAGAAGTCTTTGGTGCAGAACTACGTTACAGCACAGCATATCATCCTCAAACAGATGGTCAGTCAGAGAGGACCATTCAGACTTTAGAGGACATGCTGAGAGCTTCAGTACTTCAGTTTAGCGATGATTGGCATGCTAAGTTGGATTTGATGGAGTTTGCTTATAACAACAGCTACCATTCTAGCATCGGGATGGCACCTTTTGAGGCACTTTATGGCAGAGCTTGTCGTACACCCTTATGCTGGTCAGAGGTTGGTGAAAGACCTTTAGTGGGCCCTGAGATAGTTGAGGAGACTACTCAGAATGTTCAGATTATTAAAGCTAATATGAAAGCGGCCCAGGATCGACAGAAGAGCCTTGCAGATAGACATGCCACTGATAGGGTGTATGATGTTGGTGATTGGGTATTCTTGAAACTATCGCCTTGGAAAGGTGTTGTAAGATTTGGGAAGAAAGGTAAGTTAAGTCCTAGATACATCGGACCTTATCAAGTCATCGAACGGGTTGGTGATGTTGCTTATAGGCTTGAGTTACCTTCGGAGTTGGCTAAAGTACATAATGTATTTCATGTCTCCATGCTTCGCCATTATATTTCAGACCCTTCACATGTGATTCCTCCCCAGCAACTTGAGATTAGTCCGAATCTGTCTTATGAGGAAGAACCTGTGACGATACTAGATTGGAAAGATAAAGAATTGAGAAACAAGACAATTCGGTTGGTAAAAGTCTTGTGGAGAAATCACTCAGCAGAAGAAGCCACGTGGGAGACTGAAGACCGGATGAGAGAGTTATACCCACGCTTGTTTTATGACTACTAGTACTGGTTGGTGGTTATATTGGAATTTTGAGGACGAAATTCTATAAGGTGGGTAGATTGTCACAGCCCGTTCCAGAGTTCACTTTTCGTTGTTTATTAATTGACGGATTTACCCCTGGTACGTTAATTTAAGGTTGAGTTTGGAAATTAAATTACTAGAGTTCGTTGTTAGTTAACCCTAGTTAAATGTTTGGTTATTTTCTTACCTTGGTTAGGTTAAGTGGACAGGTGGATGTGTGAGGATCACACATCACACCTAACACTTCACTCTCTCCCGTAGCATTCTCTCTCTCGGATCTCTCTCGAACTCACTCGTGTTCTCTCACCCTGAAAATTGTACGGACACACTCATACACGAACCTCTGGGTACAGATCAAAGGTTTGGTTGCTGCCATCGTGTTCCTCATGACGAAACAAACACAGTGGTACCAGTTGCAGGTAAGGAAACCCTCGAATCCCCATGAAATTAAGAACCCCGTGTGTGCTACTGTTCATGCGTACGTAAAATGTTTTGTTTCAGGGGATTTGAAGATCACAGGAGACCTTAGAACTTCCCTACGAGCCTCGGAGAGGAAAGATCGAAGAGTTTTAACGTAAGGAACCCTAGAAATTAAACTTTCCGATTTGGGTACTGTTCATAAGGTTCGAAGGTGGCCGGTTTTGGTGGATTTTTTCTCGACGAGATTTTAGAGAGATTTGCAGCTCCAAAGAGGTATAACTTTCTTTCCCTCGGAATTTGTAGCATTCTGGTGAACATTTCATGGAAAATGGCGTAGAAATGAGTGAGAAAAGTGAGATTGCAGGTCTGCCCAGAATCCGGCGCTGGTGGCACTGTTCCGGCGTCTGGAGGTAGGGGATGAGCCACGAGAAAAATATTCTGAAAATTTCTGAGTGATCCTTAGGTTGTGTAGATCACTTTAGTATATTCACACACCTCATTTGAGTAATTTTTGAGAAGTTATTAGCTAGTTTCGTTTATGTGCTTTAAAGTAACGTTTTTGTAGTTATTTCTCACATAGGCGAAACCTATCCGGAGGACGAGCGTAGCCAGGCTAGGCAAGGGGGCTACGATCCATCTATATATCAGTGAGTGGGCTTTTGTTTTCCGTATTACCTTATACTATGAGTTTTCCCAGAAAACAATTTAAATTATTTGTGAATTGCATGCCATGATAGTTCTATTGTTGTTACACTTAGAACGTTAGTATGCATATGCCTATATGAACGAAATGCCATGCCATCACATCTTGCTATATTTCATTATGCATTCTGAAGTGAGTTGCATAATGGTACGGAAATGCATAAGCTAGTGAATGCATTATGAATTTACATTAGATTTGATTATGCATTATTGTTTAGCATACATCGCATATTATACATTATGGAGTGCCTTGCATCATGGAATTGTATGCGCATGACTGTTGGTGCTGTGGACGACAAGGTAAGTTCAGGTAAGCCTCTGAGTGTTGATTGAAAGCGAGTTAGGACTAGATTGACGAGAAGTTGAGATGTTGATAGCTCCTAACCTGCACCCCGGTGTTAGTGCTCCCGCCCAGGGCCAGGGCATAGTCTTTCACGTGTTGTTCACCTCCCGCACCACACGCTCACCTTGGATCCAAGTCAGGTGCATAGTCCTGTCGTATAGACCACTTTCAGTGGGTTCGACTCGTAGGTGACCCGCGAATTATTCGCATAGTCTTCACGTGATTGTAGCACTTGAGCGTACTTTATTACACCTAGTCTTGTCGTATAGACCACCATTGAGTGGGTTCGACATGTGTGCAGGATATACAGTTGATGATGAGATACGTTGAGATTGAGTATGAGCTATGGTCCATCCGTGATGATCACACGGTGGACATGATACTATTGTTGACGAGATTATTTTATCTGTGGTACTTATCTTATGACTTGATGGCATGTTACGGCATATTATGTTGACTTACTTTGGTATATTAGAATTGTTGGTATATTCATAAGTTGATAGCATGGCATAGCATATCATGGAATAGTTGGCATATCAGGTATCATTTCATGTTAGCATGTTGTCGGGTGGTTTCAGATGAGTTTAGTATATACGTATACTATTATATTTTTCTGGGAAAGTATACGGGTTTTACGGCGAGGGGTTAGAAAGATAGTTTTGAAAATGTTTTTGAAAAGATTTGTTTTTCAAAACTCACGTTTTTGTTTTGCGCCCCTCCAGGTACTAGCTTGAAACTTGGTGGCATCTGAGGCAGCAGCAAGATATTCTGACAGACCGTCACTAACGTAAGACCCTTCGGGGATGTTGTATATTAATACTCCTTATGTTCGACTGCACCTAGAATTTATACTCTGATTGTGTGTTAACACTGCTTGAATTCGGTTTTTACTTATTCGTACTTCTGTTTTATTAACACTTCCGCATTGTGCACATGGCTACGTCACCTCACGTGACGGCCAGCATGCCTCGATCTCGGTCGGGGTGTGTCACCAAGGACTCCGTTCTTCATGAGGTATCGGTTAGTAAAGTTTTTTTTTTTCATTATTTTTAAGTAAAGTTGTGAAATTTAATAACTGTTAACTTTGATTAATTTGTTTCGTATTTGCAGCATCACTATGACCTCGAGGACCTTGATGCCAATCAAGCCAAGTACATCCAAGAACTTTTCACCAGTCGGTTCACTCAGTGGAAAAGCAACCTCCACAAGTATTTCGAGAGATTCGACGATCTTGTTAATGCTCTAGCACACGGGTGCCCCTAGAGTTGGTAAAGCGCCCTGAAAATTGGGCCTGGCTCTGCACCCATTTTCAGGACGAAAAATACTTGGTAAGTGAATTATATAAATTATTATAGATTAATAATATTTTATTAATACTTCAATTGCGTATATTAATTTATTTTAGTACTTTATAATTAATATCGACATTAATACGGTTCGTTTCTTTTTAACAGAAAAGAGCCAAGGCCAACGCAATAAATAGGTCGAAGAAGAAGCTACTCCACCACTCCGGCTCCCAACACTTTTCAAATAGGATGGAGGAGGGACGTCGGGTAACCACATCTTTTAAAAAAGAAGAAGTTATTACTCTTACTCTAAATTACACAACCAATAACTAATCTTTATTATTTTTTTTAATGCAGGCGGGGTTGAAGTTTCTGGAGATTGTCATGTTCAATGAGGTCTACGTGTAGCCCGGGAATGAGTTCACAGAGGGGCTCCATGTAAGTTTTTGTAATTTTAAATTTATAATTCTTATTCATTTTAAATAAATGTTATATAAATATTAATTAACTTGCTTTTATAATTATAGGCTACTATGGTGGAGATGAGCTAGGCTGTTCTTGAGGAAGTGACTTCCCAGCTTCCCATTGACACCCCGATGGAGGAGGTGTCCCCCTCCCCCGAGGATGCGGGTCTCCGTATCATGATGGACACCCTCGACCAGAGACTCGGTCCTAGGCTAGGGAAGGTGTATCGGGGCATGGGAAATGCTCTCCATCGTGAGACGGGAGCCTTCTCTTCCACCTCTACCTCGGGACAGGTCGCATCATTGCGACGCAGTCTTCCCAAGAGTCTAAGATGGCCCAGATCATCATCGTGCTTCAGTTGTCGGGCTTCAACATCCTCGCCGCTACACCTCCTACTACTTCGACCTCCCAGGCCCCCGACCTACCACAGTTGACCGCAAGAGCTGACTCTGATGACTTTTTATTGTAGTTTTTTCTTAATTAAACATTCGTACATTTAAAAATTTCCCCACTTGTACATACAGTTTTCATATTTATTTTAAATGAATATTCTTCTTTATCAATTACTATTCTTAATTAAATTTAAACAAACTAAATTATTTTGTTTTGAAATTCGAATTATAAACCATTTATTTAAAAAAAAAGGTTTGCGCGGCGCAATAATTTGTCGTCACTATTAACTAGAGCAATGACGGAGTTAAATCTTACGATAAAGAAACCTTTGTCCTTTAAAACTTTATGCAACGAAGGATCTCTTCGTCGCTCTATTCTTGCGGCACGAAACCGTTTGTCCCTCTAATCTTCATGCGACCAGTCCTGTTTCGTCGCGAATATAGATATGTGACAAATAATCTTCATCCCTGTTCGTTTTACGCAACGACCTTGTTTTTTGTCGCATAAGAAACCTTTGTCCCTTAAAACTTTATGCGACGAAGAATGTCTTCGTCGCTTCCGCATTGCGCCATGAAACCCTCTGTCCCTCTAATCTTCGTGCGACCAGTTTAGTTTCATCGCGCCCACAGGTATATGCGACAAATTGTCTTCGCCCTTATTAATTTGAAGCGACGAAGTAGTTTTTCGTCGCGTATAATTGTTTGCATGACGAAGTGTTTCTTTTTGTCGCACAATGCCTTTCTTTACGAGCCTTGCGCGACTAACTTAGGGCGATGAAGTTTTCGTCGTTTATAATTTTAGGCGGTGAATTTCTTATTTACGTGACGCTTTCTTGTTCGTCGCGAAGACTGTTTTATGTAGTAGTGTACCCTAATGGTGGCCAATCACTAAGTCAATTAGATAGTTTATACCAGTGATTAATAATTCAAAGCAAGCATGCATCCATTCATAAGCAAATTAATAAAATCATATATTCATGCTAAGGCTTATGACCTCACCTTAGCAATAGAAATTAGTTATTATTATTAAGAAAAAGATCGAAAGCACCTTAAAATAAAAGTCTGAAATTCTTCAACAACCGTAGCCAAGTTCTTATCTTCCAAAATAGTATCAAAACCCTAGTCAAGTTCTTATCTTCCAAAATCACATCCGGGAAGAGACAGCACTAGGGCTGGCCAAAGACCTTACTTATTACATAAGTATTCCAATTATACCTAATACAAGTCTTAGGATCTGACTAGGAAACCAAACAATAATAAAATAAACGATAAACAAAATCCCATTAAGCTAGGAGAAACTGCATTGTTTCTGTCTAGCCACGTTTTAACCCTAAAATCCTCCAAATCATGTGTAACAGCCTGTCCCGATCTATGTACATTTATTTTCCTCAAAAATGTGAAATTACGCTTTTACCCTTGAGCGTTGGGTTGTGGTTGTATTTTGGGCTTAAGTAAAGGCCCAAATATATGGTTTTGGACTAATGGCATTATTTCCTAGTTTGTGGGAACCAATTAGGGTTTAGTTGGTTTATAGTAAGTTTGGTTCCAAACCAATTAGAATTAGGTTTTTGTGGTTGTTTTGGTGTGTTGGCTGGCAGTGTGAGGACCACACACACACATCAACAGAAAAACATTCTCCTTCTCTCTTTCTCTCTCTTGAACTCTCTCTCTCTGCAAACCGTACAGACAAGCACGGTTGACCCTCAAACCTTCACAGATCGAGCCTACAAAGACCACCATTGTGATCCTTGCAAGCTACTGAACACAACCATACCCTTGGTTGGTTTTAAAACCTTCGAAAAACCCCGAGAACCCGAGGGCTCCGTCGAGGGCACAGTAACACCGATTCGATCGTCGAGGTTTCACACCATTTTAAGGCTAAAAAAGGTATCCACTCTTCTTCCTTAGTGACTTGGGATGCTTTTGGTTAAGTTTGAACGTGAGGAAACCCAGGAAATCGAAATCCCAAGTTGGTCACTATTCACTAACTTTTAAACGAGTAAGTTTCTTCGATTTTCAGGACCTTAGGAAGCTAAAGGACGTCCTAACGATGCTCGGAGTGCAACATTGAGAAGTTTTGGAAGTCGGGAAGCCCAGATCTCGTGGATTTTAGGACTCAAAACAAGTATAACGTTGTTCCTTAGGTCCTAAGCTTCATTTTGGTACTAATTTCAAGAAAAATGGTGCAGAAATGAGGTAGAATAGTATGTTAGAAGGTTTTCCAGAAACCGACGAACAGTCGCCGGCGTCCGGCGACTCGCCGAAGAAGACGAAGAATATTCCGTCAAGTTGACGGAATATTCCTAACAGCAGTGAACGACGTCAGTTAGACTAGACGGAATATTTTGTATTTCTGACAGAATATTCCCTAATGCCGTTAGGGTTTCCGTCCCCTGTGCCAGGCACGTGCCGCGCGTGGGTGGTGCGTCTGGCCGTGCCTTGGTTTCGTTTCGTTTATGTGCTTTAAAATAACGTTATTATAGTTGTTTCTCACATAGGCGAGACCTATCCGGAGGACGAGCGCAGCCAGGCTAGGCACGGAGGTTACGATCCGTCTACTTATCAGTGAGTGGGCTTTTTGGTTTTCTGTATATACCTATATGCTAAGTATTTTTCCCAGAAATGCATTTTAAATGACTTTATCAATGAATTACCATGGCAATATATTTATACTATTGAATATGCATTATGAATTGTATATACATGGTTGTTGACACTGCGGGCCCTCAGGTAAGTTCTAGGTAAGTTTATGTGTTGTTGATGAAAAGTTATGTTATGATGATTATGATGAGATGCATTGAGAGCTCATTAACCTGCACCTCGGTGTTATTGCTCATGCCCATGGTTAGGGGCATAGGCTTTCACGTGATGTTCACCTCCCGCACCACATGCTCATCTTGGATCCAAGTTAGGTGCACAGTCCTATCGTATAGACCACTTTCAGTGGGTTTGACTCATAGGTGACACGCGATCATTCACACAGTCTTCACGTGATTATAGCACTAGAGCATATTGTTTTGCACCCAGACCTGTTGTATAGACCACTATAAGTGGGTTTGACTCGTGTGCAGGCATGATTTATGAGCTAGAGATCAGCTGATGAGTTATTGCAGTTATTATTGCATTTGGATTACTTACCTGGTCATTTGATTTATGTGGCATGGCATATTCATGATTTGTTTACATATTTTGACGATGATGATTTCAGTTGAGATTTGGTATATGTATATACTATTTTCTGGGAAAATATCTAGGTTTTACAGCGAGGGGTTATAACTGTTGTTAATGAAATGATTTTTCGAAAAGCTTTGTTTTTGGCCCACCCACGTTTTCTGTTTTGCGCCCCTCCAGGCTTTAGGTAGCGTTTGTTGGTGACTTACGAGGCTACAGCAGAGGTTCTGGCAGACCATCACATATGTAGGACCCTTTGGGTGTTATTTAATTGAGTACTTCTTATGTTGACTACACTTAGGCTATTTATGCTCTGATTGTGTATTCACACTTATTTCACCTTTATTCATTCGTAATTCTTTCTATTTTACTGCTTTCGTATTATGCACATGGCTACGTCACACTCACGTGACGGCCAGCATGCCTCGATCTCGGTCGGGGTGTGTCAGTTTGGTATCAGAGCCTAGGTTTTGCAATCCTGCATATTTTGTGAGTAATCTAATCATTGTGATGTCTTCTGTCAGAATTATGCTGTCTCGGAGATATCCACGTTCTTCAGTTGAGCCTAGTTTCCCTGATATTGCTCAGTTAGGGGAAGCTATAGCTAATGCCATTCAGGCTTCACTTCACCCTCCCCAGAGGACTTCTTTGGAGACGGTGTATAATCTGAAGTTGCCTACTTTTATGGGTAATGAGGGACATGAAGGGGACGAGCGTTGGCTCGAGCATGTAGAGAAGAGTTTCGAGTTATGCATAGTCAAGGCAATCTCCCTGCTGAAAGGTGGGTCGAGACAACTACTTGGTTTTTGGGTAGAGAACCTGCATCCTGGTGGGATTAGGAAACTTATAGGTGACCGCCTTAGGAAAAAGCAAACTGGGAGAATTTTAGACAGTCGTTCTATAAGAGATTCATCTCTCCAGCGTATCTTGATCAGAAGAAACAGGAGTTCACTAACTTGAAATAGGGGAAGCTAACCGCTAACGAGTATTACAGGAAGTTCACTGATTTGTCTCGCTATGATTTGGAAATTGCTGCTAATTGATAGGATTAAAAGCACACCACAAAGTAGCACACAAATATCCTATTGATTTTCCTTATTAACACTAAGATTTGTCAATTGTAGCATATGAAAATAAGGGTCTTTCCCGCAGAAGATTGTTTTATCTAACTACTTAAAATGTCACAAAAACTGGGCTGCTGTCCCTACTGACCAGCCACCGAAAAATAATTACTAGACCAACTTACACTTATCTAAAGTCTACGAAATTTTAAATGCAGATACTAGACACACAGAGATACGCTCACACAATTTTTTGGGATTTTTGGAGTTGATTTGATATTTAAATTAAATCGAACAAAAACAAGACAGAAACAAATTTTAAATAGTAAAAATAGATTGTAGTTCACAAGTTAAGAAAACGAGTTAGGGGAAGTGCTATCCACCACCAAATAATCATGCAAACATGTTATGTTTCATTCAAATTCTTTTTATTTCCGGATGAAGATGCCCAAGTTGGCTCAATGTTAGAACTCAACCTATTACTCTTTCTTTTGTGGTATGTTAAGAGAATGGCGTTTTGAACTTAACTTAGTCCCTAGCATGCAATCTAGAATGGCGTGTTCATAGATTTAACAAGTAGAAATCATTAAAAACGAAAAGAGTTTGAGTCATCACAAGGCATCGTAAGTACTGGCGTTGTCTTACTTATCCTAGAAATTGGTTCACATGTTAATCGCAATTAACAAGTACTACTCTAGAACATATGTAGGTCCTCATTCGACAAGGGCAGGCACACACATATTCATAGCATTAGAATCCTAGATATGCTTACTAAGTATGCATCCATAGAAAACACATAAAGAATTCATCAATGAGACAAGTAGTGAACCAATTTTCATCCATTCATAAAATAAATTGAAACGAAATGTCATAACACACTTGCAATCATATTCGGGGCTTCAAAACAGCCCCGAACTACTAAAAATTTAGTTATACATAATTCTTAAATGAAACCAAAAGAAAGACATGAGGCCTCCACCTATTTCCTTCCTTCCCCAATGCTGCTTTTAAACCAATTCTTGCTGCATCATTTTCTTCTCCTTAACTCACCCACTAATAGTCATTTAGTGATGACAATAAGTGAGAGGAAATGGTAAAATAATTGTAACTCTTTAGGTAGCCTTTATGCCCATTACTCCCACTTAATCCTCATCTTTAATTCCATTTCCTCTAATATTTGAATAGAGGTCAGCTGGCTTGTTCTTTACTGCATCAGTTTTGGCTGCTAGATTGATTGGATTTATTGCTTTCATTTCAGTTACAAACTGCTCAGCCTCTTGTCAACCTTTCAGTGTTAAAACGGCCATAACTTCTTCTAGAAAAATGATATTAATAATCCGCGAAATGCTCCAGAAAATAGACATCCGTAGCTTTTCAAGCATATAAGGTTCATTCTCTAATTCAGTCTGAGCTGTTCGCAACTTGCTTCCAAAGTCAGCTGACCCGCACAGGCAGTTTTGACGAATTTGTTACTTAAAATCCCACTTGTGCTATTTTTCTTTTATTTGCTTGACAAATCCTACAAAACACAAAAACAAAGTAAATAGCTCAAAAATATAAGGAACTAACTAAGAAAAGACAAGTGAATTCGATGCAAAATATATATAAATATGAGCTTATCACTAATCCCGTTGAAATGCTTCGCCGCTTAAAATTGGGAACTAAGAAGAAGTGGCGCTCTATGGCAACTAACCTACCCTGTGCTACTTATCAGGAGTTCTATGAGATTTTGTTGAGGATTGAGGATTCTGACAACATGCCTAGTGAGAGTGAAGAAGAGGAAGAAAAATGTGGTAATCAGAAGAAGTATTATAAAGGCAAAGGACAATCATCTCAGGGACCTCGACAGACTCAGAGTTTTAAGAAAAGTGGAGCTAGTTCTAGTTCTTCCAGCGGGGGTTTTAATGCCACGGGTCAGAGGAGAGGTGGTAGGCCTACTGGAGGATCCCGCTTTCAGAGGCCAAGAGAGTCGGGTGGTACAGGCGCTCATTTGTGCCGTATGTGCAATAATCGACATTTTGGAGAGTGTCATCGAGGTAGCAGCGGATGTTATACATATGGTCAGATGGGGCATCTGGCTAAGTATTGTCCTCAAAATCCGCAGAGACCTCAGCAGCCACAGCAGCCTCCCTTACCACCGCCAGTTCAGACCTAACAGTTTTCCGGACCTAGTGGTTATGTTCCAACAGGTCGTGGTGGTGCGTACCATTACCAGGGGGATCCCATTCCTTATGCTTCAGGGCAGTATCAGTACCCTCAGGATCCCTATCAGCAGAGTGGTTATGGCCAGTACTCGGGAGGATACATGCCGTATTAGCAGAGTAGCTTGGGTTAGTATTCAGTCGGCGGATCACAGTGGCAGTCTGGAGGACAGCCCCAGCAGGTTGATGTTGCTACCAGTAGTGCTGGATCGTCGAGGCAGCACGGTCAGTTAGGTCAGGGCATAATGCGCAGGGCCGAGGTGTTCACGCTAGTAGAGGTTGAGGAGGACGACAGCAGGCCCAGGGGTGCATCAACAACATTACTTTTCAGGACGCCCAGAACCATCCTGATTTAATAGTGGGTACGTTAAATGTTCTTGGTCATTTTGCAAGAGTCTTAATTGACTATGGAGCTACCCATTCTGTTATTTCTCATACTTTTGCTCAGTTGACTAAACCTCAATCTACACCTCTCGGTTATGAGTTAGAGTTTTCTATGCCTAGAGGAGAAAAGTGTTCTGTTAGCTGTGTTTACCCGGGTTATCCTGTGTTGATAGAGGATGTAGTAATGCCAGCTAACCTTTTCCCATTAGATCTTATGGACTTTGATGTGATTTTGGGAGCAGACTGGTTACACTATAACTATGCAGACATCCACTGTCGTGAGAAGACGGTGACTTTTCGTCGCCCAGGTTTACCTGGAGTTATGTTCGTAGGTGAACGTAGTGGAGTGAGGCATGGTGTTATTTCTGCCTTGAAGGCAAATAAGTTGTTGAATAAAGGGTGCCAGGGATACTTAGCTCACGTTGTGCTGAATGATACTACTCCCAGTAGTGTGGAGGAAGTTCGAGTGGTTAGGCATTTTTCGGATGTCTTTCCTGATGATTTGCCTGGATTACCGCCTCACAGAGATGTGGAGTTTACCATCGATTTACTTCTAGGTACGGAACCTATATCTCTAACTCCATATAGAATGGCTCCTGCTGAGTTAAGAGAATTGAAAACCCAGTTGCAGGAATTAGTGGATAAAGGTTTCATTCAGCCTAGTGTTTCACCCTGGGGAGCCCCAGTGTTGTTTGTTCAGAAGAAAGACGGGACCTTGAGATTGTGCATTGATTATCGGCAATTGAATCGGGTAACGATTAAAAACTGTTATCCATTGCCACGCATAGATGATCTATTTGACCAACTTCGAGGTGCCTGTGTGTTCTCGAAGATTGATTTGAGGTCTGGGTATTATCAGCTAAAGATTAGGAGTGATGATGTCCCTAAAACGGCTTTTAGGACTCGTTATGGGCATTATGAGTTCCTTGTGATGCCTTTCGGATTAACAAATGTACCAGCAGCTTTCATGGGCTTGATAAACAAAGTATTCCAGCATTATCTTGACAGGTTCATCATTGTCTTTATCGATGATATACTGGTATACTCTAGAACTAAGGAAGAGCATGTGCGACATCTCTCTTTGGTGTTGAAGAAGTTGAGGGAACATCGCCTTTATGCCAAGTTCAGTAAATGCCAATTTTGGTTAAATCAAGTGGCATTCTTGGGTCATGTCATATCAGCTCAAGGAATTCAGGTGGACCCTCAGAAAGTTGCAGCCGTGGAGAATTGGGAGCAGCCACAAACCGTCACCAAGGTACTGAGTTTCCTGGGCTTAGCAGGCTACTATTGACGGTTTGTTAAGGATTTCTCAATGATTGCCTTACCACTGACAAGGTTGACTAGGAAGGAAGTTCAATTTGAGTGGGATGGTAATTGTGAGCAAAGTTTTCAGCAGCTGAAGTATTGTCTCACTCATGCGCCTATTTTAGCACTTCCTAATGAAAGTGGTAACTTTGAGATTTATAGCGATGCTTCTTTGAATGGCATGTGATGTGTTTTGATGCAACATGGTGGGTAATTGCTTATGCTTCGAGACAATTGAAGCCTCATGAAATGAATTATCCTACACATGATTTGGAATTGGCAGCCATTATTTTCACTTTGAAGATTTGGAGACATTATCTCTATGGTGAGAAGTGTAAGATTTTTACAGATCACAAAAGTCTTCAATATCTTTTCACTCAGAAAGATCTTAACCTTCGGCAGCGGAGATGGATATAATTACTCAGTGATTATGATTGCACGATTGAGTATCACCCTGGTCGTGCAAACGTAGTGGCTGATGCACTGAGTACAAAGCCCCAAGGTCAAGTTAATGCAATGTATGCATCTCGTGTTCCTCTTCTTGCAGATTTGAGGTCCACTGGAGTGAAATTGGGACTAGAAGAAAAAAAAGAAGCCTTGGTGGAAGCACGAGAGGAAGCCTTACTTGCTAGTTTCCAAGTTAGGCCTATTTTGATTGATCGTATACTCGAAGCTCAAGGAAATGATGAAGAAGTTCAGGATTTAATTTTTGCAATTTCTCAAGGGAAGAAAAAGGATCTCAGAGTCCGTGAAACCGATGGCATGCTTATGCAAGATAAACGGATGTACGTGCCAAATATTGAGGAATTAAAGAAAGAAATTCTTGATGAGGCACACATTTCAGCATATGCCATGCATCCAGGAGGCACTAAAATGTATCATACCATTAGACCATTTTACTATTGGCCAGGTATGAAAAGAGAAATTGTAGAGTATGTTAGTAGGTATGCAGTTTGTCAGCAGGTCAAAGCTAAAAGGAAGAAGCCATTTGGTTTGATGCAACCACTTCCCGTTCCACAGTGGAAATGGGAAAATATCACTATGGATTTTGTGTACAAGCTTCCTCGTACACGGTATGGTTATGATGGCGTTTGGGTGATTGTAGATCGACTTACCAAGTCAGCGCACTTTATTCCAGTGAGGGAAAAGTATTCTTTGAACAAATTAGCTGAATTGTTCTTGATCAAGATTGTGAAGTACCACGGAGTTCCAGTGAGTATTATCTCGAATCGGGATCCTAGGTTTACTTCTAAGTTCTGGGTAACTTTTCAGGAGGCTCTTGGTACAAGATTACTTTATAGTACGACATATCATCCCCAGCAGTGGCGAAGCCAGGAATTGTCGGGGGGAGGGGCGAAATTTAAAAGGGTAGAAGGTTCCAATAAAATGGGGGGACACCCATTTGAGGTCTAAGTCCAAGGTTTGCAAAAAGACTATGTGAACTACCCAGAATATTCGAAGAATGATTTGGACTAACTGAAATATTCAAAAGAAGACTTGGGCTGCCCGAAAGATTTGAAGGAGGATTTAAACTAACTGTTTTATTTGAAGGAGGATTTAAGCACTGTTTCTTATTGTAAAGTTCCATTACATAACTATAAGCAGACATTCATATGGTGGGGCTGTATTTCAATAGTAGGTTTAACTTTAAGCTTCTTGCTATTCCTACGGACAAGGACCGCTTATAATCGGTTTGAGAGGAACAGAAATCGGACACAAGTCACAGAATCCTCCTTACAAACCTCCTCTTAGCTTCGAATTTTCATATTTTTATAAATGGTAACTTTGGAAAAGCTCAAAGATGTGTGGGATTCATATAATGGTAACTTCGGGAAAAGCTTATAGATGTGTGGGATTTCAAATGAAACATAGATGTAAGCGATGAGTCTATGCATGTTAGACTGAGAAGATAAAGAGATTACATGTAACATAGTAGAAGCTAAGATGTCAGAAAGAGAATGTTAGAAATTTTTTAGATGAGCACTAACCATCTTTCACCCTTCTGTTTTTGTTGCATTATTTTTATGTATTCTTTTACACATGATTCAAAGTACAATTCACAGAAGCATATAAACAACAAAAACAGGACTGTAAGAACCTGGTTTTTTGGTGTCCAGATCGAGTTCATCATCTATCCTAGTCCCAAGTTCCTAACTGCTATCTCTAACCCCTCACCGCCTGAGCTAGCCCCAGACCTTATAAACAGGTTCCACTTTTACAACATAAACTGCTGCAATTTACAGGAGTTCAAACGGATTGAGATTTTCTTTTCCGTTTTGACATAAACACTTGTGAAAGTCGAACACGTGTTTTCAAACCGTGCATCAAAGCACACCTTTTTATTTAAACGATATGGCCAAAACACACCGTTTCATTTAAAGAAAAAGTAGCCCTCTTGTTCATCTCACTTATCCAAAACACACTGTTTCGTTCGTCTTCCTCTTTTGGTTTGCAGGATGACTGAACAGTGTAGCGGCAACTGCTCCTCCTCCACCACATACCCAGACTTGGGTGGTCCTAGGAGGTCCAGCTACTTATTCAGGCTTTCGGGTGGTCCTTAATAGATCCGCCCCTGAACGCAGCTCTGTTGAGCGTAGAGCAGAACCAGACAGCACCAGAGGAGAGGAAGAGCAGCAGCAGCAGAAGGGGAGGGGCTGGCCAGCGCTCTAGCCTTGTTTTTCTGGCGAGGGGAGTGGCGACCACCACTCTTCACCCTCACGTGGCTTCGCCACTGATCCCCAGACAGATGGACAATCAGAGAGGACAATTCAGACTTTGGAAGATATGCTAAGATCTTCAGTACTTCAGTTTGGTGATGATTGGCATGCAAAGTTGGATTTGATGGAATTTGCCTATAATAACAGCTATCATTCTAGCATCAGGATGGCACCGTTTGAGGCACTATATGGTAGAGTTTGCCGTACACCGTTGTGTTGGTCAGAAATGGGTGAAAGACCATTGGTGGGCCCTGAGATAGTAGATGAGACTACTCAGAATGTTCAGGTGATTAAAGCTAACCTGAAAGCGGCCCATGATTGACAAAAGAGCCTTGCTGATAGACATGCTACTGATCGGGTTTATGACGTCGGTGATTGGGTATTCTTGAAATTATCGCCTTGGAAATGAGTTGTAAGATTCGGGAAGAAAGGTAAGCTAAGCCCTAGGTACATCGGATCTTACCAGATCATTGAGCGAGTTGGTGAGGTTGCTTATAGGCTTGAGTTGCCTTCTGAGTTATCTAAGGTGCATAATGTGTTTCATGTCTCTATGCTTCGTCACTATGGTTCGGATCCTTCGCATGTTATACATCCTCAACCCTTAGAGATCAATTCAGATTTGACTTATGAAGAGGAGCCAATGACGATATTGGATTGGAAACACAAAGTGTTGAGAAACAAGACGATTCGAATGGTAAATGTCTTGTGGAAGAATCATTTAGTGGAAGAAGCAACGTGGGAAACAAAGCATAGAATGAGAGATTTGTACCCAAGTTTGTTTTATGGTTATTAGTAGTTGTTTTGTATTGTTGTTGTTTGAAATTTTGAGGGCAAAATTTTCTTAAGGGGGTAGATTGTAACAGCCCGTCCCGATTTATGTACATTGATTTTCCTCAAAATTGTGAAATTACGCTTTTACCCTTGAGCGTTGGGTTGTGGTTGTATTTTGGGCTTAAGTAAAGGCCCAAATATATGGTTTTGGACCAATGACATTATTTCCTAGTTTGTGGGAACCAATTAGGGTTTAGTTGGTTTGTAGTAAGTTTGGTTCCAAACCAATTAGAATTAGGTTTTTGTGGTTGTTTTGGTGTGTTGGCTGGCAGTGTGAGGACCACACACACACACCAACAGAAAAACCTTCTCATTCTCTCTTTCTCTCTCTCTGCAAACCGTACGGACAAGCACGGTTAACCCTCAAACCTTCACAGATCGAGCCTACAAAGACCACCATTGTGATCCTTGCAAGCTACTGAACACAACCATACCCTTGGTTGGTTTTAAAACCTTCGAAAAGCCAAAGAACCCGAGGGCTCCATCGAGGGCACAGTAGCACCGATTCGATCGTCGAGGTTTCACGCCATTTTAAGGCTAAAAAAGGTATCCACTCTTCTTCATTAATGATTTGGGATGCTTTTGGTTAAGTTTGAACGTGAGCAAACCCAGGTAATCGGAATCCCGAGTTGGTCACTATTCACCAACTTTTAAACGCGTAAGTCTCTTCGATTTTCAGGACCTTAGGAAGCTTAAGGACGTCCTCACGATGCTCGGAGTGCAACGTTGAGAAGTTTTGGACGTCGGGAAGCCCAGATATGAAGAGTTGCAGAGGTGGCCGGACTTTCGAGCTTGCTCCGACGAGATCTCATGGATTTTAGGACTCAAAACAGGTATAACGTTGTTCCTTAGGTCCTAAGCTTCATTTTGGTACTAATTTCATGAAAAATGGTGCAGAAATGAGGTAGAATAGTAGGTTAAAAGGTTTTCCAGAAACCGATGAACAGTCGCCGGCGAAGACGAAGAATATTCCGTCAAGTTGACGGAATATTCCTAACGGCAGTGAACGACGTCAGTTAGACTAGACGGAATATTCCGTATTTCGAACAAAATATTCCCTAACGCCGTTAGGGTTTCCATCCCCTGTGCCAGGCACGTGCTGCGCGTGGGTGGTGCTTCTGGCCGTGCCTTGGCAGGAGCGTGGGGCCTCGAAAAATAATTCTAAAAATATGGGGATGTTCCTGAGGTTGTGTAGATCACTTTGGTATATTTAAGCACCCCAATTGAGCAATGTTTGAGAAGTTATTTCTTAGTTTCGTTTATGTGCTTTAAAATAACGTTATTATAGTTGTTTCTCACATAGGCGAGACCTATCCGGAGGACGAGCGTAGCCAGGCTAGGCACGGAGGTTACGATCCGTCTACTTATCAGTGAGTGGGCTTTTTGGTTTTCCGTATATACCTATATGCTAAGTATTTTTCCCAGAAATGCATTTTAAATGACTTTATCAATGAATTGCCATGCCAATATATTTATACTATTGAATATGCATTATGAATTGTATATACATGGTTGTTGACGCTGCGGGCGCTCGGGTAAGTTCCAGGTAAGTTTATGTGTTGTTGATGAGGAGTTATGTTATGATGAATATGATGAGATGCATTGAGAGCTCATTAACGTGCACCCTGGTGTTAGTGCTCCTGCCCATGGTTAGGGGCATAGGCTTTCACGTGATGTTCACCTCCCGCACCACACGCTTATCTTGGATCCAAGTCAGGTGCACAGTCCTGTCGTATAGATCACTTTCAGTGGGTTCGACTCGTAGGTGACACGCGATCATTCACACAGTCTTCACGTGATTGTAGCACTAGAGCATATTGTTTTGCACCCAGTCCTTTCGTATAGACCACTATAAGTGGGTTTGACTCGTGTGCAGGCATGATTTATGAGCTAGAGATCAGCTGATGAGTTAATGCAGTTATTATTGCATTTGGATTACTTACCTGGTCATTTGATTTATGTGGCATGGAATATTCATGATTTGTTTACATATTTTGACGATGATGATTTCAGTTGAGATTTGGTATATGTATATACTATTTTCTGGGAAAATATCTAGGTTTTACAGCGAGGGGTTATAACTGTTGTTAATGAAATGATTTTTCGAAAAGCTTTGTTTTTGGCCCACTCACGTTTTCTGTTTTGCGCCCCTCCAGGTTTTAGGTAGCGTTTGTTGGTGACTTAATAGGCTACATCGGAGGTTCTGACAGACCATCACATATGTAGGACCCTTTGGGTGTTATTTAATTGAGTACTTCTTATGTTGACTGCACTTAGGCTATTTATGCTCTGATTGTGTATTCACACTTATTTCCGCTCTAGCACTCCTTGAAGTTTGATTTTTATTCGTTCGTAATTCTTTCTATTTTACTGCTTCTGCACTGTGCACATGGCTACGTCACACTCACGTGACGACCAGCATGCCTCAATCTCGGTCGGGGTGTGTCATCAAGCCCATGATTTTTTTAAAGATTGGAACAACTTGAACACATCTCCAGAAGGGGCCGAATACAAAATAGGTCATCTTTGGCTCCAAATCTCGCAATCAAGACTGAAACATCACTTTTCCAACATCGCGAATTGCTCTTTTATTCCATCACTAGAAAACAACCGCTTAGTGGAAAAATCTGATATTTTGACAAGATCAAGCTCAGCAACCCACAAATGTCCTCCAATTGGAATTACTCCAAAATTCATCCATTTGATCACGTTTTTCCCCAAAGGAAATCGAAAGTCCTATATCGAAAATACTCAAAATATCAAAAATTTTCCAAAATAATAACAAAATAAACTAAGATTCGGGTAAAATATGTAATATAAAATGGACTCGTCAGGAATGCTCCTTAATCTGATTTGATGTAATTTGATTGTATGATCTCACTAGAACTTTTTTTCTTTGACCTTATGCAATGTGTTAAATTTAACCTAATTTACATACCAGAAGTTTTTTTGGTGGTGATTATATTCCATAGCGAAAAGTTATGAACTGCACCACCAGTTTTGCATGTCGGCATTGTCACGTAACATAGACGTTGTAAGGATATTGTGGGCAAATTAAGGCTATGGACTAAGTCTACTTGAAACAAAATCCAAAGTCCAACAACATTATATTATGGGTGGAAAATCTCCATCGAGATATTCAATTGTGCGTGAAATTTGATTTGCATAATGAATGAGACTTTGACAGAAAGCAACGTAATAAACAAAGAGGAAAATTGCTGACTTGACTCTCAATAAACGGTGAAGTCTAGGTCGAGATGGGGTTCCGGATTCAAATTGTGGGTATCTAGAGATCCTCACATCTTAACTGTTTAGTGTACATCATGCGGCCATAAAGTATTTTTAATTTTTTATTTAAAATTAAACACAAATAGTACCTAACGAAAACTGGCTGCACGATGTACGATAAACGGAGGATGTGAAGATCCCTAGGATTCCCACAAAGAGGATCCGGAGAGCCGGAGGGGATCCTCATAATAATAGTATAGGGCTAGGGCAAGTATAAGTAAACCAAATAGTTATCAAACGCCTTTTATATATTTGGTTTTTAGTATTAGTTTTTATAGTTGACGTATGGGTAAAGTATCTTAGAGAAATTGTACAATGTTGTAGCCTATTTTATCTTACTAAGGGGAAGAGGGTCGGCGGGAAGGAGAGAGAGAGGAGAGATGTGTTTGCAGAGTCGTAGGAGAATGTGACATTATTCCCTCCTACGTAGTGCCTTTATTTATGGTAATAAGAGGAAGAAGAAATCCTTTATCCCCAAGAAATACAAGTCCATATAGGAAAGAATAACTAGAATTAAATCTAATCTAGGATTTACACAATCACACTTTAATAGGAAGTTTACAACACTCCCCCTTAAGTGTGTAAATACTCAAGGTAGATTCAGCATCATGCATAAATTAAGGAAGTCGACTCCCCAACACTAATTTTGGGAACAACGCTATTCTCAATAAAATAGGCTAGGTAGCAAAAACTAATTCAGGGATATGATCAACCCAAGGTAGGTGCCTAGGTAGCAAAAACCCAGTGGGAAAAATGCTCCTAATCGTAGGGAAAAGAGTACATTAAAATCAAGAAAGTATACTTCAGGATACTCCCCCTGAGTGTGACACAATTCTAAAAAGAACTAGCAATGTTACAACTAAGAATGTTTATGCATACCACTTCCTTGAACAAGCTTCTGAAACGTCGTCTTCGGTAGTGATTTGGTGAAGAGGTTGGCCAGATTGTCTTGTGAACGGATTTGCGTGACTTCAATCTTCTGATGCTTTTGTTGTTGATGTGAGAAGAAGAACTTTGAGTAATGTGCTTGGTGTTGTCTCCTTTGATGTAACCCTTCTTAAGTTGTTTGATGCATGCCGAGTTATCTTCATAGATCGTCGTCGGGACGTCAACAATTGGGTAAAGATCCTAGGAGCTTTGAATATGGCCCACAATTGCTCTCAACCAAAAGCCTTCCTGAGTTGCTTCATGTAAGGCGAGAATTTCAGCATGGTTAGACGAAGTGGCAACTAAGGTCTGTTTAGTTGACCTCCAAGAGATTGCGGTTCCTTCAACGGTAAAGACATCACCCGTTTGAGAACGCGCCTTGTGTGGAATAGATAAGTATCCTGTGTCGGCATAACCAACAAGGCAAGAATCGACTAGAGAAGCAGGGGTACGTCAACACTTGAGGATATGTAGGGATAGAACAAGCCCAAATCCGTAGTACCTTTAAGGTAGTGGAAGATGTCTTTAACACCAGTCCAATGTCTGCATTTTGGTGCATTATTGTATCTTGCCAAAAGATTAACAGCGAAGGAGATGTCGGGTCTAATGCATTGAGCTAAGTACAATAAAGCGCCTATCGCACTTAGATAAGGAACTTCAGGCTTCAAAATCTCTTCATCATCCTTCTTAGGACAAAAGGGATCTGGTTTTGCATCTAGCGATCAAACGACCATAGGAGTACTTGAAGGCTTCGCTTTATCCTCGTTAAAGCAACGTTACACCTTCTGGGTGTAGTGTGTTTGATGTACTAAGATTCCATCCCAACGGTGCTCTATCTCGAAACCTAGGCAATATTGAGTCTTTTCTAGATCTTTCAACTCAAATTTCAACTTCAGGTGCTTGGCAGTTCTCGTAAGCTTTTCAGGAATTCCGATGAGGTTCATGTCATCGACATATACTGCAACTATCGCAAAACCGGAATGTGACTTCTTAATGAACACATAAGGGCATAGTTCATTGTTCACATATCCCTTACTAGTCAAATACTCACTCAGATGGTTATACCACATTCTTTTAGATTGCTTCAACTCAGCCGAATTGAGAGCGTGCTCCGGAGTTTGGAAATATTTGATCCAGTCAATGTAAGTCCTTCGGGAACTTTCATATAAATTTTCGTATCAAGATCCCCATAGAGATATGCAGTTACTACGTCCATCACCTGCATACTTAGTTTTTTCAGAAACTACCAACTGATAAGGTAGCAAAAAGTAATCACATCCATAACGGGTGAATAAGTTTCGTTATAGTTAATTCTAGGGTGTTGTGAGAAGCCTTGCGCAACAAGACGATCTTTGTAATGCACAATTTTGTTCTTCTCATTATATTTTGTTCTTCTCATTATGTTTTCGTACGAAAACCCACTTGTAGCCAACGGGCGTCACATGTGGAGGAGTAGAAGCTACAGGTCCAAACACCTTACGTTTCGCAAGCGTATCGAGTTCAACTTGGATTGCTTGTTTCCAGTTTGACTAATCGGCTTTGCGTCGACATTCATCAACAGAACGGGGTTTAATGTCATCGCTTAACATAATCTTAGTAGCTGCTGCAAATGCTAATGCATCGTCCATGATCATCTAATTTCTACACCACACGAGGATTCGTTTATTGAATGACGCTTCCGTAATCTAGAATTTCCTCATGAGTTGGATAGAATGAGTAAGCGACAATCGGATTCACAGTAGGCTCTTCAGGGGCCTATGTCGTGGGTTTCATCTTCCAAGGGTGTGAATCCATTGAACCAAGAGGTTTGTCATGCTTATGTGTAGGGGCAGATGATTGGCTAGCCGCTAATCTACATGGATCACCAAAGTTGGAGTCTCGGGCCTCCAGGAAGGAAGTCCGTCGTACATTTGGTACATCCATCTTTGTAGGCACATTCGCAGCTGGAATATGTAATCTTGTCACTCGAGCTAGATCGGTGAAGGCATCTGGCATGCTCTGAGATATGCTCTGAAGATCTAATATGCTTTGCACTTTAGTTTCAGACTGAGCAGCGTGGGAATCTAAATGAGACAAAGTGGGAGTCGTCCATGATAATTCGCCTCGTTCTTCAAGAACGTTGACGTTCTTATCTCCCCGTAACGAGGGGAAAACTGTCTCATAGAAGTGACAATCTGTGAAACAAGCGGTAAACAGATCGCCTGTCAAATGTTATAATTAACGAATAATTGAAGGATAATCATATCTGACATTGATTCTCATCCTTTGCTGAGGCCCCATTTTTGTACGTAAAGGCGGCTAAATCGGCACATAGACCGCACAACAAAAAATGTGCAGATACAATATGTCAGGTTCGTATCCAATAACCACCTGAAGGGCACTACATGGTTGGGTCGTAACAGGCCTCAAGCGGACCAACATGGCTGCGTGCAATATTGCATGGCCCCAAACAGCGATCGGGAGCTTGGTACGTATGACCAACGATCGTGCAATCATTTGTAAGTGCTTAATGGATGCCTCTGCTAGGCTATTCTGGGTGTTAACATGGGGTACATGATGTTCAACTTCAACCCCAATCGACATGCAATTGTCATTAAAAGTTTTAGATGTGAATTCTTCAACATTATCCAATTGAATAGATTTGATTGGATAATCAGGGTGGTGAGCCCTAAGCTTGATAATCTGAGCCAATAGTTTAGATAATGCAGCGTTCCTTGTGGACAACAAGCGCACATCTGACCAACGTGTGGAAGCTCAACCAAAATCATAAAATATCTAAATGGTTCGCATTTAGGGTGAATCGGTCCATAAATGTCCCTTGAATCCTTTGTAGAAAAATGGGAAGATTCGAACGAATCTTGTCATAAGAAGGCTTAATAATAAGTTTTCCCATGGAATATGTTTGACATGCGATTCCTTGAATCGAACCTAAACTCCAGGTTAATGGATGCCCGTGTGATGATTTGAGGATACGAAGCATTGTTATTCGTCCAGGGTGTCATAAATAATCATGCCGAAGTGTAATTTCGTGCGAGGTCCCAGATGTAGGGACGGCCACATAATGGCTCTCTATGGGGCGTATGGTCGTAGTATATAGACCACTCGGGATACGCTCCATCATCTCCAGAATATGCTTCTGGCCATATTCGTAGGAATTTATGCAGAGAAATTCAACTCCATTTTCTACGTGGGTTTCAGCATGGTAATTGTTATCTTTAATGTCCTTAAAACTCAACAACTTTCTTCTGGAATGTGAAGGATAAAGTGCCTCATTAATGGTCAAAATTGTACCATTGGACAACATTATACATGCCTTATTGTATCATTCGATCAGGTTGGATGGGCCTGAGAGGGTTGTCAGAGGTGAAATCTTAGGTATGAAATTAGTGAAATAGATGCGTTCACACAAAACGGTGTGCATGGCTGCACTATTTGCCAGACAACTAACTTTCTCACTAGTCATAACTAGAATGAAAAATTAATTTGAATATGTCACACGCATAAAAGTTCTAAAAAC
This sequence comes from Cotoneaster glaucophyllus, assembly GCA_036320875.1. NCBI lineage: Eukaryota > Viridiplantae > Streptophyta > Magnoliopsida > Rosales > Rosaceae > Cotoneaster > Cotoneaster glaucophyllus. Next base: position 21,975,579 of record CM070063.1, read on the forward strand.
AAATATCCATTCAAAATAGCTTAAGTATTCAAGGATGGTAATTAATTAAAAACTTAATATCCAAAAAAGCAAATCACCAACAAATAATCCAAACATAAAGGAAAATTGTTCAAAATTAACCAAAAGAAAACATGGGGGTTCGGCCACTACTGTGGAATTTGGCCTCATGGTCTTACTTCAACCAAAAAAAATAGTTTATGTCTAAGATTCTAATCTTCCATAGGGGTAACGGCCTTTTGTACTCTCCGGTTCTTCCATTTGCAAAACGTTTGATTCAAACTTCTTACAACGAGAACGATATTCGGCTACAACCTTCTGGGGAGCTTGGAAAAAACGGGACCAATAGTCATTTGAACTACAACGATAGTACATATCTGCAACCATGGTTTCAGGTGATTTTCCCTTATTCTTGAAGTTTGGGGCCTTGAGAGCGAGGTAAGGGTGCTTCTAGGCTTTGTTTCCACCCTTAATGGGCCTCGACTTTGTTGACCTTGATGGGGTGGCTTTTGACCGCCCCTACCACGCCTCTTTTGGTGTTTTGGGCGTTGGTTTATGCTATAGTGTGCTTCAGGCACAACAATCACCCAGTAGGTCGAGCTTGATGATTCTTCATCAACAGCTGATTCTGCTTTTCAGCGATAAGTAAAATAGAAATCAAATCCAAGTATTTAGTGAACTTCTGAGCTCTATATTGTTGCTGCAGGACAATATTAGTAGCAGAGAAGGTTGAATAGGTCTTCTCTAGGAGATTTTATTCAATATATGATTCGTTACAAAACTTGAGAAGTGATCGGATTCAACAAACTTCAGAGTTATATTCATTCACAAACTTAAAGTTTTGGAAGCGCAAATGCTGCCAGTTATTATTGGAAATGTACCCTAAAGCCAATCATATGATGATACATTATGGACATTTCACATGTTAAACTAATTTAGTTTAATATAAAGGGTAAAGATTATTGTTTGAAGCCGTCTCATATAAATTTTATATGCTTAACAATAAGTCCAAGGAATATGTAATTGTGAGAATGTGATCTAAAGAAGTTAGATTCATGAGACCATTCTCTTTTGTATACATATCCTAAACATTCCTGATCATAGGATTGCCAATTGGGCATTGACAGTCCGTTAAGATCAGTACGTGCTATGTCTTCTCTTAGGGAGAGTGACTGGTCTCAAGTCATTGGTGTGATTGATACCAAGACAAGCATGTAGGTGCTCAATAGAGAATGAGTCCACTAAACACGATCAATGAGGAGTTCTCATACTCATGTCACATGAGAACTCATGGTTGGGATAATGCAAAGTAGTCATTTGACCTGAGGCATCATAGTTGTCTTGTGGTTAGGTCCTTGATCTTTGACTATATCAAAGATACTCCGTCAAAGGGTTTCCAAGACATAGTTGGGGTCAAGCCACTTAGCCATAGAGGCAAGTGAATGCGCAACAAGGGATCTCTAACCTTCAAACCGTTTGAGGGAGAATACTCTATGATATGATTAAGAATCTCTGGCCAGAGTATGAATGAGATTTAGGAAGTCGTTCCAAATCACATTCAAGGTAATCATATAAGTAAGTGAATCACATTTGATAGTAGACATGAATAAACTATCGAACCAAACAATATGGTCAAGAGAATTGTATTAGAGAAATACCGTATTGCATTGTAATCCTAAATTGAATAGGTTCTCCACCTCTTCTGATTAGCTTGGGTAGCCATGATATACTGCTAGGTGTCACTCATGGTTTGTGGAAGCCCTAAAGGTGTATAATCACTAAAAGGAGAATTGAAAATAAGTTTCAATTCACAATCGATTTGAAAGAGTTTTAATCGCCCACTGCCTCGCTAAAAGGAACCTAATGGATCTTACACCGTGTAAGGTAGAGATTGAAGAAACAACGGAGTTGAGTAAGAACAATTAAATGGCTTAATTGTATATGGCTAGGATTAATTAATATGTTGATTAATCAAACGAATAAGTTCGTTTTAGACCTCGGGTTAGTTTTAGGCTTCAAGGTCCAATGTGCTTCGAACGTCAAGCCCATTAACTTAAGTTGTATGACAACTTAATGAATAAAGATTCAAAATGGCCCAAACAGCCCAAAGACCTAAGATGCCCGGCCATATGTTGAAGGAAAGGCTTTTTGTTCTTTTTGTCACTTAAGTGAAGTGACTATATAAAGAACTTTATATCAAATATTCATTAGGGCTCTTTTAGAGGAAATTGGATATAACAAGTCTCTCCCTTTTTCTTTCCAGGAGGTCGGCCCCTTGGAGGAGATTAGCTAGCAATCTTCCCCCCTCCAAGGTCACTCATCTCTTCTTCAAGTCCCTTCTTGGTGTGGAGACTTAGAAGTTCTCTATTTTGGAAACTTGGAGAATCCATTCTACCATCCTCATCCAAGAAATCCATGGAGCTAAGAAGTAAGGAATGAAGGCCCTATCTATTGGGTGATTAGCCTTTGCTTACGCAAAGAGGAATAAACAAAGGTATAATATTTCTCAACTCACTTTGTTCTTAAGTTGAGTCTTGGTTCACCACACTCACTAGGCCTTGAATTTCATGGGTAAAGTTTTGTTTTTGAGTGCATACAAGCATGATTCCGCCTTTTAATTGTTAAATGCATGCATAGATGTTGCTCAAATGAACTTGGTTTCACAAATATTTCCTTCAGTTATGTCTTGCTTTAGGCAAGAATATGTCTTTTTGGTGATCAAAATGATCAGCCAAAGCGACCCATAGTGCTCGTGAATCATCTTCAACAAGATACTCAGTTTGCAGTCATGGATATTTCTTCGAATGAAGATCATGGCAGTGGCTTTCTCAGCTTCACTAACTGGTTTGTCCGTCTCATCTTCAATGGCGGGACGCAAATTCTTTGCAGTGAAGTGGAGCTTCACATCTTGGACCCACTTGAGGTAATTCCTTCCAGAGACCTCCAAAGCGGTGAAGTCGAGTTTGTTCAAATTCGACATGTTCCTATCACAAAATAGATAGACAAGATGTGATTAGTGTAATGGATAAGAAATATCAATCCATTCACATAGGAGTAGAACATTCAGGTTCTAGTAGACATGTATTGGTTAAAATTCGCATGAAAAAACTTCGGGTTTTCATGGGTGATGTTTTTAATGAAAACTTCAGGTTTTCAAAAAAGACATGTTTTTAGAAACTTCAGATTTCGATATAATTATGAACTTTAGGTTCATATGTTCCTACAGACAAACGCAAATATACACAGAAATATGCAACAAGAAAATATGCAAATAGAACGTCAGGTCTAGAGTTATAATTGAATTAATTATTTGGACTTCGGGCTAAATTTAAAGTGTGGGTGAAAAAATATAAAGCCCATTAGGCCTAAAATAATAAGGCAATTAAACTCGAGGCCCAAAAACTTGGCTCAAAGCCCACGGATGGGCTGAATAAATTCTAACAGTTTAGCCCAGGACAAAAATAGGCTGGGTATAGAGTGGGCCGAGCCATCAGAAAAGTTGTAGGCTTTTCTAGGCTATAGGAACAAGCCCAACATTTTGGGCAAGGTCCAAGATGGCTCGTGAAGGGCACGGATCAGATGCAGTGGGGACACGGGGACACCCAAGCCCTATTGGGCTGGTGTCGCAAGTGGTCAAGGGGATCAACAACTGGCCTTGGTTTGCAAGCCATTTTTTTTCTGATATGCTAAGAAAGATTTAGGCCCAAAGGGCTGAGTGTTGGACTGAACACAAATTCTAGCCATGCTGGGTGTCAACATCGGAGGGGATGCATAGTACCGCTACTTCTGGTGGGGTGTTTGGGTTATTAGGACTCGAGACGAGTCATGGTGATCGTTGACGACCATGGTGGTGAACTGAGATGGTTTAATCTCAAAGTTATAACAACCAAACCCTAGAAAAAATTGAATCAGATTCTTGATAAATTATGATAAGATTCAAGTGAATCTCTATCCAATTTTCGTCGAGGACGACTGTTGGTCGTCGGTGATAAGAACCAAAGGTTCATAGCGGTGGCTGCAGGCTATGCCTATGGTCGACGTAGACAAGGACACCATCAATGGTGTCGAGTTTTCCGGGTTATAGAGCTCGGAGCTTTCTGGCTCTGTGGCATGGTGGTTCTCGGCTCGGCGCAACTCACACAGGCTGGGCGAGCAGCACAAGGTCACCGATTCAAAGAACCCTAGTGTTTTTTGATTGTTTCCCTTTTTTTTCTTCAATTAATTCAATTCAATGCATATGAACATATATTTGATGCAATTCATGGCAATATCAAATTTACATAATTCAACAATTATGAATATAATGCATACATAATTTATGTAGAATCTAAAATTTGAAAAATGTAAAGTTGGGTCATGCATTATGGTGAGTGTTCATGCTACCAGGGCTACAAAAATATCAAGATAAAAACCGTTGTTTTGGAAGAACCTTATTGCGTGATGATATGGATGAACTGGTTTGATGCAGAAAGCTTCCACGTCAAATTCCTAAGCGCACCGATAGGAGCATGTCGATAACTTGTTGTAGCCTATTTTATCTAACTAAAGAAAAGAGGGCCGGTGGCAAGAGAAAGAGAGAGAGGAGAGATGTGTTTGTAGAATCATAGGGGAATGTGTGTTTTATTCCCTCCTACGTAGTGCCTTTATTTATAGTAATAAGAGGAAGAAGAAATCCTTCATCCCCAAGGAATACAAGTCCATATAGGAAACAATAACTAGAATTAAATCTAATCTAGGATTTACACATTCACACTTTAATAGGAAGTTTACAACCTACAAGTGCTTATTATAAGTTGCTTAACTTTTAAGATTTTGTTTTCATTTATTTGTTTTTATTTATTCCCCTCCCTCACCACCCTTCTTCTGCTCCCCTTTCTCATTTATACTTCATAACTCAAATACCAAAATTGAAAACTAAAAACTAAAAATCAAATAGTGTTGCAGTCATATTTAGAATAAGAATGTGATTGTGTAAATCCTAGAGAATATGGGAAAGTATCTTATATTCCTATTAGGAGTAGATTACCTATTAAATGTTGTAATTTTAAAGGGAAAGGTTTTCACCTATCCTACTACTATAAAGAAAGGCACATTGGGGTGAATCAAAGACGCCTCACAATAAAATCACCCTCTCTTATCTCTAACCATAGATGGCCCCCTCTCTCTCTCTCTCTAAACCCTAGATCGTTCAATGAAATAGGCCTACAACACGTTATCAGCACGCTCTTGCTAGAAGCTGAGGAATTTGACGGATCGTAGGAGTAGGCTATCTTCTACAAAATTCAAAGGCTTAGATTCGTTTTTTGCTAATCAGGTACGCTTTAAATAAAAGAAGATATTTGCAATGTCCACGAAGCATGAACCCCTCTATGTTTATATTTTCCTTCCTATCTATATATATAAATATATATATAAATATATATTGTATATGTTCATATATTTGTCAATATACATATTTGTTTCATGCATCGCATAATTAAATTGTTATGTGGAATATGTGAGTTAAAGTACAAAATTAAATTAGAAGCAAATTTGGGTTTCCTAAACCCTAGGGGGATTCGAAAATAAAAATAAAAAAGAGAAATTAGACATGGTGTGGCACACCACCGCACCACCGCAGTTGGCAAGCTTGCTGGCCTGAAGCCCAGCTGACCCTTACTGCCACCAGGCCTCGGCCTGGGGTCCATCTCGATGAGGCCTGCAGCCCGGCCCGTTACCATCTAATCCAGCCCAGTTGGCTGGGATTTTTCTCACAGCCTGCACCAGCCCACAAGGCTGGACTTAGTCCTTGCGGCCCTCACACATACAACCAGCCTTTTTTGTGGTTGGGCTCTGCATTCCTATGCCCAAAACTTGTTGGAAATGTGCCCTAAAACCAATCATATGATGATACATTATGGACATTTCACACATTAAACTAATCTAGTTTAATATAAAGGGCAAAGATTATTGTTTTAAGCCGTCTCATATAAATGTTATATGCTTAAACAATAAGTCCAAGGAATATGCAATTGGGAGAATGTGATATAAAGAAGTTAGATTCATGAGACCATTCTCTTTCATATACATATCCTAGACGTTCCTGATCATAGGATTGCTGATTGGGCATTGACAGTCCCTTAAGATCAGCACGTGCTATGTATTCTCTTAGGGAGAATGACTGGTCTCGAGTCATTGATGTGACTGACACCAAGATAAGCATGTAAGTGCTCAATAGAGAATGAGTCCACTGAACACGATCAACGAGGAGTTATCATGCTCATGTCACATGAGAACTCATGGTTAGGATAATGCAAAGTAGTCATTTGACCTGAGGCATCATAGTTGTCTTGTGGTTAGGTCCTTGATCTTTGACTATATCAAAGACACTCTATCAGAGGGTGTCCACGGCATAGTTGAGGTCAAGCCACTTAGCCATGGAGGCAAATGAATGCGTAACAAGGGATCTCTAACCTTCTTTTTTGAGAGAGAATACTCTATAATATGATTAAGAATCTCTAGCCAGAGTATGAATGAGAATTAGGAAGTCGTTCCAAATCACATTCAAGGTAATCATATAACTAAATGAATCACATTGGATAGTAGACATGAATAAACTATCAAACCAAACAATGTGGTCAAGAGTATTGAATTAGAGAAAGACTGTATTGCATTGTAATCCTAAACTGAATAGGTCATCCACCCCTTCTGATTAGCTTGGGTAGCCAAGATATACTGCTAGGTGTCACTCATGGCTTGTGGAAGCCCTAAAGGTGTATAATCACTAAAGGGAGAATTGAAAGTAAGTTTGAATTCATAATCGATCGTTAAGAGTAACAATCGCCCATTGCCTCGCTAAACGGAACCTAATGGATCGTACACCGTGTAAGGTAGACATTGAAGAAACAACGGAGTTAAGTAAGAAGAATTAAATGGTTTAATTGTTTGTGGCTAAGATTAATTAATATGTTAATTAATCAAACGAATAAGTTCATTTTAAACCTCGGGTTAGTTTTGGGCCTCAAGGCCCAATGGGCTTCGAATGTCAAGCCCATTGACTTAAGTTGTATGACAACTTAATGAATAAATATTCAAAAGGGCTCAAACAGCCCAAAGACCATAGATGGCCGGCCATATTGATGAAATAGGGTTTTGTTTCTTTTTGTCACTTAAGTGAAGTGACTATATAAAGAACGTTATAGCCAAAATTCATTAAGGGTTTCTTTTGACGAAATTGGAGAGAACATGTCTCTCCCTTTGTCTCTAGGAGACGGCCCTATGGAGGAGATTAACTAGCAGTCTTCCCTACTCCAAGGTCACTCATCTCTTCTTCAAGTCCCTCCGTGGTGTGGAGACTTAGAGGTTATCTATTTTGGGAACTTGAAGAATCTCTTCAACCATCCTCCTCCAAGACATCTATGAAGCTAAGTAGTAAGGAATGAAGGCCCTCTTCTTGGGTGATTAGCCTTTGCTTATGCAATGAGGAATCAACAAAGGTATAAGATTTCTCAACTCACTTTGTTCTTGACTTGAATCTTGGTTCACCATAACTACTAGACCTTGAATTTCATGGGTAATGTTTTGTTTTGAGTGCATACAAGCATGATTCCGCCTTTAATTGTTAACTGCATGTCATAGATGTTGCTCAAATGAAAATGTTTTTCACAAATTTTCCTTCAAAACCCACAGGCCAGCACTGCCCTGGACCTGCCTGTGCCCCCCTTCGGCCCACAATGAAACCCAGCTACGGCTGAGGTTTCTCCCTCACCCCCGTGGCCTGCAGCTCACTCTTGAGGAATTTTGGACCATGCCTTCTACTTAGGGCACCCAACCCGAGCCCAAATATTTTTGGGGCTACGTTTTTTATCAAATAATATTATTTTAATATTATTTAGCTTCTACAATCGACCCTGTATGGCCCAATTTATTGAATTAATTAAAAGTGACCTTCAGACCATTAATCTGATAATGAATCCAAAATTATTGACCTGAAGATCACTTTTGGACATTAACGATTCAATAATTTATTTTTTTACTTTGAACCGTAACATACTTTCATAGTAACGAAACTCTCACACTTAAGTTCCAGAAGGACCTCAAATCCACTATATTCAAATTAGTATATTGTATTCTGTGTTTCTTGCAGGAACCTCTCATTATGAACTAATTTTTCATAAAACTAAATTGAAGCTGTAGTTTCAAATTTAGTGCCTTTGAAACCCGAAGTTTTCATTCAAAACATACCACATGAAAACCTGCAGTTTTCATGCATAAATTAAACCAATACATGTCTATAGAACCTGTATGTTCTACGATATATGTCTATGGCTTACCATATGACTACTCACGTTTTTCCCTCCATTTTAGGGACATGTCGAACTTAAACAACCTCGGTTTCTCTGCTCTAGAATTCTCTGGAAGAAACTATCTGAAGTGGGTTCAAGAAATGAAGCTCCATCTAACTGCAAAGGGCATTAGAGCCACCATCGAGACTCCTATCGTCGACAAACCTGTTGACGAAGCTCAAAAAGCTACTACAATGATCTTTAGAGATATTCAAAAGAACATTGCTGAGTTTTAGAGATATTCGAGATAAAAAATATCATCTTGAAACCATTGAGGATAATGGTTTTGAATTCTTTGTATCACTTTATACGAATATGGCCAGAAGCATATTCACGAGAAGTTGGAACGTCTATCGAGTGGGTTGTACATCATAACCATTCGCAGCATAGAAGCCCACAGTGTGGCCGGCGCTATTGAAGGAAAAATTTTGTCCTAGCTAAGAACATGTGAGAACATTTGAACACATATGCAAACTAATAACACTTTAAAGTAGGCATGCATTCAAAAACAATTCTAAAACCCATGACTTTCAAAGCCTAGTGAATGGTGAACCATGAGACTCTTTAACAACATTAAAGAGAAGGAAGGTTTTGAGATTCATTACCCTTGAAGCTCATCCTTGTTTACACAAGGGATTCACCCAAGTGGAGGGCCTTCAAGTCACCTCCTAGCTCCTTGAATCTTCCTTGTGATTTTCTTCCTTTTGAATGCTCCTCTTGCTCCTTGTAGATGTAAGGAAAGGATCTCTAAGAACACCAAAGATTTAGTGTCTCTAAGTCTCCACACCAAGGATGTAGTGTGAAGAGAAGATGGATGACTTAGAGAGATTTTGATGCTAGTGAAACTCTCCCTAAGTGGCCGGCCTCTATGTGAGAACAGGAGAGAAAATGTTTCTCTTCTTTCCTTCAAGAAAACCCTAATGAGGTTATGGCTATAAAGTTGCCTTTATACCACCTCACATGTGAGTAGCATACTTGCAATTAACCCAAGTTGGGTACCACTCACCCTAGGCCGGTTTTGACTTTGTTTTTGGGTTAATTTCCATTTAGTTTTAGTTGTCACACAACCTAAACTCAATGGGCCTTGTGGACCAAAAACCCTTTTGGGCCCCGAAACCCAAAACCAACTTAAAAGCCCAATACGAACCTTTCGTAAGATTAATTAACTAATTAATTAATCTTGACCATTCTCAATTAAACTATTTAATTGCTTATCCATCTCATTTATATTTCTTCACTTTCATCCTTACTCGGTGTACGATCCATTAGGTTCCAATTAGCGAGGCAGTGGGCGATTGTTACTCTTAACGATCGATTGCGAATTGAAACTACATTTCAATTCTTCCTTTGATGAAGATTAGTGTTAGCTAATCCTCAAGGCTTCCACAAACCATGAGTGACACCTAGCAGTATGTCATGGCTACCCAAGCTAAGTAGAAGTGGTTGGAGAACCTATCCAGTTACAATTACAATGCAATACGGTCCTTCTCTAATACAATACTCTTGATCACATTGTTTAAGTGATTTTTCATGTCTACTATCCAATGTGAAACTTCTCTATATGATTCATTTGAATATGACTTGAAACATATTTCCTAAGTCATATTCGTATGCTTTGGCCAAAGACTCCTGAATCATATCTCAGAGTATTCTCCTTCCACCATGGAAGGTTAGAGATCCCTTGTTGTGCATTCATATGCCTACATGACTAGATAGCTTGACCCCAACAATGCCGTGGACACTCTCGATGGAATGCCTTTGACATGATCAAAGATCAAGGACCTAACCATTAGACATCTATGATGCCTCAGGTCAAAGGACTACTTTGCATATTGCAACTTACGAGTTCTTACATGACATGTATGTTCGAACTCTCTTTTGATCGTTGTTCAGTGTACTTGATTACCTTTCGAGCACCTATGTGTTTGTCTCAGTGTCCAACACTAAATGACTTGAGACTAGTCATACTCACGCTTGAGTTAACATAACACATACTAACCTTAGCGGATTGTCAATGCCCAATTGGCAATCCTATGGCTAGGAACGTTTTAGGAATGAACATAAGAGAAAGGTCTCGTTAATCTAACTTACTTAGATCACTTCTCTCTTAGACTAAATACATTCCTTGGATTCCCTTATTGCTTAAACATATAATCCAATAAATAATGATTAACAATAAGCTTTGCCCTTCATTAAACAATATAATAGTTTAACACAATAAGTATTCCAAAAGCTATTACATCAAATGAGTGGCTTTGTGGGCATACTTCCAACACCTATGCCTGAGTTCTAGGACACTTTGTTGCTTTGGCATGACAGTTTGGGACATCCTGGATGTGACATGATGCACCGTATCCTCAAATCTTCACACAGGCACAACTTACATCCCTATGTTGGACTCTCACCATGCAAAGTGTGTTCTATAGGGAAGTTGAATACTCAACCCTCCCACACAAAGATTATTCACGACCCCCCTAAATTTCTTCAGAGGATTCAAGGGGACATTTGTGGACCTATCCAACCAACCTGCGGACCATTTAGATGCTTTATGATGTTGGTTGATGTATTGACACGATGGTCACATGTTTGCTTGTTGTCCACATGAAACGCCGTGTTTGTTAAACTCCTATCTCAAATCATTAAGCTAAGGGTTCACCACCCTGATTATCCGATTAAGCCGATTCGACTGGATAGCGCTGGAGAGTTTAAGTCACAGATTTTTGACGATTATTGCATGTCAGTGGAGATTGATGTAGAACATCCTCTGCCCCATGTTCACATCCAAAACTGCCTAGCAGAAGCTTTCATAAAGGGCATTCAAGTGATAGCTCAGGCTTTGGTTATGCGAACCAAACTGCCGGTATCTGCCTAGGGCTATGCAATATTGCACGCAGCTATGTTGGTCCGCCTGAGGCCCACCGCTGCCCAACCACATTCACCGTTACAATTGGTCACTGGATACGAGCCTGACGTCTCGCATTTATGGGTGTTTGAGTGCCCTATTTATGTGCCAATAGTGCCGCCACTACGTACCAAAATGGGTCCTTAGAGAAAAATGAGAATCTATGTCAGTTATGATTCGCCATCAATTGTTCGCTACTTAGAACCCTTGGCATGAGATCTTTTTACCGCACGTTTTGTGGATTGTCACTTTGATGAGACAGTCTTCTTGTCGTTAGGGGGAGATAAGCATGCTAACATTCCAATAGAATGCAGCGAACTGTCGTGGTATGCTCCCATTATATCTCATTTAGATCCTTGCATTGCCCAGTCTGATACTAAGGTGCAACGAATTATAGATCTTCAGAGCATTGCTCAAAGTATGTCGGATGCTTTTAATGATCTAGCAAAGGTGACAAGATCACACATACTCGTTGCAAACACACCTGCAAGGATAGATGTACCCCGCTTATGTCAACAACCTGCCTGGGATGGCCGGACCATCCCTGAAGGTGGGGAGGCCGTACCTCCCACGTGCCAAGGTACATTGGCGGCTAGCTAATCATCTGCTCCGACCCTGAAGCGTGGCAGACCCCTTGGTTCAAAGGATTCATAACCCCGGAAAAGGAAAATTGCACCAACTAGTGACCCTTCCTACCATCGCTTACTCATCCATTCCAATGCATGAGGTTATTCTAGATTACGGTGATGCTTTAGATGAAACATGCTGGCCTCTCAAGAATCGCCAGATTTCAGTCCACTACGCAGTATTGGATGAGGTTTAGAATAGGAATGAGATGATCGTCGACGATCCATTCGTATACTCAGTAACTACTGACATCATGCTTAGCGATGACATTGAACCACGTTCTGTCGATGAATGTCGACGTAGAACCGATTGGTCAAACTGGAAACAGCCAATCCATGTTGAACTTGATTCGCTCGCGAAACGTAAAGTGTTTGGACCTATCGTTCCTACACCACCACGTGTGAAGCGCGTTGGCTACAAGTGGGTTTCTCATGAGGAAGCGTAATGAGAAGAATGAAATAGTGCGATACAAAGCATGTCTCGTAGCGCAAGGCTTCTCTCAGCGCCCTGGGATTGATTACGAGGAGACGTATGCCACCATAATGGACGTTATAACGTTCCACTACTTAATCAGTTTGGTAGTTTCTGAAAAACTGAATATGCAGCTTATAGACGTGGTAACCTCGTATCTCTATGGGGATCTAGATACGAAAATATACATGAAAGTTCTAGAAGGACTTCCATTGACTAGTTCAAATAGTTCTAGACCACGGAACACTCTCTTAATTAGATTGAGGAGGTCACTATACAGATTAAAACAATCCGGGAGAATGTGGTATAACTGTCAGAGTGAATATTTGACAAGTCAGGGTTATGTGAACAACAAATTATGCTCATGCGTGTTCATAAAGAAGTCACATTCTGGATTTGCAATCGTTGTAGTTTATGTCGATGACATAAACCTCATCGGGACTCCTGCAGAGCTTGAGGAGATTTCTACACACTTGAAAACAAAATTTGAGATGAAGGATCTTAGGAAAACTCGATAATGTCTCGGCCTGGAAATCGAGCATTGTTCAGATGGAATCCTAGTACATCAATCGAACTACACCCAAAAGGTGTTGCGTCATTTTAGTGAGGATAAAGAGAAGCCTTTGAGTACACCCATGGTCGTTCGGACTCTAAATGCTAAACGAGATCCCTTTCGTCCATAGGAGAATGAGGAAGAGATTTTGGAACCCGTAGTTCCTTAGCTAAGTGCAATTGGGGCTTTATTGTACTTGGCTCAGTGCACTAGACCCGACATCTCCTTCGCTGTGAATCTTTTGGCAAGATACAGCAATGAGCCCACATGCAGGCACTGGAATGGTGTTAAAGATATTTTCCGCTACCTCAAGGGTACAACGGATTTGGGCTTGTTCTATACCCACGAATCTCCGAGTGTTGCCGCCCCCTATGGTCCGTGGGTTAATTCTCGCCTTGTTAGTTACGCAGATACTGGATATCTGTTTGACCCACATAGGGCACGTTCTCAAACGGGCTATGTCTTTACCGTTGGAGACACCGCTATATCTTGGAGGTCTACCAAGCAAATGCTAGTTGCGACTTTGTCAAACCATGTTGAGATTTTTGCCCTGCATAAAGCATCGCGTGAGTGCTTTTTGCTGATAAAAGTCATGGATCATATTCGAAGCACTAGTGGTCTTACATCAGTCGTTGACCTTCGTACGACGATCTTTGAAGACAATGCAGCATGTATCGAGCAATTGAAGAAGGGATAAATCAAGGGAGACAACACCAAACACATAGCGCCGAAGTTCTTTTACTCACACCAGTAGCAGCAGCATCAAAACATTGAAGTCAAGCAAATCCATTCCCAGGACAACCTGGCCAATCTCTTCACCAAGTCGTTGCCCAAGTGTACTTTTAATAAGCTCATCCAAGGAATCAGTATGCGTAAATTATCTGAGTTGAATCGCTTGTAGTTCTCTTATTGAGAAGTTATGTCTAACTCAGGGTGAGTATCTAGAAGCATACTCGCATGATCTTAATGTACTCTTTTTCCTACGATTAGGAGCATTTTTCCCACTGGGTTTATGCTACCTAACGAGGTTTTAATGAGGCATCCATCCTGGGATGATCATACTCCGTTGAGTTCACTACCTTCGTCCTGTTTGACGTTTGTTTTAGACATTATGCATACTTCTCACTTTTCTCCTTAGTCTATGGGTTTTCCCCATGCCTTGGATTTTACCATAGCAAGGTTTTGTGAGTTTTACTACAAATGCATACTTCACTTAAATTTGAGACTCACTATCACCTGTTGTGCCGATGACTTCATCAACTATTCTACCTTATCTGCTAAAGATCAAATGCAATGATTTGTTGAGTATTTACACACTCAAGGGGGAGTGTTGCAGTCATATTTAGAATAGGAATGTGATTGTGTAAATCCTAGAGAATATGAGAAAGTATCTTATATTCCTATTAGGAGTAGATTACCTATTAAATGTTGCAATCCTAAAGGGAAAGGTTTTCACCTATCCTACTACTATAAATAAAGGCACAATGGGGTGAATCAAAGACACCTCACAATTAAATCACTCTCTCTTCTCTCTAACCATAGCCAGCCCTCTCTCTCTCTCTCTAAACCCTAGATCGTTCAATCAAATAGGCCTACAACAAATAGCCATTAAACAGACTCTAAATTGTATATTATTGTGTTTCGTTCCAAATTGTTTTCTTCATTCTTATCAATAAAAATGACAAAACAAGAAAGAAAAAAAACAAGAGAACGTGTTGAACGAGTCACGCCAAACTTCTCATTTTGTTTGTTTTGACTCAAATTTTCTAGTCAAATTTGGACAAAAGAAATGTCGAAAGTGCCGTCCGAATCTTCCTTGAAGTTGCAAAAGTCACTCTGATCATACGTGTATGGTATGCGTGTGTGTATATATATGTGTGTGTGTATACTAATACACATATATAAACATATGTATTTTACCCTTTCAAAGCTTTCTTCTTATATATTATTCGATCCAAAACATCAGCAAGTATCACTTCTTTGTAATCCCTTCAATTCTATTTAGACACCACATATTTTTGGGTCAGAAGATGGCTAGCTATGGCACCGTGCAAAGGCCGTCCACCACTTCAACACCACCACCTCCACCAACTACCACTGGTGATCTCAATCAGCGGAAGGACTCAACCGGAAAAAAGCGCAACGACTTCAAGCTCTTCTGCCTCTTCAACATCCCCGCAACCCCAGAAGCAACCGCAGTTCGAATTGTCAAAAACTTTAGTTATTTCGGTTTGTACTACACGCTCTTCATATTGACAATACTCTCCATAACCCTAGTGCCTCAGCGCAAGGATTCCCTAATTTTCTTGACGGTAATGATTGTCGTGGGATGCTTGTACCTCGTGCTGTTAAGGGTAGTACATGAATCTCTACTGCTGCACAAGACCGTCGAGAGGCAGGTGGTGCTGGCCTTGTTGGCCATCGGGACGATGATCGAGCTCATACTCACGGATGCAGCCGTACATTTGTTTGTGACTTTGGCAAGTGTGATACCAGTTATTTTGGTTCATGCAGTTTTTAGGGTTGGAGATGATGTTTTTGTTGAGGAGGCTGGTGGTTTTGGTGAATTCGTTCCCCTCACAACAACCGATGAACCCAAGTTGTCCGATTCCGTTTGATAATTTTGTGGATTTTAATAGTAGTACTTGAGTTTGATCAAGAAAGTTGTAGCTCTACAGTTGATAAGAGCGTTTATCATTACACTCGATGTCCTCCCCTTCAAATTCCCGTCTGCCAATATCTCACTTGTAACAAAAGATTATGGTAAGATATATTTATTTAAGACAATACCTATTTTGTTCGTTATAATCCAATGATCAAAACTGTTCAATTTTAGTTTTTCATATATACACTTGCAAAAACTAGGTTAAACAAGAAGTTATTTTACTATTGAGATCCTAGCAACCTTCTCATTTGAACTTTCTTGTTCCACCTTCTCAGCTCCTCATCTTGCAATCTTGCTTGATGATCGAAACCATCTACTTTTTATATCACCCTTTAACGATTAACTCCGCAAAAAAGTCAACCAACAATCGAATATCATTTAACCGTTTAGTTAACATTGTTAAAATTTTGGAGTTTTAAGTGAGAAACATCGTTCGTCTATTTATTGTATAACCATTAGATGACTAAGCGATTTCCAGTTTAGTTAATATTTCTCATAGATGATCTTTAAAAAGTGATCTAGAAAGTAGACGGTTTTAATCATCAAGCAACATTGCAAAATAACGATAGGCGAAAAGATAGAACGAGAAGGTCCAAATGTGAAGGTTGCTTACATTTTTCTTTACAGTTTGATTATCCATAGTTTCATTTTAGTTATCCAATAAAATATAGTTTCTCAAAAATTTAAGATGACCGATTTGTCTTGGGAATTTCTTATGTGATGATTTTCGAAGAAAAATCTAAAATATAGAAAACCCTAAAAATATAGAAAAACTGTTGTAGCCTATATTTAATTGAGGGGTGCGGCATAGAGAGAAAGAGAGTGGAGAATAGGCTTGAGGAATTGTGTGTTAATTCCCCAGTTCTTGTGCCTTTATTTATAGTAATAAGGAGGAGAAAAACTTGCTTACCAAGAAATACAAAGTCTATTAGGAAAGATTTTCTAGATCCCAAAGGATTCCTAATCTATCTCTACTTAGGATTTACACAATCACAATATCTATTAGAACATATGTCACAACACTCCCCCTTGAGTGTGCAAATACTCAAGTAGATGGCGCATCAGATCTTCAGGCAAATGTAGAAGTAGTTGATGAAGTCGTCTCGTCTAGTCGGCACAAGTAACGAATGCGAGTCTCAAAACAAACGAAAGAATGCATGGGTGGTAAAACTCATAAAACCTTGCTATGGCAAAACCCAAGGTGAGACAAAATCCCATAGCCAAAGGAGAAAAGTGAGAAGTTGCATTAAGTCAAAACTATACATCTTCGGGATGCAAGTAGAGCGTACACAAGGGTATGACCAACCCAAGATGGGTGCCTCGTCAAAACCTAGTCAGGTAGCAAAAACCTAATGCCAAAATGTTCATAATCGTAGGAAAAAAGAGTACATTAAGGTAAAGTGAGTATACTTAGGGATACTCCCCCTGAGTTTGAAAAAACTTCCAAATGAAACTACAAGCATCGCAAGTGAGAAAGTTACGCATACCAATTCCTCGAACAAGCTTCTGGAAGGTAGACTTCGGCAGTGATGTCGTGTAGAGGTCAGCAAGGTTATCTGGGAACGGACTGCTTGACTTCATTCTTTTGATGTTCATGCTAATGTAGATGCAATATGCTTGGCGTTGACTTGTTGGATGTACCATGATCTGGTCAATACATACAACGTTGTCTTTATGGATCGTTATTGGGACTTAACAATAGATGAAAATCGCAAAGATTTTGAATATGCTCAACAAGAGTTCTTAACCATATCTCTCACGTGATGAGATACAGTGAGTCTTGGAACTATTCAAAGGTTTTGCAACTAAAGGTCCATGTCACGGACCTCCAAGATATTGCGGTGTTCCTTAATGGTAAAGACATAACTATTTGGGAACGTACCTTGTGCGGCCAGATAGATAGTCTGATTCAGCGAATCCCACAAGGTAAGCATCATTCCGAATATCAAGAGGGTGTGATCTATTCTGAGATGCATAGGGATAGATAAGCCCAAATCCGTAGTAATGGAAAAACACCTTTAACCCCAATTTGGTGGTAGTGTGTAGGTGTAGTGCTACTTTATGCCAAAAGATTATTAGCACATAAGATTTCTGATCTAGTGCATTGAGCTAAGTACAACAAACGCCAATGGTACTTTGATATGGTCGCCTCACGTTCCAATATGGAAACTTATGCTCCATATCCTCCATAAAGGTCTCATTTGCATCTAGCATACAGACGATCAGGGTATACTCGGACGTAACACCTTCTGGGTCTAGTTCGAGTGGTGGACCAGAATACCACTAGAACTAGCTCGAAACTTCAGGTCAAGGTAATGTCGAGTTTTCCCAAGATCATTCATCTTAAAATCTAACTTTAGGTACGAGTTAGTTTTCTCAACTCTAGCAATTTTGGATTGTGTACACGCAGGAGCATATATCCCTAACTGATCAAATATTCACTTAGACGGGTATACCACATCCGCCCCGATAGTTCTGCATCTGCAAAGTGAAGGCCTCATTAGAACCAAAGGGGTGTTCTTGTGGTCTGGAACTATTTGAATAAGTACATGTAAGTCATTCGGAAACTCCATGTTGGTTTCATATCAGGATCCTAGAGATAATACAACCACGTTTGTAATATTGCATCAATCACAGGGGGTATGAGAGAAGCCTTGCACTACAAAGCGTCAATCTCACTATTTCATTCATCTCATTTGTATAAATTGGTTTTTCTAGTTGACCAATCAGTTCTACGTTGACATTAATCAATCAAAATGTGATTTGTAATCGTCGCTTTTCATTTATGTTGGTAGTTACCATATAAATGAAACATCATTTATGATAATTTCATTCCAATTTTATATCTCATCCAAACTAGTATACTGGACCAAGAACTTCAGGTTTCGTGAGTAATCCGAATTTAATCTTATGAGATGGAAAGGATTGAGACAGTGATCGAGATGATGACTTGCTCATGCCATGTTCCTCCAATTTTGGGGAAGTGAATCCTCGAACCGAGTGATCTACCACGCTTCTGGTGCATGACAGATTGATTGGCTAGCCGCCAATGTGCGAGGGTCGGCCATAGTAATGGCGTTCCTGCTTTCAGGACGAAGATGCGTCATACATTTGGTACATTCATCTTTGCAGGCACATTTGCAACTGCTAGATGTGATCTCGTCATTTTTTCTAGATCAAAGGAAGTGTCTAGTTATACTTTGATGATCTAGATTGGGATCAAGATGAGACATAATGGGGACATTCATGATAATTCGTGTCATCATTTAGGAATGTTGATGTTCTTATCTCCCCCTAATGATAGGAAGACTGTCTCATAAAAGTGACAATCCGCAAAACGAGCAGTAAAGAGATCAACTGTGAAAAGGTTCTAAGTAACGAATATTAGAAAAAGAATCATGACCGATATAGATTTCCATCATTCTTTGAGGACCCATTTTATTTGTACGTAAGGGCGACACAAATGGCACATAGATCGCACAACCAAAGACGCGTAGATGTGATATGTTGGGTTCGTATCTGGTAACCAACTAGCACATGCTTTATAAGGTTGGGTCGTGACGAGCCTCAAGCGGACAACATGGTTGCTTGTAATACTGCATGGCCCCAAACAGAGATCGAGAACTTGGTATGTATGACCAATTGATCGCGCAATCATATGAAGGCATTTAATAAATGCTTCTACCGGGTCATTCTGGGTATGAACATGGGGTACTTGATGTTTAACTTCAAAACCCAACTGATATGCAATATCCATTGAAAGTTTTCAATGTAAATTCTCCAACTTATCTAATCGAATATATTTGATTAGATAATCAAGGTGGTGAGCCATGAGCTTGTTAATTTGAGCCACCAGTGTGGAGAGTACAGCTTGTGGACAATAGCCACACGTGTGACCAACATGTAGAAGCATCAAGCAATACCATAAAGTATATAAATGGTATGCAGGGTAGTTGAATCAGTCAACAAATGTCCCATTTGAATCCTTTGTAGAAAATATGGAGGGTGCTAAGGTATAGTACGCGTCCAGGTATGATGTCTTTACTTCTGGTAAGAGGATGCCCAAAACGGTGCATCATGGATCATCCTAGATATCCCAAACATACATCCACAGTGAAAATTCCTGTGGAATCTCAGGCTTCTGGCCAGCCACACAGTGGACCTAAATAGGTGTCCATTCGATTGGCGTTTCGTCTTCTTTAAAATATGCTTCTGGCTATATTTGTAGGAAGTCCATTATGGTAATATGCCAAGGAATTTTACTCCATTTTCTACATTTGTTTCATTATGGTAATAATGCTCTTGAATATCCTTAAAGCTCAAAAAGGCGTTATTCCGAAACGAGTGAGTATAAGGTTTCTCTTTATGGCAAAATTAGTACCATACCCCACAATCAGGTTGGATAACCCTAAAAGGTTGTCAATGGGTGATTAGGTATGAATTTAACATAGAACCAAACAACTAACTTCCCCACAAAACATACCTAAGCATGAGTTAATTGTATTAGTCACATGGGGTATTTTTTGTTAATTAACTCTTATTCGAGAATAATAGTGGCATCCAAACACCAATCTTAAATCCAAGAACAAAATAAATTGTTCACAAAGTAAACCAAATATACAAGGGGGTTCGGCCAATATGGCCTTCCATGTCAAATTTCGCTCGCCAAATGTGTTAGGGGAAGCAAAATTAGTCTTGCAGATTGACTATGAGAATGGTACTCCTCAACAACATTGGTAGAAGCATAGACAAGTGCATGACCAAGGATCTATTCCGTCAAACAGAATTAGATTCTGCAAGGTTGAGGTTCGGGAATACTATCCCGTATTCTTGAAGTTTTTAGGTCTTAGGTGCCAAGGATCATGCTTTGGGCATGATACCACCTCTTGACAGGCCCAGATTCTACCATAAGTTGTAAAACAAACACGAAATTAGATTGTATGAGAGAGAGAGACAGACCCAGACTTGGGTTCGGTAGGCTTCAGCCGAAACTGAAAGGGTTTTGTTTGGTAGCCTCTGTTGAAGCAGATGAATACCGTTCGGTGCACCTTTTCCGAAGTAGAGCATGCAAGTCGGTGCATCCTTGCCGAAGCAGGGCACCACCATTCGGTATACTCCAGCTGAAATTGGGTCTATACTGTTCTGTACCTCTCAGCTGAATTGTTAGGGTACCTTTCTCTCACAGGTGTGGTAGTAATCAGATCCAAGAATTTGGTCAACTTCTGCTTTCTATACTGCTACTTCAGGAGCAATTTAGATATAGAAGGACGAGAAAAAAAATGCTTCCAGTCAAATTCAATCGGATATAAACTTCAGAATTGTATCTATTCATGGACGTAAAGGTTTCAATCATGTTTTGCTTCGGGCAAGAATTCATCTTTGCATGATTTGAAACGGTCCATAGCGAGTCAAAGAGCCATGAAGTCCTTGGCAGTGAGGTACTTCCATTTGATATGCTTTAGGCATAAGTCTTCGAATGATGATCATGGTGGAGGCTTATTCAGCTTTTCCACACCATAATTGGCTACAATGATTTCACAACGAGTGGTAGTCAATCAGGGTGTCACGTCTTGTATCCACATAAAGTAGTTTGTTGTTCAAAACTTCCAAATCAGTGACATCGAACTTGTTAAGGTCTGACAATACGCTGAATGGCGGAAACAAGAATGTGAATGGTGCTTTAGGAAATAAAATTTCCATAAACATCAAAGTTAGAACATTCAGGTTCTAAGACATGGTTTGGTTTAAATAGATTTAAGTATGGAGAACTTCGGGTCTCAGCATGAGTGTTGCGCGTTAAGAAAATTCAAGTTTCTATGGCACTTTTCCTAAACTTAGGGTTCGGAAGTATGAACTTCAAGTTCATAATACCTGCAAACAAAAGCAATATATACAAGACATAATATATAAGCAAAAGAAAACAACTATATTAATAGTGGGTAGCTTTGGAACCCTTTGTGTGAAAGTTTAGGGAAACGGCCCTAAAAAAATATGGAGCTGCGGGTCCAAAAATTAATATTTTAATCTGCTTGGCTGCAGGCCAACGAGAAGAATTAGGTTAACAGAACCCAGGCCCAAATATAGGCTAAGAAGGAAAAAATGACAAACAACTCCCATTAAATGGTGTAGTTTTTCATGGACTAAAGTAAATAAGCCCGAAAGAAAAAAAAAATGTCCATAAAGGAAAATTGGGGGGAACCCAGAAAAAGCCCAAAGAAATTATAAGCCAAAAAATGGAGATAAGGACATTTGTCTTTCAGAAAAGAATGGCCCAAAATAGAGGCCCGAAAACTGAAAGACAGTCTGTTTAAGCACAAGACAGTGGGCTGGGCAACTGGGCTGAGCATTGAGAAGAGGCCCAAGGCCTCAGGTCGGGTTACGGACACCCCAGCAAAATATGGGTGTGCTGCTGTTGAGGAAACCAAGCACGGCGCTGCAGGCAACGATAAGTTCCGAGCAAAATCAAAATGGGGTTTCGATGGGGAAGGGTTCCAAACATCTAAGGAGTGAGAAATCTTGAACTTCGTGGAGATTTTGAAGGAAAACTCGAAGGTCTTTCGTCGAGAACGACGATGTAGGCTTGAGGGACGACTTTCAGTCGTCGGAATGAGCCGCGGAATGACTGCAAGTCGTCAAAGAAAATCAATTTCACCGTGTTCTGGTGAAAAACAGTGGTGAGATGGGCTGCAGGCCACCTAGACGACGGCCCTATCTCAAGCCGCGATGGCTCGACGTGGCTCTAGCGCGAGTTGGGTACTTAAGTGTTGGGCTTTAGGGTCGGGCCAAACAAAAACAGATTTGTCATGTTTCTAGGCCCAACTCGAGTTCTAGGGTTTTTTCTTTCTTTCTTTTTTCTTGCTTATTCACACATATTCAATTCGCATAATAGCGATATTATGGATATAATGCATAAACAATTTATGTAGAATCTAAAATTCGTAAATCGTAAAGTTGGGTCATGCATTATGGTGAAGGTTCATGCAATCAAGGCTGAAAAAATATCGAGATAAACACCATTGTTTTAGTGTTTTAGAAGAACCTAGATTGCGTGATGAATATGGTGAATGAGTTTGGTGAAATTCTTTCTTCAATTTCGGCTTTCATCTTCAAAGCTTGTATTACGTTCAACATAAGAAAAATAAATAAATAGAATCAATAAAAGTATATGAATTCAATAAAATCAAAATTAATCAATGAAAAATAATTGAAACGTAATACTCCTCTAATTGAAGACGAATAAATTTTCTTTAGCACAGCGTGAAGAGCATGCTGATAAAGTGTTGTGGCCTATATTTAACTGAGGGTGCGGCATAGAGAGAAAGAGAGTGGAGAATAGGCTTGAGGAATTGTGTGTTAATTCCTTAGTTCTTGTACCTTTATTTATAGTAATAAGGAAGAGATAAACTTGCTCTCCAAGTAATACAAAGTCTATTAGGAAAGATCTTCTAGATCCCAAAGGATTCTTAATCTATCTCTACTTAGGATTTACGCAATCATAATATGTATTAGAACATATGTCACAACAAAAACTTAGTTTTTAGAAAAATTTGTGACATCCTTAACATAGAAAAAGCTCTTGGTTCTTGGAGTGGCAAATGGTTGGGTTATTAAATCGAAATCAATTTTGTATAACATTATTCTAGAGATGCAAATTAATAAAAGGAAAACTAATGAAAATGACTTGAAAACTTTGAGTTTTAACGATAAGGACAAAATAAAGGGTAAAGTGAATAGTATCATGATTGACTTTTTAGTATAAAAATGTGGTTTTCGGTTAAAGTAAACTGTACCGGAAAATTTTCGTTAAAGTTCCCATTAATAAAACGGTCTAGTATTTTTTATGTTTGAATCTTATCATCTACCAAATTCAAACTTGGCACTAATTATCTATGTATGAAACCTCTCTTCTCAATACTGAAAGATTTTCAAAATTCAAATATCTCTTTTCATTCATATAAAAAAAAAGGATTATTTTAGACGAATTTTGTGCTTAATAATGTGGGTGAATCTAGCTTTATTGTTTGCACTAAATTTACCAAACCAATTATCAATTGAAACAAATAAAAAAAAAATTGATTGTTTAGATGCATAAAGAAGAAAGGCTTTTCCAGTCATAATGGTCTCTAAAATTGGCATAACTCATTGGTTCATGAGATTGAAAATCGATAGAAGTGGTCACTGAATTTGTACACCGTAAATCATTTTGGCGAAAAATCTGTCAACATAATTGTTAAATTGTCATGTGAGCAACCATATGACCACCTTTTAAAGAATATTTTTGTCAAGTCAAACCTTTTTAGTCAAAATAGCCTCTGAGATTGGCATTTCTCATTTTTGTCTCTGACAATGAAAATTGATAGAAGTGGTTCTTGAGTTTGTCTATTGTAAATTATTGTGGATCTGTGAAAAAAATGTTAATATCCTCGTTAAATTTTCACGTGAGTAACCACGTGACTATCTTTTAAAGGATATTTTTATCAAACCAACCCCTCCATTTAATGAAAAGATTTTGGTGAAGTTTCATCACCTTCACATTTTGACAAGTAAACGCATCTAATATGCTACTAGACTTCTAAGAATAAGTATTCAAAAGTTCAAATGCTCATTGCATCTCATTTGTGTGCATTTTTATTTAAGGAGTGTTTTAGACACTTATTGGGTCAAACATTGGTGGTGTTTCACGATCTTCGCACATTTTGACAAATAAACATAACTAACATGCTAGTAGACCTCCAAGAATGAGTATTCAGTAGCCCAAACGCTCATTGCATCTCATTTGTACACATTTTTTTTTATTATTTAATTAGTGTTTTAGGTACTTATTGGTCAAATTTTGGTGGAGTATCTTCATCTTCTCCATTTTCACGAAATAATCAAAATGATTTAAGATGGACAAATTTAGGAGCTACTTCAATCAATTTTCATTGTCAGAGACTAAGTAAGAAGTTATGACAATCTCATAGATTATTTAGCTAAAAATGAGGGTATGGTTTGACAAAATATCCTTGAAAAGGTGATCACGTGGTCGCTCACGTAATAATTTAACGATGGTGTTGACGTATTTTTTCTGGAATGACCAAAATGATTTACGGTGGATAAATTTATGGATCACTTCTAACGGTTTTCAATTGCAGAGATCAAAATGAAAAGTTATGCAAATCTAAATGATCACTTTAGCTAGAAAGCCAAGAAGAAAATAAGTAACAATAGGGGCATGAAGTAATTTCACAAACTTTATCTCCCACCCAGCCCAACCCATCTCTCTGTTACGCAAACCAACCCATCTCTCTCTTCCCATTTCCAATAAACCCTCCTCCTCCTCCACTAAACAAAATGCTTCCCCAAACTTCCGTCCACCACCATCACAACGCCACTCTCTCCTCCTCCCTCCCCTACTCCCTCCCCTTCCCGTACAAAATCCCAACTCTGACCCTACCCACTTTCATAAATTTCCAAAAACACCCCACCATCATCTCATGCTCCATATCCCAAGTCCACAACTATGGCACTGTGGACTACGAGCGGAGGCCCATGGTCAAATGGAATGCCATTTACCGGAAAATATCGCTCATGGAGGATCCCCAAGTCCGGTCTGCAGACGTGCTGAACCAGTGGGAGAAGGAGGGCAGGAAGCTCACTAAGTGGGAGCTTTGTAGAGTGGTCAAGGAATTGAGGAAGTACAAGCGCTATGATAGAGCTCTTGAGGTACAAATAAAAGTGAAATATTTAACTGAAAAATCTTATGTTGTGCAGTTATTTTGTGGTTTTAGGGTGTTCTGTTTATTGGGTATTTCATGGTTTTGTGGGGAAATGCTTCAGTTAAATCTTGTGTTTTTATGCTCCTGGGTAAATTCTATGTTGGGTTTTTCTAATTTGGTGTTTCTGAGTGTACTTTCATTGATAGGTAAGTGAAAAGTCAAATTTACTGTTTAAATTGATTGGTCTGGAAGTTTTGTTTCTCTTGTTTTGGTACGATCATGCATTGATATAGGTAATGCAGTTCGTATGTTTCTCTAGGTTGTAATATCAGTATTCGGAAACTCTTGGCCTAAAATGATAAGCAACCAGTTACCACTACCGGTTTAAAGGCCCATTTTGAGTCTGTTAGCTAAAAGAACACTGAGATTTTTAGATGTTGATATGTCTGGCGATTTCTTATGTTAGAATGCATGTTATAAGATAACAAATCCCCAAGTATATCGTAATTGCGAAATGGAAAATGTCTGGAAATTATGTTTTCATTACAGGCCGACTCTTAGAACAGTGAATGTGGCCTGAAACTTTTAGTAATTTTCGTTTGTAATTGTTTAGTGAATGTAACAGGCCGACTCTTAAAACTTCTCTCGTCACCTTCTAGTGAAATTGAGTCAAACCTTCAGTTTTCCTGATAAGCCGATATCTGCAAATGAAAATATAACTTGCGTACTAAATTTACATATATCATAAAATTTACATATATCATAAGGGCTCTAGCACTGTATGGAAGGTTTTGACTCATTTGAACCCAAACAGGAGAGATTAAGATTTTATCACTGAATGAAATAGAGAAGTCTGAGGATACAAGTTGTTAAATACTAAATTTACCTGATTTGCTGTATTTTTCGTGCACCCTGCAGGTGTATGATTGGATGAGCAACAGAGGAGAGAGGTTTAGAATATCCACTAGTGATGCTGCAATTCAACTAGATTTAGTTGCTAAAGTTCGGGGAGTTGCTAGTGCCGAAAATTACTTCCTGAGCCTGCCAGATACATTAAAGGACAGGAGAATATATGGGGCTCTACTCAATGCCTATGTTCGGGCTAGAATGAAAGAGAAGGCAGAAGCATTACTGGATAAAATGAGAACTAAAGGGCATGCATTGCAATCTCTTCCATTTAATGTGATGATGACACTCTATATGAATCTCAAAGACTATGATAAAGTTGATTCGATTATTTCTGAAATGCTAGAGAAAAACATTCAGCTAGATATATACTCCTACAATATCTGGTTATCGTCTCGTGGATCCCAAGGATCTGCAGAACGGATGGAAGATGTTTTTGAAAAGATGAAAGTGGACAGAACCATTATTCCCAACTGGACCACATTCAGCACAATGGCTACAATGTACATCAAGATGGGGCAGCTTGACAAGGCTGAAGCTTGCCTAAGGAAGGTTGAGAGTAGAATCACAGGTCGGGATCGGGTACCTTATCATTATCTCTTAAGTCTTTATGGCAGTGTTGACAAGAAAGAGGAGGCTTATCGGATGTGGAATGTATACAAAGCAAGTTTTCCTAGTATTCCGAATTTGGGTTACCATGCTATCATGTCTTCTCTACTCAGATTAGGTGACATTGAAGGGGCTGAAAAGCTTTATGAGGAATGGCTGACAGTTAAGTCAACATACGACCCTAGAATTGCAAATCTTTTCATAACATTTTATATTAAAGATGGGGATTTTGTTAATGCCCAAAGTTTCTACGATCACATGGTTGATGTAGGAGGAAAACCCAATTCAAGTACATGGGAGGCCCTTGCTGAAGGGCATATTGCAGAGAAGAGAATTTCTGAGGCATTATCCTGCTGGAAAGAAGCTTTTTCTGCTGAGGGATCAAAGAGTTGGAGACCAAAGCCCGTAAATGTTTCTGCCTTCCTTGAACTCTGTGAGCAAGAAGCTGATTCGGTAGGCAAAGAGGTTTTCATGGGACTTTTGAGTCAGTCAGGACAGCTTAGAAATAAGTTATACTAGCCTTTATGCACACGCTCATGCGCGTGCGAAAGGCTTTTTTTATATCACGGCGCGCTACGCGCGGCATTTAAGAGTTATTTTTTCTTTTTACATTTGTTCACGCATAATTTCTTATGGTTACAATATGCTAGGCATGACATACCATTTTTAATTTTAATATTTGTATTTGTCAAGAGACATTCTTTCATTTTATTTTATTTTTTTTACTAAAAGTTTTATGAACTTTTGTACCATTAAATTTATTAAGATACAGCAAGCCTCCCAACTTGAAAACAGAGAAGCACATAAACGAAATGAAGCTAAACATGATTACACTATCTAAATTGTCGTCAAACTGCATAAATGAACAGCACAAACACAACCTCAATGTACAAAGGAAAACTAACCCTCCATCGTAAAAAATAATATTACAGTAAAATTATAATCTTGAACTCCGAATTGGTCAACTAACAAAACCCAAAACTGTTGAAGGGAGATTGAATGTCACGGTAAAATTAAACTTCACAATGAAACCGATTAGAAAACATAAAAATGAAGTAAACCTTCTTATGATTGAGATATAAAATATGAACATTCACAACCAAAATACACATAAAATTACTATTTGCTAATCTTTGTATGTTTACTCAACAAACAGAAGAATCCATAGAGAAAGGAGAAAAGCCATATCTTAGTACTAAATCTTACCATTCACGTTTGCATTGGTTGTGTTGTTGAAGAAGATGGAAACTTTTCTCTTTGTCGGAACATTCTTCTCAAAAAGTAGTCGGGTGGAAAATTGATCGCATCTTATTTACAGCCTGCAAAATCATTTAAGTAGATCACATTAAAAAAACATAAGTTAAACTATGTGGTACAAATGAAAATGCCTAATAAAGTACCCATCAAGTCAAATATTTTCTGAAAAAACAGTCCCTCTCTTGCTCATTTGTTTTCTTTTTCTGGCCATGTGGAACTGAAATGACCCAATCAACTCTCCATTGCCTGAGATCATTATTGGATTTATTAAAAAAAAGCCTGAATAAATATAATTGTAAATAGTAAACTGAAATTATGCAGTGCAACAATCTGAAGCCTACCAAATAATAATCCATAAAAGTCCATATTACTCCTCCATGGCTAGGGTTTTGTCGAATCTCTGTTGAGAAACCTTCACTTTAATCAGATATTGTTTGTACCACATTTTGAGGGAGCTTTAACTAATTTGATAGTCTGATTCAAATCTTTTCCTATTCTCCTTGGGTGTATTGCTCTTCATCCTGAAAGCACCAAAGTAAAATAAAAAATAAAAAATAACTAATTCACAGAAAATCAAAGACAAACAAAAAGGGGAAAAAATATGAATACAAATTAAGCTTCAATTAATCGTTGAAATTATTGGTGTTTCTTTTTTGAAATCACAAATCGAAATGAACTCATGCAGCAGGGAATCTTAAAACTATGACATGTGTAAAGGTCAAAATTTGTATCTAAAAGGTCAATCAAAATCCAATGCTGATGAGAGTGGAATGTAGATAGGAACCTACCGGTTTTGCCCCAAATACTGAAGTCAATATGTCATCGTGATTTCCAATCGAATCATAAATTCCAAGAATGCTACCTTTACCAACAAAAATGGAAGAATTGTACTAATTAGTGCTTAATGTGAAATTAAAAAAAAAAAAATTAAGGAGTAGGCATAGAAGGTGACGTGGGTGGCCGTATCAGAACCCCTTCAATAAACGGATCGTTTCTCTGCAACACTGTGAGATTAACCATTTTGGTGCTCTGTTTTACCTAGAGATAAGAGGCAACAATTATGTTTTTGTATGGAAAGGTCAAAATTTGTATTTAAAAGGTCAATCAAAATCCAATGCTGATGAGAGTGGAATGTAGATAGGAACCTACCGGTTATGCCCCAAATACTGAAGTCAATGTCATCGTGATTTCCAATCGAATCATAAATTCCAAGAATGCTACCTTTACCAACAAAAATGGAAGAATTGTACTAATTAGTG
Organism: Cotoneaster glaucophyllus; assembly: GCA_036320875.1. Taxonomy (NCBI): domain Eukaryota; kingdom Viridiplantae; phylum Streptophyta; class Magnoliopsida; order Rosales; family Rosaceae; genus Cotoneaster; species Cotoneaster glaucophyllus. The sequence continues at coordinate 22,004,847 of CM070063.1, forward strand.
CTTAATGTGAAATTAAAAAAAAATAATTAAGGAGTAGGTGTAGAAGGTGACGTGGGTGGCCGTATCAGAACCCCTTCAATGAACGGATCGTTTCTCTGCAACACTGTGAGATTAACCATTTTGGTGCTCTATTTTACCTAGAGATAAGAGGCAACAATTATTTTTTTGTATGGAAAAGTAAGACCCATAGATAGAAAAGAGAGAAGTTGGAGCACAAGGGAAGAAGGGATCGTGCAATTAGAGTGGGAGACTACTATGGCAGCTGCTTCAAATACAGTTTCTTTCTTCCTGCACGTTCTATTTTCTTTCCTCCACTTTCTCTCATTGCCACGTTTTTACCATCATGTCCTCATTTTTTTACTTTTTTATTATTTTTATAACCTGTAACAAAAGGGGCAATTTTGAGAGACTAAATGTTTCACCGGTTCCGTCTTCTCCTTTTTGTTTTTTTTTCCTTTTTTTCATTCTAATAAAAAGAATTTTAGATTTATGTTTTTTTACAAAATTGCCCTTGCTTGTTTTCATGTATCAAATTCGGTCAGTTTTAATTTTTTTTTGTTTTAGGGACTTTTCAGTCCATTTATTTTTGGTGAAGCCTTAAGACACCAAAGTGTACTTCTGGCTTTCTAATATTAGAGATATTAGAGATTAGAGATGTATCACTTCTTGGCTTAGCGGATGAAGATGTTAATGATAAAACTAACGTTAATGAGGATGATGATGAGAAGGCTGATGGATCAGAATTTCTTCTGAACCAATTGCAGGGTACTACCCCGTGATACTTCTTTCTTGAATGTTTGGGAATATCTGCTCTAATTTATCGGGTGCAGTGAAAGATTTTCACTGAACTAGGTGGGTTTATACAAGCTGCCAAGTTGTCAGGGGCTTCATATCAAAGTGAGTTTTGAAGGGAAGATTACTCTGCAGAAGAATATATCAGTAATTTGTGCGACTGGAGACACCATCTCCACTCCTCGTATGCAGTGAGAGTTGGTATGAACTTGATGTAATTTTGTGTAGTTAAAGAGCAAGACGCTATGCAGGCAATTACATATGTATAAACTTCTAAATGATATCTTAATATATTCAATTCTCTCTCTCTCTCTCTCTCTCTCTCTCTCTCTCTCTCTCTCTCTCTCTCTCTCTCACTCAACATTAAGTTGTTGAAGGGTTAAAACAACTAAGGCGAAAACAGCGTGCACATTGAATATGAATCCGAACACAATCCAATGGCTGGATCATCAAAATTGTTACTATTATTATTACAGACCATATGCATTACAAGATGGATCATCAAAAATTTCCACATAGGGCAAAGGCTGCAAAGTAACTCCTAATATATGAGACTAAAAATTACTTCCCCCCTCAAAGGTTTGGCCAAATTGCCAATTTTCTGGTGCAACATTATCAAACTCAAGTGTTTTCCCATCACTAGTAGTAACCTGGAATGACAAGCATTGCCCTACCATCTTGCTTCCCGTCTGCCACATTTGGCCCCAGTTTCTTGACATCTGAAGCCAATCAGTGTTAGAGCCTCTGATTCTGACACTCGTCGCATCTCCGGCGCCTCCGACATTGAAGACCAACACAGCAAGCCAGTAAGGGTTTCCATGGAACTCAAATTTAACCCCTCCTTGTTTGGAGCATGGGACTCTTCTGTACTTGATGGGTACTATCCCAGCTTTGGCCTGTGCAAGCTTTGTGAACATAGGCATGGACAAGTCAAAGTGTTTTTGTGGTGGATTGCACCAGTGCTCAGGAGCTGGGTCCCAGTTTGGCGGACAAAAATTGGTAGCTGTTATTTTGATAGTCCCAACATTAGGAAGGCACCATTGTGGATCATCGACGCACATTACCTCGAAACACGCACCGCAAGTCAGCCCGTTGTTGAATAGTACTGTGCTTAGGGCTGTTGTCTCCAAGCCATAGCCTTGTCGAAAGAGATCACCATATCCACATGCTCCTTCTGTTTAAAGTATAAGAAATAGATCAAGTTAAAATCATCAATCTATCGAAAACAAAAATTTTGTATGCGCCATTTATATATACATTCCTCTCATATCATGTACACCACCGAGTGGATTCAGTACTACTGTGAGAGATAGCAAGGTTATATGTAACCCATGTATATATTGAAATGTACTTTACTTACTCATGGTTTCTGAACCACCCATGTCACCATAAAACGTTGCATGAGCGTCTTCCCAATCCTTGCTTGCGGCTTTCTCGCCAATGGAGGTTTTGTTGCCCATGGTTGGAACCAAAAGAGTGACGAGCACTATCCATGGATGCAAGTTCTGAAACTTAGCCATGACTGTGTATTGATAGTCTGAGAAAACTGGAATGCTATTGCATTTCTAGCACGCACGCACACATGTATATAGTGGTGGTCTTTGCATGCCCATTTGCCATGTGTAATGAAGTTAGTGTGGCGGTTGGTAAATCTAAACATGCAAGCGAGGACCCTGTAGCCATATTCACAGTATGGCAGTTCCTTATTAAATACAATTAACGTTAAACTTGGCTGGTAATGTCTTTATTGGATTAAGTCATCACAGATTTAAAATCACATGCAAGAACCATGCCATAAATACCAAAGCTGAGGTGGATGGCATTATCTGGATGGTAGTTTATACCAAGTATAATTAAGTAGGGATTTGTTTTCTTTCCTTTTCTGTTTATTTAGTTTTGTTTAAAGTGAAGCCTTTTCTTGTACAAGTGAGATACCAGAGAGAATCAAACTCGGAACTTTGGATGCAAGAATTAATAATATTTTTTTATTAACTAATTAAGTTACAAGCCTCTAGATATGCTGCATAAGTTAAGAAATTCTTAAAAAAAAAAAAAAAAAATTATACAAACAATAGTAGGGAGGACAGAACGACCACAGAACCTCGAGTGGAGGAATTAATATGCTTTTACTAGCTACAAGCACATATATATAGAATAAACACGCTCATGAGACACAGTTAAAAAAAATGTATAAAGAAAAGCTAGAAGAAAGGATCAATATTTTCTTTACTAGAAGGTAAATAATAATTTTAAAGGGTCACATTCTTTATGTTGGCTCCAATAAACTTTGCCAAATGATAAGGAACAACATCAATTCATATTCCTGATCTTTTCAACGACGAATAGGTTAGGAGGGGCTAATAGTCACTTCCACCAAATTGTTCTACACAAAATAGGAAAATTCAAACTTTGAAGTAAGCTACGCCTACAAAAGGTGCATTGATATATATAGTTGGCTCCGATTGTGGAACGTTATATCGAGTCTCTTGAAATGTATCATTCTCAGCAGGCCCTCCCACAATTTCACCTATTAATAAATTAGGGTTTGGATCAGTGCTTTTTTTAGTACATCGATATTTTTATACTAAGGGGAGGAGAAGTTCGTGCAACCTAATTTGGTATCGAATTCTCCATCCACGAGATTCCAACCTAAAACCTCTCACTTTCAAGTGATGAGGAATACCACTAGACCATAGTACTGAGTGGTTGGATCAGGCTTTTAAATACAAAGTATCCTTCATGGCACTGCCTGTGTTGTGGGTGCTCATCCATAGAAGGTATCACTGATCCCCGGTGATGTATATTTTCCGAGGGAGGGTTTGCCCAAATCCCACCATGTATGACATCCCCAATGGGTTGCTTCAAAGTATATAGTCAACCTGCATTAACATTACCAATTAAATTTCAGCCACAAGTTATAATGTAACAATTAAAAATTTAATAGGTTGGTTCGTGTATACATGTAATGTTAAGACAAACAAATATGTTGTTAGGCTGTGTCTAGACCGGACATTCTGACACAGATGAACGTAGTTAATAGTTCACATTCATAGTCTGACAACATAAGTATTCTCAAATACATTATAACATGACAATATTTATGTTATGTTACATGGAGACATATATATATATATATGTACCTGTCCTTTGGTGAAATTCATCAGCATATCTGGAGTGATAACAACATTTTTGCCACAGTTCACAACTTTGTTGGTAGCTTTCATGTAGCTAGCATAAACTAAAAGAACTGATAGGGATGTTGAATGTTGCAGGTTACTTCCTCCAGGTCGGAACAATAGCCCACCGTATATAAGATAGAAAATATATATGAAGACGGTGAAAATCCATACCGTTCTTTTATGTAGATGTTAGAAAACTTTATATATATTCACACTCTTAGTTTATTATCGTCCACTTCAAAATCAGCAGTTTACTATTTTAAAACATGCACATAAATAAATTCACAATGACAAAGTAAGAGTGTGACGAACATTTCCTGTCTTTAACATATTTTGAATACTTTACGATATTGACTCACATTTTGGATAGCTAATTACATATATAGCTAGGACAGTTTTAGGGAACTGCCTGGTGAATACGTGAATGATTTTGGAGCAGGTGATTCAGGCAATATAGAGCATATTAACTCGTCTGCCTTGGTAAAGGGACTAGAAATGTTGGGATCAGTCATCTCCCACTGCAAATAAAGTAAATAAAAGAAGAAAATTCAGCTGGATTGATAACGTAACGTAGGTTCAAGAGATGAAGAAAATGGTGTTATTGTGAACTGAAAACTGAACTCAGAAACTAGTATGTTAATTCCAGAATGTTTCGAATCCCTCCAAATTCAGTGACAGCACCAGTTAAGTACGGATCGCCATTTACGTTTCTTATTACAGTGGACTCCAAGTAGTGTAAGTTAGTTTTGACATAGTCCAAATAATATGTTGGAGCAATATTAGAAAATATGAAAATAACACAAAAATTTCAAAAATAATAATCATAAAGAAATTCACAACATCATTATGTATGAGATTAATATAAATAACTAGATAGAAAGTTAAAAACACTAACAAACTTGGAGATTGAGGCAATACCCTAAAGATAGAATTTCGCCCCTACTCTTGTGCTTGTAGTTCGGTAGGCATTCGTCTCCTAGGATTCAACAATCTATAATCCAAAGTCGAAGCACTTCAATCTTCCAATTCTGGCGAACTTCAAATATTATGTACTCTCAAGACACGACTCGGAATTTGACAAACGAAGAATTAGAAAAACAGAGTGGGGAACCCTATTTCTCAAGAGTAAAAATTAACTCTAATTTTTTATCATATAATTGTCACATCCCGGTCCGGGGTCCACCACATCCCGGGCCCGCTCCACTACCGTAGCACGATATTGTCCGCTTTGAGCCCGACTACGCCCTCACGGTTTTGTTTCTGGGAACTCACACGAGAACTTCCCAGTGGGTCACCCATCATGGGAGTGCTCTCGCGCGCTACTCGCTTAACTTCGGAGTTCCCATGGAACCCGAAGCCAGTGAGCTCTCAAAAGGCCTTGTGCTAGGTAGGGATGAGAATATACATATACGGATCACTCCCCTGGGCGATATGGGATCTCACAATCCACCCCCCTTAGGGGCCCGACGTCCTCTTCGGCACACCACGGCCAGGGTTAGGCTCTGATACCAAATTGTCACATCCCGGCCCGGGGTCCACCACATCCCGGGCCCGCTCCACTACCGTAGCACGATATTGTCTGCTTTGGGCCCCGACTACGCCCTCACGGTTTTGTTTCTGGGAACTCACACGAGAACTTCCCAGTGGGTCACCCATCATGGGAGTGCTCTCGCGCGCTACTCGCTTAACTTCGGAGTTCCCATGGAACCCGAAGCCAGTGAGCTCTCAAAAGGCCTCGTGCTAGGTAGGGATGAGAATATACATATACGGATCACTCCCCTGGGCGATATGGGATCTCACATAATATTAATGGTTTCATGGGTTTATATAGAATCCAATTACTGCTTATTAAAGAAATGTAACTTTTCATATATAATTATACATCATTTAGCAAGGAGCACCTAAACAACATAACCTTTCTAAGAAATACGGTTAACACTATTTTTCATTCAATTATTAAAATTATATATTACAATTTTCATATTATAATATATAATTTCAGACATATAATATGGTGCCTTAATTGGTTACCTTGTACGACCACGCAGCTTCCCAGAGCAATGCATCCTGCAACAATTTATTATTAGTCACTACCAAATTTATGCCGAAAAAAAAAATTTGTTTAACACCAAGTATAATATTTTTTTGGACATGTTAATTAAATTTGGAAAACAATACTGTCGTTGTAAGACCCACTATCCTTATCGGCGAATTCAAACACCTGATATCCATACCAAGAAAAAATTACAAAACCAAAAGTTTCAATGTGCATGGAAGAAAACATAGCTAAAATCTCATATGTTGTCTTTTGATAAAGCGAAAGTAGTAGGTTAAGGGATCACGAACGGTTACACTTAAATAGAATTCTGGAATACTAGAGAATAGAGAAAAGCACTCGAATTTTGATTAATAATATGAAAGATAACAAACCTATACGCCAAGATTGGTGTGGCCTATATTTAACTGAGACAATAGAGGGTGCGGCAAGAGTGAGAGACACTACAACAAAAAAGGGCTAAGAACACAGAAGATTTGTGCCCTTTACATTTTCATTGTGCACAAATGCATAGTTGTGCTTTTTGAACTTCATTGAGCACTAAACTATCTTAAATGTGCCCTATGAAGGAAAGGCACATTAGTTAGTGTCCTGCATTTGTGCCCATTAAAATGTTTGCACCAAAATTTGTGTCACTGTTCATAAATATCAGTAATCATAATTTTTTATTAATTTACGTACACACATAAATAATTTTTGTGCCCTTTGATTTAGTATATTTAAATTATTTAATTTTATACACATAAATATCTTGTCTTACTTCAACAATCTGAAGACAAAATATTATTTTAATATATATTTTATTGATCAAAACCCACCATCTCTCTCTCCGTAACACCCACCATACACCCCCCCTTTCCCTTTACTCTCTCACCTCTCTCTCCGTCTCTCTCATTTCTCTTTTACTGTCTCTCATCTTTCCTTCTCTCTTACTTTCCTTATTTCTCTCTTTCATCTCTGCTTCCCCAGATTCAGTCCAGCCACCCTTTGTATCTCTACCTTCCCCAAATCCAGTCTATCTCTCTCCATTTCCCGATCTTCTCTCATCTATGCTTCCCTCAGAATCTCCTTTTCTCACCTCTGTCTCTGTCTCTGTCTCTGTCTCTCTCAACTCTGCCTCCCTTATACTCTGTTGTTAGACTTTGGCGGTCAGATCGACAACCACCGCATCACTGACTCCTCTCACCCCTATCAGATCTGCGTTTTTTTTTTTGTGTAATTTTTTTAACAATTTATTTTTGTAGGCGGGTTTCTGTGAGCTCGTGTGCCCCACAATGGAAGTCCAAGTCGCTCAACAACCACCGCATCACTGACTCATCTCATCCCTTTCTTCCTTCACGGCGTCCAAAACGAAGATGGGTACTCTCTCTCCCTCTCTCCATTTCTCTGCTATGTTCAATACCGACCTCTCTCAGATCTGGGCTTTTCCTTTGTTTTGTTTAATTTTTTATTTATTTTTTTTGTATTTGATCTTGCAGGAAACTCAATGTCACCTCAGTTAACGATTTTTGTTTGAAATTCTTTTTATTTTTGCCCATAAATTCATAAGTTTGATGGAACTCTGCTTGTGGGAATGATGAATTTATTTGTGGAGCAACAAAGATGGGATGAACCAAGCTTTCTGGGGAAGATGTTGTTGTCCAGAAATGATAGTTTCGAGTGTTTTCTTAATTAGGGCTAAAATATGTAAAATGTTTGTTTTTAGTTTGTATGGTTTTTAGATTTTTTATTTTTTTTAATATTTAATTGATATGGCACAATTACAAACTTTGTGCTAACATGGATGGGAAAGTCGTCTGACAATCTTGTCAGAACAAGGCACAAAAATGCTCTTATTTGTGCCAAGTCTATGAGCACAAACCGTTATACGGTGCCCTCTAACCAAAGGTGACGCCTATAGAGGACACAAATATATTATAGTAGCCGCATTGTTGCTATTGGTCAATGGGCACGTATGTTAGTGCCCTTAAACCTCATAGGGCACAATTATATTTTTGTGCACAGTGGTCATTTTTGTTGTAGTGAGAATAGGCTTGAGTTTGTGTTATTCCCTAGACCTTGATTTATAGTAATAAGGAGGAGAGAAACTTGCTCTCTAAGTAAGTTTAATTGGAAAGATCTTCTAGATCCAGAAGGATTCCTAATCTATCTCTACTTAGCATTTACACAATCACACATGTATTAGAATGTATATCGCAACACTCCCCCTTAAGTGTGCAAATACTCAAGTAGATGGGCATCAGATCTTCAGGCAAATGTAGAAGCAGTTCAAGAAGTCGTCTTGTCTACTTGGCACAAGTAGCAAATGCAAGTCTCAAAACAAACAGAAGAATGCATATGTGGTAAAACTCACAAAACCTCGCTATGGAAAAACCCAAAGTGGGATAAAAACCCATTGTCAAATGAGAAAAGTAAGAAGTCGCATTAAGTCAAAACTATTTGTCTTCTAGATGCAAATAGAGTGCTCACAAAGGTATTGTTAGGACCCGTCCATAATTGTATTGTATTTTATTTCGAAAATAGTGTTTTGACCAAAATGCCCTTAGAGGCAAGAAATGTTGACTATTGTGTCGTGCGACGTATGACCCATTCTCTTAGCGTATTCTTATTGTACTCATTGCCTCGAACGCGTGGGCACGAACGGAATCGAATTTGGAGCTAGAACGAAGTTTTACGAATTTCGTAACGTTGAGTGTATTTTGGTATTTTCACGTTTCATCTTTAATGGGTCTTGTTTTGTGAGCCACTGGGACCCACTTGTGTTCCCTTGTCCTCCGACACCCATTTTTCCCCTTGACTCTCTCATTCTCTCCCTTTATTCTCTCAAATATCTCTCTCTCTCTCTAACACAACTCTCTCATCTCTCCTTCCCTGTAACCTTCCTCTTTGGGAAGGCACAAGCAACAACAACAACAGCTTTGACACCATCAAACCACCCTCTCGATCCTCACCGACCTATTGGGAGCTCGAAATACCAGACAAAACCTCGAAGTTATCTAACAACCCAAGTTGGGTCGTGACTTTTGAGCCATTTTCTGACCAAACCACGGTGAGTTAGCCGTCAAGAAAGGTACTATTCACTTCATCTTGTCGAGAAGTAAGATTTTTATTTTTGAACCACTCGATTTCGTTGAGTATTGAAGAAGTTATAACCCTTTGAACTTTCCCCAGTTTCTGGCGACCTTTGACGCTTTGCAGGCATTTCCCGGTCATCAAATTTACGTTCTTTGAAATATTTATGAATATATATATATATATATATATATATATATATATATATATATATATATATATATATATATATATACTTATGAAAATGGTTTATGATGATGATTTGAGCTAAAACGCTCCTATGGATTTATGATATGATGTTTGAGTTATTGAGCTCTGATTATATATTTTGAAAATATTATGTTCATAATTTTTTGTGCTTACTTAGTGGGTATTCATACAATGTGCCTTTGGGCGGGTGATGAATGTGCCTTTAGACGGGCGATGTATGTGCCTTCAGGCGGGCGATGGATGTGCCTTCGGGCGATTATGATACCACTACTAAGCACACTATATATAATATATGTTTTACGAAGGTTTTATGGCATGCTAGGGTTTTTAGAAAGTCTGCTGCTTATTATGCTATATGAGTTTTCTAAAACTTGGGGTTAGTAAATTTGAAGAGTAACTTATTTTAGTACTATTTATATTGAACTTGGTCCACTCTTGTTTTGTTTTGCGCCCCCTTCATGACTTAGGAACGAGGCATGCGATCTATCTCGACGTTGAGGCATTCCCGTATTAGTATCTTCGAGTCATCTCGGTGTAGGACCCCTTTCTTTGTAATCATACCTTTTTATAATATTCCTTCCGCTATAATCTTAATTAGTTGTATGCTCTGAACATGGTCATGCATTCTCATTTTTTTTTATATTTAACGTTACTATTTTTTATCACGTTTTTTTTTCATCGCAAATTGTATGCTTGTTTTACATGTTCTCGGCGTATTCATTAATTAAATGGCTTGCGTCACCCTCGGGTATCGGCCAGCACGTGGCCATCCCGTTGTCCTTCGGACACTGGAATCGGGGCGTGGCAGATTGGTATCAGAGCAAAGTTTATTCTGAGCATACTTAGGATCTTCTTTTACTCTAGTAGTGTGTCAGCCTCGATATCATTCGGAAGTCACAGCTTCCGTATTTGGTGCCTTTCGGCACAATTGTACAAACCTTATTCTATCTGAATTGCCACATCATATTGTACATAAATTCTTGTCGGGATTGTGCCTCAACAGTGACGAAATGGAATTATGGATGACTTTCAACAACGAACCGATACTCTGCGACATGCATTCCCTAGGAATGGCTAGCAGAGTTAGATTTACATTGAAGTGATGTGAAATAGAAAAATCTCAGTAAAAAGAAGTCTGGTTAAGACCAGCTGAAGATTTGAAACGAGGATGATACTTTACAACTTACGTTTCCTAGAAATGGTGGGCAGGGTCGTATCTATATGGGGATTGCTCGAAACATCTGAAGTTCTTGTGGAGAAAGTGAGTATGCACCAGTTGTATGTGAAGTTTAGCAAGTGTTAGTTTGGTTGGACCGAATCAATGTCCTTAAACTTGTTGTTTCCGTTGAGGGTCTTCATATGGACCCTTAGAAGATTTCTCGATGTTTGTATTTCCTAACAAGTGAACGAATGCTCAAGCAACATTCATGAACCTAACCGACTGGTTTTTCCATCCATATTCCGACGGATTTGTGATTATCTTATCGATAACCTTCTTGTCTACTCCAATAACAATGTCAAATTTACTAAACATCGACAGTCAGCTTTACACCAAATTCCTCAAACAGTAACTTTGTTTAGATTAGATACTTTCCTTGGGAGGCTCTATTGTAGCATACGATATTCTTATCAATTTCCAAAAAGGTTACGACTGCTGAAAATTGAAAATCCTCGCAAGGTGTTGTGAAATACGAAATATCTTTGGTCTTGTCAATTTTTATGGGCAGTTCTTAACGATTCTTTGAGCATAGCCCTATTTCATTTTTCGCTAAGAAACTAGTCGATTTTGTTTGAGATGTTGAAGGGGAACAAAGTTTCTAACAATTGAAGTATGTCTCACCTGATCTTTGTTCTTACACTTTTCGATGACATCAATAAATTTTGAATTCTACGATGATGTTTTATTGAATGTTTGGCTGCATGCTAATGCAGCATGACCGAGTAACACATTGTGCCTCTTGACGGTTGCAACCGCATGAAGTGAACCATCCTATCTACGAACTTGAGCCAATGGTTACCATCTTACTTGAAAACCTAATGACATCATTTTTTTTTGTAGAAATTCATGTGGGACGAAAGTTGGGAACAAAAATTTTTGGAGTTTGGGACTTCATCTTACTCATGCTCCCGTCCCTGCTTTTCTTGACGTTGGTGGTGAGTTTTAAGTTTTTTTTGTTTTGCATCATTGTCACGTTTGGGGTTGTGTTCTGTTGTAGCATGGGAAGGTCATTGCTTATGCTCCCGGACATCTCAAACCTCACGAAGAGAATTATCATATGCGTGACCTAGAGCTGGTAACAATTTCCCTTGCTGTAAAATCTGGAGACGTTTTCTCTACAGCAAGAAGTGTTGCATCATTTCTGACCAAAGAAGTTGTAGTGTGTTTTCACACAGAAAGATTTGCATTTGAGACATAAAAGGTGGATGGAACTCATCGGTGATTTTGATTGCACTTTTTAGTATCATTTTGGTTAGGCAAATGACGTAGCTGATGCTCTTAGTCAAAAATCCCATAGACACCTTACCTCATTATGAGCTTTCTATGTCCCACTATTGGAATTGGCTTTACTTTGGCACCCGATCCACAGTGAGTATTGTCGATTCACTTATAAGTCAAACTTGTATTGGTAGATTTCGTGTACGAAGCCCAAAGATACGCTTAGAAGTGTGTAAGTTTTAAGGAGCAAGTGTTGGATGGCATGAGTCGAGATTTGAAAGTCCGAGGAGTTGGAACTCTGTTGATAAGAAATAAATTGTTTGTGCCTTAGGTTATTGAAGTTGTGAAAAAGAAAAATTCTTGATGAAGCTCACATTTCAGCGTATGCTATGCATGCTGGCAGTACTAAAATGTACCACTATTTTCATCAATTTTATTCCTGGTATGGTATAAATGGGATATCGCTGAATATGTGAGGAAATGTCTGATTTATCGGTAAGTGGAAGCGGAGAGACGAAAGTCATCGGGCTTATCTCAACTTTTTCTATTCCTGTTTGAAGGTGGAAAAAAAATTCCATGGATGTTCTATTTAGGTTGTTGATGACCCATTGGGGATGCGAATGGAAACGGGTGAATGCCACCATAGATTTCTTGTACATACCACCTTGTACACGTGGAGCCTATGATGACGTTTCGGTATTTGTTGATCAACTCACTCAACATATTATCTACCAATCCATGAGGACTATACTTTCGATCGCTTGGTAGAATTCTTCATTCTCAACTTCTTTAGACTGACATCTTGATTAACATCAATTTCGACCGTAATCCCATATTCACCTTCTGGTACTGGAAGACATTCTAGTCAACTTTGAGTTCATGTTTACCCTACAACACTTCGTATTATTTCTAAAGCAGACAAATTATTCCAGAAAACCACTCAAATCCGAAAGTTTTAGCTGAGACCATCAGTCCTTCAATCACCCATTAACACCCTATCGAGCAAATCATTATCACTGGTGATTGAATATCCCTGAAGTTATTATTGTAGCGCAATGTTGTGAATATTGCAATGGGGAAAAGTCTAAGTTGTCGCCTATCAGATTACTTTAGACTACCAATCGAGTCAAGTCCGCGCTCAACCATCTCGACTTGCCACTATAGAATTAAGTTAGGTACTTGCACGTATTCTTGCATCAAAGTTACGCATTCGATCCAGTTATCTTGTACTCTAGATTTAATGGACTTGTTTTGACCCTTAAATTCTTAAGTGTTCTTTTAGCCTTCTCGACATAGCCTTTTGCTAAACCCAAGAGAAATTTTCAACGAATCAGCTCGCTTAGGTTTTGTGAATCACATTGTTCTATTATAAGGTGTGTCATCACCATTGTACCTCATCGTGGTGCGCATTTCACTTACAAGTCTTGTGAAGCCTTCTTGAACGCCATGGGTACTAAGTTGTTGTCCAGTACCACATTTTATTCTTAGACTATTGGCCAGTCTGAATGAACTATGTAGACCTTGGAGGGCGTGTTGTGTTCATTAGTTCAGTGGTTTCAGCATGACTAGAATTTGCGCCGATCTCTATTGGAGTAGTTTACGACGACATTTATTATTTTCAGTTTGGGTATGGCACTATTTGAGACATGATATGAGAGATTCTACAAGCAACATTTGTTAGATAGAAGAGTATTGCGAACTAGTATTCAAAGGATCAAAATTATAGCAAACTGTGCGCTTCAGATGATGTCGCCTTACAGTTTGGACAAAATGGTAATTTTGCACCCTTGAGATTTACTACTTGTTTATCGAGACAACATTGAGTTGTCGATATTGCAGACTACAGACTGTAATATCGATGGCTTATTCGTTGAGTTTGCTAAGCAAGTGGGCAAGTAAGTCGTATACTTGAAGTGAGACAGAATATGAACTATGTAGAGGAACCAGTGGAAATCATCGACCAATAGGATAAAGCAATGAGAAACAAAGTCATTTCGTTGGTAAAGGCGTTGTGGAGGAACCATGCAGTTGAGGAAGCGACGTGGGAAAAAGAAGAACTGATGAGAAATCAATATTCTTACCCGTTTACTTGAGGTAATAAATTTCGCAGACGAAATTTTCTTAAAGGGGTAGATTGTTAGGACCCGTCCATAATTTTACTGTATTTTATTTTGAAAAGAGTGTTTTGACCAAAATGCCCTTAAAGGCGAGAAATGTTGACTTTTCTGTCGTGGGACGTATGACCCATTCTTATTGTACTCATTGCCGCAAATGCTTGGGCATGAACGGAATCGAATTTGGAGCTAGAATGAAGTTTTTACGAATTTCATAACGTAGAGTGTATTTTGATATTTTCATGTTTCGTCTTTAGTGGGTCTTGTTTTGTGAGCCACTAGGACGCATTTGTGTTCCCTTGTCCTCTGGCTCTCCTTTTCCCCGTGACTTTCTCACTCTCTCCCTTCATTCTCCCAAATTTCTCTCTCTAACACAACTCTCTCATCTTTCCCTATCTGTAACCTTACTCACCCAGAAGACACAACCAACAACAACAATAGCTTTGACACCATCAAACCACCCTCTTGATTCTCCCTGACCCACTGGAGCTCAAAATACCAAACAAAACCTCGAAATTATCCTAGAACCCAAGACGGGTCGCAGCTTTCGAGCCATTTTCCGGCCAAACCATTCTCTTCATCTCGTCGAGAAGTATGATTTTCATTTTTGAATCACTCGATTTTGTTGAGTATTAAAGAAGTTATAACCATTTGAACTTTCCCTAGTTTTTAGCCATCTCAGACCACTTTTTGAACTCCAAACAGGTACAATCTTGTTCTACACCAAATAGCCTTTTGAGAGAGTTACAGCCTTTTGAAAGTTGCCTAGTTTTCGGGCCACTGAACCAAGTTTCCGATGGGTTTTCCGGCAAACTAGGTTGACCCGTTGACCATTGACTTTTCCGTTGATTGTTGACTTTTAATCCGCACTCCGTTTTCCCAAATTCAATCGTTTTAATAGGTTTTACTAATTGGTCCTTTATGTGCTTAGGTGCGTTTGTTAGTGGTGACCCCGTCCTCTCTAGTTTGAACGCCTTTTTGGTGACGGAGTATCTGTGAGTGGACCCCTTCTAAAATGTATGATTTTATTACTACGAATGCATACATGAAAAGCATGATTTTATGACTACGTTTTATGAAACGTTCTTTGAGTTATCGGATTTACGCTTTATGAAGTATCCCATATCGAGTTTACGTTCTTTGAAGTACTTATGAATACACACACACACACACACACACACTTATAAAATGGTTTAAGATGATGATTTGAGCTAGAACGCTCCTATGGATTTATGATATGATGTTTGTGTTGGAAGTATGCCCACAAAGCCACTCAGTTGATGTAATAGCTTTTGGAATACTTATTGTGTTAAACTATTATATTGTTTAATGAAGGGCAAAGCTTATTGTTAATCATTATTTATTGGATTATATGTTTAAGCAATAAGGGAATCCAAGGAATGTATTTAGTCTAAGAGAGAAGTGATCTAAGTAAGTTAGATTAACGAGACCTTTCTCTTATGTTCATTCCTAAAACGTTCCTAGCCATAGGATTGCCAATTGGGCATTGACAATCTGCTAAGGTTAGTATGTGTTATGTTAACTCAAGCGTGAGTATGACTAGTCTCAAGTCATTTAGTGTTGGACACTGAGACAAACACATAGGTGCTCGAAAGGTAATCGAGTACACTGAACAACGATCAAAAGAGAGTTCGAACATACATGTCATGTAAGAACTCGTAAGTTGCAATATGAAAAATAGTCCTTTGACCTGAGGCATCATAGATGTCTAATGGTTAGGTCCTTGATCTTTGATCATGTCAAAGGCATTCCATCGAGAGTGTCCACGGCATTGTTGGGGTCAAGCTATCTAGTCATGTAGGCATATGAATGCACAACAAGGGATCTCTAACCTTCCAAGGTGGAAGGTTCTGAGATATGATTCAGGAGTCTTTGGCCAAAGCATACGAATATGACTTAGGAAATATGTTTCAAGTCATATTCAAATGAATCATATAGAGAAGTATCACATTGGATAGTAGACATGAAATAAACTATCACTTAAACAATGTGATCAAGAGTATTGTATTAGAGAAGGACCGTATTGCATTGTAATTGTAACTGGATAGGTTCTCCAACCACTTCTACTTAGCTTGGGTAGCCATGACATACTGCTAGGTGTCACTCATGGTTTGTGGAAGCCCTGAGGATTAGCTAACACTAATCTTCATCAAAGGGAGAATTGAAATGTAGTTTCAATTCGCAATCGATCGTTAAGAGTAACAATCGCCCACTGCCTCGCTAATTGGAACCTAATGGATCGTACACCGAGTAAGGATGAAAGTGAAAAAACATAAATGAGATGGATAAGCAATTAAATAGTTTAATTGAGAATGGTCAAGATTAATTAATTAGTTAATTAATCTTACGAAAGGTTCGTATTGGGCTTTTAAGTTGGTTTTGGGTTTCGGGGCCCAAAAGGGTTTTTGGTCCAAAAGGCCCATTGAGTTTAGGTTGTGTGACAACTAAAACTAAATGGAAATTAACCCAAAAACAAAGCCAAAACCGGCCTAGGGTGAGTGGTGCCCAACTTGGGTTAATTACAAGTGTGCCACTCACATGTGAGGTGGTATAAAGGCAACTTTATAGCCATAACCTCATTAGGGTTTTCTTGAGGCAAAGAAGAGAAAGATTTTCTCTCCTTTTCTCATAGAGAGGCCGGCCCTTAGAGAGAGTTTTCACTAGCATCAAAATCTCTCTAAGTCATCCATCTTCTCTTCACACTACATCCTTGGTGTGGAGACTTAGAGGTACCAAATCTTTGGTACTTTTGGAGATCCTTTCCTTACATCTTCAAGGAGCAAAAGGAGCAATCAAAAGGAAGAAAAACACAAGGAAGATTCAAGGAGCTAGGAGGTGACTTGAAGGCCCTCCACTTGGGTGAATCCCTTGTGTAAACAAGGATGAGCTTCAAGGGTAATGAATCTCAAAAACCCTCATTCTCTTTAATATTGTTGAAGAGTCTCTTGGTTCACCATTCACTAGGCTTTGAAAGTCATGGGTTTTTAGAATTGTTTTTGAATGCATGCCTACATTAAAGTGTTATTAGTTTGCATATGTGTTCAAATGTTCTCACATGTTCTTAGCTAGGACAAAATTTTTCCTTCAAGTGGTATCAGAGCCTAGGTCTAGAGTATGGTGAATCCTTTTGGGTTTTGTGTTTTTCATGGTTTGTGATTTAAATGTTGTAAATGTTACAAGCTTTGTTCTTGCTTTTTGAATATAAATTTTGCTTGAAAATTTAGCATCTCAAATGTTGTAGATGTAGTTCATTTAAGCATGAATATTGGAACTAAAATTTGGTGCCATGTATGTGGGGAAATTCGGCCAAATCCAAAGGGTGGATTTTTGGGTTCATGTTTGTCTTGTTAAAAGTGTTTAAAGTGACTTTTGGAACCCCTAAGTACCCTAGGATGTTAACCCTCTTTTGAGTAGTTAAAATTTGAGTTTTAATGAGTGAAAATATTCATGGAGCTCTTATGAGTTTTCATGTGTGTTCTTCAATGTTCTTGATGTTCTTACCAAGAACAAAAAGGTTTGGTGTTTTGATTCAAAGTGTTTGATGTTTTTCATAAAGTTTTGGTTTATTATTGATTGGTGATGGATGATAGGTGATGGATGATTTGTGTATTTATTGTTTGTCAAACTTTTTCTTACAACCTATACCAATCAACCTTTTCACCCATACCAATCAACTTTTCAACCCATACCTTTTGATTTTTTCAAAACATTTTAAATTTTGAATTTTCACCAAAACCATTCCCCCCTTTTTACACTACCAAAACCGGCCAACCTCTTAGTGGGGGTAATTTTGGGACTTTTTATGCAATTACATAAAGTCTTGATACTTTTGTGTATTTGCACTTTGACCCAAAAGTTTACGTTTTTACGTAAAGGCCCAAAATCAGTAAAGGACAAATTGTTTTGCTCCTTTAATGAAGTTTTTGTTATTGTTGAAATTTTTGGGTTCTAGTTGTAATTACATGAAGTTGTGGACTCTTGTGTTTTTACAAAGTGACCCCAAAAGTTTATGTTTTAGCATTGTGGCCCAATAAGTTGTGGTCATTGCTTTTTCGGCCCAAATTATAATGAGAACAAAATGGTTTTGTCTCTTTAATGAGAATTGGATTTTCATTTCATATTAGTTCCATTTAAATCAATTCTATGAATCCGAAAACCAATTGTTTAAGTTGCTTTCTTAGTTAATGTGATTGATTAAGAAAATGGTGATTATGAACCAAAGGCCTCGATAATTGAGCTATGTGATTGGCCGCTTTGCATTATGAATGTTTGGGTTAAGTAGTTTAGATTTGAATGTAATTTGATTAGTTCAAATGTGTTGTAAAAGGGCATAAGTCCTTCAAATGTGTTGTAAGAGGGCATAAGCCCTCCTCTTTATTTCATGTATTCCTTTTGTTTATTTGTATGCAAATTGGAATAGTTGGGTCCAACGCCCAATAGGAAATAACGGTTTAATTAGATTAAACGCGTAACTAAAATCAACAACAACCTACCTTAGACCCAAGGTCCAACACAAGGCTCGTGTTGGATCAAATCAAACGGTTCATAATCATCCTAAAACCTAATAAGATTAAAATGAAATTGATGTAGCCCAACACTACTCCCTCAACAAAATGAATATTAAGTTGATAAGCGGGAGATGCTTTGAACATCTCTTCGTAGGCCTTCCACCGTGGTGGGCTCCAATCGTTTGTGACTCATACACCGGCTTCACCCTATCATGGGGAAGTTCAAAGTATGTGCTTACCTTCAGGAGGAGTCCATATAAACATACATGATGTGGAAAGGTAGGCAACGAGGATGACCAACATCATATCATTGTGAGGCTATCCTTGAACCCCTACACGAACTAGCATGGTGGGAATAACTTAACTAAGTGCAATGGTGCCAACATCATATCATTGTGAGGCATCATTCTCTAGAGGCCAAACAAGATGGGTAATTACAAGAGTTGTAAATGACTAAAGCGTTATTCTCTCATCACTATTTTTGCTAACCGACATCGTATCATCGTGAGGTGGGCTTGGTAATGGTGAGTCTCCTATACCCCGCTAAGAGTTCAACATAACTCTCGGATTCCATTGAGGGATGTGGAATTTGCCAAAAATAGTGGGTGGTACTATTTGATTTAAGACCCAATCAAGTAGTTTTTAAAATCAACAATCTAATACGATTTTTGTTATGTTATGTAGTTAACGACATGCCTAAAATTATACCTACCATTGTACTTGACAAAAAGGGCCTTAGGGGCCAACGTTTCCTCGCTTGGTATCATCACATTGAGAATGTCTCAAAGATGAATAACATATCGTATGTACTCAAGCAATCCCCTCCTCATGTACCTCCTACGAAACTAGCTTCAAAGGAGGAGTGTCAAAATTATGCAAGACATTATGAGGATGACTTACAAGCCAAATGCTTAATCCTCACTTCACTTAGTGAGGAGCTTAAGAAGCTACATAAGCACATGGACACTTCATGTGCCATGGTTGATAGTTTGCATAAGATGCATGACATTGAGACTAGTAATGTACGATTCTCAAATGTTTGTAGTCTATTGAATGCCAAAATGGTAAAGGGGACATCGGTCCAAAAACATGGACAAAAGATGGAAAGGATCTTTCAAGATCTTAAGAGTTTAGGAACTTCCATCGATGGGAAAATGGCCCAAGATTTTTTCCTTGCATCTCTCTCGGATGATTTCACTAAGTTTATAGTAAACTATAAAGTGAATAGATTCGATCATACTTTTACCAAGATGATTGACATGTGCTGTGAGTTTGAACAAAGTTTCAAAAAGGACAGTGGGAGTGAGAATGCAATTACAAGGAAAAGGTTGCGAAAGAAGAAGGCAAGAAAATCCAAAGGAACATGCTTTCATTGTGGAAAGGATGAACGTTGGAAGAAGAAATACGGGGTGCGCATTGCGAGCCTTATGACACGAACTTTTGAAGGGACTATTTCTGTCATAGAGAGTGCTTTTACAATGAGCTCCAATTCCTGGATATTTGATTCAGGCGCTAGTCAACATATCTGCAATTCGTTGCAGGGACTAACAGGGAGCAGAACACTGCGCAATGGGGAGATGATTGTGCGAGTTGGGAATGGCACTAAGATCTCTGCAAAAGCAGTTGGCACCTACATGCTTAAACTACCCTCTGGGGAAGTCTTGGAACTTAAAAATTGTTTATATTTTCCTTCATGTATAAAGAATTTGATTTCTATCTCTATGCTTTTACGAGATGGGCACTCAGTATTGTTTGACAAAATGAGCTGCACTTTATACTTGAACGGTTGTATTATCTCTCATGGTAATATGATAGAGGGACTTTTTCATCTAGAGACAAGTAGTGGAATGCACTGTATTGAAAGCGGGAATACCTCAAAACCCAAAAGGGCTAGAGAAGAAGTTAACCAAGAAAAGATGTGGCATCTTAAACGACATGTGAACCTTGATAAGATTCGCAAGATGTCAAAAGATGGATATTTCCGGCCATTGGGTAATGACCAAATGGGTACTTGTGAATGTTGCTTGAAAGGGAAGATGACCAAATCTCCATTCACTGGGAAGGGAGAGCGTGCCACTGAAATTCTAGGGTTAATCCACACTGACGTATGTGGACCTATGTCCACTACATCGAGAGGAGGCTTCTCCTACTATATCACATTCACCGACGATCACTCTCGGTTTGGCTATGTGTATCTTATGAAGTACAAGTCAGAATCCTTTGAAAAGTTCAAAGAATTCAAGAATGAAGTTGAGAAGCAAACTGGGAAGCAGATAAAGATCCTAAGATCAGATCGAGGGGGAGAGTATCTAAGTAACGAGTTCCTAGATTATCTCAAAGAGTGTGGAATAATATCACAGTGGACTCCACCGGGAACTCCACAACTTAATGGAGTTTCTGAAAGGAGAAATCGAACCTTGATGAACATGGTTCGTTCTATGATGAGTTCCGCAGATCTACCAGTAACATTCTGGGGATACGCTCTATATACAGCAGCTTACTTGCTTAATAGAGTACCTTCCAAGTCAGTTTCACATACGCCCTATGAGATATGGCATGGAAGAAAGCCAAGTCTTAATCATATTAAGATTTGGGGTTGTGAAGCATATGTCAAGAAGCTTGAAGCTACTAAGCTTGAAGCAAGATCAGTTAGGTGCTATTTTGTGGGATATCCTAGAGAAACTATGGGATATGAGTTCTACCATCCTGACGACCAGAAAGTCTTTGTCGCCAGAACTGCTAAGTTTCTAGAGGATGAATTTGTTCTCAAAGAAACCACAAGTAAAACGATGGAAATTAATGAGATTAATGATGAACCACAAACAAGCACTCAACAAGTTGACAACCCTATTCCTGAAACCCTAGCTCCACGTAGATCCGAACGGGTCAGCAAGCCACCTAAGAGGTATGGCTTGGATAACGACTTTGGAGAGTTGCACCTTCTAGGTGACAATGACATAAAGGAAGACCCTAGAGACTACATTGAAGCAATGTCCGACATTGATTCAAAGAGATGGCAAGAGGCCATGAAATCCGAGATGGATTCCATGTATCACAATCAGGTCTGGACTCTTGTAGACCCTCCAGAAGGTATAGTACCTGTTGGAAACAAATGGGTCTTTAAGAGAAAGATAGGCGCTGATGGGAACGTGGAGGCTTATAAGGCTAGACTAGTAGCCAAGGGTTACAGGCAACGAGAAGGGATTGACTATGAAGAAACCTTCTCTCCTGTAGCCATGATTAAGTCCATTCGGATTTTGCTTGCTATAGCTGCGTACCATGACTATGAGATATGGCAAATGGACGTGAAGACGGCCTTTCTGGACGGCTACCTAGAGGAAGAGCTCTATATGACTCAACCCGAAGGTTTCCTGTCCAAGTCTGAAAAGACTAAGGTATGCAAGCTTCAGAGGTCCATTTATTGACTTAAGCAAGCCTCCAGGAGCTGGAACATTCGTTTTGACACTGAAATCAAATCGTTTGGTTTCACTCAAAACGAAGACGACAATTGTGTTTATCAAAAGGTCGTTGGGGATGCAGTTGTATTCCTAGTGTTATATGTAGATGACATATTACTATTCGGGAATGACACTGCAGTACTTTCTTCTGTAAAAGTGTGGTTGTCCAAAACCTTCCACATGAAAGATTTGGGAGATGCATCTTATGTGCTTGGGATAAAGCTCTATCGTGATAGATCCAGAAAATTAATTGGATTATCCCAATCTATGTACATAGATAAGGTGCTAAGTAGGTTCCAAATGGAACAATCAAAGAAAGGTCTTCTTCCTATGAGACATGGAATTCACCTTTCTAAATCCATGGGACCGAAAAATCCTGAAGAAATACGGCAAATGAGTAGGATTCCTTATGCTTCCGCCATAGGAAGTCTCATGTATGCCATGATTTGCACAAGGCCTGATATCGCATATGCTGTGAGCATCACTAGTCGATATCAATCTAACCCAGGATCAGAACACTGGGCAGCTGTCAAGACGGTCCTTAAGTACTTAAGAAGAACTAAGGACATGTTCCTCGTTTATGGAGGAGCAACGGAGTTGCGAGTGGAAGCCTATACAGACGCAGATTTCCAATCTGACGTCGATGATAAAAGTTCCAACTCCGGATATGTATTCACTCTGAATGGTGGGGCTGTCAGCTGGAAAAGCAAGAAACAAGATGTAATTGCTGATTCCACGACGGAGGCTGAATATGTCACTGCAGCTGAAGCCGGCAAAGAAGCGTTCTGGATGAAGAAGTTCATTACTGAACTTGGAGTGGTTCCAACCATTACATCACCAGTAACTTTGTACTGTGATAATAGTGGGGTGATAGCTCAAGCCAAGGAACCCAGGGCTCATCAAAAGAACAAGCATTTTGACAGACGCTTTAATATCATTAGAAGATATGCTGCCGAGGGGAAAGTCAACATCCTCAAGGTTGCCTCAGCCGATAACGTAGCAGATCCACTGACGAAGCCAATGTCTCAAATCCAACTTGACCGCCACATGGAAAAGATGGGTATTAGATACATGGGAAGGTGGCATTGAGTGCAAGTGGGAGATTGTTGGAAGTATGCCCACAAAGCCACTCATTTGATGTAATAGCTTTTGGAATACTTATTGTGTTAAACTATTATATTGTTTAATGAAGGGCAAAGCTTATTGTTAATCATTATTTATTGGATTATATGTTTAAGCAATAAGGGAATCCAAGGAATGTATTTAGTCTAAGAGAGAAGTGATCTAAGTAAGTTAGATTAACGAGACCTTTCTCTTATGTTCATTCCTAAAACGTTCCTAGCCATAGGATTGCCAATTGGGCATTGACAATCCGCTAAGGTTAGTATGTGTTATGTTAACTCAAGCGTGAGTATGACTAGTCTCAAGTCATTTAGTGTTGGACACTGAGACAAACACATAGGTGCTCGAAAGGTAATCGAGTACACTGAACAACGATCAAAAGAGAGTTCGAACATACATGTCATGTAAGAACTCGTAAGTTGCAATATGAAAAATAGTCCTTTGACCTGAGGCATCATAGATGTCTAATGGTTAGGTCCTTGATCTTTGATCATGTCAAAGGCATTCCATCGAGAGTGTCCACGGCATTGTTGGGGTCAAGCTATCTAGTCATGTAGGCATATGAATGCACAACAAGGGATCTCTAACCTTCCAAGGTGGAAGGAGAATACTCTGAGATATGATTCAGGAGTCTTTGGCCAAAGCATACGAATATGACTTAGGAAATATGTTTCAAGTCATATTCAAATGAATCATATAGAGAAGTATCACATTGGATAGTAGACATGAAATAAACTATCACTTAAACAATGTGATCAAGAGTATTGTATTAGAGAAGGACCGTATTGCATTGTAATTGTAACTGGATAGGTTCTCCAACCACTTCTACTTAGCTTGGGTAGCCATGACATACTGCTAGTAGCCATGACATACTGCTAGGTGTCACTCATGGTTTGTGGAAGCCCTGAGGATTAGCTAACACTAATCTTCATCAAAGGGAGAATTGAAATGTAGTTTCAATTCGCAATCGATCGTTAAGAGTAACAATCGCCCACTGCCTCGCTAATTGGAACCTAATGGATCGTGCACCGAGTAAGGATGAAAGTGAAGAAACATAAATGAGATGGATAAGCAATTAAATAGTTTAATTGAGAATGGTCAAGATTAATTAATTAGTTAATTAATCTTACGAAAGGTTCGTATTGGGCTTTTAAGTTGGTTTTGGGTTTCGGGGCCCAAAAGGGTTTTTGGTCCAAAAGGCCCATTGAGTTTAGGTTGTGTGACAACTAAAACTAAATGGAAATTAACCCAAAAACAAAGCCAAAACCGGCCTAGGGTGAGTGGTGCCCAACTTGGGTTAATTACAAGTGTGCCACTCACATGTGAGGTGGTATAAAGGCAACTTTATAGCCATAACCTCATTAGGGTTTTCTTGAGGCAAAGAAGAGAAAAATTTTCTCTCCTTTTCTCATAGAGAGGCCGGCCCTTAGAGAGAGTTTTCACTAGCATCAAAATCTCTCTAAGTCATCCATCTTCTCTTCACACTACATCCTTGGTGTGGAGACTTAGAGGTACCAAATCTTTGGTACTTTTGGAGATCCTTTCCTTACATCTTCAAGGAGCAAAAGGAGCAATCAAAAGGAAGAAAATCACAAGGAAGATTCAAGGAGCTAGGAGGTGACTTGAAGGCCCTCCACTTGGGTGAATCCCTTGTGTAAACAAGGATGAGCTTCAAGGGTAATGAATCTCAAAAACCCTCCTTCTCTTTAATATTGTTGAAGAGTCTCTTGGTTCACCATTCACTAGGCTTTGAAAGTCATGGGTTTTTAGAATTGTTTTTGAATGCATGCCTACATTAAAGTGTTATTAGTTTGCATATGTGTTCAAATGTTCTCACATGTTCTTAGCTAGGACAAAATTTTTCCTTCAGTTTGTGCTATTGAGCTTTGATTATATATTTTGGAAAGATTATGTTCATGATTTTTTTGTGCTTATTTAGCGGGTATTCATACAATGTGCCTTTAGGCGAGTGATGAATGTGCCTTCAGGCGAGCGATGTATGTGCCTTCGGGCGGGCGATGTATGTGCCTTCGGGCGGGTGATGAATGTGTTTTCTAGCGAGCGATGTATTTACCTTCGGGCATGCAATGTATGTGCCTTCAAGCGGGCGATGGATGTGCCGTCGGGCGATTATGATACCACTACTAAGCACACCATATATAATATATGTTTTACAAAGGTTTTATGGCATGCTAGCGTTTTCGGAAAACCTACTCCTTATTATGCTATATCTAAAACGTAAATCCGATATGGGTGAATATATTACGTTTGAAGAGTAATTGATTCTAGTATTATTTATATTAAACTTCGTCCACTCATGTTTTGTTTTGCGCCCACTTCAGAACTTAGAAATGAGGAGTGCAATCGATCCCGAGGTTGAGGCATTCCCGTATCAGTATCTTCGAGTCCTCTCGGTATATGACCCCTTTCTTTGTCTCAATTTCGTTCAGTGGTTCGGGATCCCTTTTTCATTCGATTCTATTGAGTTAATCTGGACCTAGATCCCTAGGAATCTTTATAGTTCATTTGAGTAGTCTACGATGCGAAAGCATAAAAGTTGTATGCTTCAGTCGAACTGTGATGCTCTAGCCTAGTTTTCAGCATGTTCATGAATGAAAGATTTGAGAGCCTTTTTGGTTTGGTTTAGAAATGGTGATGGATGTCTGGGTGACTCCTTTGAATTTTCCGAAGTAGTTTATTTATAATTTTGTAAAGTATGGGTTATGAATTATTTTTATTTTTTATTTTGACCAGATTGGTTGATAAATGTTGTCAAAGGTTAATATTGTGCATCGTTGGGTCATTGAAATGTTATATGTTGTTGACTGTGGTTTTGTGATAAAATAGCATATGGGTGCAACACGCATGTTAGGAGTTACCTGAAATTCTATGTTTCTTGCCAGTTAATCCCTTGAGACGTATCTAGAGCTTAACAAAAAAGTGAACTACGAATGACTTGATCGCGCCTACGGTATGTAGGCAGTCTAACTTAAGGGTCAGACGTAACCATGAAATAAAGGAATACTTACTACTCTATTAGACCATTGGTGTGTTTTTAGGCATGTCTCGGGAGCAAGGCATGATAGCTGAACAGGTACATGTGATGTCACGTGTCGATCCTGAACACATAGCAAGATCTGAGTGTGACAACTTTTAGTGGTATTAGAGCTTAGGTATTAGATTTTGAACAAAAGTTATTTCAAATAATCCCTTTGGAAGATAACCTTTTTTGAGCCAATTATACTACAATAATCTTATTCTCTTGTAAGTATTTTATATGATTTAAACATAGTTTTGCAGGCAATAAAAATCCTATCAGACATATTATCTGCGCAAAATTCAATTAGCAATTATTTTGCAAATCCTTTCCATGCCAGATAATATCAATTATTTGAACTTACTGTAGATTGCTGTACATGCATAAATATGAACAATGTACGTTGCTATGCTCACACTAATGGTACGTAAATTGCATATATCGTAGAAATGCTTATATTTCACCAATAATCACAAACGAAGACACACACATGAATGATAATACAAATAAAACAAGGACGACCTTGACATCGACTTTGCTTCAACAACGCTTATTGAGTAGTTTTATATATGCTGAATTTGTGATCAATTTTCATTGGGCCTTTAGTTGTTCTTACCAGCCCATTGGATAGGTCCTTTGTTATTTTGCCCATGTGAAAACCAGGTGATGTGGCTAGGTTTAATTATGCCCTTTTGTTCAAGCAGCAGCAAAGAAGAGAAAAAAAAAAGGTGTCGCAACCCCTATTTTGAATAGAGGAAGAAAGGTGATCTTTCTTTCTTTGTTAGCACTCACTCTAAAGTTATAGTTTGTGTATTAGCTCTAAACTTTGCATAGATATGAAATTAATCATTATATTTCCTTCTCTATTTTTTTTTTTGGTGAGAGAGATTGGGTGTATTAGGATTTTAGGCTATAAGATTGTCAAAGTGTAAACACTCTCATTTGATTGATAATAGATTATTAGGTGAGCTCCTATTGCTCCGAAAACGTACTCCAGTTACATTGACTGTTGAGGAATCTCGTTAAAATCTTGGTGTCTTTTCTATTTGTTCTTGCATTTCATTTGGTAATTTCCTGTGGGTTAGCTTGAATTGATTTCTGATGGGTCAATATTATATTATATATTTCATCCTATTCTTGGTATAATTTGGTAATTATTTTGGTAGAATTTTAATACTTTGCTTTATATTTTCAATATAGGATATTCGACTTCCTCTGGAGCAAAACATGACCAAACGGATGAATTTTGGAGCGATTCAAATTGGAGGAGGTTCGTGTATTCCTTAGCTTGTTCGTGTCAAAATTTGGGGGTTTTCTACTAAGAGATTATTTTCTGGTGATTAAATGAAGGAACAATGCACGTTGCTGGAAAGTGACATTTTTGGGCTTACTCTACGTTTTTGGAGCTCAAGATGACCTCAGATGGGTTCGTAGCCTTCTGGAGAAGTGTTCAGAACAGTTCAAGCTTTAAATCCAGCTATTTTGGGCCAGTTTTAGAACTTATTTGGGTCCAAAACGTGGATGTGCAGATTTCTAGGCGAATTTACCAAGTCAATATAGGATTATGTTTCGTATTTTATTTCAATTTATTTAGTTTCCTAGTCTTATTCTAAGACCTTTTACTTGGAGGATTTTATTTTTAGAGTAGTATAAATAAGCCTTTTGGCAGACCTAGGCTTTTCTTCTACGTATGCAAGATTGGGAGAAGCTTTTGTGCAAAGCTTAGAGATTTTCAGACTTTATTCTACAAGGTATTTTCATTCTTTTTCTAGTTTAATATAATTATGTTGATTTTAATTATGAGCATGAGTAGCTAATTTTCTTTTGCTAGGGTGAGGCCATGATCCTTAGCAAGCATATGTAGTCTCTTTCTAATTTTCTTATGAATTTATGCATGCAAGTTTGAATTATTAATCACTGTGCTTTAAACTATCTATTTGTCTTAGTGATTCGCGACCATTAGAATATTTCGAAAAGTATTTTGATGCAATTTCGGCGGAGGGCTGTCCCTAAAATTGACTAAGGCTTTTTGTGGTTAACATGTGTAGCTACTTAGGATGGATGACACGTCTTCGAAGTTATATGGTTTTTGTGACAGCCCGTCCCGAATTAGAACATATTCGTTTTCCTATGAATTGTGAAAGTACGAAATTACCCTTGAGCGTTGGGTATTATTTTATTTTTGGGCTAAGTTTAGAAGGCCCAAAATATTTTGGTTTTGGACCAATTAGAGTGTTTCCAAGTTTGTGGGAACCTTTTAGATTAGAGTTAGGGTTAGGGTTTTGTAGTAACCTTACTTTAGGGCCAATTAGGAGTTAAGTTTTGGTTTTTGTGTTGTGTGATTGGTTGTGGGAAGACACACTTACACACACACCAATCTGAAACCCCTTTTCTCTCTCTCTCATCTCTCGGACCCGAGCTCTCTCTCTCACTCTCTCTCTGCATCTTGTACGGCAGCACCCAAATCGTCCCAAAACCTTACAGATCGAACGAACTAAGACCTCCATTGTGATCCTTGTTGGTCCACGAGCACAACCATAGCTTTAGCTAGTTGTACGACCTTCGAAAACCCTAGAATCCGAGGACTCCGTCGAGGTACAGTAGCATCGAGTAGTTCGTTGAGGTTTTACACCATTTGAAGGCTAAAAAAGGTATCTACATTCCCTCCTAAGTGTTTTGCTGAGTTTTGGTTAAGGTTTAACATAAGAAAACCCCGTAAATCGAATTTCCGATTCTAGCACTGTTCACCAACTTTTTAATGGAGGATTTTCTTTGAATTTCAAGCTCACAGGGAGCTTTAGGAGGTTCTCACGATGCTTGGAGTGCATCGTTGGTGAAATTTGGACGTCGGGAAGCCCAGATACGAAGCTTCACAGGTGTGGCCAGACATTCGAGCTTGCTCCGGCGAGATTCCGTTGGTTTTGGCACCTAAAATAGGTATAACGTTGTTCCTTAGGTCCTAAGCTTCATTTCGGTATAAAGATCGTGAAAAATGGTGCAAAAATGAAGAAGTTAGGAGGTTTGGAGTGTTTTCCAGAAACCGACGAACAGTCGCCGGCGTCTGGCGACTCGCTGGAGAAGACGAAGAATATTCCGTCAAGTTGACGAAATATTCCTAACGGTAGTGAACGACGTTAGTTAAATTAGACGGAATATTTTGTATTTCTGACGGAATATTCCCTAACGCCGTTAGGGCTTCCGTTCGTGTGCTAGGCACGTGCCTACGCGTGGGTGGCGCGTCTAGCCGTGCCTTGGCCGGCGCGTGAGGGGTCGAAAAATAATTCTAAAAATATGGGGATGTTCCTAAGGTTGTGTAGATCACTTTGGTATATTCAAACACCCCATTTGAGCAATGTATGAGAAGTTATTTCCTAGTTTCGTTTATGTGCTTTAAAATAACGTTATTATAGTTGTTTCTCACATAGACGAGACCTATTCGGAGGACGAGCGTAGCCAGGCTAGGCACGAAGGTTACGATCCGTCTACATATCAATGAGTGGGCTTTTGGTTTTCCGTATATACTTATATACTAAGTATTTTTCCCAGAAATGTATTTTTAAATTACTTTATCAAAGAATTGCCATGCCAACATATTTATACTATTGCATATGCATTATGAATTGTATATACATGGTTGTGGATGCTGCGGGCGCTCAGGTAAGTTCCAGGTAAGTTTATGTGTTATTGATGAGGAGTTGTGTTATGATGATTATGTTGAGATGCATCGAGAGCTCATTAACCTGCACCCCGGTGTTAGTGCTCCCGCCCAAGGTTAGGGGCATAGTTTTTCACGTGATGTTCACCTCCCGCACCACACACTCATCTTGGATCCAAGTTAGGGACACAGTCTTGTCGTATAGACCACTTTCAGTGGGTTCGACTCGTAGGTGACCCGCGATCATTCGCACAATCTTCACGTGATTGTAGCACTAGAGCGTATTGTATTACACCCAGTCCTATCGTGTAGACCACTATAAGTGGGTTCGACTCGTGTGCTGGCATGATTTATGAGCTAGAGTTTAGCTGATGAGTTATTGCAGTTATGGTTGCATTTGAATTACTTACCTGATGAGTTGGTTTATATGGCATGGCATATTCATGATTTGTTTGCATATTTTGACGTTGATGATTTCAGTTGAGATTTGGTATATGTATATACTATTTTCTGAGAAAGTATACAGGT
Source organism: Cotoneaster glaucophyllus (assembly GCA_036320875.1). Classification (NCBI taxonomy): domain Eukaryota; kingdom Viridiplantae; phylum Streptophyta; class Magnoliopsida; order Rosales; family Rosaceae; genus Cotoneaster; species Cotoneaster glaucophyllus. The sequence goes on from CM070063.1 coordinate 22,035,036, forward strand.
TTTACGGCGAGGGGTTATAACTGTTGTTTATGAAATGATTTTCGAAAATCTTTGTTTTTGCCCGCTCACACTTTTGTTTTTGCCCCCCTCCAGTTTTTAGGTAGCTTTGTTGGTGGCTCACGAGGATACAACGGAGGTTCTAACAGACCATCACCTATGTAAGACCACCTTTGGGTGTTGTTTAATTAAGTACTACTTATGCTTGACTGCACCTAGACTATTTATGCTCTGATTGTGTATTCACACCTATTTCCATTCTAACACTCCTTGAAGTTTGGTTTTCATTCATTCGTAATTCTTGCTATATTATTGCTTCTGCACTGTGCACATGGCTACGTCACCCTCACGTGACGGCCAGCATGCCTCGATCTCGGTCGGGGTGTGTCAGTTTTTCAAAAGGTTTTCACAAAACTTAATGAGTCTTGCATGTTCACATTCGATCGGGAAGCCACGGACGGGTTGCATGTTAGACATACGTTCTATGATGGGGGTTCCAAGTAGGGCATACTTTAGGAAAACCTAACCTTCAAAATATGCATGTGTAATTCATAAGGAATTAGAAGAACTACATAGGTTTTTTAGGGTGACGGCGGAATCCTAGTATTTTCTCATTTTGAGTTCTAAAAATTGTTTCCTTGTTCTTTCCCTAAAAATTGCAAGGTTTAATTAGTTTTTTTTAGTTAATTTCGTTTTTCTTAATTTAGGTCATTAAATCACTATTTGCCCATCTTTGTTTTTAAATAGTTAACTAGGATAAGGGTTTCTCATAAATTGTTTTAAATAATCCCAGCGGAAAAATACCTTGCTTGAGTCGTTTATACTACAACAACCTTGTTCTCTTGCAAATATTTTAAGTGTTTTTTTTTATCGCTACTGTTGTAGGTGGTAAAAAACTTATCAAGAAATTGGCACCGCTGCAGGAGATTGTTTTAAATAATTTGTGTTTATCAACTCTTAGTTAATTATTTTTTGTATATATATTTTTATTTACTTTATTTTAATTTTTTTAGGTAACAATTTGTTGGTTTTAAGAGAATTGCAGCAATGGATTGGTTTGGAGCCTCACAAGAAACACCTACAGTTTGTGCTCTTTGCAATTAAAATCCCATGATATTATGTATTGTCCTCAAGGGCAATATTTTCTAGAATTTGTGCAGCACCATATCAATATGAAGACCAATTTTCAGAGGCCTAGGTGCACTTCTTACTCAAATTTTTACAATCCGTCACGACCAATGCATCAAAATTCTAGCAATCAACAGACTTTTGAGCAGCTTAGTGGGTCACATAAACCTTCTTAGGAGGACCATATCACTAAATTGGAGGAGTCCACTAGGTTGTATATCGAGAGCAGCACCCAAAAGATGCAGAATATAATAAATTCAATCGACAATCTAGTGCAGTAAATTGAGTAGCTCACATATCAATTGGCAGAACAAGAAAATGATTTCAATACCAATGTCCATAATCAACCAATTGCAAACCCGCAGGGTTCAAAGGAGTGCTCGACATATCAAACATTGACATGGGAAAAAACCAGTGACACATGCCCAACGGTGGAAACAGGGCCAGTTGACCTTGAACTTTCCCCTGAATTTGTTAGTACCCCAAGTTATTGAGCCACCTATGCCTTTTTCCCAAGGGCAGCAGCAGATCACAATAGATCACCACACTCAAGATTCTCTGCAGACACATGCAAAAGTGCACATTAATCTACTGCTACGGGATGCAACTGAGAAAGCTCCAAAGCAATCACTAAATTTCAGACACATGCAAAAGTGCACATTAATCTACTGCTACGGGATGCAACTGAGAAAGCTCCAAAGCAATCACTAAATTTCAATTTATAGCAACCAACAAAGTTGCATGAACCCATTGAAATTGACATGTTTGAAGGGGTTATTCATACAAATTCAAAATCTGATCCAACACATGACCATCACTTGACAAATCTACCAAATTTCGATACAGGGCAAATAGCTAAAGATAAAATAATTTTTGCTGCTGTAACAGACAGTGCACCTGCACAGCCAATCAAACTCAAAGAAATTCAAGATGAGTCATACCAACACGATAAGTTCTACGTGGGAATGTGGAAAAAGTTTAATGGTAGCCCTATTCTTTGTCAAGAAATTTAGCCAGTGCAAAAATTGTGGGTGTTAAATACAAGGTTTAAATCAGTTCAACGGAAACGCAAGCCTCGCTGGAAGGGACTCTCTTTGATTACAAGAAGTCATTCATGTAGAAGAGCAGACATTAAGGACTCAACCACAACATTTTAATACTCGGTCAATAAACATTAAGTCACTCATTACCTAATATTGCCCGATGATGCTGTTAAAGATTGGTTGACTCTACAAGAACAAGTGACGTGATCACAAACGTCATTCCAATCCGTCTAGCTATGGACGTTAACTAAAGCGCTAATTGGGAGGCAACCCAATTTTTCTAACTCATTTCTTTTTATTTCGTTTATTTTATTTTCCTGTTTTTATTCTTAATTACAAAAGTCACAAAAAAATATTTTTAAAAAAAAAATCAGAAAATTGAAAAAAAAAATTGCAATTTTTCATTCTTGTTATTTTTCTTTACTTATCTAATTAGGTTCTTGATTTGTGATTGCAGGCTGCATTCAGAATTGATTCGGTCTAATCTCAACTACGTGGGATTCATGCATTAACCGTTCATTCACCAATATACATGACCATATGAAAACCTATAATACATGCATGATTCTACAATAGGGGATCCAAGTGTGCAGAAGGGTCCATAAATCGCAGATCAAGTTTTGCGCAGATTTTCCTCGGCATTCATAATCAGGACACATGCAAAATAAATTCAGTCATACATGATACATGGACCCAGAGACAAATTCCAAAGGGCAGTATAGTGATGCATCGCATTATACACAGATCCAGTGACTACCTTTCATAGATTCGGATCAAGAAACAACGGAATAAGTTTGGGGGTTGTCGGCTATTTACCTTCATTTTGGATCTAAAAATCGTGGACTCTGCCAAAACTTTTCTCCCTCAAATCGATGCTTGAGTTCTCTTTGTCACTTGAGTTTTCCTGGGCACAGATTTGGACATGCATGAGTTAGAATTTCGGATATCGCCAAGTGGAGACCATAATCGCAGAGAAAATGCACGATGGTGACAATCTGGGCTAGAATCAATGATCGCCATGGGTGGGTTCGGCTTTTGACAGAGATGGAAATGAATAGAGATACAGCTACGAAGGCACGGCTAGGTATCTGTGTTTGGGTTCGACAAATCCAGGACCATTGGAAGATTTGGAATGACTAGAGAGCTAGGTAGGAATTGTTCGAGTCTTTGGTTAGAGAGAGGGCTACGAGAAAGGAGAGAGGCCTCTGCTATTCTTAGGAGATATCTCTCATCTTCAAGGGAAAGACCTAGGGTTTCTAAAAAAAAAAACAATCAGAATTGAGGTACCGTTTGGTACGCAGACGGGACGAGATGGAACGGGATGGTAGGGGTGGGCAAACGGGTACAGGAACCGCGGGTCGGGGCGGGTAATGGCGGTTCGGGGCAGGTACGGGCTGGGTCCTACTTTTAAAAAATAGAAACGGGGCGGGCCTTTGTGATTTTCGGTTTGGGCCGATTCCTGAAGTATAGGAACAGCGGGTACCCGGACCGGCCCGTTTGTAATTGAAATAGAAGGACCAGATTGATGAATAAGCTACCATATCTAATCTGAACCGTTATTTTTAATTTTACCCTAGGTTCTCTATCTCTGTCTCATCTCGACTTCACTCTTTCTCAGACGCTCACTCGACTGTCGACTCCAATCGTCCTCCCCCTCCCTCACCAACCGTCTATTCTCCTCGGCGAACAATAACACCACGCCACCCATCATCTCTCATCTCGACTTCACTCTCTCTCATACGCTCACTCTCAATATCAGTCCCTCGACTACAGTTCCCTCGACTCGACTATCGACTCCAATTGTCCTCCCCCTCCCTCACCAACCGTCAATTCTCCTCGGCGAGCAACGGCACCACGCCACCCATCATCCTCCTCAACAACATCCCATAGAACCCAGGCCATCGCCCCTGCCGTCGATTCTCTCCTCTTCAACAGCAACCCCCGCCGTCGTGACCGCCATCACCCTATCACCGTCGTCGAGGACACTGGTACCAGCCATCATCCTCTAAAAATTAGGTAATTTGAGTTAGGGTTTTGTTATTAATTTGAATTTTGGGTGTAGGGATTTTAGGGATTTTAAATTGGAATTTGGGATTTTAGAGTTTTCGCCAATCCTTATCTACTTCTCCAGTAGAGTATAAAATGTTGCCCAATTACAGTTTTGCATCTAAGCTTCTTTTATGCTTTTTGTCCCTTCTTAGGAGCACAAAAGTTACTAATTGCTGTGTAAGTTTGAGAAATCTTGTTGGTTTGCTACTGTTCGTCAAATTAAACTATAAGTATGCTGGCTAACAATTATTTTATATTCTAACGCTGCCTTCATTTGTTCCTCTTTCCGCCGCTAGAGAGCCTAACATAGTGAATTACAATGAATGCATAAATTGTAGTTGCAGAGTTTTGAGCTCAGGATCTGGTGATACCATGTTAAGTTGTGGATTGTGACTTGCAAGAATAGGGTTACCTGTGAATAGAAGAAGAAGAGATAGGGAGAGAATAGGATTGGGGTTAATCAGCAGCTTAGCTCTGGAATTGTATTTGTACATCATATGTAGTGCTTCTACATGAAGCATTTTATTCAGTACCTCACTTTTGTTAATAATACATAGAACTGGTAGTCTTTATGAAATAGAACCTGTTCGTTAGGTATTGTTTGTGAGCACTCAGTTATTGTCATAATATGCTTTGTGCTTGTCATAAGAAATAATTATTGTTTCTCTCTTGCAGGCTTGCAAATCTGTGTTGTGTGCAGTTTGCAATCTGTGCAGTGTAGTTTGCAATCTGTGCAAACTCTGCAAATTTTTTATTATTTTTTTCTTCAAACAAAAAAAAAAAAGGGGACCCGTGGACCAGGCCCGAACCGGCCCTTTTCAACCGGGCCGGGTAAGGTCCGGTTCCTATTTTAGAAACTGTAATCCCCGGCCTGGCCCGGCCCGTGCCCACCCCTAAGGGATGGGACGGGACAGAACGGGATGGGACGGGACGGGATGGGACAGGACGGAAGGGGACGGAACGGGACAGGACAGAACGGAACGGATGATGTAAATATTGAAAAAGATAAGGGGAAATGTTGTCTTAAAATGTTATAAATTTGTGTTCCACGGATGTGGAACAGGTCGTTCCAGGGGGGAGAGGTGGAACGAAAAGTTTTGGAGAAGTGTTCAGAATAGTTCAAGTTTTAAATCCATCTATTTTGGGCCAATTTTGGAACTGATTTGGGTCCAAAATGTGGTTGTGCAGATTTCTAGGTGAATTTACCAAGTCAATTTAGGATTATGTTTCATATTTTATTTCAATTTATTTAGTTTCCTAGTCTTATTATAAGACCTTTTACTAGGAGGATTTTATTTTTAGAGTAGTATAAATAAGTCTTTTGGCAGACCTAGGCTTTTCTTCTACGTATGCAAGATTGGGAGAAGTTTTTGTGCAAAGCTTAGAGATTTTCAGACTTTATTCTACAAGGTGTTTTCATTCTTTTTCTAGTTTAATATAATCATGTTGATTTTAATTATGAGTATGAGTAGCTAATTTTCTTTTGCTAGGGTGAGGCCATGATCCTTAGCAAGAATATGTAACCCTCTTTCTAATTTTCTTATGAATTTATGCCAGCAAGTTTGAATTATTAATCACTGTGCTTTAAAACTATCTATTTGTCTTAGTGATTCGCGACCATTAGGATATTTAGAAAAGTAATTTGATGCAATTTTGGCAGAGGGCTGTCCCTAAAATTGACTAAGGCTTCTTGTGGTTAACATGTGTAGTTACTTAGGATGGATGACACGTCTTAGGAGTTATATGGTTTTTCAAAAGGTTTTCACAAAACTTAATGAGTTTTGCATGTTCACATTCGATTTGGAAGCCACGGACGGGTTGCATGTTAGATATACGTTCTATGATGGGGTTCCAAGTAGGGCATACTTTAGGAAAACCTAACCTTCAAAATATGCATGTGTAATTCATAAGGAATTAGAAGAACTACATAGGTTTGTTAGGATGACGGTGAAACCCTAGTATTTTCTCATTTTGAGTTCTAAAAATTGTTTCCTTGTTCTTTCTCTAAAAATTGCAAACCTTAATTAGCTTTTTTTAGTTAATTTTGTTTTTCTTAATTTAGGTCATTTAATCACTATTTACCCATCTTTGTTTTTAAATAGTTAACTAGGATCATGGTTTCTCATAAATTGTTTTAAATAATCCCAGCGGAAAACGACGTTGCTTGAGTCGTTTATACTACAACAACCTTGTTCTCTTGCAAGTATTTTAAGTGTTTTTTTTATCCCTACTTTTGTAGGTGGTAAAAAACTTATAAATTTCCAATTGGTTTGGTGTTATCCTAGCAAAACAAATCGTATCAAAGCCTAGTTGCTCTTGGGTACCGTCTTGCTAATGATGTCATACAGGCTAGATGAGAATCCTTTTGGAAGCAACTCAGGGTTTACAAGAACTACGATGCAAAATGAAAAGTTTGAAATGGAAAAAATTGATGGCATAAACCATGTGGCAATGTGAGATCAAGAATGTGTTGGCTCAACAAGATCTAGCTGCCACTTTCGAAGATAAGCCAGAAACTATGTTGAAGTCGGAATGAGAGAAATTAAATTTGTGGGCTTGCTCTACAATTCATCTGTGCCTTGTAAAAACTCAGAAGCATTTTGTGATGCGAGAGATATTGGCAAAGTTGTTGTAGCAGAAACTAGAAGATAAGTACATGACGAAGAGTGTAGAGACCCAGCTACACTTGAAGAAAAAGCTTTACCGGTTCTAATGTAGAGAAGGTAAAAAAATGATTAGACATCTTTATTCTTTTAACAAGTTGATTGCTAATTTGATGAATTTAGATGAGGATATTAAGGCCATCTCTAACCCACCCGGCCAAAGGGTCATAGGCAAACAAATAGCCGATTTTGACACAAAAATCGTCTCCAACCGAGGGCTAGGCCAAATGGCTTGTGGGCCCCAACCGACTATACCCCATCCACCAGGCCAGCAGGCTGGCCATAATCAGCCAGCCAACCAACCCGATTCCCAACCCAAATAACAGTTGCTAGCTCAATTGGGCCCTGCAAATGATGACACGTGGTATAAATGTTTCTACCCCACTCTCAATATTACTCTTTCATTTAATAACCAAATTTGTCCACTTAATTACCTACCTGCCATTGCATTAAACTAATGCTTTCCTACCTCCCTCCTCCCGAACCCTCTACACTGCAGAGCAACTCCCATGCTTTACTCCGGTGAATGAATATTTAATTTAACTCAAAATGACAAGTGTGAATAGCCTTGGGTGACTATTTTCACTAAGATACCTTCTTCCCTAAAAATTTTAGTACTAAATGAAACCATGAAATTTGTTATATAACCAATAGAGAACTAAAATACTAACTGTAATTTGGTAGAGATTTTACACATCTTTTTCACCAATTTTTCACATCCTTTTCATTACACATCTTCTTCACCAATTTTTCACATCCTTTTCATTATATAAAGATAAAAAATCCAGAAGCTTATTCATTTAGTGACAAGTGGCACTCAAAATATGTATGAAAACCTTATTTTAATATGGTCGTTTAATTCAATTAACCATATTAATTCAATTAAAATAATAAATTATTGAGGGGGCTAAAAAATAGCCCCTTCGGTTGGAGATAGTTTTTTGTCAAAGGGGCTATGTTTTGGCCTATGGCCCTTTGGCACTCGCTTGGAGATGGTATAAAATATGGTCTGACACTTTTCATTAAAAAATAATTTCTTGCAGGGCTATAGGGCTAAACATGGCCTTTTGGCCCCCTTTCGATTGGAGATGGCCTAAGGATAAAGATAAGGCCTTAATATTGTTGAATTCTTTGCTGGACTCATATGAGCATTTTGTTACCACTATTATGCATGGTAAAGAAACTATGAAATTTGAAGATGTGTCAAATGCCTTGATGAATTATGAAATTAGACATAAAGATAACAATTGTGATAATACCTCTGAGGCTTTGTTTGTTAGAGGTAGATCATCAGATAGGAGATCTTTTTCTAGTAGAAAAAAGTCAGTCTCGACCTAGAGGATATTCCAAAGATAGAAAAATTTTGGAAAATGATGAATGTGCTTATGATTTTTCTAATTTTGCTTTAACCACTTCCTCAGCATTTGATTGTGCTACAAAGTGGGTGTTGGATACGAGTCGTACTTATAATATGACTCTTCACAAAGATTGGTTTTCAAGCTTGAAAGAGTTTGATGGTGGTGTTGCTTTCATTGGAGATGACGATTCTTGTACAACAAAATGGATTGGTACAGTTCGTTCTAAGTTGCATGATGGTACGATTAAAGAGTTGATAGGTGTTCGGTATGTACTGAATTTGAAGAAAAATCTTATTTGTTTGGGCACTTTAGAATCCAAGGGCTTCAGGTTTCATTCAGATGGGGACATATTGAAAGTTACTTATAATGCACTTGTTGTGATGAAAGCTCATCGATGTGGTCATTTGTATTTATTGCAAGGAAGCACTGTGACAGGTGAAGCAACGGTAGTTTCAGAAAATATGGGCACGTATGATTCAGATACTACTAGACTATGGCATATGACATTAGGCCATGTTGGTGAGAGAGCTCTACAAAAACTTGTGAAAAAGGTCTTCTAAAAGGTGCCACGAGCTTGATTTCTGCGAGCATTGTGTCTTGGGGAAGCAAACTAGAGCGACGTTTGAGATTGTAGTACATCAGATAAAGGACATTCTTGATTATGTGCATTTGGATGTTTGGAGTCCTACGAAGACTGGGAGAAAGATTAAAATTTTGAGATCGGATAATGGTAGAGAATACACATCCAACCCTTTCTTTAAAGTTTGCAAAGAGGAAGAGATTATGAGGCATATCAGTGTCTGGGGAACTCCACAACAAAATGGAGTTGCAGAAAGATTGAATTTAACCTTGCTTGAGAAGGTTAGATGCATGTTGTCCCATTTAGGTTTGAGCAAGTTATTTTGGGCAAAGGCAGTTATTTATGCATGTCACATCGTCAACCGGTTACCCTCAGCTGCGGTTCAGGGTAAGACACCAATAGTGGTATGGACTGGAAAACCTTCCTCTAATTATGATTATATTTGTATTTTTGGTTCACCTGCTTATTTTCATGTAATTGAAAATAAACTTGATCTTAGAGCCAAATAGGTCTTTCTTGATTTTAGTAGTGGTGTCAAAGGTTACAAGTTGTGGTGCCTCGAGATGAAGAAACTTGTAATCAACAAAGATGTGATATTTGATTTAGAAAGTATGTTTAGAGACTTTGAGAAGAATGTGAAAAATGCCCAACATGTGGAGCTTGAGAAAGTTGCCTCTAGTACTTCAAATCTTATTTCCACTGATGTGAAGCCACTTCAAGTGAAGAAGTGGAAGACCAAGAGGATGTTGAAGACTCTTTTCAAGGCGAAGAGAAAGTTTCACCTCAAGGGTCTATTTCCAAGAACAAAGGAAAGAGAAATATTACCAAGCTCGGTTTAGTGATTATGTTGCTTTTTCTCTTCCTATTATCACTGATGAGATTCCATCCAATTTTGAGGAAGCCATTGAGAGTAAAGAAAAGTAAAAGTGGTGCAATGCCATGGGTAACGAGATGAATTCTCTCTCGAAGAACAAGGCTTGGGAGTTACCTAAATTGCCCAAGGGTAAGAAAGCTATCATTTGCAAATGGGTGTATGCCAAGAAGGAAGGTGTTGATGAAAAAATACAGTGTGAGATTCAAAGCAAGATTAGTTGCCAAAGGGTATGCACAAAAGGAGGGCATTGACTACAATGAAATATTTTCTCTGGTTGTGAATGACTCCTCAATATGTATTATGTTAGCTCTTGTGGCACAATACGATCTTGAGCTTCTACAACTTTATGTGAAGACGGCTTTCCTACATGGTGAATTGAATGAAGAGATCCATATGTGTCAACCGGATGGGTACAAAGTGAAAGGGAAGGATAATTTGTTTTGCAAGTTGAAGAAATCACTTTATAATTTGAAGCAATCTCCAAGACATTGGTTTTTTAGGTTTGATAAATTTATGAGAGGCCAAAATTCTAGAAGTCAATATGATCACTGTGTGTACTTCAAGAAGTTTCAAGATGGATCCTTCATTTATTTGTTGATATATGTTGATTATATGTTATTGCCTCAAAGAATATTGAAGAGATTGAGAAATTGAAGAAGCAAATGAAAAATGAGTTCGAGATGAAGAATCTTGGTGAAGAGAAGAAGATCATTGGCACGAAGATCACTAAAGATGGAGAAAAAGGTTTAGTGTGCTTTAATCAAAAACAATACCTTGAGAAGTTGATCCGAAAATTTGGAATTCATGATTCAACCGAACCGGTTAGTACCCCTTTGGCTCCTTATTTTAAATTGAGTTCTCTACAATGTCCTAAAATTGATAAAGAGAAGCTGCAAATGAAAAGTATACCATATACAAATTTGGTTGGTAGTTTGATGTACATAATAGTATTATCTAGACCGATTATTACTTATGTAGTTGGTATTGTGAGTCGATATATGCAATCCTGGTAAAGAGCATTGGCATGAAGCTAAGTGAATATTGAGGTATCTTTATAGTACTTGAGATGTTGGTTTATGTTTTGAGTGGGATGACTTTGGTATTGGTAACTTTGCAGTTGGTTATGTTGATTCCGATTATGCAGGTGACTTGGATAAAAGAAAGTCTACTACAGGCTCTGTGTTTACTATGGCTAAATGGCCAGTTTGTTGAAGGTCCATTTTGCAGGCGTCTGTTGCCTTGTCCACTACAAAGGCTGAATATATGGTAGTTGTTGAAGCTATAAAAGAAGCCATTTGGATGCATGGACTTATCAGAGATTTGGGAGTTTATCAGAAACAGGTGGAGGTCCATTGTGATAGTCAAAGTGCCATTCACTATGCGAGGACTAAGTACATAGATGTGCGTTATCACTATGTGCGTGAAGTTGTTGATGAAGGGGAGATCATTCTCTAGAAGATTCTGACTAAAAACAATCTCGCTAATATGTTGACTAAGGTTGTTGGTATAGCCAAGTGTTTTCATTGGTTGAACTTGACTCATATTTTGCCTATATAAAGAAGGTGTTGAGCAATAGGAGTTTTGGAGCATTTTGGCTCAACATGAGTTATTCTCTTTCTACTTTCGTGAGTGGTTTTATGTTGGCTTGACTCGTCATGGCGCTTTTGGAATTTGACCAGGGTGCAAGAATAGTGATTATTAGGGGCGGATATAAGGATTTGTCCCTATTAATATTTATTAGGAGTATAAATATAGACACTATTAATTGTAATAAAGGCGAAACAATAACTACCGCTATTAATGTTACTATTTTTAGGGGCAAAAAAACCACGTCTACAAAATTTGTTTATTAGTAAATGAGCCTATATATATATATATATATATATATATTAACTTATTCAGTTTTTTTAATTTAATAGTTTACATTAGGAGCATTTATTTTCTTATATTTATATATTTATTTTAATTATTAATCAAAATAAATAAGACAGTTATCAAAATTCTAATTCTAGGATAATTAACACGCACATTCCTCATATTTCTATCTTGATCTTCTTTACGGTACAAACTCTTCATCTCCATTTTCATTGTTCCTTCATATTCTTCTCCTCATCTCCATTTTCTTGTTGATCATACCTCTCCATTTGTTTTGTTTCTTCATATTCGTCTTCTCATCTCCATTTTTCTTGCTCCATATTCTTCTCATCTCCATTTTTCTTGGCCCTTCATATTTTTATCCTTCTTCTTCACTTTTTTTTTTTTTTTTTGGATTTGATATTGTTTTCTCTTCATCTATATTTTTCTTAATTTTCTACCGTTCAATATTCCCTTTGATGAGTCTAAGATAGCGAAAGAGTGATTTAAAAATGTTTGTAGCAAAGAAAAAAAAATTAGCTTTATTTAGTTTGATTGAATTTTTTGTTTTTCTCCCAAACTGTTTTTTTGTACGTAAATTGGATGATGGGGTGTGAAAAATTTGAAGTGAAATTCGTTAGGTTTGTTCTTCATACATTTTTTTTCTTTTTTATTTTTGTATAATATTAGGTGTGTTATCCAAATGATGAATTACATGATAAACCCCGATTGGCTTAGTTTAGGTTTGATTTTTTTGTCTATTTTGCAAGTTTTGTTTTCTCAATGTTTTGTTAAGGGGTTTGTACATAATTTGATTGTTTTACGTAATTTTTCTATTCTTTTCATGGTTGTGAGTTCTACATAATTTGATTGTTTTGTTTCTTATGTCTTTAAAAATAGTGTTACTCTAATTTACTTTTACCTTCCGTGGTGTATCTACAAGATGGATCATGGAAGACATATGCTTTTAACTTCGAATCATTTCGGTGTTTGGGATGCAAAAGATTGATTAGACATATAAATTTTTTTTTAGACTACCATTTGTATCTACTGTTTAAACTTCTTCATGATACAATACCACTTGTATTATCAATTGAAGTATGAATCATTTTAATATTAATTTTTTTGTTAACAGTTTATTTTTTCATCTAGGGTGGTGGTGGAAAATAAAAATAATCGTAAATATATTGACCCCAAAATATGAGAATACAATCAAATAATTCATGGGAGATTGAAAATCTTGTTCAATTAATACAATTCCCAAAATGCAATAATAATAAATATAAATGTATTAAATGTCTATAATAAAGCAGGGGCCTTAATAATCGCTCCTAATACTTTAAACATCCGCACTTAATATTGTTTGCACATCAGACTTGCCTACGTGGCAACAAAACTATTAGGGGCGGATATAAGTGCTTATTAATTTGTATCTGTTTATAAATAGCAACGCTCTTTTTAGGTGCAATTCCAATATCCGCCACTCCTAACCATTAGATGTGGAAATCCTCAATGTTTGCCCCTATTTCTAAGGGAATTTTAACGAAAAGTTTCCGGTACCGTTCACTTTAACGAAAAATCACATTTTTACACTAAAAAGTCAATCCTGGTACTATTCACTTTACCCTTTATTTTTTCCTTATCGCTAAAAATAAAAGTTTTCAAATCATTTTTATTAGCTTTCCTTATTTCTAATTAATAGATACAAATGTATTGGCCTCTACTTGTTAATAGTTTTGTAGTGTTTATTGAATTTGTGGCCAATTTTCATTGAGCCTTTAGTTGTTCTCACCAGCCCAGTGGATGGGACTTTGTTATTTTGCCCATGTGAAAGCCACGTGATGTGGCTAGGTTTAATTAGGGCAGCTGCTGCCCTTTTGTTCAAGCAGCAGCAAAGAAGAGAAAAAAGGTGCCGTAGCCCCATTTTGAAGAGAGGTAGAAAGGTGATCTTTCTTTCTTTGTTAGCACTCACTCTAAAATTGTAGTTTGTGTATTAGCTCTAAGCTTTGTATAGAGAGAAAATTAATCATTATATTTCCTTCTCTATCTTGGTGTCTTTTCTATTTCGTTCTTGCATTTCATTTGATAATTTTCTGTGAATTAGCTTGAGTTGATTTTCAATTAGTTTGGTGCTATCCTAGCACAACAATATATAGCTATAACTAGCTACAAGCCACAACCTTCATTTGAACACGACATCGACATCGACAAGCCACAACCTTCAAGAGTGGAGAAGATTAGAACCACGATCACAGAGCAGCAATACACAGTGGCAGTGAAGCTATTTCATGCTTAAAACAAGCCCGTCCTGGAAAGTGTTGAATTCATGTGTGTTAATCTGCAGTTGGTATCAGGTATTTCTGGAAATTGACAAGGAACAAGAAGTAGGAATTTTAGAGGAATGTGTAGTGCTCTGTTAGCAACAAGCACAGATATTTTCATTAAATATCAACGCATTTAGCTTTTCTCTTACAAGCTACTCTAGATCAATATCAGCCCTTGATTTACAAAAAAATAATCTAAAGCATACACTTGTCCTATAAGACTAAGCATACACTTAACTGTTGGTTCCTTCCTTCTCAACCATTAGATCAAAACCAAATTCTATTTAATTCCAACACTCCCCTTTAAATGAATCCTGGTTTTGATCCCAAGCATTCCTCTGAGATAGACAAATCTTTCCTTTGGTAGAGCTTTGGTGAAGATGTCTGCCATTTGATCCTGTGATTTGTAGTAGATCAGTTCAATGGTATTCTCCTGCAAAGCTTCCCTTATGAAGTGAAACTTCCTTTTGATATGCTTGGTTTTCTGATGAAAAATAGGATTTTTGGTCATAGCTATTGCTGATGTGTTGTCACACATAAGTGGTGTAGCATCCACTTGCATTTCACCAAAATCCTTCAACACAAACCTCAACCATATTGTTTGGGAGGTAGCCATTGCAGCACTCACATACTCTGCCTCAGCCGTAGACAGTGCAACACTTTGTTGCTTGACAGAGGCCCAAGAAAATATCCCAGAACCAAATGTAAATGCATATCCAGAGGTACTTCTCATGTCATCTTCGCTGCCACCCCAATCACTGTCACAGAAGCCTACCAGAATTGCTTCTTCTCCCTTTTCATACTTGATTCCATAGTCCAAGGTCCCAGAGATATACCTAAGTACTCTCTTGGCAGTTCCCATGTGAATTCTTGTGGGATTATGCATGAACCTTGATAAGAGACTAGCTGCATACATAATGTCAGGCCTTGTGGCAGTCAAATAGAGCAGACTTCCAACCATTTTCCTGTATAAGCTTTTATCAGCAGGTTCAGAACCATCCACTTTAGAAAGTTTTTCATTTGTGATCAATGGCGTTGCCACAGATTTACATCCTTCCAGATTGAATCTTTCAAGCAATGATTGTGCATACTTCTGTTGATGTATGAAAATCCCAGTAACATCTTGTATTACTCCAATTCCCAAGAAGTGATGCAACAAACCAAGATCCGTCATCTCATATTGTCTCATCATATCCCTTCTGAATTCTTCAATCATTTCTTCACAATTACCAGTAAAGACCACATCATCAACATATATAGACACAATAAGTATCTCAGAGTTCTCACCAGATTTTGTATACAACGTAGCTTCACTAGGGCTTTTGTTAAATCCACTCTTGCTGAAATAAGAGTCTATCTCACTGTACCAAGCCCTGGGGGCTTGTTTGAGTCCATACAGTGCTTTGTTTAACTTGTACACCTTCTCTTCTTCATTTGGAACTTCAAATCCTTGTGGTTGATCCACATACACTTCTTCCTCCAGAGTGCCATTTAGAAAGGCTGATTTAACATCTAACTGGTGAAGTTTCCATCCCTTTTGGGCAGCAAGAGCAATCAAGGTTCTAATGGTATCTAACCTTGCCACTGGGGCAAAGGTTTCATTGAAATCTACCCTAGGTTGTTGTGAGTAGCCTTTGGCAACCAATCCTGCTTTGTTCTTCTGTATTGATCCATCCAAATTCAGTTTGGTCTTGTAGATCCATTTCACACCTATCACAGGTTTATCACTTGGTCTATTTACCAATTTCCAAGTAGAGTTTTTCTCAATCATGGCAATTTCTTCACTCATTGCTTTCTGCCAAGACTGATTCTTCTTAACTTCTTCAAAACTCTCTGGTTCAACAACACGGTAGTTACATACTGCATAGATCTCATCTAAACTCCTCATTCTCAATGGAGTTGTTTCTGGGGAGGAAACCTGCAATTCTTATCCTTCTGCATTTGAAGTGGAGGACTGAGATCCTTGTGTTGGGGTTGAAAAATCATTTTGACTTCCATCCTGTATAACAAGCTCATTCTCATTCTGCACATCAGCTTGTGATTCTTCCATTGTTAGTGGAAATGAGATGGTGTCAATGTTATTGGTTTCCCAATTCCATGCTTCATTCTCCTTGAACACCACATCTCTTGAGATAATCACTTTATGTGACTCAATATTGTAGAGCCTATAGCCCTTTTCATAGCTTCCATAGCCTACGAGAACACACTTGATGTTATTGATTTCAAGCTTGTGTCTTAATTTTGATGGTACTTGTGCATAGCAGATTGATCCGAACACCTTCAAGTGCTTCACACTTGGTTTTCTGCCACTAAATGCCTCAAAAGGTGTTTTCTTCTCAAGTGCTTTAGTTGGACACCTGTTTATGAGATACACAGATGTATTGACAGCCTCACCCCAAAAAGAAAGTGGCATCTTCTTATCATGTAGCATTGACTTGGTCATTTCAACCACAGTCCTGTTCTTCCTCTCAGCTACACCATTCTGTTGTGGTGTATAGGCCATTGTCAATTGCTTCTGTAATCCTGCTCCTTCACAGAATTCTTGAAACTCAAGTGAAGTGAACTCACCACCTCTGTCACTTCTTAACCTTTTGATCTTGAGACCACTCTGAAGTTCTACCATCACCTTGAATTTCTTGAAGATTGTAAAGACTTCACTCTTGTTTCTCATAACGTATACCCAAACCATCCTGGTGCAGTCATCAATGAATAACAGAAAGTATCTGTTCCCACTGAGTGTAGGTGTCTTCATTGGACCACACACATTTGTGTGTATGAGTTCTAGAGGTTGGCTTGCTCTCCATACATTTCCAGTTTCAAAAGAGTCCCTGTGATGCTTCCCTAATATGCAACCTTCACAAGGTTCTTTAGTCTCTTGTAACTCAGGAAGACCAGTCACCATTTGTAATTTCTCCAATCTCTTTAAACTGTGAAAGTTGAGATGTCCAAACCTCTTGTGCCATAACCAAGAGTTTTCTGCAACACTTGCTTTTAAAGCAATTGAGTCTTTGTAATCTAGCATAAGTGGAAAACTTTTGTTTACTGTCATGCCAACTCGTGTTACCAAGTTTTGGAGGCTTCTGTCATCAAAGATCTCCACCATATTGTCTCCAAAAAGTAAGAAATAACCATGAGCAATCATCTGTCCCACACTAAGGAGATTCTCATCAAGACCTGGTACAAGTATTACATCCTTGATGAATCTTCTTCCACCTTTTGTCTCTAGAACAAGAGTTCAAGAGTTCCTTTTCCAGTAGCTTCCACAAGTTGTCCATTCCCCATTTTAACTCTGCAATTGAAGCTTCTGTCAATGTTGATTAACAAGGATTCATATGCAGTCATATGATTACTGCATCCACTGTCAATATACCAGATTCCTCTCTTATTTTCAGTTCTTGCAACACTACAAGCATAAAAGACATTTACTTCCTCTTCTTCTGCTTTATGTGCATAGTTGACAGCTTGGTTTCTTCTTGGATTACAATCTTTTGCTAGATGGCCAAACCTGTCACACTTGGTGCATTTGGGTTTTCCCTCGAACTAGCAAACACCATAGTGTAATTTGTCACAGATTTTACACTTAGTTTTGGTAGAATCACAGCTAGTTTCTGATTTTGATTGTGGAGTATGGTTGTTGTCCCATTTCTTCCCTTTTCCTTTCCAGAATTTCTTTTGATTTGAGTTGTTCCTGTGAGCCTTGTAACTGCTATCTCCCTCAGTCACACTTAGGCTAGCAAAAGCCTTTTCAACTGAGCTTTCAGAGTGCATGTTTAACCTCTGCTCATAGCCTTTTAATGTACCAATCACTTCCTGAACCTCAATGGAGTCAAGGTCCTTAGTTTCTTCTATAATAGATGCGATGGAATCATAGGATTTAGGCAAGCTAATAAGTATCTTCTGCACTAATCTTTGGTTTGGCAGTTCTTCACAAAGAGTTTTCATTTGATTCACAATGTCAGTTAATCTTGATAAATAAATAGATAGAGCTTCACCATCATTCATCCTAGTGTACTCAAAATCTCTCCTTAAACATTGTAGTTTGACAGTTCTAACCTTTTTATCACCACGAAATTCTTGTTGAAGAATATCCCACGCAGTCTTGGATGTTTCAAAATTTGAGATTCGAGGAAATATCTCATCAGACACTGCCCCTTGAATGATACCAAGAGCTTTTACATCTCTGGTTTCATTAACCTTCATTGATATCTTCTTCACAGACTGTTGATCTTCATCGCTAGGATCATCTTCAGTTTCTGCGATTTCAAAACCCTTGTCCACCAAATTCCAGAGATCATGTGATTTGAATATGGTCTTCATCTTGATGGACCAAAAATCGTAGTTGGACCCATTAAAGATAGGAGCCCTCAGATCTCCTCCACTGCTCGAAGTAGCCATGTGAGACTTTGTAAGAACAGATGAGGTTTTTCAAAATCTGGGTTTGTTTTTCCCCCTTTTCTTTTCAGAGATACGAAGCACACAAAAACGCCCAGTCCTGAAATTGATCAGAACCTAAGCTCTGAGGCCATGTTGAATTCCTGTGTGTTAATCTGCAGTTGGTATCAGGTATTTCTGGAAATTGACAAGGAACAAGAAGTAGGAATTTTAGAGGAATGTGTAGTGCTCTGTTAGCAACAAGCACAGATATTTTCATTAAATATCAACACATTTAGCTTTTCTCTTACAAGCTACTCTAGAGCAATATCGGCCCTTGATTTACAAAAAATAATCTAAAGCATACACTTAACTGTTGGTTCCTTCCTTCTCAACCATTAGATCAAAACCAAATTCTATTTAATTCCAACAGAAAGTCTGCATGGCAAGCCCCATGCTTAGCACCCTCCCAATTCTTCCATTGTTTCCCCGCTTTTCACAAACTTTTGCTTAACCATTTGTACCTCTGCAAAGAGATCGAAAATTTGAAAACATAATCATAAATGTTAAGGTTAAGCCTCTAAACCATAAAATCTTGAGTGTTGCTCATGAATATAACAATGATCAACTAATATTAGCATAACCGAACTCCTCTCTCCATTTATTTTCTCTTATCAAGCTAGAAACATAAAATGCGTGCAGACTAGAATCTAGATCATCGATTAGGCCAATTCTTATAGAAATGTGTGTTCGGACTCACAATTTGACAACATAAATCTGATAAAAGATCGTAATATATTCCTTTATTTAGTGCGATTAAGGACTAACCGTAGGAGCAAAGAAGGAGAAAGTAAAGGCAGAGGAAAGCAACCAAGGTGGTGAAGTTACAAAAGGAATTGACCATACTTGTGAACTAGATAGCTAGTGTGAGTGAAGAGCAAAAGATGATCAGGGTTTGGATTTATAGCAGGTAAAAATGACTACTGAGCAATGTGGACATAGTGGGTATGTGTAATTTGCTCAAGAAACATGATAAAGCAAGCAACCAAAACCAATGAAAGATGATAAAGCAACCAAAACCAAAGTGGAGAGAGATAGAATTAAGGACAAATCTGCCAATATCATCAGAAGTCTTCGTAGCTTTTAAATAAATAATCAAATGAGACTGTCAATGTGCATCATTTTAGATGTGCATAGTAGGGCATCAATTCTGGTGAAATTGGGAGGCCTTGTTGAGCTAAGTTGGGTTTTGATGACATTTATATCATTTGAGTGAAGCATCACATATACCGTCGAGATTTTACTTAAAAACAATTACAATGTCTCTAAACCATTCTAACCTAGAGAAAGGAGAAAAAAAGTTTGTTTATATACTTTACAAAGATATCTAGAATTGAATAGAAGAACAATACAAGAAGAATATGCTTCTTGGTTCATGATCTCTTCTAGCTAGCTAAGAGATGTCGCGTTGAATTTCATGTGGGCTTTCATGGGTGTCTAGAGAACTTTTATGGGTGTAAAAAAAAGGAGTCAAGAAAGGCTTCGTTGTCGAACCAACTAGTACGTACAGAAAGTGGAAGATCCTTCCTCCTAAAATGTTGAGATGAATTTTAATGGAGCGATGAAAATCTGAGACGTAAAAAACACATTTGCATCTTTCATAATAAGTAATATTGTCCTTGTAGATTGGCACGAATTTCACTTAAGTCCCTCCCATATGCTATCATACAACATATGTTGACTGAGACATGACTTATGTGAATCCCTTTTTGCTTCTACACAACATGTTTATCTAGGTTTCTTAATCTTTTTTATTTATTCACTTCCAAAATTATGATTTTTTTTCTTGAACTATATGCTTATGGACCAAAAATATAATTTAGCTTAGAGATCATTGGGCTATTGAATAGTTTGTGGTAGGCTACAAACCTAGACACCAAAGAACAAGGCCACCATGGCCTTGTGAAAGAAAATGGAGAACAAAAGTAGGTTGACGTCAAAGTTTAATGTATAGAGCAAATAGCAAATTCAATTTTAGAAAACCATTTAGAGCTCGTTTGGAAGTGTTTTTAAAATGACTGGAAGTGTTTTTAAAATGATTGAAAGTGTTTTTAAAGAAAATGTTTATGGGTTCCAAAGCACTTAAAGTACTTCTTGCAAAAGCACCAGTTATGTGCTTCTTGTAGGAAGCAATTCAAATACTTTTTCAAGATTCACTTACATTTTTACTAAAGAGTGGTTCAAAAAATAAACGAGCTTTTGGCTAGCTGGGAGATTTTTGAATCTCAATTATCAGTATCATCCATATTATTTTGAATGTTAGGTGTTACGTCAATTCCAGCGAACACCGTAGTTGAAGTCGATGATATAACTTGTACTTATGAATGTTTTCCATGCTAATGATTGTGTCTTTGTAAGTAATGACTACCTTATGTTCATCAAATTTAAACCCCCAAAAAGCTCTTTCTTCAAAATTGACTCGAAAAAAGAAGCATGGACATATCCAAATTTTCAAATCTGAATCTTGTTTTCGTTTGGCTCGCTTTTCATAAATAAATGTATAAAGAAATACCTTTTTTTAGACATGCTTATCATTAGATGCATGGTTCCCACCCATCGGCTCTCCCTTCGTTTTGTATATGCCAATAATATTGATTTTTAGTATAACTTAGCTTAAGGGAAGATCAAGATCTAGGCATATACCAAGGGTTTCAAAGAAGTTATTAATTCTTTTTATATACAATAATATATTTACATTAAAAGTGAATGGTATCAAACCCGTCATTTATAATATTTGGTCAAAGCAATTTCACTTACAAGTGAAGATGAATTTCACTAAACTATATTATTAAATAAATAAAAATCATATTTTAAAGTTACATGAGGTCCACTTAGACCCGGCAGTTTCTAACACGACACAAAAATAACGGGTTTCGGGTCAACACGATAACTTATCGGGTCATTATCGGGTGACCCGTTATTAACAGGTTCTTAACAGGTATACACGCGGGTAACACGTGGATAACCCGTTAAGAAATTTTTTTTTGATAATTTTAAAGTTTAATTACTAAAAGATTTATCGTAAAATACAATAGCCATATTAATATATACAATATATTCTATATTAAATGTATAGTTTTGTATTATTATTCTATATAAGTTAAAAAATAAAGTTTTTGTCATTATTTATTTTTATTATGAGAGTTCCTTATTATCATTACTAGGATAAATTTTACTTAATATGTTGTTGTCCACAATTAAAATAAACTAGTATAGTATTTGTACAGGCAAGAACTAAGAAGACATACATATAAGTATGAAAAATGTGAAAGAATATATAAACACTCGTGATTTATCATTATTCCTCCACGAGTAGATAATGGTTACACTTACATTATCGTTTAGATTTTTAAAATCCTCCATACCCTCATGAATAATATTTTTTATTTGAGGGAAAAATTAATAAAATTAATAATAATTATTGTAGAAGTGTAAAAAATGTAAAATACATATACAATCACTCATAGTGACAAACTTTACAACTTTCATGAAGAGGCCAGCTTCGAAATCCAACATTATAATCCATAAACCTTAAATTTATATTTAACCGTCGATTGTCATTTATGCTTTATTCTTCTTACTGAATTTAATTTTTTAAATTTTCTTTTTTGAAAACAAGATCATCTGGCGGATGTAAGAAGATGAACGGTTCTGATCTTTGATATCATGTTTCGATATTTACGGTTAACTGAAATATGAGTCGATGCCATATAGTTTGTAGAAACTTTATAAACATCAAGCAATATTTTCACTAACCGTAAAACTCTGAATATAATATCAATTATCCAAACTATTCATCTTCCTACATCCTCTAATAGATCATGTTTTCAAAAAAGAAAATCTAAAACAAACAAAATTTGATGAGAACAATGAAGCGTAAATGTAAACAAAAGTCAACCGATCTATGATTTATATGATTATAGTGGCGAATTTTGAAGTTAAGCTCTTCATGAAAGTTGTAAAGCTTGTCATTACGAGCGTTTATATATTTTTCTATATTTTTTTGCACTTCTACATTATTTAAAAAACTATTAAAGACTTTAGGTGAGCGAAAATATACTTAAAAGAAAATTGCGTTTTTATGTTTTGGATGTGATAATATGGTTTGTTTATACTTATTTAGTATTATATTTTTCATTTGATTATTTATTGGTTTAAAATATATTTTTCTTAATGGGTAACGGGTCGGGTCATATTACCTGTTAATATTATCGGGTCGATTTCAGGTCGAGTCATTTTACCGGTTTATTTTAACGGGTGTTACACGACACGACCCGTTAAGATATCGGATATGACACGAAAACGACACGAATGCCAGGTCTAGGTCCACTACCATGCACACAAAATGGAGAAAATGTGGTAGTAGGATTGATCTAAATTTTCCAATTTATTTTTAAAAAATTGCAAAACGATTATTCTATTTTTTTTTATGTCAAATTATGCTGGCAACGATGTAAATGTAAATTGGGTTTTTATTTTTTGTTTTTTTTGAGGGAGGGATAACATGAACAGCACATGGGTTTGGGATGCAATAGACAAAGCTACCGAGTTTATCCGAATACAAATTCTGAGATACTACGTTCAGTGAAACATGTTTTGCTCATGTTTAACGCCAACATAACTCTATAACTACACGATTCCAGCTTGGCATTTGGAAATCTTTGCCTTCTCACTCCTAATTTACTTTCGTATATAAACTTGAAATACATAGTTGATTCATTTTCCGACGACTGCAGCTTAAACTTTTAGAGATACTAATTCTTTAACATCTATTACTCTGGCGATTGCAAGTATAATTATGTAGTATGACATTATTATGATAAGTGGTTGAGTAACATGTAGCTAGTACGAGGGATCAATTGGGATGGAACGAAGTTGGACTATGTAACTAGGGTAACGTTGATTGTATATATGATTGTACACGTACGTAAGATGGTTATTATGTATTTGCAATTTTACTAATAACCTAAGCAATGTTTTGTACATGAATGACCATGAGCTCCACATATTCATGTACAAAAAGAGCATGCTCATCCGTTATTCCTCAGTAACTCAATGGTGGAGTAGTTGACTATTAATTGATTGGTCGTATGTTCAAATCCATCCGATACAGCTACAACATGTCCCTTTTTACTGTGATTGTTCGGCAGACATGGTCCAATCCCAATATTTGTTACCAGAGTAATTTCAAAACTAGAAAAAATTAGAAATATTATTTAACAGGTTGGAGAAGGTACTAGTGGAGTACTGTAGATGATGGCATATGTGCTTGCTTATAAGGACAAAGGTATTATGTAAATATATATGAAGGGATAACATGCAAGAACGTGAGAACTTAGATTGTCTACAAAACAGAAGATCTTGTCTACAAAACAGAAGATCTTTGCTGTACCTTGGATATTATCTAGATATACAAAAGGGAGCCTTTATTTTAGCATGAGACCAATTTACAATCCAGAAGAAGAAACTATATATACATTGTAAAACATTTATACCACATACTTTGATTAAGCTATTCAAATCACAACCAAGCAATAAACAAAACTCGAACCAATAAAAGCTTGCTGCATACTGACCTGAAGAACTTGCACCAGATGAAGCCATGAATGCAGAAAACCAAAACTTGCAAACTGTAATTCTTCTCCTCTCTGTCAGATTGCCATTTGCTCAAAACTAAGAATAAGGCTTAGTTCTAATATGTATGTATATGTATATAACCCTTCTTATGTTATAATAAGGATTCCCTATAGGAAACTGCTTGTCTTTCTATATCAGTTTTAACATGAAACTAACTCCTTCATTGACAAGGAGTAGTTCATCAATTCTTATAAAGTTTTCTTATACTAATTGGACTCCAATACCAATGCCAAAACACCATGTCTCATGTTCATATTCTTACATTCTCCCACTTGAACATAAGACCTATTTCAGACATGATATCACCAATCTTAAGAAGTGATCACATAACCCTAATCAAGAATTAAACATCATGACCAATGTTCCTCTACATTTCAAAATATTGAAACCAAGAATTATAATCCTCACAACAAAATGTCTGTATTAATTCAAAGCTCACATGTACCCAATCTGCAAATATAACTCATGATCAAACACTAAATTGCTCCCACTTTTCAAAAGATCCATGTATCACAAAAGAGAGCAAATCAGCCAATGCTAATTAAAAGAACAATTCACAATGATCTACTTTAAACAGACAAACTGTTTACAAAGCATCAAAAGAATCCAATCTTAAAATTCAAACTATCATTCGAAACTGCAAAACTTCACAAATGAAGTATTGAGCTCCAACACAAAGATATTTATTGAAACACAAAACAAAACTACCAAGGCTAGCTAAAACCAAAAAATAATTTAACCTCAACACCATCCGAATTGCTTTAGCCGTTCCAGAACTTTTAATCCTTGCAGCAGCAATTCTCAGCTGTTGATAAGATTAGTGACTACTCCCACTGATCAAAACTTTCAAGCACCCCCATTCGAGCAACATGTAACTTAAACTCTCCAATAGGTAAAGCTTTAGTTAGAGGATCAGCCAGCATCTGAGTTGTCCTAATATGTTGTACCTCGATCACTCCTTTCTTAACCTATTCTCGGACTTTGAGAAATTTTACATCCATGAGCCTAGAAGCTGAAGTTCTTCTATTATTCTTTGCAAAGAACACAACTGAGTTATTATCACAATACATTCGCATAGGTCTCTGTACTGAATTTATGATCTTTAAGTCTGACATAAAATTTCTCAACCAAGTAGCTTGCTTTATTCCTTCAAAACAGGCCACAAACTCAGCCTCCATAATCGAAGTGGCAATAACAGTTTGCTTTGCACTCTTCCAAGAAACTGCACCACCATTTAGCACGAAGATATAACCACCTGTTGACTTCCTATCATCCACATCACCAGCCAAATCCGAATCTGTATACCTTTCAAGTTCCAAAGAATCACATCTGCCATAAACCAACATGAAACTTTTAGTCCTTTGCAAATATCTCAGAACTTTCTTTGCAGCTATCCAATGTGCATCTCCTAGATTTGCTTGAAACCTTCCCAGCATGCCTACAATATAAGTAAATATCTGCCCGTGTACAA
Source organism: Cotoneaster glaucophyllus (assembly GCA_036320875.1). Classification (NCBI taxonomy): domain Eukaryota; kingdom Viridiplantae; phylum Streptophyta; class Magnoliopsida; order Rosales; family Rosaceae; genus Cotoneaster; species Cotoneaster glaucophyllus. Next base: position 22,060,445 of record CM070063.1, read on the forward strand.
ATTGTTGCATACATGAGTCTTCCCACCAGAGAAGCATAAGGTTTAGATTGCATTTTCTTAGTCTCCAAGTCGGTCTTCGGACATTGATTCCTCGAAAACTTATCTCCCTTGTTGACTGGAACATGACCACAGTTACAACTTTCCATATTAAATTGAAGCAACACTCTGCCAATGTAACCATTTTGTGATAAACCAAGCAATCTCCTTTATCACAAATGATTTCAATTCCCAACACATAGTGTGCCTCTCCTAGATTAGATCCTTCATATCAAAAATCTCACTGAGCATCTTTTTAGTACTTTGTAACAACTAAGGACAAGAACTTGCTAAAAGGATATCATCAACATAAATTACCAAAAGGATAAACTGTGAACCTAGAAACTTAATGTAAATGCAATCATCCAATTTGTTTTCTTCAAATCCCTGAGAAGAAACAATCTAATCAAATTTCAAATACCACTATCAAGAAGCTTGCTTCAACCCATATATGGACTTATTGAGCTTGCAAACCATATTTTCCTTCCCCCTTTCAACAAATCCAGTTTGTTGTTTCATGTAAATACACTCTTCTAAGTCTCCATTAAGAAAAGCAGTTTTCACTTCCATTTGATGCAACTCCAAGTCAAAATAAGCAACCAAAGACATGACAACTCTCATGGAATCTTTAGAGGACACTAGAGAAAAAGTATCATTATAATCAATACCTTATCTCTGAGTAAAACCATTTGCAACTAACCGGGCTTTATATCTCTCAATTCGACCAAGAGCATCTCTTTTGGTTTTATACACCCACTTGCAACCTATAGGCTTAATTTAAGAACTAGACTCCATAAGTGTCCAAACATTGATTTTGAACATTGAATCTAGCTCATCCTTCATTGCATTCTGCCATAAAATCGATTGAGAACTTTCCATGGCCTAAGTGTATGAAAGGGGATCATCAACATCACTCATATCAAATTTTGTTTCTTGTAAATAAACATGATCACTGGCAGCTGTTGATTTTCGAACCCTTGTTGATTTTCTTGGCTGAAATTGAGGTAATACTTCATTTCTCACTTGTGTTTCTATAACATTATTTGAAGGTGTTGCAGAGGGATCAATTTCCATAATGTTACTAGTATCAGAATCCAAATCTGCAGCCATATCGTCTATTTTGGTTGACATGGAAGTAGGAAATAACAAGACTTGATTGAAACCAACATTTGTAGTGTCTCCAGAAATCTGTTCTATCTCTTCAAAAACGAAATGTTCTCTTGACAGGTCTGATACATCTTGATCTTCCAAGAAAAATGCATTATGTGTTTCTTGAATTCGAGTGTGGCCCTGAGGAATGTAGAATCTATACCCTTTTGATTTGCCAGGATAACCAATGAAATAACAAGACTGTGTTCTCAGATCTAGCTTTCTCTCATTAGGATTGTAAAATCTAGCTTCAGCTTTGCACCCCCAAACAAGAAAATACCCAAAACTTGGTGCTCTTCCATGCCATAACTCAAAAGGAGTTGAAGAAACTAAGAGCCTGTTTGGTACTATACTTGAATCCAACTTTTTAAACTCAAAAACAATTTTTAAGTTTTAGGCCTTAAAAACTTGTTTGGTTGGACTATTTTCAAAAACTGAACTCAAGACCAACTCAAAAATATAGTCTATTCTTTAGAAACACAAAAAGTGAGTTTTTAGAGTTTTTAAACTTAAGCTCATTCATTTCTTTTCTCTCCCTCCTCCCCTCTCACTCCAAATCTTTCTCTCTCTTTTATTCTTTCTCTCTCGCTCTTCTCTTTCTTTTTCTTTTTTTTACCTTTTTCGTCTCTCCTCCAATCCGCTCTCTTCATTCTCTCGGTTCTTTTTCTCACTCCTCTTCCTCTCTATCTCCTCCGATCATCTCACTTCTTTCTCTTTCCTCCAATCATCTCTTTCTTTCCTCATCTATCCTCTTTCTCTCTCAACCCCCTCTTTTTTGATCTCTTTGTCCAGTTTAAGTTGTAAGATTTAGAATTTTTAAATCGCATACCAGACAAGGTTTTGAGCCTAAAGAAAATTGTTTTCAAGAAAAATTCTTAAGAAATGTTTTGAGAAATTATAATTTTTTTTAAATAGGATACCAAACAAACCCTAATTTACTTGGAACTCTATTCAGGATATAATTTGCAGTTTTTAATGCTTCCCCCCCCTCCCAAAGAAAACTTCGTAACTTGGATCTTGTCATCATGCTTCTAACCATGCCAATGAGGGTCCTATTCCTCATTTCTAAGACTCCATTTTGTTGAGGTGTTCCAGGTGTTGTGTATTGAGCTATAATGCCATTTTTCTCCAGATAGAGTGCAAATGGTCCCTTTTGTTGCCCAGATTCAATGTACCTGCCAAAGTATTCTCCTCCCCTATCGGATCTAACAATTTTAATAACCTTACATGGTTGTTTTTCAACCTCAGTTTTATAAATTATAAAGCACTTAAGGACATCAACTTTCTCACTAATAAGAAAAGTGTATCCAAGTCTAGAGAAATCATCTATAAAGTTGATAAAATACTTGTTTTCACATATTGTTTTGACTGGAAAAGGACCATAGATGCCCGTGTATAATTTCAAGTAAACCCTGACTCCTTTTAGCATCCAATTTCCTAAAATTGGTCATTTTACCCTTTAAACAATCAACACATTCAGTTGCAGTAGTGAGGTCTAATTTTGGAATCAAATCAGCTTTTGAAAGTTTAATTATCCTCTTTTGAAATGTGTCCTAGTCTTTTGTGCCAGAGAATGTAAGATGTGTCTTGCTCCAGCATTCTTTTAGAACAAATATTTAAAACTAAGTGATTTAACATCTTAACTGTGCATTCTATACGCCACAAATAATCAAACAAGAAAGCAGTTCCTAAAACAGTATCAAAACAGTTTTTCTTAAAAAAAATTAAGCAAATGTCATCTGCAAGAAAAGAAAGACCACCTTTTACAATTTTAGAAGCGGAAATAAGGTTTCTTCTCATCATAGGGACATATAACACATCTTTCAACTCCAAAACAAAACCAGAAGTCAATTTTAATTTTACTATCCCAATTGAATCTACTGCAACTTTAGTCCCTTCCCTAACAAAAACATTGTACAAAACATTTCCAATTTCCTTTTGTTTTTGAAAACCGTCCAAAGAATTAGTTATATGTACTGAGTAGCCAGTATCAAACCACCAAGAATCAACATGTACTTCACAAAGATTAGTTTCAACACAAACAAGTACCCGTTCTTTTTCTTTTCTCTTTAAGTAATCTTTAAAAATCTCACATTTGACTTTTAGATACCCCTTAGTTTTACACCAAAAACACTTAAGTTTAGACACATCTTTAGGTTTAACCCTAAATTTGATAGATTTTCTAGGGGATTCATTCACTTTAGCAGATGCATTAAACTGATTATAATTCTTAGAGAATTTAGAATTCTTACTAGAACCAGAAGAAGCCCCATTGTTGAATGTTTTCTTCTCTTTTCTAGGTTGCACAAAGTTTATTTCATCAATCTCCTTGCCTTTCTCCTGCTTTTGCCGAGTTACATCTTGCACACATTGTGCAATGAGTTCATCTATGTCCCAGCTTTTATCTTATGTGTTGTAGGAGACTTTTAACTGACTATACTTCGTGGGAAGGGCCTGAAGAATCATATACACAAGCTGCTTCTCACCGATATTAACTTCCATGGAGTTCAATTTCTCAGCATTATCTGTCATCTTCATTATATGATCCCTTATGGAGCCATTGCTCTCAATCTTGCATGTAGTCAGCAAGGACATGTATTGGCTTACTTCTGCTTTCTCAGACTCCTTAAACTTTTTCTCAATTGCTTTTAAGTAATCCACAGATAGTTATGGTTTCTTGATTCCACCTCTGATTGTATCAGTCATTCCACTTTCTAAGATAAAAAGTGCTACTTTGTTAGCCTTTGTCCATCTTTCATGATCTGACTTCTCAGCCCTAGTGCTTTGATCATTAACCAAAGGTTTGGGATTATCAATTGCTATATCAAACTCATTAAGAGTCAACAGCAAATTGATATCCCTTCTCCATTTTTTGTAGTTGCTGCCACCAATGAGGATTGGGATGTTTGCCAAATTTAAAGTCTTCATTGATATTGCAGATGCTGAAGAATCAAGAAAATTACAATATGAACTTTTAGAGTCCTGATTTCTTTTCTCAGTTTATTGCACATCCTAACTATTATCCATATACATAATCTCAACAACTAATCAGTTGGTAAGCACATATAGGATGAATGGTTTTACGAAAACTGAATATCATGTAATCATGAACAGTCATCTTATTCGAAAGAAAAGATTTGTTCCATACAAAACAATCATTTAATTTAAGAACCCAAGATCTGAATTTTCCTTTTTGCAGTTAATCAATATGCATGTTTGTTGACCCTAAAAACTACCAAGCCTACGTGGCGCGCAGGCCGAGTAATTAATGAGCTAACTACGTCCTTCGGTTAAATGCAGGGCGTGCCAACTCGACGGTCGAGCTCGGCCGGTGAGTAAAATATGTGGATGTTGCGTTGTATGCGTGGCTGACTTCTGAATCTTGCGACTGCGGCCGAGGAAGGAACACGCCTCGGCCTTTGGGTTCTAGAGCCTGAAGACAAGGCTACTAGTTCTGCGAAGTTCAATATCAAATTCGGCTTCCAATGTGCCGAATGTAGTAACTTGTAACACCTCACTTCGCCGAGAAGGCTAATGAGATGACCTCTGCCAATAAGATTCGAAATCCTTCTCGACCGAGACTTGGATAGATAACCAGTCGACCTCGACGCAGTGCTGTTTATCCAAACTGAAGGTGCTCCGCGATCGGCTGGTTCTACGGCGATAGTGTTGTTTATGCAAACTGAAGGTATCACCGGTTGCCTTCACAGTGCTGTTTATCCAAACTGAAGATGTGTTGGCGAAAAGAAAATAAAAATCTCAAAGTTGAGAGGTTTCGCGTAGTGCGAGAATTTGCGCAGGGCAGATTTGTGTGTTGAGTTGGAGGTCCTTTCTTCTGTGTATTGCCTCTGTATTTATAGTTTTCATATTCTCTGCTTGACAAGGTCTGATAATATTGTAGAGTCCAGCTGCAACTCAAACTTGCGAAGAGAAAATTAATCCGTGTGAAAGGCCTATCCTTCAGATTTTATTATCTTCAAAGATAATAAAAGCCCCTGACTTATCCCATCATGACTAAAAACCTAGCCTAGCTAGGCTTTCTTATCTTGTCATAATTACCTTCTGCCAACTACCATATGATAACCATGCAAGCCGTAACCATGCATGGCTAACCAAGTCCAAACACACTTGGAAGTCATCAATTTCTTTTTATGTAGCCAAGCACACATGGCTGACCAACCACAATTTAGCATCCTTATCTTGCACTAATATCTAAGCCAATCAATATCCAGTTGCCAACAAAGCAGTAAATGTATTAGGACTCTTGATAAAATACTCTGATGCTCTAATCCTCCACGAGTCCAAATTCCAAGAACCCCAAATCAAATTGAACTGTATTGCTCGCTTTCATGTTGGAGATATAATTCCAATCCAATCTTGTACAAGAAAATACCAAGATATTTCACCATTAAAAGATAATATCATGATTAAAACCATAATATATCCTTCAATAATAATTATCTTAACTATTCTATCATCCGACGTTTGAGAGCTATGTTCATCAACAGCCTTGATTGCACAAACCGATAGTGTAAAATTGGGTCCAAACAATGTTTATCAGATTTCAAATTAACAATCGTACTTTTGCTATTCTAATCCATCTTATCAAATAGGGAGATTCAAACAGAATTGAATTTGAATTTCATGCTCCTTCTCTGAGTTTCAGAATACATACCGTGAATGATGAATATCCATATCGTGTGGCGGAAGCTTAAATTAATATGGATTTGTTTCTTAATTCCCAGATCCTTTCTCCAAACACGAAATCGAAGACGAGAGAGAACAATCGAAAAGGTTCTCTTTCCAAGAAAAGCCCCAAAACAAATTCTGAAGAATTCATAACGGTCGGAAAATTCAAATAATCATGTTTTACCGAAATGCACACTTTTGTATAATTCAAATTTTAATCCCAATAACTAAAATCAGTTTCGAAACCTAACAACCGAAACCTTCTCCTAATTTAATTATTAGTTTCTTTTGTTCTTGTTGATTGAATTTAAGAACTAAACCTATGGCTCTGATACCACATGTAAAACATTTGTACCACATACTTCGATTAAGCTACTCAAATCACAACCAAGCAATAAACAAAACTTAGAACCAATAAAAGCTTGCTGCATACTGACCTGAAGAACATGCACCAAATGAAGCCATGCAGAAAACCGAAACTTGCAAACTATGATTCTTTTCCTCTATGTCAGATTGTCGTTTGCTCAAAACTAAGAATAGGGCTTAGTTCTAATAATGAGCGATAATCTGCAAGAGCAGAGATCAACTTATATATATATGTATGTATATATGTATGTATATAACCCTTCTTATGTTATAATAAGGATTCCCTATTAGAATCCATATAGGAAATTGCTTGTATTTCCTATATCAGTTTTAACATGAAACTAACTCCTTCATTAACAAGGAGTAGTTCATCAATTCTTATAAGGTTTTCTTATACCAATTGGACTCCAATACCAATGCCAAAACACCTTGTCTCATGTTCATATTCTTACATACATATAAACTACTGTAAAGGCTTCTTTTTTTTTTTTTTTTTTTTTTTCTTTTGAACAAACGATAGTATTTATACTAAGGGGGGGTGAGGGAGTGAGCTAAACCTTACAATAGGTTTGCCATAATAATGTAGTTCAACTTCGCCTTTGGCGATAATCAAATATAAGACTTTTCACTTACAAGTGAAGAGAAATATTACTATACCATAGTATTAAGTGGCTGTAAAAGCATCTCTCATTTATTCATTCTTTTGCCAGCATTCCATGCATTGAGTTGGTGTAAAACATGTGTCACAAAATGAATTGGAAATGAGCCGATTGAATTAGCGTAATACTATAAAATTTGAAAATGTTACAGTTAACCCTTTCACAAGAGGGATCCTCATTTTTCTAAAAAAATGGGGACACCCTCTTGACCGTTGGATTTGACTTTAATGAAATTGTGTGGTTGAGATTGTGTGGCCTGTGTTTTAATCTCAACCACACAATTTCATTAAAGCCAATCGAACGGTAAAGAGGATGTCCCCATTTTTTTAGAAAAATGGGAATCCCTCTTGGTAACGAGCCTGTATATATATATATATAATTTTTTTTTTCTTAATAATTTTGTTCCACGCAAACAAATTTGCATTCGTCATCACTATAATATGACAATGTTATACAATCCAACTTTTCTTTGCCCATAACGTTTTACCTGGTATTTATTATTTGGAGTCTGCAGCATTTTTATTTTAGCATGCAGTACCGCATCAGTTTATATTTGGGAAGTTTAATGAAAATCTTACGATACTGTTCATTTTAACGAAAAAACACATTTTTACATTAAAAAGTCAATCCTGGTACTATTCACTTTACTCTTTATTTTGTTCTTATATTTAAAACTCAAAATTTTCAAGTATTTTTCATTAGTTTTCCTTTTATATTTTCCTTCATTTTGTGCGACTACTTTAAAGTCGATATACGGGAGAGAAAATGTTTAAACCCGAGACACATTGAATTGAGGAGAAATAAATGCCATATCTACTAAAATAACCTAACACGTAAGATTGTGGGATTATTATTATTATTTTAAACAAACAATATTATCTATACTAAGTAGGGAGGGGTGGGCTTAACCTCACAATGAGCTAGTAACTAAGACCTCTTACTTATAAGTGAAGAGGAATACTATTAGACCGTAGTAAAGATTAATTTCTGTAGGAAAGATATATCATATTGGCTAGGCTAGGTGACTTTGTGAAATTTTAAATGGGTAGTAGAACAGTTACTACAATGAAAATATAAACGTAGAATGAAGATGGCAAGGCATATATCACATTTGCATATGATTAAGCATATTCTTTATTAGGCCATATCGCTATAACCATTTATATATTCATACCTCAAAGCTATATATGCTGGATTGAACGTGTCCAAAACTTGCCCGTCTATAGATTTTGACGTTTTGTTTTGCTTTGCTGCTATTTGATTTAGACAACAATCCCACGCCAATCTCGTGACTATTTTTACTATCAACATATTTTTCAAGTATCTGACCCGTATGGATTGTTTTTGTGGCAATGGCAAACTTTAATTATAAGAGCGGTTGTCAAATTTGTTCATCAAATAATATAATAGCGTTTTAAATTTGAACTAACTTCGACTGTAGTATTTATTTTATTTTATATTTTATTTATATATATCAACTGAGATTTTAAATATAATAGCCAAAAAAGCAAAATAAAAAAAACAACAGAGCAATGCTTCATTACACAGCAGACTCCCTCACGAGTAATGCAACACCGAAGCATCAATAATCTGGCCACAAAGACACCAAAAGAAAGGTAGACGGAGTACTTAAGCTCTGACTAACCTTGATTTACTTTACTTCGACTGTAGTTTGTTTCTAATGAAATACACATTATTTGCTAGGGAATCTAGCATATAGTTTATATTAGTTAACCAAAGATACCGATCACATGATGCAATCTTAAATCCAACCCACAATCCCTAATCAAATTTAGAAGTCTAAGCATGCTTATTGCTTGCAACACATGCAAAGATGCAAGATCTCTTAGAAAATGGGACCCCGGGCCATTTGACAATCACAATTTCCCCACATGTAGTCACATGATGGGTATGGCATGCCATCACAATTGTCACACCAAATCGCCGGAAAAATCCCATATTTATTTGTAGAAAAAGACACTATTAATCCACCATTAATCCAATCTTTCTTCCCTCCCTAAATGGTTTGAAATGTAAAGGTTAAAAAAAAGGAAGAAAAATCATTACCCAACTCAAAATTCAGTACCTTTGGGTTTGAAAATACTAGACAAGTCACAATTCCACTAAACAAAATACACTTTTTAATCCCATTAACTCAACCACCATAGGGTGACTTAGTGGTTGGGGACGAATTCCAGACCCATATTCCACACGGCACACCCTGGATTTGATTTATGCCGCTGGTGAATCACACGATGGTGGCCAGGGGGAGGCTGAAATGCCTCTATGAGTCTTCCCGACCCCCGAAATGATGGATTGCCTGGTTCCATTTTAAAATAAGAGAGACGCACCATTAACTCAAAATTCAGTCATATATAATTCAAATTTTGAGGCCATTTTGGTGTAAAAGGGTACATTCTCATTAGACGGATTTTTAGTTTGGAGTCTAAAATTTTTGGGGACCAAAATGAAACTACAGTAAAAGTTTAGAGAACAATTCTAAATCTTATACATTAAAAAAAAACATGAGACAAGTCACAATTTTACCAAACAAATGAGGACATATAAAGTTATGAATAATAATTGTGTTCCACTTATGGGAGAATCTATTTCTCCCCCATTGTTTATGATTAACGTATCTTCACTATACAAACCTCATAATCGGAACCATTTATAATTGTAATTCAAATTGTTGCGGCCATTTTGGTATGTAAGGAAAGGATACCTGTTTTATATCCTCTAGAGAAAAAAAAAAAAAAAAAAAAAGACTTGACAAAATGTTTTTGTTTTCTGTTTTTTTAGTTCAAATAAGAGAAAAATGGGAGAACAAAAGAAAACTAAAAAAACCGTTTTGACTATTGTTTAGTTGTATGCATGTATATTCACCCTCCTTTCTTTTTGACCTCTATCATCTCTCATGTTCCCTCCTTTCTTTAACCAAAAAACTAAAACAAAAAACAAAAGTAAAACACTGATTCCCAACTACCCTTATATATATACACCCAACACAAGCAAGCACCAACAAAAATTCAAACACTTGAGAACCAAAACTTGCTCATCATCTCTTTCAAAAAAGAAAAAAGCTTGGTCATCATCTCAATGGCAGAGCTAGAGAACCCAAGAGTGCTGACAAAGATCATAACTTTTCTCTCTTCTCTGGTTCAAAGAGTGGTGGAATCGAATGACCTCAACAGCCATTTCCAACCCCAGAAAATCTCAGTCTTCCATGGTCTAACTAGACCCACCATTTCAATACAGAACTACCTAGAGAGGATTTTCAAGTATGCCAATTGCAGCCCGTCTTGCTTAATTGTTGCGTACGTTTATCTGGATCGGTTTTCGCAGAGGCAACCCTCCTTGCCTATCAACTCATTCAACGTTCATCGGTTGCTGATTACGAGTGTCATGGTGGCTGCAAAGTTCATGGATGACATGTAAGTCCTGAAGTTGAATTTTACTAGCTCATGAGCACAATTATTTGATAAAAAATAAATAAATAAATAAATAATATAAAGGTATTCAAAAAGATTTTGCAATTGTTTTGGTGGCCATACATTCACTTACATCCTGTCCATCAAATTATGCAACTTTTAGATATTATATATGCTTCATGCATGAATGTAGATGAAAAAAGAAAATGAATTTCACTCTGTTTTTCTTTGATGGGTTTTACCTTGTTAAGCGTTCTGTGTCTGTGGTATAGAATTCTCACTACTGTTTTCTGATCCGGATTTTTGCTTACTTTCCGGCTTTAGTAATCTTCATAATTTCAAAAAAAAAAAAAAAACCTTTTAATTACTTGGAAAAAAAATAAATTAGAGGCAGTTACCTCATAGACAGAATTTGATCCCTCATTTTAATTAAATGGAAAATTTCCAACAAAGTTCTAAAATCCAACTAAGTCCAGCCATGTGATACCCTGGCATTTCCTGTATAAATGGAGTGTCCACCTAGGTGCACATGGTGACCTAATCTGATAAGTTTTGGTCAATTATATAAAGTCAATAACATAATATGGGGAAAAAAATCGGGTGTCCCTGTCGGATTATGTTCATACGAGTGTGATCACGTAATGAATAAGATACTTCACATGGAGATATATCTTCGGTAATTAGGAAAGAATGTCTTCTTTATATGCATATCATAAGCCTCGTAGTCAAAATTTCTCTAATGGTTTTGTAATGATAATTTTTTTCTTTATGTTGAAGAATTAACTAATATCTATTTTATTTATCTGGTGTGAAATTTCAGGTACTACAACAATGCATATTATGCAAAAGTTGGAGGAATAAGCACAATAGAGATGAATTTTCTTGAAGTGGATTTCCTGTTTGGTTTGAGCTTCAACTTAAACGTGACTCCCTCAACCTTCACTACCTACTGTTCATATCTCCAGAGAGAGATGCTTCTGTTGCAACCACCTCTAGATTCTGCAGATTCTTCTCTTACTTTAGGCAAATCACCAAAGCTCCACTTGTGCTTTGATGAGGATGAAACCTCCCATCAGCAACAACAACAGCAGCAGCTAGCTGTTTGACATTAAACCCTTAAAGGGGGGTGTCCAAAAAGTAGTTGTTGAGGTAGTGATTTTTGTAATTTTCTTATATTGTTGGCCTGGCAAAATGAACATTAGATTTTTGTGTACTTCTTTTCTCTTCTCTTTTCTTTATGATTTTTTAGACCATACTTTGGCTGTAAGACAATCCTTTTTTACTTTTTATATGACGACGTAACAATATGTACTGAAGTGGTGCTATCCACACACTTCTCTTTATCTTTTATACATCACAATCGAACGAATTGAAGAGTATCAAAAAACAAAAATTAACAACGATGTATGGAATGTAAAAAGGGGTGAGTGAATAGCACCACCTTAATTATTTACCGTACAAACATCATAACCAGAACTACTCTTTCTCTCATCATCATCATCCTCATCATCCAAAGATAATTTGTTATAAAATTTAATTTAATTTAGAAATCGTTTAGTCTTTCATTTGTATCAAACAAATCAACAATTGTGGTACCCTTACGATGAATCGTCAAATTGTTTGATTCATATGGATGATTAATTCATCTCCAAATCAAATGATTTTTTAAGCAATGTTCTTAAGATATTCACAAAGAGAATGAATGAATGAATCTGATTACAACATTTATACATTAAAATAACAGTATATTGTCCTTTAAATATGTAAAGAGGCTGTCATGTTTTTTTAGTTTTGTAGTTGAGATTTTTTAGAATGTTGAGATGAGTCTTTGAATTTACAGTCCGGAAAGCAATGCCTCTAAATTGGCTTTAATGGTTGATATATATTCGTTTCGTTCTTATCCATGAATGTTTAGGATTTTTTTTTTAACTTACACTAGTAGAAAAAATAGCTTGGGCGAGCGACGAAACATATACTTCGTTGATCAAAATAGAAAAGATAGGAGGAAAAAATTAAAAAATTGTGCGACGAAATTATTCTTCCAACAAGAACACTTAACGCGACGAATAATTGTTGGCATCGCGTAAAGTTTGAGCGACTAAATTATTCGTCGCGCAAGAAAACTTAAAGCGACAAATAATTGTTGGCGTCGCGTAAAGTCAGCAAGAAAATGTGGGGAAATTTTGTTTGGCGCGAAAACTTGCGCGACGAAAAGTGGCATTTGCGACGAACAATTGGTCACGCAAGTTCCTGTCAGTTTTGACCATTTACTGCAAGTGAATCAAAGGAATTAATACGGCATTTAATAATGGTGTTTGCGCGACAAAGTCTTCGTCGCGCAAAGGTCCTAATCTTCCTATAAATGCTTATGTTGTCCTGATTCTTCACAATTCTATTCTTCTTATTTTTCAAAATTATGTTCATGCTGGGATGGCGGATAAAAACAAGGATGAGAATGTATGCAACGCCAATGAGCATGATTTGAGGGAACATTTTGAGTTAGCTCATACGTTCGATGTAGCCATGGGGAATAATTGTCCTACTGCTGAGTGGCGTTCTTGGGAAGATGTGCCCGGGAATGTGAAGAAGACTATGATGGATGAACTATTAGTAAGTATATTGTTGATAGATTAATAATTAAGTTTGTGAAATTTTTAGTTATATGTTGGAATTAATTATTTGCATATATGTGTAACAGTGTAAGTACAGTATTGATGATGATATGAACGAGCAGTTGATGAAGTTGATGGATAATGCGTTGGAGGGAGGTTACAATCGATAATGTTATGAAGTCTTGCGGAATGGACCAGGACCATCCAAATAGTAGTTTTAAATTTATGTTTTGTATGACAATATTTAAATTTAAGGTTTTTTTTTTTTTTTATAAGTTATGTATTTGGATTTAATTAGGTTTCAACTCCTGTTGGGTTTTTTTTTTATTGAAACCTAATGTAAGCACCCTATCCTCGGTTGATGTGTGTTTTCAATCTTCAATAAATATCGTACTTATACTGAAAATAATTGTATGGATTAAGGTATTAATTATATATAGAATAAATATTTAAGGTATTAATTATTTATAGACTAATATTTCAGGTATTAATTATTTATAGAATAAATATTTAAAGTATTAATTATTTTTAGAATAAATATTGAAGGTATTAAATATTTTCTGGATATTTGTTTGTAATTATAAAGTTTAGGTAAACATAGATATCTATGTTTATGTAAATTTTATAATTACAATTATTTTATTCGTCATGCAATAGATTGAGCGACGGAACCTTCGTCGCGTAAGACATCTTTGAGTGACGAAATCCTTTGTTTGTCGCGCAAAGCACGGTCAAACCTTCTTATTTATTGTGCATTTATGACATATTTTGCGCGACGAACTGGGTGATTTGAGGGACGAATTTGTTCGTCGCGCAAAGTTGTCCTAGCGCTATATAAACACAGTTTTCGAGCCCTAGTTTCCAAAAGAAAATTTCTTAAAATAGAATGGCTGATTTTGGAGAAGGTTCTGGCAAAAAGAAATTGGTAGTGCGATTAGAGAGGTATCGAAGGAAGCAAGTGCCGTACTTTGAAGGCAAAAATATGGGTGAGGCGTATGCCGAATTTAAGTATAACATTTGAAATTTGGTGCGGAGGGATTGTTTTGCCGAGTTTGAGTCTTGGAAAAAGGTCCTTGAAGAGTTGAAGAAGTTCATGCTAGGAGAGTTATCGGTAATTTTGTGGTAAATAATGAACAATTATTTTTGTTAAAACGTAATATTTTTTAAGTTTCTAATTTTTTGTTATTGGCATTAATGTAGGTTCTTTGGGATGTTGATGAAACCGATGAGAAGCAACAGATTTATGTGGATGGGCTTTTCAAGCAAAGTTTCCGGCAATGGAAGTTTGATGTGTTGCGCGCGAGGGAGGATTGAAGTTGATGAGGATTGTTTTTTTTTTTTTTAAATAAGATTTTGTGGACTTTATATTTAATTTAATGAATAAATATATGTTATGGGATGAGTATTAATATTTGCATTAATTATAATTTCTATTTGGGATATTAAATTAGTTTTGTTAATTAATTTAATGTTTAATTAGGTTTGAGTTTTTGATTTATAATAAAATAAAAATTTATAATACATACAAATAAAAAAGAAAAATATAAAAAAATTAAACAAAATATGCATTGCGCGACGATTCATTCTTTCGTCGCGCAACGGGTTGAAAAGAATAAATTGTAAAGTAAAGGAAATAAAATAAAATAAAATGGTAAAATTGTGCGACGAAAGTTTCTTTTTTTCATTTGCTCGACGAAGATCATCTTAGTCGCATAATACCTTATTCGTCGTGCAAAATCATCGTTCTTTTTAATGTAAATTCAACCATGTGCAAAGGCAAACTGTAAAAAAAATTGCAGATTGTGCCTCTGCACTCATCCCTTCGATTTTGCTCAATCCGGCGTCCGTCATTTGCAAAATCTTCGTCCTTTTTAATCTGAATTCAGCCATGTGCAAAGGCAAACTGCAAAAAAAATTGCAGATTGTGCCTCTGCACTCATCCCTTTGATTTTGCTCAATCCGGCATCCGTCATTTCCATTTTCTCTCAATTTCATCATCTAATACTCCCTCCATCTTCTTCTCTAGGTTGATCGAGCTATCTCAGTGTGTCTGGTAAGCGTTTTTTTGTCATTAGGTTAAAAATATTAATCTAAATTCATACTAACACCATTAATTTCGTTGTCTATAGGGATATTGTGTGTGATTAGCGATTGGTGGAGTACGATTGAGAAGGTATTTTATATTTATATTATGTTGTTAAATTTGTACGTGACGTACAAATATGTGTTGTGATGCACGGAGTTAATAGAAATTAACTTCGTACTTGTTTTTTTATTTTTAGTAAAACTTTGTTTCCAGTTCGAGGATTAATTGGATTTCGAGTATGGATGCGAAAGCATGACTACGGTCCAATTAATTCTTGAATTGTCCCATTATTTGGACAGTTTGGGAATGCACTGTTATGATGCGTAGTTTATGGTTGAAGGATTAGGTTTCGGTTGTGGAGATTTCGGTGTCATCTCTGTACATTCTTCGGGTCGTACACCTGGAGAACTATATCGAGATGCTGCCGAAATTCATCCACGTTGAAATCTAATATGATGTAGCCATAAATTACGTGACATGACTATGCACTCCCGATGGGATAGGGCCTTTACTGGAGGCATAAGGTGACATTATCATTTTGAATGAAATTGTTGTGATTGTTGTTGTGGTTCCAGGAATTATGAACAAGACGTGGATATAGAACCCAAATAGATGCGCGGACGAATACTTGTATAGAATTGAGGATTTTATTGACTTTGCAAGTACACATAACTCGGGTGCAACTAGAATCCAGTGTCCTTGTAGGAGGTGTAACAGCACGTTAAGGGAGACAATTGAAAATGTTCGATTTCAGTTAGTAAGGAATGGAATGATTGAGACATATAATACTTGGAACCATCATGGGGAACAATTAGACAATGCTTTGTCTTCAAACACCACAAGAGTGGACAATGTTGAACCTATTGTGGATCCTAATGAACAAGTCATGGATATTATAAATGATGTTTTTCCATTTGCATCGACAAACACCAATCAGGAAGGGGAAGATGGCGTGCCTACACCAATGGACAGTGCAGAGTTCGAACAATATGAAAAACTATTAAAAAATGCCAACCAAGAGTTATACCAGGGGTGCGATAACTTTTTCGTTCTCACGGCCATTGTGGAACTAATGCATGGAAAAATAAAGTATCGTATGTCGAACCAGTGTTTCGATTACTTTTTGGGGGTTTTAAAGAGAATGCTACCGAAGGACAATTGTTTGCTGAAAGACCATAGACATGAACGAAAGGTGTTGAATGGTCTTTGATTGGGTTATGAAAAAATTCATGCTTGCAAAAATAATTGTATTTTATTCTACAAAGAGAATAAAGCATTGGATAAATGCCCTGTATGCAATGAGTCAAGGTTCAAAATGACATCTCATAATAGAACGACTAAGATCCCACAAAAAGTCATGCGTTATCTGCCCCTGAAACCTAGGTGGCAGCGATTGTATATGTCAACGTATACTTCCACGAACATGAGATGGCATAAGGAAAAACGAGTTAATGACGATGTCTTGAGGCATCTTGCAGATGGAGAGGCATGGAAAGAGTTCAATCGAATGTTCCCTGATTTTGCTGCTGATTCTCGTAACGTTAGATTGGGACTTGCCACTGACGGATTTAATCCATTTGGGGTTTTAGACCAACACCACAATACTTGGCCCATTTTCGTATTTCCGTATAATTTGCTACCATGGAAATGTATGAAAAAAGAATACATGATGATGACTCTATTGATAACTGAGGATCATGGTAGGTCAATCGATGTATACTTACGGCCGTTGGTGGATGAGCTAAAAGATTTATGGACACATGGTGTGCGCACATACAATGTACTGGCAATATGTTCACTTTGTGGGCTGCAGTGATGTGGACTGTGAATGATTTCCTCGTATATGCAATGGTTTCCGGGTGGAGCACTAGGGGTTATATGGCATGCCATGTATGCAAGGAAGACGTAACATCTAGTTGGCACGCCGGAAAAGTTTGTTACCTTGGGCATTGGAGATGGTTGCCTTGGGACCACGAGTGGTGAGAGAAAGATAAAGAGTTTGACGGGGAGAAAGAGCATCGCCTCAGACCCAGAGAATGGTCCCGTGTTCAGATTTTGGAACAGCTTAACCATTTTGATTTTGCTCCTTTCGGGACCAATGTTAGTAGGACCAGACCTTCTACACATATGAATTGGACGCACAAGTCTACGTTTTTTGAGCTCCCGTATTAGTCGAAACTAAAATTAAGACACAACGTCGATGTTATGCATGTTGAGAAAAATGTATTTGACATATTGGTCGGCACGATTCTAGATATTGAGGGCAAGATAAAGGACACAATCAAAGCTCGCCTTGATTTAGAACGAATGGGAATATGACGAGGTTTATGGATGAATGGGGACAATGATAAAGCCAGAAGGGATCTTGCATTTTTTTCAATGAAACCGAATGACAAGAAAGATTTTTTTAAAGTTTTTATCGTCTATAAAGTTTCTCGATGGGTATGCTTCAAATATCGCGCGTTGCGTGAACGTTGACGGGGATAAATTAGCTGGCCTAAAGAGTCATGATTGCCATGTGGTTCTGCAACGCCTACTTCCTGTGGGTATTTGACATCTCTTGCCATCTGATGTAGTGAAACCAATCATGTTGTTGTCCAATTTTTTTCGCAATTGACGTCAAGAACGTTGCGAAAAACGGACGTTAATCAATTGCGCCATGACATTGTATAAGTTCTATGCAAGTTTGAGATGATATTTCATCTAGCTTTCCTCACAAGTATGATACACGTGATGGTTCACTTACCAGATGAGGCATTACTTGCTAGACCAGTCAACTTTCGATTGATGTATCCAATAGAAAGGTATATATTCCTCATCTTTTTTATTAATCAATATTAAATATATTACGATTAATAATATGTGTATAGTATCGTTTTATTTTGGCCAGCTTCTCAGAGACTTCAAGAAAAGTGTACGAAACAAAGTAAAGCCAGAATGATCCATTATACAAGCTTGGGTGGCATATGAGGCACTTACATTTTGTGGAATGTATTTAAGGATGTTGAGACAACTTTCAATCGTCATCCTCGCAATAATGACGGGGGTGTGAGAAAGGAGAAACTTGCAGTTTTTGCCCAAATCGCTAGACCATTCAAAGATCCGATTTGTGGCGAGTCATTTTCCGAGAAGGACATGGAGGTAGCACATTGGTTCGTACTCAAAAATTGTGATGAGACACTGTCATACCTAGACGAGCATAAAAATATGATGAAACAGGCAATCCTTCACATTTGTATGCCAAGAAACACCGTGAATTGTTTCCATAGTGGCTTCTCGAATATGTAAGTTTGAAGTGTTTTGTATTGGACATATATATTGTACCAATTAATTTGCTCGAACTAAGAAATTTAAATGTTTGTCTAATATTAGGTGAATCAAATGAAAGCATCAAATTCCCCCGCGTATAGTGAAAAGTTATATAACTTGGCGTTCAGATCGATTCGCGTTGAATTGTACTCGGGTTGCCATGTCAACGGCGTCAAGTTCTTAGCGAGTGCACGAGATGACAAATTGTGTACGCAAAACAGCGGTGTTCCTGTCCCTAAGGGAGGCGAAAATACAGACATTGAATTCTATGGCAAACTAACAAGTGTCGTGCAATTGCTTTACAAAGACCGGTGCCAAGTGATCCCATTTAAGTGTCGATGGTTTGATACAAACCCTAATAGGTAGAGAAATGTGAAGAGATCATGGATTACTATTAGTGAACACTACCAAAACTTGGTACAATGACGACCCCTACATCTTAGCAACCATGACAAAACAAATTATGTATCTAGATGACCCTAAAGCCAGGAGGGGTTGGAAAATTGTTTAGAAGATGGATCATAGGAACATGTATGCTATACCAAAACAAGATCGTATTGACGACGACATCAACAATGTTGCTGACCAACATCTTGAATCTTCAATGGAAAGTGGTGCTGAAACACTCCGAGATACCAACATCTTATCCAAGAACCATTTCAGATAGAAGGAGTATCTTCAATCGAAATATCGATTCAGTCGATCACAATTGACCTCGGTGATCTTCCACGATACGATGGTCCAATGCGCACAAACGACGATGGTGACGTACCTATCGATGATAAGGAATGGGACATTGAAAATGATGATAGCGACGAAAGTGAAAGTTATTATAGTTCGGATGAAGATTAAGGCAATTTATTTGTAACTTTTTTTGTAAAACACATGAAATGGTTAATGCATTATATAGAGTGATGAAAAATAATGGTATGAATGATTCCCATTTTATATGTGAATTACTTTGTAAATAAATTTGTTTTATTTGTATTTTATAATAAATTGTAAACAAAATTAAAAATTAAAAAAAAAACCAATTTGAAACATAACTGTACGACGCATAAAAAAATTTTGGACGCAAAAGCGTTTTAATTTTACCCGGGATTATTGAATTTTCAGATACTTGCGCGACGAATACATATATTTCGTTGCACAAAGTATGTTTGCGCGACGAAATATATGTATTCGTCGCGCAAGTGTCTGAAAATTCAATTAAGACGCTTTTTTTTTTTTGCGGAAATTTTAAAAAACTTGCGCGATGATTGTTTAGCCTTGCGAGACAAAGCCTGCGCCGCACAAGATTCTATATTATTAACCCCGAGCGTCTCATTCCTTCCTCACTTCCCTCTTCTTCCTTTTTTAACCGCGCGATACCCTTTATTTCCTTCCTCTCTATCTCTGTCTGTCTCTCCTTCACTCACCTCATCTCTCCGTCCCTCTCTCAGGTCGTCGCCACTTCTTCTCCAAGAGGTAATTTCCTCTTCAGTTTTTAGTTTAAATTTTGTTTATTGACTGGGGGTTAGAATTAGGGTTTTTTTTTTTTTCAAATTGGGGGCGGTGAGGTTAGATTTAGGGTTCGTAAATTGGAGGTTACATTTAGGTTCTTAAATTAGAGTTTTTAGGGTTCTTAATTAGGGTTAGATTTAGGTCTTAAATTAGGAGAATGATTTTGGGCAGTGAGGTTAGATTAGGTTTTCTTAAATTAGGGGTTAGATTTAGGGTGCTTCACTGGGGATTAGATTATCGTTCTTAAATTAGGCGTTTTTTAATTTCAAGTATTGGGTTTGAATTAGGGGTTTTTTAATTTAAGTACATGGTTCTTAAATTAGGGATTTGTTAATGTTTTCCTGTGTTCTATGCATCCACAACATTGCACTTACACTTTTAGATATGCAACAATCCTTTTATTTATTTATCTTTATATCGTATAATTCACCTTTTTAATTCTCTTTTATTACGATTAGATGAAACATATTTATGTTTGTGATTTTTATGTTGGAATTTAAGATATTGTAGGATGTGTTCTCTATTGTAGGTTTGAAAAGAAAAAAATTGAATTACATTGTACATTTGTGGAATAAGTTTTTAGAGATTTGCATTGTTGATTGCCACGATTTCTTGATATATAATAGGGTATTAGCCTTTGTTGTTGCCTTATTAATATGATAGACTTGGTTGTGTTGCCTGTTGAATTTGGCCTCCCAATTTTGAAGTTACATTTTTAGGAATGTCATGAATAGATTCTCTCCTGGGTCTGGCTATACTTAAGAAGGACAAAAAATGGGAAATTTATATGTAAAATATCTTTTCAGCCAAATAGGGCAATGTCATGGTGATTAGGTATAACAAACCAATAGGAACACATTAAATCAAATGAAATATGTTTGTGAA
Organism: Cotoneaster glaucophyllus; assembly: GCA_036320875.1. Lineage (NCBI taxonomy): Eukaryota > Viridiplantae > Streptophyta > Magnoliopsida > Rosales > Rosaceae > Cotoneaster > Cotoneaster glaucophyllus. Next base: position 22,081,170 of record CM070063.1, read on the forward strand.
CTCCATTATTATTATTCAAAGATATGGGAACCCACATGATATAAGCAAATCTGGATTTTACTAGTAAATAATGATATACTCTCTCTCACATTATTAGTTTGATGTGAGATCTTTATTTAAACATAAGGTAGTAAGGATATCCAAGGCACCTCACATTTGTTTGGTTTTAGGTAGTAAACTTGTAAGGTTGTCCTTTATGCTAGTATCTTCTTATAAGTTATAATTGTTGGATCTATATCCTATGTGAATTGATTAGTTTGTATATGTTATATCAGTTTTAAGTTTTGTTTTTGCCAAACTGGAATTGGGTTTAGAATTATGGTTTTTAAATTAGGGTTTTTAAATTTCGTTTTAAATTTAAGTTCAAAGTAGCATGTGTACGGTAAGTTAGATCTTTGTGTACGAAACAAATTGATTTCCAATTTTGTAGATGACACACCTCATTAGAACCCAAAGGGCGATGACTTTTACACCTAGCCTGATGACTACACCTACTACTGCCACCACTGCTCCGGCAAAGATGGACCATAAGCAGGTTCATCCGGTTAACCTAGTTAGTCCTCTAGTCCCACAGATGCAAGCATCGTTGACTTCTTCAGTGGCGTTACCTGTTAACGCCCGACGTACTCACTGGTGCCCCCGCACTACGGACCAGATGTCGCCATCAGGATCCACAACCGAAGCCTCGAGTACACGGCCAGGTATACAATCCTAATTCACTTCCTCATTCCCATGTTAACTGAGTTTTGTTATTTTAGGTTCAATTTGATAAGTTATGTCACGTAAGGATTAAAAAGTTGTCATCGTTCCGAACCTTTTATTAAACTGTTGTGATCATTGTGTTGGATACGTATATTGTTTATGTTATTTTCAGGGTGTAAATGTTTTAATTATAGGGGAGGTTATGCCGAAAATTTAGTAGGATTTGTTATTAGTTTTGGGTTAATGATTTTTTTTTCATCTCTTTGCAGCGAAGAAAAACACCTGGGGACCTTGTCGGCAATTTAAGACGGCAAAGGTCACCCGGGTGACCAACGGTCGTATCCCAATCGGGTACAATGAGCGACATCGGGCAACACCAACGGCGGAGCAGCATAGTGCCTTGGCCCACGATATTGGGCATGTTGTGTGAACCTTTTGCCCTATGCGGTGAAAGTCTTAGAAGGCGATGCCAGAGGAGACGAAAAACACGGTGCGCAATCAATTGTCTGTAAGTAGCGTCGTTTTTTTAATGCTTTTCATGTAAAATTTATATATTTATATTTATTACTGTCTTTTATTACTAATACTTTATAATATTTGTTACATTGCTGACAAACTACAATTTGGAGGACATAGATGAGGACATGTTTGCATACCTCAATCGGCTCTTCTCCGAACGCTACAAGCAGTGGAAGAGTGACCTGCACCAATGTTTTCCAGCAGTTTGATGATCCGCAGGTCGCTCTCGAGGAGGGTTGTTCGATGGAGTTGGAGGACCGACAAGATAGTTGGGTTTGGCTTTGCAGTCATTTTCAGGAGCAGGGTTATGTGGTGCGTTTTTAATTACGACTTCTTTCATTTTACTTTTTCTTTTTTCTTTTTCTAATAATGTTTATTATTTTTTTTTTTAAATTTCTTTAAGTATTACAACTAATACGTTTATTTTTTGTATAATAGAAGAAGGCGAAGGCGAACAAGATCAATCGATAGAAAAAAAAACTCTTCTCCACCATTCGGGTTCGAGGCCTTTCTCCTATAGGATGAAGGCGAGACGGAAGGTATATAGTATAGCTTTCATTTCTAATTTTAAAATGTCGCTAATAAATTTTTTTTCCTACTATCATTTTCCTTATCTTTTTCGATTTCAGGAGGGTTCAAAATTTCCGGAGATCGACTTCTTTGCTGACGTTTAAGTTAGGCTTGGGAATGAGTTGATCGAGTCCCTTCATGTAAGTAATTTCTTATGCATTAAACATTTATACTAATTATTTCAAATTGTTTTCTATTAATAATCCATGTTTTTTTTCGCATGCGACTATGGTGGAGAAGAGTCAGTCGGTGCTTCAGGAGTTTGCCTCCCAGCTTTCCTCAAACACGCCGATTGAGTCTGTGGATCCCCTTGAGGATGTAAGGTTTCACATCGTGACTGAGACGTTGGACCAGATTTTCGGTCAGAGGCCAGGGACATATTGTCGGGGGATGGGAAATGCTAGGCGGCGGGAGCGTGGAGCCTCGTCATCCATGCAGTCAAAAGACCAGGTTACAGCTTTGACTCAGGAAGTTGCTGGCTTGAGGAGTGAGCTGGCATCGTACAAGTCTCAAAAGTCAATGCTTGTACAAGCCCTTAGTTCCTCCAAAATACGTCTCCCCAGTTTTTCTGTACCATTGCCCTCAGAGCCCTTCCACACCGAGCAAGCACAGCAATCAGGGTCGTTGACCTTTGACCCCGTACCCAACCAGCAGGATGATTACCAAGCACCTCCGAACGACATCCCTATAGATTTTTCCGCTTTTTTTTCATAGTTTTGTTCCCCCTTTTTTAAAAACTTTATATTTGTACGTACATTTTTATTTATATTATAAATAAAAATTGTTTTGTTATTCATTAATTTGCTTTTTTTTTGTCATTAGTATGAAATCTTTTTTCATTCTATTTTTTTTTATTAAAAATTATACTTGCACGACGCCAACCAATCGACGCGCAAAATTAAGCGTGTCTTATCACTTCGTCACGCAACACCACACGACTCTTAATTTTTCATCGCGCAAACAATTTCGAGACAAACTAGTCCAAAGCGCACTTGTACCCTTTTATATCGTATGACGAAAACCTTCGTCCGTATAACTTTCGCGCGACGAGTACTAAAGCGTCGCGCAATTGTTTAGACGCGTGACGAATTTGAAGTTTTCATCGCACAATGTCTTTTTTCACGATCTTTGCACGACAAAATCTGTGCGACTATTTTTTGGTCGCCATAGTTTTTGTGCGACCTAAGAATGCTTTGCACAATAGAATGTCCCTTGTCACGCAAACAGTTTAATTTAGTAGTGTTAGGGTTTGCCACCAGAAGATCCATAGCTGGCCATGCAATGCAAGGCAATTTGCTGATATTTACTTGGTCACGATTTGGAAGGAATATGAGTGGTGAATTTTAAACCTAATTTGGTGACATGGGTTGGTCCGGCTCACCGTAAAAATAATAGAATAATAGTGTATAAAAGTGTACTGTTTTATTTGTATTGTACTTATATTTAGTGTTGACAGTTGTAATTGTTGGACAGTTGTATTGATCTTGAGATAGGAACAATGAACATGTGCAACCCCTGGGCCACTGTTGGAAGAGAGAGAGAGATCCCACTAGCCAAAGCAAATACCAAAATTGGTACTGAGCTGTACAATTTGTCATCAAACATTATGTTATTTTGTAAGACTATTAATCTGAACGATAAACATTAAATTGAGTTGTAAACGTTTGACGAGTTAACTTAGAGAATGTAAGTTTGTTGTCGAAATTTTTTTTTTTACATTATTAATTTACTATTTTATGTTGTTAGACTATTAATTTAAAAGACAGTATGAATTCATTTATCAAGAGAACAAATTGATAGTCTAAGTTATGCATTATGACTACAAAACTATGTCCTTTGTCTAAACGACAACTTGTTGGCATGTGCAGGGAAAGAGGAGGGAAAGAGGCATGTCTTGTCATCTTAGTTATTTGTCTATAAATTGAGACACGAATGATGCTCGGCCTTTGGCCAGTTAGTTGTATAATCACTAGAAAGTTATCTTGAATTTGTTCTGTAAAACACAATAAATTCTGAGCTGAGATGTTGTAATTTGTAATTCCAACCTCATTCGTTACTTATGGATCACTGTACTATGGGAAAAACTTTCCTAAAACAGTTTCATATTACTTTCTTTGTTCCGGCTTTAATGCTATATAGCATTTGATGTTACGAGTTTTTAAACCATAATATTCGATTTCCAGAACTATTAAATCTTCTATTCTCAATTTCAACTATTCATTTTCCATATCATTCAATATTCCTTCTACTTCTCTTTTCACATAACTTATTGTTTGGGCCCGAATTTACACTATCGGCCAGTGCGATCAAAGCCGTTGAGTGAGCATGGTTTTAGATCGTTGGATAAGAGATAACGTTATGGTTTTTTAAATCGTAATAATTATCTTTTAATAAGTCATCTTGTACAAAATAAACGGAATACAAGCAGAACCGTCCGAATTAATTTGGATTTGTTAGGAGTACACCGGATTATAGCAGCTTGGATTTATTTTCGAAGTTTAACATCGAATTGGTTGCATGCACCTAGTCTAGAGAGCGTTGAAGTGATGGCTTTAGATTAGATTTGCAAGGCTTGGATAAAGGTGGAATAGAAAACCTAAGTAGACTAGGTTTATGGATGTTGTCAGATGGATTGATGACAAGCCTGCATGCCGTGTGAAGGAAGGGCTACCAGCTATATATATATATAGGCTACATTCTAATCTGCATGCCGTGTGAAAAGGTGCAAGGTTATCTTGGGAGTCGATGTGATAAGACTGAACACAAGGGTTGAATTTGGTTGTATTTTTTACTAAGTTCAGAGTCTTGGGAATATAAGGTTTATCTGACGCGATCAGGAGAAGAGTTCTAGTACATGGCAGAAGCCTAGATTGGCTTATCAACCAACGCGCATATGTCTCTATAAATACAGAGGCAGTGGCAATGGAAAAAGGACCTCCAACTCAACACACAAACTGCCCTGCGCAAACCCTCTCAACCTTTGAGATTTTTATTTTCTTGTCGTCAACACATCTTCAGTTTGGATAAACAGCACTGTGAAGGCAACCGGTGATATCTTCAGTTTGGATAAACAGCATTATCGCCGTAGAAACCAGTCGATCGCGAAGCACCTTCAGTTTGGATAAACAGCACTGCATCGAGGCCGGTTGGTTACCTATCCAAGTCTCGGTCGAGAAGGATTTTCGAATCCTTATTGGCAGAGGTTATCTCACCAGCCTTCTCGGCGAAGTGAGGTATTATGAATTACCGAGCTCGGCACATCGAACGCCGAGTTGTTTTATGATTGGATACTCGCAGGTTGGTTTCAGAGTTCGGCATTCAGACGGCCGAACCACTTTCACAGTCAAGACCTACATCAGTTTCAAGTACATGTGCCCTTATACGTTGGTGTCGATTCGGCGTGTTTATACCTTCACGAATATAATCACTGTGACCGAATCCGGCGCCGACGAGTCGTGAACTTCGCAAGACTAGTAGCCTTGTCTTCAGGCTCTGGAACCCAAAGGCCGAGGCGTGTTCCTTCCTCGGCCGCAGTCGTAAGATACAGAAGTCAGCCCCGCATACAACGCAACATCAACATTTTACTCACCGGCCGAGTTCGGCCGTCGAGTTGGCACGCCCCGCATTCAACCGAAGGACGTAGTTAGCTCATAAATTATTCGGCCTGCGCGCCACATAGGCTTGGTAGTTTTTAGGGTCAACACTTATATATATGAGTAGAAAGACGAAGACAAGTCACGTGATATGAGAGACATGAAGAGAAGTGATATGAAACCAGAATACCAAAGTTTTTAAACACTTCCCCCTACTAGCACTACACAAATTGCACATGCTCTAAAAAATGAAAGCACAAAAAGATCGCGAAATGGATTTCTCATAGTTTTTAACGACAATTATTGACCATCCACCTTAAAAATACGAAATCGTTGTGAACATTATTAGCATATGTGTGATTGTGTAAATCCTAAGTCAAGATAGATTAGGAGCCCTTCGGGGTCTAGAAGATCTTTCCTATTATACTTGTATTACTTGGAGAGTAAGTTATTCTCTCCTCCTTATTACTACAAATAAATGCACCATGCATGAGGAATAGCACACAAAATATTATTGGTGCATTTGCACTACATTAGTAAAAAAAAGTAGTTAAGTGAGATTGCCCAGCCGGACCTAAATTTGGTTAGAATCTAGCGGCAAGTGTTAGCATATATGAATTCCTCGTGGCTATAATGTGAGTCCCCTTTTCTCACGTTAGTGTGAGTGATTTTTGTTTTCGATTCTCTACTTTACCGCTGGCCTTAGCTATGGCCAGGGTCGGTAGCAATCCTTGGTTTTCGTTATGTTTTCCTTTTTCCATTTTTCTTACTGTTTTTTGCCAGAAGCCTAGCCCCGTTCCTATCCATGTACCATCCTAGCCTTCAAGCTCTCATCGTCCTGCTACTTTTTTTGCCTCTAATTTCACCATCTTGACCCCTACATCCCGATCACTTGTTTCTTCCATCTCATTCAATCCTTTCCTCTCTAACATCTTCAACAATAGGCTCTGTTATTTTTCCATAAATCCTCACTTCAATTCGGCCTCCATTTACTGCGACTTGTCGTGTTTCTATGGGAGGGTTGTAGAGCTTTGGCTCAGGTGTTCACACTTGTTGGTTTTTTTCGATGTTTTCCCTTGTTGGGGATGTCGCTCATGGGATCTTTCTTTCCGCGAGCTTCCTTTGTTCCATGGCGATCGTCGTTTTGGTGGTCTGTGGAGGATGGCGTGGCTCAAGCTTGGGATTCATGATGGTGAGGCAGGCACTAGTGCTGGGTGATGGCTATAGTTCGTTCTGTGGAATTTCGACGGTGGATGGAGTAGCTACAGTAGCTGCAGTTGCTTAGGTTTTTCTGTTTTGTGGTTTGTGTCTATTGGGCTACTTTGTTTACTTCAAGGCTTTGTTAGGTGTGTATTGCTTTGTTGTGAGTGTTTATGGGATCCATTATGTCTTTTGTGCTTAGTTGTTTTGGGCCTCTTTGTTTGTAATGTTTATTTATTGGTAATATATTTATCCTTCCACCAAAAGCAAAAAGAGTTGTGGATTGAATATATTTTTCAAAAATGACTTAATTAACATTTTTCTATAGTATTAATTTTGAATGAAAATCTAGTCAAATGTTGTTAGATTAGGAGCAACACTATTTCTCTTTTTTTTTTTCTTGAATAAAAGCAATGCTATTTTGATTGGAATAAATATGTGTCCTTTTATTATTTACTAGCCCCTTGCCATATACATACATGTGTGGCAATTGGCCTTTTATATTAGATTATATCTTTTAAATAAATATTTTATTTTTATTATAAAACTGTTAAAAAATGAAGCAAAATCATGAAACCACCCGCTAACATGCGAGTTTTTTTTTTTTTTTTTTTTTTTTTTTTTGTAAGTTTTGAATTTAAAATTCATTCAAATTAAAATGTGGTGAATTACTTTAAATCCTTTTGGTTCAATGTAATTTTTGAAATTCTTGAAGGACAATTTTTGGTATTTTGAATGTTTTAGTTTTTTATCATTCTCACTTTATATATTAGATATAGATATATGTGTGAGTATAAACACATATGGTGTAAGATCCCACATCGCCAAGGGGTGTGGATCCTGTAAGCCTTATATGTATATTCTCATCTTTACCTAGCACGAGGTCTTTTGGGAGCTCACTGGCTTCGGGTTCCGTAGGAACTCCGAAGTTAAGCGAGTTCGCGCGAGAGCAATCCCATGATGGGTGACCTACTGGGAAGTTCTCATGTGAGTTCCCAGAAACAAAACCATGAAGGCGTGGTCGGTGCCCAAAGCGGACAATATCGTGTTACGGCGGAATCGAGCCCGAGTTATGGTGGGGTCCTGGGCCGGGATGTGACATATGGTATACGTATCATTCTCTACCTTATTTTTTGTGATTCAAATTCTTCCCAATTTGTTGTATTCATTTGGATATTTTCATGAATTTTTATTCATAAAAACACTTAATTGTTTGTTAATTTTTTAAAAGGTACAATTTTGTCACTGTTTCTAAAATTAGTGACCACGGTTTTTAGAGCTAGTGTCACTCTCTAAAATGGTGGCCACTAAAAATAATGTCACTATTCCTAGAAATTTATTGTTTGATAAAAAAATAATATTTATTATTAATAAAATTTTATTAAGTGTGTTAAAATTTTGTTAATAATAAGGTTGTTGAATTTTGGTCTATGATGAATAATTAATATTATTATGTCTTAAAAAATATGATTAATTTTTAAGGGTAAATTACATAAAACTACCTCAACTATGGGTCAAACTACAATCTCATACCTCATGTTTTAAAAATGACAATGTCATATCTCATCTTACAAATTTGTGACAATGTCATACCTTCGTCAGTTTGTCTGTTAATTTTTCTGTTAAATGCTGACGTGGCTTGAGCCAGGGTCCACTTTCTAGCTAAGTGGATAAAAATATTAATTAAATATTAATAAATTAAAGGTAAATTATTTTAATATTTTTATTTAAAAACAGGTGGGACCCACCCCTTATTTCTCTCCCCTTTCACATCCGAACTCTCTCATCTCTCTCCTATCTTTCTCGCACCCAATCTTTCTCCTCTCCTCCTCTCTCTCCTATCTCTCTCTCTCTCTCTCTCTCTCACATCCAATCTATCTCTCTCTCTCTTACACATCCTCCAGATTTCTTTCTCCATTATTCACCTTTACCTCAAATCCTTCCTAGACATTCAAATCGGCAGAGAGAAAAAACAATCACCACTCTACTTCTCTTTCTCCAAAAAAAATTCATCTTCATCCTCCAAATTTCACCACTCATTCTCTCTCCCCAGAAAAAAAAAATTGGACAACAAAAAACCCATATATTTTTTGCAGCAGCAGCAAGTCCGTCGGGCCGGGGGACAAGGTCGAATTTGGGGATCTGGAAGAGAAGAGGTAAAAGGCCGGGATGTAGGGGTCGAAGTAGATATAGAAGGTGTAGTTGGCAAGGCGACGAGGATGATGTCGATGAGGGGATAAAGTCCGGATGTTGTGCCAGCGGGAGGGATTTGAGGTTTTGAGGTTTTAGATTGGGAAAGATGGGTTTACAGGGGGTGGGTTCAGTGGCAGAGATTTGGTGGAGGAGGAGGAAGGGGAGGAGCTCCGTGGGAGGGAGGTGGAGATGGCCAAGGATGACCCCATTGGAACGATCAGGAAAGAAATTGAGAGTTGGAAATGATCAGGGGAGAAAATGAGAGAATTATAGGGGGTGAGTCCCACATGTTTTAAAATAAAAATAATTTATCTTTAATTTATTAATATTTAATTAATATTTTTATCCACTTGGCAAGGAAGTGGACCCCGGCTCAAGCCACGTAAGCATTTAACAGAAAAATTAAAAGACAAACTGACGGAGATATGACATTGTCACAAATTCGTAAAATGAGGTATGACATTGTCATTTTTTAAACATAAGGTATGTGATTGTAGTTCGACCCATAGTTGAGGTAGTTTTATGTAATTTACCCAACTTTTAAATATCACAACAACAAAAAAGAGGGGAGGAATGAGTGACATATGAGAGAGAGAGAGAGAGAGAGAGAGAGAGAGAGAGAGAGAGAATGATGATGATGATGATGATGATGATGATGATGATGATGATAGTAAAGGGTGAAAGAGGAGAGAGAGAAATGATAGTGATTGGTCAAGAGAAAAGGGCAATAGTGAGCGGATAAATTTTTCATTGTGCTCAGAACATGGGTAGTATGCCACATGTTATTATATAAATGGTGAAAAAAGAGGGGAGAGGGATTAGGATTCTCTCCAGTGAGGGAGTGTGAGAGGGAGTATGACACACCCCGACCGAGATCGAGGCATGTTGACCGTCACGTGAGGGTGACGTAGCCATGTGCACAGTGCGGAAGCGTTATAAAGAAAGATTTACGAATGAATAAAAAAAAAACCAACTTCAAGAGTGTTAGAACAGAAATAAGTGTGAATACACAATCAGAGCACAGTAGTCTAGGTGCAGTCAATGCATAAGAAGTACTTAATTAAACAACACCCGAAAGTGGTCCTACATAGGTGATGATCTGTCAGAATGTCTGATGTGTCCTCGTGAGCCACCAACAACAGCTACCTAAAACCTGGAGGGGCTCAAAACAAAAGCGTGAGTGGGCAAAAACAAATCTTTTCGAAAATCATTTCATAAACCATAGTTATATCCCCTCGTCGTAAAACCTGTATACTTTCCCAGAAAATAGTATAGACATTTACTAAATCTCGACTGAACCATCATCATCAAATATAAGCAAAGAAATCATGAATATGCCATGCCATGCCAAGTTAATCATCAGGTAAGTAATCCAAATGCAATAACAACTGCAACAGCTCGTCAGCTGAACTCTAGCTCATAAATCATGCCTGCACACGAGTCGAAACCCACTTATAGTGGTCTATACGACAGGACTGGGTGTAAACAATATGCTCTAGTGCTACAATCACGTGAAGACTGTGCGAATAATCGCGGGTCACATACAAGTCGAACCCACTAAAAGTGGTCTATACGACAAGACTATGCACCTAACTTGGATCCAAGATGAACGTGTAGTGCGGGAGGTGAACATCACGTGAAAGACTATGCCCCTAACTCTGGGCGGGAGCACTAACACCGGGGTGCAGATTAATGAGCTCTCAATGCATCTCATCATACTCTTCATAACTCAACTTCTTAATAACCACACATAAGCTTATCTGAAATTACCTGAGCGCCCACAGCACCAACAATCATGCGCATACAATTCATAATGCATATTCAATAGTATGAAGTATATTGGCATGGCAGTTCTTTGCTAAAATCATTTAAAATGCATAATCTGGGAAAAATACATAGTATATAGGTATATACGGAAAACAAAAGCCCACTCACTGGTATGTAGACGGATCGTAGCCCCTGTGCCTAGCCTGGCTACGTTCGTCCTCCGGATAAGTCTCGCCTATGTGAGAAACAACTATAAATATGTTATTTTAAAGCACATAAACGAAACTAAGAAATAACTTCTCATACATTGCTCAATAAAGGTGTGTGAATATACCAAAATGATCCACACAACCTCAGGAACATCCCCAAATTTTTAGAATAATTTTTCATGACCCCACGCACCCTCACGGGCCGGCCAAGGCACGGCCAGACGTGCCTCCCACGCTCAGGCATGTGCCTAGCACACGGACGGCATCCTAACTGCCGTTAGGAATATTCCGTTAAAAGCTAACGGAAAATGTCAAAGATAACTGACCCCTTTAGAATATTCCGTCAGTTTTGACGGAATATTCCTTGTCTTCTTCCTTCGACTCCGACGACTGTCGCCGTCGCCGGAAAACTGGGGAAAACTTCTAACTCATTATTCTCACTCGTTTCTCAACCATTTTCTATGAAACTTGTACCAAAATGAAGCTTAGGATATAGAGAATCACGTTATACCTATTTGAAGCTTCAGATTCCACGAAATCACGTCGGAGCAACCTCGAAAATCCGGCCACCTCTGCAACTCTTTGTATCTGGGCTTCCCGACGTTCAAAACTTCTCAACGATGCACACCGAGCATCGTGGGAATGTCCTAAAGCTCCCTGTGAGCTTGAAATTCAAAGATAAACCTCCATTAAAAAGTTGGTGAACAGTACTAAAATCGAAAATTCGATTTATGGGACATTCTCACGTTAAACCTTAACCAAAACTCAACCAAAACATTTAAGAAGAAGAGAGGATACCTTTCTAAGCCTTGAAATGAAGTAAAACTCCCACGATCGAGTAGGTGCTACTGTACCTCAACGGTCCTCTCGAGTTCTAGGGTTTTTCAAAGGTTTCCTTGCTTGAAAAAGGTATTGCTCGACTCGTCTCAACACGAGGAGCACGAAAGTATACCTAAAAACCTCTATTTGCAAGGTTTCGAAGGGGTTTGAGATTGGTCCGTACGGTTGCAAGGAGAAAGAGTGAGTCCGAGAGTGAGAGAGAGAGAAGAGAGAGAACGGGAGGGTGTGAGGAGTCCAAGGGTGTGTGTGTGTGGTCCTCACACTAACACCTCACCAAAGAACCAAAAGAAACTAACCTTAGGTTCTAATTTTACTACAAAACCCTAACTAAAGTTAAACCAATAGGTTCCCACTAAATTGGAAACAATACCATTGGTCCAAAAACTCAAAGTTTTGGGCCTTTACACTTGGTCCAAATATAAATGTAACCCAACACTTAAGGGTAAATCCGTCCATTCACAAGTTTGAGGATAATAAAGGTACAATTTCCGGGACGGGCTGTCACAATCTACCCCCCTTAAGAAATTTCGTCCTCAAAATTCAACATCAAAATACATCACTGATACTCATAAAACAAGCGAGGATATAAATCTCTCATCCGATCCTCAGTCTCCCAAGTAGTTTCTTCCACTGAATGGTTTCTTCACAGAACCTTTACCATTCGAATGGTCTTGTTTCTCAGCACTTTGTCCTTCCAATCTAAAATCGTCACTGGCTCCTCTTCATAAGTCAAATCCGGATTGATCTCTAAGGGTTGAGGAGGTATAACATGCGAAGGATTCCAAACATAGTGACGAAGCATAGAGACATGGAACACATTATGCACCTTAGATAACTCAGAAGGCAACTCGAGCCTATAAGCAACTTCACCAACTCACTCGATGATCTGGTAAGGTCCGATGTACCTAGGGCTCAACTTACCCTTTTTCCCGAACCTTACAACTCCTTTCCAAGGCGACAACTTCAAGAATACCCAATCACCGACCTTATACACTCTGTCGGTAGCATGTCTTTCAGCAAGGCTCTTCTGTCGATCCTGGGCCGCTTTCAAATTAGCTTTAATCACCTGAACATTCTGAGTAGTCTCCTCTACTATCTCAGGGCCCACCAATGGTTTTTCACCAACTTCCGACCAACACAATGGTGTACGGCAAGCTCTACCATAAAGTGCCTCAAACAGTGCCATCCCGATGCTAGATTGGTAGCTGTTATTATAGGCAAACTCCATCAAATCCAACTTTGCATGCCAATCATCACCAAACTGAAGTACGGAAGCTCTCAGCATATCCTCTAAGGTCTGAATGGTTCTCTCTGACTGGCCATCTGTTTGAGGATGATACGCTGTACTGTAAAGTAGTTCTGCGCCAAACGCTTCCTGGAATGCTTACTTAGAAGTAAACCTAGGATCTTGATTCGAGATAATACTCACCGATACGCCATGATACTTCACAATCTTCAACAAGAACAACTCGGCTAACTTGTTCAGAGAATACTTTTCCCTCACTGTCTGGAATAAAGTGTGCTGATTTGGTAAGCCGATCTACAATCACCCAAATGCCATCATAACTGTTCTGTGTACGAGGAAACTTGTACAAAAAATCCATAGTGATACATCTTAGTGCCTCATGGATGCATGGCATATGCTGAAATGTGTGCCTCATCCAGAATTTTTTTTTTTTTTTTTTTAATTCCTCAATATTTGGCACATACATCCGTTTATCTTGCATAAGCATGCCATCGGTCTCACGGACTCTGAGATCCTTTTTCTTCCCTTGAGAAATTGCAAAAATTAACTCCTGAACTTCCTCATTGTTTCCTTAAGCTTCGACTATACGATCAATCAAGATAGGCCTAACCTGAAAGCTAGCAAGCAAGGCTTTTTTCTCGAGCTTCGACCAAGACTTCTTCTTTTTCTTCTAGTCCCAGTTTTACTCAGTGGACCTCAAATATGCAAGAAGAGGAACACGGGATGCATACCATGCATTAACTCGGCCTTGGGACTTTCTACTCAATGCATCTGCCACTACGTTTGCACGACCAGGGTGATACTCAATCGTGCAATCACAATCACTGAGTAATTCTATCCATCTTCGTTGCCGAAGGTTAAGATCTTTCTGAGTGAAAATGTACTGTAGGCTTTTGTGGTCCGTAAAAATCTTACACTTCTCACCATAGAGATAATGTCTCCAAATCTTCAGAGCGAAAATGATGGCTGCTAATTCCAAATCATGTGTAGGATAATTCTTTTCATGAGGCTTCAACTGTCTCGAAGCATAAGCAACTACCCCACCATTTTGCATCAAAACACATCCCAGGCCATTCAAAGAAGCGTCGTTATAGATCTCAAAGTTACCACTATCGTCTGGAAGCGTCAGAACAGGTGCATGAGTGAGGCAGTACTTAAGCTGCTGAAAACTTTGCTCACAATTCTCATCCCACTCAAACTTAGCTTCCTTCATAGTCAACCTCGTCAGTGGTAAAGCAATCACTGAGAAATCCTTAACAAACCGTCGGTAGTAACCTGCTAAACCCAGGAAAGTCGTACCTCGGTGACGGTTCGTGGCTGTTCCCAACTCTCCACGGCTGCAATCTTCTGAGGGTCCACCAGAATTCCTTGAGCTGATACAACATGACCCAAGAATGCCACTTGATTTAACCAAAATTGGCATTTACTGAACTTGGCATAAAGGCGATGTTTCCTCAACTTCTTCAACACCAAGGAAGATGTCGTACATGTTCTTCTTTAGTTCTAGAGTATACCAGTATATCATCAATGAATACAATAGCGAACCTGTCTAGATATTCCTGGAATACTTTATTCATCAAGCCCATGAAAGCTGCTGGTGCATTTGTTAATCCGAATGGCATACAAGGAACTCATAATGACCATAACGAGTCCTAAAAGCCGTTTTAGGGACATCATCATTCCTAATCTTCAGTTGATAATACCCAGATCTCAAATCAATCTTCGGGAACACACAGGCACCTCGAAGTTGGTCAAATAGATCATCTATACGTGGCAATGGATAACGGTTTTTAATCGTTACTCGATTCAATTGCCGATAATCAATACACAGCCTTAAGGTTCCATCTTTCTTCCGATCAAACAACACTAGGACTCCCCAGGGTGAAACACTAGGCTGTATGAAACCTTTATCCACTAATTCCTGCAACTTGGTTTTCAATTCTCTTAACTCAGTAGGAGCCATTCTATAAGGAGTTAGAGATATAGGGTCCGTACCTGGAAGTAAATCGATAGTGAACTCCCCATCTCTATCAGGCGGTAATCCAGGTAAATCATCAGGAAAGACATCTGGAAAATGCCTAACCACTCGAACTTCCTCCACACTACTGGAGTAGTATCATTCAGCACAACGTGAGCTAAATACCCCTGGCACCTTTTATTCAACAATTTCTTTGCCCTTAAGGCAGAAATGACACCATGCCTTACTCCACTACGTTATCCTACGAACGTAACCCTAGATAAACCTGGGTGACAAAAAGTCACCGTCTTCTCGCGATAGTGAATTTCGGCAGAGTTATAGTGTAACCAGTCTGCTCCCAAAATCACATCAAAATCTGCAAGATATAATGGGAGAAGATTAGCTGGCATAACTGC
Organism: Cotoneaster glaucophyllus; assembly: GCA_036320875.1. NCBI lineage: Eukaryota > Viridiplantae > Streptophyta > Magnoliopsida > Rosales > Rosaceae > Cotoneaster > Cotoneaster glaucophyllus. Next base: position 22,096,382 of record CM070063.1, read on the forward strand.
ATCTTCAATCAACACAGGATAACTCGGGTAAACACAACTAACAAAATCCTGTTCTCCTCTAGGCATAGAAAATTCTAACTCATAACCCAGAGTTGAAGATTGAGGTTGAGTTAACTGAGCAAATGTATGAGAAATAACCCAATGGGTAGTTCCACAGTCAATTAAGACTCTAGCAAAAAGACCAAGAACGTTTAACGTACCCATTATTAAATCCGGATGGTTCTGGGCGTCCTGCAAGGTAATGTTGTTGATACGCCCCTAGGCCTGCTGTCGTCTTCCTCAACCTCTACTAGCATGAACACCTCGGCCCTGAGTACTACGCCCCTGTCCTGCCTGACTGTGCTGCCTCTACGATCCAGCATTACTGGCAGCAACATCAACCTGCCACTATGATCCAGCATTGCTGCCTCCAGACTGCCACTGTGATCCACCCCGCTGATTACTGACCCATGCCACTCTACTGATAAGGCATGTAATCACCTGAGTACTGGCCATAACCACTCTGCTGATAGGGGTTCTGCGGTCTCTGCTGGTTCTTAGGACAATACTTAGACAAATGGCCTGTCTGACCACAGGTACAACACCCGCTGCTACCTCTTCGACACTCTCCAAAATGTCGATTATTGCACATGCGGCACAAAGGAGCGCCTGTACCACCCGACTCTCTCGGTCTCTGAAAGCGGGATCCTCCAGTGGGTCTACCTTCTCTTCTTTATCCTGTGGCACTGAAGCCCCCACTGGAAGAGCTAGAACTAGTCCTACTCTTCTTAAAACTCTGCATATGGCGAGGCCCCTGAGATGACTGTCCATTGCCCTTATCAACCTTCTTCATATTACTGCCCATTTCTTCTTCTTCTTCACTCTCACTCGGCATTTTATCAGTATCCTCAATCCTCAATAAAACATCGTAGAACTTCTGATAAGTAGCACAGGGCAGAATAGTCGCCATAGAATGCCACTTCTTCTTAGTACCCAACTTAAAGCGGCAAAGCATCTCAGCTGGATTAGCAGCAATCTCAGCATCATAGCAGGACAGATCAGTGAATTTCCTATAATACTCATTAGCAGTCAACTTCCCCAGTTTCAGGTGAGTGAACTCTTGCTTATTCAGATCAAGGTAAGCTGGAGGGCTGAATCTCTTATAGGTGATTGAATTTCCTAAAATTTTCCCAGTTCGTTTTTTCCTCGGGAGTCCATCCATAAATATCTTGATTCCACCAGGATGCAGGTTCTCTACCCAAAAACCAAGAAGTGATCTCGACCCATCTTTCAACAGGAAGGCTGCCCTGACTCTGCATAACCTGGAAAGTCTTCTCCACATGCTCAAACCAACGCTCGGACCCTTCATTGCCCTCATTACCCATAAACATAGGCAGCTTTAGATTATACACCGTCTCCAACGGAGTCCGCTGGGGAGGGCGAAGTGAAGCCTGAATGGCATTAGCTATAGCCTCCTCTAACTGAGCAACATCAGGGAAACTAGGCTCAACAGAAGAACGTGGATCCCTACGAGGTGGCATAATTCTGACAGAAGGCATCACAATAATTAGATTACTCACAAAATATGCAGGACTGCGGAACCTAGGCTCTGATACCAAACTGACACACCCTGACCGAGATCGAGCACGTTGACCGTCATGTGAGGGTGACGTAGCCATGTGCACAATGCGGAAGCATTATAAAGAAATATTTACGAATGAATAAAAAAAAACCAACTTCAAGAATGTTAGAACAGAAATAAGTGTGAATACACCATCAGAGCATAGTAGTCTAGGTGCAGTCAATGCATAAGAAGTACTTAATTAAACAACACCTGAAGGTGGTCCTACATAGGTGATGATCTGTCAGAACGTCCGATGTGTCCTCGTGAGCCACCAACAACAGCTACCTAAAACCTAGAGGGGCGCAAAACAAAAGCGTGAATGGGCAAAAACAAATCTTTTCGAAAATCATTTCATAAACCATAGTTATATCCCCTCGCCGTAAAACTTGTATACTTTCCCAGAAAATAGTATATACATATACTAAATCTCGACTGAACCATCATCATCAAATATAAGCAAAGAAATCATGAATAGCCATGCCATGCCAACTTAATCATCAGGTAAGTAATCCAAATGCAATAACAACTGCAACAGCTCGTCAGCTGAACTCTAGCTCATAAATCATGTCTGCACACGAGTCGAACCTACTTATAGTGGTCTATACGACAGGACTGGGTGTAAACAATACGCTCTAGTGCTACAATCATGTGAAGACTGTGCAAATAATCGCGGGTCACCTACGAGTCGAACCCACTAAAAGTGGTCTATACGACAGGACTGTGCACCTAACTTGGATCCAAGGTAAGCGTGTGGTGCGGGAGGTGAACATCACGTGAAAGACTATGCCCCTAACTCTGGGCGGGAGCACTAAAATCAGGGTGCAGGTTACTGAGCTCTCAATGCATCTCATCATACTCTTCATAACTCAACTTCTTAATAACCACACATAAGCTTATCTGAAATTACCTGAGCGCCCACAGCACCAACAATCATGCGCATACAATTCATAATGCATATTCAATAGTATAAAGTATATTGGCATGGCAATTCTTTGCTAAAATCATTTAAAATGCATAATCTGGGAAAAATACATAGTATATAGGTATATACGGAAAACAAAAGCCCACTCAATGGTATGTAGACGGATCGTAGCCCCCGTGCCTAGCCTAGCTACGTTCGTCCTCCGGATAAGTCTCGCCTATGTGAGAAACAACTATAAATATGTTATTTTAAAGCACATAAACGAAACTAAGAAATAACTTCTCATACATTGCTCAATTGAGGCGTGTGAATATACCAAAACGATCCACACAACCTTAGGAACATCCCCAAATTTTTCGAATAATTTTTCATGACCCCACGCGCCATCACGCGCCGGCCAAGGCACGGCCAGACGCGACACCCACGCGCAGGCACGTGCCTGGCACACGGAAGGCATCTTAACTGCCGTTAGGAATATTCCGTTAAAAGCTAACGGAAAACTGTCAAAGATAACTGACGCCGTTAGAATATTCCGTCAGTTTTGACGGAATATTCCTTGTCTTCTTCCTTCGACTCCGGCGACTGTCGCCGTCGCCGGAAAACTGGGGAAAACTTCCGGCTCACTATTCTCACTCGTTTCTCAACCATTTTCTATGAAACTTGTACCAAAATGAAGCTTAGGATATAGAGAATCACGTTATACCTATTTGAAGCTTCAGATTCCACGAAATCACGTCGAAGCAACCTCGAAAATCCGGCCACCTCTGAAACTCTTCGTATCTGGGCTTCCCAACGTCCAAAACTTCTCAACAATGCACTCCGAGCATCGTGGGAAGGTCCTAAAGCTCCCTGTGAGCTTGAAATTCAAAGATAAACCTCCATTAAAAGTTGGTGAACAGTACTCAAATCGTAAATTCGATTTACGGGACATTCTCACGTTAAACCTTAACCAAAACTCAACCAAAACTTTTAGGAGGAAGAGAGGATACCTTTCTAAGCCTTGAAATGAAGTAAAACTCCCACGATCGAGTAGGTGCTACTGTACCTCAACGGTCATCTCGAGTTCTAGGGTTTTTCAAAGGTTTACTTGTTTGAAAAAGGTACTGCTCGACTCGTCTCAACACGAGGAGCACGAAAGTATACCTAAAAACCTCAATCTGCAAGGTTTCGAAGGGGTTTGAGATTGGTTCGTACGGTTGCAAGGAGAAAGGGTGAGTCCGAGAGTGAGAGAGAGAGAAGAGAGAGCACGGGAGGGTGTGAGGAGTCCAAGGGTGTGTGTGTGTGGTCCTCACACTAACACCTCACCAAAGAACCAAAAGAAACTAACCTTAGGTTCTTATTGGTCCTCGACCAATTTTACTACAAAACCCTAACTAAAGTTAAACCAATAGGTTCCCACTAAATTGGAAACAATACCATTGGTCCAAAAACTCAAAGTTTTGGGCCTTTACACTTGGTCCAAATATAAATGTAACCCAAATCTTAAGGGTAAATCCGTCCATTCCCAAGTTCGAGGATAATAAAGGTACAATTTCTGGGACGGGCTGTCACAGAGTAGGATTCTCTCCTCTCTTTTTTTCCCTCCCCTTCCCTCCCTCCTAATTGAACGGTCACGGTTAAGCCACATCAACATCTTAAATTAATTTTTTATAGCAAGAGAAAGACAAAATAAGAGAATGTGAGAGGAGGGGATGGAAAGAAGAGGGGAGAGAATCCTAGTCCGTGTGGGAGAGAGGAAGGCAGAGCTTTTCAGGTTGTTTTAATTTTTTTATTATATTAAATTTTTGTCTCTTTCACTAAAATCAAGTACTTTTTATTAAATAAAGTCGTTAAGTTATTTTTTTGTTAAGAAAAAAATTTAGAGAAGCCAACTACTTTTGAAATATTCCACGCATAGGAGGTTTTTTATTTTTATTTTTATTTTTTTGTAATGGGTTTAAGATTTAGTAAAGGGTTTATATCACAAATGGTCCCTGAAATTGACCCCATCAATCATGATGGTCCCTGAAATTTAAAATCGATCAATGTAGTCCCTGAATTTTAACTCGCGAGTCAATGTGGTCCTTCTGTTAGTGTTCCGTCCAAATTAACTTTAAAAAAAGGTTAGAGAACCAGTTTTTCATGGTAAAATGATCAAAAATAACCCTGTTACTTATAATTTTACTTACTACCTCTCTTTTCTTTTTTTCATCTTCACTTTTCTCTCCATTTTTTCATGGATTTGGTGCTAAAACTAAAATAAAAACAAAAAAAAGTGGTTCTCTAACCTTTTTTTGGTCATTTTACCATGAAAAATTGGTTCTCTAACCTTTTTTTAGTGTTAATTTGGACGGAACACTAACAGAAGGACCACATTGATTCGCGAGTTAAAATTCAGAGACTACATTGACCTATTTTCAATTTCAGGGACCATCATGATTGATGAGGTCAATTTCAGAGACCATTTGTGATATAAACCCTTTAGTAAAACATCAAGGTAGAGGTTTGCTTTTCAATTATGACTGATTTATTTCCTATTGTGGGCATGGACGAAGCTACACTAAAGCAAAGAGTAGAACATCAAATGGCTCGTGGGCCCTACCGGGCCAAAAATACCAAATCGGGCCAACCGGCTGGCCCAAATGAGCCAGATAGCCAGCCCCGGGGCCGGTCCAAAGTTTGAATTGCAACGGCTACCTAGCGTCAACATGACGCCAGCTAGTAACAGCCAGCTGATGACAGGTAGCCGTTGAAATTTTTTTTTTTTTTTTTTTTTTGGGACAATTTAAAAAAAAATTAAATATAAAAAATTCTAATTTTTTTCCCTATAACTACCTAAGCCATTAAACAACATTAAACAATATTAAACAACATTAAACAATATTAAACAACATTAAATAACATTAAACTTAAACAACATTAAACGATATTAAACAACTCGAAATCCTATCTGAAAAATTATTGAGAATACATATTGACAAGAAATTTGGAGAGTTACTCACTTTAGCAACACGTGTCACTCGAAATCCTATCCGAAAAATTATTGAGATTACATCTTGAAAAATTATTGAGGCAGTTTAATTTAAGTAACCATAGTAATTCAATTAAAATAATAAATTATGTTTGGCCTATGACCCTTTGGTCCCCTCGATTGGAGATGGTTTTTTGTCACAGGGCTATGTTTGGCCTATGACCCTTTGGCCCCCTCGGTTTGAGATGGTAAGAAACATGGCTTGGCACTGTTCATTAAAATATTAATTTCTTGGAAGGCTATAGGGCTAAAGGGAGCTCTTTGGCCCTTCTTCGGTTGGAGATGACCTTATATATCACAATATTTGTGAGATCCCACATCGACCAACAGAGAGGGGGTGATGTGCCTTATATGTACATGCTCTCCTCCCTATAGCACGAGGCCTTTTGGGAACTCACTGGCTTCGGATTCCATCGGAACTCCGATGTTAAGCGAGTTTGGGCGAGAGCATTCCTAGGATAGGTGTGAAGGAAAATTTGTGAAAAACATGTTCATTTGAGCAACATCTATGGCATGCAATTAACAATTAAAGGCGGAATCATGCTTGTATGCACTCAAAACAAAACATTACCCATGAAATTCAAAGCCTAGTAGAAATGGTGAACCAAGACTCAACTCAAAATCTAAAAGAGAGTTGAGTAACTTTATACCTTTGAAGTACCTCTTTGCTTAGCAAAAGTTAATCACCCATGTGAGGGCCTTCTTCCTTTGTCACCTTGCTCCTTGGCTCCATGGATGAAGGTGGAAGAACTTTGCTTCTTGGATCCATGCCTTCTTGGATGTGGATGGAAGAATAGGTTTCTCCAAAAGTCACCAAAGTTGGAGACCTCTAAGTTTCGACACCAAGGATGGTTGAGGAAGAAGATGAGTGACCATGGAGGAGTTAGATGCTAGTAAACTCCCCCATGGTGGCCGGCCTTCCTAGAGAGAAAGAGAGAGCCAAAAACTCTCATCTTTCCTCAAAGAAAACCCTAATGAAGAAAAAGCTATAAAGTCATATTTATACCTCCCTTCATTGGAGTGGCAAACTTGTAATAAGTCCAAAACCCACTCCCTCTCTAATCATGGCCGGCCTCCCTATTGTTAGTGGGTTAATTGCCCATTTTGTTTTAGTTGTCACACAACTTAAACCTTATGTGCCTTGTGGACCAAAACCCTTTTGTGTCCCGAAACCCAAAACTAACTTAAGGCCTAAAACGAACCTTTCGTTCTAGATTAATTAACTTTTAATTAATCCTTGCCACATACAATTAAACTATTTAATTGTCTCATTATATCCTTCAATCATTACCTTACACGGTGTGCGATCCATTAGGTTCCTTTTAGCGAGGCAGTGGGCGATTGTTACTCTTAACGATCGATTGTGAATTGAAACATACTTTCAATTCTCCCTTAAATAATTATACATCTTTAGGGCTTCCACAAACCATGAGTGACACCTAGCAGTGTATCATGGCTACCCAAGCTAATCAGAAGAGGTGGAGAACCTATTCAGTTTAGGATTACAATGCAATACTGTCTTTCTCTAATACAATACTCTTGACCACATTGTTTGGTTTGACAGTTCATTCATGTCTACTATCCAATGTGATTCATTTACTTATATGATTACCTTGAATGTGATTTGGAACGACTTCCTAAATCTCATTCATACTCTGGCCAGAGATTCTCAATCATATCATAGAGTATTCTCCCTCAAACGATTTGAAGGTTAGAGATCCCTTGTTGCGCATTCACTTGCCTCCATGGCTGTGGCTTAACCCCAACTATGTCGTGGACGCCCTCTGACGGAGCGACTTTGACATAGTCAAAGATCAAGGACCCAACCACAAGACAACTGTGATGCCTCAGGTCAAATGACTACTTTGCATTATCCCAACCATGAGTTCTCATATGACATGAATATGAGAACTCCTCGTTGATATCGTTCAGTGGACTCATTCTCTATCGAGCACCTACATGCTTGTCTTGGTGTCACTCACACCAATGACTTGAGACCTGTCACTCTCCCTAAGAGAAGACATAGCACATACTGATCTTAACGGACTGTCAATGCCCAATTGGCAATCCTATGATCAGGAACATTTAGGATATGTATACAAAAGAGAATGGTCTCATGAATCTAACTTCTTTAGATTACATTCTCCTAATAGCATATTCCTTGGACTTATCGTTTAAGCACATAACATTTATATGAGACAGCTTGAAACAATAATCTTTGCCCTTTATATTAAACTAGATTAGTTTAACATGTGAAATGTCCGTAAAGTATCATCATATGATTGGTTTTAGGGCACATTTCCAACAAGGTGACCCACTGGGAAGTTCTCGTGTGAGTTCCCAGAAACAAAACCGTGAGAGAATGGTAAGCCCAAAGCGGACAATATCGTGCTACGACAGAAACCGAGTCTGGGATGTGACAATATTGTCTACTTTGCATTGGCCCTTCCTCACAACTGTATATATCCCATTTTCAATTACACATTAGTTCTCCCATGTCTCACGTTTCTTCTTAACACCACTCACATTATCATTGAACTTTTTTTCTCCAAACTTTTCAAGACATACACGGTTCAGTTTTCCTGTGTTTATATGCTGAGAGTGCAAGACTTCTAAGATTTCAGTCCTTCAAACAAATAGGACCAACTAACTAATACCAAATATTGGTATTAAATTAAAAATAAGAACCAAATAACTATTGAGAACCTAAACCTAATATTGATATTAAATTAAATATTTAATTTTTTTGCGATTTGGTTTCGGTGCGGTTTCAAATGTTCAAAACCGAAACCAAACCATTTTTCCACATTGCGGTTCGATTTCAAACTGAAACTGTTTCAAAACTTTAAAACCGCCCCGTTCAGTATGGTTTGATTTGATTCGTGTTTAGGTTTCGGTTCTTGGTTTCAAGTGCCCACCCCTAGCAAAGAGGGACAAGGATTCTCTCTGATAGGGATTTTTACCACTTGTAAAAGTAGGGATAAAAATACTTTCAAGAGTACAAGGTTGTCGGAGTATAGTAGCTCAAGCAAGGTCGTTTCCACAGGGATTGAATGAATAATTTGTATTTATACTAATCCTTAGCTAATTATTTAGAGCGAAGTTGTGAAAAGGATAATTTTGGAATTTAAAAAAATAAAAACGAATTTAAATTAAAAACAATTAAATAAATTAACTAGAGAACAATTTAAAGAAAATCAATTTGTAAAAGCCCTAGGGTTCAGCCGTCACCGTTACAATGCTATGCAATTCTACTAATTACTTATGAATTTCCACATACATGCTTTGAAGGTTAGGTTTTCCTAATGCATATTTTTCTCGTGATGTTCAAGCGAAAACATATATCTAACGTGCAACCTGTCTGTGATGTTTAAAAGGGAGTTTTAACGAAAAGCCCGCGGTACTGTTCACTTTAACGAAAAACCACATTTTTACACTAAAAAGTCAAACCTGGTACTATTCACTTTACCCTTTATTTTGTCCTTATCGTTAAAACTCAAAGTTTTCAAGCCCTTTTCATTAGTTTTCCTTTAAATGGAATATAAACATGCAAGACTCATTAAGATTTGTGAAAACCTTTTGAAAAACCATGCAACCCTTAAGAGCATGATGTTCACCTTAAGTGAACTTACAATTACTAATCACAAGAAGCCCTCCTCAATTTCAGGGTGATGTTCCAACAGAAATTGCATCAAAAGTAGGGATAAAAACACTTAAAAATACTTGTAAGAGTACAAGGTTGTCGTAGTATAGCAGCTCAAGCAAGGTCGTTTCCACAGGGATTGAATGAATAATTTGTATTTATACTAATCCTTAGCTAATTATTTAGAACGAAGTTGTGAAAATGATGATTTTGGAATTTAAAATAATAAAAACGAATTTAAATTAAAAACAATTAAATAAATTAACTAGAGAACAATTTAAAGAAAATCAATTTGTAAAAGTCCTAGGGTTCGGCCGTCACCGTTACAATCCTATGCAATTCTACTAATTACTTATGAATTTCCACATACATGCTTTGAAGGTTAGGTTTTCCTAATGCATATTTTCCTCGTAATGTTCAAGCGAAAACGTATATCTAACATGCAACCCGTCTGTGATGTTTAGATCAAATATAAACATGCAAAACTCATTAAGCTTTGTGAAAACCCTTTGAAAAACCATGCAACCCTTAAAAGTGTGATGTTCGCCTTAAGTGAACTTACAATTACTAATCACAAGAAGCTCTCCTCCATTTCAGGGTGATGTTCCAACAGAAATTGCATCAAATTACTTGTCTAAATATCCTAATGGTGATCAATCATTAAAATATATACATAGTTTTAATCGCGGTGATTAATAAGTCAAAGCAAGCATGCATCCATTCGTAAGCAAATTAGTAAATTACGTATTCATGCTAAGGTTCATGGCTTTACCCTAGCAAAAGAACTAGTTACGAATAATCACAATAAAAACTATAGAAAATATATTAACTAGAAAAAGGATTGAAAACACCTTTTATGTAAAAAGTCTGAAGTTCTCCAAAATAATGCATGTGTTCTCCCCCTAAAACTCTAATGACTAAAAAGCCTTATTTATACTACTCCAAATTAAAACCCTCATAGAAAAAGGTTTTCTAAAAACTAAGAAATAAAATAACATAATGATAACTAGAAATTACATTTCTATTCTGACTAGGAAATCTGCCCAGAAGAGAAATAACCACGTTTCTGGACCTTCAGGGCTCCAAAACAAGCATAAAACAACTCAAACTAAAGATTAGAACGTCCTCTTCAAGTTCCAAGAAGAGCCCAAATCCAAAATCCATCATCTTCCAGCCCAAAAATCACAAATAAGCTCCGCAGTCCAATCTGCCAGCACTGCACGCCGGGCATAAATTAAATCGCCACGATCAGATGCTTCGGGATAAAATTATGAAATTTTGATACAACCTTCTTGATAGATTCACAAACCTGCTCCAATTAGAATCACTCAAAAATTCTACCGTTTGATTACTTTATGCTCAAAACAAGTTCGCATGTCCTACATTAAAAACACATAGCAAAACATCAAAATCTCACCAAAATAATAATCAAAATATACCAAGAATAGGGAATAATATATAGTATAAAATTGACTCATCAAATACCCCCAAACTTAGCTTTTTGCTTGTCCTCAAGCAAAACCATACTCAAAAAGGAAAATAAAACTAGCTACTAATCTTCTAAACAAAAATTAACATAAACAAATTTTAAACTTCCTTTAGTGTAAAGTGTACCAACGAAGTTAAGGAGAATCAACTAAAAACTCTTACCACTCGTCCTTTTATTTCACACATACCAACTTCAAACATAACTCTTTTTTTTTTCTTTTTCGATTTTGCTCTTTTCTTTTCTTTTCTTTTTTTATTTTATTATTTTAGTAACAGTAGTGGTCTTGCAATGTTAGTTCCCTTAAGCTTTCTATTCAACCCATGTAACGAGTTTTAGGTCAATGACTCCCAAACCACAAAGGCTTTAGGGCACTGGGCGTAGAACACCCCTAAGGACTTATTAACTCGAGCTGAAAAGGCTACGAAACCAACTAACCACCCTGCCCCATGCCAAAACTCTACCGTTTAACGCGAGAATCACTGCTGATTAGGCAAGACTGGCTCGGTTACTAGGTAAAGCCTCGGGTGGAACAATTATTACTTTATAAAACATGCTAACTTTATTTTATATAGAATAAAATTTAAAATGCACTTAGACAAAAAGTAAGTGTTTCAATCTCACTCCCCACAAACCATGTTGGTGTGAACGTGCAAATTTCAAAGTATTAACTCATCAATTAGTGTCTAAGCAACGATAAATAGAAAAGACTCTACTATGAGATTAACCTTCACCATGTCCATTTGTTTTAACGTTTAAAATAATCTATGGATATTAACTTAAAAACTAACATTTTTAACTGACCCAAAAATTAAAATACCTAAAATTTCTTATTTCCCACCCCCAAACTTATATCACACATTGTCCTCAAGGTGTGGAAACTTATATCACACATTGTCCTCAAGGTGTGGAAACAAATAAAAATAAAATAAAATGACTCCTTACTACTAAAAAATCCAAAGACACAAACATAAATGAATCGAGACAAATAAAAGAAATACAAAGATGAACCAAAACATAAAATAAACAACGAAACAGCAGAAAATATAATAAAACAAATAAAATAGAAAAACGAGAAAAAGAACGCGCTGACATGGAGTCGAACTCGAGACCTGGTGGCATCAGCATGAGGGGCTGGACACAGAACCCTCAAGGTTGAACCACACGTGTACTTCACCATGAATAAACCCACATGCTCCTCCATTTCTCATTTCAGCCGATGAGTTTTTCTCCACTATAACCTCGAGCCTAGAGCCCTGAGGGCCTTCCTTTTCAGAACCTATCTAAACCAAAATCATTCGTCTGCGATTTAGCCTGTGAAGATGAAACCGCAAATCGCATTCTTCTCTGAGTCTGACACACTCACATGTATTTTTTAATCCCCATTTCCATTCGATTTTGTCTCAGATGCTTAGATAAGGGGAAAATGAATGAAAATTGCCTAATGCATGTGTGTTTCCGATGTTGTAGAGTTTGATCGGAAACGATGAGGACGATAGAGAGAAGGAGATGCAACCACCTAGCATGGATCCCGAGACTCACAGATCTGCATTGAAAAGGTATGCTTCTATATCCCTGCAACTGTGTGGTCTCAGTGTGTTGACTTGGCTTGTTCGTCATGCATGTAAAGCTCTACAAATTCATCATGTCTTCTTCTCTGTGCTATTACATGCCTGCATCCATGTATCTCTTGATTTGCCCACTATGCTCACGTGCTTGGTTTCTGTCTGTGCTTTGCATGTTTCCCATATGAGGAATATTTAACCAAATCTTCTCATGAATCTGCATCTGAACTTGGTCATGAACCACAGTCTCACCTCTGTGCTACTTGGATCCCTCAGGAAAAAAAAAATTGTTTTGTTTTTGTGATATTGTGATAATGAATGAAAGCAAGAAAATAAAATGAAAATAAAAGCAAAGAGTTAGAAAAATTGGGTTGCCTCCTAATTAGCGATTTAGTTAATGTCTATAGCTAGATGTAGAGGAATGAGGCAAATGATCACGTCATTTGTTCCTTCAGGATTAACCACTCCTTAGCAGCATCTTAGAGTGTTAGTAGGTAAGGAATGACTTGAACTGTGCATTTGAATTCATTGGTTGAATCTTTCTTGTCCACCCTTCTAAGGGAATAAGTGTTTGTAAACAAATAAGGTCCCTAGACTCCCTTCCAGTAAGATTTTGGTATCTATTGAATTGGCTTCCACCTTGTATTTAACACCCACAATTTTTACAATGGCTGGATTTCTCTATGCTGTCAATAAGCTTCTTCTTTCCCATATAGATCTTTGCCTGTTCGCATGACTCATCTGGCATTTCTTCGAGTTTGATGGACTGTGCAGGTCCACTGTCTTGTGATGTACCATATGCTGATTTTGTATGAATTGCTTCTAACACATCAATTTTTGTGCATTCGTGCAGCCTTTGTGGGAAGGGTTTTAGTGGCACATAAGCATGGGTGGCCCTCGGTTCTAGGAAGAGATCCATATGTGTTGCTTCCTCCCTTGGGCGTGAATGGCTGGCAGAGTGCTCCTCAGTTCCTGAGACAGTCTCCTCCTGATCATTAAAGTTGTTCCCACAGTTTGATGCTTGAATTTGAAATCCTTGATGGGTTCTTTCAATGTACAACTAAGTTGATTCCAACAATATAGAAGGTTTGTCCTCCACTGGAGCTCTTGAGGCACATTAGGTTGCTCAAAATATTGCTCAAGATACTTTTTCAAACTTGTAGTGTAGAACTCTGAATATGGATTGTTCCAATGCCTTTTGGAGTCAGATTCTCATATTGATATGTTTTTGGACAAACTCAAGAAAATACTCTCCTTCGGGGCACTCCAAAAGATCAAGGGTCTTCAAACAGCAAAGGGTACAAACTGTAGGTTTAAATCCATAAAAACCTTTTTCTGCTAAAGAAACCCATAACGGCAATCCTCCTGGTAGTGGCTCCATCATGGAATTGCTCTCAAACTTAACAAGCCTAAAAAACTAAAAACAAAATCAACAAGTAAATAAAAAGATATATATACAAATAATTAACTAAGAATATGATAAACACAAATTATTTAAAACAATCCCCAGCGACGGCGTCAATTTCTTGATATGGATTTTTACCGCCTGCAAAAGTAGGGATAAAAACACTTAAAATACTTGTAAGAGTACAAGGTTGTCGTAGTATAGCAGCTCAAGCAAGGTCGATTCCACAGGGATTGAATGAATAATTTGTATTTATACTAATCCTTAGCTAATTATTTAGAACAAAGTTGTGAAAAGGATGATTTTGGAATTTAAAATAATAAAAACGAATTTAAATTAAAAACAATTAAATAAATTAACTAGAGAACAAATTAAAGAAAATCAATTTGTAAAAGTCCTAGGGTTCGGCCGTCACCGTTACAATCATATGCAATTCTACTAATTACTTATGAATTTCCACATACATGCTTTGAAGGTTAGGTTTTCCTAATGTATATTTTCCTCGTGATGTTCAAGCGAAAACGTATATCTAACATGCAACCCGTCTGTGATGTTTAGATCAAATATAAACATGCAAAACTCATTAAGTTTTGTGAAAACCCTTTGAAAAACCATGCAACCCTTAAAAGTGTGATGTTTGCCTTAAGTGAACTTACAATTACTAATCACAAGAAGCTCTCCTCCATTTCAGGGTGATGTTCCAACAGAAATTGCATCAAATTACTTGTCTAAATATCCTAAAGGTGATCAATCATTAAAATATATAAATAGTTTTAATCGCGGTGATTAATAATTCAAAGCAAGCATGCATTCATTCATAAGCAAATTAGTAAATTACATATTCATGCTAAGGTTCATGGCTTCGCCTAGCAAAAGAACTAGTTACGAATAATCATAATAAAAACTAAAAAAAATATATTAACTAGAAAAAGGATTGAAAACACCTTGTATGTAAAAAGTCTGAAGTTCTCCAAAATAATGCATGTGTTCTCCCCCCCCCCCCCCCCCCCCCCAAAACCCTAATGGCTAAAAAGCCTTATTTATACTACTCCAAATTAAAACCCTCATAGAAAAAGGTTTTCTAAAAACTAAGAAATAAAATAACAAAAGGATAACTAGAAATTACATTCATATTCTGACTAGGAAATCTGCCCAATAGAGAAATAACCATGTTTCTTGACCTTCAGAGCTCCAAAATAGGCCCAAAACGATCAAATTACAGATTAAGACCTCATCTTCAAGTTCCAAGAAGAGCCCAAATCCAAAATTCACCATCTTCCAGCCCAAAAATTACAAATAAGCTCCACAGCCCAATCTGCCAGCACTGCACGCTGGGCATAAATTAAATCGCCACGATCAGATGCTTTGGGATAAAATTATGAAATTTGGCACAACCTTCTTGACAGATTCACGAACCCGCTCCATTTGGAATAACTCAAAAATTCCACCGTTTGATTACTTTATGCTCAAAACAAGTTCGCATGTCCTACATTAAAAACACATAGAAAAGCATCAAAATCTCACCAAAATAATAACCAAAATATATCAAGAATAGGGAATAATATATAGTATAAAATTGACTCTTCACACTCCCATCTTTTTTCTCTCCCCCCTCTCTCTTCCAGTTTGAACTTTCAGGATTTCATCCTATAGAGAGAGAAAGAAGAAAAAAGTAGAGAGAGAAAGAAGGAAAAAACTGTGATAGGAGGGGATGGAGGGGAGGGAAAAAGGGAGGGGAAAGAATCCCCATGCATCATAGAGGGGAGGTCGCCCCTCCAGTCATCAGAAATCCCCATGAAAATCGAGAATTCGCCTCTCTAAACTTGCACGTAAGGTGTTAGATAAAATGCTTGAATGAAGACTATTATCGCTGGTATTGCATTGCGTGCGCCATACTCATTATTCAATCCGATTATTTTAAATTTTTAGGCCAAATGTTTGACATAGTTATTCCTCTTAAAATTCACTATAAATAAATACGAGTTTCAAAAAACATTCCTGTTTGGGCCCAAAATAACACTTTGGTCCGAGCCTAGAATTGTTCTCGGTTCAATAAGGAATATCGGGAATATTCTTTGCCATGGCCCGAGTAGAGTTCGGCCAAGTCCTATCAAAAGATGGTTTTGACTGGATAAGGGTAAAGTGGTTGAATCCTAATGCAATAATGATTCTTCAAAAGTTGAGGATGCTTCGAATCAGAGAAGATGCCAAGAATCAAGGGATTGAATCTAAGTGATTAAAGAGCTTGGTTCAAAATCTTATGAGAGTTAGGATTGGTCGAAACCTAATCAGATTGGTCGAGGAATTATAGTCCGAGTGAAATTTTTCCTCGGCTACTAGGAAAATTACTACTATAAATAGAGAGATGAGCGCATCATTCAAGCCTCTCCAATTCAACACACAACTGCCCTACACAAACCTCTCAAACACCTTGAGGTTTTTATTTTCTTTTTTCCCGCCAACACATCTTCAGTTTAGATAAACAGCACTATGGAGGCAACCGGCAACGTCTTCAATTTGGATAAACAACACTGTAGCCGTAGAATCAGCTGATCAAGAAAAACACCTTCAGTTTGGATAAACAACACTGATTCGAGACCGACTAATTATTTATCCAAGTCTCGGTTAGCAAGGATTTCCGAGTCTTTGTTGGAAGGGGTCATCACGTTAGCCTTCTCGGATAAGTGAGGTGTTACCATGTTACTACATTCGGCACACTGAAAGCCGAATTTGATATTGAACTTCGCAGAACTAGCAACCTTGTCTTCAGGCTCTAGAACCCGAAGGCCGAGACATATTCTTTCTTCAACCGCAGTTCGAGATCAAGAAGTCAGCAACGTGTCCAACGCCGCATCAACATATTTTACTCCCGACCAAACTCGGTCGACGAGTTGGCACACCCTGCATTCAACCAAAGGACGTAGTTAGCTTATTAATTACTCAGTCTGCGCGCCACGTAGGCTAAGTAGTTTTTAGGGTCAATAATTCCGTAAAGTACTACGAGCTCATAATCACTTGAAATTTTATCCATACTATCATAATCACCAAAATATTAAGGAAAGTCCAATCAATTTTTATATACTATTAGAACGTTGCGTCTTTAAAACTTTGCTTATTATACAATCACGTAGTGAAACTATACTACAAGTTAGTTTGCAATTTTGTCTACAAATTTAGTCTCCCTAGCATTACCTCTAATGGGAATATTCGAATGAGGATTTGGACTACTCGAAATATTCGAAGGAGGATTTGGACTAACCGGAATATTTGAAAGGTGTTATAAGCACCATTTCTTGTAGGGATAATGCTAGGGAGACTAAATTTGTAAACAAATTTGAAAACTAAATGATATGTCACCAATAGGAAATGAGCATGTTTATCAACGCCTAAGGTATTCAATCATCAACTTCCATGTAATTTAGTTTACAAATTTTGTCTATAAATTTAGTCTCTCTAGCATTACCCTTCCGGTTAGTAAAAATCCTTATTTGAATATTCTTGATAGTTTTCAATAAAGTGAAATCACTTAATTGAATGAAATATTGTCTAATCTTCCTGCGTACCATGGACTTTGACCTTCAATGATTGTCTAAATTTTTATGGGATTTTTTACCCTCTTAAATTCCACCTCTCTCTCTGACAATTCTTGACTTCGCGACTAATTGTGGGGCTATGGTTTTCTCCCTCTCCAAGAAGGAATCCAAATTCTACTTTGATTTCCCTTGTGGATTAGGAGTTCTTCTCTGTATGTACGTAGTAGCAGTATATGTGTGTGTGTGTGTGTGTGTGTGTGTACAAGATGCACAACTCACTCAGTTTCATTGAGTTGAGATTCAAACTTTATTATTATATATATATGTGTGTGTGTGTGAGCGCGCGCACGCGCGTGTGTGTGTATACGAGATGCACGACTCACTAAGTTTCATTGGGTTGAGATTCAAACATTATTCT
Source organism: Cotoneaster glaucophyllus (assembly GCA_036320875.1). Classification (NCBI taxonomy): domain Eukaryota; kingdom Viridiplantae; phylum Streptophyta; class Magnoliopsida; order Rosales; family Rosaceae; genus Cotoneaster; species Cotoneaster glaucophyllus. The sequence goes on from CM070063.1 coordinate 22,113,967, forward strand.
TCTATCTGTCACCACGTACCGAAGATTTTCTCTAAGCATAACCAGAGCCTTTTGACTAAGTCTTTTGATCCCTTTAATTTTTGTTCTCACCAAAATTTTTCTACTTATTTTTCTGATGGACACTACTTCCACAACTGCTTTTGTCAACTCTTGTGTTCTTATTGACGGTCTCACGGCATCAACGTCAAACTCGATTCCAACAATTACCCTGTTTAAGTTGGTCCAAACTGTTCCCGTGCTTAAAGAGTTTGAAACTCGTGTCTCTTGTTGATGGTTATTCTCCCTGTCCGCCTCAGGTTTCTCTCCGACAATGGCTCCTTAAGCCCCTATCCACTTGGCTACATTGCTCATCCCTACTGCTTTAGAGGGTAGAACAATGACCATTTTCTTTTGAAAATGAGAGGGGTGTTTTTTTTTTTTTTTTTTTTTAACAAATGATATTATCTAGGGAAGGGGATGAAACTAAGCTTCACAATGAATTAATAATAATGTGGTTCAAATTCGCATTTGTTGAGAATCAAACCTAAGATCTCTTACTTACCACTACATTGTAATATTAAATGACGAGAATTGTGTTTTTCTAAAAGTGATTAAATTGTTGGATGTCAATAGTAATTTCACTTTTTCGGGGCAACAATAGTATTTCCACTTTCGATGTGATTCTTTTTTTCATGATTAATCACAAGTTTGCCCCCTTTATTTTTGGACCACATGTGTTATTAAACAACTCCCCCTCCTTTCCAATTTGTTGAAACACCAACCAAAGTCCCCACAAAATGCTCTCTCACATCCCCCATTAGTCTTCCCCCTCTCATGCCCTAATCCTAATGCTATTTACCACCACCTCTTGTCCCCCCACCTCCCTCCCGCTCACGCTCCCCCACCGCCCCAAAAACCCACAAAGGCCGCAACCCAAAAGCCTACTATACAAAAATGTCCACCCAATCACCACCCACCCACCCACCTCCCCCACCCCACCCACCGTCACACAAACACCACTATTTTCCCATTTACAAATATCAAATGATGACGATGATCGAAGAATGGACAAGATAATGGGCAAAGTCAGACAGACAGGAGGTGGACCTGCCCCCACCTTCCCCCCTCTCTCTCTATTGGGTGGTGCGTGTAGGTTAACTTAACCCAACCCCCACCCTACGCCCCCCCGGCGCACGTTAGCCACCTCACCCCACACCTAAGCGGTGGCCTCATCCACCGCTCATCTCACACGCCCACCTTTAGATCTCAAAATCAGCCGCACACCCCTCCACCCACCCCCTACCCACCCTCTTTAACACCCTACCCACAACCACAATCATGCTATCATACACCACTTTCTCCTCCTCCTCCTCCCCCTTCCCTTTTCCTCCTTCCCCTCCTCCCTCCCTAGAAAACCCATCCTCCACCGCATACCCTGCAACCCAACATGGCTTCTCCACCGTCCTCCCCCCAAGATGACTCCATCCTCCCTCTCCAATCGGAACCACCGCAGGGCGTGCCTCTCGCTCTCCCGGCCCCACCGCTATCCCAATCTCAGCAAACCCAGCCGAACCCAACCCCGCCTTCCTCCCGCCGCCTCCCTCCTCCCTGCTGGTCTCACGATGAGACCGTCGCCCTCATCGACTCCTACCGCGAAAAGTGGTACTCCCTCCGCCGCGGAAACCTCAAGGCCACCCACTGGCAAGACGTAGCCGACGCCATCGCTCGGATATGCCCGGCTGCTTCTCCGGCGAAGACCGCCGTCCAGTGCCGTCACAAGATGGAGAAGCTCCGGAAGCGGTACCGGACTGAGATCCAGCGAGCCAGGTCGATGCCGTTGTCCAGATTCACGTCGTCGTGGGTCCACTTCAAGCGGATGGACGCCATGGAGAAGGGGCCGGCAGCTGGGAAGAGAGAAAATTCGGAAAGTCCCGGCGAAGAGGAAGACAACGACGAGAACGAAGAGGAGGAGGATCCGGATCAGGAGCTCTATGAGGAGCTGAGATACGGGTCGAATATGAAGAGTATGAGTAAGTTGTATAGGAATGGAGCTGGGGTTGGGGGTGGAAGTGGAGGAAGTGGTGGTGGTGGCGGTGGCGGTCCCGGAAGTGGGTTTAGGATTAGGATTCCAACTGGGGTTAGCATAGCTCAGCCTGGGACCAAGGTTTATCCGAAGATGGATCAGAAATTCGGGATGAATTCGAATCCTGGGTCGGGTTATGGTAGCGCAAAGGTGATGAGAGAGAGTGGGAATTCGGGGAGGCCCGGATTGGGGAAGAGAGAGAGAGATGGGAGGGAGAGGGAGAGAGACCCCGTGGCGGAGATGGTGTCGGCGATTAAGCTTTTGGGGGATGGGTTTGTGAGAATGGAGCAGATGAAAATGGAGATGGCGAGGGAGATTGAGACGATGCGGATGGACATGGAGGTGAAGCGGACGGAGATGATTTTGGAGTCCCAGCAAAGAATTGTCGAGGCTTTTGCGAAGGCGGTTTCGGAGAAGAAGAAGAAGGCCAAGAGAATGCCATCCCCTGAGGCTTAGATGGTGGGGTTGCATTGGATGATAGCTGCCGGTGCTTTTGGATCTTAGAGCCACTAAGTTCTGTGAGTTTAATTAGTCGTAAGTTGGTGTTTAACTCTCGCTTTCGAGCCACTTTTTACAATTTCCTTTTGTTCTTAAAGTGTTGAGGGAATGTGGAACTTGATCACGATAGCTTGGTTCGAGTCCTTTGAGACGATTGTAGCTTAATCTTTGTAGCTTGTAATCTCGTGTAGTGGAAACTATTAGATTAATTGTTCTCACTCGCTCTCTAACTTTCTGTCTCTCCTCTTTCGGTTGATTGCATAGCAACTTAAGCCATATGTTTCTTGTTTTGCAGTAAATGGTAACAGTTCTTACTTTTTCGAGAATGGATTTGGAAGAGGATTATTGTTGTTGTGTGTATTCGGGTTGGTTTTGGTGTTTGATGCAGGTTTTCGAATCGAGCTTTAAGTTGGACAAGGGTGAGTTTTTTGACGGAAAAATGTTTTCTCGCCGGGCGGTCTGGCAGGTTCTGAATGGGGCAACACAGGCATTGTGTGATTGACGACAGACTTGCTGCTTATGGTAACATAAGATGCTTACATGTGTGACTCTGTCTGCATTGTTTGCTTGGTAGAGTATCAGAGTGTTGGTATCAAACTCCATGTTGAGGCTATCAAATATCAATCTCTTGTACGGTGTCTTGTAGTTAAGCCTCAGCTGCTCGATATAAACGAACACAACGCTGTATCATCATCTACTTTCTCTCTTTGTCCATTTTATTAGATGATGCAAAAGAAACAATGGAAGCGATGTAAGACCGACAAAAAATCATCAGCATTCTGTTCTCGCTTGGTCTATCATTTGGTGGTTTGCGTTTGATTTTTCCGGTTAATTGCTTAGCACTCATTAGTTTCAAAAACAAAATGAGATCCAAGAAGGATATCGAACAGGCTCAAAAGAGGACTGGCGAATACACGATAGACTAGCGAACACGCTTACCTGAAAAAATGTTGTTCGGCCTGAGGAGGGCCCCTAATTGCAAATTTTCCTTAATGCAGAATTCCGACATAACTGTTATGCTTAAATTTATTGGATCAATTTCTGGGTATTCTTTGTTTATCTACGCATTTAATAGGCAACAAATCTACCTAGCAAGGACGAACAACTATAGAACTGGATTTTCTTGCCAACTTACACAACAGGCAAGAGATTCCAGGTCAACCTTCTTTCAAATTTCGTGGTTTCCAGCCACGTCAAGTTATTGGGTCAAATTCCCGTTAATTACTAAATTAGTCGAAATGTCACAAAGCCGCGAAGAAATTCCAACTGGCACAAAGCTGCTCCAAATTCCAAACGACACAAAGTTGCACCCAAGTTTGCAACTTTGAACTACGTTGGTTTGATCCCACAAAGTGTACGTTGGCAGTCGGTAGCAAATTCTAGATGCAGCCACAATCACAACTAAAGCCAAATCTAAATACCCAAACACTCGTGCCCTTTATCAAGCTCGTGGAGAATCAACAAATACAATAAGCACATGCCAAGTCATTCCCTCTGAAGTTGAAGACCACTCACCACATGAAACTCCTCGTGGTCCCGTTTCGCTCAAGATCAAGCTTCGACTGCCCTTGAAGAAACTTCTAGCCTGATTCAAGAACAAAAGTCCATCGCCCTTGAATAGAATTCTACGACTTGAGACAAAAACGAAGTAGATCCTCACACATACATCCTCACACTCAGACACTCAAACTCCCAAACCCTTTACACACTCAAAAGACTCAGAAAGTTCTATGCATTCTTCACCACACTCGTAAAAGAACAGTCAAGCACCACTACACATGCTGGTTCCTCCATCACCTCAAGCCAAACTCTTGTGGTGTTCGTTGATTTGGTAACAAGTCACTACGACCCTTGTATCAACCACCCTACACACACTTTGCATCCCAGAAATCGAATCAGATAATCAATTTTGTAATCAGAGATTGTAACCCTACTTTCTCATTTAATACAAATCATTATTTTGTACAAGTGTTCTTGTTTCATTTGTCGTAGGAATTTCATATTTACACTCTATTGAAGTTCCGATGTGTTTGCAAATCCTGGTATTCTTTGATTAGTAGATAAAAGTAGTTATGACTATGTATTTGTCCACACCGGCAGTACAGATAACTTGTGGCCAGTCTTTTTGTGGTGAACATATGCTTAGTGTTTGGATTTGTGCCAAGGTTTACATCCTCAGGTTGGATTCTTAGAAAAAGATTGGTGCAGTTCCTCCCAGTGAAATGTATCGTCTCTTGGAACGATAAACAGGCATACTTGAACGGATTGTACACGAGTCTTCTCCAAACCGCAGTTACATCATTCCGGTGTTTGAGAGATTGTTTTTGTTGACTTTTGAAGTTTCTGATTTTGTATTATGGAAATCGTAATGAGAGCATACGCAGGTTACAATGTATAGCGGAGTTTGAGTGAGTTGCAAACTACACTCAACACTTAAGTTACCTATCCTAAATCTCCTTGAATCATGCTAAATAGCCGGCATAGGGAACATAACTAAGCTCCTTGGATTAAGGAGTTGACAACAAGATAAGACCCTTATACAAGTTGATAAGAACAAGAAGAAAATAAATGGCTATTAACTAGGTAAAAAACTAATAGGATTGACACAAACCCTATTACCCAGATAATACCGAGAAACCTCAATCATGAGGAACCCTAAGTAACCAGAGGTCTTTCAATACTCCCCCTCAAGCTGGATCCAGAAGGTTGATGGATCCAAGCTTGCCGAGAAGCCTTTGAAACTGATGGGAGGCTAATGGTTTAGTGAATAAGTCTGCAAGTTGATCGTAGCTCCTGACAAAATGAGTTTTGATGACCTATGATTGTACTTGTGCACGAACATAGTGACAGTCAGCTTCAACGTGCTTGGTTTTCTCTTGGAAGACGGGGTTGGAAGCAATGTGCATTGCTGCATGATTGTCACAAAAAAGAGACATGGACTGAGGAGTGAAGACACCTAAGTCACATAGTAAACCTTTCAGCCATATTAGTTCACACGCAGTAGATGCTCGATATTCAGCCTCAGCACTTGATCTTGCAACAACTGCTTGCTTTTTACTTTTCCAATTAATAAGGTTGCCTTCCACAAACGTGCAATACCCTGTTGTAGACTTACGATCAATAGAGTTACCAGCCCAATCAGCATCACAATAACATGTGATCTAAGTGCTCACATTCTTCTTCATGATTATGCCACGACCCACTGAACCTTTTAGGTACCGAAGTATTCTTTTGACAAGATTAAAATGCTCCATCGTGGGAGAGTGCATAAATTGGCTAGCAATGCTTACTGAATAGGCTATGTTAGGCCTTGTAATAGTCAAATATATCAACTCACCAACAATTCGCTGATTATAGCTTATGTTTGGAAGTGGTTGCCCCTCAAAGCTAAGTTTGAGCTTGATGTCAAGAGGTGTATGGATAGGTTTAGCATCACTCATGTTTGCTTCCTTGAGAAGGTCCAGAACATATTTCCGCTGGCTGAGAAAGAAACCCTTGTGAGAGGTTACCATTTCTATGCCAAGAAAATATCTTAGTATTCCAAGATCTTTGAGTGCAAAACGTTGTTGTAGTGAATACTTGAGCTCCTTTATTTCTTCAAGGTTGTCTCCCGTAATGATCAAATCATCTACATATAAAAGGACTACCAATTTCCCAGCAGTTCCTGTGCGTACGAACAGTGAGGAGTCTGCGTTTCTTCTTTAAAAACCAACAGTTGTAAGGACTGAACTGAGCTTGGCATACCAAGCTCTCAATGACTGTTTAAGACCATAAATCGATTTGTGCAATTTACACACAAAATCAAGTTCATGACTTTGAGGATGACCTGGGGGTAATCTCATGTAGACTTCTTCTTCAAGATCGTCATGTAAAAAGGCGTTCTTTACATCCATTTGATACATAGGCCACCCGTTTGTTAATAGCAACTGAAAGAAGTACTCTCACTGAGTTCGTCTTTGCAACAGAAGCAAAGGTTTCCTTGTAGTCCACATCAAATGTTTGAGTAAACCCATGAGCCACTAATCTTGCCTTGTGTATTTCTATGGACCCATATGAGTTGAATTTAACCTTGTATATCCACCTGCAACCTACTATCTTCTTTCCTTTGGGCAGTGTCATAGTGCTCTAGGTTTTATGTTGATCAAGGGCATGCAGTTCATCTTTCATAGCTTGCTACCAAACCTATGATTGATTTTCTTCTTGAAACGACTAAGGCTCAACATGCTCAGATACATTACAAAGAAAAGCAGTGTATTTAGATGACAGTTTTTGATAGGGCACATAGTTGGATAGTGGATGCCTTGGTTTGTAAGTGACAAAGTCTTGTAGTCTTGCTGGAAGATGTCTTTCACGGATGAGATTTCATCGAGGCACGGTAGAATGAGACTCATATGGAGATTTCTCAGGTGAAACGCTGTGGAGAGATTCATCTTCAACAAAAGTGTTGGTGTCATCACTTGAAGCTGGTTGGTCAGTTGCAATAGGGGACTTTTGTGATGCGCATGCACCATTACATTAGATTGAGTGACTTCAGTGGCAAGTATCTCAGTCCTTGGCAATGGAAAAAGGTCCAAGAAACACTCCCCCTGACTTGTACTATCCAGAGATTTGCTGTAATAAGGGTTAGTTTCATGAAATCTAACATCATTGGAAACAATTAATCTCTTAAGTTGTGGATTGTAACATTTGTATCCTTTTTGTGTGGATGAGTAACCAAGGAAAATACATTTGGTTGCCCTAGGATCTAGTTTGTCTCGATGCAAGGGCTAAACAAGGACAAAACAAATGCATCCAAAAACCTTAAGGTGTGACAAGTCCACTTTTCTGTTTTTGACCATTTCCATTGGTGATTTGAACTCCAGAACCCTGCTAGGTAACCTGTTGATCAAGTAAGCTGCTGCCAAAATACTTTGAGACCAAAAACGTTTTGGTACATTCATTTGGAACATCAAGGCCCTAGTTTTTTCAAGAAGATCTCGATTTTTTCTCTCTGCAATACCATTTTGTTAGGGTGTGCCAACACAACTAGTTTGATGCATGATGCCATTGTTGCTCAAATATTGAGTCATGACTTGGGACATGTATTCGGTGCCATTACCAGACCTTAGAGTTTTGATTTGAGAGGAAAAATGATTTTTAACAAGGTTATGAAAGTCCTTAAACACTTCCATCTCTTCACTCTTTGATTTTAACAAATATAACCAATTGGCTCTTGAATAATCATCAACAAAGGTTATGAAATATTTGTAACCATTAAATGATTCACTAATTGGTCCCCATATATCAAAGTGTACAAGTTCAAAAATATGAAAAGCTCTAGACAAAGATGAACCTAGAGGTAGTCTAGTTGCCTTTGACATATGGCAAGTTTCACAGTGAATTTCTTCTTTGCCTAAGTCGGGAAACAAGGTTGACAAAGCATGTTGAGAAGGGTGAGCTAGTCACTGGTGCCACAATGAATGATCTTGAATGGAGGCATAGATGGATTTAGACTTGGCTTGGAATCCACTGGGAGAGCTTTTCGATATGTAATAGAGACCATCTAGGTAAAACCCCTCACCAATCTTCCTCTTGGTGATACAATCCTGAAAAATGACATTTTCTGGTGAAAAAATGGCTAAACAATTTAAGGAATTTGTGATTTTTCCCACTGAGAGAAGTTGGCATGGAAATGAAGGAACATATAAGGCCATAGACTCTATGTGGTCTAATATCAAGTGAATTTTTCCCTTTCCTACAATCCTGGGACCTTCACCATTAGCTACAGACACATGTGATGGTTTATGAAGTTTCTCAAATTTATGCAATTTTGACACTTGATTAGTCATATGATCTATGGCACCTGAATCCAGAAACCAAAAATCATGCAACTCATTGATTTTAAGAGCAGTTTTGAAAGCATTCACGATATCTTTCATGTCTTGTTAAGGTAAACGATCAACATCGGCCAAAAAACCTGCAAACTTGCCCAGCAATGCAGTGGCACTTCCATCTTCATGGTCAACAACTCGATCTTTTCTTCCATTCTTCTATTGGAGATAGGCTGCAAACTCATTTATAAAAGTAGCAGAATTTGCAGTGAACTGTTGGTAAGGATCTGAACTGTTGATAGATGAAGATGGTGCAGTGTTGGCACAATGATATGCTTGACTTGTCTTACGTGCAGTCTTATCCTGAACTCCAGCTTGAGCTCTAGATGCAGGATCCAGTACTTATCTCTCACATGCCCGATGTTGTCACAGTGTAGGCACTTCAGATAAGGGTTTTTTCCTTTGTACCTTTTTTCATTTGTCAGATAAGCCCTAGCTTCAGTCACATTAGTTTTTGTACCACTGTTCATGACTTTTCTTCTCACTTCCTCATGTTGGATGGTTGCACAAATGCTAGTGAAGGATGGTAGCTCAAGGTTCATGAGGATATGATTTCTCAAATCCTCATATTCTGAGCTCAAGCTAGACAACAATTGAAATTTTTTATCTTCTTCGGTTCTTTTAAGAAGCACCGTGGGATCAGTTGTGTAAGGTTTGTAGACATCCAGCTCATTCCATATGCTTCTCAGAGAACCAAGATGTTGAACAAAAGTTTTACCTTATTGTTGAATGTTGGAGATATCATTCTTGAGTTGAAAGATGCGTGCATAGTTGTTTTGATTACCATACATCTTCTTCACAGTTGTCCAGAGAGTGAGAGATGACTCAGAATAGCTGAAGATTTCAGCAATCTTCCTTTCAATGAAATTAAGCAACCATGGCATGACCAATTCATCTTTACAAAGACACCCTCCATATTCTGGAGAAGTAACTTCAGGAGCAGGATGACTGCCATCAATGAAACCAAGTTTGGATCTTCCACCAAGCACAAGACTAACAACTCTTACCCACGACAAATAATTAAACTCATTCAGTAACACTGAACTGAGTCATTGATTTGGATTGACATCCATTTCAGAGATACGAGCTGAATGAGAAGCAATGGTGCTTTCATCCTCTGAATTCTCATCAGCCATATTTTTGCTGAAGGAAAATCACAACAAGTGAGATATACAGAGACAGGCTCATAAGGATACTCGCTCTGATACCATGTTGACTTTGAAGTTTCTGATTTTGTATTATGGAAATCGTAATGAGAGCATACGTAGGTTACAAATATATATAGGGGAGTTTGAGTGAGTTGCAAACTACACTTAACACTCAGGTTACCTATCCCAAATCTCTTCGAATCATGCTAAACAGTCGGCATAGGGAACATAATTAAGCTCCTTGGATTAAGGAGTTGACAACAAGATAAGACCCTTATACAAGTTGATAAGAACAAGAAGAAAATAAAAGGCTATTAACTAGGTAAAACACTAATAGGGTTGACACAAACCCTATTACCCAGATAATACCGAGAAACCCTAATCATGAGGAACCCTAAGTAACCAGAGGTCTTTCAATACTTTCGGTGTTCCATCATAGACTCAAATGGAATCCCAGATACTCTGACGGATGCAACATAGGGTTTTGGAAATGTACACTTTGGAAAATGATTTGCACGATTCTTCTTCCGGCCGATGGAAAAATAGCATGGGCACTCGGCTTTAGAGTAAATGGTTTCAACTGAGTTCTGAATTGTTTCATGTCATTATCTATAGTTTTTAAAGAAAACTAATGAAAATGGCTTCCAAACTTTGGATCTTAACAAAAAACTAGGTAGTAATTTTATTTAATGGTTAGGACAAAGCCCAACATCAAACCAACCCAATAAGATTAGCCCAAGGAATGAATTCCACCATTTTTTCGAATCACCATAGTAGGAGCCTTTGAGGATGAAGGAAGAGAGAAAAAAGCAAGAAAGAGAGACGGAGATAGCCGAAGAGTAAAAGACCAACGAGTTCTACCTGAGGTACTACGTCGGCCACAAGGGTAAGTTCGGCCACGAGTTCCTAGAGTTCGAGTTTCGACCCGACGACGTAGCTCCGCTATGTCAACAATTCCAACTACAAGAACGACACCATCATTCGCAAGGAGGTCTACGATATGGAAGCAAACTTGGTTGATCTTGTAGTTAAAGATGAGCCCAGTTATCAAGAGGGGAAGCACATCTTTTTATTATTATAAAATACAAATATGAAATTATAAAGAGACTGCCAATAAAGGAAGCTAGCTTTCTACTTATCATAAACCACATCTTTTTAATATTATAAAGCACATCTTTTTTTTTAACCAAAACCCATATGGAGATGGTCCACACTTGAAACTAATTATCATTTAGTCTTTTTTTTTTTTTTTTTGGGAAAACGAGTTGAGAAGTATGAGTTTATTTGGTGAGTGCTATGACTAAACAAGGTTTTGCCGATGCTATTATAATTAGTAATTAATTATATATTGAGTCTATCCAAGCCATCTTGGAAGTATGTGGAAATTTGTATTCGAATCAATAGTTAGGTGTCTAATCATGTCTTTGTCAATTTTGGAACTAGTGTAGCATTCATATTCAGTTTTAGAAGTTAGCGTTCAATTTAAGAAATAGTGATAGTAACAGTGTTTATTTTCATAAATAGTGTAACACCAATGTTCAGTTTCAGAAATAGTATGGTGCCCATGTTTAGTTTCCGAAATAGTCAGCATTCGATTTAAAAATAGTGATATTACTAATGTTTAGTTTCATAAATAGTGTAGTATCTATGTTCAATTTCATAAATAGTGTAATACCGTGTTCAGTTTCATAAATAGTGTAGTATCCGTGTTCAGTTTCATAAATAGTATAGTATCCGTGTTCAGTTTCATAAATAGTGTAGTACCCATGTTCGGTTTCAGAAATAGTCAGCGTTCAGTTTAAGAAATAGTGATAGTACTAGTGTTCCGTTTCGTAAATAGTGTAGTACCCTGTTCAGCTTCATAAATAAATAGTGTTTAATTTAAAAAAAATAATGAAGTACTCGTGTTTAGTTCTAAAAATAATGATAGCAACTTTTTTAAACCCGCAACAATCTCAAACTAACTCTATAAGTACCTTACATGAAATTTATATTAATCTTATTTTGATTCTATAAATATTTCAATATGCATTTCATCACAATTTTTTTTTCAAGAAACACCAATATATTATTGAAACTCATAATAGTTATATTATATCTTGGACGATGAAGTCCTGAATGAAATTAGGAAGATCCTTAAAAGAAGAGAACTAATTCATTGCCAATGGAAGTAGCAAACTAATTTTGATATGGTATTTTGAAGTGGATGCACTTATCTTTATAGCCCTATTTATAGTGCTAAGAAATTAATAATTAAAATAATAATAATAATTGGGGATTAAGAAATAGTCAATATTCAGTTTACGAAATTGACATATTCAGTTTACGAAATCGTCAATATTCAATTTATGAAATAGTGATAGTGCCAGTGTTCAATTTAAGAAATAATGATAATACCCGTGTTCAGTTCTAGAAATAGTGGGTGTTATGTTTAAAAAATAGTCGGTGTTCAGTTTAAGAAATAGTTAGTTCAGTTTAAGAAATAGTCAGTTTAGTTTACGAAATAGTCAATGTTCAGTTTTAGGAAATAGTCAGTATTCAGTTTAAGAAATAGTGATAGTGCCAGTGTTCAGTTTAAGAAATAGTGATAATACCCATGTTCAGTTCTAGAAATAGTTAGTGTTCAGTTTTAAGAAATAATCAGTGTTTAGTTTAAGAAATAGTGATAGTACTAGTGTTCAATTTAAGAAATAGTTATAGTACCCGTGTTCAATTCTAGAATGGTCAATGTTTAGTTCAATTTAGGTTCAGATGATTTCAATTTCAATTGAGATGATTTGGATTTTGATGTAGGTTCGGTTTCGGGAAATCCTGAAATACCGAAAATATTTCGGGAATCCCGAAGTTTGGGTTCGGGATCGGTCGTCGGATTCTCGTCCCGAAAAGTTTATGTTTGGGATTTGGTATGCCATTTTCGGTTACCGAACTAGCCCTAATTTCTCATGGTTGTAAAAGACGCTAGGCGCTAGTCGGATGACGGATTAGGCCTAACGCCTAGGCGGGGGAGGCCTAGGTGGATGTAAGTAAATTTATTGTTTATCTTTATCACCATAAATTAGATCGGGATCGGCGACACCAAATTAGGCGGGCTAAGTTTTGTTCCGTTATGGGCAATTATGGAAAGTTATATTTGAGCGTGTTGGACTTTATAATCCAGTCCGTGTATAATTTAGGATTTTTGTCCTTATGATTAAATTTGAGGAGCTTTTGATTAAAAAATATTTTAGGCTGATCTTTGGTTAAAATAATCTTGATCCAAACCCTTTTCATTAATGTTCCCTAGTTTTTATTTTTCCAATTCAGCTTAATTGTTTTGTATTTAATTTGAAACAAATTTATAGTTTTCACAGCCGATGCATATAACTAAAATACTTAATACTCGTTTGAAAAAAAAAAAACACATCCAACCGTTCTTCCGCGAGAGAGAGAGAGAGACTTGAACTCAAACTTTTATTAAGTTGTGTCCTGCAAATTTTATACCAAGTACAATACATTGCCAATTAAAAACGAGGACTCTGTCCAGACTTCACCAAACAAAGAATAAGGTTGTACTTCACAAGTGAAAGAAACAATTCTAAGTATATATGCACCAAAAATCCAATCCAGCATTTAGTTGCATCCGAATCCCAATACAACACTGGCATCTATATTGAAAGCATATCAAAACGAAACCTTTCAATTGAAACAGCTTCCAACCAGCAAGTAGTCCTTGGATACGCTTCAGCAATAAAAACGAGTTGATCAAGAGTGATTTGAAAAGAACTAACCTGTCATGTCCTTAAATAAGCCCTAATGAGCAATACAAGGACAAGAAGGAATCAGGTACTAGTTACCTCCAAGATTCAGTAGCTTTTAATCCGCAAGAACTGCTTGTAACGGAGTTTTTAACCAAAACTTTAGACTCCCTTAGACATGCCCAAGTGATCCCCCCACACATAATGGGGTGCTTCTACAAAATGGAATACTTATCAGCTGCATCGACTTTCTGCAATCCAGATAATAGAGCAGCAACAGTGTTCTTTCTGTTCACTAAAAGTAGGCAATGGAAACAATCTCTGTTTTTCAGACCTACTTAACTTATCCATAATTTGCTCTCAGGTGAATTATCCAGTGACTCTTACAGTCCTTGGTACAAGTTTGCCAGGAACTAAAGAATGATACTATTAACAGAGATATTAGCACCCATGTAAAATTATTTTACTGCTAAAGCCAATACTCCTTGGGAAGTGAAAAAGAATACTAACCTGTCTTCTACTCATCCTCCTTCCTAATTTCCCAATATGTTTCCTTCTATATCAACAAATATGTCAACACTGCAAATTTAACTCACATGGTAACTACAACTTACACACCAGGCCAGAGACTCCAGGTCAAGCTTCTTGGACCCCAATCTCGAACAATTCCAAGCAAGCTAAATCTTTCCTTGTAGCCTTCAGTTCCGAGTTAACCCACTGAGGTGTTTTGAATGATATGGAACCGAAATGATTAAGTGATCTAAAATGGCCTAAATGCTTTTATTATTCAAACCTTTCCAAATGATTCAACATAAAAAATATCCAAAATACCTTATAATCACATTAAGAAAATCCTCATTCTCTCGTTATAATCTTATATATTCATAAGAACAAAGGAAGGATGCAGCAGGACTCCAAATTTTCCGTCAGGTGGAGTTCTTCTAGAAGATAAAGTAGAAGGCACGTCATAAACTAAGCACTTGAATGTCTCATCTCTGAATAACTTGAGTTTCCTTGCAGCAAAATATCTACAGCCTGGCACATTTAACCGATCTCTGGAAATCTAAGAGGGCTTGAACCACTACAACCATATTGTATGCAATGAACGATCCTCTCACATACATAAGGTTCTTAGGGAAATTCTCTCTGTCCATAACTCTAAGCAACGTAATGGAAAAGCTTCATGCAGTCCACATTCTACAGCATCCTCTTCGTCGTGTCAGATCTGTTCCATAGAAAAATTCACTTGTAACCATATATTGCTCTGTTTTCACCAATGAACTCTTAGAGCAAAAGAAGAGATGCTGTGCCTTCGGAAGAAAATATATCTCCAGCAGGAAAATAGTAATAATGACTCATGTGCATCGCTCTCATAATTACGCACACATCACAGACTTTATAAAACATAAAAATAAATAAATACATAAATTAATTAATTAATAAATAACAATCCAAATTACCTCAGTAGTATGAGCCAGAACCGCCTGAACCCATATAATTGCTTCCACCCACACCATGGCCAGAGTACATTGATGAGTAAGAGCTACCTCCAACCTACAATAGAGAATCAAGAAATAATGGTACATAAGACAGCTAAACACAACTATTCTTTCCCTGAACCAAATCAGATTAGGTGCATACATCACTGCCACGAGATATATAATCACCACCATAGCTTGAAGAGTACATTCCATCACCATCATTGCCACCATAAGAACCTGAAAAAGAAAGTACAAAACTTCGACCTTTAATTCTATGATATCAACAATAACACCATATCTATCAGATAGCGGGAATTGCAAAGCACCTCCTCCATAGCCCATGCCCTGACGACTGCTGTATAGTCCATGAGAATCCTGACTTGTTCTGCTGCTTCCATATCCCATATTAGATCTCCCAAGTCTATCATACACAACAAAGGTAAATTACTGCATCCACACATGTGACACCAAAAAGTTAAATGTTACAATTTAAAAAACAAACCTGTCACTATAGCCATCCCCATATTGAGATGAACCACTTCTATACTCATAGTCTAACCGTGCCCTGGATTGGCGGATGGGCGCATCAGCATAACAGGGAGGAACATCATCCTAGAACACAAAACATGTGGAAGAAGACTTTAAGCCTATTTTATATCCTAGCAGAGAAGATCAAGTAAATTGCATAAAATGTTGTCATCAACACTAACCAGTGCAGGGTAGGGACGTTTTGAACCAGAAATAGAGTCATATTCACGTGCACGCCCTTCACGGTAACTTAGAGGAGGAGGGGGAGGATGCCTTTCATACCGCTGTCCGTAACCTTCATCAACATAAGCTCTCCTTCCTGCTGTACGAGGGGTACTTCTTGGTGGACCAGAGTAGGCAGGACCACGTGGAGTGTAGTCATCTCTGTACGATTGGCGTCTTTCTTGAACAGCCCTTGATCCATAATCAGAGGCTGCTCTACTCCTTGGAGGAGGAAGGTCCTCGCGCCTACTACATTCCCTCTTGAAGCTACTCTTTGGGTAAGCTGGAACTGTTTAAAAAACGTATAGAAAATATTTAATTATTCATGTGATAAAAGTTGCAACACAAACAATTAGCCATTATAAATTAAAATATTGCATACCAGGTGGCCTCCTGCCATAGGACCTACCTGGAGGAGGCAAAGGCCTGCCTCTTGGTGGATAAGATGACATCACAGGGCGTCTATCTCTTAGCTCAACAGGCCTCTTTACACTGGCTGGTGGAATTCGACTTCCAACTCCCCTTAACCCACTACGCATAGGAGGGAGAGGGCATGATGCTGGGTGACCCCATGAACCCCTAACAACTCGTCCAACCCCCCTTGAAGATCGATAATCTCCGTGTCCAACATGTCTTCCTTTACCCCTCTGAAGCGGTCTTGATAACCTTGCCCTGACTTTCACCTAAGAATGACCATAATTATCCATAAATTCATGTCCAACAAATGCCAAAACATAAAGACTTCCATCAGTAATGTCTAATTGAATTAACTGTCATCTGCCAACACACCTTGTTGTGTCCTTCACCTAACTCTGCATTGTTAATGCTTTTAGCACATGCAACTGCAGCCTCATGAGTGTCAAATGTAACAAAACCAAAATCTTTCCTCTTAGCAGAGGGCATGTTACGCGCAAGCTCAATCTTGTCAACATCGCCATATTCCTTAACAAGATCTTGGACATGATCCTCATCCCATGAAGCAGGTAGGCCATCCACAAACACAGTTTTCACCTGCATCTCAAGATATTTGATCAGCAGCTCCAACAATTACCTATACTCCTCTAAATAACACTATATCAAGAAACAAACTCACAACTGCTTTCCCATACATGATTTAACTTTATTATTGTCAATTAAGGATAAAGATTAACAAGATTGCTAGAAAACAAGTAACACAAAAATAAGATAATGTTACCTGAAAAACCAACTCCAAAGAATCTAATCTAATGTTTTATAGAGGCTATGGTAATTTGTCGAACAAAACTAGAAAAATTACTTGTACAAGAAATATCAATGGGCCTATTGTAACTCTATCATCTCCCATAACATAAAAATGATCACATAGACAATTTATCCAGGACTACATAAACTCATGGAAAAAATAGATGTTATGAGTTCATACACCAACACAAAAGAAATGATCATGAGAAAGATAACCCATCCAGAATTCCTATCGTTCGTATAATACAGCAGAAAATTTACGTTACCTGTGCCATGATTTCATCACCAGGATCAATGAAGGAATCTGCAAAAGAAACTTTTGCAGGCCTATCAACTCCAAACACGATATCTCTTTTCTGAAGTCGCTTAAAAGCATCCATGGCATCTGAACGAGATGAAAATTCCAAAAAAGCAAAGCCCCGATTCATTCCCTCATTGTTAGTATCTTCGACCACTGTCAAATCTTCAACATTATCTACTCCATAATGTTTCAACTTCTCTCTCAACTGGAACCACAGCCATCAAAAGAAGTTAGAAACTTTTAAGCAACTCCTCATAAGTAAGAGAATTTTGAAATGACGCAAGCCAATATACTTACAGCATTCTTTGTCCATGTCTTGCATATGTTACCCAGAAAAAGAGTATCACTGTCTTGACTTGGAGTAACACCACACTGTTTTCCATTAATCTGGAATTGCAATCATTCAAAGAATTTCAAAATGCGAAGAAACCAGTTTCCACTCAAACTACGAAAGGATCGACAATTACCACTGGATGTTTAAGCTCTGTAACTGCTCGTCTTGCTTGTTCCACAGTTGCAAAACGCAAGAATGCAAATCCCTTGTTCTTCTTAGTCTGAGGATTCATCATCAGCCTGACCTCAGTAACTTCACCAACACCAGCAAAAGCTTTCCTAAGATCGGCCTCACTTGCATCCTTGTCTAGACCACCAACAAATATTTCAAACTCCTTGCGCTTCTGTCTCTCCTTTACAAGTTCAACTTCATGGTGCTCCTCTTCCACGTCAACCATCTCTGCATGCTCATGATCATGCTCCTCATACTCTTCACCCTCGAGTTCTTCGTGAACATCTTCCAACTCCTCCTCAGCCATGTCACCTTCTTCTTCACCTACAATCTCCTCAGGTTCTTCATCTCCTTCATCCCCAACCTCCTGGACATCCTCTTGTTCCATTTCCTTCTCATCAGAATCAACCCCACCATCTTCTTCAGGTTCATACTCAGCTTCATTATCCTCCAGCTCTAATCGTTCATCTTTTTCATAATCATCTATACACTCCTTAACCCTATCTTGTTCTGCGATAAAATTCTATATTATGATCAAGCAGAGTTCACAATTTAATAAGGTCCTTGTCCATCTCAGATAAACACATAACAGATCCCATAAAAGAAGCATGATCTACATTCACAATGCCTGAAGTGTCATTCTATGCTTATTGCTTCCATATGAGGTTTTATTTTCCCAGAATGTATCCTAATTTTTGGCCTAATTCTTCTTCTGATGATCGATTAAAAATGTCTAAACGCAAAAATGATCCAAAACAGTCATGATCCACACTTAGAAGGCTTAAACATCCAGTCTATGCTCATCGCATAAACCTGTTGCTTACTAGACAGCCGAGCTAAAAACAAAGAGGAAAGTGTATGACCATGTTTACACTGCCAACCTTGATCCATATATAAACCAAACTTTTTGACACATATCCGAACAAGAACTAAGTCAACAATCCACTACACTCACACTGACTTCTAAGCTCCACCCAAGAACTAAATACTCTTGAAGGAACAAGTTGGCTACTTTTAATAAAAGCCATCTAAGTACATGGAAAAGCAAGCATTTACCAGATTCATAAAAATAAATTCCTCAATGTCTGTGTAGATATTTACGAATGTGTAATTAAAATCTTCAAATTCAAACAAATTTTTCCTTTGGAATCTTTCTAAATCATTGCCTCTAGTTGATTTACTCATTCTCAACCATTTTCCGAACAAAAAAAAAAAAAAATTAAGCTTGATATAATCAAGTTCTCACCAAATTCAATAATCCGGAAAACAAAATCTCAATCAATAACCACATTTTATAAACATACATAAAATCATGCAAAAACATAGAGCACGGGAAAATCGAGAGCATATTACTTAATCCAATCAAGTTCCAACCAAATTCAATAATCCGGAAAACAAAAAACTTACTTTTTAATCCATTCTGCTCTGCTTTCGCTTGGACTTCCATCTCTGAAGGCCCTGGCTGATCAATAACGGATGCTTTCTCATCAACAACTAATTTCTCCACGACAACCACCGGATTGTCCGCCGCAATTGGCTTCTCCTTAATCTCTTCAACATTGAGATCCTCTTTAGTTTCCACCATCGGCACCGCATCCTCGACTTGGGCCTTCACCGACTCGTCAGGAGCCTCATGCTGGACCTGGTTCGGGGCCTTGTGCGTCCCCCTTGTGACTCTGGTGGTCCTCTTCGCTCCCGCCGCCCCACCTCTCTTCACCGTCCTCGGAGGCATGGTTTTCGCAGTCGAATTGCCCAAAACTCCACAAATTCCCCCAAATCAAACCCAAGCAAAAAACCCCTTTTCACGAATTGAACAGGGAACGATTCGGAAAACCTTAACTTCACGATCACAATTGCGGAATAGAAAAAATAAGAATTCTATTAGGACCCGAACTCAAAGATGAAACTATCAATGCTTACTATTTATAGAGTGATAATTGCACCGAAAACCCTAGATTGCAAATGCGATTCGAACAAAACCCTAGAAACAGAGAGAGTGAGAAGACGAAGACCAAAACAAAAGCCCCAATAAAAGAAAGGTGGGGATAGATTTGGAACCTTGCGGGTTAAGGTTGAGGAAGCTGTGTGCATATATATGCGAAAGAAGAGGGAGTGCTTTGGGTGAAAATACTTGGGCGCGGGCTGTTAGTGCGAGCGATTACTTGACACGCGGGCATTAGGTATTTGTTGGACAATGTGGGACATGGGACACTTGGCATTGGATGAAGCGATTGAGTTTTTAGGCAGTACGATTTTTCCTGAATTGTAATTGTCTTACAAAACTAAAACGACCAAAGAATTTTGTATGAAAATTTGCATGATAGTGTGTTAACCTTCACAAGAGCGCCGTTTGCTTCAGTCGGAATGTTAATCGTCGTACTGCCTGCTTGGGGCATATTAAACAGCGGTTATGAAAAAGATTACAAAGCTGGAAAGGCAAGTTATTGAGTGAGGCCGAGAATTGTTAATTAAAGTGGTTGCCCGGGTTATTCCGCTTTATACTATGAATTGTTTCCTTCTTCCCAAGTATTTTTGCGACGAGCTCAACAGAATGGTTGCCAAATTTTGGTGGAATGGCGATGGTGATTCTAGGAAAAATCCATTGGTTAGCCCGGGAGAAATTATGTTCTGCCAAAAATGAGGGTGGCTTGGGTTTCAAAAATCTTTACGCATTCAATCTAAGCCTTCTAGCTAAGCAAGGATGGAGGATCATCCTTCCCTTTTCGTTGGTTGCTCGAGTTTTTTAAAGCGAGGTCCTTTCCCAATCCCTCGTTTATGGAAGCTAAAGTGGGTAACAATGTGTCCTATTGTTGGTGAAGTATTTGTGCAGCTAGCCATATTATCAAATCGGGGTCTCGCTGGCAGATTGGGTCTAGAGAAACGACAAAAATCTGGGAAGACCGCTGGGTTCCCTACCCATCCAGATTTCGCATCTTTTCTCCCAAGGCGACCGGTTGCAATCTCTTGTTTGTTAACCGGTTGATCGTGGACCATCAGTGGAAGGTTCCCTTGCTCCGCTCTCTTTTTTCCCCAAATGGAAGCCATTCGTGCACTCCCCCTCAGTGTTTGTAATCCCCCTAATAAATTGATTTGGCATTTTGATTCTAAGGGTCTGTTTTCGGTAAAAAAAAACGCTTACTATATCGCATTGGAATAGGTCTATCGCTCACCTACTGTGGCATCTGGATCTTCGAATGGTTCTAGCTTATCTAAATTGTGGAGATGCATTTAGCCAACTCGGGTCCCTCTTAAGGTCAAGGTCGGAGCCTGGAGAATATGCTTGAACATAATTCCCACCTGGGTTAACCTTGTTCGTAGGCACATCGGCTCTGATACGTCCTGCTCTGGTATCAAGTCTTCACTTTCACCTGATGCGTGATTGTCCCTTTGCGATCTGTACATGGATGGCCACTCCTTTGGGCCCTCCGTTATCAGGTCTACAAAATTTGTCCATGAGTGATTGAGGCCTCTATCTTGTTTCTAATTTGAGTCGCCTTAACTTTGACTTTTTTCTTATGATATGGTGGG
This sequence comes from Cotoneaster glaucophyllus, assembly GCA_036320875.1. Lineage (NCBI taxonomy): Eukaryota > Viridiplantae > Streptophyta > Magnoliopsida > Rosales > Rosaceae > Cotoneaster > Cotoneaster glaucophyllus. The sequence continues at coordinate 22,135,065 of CM070063.1, forward strand.
GCAATTTGGGGTGCTAGGAACGACCTTTTATGGAACGGTTCAACTAAGCGCCATGACCTTGTGGCTGCTCAGTCTCTGAGTTTTTGGAACTGTTTCATTAGTTCTTCACTCCCCCCCCCCCCCCCCCACTATACTGCCATCTCACCAGTTGTGAATTGGATCAAACCTCCATTTGGCTCTCAGAAAATCAATGTAGATGGCGCATGGTGTGAATATAGCAAGACGTGGGGTGTAGGCATCATTATTCGTGATGATAGGGGTTCGTTTGTGACTGCCCGTGTCATTCGATTTCGTTTCGTGTTCTGTCCCCTCTAAGCGGAAGCTTTGGCTGCCCGGGAAGGCTTGTCATTGACGATGAAAAGAGGTTTTAATGATTTCATTTTTGAGTGTGATTCTCTCCAGATCGTGAAACCCCTTCTTAAGAGCTTTTTGAATATGTCTAACTTAGGACATATTATCAAAGACTCTAAGGCTTCTCTTTCCACGATCATCGGAGCTTTGGTTGCCTATATCAGTCGTCAAGGCAATGGTACTACTCACCGCCTTGCTTGCTTTGCCCTTTGTATGGATGAAACCTCCGGTTCATGGTTTAAAGAACCCCTGACTTCATTGTAAATTTGCTAGTTGATGATTGTGTTTAAGGCGGTCTCTTCTGCCATTCTCATTTTGTAACTGGTCTCTTCCTTATCAATGAAATCTATCCTATCGTTGCTATATATAAAATTAAAAAAAAGTGTATTCAATTAAAATTTTGAAGTGTTGGATTTTAATTTTTTCAATGAATTTAGGATTTTAACTGAGACTTTAGAATTCAATATGTATTCAATCAGGATTTTACGATGATTTATCAAAATTCTTAGAAATCTGTATTCAATTAGGATTTTAAACAAGTTCATAACATTCTAGGCGTATTCAATTAACAATTTGTTTTAAAGAATTTAAAAAGTTGAGAGAAATTGAGAGATTTCACAATGTATTTTATGAATTCATAGATCACACATCTTCCCTTGAGATTTTAGAGGAGTTTAATCAAAATTTTACATGTAATCGATAAAATTTCTCAAAATTTCTCAAAATCTCAATTGAATACACCCTCATAATAATAATAAATTTATTTTAAGATGTAATAATAAAAATAATAATAATTTTTCTTTTGGCAATAATGTATTGTAATATAAATTTTAAGATGGCTGCGGCGGTGAGGATGGAATTGTGGTTGCATAAAGGGCAGTGTTTGGTGGCAACAATGGTTGGGGTGCATGTGGTGATGGTGATAGTGACAACAGTGATGACAATAGCAGTGCCGATGGTGGTAGGGTATGAATGGTGACAATGTTGGAGGAAGAGCGGCAATGGTGGTGGGAGTGATGGAGTGAGTGATAACGGTATCAAAGTAGTGGCGGCATCAACGATGATGGTGAAGGGTGGTGATGGTAGTATTGACAGTGAGGGGTCATGGAAGCACTTGACCTATTGGGAGGGGGTAGGAGTGATGGTGGTTGAGGGGGAAGTGCTGGTTGCCATGGTGGATGGAGTGACACACCCCTACCGAGATCGAGGCATGCTAGCCGTCACGTGAAGGTGACGTAGCCATGTGCACAGTGCGAAAGCATTATAATAAGAAGAAATACGAATAAATAAAAACCCGAATAAGTGTGACTACACATTCAGAGCATATAAGTCTAGGTGCAGTCAATGCATAAGAAAAACTAAAGTAGTTAACACCCGAAGGTGGTCCTACATTGGTAAAGTCTGTCAGAATCTCCGTTAAGTCCTCGTGAGCCACCACCAAAGCTACCTAATACCTGGAGGGGCGAAAAACAAAAGCGTGAGGGGCAAAAACAAAGTCTTTTCGAAAATCATTTCAAAAATCACATTTATAACCCCTCGCCGTAAAACCTGTATACTTTCCCATAAAATAGTATAAACATATACTTATCTCATCTGAAAATCATTCATCAAAATATATATGCCAACGAATCAAACATATGTCATGCCATGCCACTAAATCATCAGGTAAGTGCATCAGGTGAAATAAACTCATCATAGGTAATAACACGTCCACCGTGTGATCAGCACGGCTGGAACTATAGCTCATAATCAATCTCAACATATCTCATCATAATGTATATCCTGCACACAAGTCGAACCCACTCAAGGTGGTCTATACGACAAAACTGGGTGTAATATAGTACGCTCTAGTGCTACAATCACGTGAAGACTATGCGAAAGATCATGTGTCTGAGTCAAACCCACTTCTATGATCGCGGATCACCTACGAGTCGAACCCACTGAAAGTGGTCTATACGACAGGACTATGCACCTAACTTGGATCCAAGATGAGCGTGTGGTGCGAGAGGTGAACATCACGTGAAAGACTGGCCCCTAACTCTGGGCGGGAGCACTAACACCGGGGTGCAGGTTTATGAGCTTTCGATGCATCTCAACAATCTCGTCAACTCAACTCTTATTTAAACACACAAGAGTCTTACCTGAACTTACCTGAGCATCCTCGGCACCAACAATCATGCGCATACAATTCATAATGCAATCACATCTCATAACGCATAACCATTTCACGATGCATAAATCGATGTATAATTGTGTTGGCATGGCATTTCTTTTATAAAAGCATATTTTCCTTTAAAAAGCATTTCAAAGTATACTTAAACATAGGTATACTTAACATGGCAATTCTTCTCATCAATCATATAAAACAATTTCTGGGAAAACGCATGGTATATAGGTATATACGGAAAACAAAAGCCCACTCACCTGGAGTCCGCGCTACGGCTCCCTAACGTGGACATCGAGGCGTCCCAAAATGTTCGGCTCCTAAAACAAATATCAAACTACAACTTAGAACTCTTAACCATAGAATTCGTAATTCACGTAAAACATATCCTCAAGGATATTCTAGAATCATTTAAGACCCTTAATCAAAAGTCAACCGTCGATCGTAGGATCCACAGCCCCACAAACTTGATCCGGAAGATCCGTAACTCCGATCTCCGATCCGTAACTTTCCAAGATGCACATTATGCTCCTAGAGCAACATACTAAAATTTCGTTACGATCCAACGGTCGGATCTCCGCCAATTGCCAAAACCAAGTGGCGGTTCACATTTTATTTTATGAACTTACAAACTCAATTCGGGAAGATCCGTACTTCGGATTTTTGATCCGTAAGTTCCTACCTTCTTCAAATATTACGTACTACTACGTACCAAAGTTTGGTGATGATCCAACGGTCGGATCGTCGATTCACATTTTCACCTAACCACGAATCGTAACGAACTTAGGTTCAATTACTCAATTTACGTCCAACAATTATCAAAACTGAACCTAGAGCATTAAACACAGCCTAAGAATAACATTGGCGGCCCACTGGCCACGTGCCGCCGCACGGGCCCCCGCGAGTGGCGGTCGACCGTCCCGACCCACCGGAAAATCCAACTATTTTTAAAAATTCTCAAAAAAATACAGAAATGAAGATCTCAAAGAGAGGAACAACTTTCATACCTTCGGCCAAGGCCAATTTGGCTTGGAAACACTTCAATTTCACCAAAATTTGTAAGAACCCTAGAAATTGGGTGTGCTTCAATTCGTCCTCAAATCAAACCCGATGCTCCCACACTTGTTTGGGCTTTGTTCCTGAGGTTGTGGGAAGTCTATTAGAGCAATTCCACCCCTAAGACTGGGTGCCAGCACCCAGCGCATTTATCCACTCAAATGAACAGTAATAGACTGCAATAAACAGTAACAGACCAAAGCATCTCCATCCCTAAACAAAAATTGCCTAGTCAATTTTATTAAAATATTATTATTTTTATTATAACATAATAAAAAGTAATATGCTCTCTCTCTCTCCCCCTCTCTCTGCACTCAAGACCGGAGCACGCCCACCCCACAACCCATCTCTCCGTCTCTCTGTCTTTCAACCTCTCCGTCTCTCAGTCTCTTTCCCGCCCACTCCACTCAGACCAGAGCACGCCAACCCCACACCCATCTCCACCCTCCATCAAATCCCCACCTCCCCTTCACTCCGCTTCCTCTCCACCGCCCTCCGAGGTCCGACCCGCCCCAAACTGGTCGACATCGGCGCCTGGGCTCGCCAGCTCCAAACCCACCACCTCTGGACCTACGCCCTGACCTTCAGCTACAAACCCACCGCCGCCTCTGGTCGTCATCGTCCTCAACAATAAGTTCCGATTTCAGGTCCAAACCCACCTACGCGCCTTTCATTTGCCCGGTCACGGGGTCTGTCAAAATTAGGCTGGGCTCTTGCCTGGCATGGGCTGGGTGCCAGGCAAGTGGGCGGGCTGGAGCTGAAAAAGAGGGTGCTGGGCAATAATCTCACTAGGTGCTGGGCAAATCCACCTCCGATGGAAATGCTCTTAGGGGTGGTGATTGACAAAGTTTGCTTCAAAAATGATTGATTGCAATGGAAAACCCCTCGGACCCGTCGATTGAGTTTTTAAGAAATCTGAGGTCTAAACCCGTCGGGTTTAAGGGGAAGATGATGAATGGTTAAATCAGAGTTGTTTCTAGGTTACCTCGTGCTGAGAATCGTCTGAGAAACGCCAGAAATGGCGTCGAAAAATTGGCTGTAGGAACCGGGTCACGGGACTGGGTCGCGCGGGTCATGGGTTGAAGACCCATTTCTGTTCTTCTTCCTCCGCTTCTCGCCCTCTCTCCTTTCCTCCTTTCCCTGTTTCGATTGGCCGGTCTCTTCTCTCTCTTCTCCCCATTAGTCCGGCTCTCTCCTTTCTCTCCCGGAGCTCCTGCTCTCTTTTCCTCTGGTTGGGCAGCTTTGCCCAATCTGTTTTCTTCCTCCTTTCTTTCCACCAGCCACGCACACACACATGTAACCTCACAAACATAATGTTATCTTTTCATCTGTGCCATCCATTTCAGATTTCCATTAATCCGGGCCATCCAAATGGCACACCAGATTTTTATAATAAAAACCATAAAATACCCAACTTTAAACTTTAATATCTTTTTCGTTATAGCTCCAAATCACGAACCGTCTGCGCCCACGCATCCGTGGCGACGAGTATTACGAGGTTATGCCAAGAAAACAAATCTTAGATGGCGCGACATATCAATTAACCTCGAACAACGCAAGTGCCTCAAATGACATTTTTGTAAAATCCTTTCTTAAAAATTTAAAACTCCTAAAATCAGGGACGGACTGTCACATGGAGTGATATCAATGGTGAGAGTGAAGGCGATGGCGGCATGAGGTGATAGGAATCATGCCACAATGGGCCTAGGCATGCTAGAAATAGCCAGTGGACTAAAAATTTGAAGGGCTCATCCATGTGCAGCCTATTCCCTGAAAGACTACAGTGTGATGCGCTGCTTTATTGTAAAACCATAATAACATATATATGCGCAATCCGGTTCGTCTAGTCTGTGAGGTACAAGAATTTTGCTGGTCAACCACCGTTGGAGAAAGTCTCTTTGGCATTAAGCCCGTTATATATTGTTTTTCTGTCATATACCTAATGCAAGGATTTATCCCTCAGAGAAAAAGAAAGAAAAACCTTAGTTGAAATTCCCTAGTGTGCTCAATAGATTTAAAGGAAAACTATTAAAAAAAGCTTGAAAACTTTGAGTTTTTACGAAAATGACAAAATAAAGGGTAAAGTGAATAGTACCATGATTGACTTTTTAGTATAAAAATGTGATTTTTCGTTAAAGTTTCCTAAATTTAATCCAAGTGAGTGTGATTTGTTAGCACAATTAAATTCTTCACTCTATCATCCGTCGTTGGTGTGTCGGTGTAGATAGGCCTGGCAATTCCTGACACGACCCGATAACCCGACACGACACGACACGAAATTAGCAGGTGTTCGGGTCGACACGATAACGAATCGGGTCGTTATCGGGTAACCCGATAAGCACCTGTTAAGATAACGGGTTGGTTCGGGTATACACGTGGGTAACACGAAACACGATAAGCAGAATATTAATTTTATAATTTTATAACCCTAAAAAAATACTATAAAAATTATATATATTAATTTAACAATTTTATACCCCTAAAAACTATAATATATATATATATATATATATATATATTAAATTAACTATAATAATTATAATAATTATATATACTTGAATAATTATACCCCCAAAATATTAACTATAATAATATATATATATATATATATATTAAATTAACTATAATAATTATATATACTTGAATAATTATACCCCCCAAAATATTAACTATAATAATTATATATATATATATATATATATATATATATTAGATTTTAAATTAAATTTTATACTCCTAAAAAATATAATAATTACGTACAAAATAAATAGATTTTTCCTTGGTGGATCATCATCATCGTCGCATTCACCATCTTAATGGACACCAACCTTCGAACCCAGATCCCAGAGGAACCATGTTTGCACACATATCCACTGGGTTAGGAAGAAAGAAGGCCCGTAAGTATACTAAATACACACACACACACACTAGGAAGAAAGAAGGCCCGTAAGTATACTAAATATATATATATACACACACACACAAGTATACTAAATATATATATACACACACACACACACACACTAGGAAGAAAGAAGGCCCGTAAGTATACTAAATATATATATATATACACACACACACACACACACATACCATTCAACTTTATGGGATACGAATTATACGAAACTAATTTCAATGATCCAACCGTCAAACTTGTTTGTATATGCTTCGAGATCGCATCAGCAAAAAATTGCAAAAAACAAACGTTCAGAGATCAAGTAACGGGACAAAACTTTTCGACGGTTAGAAACGAAAAATCACGATTTAACGGTTATTTTAACTCTGATTTTGATGATATTTTACAGGTACACTCCTTGACCCTATATGAATACAATGAATGAATTCGATCTTCAATTCAAAATATTTACACTAGTGGATACCACAAAATCTTATGTTATACTTAATGAAAGTATGAATAAACTCTTAAGTGTTAGTGAATCAATTGTTTTGATGAGATACGCATTCTACGAAACTATTTTCAACGATCTAACCGTCAAACTTGTTTGTATATGCTTCAAGATCGTATACGCCAAAAATTGCAAAAAACAAACATTCAGAGATCAAGTAACGGGACAAAACTTTTCGACGGTTATAAACAAAAAATCACGATCTAACGGTTATTTTAACTCCGATTTTGATGATTTTTTACAGCTACACTCCTTGACCCTATATGAATACAATGAATAAATTCGATCTTCAATTTAAAATATTTACATTAGTGGATACCACAAAATCTTATGTTATACTTAATGAAAGTATGAATAAACTCTTAAGTGTTAGTGAATCTATTGTTTTGATGAGATACGCATTCTACGAAATTATTTTCAACAATCCAACCGTCAAACTTGTTTGTATATGCTTCGAGATCGCATACGCCAAAAATTGAAAAAAAACAAACATTCAGAGATCAAGTAACGAGACAAAACTTTTTGACGGTTATAAAACGAAAAATCACGATTTAACGGTTATTTTAACTCCGATTTTGATGATTTTTTACAGTTACACTCCTTGACCCTATATGAATACAATGAATGAATTCGATCTTCAATTTAAAATATTTACACTAGTGGATACCACAAAATCTTATGTTATACTTAATGAAAGTATGAATAAACTCTTAAGTGTTGGTGAATCTATTGTTTTGATGAGATACGCATTCTACAAAACTAGTTTCAACTATCCAACCGTCAAACTTGTTTTTATATGCTTCGAGATCGCATACGCCAAAAATTGCAAAAAACAAACATTCAGAGATCAAGTAACGGGACAAAACTTTTCGACGGTTATAAACGAAAAATCACGATTCAACGGTTGTTTTAACTCCGATTTTGATGATTTTTTACAGCTACACTCCTTGACCCTATATGAATACAATGAATGAATTCGATCTTCAATTTAAAATATTTACATTAGTGGATACCACAAAATCTTATGTTATACTTAATGAAAGTATGAATAAACTCTTAAGTGTTAGTGAATCTATTGTTTTGATGAGATACGCATTCTACAAAACTAGTTTCAACGATCCAACCGTCAAACTTGTTTTTATATGCTTCGAGATCGCATACGCCAAAAATTGCAAAAAACAAACATTCAGAGATCAAGTAACAGGACAAAAAATTTCGACGGTTATAAACAAAAAATCACGATTTAACGGTTATTTTAACTCCGATTTTGATGATTTTTTACAGCTACACTCCTTGACCCTATATGAATACAATGAATGAATTCGATCTTCAATTTAATATATTTACACATAGTGGATGGATACCACAAAATCTTATGTTATACTTAATAAAAGTATAAATAAACTATAATAATTATATATATATTAATTTAACAATTTTATTAAACTCTTATTTTCGAGTGTAGATGTAGTACTTAAACGATAAATGTGTTTTAATGTTTTGAAGTTATATTTATGTGACAATGTGTGGTATGTGCAAATTTAAAAAAAAAAAAAAAAATTTCTTAACGGGTCGGGTCACTTTACCCGTTGGGTAAAGTGACCCGACCTGTTAAGGACCCGTTAAGATAGCGGGTGCGACACGACACGACCCGTTAAGATAACAGGTGTTACACGAAAACGACACGAACACGACTGACACGACACGATTGCCAGGCCTAGGTGTAGATACTCTTAGAATGTTTGAGAAGTTTTCTAGTGATCAATCATGAAGAGGAAGAGCACAAACACAAGGGTGATCCTACAAAGTCGCACACACAAAGTTAAGGAATCTTGTAAGTAATTCTCTTTGTCATCTTTATTTGTTGCATTATCGATTTACAACAAATTGGATACGTAATTGGGATTACATATCAATGTTATTTAACGTTCTCTGATACGTATTTAATTACTAGAATGAAATTAATCTGATTATATGTCTGAAAGTTCAACACAAAAGGCCTTATTTAGCCAAAATAATAATAATAATAGAAATTCTTCTCCAACAAGAGGGCTACATCCTAGTCAGCACAGGGCTAAATCCCTGCCAGTGGGTTACATGGATACCAAGCTTGCCAAACATAGCAAGCCCAGTAGCCTACCGCTAAATTTTTTTGTGGGCTCCGACCACTTTCTTTTTGCCCGTCTCTCTCTTCTTGATTCTTTCTCTCTCTCTCTCTCTCTCCTTTTTCTTTCTCGTCTGTCATCCTGGCCTCTCAAGCTCCCCTGCTTGCGTCTAGGGATAGTGTCATCTGGTGGGGCGATCTCTTTTAGGGTTAATATGGTGGTGGATGGGGAGGGGATGAGGAGTTTGGATCTCTCTCTCATCTGGGGATGGTGTGATTTGGTGGTGGCGATCTCTTCTTGGGTGAAATTTGGTGGTGGTGTTAGGCTGGGGTGAGGAGTTTGGGTTGTTGGATGGGTGTGGCTAGGCAGTTCGGTGGGCTTGGTGGTGGAGGGCTAGCTACATGTTTGATTTTATGTTTTTTTATTTATTTTTGTTTTGCTTTAATTTATAATATGTTAAAATTAATAAAAGGAATTATTATTCACTCTAAAAATTTCATTGTGCACTACCTCACATGTGTATTTTTCTTTTTAAATATAAAAAGATTGAAGTGCACAATGAGAATTTTGGTATGCTAATAACAATTTCTTAATAAAATATTCGTGCATAGGCTTGTATGGTTGAAAGATGGTAAATATATAGCATAGATTACAGATAAGACAAATACTATTTCAGGGGGTTAAAACTTAGCCTTGGACTATGTTTGGCCCTCAAGACTAGAGATGGCCTAAGAGCAAGGCCCCCCATGCAAATTGCTTTGGCAATTGGGCAAATCCAGTTCCCAAAATTTAAAAGTGCACTCCACCACAACCCAATCAGTTGAGTTATTGGGCTCCCCAACATCGCCAGACTCATCACAAGGGTAAGAATAGCCTAAGTCTGTAACTTAATGGATTTGACGTTAAGATGACGCCAACCACATTATTCTCTTTTTTCTTTTTCTTTATTTATTTATTTATTTATTTTTACGCCAGGAGCGTGGTTTACACAACGTGTGAGTAGACCAAAAAACATATCTGTGCCCGCATGTCACATTCTGGGCCATTGGATTTTATCATCAACGGTTTAGATTTTTTTCGACTTAAAAAAAAAAGACGAAAATTAGTAAAAAAAATTTATTACCGTTGGGCTCCACGTGTCACAAATTGGCATGTTGGATTGCAAAACAAAATGTAATCCAACTGCCCATATTAATTAGGTTACATAAAAATTATTAAAAGTTATAGAAAATTTAGAAAAATACAAAAACAAAATTTAAAATTTATCCTATAAATACCCAGGATCCTAGCTATCCTCTTCCACCCTACACCACATTTTAGTATTTTTCAAATACTTCCAACCAATCTTTATTCGAAGTGAAATTGTTCATTAGACCAAACAACACACCAAATAACATAAAAACAACACATCAAATGACATAAAAACAAGGGTGAATTGCCAATTTAATCTCTGAATTATCACCTCAGTGAAAATTAGGTCCCTAAACTTTTTTTTTTCTTCAGAAAAATCAGTTCTTGAATATAAAAATTTGTCAATTACATCCCTAATATTATATTCGAAGCTACTATATTCAATTTTCTGTCAATTTAAGTTATGTTACTTGCATATAATACACATTGGAGGGTAGATTGGTAGTTTTTCATAATAATAAAAAAAGTGTATGAAGTTAACTTTGGAGGGTAATTGGTAGTTTTTCATAAGAAATAGTGTAAGTTTTTTTTTTTTTTTTTTTTTTTTTGTTGAGAAATAATGTAAGTTAACTTTGGAGGGTAAATTAGATGTTAAATTCGAAACCTATATGAAATGTTAAGGGCTTAAAGGCAAGAAAATGACAGTATTACACTCTGATGTGTGTCAAGTGACTTAAGTTGACGAAAAATATGATAAAATATCTTTGAATATAATAGTAGAGAAGAAATTAGCAATTTTTAATGAATTTTGGGGACTTACTTTTACGAAAAAATAATTCGGCGATCTAATTTTCACTGAGGTGATAGTTCAGGGACTAAATCAGCACTTCACCCTAAAAAACACACACCAAATAAACTAACGTCATGTAATGACCCGTCCCTAAAAATTATGATTTTTATAATTTTTTTAATGTGAATTTACGGAAATGCCCTTCAAGGCAAGAGACGTTGACTTTTGTGGACCATCTTGTCATGTCATGTAAGATTCGTTTCTTGGCGTATCCTCATAGTACTCGTCGCTACGGACGCGTGGGCGCAAACGGGACGTGATTTGGAGTTATAACGAGCGAGTTATTAACGTTTAAAGTCGGGAATATCTGATGGAATGCTCAAGATTTAGGAGGAAAATCTGATGGAGCCACGTGTGTGGCCCAGATTGAAGAAAAATGGAGATGGACGGTGGAGATAGGAAATAAAGGAGAGAATAAGGGAGAGGTGAAGGCAAATGGGGAGATGAGAGAGAAGGGAAATGACCAATCAGATAGAAGAGAAAAGAGGAAAAATGAGGGAGAGGAAAGCACAGGATCCCTCGACCCGTTTGCGGTCTCGACTCGACCTGGTTTTTCGTGAGAGATTCCGACGAATCTCTTCAATTTCTCCGGCAAATTGCAGCCATCCACCACCATAAATGGATTCAGGGACTTCCCACCTACATTAATTCATCAAACCCGAGTTGAATTGAGCATGATTTCGTGATGAACAATCATGTTGGTCCCCGGACTCCATGGCGGTGATTCCGCAGATCCTGCAAGCTTCGACGACAGCCACCACCATCATTCAACTCCTCTTGAAACCAGGAATAAAACATAAACAAGTTTGGGAGTGTCGGAGTTGATTTGAGGACGAATCAAGAACCACCCTTTATAGGGTTTCCAGGGGAATTTCGTGAAATTTGGTTGAGAAATGAGAGAGATATTGAAGTTTTAAGTTTTTCCAGAAACTGACGACGCAGATGGCGGTCGGAGGCGATTTCCGACCAGTCCTTGGAGAAGGAAGGGGAATATTCTGTCAACTTTGACGGAATATACTGACGACGTTAGGTAAATTTAACGAAATATTCTAGGAATTTAACGGAATATTCCTTAACGCCGTTAGGGAATCCGTCAGTGTGCCAGGCACGTGCCTGCGCGTGGCTGTGCCTTGGTCGGCGCGTGAGTCATCAGAAATTTTTTCTAAAAATATGGGGATGCTTGTGGTGTTGAGTAGGCCACGATGGTATATTCAAACACCCCAAATGAGCAACGTATGTGAAGTTATTACATGGTTTTGGTTATGTGCTTAAAATTAACGTTTAAATAGTTGTTTCGCATATAGGTGAGACGTTTCCGGAGGACGAGCGTAGCCAGGTGAGACTCGGGGGTTACGACTCTGCTATATACCAGTGAGTAGGCTTTTGGTTTTCTATATATATACATATATATGCTTTACATTTTCCCAGAAATTATTTTAAATGGATTTACGTTTTTAAATGCCATGTCAATTGCATTACATTTTAGTATATGCATTAGTATAGATATGCATATTATTACATGACGCTGCGGACGCCCAGGTAAGCTTCAGGTGAGGTCATGTTGATGATATTGATTGCTGTGGATATGGTTATGTTTAGATGCATTTAGTGCTCATTATCCTGCACCTCGGTGTTAGTGCTTTGCCCGAGGCGAAGGCATAACCTTTACATGATCGTTCACCTCTCGCACCACACGCTCACCTTGGATCCAAGGCAGGTGCCAGCCTGTCGTATAGGCCACATTAGGTGGTTCCGACTCTTAGGTGACTTGCGATACTTTGCACAGCCTTCACGTGATCGTAGCACTTGAGCGTATCGATTTACACCTAGCCTGTCGTACAGACCACATTAAATGGTTCCGACTCTTGTGCAGGAATTAGTAGATGAGCTATAGATTCAGCCGTACAGGTCACGTTAGGTGACTCCTGTTGACATATCATTTTACATTGATCTATTTCACCTGGCTTACTTACTTTATTGCTGAGATACTTGACATGGCATATACTTGGTTTTCACTACTCTCGAGCATGATTTCTATATATGTATGTATTACTATTTTTTGGGAAATTATATGGGTTTTACGATGAGGGGTTATTATGTTTAGAAAGAGAAATGTGTTTTCAAAAACTTTATTTTTGCCCACTCACATTTTCTATTTTGCGCCCCTCCAGATTCTAGTTAGACGTTCGTGTTGGTGGCTTACGAGGGCTCGACGATGGTTCTGACATACGTCAAATAATGTAGGAATTTCTTTCATATCCTGTATTATTAATACTTAGCCTGCTGGACTGCACTTAGGTTACCTATGCTCTAGAATATGTGCATCTACACTTTAAATACTTTCACTCACACTTATATATTTGTCTAGAGTAAGCTAGCTAGTTTGGTTTTTTTTGTTTACCCACATTTTCATGTCATTATCACTTCCGCACTGTGCACATGGCTACGTCACCCTCAAGTGACGGCCAGCACGCCTCGATTTAGGTCGGGGTGTGTCACGTCATTTCCTCCCGCCACAAGATTGTTTCAAGTTTCTTGAACTTGTTTCAATCCCCACATGTGCTCAATTAAGTCACTTTGCCGAGTTTTGTGAATGTATGAAGATTGCATTGAAGCAGTTTCAAATAATGACACATGACGTGACGAGATTGGTTAAAAAAATCCTATCCGAAATTAAACATAAAATTACCTTTTTCTATTAAAAAACATTTTGGAATACCAATTGTCTGAGAAGTTCATTTTACGAGGTAGAGACGCACTCGGGCAATTACTATTTCACTAAGGCGTAATTGCCTTTGCCAAATCGCATGGGCAGTAATTGCATGCCTTAGTAGGGTGGACTTACTTTAAGAGGGTTAAATCATAGCCTTACATAACTGGAGATGGAAAAATTGAACCTTGTAGTTTTGTCTATAATTATTTTGGCCAAAATATAACACAAGTTATATTGAAGCCTGAATGAGTGTAGAAAAGAGAATTGGGGTAGATCGTACAATGGGACGACCACTAATTAGTTATTGAACTCTATACAAATACAATACATCATCGCCATCCGTGTAATTGAACTTGAGACCTCTTACTTACAAGTGAAAATTAATAATATTAGACAACAATGTCAGTTTTCATTGATTATGATTTTGAATATTAACTAGGGTCATATTCAATTTACTATCCTGAAGTATCGTGGTTTTCAAACTTTCATACATCAAGTTTTTTTTATCCTAGTCTCATACCTAGATTGAGGATTGTGGGACACTTTCATACTTTTGTTAAGCTTTCCGTCAGAACCTCTGTTAAGGTGGCCCACGTGGACAATGACTAGGCACCACATGTCAATCTGGCCCCACGTGAACATTAAAAATTTTAAAAATAAAAGAACAAAAATTTAAAACATAAGAAATTAAAAAACTAAACTAGAAAACTCTTCTTGACTTTGCCACCCTCTCCAAAAACCCTAATTCTTTGAGGGTTCAGCCAAGCACAGAAAAAAAATAAAAGAATTGGAAGGGAAGAGTGGGTAATTACAGAGGGGCCGGATATTTAGGGGATAAAAGGTGTGATATTGGGATCGAAGATGGTGAAAATTATGGCCGAGACAAAGAGGGAAGAGGAGAAGGTGTTCAAGTGACGGTTTTTTAGCGACCACCAATCCCAATCCTACCTCAGTGACCAAGCTTAGCCTCATTTCCACCATCATCAATCCCACCTCAATCAGTGACCAAGCATCTTCAACGCCTCCACAACTCCAGTTTCCTCGCCCACAACGGTGACGTTTCGAAGCTACACTGCCTCAACTGGACTCGAACCTGGACCTCTTCCGCCAACAACTTCACCAACAATTCCAGCTACGAAATCTCCACCTGCAATCACCTCGTGAAGCAGGTCGCATGGCTCTACCTCCAACCCATGTTCGGCCGATTGGGTTTAAACTTCCCCCACTCTGCCTTAAGCTTTTTCTCAGTCTCTCTATTAGAAGATATGAGTTTGCTATGGAGTGACTGATGGACTTACCTAAGCTGCCATCCTCTAATTGTCAATGCTAGCTTTTCCCTAGGATTCATCATTAAGCCTAATCCCTCAAATTAAGGACTAGTTGACTTGTTGATATGTATTTTAGCAGTTTGATGCAATCCCTTAATTTAAGGAAGATTGATAGCTTTAGGTTTTACCTGGTTATTAGAGTTTTCTTAGGGGAAGATTGCTTGTAACCGATTCCCCTATTTTCTCTTCTTATACTGCCTTGCACATTCATACAATCTATGAAAAATACATTCAAACCAACTTAAATTTCCACATGGTATCAGAGCAGTGTCATCCTTAACCTGTCTCTGCCCATTTTTTTCCTTGTCGTTTGTCTTCAATCTTTCTCTATGGCTTGAAGAAAGCTCGATGCATCTGGATGGTGTAAGCTCACATGTTTTCCCATCAAATTTATCAAATGCTGAAGTTAACACAAATTTGCGTCTTTGTTCAGCTTTACTAAACGAGTTCAACTATTTACCCTAGTCTGGGGCAGTCTCTCTTGCTCTGGGAGGCAAAGGCAAACTAGGGTTTATCAATGGAAGCAACGAAGCACCAGTTACTTTGTCTCCAACATATGGGGCTTTGTTACGCAAGGACCAACAGGTTATGTCGATGCTTCTCAACTCAATGGAGAAACATGTTGCTAAATCTTCAGCTATTTAGAGTCTTCGCACAATTTATGGCAATATGTGAAGGACATGTATGGGAATCAAAACAATTATGCGCGAGTTTTGCATCTAAAAAGAGACATTGCCAGCCTTCAACAAGATGGAAAATCCTTTGTACAGCATTTGGGAAATCTCAAGACTATATGGAATGAGTTAGATGTTTATCTAGCTCGTACCATTGATGTTGTTATTCTTATGAAAAGGGTTGAAGAAGACAAGATATATCAGTTGCTTGCTAGCTTAAACTCGAATCATGAGGATCTCTGAAGCCACATCCTGATGAGTGTTGAACAACTTCCTGCGTTCAAAACTGTGTGTGCTACAATTCAACGTGAAGAAGCTCGAAAGAAGGGTGATGAACCTTATCTAGTCAAAACCTTTCAAGTTGATTCAATATCTTCTAAGGACCATCTATGTTCAGGTAATTTATTCTGCCCACCCAAAGCCATTGTTTCACATTTCTCTGCTTTTTTTTCCCCCAATTTTTTTCTCAGAAATTACTAATTTCCTGAGGCGTTTTTTTGGTAATTTTTGCAGGTTGGTGATGCGATCAAAGACCATGCTTGTTGGGAGAGACCAGTAGACATGGACACCCCAAGAACTGTGTTGAAGATTGACCAAAACACCCATGGTTCTGAAGTTGCAGCTGAAACTGCTGCTGTTCCCGCTTTTGCCTCATTGGTCTTCAGAATATGTGACCCATCTTACTCCAAGCTTCTGCTCAGGAGGGCCATGAGCGTAAGTTCAAAAAGCCAAACTTCAAATTAAATAAATAAAAAAAAAACACCAAAAAACTAAGTCGAGGTTGAGGACTTTTTCTTGGAAGTCGGAGTGGGGGTGTCAGTGGTTGGTGGGGGTTTGAGGGAGACGGTGGTTTTGGTGGCGGAGAGGATTGGGAAGAGTCATGGTGAGAGGAAGATGGGGATTGGAGTTCGGGAATGGAATTGGGAGTGGAGGAGAAAATGGGCTGTCTGGTGGCCGCGATGGAGGTGGGGAAGGGTTGCCCAGAGAGAGAGAGGAGAGACAGGGTGGTGGAGGAAGGTTGGGGGGGACGAGTGGGAAGGGTTTATGGGCTTTGGGATTTTGGGGATGCAGAGAAGAGAGAAAGGCAAGAGAGAGAGAGAGAGAGAGAGGTGGATCCCACAATTTAATATAAAAAAATAATTTTATTTTTAATTTTTTAATATTTAATTATTAAAAATATATTTAATTATTTTTTTAATCCAGTTGGATTAGTGAGTGCACCGCCTCTAGCCACGTCATCACTTAACAAAGAAATTAACAGAAAAAAACTGACATTGACACAAATTCGTAAGATGAGGTATGACATTATCATTTTTAAAAGATGAGGTATTATAGTGTCGTTCGACCCATAATTGAGGTAATTTTGTGTAATTTACCCTAAAACAAAGTTCGTTGAGTGTTATCAGAAGTGGTATTTTCAACTTTTGAAGTACGCAATACAAAATAAAAACAAAAATGTGTGCTCCTTTTGGTTTTGAAGTAATACATGCATGGTTAACAATGAACACTAGTTGTAGTAATCATGTGTAGAACAACATTTACTATTACATATTCGATAAGAATCACACTTTTGTTAGTAATATGATCTGTAGAATGTGATTGATAAATGTGGGTCGTTTGAGTTCGAACCATATAGAAAAAGCACACAAAATACTAAGAAGAACTGTATTAAGACTTCTAAATTCTTTATATACACTATAATTTTTTGACACACCTTTGAATCGCATACAGACTTGTTTTGAATTTATCGAACTACTTCCTGGGGCTTATAAGTGGTAGAGCATTTATTCTAAAATTTTAAACGACAGTGTTCAATTCTTCCCTTATTTCACCTGAACCTAATAAAATAGAAAACTATTTCCTTCCCGAGTGATTAACCTTTCTCTTAACATTACTCAAGTCTTCTTAAAAATAAACATTATTCATGTCTTATGAGTTGCTACCAGAGTTATTAGGAACATCCCATGAATTCAAACATCCAAAATGCCCAGTCCATTGGAAACTCCTCGTACTTGTTCCAGAACTCCTTTTGTGGGACATGAACTTCTTGAACCGCTTCCAATCCCCGAGGACGGCCATCAAGTCCTTAACCTTGGCGACAATACTCCGGCAACAATTGGCATGGACCGTGCTCACTTGCCCGAAATCCTTGCTATCTTGGCAAAAACCACTAAAATATAGGGTGTCTAAGAACCTTACCCTAAGTCCCAACTCGTCAACAATACCCCCTCGGATTAGGTTTAATAGGACATCCTGCTCTTTTAGTCCCGTGGCATTGTCCTTGGAGGTGTACCATGTATCAAACAGTGCAATGGTCTTATTATTGGATCTGACGTAGTAGAAGCCAGTGTTGATTAACTGACTTAAGTTCCATGGATCCCCAAAGAACATATCCGTACTTATTTGTAAATCTTCTGTTTCGTTTTTGCTTAGTTTTGTGAAGGGGTCCCTTAGCCACAACACATCAGTATCCTGTTACAAATGAGAAGTCCAAAGGAAAAAAGTAAGTGATTTAAACAAAGTCTTCTGTTTCGTATGTTCATTATTAACGGACGGATTGACGATAGCATATCAATAAGTATTGATAACATTAATCATATAATACAAGTATGTCAACGTATTTTCAATACACTATCAACATTATCGATATAAGTATTTACACTATCGACATAAAATCCTTTCTCCGACCGGTGTCTTACACACATAAATTTTACTCCCTTAAATATTTAATGGCACATTAAAATCTGATAAAACAGCACCATACACACTGTGATAGAAAATTTCTCTTGCAGTAGCACATGAAGTTTCCATTAACTTTGTCTGGCAACTGGCAAGAAGAAATCGATGTCAACTCGAGCATGTGGTGCAAGAGTCTTATCCCATGACAAGAATAACAGTTGTACCCCAAGAGATACTGACAGACAAAAGAAAGATGCAAAGAATTCAAGAAACATATGCAACAATTGAAGAAAGGGAAAGAGGAAAATGGGGTCCTATACAACTAATTTTCAAAGCAAAAAGTTGAACTGTCATCATCATAGTGGGTTCAATTTTCATGCTAACTTAGCACTAAATACTATTGTATGACTGGATTCACTGAAGCACAATAAAAACAATAATCAGAATCAAGATAAGCCATCCAATACTCGTAGCATGGAAGAATCTTTCAAATCATATCATGGCTCTATTATTGGAGAAAGACTTACATGAAAAAAGTTCACAGTCGTGTGGCTTTCTTCAATAACGCATTATCATGTATAATTTTTCTCCACATAATAATGTATTAGACGTCACGGTAGCGCCCACGAACCTATTTCATATAAGTTGTTATCCTATTATTGGGGAGCATTTGATTAATTTGCATTAGTGTTTTAAAATACTCGCCTCAAGGCTCCCCTAGGTGGCCTTGGAGGCTGGGCAGGTGGTTTGCTGCCACTGTTTTGTTGGAGTACGTGAAAAACTCGCCAAGCTTCGTCGGGGCACGCCTTGGCGGCCGAGGCATACTCAGGGCGTTCAAATGGGCGACGATTTTGTATAAACGTTGCCGAAATCTAAAAAACGTTTGGTTCAAATCTGGGTTTTGTTTTCAGTTGCAAAGCAATTTGAAGAAGATAAAGAAGACACGAACTTGGTGGCTGATTTTTTTATTTTTATTTTTATTTATTTTTTATATTTATATTTATTTTTTATATTTATATTTATTTATATTTTATAAATTTTGTATACTTTACTAACAGCTGATACAACATACTCTTTTTTTATTTTTTTACATTTTTTTTATATTATTTTATAGATATTAAAAAAAAAACTAAAAGTTTAGCAGAGAGAAAATGTTTTCGTACTTTTTATACGTTTTGATATATTTAATATACCTAAAAATACTCAAATTATATATTACCTTCTTTTTTTTTCTTTTTTCTTTTTAAGACTCCACATATCCCATCTAAACAGTGTATATATAGGTTTTGTGAGACTTCGCCTCACGTCTCAAGGCTTTTCCCTAGGCGAATCGTTTACGCCTTCGCCTTTTAATACATTGATGATTTGCATATAGCAGTAGGAAATTCTTAGTAGTAGCAGCAGCAAAATTAAGGGCACTCAAAGACGACACCTCCAACAATAGAGTTCCCTGCAAGACTTTAATTTCTAGGGCTGCTATCTTCCTCTGCTTAATTTCTAGTTGTATTGACCATTCTAGAAAATTTAATACGATCAGGGTCGCAGAACTAGGATCCTCATGAAATAACGTTAGATCTACTGTTACATGTAATAAGTCACACACGTTCTAAGGTTTAGGGTTTTATCCTGGTATAGCACTCATCAGTTATCTCATCACTCCGAAGCATTTAAGTTTCTCTACAACATGCATATTGGTCGTATGATACTATTCACATATATTCACATATATGTCATTGACTAATTTTATTAGATTAGTTGAGCTAGATTAACCTCTTTTTTATGATCAAAATTGACTAATTAAGTTTATTAGATTAGTTGAACTACCAGCTCAATTATCAATCAGGTGATCACTTTTTTTTTTCGTGGGAATATGACATGCATGGTGACTGACTGGTGAGGGCTTTATTCTTTTCAGCTCTTCCCAAAAGTGTAAAATACAAACAGAAAGAAAGATGAAAAATATCGCATAAGATAATTGGTTCAAGGAGTGTCAGCAATAAACATGTACATACGCTCACATTTTTCAATAGAAAGTTGTATACAAACGTGGTAATGTCTTCAGATGATTATCCTCACATCATGTTTTAATCCATATTACTTTAATTTTGGACTTTTATTTCTCGTTAATTATTATAACAATTAACAAGAATACATAAGCGAAAAAAGAAAAGAAATTAATATAATAATTATATCAAATCATCATGGCAATGTTGAGTAGTTAAAAAACAAAATATAATTCAAAGTGGAAAAGATACAAAACTGGATGGTGTCTTTTCAATAAAGGCAAAACCAACACATATTAGTGTTGTTTCACATTTAGGTAAGGTAGGCTACACAAAAGCAAAATCAAATCCACCTATTTAGACTAACATTTTTCATTTTAAACCCCACCGACTAACTTAATTTAAATTGTTTTAATTTCTTGATACATATTCTTTGGAAAAACAGACATATGAATGATCTTTATAAATCATATGGTGCTAATTATGAACAATTATGCATAAGCACATCAAAATGTTGGTAAATTGTTCAATGTATCATGTGGTGCTGATTATGAACAATTATGCAAAAGCACATTAAAATGTTTGTAATTTTCAGTGTATTTTTTTCTTCATGTTTTCATAAGAGGGGTTCTCACCCTACATTGTAAATTTGTAAGTAGTGCAGTCATTACGCTAAATCGGAATTTTCTTCGTATAATTTCAGTTTGATTAGAATATGAGCTTTAATAAATAAATATAAAAAAAAAAATCATCCCCTATAAAAAAAGAAATTTTAAGTGTAAATAGTTTTTTGTTTTTTTTTTAACAAATGATATTATCCTAACATAATGTGGTTTAAATTTATTTTTGACAATAATCAAACCTAAAACCTCTCATTTACATGAATATCACTAGACTAAAGTATAATACTAAGTGGCAAGTGAAAATAGTTATATCTTATATGGCTACACGAGAAAAAAGTGCTTAGTCAATAAGCCAATCAATAAAACAAATGCCATTACTCCGGTTCGACTGACAATAAAAGCTTGTTTTCTTAATTTTCAAGTAATTGAGTGGGACTCAACATCCTTGCCCTCGGTGTTACTAACTTCCTATCATATCTAAAAGTGGTGACTGCCAATGGTCAACTAAAATAGTTTCCAAACTTTTGGCACACAGCGAAGTACGACTGGTGAAACCGATATTTAGTGGTGGTGGTATCGATGATAAAGATAATTGTAATGTGTTCTAACACTGCATTATTTATCTATTAGATACTTAGTTATATGTCGTGATTTTGAGGAATCGATATAGAAAGGAGGATGAAGTTATTTCTACACCTCTTATCGACAAAATAGTCTAAATATTGGCGAAAATTTGACAAAACCCACGTACCTTGACCACGAAGACGAATTTGAACCATATTATTGCTAATGTAAGCCTAAATCCACCCCCTACACATTATTTGCCAACAATTTCTTATTTTTCTTGGTTCGTGTATACAAAGTCAATCATAAAAGTAATCAAACCCCTACATATCGCTATCTAGGGCACCATCCCCATCTAGCTAGTACTCTTCTGGATACCCACCAACCCATCACATTCATTAAACGTGCATCACCATAAGCTTAATCGTGCATGAATTCACTTTTATTTTGCTTACATTACAGTACATTGAACTCTAAATTCGCCCTAATTTTTTTCTTGTCACTTATAAAACATTTTAAACAGATGTTGATAAATATAACCGGAACATATAAACGTATACTTTTAATTCAGGGAATCGGTGCTTCAAAAAAAAAAAAAAAAAAAAAAAATCAGGGAATCGGTATTCATACTCTCATAACACGCTCTTATGCTTTCATGTTTGTTTTTCGTTTTAAATTTTCAACTAAATTGAATTTGCCCACATTGGGAAAAAACGCCATTGTCAATCGCATTCACTTCTAAATATTCCAAAAAATAACGAGTGATGTTACCAGTTTCTTATCTCCCTACCCATCTTTTAATTATAAGTTTGCTCATTTGTAAAATGACCCATAATGACTTTAAAAGATAGGCCTCTGTTTACACCCTAACTCACACGATAAAATCCAAATGCGACTCAGCTTGAAATCGTTCCGGTTCCATACTATTTTCTACATTTTCTGCAAATTAATTCTCATAAAAATCTTGAAGACAAAGACAAACACAATAACCAGCAGGCAACCAAAGTTTGCTTCTTCACTGCTTTCTCCGGTTCAAATTTAATGTTTTGTTTTGGTTGGATGCTTTAATTGAAATTATTTCTCCACTGGTGCAATAATTCTAGAGACAAGCTCGGAGTGGAGTGAGACTGTTAATGAGGATATTCTAGGAATAAAAGTGGTGGGAAAATTGAATTTTAATTTTTTCAACTTTTTATGGTGGGTGAGATTATAACATGAGTAGAGAAATAGAACAATGATGTGGGTTTAGTAGCTCTCTAAATAAAAGATGGAGAAAAAGAAAGAGAGGCAAAAATCTTAGGGTTGGGTTGGGTTTAAACTCTAAAACTAAGAGTGCAACTTGGGTTGGGTTTAAACTCTAACCTACCCAAACCCAAATTATAAAAGTTGGATTAGGGTTTGATTGACCATCCATCCATCCTGTCCAACCTGCCGCACCCCTATCTAAAACAGTATACATTTTATTCAGTGCTTTCCTTTCCAATTATGTATATGCCATTAGCAACACCATTAGCGTGGCTGCGTGGTGGTTTAAACTATTGATTAAAGAAATAATAAAACAAAGATTAGAAGTTACCGTGAACACGAAGCTGTAGCCACGCTTGAGAACCTCCAACAGCAACCAAGTTCTTTTCCACATCATCTTGATAAAGTCTTCAGACATGTAAAGCTTCTCTCCCCCAAAATCCACACCGTCCGTCTCTAACCGGTAGCAATTGAGCCGCAGAAACATGCAGCGGTCGTAGGCAATTTGATCAACCGCCACGAGGATAAGGTGGTCGACCAACGTCCTCGTCCCCTCCCCTTGCCAGAAACTCTCAATGAAAAGGTCAAGCATGGTGGTGTCTGGCTTCACATCTTGGACTGCATATGCCTTGTTGATAACGGCAATGATCACGCTCTTGTTATCCATCGAGGCCTTGGCTAAGACGGTCTCAAGCTCGTCTTCCACCATATTAAATTCCGTAATGGTGGTCACGGCTGCGATCTGTGAAAAAAAATAACAGAAAATTGAACATACTGGTGATCGACAATCTCCCTTGTGGCACAGATGATTAAAAGCATTGAATTCATTACTTACCGGGGTTTGCGCAGTGCAGTCGACGTCATGTTTCTGAAAGGGAAAGAGAGGGTTTATGAGAGAGGACGAAGACAACCATATGCAAAGATAAACAACGCAAGCCAAGAGTAAAGAGAGGAAGGTAAGATGTAATCCGAGAGAGGAGTGTTTTGGGTGATCCATTGGAGTGTGTGTGTGTTTGCGTTTTGTGTATATCCGATGGTGGTTTTTGGTTTTGAGGTTCCAAAAATAGAGTGTTGGGTTTTCGGTCATATGGATGAACTCTAATTCTGAGGAGAAGAATGTGGCGGGTGGATGAGTAGGTTAGGTAGAAAGGTCATGCAATGCGCCTGAGACCTTCGGTGCCATCAATTTTTTCAAGGCTTATAGGCAGCGGTATTTTTTCATTTTTTTGGGGGTAATTTCATATAGACAGCGGTCTTTGTGTTGGTGGTCTAAAGTCCATACTTTTTTGTGGGACAATACTTAGGTCCTCACCAGTCGGGACCCAGTATACTGAACTTATTATGTGGCACAATTAAGGAATGACACCTGTCCTTCTAAATCTCCAAACACAACCCTGTGTGAGTGAAGGGTTCGAGGGAGGTGTTTTGGTAGTGGAATTCATGGCAAAGAAAGGATATTGTTATTTGTTTTATAAAGGGTGTGATGATGAAGAGCCATAGCAGAGGGGAGGAAGAAGATGGTTTCGCTGGATAAGATTGGGGTTGCGGTCGCTGGGAAGAGGGGATGGAGTCGATGGAAAATAGAAGGATTGGGATGAGGAAAATGACGAGTGTTTGGTTACAAAAATAACAAGTGTCTGAGAGATTTTAGATATGAAATGTGGACTATTTTTATTGGGCCACTTCACGTGTCAAGTATCCAAGTATTGTCCCTTTTTGTGTGGAAAAGATATATATGAGTATTTTATGTTTTATTTTGGGTTGATACCATACCTAATTAAGTTTATTGTAGTCTTTGTTTTGTTTTGTTTTATTTTGTTTTTTTTATTTTTATTTTTATTTTTATTTTTTATTTTTTTTATCAAATGATAAATTTGTTAGATTAGGAGCCGATGAGATTTGAACTCACACCATTATGCAATGACAACACTTTTCACCACTGTGGTATAGAGCCACTTGCAAGTTTATTGTAGTTAATCCACCATTATATATGTCAATTTTAATGAGTTTTTCTTTTATGAGATAATTTTAATGAGTTGTTTTTATGAGACAATTTTAATGAGTTGACGATTCCTATTTGTTTGTTAGACATCTCGCTTAATAGTGTTCATTACATAATAAAAGTTTCTAAGCTTAATCATTCATTTACTAATTTGTAGGTATGTCTATTTTTATAAGGTACTTATACTTTTTTGAAAGGAATACTGGTGAACTAGTTCTAACAACTTTGTCAATCAAACCTAAAACTTTATTTGGAAGAAGTTTCAGGTTTGTTTGACATTATATAATGTGAGCGTAACATATATATGTAGTGAGTTTGATATTGTGGACGACCTATTGTGTTGTCGTAACTTGTAATCTTGATTTACTTGCCTAATTGTTGCCTTTTTTATTTCTTTTGTCAAACTTGATATATCATATAATCATTCTTATCATCTTTGTGAGAAAAATATTGTATCGTTAGACCCAAAAGTGAAACATGCATAAAAAACGTATTGATCGCACCAGTACATTAATTACCATTTCTGCCTTCTAGCTTTATATATACAGATAAACCAATTATTTATTTATTCATTTTTGAGAAAATTATCATGGATATTATTTGATTGCTCAATATTACAATCTCTCGAATGAGAAGAAAACCCAGTAAACCTAACCACTAAACCATTTTTTTATTACTACTACACCTAATGGTATCCATAACCCAATTCTCGTACCAGAAAATTAACAAAATTAAGGGCCCCTTTAATCATACTTCTGAGATGATGTACCTTTGTCCTTTTCTTATTCTTTTGTTAAATCTATGTATAGCACTTCGGAGTAAAACTTTCTAACTAATGATCAGCAATAATTGAAAGAACCATAAAATAATTAATCGAAAGCTTAATCTTTTATATATGTTAGAGAACATAGCGGCGAACTTTGTCGCTAGGTAAAATGGAGCAGAGATGAGCGATTCCATTTGGTCGTGAGACTCCCATCTTTTTTAGTGAGAATCTTGAACAAAGATGCCTTGCCATGTCCTTCTTAGTTGGTGCTAAAGTGGGATGGGGAAGACGTATTAGCCTATGTTGGCAGCGTCTCTTTTGTACTCCCGTCTCTAGCTAGTCTGTGTTGGTTAGTTAGGTTCCTCTGACTTTCTTTGTATTTGGTGGTTGTTGCCTTCGTTATGAAACTTCCCATTTTCCAAAAAAAAGAAAAGAAAAAGAAGTGAATATCAGGTAGGCCGTTTCCTCAGCAAACTCCAAGATTCCTATAAAACGTTATAAATTTTAATAGAAAAAAATATTAACCTCAATTAATCAACTTGGGAGAAATATGCTAAAACAATTAATTTGTGAATAATAGTTGGCTACTAAAAAATAGTAGGAATCCCTACAAAAAGAATCTTCACGGCCGATTCATATAACATGGTGCTTATGGGGAACCATTCATGTAATAAATCCATCTATAAAAATTATTTTTACAAAAAAACTAATTAAAATTAAGATTGTGTAGTCAATCAAATTTAGCAAATGGAAGGTTTGTTTAGTCAATTAACTACAACATTACGAAACATCTATTTGTTTACTACAGTTGACTGATTAAATATACTTAATTTTAATTAGATTTTTTCAGAGACAGATCTTTACAAAATAATTTATAATATAACCGGTTCCAATCATAAGCACGAAGTGGCCACAAAAGTTTTTTGTGTAAGAAATCTTACTCATTTTTGAGTATATATCCAAGTATTGTTTTTAATTTATCCAGACCATATACATAGGAGACTCTGATGGCTTAAATTTCAGAATTAAAAGTCAAATTTGCCCGAGTAGTTGGTGGTCGGTCATCAAAGAATTGGCTGGTTCTGTTCTGCATAATCTACAACATTCGTGATTAATATGGTTCAACATACAACCTATATTGAACTTTTCTCAGTAAAGGAATTTATATGAATTTGTATAGTTTAAGTATTTTAGCATTTGGAATTGGTCTTCCTTTTATGATGGCCAATTACTTGTTGATCGCTTTGTTGCTCCACCAAGAAGCAGAAATATTGGATCTTGTTGGCAGTGCGCTCCATGTGGTGCAAACTTTGATGTTTCAAACAGTGGGGGTGAATTTTTGAGAAATGGATTATTTATAGTTATTGCTTTCATGATACATTTCTCCATTGATAATGCTTGTGTCTCTTCATGGGAAAGACTATTTGTTCCTCCCCTTTCCATAACCAGTGGCGAAGCGGGGAGGGGTCAGCGAGCCGTTGGATGCATGAGGTCAATTTTCTTCCCCTCAATATTAGTATTTGACCCCAATTATGTGATTTTGCAGGTAATTAAAGATATGTTCTTTATTTCCGTTAAAAAAGTATGTACCTAAGATGTGTATTAGATATGGAATATGTGTATTTAGGGTCAAAATAATATAAGATAATACTTGCATCATCCATGTGGATGCATGTATATCCCTCATTTGACATATCTTGACCGAATAAAATCAACGAACATAACTATTTAATTTATTAATCTTCATTTGAAGATTACTCCTATAAAAAATATCATTCGAATTGGAGATCATTTAATTCTTCAAACGAATCAAATGAATGGATGGTTCATCATTGATATGTTACTTGGTACATATACTCTCGATTTGTTTTATACACTTGAATGACTAAATGATCTCTGATCAAAATGATATTTTGTAGGGTGATCTTCAAAATGAAGATTAAGAAATTGAACGGTTCCAATTATGAAATTTTCTGGTCAAGATAAATTATTCGCAAGGGTAAAAATTAGCTTATCCCACAAGGAGGGAATGCAAGTAGTATCCAATAATATATGAGGTGCATAATTTGCTTAGAGAGGCGAAGTACTAATTGTGGAGCCAAAAATAAACTCAAAAATCTTGGAGACGACACGTGGACTTTTGCTCAAGAAATATAAGATTGCCCTCATTAAATGGGTAGGGCACACTTATATTCCCACGCGTAGCTTAGCATCCCTAGAAGTGCAGGCAGAGGACTATGGTTGCCCAAAGCTCCCCTGCTCGGGGCATGAAAAAGTCAAAGGCATTAAAGATAGGATTAATTACTAAATCATATGTTTAATACATTCTTAATTGAAGATCAACTCTATCAAGTAAGTAATACGTATTTCAATCAATTAGGGATACTTCCACCATTATCCCAAGATATTATCTCCTAATTAATATCTTGAGAATATTCTTTCCTCATTCACCCGACGGATGACATACTTTGGTCAATAGGATGCCGCAATGTGTAGGCGCAAAACCCTAACACCTAGGCCAACCACACCCTCCTACGAATACCTCCATCTCCAAAAAAATTTGGTAAGCTTTTATTACGCACACAAGCCCTAAAAACTCACTCCTTTCAGATAAACTAACTTAGGCATCGAAGATCCATTGGTCAAACCACACAACCCCCCTTCCCTCCTCGTGGGCGCGTGAGGCTTTGGTCTTTGATCAAAGGTGTTGATTGTTTTGTAGGTACTTTTTCGTTAAGATTGAAGATGGCGGAAATTTGCTACTGAGCCTCAAATTGTATATAGGAAAAGTGAATATAAAAAACATATATGCACAAGTATGATAATAATCTGACAATATTTTGTGGATGAAATTATTTGTACTCAAAATTTGAAAATTTCTTAATTTTGCCCCTATTGCGATAAAGTTATGGCTCCGCCACTGCGATTAACGAACTTTTACTCTCCGAACACTATAATAGGAACCGTTCATTCTCTTTATCATCATCTAAAACTATCCAAATTGAATGATTCTTTTGCATATATGATCTGTAGATGATGATAAAGAGAATGAACAGTTCCGATTAGTATATTCAGATGGTAAAAATTTGTTAATCGTATGTTAGGGCCGCCCCGGGGGGGGGGGGGGGGGGGAAGTCTCAACTCTAAAATCTTCTTTTTCCCAATAAACAAAATGGTTTAGGATCTAAGCCCACAACAGGACAGTTTGTCTTGAGAATGAATGTCAAATTCGAGAATTAAGAGATCTTACATGTGCTTATAAAAAATTGTGCTATTTTGCTTTAAGGCCAATTGGATTTATGACTTAACTTCAACTTCCTTCATGCTAAAGCATGTTGGACCACGTGTGAAAGTTCAATACTCACACGTGCTTCACGTCATCTAATGTATATGGTTTATGTGTTAGACTTGAAAAGTAGGTACATTTGAGAGGGCATGTTGAGAGTTAATCCTAAAAAAAATTGTTAAGGGACATTAATTGCATGCCTTTACGAGGAGTTGGGCTACTGATGCTAATTTTACAACACTAATCACCGAATCTAAAAAAACACTAATCTTAATTGGAGGAATTTGTGCATGAATATGTGATTTTAATTGACAGGGGGATAATGTACCATGTCATATGGTATATTAGTAAAGCATAAACACCAACTACAAAAACTAATCTACAAACTACGAGTAATCTTACATTTCTATTAACAAGTAACCTTATTTAAACACAAAAACTTACTCATACACACTCGACAAGATCAACATCTTTATATTTATATTAACGATATGTAATCAATATTTGATAAACAAGTGAGTTAGTGGAGATATCGTCAAGAGGAGAGAGAATCAAATACAGTACAAATATAATGTGAATATCATCCATATCGAAGATAGTTGTGGATGCAAATTTCTTCCTCCTTAATCTTGGACAAAATTGCACCTACAAAACAATTAACACCTTTGGTCAAGGCCAAGAGCCTCACGCGCCCACGATGAATGGAGTGGGGGAGGGCTTTGGCCGAAGAACCTCCGATGCCAAAGTTAGAATTTAGAGAGAAATAGTGTTTAGAGAATTTTGGGATTTTTGCAAGAGTGTTGGAATGAAAGTTTTGTGAAAATGGGAGCCTATTTATAGGGTTAGGCCGGTCCACTTTGGAGAGAAAGTGGCCGGCCATTAGGTTGATTTTTGGTTTAATTAGCCAATTTATTATGATTAATTGGCTAATTAAACATAAAGGGAATATTTTGGTGGTTATAGAATTAATTGGCTAGCTTAATTAGGGTAATTGAATGGGAGAAATGGTAAAGAAGGTAGGAAGCATGGTTGACTCTTTTTTGGATGGGGATGGCCGGCCATTAGGTTGATTTTGGGTGTTAAATAGGTGATTTAATTGACAATTAGGGGATTAATTAGGCAATTAATCCCTTAATTGGTCAATTATTGTGATTTTAAAGGAGGATTTTTGGTGATACGGAAGGGATACATTATTTAGCTAATTGATTAGCTAAATAATGAAATAGGAAACATATGAAATAAATTAAGTTTTAGGAATTACCTTTTAGAAAGGATTTGATGAAATAGGTTTTAAATTGTTACCTATTTTGGGCACTTTTGACTTAGTTGAGGGATGATTGCCTGCTGCTCGCGCTTAGGAATCCCGGTGTGCCTCAAGGGTAGTTTGGTCTTCTTTTACCAAAAAAATCCATGTGTCACCTTGTGATTATTTTTTGCTCCACAAATGCCCCCACACCTGTTGGGCTGCTCGCAAAAAAGGGCAATAGGTGTAGAGATTTCCTTGCCTTAGGAAACTTTGAATTGTTTCCCTTTTTGATGTTGATTCTCTCTTTAAATAGGAAATTAGATCCTTCTAGGAAAATGAAATAAATTTCTTTCAAAGCTTATTTAAGTCCACCTTAAGTGGATTATTAAATCAACTTTTGGAGAGAAACTTATTCTACCTTAGAAGAGAGAGATAGCTTAGAGGATATTTGTTCCCCCTCCCCTAGCCATCTTCTTCATCTTGCTCGTGCAAATGATCGTCTTTCGTTGCTTGCTTCATCTTCTCGTTGCTTCTAGGTAAGAAAAAATTAATTTTCTTGTCTTCTTGAATTTCTTGGAGTCTTGGTGCTTGAAATTTGGCTCGACGGGGGTCGAGGATTTGTGACGGGGTGACCTGAGGAACCACGACATGGTTGTGCCATGGGCGAGTCTTTTTGAGCTGGGCACTAGGGCGCGGTCATGAGGAGAGACAGGCCAGGCCGTGGGGCCTGGCAGGCTTGCTGGGCTCTGCGGCTTCATGCCTTTTTTTTTTTAAGAAGACTGGGCTCGGGCC
Organism: Cotoneaster glaucophyllus; assembly: GCA_036320875.1. NCBI lineage: Eukaryota > Viridiplantae > Streptophyta > Magnoliopsida > Rosales > Rosaceae > Cotoneaster > Cotoneaster glaucophyllus. The sequence goes on from CM070063.1 coordinate 22,166,050, forward strand.
GGTGTCTGGGGGAGAAAAACGTGGGGCGCTAGCCCCCTACTTGGTTACATTGGGCTGTCAAGTCCCTGGGGCCGAGAGGATGAATGGGAAGCCAGCACGGGCTAGGCTCCCTGATTTGTCCCTTTTTTTTTTGAATTGGCCCATATGGCCTGCTTGTGCCGAGAGGAGAGAGTGCCCAGGAGGGCTTGGGCCGTTAGGTCTTTTAATGAATCTTCCTTGTCTTTTTTGTAGAATTTCTTCTAATATGTCTTCCTCGAGCAGTAAGAATGATGATGGTGTGCCGCCGTTGTATCGTCAAGGCGGGTCTTTGAGCAAGGTTGGCTACTTCAAGGCTGCTCACTTCAAGATTAGCTCTGATGATTTGTTTAGAGACTTCCTTGAAGCATATTGGCATGCCATTCCGTCGGGAGTACGTGTGAAGCCAGTTAAGGATGGTAGCAATCGTGAGCCATGTGATGGGGCTCAGAGAGCCATCAAGTTCCACCCCTACTATTTTGTGTTAGGGTTTACTTTTCTATGCCGCGCTTCTTCCAAGAGGTGCTCTGTTCCATGAGATGTGTCCCTGCCCAATGTTTTCCGAACGCGGTCCGAGTGATGGTGGGGTTCCATAATCTGAGCCAATTCTTTGACTTAGGATTAACCATCAATGAATTTTGGTATTTCTTTGACATAGGTCACATCGAAGGAGTTGGGCAGCTGCGATCTCGTCATAGACTTTTTGACAACTCGAGTAAGGGAGATCATGACTGGGCAAAGGAGACTTTGGAGATAAGTGGAGAGTGGGAGTTTGATCATTCCCCCGAGCTGTGTGTGCCAACAATCTTTATATCCGGTAAGCAAGTTGCTTCAGTCTATCTTGGCTGCTTTACTTTAATGCTAGGCTGCTTTTCAATTTTCTGATTGTTTCTCGCTGCCTTCGTAGATTCGGAATTCGGCTCAACTCCCAAGGTCTAACCGAATATGAAGAAGGTATATGTCGCTCTGGGTATTCCCTCCGAGTATCATGAGTGGCGCTGGCTGCTAAGTCCTCTTTGTAGGGAGAAAGATGGGTTACCCCCAAAAGAAGAGATAAAATGAATCAAGTTAGAGGCATTGGCCCGCCCTATCACTGTGGTAGAACCTGCTGCAAATGATGGTGGAAAAAAAAAGCACTCCCCGCCTGTTCAAGAGATGCCTATTGAAAAGAAACTGAGGATCGTTCGTGGGGGTTCATCAACTGCTCAGAAGGTGCTTGATGAGAAAAGGCTGAAGACTTCCTCCGTTACTTGTGAGGACTCACCAGCTGCTCCCAAGCTCGTGATTGACTTGACTTCCTCCAGGAACGGGAAAAAAGTGATTGCCGGATCTGTGCCAGTAGCGCCTGTTGTTCCGAAAATGGCTAGTTCGATTGCTGATAGGATTGCAACAAAACATAACTAAACCTTCCAACGTTTGCCTCAGGGATTTCCAATGGTACATAACATATTAAAGATCATCACTCCCATAGATTTTAGTTATCCTTACTCTCGAGCACATACTTAATCATAGTCGCCACTTACTAGCTCACAATTAATCAATTTAAAACAATGATTTGAATGTAGTAACATGCCTTAGAGAATTTGCTCAATTCCTTACGGTTTACACTCTTATTTTCACACAGATTTTCTGACTACACACCCTACACTAGTTATATGTGAGAAGATTGATGTAAACATGAAAACGAACACTCACATATGTTTATAACAAAGAAAGCAATTTCTTGATTTATTAATGCATGTGTAGATATGATCTCATGAATGGAATGTTACTACTTAGATGCGAGAACCAGGGATACCATATGCTCATACCAATCCCAAACTCCACAAATTGAAACACACAACACTCAAGATAGAAGTTAAGGGTTGTAATGGGGCTAAGGTATTGGCTAACAAGAAAAGATGTGGAAAACAAACGTTCTTAAAGCAATAGCAAGCAAAGCAATGTAATAGGCACTTAGAATTCACTTTTGAATGCAAAAATCAACTTTAAACACAAGGGGAAGGATTCACACAACTTTTAGGGCCGAATTCAAACTTTTGGACCCTTTCTTCAACAACCAACACTTAGAGCTCATTTTCTCTTCTTTTAAACTCTTTTTCTTACTTTTCTTCACACTTTTCTTTTCCTTTTCTGTTTTTCACAAATTTTTTTCTTTTTCTTTCTTTTGGCACGCAAAACCCTTCCCCCACACTCGCTTTCTGCAATCTGGTGATCAAAAGGAATTTCCTTCTAAGTTATGCTCCACTATGCTTCAAGAACAAGGGTATGGATGGTCCTAATCTAGGCTTGGTAGGGTAAAACGTGGCTAACAAAGAACATGGGCTGAAACAAGGCTCAACGGGGTTAAACCTACAAAACATAATGTGAAGGGTAAGGCTTTTTGGCTCTAGTTTTACTAACAACTTCATCTTGTTTATGTGTTATGTTAATCAATTTTATGCTTTGAATGAAACGGGCATGAGTTCTAGTATTTGGAACTATAGTGATGAAACGCCTTCTAAGTAGCAACCAAGCAAAGAATAATGAGATCATGCAACGACTTTAGAAAACAACAATTGCATAGATTTTTAACTCTCCAAAGAACGTTTTAGGCTCAAGTCTCTCAGGGTTGTAGCGTTAATTTGAGTTCCTTCCTTCAAGCATGTTACAAAAACTAATTTTTTTCTTTGTGATTAAACATGAATTCGTAAGTTACAACTACAACGAAGCATAAACCAAAGGCATATCAAACTTCCATCCATGTTTATAACTTTCTTTAACAGTTATGTAATTAAAAACCAAATCCTCATCATTGTGTTGGAAGGTACCCTAAGACACAAACAAACACACAAAAACGACTCTTTTTGGTATTTTTAACACATTTTTCGATTTTTTTCAAGAATTTTCGGATTTTTCTTAAAGAACACATAAAAACACTTCAAAACACACTAAGAACACTTAAAAACAGTGAAAACAACATTAGAAGTGATAGGTGATAAAAACCCACGAATTTTGCATAAAAACACTTTGTTTACCCCCCCACACTTAAATCAAACATTGTCCTCAATGTTTCAAACATATACGCACACACAAGCAAACAAACAAACAATTAACAAATAAAACACGAATTGCAAAGTAAAATCAATAAAGAGTAGAGTTTAGGAACATAAACACCTGGTTATGATGCCGGATCGTCCAAGGCTCTTTATTGAATGCATGGGTTGCCTCCCAAGAAGCGCTTGCTTTAACGTCTTCCAGCCGGACGAAACTTCCTTTTAGTCTTGGATAGGGCCCACGGCATGGAATATGTTATCCTTGAATGGAAGGGGATAGTGATCCTTCCTGATCTTGGCGTTTCGTTTCCTTGGATCAACTTGAACTTTCCCACCACCTTTGGTTCGATTAAGTCCCTTCACCAAAGAAGGTAACAACCTATTAGTTGAAATGGGAATTGAAATTGGGATTGGAGACTTACCCATGTACTGCATTGAAGTGGCAGGTTTGTCAAGAATGGCACTATGGTTGCTTTCGGCCAGATTGGGCTTTTTGAGGGGTGTGGCCGAATTTCCTACTCCAATTCCTTCTTCTTTGGTGGTTCGAAATCCATTCTTCTTGATTTGTGATGAACATTCCTGCCTTATATCTTTAATTACATTAATAGCACAACAAGAACGAACATCATTAGTATGCTCAACTGATTCAGAAATTTTAAAATTAATCATATCACCACCAAACTGCATCGTTACTGCTCCCTTAGCCACATCAATCTTCGTGTTGGCTGTTTTCATGAAAGGCCGTCCAAGTAAAAGTGGCGGTGATGGAGAGTGGGCGGTTTCCTCCATGTCAAGCACATAAAAATCTGCAGGAAAAATCAAATGGTCTACCTGCACCAAAACATCCTCCAAAACTCCTTTTGGATATGCATTAGACCTATCGGCTAATTGAATAACAACACCATCCTTTTTGAGCTCTCCTAGATTCATAGATGCATAAACAGAATATGGCATGACATTAATTGATGCACCTAAATCTAGCATAGCATGTTCAAATTTAGCATTTCCAATAACACAAGGAATCGTAAAACTACCCGGATCTTTGCATTTAGGTGGTAGTTTTCTTTGTAAGATCGCAGAAACATTCTCACTTACCTGGACCACTTCTTTTTCTCGAATCCGTTTCCTTGTTGTGCAAAGCTTCTTCAAAAACTTGGCATATTTGGGAATTTGCTTAATTGCATCAAGGAGCGGGATATTGACATGCACCTTTCTAAACGTCTCTAGAACGTCTTGTTCCTCCTCTTCGCTCTTTGATTGCATAAATCTGCTAGGAAAGGGCACATTTAGTGGAATAGAACTAGAAAAATTCGAATTTAGGCTTACCTTGGTGGTTTGGGACGGCCTAGGTGGTGTAGGTGGCTGCGGCAAGGGTTTATCTTCCCTTGCCGTGGCTTGTACTTGCTGTTCTTCTTCTTGCAGCAGCTTTTCATCCTCGTTAGGACTTTGTTTGGACGGTTTTGAGTAGTCTCTGAGCTCCTTGCCACTCCTCAATGTAATGGCCTTAGCGGTTTCAAAACCTCCCTTCGGATTCACAACTGTTGAACTAGGAAGTTTGCCTTGTTCTCGAAACTGCCCTAGGAATTCTGAAATCTACCCTATTTGTTTCTTCATGTCCATCATCTCTTTCTCATTATTTGCTATCCGATTGTCTTGCTTTTGTAACCCCTGCGAAATAGAGGTTAGTAACTGAATAACTTGATCACTTCCCATGGACGTACCTGAGTGAGATGAGGCCGAAGTTTGTTGGGCTTGTTGTGGTGCATACAGCTTGGTATAAATTCCAGGGGTGTTTGGCCGAAATCCCCCTTGCTGGGCTGCTTGTTGTGGCTCTCTCCATTTGAAGTTTGGATGGTCCCTCCATCCGTGGTTGTAAGTATTCGAGTATGGATCGTATTGGGTTTGGTTTTGGCCTTGAAATCCAATAGAATTGGCAGATTCCCATCCTCCATTCTCAATCAACTGTGGGCATGTCTCGGATTGGTGACCTTGGATGGAGCACACGCCACAAACTTGATTTTCTTGTGGTTTTGATCCAAGTACAACCTGAGACACAAGAGCGGTAAGATTAGCTATTTGTGATTGCATTTCAGAAATTGTACTTACCTCATTCACACTGTGTGGCCGTGAGCTCCCCCTCTGTCCAACACCTTCATATTGTTGTGCGTTGAGTGCTCGGTTTGCAATGAGAGTCTTGGCAGCTACCGGAGTTTTGTCAACCAACGCACCACCCGCTGAGGCATCTAGCATTTGGCGTTCAAGGGGAAGGAGTCCTTCGTAGAAGTATTGAATGAGCAGCTCCTCCTTCATTTGGTGCTGTGGACATGAAGCTACAAGAGTTTTAAAACGTTCATAATAAGCTGGAAATGATTCACCTTCATTTTGTTCGATGCCACTAATCCGTTTCCTCAAGAGAATGACTCTTGAAGTAGGGAAAAACTTCTCCAAGAATGCTCGTTTCATACTTTCCCAAGATGTAACCGTCCCAGGCGCTAGTTCATACAACCAATCTTTAGCCTTTTCCAAGAGAGAAAAGGGAAAAGCCTTCATCTTCAAAATGCTGCCATCAACGTTCACCGGGGTCATGCTCGAGCAAACAACTTCAAACTCCTTGAGATGTTTGTTTGGATCCTCCATGGACAGCCCATGGTACTTCGGGATGTGATGCAACAAGCTTGATTTCAACTCAAATTCTTCGGTCTTCCCTTGAGCTGCCGTGGGGTATTGGATGCATAGGGGCATGGCATTGTCCACACCCGAGGCGGAAAGCTCTTTGATGGTTCGATTATCTGCCGCCATGATTAGTACCTGAAAACAAGAAACAAAACAAAATCAGAAACAAAAAGAAACGAAAATAAACAAAAAGAAACAATGGGGGATTACCAAAATTTGATGTGAAAATTACTTAAGCACACAAATTAAACCCTCTTGGTGTGAATTGTAGTATAGATGCAAGTAGGGATCGTTCTAGGCCGGGGATTAGGAGGGATTGCTAATCGACTCTAAATAGATTTAAAAACACAAAAACAAAGTTAAAAACGTTTGTATAGACTCAAGGGACTCAAAACAAGTTAAAAACACTTAAAACGGCTTAAAAACACTTTGTGGACAGATTCTAGACACTAGGGATGGTTTTGGACGAAAATTGGTTTTAGTTTGACTCAAAACACTTGAAAACACAAAGAAAACAGATTTTAGACACTTTAAAACAAGAAAGTAAAAGGGGGGTTTTGGTTTGGACGAATTTGAAAGTAAAACAAAGACTTTGTAAAGTAAAACAGATTTGAAAACGAATTTGAAAACTTTGATGGTTGATGGGCTAGCTAGAGGGTCCTTCTCCACACATGACACATATGCAACACAAATCAACTTCCAGTTATTATCTTTCTAAATTATGAATGACAACGCCCCAGATTAACCGTGAATTGCACTAATTAACCTTCAGATTTTCCTAAGTTCATTGAATTAGATAGAATACGTATCCAACCAAATTATCCTTATTGATGATAGCATACTCAAAGGTCATTAAGTTCGTTGAAAACCATAAGCATTGACGAGGAAAATATGACAACATATATGTTTTCCCAGAATTTAACTTAACACGATTGTGACTAGCAACCTTTACTACTTATGAATACAAGTTCATTATATGCAATTCCCTTATATTCTAGCATCAAATTCATGCATGCAAACTAAGTTGGCCACCTTAACCCACATACAAGAATAAGTTTTGAATCAAACAGTTAAGCAAATTACATTCATAACTTATGAAATAATAACTGGATAATCAATTCATGTCACATATATAACCATGGCTTTGAAATCACCCCTAGCTAAAACGAGTTTAGCCTCTCATATTCACAATTACACACAAGCAAATTGAATTAAACATTGAAGTATAAGGATAGAAAACACCTAGAATAGAGCTCCACTAGGCACGGCAAGGTCCTTCTTCTCCTTGGTATTTGCGGCACAAGAGGCTTTGTGAATGAATGAGTGTGGATGAATGGCTGAATGTAGAGTGAAATATGAGAGAGGTGGTGAGTGAATGAGCTGCAGCACCTATGTATTTATAGGGCTGAAAAGGCACGGTTTGAAGGTAGTTTTGGAGAGGGATTTAGGACTCCAAATCCACAAAGAACAAGGTTAAATTCGAGCACAATCCAAGGGGGAAAAGGATGGTTCCTTGCAGCAGGTATTTGGGCTTCTAGAAGATGATATGTGTGGCACCTTTGTAGGAATAGGATAAGGATTCTAGAAATCTGATTTCTAGGTGTTTAAATGTAATTAGGAGTCCTCTTTGTAGCTGGTTTTAAGGTAGAATAGGATTAGGATAAGGTTAGGATAAGATAAGGTAGTTTGGATAAGATAAGATAAGGTTTTGGATAATGTTTGAGATAATGTTCCATATTTCTTGCTCTTCTCTTATCTTCTAGAACTTGAACTTGTTTCTTCCTTCTTCCTAGCTGATTCTTTGTCTTTAAATCTCCAAATTCGTCCATCCTTCTTGCTTGGCTCATAAGCTTTCCATCCTTGACCCAAAATAGCTCCAAAACACTCCAAATTGGCTCTTTTTGCATACTTTGTTATTAAGCCCTGAAATTGCACGAAAATGACTTTAAACACTATAATTAACATAATTAAGCTAAGTAAATGCAAGAAAACAAGCTAACTAAGTCGCATAAATATGCTCCTATCAGATTGCCCAATGTAGAAGTTCATCCGTGCCTTCAGTGCCGAAGTTTATGCCAAAGCGTCCGCTTGGGGTTAAATCTGGTTATCTTTTGGAAAGGCTTGCTACTATGAAGGGTGACAAGACACCTCCGCCTGCTAAAGTGGTGCCAAAATTTGTCTCTTCCGCTGCTGAGACCAAGTCGCCTGCTGAGAAGAAAGAGACTGCTCGTGCCGACGGTCGTGATAAATCTGCCAAGTCTAGTTCTGGAGAAGCTGCTGAGGTTTGTGCACTTTTGAAACCAGACCTTCTTGAGGATATGGACGTATGTGCTAAATTTGTCGATGGCGTCAAAGAGGTTATTGGTCCGAGATCATTTGCAAAGCATACGTCTGAGTATAGGAGGACTGCTCTGCTGACCATGATGCAAAAAACGGCGATCTTGGCAGCCGAGTCTATGTTTTTCGATCAAGAGGATACCAGGGCTGCCAAGGAGGTGGCAAAGACTATGGCAGCGGAAGCTTATTCCTCGGCCGAGAAAGTTAAAAAATTGGAATCCGAACTTGCTGCTTTGAAGGGGTCTAGTATCTCTGCCCCCAATTCTCTGTAACTTAAGACCACTTGCCAAGAGATCGCGGATTTGAAGACTATGCTTGATGCGATTCAAGTAAAGTATGAAAGTGCAGAGAAGGAGATTAAATGTTACATACCTCAGATTTAGGATCTTGAACGCGCCATCTCTGAATTCTGCTCTGCTGGTTATGCAAAGGATGAAGAATTGATTGCTGCTTATAACCAAGTTATACACTTCAAGAAGGTTGTTGATAGGCTTAAACCTCAAGTGTTGGAGTTTCAAGGTGCCTTGGAACTCAAAAATATTTTCTTTAAAAGCGCTTTTAGTTATTTTAAAAGCATATCCAAACGAGCTCTTAGTTAATATAGGTAGAAGGGTACTATTGTAATTAGCACAAAACATCATTTCCATCACATAACACTGTTGAACAAAAAAAAAAAACTGAAAAGGGCCGCACATCAAAATCAGAGAAACAGAAATAAAGTCCCATTACTTTTTTTTTTGGATTTGTTTGACTGACACCATCAGAGGCCGTCAAGCTTTATTGGTTCTTTAAAAAATAAGAGGTAGGGAGGGTTGAAGATGTCTCAGGACACCCCTCCTTTTGTACTTACTTCCTCTACAGAGATGGAACAATAAATTGAAAGCTTAACCAAAACCAAAGCAAATAGGCCATATTTGTACAAAAGCCTAAACGACAAAAGTCGATAAAAGAAAAATAGGTTACTCAGCTTCAAGAAGGTTTGCAGGATGAGAAGAAACAGACTATTCTTCACAATCACAGAAAAAAAGCACTCCGAGCAAGGAAAAAGGGAGTTGACTACTCAAAATACAAAAATTTCTTGTTTGATACGTATAGTGGACAAAATTTTCTAAAGAAAGCTACATGTCAAAGCCAAGGAAAAATCCTACTTTTTTGTACGAAGACATCAGGCAAGCGCCCAAAGCCAAGGGGTCACCACCAAGAGACCTGCAACAAATCAAAGAAAAAATGAATGACTAAGGCTACAGAATATTCTTCAAAATTCAAACAAAACGAAGAAGTATGAAGCCTTGCTAACCGTTTTATTCTTCTCTTCAAACGCCAAACAGTAAAGATGATGCGGGAGAAACTCGTGCAGAAGAACCGATCAAAAATCCAAATAGGGTTTTTCTTGAAGAATGCTATCGTAAACCACCAAAATAAGGGAATTTGAATTATATTCTCTGTTGGTTACCTAGTATGAGATAAAATCCTAAATAAAAAATAAAAATAAAAGAGAAAAGAAAGAAGTTTACAACAAACAAAACTTCTCAAAAGATAAAAGGACTACCCATGTGAGGACCCAGACTTGGAGAACCCAAGTCGACAAAAAGAAACAAAAACAAAAAAATAATATATATATATATATATATGTATATATATATGTATATATATATAAATAGAAAAACACACTTATCTTCCTACAAAAGAGGAAAAACGTGGAGCAAAACTCCCCACTTTCTCCAAAACATGGAAGGTTCCGGTCCCCGTTTTCTGCGAACGTGGAGAGGTTGCACAGTAGTGGAAGGTTGCTGCACAGATAGTGGGAGAAGATAAAGGAAAATACTGGCCTTCACTCTCCCACGTAAGAGCTCTAGAGCCTTCCTAGAATGCCTATAAATAGGCATCAGCTGCAGCGAGAAGAGGACGAAAAAAAAAGAAAGAAGAGGGGGAGAGACAGAAGAGCACAGCGGAAACAACAGAAGAGGAGCAAAAGCGAAAGAGCAAAAGCACAAGAGAAACAAAAAAGAGAAGAAGAAGAAGAGATCAAGGGACACACGGCAAAGCATTCAAAGGTATAGCCATTTCACTCTTTTAATCTTTTTTTGGTTGGTTCTTCCTTCGGTTTTCGCAGGAAACAATGAAGCAACTTGCTTCTCCAACCTCCCCCATTTCCCAACGTCATCCCAAGTTGCAGCCCAAAGAATCACAACAAAACCACCATATCTCTCTACCGCCGCGGTGACATACAATGGAGATTTCAGCAAAACATGCTGATTGGATTCAACCCAATCTCAAAAAGAAGAACCAGTCGCATGGGTGCCTAAAAGAAATTTGGAAGTGTGATTTGCATGGAGGAATGGGTGCCTAAAGAAGTTTGTACGAAGGAAGCAACACCACGATTCTTCAAACGTCGTCTCCGTCAATCCTCCCGAAGAAGATCAAATAGTAGTGCGATCCGTGATCCAAAGATGATGAGCCAGACGATGCAGTCCAGAGACTTGAACAAGCAGATGGCAGCGGTGGTCAGTGTGAAATAGCTAAAGAAGGCAATGATGCATTAACCGCCGACGGCAGACGGAGGCCCAAACGAAGGCAGCGGCAGCGCCATAGCCCCAGTTGTCACCTCCGATGGTCTTCCAGAACGAGCCCATGTATTCTGCGATCTGAAGGAGCCGGATTTGACGATGCAGTGTTACTCCTAGAAGGAGTCTGTGCGGCTTGAAGGAGAAGGAGATGGGTTTGGTAATGCCGTGTTGCATAAAACCAGAAGAACCTGAAGGAAGTCGACACCTTCAACTTCTGTGCAAATGTTCGCAATAGCAGCATCAACAAAGAAAAGCACTACCGTCGCTGCGCCTTCGCCGTCATCAACAGCCACTGCAACCCCATCAACTGACAGCAGTGAAGAAGACAGTCCCAAAGAACTCCAAGACGCTACAATGGTTGCCCAAGGAAAGAAGAGAAGCAGCAGCAACCTTCTCTATCAATTCCTCCAAACCACAGCGCGCTTCTTCACTTCCCCAAACAGTAGAGACATTTGCAGCACCGCCATGAACGTTTAAACAGAAGCCCAAAAAGATGTCGCAGTTATACCATGACCTCTCTGCCCAGCAAGTTCGTCTATACCAAGAGGAAAAATGAAGCAATCTATGCCACTTCCCCGTCGTATTCCAGAAAACTGCAACCACCGTCTGGAAAAAGGAGACCCAAAATAGAAAGAAGAAGCCACTGTGTTGTTGTATGTTTTTGTTCTAAAGATCCTATTAAATTTGGGATAACAAAACAACAAAAAGGCTACAGTACAAAATGGAAAATAGGGAGGGAAAAGAAGAAAACATAATGTTCATCACGTGAGCATTGCAGCAAGCCTCGGTGGTGGGATAAAAAAGAGAAAGTGATGTCTTCCTACAATTAGGATTGATCCAGCGAAAAGCATATTTAAAAAGATGTTCACAAGGGGTTCCAATCATATAAAAATGCTATTTAAGCATGACTCCATAGAGAAACAAGACAAAACCTCTGAAAAGAAGATGTCAAGTGCTGCTTCCATGTCTTTTGTCCAAGAAAATAAAAGAAGGATGGAAGGAAGCAACGGCAAAAAAAAGGGAACAGATGCCAACATTTTTTTATGGACCTACTCCAATTGTGAGTGCATGGTGCAAGGAAAGAAGTTATGGTGAAAAAAATAATAATAAAAGCACCTCCATGCCACATGTTCCAGAAAAAGAGAGAAAAGGAAATAGTCTTGCTCATCACATGGGTGTCACAGAGTATGGCCCCCAGTGAGAAGTATTTGGGCCAAAGTACAGAGCACATCCAAATCAAATATATTATGAACTACGCCGGTTTGATTCCGTTAAGGATACGTATGTAAAATCAATATATGCGGAATGAGTAAATCACAATACCAAATTAACCACTAACCTTGTGACGCCATTGCTGCAATGAATTAAGGGTTCTTCTACTCTCAACACATACCGAATGCACTGCTACAATCAATGGGGCTTGATATCCTTTTCGTGCGTAATTAGTGTGAGAGCAGGGGACCCTATTAGATATCCTAAATGGTGGTGTTTGAGAAGGATACTTCCCATCATGTAATCCTTATCAAACTATCAAACTGATAAACCTTATCACCACGAAACCATATTATTCATATCAGTATAGATATATCTATTCATATCAGAATTACTTTTAGCTATATATCAGTCCACATACATTCCTTTATAGCTTACAAGTATAGTCAATCCTAATCTCTTATGATCTCAACCCCTTAAGCACGTGTTAAACAAGTGAGCAGCTCTAACAAAGCTTACATTCTCCCACTAGAGCCAACACTTGTTTATCACAGTACCACCTAATAAGAAATCCTACTTGAATGGCCATGAGAATAAGATTAACAAAACCCCGATAACAAGTTTCTGTCATAAGTTAGTATTCATGAAGAACTAAAGGGAAGTCATGCTCCAATATATAAACATTATCCCCAAAATTACTGTCATGAAACCATCAAACACATGAAACTCCATCAAGACATGAAAATAATACAAGATGCAAATACGAATGCTTCTTCAATGCACTTGCATTATGGTCCTCCCTCAAGACCAGTAAACTAGTCCACTTTATTGTCTCGTACCGAGACCCTTAAGTTGCTCTTCTGTTACAACAATTCAAACAAATTGTCATCCAAAATACACTTTCATAATGTATCTGCATCATAACTATAACACTGAAATTTCTGGGAAACCTTTGCAACTAGCAGCATATTACTTTATTAGTTAAGATGATCTAAAAACATAAATACTTTAATGCATATTCCAAAAATACCTGAATCAACCAATGTCCAAGAGCAAATGTCTTAAACATGATCAAAAACCCCACTGTTCTGCAGTACCAAAAACTTCCAACACTTCCATCTTCCTTCTATGTTTCTTGAATACTGCCTTTGCAATGGCCTTGTTCAACGGATCTGCTATCATAGAACCTGTCTCCAAATAATTGATTTTAACCAAACCAAGCTACCACCTTTTTCTGGAGAAATGAGATACTTCATATCCAAGTTCCTGTTGCATTTTACCTTTTATTATTCTAAGAAAAATATAGCTACTCTGTTGTCAAATAAATCCGTATAGGTCTCAAGATTGAGTCCACCTCTTGTAGTCCTGTTATGAAATTCTTCAATCAAATGGCTAGATTCACAGTTTCACAATAGGACAAGTATTCTGCAAACATAGTTTGAAGCAACCACAGTCTGTTATTTTACACTTTTCCAAGATACTGCTTCACATGCCATTAAGATCACACAGCCCCATGTTGATTTCATATCATCTGGACAACCCGCAAAATCTAAGTCATCGTAACCTTCTAAAACAATGTTTTATGTCCTTCTGTAGACTAACATATGATCTTTGGTTCTCTAAAGATATCTCAACACCTTTTTGCTGCATTCTAGTAAGCCTCTCCAGCACTGGATTGGAACCTACCAAGCACCGAAATGGTGAAGGCTAAGTCAGGCCTTGTGCACACTTGTGCATACATCAAACTCCCAACCCAGGATGCATATTGCTTATCTTCCATCATCTTCCTCTCCAAGTCTGTTTTGGGACATTATAGTTCGCTCAATGTATTACCCTTTGATATGGGCATTTCTGTAGTCTCACATGAAAACATATTAAATCTTTTCTATGTATGCTCTTTGTGGCAAAACCCAGCAACCCTCTTATTCTCTCTGTTTTGATCTCAATCACTAGGACTTAAGTGTCATCTCCCAGGTCTTTCATCTCAAAGTGTCTTTGTAAGAAAACTTCGGTTTCGTCCAACAAACTATGACTAATTGTGGTGAGCAATATATCATCCACATAAAGAACTAGAATGATAAAATTGCTCCCACTGAATCTCAAATAAACACAATTTGTCTGATGGGTTCTCTGTGAAATATTCTCTTTTATAACTCGATGAAATTTTAGGTACCATTGTCTTGATGTCTGCTGTAATCTATTTTTAGACTCGAGATGACTTGTTTGAAAACCCCAGGATCACTAAACTCTGATAAATTAAAATCTGTCTCTACCAAATACACAAAATATGATGAGAATGTTAATTTTCTTACCCTATTTGATTTCCTCAAAACGGTGGAACATTATCGACTGCCAAAACTGTTGACTCCAGTCGGTGGTTACTGCCATTTACAGCTGCTTCATCCACGCGTCCTCGCTGATTTCCTGCATGCGGTTCACCGTCCAACAACACCTCAATTTCAGTGTCATGCTTTAGTCGATGGTCATTTCCACGTGAAACTCCTTCATCCACGTGCCTTATATGACGACGAATTTGCTGCCCACCACAGCACATCCTTTTTGCAATCGGTGTAATCGGTGCTCACTGCTACTGGCCACGTTTGTATGCTGGTTGTCGGTGATCGCATCTGCCACTCACAATTGCTGACTCATCATGGTTTGTATGATCATAAGTATGTTGCTCATTAAGCAACATCACATCATAGGTGCTTTGGTGTAACAGACCGTCATCATTACACATACTTTCTTCTAATTGATCTGGAATTTCAACCAAGGCTGCTGGAATCGGTGAATGTTCAGCATCATTCCTCATTTAATCATCTTCTTCAAATATAAGATTGTCGGTTCTTGTACTTGCATGATTGTCCATCTCTAACTCCATAAACAACTTGGTAGATTAGTCTTACAAGTCATACTCCTAACCATGTCCACTAGGGTTCTTCTTTTCTTCTTTCAGCCATTTCGTTTTGCTTGGGTGTACCAAGGGTGGTATATTAAGCAAAGGCCTAGGGTATCTGCCACAGTTTGTGTGTATCTTCCATAGTATAAATCTTGAAAACTTCTAAGGCTTTTGATTTTTCAGAAATCAAATAGATATAACAGTAGTCTTAAAATCATCTATGAAAGTTATGAAATATTTATTTTCTTCAATTATTTGTGTGGGAAAAGGACCACAAATATCTTTATGGATTATTTCTGAAAGCTGTTTGCTATTCCTTGAACCCTCTTTTCTTTTGTTTGTCATTTTTCTCTTGACACAATCAATACAAAACTCAAAATCGTTGAAATTCAATAGAGGCAAGATTTGGTTTTTAATCAAAAGTTCCATTCTAGTTTTTGAAATATGACCTAGTCTCTTTCCCAAAGGTTTGAAGAGTTCTTTGGTCGTGTGGTTTCTTTCTCAACATTGAAAATATTTTCAGCTTTATTTAAATTGAATTTGAACATACCATCACATAAAGAACCGGTGCATTAATGAGAAGAAATGTTAAAAAAAAATGTTCAAGCTTTTATTATTCAAAGTAAAATAAAAAACTAGCATAATCAATGAAACTAATTTCATTCTAATATAAGGCACATAAACCATATTATCAAGTTCGAAGCAAAAAACAAAATCTAATTTTATCCTAACAGTTCCTATTGCCATGACTTTAACTCTTCTTTCATTGCCAACTAAGATTTTTGACTTCATCCTTATTTGATGTTCTCTTTATTATGAAATCTTGCAATGAATTCATTAAATGAATAGAAGAACCAAAACCAAGCCACCAAGCACTGGTAGGCATATTAGTCAAATTTAATTCAACATTTGAAAAACATTTGTACTTTTATTTGCCTCCTGTTTTGCAAGCCATTCGTTGTACTTGGGACAATTTCTCTTCATATGACCTGCCTTTTGGCAAAATAACATTTGAAAACAGTAAAATTGTTAAGTTTGAAAGTCCTAGACATGGGAATATTTCTAGCATTTTCTTTCATGGCACCCTTGACCTGTTGCTTTTGGTATGACCTTGAATATAGTTCACATACTCACCCTTTTCAATTATCTCCTTTTAATTCTCACTTCCTCCCCAACGGAAATAGAAATTCTCATTCACATCCCATTTGGCTTTTGCTTGCAAAGCATTGTAAGAAACTTTCAACTGTGTATAGGATTCTAGGAGTGAATTCATGATTACATGGACCAAAAAGGTTTTAGAAATTGGTACTGTAGACATCGAAATTTCGGTGAAATAAATGTTAACCAATAAATTAAATTTTAACGCCCACGTATCACATAAAATCTACACGTAGTGCGTAACTCAAAGAAAAATCGAAAGAAATCAGAAAAGTCACCAAATAAGACACGTGTCAACAACCGGCAGAAATGATTTATTTCATCTGAATATTATATTCAAAATTAGGCCTTGAAAAATTCTATAAATACAAGGCCATTTCATCCATTTCAAGGGGAATGGACATACATTTTCTCTACTCCCAAATTGGAAGAGAATCCCCTCAAATCCTTGAAAGCTTTGAAACACTAAAAGCTTTCAAGCACCAAACCTCCCAAATTCTCAAGAGTTCCGAAGGATCAAGAAAGCTCTCTTCGTTCTTCGTCAAATCCACCTTCAAGATCAAGCCCCAACGGCCCTTGAAGAACTTCCATCAATTCAAGATCAAGCCTCGACGGCCCTTGAAGAAAGTGTTCATCGTTCATCACTCGTTCATCCTAAGATCAAGCCCCGACGGCCCCTTTGGATCAACAACATCGACAAATCACATCCTCGTTCATCCTAAGCTCAAGCCCCGACGGCCCTTTGGATCAACAACCTATCCACAAATCTATAACTTACGAAGATAGAATCAGAGGCAAATTGTAAAAGAGATTGTAACCCCAAAATTAAGACAAATATTATTTTGTACACGTTGTTCTTGTCTCGTTCGTTTCAGGAATTTTCCGTGTTTACAAATTTGGCACGCCCAGTGGGACAATCTCTACCTCTCATCTCTTTCTCCGTTCAAGAAAATCAAATCACACTCCAAAAGCAATGGCATCAAAGGAAGGCCAAGCCGTTCTTACAACCATCGAAGCTTCCTCCATTGAACAAAAGCTGGCTCAAATGAGGGAAACAATTGCAAGGCTCACAAAAACCGCAGAGGAGCAAAACTTGCAAGTCACTGTTCTCACAACCACCAAAGGAAGGAGCCTAAGCACTTCCGCCGCGAACGGAGCATCCATTGGCGCCATAACCACTCCTCAACGTGCCGCTACAAAGTTTGTGCCGTCAAGGGAGCAAGGTGAACATCACAAACGCGAGCCTGTCATCAACCTGACCTCGCTAGGGGCACCTAAGCATGCTGCTGAAGGAAAGCCACGTATGTTGGTTGCACAAGTCATGACCATCGGCGTGATTTCAGTCGAAGAGCAGCTGGCCCAGATGAACGAAACGATCGCAAAGCTCACACGGACCGTGGAAGAGAAAGACTTACAGATCGCCGCACTGACCAACAAATTGGGAGCACAACACGAGGAAGGAGACGGCTCTGGCATAAAGAAAGAGGCCGACGAAGAAGATGAGCCTCCGGTGGAGAAGGCCGTAGAGAAGCAGGAGCCAGACCAACCGGCGGCACTTTTGGGATCTCTTTCTATCCAGCAACTGCAAGAGATGATCGCCAACACCATCAAGGCGCAGTACGAAGGGAGCTCCTATACCTCCATGTTGTACTCGAAGCCGTATTCCAAGAAGATCGATGCCTTGAAGATGCCAAGAGGTTACCAGCCACCAAAGTTCATGCAGTTCGATGGGAAGGGAAACCCGAAACAACATGTTGCCCATTTTGTCGAGACCTGCAACAATGCAGGGACGGAAGGAGACTACCTCGCCAAGCAGTTTGTGCGCTCATTGAAAGGAAACGCTTTTGAATGGTACACAGACCTGGAGCCCGAGTCCATCAATAGTTGGGAGCAATTGGAGAAAGAATTCCTCAACCGTTTCTACAGCACCCGTCGCACCGTGAGCATGCTAGAGCTAACGAGCACAAAACAGTGGAAGGACGAGCCGGTGATGGACTACATCAACCGATGGCGCAACCTTAGCCTTGACTGCAAAGACAGGCTCTCAGAGATTTCGGCAATCGAGATGTGCGTCCAGGGCATGCATTGGAATTTGCACTACATCCTCCAAGGCATCAAACCACGTTCTTTTGAAGAGCTGGCCACCCGCGCCCATGACATGGAGCTAAGCATCGCTCACCATGAAAAAAAGGAGCCGATCGCCGACTTCAAGAAGGACAAGGTGTTCACTCCAAAAGTAGACAATCACGGGAAGAAGCCTGCAAAGGAAGCTTTTACTATTAACACTTCCCCCGTCAAAACCTCCTCTGCGCCCGTCAAGATTTCCTCCAAAACCAAAGTGAAGGAAATAAAGAGAAATGAGCCTCCGCGTACCCAAGACAGGTTCAAAAACACCTTGAGGGAGCTGGAGCAAAAGACATACCCCTTTCCTGACTCAGATATGGCAGCAATGTTAGACGACTTGCTAGAAAAGAAGGTGATCGAGTTACCAGAATGTAAGCGCCCTGAGGAGATGAATCGTGTCAACGATCCTAAGTACTGCAAGTACCATCGTATCGTGAGTCATCCCGTTAGTAAGTGCTTCATCCTTAAGGAACTCATCATGAAGCTGGCACAACAAGGGCGGATTGAACTCGATCTAGAAGACACGGCCGCAACGCACACTACTACGATCGTGTTTGGATCCTTCGATCCCGTTCCCCTCCAAAGGATTCATGACCATTCCCGCCAATGCTCGAGTCACATGGCACCTTCTGCACGACCACCGCTGGGGGCAAGCAACCAAGATGCACCTACTGACGATGAAGAAGGGTGGACACTAGTGACCTACAAAAAGATGAGGAAGCCAAGACCGCAAGCCAAAAAGCCAAAGGTAAAGCAAGGGAGAAAACACCGTCGCCGTAACAATAGAAAGGCCAAAGAAAGTGAAAGAGCTGCTGAGCCAACGTACAATGGGGAACTTATGGAGCAAGAGCCACGTATTCCTGTATCCTTGCACGAGTATTTCCAGAAGGATTTTTTTCAACAGTGCACTATCGCCGCCTGCCACATGGTCGAAGTAGAGATAGAAGGGCCCTCAAAAGGCAAAGCTATCTCCACTGAGGAAGAGAAGACCCTCGCATCCAAAGAAGGTTTGCCAACACAATATAGCGTCGAAGAAGCACTACGATTGCCAAAGAAGATGCAAAGAGCACTAGCAGCGGTCCTAGCAACTCCTGACGACCATGAAGTGCAAGAAAGCAAGGCGAAAAACGCTAGCACTCAACACATCAGTGTAAGCGTTGAACAAGATCAAGAAGAGCCTAAACCCGCCCCTCGAAGGTCCGTCTTCAACAGGATGAATCATTCAAGGCCCAGAAATTCGGCACTTAATCGCATTGGTGGTCAAAACCGAACCTCCGTCTTCATGAGGCTTAGCACGCCAACATCCCAAAGCTCTGTTTTCGAAAGGTTGTCGAAACCAAAAGGACAAAGCGACACGACTAACTCTCCTCCACGACGGTCAGTCATGGAAAGACTTGAAGGCAACGATAAGTCTTTTGGAAGGAGGAAGACAATGCCTAATGAAGAAAAGCTCGGCAGCTTGGCAGAAAAAGATGACTTTCGGAGCTTGATTCCTTCAAGGATGAAGCGCCAAACAACTTTGGAGATTGACACAAAAGGACCATTGAAGGTGAGGAGGCGCACCATTGTCCACACTGGCCAATCTTCAATCCAACAAGCCCAAAAGGACGACACTGCAAAGGAGGTCCAAGACGTCCTCCCCATCATAATCCAAAGAGACAAAGAAGATGAAATCCTTGAGGAAGACGTCACATTTGGCACTTTCGACTCAAAGTCTTCACCTCGACCATTGGGGGCATACTCCAAGTCAAGTGAAGTTGAAGGATGGACTCATGTCACTCCGAAGAAACTGCACAAGAAGCATACGTCTTCTCCACAAGTGCACCAATCGGAAAGGGGGCAAAGCAGCTTTCGCCAACCTCCAAAGCAATGTGAAAGCGTTGAAGATGAGAAAATTTTGACTCGAATATTGTCCACGCGCGATCTGTTCTTCCTCGAACACTTATTCAAATACTCGGTCAAGGCTCCTTGCTATGAAGAGTGTGAGGAACGCTTTTCCAAGATTGCTACAAAGAAATTGGACAAGCAGCAACCATCTCGTCTACAAGTTTATCAGTCGAAAAAGGACCAAAACAGCTTTCGTCAACCTCCAGAGCAATGTGAAAGCGTTGGAGATAGTGAAATTTCGACACAAAGATCATCCATCCCCATCACAATGTGCGACTTCTTCCCCGAAGACTTCTTCGAGTACTCGGTCAAGGCTCCTTGCTATGAAGATTGCGAGGAACGCCTCTCCCAAACCGCTTGACAAATCTATAACAACCAAAGCTCCTCGTTCGCACGAGCCTAAAAGGCGACACCAATGCTCCTCGTTCGCACGAGCCTAAAAGGCGACACCAATGCTCCTCGCTCGCACGAGCCTAAAAGGCGACACAAACGCTCATTGCCTGCACGAGCTGAAACTGCACACGGCACCAAAACGCTCATTGCCTGCACGAGCCTAAACTGCACACGGCACCAATGCTCCTGGCCCGCAAGAGCATAAACTGCGTACGGCACAAAAAGAAAATGTACCAAAAAAATATATATATGTATTTGAACTACGTTATGACTTGATCTCTTCTTTTGGAAGGGTACGTAGGCAGCTCGAACATTCAACTTTGAGTTCAGTCACATCAAAATAAAAATTAAGGTTTTATTAAACATTTGACTATTAAGAGTCAATTCTGTTACAAATACAAGTAGAATAAAACCGTCGAAATCAAGCATGCCTCCTCCACAGCAACCTGTGAGCCTTGTGACGATCAGCAGCGGCAAGAGGGACGGCAACTTCAGTGACCGCCGTCAAACGACTAGCCGGTCACCAAGCTTGATTACAGCTCTCTGTTTCTTGTTCATCCAGACGGCAACGTCACCGTCTTGATCAAAGTCGGCGAAGAACTTCAGTGACCGCCGTCAAACGACTAGCCGGTCACCAAGCTTGATTGCAGCTCTCTGTTTCTTCTTCATCCAGACGGTAACGTCACCATCTTGATCAAAGTCGGCGAAGAACTTCAGTGACCGCCGTCAAACGACTAGCCGGTCATGAAGCTCAACACTTCGCGATGCCACTAAAGCTTGATTTCAACTCTCCGTTTCTTCTTCGTCTTTCCACGCAAGGGAGAGTTCCTACAAAAATATATATATATATATATATATATATATACACATATATGTTATATATACGCATGTATGTTATATATACGCATGTATGTATGTATGCACGTATGTATGTATGTATGTATATGCGTACTACTAAAAAAAAAAAAGAGATCAATCATCATCATATAAAAATAAAAAAAATAAAAAAAAAAAAAAAAAAAAAAAAAAAAAAAAAAAAGGGTTGCTGCAATCCAGCCCAAACCCATCAAGAAGCCAAACCTACAGGCCCAATCCTGGGTCAAGCCCAGCCGTGCACACACCCAGGCCCAAAAAAAAAAAAAAAAAGGGGGCAGCCCAGCAGCAAGCCCATGAAGGAGCCGAAATCACTCCCTCTCTCGGATTTCTCGAACCCAACTCCGGTGGCCCAGGCCCAGTCTACCAATGGCTCCTCCAAGCCTCCCGTCCCACCTTGAATCAAAATAAAGCCCAAGACCCCAAAATCACGAGCCACCTCATCATCCCCAGCAGCTCATGCTCTCCTCCAGTGAGATCTCCAACTCCTGCTGCCCATCCCCAAGCTCGTCTTCACCGACTGCAACTGCTCGTCGCTCACCACCCACGTGCTCTGCGTCTTGTGGATCTCATCGAACAAGGCGATGAAACTCTTGAACCTCTCCTTCAACACCGGCTTCGCCACCTTGCCGTTCACTGCAGCAGCCGCCCCCACGTCTCCCTCTGGTAGTTCTTGTGGTACAGCCTCAGATCCGACGACAGCGCAGCAGCAGCACCACCCTCGTGGATCTCTCCTCCCTCTCCCTCCGTCTCTGTGAAACTTCGGGGCACCCAAATCCAGGACCGGCGAGGTCACGGACCTCAAGGCCCGAGTGAACACTGCACTCCTTCCTCCTCGACCCAGTTCGTCCTCATCCTCAAATCCGAGAGCTGCGAGCAGAGCTCTGGCTGCTGCAAATCGCCCTTCGCCGCTGTTGATGTCGACGAGCTTCCCCATGACGGAGGAGAAGTTGCAGCGCACCATTGCCATTGCTGCCAAGTCCAACAGTGCCTCAGCACCTCATCGCAACGAGAACGGAACACGACCCGCTCGCCTTGAACTGCAGCTGTGATGGGTGATGCAGGTTTGGGTAGAACTGAATGTGCGGCAAGATTGTCGCCCGATGGTTCTGTTCTGGTTTGTGGTGGTGGTTCAGGTAGCACAACAGAGGTGAACACCCAAAGGCAGCCGAAGATGTCGTCGACCAAGACGACGCCATCTAAACTTGACGAGATAAAAAAAAAAAAAAAAAAAAAAAAAAAAAGAGTCCCGAAGTGTTACGGGATGATGAGGCAGCCACAGGGAACGACGAAGCAAGAAATTACCTCCACCGATTCGATTAAGTACGAATCCAGGGAAGCCAACAACAACTCCACCAGTGACGCCCAAATCGACGCTCCTAGGATTTTAGCTTTGCAGTCTTCGACCTCCTCCCTGCTCACCTCCGATCCCTGCAAATCCGGCAAGATTGGACCAGGTCCATCAAGATCATTCCTTTCTCTCTCCTCGATCCTGCTCCACGTGCTGATAATTGCTGGAGCTACATCTGGATGCGCGGTGGCAAGTAGCAAACCGAGCGCCAAGTGGTACGGAGTGCACATGGTGCTGACGGGGCTGACGACGATTCCAAAGGTTGCTGGCGGTGCTGGTGTTCATGGGGGCCTCCTCCTGCAGTTCTCCTGTCTCTGCCCATCATCCGCACCTCCGCTGCCAACAACCTCAAACGACTGCTGTCAAACGACTAGCCAGTCGTGAAGTTCTTCTGCTCCACCACTGCAGATATCTCCTCTGCAATTCCTCCACTTCAAGCTTGACACCATTGCTGTTGGGCCCAGTCATCGACGGAAGGCAGTGCAGTGGCTGTGATTGGTAGCTGTGCTTGGTGGTTGTGCTCAGCGGCTATGCTCAGTGACCGCTGTCAAACGACTAGCCGGTCACTCCTCCTCCTTCGTCTTCTCTCGGACTCGACCTGGGTTTTCACCCACAAATCCAGTCTTGCGGAGCACCATATATAAAAGAAAAAAATGGTGGAGCCTCAGCGCTTCTCAGTCCTTTTATCCATGCACCAGCTCCACCGTCTTCAGTATTACATTACAGCACAGCAACCCGCGTGCAGAAACGCAGACTGTGCCAAACAGCAACCCCCGTGCAGAAATGAAGGCTGTGTTAATAGTGACCCGCATGGCATGGCTTGTCTTTGTCCCCTCTGCAAGCTGGACGATGCTTTTCCCAACTCGGCTATCCACCTCTTCTACTCCACCCCACCCAAGCTGCCATGTTTTCTGCAAGTTCTCGTCCCATACAGTGCATATTTATATTATATCATATATATGTATGTATAATATAATACAAAAAAAAAAAAAAAAAAAAAAAAAAAAAAGAGTACGCATGCAGAGAAAAGTGCAGTGCAGTGAGGAAGCCCATCGAGGAGGCCCAACCTTGTCAGTTTGCCATACTCGTTATCAAAACATACACCCACGCAAGAATGAAAGGCAGGTTGTTGTTAGCAAGTAAAAAAAAAAAAAAAAAAAAAAAAAAAAGTACCATACGAATGAAATAAGATTTCGTTTATTGATATCTTTAAGAAGTTACAAATACGTACAAAAAAAAAAAAAAAAAAAAAAATTTTGGAGCCTTCACAAAATGTCACTAATGCGAAGCCTCAGTACTCGGTGGGACACTAGCCGAGGGAGGCACCGAAGGCACTGAAGATGGATTATTCGGGGCCTCAACACTTGGTCGAACCCCCGATGACGAAGGCAAAAAGTGCCTCCAGAATACATCCGCAAACTTCTGACGGTCGCTTTGAATTCGACCCTCGGAGTCCAGCAGCTGATCAAGCTTCCTCTTCATGCCCGCCGAATAATTATTTGCAAGCACATGCAACTCTCTATTCTCACGCTTGAGCTGCCTAATCTCGTGACTAAGGGTTGCCACCTCGGCCATCAATGATTCAACTTGGCGAGATCGAGCGAGTAAACGTTGGCCCATGTTGGACACAGAGCTCGCACACTGAATGCTGAGAGCCAAGGAGTCTTGGACAGCCAACTCATCGGACCGTCCTGAAAGCAGTCTATTATCTTTAGGGGTAAGGAGGTTCCTAGCTACTACCGTAGCTATTGTCGCATTCATCATCACGGAGTCCTCAACCGTAAGAGGGCCATTAGAGGATAAGAAGGATGGGCGCCATATATCACCCTGACGCGGCGCGCCTGTATCATTCCCAAGACTCAAATCTAAGCGAATGTCAGACGGGTAAGCCATTTTCAAAAAAAATGATGAAGGAGAAAGGTGGATAAAGTAAAATTTCGGAAATGAAGCAGAGATAATCTTCACAGGCGGGAAATCTTCGAAGTATGCATTTTGGAATGCAATCAATACCTCTATAAAAGGAGAAGCAACACGGCCACCTGTTCAGGGGTCAAAGAGACACCACTCCCCAAATTTCAAAAGCCGGGTTTTCCTGCGTAAAATTCGTCAACTCATTTCAGACGTAATCTCAGCTTTTCAGATATCACGTGCAACTTTGTCAAAGTCTCTGACAAAGTTAAAAAACGCGTGAATCCTACTATTCCCACTACAACGCTGTCGTCGACAAGCGTGGGTGACAAGGTCACGTCTACACCACTACCTGTAAGTGGGAAATCCCTATATATGATAACCTTCATCCTCGAAAGCAAAGCACACATCCAAAACGCCTGGTTCTTCTACCTTGCAAAAAATGCATCTGCAACCAAACCCTTCAACATACCCAGTTCTCCTCTTCCCGAAAAACGCCTCTTCGACCAGGTCGTACCAGAGCAAAAGTATTTCATATCATCAGGGATGAGAGCAAGAGTATCTCATAGCACACTTTTTCCCCATCCTTTTCTTTGTCCTCCCTCTTCACCGCAGGACAAGGAGAAAGGGAGCGATCAGTCGGCACTCGGACTCGATCTTCCGAGCTGGAACCGATTGCCTGGAAACTCCTTCCCTGATTGCTTGCCTAGCCTCGCTCTCGAGTACTCATCTTCAACTGCTGATGTGCTTCCAGGGAAGATACCATACCTGCCTGAAGAACAGCTGATGCAGATGAAGATGATACATCAAAGCATGTGGACACAAGCACAACGTGCTGGTTCATTCGCTGCTTCCGCCAAAGCAAACGTATCTCATATCATCGGGGTCGAAAGCAAAGGTATCTCATATCATGCTTTTCCCCTGTCCTTTCCTTTGCCCTTGCTCTTACCTCCAAGACAAGGGGAAAGAAAGCAATCAGTCCGAACCTGAAATTAAATGTCCGATCTAGGATCGATTGCTCGGAACCTTTGCCTGATTGCTTGCCTTGCATTGCTCTCGAGTGGTCGTCTTCAACTGTTGTTGGAGCTGGATCTCAGGCCACCACCATCGCAGACTATTTGGCATTCTGTCGGCTCCTTGCACTGAAGCTGCCAAGCGTGGACGAATCGCTGAGAAGTGACGCCATGATGGACCATGCAAATGCAAGGTTTGCAGTCAACTCCTGCATCGGAGGGCAAATACTGCAGGAGCAGATGTCAAACCTACATGAAAAGAAACTAGGGAGAATACCATTCCTGCAAGGGAAACAGACGAAGCAGGTGAAATCGGTACACCGAAGCATGTGGAGACAAGCACAACCAATATATGTGTTGGTTCATCCGCTACTTCTCCAAAAGCGAACGTATCTCATATCATCAGGGACGAAAGCAAGCCACACTCATATCATGCAATCTCCCTGTCCTTTCCTTTGTCCTCACTCTTGCCCGCAAGACAAGGATAAAGAAAAGCAATATGTCGGAACCTCCACTCAAACCCCCAGGAAGATGCCACATCTGCCTGGAGAACAGATAAGGCAGGCAGGTGAAGCTAGTACATTGAAGCATGTGGAGACAAGCGCAACCAATATATACGTGCTGGTTCATCCGCTACTGCTTCAAAGGCAAACGTATCTCATATCATCAGGGTCGAAAGCAAAGGTATTTCATATCATGCTTTTCCCTTTTCTTTCCTTTACCCTTGCTCTTACCTGGAAGACAGAGGGAAAGAAAGCAATCAGTCAGAACCTGAAATCAAATGTCTGATCTGGAACTGATTGCCTGGAACCTTTTGCCTGGTTGCTTACCGAGCCTTGCTCTCAAGTACTCATCTTCAAGTTCTTTGAAGGACCAGTCAAACGCAAAAGGTTGCGCACCACTTCTGCTATGCAGAAGAAACAAGCAGAGAAGAATGCAGCGTGACAAGTTGTAACAAGTCACTATAGCATGATGCCCTTCCTTGCAGAACTGCATAATCTGGATGGAGGAATCTAAGTCAAAACCGAGCTCGGAGTCGTTGCTCCAATTGAAGAGCTCGAGAAGCCTCGACAACCTCTCGTTAGCACCATCGTCGAAGAGCAAAGCCTCGCCGTGCAACGCCAGCAAATCACCAAAAGCAAAAGCATCTCATATCATCAGGATCTAAAGCGAAAATATCTCATATCATGCGTTCTCCCTGTCTTTTCTTTGTCCTTGTTCTTACTGCAGGATAATGAGAAGAAGAGCAATCGGGCGGCACTTGGAATCAAGCTTCCAGTCACGAACAGACTGCCTGAAACCCCTTCCCTGATTGCCTACCTAGCATTTCTCTTGAGTACTCATCCACATCCGCACGAACGAACAAGATGAGCGACGATGAAGCATCAATCTTGAAGATTCATCCTCTGACCCTCTTCAATATGAATTGGAAAGATTGAACAAGGAAATAAACCATCACCCTCATCTCGTGTCTGCTTGCCGGGTGTTCAAATCCTGAAGCCGCTCCTGGTCCCGTTTCCATTCATCAAGATCAAGCCCCGCCGGCCCTTGAAGAAATCACAAGTCCAATTAAAGATTAAGCGTCAGCCATCCTTGAAACAAATTCAGCTCCAGAAGAAAGGAGTAAGTTCAGACCTTTGGAGGAAACTAGAAAACCCTCCAACCCAGTTCAAGTTTAAGCCTGTGGAAAATCAACAATTGGAGGAAAACCAGAAAATCTTCCAGCCGAATTCAAGAACAAGCCTCAACGGCACTTGAAGGAACTTGCAGCACAAAACTCAAGATTCAAGCCTCCACGGCCCTTGAAGAAGCTTTCAGTCCAATTCAAGATCAAGCCTCAATGGTCCTTGGATCGACATCTGCATTAAAGAACTTCAAAACGCATCTGCTACACGTGACAAGCACATGTATACGACGCGCCTTGAAGTGGGGGCATTTGTAGACATCGAAATTTCGGTGAAATAAATGTTAACCAATAAATTAAATTTTAACGCTCACGTATCACATAAAATCTACACGTAGTGCGTAACTCAAAGAAAAATCGAAAGAAATCAGAAAAGTCACCAAATAAGACACGTGTCAACAACCGGCAGAAATGATTTATTTCATCTGAATATTATATTCAAAATTAGGCCTTGAAAAATTCTATAAATACAAGGCCATTTCATCCATTTCAAGGGGAATGGACATACACATTTTCTCTACTCCCAAATTGGAAGAGAATCCCCTCAAATCCTTGAAAGCTTTGAAACACTAAAAGCTTTCAAGCACCAAACCTCCCAAATTCTCAAGAGTTCCGAAGGATCAAGAAAGCTCTCTTCGTTCTTCGTCAAATCCACCTTCAAGATCAAGCCCCAACGGCCCTTGAAGAACTTCCATCAATTCAAGATCAAGCCCCAACGGCCCTTGAAGAACTTCCATCAATTCAAGATCAAGCCTCGACGGCCCTTGAAGAAAGTGTTCATCGTTCATCACTCGTTCATCCTAAGATCAAGCCCCGACGGCCCCTTTGGATCAACAACATCGACAAATCACATCCTCGTTCATCCTAAGCTCAAGCCCCGACGGCCCTTTGGATCAACAACCTATCCACAAATCTATAACTTACGAAGATAGAATCAGAGGCAAATTGTAAAAGAGATTGTAACCCCAAAATTAATACAAATATTATTTTGTACACGTTGTTCTTGTCTCGTTCGTTTCAGGAATTTTCCGTGTTTACAGGTACCTCAAGATTTCTGAGTTTCCAAGCAATGTTGATGACTCTGAGAATATATTCACGCACACTTCCTTCACCATCATACCTGATTGAAGTGAGTGAATTCATGAGGTTGCCAGTTTCAGTTTTCTCGGACTCTTTGTACTTTTCCTTAATAGATTTCATGAACTCTTTTGCATTCGTTGCCTCTGGGAATCCTCCATGAACATCAGTCATTGTTCGTTGATTATCATCAGCGAGATCCGATTCGATTTTTGCCACTTTTCATACTTTGATCTTTGGCTGGAAATGCTTCCATTGACAGTCAGCGGGGTTCCTCAATTCTCAATGCTAAATCCATATCCATGACACCCAGAACAATTTCCTAAGTCTTGTTTCCATTTATCATAGTTGACACCAGTGACGGTTCAACTGTGTTGAGGTTCATGGAACTAGGGTTCATGGCTGCAACTTGAAAAGTATTAATCTTTAATCCCCATTCTTTATATCATAGACTCGAGAACCTTTGGATTAACGAGTTATATGAAGGTTTTTCTTTAATCATAGCACCTTCACAGCCAACATATGTTTTTCTGTAGTCATTATTACAACCCTTTGTGGATTGCAAGAAGTAACTGTGTTCATACCTTGGATTGTAAAGTGCCATGCCACTTGAGATCAAAACATAGGCTACTGAACATCTTTAGATGATCAGTGACGATGCGTCAATCCTAGTGCCAATACTAATTTCGTATTCTTAATGAGAATCATATATATTGCACAGATAGCTTTAGCTATCATATGCATACACATGTTCTCCCTGTATAATACGTAATTAATCTTTATCCTTGTATATTTAAAAAACAATTCTTTACGCTTTCCTCTTAGGGTTAATTGGTATGTGAAAGCTCTGATACCAAATGTAAAATCAATATATGCGGAATGAGTAAATCACAATACCAAATTAACCACTAACCTTGTGTCGCCATTGCTGCAATGAATTAAGGGTTCTTCTACTCTCAACACATACCGAATGCACTGCTACAATCAATGGGGCTTGATATCCTTTTCGTGCGTAATTAGTGTGAGAGCAGGGGACCCTATTAGATATCCTAAATGGTGGTGTTTGATAAGGATACTTCCCATCATGTAATCCTTATCAAACTATCAAACTGATAAACCTTATCACCACGAAACCATATTATTCATATCAGTATAGATATATCTATTCATATCAGAATTACTTTTAGCTATATATCAGTCCACATACATTCCTTTATAGCTTACAAGTATAGTCAATCCTAATCTCTTATGATCTCAACCCCTTAAGCACGTGTTAAACAAGTGAGCAGCTCTAACAAAGCTTACAACGTAGGCAGTCTGATGTCAAATTTTAGACGCAACCATGAAATCAAGACGAATCCCTGGTTTATATAAACTAAATTCACTTCTGCTACTTCGACCAAGCAATTACAAAATCTACGAAGAGTAAAGGAGAAGTCTGGAAACACAGTTCCTAAATTTCCAATTAATGTATCTTGCTCATGCAACGAAGCCGAAGAAGAGTTTCAAATGGCACAAAACCGAATGGCATGAAGCTGTATCAACAATCAATGGCACGAAGCCGCATCAAGAACCAAATTGACGTGAAGTTATATCAAACGGCACGAAGCCACAACAAGACTCAAACGGCACGAAGCCACCACAAGACTCAAAACGGCACGAAGCCACAACAAGACTCAAATGGCACAAAGCCAATATCATGCTCCTCGCCCGCACGAGCTAAAACTGTACAAGGCACCAATGCTCCAAGGGTTCAAAGTCCTCGCCCGCATGAGCTAAACCTGCATAAGGCATCAACGCTCCAATGGCTTAAAGTCCTCGCCCCCATGAGCTGAAACTGCACAAGGCATCAATGCTCCAATGGCTTAAAGTCCTCGCCTACATGAGCTGAAACTGCACAAGGCATCAAATTCCGACAAATACCAATTATACATGAAATACGAGTGACTTGATCCCTAAAGAGGGTACGTAGGCAATCTAGGGTTCGACCTAGGTGCAGTCACAAAATCAAACAAACACCTAAACCCTCAAGTTACAATTTATTCGAATTAGAATCAAAGGGTATTCCCTTCCAAAAGAAGGGTTGTAATTAATAGGCGCGTAGCCTAGAATGGGTCGAACTCGAATTAATAAAACCCTCTTCAGAAATATGAACAAGGGTGAAATTATGTCGAGTGAATCATTTGTTTACATATCATGTACAATTTTTGCTCAACATGATTTTTGGCACGCCCAGTGGGACCCATTTTCCCTTTCATCTCTAATTTCGAAGATAATTAACGTGCTATGTGTTTTCTTTTTTTTTTTTGTAGAAGGAAGCATGGCGCCACAAGTTACTGTTTACTTCCACGAACTCCCTGCTGCTGATTCCAAACTTGGACAAGGAGGGCGTGCTGGTCAGCGAATCTCCTTCACCATCAATGAAGCACCAACTATTTGCCACGTGGTGAAGGCTAAGATAGCAACAAAGACGAGCAAGGTGGCTGTCAAAGTCATCAAATTTGGACCAAAGAAATGCCCGTCGAAGAACGCCTTAAGGAACGCAAGGAAGAGAGCAGCACGAGCTTTTAGGAAGAAGATCGCTAGGGAGCGTGTGCTCGAAGACATCGAAATCATCTCAAATGAGCTCCTCGGAGCTATTTCATCTAAAGACACCAAGGTGCCTCGACGCAAGATTGTCAAAGTAGCATTATCACCGCCTATCAAGGTTCCTGTCATCACTCAAATCATGATCGGAACAATTCCGGTCACACTACCAACAATGGAGTCCGTCATGATGACCTCCATCGAGGAAGATGAAGAAATCTTGACAATGGAGTCCGGAAATGTTCAACAAAAGGCCAAGGCCTACGAACTTGTCGAGGAAGGTGACAACATTCAATTCGAGGGACCTATCACGCGTGCAAGGGCCCGAGCATTGGCAATCCACTCTCACGAGAGTTCATTTTCCCTTGAAAACACTCCTGGAGGAAGCAAATATTTTTCCCAAGAAGAGATTCCTAGAGTAATGACTCAATTTCAAAGGTTGGAGATAAATGAAGACGTTGAATCTGAGAACATGCAAGTTCTGATGACTGGCGCATCGAATACGGAAGAACTGTTAGAAATGCACCGAAAACTTGCAGAAAAAGAAGCAGAAATGGCAGCTTTGGTAGCTGATAAGGAAGCTGAAATTGCGACTTTAGCAGCTCAGTTAGCCGCTCAAGCTAGCATAAATAATGTTGGAGATAGAGTAAGAAAAGAAACGGAAGGAGAAAGTTCTGGTGGCCCGCTCACGCATCAAGACATCGGTGCAATTTTCGCTGACAAGATCCGTGAATTTCAAATGTCTTTAACGACACCAAGTCTCGGATACCAGAAGCCCTATCCAGCTCACTATGACACGGTGCCATTTCCCCGAGGATATCAAAAACCAAGCTTTGATAAATTTGATGGTTTAAGTGGTTCTCCTCAAGAACACTTAGCTCATTTTTACTCAGCTTGTGGGGAAACATCGCAGTCAGATCCTTTATTGGTTCGGTAGTTTGTTCAGTCACTTAAAGGGTCTGCTTTCACATGGTATACTCAATTAGAGCCAAGATCTATTTTAACATGGGATGATATGCAAAGAGCTTTTCTAGCTCAATTTGTTAGTTCAAAGAAAAAAGTCACATTAATGGATTTGGCTCAAACGACACAAAGGTTTGGAGAAAGCGCGAGCGAATTCATCACAAGATGGAGGAGTCTTAACCTACAATGCATGGAAAAGATTTCTGAATTTTCGGCAGTGCAAATATGTTACAACAACCTCATCCCCGAGATTGCAACATTTGTAGGAATTGCAGAGCCTCGAACATTCGACGAGTTGGTATCCAAGGCAAGTAATGTGGAAAAGCAAATGTCCCGGAAAAATGTGTTTGGAAAGATGATCCAAGACTTAGAAAAAAGGTCTGACACCAAGAAAGGAGATGACAAAAGAACACCACAGAAGGGAGATTCTATGGCAACATTTGTCAAAGTAGACAAGAAAAGTGACAATGGAAAAAGAAAAGAAGAAGCCAAAGGGACAAGGAGGCTTTCGCTTAAGGAAAGAAAAGAAGTTAAATATAGGTTCGATGATGAAGATGTTGGAACTATCTTCGACGAACTCCTTGCAGCAAAGATGATCACGCTTTCTGAGCCAAAGCGTCCTGCTGAAGTAAATAAGATTGATGATCCAAAGTATTGTCGGTATCATCGACTCATCAGCCATACAATAGAAGATTGTTATATCCTTAAGGATATAATTCAAGAAAAGATCAACAAGCATGAGATCGAGGTGGATTCATCCTCAAAACATCAGACAGCAACGTCCAACATGATTGAAGAAAAATCAACACCCTTCGTTCCATTACCAGAAGGGTCAATGCCTGTAGGATTTCATGTCGATAATGAAACTACAGTTGTCCATGCTTATCCTGACATGCCTCATTCTGGAAATCCAAAAATTCCAACTCTGTACGAGCTCATGACGGCTCCAAGTTTTGATGTTTGGGAGGATTCGTCACTTGAATCTGAAGACGAGTGGCAAACCATCAGTGAAAAGAAGGTAAAAAAAACTGTTAAACGTCTTTCTTCCACAAAGCGATCAAAAGGAAAATCATGGACTGGACCACCCTCAAAAGATGGAAAGAAAAAGAAGAAAAGTACTCAGAGAAAGCCTAAAGTCTTTCAAGATGATGAGTACAAGCAGCCTTTCAGAGCACCAATAACCCTCGGAGACTACATCCCTCCAAAACTTTTCAAGAGTAAAGGAGGTGAGGAAGAAGTTGAAAATTGTTGTGCGACCTCATGTGAAATCCATAATGATAATGAGGTAGATGAAATAACTCTACGCTCTGGTCAAAGGATCCCGTCTGCAGACAAGAAAGAAGGTAAAGAAGCAGTTGATTCAGTCAATCATTCCGACAAAATAGGTGCAAGAGAGGGTCCAGTCACTACCGCTGCAGAGCCTACGGTAGAAAACTCAGTCTCAACCACAAAAGCAAGTACCTCAAAGAGGCATGCAAAGGATACATTACGGTCCCAAGATGGCAAATACGACATCGTCGACCATCTTAAGCGCATCCCATCCCTTCTTAGTGTGTACGATGCTCTGAAAATGTCAAAAGAGCTTAGAGAAGCACTCATCATGGCTTTGACAAATCCTGAAGTATTTGAGACAAGCTTCAAATTTGCAGAAGTGGATACAACATCATCAAAATATTGCGCTTGCTGCCTCGCAAGTATCACGTTTGACAAAAACGACCTTATACTTGGAGACGAGTATCATAATCGACCCTTGTATGTCAGTGGACTGATGGGAGATACATCAATAAATCGAATCTTGCTCGATTGTGGATCAGTAGTGAACCTACTTCCTCTCCGAACACTTCGAGCTTTGGGGATGAATGTTCGTCAACTGACACCATCAATGCTAACTATTCAAGGCTTCAATCAAGTTGGACAAAAAGCAATGGGATCGATAGCGTTAAAAATGGAGATAGGAGAGTTGTACTCCGACGCTCTTTTTCATGTAATCGATGCTGACACATCTTACAATGTGTTGTTGGGACGT
The DNA here is from genome assembly GCA_036320875.1 of Cotoneaster glaucophyllus. NCBI lineage: Eukaryota > Viridiplantae > Streptophyta > Magnoliopsida > Rosales > Rosaceae > Cotoneaster > Cotoneaster glaucophyllus. The sequence continues at coordinate 22,199,831 of CM070063.1, forward strand.
CCATGGCTGCATACATATGGTATCGTTCCTTCTACACTTCATCAATGCTTCAAGTTTTTGGCAAATGGCGAAGTCAAGAAAGTTCTAGCAGACACCGATCCATTTAGGGGAGAAGAAGTGAATTACGCCGATGCAAAATTCTATAAGCAGTCAAAGATCACTTTTTCACAACCAATAAAGGATGAAGTAGTGCAAAAGGAATCACAATCACCAGTTGTGGAAAAGACAAAGTCATCAAGACTAGTCAAAATTGCAAGTACTAAAACTCCAAAATTCCGAAAAGTGGTTTTCAATAATTCTTTGAAAGATCGAAGAGAACCAGAAAAGAATGCAATTGAACAAATCCAAAATGCATTTGAAGCACTTGTGACCAGCTACACAAAGCCTCTGCACAGAATCAACCAATCAATTCCTGGGGGCAATTTGATAGTCTCAACGAATTTGCAAAGGAACGATGGTCGACATGGTCGCATTGTTTCGTTCAAAAGAAACGAGTCCTCATCAAAAGTTCCATTAAAGGTAAAAGCGAAGAGGCATAAAACTAAAAAGAGCGATATCAATGTCACAGTGCACCAAGGAAATGGCATGCTCAAAGCATTCGTCTCGAAAACCAAGAATCATGAGTTTGAAGGCTTTACTAATCTCGATAAAGCAATGTTGACTGAAGAAGCATCTAGCAGCAAGCCACCTCGAGTTTCTGTCTTCCAACGACTTGGTAAAATCACCAACTCTCAACATAAGAAATCTCATAAGAGCAAAAAGTGGAGAGTCAAAAGCCCAAAGGTGATAATAAACAGAGACGAAAATAATGGTGCACAAGAAGATGTACAAGATGTTGTTCAAGTTAGGATGATTGGTGGTAAAGAAGGAAGTAAGGAATCTGATAACAATCCAATTGCGCCTGTTAGACAATTCCCCACCTGCTTTCCTGTCAAAAAGAAAAATGGGCAAAGACGTATGTGCGCAAGCTTTAGAGCCGACAACAATGCACCGCCACTTCTAGAAAATGAAGCTTATGAGATGGATGCGGAATCAAGCACGAAAGAAGAGGAGTGTAATGTTGCTCAAGTAAACTGCATCACCGTTGAAGATGAAGAAGGGGAGAATGGTGACAAATCAACCGAGTTTATTAACAACGCTCAACCTGGCACCACCTCAAATAGAGGATGGGGGGCAAGCCACTGTGGATGAACTTCGAGAAATCAATATTGGAACAGATGACGAGCCAAAGCCTATCTTTGTAAGTGCCCTATTAACACTGGAAGAATTAGAAGACTACAAATGTCTTCTCCAAGATTACCGAGATGTGTTTGCATGAGGCTATCAAGACATGCCTGGTCTAGACCCTAAGGTGGCAGTTCATAGATTGGCCATATCAAAAGAAAGGCGTTATGTCAAACAGGCACCACGACGTTTTCGACCTGAACTTGAAGTACAAATTAAGGCCGAAATTGACAAACTGATAGACGTCGGGTTCATCAGAGAAGTTCAATACCCTACATGGCTTGCCAATATTGTACCGGTAAAGAAGAAAAATGGACAAATCCGCATCTGCATAGATTTCAGAGATCTTAATGACGCATGTCCAAAAGATGAGTTCCCGCTTCCAATAACTGAATTGCTGGTAGACGCCACGACCGGCTTTGAGGCTTTATCTTTCATGGATGGATTCTCAGGGTACAATCAAATTAAAATGGCACCTGAGGACGAGGAACTCACGACATTTCGCACTCCAAAAGGAGTCTACTGCTACACCGTAATGCCGTTTGGACTCAAAAATGCAGGAGCCACATACCAAAGAGCCATGACAGTCATTTTCAACGATATGTTGCACAATTCCATCGAATGCTACGTGGATGATCTCGTCGTCAAAACAAGGAAAAGAGAACGTCATTTGAACGACTTAAAGAAAGTCTTTGATAGACTCCGAAAACATCAGTTAAAGATGAATCCTTTAAAATGTGCATTTGGAGTGACATCTGGAAAATTTCTTGGCTTTGTAGTAAGGTACCGAGGAATCGAAGTTGACCCTTCAAAAATCAAGGCAATTATGGAAATGCCTCATCCTCGGAACCTGCGAGAGCTACGAGGACTGCAAGGAAGATTGGCATACATTAGGAGATTCATCTCAAACTTATCTGGGAGATGTCAACCATTCACAAGGCTGATGAGAAAAGATGTGCCTTTCGTATGGGATGATGCGTGTCAAAATGCTCTCAGCAGCATTAAAGAATATCTTTTGAAACCCCCAGTGTTGATGGCTCCAATTAAAGGGAAACCTCTAATTTTGTATATCGTGGCACTCGAACGCTCACTAGGGGCAATGCTTGCACAAAACAATGAAGGAGGAAAAGAAAATGCGCTCTACTATTTAAGTCGAACACTTGTAGGGGCAGAGCAAAATTACACCCCTATTGAGAAGGTTTGTTTGGCTTTAGTCTTTGCTGTGCAAAAGCTACGACACTACTTGCTGTCACACATCATTACTTTGATATCTAAAGCAGACCCGCTCAAATACTTGATGTCAAAACCAGTGCCATCCGGTCGTCTTGCAAAATGGTCTTTGTTACTATCGGAGTTTGAAATCAAGTATGTCTCTCAAAAAGCCATAAAGGGACAAACATTGGCTGATTTCTTAGCAGCTCATCCGGTTCCCGACAACATGGAGTTACCAAGCGATTTACGGATGAAGAAGTATTCTCGACATACATTTCTCAATGGCAACTTTACTTCGACGGAGCGGCAAGGAAAAAAGGTGCGGGGGCAGGCATTGTGTTCATCACACCATGTGGGGGCCTAATCCCGTATTCATTTTCACTCATGGAGTTATGTTCAAATAATGCGGCAGAATACGAAGCACTCATCATCGGACTTGAAATTGCACTCGAACTACATGTTGATTGCCTTCAAGCGTATGGTGATTCACAATTAGTCATCAAGCAAATGAATGGCCAATATGCTGTGAAAAATGAAAATCTAACCTTGTATCATGAAAGAGCAAAACACTTGGTGTCGCAATTCCAAGAAATCAACATTGCTCACATTCCAAGGTCTGAAAATAACAAAGCTGATGCGTTGGCAAAGTTAGCAGCATCTCTAACTCTCCCTGAGGAACGAGAAGTTAAAATTACAATTGGAGAACGACATTTACTTCCATCAACATTAGAGCGGATTGAAGAAAACCATGAAGTCAATGCGGTTACGGTCCTGGAAATAAATGAATGTTCAGATTGGCGGCAATCTTTGATCGACTACCTTCAATATGGAAAATTACCAACTGATCCTAGAGGCAGAGTTGATGTACGTAGAAGAGCCAACCGATTCGTGTATCTTAATGACACATTATACAAAAGGTCTTTTGACGGAATACTGCTAAGGTGTTTATCAAAAGAGGAAGCAGTTCATGCCCTCTCCGAAACTCATGCCGGTATTTGCTGAGCCCATCAATCCAGACCTAAGCTTGCAGCACAGTTGAAAAGACTTGGGTATTACTGGCCTACAATGGTTCAAGACGCGATGAAACATGTGAAGTCATGTCGGGCATGTCAAATACATAGAGATTTCAAGCACCAAAATCCATTGCCTCTCCATCCGACCATCTTGTCTTGGCCATTCAACGCATAAGGTTTAGACGTGATAGGCATGATAACCCCAAAATCGTCCCTCCAGCATCAGTACATTTTAGCAGGCACAGACTATTTCTCAAAGTGGGCCGAGGCGATACCGTTGAAAGAAGTGAAAGCGGAAGATGTTGCAAATTTCATAAAGAAAAACATAATCTATCGCTACGGGGTCCCAGCCAAAATAATCTCAGACAACGCTCTCTATTTCAAGTGCAGGGCCATGGTCAACCTTTGCAAAAAGTACAACATTCAACAAGCCTTCTCCGCAAGCTATAACCCAACTGCCAACGGTCAAGCAGAGGCTTTCAACAAAGTGTTGTGCAACATCCTGAAAAAGATGGTGGCAAAGAACAAAAGAGACTGGCATGAACGCCTTCCCGAAGCATTATGGGCTTATAGGACTACCGTTCGTACATCCACCCGATGTACTCCATACAGCCTGGTATATGGATCAGAAGCTGTGCTACCTTTGGAAATTCAACTACCTTCCTTAAGAGTAGCCACACAACTGACAAATCCCGAAGAAAATGTAAAAATCAGGCTAGCGGAACTTGAAGCACTTGATGAAAAACGACTTGCAGTGCAACAAAGACTTGAAGTCTATCAAGCTCAGGTGGCAGGCGCATTCAATAAAAAGGTTAAGTTTAGATCATTCTCTGTTGGAGATTTAGTCTTAACCGTCCGAAGGCCCGTCGTCATCACAAGAAAAATGCAAGGAAAATTTGAAGCCAAATGGGAAGGACCGTATGTTGTCACTAAAGTCTTCACCAAAGGTGCCTACGAACTCTCTGACGCCAATGGGAAATGCATATACCCATGCGTCGATGGAAAACTCATGAAGAGGTTCTACGCATAAACAGTGCGAAACGAACTCCAGCAGGGAAGCAAGTGCAGAGGAAGCAAAGTCAGGATAAATCCGTTCCTCTGAACTACGAGTGACTTGATCCCTAAAGAGGGTACGTAGGCAATCTAGGGTTCGACCTAGGTGCAGTCAAAAAATCAAACAAACACCCAAACCCTCAAGTTACAATTTATTCGAATTAGAATCAAAGGGTATTCCCTTCCAAAAGAAGGGTTGTAATTAATAGGCGCGTAGCCTAGAATGGGTCGAACTCGAATTAATAAAACCCTCTTCAGAAATATGAACAAGGGTGAAATTATGTCGAGTGAATCATTTGTTTACATATCATGTACAATTTTTGCTCAACAAACACCATTAAACCCCCAAAATTATTTGACATACTTACCCTTGTGGACAAAGAGAGTGGAGAATGACGCCCACTGCAAACCAAGATCAAAGTTATGCAGAAAAATCAAATGCAAAGAAACAAAAAACCTTAACTTCAGAATGGGAAATTTTAGGGCTTGTTTGGTATCCTATTTGAAATTTTTTATAATTTCTCAAAACATTTCTTAAGAATTTTTCTTGAAAACAATTTTCTTTGAGACTCAAAAACTTGTTTGGTATGCGATTTAAAAATTTTAAATCTTACAACTTAAACTAGACAAAGAAATCCAAAAAGAGGGGGTCGAGAGGGAAAAAGGAGAGAGGAGGAAAGAAAGTAATAGGCCTGGCATTCGTGTCGTTTTCGTGTCATACCCGATATCTTAACGGGTCGTGTCGTGTCGTGTAACACCCGTTAAAATAAACGGGTAAAATGACCCGACCCGAAATCGACCCGATAATATTAACAGGTAATATGACCCGACCCGTTACCCATTAAGGAAAATATATTTTACACCAATAAATAATCAAATGAAAAACATAATACTAAATAAGTATATACATACTATATTGTCACATCCAAAACATAAAAACGCATTTTTCTTTTGAGTATATTTTCGCTTACCTAAAGTCTTTAATAGTTTTTTAATTAATGTATAAGTGTAAAAAAAATATAGAAACTTTTTTATAAACGCTCGTAATGACAAGCTTTACAACTTTCATGAAGAGCTTAGCTTCAAAATTTGCCACTATAATCATATAAATCATAGATCAAAATTTAACCGTTGATTGTTGTTTACATTTACGCTTCATTGTTCTCATCAAATTTGTTTTTTTCTTCAGATTTTCTTTTTTGAAAACATGATCTATTAGAGGATGCAGGAAGATGAATGGTTTGGATCGTTGATATTATATTCAGAGTTTTACGGTTAGTGAAAATATTGCTCGATGTTTATAAAGTTTCTACAAACTATATGATATCAACTCATATTTCAGTTAACCGTAAATATCGAAACGTGATATCAAAGATCTGAACCGTTCATCTTCTTACATCCGCCAGATGATCATGTTTTCGAAAAATAAAATTTAAGGTTTATGGATTATAGTGTTGGATTTCGAAGTTGACCCATTCATGAAAGTTGTAAAGCTTGTCACTATGAGTGATTGTATATTTTTCTTACATTTTTTTACACTTCTACAATAATTATTATTAATTTTATTAATTTTGCCCTCAAATAAAAAACATTGTTCATGAGGGTTTGGAGGATTTTAAAAATCTAAACGATAATATAAGTGTAACCATTATCTACTCGTGGAGGAATAATGATGAATCACGAGTGTTTATATATTCTTTCACATTTTTCATACTTGTATGTATGTCTTCTTAGTTCTTGCCTATATATAAATACTATACTAGTTTATTTTAATTTTGGACAACAACATATTAAGTAAAATTTATCCTAATAATGATAATAAGGAACTCTCATAATAAAAATAGATAATGATTAAAACTTTTTTGTTTTTAACTTATATAGAATAATAATACAAAACTATATATTTAATATAGAATATATTGTATATATTAATATGGCTATTGTATTTTATAATAAATCTTTTAGTAATTAAACTTTAAAATTATCAAAATAATTTTTTTTTCTTAACGGGTCAAAACGGGTTACCCACGTGTTACCCGCGTGTATACCCGTTAAGAACCCGTTATTAACAGGTTCTTAACGGGTCACCCGATAATGACCTGATAAGTTATCGTATTGACCCGAAACCTGTTATTTTCGTGTCGTGTCAGAAACTGCCGGGTCTAGAAAGTAAGAGATGATTGGAGGAAAGAGAAAGAAGTAAGAGGATCGGAGGAGATAGAGATGAAGAGGAGTGAGAAAAAGAACTGAGAGAATGAAGAGAGCGGATTTGAGGAGAGACAAAAAAGGTAAAAAAAAAAAAAAAAAAAAAAAAAGAACATGAGAGAAGAGGAAGAAAAGAGAGAGATTTGGAGTGAGAGGGAAGGAGGGAGAGAAAAGAAATGAGTGAGTTTAAGTTTAAAAACTCTAAAAACTCATTTTTTGTGTTTTTAGAGAATAGACTATATGTTTGAGTTAGTCTTGAATTCAGTTTTTGAAAATAGTCCTACCAAACAAGTTTTTAATGACTAAAACTTGAAAATTGTTTTTGAGTTCAAAAAGTTGGATTCAAGTATAGTACCAAACAGGCTCTTAGGCTCTGCAAATCTTTATTCTTGGGGAACCCTTCTACGACTTCCAAGGTTCTTGGGTCACTGTTGGGTAAAGGCCTTTTATCATCAAATGGTTCAAAGTGGGCACACCGAAGAAGAGTGATTGCTCCTGAATTGTATTTGGATAAGGTCAAGGTATATATCATCTTACAGTAATTTTTCTTCCACATTTTTAAAAGCTCAAAAGGATTTTTGGGATTTGAATATATTTATATGTATTTAATATAAGAATAAATTACAGTTTACACTCTTAAGTTTGAGTACAATTATTAATTCATACCTTATTTATAGAACACTACAAAGTTTATAAGTATCTAATATAAACATAAATCCAGTTTGCACTCTTAAGTTTGAGTGCAATTGTTTATTCTACCTTATTTTTAAAACACTACAAAGTCATGCACAAAGTTGTAGTTACAATGTCATACATTCGTTAGTCAATTCGTCAACGTTTAGATGGTGATTATATTAAGTACATATTTTCATATAAATTATATCTGACCTTTAGATGATTAAGACATGAAAATATTGTCCCCATTTATAAATTTCTTAAAATATTTTCTTTTACATGTAAAAAGATTTAACTAACCCTAGCTATATAATAGAAAGGTCGCACATGATGTAATTGCAACTCAAATAAAGAAGTCAAATTTCCGCTTGAGAGTTTGAAAACTTAATATGTGAACTTGTCTAATAGGTGAATATTAACATTTATAAATTTTAAGTTATAACTGGAAGAGATGAAGCATTATAATGCTAATTCATGTGTTATTTTGATTAAATAGAGACTTTGGATGCGGTCTTTAGCTAGCTATCAATGTTCTTTAGTTGAAACCTTATTGGTTACATTAATGTAATAATGTATTTGTATGTAGGTTGCTATATTTTTTTTAAATAAAAAATTGAAGTTTTTAGTTGTTTATATTAAAGAGATTTTAAATAAAACCCAAAATTTGTGAGATAAAAAATATTAAAATATAAAGGGATTTTATATTAGCACCCCACAAAATGTTGAATGTACCCCACATTAAAATCTAATATTAAGTCACTTATTTACCCCACTATGCAATGACAATTTTGACCTTATTAGGTTTAAAAAAAATAAAAAAATTCTAAACACCTCCCAAATCACTTTTAGCATATTATTTATCTTCTCAACTATCAAAACCCTCCCACCCTCCATTGATGAACAAAACTCTAACCAATAAAACTACAAACATGTTGATTGAGAAAAATTGTTTTTGACGAATGGAACACGAAATCGATGTTTCGGAAGCTTCACATGAGGTAAGACTTCATATTTTTCATTGTTTTAGTGATTTCGACGACATCGATAATTATTTAATCTTGCGTTTGCTGCGTTATTTAAACTTTTATATTCATATTCATCTTTTAGGGATCACAAGGATCCCTGCGGGTGTTCATCAGTTTCTTTGCTGCTAGGGTTTTGTTGTTTTTTGGTCCTTGTTTTTGTCTGAAAAACTCTATAATATGGTTACTGACATGAAATTAGTAATAGACTGAATACAAGGTCTCCTAATAGACTATTTAAACTAAGGTTACTGCAGCCCTAACATCCTAGATCTTTGGTGAGCAGCGCGCAAAAAAGAAACCAATTGAAACTGTTAGGTTATCCTGGGGGGCTACTCCCGGGTGTACAAACGAAACTGTTATGTTACTGTAGCCCTAGCATCCTAGCATCCAGAATCTCAATTGGTTTCCTTACACAGGCAAAAAAAAAGACTATTAGCAAAGACAGGGGAAATAGGCTTCTGAGAAAGAATCACAATTGATTCATTCGTAACATTTGGTAGCGTTTTACCCTGAAATCATGTAAAGAAACCAATTGAGTTGATATCAGTTTCTAAGATTATTTGGAAGAACAAATTTGCTTAAAGCATGAGACTAAGTTAAATGGATCATTACAGTAAATGAGAATCATTAGGAAAGTTGAATGGATTCATATGGCAATACTAACCGTGACTTAGAAGCAAAACCATGTGACTGTCAAGAACAGATGTTATACGATGCGCAATAGTAATGGATGTGCAGTCAGGAAAGTGTTGTCGAAGGGTCAGCTGGATAAGATGTGAGGTGTATGTACAAAATATAAGGTGTATATTGAAAATGTGGGGTGTGGGGGTATTATGGAAAAGTATGTGGGGTGTATTAAGATAATTTTTAAGAGAAAAAACAAATGTGGGGTGTATTAACTATGTGAGGTTTATTCAACAATTTGTGGGGTGTTAATATAATAAGCCAAATATAAATTATACTCTCCAATATATTTTGTGTGTATATACACACACACACACACACACATGGATACTGACACACCCCGACCGAGATCGAGGCATGCTGGCCGTCACGTGAGGGTGACGTAGCCATGTGCACATTGGAGAAGCAATAATATAGCGAGAATTTCGAATGAATAAAAAAAACAAACTTCAAGGAGTGCTAGAACGGAAATAAGTGTGAATACACAATCAGAGCATAAATAGTCTAGGTGCAGTCAAGCATAAGAAGTACTTAATTAAATAACACCTAAGGGTGGTCCTACATATATGATGATCTGTCAGAACCTCTGTTGAATCCTCGTGAGCCACCAACAAAGCTACCTAAAACCTGGAGGGGCGCAAAACAAAAGTGTGAGTGGGCAAAAACAAAGCTTTTCGAAAATCATTTCTTAAACAGCAGTTATATCCCCTCGCCGTAAAACCTGTATACTTTCCTAGAAAATAGTATATACATATACTAAATCTCAACTGAAATCATCATCGTCAAAACATGTAAACAAATCATGAATATGCCATGCCATGCAAACTAAAACATCAGGTAAGTAATTCAAATGCAATAATAACTCCAATAACTCATCAGCTGAACTCTAGCTCATACATCATGCCTGCACACGAGTCGAACCCACTTATAGTGGTCTATACGACAAGACTGGGTGTAAAACAATACGCTCTAGTGCTACAATCACGTGAAGACTGTGCGAATAATCGCGGGTCACCTACGAGTCGAACCCACTAAAAGTGGTCTATACGACAGGACTGTGCACCTAACTTGGATCCAAGATGAGCGTGTGGTGTGGGAGGTGAACATCACGTGAAAGCCTATGCCCCTAACCCTGGGCGAGAGCACTAACACCGGGGTGCAGGTTAATGAGCTCTTGATGCATCTCAACATACTCTTCATAACACAACTTCTTATTAACAACACATAAACTTACCTGGAACTTACCTGAGTGCCCGTATCGTCGTCAACCATGCATATACAATTCATAATGCATATTCAATAATTTAAATATATTGGCATGGCAATTCATTGCTAAAATCATTTAAAATGCATTTCTGGAAAAAATACTTAGCATATAGGTATTTACGGAAAACCAAAAGCCCACTCACTGGTAAGTAGATGGATCGTAGCCTCCGTGCCTAGCTTGGCTATGCTCTTCCTCCAGATAGGTCTCACCTGTTTGAAGCTTCAAAATCCACGGGATCACGTCGGAAAGAGCTTCGATAATCTGGCCAAACTTGAAACTCGTCGATCTCGCGATTCCGACGTCCAAATTTCACAACCGATGCACTTCGAGCATCGTGAGAACCTCCTAAAGCTTGCTATAGTCCTTTTCAAGCTTTAAAAATGTGTGAACAAAACACGATAACCACAGGGTCACTGTACCCCTCGTCGGAAATCTCTGGTTCTCGTTTTTCCGGCCATCTCACGTCTAACAAGTGGTACGAATTGGTTCAGGAGCTCAAAAACAGTCCAATGGTAGCCTTAAAATCTTCAATCTATCGCGGTTTGGAGGTCAACGTTCCCGTCCGTACGGTTTGCAGAAGAGGGAGAGAGTGAATCCGAGAGTGAGAGAGAGAGAGAGAAAGAATGGGAGTGATGTTTGGGTGTGTGTGTGTGGTCCTCACACTGCCAGCCAAACACCAAAACAACCACAAGGTTAAGTTTTAATTGGTTTAGAACCAACTTACTACAAACCAACTAAACCCTAACTTACTTGGAACCCTAAGTTCAAATCACACTCTAATAGTTCCCACTAAATTGGAAAAGAGGTGATTGGTCCAATAATAAGGCTTTAAGCCTTTGAACTTAGCCCAAAAACATAAACGTAACCCAACGTCCAAGGGCAAAAATGTACTTTCACATTTTCGAGGATAATAAAAGTACATAAATCGGGACGGGCTGTCACAATCTACCCCCCTTAAGAAGATTTCGTCCACGAAATTTCAACAACAAAATACATCACTGATACTCATAAAACAAACGAGGATACGTATCTCTCATCCGATCCTCAGTCTCCCAAGTAGCCTCTTCCACTGAATGGTTTCTCAACAAAACCTTTACCATCCGAATAGTCTTGTTCCTTAATACTTTGTCCTTCCAATCCAAAATCATCACTGGCTCCTCTTCATAAGTCAAATCCGGACTGATCTCTAAGGGTTGAGGAGGTATAACATGCGAAGGATTCGAAACATAGTGACAAAGCATCGAGACATGAAACACATTATGCACCTTAGATAACTCAAAAGGCAACTCAAGCCTGTAAGCAACTTCACCAACTCGCTCGATGATTTGGTAAGGTCCGATATACCTAGGACTTAGCTTACCCTTCTTCCCGAACCTTACAACTCCTTTCCAAGGCGATAATTTCAAGAATACCCAATCACCGACCTTATACACTCTGTCAGTGGCATGTCTATCAGCAAGGCTCTTCTATCGATCCTGGGCCGTTTTCAAATTAGCTTTAATCACCTGAACATTCTGAGTAGTCTCCTCTACTATCTCAGGGCCCACCAACTTCACCAACTTCTGACCAACACAACGGTGTACGGCAAGCTCTACCATAAAGTGCCTCAAATGGTGCCATCCTGATGCTAGAATGGTAGTTGTTATTATAGGCAAACTCCATTAAATCCAACTTTGCATGCCAATCATCACCGAACTGAAGTACTGAAGATCTTAGCATAGCTTCCAAAGTCTGAGTCGTCCTCTCCGACTGACCATCTGTCTGAGGATGGTACGCTGTGCTGTAAAGTAGATCTGCACCAATAGCTTCCTGGAATGCCACCCAGAACTTAGAAGTGAACCTGGGGTCCCGATCCGAGATAATACTCATTGGAACTCCGTGGTACTTCACAATCTTGATCAAGAACAACTCAGCTAATTTGTTCAGAGAATACTTTTCCCTCACTGGAATAAAGTGTGCTAACTTAGTAAGTCGATCTACAATCACCCAAACGCCATCATAACCATTCTGTGTACGAGGAAGCTTGTACACAAAATCCATAGTGATATTTTTCCATTTCCACTGTGGAACGGGAAGTGGTTGCATCAAACCAAATGGCTTCTTCCTTTCAGCTTTGACCTGCTGACAAACTGCACACTTACTAACATACTCAGCAATTTCTCTTTTCATACCTGTCCAATAGTAAAATGGTCTGATGGTATGATACATTTTAGTGCCTCCTGGATGCATGGCATATGCTGAAATGTGTGCCTCGTCAAGAATTTCTTTCTTTAATTCTTCAATATTTGGCACATACATCCGTTTATCTTGCATAAGCATGCCATCAGTCTCACGAACTCTGAGATCCTTTTTCTTCCCTTCAGAAATTGCAAAAATTAACTCCTGAACTTCCCCATCATTTCCTTGAGCTTCGAGTATACGATCAATCAAAATGGGTCTGAGTTGGAAACTAGCAAGTAAGGCTTCCTCTCGTGCTTCCACCAAGGTTTCCTCTTTTTCTTCTAGTCCCAATTTTACTCCAGTGGACCTCAAATCTGCAAGAAGAGGAACACGAGATGCGTACAAGGCATTAACTCGACCTTGGGACTTCCTACCCAGTGCATCAGCCATTACGTTTGCACGACCAGGGTGATACTCAATCGTGCAATCATAATCACTGAGTAATTCTATCCATCTTCGCTGTCGAACATTAAGATCTTTCTGAGTGAAAAGATATTGAAGACTTTTGTGATCTGTAAAAATCTTACACTTCTCACCATAGAGATAATGTCTCCAAATCTTCAGAGCGAAAATGATGGATGCTAGTTCCAAAATCATGTGTAGGATAATTCATTTCATGAGGCTTCAACTGTCTCGAAGCATAAGCAATTACCCCACCATGTTGCATCAAAACACATCCCAGGCCATTCAAAGAAGCATCGCTATAAATCTCAAAGTTACCACTGTCATCCGGAAGTGTCAGAACAGGTGCATGAGTGAGACAATACTTAAGCTGCTGGAAACTTTGCTCACAATTCTCATCCCACTCAAACTTAACTTCCTTCCTGGTCAACCTCGTAAGTGGTAAAGCAATCACTGAGAAATCCTTAACAAACCGTCGATAGTAACCTGCTAAGCCCAGGAAACTCCGTACCTCGGTGACGGTTCGTGGCTGTTCCCAACTCTTCACAGCTACAATCTTCTGAGGGTCCACCTGAATTCCTTGAGCTGATATGACATGACCCAAGAATGCCACTTGATTTAACCAAAATTGGCATTTACTGAACTTGGCATAAAGGCGATGTTCCCTCAACTTCTTCAACACCAAAGAGAGGTGTCGCACATGCTTTTCCTTAGTTCTAGAGTATACCAATATATCATCGATGAAGACAATGACGAACCTGTCAAGATATTGCTGGAATACTTTGTTCATCAAGCCCATGAAAGCTGTTGGTGCATTGGTTAATCCGAACGGCATCACAAGGAACTCATAATGACCATAACGAGTCCTAAAAGCAGTTTTAGGGACATCATCACTCCTAATCTTTAGCTGATAATACCCAGACCTCAAATCAATCTTTGAAAACACACATGCACCTCGAAGTTGGTCAAATAGATCATCTATGCGTGGCAATGGATAATCAATGCACAGCCTTAAGGTCCCGTCTTTCTTCCGAACAAACAACACTGGGGCTCCCCTAGGTGAAACACTCGGCTGAATGAAACCGTTATCCACTAATTCCTGCAATTGGATTTTCAATTCTCTTAACTCAGCAGGAGCCATTCTATATGGAGTTAGAGATATAGGGTCCGTACCTGGAAGTAAATTGATAGTAAAATCCACATCTTTATCAGGCGGTAATCCAGGCAAATCTTCAGGAAAGACATCCGAAAAATTCCTAACCACTCGAACTTCCTCCACACTACTGAGAGTAGTATCATTCATCACAACGTGAGCTAAGTATCCCTGGCACCCTTTATTCAACAACTTCTTTGCTCTCAAGGCAGAAATAACACCATGCCTCACTCCACCACGTTCACCTACGAATGTAACTCCGGGTAAAACTGGGCGACGGAAAGTCACCGTCTTCTCAAGACAGTGGATGTCCGCATAATTATAGTGTAACCAGTCTGCTCCCAAAATCATATCAAAGTCCGTCCCGATTTATGCTTATTTGTTATCCTCGAAAGTGTGAAAGTACGATTTTACCCTTGAGCGTTGGGTTGTATTTTTACTTTGGGCTAAGGTTAGAGGCCCAAAATTATTGGTTTTAAACCAATTAGAATGGTTCCAAGTTAGTGCGAACCAATTAGGGTTAGTAGTGGGAAGTTAGGGTTAGTAGTTTGTTCTAGTTTGGTTCTAAACCAATTAGAATTAAACTGTGGTGGTTGTTTGTGTTGTTGGTTAGCTTAGGACCACACACTCACACATCTCCTTGATCTCTGTCTCACTCTCCCGTACACTCTCTCTTTCTCTCTCTCGGACTCACTCCTTCTCCCATACGGACCAACCCCAAAACCATTCGAAATCCTGTAGATCGAGGTTTTTAAGTGCACCATTGTGCTACTCGTGTTCATACGAGTCGAGTGGTGTCCTTGGTTGCCTAGAATCCGAGAGGTCCGTCGAGGTACAGTAGCAACTGTTCGATCGTCGAGGTTTCAAGCCATTTCAAGGCTCAGAAAGGTACCTCATCTTCCTCCTAAGTGTTTTGGGTGAGTTTTGGTTAAGATTACACGTAAGAAAACCTGAGAACTGGACTTTCCGAAGTTGGCACTATTCACCAATTTTTAAAGTTTTCTGTGACCATAGAAGCTTAAGACTTTCTCACGATGCTCAGAGTGCATCGTTGGTGAAGTTTGGACGTCGGGAAACCCATATACGAAGTTGTGCAGAGGTGGCCGGAATTTCAAGCTTTCTCCGGCAAGATTCTGGGGGTTTTAAGACCCAACTCAGGTATAATCTTGTTCTTTAGGTCCTAAGCTTCATTTTGGTATAAAGATCGTGAAAATGGTTGAAAAATGAAGAAGATAAGACGTTTGGAGTGTTTTCCAGAAAGCGGCGAACAGTCGCCGGCGTCCGGCGACTCGTCGGAGAAGACAGTGAATATTCCGTCAACTCTGACAGAATATTCCTAACGGAAGTAATGGCGTCAGTTAGATTATGTTAGGGTTTAACGGAATATTCCTAACGGCGGTTAGGGTTTCCGTCAGGGTTGGCCGCGCGTGGGGGCGCGTAGGGCTGTGCCCTTGTCAGCGCGTGACGACGCGTGGGACCTCGAAAAATAATTCTAAAATTATGGGGATGTTCCTGAGGTTGTGTAGATCACTTTGGTATATTCAAACACCCCAATTGAGCAATGTATGAGAAGTTATTTCCAAGTTTCGTTTATCTATTTTAAAATAACGTTATGATAGTTGTTTCTCATATAGGCGAGACCTATCCGGAGGACGAGCGTAGCCAGGATAGGCACGGAGGTTACGATCCGTCTACATACCAGTGAGTGGGCTTTTGGTTTTCCGTATATACCTATATGCTAAGTATTTTCCCAGAAATGCATTTTAAATGACTTTATCAATGAATTGCCATGCCAATATATTTATACTATTGTTATTGCATTATGAATTGTATATGCATGGTTGTCGACGCTGCGGGCGCTCAGGTAAGTTCCAGGTAAGTTTATGTATGGTTGATGAGAAGTTGTATTATGAAGATTATGATGAGATGCATCGAGAGCTCATTAACCTGCACCCCGGTGTTAGTGCTCCCGCCCAGGGTTAGGGGCATAGTCTTTCACGTGATGTTCACCTCCCGCACCACACGCTCATCTTGGATCCAAGTTAGGTGCACAGTCCTGTCGTATAGACCACTTTTAGTGGGTTCGACTCGTAGGCGACCCGCGATCATTCGCACAGTCTTCACATGATTGTAGCACTAGAGCGTATTTTTTTACACCCAGTCCTGCCGTATAGACCCCTATAAGTGGGTTCGACTCGTGTGCAGGCATGATTTATGAGCTAGAGTTCAGCTGATGATATATTGCAGTTATTATTGCATTTGGATTACTTACCTGATGATTTGGTTTATATGGCATGGCATATTCATGATTTGCTTTCATATTTTGACGATGATGATTTCAGTTGAGATTTGGTATATGTATATACTATTTTCTGGGAAAGTATACATGTTTTACGGCAAGGTGTTATAATTGTTGTTTATGAAATGATTTTCGAAAAGCTTTGTTTTTGCCCACTCACGCTTTTGTTATGCGCCCCTCTAAGTTTTAGGTTGCTTGTTGGTGGCTCACAAGGATACAACGCAGGTTTTAACAGTCCATCACATATGTAGGATCACCTTTGGGTGTTATTTAATTAAGTACTTCTTATGCTTGACTGCACCTAGACTATTTATGCTCTGACTGTGTATTCACACTTATTTCCGTTCTAGCACTCCTTGAAGTTTGTTTTTATTCATTTGTACTTCTTGCTATATTATTGCTTCCGCACTGTGCACATGGCTACGTCACCCTCACGTGACGACCAGCATGCCTCGATCTCGGTCGGGGTGTGTTAGTTTGGTATCAGAGCCTAGGTTTCGCAGTCCTGCATATTTTGTGAGTAATCTAATTATTGTGATGTCTTCTGTCAGAATTATGCCGCCTCGTAGAGATCCAAGTCCTTGAGTTGAGTCTAGTTTCCCTGATGTTGCTCAGTTAGGGGAAGCTATAGCTAATGCCATTCAGGCTTCACTTCACCCTTCCCAGAGGACTCCTTTAGAGACGGTGTATAATCTGAAGTTGCCTACTTTTATAGGTAATGAGGGACATGAAGGGGCAGAGCGTTGGCTCGAGCATGTAGAGAAGACTTTTCGGGTTATGCAGAGTCAAGGCAGCCTCCCTACTGAAAGGTGGGTCGAGACAACTACTTGGTTTTTGGGTAGAGAGCCTGCATCCTGGTGGGATCAGGAAACTTATGGGTGGTCACCTGAGGAAAAAGCAAACTAGGAGAATTTTAAATAGCCGTTCTTTAAGAGATTCATCCCTCCAGCGTATCTTGATCAGAAGAAACAAGAGTTCACTAACCTGAAACAGGGGAAGCTGACCGCTAACGAGTATTACAAGAAGTTCACTGATTTGTCCCGTTATGATCCGGACATTGCTGCTTATCCAGTCGAGATGCTTCGCCGCTTTAAATTGGGTACTAAGAAGAAGTGGCGCTCTATGGCTACTATTTTACCCTGTGCTACTTATCAGGAATTCTATGAGATTTTGTTGAGGATTGAGGATTCTGACAAAATGCCTAGTGAGAGTGAAGAAGAAGAAGAAAAATGTAGTAATCTGAATAAGTACGATAAAGGCAAATGACAGTAATCTCAGGGACCTCGACAGACTCAGAGTTTTAAGAAAAGTGGAACTAGTTCTAGTTCTTCCAGTGGGGGTTTTAGTGCCACGGGTCAGAGGAGACGTGGTAGGCTCACTGGAGGATCCCGCTTTCAGAGGCCAAGGGAGTCAGGTGGTACAGGCGCTCCTTTATGCCGTAGGTGCAATAATTGACATTTTGGAGAGTGTCGTCGAGGTAGCAGCGGGTGTTATACATGTGGTCAGATGGGGCATCTGGCTAAGTATTGTCCTCATAATCCGCAGAGACTTCAACAGCCACAGCAGCCTTCCTTACCACCGCCAATTCAAACCCAGCAGTTTTCAGGACCTAGTGGTTATGTTCCGACAGGTCGTGGTGGTGTGTACGATTACCAGGGGGATCTCATTCCTTATGCTTCAGGGTAGTACCAGTACCGTCAGGATCCTTATCAGCAGAGTGGTTATGGCCAGTACTCAGAAGGATACATGCCTTATCAGCAGAGTGGCTTGGGTCAGTACTCAGAATGATACATGCCTTATCAGCCAGTGGGTCACAGTGGCAGTCTGGAGGACAGCCCCAGCAGGTTGATGTTGCTGCCAGTAGTGCTGGATCGTCGAGGCAGCACAGTCAGAAGGGTCAGGGGCGTAATACGCAGGGCCGAGGTGTTCGCGCTAGTAGAGGTCGAGGAGGACGACAGCAGGCCCAGGGGCGTATCAACAACATTACTTTGCAGGACGCCCAGAACCATCCTGATTTAATAATGGGTACGTTAAATGTTCTTGGTCATTTTGCTAGAGTCTTAATTGACTGTGGAGTTACCCATTCTGTCATTTCGCATACATTTTCTCAGTTGACTCAACCTCAATCTACACCTCTGGGTTATGAGTTAGAATTTTCTATGCCTAGAGGAGAAAAGTGTTATGTTAGCTGTGTCTACCCGGGTTGTCCTGTGTTGATTGAAGATGTAGTTATGCCAGCTAATCTTCTCCTATTAGATCTTGCGGATTTTGATGTGATTTTGGGAGCATACTGGTTACACTATAACTATGCCGACATCCACTGTCTTGAGAAGACGGTGACTTTCCGTCGCCCAGGTTTACCCGGAGTTACGTTCGTAGGTGAACGTAGTGGAGTGAGACATGGTGTTATTTCTGCCTTGAGGGCAAAGAAGATGTTGAATAAAGGGTGCCAGGGATACTTAGCTCACGTTGTGCTGAATGATATTACTCCCAGTAGTGTGGAGAAAGTTCGAGTGGTTAGGCATTTTCCGGATGTCTTTCCTGATGATTTGCCTGGGTTACCTCCTGATAGAGATGTGGAGTTTACCATCGATTTACTTCTAGGTACGAACCCTATATCTCTAACTCCATATAGAATGGCTCCTGCTGAGTTAAGAGAATTGAAAATCCAGTTGCAGGAATTAGTGGATAAAGGTTTCATCCAGCCTAGTGTTTCACCATGGGGAGCCCCAGTGTTGTTTGTTCGGAAGAAAGATGGGACCTTGAGCCTGTGCATTGATTATCGGCAATTGAATCGGGTGACGATTAAAAACCGTTATCCATTGCCACGTATAGATGATCTATTTGACCAACTTGTGCCTGTGTGTTCTCGAAGATTGATTTGAGGTGTGAGTATTATCAGTTGAAGATTAGAAGTGATGATGTCCCTAAAACGGCTTTTAGGACTCGTTATGGTCATTATGAGTTCCTTGTGATGCCGTTCGGATTAACAAATGCACTAACAACTTTCATGGGCTTGATGAACAAAGTATTCCAGCAATATCTTGACAGGTTCGTCATTGTCTTTATCGATGATATACTGGTATACTCTAGAACTAAGGAAGAGCATGTGAGACATCTCTCTTTGGTGTTGAAGAAGTTGAGGGAACATCGCCTTTATGCCAAGTTCAGTAAATGCCAATTTTGGTTAAATCAAGTGGCATTCTTGGGTCATGTCATATCAGCTCAAGGAATTCAGGTGGACCCTCAGAAGGTTGCAGATGTGGAGAGTTGGGAGCAGCCACGAACCGTCACCGAGGTACGGAGTTTCCTGGGCTTAGCAGGTTATTATCGATGGTTTGTTAAGGATTTCTCAGTGATTGCCTTACCACTTACAAGGTTAACTAGGAAGGAAGTTAAATTTGAGTGGGATGAGAATTGTGAGCAAAGTTTCCAGCAGCTTAAGTATTGTCTCACTCATGCACCTGTTCTGATACTTCCGGACGACAGTGGTAACTTTGAGATTTATAGCGATGCTTCTTTGAATGGCTTGGGATGTGTTTTGATGCAACATGGTGGGTAATTGCTTATGGTTCGAGACAGTTGAAGCCTCATGAAATGAATTATCCTACACATGATTTGGAATTAGCAGTCATCATTTTTGCTTTGAAGATTTGGAGACATTATCTCTATGGTGAGAAGTGTAAGATCTTTACAGATCACAAAAGTCTTCAATATCTTTGCACTCAGAAAGATCTTAACCTTCGCCAACGGAGATGGGTAGACTTACTCAGTGATTATGATTGCACGATTGAGTATCACCCTGGTCGTGCAAACGTAGTGGCTGATGCACTGAGTAGGAAGTCTCAAGGTCGAGTTAATGCATTGTACACATCTTGTGTTCCTCTTCTTGCAGATTTGAGGTCCACTGGAGTGAAATTGGGACTAGAAGAAAAAGAAGAAGCCTTGGTGGAAGCACGAGAGGAAGCTTTACTTGCTAATTTCCAGGTTAGGCCTATTCTAATTGATCGTATACTGGCTGCTCAGATGGAAGATGAAGAGGTTCAAGAATTAATTCATGCCAGAAGCAAGGGGAAAAAGAAAGATTTGAGAATTCGGGAAACTGATGGTATGTTGATGCAAGAAAACTGAATGTACGTGCCAAATATTGAGGAATTAAAGAAAGATATTCTTGATGAGGCACACATTTCAGCATATGCCATGCATCCAGGAGGCACGAAAATGTATCATACCATCAGACCATTTTACTATTGGCCGGGTATGAAAAGAGAAATTGTAGAATGCGTTAGTAGGTGTGCAGTTTGTCAGCAGGTCAAAGCTGAAAGGAAGAAGCCGTTTGGTTTGATGCAACCACTTCCCGTTCCACAGTGGAAATTGGAAAATATCACTATGGATTTTGTGTACAAGCTTCCTCGTACACGGAATGGTTATGATGGTGTTTGGGTGATTGTAGATCGACTTACCAAATCAGCGTACTTCGTTCCAGTGAGGGAAAAGTATTCTCTGAACAAATTAGCTGAGTTGTTCTTGATCAAGATTGTGAAGTATCATGGCGTACTAGTGAGTATTATCTCGGATCGGGATCCCAGGTTCACTTCTAAATTCTGGGTGGCATTCCAGGAAGCTATTGGTGCAGATCTAGCATCGGGATTGCGTATAATAACAGCTACCATTCTAGCATCGGGATGGCACCATTTGAGGCACCATATGGTAGAGCTTGCCGTACACCGTTGTGTTGGTCGGAAGTGGGTGAAAAAGCTTTGGTGGGCCCTGAGATAGTAGAGGAGACTACTCAGAATGTTCAGGTGATTAAAGCTAATTTGAAAGCAGCCCAGGATCGACAGAAGAGCCTTGCTGGTAGACATGCCACTGACAGAGTGTATAAGGTCGGTGATTGGGTATTCTTGAAGTTATCACCTTGGAAAGGAGTTGTAAGGTTCGTTGAGCCCTAGGTACATAGAACCTTACCAGATCATCGAGCGAGTTAGTGAAGTCGCTTACAGGCTTGAGTTGCCTCCGTAGTTGGCTAGAGTGCACAACGTGTTTCATGGCTCTGTGCTTCGTCACTATGTTTCGGATCCTTCACATGTTATACCTCCTCAACCCTTAGAGATCAATCCGGACATGGCTTATGAAGAGAAACCAGTGACGATATTGGATTGGAAAGATAAAGTACTGAGGAACAAGACTATTCGGATGGTAAAGGTTATGTGGATAAACCATTCAGTAGAATAAGCAACGTGGGAAACAGAGGATAAAATGAGAGATTTGTACCCACGTTTGTTTTATGATTATTAGCAGTTGTTTTTTAATTATTGTTGTTTGAATTTCGAGGACGAAATTTTCTTAAGGGGGATAGATTGTGACAGCCCGTCTCGATTTATGTTTATTTGTTATCCTCGAAAGTATGAAAGTACGATTTTACCCTTGAGCATTGGGTTGTATTTTTACTTTGGGCTAAGGTTAGAGGCCCAAAATTATTGGTTTTAAACCAATTAGAATGGTTCCAAGTTAGTGGGAACCAATTAGGGTTAGTAGTGGGAAGTTAGGGTTAGTAGTTTGCTCTAGTTTGGTTCTAAACCAATTAGAATTAAACTTTGGTGGTTGTTTGTGTTGTTGGCTGGCTTAGGACCACACACTCACACATCTCCTTGATCTCTCTCTCACTCTCCCTTACACTCTCTCTCTTTCTCTCTCTCGGAATCACTCCTTCTCTCCTTCTCCCGTACGGACCAACCCCAAAACCATTCGAAACCTTGTAGATCAAGGTTTTTAAGTGCACCATTGTGCTCCTCGTGTTCATACGAGTCGAGTGGTGTCCTTGGTTGGTCGTGGCACCTTCGAAAAACCCTAGAATCCGAGAGGTCCGTCGAGATACAGTAGTAACTGTTTGATCGTCGAGGTTTCAAGCCCTTTCAAGGCTCAGAAAGGTTTAGGGTTTAGGGTTTAGGGTTTAGGTTAAGATTACACGTAAGAAAACCTGAGAACTGGACTTTCCGAAGTTAGCACTATTCACCAATTTTTAAAGTTTTCTGTGACCATAGAAAGCTTAAGGACCTTCTCACGATGCTCGCAGTGCATCGTTGGTGAAGTTTGGACGTCGGGAAACCAAGATACGAAGTTGTGCAGAGGTGGCCAGAATTTCGAGCTTTCTCCGGCAAGATTCTGGGGGTTTTAGGACCCAACTCATGCATAATCTTGTTCTTTAGGTCCTAAGCTTCATTTTGGTATAAAGATCGTGAAAAATGGTTTAATAACGAAGAAGATAGGATGTTTGGAGTGTTTTCCAGAAACCGGCGAAAAGTCGCTGGCGTCCAGCAACTCGTCGGAGAAGACAGTGAATATTCCGTCAAGTCTGACGGAATATTCCTAACGGAAGTAACATCGTCAGTTAGATTCTATTAGGGTTTAACGGAATATTCTTAACGGCGGTTAGGGTTTCCGTCAGGGTTGGCCGCGCGTAGGGTCGTGGCCTTGCCGGCGCGTGACGGCGCGTGGGACCTTGAAAAATAATTCTAAAAATATGGGGATGTTCCTGAGGTTGTTTAGATCACTTTGGTATATTCAAACACCCCAATTGAGCAATGTATGAGAAGTTATTTCCAAGTTTCGTTTATGTGCTTTAAAATAATGTTATTATAGTTGTTTCTCACATAGGCGAGACCTATTCGGAGGATGAGCGTAGCCAGGCTAGGCACGGAGGTTACGATCCGTCTACATACTAGTGAGTGGGCTTTTGGTTTTCCGTATATACCTATATGCTAAGTATTTTTCCCAGAAATGCATTTTAAATGGCTTTATCAATGAATTGCCATGCCAATATATTTATACTATTGTTATTGCATTATGAATTGTATATGCATGGTTGTCGGCGCTGCGGGCGCTCAGGTAAGTTCCAGGTAAGGTTATGTGTGGTTGATGAGAAGTTGTATTTTGAAGATTATGATGAGATGCATCGAGAGCTCATTAACCTGCACCCCGGTGTTAGTGCTCCCGCCCAGGGTTAGGGGCATAGTCTTTCGCGTGATGTTCACCTCCCGCACCACACGCTCATCTTGGGTCCAAGTTAGGTGCACAGTCCTGTCGTATAGACCACTTTTAGTGGGTTCTACTCGTAGGTGACCCGCGAGCATTCGCACAGTCTTCACATGATTGTAGCACTAAAGCGTATTTTTTTACACCCAGTCCTGCCGTATAGACCACTATAAGTGGGTTCGACTCGTGTGCAGGCATGATTTATGAGCTAGAGTTCAGCTGATGATATATTGCAGTTATTATCGCATTTGGATTACTTACCTGATGATTTGGTATATGTATATACTATTTTCTGGGAAAGTATACAGGTTTTACGGCGAGGGGTTATAACTGTTGTTTATGAAATGATTTTCGAAAAGCTTTGTTTTTGCCCACTCACGCTTTTGTTTTGCGCCCCTCCAGGTTTTAGGTAGCTTGTTAGTGGCTCACGAGGATACAACGGAGGTTCTGATAGTCCATCACATATGTAGGATCACCTTTGGGTGTTATTTAATTAAGTACTTCTTATGCCTGACTGCACCTAGACTATTTATGCTCTGGTTGTGTATTCACACTTATTTTTGTTCTAGCACTCCTTGAAGTTTGTTTTTATTCATTCGTAATTCTTGCTATATTATTGCTTCCGCACTGTGCACATGGCTACGTCACCCTCATGTGACGGCCAACATGCCTCGATCTCGGTCAGGGTGTGTCAGTCTAGATACTAATTTTTTCTATTATAAACCAAACGTGCAATTTTTTTTTTCCAAGGGCATGGTGAACATAACGGTGGATTCTACAACCTCAATGCTGAGAACTTGGGAAAGTAAAATCGAAAGCCATGGAGGAATTGCAGAAATTAGAGTTGATGAGTACTTGATTAACTTATCTGCAGATATAATCTCAAGAGCATGTTTTCAGAGGAATTATCATCAAGGAGAAGAAATATTCCTAAAACTTAGGACTCTAAGAAACCTTCTGTGCAAGGAACTCATGACGGGGATTCCAGGCTTAAGGTATGATATAATCACATATGATCTAATTCATATAATATAACATTCTCTTTCTTAATTTATATAATTACAGTCTAGTGGTATTAGTTTTTCTCCACTCTTAAATGAGAGATTTCACGTTCGACAATCATAAATGGCAAGTTCGATACCTAATTAAGGCTGACCAGTTACCGTTTTCCTCAATATTTTGGTTATACAATAAGAAAAACAAAACAAAAAAAGTTCAAGTAGATACTAGAATGATTTAGTATAAGAAACATTAATTCCTTCACTTAAAAAAATATTAATTTTAGAGAAAATTTATTTTTTTACAATGACCATCTAGTCGAATGGTATCAATCTTTATTTTATTAGAAGATGTCCTAAGTTTAAATCTCATGAACCACAACAACTGAATCTGAATAACAACATACATTTCATATGATGAAAACACATAATTTCTTGCATTTTTTTCTTCTCCAAATTTGTCTTTATAAAATGATTCCAGACTTAATTTTTTATTGCCTTACACCGTGGTGATAGACTCTTGCCTACGAAAGATAACAGAGATATATGGAGATTAGAGAAAGAAATTGATTCAATGATAATAAAGGAGGTAAAACAACGTGTTGAAGCTGCATATGAGAAAGATTTACTGCAAATGATTCTTGAGGGCGCCAAAAATTCTACTGATTACAGTGCCCGATCACACAAGTATTTCATTGTTGATAACTGCAAGAATCTGTTCTTTGCTGGCCATGAGACTACTGCCCTTGCAACATCATGGAGCTTGATGTTACTAGCAGCACATCCAGATTGGCAAGCTCGTGTTCGAGCTGAGGTGCTCGAAATCTGTGGGAATAAGCTGATGAAATTGGGATTCCACCATAAAACCAATTGGTAATATGGGGAGAAGCCCAAGATCATATAAGCGCAAACCTTGCCCCTCATCAATGTGGGACAACTCTCAACATAAGCCTTTAGACGCAGATATGCTCCAAAGCATGAAAGTGGTATGCATTATGCTTCATGATAATGTTAATTACCAATCCATAAAAGATATCATTTCAAGTTCAAATGGTAATTAAGACGATTTTTATTGCCTGCGTAATTTTCCATTGCCAGACTTATGCTGCCAGATAATGTTCAATGATTTTATGCAGAGAAACCTAAGAAATCAATATGATGAAATTGTGCTAGGCAGAAAAGCATGGTCTAGGGGTATGCTATATTAAGCTTTAAGATAGTTACAAGAAACATACCTGTCTAAGATTAAATGTTAATTACCAATTTACCACCTTTTCATTTGCATTTGTTGCAGCTAAAAATGGTGATCCAGGAGGTATTGCGTCTCTATCCATTTGTACTCTTTGCATCAAGAGAGGTCTTTGAGACTATCAAATTTAAAAACATTGTGATTCCGAAGGGTTGTCACCTTCAAATAGTAATCCCCTATCCAGAACCCCGACATATGGGGATCGGATGCGCACAAGTTCAATCCAGAAAGATTTTCCAATGGTATTCTTGAAGCTTGCAAGCCTCCGAAAGCCTACATGCCATTTGGAATGGGTCCTAATATATGTGTTGGCCAACACTTAGCTATGACAGAAGCCAAGGTGATTCTTGCATTAAGTCTAAGTTTTGCTTCTCCCTCTCACCCACATATCAGCACTCCCCTGTGTATACCTTGGTCACTGTACCTGAACATGGTATTCTTCTCCATGTAAAAAAATTGAATTCTTGATGTCTTTGAGAATATGTCAAATTGCTTCTGTATTTTCAGATAGTGTGAATGTGCCATAGGCTCGAACAAAATCATGCAGGGGAATTATGTTGTTATCAACTTGTTAAATAATGTGTCACTGGAACAAATTCTGCAATGAACAATGTGCTAAATTGCTTATGTATTTTTTATCATTTAAGTTTTGTTTCCTACTGTCGTCCGCCGTGAGATTTGAGATCAAGACATTATCCTAACAAAATCAATGCTCACAGCTTTAACCCAAGGTGTATGCTTGTGCCCGTTCTTGTGAAACCATACCGTGAACCCTTTTGCAGAACAATCTTAGAACAAGGTTCACTCACTATAGCAACACACTTCCTTGGATGCAAGGCCCCACAATGAGCCTTATGGGCCACCATATGCCTCCACCCACCGCGGTAGTTTGTGGTTCGACATCCAAATTTCTGTTTTTCAAAAGGGCAGTTCGCTGGAATAGACATATTTTGACATTATTTTTACACATGATCAGATTCTTGTCGGAAAACGGGGAAGAAGTTGTAGGTGGCCAAATGCTTTGCGGGTTGATTTGCCACCTACGACGGAATATGACGACTTGGGTTTTTGGGATATTTTCCCCTAGGGTAGTAGGTTACGTTTTGGTGGTGGTGGCATCCGTTGTCACCAGAAGTGACCATAAACGGTTGAGAACTTGTCAATGCAAATTTCCGCTGTCCTTTGTGGACTTGCAAAACAATCAACACCTTTGATCAATGACCAAAAGCCTCATGTGCCCACGATGAGTGGGGGAAGGGGGGTTTGGTCAATGGATCTCTGATGACTAAGTTTCTTTGAAAAGAGTAAGTGTTTAGGGCTTTTAGGGGTAACAAAAGCTTACCAAAATTTGTTAGAGATAGAGGTATTTATAGGACGAGGTGGACGGCCATTGGGTTAAGGGTTTGCCTTACATATGGCGGCATCCTATTGGCTAAGGTGTGTCATCGGTTGGATGAATGAGGAAAGAATATCCTAAGATATTAAATAGGAGAAAATATCTTGGTATAATGGTGGAAGTATCTCTAATTGATTGTGATAGGGATTCCTTACTTGATTGAGTTAATCTTCAATTGGGAAAATAATACTGATATGATTTAGTAACTAACAATATCTTTAATACCTTTGACTTTTCTATGCCACGAGCACGGAAGATTTGAGTAGTCATAATCAGCTACTTGGATCTTCAGGGATGATGAGTTGCACATGGGAGCAGTTGAGGGTTCTACCCATTTAATGAGGACAATCTTGTCTTTCTTGAAAAACAGTTTATGTGTCATCTTCTGGATTTCTAGGATTATTTCTTGCTTAACAAATGCCCCCACACCTGCTGGGCTGTAAGCAAAAAAAGGTAGTAAGTATAGAGATCTTAAGTTGCTTAGGCATGCAGAGAGTTGTTTCCCAATTTGATGTAGATTTTTCACCTTGTTTTGGAAACAGAGTCTTCATGAGAAAGGGAAGCCAATTGCCACCAAGACTTACTTAAGCCTATCTTAAGCAGAGGGCTAAATAAACTCGAAAAATAATTGTATCCCTACAAGAAAAAGAGAAAATGCTAGAGGATATTGTAAACCCCTCCCCTAGTTTTCTTCTTTGCTTGCCTCTGCGAAGAGTTGATCGTCGTTGTTCTTTCTTCTTTATGCCACAACAAGGTAAGAAAAAAATAATTTTCTTTCTTCTTTATTTTTCTAAAGCCTTGGGGCTCGATGGAATGGCTCGACAAGGGCCAAGGGAAAGATTGGGCAGCCACAGGGCTGTGGTATAGGTAAGGCAGCTCGTGGGAACTGTTGCGGGTTAGCACGGCTCGGCTGGCTGGCTGGGGCCAGCAATTGGATTGGTATGGGCAGAGGAGAATGGTGCGGGGCCGTGCTAGTAGGTTAGCTTGAAGAAGTCTTTTTGCTTTTCCGGAAAGCCATAAGTTAAGCTATTTCCGGAAAGCCAGAAGTTGAGCTACTTCTAACATTTGGGTCCGGAGATAGAGTGAAGTATCCAGCTATGGCTAAGTCTGGATCAGCTTTCGAAAGGCTCACCACTACGAGAAGTAGGGAAGGAAAATCCTTCACTTGGAAAAGTAGATTCAGCTATTAAAGAGGCTGCGAAGCATGCTCCTTCTGTTTCCATGTCTATGTTGCTTGCCAAGAATGAGGGAACTGCTTGAGTTTGATTTCTCGGTTGTCGTAGATAAAGCAATTGAGTATGGAACTGCCAAGATCGGAGCTGTTGAAGATAAAATGTCGGATAAGCAAACTGTTGAGCGCAAAGTGGCTGCTGAAGGTAGTATGGCTGCTGAAGAGCCCAATGTCATCCAAGCTGCTAAATGAGTAGTCTACATTGTTTAGATTGTGGTGGATTTTGATGACCTTCGTGCAAGTGTATCAATTTCTAGAAATTTAACAAACTTCTTTCTTCACTTTACTCCATCTTTGTTTTTCTTGAAACTTTGCTTGGTTGAAGCATTTTGCGAAACTTTTAGCCATAGAACCGTTGGTTGGGCATAATGTTGGGGCGTTGAGTTGTTGAGTTCATCATGAACTGCTACCCCTTGACCATTTACTGCTTAGTTGGTCTTTGAGTATTCGATCATTTGAGCTGCCTGGCCTGCATCACAACATGATAAAGATCTGTGGGATATGAAAATCGTTAACTAATCACATCAAAATGAATGGTTGTGTGGAAATTCATGGGCAGTTTGCCCCCTTTCGTTGAAGAGTAAACTCAGATGGGTGTCCGAAAATTAGTTTACCCTTTCGCACTGAAGAGCAGACCCACATGGGTGTTAAGGAATTAGTTTACCCTCTAGCACTGGAGAGCATACCCATATAGGTGTCAGGGAATCAGTTTACCCATCGCACTAGAGAGCAAAGAATTCATTGTGAGTGTAACTGAAGAAGGCTAAATTATAGGACAACTCAAATAATCCTCAGTCTGTGAGGTCTTGTTCGGCGATGTGCTTGAGACTTCGAACTACTTGTGGAGCCCGTGTAAAGGTTGTAAGTAAGGAGCGTAATGAGATACTCCCGGACCTTTTCCAAGTCTTGACTCATCCTTAGATGTTTCGTTGTTTGCTCTCATGAGGCTTGGTTGGTGATCAGCTGATAATCTAAATGGATTGTAAGCTTTTTCACCCCCTAAATTTTTCGTTAGCCGGGGGTGGCTAGTAAAGCCTTGTATTCTGCACTGTTGTTGGATGCTTTGAGGTTAGGAGTAAAAATGGCCAGATCGACACGGCGGGGAGTCGCGAAGCATTAGTCGAGTGGCAGGCAGTCGCAGGACAAGTTTGGCACGGCTGGGAACCACTGTGCATGATGGGTGTGGCTAGGAACCGCGGTTCATTCTTGAGTCTACAAATAATCTAGTTGATCCGGACTAAGAACTTAGTGCATGCTTTGGGCATCAGGCCTCATTTCTTCAGGGAATGGTTCCTGCAGTTGCCTCTCGACTTGTTCTCGTTGTTTGACCTCTTTTCATTATCATATGGGGTGTCAGAGCCTTCAACTTCCCCCGATGGCGATATGCAAGTCTGTGCTACCCTTCTTGTGTCATGCTCGTTCATGTCGTGGCTGCGGTACACGTCGTTCGTTCGTGGCTGGCAAGCTGGCTGCTCGTGGTTATCCTTAGCATAGATTGCCAATTAAACTTGAGTTTGAGCGTTTCCACTTCCATCTGAATGTGCCTCTGTTAGGGTCATAACGCATTCGCTACCTCCAACAGTGGTTTGTAGGTCTGTGCTCATTTCTGGAATGCTCATCTATGTCGCAACTGCGTTACATCGTTTGTCTCTGGCTAGCAAGTTAGCTGCTCGTGACTGCGCTAGGCGTTGAGTGCTGGTTGAACTTGAGTTATAGTATCCTTGATTTTCTTCATGTTGCCTGTTTTGGTATAAGATGGAAAGAACTCCCTGTGAGCCATCTCCCGAGTAAACAGTGCGCTGAATTCGGGCTTTGAGTGTTCGTCAGAGCATGGATGTCCATTTGCCTGTTAGTCTTTGTGAGGGGTAGTCACTTTCTCAACACACTAAGGCAGGAGAAAATGTTTCCCCGATGGCCAACAAGGGAATGCACGCAGCCTAAACGCCTATTTCATGGCTGGTTGTAAGGCTGGGTTCGGTTCGAAACAGTTGGTTTTTTGTCAAAACCAAAACCGCACCGAAATTTCGGTTAGGTCCGATTTTTTTCGGTTCAGTTTTGGTTTTTTTTTTCATGAATTTTTTTTAATATCTGGAGCTTGAAGAACTTTTTTTTTTCCCGCATTCGACTGCAAATTCAAGCATGGAATTTACTCTAAAAAAAACCCATAAATCGACAAAATAAATAAGAGAGATTGGAGATCTAAATAAGAGAGATTAGAGATCTTACCCTGGAGTGAGAAGATCGAGAAACATAGAGAAAAGAATGGAGAAATTGGAGGCATGGATAAGGAGGGAGTCTAGAGGCGCAGGGACGAGAGAGAGAGAAGAGGGGAATGAAAAATAGAAAAGGTATGGCTGCTGTTAGGGTTTTGTTGATTTCTCATTCCACAAAAGACTATACATTTAAATCTTTATAAATAGTTTAGTTATACAATCATAACAAAACAAAACCTGTTGCCAGGTTGATTTCAGTGAAGCTTTTCAACCTGAACCCTCATGCCTCCAGGATTTCAAAGATTTTTTTAATTTTCATGATTTTTTTCCCTAAAATATTATTAAAAAATAATTTTATATATATATATATCGATTCGGTTCGGTTCAGTTTTCGAACCTCAAAAACTGAAACTGAACCAGCCATATTCTGTTCGGTTCGGTTTGACAGTTTTCGGTTCGATTTTTTTCGGCCTCGGTTTGGTTCGGTTCTCAATTTTTTTTGGTTTTCGATTTTTGAACCCACCCCTAGCTGGTTGGTAGGCTGCTTGTTGGGACGCCTTTGGAAAGAATATCGCCCTTAGCTTCTATCCTTCTTAGGGACACCTCATCAAGAGTGCACTGCTTGTTGATATGCTCGAGGAGTCGACTTGTTAAAGTAGACTGTTGTGTGAGGGCACTTGTCAAGGCTGTAGTTTGCTGGGATATGTATGGATCACTATTTGGAGTTGAACAACTTGTTTAAAGTGCATCTCCATGAGTGGTGGAAGTGTAGTGAACATCAAGCGTGAAATTCGAGCTTCAATGAGCCACATCAGCATAAAACAGGTCAAAAACATCAAAAATAGGTCTGAAACATGGAAAAATGATTCCATAATGCTGATAAGTGGCTAAAAATGGTCGCCATGACCGGATTGGTTAGAACCGGTCTGGGAGCAAGAAGGTATTGATCCGAGTTCTTAGGTTGAGCTGACCCACGTGGCAGCAAGTTGGAGCATATGGACTTGAGAGTGGGGGGGCCTACTGAATGGGCGCGCGCTAAACTTCTCTGAAATGGGCTTAGTTTCTGCATGGGCCAATGCCTTGACGTGCTTTGGATGCTTGCTTTTGGACTTCGACCGGCTCCTGGCTTTCCTAAGCCTCGCGGCTTGAGCCGCATTAGGGAAATTTCTGCAGGATTTCTCCATGGGCCTTATGGTCCTGAGCTTCGATACTGCGCTAGTTTTTGCCATGCTTCCACATAATGGGCCTCCTCCTTTGGGCTTCATCTATCTGAATGTGACACCAGCTCGGGCTGGGTTTTGATTGGCTGCAGAAAGTAAGCCACGGTAGTGTCAATAGGGATGGGAGCCACCAGTGCTCCGTGATCCACCGTGTAGGTGAAAACCCAAGTTTGTAGGGAATAATAAGGGTAAAATTGTAAACAAATGAGTTTGTTATAAGGTTGTTATAACCGTTTGTAATTAGCTAGTGATTAGTTAGATAAAGACATAATTAGCTGTTAGCTCAAGTGAGTGAGTCACTAGTATATACATACACCACATGTGTAATCTTATTGTGATGATGAAATGAAAGAATAACTTTCTCATTATGGTATCTCTTGCCTAAGTCCTACAACCTTCAATCATTTTCTCCTGCTTCCCGCTCCTTTTTCCTTTAAAGCCTCAAACCCTAAAAATGGCAAATTCTGGTTCTTCTTCCTCTGAATCTGTTTCCCCAATTCATCTTGCTCCGATGAATTCTTGCCCTAATTCTTCAACATCCTTGGCAATCTCGTCAATTACGATCCTAAATAT
Source organism: Cotoneaster glaucophyllus (assembly GCA_036320875.1). Classification (NCBI taxonomy): domain Eukaryota; kingdom Viridiplantae; phylum Streptophyta; class Magnoliopsida; order Rosales; family Rosaceae; genus Cotoneaster; species Cotoneaster glaucophyllus. The sequence continues at coordinate 22,232,178 of CM070063.1, forward strand.
TGGATCTCTGGTTTCAATTAAGCTCACAACAACGAACTATCTTACCTTGAGTGTTATGTTCGCTCCGATCTTCCGCCGGTACAATCTCACCGAAATTGTTGATGGCCCGATGATTGCTCCGCCGAAATTTCTTTTTGACTCGTCTGGTAATCGCACCTCTACTCTGAATCCTCAATATGTTACTTGGTTTGAAAATGATCAGAATATCTTGATTTGGATTAATTCTACACTATCGGATGCCCTTATTCCATATACTATAGGAGTCAATTCGACTTGTGAGCTTTGGTCAAAATTGGAATCAAGACTCGCGACTGCATCGCAATCGCACATTCACGAGCTTTGTTCTCATCTTCGTAATATCACGAAGGGTGATTCTACGGCTGCGATCTATCTTCAAAAAATTGAAGAAATCGTTGCTTTTGCAAATGTCGGAGCTCTGATTGAAGATTCTGAGTTGATCTCTGTGATTTTACATGGTTTGCCCTCTGAGTATGAATCTTTCATTGATGCAATCCAATTTCAACTTGGTTCAACTACCATTGATGAACTTCATGGCCTTCTCTTGAGCATGGAGCTTCAGTTAACTACTCGCAAGAAAACCTCACCCTCAACACCTATTCATGCCTTTAATTCTTCTACTGGTCTTCTTCCAACACCGACTGGTGATTTTGCCTCTCAGAGGAATTATCACGAGTTTCAGGGTAATCAAAGATTCAATTGAGGTAATCAAGGTGATCACTGATACAGTCGTGGTTCTCATTCTTAATACAACAATTCTACCTGAACGATCTCTTGCCAAATTTGCCATCCAATGGATCATGAAGCTGCAGAGTACCCTCAACGCATGAATCCTAATTTTGGCAGCAAGAATTCATAAACTGATACAATGCATCCACTTCTCCTACATAGCTCCTTAATTCTGGTGCTAGTTCTCACATGACTAAATCCTACACCAATCTGCAAAATCCTGAGGCATACACTGGACCTGAGCAAGTGTATATCGGTGATGGCAAAGGTTTACCTATACTAAATTCTGGTTCATCTACACTTAATACTGCCTCTCATTGTTTTGATCTAAAAAATGTCTTTCATGTTCCTCATATTAAGCAAGATTTGATTTCTGCAAATCAATTCATACTTGATCATTGGTGTTCTATTCATTTGTATCACTTTCACTTCATTATGAAAGATCTTTCTTGGGAGAAAACACTCTTTAAAGGTCCTGTGAGAGCTAGATTTTACCCATTTCATTCATCTTCTATTGCTGGTAATCAATAGGCATTTGCAGCATATGCTAAAGCTTCACAGCATACTTGGCATCAAAGATTAGGCCACCCTACATTCAAAATACTAAATAAGCTAGCATCTAAGTCCAGTATTTCAGTTTCAAGTTCTTTAAATAAATCTGTGTGTTCTAGTTATGATCTAGGCAAATGTTCAATGTTGTCTTTTGCTCTTGTTTCTTGTACATCAAGTAAGCCTTTGGAGCTTTTGTGCATTGATGTATGAGGTCTTGCAAATGGATATCGATAATACATCATCTTATTCTGTAAATGGATATCGATAATACATCATCTTTGTTGACAACTATACAAAATATACTTGGTTCTTTCCTCTTAAATCCAAGTCTGATGTCTTTGATACATTTGTGCAATTTAGAGCTTTGGTGGAAAATTCGCTAAGTTCCAAAATTGTCACTCTGAGATCTGATTCTGGTGGAGAATTCCTTAGTATCAAGTTCATCAATTATCTTCAATTGCATGGTATTTCACATCAGTTAAGTTGGCCTCATACACCAGAATAGAATGGTTATGCTGAGCCTAAGCACATGCATCAAGTTGAAACTGCTAGAACTCTTCTAGCAGCCTCCAAGTTTCCTAAATCCTATTGGGATGAAGCTTTTGCCACATCAATCTATCTAATCAACAAATACCAACAACTACAAAATCATCTCCTTGGGAATTACTATTTCATAGATCTCTAGATTATACCTCTCTGAAAATATTTGGATGCAGATGTTTTCCATGGTTGAAGCCCTACATAACCTCCAAACTTGATCCCCAAAAGCAAAGAATGTGTTTTCTTAGGTTACAGTTTGAATCACAAAGGCTACAAATATGTTAATCCTCACACTGTCAGAATATACATTTCGAGGCATGTGATTTTTGATGAAGTTACTTTTCCTTTTGCTCAAAAAGATCTAATTCAACAGTCAAGTTCAATTTCTAGTTCTAATGCATTGCAGCCAAGGACTGAAAAATTGATATTATCGGCGAAATATCGCCGATAATATCGGTTTTGTGAGACAGCGATATTTTCGAACGTTTACAATTAATTATCGTACAAATATCGCGATAATATCGATAATATCGTGATATTAGCGATATTATCGTGCCTGATCCGTCGTCGTCGTCGGCAATCCATGCTCAGACCCTGAAAATGAGCAATCCCCGCTCGGATTTGATGGATCTGAATCATCTGAGAGCCTCGTGGGGTGTGTGTGTGTCTGTGCTCTGGGAAGGTGAGTTGCAGAGAAGAGATGGGGGGAGAACCGAAGAAGAGACTGAGGAGAGAATGAGGGAGAAGGATCGAGAGAGAGAGAGACTGAGGACTGAGGACATAATGAGGGAGAAGAAGCATCGAGAGAGAGAGACTGAGGACTGACTGAGGACAGAATGAGGGATCGGAGAAGAAGGATCGAGAGAGAGAGAGACTGAGGACTGACTGAGGTGAGGACATAATGAGGGATCGGAGAAGAATGATCGAGAGAGAGAGAGAGACTGAGGACTGACTGATGACAGAATGAGGGAGAGAAGAAGGATCGAGACTCTCTGAGGGTGGTTTGCGTGTGTTACGTGTGTGCGTGTGTTGCGTGCGTGTGTTGCGTGTGTGTGCGTTGCGTGTGTGCTGCGTGCGTTGTGTGTGTGTTGATGTGAAAATTAACTTGACACTCAAATTAAACCCTCTTTTGACAATTGTAGTAAAGTATGTAAGTAGGGATCGTTCTAGACCGGGGATTAGGAGGGATTGCTAAACACTTGAAAACTGACTTAAAAACATAAAAACAAAGTTTAAAACACTAAATTAGACTCAGAGAATGCAAGACTAAACTTTAAAACACTAAAACAAAGCAAAAGACTCAAAACAGCAACCAAAAGACTCAAAACTGCCTTAAAAACACTTTCTGGGCAGTTTTGGACACAAGCACCAAATTGGACGAATTTGGGTTTTAACTTGAATCAAAACACTTAAAAACACAAATCAAAACAAATTCTAACTAATTTAACACTTCAAAATAAAGGGGGATTTGGTTTTGACGAAATTAAAAACAAGACAAACTTTGTAATTAAAACAGATTGTAAAAACGATTTTGGATGAAACTTATGAATGGAAGGCTAGCTAGAGGGTTCTTCTCCACACATGACACACTTGCATACAAACCAATTTTCAGTTGTTCTTTCGATAAGTTATGAAACTCAACACCCCAAGTTAATTAGGTTCGCTTAAATTAACCTTCAAGTTCTCCTTAAGTTATCGAATTGGATGGGAAAGCGCATACAACAATTCAAAGCATTCTTCAAAAGTCCTTTACATGAACAGCATAATAAAGATACAATCAAAGATCATTAAGCATCATGAGAACTATAAGTATTGACGAGGCCTTCGTTACTATGATGAGCATGAAACTAATGCCAAGAATTCATTTAACGCGATCGTTTATAAGCGACCTTCACTACTTGTGAAATATAAGGTTGTAACTATTAGGTGAAACTCCCTTATACTCTAGCATCATATTCATGCATGAAAACTAAGCGTGCACTCTCAATCAACATACACAAATAAGTTATCCATCAAGCAGTTAAACGAATTGAACTCATAACTTATGAAATCACAACCAAAGGTAATCAATTCATATTGCAAGTATGTACATGGTTTCGAATCACCCCCTAACTAAGAGGGGTTTAGTTCCTCATACTCACAACACAAAGAATATAAAGTTTAGACATTGAAAACAAAAGAAAGAAAACACCTAAACGCTCCAGCGATTCAAAGTGAACAGCAAGCACGTCCAAGAACTCTCCTTCCCTTCCTTGGTTGCGGCACAAAGTTTGATGATGGAATTTGGGGGTTATGGATGGTGTAGGATGCTGGAATTGTGTTTAGGATGGATGTAGGGTGCGGCAAGGATGGTTTTTGGTCAGAAACTATGGTGTTTTGTGAAGGATGGTGGCTGCAGAGAATGGGTGAAGTTTTCTGGCGTGAATGGTAGTGAATGGGTCCTTTGTGGCTGCAACAAGGGGGTTTATTTAAAGGAAATCAGGAATTAAAACCCTGTGTTGCGTGCGTGTGTTGCGTGTGTGTGCGTTGCGTGTGTGCTGCGTGCGTTGTGTGTGTGTGTGTGTGTGAGTGTTACAGTGTGTGTGTGTGTGTGTGTGTGTGTGTGTGTGTGTGTGTGTGTGTGTGTGTGTGTGTGTGTTACAGACTGTGTGTGTGTGTGTGAGTGGTTTCTGTGTGTGTGTGTGTGTGTGAAAAAACATTGACAAGACAAAAAGTAAAGGTGGTGGAGTGGTTTCTGTCATGTATAGCTAGTTTCAGGCTGTCAAAAGATTCAAAACCAAGGGACGTGTGTATGTTAAAAACATTGACAAGACAAAAAGTAAAGGTGGAGTGGTTTCATACTGTCAAAAGTTCAAAACCGTGTGCTGTGTGTTATCCGAGAGAAAAAAACAAAACGTGTGTGTGTGTTATCTGAGAGGAAAAACCAAAACATCCAAATAATTTTGACAAACTGAATGGTTTCTTCTTCTTCCCGGTGGAGTGGTTTCTTCTTCTTCCCTTAGCCCTTTCAGAGCATTTCCAGAGACCTTTCAGAGTTTCCAGAGCCATATTTAAGGTAAGTTTACAAACTTACATTTATATTATTGTAATTTATAGAACAACAAAAAAATTTGTGTGGATCCGTGCATGTGATCTAAGAACCAAATAATACTTGCATGTTAATTTTTTGAAGTAATTAAGTAATGTTGTATAATTATTCCCTAGGATAATTTTAATATGTTTAATGTTATTTATTATTTTATTATCAAACTGGATTATTATTCATTAATATTAGGTTTTATTATTCCATATTATTTTTATAATTACTTAAATTCTTACAATCATTTTCTTTACTTCCTATTTAATTCTTCTGTAGAATAACTTTATTATTTAGGTTCTCTTATATAACCGTTACTACTATATTTTTTGGCCAAAAAATAATTGCCTAATTTCCATGCAAAATAAATACAGGTACGTTTAAGATGTCTAAACGTGATCCAGCTTGGGAACATGGAGACCCAATAGACGGAAACAAAAATGGCACAATTTGCAAATATTGTGGTCGGGTAATGAAGAGTGGTGGAGTGACACGACTTAAGCACCATCTTAGTGGATTAGATCCAGGAAATAATGTCCAACGATGCGATAGTGTCCCCCCATAAGTGAAGGCATTCATCACCTCATTATTAAAAAATAAAAAACACCAGAAGGAAAAGAAAACACATGGAATGGAAAATATTCGAGCTGGGCTACGAGGAGAAGTCATTGGCCAAGCGGTTGACAGTGATGATGATGACGATGAGGACGAATGTGATGATGACATGGGACCTGAAGAACGACGCAGTTTCAAACAAGCATTACGTGCCTCCAAACAGTCAGCATGGGAAAGAGAACACCTTCATAAAATTCCTAATAGAGGACAAGGTTCCGGGACAAGTGGTGGTGCACAAATGAGACGGGGGAGCAAGTGTTAGAGAATCACAACCAACAGCACCAATAACCCCAAGTTTATATAAGTCATCCAAAGCACGTCAAAAGAGTGTTTGGAGTTATTTCACTAGAGGTAATGTGAAGGAGGGAATGGGGCGTCTAATTAGCAAGTTCTTTATCTATGAAAATGTCCCTGCTGAGAAGGCATCATCACATCATTTCAAAAATATGGTATTGGGATGTCAACAGGCCGGTGTTGGAGTACAACCTCCCACTCCCTATGAGGTAAGAAACAAATATTTGGAAATGGAGCATAAAGACATTGGCGAGTATGTTAACAAGTTGAGGTCAAAGTGGGAAACTAATGGTTGCACAATCATGTGTGACGGATGGACTGGCCCGACCAGATTGTCTATCATAAACTTCATGGTATACTCCAAGGGAAAGACAATTTTTTTGAAGTCCGTTGATGCTTCAGACCATATAAAGAACTACAAGTATATTTACAAATTATTGAGGGATGTAATCATGGAGGTGGGAGAGCATAATGTTGTCCAAGTCGTGACCGACAACGGTTCTGCATTTGTCAAAGCTGGAAAAAAGTTAATGAAGCATAATAATGTGTTTTGGACATCATGGGCAGCACATTGTATTGATCTCATGTTTGAGGCAATGGGGAAGAGAGAGAATATTGCTAATGTTGTAAAAAGAGCTAGAACGATCACAAATTATATTTACGGTTGGTTGTTGGCAAAGATGCGTGAATTTTGCAAAGGAGAAATTATTCGTCCAGCTACCACTCGATTCGCCACCAACTATATTGCATTAGACAGCCTACTTAAGAAGAAAGCAGGGTTGAAGCAATTATTCACTAGTGAAGATTGGGCCAACCACAATTTCAGCCGCTCAAATGCAGGTCGTATGGTGGAAAGTATAGTGCTTGATCATGCTTTTTGGACTCAATCAGAACATGTGTGCCAAGTGTTTGAACCTCTTTACAAAGTTTTACGGATCGTTGACACAGAAGTGTATCCTACTATGGGGGCAATATATGAGTTGATGCGTGTAGTGAAGGACGAATTGGAAAGAAAACATGGTGCAAGGTGGGTCATAAAGATAATTGAGGACCGATGGTATAAAACATTATACCACGATTTGCATGCAGCAGGTATAAATTATGTCATAATTTGCAATTCATTTCTTTAGTTGCATAAGTATTATTTCTCTTATTAGCGTATGTGTTTCTTTGAACAACATATTATTTGAATCCTCGATACCAATACAGACCCAGTGTTGCAGATGATGGTACCCTTATACGTGTTGTACATAATGTATACTCTAAATTGGACCCTGCATCACCAGCAGTTGGCCAATTTGGAAATGAGGTACACAATTACTTAAATTATAATAATTACATTGTTGGATTAAACTAACATGATTTATTAAATTCAGCTAACATGGTTTAAAGATGCAAGAAGAACTTTTGGAGAACCAACATCAGTTGCTGCTCGAACAAAAATGTCTCCTAGTGAGTGTAAACATATTTCACTATCAGTTTATAATAGAATTTGTTGGAGTTATTAGGCTTATCAACATTGTTTTTCATTATAGCTGAATGGTGGATCATGTATGGGACTGATGCACCAACTGTGAGAAAGTTAGCAATCAAAGTATTATCACAAACAGCTTCCTCATCTGCTTGTGAAAGAAATTGGAGTACATTTGCACTCATACACACAAAGCAAAGAAATAGGTTGGCTCATAGTAGGTTGGAAAAATTAGTTTATTGCTACTACAACATGAAGCTTCAAATTCGAGATAAGAAAGCAGAAATAGATCATGTCGACCGTGGTGACCCAGTAGATGTGTTTGATATTGTTGCTGAAGATGACGATACAGAGGGTAACCAACTTTATCAATGGATTAGACCTCTTCATTTAGATGATGATGAAGGCAACCCAGCTGTAAAAGTTGCTGAAGAAGCACGTAATGAAGGGATAAATGTAGAAAGAGTATTAGCGGAGGAGGTGGGATCTAGCAGCGCTGACTCTTTGGAAGAACTTTTGCGCCCAAGACCAAGAAACACTGGAATTCCACCTTCTTCCAATCCTACATAACCACAAGATCCTGCTGATACTAATGATAGCTCTAGTACAAGATCAGGAGACTCACCTACCACCGGAGGTGGGAATGATGAAGGATATAGTGGAGCTGGAGGTAGTGGTGGATATGGAAACTATGTTGGACCATCTTCCGGATTTATGAGCCCCTTCACTGGTGAGGCAAACTTCACGCATGCAACACAGGATGAGGACCATGGCAGTAGGCGGGCAGGACCAGGAATTGGTGCCATAGGGAAAGACTATACTCGTAGAGAAAGAGGCAAGGGGACTTTGTCAAGTGAAGAAGGAAGTAGTAACTATGGTTATACTCCTAACCAACCATTTCCCTACCCTTCATATCCCATTCATGTCGGGATGGAATCGAGCGACTCATGGAAAGAATCTGAGACTCAATCTTCAAATGATTTTGGTTATGGACAACGTCAACCAATCTCGGATCCATATGGGTGGCATGTTAACAATTACATGCAAAACTATTTTGGGGATTTATCATTTGATAACTACTCTTCACAATACACTTACTCAACACATAGAGATGATGAAGATAGTGAATATTTTGAACCTCATAGGAACTCTATGTGGTACTAAGTCACTCATGTATCTTACCATGCAATGTATAAAGTGTAAAATATTGTACTAATTCATTATATATAAATGATTTTGGTGTGTTTAAACTTCTTTCATTAATTACTACATATTTTCTACGCTCACAATGTTTGCCAGCTCGCTATATAATTAACTTAAATCAGTTAAATACATCATGCAATGCATTTCCTTCCAATTTTTTGTGATAAACTAATAGATAATTGACTAAATAAACATCTTGCAAAGTTTCAATAAAAATTTCCAAGTTTTTCTTACAATTTCCGTGGTTTTTATTCAATTTTTATTGATATCGATAATATCCCGATATTTCCATCGATATTTCCGTGTTTTGGGACTACCGATATTTCCGATATCATCGATATTTAATACCTTGATTGCAGCAACCCAATACCATTCCAACTACATTAACCTTTCCCACTATATTTCAGCAATCTCTACCTGCCTCTACTACCCCATCTACAACTCTACCTCCACAAGTATTGATAGTATGATGATCTTTGGTGCTGCTACTCCTCGAACCTCTCCTTCCATTTTGTTCCTACCAGTGGTCCTCTCTATATCTAGCTAATAGATATGTTACCCATAAATTACTGGAGAGTTGGAGTCTATATAATCGAAGTCCACTCTGGTGTCCTACGGGTATATGACTCAAATGTTTGTGAATTTTAAATTAGCATACATAACTGCAAATGGGTAATTAAAAAAAATGGAAGGAGATGATGCAGCATACTGGATGCCTGGAATTTAATCATAGAATAAGGTTGCAGCTGACTGGATGCTTAGAATTTAATCATAGAATAAGATTGCAGCAGACTGCAGATGGGGGAAAAAAATCACGTAAATCACTACCAGCAACCATTGTTGTGTAATTGAACTTCGTCATAATTTTTTTTTGGGGTGGAGTTCATGGAACTTTTGTAATTTTAAATTTCAATTGATCTTGTCAATCTAATTTGAGCTAGGTAGAGCATAAGTACACGAGTTTTGTGGAGTAAAAAATAATTCGAGAAGTCAAGAAGACGACACGTGAATTTTTTCTCAAGAAAGACAAGATCGCCATCTTTAAATGGGCATGACCATCAACTGCTCCCATGCGTAGCTCATCATCACTGAAGGTCCAAGCAATTGACAACGATTGCTCAAAGCTTCACTGCTCTAGGCATGAAAAAGTCAAAAGTATTAAAGATATGGTTAATTACTAAATCCAAAAGTATTAAAGATATGGTTAATTACTAAATCCTATATTTAATACATTCTCAATTGAAGATCAACTCAATCAAGTGAGGAATTCCTATCACAATCAATTAGGGATACTTGCACCATTATCCATGATATTTTCTCCTAATTAATATCCTGGGAATATTCTTTCCTTATTCATCCAATGGATGACACATTTTGGCCAATAGGATGCCGCCATGTGTAAGGCAAAACCCTAACCCCATGAACGGCCACCTCTTCCTACAAATACGTCAATCTCCACTAAATTTTGGTAAGCTTTTACTACCCCCAAAGCCCTAAACACTTAGTCTTTTTAGAGAAACTAACTTAGGCATCGGAGATCCATTGGCCAAGCCTCCTCCCTTCCCCCTTCCCTAACTCATCGTGGACGCGTGGGGCTTTTGGTCCTTGATCAAAGGTGTTGATTGTTTTGTAGGTGCATTTTTGTCAAAGCAAAGGACGGCGGAAATTTGCACCGACACATTGGTTCTTTCATTTAGTGTTTGATTCAAACGCTCAAAGAACACTTTTGCATTCAATGTTTTGAATTTTTCTTTTATACAATTTTCCCACATATTTCTATTCCTAGAAACTTTATATAAATTCTTTGAATAGTCCTAAGGAAGAAATAGGATGACAGGAATTTTGAAACCATGAAGAATGGTGTTCCCTAATGAGAAAGTTATTCTTTCATTTCATCATCATAATAAGACTACACATTTGGTGTATATATATACTAGTGACTCACTGACTTGAGCTAACAACTAATTACATCTTTATCTAACTAATCACTAGCTAATTACAAGCTGTTATAACAACCTTATAACAAACTCAAGTGTTTACAATTTTGCCTTTATTATCCCCCCTCAAACCTATTATCCCCCCTCAAACCTAACTGAGGTAACCGAAGTGAGAGTTTGTTCTTGAGGAAAAGGAACTTGTGCTTGGACAATGCTTTAGTACATATATCTGCAACCTGATCCTCAGTGCATACAAATAGAACTTGCACTTGGTTTGCTAGCATTTTTTTCCTGATATAGTGATAATCAATTTCCACATGCTTAGTTCGTGCATGAAAAATTAGATTTATAGCCAAAGAAATGGCAGAAATGTTATCACGCCAATGCTGAGGGGAAGAAGGAAGAACAAGACCAACACTAATCAACAACTTGCAAACCGTGAGTTCTGATGTAGTGTTTGCAAGTGATTTATGTTCAGCCTCAATGGAAGATCTAGCCACAGTAGGTTGTTTCTTTGCACTCTATCTTATAAGAGAGTCTCCCAAATATACACAAAACCCACCAGTGGATTTTCGATCAATGTTACATCCTGCCTAATCTGCATCTGAGAAGACAGTGAGAATGAGAGGCTTAGAACATTTAGGAAACCATAAACCAATAGAAAATGTGCCCTTTAGATATCTGAGAATGCACTTGACTGCCTAGAAATGAGCTTGCTTTGGACTGTGCATGAATTGACAGATCAAATTCACTGCATAGGATAAATCTGGCGGTCCAATTTAAATACTGCAATCCACCAACCAAGGACCTATATTCTTTAGGGTTATTAAGTAAAGGAGACTCATTATCCAATTTAGTTATGTTGAGTGGTGTAACACAAGGTTTGGAACCTTCCATATGAGCTTTTGTGAGGAGATTTAGGATGTACTTGTTCTGAGATAGTAGTATACCAGAGGATGATCTATTGACTTCAATACCAAGAAATTAATGAAGAAGGCCTAGATCTTTAACAAGAAATAAAGCACTGAGCTGAGAGATGATATCTTGACATAGTTGAGCATTTGGACCAATGACAATAATGTCATCAACATATACCAAAATGAAGACCAATGTTAGATCCCTCTTGACAAACAAATAGTAATCATTTTGTGAACCTGAGAAACTAAGAGATTTAAGGCAGTGGTTAACTTCTCATACGAAGCCCTGGGGGCTTGCTTCAAACCATACAAAGACTTGTGTAGATGACAAACATGATTTGGCTTGGTAGGATCTTCAAATCCTGGTGGTTGTATCATAAACACATATGCTGTTAAGTTGCCATGTAAGAAGGCATTGGTAACATCAAGTTGATTTAGAAACCAATCAAACTTGGCATCCAAAGTGAGAAGAAGCCTAATAGTGACAAGCTTAGCAACTGGACTAAATGTCTCAATATAGTCCAAGCCTTGTTGTTGATGAAATTCTAAACACTCATTTTGCACCAACTAGATTTTGAGAAGAATTGGCAAGGACCAGAGACCAAGTTCATGTTTGAATGAGAGCATTGAATTCTTTCTGCATTGCTTGCCTCCAATGAGAGTATTTAGATGCTTGAAGGTAAGTGGATAGTGTATAATCTGGGGATATACCAGAAGAGAGAGGATGTTTGGTTGCTAGAAGTGCTTTTGGTTTAAAAATACCAGACTTTGATCTGGTTTGCATGGCATGAGTGTTGAGAGGTAATGAAGGTGCATCAATTGCACTAGGTACAAAAATAGGATTAGAGGCAGTCTTTTTTTCTTGAAAATGTTGAAATATTAGTTATCTTCGTCAAATAAATATATCAACCGAAGAAAGTTGAGGTTCCACCAAAAACGAATTATTAATATAAGGAATAACCCAACTACTTACAAGCATATACAAAATCTCTCATTTCCCCAATCATGGGATTCAGTCTCAACATCAACACACTATTTCTAACATATATAAACCTTTTTCTTCTATTTTTTTCTACTTCAATGGGGAAAAGCAATCGAGGAAGGTGCACTAGGTTTTTTTTGTAAGACTAATTTTCTCTTAAGGATAAAATAGGAAGTTTAGAGAGAGTTTTACTTCTTGTTGTAGGGTTTCAATAGAATATCTCTTACTTAATACCTTCTAATTTGGAAGATAGTTACGACCTGTTATGTATTGATGGCAGGGCCAACATTTATGTTTGCAGCTGCACACGTACAAATACTAAATGTAACAGATGTGTAGTTGTTGAAGGAAATTAAGCTCTGCAAATCTTTGTTCTTAGGGAACACTACTGGGATTTCCAGTGTTCTTGGGCCACTGTTGGGTAAAGGCCTTATATCATCAAATGGTTCAAGCTGGGCCCACCAAAGAAAAGTGATTGCTCCTGAATTGTATTTGGATAGGGTTAAGGTATATCATCTTACTGTAATTTTATTTTGCACATTCGTATAAGCTCGAAATGATTTCAGGGATTTGGATACAATATTTACATATATGTAAAAGGTAAATGACAGTTTGCGTTCTCAAGTTTGACTGCAAATGCAAATTCATACTTCATTTTCAAAGCACTACAATGTTATATACAAAATTATGTTGTAGTTGCAATGTCATGCATTCGTGATCAGATGCTTATTATATTAAATAGATATATTCGCATAAGTTTCATATGATCATTAGATAATGAATGTATTAAATATATGTAAGAGATGTTATCCAGACTAAGGAGAGAGAGGTGGGATAAGTCTCACAATGGGTTAGCAATTATGTGATTCAAATTCGTCTTTGGCGATAATTGAACCTAAGACCTCTCACCTACAAATGAAGAGGAATACCACTAAATTAAGAAGTCAAATTTCTGCAATTGAGAATTTGAAATCTTAATATGTGAACTTGTCTAATAGGAGAATATTAACATTATAAAATATAAGTGGAAGAAATCGAGCATTATAATGTTAATTCATGTATGCCTTTCAGTTATAAATCATCAGTGCAATTCTTTTTTCCAAGGGCACGGTGAACATAATGGTGGAGTCTACAACCTCAATGCTAAGAACTTGGGAAAGTGAAATCGAAACCCATGGAGGAATTGCAGAAATTAGAGTTAATGAGCATTTGAGTAACTTATCTGCAGATATAATCTCAAGAGCTTGTTTTTTAAGAGGAATTATCGTCAAGGAGAAGAAATATTCCTAAAACTTAGGGCTCTAAAAGACCTTTTGTGCAAGGAAATCATAACGGGGACAAGCTTAGGCTTAAGGCATGATAATCACATATAGACTAATTCATATTACATAACATTCTCTTTCTTGATTGAAATAGTGGCATCACTAGTAATAAAAGGTAGTAGTATTAATTATTCTGCACTTCTAAATGGAAGATCTCATGTTCGACTATCATAAAGATTGGCTTATTGTGTGGCTTACTCCCCATTCCTCAAATATTTTTGTTATAAGATAAAGAAAAAAAAGTTCTAGTACGCCGTATAAGAAATACTAATTCCTCTTCATTTGAAAAAAAATACTATTTTTGAAAAGTATAAACTTTTACAATGACTACCTCGTCCAGTGGAGAGGTGTCAATCACCATTTTGTTAGAAGACGTCCTAAAAGGGAAGTCTCAACATCTCCATCTATCACTCCCACACCAGCCATGACGACACCATCTCCTCCAGATATCAAGCATCCTAGCTAGGCAAATCAACCGTTGACTTTTACATAATCTCTAATTGTTAATTTGTATATATAGTTGTCGCTAATTACCTGTTAACATTTATTACTTTCCGTGTAAAGTCACTCCTCAACTAGTATATCATCTTGTAAAAATATGAATGAAAGTTATTTAGCCATACTCAAAACATTATATGGTATCAACGAGCCCTAAGCTCTAACGAGCAGTTTCTCAATTTTTTTTCCTGTGCACTCACAATGTCAGACGAGCACTCAACCAACTCCGGCTCCGTTGCCCACCCATCCATCTCTTTGCTTTCAGTTGACAACTCCAAATTGTTGATTACGATCAACGCCGCTGCCCAATTGCCTGTCAAACTCACGCCCATGAACTATCGCTCTTGGCATGCTCAATTTATTGCCCTCCTCATAGGGTATGATCTCCTGAGATATGTCGATGGAACATATCCCTGCCCAGAAAAATCGAATGCCTTGTAGTCAACATCGGTGTATAATCCTTGGCTATGCCAAGATTAGTTGCTGCTCCATGCCATCCTCGCATCCGTTTCCAAACAAGTTGTCTCTCTTATTACCTCTGCCCCAACCTCCAAGGCTGCCTGGGACAAACTCAAACAACTCTATGCAAATCGAGCTCGATCTCGTGTCATGGGTCTCAAAGAACGCATTACTCATGCGTTGTGACTCCAAGCCCGTTTCTGAATATCTCTAAGCCGTCAAAGCCATTGTCGATGAACTCGCTCTTATTGATGCTCCCATCAGTGGTGATAACCTCGTCATACACATCTTAAAAGGTGTTGGACCTGAGTTCAAATAACTTGAAGCTGCTGTTCGTGCCCGTGACAACCCTATTTCTTTTGAGGACCTCCATGATAAACTTATTGAGTGTGAAATTGCTCTTAAACGCGAAGACCATATTGGCTCCTCTAGTCCCATCATTGCCAACACTGCGTAACACTCTGCCACTTCCCGTTCTTTCCATCGTGGCTCCTGCAACAACGACAATTATCAACCCCGATCATCCTCTAGTCCACGCAACAATAATAACTTTCGAGATATTTCTGGTTTTAGTTCCTCAAGTCGGGGTTCTTCAAATGGTTCCACCTCTTGTCGCCCTAATCCTCCTGGCACAGGGTATCGTGGGAATTGTCAGTGGTGTGCTAAGTGGATATTTCGTATCAAACACCATCCTAATGGAAGCATTGAAAGATATAAAGCTCGCTTGATGGCCAAGGGCTTTCATCAACGCCCTGGCATTGATTTTTCGGACACCTTTAGCCAGTTGTGAAACCTAACATTATCAGGGTGGTCTTGCAACTTGCTTTGTCACATGGCTGGCCTATTCGTCAACTTGATGTCAATAATGCCTTTCTCCATGGCACCCTTTCTGAAGATGTGTATATGTCTCAACCCCCCGGCTTTGTCGACTCTAATTTTCCCTCTCATGTTTGCAAACTTCGTAAAGCCCTCTATGGTTTTAAGCAGGCTCCCCGTTCGTGGTACAAGGAATTGGGTTCGTTTTTGCTCTCTTATGGTTTTACTAATGCTATCAACATTATACGTCCTAGATTTAAATCTCATAAACGGCAACAACTAGCAAGATTTATTATAACTGCTCTTACTTGTATGGCCTTTGGATAACAACATCCATTTCATATGATGAAAATACTTAATTTCTTGCATTTTTTGTTCTCCACATTTGTCTTTATTAAATGATTCCAGACTTTAACTTTTTTGTTCCTTGGACCATGGTGATAGACTCTTGCCTACGAAAGATAATAGAGAGATATGGAGATTAGAGAAAGAAATTACTTCAATGATATTAAAGGTGGTAAAACAACGTGTTGAAGCTGCATATGAGAAAGATTTACTACAAATGATTCTTGAGGGAACCAAAAATTCTGTCGACAACAGTGCCCTATTACACAAGAATTTCATTGTTGATAACTGCAAGACTCTGTTCTTTGCTGGCCATGAGACTACTGCCAACATCAGGGGCTTTGACGTTACTAGCAGCACATTGAGATTGGCAAGCTCATGCTTGTGCTGAGGTGCTCGAAATATTCCGGGATAACCCTCTAAATGCAGATATGCTCTAAAGCATGAAAGTGGTATGCCATTATGCTTTATGTCAGTGTTAATTACAAAGATTTCACTGCAAGTTCAGATGGTAATTAAGACGATTTTCATAGCTCGAGTACTGCCAGATAAACATTGATGTCGTCAGACAAAACCCATGATGTTCAAGGATTTTAAGTAGAGAAGCCTAAGATAGAAGAAACATACCTGTCTAAGATTAAATGTTGATTACCAATTTACCACCTTCGCATTTTTCATTTGTTGCAGCTAAAAATGGTGAATGAGGTATTGTGTCTCTATTTGTTATGACCCTTTGCAGCAAGAGAGGCCTTTGAGACTATCACATTAAAAAACATTGTGATTCCGAAGGGTTGTGTCCTTCAAATACCAATAGCCTATCTACACCAGAACCCTGACATATGGGGGCCGGATGCACACAAGTTCAACCCATAAAGATTTTCCAATGGAATTCTCGAAGCTTGCCAGCCTCCGCAAGCCTACATGCCATTTGGAATGGGTGCTAATATATGTGCTGGCCAACACTTAGCTATGATAGAACTGAAGGTGATTCTTGCATTGAGTCTATCTAAGTTTTGCTTCTCCCTCTCACCCGCATATCAGCACTCCCCTGTGTATAACTTGGCCACTGCACCTGAACATGGTACTCTTCTCCATTTAAAAAGAGTGTGAATTCTTGATGTCTTTGAGAATGTGTCAAATTGGTTCTGTATTTTCAAATAGTGTGAATGTGCCATAGGCTCGAACATATATCATGCAGGGAAAATATGATGTTATCAACTTGTTAAATAATCTGTCATTGGAACAAATTCTGCAGTGAACAATTTGCTAAATTGCTTATGTATTTTTTATAATATAAGTTTTGTTTCCTATTGTCGTCCGCCGTGAGATTTGAGATCAAGACATTCTTCTTATCAATTTCATTCAATGAATAATTTCAATGTAAACTTTGGTATATATATACAGATACATTTCTGATAACCTTTCTATCCTTAGCTAACTTAACTAATTACAATCAAGTCCCTAACCAACACAACTGACTTGATACATTAGTAATAAACTATTTTATAACTGTGCAAGTATGAATTTGGCTCTTTACACTCCCTCGAGCTGAGCTTGGGTGCAGAAAATGTACCAAGAGGAAGCTTGGATTGCAAAGCTGAATATGTGCTTAGAAATGGATTTTGTGTGAATGTCAGCTATTTGATTTGATTGCAAACATAGAGAACCTTGACAAGATTGGCTAAGACCAACTCTTTCATGTAATGATAATCTATTTCTTCGTGCTTTGTCCTAGCAAGAAAAAACAGGGTTAGAAACAAGAGAGATGGCTAAGATATTATCACATCAGTGAGTCGGAACTTGAGATAAGGGAAAGCCAATGTCAAAGAACACTTTGAATAGTCCTGAGGAAGAAATAGGATGACGGGAATCCATGAAGTGTTGCAGCAATTAGGTCACGATCGAAGACTGAAGCTCCAGCAATAGTTAAAGAGTCAAATATCTCTTTGGTTTGCTGCAGATAATAAGAATTTGCAAGAGATCCATTCTGAATAGATTGAAGACGAGAACGAAGCTGGTGGATATGAACATCGAAAACTCCTCCAAATCGCTGTTCCAGCTTAAGCCATAGTTCTCGAGACGAAGAAACTCCAATCATATAAGGAACGATATCTTCCGAGAGTGTAGAATTTAACCAGATTAAGAGATTTTGATCTTTTTCATACCACAATTCGAACTCAGGATTGAGAGATTGATCAAGAAGTAGAGGTTTCAAACATGGTTGAAATCCGTCAATAATTCCGATGACTTTGTAGCGCCTGAAAATCGAAGCAACGCACGCCATGGAAGATAATTGGATCTCTTGAGCTTGATTAGAACCATGCTTTCAATATTCTGAATTGTGAGAGACGAGTAGTTGTTCATCGAGTTAGGGTTTGGAGCAGATTGATTTGGGAGAGAAGAAAACGAATCAGACGGAGATTCCAAGAAAATAGAGAATCAAGATTCAAAGATGCACACAATCGGTGAGAAATCAAGAATTCAGGTATGAATTCATGTAAGAATTTGATGAAAAATGAAGTGGAAGGGGATCGAGATGTCAACGAGTATAGGAAACTTAGCTTGTAAGGAAACCTCAGTTGTAAAAAAAAATATTTCAATTTCATTCGGTGAATAATTTCAATGTACACTTTGTTATATATACAGATACATTTCTGATGACCTTTCTATCCTTAGCTGTCATTCCCCAACCCGCGAATAAGGACTATTCACGAGCTAGGGTGTGAGCCATATCTTAGCTATAGAAATAAATTCTACAACCAAGATATGGTGGAAAATAAAATAAAATTATAATGATTACACATACATCACATAACAAAATCTTACATAAAATTTATCGAATACGCAGCAGAATAACGTTAGTGCACAAATTAGTTCACAACAAAAACTACCAATTAAATAATAATAAAATTGTAACAATTCTTTCAATGCATAAAATATATGCAAATGAGATCATGAATGTACTCACTCCCTTCTAATGCCGCTAACACATACCTAAGGCACCTAAGCATGCACGTCTCGTACCATGCTTATACCACTTGGCTTCGGATACCTTAGAATACGAGTTAACTCCCGTTCATCCCTTAAACCCAATTCTCAGAATTAAATTCTCAATTTCCACTTTATTTATATAGGAACTTCCCCCGACACACAATTGTATATTCAAGCCCTTCTCTCGACCCTGACATGTACAAGATTTAATTATTTTATAACCAACTGGTTGTATACTCAAGCCCTGGACCCGATGCTTGACATAAACAAGCTTCATTATTTTAGATTCAAGGCATTCTTCATCCCTTGAATATCCTCACAACTCAAACACAACTCAACTCTTTTTCTTACTTTACAAGAATGCTTATGTATATGTCATGTAACATGGATATCAATAATCACATGCCCTGCAAAACTAATCAAATTGTTAGTAGCCAAAATTGTATTATATTATCAATAATATAGTATTGATAACACACAACAATCTAATTGAGAAATATTAGGTGATATTGATGCATAACCCCTTTTGAGTTCCACAGAGCAATTATGTTGGGTAAGCTTTCATGCATTTTATTGGATTTGTCTCTCTTATTTTATAGCATTCTTAAGGGAAGTAAATGGAGATTTTTGATGGTTTGGTGGGAGTGCTTTTCAAGACAATAATCTCAAAATGTAAACGCATAAAAAACACAAGATTTAAGTGATTCACCGAATCGACTACATCCACTTGGGTTTGCTTTCATTGTAGCTCGGATCGTATGCCTTGTTCCTATGTCCTGAAGGGGGCGCAAAACAAAACATGAGTGAACCAAGTTTATATATATGTAATACTAAAACAGTTATTCTTCAACGTACTAAACCACAATTTTAGAAAACTCATATAGCATAATAAGTAATAGGTTTTCTGAAAACCTTAGCATGCCATAAAACCTTTATAAAGCATTTATCATATATAGTGTGCTTAGTAGTGGTATCATAATCGCCCGAAGGCCCAGTATCACCTGCCCGAAAGCATATATAAATGAATATTCACTAAGTAAGCACAGAAAACCATAAACATAGTCATTCCAAAATATATCTCATTGGAGCACAACAGCTCAAACATCATATCATAAATCATATTCATAAATATCTCAGTAATGTAAATTCGATAAAGCATGATATTTCATAAAGCGTAATTCGATAACTCTTAAACGTTTCTTAAAACGTAGTCATAAAATCATGATTTTCATGTATGCATTTCTAGTAATTAAATCATGCATTTTGGAAGGGGTCCACTCACAGATACTCTGTCGCCGAAGAGCCTGTTCAAACTAGGGAGGATAGAAATGCCACTAACAAACGCACCTAAGCGCATAAAGGGTCCAATTAATAAAACTCTACTAAAACGATTGAATTTGGGAAAACAGATGTCGTAATCGAATTTAAGACATCGAAAAACCTAAAAGGGGACCTCGGGTTCCCAAACACGCCTCCACGGGACGACAGCTTGGGAGGCCACGCATCGAGACAGTACCTCCAGGGAGGCGTGTGTGCTCTACTCGCTGGCCACTGCTACACCATGTGCAGCCCTACGCGCCCGCGAGTAGAGGCTACTCGCCTCCTTTGAATATATGGTAATTTCCCAAATTTTTCCTCCAACTTCAAGAGCCCATTCCGAGCTCGATACAACTCCAAATCGAGTGATTCAAAAGCCAAAATGTAGTTAGGAATGTGGAGAAGAGATTCCTACCAAGTGGGACCAAGTAGTGGATGGAGTTGGCCAGAAAAATGGCTAGAAGATGGCTAAAAGACCACGGTTTTGAAACTTCCAGATTTGCACAATGACTTTCTTTGAGCTTTTCCATGTTCCTACACCACCAAAACCACCTAAAAACTTACTAATCGTGAACCTAGACACGATCTACAATGACAAGGACCAATTTCGAGGTTACCTTCGTCGGAAATGGCGAGAATTCACCGAAGAAGTTCCTTGCACAATGCAGCTCGGGGAGGGGGTTTTCAAATGATTTTTCTCTTCTTTTTTGGTTCAACAACTCGCAGGAACTACAAGGAAAGGTGGTGGTGTAGTCATGGTTGTTATTTGTTGTTGTGTGCTTTGGTGCCCTCGGGGAGGGCTGGTTTGAGAGAAACCGATAGGTAGAGTAAAGAGATATGAGAGCTAGAGAGATATATTTTTTAGAAAATAATAAAGGGAAGAGAAGAGAGAGGGTCACGGGGAGGGGTAAGGGAACATGGGAACATGTGGGCCCTAGTGGCGCACAAAACAAGGTCACAAGAGACAAAACGTGAAATATCCGAAAAACGTTTGATGTTTCGTAACGTAAAATCTTTGTTATAGCTCCAAATTCGAATCCGTTCATGCCCACACATTCATGGCGATGAGTACAATAAGAATAAACTAAGAAAATTACTAATACGCGTCACGACGAGATGGTCAACGAAGGTCAACGTTCATGCCACAAGGGTAATTTGGTAATTTCAAACCTTTAATATTACAAACCATGCGTTTGTAGCGATGAGTACAATAAGAATAAACTAAGAAAAATAATAATAGGCGTCACGACGAGATGGTCAGCGAAGGTCAATGTTCATGCCACAAGGGCAATTTGGTAATTTCACACCTTTAATATTACAAAATATGTAAAATTAAGGACGGGGTATCACATAAAGAATCTCTACTAACTTGCTTGCCAAAAATACGATATTTTTTTGGATAAATTAGAATTAGATGCCTCGTTCTAGATTTTTCTAAATTAAACATCTGTTACTTTTCAACTTTTGATTAAAGTGCTTTTACTTTTAATTAAACTTTATATTCCAGGTATATTCTTAGTTTAAGTATTTTATAAATTCTTTTAAATCCATTTCTATGTAAAAAAATACACTCAATAATATTCATTAATTTATTGCTATTTTTATGGAATCTCATCCCTTCCTCAATTTAAGGATTCAATTATATCTACTGGGGTTCAAGATTAATTGGATGAAATATAGTTTTTCCAATTTCCAACTCAACATTTTATATAGATTATAAAAAAACAAGAGTTCGTTTATAATTAAAATTGAGATGTAGACTAGACTGCCTAGTTTCATGCAACTGAAAATAAATTTGAATTTTTTAATAACTACTTATAGTAGAAACATAAACTAAGAGTTTTCACATTTTTATTTTTATTTAAAATGAGTCCTTATTCCAATAATTAATTATTAAGAGTTGACAAAATATTTTTTAGTGCAATATTTAATGTGAAAAGTTATCTTTTTTTGGGTTACACAACTTACACATACCGTACCATAAGTTTTGTACGTACCAAAATAAGGATAATACTGTAGACATCGAAAATTCAGTGAAACAAATGTTCACCAATGCATTAAAGTTTTGATATGTCAAGGCATACATGGCATACGCCACGTGTCGTACAAATTGTACAAATGGCGTGTGACTCAAACAAAATAGGAAGAAATACCCTTGGAGGATCAAAACAAGTTTTTCTTCTCATTTTGGGAAATGACAAAGCAAGCACATTTTAAGTTTAAAATTCCATTAAGTGGGAAATTAGGCCATAAATTTACCACTTCAAAGTTTAAATGTTATTAAGTGGGAAAATTAGGTAATGGTGCTTGGGTGGGAAAATTTTGTGGTGGTAATTCATTCCCAAAAGCCTATAAATAGGCCTCTCCATCAAGGTATCAAATCACCAATTCACAAATACATTTCTCTACTCCCAAATTGGAAGAGAATTCCCCCAAAGCCTTGAAGCCTTGAAGCTCTAAAGCTCTCAAGCAAGTCCCGAAGGATCAAGAAAGCTTTCTTCGTTCTTCGCCAAATCCGCCTTCAAGATCAAGCCCTAAGGCCCTTGAAGAACTTCCACCAATTCAAGATCAAGCCCCGACGGCCCTTGAAGAAAGTGTTCATCGTTCACCGTTCTTCAAGATCAAGCCCAAAAGCCCTTGAAGATCCGTTCATCCGTTCATCCTAAGATCAAGCCCCAACGGCCATTTGGATCAACAACATCAACAAATCCGTTCATCCATCAACCTTCAAGATCAAGCCCAAAAGCCCTTGAGGAAATCCGCACAACTGTTCTTCAAGATCAAGCCCAAAAGCCCCTTGAAGTCCCGTTCATCAACCTTCAAGATCAAGCCCAAAAGCCCTTGAAGAAACTTCCAACCGTTCATCCAAGATCAAGCCTCGACGACCCTTGGATCAATCACACATCCACAAATCAACACCTTACGGAGATCGAATCAGAGGATAAGGTTAAGAGAGATTGCAAACCCAAAATTAAATACAAATATTTGTTTGTACACGTGTCCCTGTCGCGTTTCGTTTCAGGAAATTTTCGTGCTCACAAATTTGGCACGCCCAGTGGGACTATCTCTACCTCTCATCTCTTTCTTCGTTCAAGGAAATCAATTCACTCCAAAAAATCAATGGCATCAAAGGAGGGCCAAGCTGTTCTTACAACCATCGGAGCTACCTCCATTGAAGAACAACTAGCTCAAATGAGTGAAGCAATTGCAAGGCTCACAAAGATCGCAGAGGGGCAAAACTTGCAAGTCACCGCACTCATCAACCGCCTAGGGGCACAACACGACGTGAAATCAAAACCAAGCTCCCTTCCAACCAAGAGGACCGAAGAAGGTTTTGATCCAAACGCCCACAAGCTCATGTCAAAGGCTGGGTACGACTTCGCTTCCTCTTCAAATCTTGGAAAGAAGGTTGCAAACATTGTCAACGACAAAGACCGTGACCTCACCGAAACTCAAAAGAAGTTGAAGGAGCATGGTTATGGAGTTGACAACAACAGAGCTGGACTTGGCTTCACACCAAATGCACCTGTGAAGATTTCAAGTAAGGCGAAAGACGCTAACACTCAACACATCAGTGTAAGCGTTGAACAAGATCAAGAGGAGCCTAAACCCGCCCTTCGAACTTCAGTCTTAGATAGATTGAACCGTTCAAAACCCAGAATTTCGGCACTTGATCGCATTGGTAGTCAAGACCAAACTTCCGTCTTCAAGAGGCTTAGCACGCCAACATCCCAAAGCTCTGTTTTCAAAAGGTTGTCAAAACCAAAAGGACAAAACAACACGACTAGCTCTCCTCCGCGACGGTCGGCTTTGAACAGACTTGAAGAAACCAAGAAGCCTTCTAGAAAGAGGAAGACAACGCCAAAGGAAGGAAAACTCAACAGTCTAGCAGAAAAAGATGATGTTCGAAGCTTGATTCCTTCAAGAATGAAACGCCAAGCAACTTTGGAGGTTGACACAAAAGAACCACTAAAGGTAAGGAGGCGCACCATCGTCCACACGGGCCAATCTTTATACCAACAAGCCCAAGAGGACGACACTGTAAAGGAGGTCCAAGACGTCTTCCCCATCACCATCCAAGAAGACAAAGAAGATGAAATCCCTGAGGAAAACGTCACTTTTGGCTCTTTCGACTCAAAGTCTTCACCTCGACCGTTGGGGGCATACTCCAAGTCAAGTAAAGTCGAAGAATGGACTCATGTCACTCCGGAGAAACTACACGAGAAGCATACGTTTTCTCCACAAGTGTACCAATCGGAAAGGGGGCAAAGTAGCTTTCGCCAACCTCCAAAGCAATGTGAAAGTGTTGAAGATGAGGAAATTTCGACACAAAGATCGTCCATACGCGATTTGTTCTTCCTCGAACACTTATTCAAATACTCGGTCAAGGCTCCTTGCTATGAAGATTGTGAGGAACGCTTTTCCAAGATTGCTTCAAAGAAATTGGACAAGCAGCAACCATCTCATCTGTCGGAAAGGGGGCAAAGCAGCTCTTGTCAACCTCCAGAGCAAGGTGAAAGTGTTGGAGATAATGAAACTTCGACACAAAGATCATCCGTCCCCATCACAATGTGCGACCTCTTCCTCGAAGACTTCTTCAATTACTCGGCCAAGGCTCCTTGCTATGAAGATTACGAGGAACGCCTTTCCCAGATCGCTTGACAAACCCACGGCCACCAAGAATGCTCCTCGTTCGCACAAGCCTAAAAGGAAACACCAAAGCTCCTCGTTCGCAAGAGCCTAAAAGGCGGCACCAATGCTCCTTGCCTGCACGAGCTGAAACTGCACACGGCATCAACGCTCATTGCCTGCACGAGCTGAAACTGCATACGGCATCAATGCTCCTTGCCTACACGAGTTGAAACTGCATCATGGCACCAAATGCTCCTCGTTCGCACGAGCCTAAAAGGCGACACCAACGCTCCTTGCCTGCACGAGCCTAAACTGCACACGGCACCAACACCAATGCTCCTCGTTCGCACGAGCATAAAAGGCGACAACCAAAGCTCCTCGTCCGCAAGAGCGTAAAAGGCGACAACAACAGCTCCTGACCCGTAAGAGCATAAACTGCGTACGGCACAACAAAAAAAAAGGTATTTTGAACTATGTTATGACTTGATCTTTTCTTTGGAAGGGTACGTAGGCAGCTCAAACATTCAACTTTGAGTTCAGTCACATCAAAATAAAGAATAAAAAAAAAAGAGAAAAAAATGTACACTAAATGAAACAAAGCTCGTTTATTGATTTCTCTTATAAATTACAGAAATTTATATTAAAAAAAGAAAAGAAAAGAAAAGAAAAGGGAGCCTTCACAAAGGTTGATCAGGTGGCGCCTCATCACTCGGTGGAACCCCAGGAAGAAGAGGCGCTGGAAGTTGATTGTTTGGAGCCTCAACACTCGGTGAAACTCCAGAGGACGAAGGCAATAGGTGCCTTTGAAGTAAAGCCATAAACATCCGATGGTCACTTTGAATCCGACCTTCTGATTCCTGCAGCTGGTCAAGCTTTCTCTTCATGCTCGTCGAGTAACCATTGACAAGCATGTGCAACTCCCTGTTCTCGTGCCGGAGCCCTCTAGTCTCCAGCTTAAGGCTCGCAACCTCAGCCATCAAGGATTCGACCTGGCGAGTTCGAGCAAGAAGGCGTTGGCCCATATTCGATACGGAGCCCGCGCACTGAATACTGAAAGCCAAAGAGTCTTGAATAGCCAGCTCATCAGGCCGCTTGGAGATGATCCTGTTGTCTTTAGGGGTGAGAAGATTCCTAGCTACCACCGTAGCGGTGATGTCGTTCTTCATCACAGAGTCCCCAATTGTAAGAGGACCGGTGGGGGACAGGAAAGATGGGTGCCATATATTGTCTGGAGAAGACATATCGACATCTTCTCCAACATTCAAGTCAAGACGACGATCAGATGGGCAAGCCATTTGCGAAAATGATGAAGGAATGAGAGGTCGGGTAAATCGAATTCTCAGAAAATACAAAAGAGGCGAATTCTTTGCAGGCAACAACTCTCTTAGCATGCTTTTGGCGCATAATCAACGCCTCTATAAAAAAAAAAGGGAAGAAGTGACGGGGCCGCCTGTTCGGAAATCGAAGAGGCAACGAGGCCACCGGTTCAAAGATCGAAGAGGGGTCGCTCCACGGATTTCAAAAGATCAGCTTTTCCAGGTTTGTCGGCACCTTTCACACGCAATTTCAGCTTTGCGTAAATCACGGGCAACTTTGTCAAAGATTTCTGACAAAGTTAAAAAACCCGTGAATCTTACTGTTTCGATTACCCAACGGTTGCCGACAAGAGTAAAGGAATAGTGCCACTACTTGCGGTATGGAAATTCCTATATATGTCGACCTTCGTCCTCCATAGCAAGGCAGACCTGCAAAAATGCCCAAACCCTTCTTCACCTCCGAGAGTAACACTCCCAGCAAAACCTCTCGAAATACTCAGTCTTCTTCCTCCCCAAGAAGGCCTCTGCAAACAAGTCACACCAGAGCAAAAGTATCTCATATCATCAGGGTTGAAAGCGAAAGTATCTCATATCATGCTTTCTCCCTATCCTTTTCTTTGTCCTCCCTCTTCACTACAGGACAATAAGAAGGAGAGCAATCGGGCGGCACTTGGTACCAAGCTTCTAATCAGGAACAGACTGCTCCATTCCTTCCCTGATTGCTTACCTAGTCTTGCTCTCGAGTACTCATCTGCCTAGAGAACAGACAAGATGAGCGACAATGAAGCATCAACCTTGAAGATTCATCTCCTGACCCTCTTCAATATGAATTGGGGAGATTGAACAAAGAAACAGGCCATAATCTCCACCTCGTGTCTGCTTGCCAGATGTTCAAATCCTGAAACCGCTCGTGGGCCCATTTCCATTCATCAAGATCAAGCCTCAACGGCCCTTGAAGAAATCACAAGTCCGATTCAAGATCAAGTGTCCACCACCCTTGAATCGAGCTCAGCTCCAGGTAAAATGAGTAAATTTAAAACATTTGAAGCCACTCTAGCAGAAGAAACTTCCCAGCCCAGTTCAAGATTAAACCTGTGGAAAGCTACTTCTTCAAAAGCAAACGTATCTCATATCATCAGGGACGAGAGCAAGAGTATCTCATATCATGCAATCTCCCTGTCCTTTCCTTTGTCCTTGTTCTTACCTGCAAGACAAGGATAAAGAAAAGCAATATGTTAGAACTTCCACTCAAACTTCTGCATGATGAGCCGCTGAGAAGTGATGTTCTGAATGACCATTCAAATGCAAGGTTTGCATTCAACTCCTGCATCAGGGGGCAAATACTGCAAGAAAAGATGTCAAACCTGCATAGGGAGAATACCACATCTGCCTGAAGATCAGATGAGGCAAGTGAAATTAATACATCGAAGCATGTGGAGACAAGCGCAACCAATATATATGCTGGTTCATCCGCTACTTCTTCAAAAGCAAACGTATCTCATATCAGCAGGGTCAAAAGCAAAGGTATCTCATATCATGCTTTTCCCTTTTCTTTCCTTCACCCTTGCTCTTACCTGCAAGACAGGGAGAAAGAAAGCAATCAGTCAGAACCTGAAATCAAACGTCCAATCTGGGGCTGATTGATCGAAACCTTTTGCCTGGTTGCTTACCTGGCCTTGCTCTCAAGTGCTCAAGTGCTCTGAAAGACCATTTAAAGGCAAAAGGTTGCACACCACTTCTTCCAGGCAAAAGAAACAAGCATAGAAGAATGCAACATGGTGAGCTGAAACAGATCATTATAGCATGACACCTTTGCCTGTAGAACCGCATGATCCATACGGAGGAAACCAGATAATCCTCCAACCCAGTTCAAGAATAAGTCTGTGGAAAGTTAAAAATTGGAGGAAACCAGAAAATCTTCCAGCCGAATTCAAGAACAAGCCTCAACGGCACTTGAAGAAACTTGCAGCACAAAATTCAAGATTCAAGCCTCTATGGCCCTTGAAGAAATTTGCAGTCCATTTCAAGATCAAGCCTCAACGGCCCTTGAAGAAATTTCAAACAAAATTCAAGAACAAGCCTCAAAGACACTTGAAGAAAACTCCAGCCCGATTCAAGATCAAGCCTCGACGGCCCTTGAATCGACATCTACATTGAGGTACTTCAAAACACATCTTCTACACTTGACAAGCACATGTATACGATGCGCCTTTAAGTGGGGGCATTTGTAGACGAAATTTCGGTGAACAAATGTTCACCAATGCATTAAAGTTTTGATATGTCAAGGCATACATGGCATACGCCACGTGTCGTACAAATTGTACACATGGCGTGTGACTCAAACAAAATAGGAAGAAATACCCTTGGAGGATCAAAACAAGTTTTTCTTCTCATTTTGGGAAATGACAAAGCAAGCACATTTTAAGTTTAAAATTCCATTAAGTGGGAAATTAGGCCATAAATTTACCACTTCAAAGTTTAAAATGTTATTAAGTGGGAAAATTAGGTAATGGTGCTTGGGTGGGAAAATTTTGTGGTGGTAATTCATTCCCAAAAGCCTATAAATAGGCCTCTCCATCAAGGTATCAAATCACCAATTCACAAATACATTTCTCTACTCCCAAATTGGAAGAGAATTCCCCCAAAGCCTTGAAGCCTTGAAGCTCTAAAGCTCTCAAGCAAGTCCTGAAGGATCAAGAAAGCTTTCTTCGTTCTTCGCCAAATCCGCCTTCAAGATCAAGCCCTAAGGCCCTTGCAGAACTTCCACCAATTCAAGATCAAGCCCCGACGGCCCTTGAAGAAAGTGTTCATCGTTCACCGTTCTTCAAGATCAAGCCCAAAAGCCCTTGAAGATCCGTTCATCCGTTCATCCTAAGATCAAGCCCCAACGGCCCTTTGGATCAACAACATCAACAAATCCGTTCATCCATCAACCTTCAAGATCAAGCCCAAAAGCCCTTGAGGAAATCCGCACAACTGTTCTTCAAGATCAAGCCCAAAAGCCCCTTGAAGTCCCGTTCATCAACCTTCAAGATCAAGCCCAAACGCCCTTGAAGAAACTTCCAACCGTTCATCCAAGATCAAGCCTCGACGGCCCTTGGATCAATCACACATCCACAAATCAACACCTTACGGAGATCGAATCAAAGAATAAGGTTAAGAGAGATTGCAAACCCAAAATTAAATACAAATATTTGTTTGTACACGTGTCCCTGTAGCGTTTCGTTTCAGGAAATTTTCGTGTTCACAAATACTACGTACTAATAACTTGGTAAGTACTAAATAAAGAATTGCATAACGTACCACAAGCAATATTTTATAACGTACCAAAATACTAATACGTACCCAGATTAAATTTATATAACGTACCAATAACGTACCAATTTGGTACGTTATATTTAATATATCTGTTTGGTACGTTATATTTAATATATGTGCATGTTATATTTCATAATTGTATGTTAATAGGATGTTTATGTGTTTTTAGAATTTAAAACAAAAAATTATTTGAATAAGAAAAATTCATTTTGAACGAATTATGATAAGATAAGATAGGATGTTTGTGGTGATTTTATGATATTTGTGATATTATTTTCTGAACTAGTTGGTTAATTAAATACAATAAAAATCATAATTTTTAATTAAAAATTAGTAGAAAAATGTTTGATCAAAAGTTTAAAAGTTATAGATGTTTGATTAAAAAAATTTAAATTTGAGGCATCTAAATCAAAATGCCCCTATTTTTTTTTTGTACTCATAGCGTATCAATAAAATCATTGCATAAAAATAATTACTTATACACACACACACATATATATATATATATATATATATATATATTGTCACTTTTTTTAAATACGGAGTATTATATTAACTAACTTCACTAATTACAAACAATTCCCTAACCAACACAATAACTTGATACATTTGTAACTATTTTATAATTGTGCAAGTATTATTTGGCCCTTTGAACCAAAGGTGCATGCTTGTATTGTACCCGTTCTTGTGAAACCATACCGTGAACCCTTTTGCAAAACAATCTCAGAACTAGGTTCACTCACTATAGCGACGCACTTCCCTGGATGCAAGGCCCCACAATCGGAAAAGGATGCTCGCCTGATCCTTTTCTTGATGATCTTAGAGATCCCATGATCATGACCGTTCATCGTTCATCGTTCATCGTGCGGTCAGAAATCATATCAAAATTTAAAATTTAAAATTAAATATAAATAGTACCTAACGAAAACTGACCACTACGATGTACGATGAACGGTCACAATCACGGGATCCCTGGGATTTCCAGGAAAAGGATATCCTTTTCCCCCGCAATAAGCCTCACGGGCCGCCATGTGCCTCCACTCACTGCAGTAACTGTGATTGTTCGACGATCAAAATTCTGATTTTCGAAAGTGCAGTTAGCTGGAATAGACACGTGTTGACATTTTTTACACATGACTAGATACTCGTCTGAAAACGGCATAGAAGCTTCAGGTGGCCTAATGCTTTACGGATTGATTTGCCACCTACAATGAGATACGATGATTTGGGTCTTTCGGACATTTTTCCCCTTGGGTGATGAGTTACGTTTTGGTGGTGGCAGCGTCCGTTGTCGCCGGAACTGGCCAGAAACGGTTGAGAACCGTGTACTTATGCTCTATCTACCTAGCTCAAAATTAGATTGAAAAGATCAATTGAAATTTTAAATTACAAAAGTTCCATCAACTCCATTCGAAAAAAAAAATGACGAAATTCTATTAAAACTAAAAATCAAAATACTATAAATGAAAAGTAAATCTTGGGATGGTTAATGTTGGACACGTACGTACGTATAGATAGCACTCTATAAACTAATACCACCCCTAATGAGCCCAAAACTACTTTTGCGCCTTACAATTTGAGCGGGAATCCTGAAGAGTTTCATGAGAAAAGTGACCTACTCTTGTTACGCTCCAATCGAGCAAGCCTCTGTTGCAACGAAAAACATAAACCATATAAGCAAACAAGCAGCGTACCAAATTACCAATGCAAACAGAAGATGCCTTCTATCTTCAGACTTTGGTGGGTACGTGGGCAAACAATGGAAAATGACATGCCAACGAAATTTTTTGCGATCGATTCATGCAACACATGGGTCATCATGTTCAAGTAAGATTAAGTTGCATAGATTCTTGAAAACATATAATTATCCAATTATATTTATTTCTTTACCGGAAGGACCTCATAGGCAATGATGGATATCCAATCTTTCATCAGGATGAGCAGTAAACGAATCAAGCCTACAGAGCAATCAAGTATCTAAAAGCAATAATACCTCGTGTTTCTTGCATTCTTTGTAAATATCAAAATGCTTTTGACATTTGCTCTTGTCCGAGTTATATTCTTCTAGACCTGCAAAGTTTACAAAAGGAATCAACACTTAGCCAAAAATACAATTGATCTGCATTTTGAGTTTGTAAAATAAGAAACATAACTCATGAAAGAATATGATTATCAAACTAGTTCCACGTTCCAACCCTCACTAGTATCTTTCCAACCCGTGTTGTGTCCCTATGTGCACGTCTGTGTGCAGCCACCGCTAAAAGCTCAGATGTATAGTTCTATTATATCAAAGTATACCCTTCAGCATTACCACAGGATAAAGGAGCTAGACGTTGCATACTCATAATTTAAGACCACACTCAAGTAAAATACAAGAAAAACAAAAACTAACCAAGAAAAAGAAATCCACTATAGGGAAGTCGAATACGTCAGTCTCATAGAAGAGAGGATGGAAAACTTAGAGATGATAAAATGTAATTGGCATGAGTATGTGGGCAGTTGGGGACGATTAAGGAAGAAACCTATCTTAATCCAAAAGTAGTTAAATGCCGTGCGGATGACAAATACTGTGGAAAATTTGTAATCAAGTTGGTCTTAAAAATGTGTGGCTAAAAGACTGGTACTGGTACACGCAACATGTGGTTGAGAATGAGGCATCATTCCAGTTGGTGTGATCAGCCAAATTTAACAATAGCTCTTAGGTAGCAACATTACGAATAACCTTAAACAGAGGCCAGAATACCAGAGTGGAAGGGATGCAGTTATAAGAGCTTACCGGAAAACAGCATCCCTTAATTATATCATGTCTTCTCTTATCATCTAGCCTAGTCTTCATTCCTAAATTCTCTGATCTAAACATCAATCAAGTTCGATGGAGTGTTCACATAATACGCTGGCAAAACTTTATGGTTCCCCTTAACAACCCAATCAGGCCACCAAATATCAGAATTTTTTTCCACTTTGGCAATTGTCCAAACCTAATGATTCACTACTAGACTTGTCAAGCAACGCAGTTCTTAAAAATACCTATGAAAACTAGGTTAAGCTTTATAGAACATAATTAATGGTTTCTTTTCTAGAGATAGACATATTGTGGATAATTCTTCTAAACTAATCATGGGTATTTCTGTGCTCTCAAATTGACAAAATATTCATAATTCTAACACCTTTATCCAATTTTCCACTAACAGAAATTTAACTGTCTTACCAAAACTGAAATTAACAAGGCTACTCAATGAATGAGGAGGAGTTCCTCCTCAATTCACTACGTGACTGATTTACGGAATTTCATGCTTATGATCAGAACCATTCATGTTATAAAGACTTTGTAAAGATAATCTCTACAAAAAATCAACTAAAATATGCAGAGATGATATATTATATGAACAGTTCCGATCGATGTTCTGTGAATCGACCACAGCATATCCTGAGGAGGAAATCTTCCTCGAGCCAAACCTCTCTCACCAAAAATAACCTTTCAATTTCCACCAGATTACTGCTACCCCAAAAAAGAAAAGACAAAAACTTTTGAAAGAAACTCTGCAAACTTCACAAACCCTAACTCGCAAATTCGATACCATACACAAATTTGAGCCCCAAAACTCAAAATTAAGCTTTAATTAACACCCCCAAATCCAATCCAAATTAATTTTTCTTTGGAGGTTGGAGCTTAAAAACAAATTTGTCTGATAAAGATCGGGGGTAATAAAAAAAAGTTAACAAAAAGGTTAAATTTGAAAGGAAATTGTTATGCTTCGAAGTAAAACGGAAGAAAACAGTGAAAGCGTTGGAAGTAGCATACACTTTAAAGAGGCAGTGTACTGAGGATAACATTGAGAATCGGAGATTCTAGCAGCGCTTGGATACGGCGGTGTTGACGCTCCCGATGCCATGGCTGTTTCTACTCTGTCTCGGTCTCCCTCAATTAAGTTCATCTACAATTTACCGACTTTAAAATCTTCTCCACACCAAAAGACAATAAAGTTTCAAAAAGTTAAATTTATAAGAGAAATTTTATTTGAATCCATGTAACCCCTCTCTACACCCAACTTACTACCTACACCCATATTAATTTTTATTAAAGAATTTATATCTCTTTAAACCCAGAATTATTACTTAAACTATCCTCCCAAACCCAGTTCAAAATGTAAAATGATCTTTACATCCATTTATTGCATTTCCCATGGCTGCAAATGCAACCTCCTTCATGTTTCCATGGTCGCCATCCCCGACACCTACACATACGCATACACATGGTCTCTCTGTCTCTCTCTCTCATCGCCAACACCAAGTAGTTACAGTATTTGTGCATCAAATTCAAGCTGTTAAGTGTTTGACGCTTCAGAGATGTTCAGTCTACAGACGGAGTTTTTAAGAAATGGGTTGTGTAATGGCGTGAAGAATGAGCAAGCAAGATCGAGACGGCGGCCAAGAGGTCCAACAGTACCAATGGTTGTTGGAAGCAGTAATGATGAAGCTCAGGTGGGTGTTTCAGTTGGGGGGGGGGGGGGGGGGAGGTGGAGCGGCTTTATCTCGGAATGGACTTGGGTACCTCTGGAGCAAGGTTTGAGCTGATCGACATGCAAGGTACTATTCATGCTGAATGAAAGAAAGGGTACCCTTTGTTTTTTTTTTGCTTTGAAAAGTTCCACAAACACCAACTTTTCAATTATGTGTTATACGATGCTTGAAGAAATCTCACCTCAGCAGCCTCAAAGTGCACTGAAAGCTTGCAATTGGAAACTAACATTTTTCTTTCACCTTGTCTGGTTGCAACTCCTTATCAACAGCTAATGTTGCATAGACGATAGAAGCACTTTCCTCGGACTGAAAAAAAACTTGTTTTTCTCTATAAAAGTTATAGAGTTTTAGCCGAAATGAACATAAAATAAACAACGCGTCATGGTGGAGTTTAATTATAGTGTGTGGGTTTATTGATAAATTTTAGTTTTATTATTAATCTCATCTTGTATTTGATGGTAATTATGAAATGGGCTAAAATCGATAATTAACATCTAAAATTTAAGTTGGGGGTAGAAAGAGGTTACATGGGTTTAAATAAAATTTCTCAATTTATTATTACGTGTCAATCAATAATTAGGTTCATAGAGGAATCATATTTATTTTGGGTCCAGAAGATTTGATCTAAAATTCGAATGAGGATCCTCTTCGGATTTACTTTGTAAGGATCCTAGGGATCAATTAATCTTAGTCGTTCATCGTACGTCATGCGGCCAGCTTTCTTTAGGTATTATTTGAGTTCAGTTTTAAATAAAAAATAAAAAATTATTTATGATTGCAAGATGACTGATGAACAGAAATAATGAACTGATTAAGCAGTGTGAAAGTTTAGATAATTGAATATGCATCATCATTAATGACTTATGATGAGTCAATATTATATTATATATTTTACCCTATTCTTAGTATAATTTGGTGGTCATTTTGGTAGAATTTTGATACTTTGCTTTATATTTCCAATATAGGATATTCAACTTCCTCTGGAGCAAAACATGACCAAACGGACGAATTTTGGAGTGATTCAAATTGGAAGACGTTCGTGTGTCTGTTGGCTTGTTTGTGTAAAACTTTGGAATTTTTCTAATAGGCGGTTATTTTCTGACGATTTATTGAAGAAGCAGTGCGCGTTACTGAAAAGTGACGTTTCTGGGCTTAAACTGCATTTTTGGAGCCCAAGATGACCTCAGATGGGTTCGTGACCTTCTGGAGAAGTGTTTAGAATAGTCCAAGCTTTAAATTCAGCTATTTTGGGCCAGTTTTGGAGCTGAATTGGGTCCAAAACGTGGCTGTGCAGAATTTTGGGCGAATTTCCCAAGTCAATTAGAATTATGTTTCCTATTTTATTTCAATTTATTATGTTTCCTAATTTTATTCTAAGACCTTTAGGGTTTATTTTGTACTAGTATAAATAAGTTTTTTAGCCATTAGGTTAAAAAAGAGGGGAGAACGTATGCAACTTTTGGAGGAGTTTTTGTGCAAAGCTTAGAGATTTTCAGACTTTTTTCTACAAGGTGTTTTCATTCTTTTTCTAGTTTAATATAAGTATGTTGATTTTAATTATGAATATGCGTAGCTAATTTTCTTTTGCTAGGGTGAGGCCATTGTGGATGCAAATTTCCGCCTCCTTCTTCTTGGACAAAATTGCACCTACAAAACAATTAACACCTTAGGGTCAAGGCCAAGAGCCTCACGCGCCCATGATGAATGGGGGGCTTTGGACGAAGAACCTCCGATGCCAAAGTTAGAATTTAGAGAGAAGAGTGTTTAGAGAGCTTTTGGAGTTTTGCAAGAGTGTGGACCTGAAAGTTTTGTGAAAATGGGAGCCTATTTATAGGGTTTGGCCAGTCCACTTTTTAGAGAAAGTGACCGGCCATTAAGTGGGTTTTGTGGTTAAATTTTAGGTTTAATTAGCCAATTTATTATGATTAATTGGCTAATTAAACATAAAGGGAATAAATGGGTGGTTATAGAACCAATTAGCTAGCTTAATTGGGGTAGTAAAGTGGGAAAACATAGGAAAGGTAGAAAGCTAAGGGGATGGCCGGTTTTGACTAGTTTTTGGGGTTAATTTTGGGAGTTATGTGATTAATTGACTAATCAATTTAGCAAAATAGAATTATTACCAAATTAATTAGCCAATTAATCTCCATTTAAATGGAATAATTTGTAGGTTATGAAGTAATTACATAAGATGAGGATGGATGATATAATTTTGAATTTGTTACCTACTTTGGGCACTTTTGACTTGGTTGAGGGATGATTGCCCGCTGCTCGCGTGTAGGAATCCCAGTATGCCTCAAGGGTATTTTTGTCCTCTTTTACCCAAAAATCCACGTGTCGCCTTGTGATTATTTTTGGCTCCATAGCCATGATCCCTAGCAAGAATATGTAGTCTCTTTCTAATTTTCTTATGAATTTATGCATGCAAGTTTTGGATTGTTAATCACCGTGCTTTAAACTATCTAATTATCTTAGTGATTCGCGACCATTAGGATATTTAGAAAAGTAATTGGATGCAATTTTGGCGGAGGGCTGTCCCTAAAATTGGCTAAGGCTTCTTGTGGTTAACATGTGTAACTACTTAGGATGGACGACACGTCTTAGGAGTTATATGGTTTTTCAAAAGGTTTTCACAAAACTTAATGAGTCTTGCATGTTTATATTCGATCTGGACGCCACAGACTGGTTGCATGTTAGATAAACGTTCTATGTTGGGGTTCCAAGTAGGGCATACTTTAGGAAAACCAAACCTTCAAATATGAATGTGTAAGTCATAAGGATTTAGGAGAGCTACATAGGATTGTTAGAGTGACGGCGGAACCCTAGTATTCTCTTATTTGATTTCTAAAAATTGCTTCCCTTTGCTTTCTTTAAAAATTGCAGATTTTAATTAGCCTTTTTAATTAATTTCGTTTTTCTTAATTTAGGTAATTAAATCACCCTTTTCCAATCTTTGTTTCTAAATAATTGACTAAGATTTTGGTTTAGCATTAATTGTTTTAAATAATCCTAGCAGAAAACGACCTTGCTTGAGCCGTTTATACTACAACAACCTTATTCTCTTGCAAGTATTTTGTGTATTTTTATCCCTACTTTTGTAGTTGGTAAAAATCCTATCAGCTTATCTTGCACATCTTTTATTTCCAATCCATCTTGATCCCAAACTCTTTCATCCTTCATACTTTTTGTCCATATTTTCATGATGTATTGGCTAGGCAAATCTACAATATAATACTTCTGAGAAAAAATATAAATATGTATGCACAGAATTCCTTCGAATTTAAATTTTCGACAGGTTCACTTTGCAAAACTAGAAACTTTATCATGAACAATATGTCGCAATTTTGAGCTTTCTACATCAACACGTATAACAACTTAAACACATTCCTTTTCGTCCTCCCTTATAGCATCACACTTCAAATAAGCAGTACTTTGAATCACTTCATCATGAAACTTTAAAAATATTGTTTTTGTATATAAACCACACATCTGCTTTTCAAATGAAAATAATGTCTTCAACTTTGGTACTTCATTAACATCCACATGATTAGAAACCAACTTTTTGTGTCTTTGGTGTCTAAGTGCCTTTTTCATATCGTGTTACAGAATCCCACGAAGAGTTGCGTTTTGAAACATATTTCTTGAAGAGTGTCCACTAACTATTTGACTACTCGACATTCCTGCAAAAAATATATGCATGCAAAATGTAGGGACCCATTGCTTACGAAGTTTGTATATTGGTAGCAACCATTCATGATTCTCTAATGCACTATGTTGCAATAATGCATGTAATGACCCGTCTCAGATTTTACGAAACATGGAATGTCGAGGGCAGTTTTGTAATTTCATATTTGGGAGATATTTTTATGTGTTTGTCTTATGGCTTGTTTGGTGTGCCAGTGGGGCCTACCCTTACTTTTTGATCTCCCGGCCCACTCCTTCTTTTTCTCTCTCTTTTCTCTCGTTCCTTCCTCCCGTTAACTTCATCTCTCTCTCTCTTCTTTTCTCTCCCTGCCACCTCTGCATTATCCCCTCCTCTTCGAGGCACTAACCTACACGAACAAACAAACAACGCCGACGAACCACCATCACCACCATCTGAACGTCATCATCTCGGACCCAAACCAAGGCTTTGGGATGCTGACAATGGCAGTGGCCATTGTTTATCCTTTTCCTGACGG
Organism: Cotoneaster glaucophyllus; assembly: GCA_036320875.1. Lineage (NCBI taxonomy): Eukaryota > Viridiplantae > Streptophyta > Magnoliopsida > Rosales > Rosaceae > Cotoneaster > Cotoneaster glaucophyllus. The sequence continues at coordinate 22,270,228 of CM070063.1, forward strand.
ACCCCGAGGAGTTCTCGATGTCGCCAACGTAGGTAAGTCCCTAGAACCCTGGTTGTGTTTTAGGGTTAAATTGAGGTAGGCTAAGTTATTTTCACATGTTGGACATAGAAATAGCTCAGGGGTAATGAACCCAATTTTTGACGAGGGATGTCGTGACTTGCAAGCCGTTTTTCAGCCAACTCTGGCCACAACACAACTCCAAATTGGTGTAAACCTCTTCTTCTCATTCCAAGCTTCATTTCTATAACTAGAACGTCGAAAATGGTGAAGAAATGAGCTCAAACAGAGCTCTAGAACCTCTGCCCAGTTTCTGGCCGATTCATGGCCTGAAACCGGGTCGACTCGACCCGCAACCCAAAACCTGATCCAAAACCCAGATTCGACCCAGATTCAACCCGATCTAGACCTGATGGAATATTTCGTTAGGGAATATTCTTCGAAATATTCTCTGGAATATTCCTGTTCATTTTTCGTTGACTTTTACGAAATTTTGCCCAAGACCTTTCTTAGGGTATTTCAACAACCTGATTCCAAATCCGACGTCCGTTTTCCCAAATTCAATCATTTTAGTAGGGTTTTACTAATTGGTCCATTTATGTGCGTAGATATGTTTGCTAGTGACAATCCTATCATCTCTAGTTTGAGTAGCTCTTCGATGATGGAGTATCTGTGAGTGGATCCCTTCCAAAATTTATGTTTTAATTACTAGAAATGCATACATGAAAATCATGATTTATGACTACGTTTTATGAAATGTTTATAGAGTTATCGGATTTATGCTTTATCGAATTTAAGTCCTTTGAAATATTTATGAATATTTATACTTATGAAGATAGTTTATGATGATGTTTGAGCTAGAACACTCCTATGGATTTATGATATGATGTTTAAGCTATTGAGCTCTGATGAGATATATTTTGGAAAGATTATGTTTATGATTTTTTGTGCTTACTTAGTGGATATTCATTTATATATGCCTTCGGGAGGGCAATCCAGTGCCTAAGGGCGGAATATTTATATATGCCTTTGAGCGGGTGCTGTAGGGCCTTCGAGCCAAAGATTTATATATGCCTTTGGGAGGGTGATGTAGGTCCTTCTGGCAGAAGATTTTTATATGCCTTCGGGCGGGCCATGTAGGGCCTTCGGGTGATTGTGATACCACTACTAAGCACACTTTATACGATATATGTTTATTTTGAAGGTTTTATGGCATGCTAGGGTTTTCGGAAAACCTATTACTTATTAGCTATATGAGTTTTTCTAAAATTGGGGGTTAGTACGTTTGAAGAGTAATTGTTTTAGTATTACTATATATAAACTTGGTCCACTCATGTTTTGTTTTGCGCCCCCTTCAAGACTTAGAATCGAGGCGTACAATCCCGTCGTCAAGGCACTCCCACATCGGTATCTTCGAGTTCTCTCGGTGTAGGACCCATTCCTTTGTTCATACCTATTCATAATTCTCCTTCCATAGTATTCTTGATTAGTTGTATGCTCTGAACACGTTCCCACATTTGCATATTCTTTATTAGTAAAATTTACATGTTTTATTTACGTTCGTTCTTTCTTCATAACTTACATGCATGTTAGTATGGCTTTGTCACCCTTGGGTGTCGACCAGTACGTGCCTACCTTGGTGTATGGATGATATCGGGGTCGGGCCTGTCAATACATGCTTCCAACTTTCTTCTAATTCTTCTATAGTTTCGAAACCGTATACACTTGCACTAAATTGTGGCATATAAACTGAAAGCATTGGGCCAACTGTTTGAAAACTTATCCATTATATGCCAAATACAATACCGATGTGAATGCAAGGGGAAAAACTTGAGCAATGGCCTTTGATATTGCTTGATCTTGATTTGTAATTATCATTTGAGGTGGACCGCTAGGCATAGCTTTTAGCCATTGCTCAAACAACCAAATAAATGGCTCGGTTTTCTCATAATTAAAAAACCCACGTCCAAATACAATTGTTTGATTGTGATGATTAACCCCTACGAATGGAGAAAAAAATCATACTATACTTACTTGTGTTCTAAGTCCTATCAAAACCAACTACATCACCAAAAAAGAAGTACGATTTTGTTCCAGTGGAATCGACCCAAAAACAACGGCTCAACCTATTTTCCTGATCTCTATCAACTTCAAAATAAAAAGATGGGCTCTTTTCCTTTTCTGAATCAAAATATTTAAGAAGCATTTCAGCATCATGTCCCTTGATTTCTTTCTGCAAATCTCTTTCTACATTTCTCAAATCATTGTCAATACATCCAACATTTGCAATTCCACCTACTCATTTTTCATTATTCTAAATTGTTGACTTGTAGGTACATTTGCACTAGTTAGTGTTTCCATGTAAAGCTTCTTTGCTTTTGCAACTTTTTGGTATGAAAGTAGTAGGTGTGTCTCTGTAGGCGTTGAAAGTACATGATCATGACACTCTTCAAAGTTACAAATAGACCACTTCATCCCAGACTTGTCTCGAGAAATGCTTAACTTTGCCTTAAAACCCACACATGTTGATCCAAGATTCCTTTCTTCATTGGTTGATGTATTCTTCTTTATTTTCTGATAAGTCTCATCAGGTTTGCCTTCCTTTGAACAAACAAATTGTTTCCAGGTGATTTCATTCGTTCCTTTTTACTTCTTACTTGAACCCATTATGACACTAAATCCAACTTCTCGAGTATATTGATTGTAAAAATCAATAGAGACAACCACCGTATAAAATGGGTATAAAACAAATATAGGGACAAAATGAATCTTTAATGGATAAAAAAGGAGTCCCGAATGTATTGGGACTGACCGGATGCATAGTGTATGTCCTCACACATAGGGACAGTATGGGGACAATCTTGTGCCACAATCCCAATATCATCTAATCATCATGATGGGCACATGCTGGCCGACATTTGAGGGTGACGAAAGCCAATCTAACATGCTTATGCTAAGAACATGCAAAACATGTATGCAAATTTGGTGCAAAATAAAGTAAACATAACTAAAAATGCATAACTCAAACATGAGAAATGCGTGAACATGTTTAGAGCATACAACTAATCAAGTTTATCAGCGGAAGGAATATTATAAAAAAAAGTGTGATTACAAAGAAAAGGTCCTACCTAGAGAAAATAACTCGGAACAACCAATACGGGAATGCCTTAACACCGGAATCATACGCCTCGTTTCTAAGTCCTGAAAGGGGTGCCAAAACAAAGGGTGAGTCGATCAAAGTTTATAATAATAATAAGTAAAACCAATTTTCTTTTTTAACATACTAACCCCCCCCCCCCCACCCCGGTTTTCAAAACACCATATATAGTAGGTTTTTCTGAAAACTCTAGCATGCCATGAAAACGTTCATAAATAGTATAACCATGTATTTAAATAGTGGTATCGTAATCGCCCAAAGGAAAATCCATAATATGCTTGTAAATCATAAAACAATGTACTTAAATACGGGTATCATAGTCACCCGAAGGCCTATCCATCACCTAAGGTGAAGCTGTATGACACTGGGTTACGCCAGTGAAGAAATATGGTAGGCCTATCAACCGAAGGTAAAGCTGTACGACTCTGGGTTATGCTAGAGAAGAAATGGTACATAACACACCGACATTAGTCGTGGCTAGCGAAACTATCCGACACTGGTTTCGCCAGTGAAGCTAGGAGTATGTCATAAATATCCAATACGCGTAACATATCACATTGAAGCCATCACTCGAATGTGAAGCTATACGACACTGGGTTGCACCAGTGAAGAAAACATCATTAAGTACCTCAATACGCGTAAATTGAGTCATATAGTCACAGACAAGGACATACTCGTGTTGTGTGTATGTGTTATATGAATACCCACTAAGTAAGCATAAAAAACATAAATCACATTTTTCATATCAAACCTCAGAGCTTAAAAGCTCAGACATCATATCATAGATGTTAGAACTTAGTTTGGACCATACAAATTATGATAGGGCTTAATTCCTATATATCTTCAGTTAATGTCGGTTAAGGGTTAATAATAAGGTTAAAACATATTCCTTGAAAGTAGGACCATAAGATACACACGTTGAAGTAGTGGAGCAAACCACGATTGCCATTAAGCAGAAGTTCTTGAGATTATCAACTGCTGTCCATAATGGGTGGTAGGCAGTTAGCTGATCACTTTGCAAATATATAGGTCCCTTCTCATGGAAAGTGTGTGTTCCATTAAGTATTCTAGTTCCATTACTAGAGTGAACCATAAGGTTTTCCATTGAGTAGAAGAGCGATCCTTGTGCAAGTAACAAAATGTCAGGTAAAATTCTCGTACTAACACTGCACAGGCATGAGAGTTATAGTTTAACAAGTTGTAGCACTATCCTTATCATATACAAACAAAGTAACAAATGAATTCTAATCCAAATGAGCTTCTACATTTGGTATCAGAGCTAAGGTTTTCTTGGTCTTGAATTTAGGGTTACAGCTTTTCCCTATGTTACATATATGTATGTTGTCTTCTTCAATTTTTGTTTTGCAGAAAGCTTGTACGAAGAAGAAATGAAATCAGTAAGGGATAAGGAATAAGAGAACAATTATTTGAAAACCTTCATCAAAATGGGGTTTTATGAAATATTGTGTCTTTAAGTTTCATATGAGAATTGTAGTTCATGATTTATAACATGCATTCATTTCTTTTCAAAGGAAGAAGTTGAATGAATAGTTCAAATTATTAACTAGAGTATGAGATTTTGATGAACAATTGAGCCAACTATCGTTTTGTCCTAAGACTCAATAATTGCTGTAACTTAATGGTAAATCATTAATAGATATACTGAAATGCATAATGTGCATGTATTGCAGATAATGTGACTTGCCCAAAAGTGTTGAATTATTTTGTGTTAACACCTCATTTATCATTTCATGTGAGTAATGTGTGTTGAATGTCTTCTTCAGTGAATACTAATTCCCTTAACTTTTCCTCCATTGCGTCCCTAAATGGAGGGAATGTTATCTTAGTTTGATTATATGACTAGAACACTGCATGCATAAAAACAATACGTAAACATGAAAGAAACCCTAACCTGATGTGTTTCCCGCAGCAGCCATGAAAATCAACTTGTGCCGAGAATACCAATGCTTCTATGAATTCCTAACCTTGACACAATGCTTTATGGGAAGCTCTAGTCGTGTGTTTTAGGGTTCATAGGGATCGGTATTTATATAGGCCTAAAGATTTTAAAGTTCCATCCATAAAGGAAACATTAAATCTACTTTCTTGACCTCCAAGTAATATATCATAATCATAATCATATAAGGATTATATCAATCCTATTTCCTATATAAGACCCACAATATAGGATTGTATCTTTGGGTAACCAAATCACAATATATGTTATTCTCCAATGATACATTCCTATTACATGTAGTAGACCATATTAAGGTTGATTTATGTCGAACAAGTCCAACATTCTCCCACTTGGTCTACGAAATGTAATATTCATGTTTTGTCTTCCATTAGAGACTAATATAATCTTAATGGCCATGTACAGTGATCATATCCCATCCTTATCCAAGTTTCTGTCAAATAAAACACACAACATGGAACTAACAAGGTTGTAAAGTTAACGAAACTCAGAACCTTCATAATCACTCTTGTTGAATGTCTTATCTACATGAAACCCCATCTAATTATGATCGAGAGATGAACTCTTAACCGTAATTTTGTCTTCCTTATATCATCTCAGATCCTCTTTATTGTAATCACGCGATTACCCTTTATGCTTCAACTAAGTCTACACATTTGTCAATAGGCCTCCATGGATGATCACAATCTGCCTGCAACTTAAAACACACACACACACACACATATATATATATAGCAATAACAAAATGCAGACAAGGTTTTCCTAGATGCATGCGTGTATTTTACTTTATGTGAACACACAATCAGAAACCATACTTCATGAATTCAAAACCTTTTAAGCAACAAACTACAATCCATTAAGCCCTTATGAAAACAAGTCACTTATTCACTGCAATACTTGCTTATAACATCTACTCCCACTAACTCAACATATCAAAATCTACGATAAACCCCATATTTTTTACATGCTGCTTAAAAACAGCAACTGGCAGCGCTTTATTCAAGGGATCTGCAAGCATTGATGGAGTGTCAATGTAGTTGACCTTGACAAAACCTTGTTTGATCTTTTCTCTGACAAGTTTATACTTGATATGCATGTGCTTGGTCCCTGAAGACCTCTTGTTATTCTTGGAGTAGAACACCGCTACAGTGTTGTCACAAAAAATTTGCAATGGCTTATTCATAATGTTCAGCACACTCATTCCTTCTATAAATTTACCAATCCACACAGCCTGGGAAATGGCCTCGAAACATGCCATGTAATTCAGCCATCATTGTGCACGTTGCTATGTTCTTTTGCTTCATGCTTTTCCAAGAAATAGCACCTCCTGCCATCATGAATATATAGCTTGATGTCGATTTCTGTGAATCTTGACATCCTGCAAAGTTTGAATCATAATAACCAACAATTCCCAAGTCTGTGCCCTTCCTATAGACTAGCTTATAGTCTTTGGTTTTCTGTAAGTATCTCATCACTTTCTTGACTGCAATCCAATGTGCTTACCCCAGATTTGACTGATATCTTCCCAATAGACTCAATGCAAAAGATATGTCAGGTCTAGTGCATACCTGTGCATAAATTAAGCTACCCACCACTGAAGCATATGGCTTGTCTTCCATTTCTTTCTTCTCTACATCAGTTTTGGGAGACTGCTCCTTGCTTAGTTTATCTCCTTTAGTAATTGGCACTTCATTGCCATTGCAATTTGACATGTTAAACATTTTCAGGATCTTGTCAATATAACCCATTTGCGATAGACCAAGTAGGCCTCTTTTCCTATCACGTGTAATTTCTATTCCAAGGACATATGAGGCTTCTTCCATGTCCTTCATCTCAAAATTATCACTCAACAGAATTTTGGTTTCTTGCAATAGACTCAAATATGTCCCTGCAATCAATATATCATCCACATATATTGCCAAGATGATGAAATGTCTCCCACTGGACTTAACATAAATGCATTCATCTTCAGAGTTCTCTACAAAACCATGTGATAGCGTAACTTCATCAAATCTTAGATACCATTGTCTGGATGCCTGCTTTAATCCATATATGGATTTCTTAAGTTTGCAGACCAGTTCCCTTTTCCCTTCATTGACAAAACCCTCAGGTTGTCTCATATATGTTTCTTCTTCAAGTTTTCCATTTAACAAGTCTGTTTCAACGTCCATTTGATGAAGAAATAAATAATAGTGAGCAACTAGAGCCATCACAAACCTAAAGGAGTCTTTTGTAGAAACTGGTGAGATTGTTTCATTGTAGTCTACCCCTTCTTGTTGGGTGTACCCTTTAGCTACAAGCTTAACTTTTAGCCTCTCTATATTTCCCTTTGAGTCCTTCTTTGTTTTGTAAACCCATTTACACCCAATAGGCTTGGATCCTTCTGGCAAGACTACAAGTTGCCAGACTTCATTTTTCTGCATTGACTCAAGTTCTGATTGCATGGCTTTTGACCATCTTCTTGTTGCAAGTTGTTCATTGCTGCTTTGTAAGTCGATGGTTCTCCAATATCAATGTCAGTCTCACTCAAATACATCACAAAATCATCTGAGATTGCAGGCTTTCTCAACCTTGTTGATTTTCTGAGTTCAGGTGCAACCTGGTGTAGTATTCCTTCTGCAACCTGGTTTTGTGTCTGTATTACATTATCTGCATCCTCTTGATCATTCACTACATCATTATCTGCATTCACTTGCGTTTAATGTACATCATTGTTTGTGACTGAAACAACATTGTAAGATCCCACATCGCCCAAGGGAGAGGATCCTCTATGCCTTATATATACATACCCACCTCCAAATAGCACGAGGCCTTTTGGGAGCTCACTGGCTTTGGGTTCCATCGGAACTCCGAAGTTAAGCGAGTTCGCGCGAGAGTAATTCTATGATGGGTGACCCACTGGGAAGTTCTCGTGTGAGTTCTGAGAAACAAAACCGTGAGGGCATGGCCGGGGCCCAAAGCGGACAATATCGTGCTACGATGGAGTCGAGCCTAGGTCGAGATGTGACAATTTGGTATCAGAGCCAATCCCTGGCCGGAAGTGTGCGGACGAGGACGTTGGGCCCCTAAGGGGGGTGGATTGTAAGATCCCACATCGCCTAGGGGAGAGGATCTTATATGCCTTATATATACATACCCATCTCCAAATAGTACGAGGCCTTTTGGGAGCTCACTGGCTTCGGGTTCCATCGGAACTCCGAAGTTAAGCGAGTTCGCGCGAGAGCTATCGCATGATGGGTGACCCGCTGGGAAGTTCTCATGTGAGTTCCCATAAACAAAACCGTGAGGGCGTGGTCGGGGCCCAAAGCGGACAATATCATACTACGATGGAGTCGAGCCTGGGTTGTGGTGGAGCCTGGGTTAGGATGTGACAAACATGGTCCAAGTCTAAATGGTTGTCCTCACTTGGTGCAATAAGATGCAATGAATCAGTTATGACCTCTTCAGTTTGCTCTTCAAAAACAATCTCGTTGTTTGTACCTTCCACTGATCCTTCTTCTACAAACTTCACTTTCCTAGTCTCAACAAATCTAATGGAGTAATTGGGACAATAGAACCTGTAACCCTTTGTTCCTTGAGGGTATCCCACAAAACAAAGTAACAGCTTACTGTTTTAGGATCTAGCCTTCTTTCTTGAGGGTTATAAACTCTTGCCTCAGCCTTACAACCCCAAATTCTCAAATGTTGCAGACTTGGCTTTCTTTTGTACCACAATTCAAAAGGTGTTGTAGTCTCAGATTTGCTGGGAACTCTATTGGATATGTAGTTTGCAGTCTTAATAGCATCACCCCACAAGTACATTGGTAAATTCGTTGCACTCATCATTCTTCTTACCATGTCTTTTAATGTGCGATTCTTCCTCTCTGATACTCCATTTTGTTATGGAGTACCAGGTTTCGTGTACTGAGCTATTATCCCTTCATTTTGTAAGTAAAGTGCAAAAGGTCCAGGGTTTCTGCCATGCTCAGTATATCTCCCGTAGTATTCACCTCATCTGTCAGATCTTACCACCTTAATTCTTTTCTCTAACTGTTTCTCTACCTCAGCCTTGTAGATTTTAAAAGCCATAAGTGCACTTGATTTCTCAGAGAGCAAATACAAGTGACAATACCTCGAGTAGTCATCTATGAAAGTTATAAAATACTTATAACCATTATATGTTGAAGTGGGAAAGGGCCCACATATATCCGTGTGCACAAGTTCAAGGAGATCATTACTTCTGGTTGCATCCTTTTTGTGCGAGTTAACCATTTTTCCTTTTATGCATTCAATACATGTGACATAGTGGTCTAATTTTAACTCTGGTAATATACCAGTTTTGCTCAGGGTCTTAACCCTCTCACTTGATATGTGTCCCAATCTTTTGTGCCAGAGAGTGGATGATGTCTCATTTTGATTAAGTCTTTTCTGTCCAACCATGTTAGCCACATAACAGGATTATTTGCAATTAAGTTGAAACATGCCACCAATATGAAAACCATTTCCAATATCTTGCAAATCTTGGTAAATAATGAAGCCACTGTCATTTATTGATAACTCGAAATTTTTCTTAACAAGTTGGCTAACTGATACTAGGTTCCTTCTAATTGAAGGTACATAGAAGATATCTTTTAATTCCAAAATAAAACCAGACTCTAGCTTAATTCTAACTGTTCCAATGAACTTGACTGCAGCTTTGTCTCCAGTTCCCACGATCACTGAGATTTCATCATTTCTTGGCACCCTCTTGTTTATGAATCCCTGCAAGGAATTTGTCACATGTATTAAAGCACCACTGTCAACCCACCATGAATCTTTATCAAATTCAGTGTTATTTGTTTCAAAACAAACTAATATTTCACCTCTATAAATTGCAATATTACCTTTTCCCTTGCCACTTTCGAGCCACTTTTTATATTTCTGACAGTTTCTCTTCATGTGTCCCGGTTTCTTGCAAAAGAAACACTTCCCTTTGGTGCTTTTGAAGTTCTTATTCACTCCAAGCTTTGATGTGTCCTTCCCACTTTCTGGCGTTTGAACATTGTTCTTGAACTCAGTCACCATGTTGACTTTCTTGTTAACTATCTCAGACCTGATGTGTTGTTCTTCATGCACGCATATAGCAATTAATTCATTTAAACTCCACTTTTCTTTCTGTGCATTATATGTGCTATTCAATTGCGAGTATTCATTAGGCAATGAATTGAGTGCTACATGAATCAGGAATGGATCACTCATGGGAACATCCAGTGCATTCAGTTTTGCACCAATGTCTAACAGTTCCAATATATGCTCTCTCACACATCCCATACCATTATACTTCTTTGACATAAGATAATTCATGAGATTACCTGTTTCAGCTTTGTCTGATTCCCTGAACTTTTCATGGATCGAGGCCAAATACTCTTTTGCATTCTCAGAATCTGGTATTCCTCCCCTCATCATGTCAGACATGGACTTTTTGATTACCAAAAGAGCAATACGATTTGCTTTCAACGATCTTTCATACTTGGCCTTGACATCCACAGTTGCATCTGCACCAGGTTCTGGAGGAGAGTCCGCCCTAATAGCTATGTCAAGATCCATTAACCAAGGCATATGTCTAAGTCTTGCTTCCACTTTTCGCAGTTTGTACCGCTTAAGGTTTGAACTGTGTTCACAACATTCATAACTGATATGCGACATGCATACTTTAAAAATTAAACATCCCAATAAACTTTATAAGACAAGATTAACTCAACACTTAGGAGCTGATGAATTAAAATGCTTCTAACACCAACATATACATTATATCAGTTACTTTCATGGCAGTTTCTAACACATATGAGCAGATAGAAAAACCACAACTAGTATAATGCATATATCATGTTACGCCATTCAGAATCTAACCGTGAAAGCACGATCAACACCTATAAGCAGATGAACTGCTTCCATGTTATGATTTCGAATGCAGTTGTGAACAGCAACTTGATTACATTACTCAGCTATTTCACGATAAACGGCTAGGGCTTGATATATGATCTAACCGGGTAACATATATATGCTGATCACACAAACTTTATAGGTACCAATGCACCATTCATTCAACAAATTATACAAGCGTTGATTATAACTGTGATTTGCAGGTTTTAAGCATATAACCTAGGGCTCTGATACCAATTGTTATCTTAGTTTGGTTATATGACTAGAACACTGCATGCATAAAAACAATACGTAAACATGAAAGAAACCCTAACCTGATGTGTTTCCCACAGCAGCCATGAAAATCAACTTGTGCCTAGAATACCAATGCTTCTATTAATTCCTAACCATGACACAATGCTTTATGGGAAGCTCTAGTCGTGTGTTTTAGGGTTCATAGGGATCATTATTTATATAGGCCAAAAGATTTTAAAGTTCCATCCATAAAGGAAACATTAAATCTACTTTCTTGACCTCCAAGTAATATATCATAATCATAATCATATAAGGATGATATCAATCCTATTTCCTATATAAGACCCACATTATAGGATTGATATCTTTGGGTAACCAAATCAGAATATATATTATTCTCCAATGATACATTCCTATTACATGTAGTAGACCATATTAAGGTTGATTTATGTCGAACAAGTCCAACAGGGAACTATAAGAAATGGCGACAAGATGTGGAGATCATGCTAGAGTTGATGGACTACGACTTGGCTCCAAGGGAAAGTGCACCATCTGCATTAACCTCTGCAAGCACGGCTGAAGATAGAGTTAAGCATGAGAAGTGGTATAAGGCAGACAGAATGTCACTTAGGGTCATGAAGAGGACCATGAGTGAGACAGTTAGGGGAGGCATACATGCATGTGACAAGGCAAAAGACTTCCTGGATGATGTGGGAGCCAAATTCAAAGTATCTAAAAAGGCTGAAATGGGGAATTTGATGACTACATTGACCTCACTGAAATTTGTGGGAAATGAAAGTGCCCAAGAGCACATTATGAAGGTCGTGGATGCTATTGGAAAACTCAACGACCTTGACGTTGAAACTTTTGATGTTCATATAGCCCTCAATTCACTCCTAGATGCATTTGAACAACTCAAGGTTTCGTACAACACATAGAAGGAAAAATGGGGACTAGATGAGATGATTTCCATATATGTGCAGAAGGAGAATAGGCTCAAGAAAGACAAGGCTGAATCGGTCAATTATGTGCATGTAGGAAATGGCAAAAAACCTGTGAACACTGGTAAGACTTTCAAGCCTTGTAACTCCTATGATACTAATGTAGTTGGTGCTCATTTCTCCTCTAGAGGGCCTCAAGTTTATAAGGGAAATTATGAAAACATTAAGTGCTATTTTTGTAAGAAGTCTGGTCACATAAAAAGGGACTGTGAAAAGCATAACTGATGTGATAGAAACTAACACACAAACTAAACCCTCTTTTAGATAGTTGTAGTACGCACAAGTAAGGATCGTTCTAGGCCGGGCATTAGGAGGGATGCTAATCTACACTAATTAGACTCAAAAACACAAAACTAAGCTAAACTGACTCAAAGTAAAAACTAAAGGGGGATTTGGACGAAATCTAACTAAATTGACACTAAACAATGAAGGGGGGGGGGAAGTGTTTGGACGAATTTAAGGTAAAATTAAGTAAATTGCAGAAACTAAGTAAATTTGGACGAAAATTAGGTGAGATATGGGTGAAAGGCTAGCTAGAGGGTCCTTCTCCACACATGACACATATGCATACAAATTCCTATAAACCATGAATGACAATGCCCCAAATTAACCATGAACTGCACAAATTAACTCTCAGATTTTCCTAAGTTCATTGAATTGGACTCAGCGACGCAACCAAATTATTCTTATCAAGTTCCCTATATGAACTGCATGATAGAGATACATATCAAAGATCATTAAGTTCTATGAAAATCATAAGCATTGACAAGGCATTCGTAACTATGAACTGCATGATACTCCTGCCAGTAATTTACTTAACACAATCATGACTAGTGACTTTTACTACTTGTAAATATAAGTTCATAACGATTAGGTGAAATTCCCTTATATTCTAGCATCAAATCCCTGCATGCAAACTAAGTGTGCACCCTTAATCAACACACAAGAATAAGTTCTCAATAAAACAGATAAGTAAATTCATTCACGATTTATGAAACAATAACTCGATGTAATCAATTCATATAACACATATGTTCATGGCTTCGAATTCACCTCTAACTAAAACGAAATTAGTTCCACATGTTCAACATAATTGAAAACCAAATTAAAATAAACATTGAAAATAAATAAGGATAGAAAGAACTCAGAAATCTACCCGGCACTCCAATGGATGGTTGCAGGTTCGGCCATTCTTCTCTCCTCCTTGCAGGTGCAGCACAACTCTCTAAAATCTCTCTGAATTTCTCTCAAATTTCTGAATGAAAGCTGCGGCACATAGGATTGTATTTATAAGGCAGATGCGGCACCAATCCAAGGAGGAGAAGAATTAGGGTGCTGCTGACTTTGTAAAGGAGAAGGATTAATTATTTGCATAGTTTTGGACTCCTTAAATCATATTAGGATGTGTTTAAATGTGATAAGGAATCCCCCTTGCAGCTGGAATTAAGGTAGGATAAGATTAGGGTAGGATAGGATAAGATAAGGTTGGATAAGGTTTCCTTCTTTTTAGTTGATTCCTTATCTTCCAAGTCTTGAATTAATTTCTCCAAATTTGTAGCACATTCCTAGCCTCTTTTGAAATCCAAAAACGTCCATCCTTGTGCTATCCATTCCAAGTCCAAAACTGCTCCAAAATGCTCCAAAACGCCATTTCTTGTCACCTTTGCCATTTGGACCTACAAACACAAGGAAATAGCTTAAAACACTCTAATAAATAGAAACTAACTAAGTAAATGCAAGAAATCAAGCTAAGTAAGTCGCATAAATATGCTCCTATCAATAACGAATGGGCTGCTAAGAAAGGTATTAAAATTATAAACATTTTTGTTTGTTTTGAATTAAACCATGTTGAAGCCCCTCCAAATACTTGGTGGTTTGACACTGGCTGTTCGGTGCATATTACCAATTCCTTGTAGGGATTCACAAGAAGGATTTCAACAAGAAATGAAGTTTTTCAAATGCATGTTGGGAATGGAAATAAAGTAGCTGTGGAGGCAATAAGCACCCTCAAGCTTAGATAGTCAAAGGGTTTTATTTTTGTTTGATGTTTTATATGTACCTTCCTTGAGAAGGAGTTTAATTTCAGCTTCCGAGCTTGTAAAATCTTGTTTTACTTCATTGGAGACAGTGAGAGTATCATAATTTCTTTGAAAAACAATTTGAATAAAGTACTTGGTATTTGTCTTTTAAGTAATGATCTTTGGCAGCTAATGTGCAATGTTTGCGTTGATTCAAGTTGTTTAAATATTGATTCCATTTTGTCACTTAAAAGACCTCTCATGGATGAACAATCTATTGTGCTTTGGCATAGGCGATTGGGACACATTTCAAAGAAAAGAATGGAACGTCTGATAGAGGATAATATCTTGCCAAATTTGGATTTGTCAAAACTTAATGATTGTATCGATTGTTCTAAGGGCAAGTTAATAAACAAAAAGAAAATTTGGTTCAACTAGAAGTCAAAAACTTCTAGAAATTATACATTCAGACGTCTGTGGTCCATTTCCAAACCCAACAATCTACAAAAATGTCTATTTTGTAACCTTCATTGATGATTTTTCGATATATGGATATGTATATTTAATCTTAAAAAAAAATCGATGGTTTTAAACTATTTTAAAGTTTTCAAAAATGAGGTTGAGAAACAATTAGACATGAACCTTAAAATCTTAAGGTCTGACAGAGGGGGAGAGTACTATGGCAAGTATTATGAGGAAGGACAACATAAAGGACCCTTGTCTGTGTGTTTTGGAAGAATGTGGTATACAAGCACAATACACTACTCCTCGTACTCCTTACCAAAATGGCATGGCAGAGAGAAAAAACAGAAGCTTGAAAGAGATGGTAAGATGTATGATGGGCCGCACAAATTTGCCTATATTTCTTTGGGAAAAGGCGTTAAAAATGGCAAACTATATCTTAAATAGAGTCTCAACCAAGTCAGTGGATAAGACTCCTTTTAAGATATGGATTTCTAGGAAGCCTAGTTTAAATCACTTACATATTTGGGGGTGTAAAGCTGAAGCCATGATGTATAACCCCACAAAAAAGAAGTTTGATTCCAGGATAGTGAGTTGCAATTTCGTTGGTTTTCCAGAGAAGTCAAAGGGATATAAATTTTATACCTCCATGTCCATTTTGTTAAACGACTCCCCTCTGATTGGTTCGCCAGAGGGTCGTGCAATTTGGGCAAAAACAGAAAGTTTTTCACTTCTCACACCACCGTAATTATTGCGTTGTTGTTGGTTGAATGTAGTCTCAACATCTTGTAGGTACATTGCACAAAATGGAAGCGACTCCAATACGACCCATGCCTCCACCATTGATCCTTCTGGCTTTGCCCTGTTCAGTACACTCTTTTTAATTCACCCAGTAGTCTGCATCAATAAACAAAATATCGTATAAAATTAATCAAATCGTACATAAATCACGAACTAAAGTTATGGAGATTATATACCTTTCTATCGGATACATCCATTGATATTTGATGAGTCCGGCTAGAAGTGCTTCCTTCGGCAAGTGAATCATCACATGGATCATGCTTGTAAAGAAAGCTGGAGGAAATATTTGTTCAAACTTGCATAACACTTCAATAATATCGTTGTACAACTGTTTAACATCGGACTTGCGCAAAGATCTTGCAGTTAATTGAGAAAAATATCTCGCCAATAACATAATCAGCTTCACCACGTCTTCAGGCAAGAGATGTCGAATTCCCACTTGGAGAAGATGTTGAAGTATGATATGACAATCCTGACTCTTAAGGCTGGAAAATTTGCCTCCATCCATGTTTACGCAACGACCGATGTTTAAAGCATACCCATCTGGAAACTTTACAGAAGATAGACACTGCAAAAACTCTTTCCTCTTATCCGGTTTCACCGAAAACGATGCGAGCTTCTTTCTGGCTATGTCTCTGTCCCTCATCATCCATAAACTTGGCCTAATGCCCATTTTTTCCAGATCGATCTGAGCTTTTATTATGTCCTTTGTTTTTCCCTCGATGTCTAGTATAGTTCCGACCAATGTATCAAACACATTTTTCTCAACATGCATTACATCGATGTTGTGTCTCAATTTTAATTTGGACCAGTACGGGGGAACACCGTTTATAGTCCACATCACAACTGCTCTCAAAGTGAACATCTTCCCGGTAGATTTACCGTACGTGGGAACACCGTTTTTCCATAATTCTTTTAGTTCATCGACCAACAGTTGTAAATACACATCAATAGACGTGCCCGGATCTTCGGTTATCAACAACATCATCATCATATATTCTTTTTTCATGCACTTCCAAGGCAGCAAATTATACGGAATTGCAAAGATTGGCCAAGTGTTGGGGTTTTGGTTTAGAAACCCAAACGGATTAAATCTGCCTGTCGCAAGTCCCAATCTAACGTTCCAACTCTTTACAGGCCTCTCCATCTGCAGGATGTCTCATAACATCGTCATCCACTCGTCTGTCCTTATGCCACCTCATGTCGCTTGCAGTATGCGTCGACGTATACAATCGCTGCAACTTGGGCTTTAATGGGAGATAACGCATAAATTTTTGTGGAATCTTTGTTGTTCTATTATGAGAGGTCATTTTAAACCGCGATTCATTACATACAGGGCATTTATCCAACACCCTATTCTCTTTGTAGAACTAAATGCAATTATTTTTACACTCGTGAATTTTTTCATATCCCAATCCAAGACCACTCAGCACCTTCTTTGCACTTTTATGATCTTTAGGAAGGAAATTGTCCTTTGGAAGTATGCTCTTGAAAACCCCTAAAAAGTAATCAAAACACCGGTTTGACATACGAAACTTTATTTTGCCATGCATCAACGCAACAATGGCCGTAAGCATTGAAAATCCTTCACAATCGGGTATAATTCTTGCTTGGCACTTTTTAATAGTTTTTCATATTTTTCGAATGCTTCACTGTCCATGGTGGGAGGGACGTCATCTTCTACTTCCTTATTCATATTCGAACTAGCGGTTGGAAAAGGATCATTGATAATGTCCACAATTTGGTCATTTAGGTCCACAATAGATTCAACTGTATCCACTGCTCGGGTAATGTGGGAGGATGAAGCATATTGTATTTGTTCTCCATGATGATTCCACGTAGTATATTTTTCCATCATCCCATTTCTGACTAAATGGTATCAAACAGTTTCAAAATATTCAATAATTAAGTTGTTACACTTTCTACAAGGACATCGAATTTGAGTTGAACCTGCGATTGTTTGTAATTGCAAAGTCAACGAACTCATTTATTCCATCCAAATAATCATCAGCACATCTGTTAGGATTATGTACCCACTTTTTGTCCATTTCACATGCAAGCAAAAAAAAGTTTACAAGGGTTACAACAACTTCAATTATGACATGCCACCTTATGCCTCCAGATGGATCCTATTTCATTCAAGAATGCATAGTTACGTGCTGTAATTTACAGTTCCAACACATTAGAGTTCGATCGTGGGAAAATTTCGGCAGCATCTCCCTGCAGTTCTTCAAGTGCACGACGTAGATACAAAAAACTACGATGCACCCGAAGAACATATGCTACCACATTTCCGACTTTCAAACTCTAATGCGTGAACCGCAAAATACAACATGTAACTGTGCATTCTCAATCTGTCCAAAATTTTGGGACAATTCAAGAATTAATTGGACAGCAGTCATGCTTTTGCATTCATTCGTGAAATCCAACTAATTCTCAAACGAGAAACTAAGCTCATATGAACATTGCAAACCATTTTTTGTACATCCATACAAAAATATTTGCGTACAAATACATAAACTCACAACACCTATAAACTACATACAACACAATTTAAATGAATGTAAATTAAATAAGTTAGTTAAGAAAAATTATACTTCCAAGAATAACGACAATCCTGACGGCTGGAAATTCCAACAGGAGAAGGCAGCTGCTGCAATTGTTTTGCAGCTTATGCCTTCTAGCACTCTGGTTAAGTTCAATAAAGTGAAAGACATTGCGCGACATCGTTGCGCAAAACCTTGCGCTTCAACGTTTTGGCACCATCCAACTACGCTTTGCCATGTTTTTACAACACATTGCGCGACGAACCATAGTTCATCGCGCATTACTTTTTTTTGTTTTTTTTTTTTTTTTTTTTTTTGTAACGTTCATTTTTTAGAAAAAAAAAATTATTTTTTCATTCACTCTTTAAATGTTTTCAAACCACATAAATACTTAATAAATCAAGAACTTATTTCATTATACATATTTATTAAAATGCTTTAATTTTATTCATAATAAACATTAAGTAGATATTTAATTAAACTCTTCATACTAAAAAAACTTAAATTCAGATCTAATTATTAAATAAGCAATAAGATTAAAATAAAAAAAATCTTATTCTACTCATCCGCCAGTAGTTCTGGTTCTTTCTGTAGTTCTGCCGCGGGTTTATTATCAAACTTCCACTCCTGGAAACGCGACTGCAACATGTTGTCGATAGCCTTCATCAGATTTGGGTCACTTTTGTCAATGTCCCAATTCAGCTATCATGCAAAAATTAATAAATTAAAAGCTCATTATTATATTATATTTAACAAACATTATTATTTAACTAATAAACTTAACATATACAACTAACTCATCAATCATGTGCATCTTTAGCTCCTCGGGGATGGCTCTCCAAGACTCCTAATCCATAGCAAATTTGGTATGCATCAATGCTCCAACGTCGAACCAAAAGCTGGCGCGCTATTCTGACTTCACAACCCCTATTACTTCGTCAGCAGTGATTTGGTAACGGCTGCGACCATAAGTGTGTCGAACCAGTACCGCAACAAATTTCTTCTTGTCTATACACAAAATATATTTTCATAATACTGAATCTAAATAAAAAATTTATACAAAATGAAAAATTTACAATGCAAACCTTTTCCGGAACAATTGGTCATCGTACCAACAATCAAAAAACGAACTGATTATAATCTGCAGACTTGGTAAGCGTTTCCGAAACAAATTGTGAAGAATAAGGATAGCAAAAGCGCATATTTATAGGAAGGTTAGAGACTTTGCGTGACGAAGACTTTGTCGTGCAAACAGTTGCACTAAATACGATATTGATTTCTTTGATTCAAATGCACCAAATACGCTAACCTAAAACTGAGCCCATTTGCGCGACGAATGCTTTGTCACGCAAGGTTTTGCACAACGACAACCTTTGTCACACAAATATTTTAGCGACGAACGTGATCGATTGTAATTATGAAGTTTACGTAAACATAGATATCTATGTTTACGTAAACTTCATAATTACAAACAAATTTTCAGTTATAATATTTATTCTAAAAATAATTAAAACCTTAAATAAATTGATATTATATTCCATTCAATTATTTAAAAAACCAAACAGGAATTAAAGCCTAATTAAGTCAAATACATAACTTATATAAAAAAAAACCCTTAAATTTAAATAGTGTCCTCAAAAACATAAATTTAAAACTACTATTTCGATGGTCCTCCATTCCGCTCGACGTCATAACGTCACCGCTTGTAACCTCCCTTCAAAGTATTGATCCATCAATAGTATACTTACTAATAATTCCAACATATAACAAAAAATTTCACAAAATTAATTATTGATCCATCAACAGTATACTTACTAATAATTCATCCAACACCGCCTTCTTAACATTCTTGAGAACATATTTCTAAGAACGCCGCTCAGCAGTAGGACAATTATTCCGCATGGCTACACCAATCGCATACGCGAACTCCACATGTTGCCTCAAATCATACGGGTTGGCAGGCATGCTCTGATCCTTGTTTTTATCCCCCATCCCAGCACGAACAGAATTGTGAAGAATAAGGAGAATAGAATTGTGAAGAAGGAGAGCAGAAGAGCATATTTATAGTGTAGATTTTTCTGATTCACATGCACTGAATGGTCTGACTCAAAACTGACTGTAACTTGCGCGACGAAGCCTTTGTCGCACAAGTGTTCCTTTGATTCCCATGCATTGAACGCTCTGCCCCAAAAATTGAATGAGCTTTGCACGATGAAGAATTTGTCGTGCAAAGGTTTCCACGGGAAATCTTCGTCGTGCATTCATTTCACGCCAAAAAAAAAAATTTTACTCGCGATTTTCTTACTGGCTTTGCTTGGTGAACATCTTTTTTTCATCGTGCAAACATTGTTGCGTCACAAATTTCTCCGTCGCGCAAAGTTCACCAACCTTGCACGACGAAGATATTTTTTTTATTGCGCAATGCGCGACAGATTTTGCTTTGTTGCACAAATAGTTTTTCCTACTAGTGATGAGAGTTATAGTTTAACAAGTTGTAGTACTATCCTTATCATATACAAACAAATTAACAAATGAATTCTAATCCTAATGAGTTTTTACAATAAATCCATAGGAGCGTTCTAGCTCAAATCATCATATCATAAACCAAACCTCTCGCATCAATCATCGGAGCTCAAAAGCTCAAAATCTCATATTGCAAATCATAGAAAATTTCTAACTTGAAGCATCATCATGAATCATATTCATAAATATTTTCATGAAGCGTAAAATCAGGAATTCATGCTTTTCATGAATGCAATCCTAGTATTTTTATAAAATCATGCAATTTGAGAAGGGGTCCACTCACAATTACTCTGATGCCGAAGAGCCGTTCAAACTAGGGAGGACGGGGTCGCTACTAACAAATGCATCAATTTGGAAGCCAAATGGTGGCGGGAGGTGGCCGAAAAACGCTTGCAAAAATTACGATTCTTGCTGAAAAACTGGGAAGAGCTTCCCCCATATTGGTCTTGTCCGAAATTGTCGACAACTTACAAGGAGTTTGACGGGGGAGAAAGTGAACAGCAGCCTCTGCCACTATGTGGTTCAAGGCCTCGGCCTGGGTTCATGATGAAGAAGATTAGCTGCTACTGGTGGTACTCGCCAGAGTGGCGAGGCCAGTGGTGGCGCCTTTTGGGTTTTACAGAGGAGGGAGAAAGTGATGAAAAAGAGTTTGAGGGAAAGAGAGACGAGGGAGAGGGTTCAAGAGAGTCCCCCAAAAGTTTGGGTAAGAAAATAACACGGGGAAGGGGGGAAGTAGGGTGTGGACCCCACTGGCCACAAGACCCCACCAGAAAATTATTAAAATAACACAAATATCCAACCCTAATATCTAGAATAGTGAATTGACTACTTTGCCCCTTGACTTCATAATTCCCTAAAGCGATCATCGTAATTCCAAATTCGATTCCGCTTGTTCCTACGCATTTGTAACGAAAAATACCACTAGAACATAGTAAAAGAATGGGTCAAACGTGTCACTACACGACGGCCAACGAAAGTCAATACTCTCGCCTCTATGGGCCTTTTGGTCATTTCACACATTTGGTATTAAAATATTGTAAAATCAGGGACGGGTCCTAACACCTTGAGTGGAAAACAGGTGCCACAATCTTTATTAAAGCTTTTAATGCTTTTAATGTTTTTAATTTCAATGCTTTTAATTATTTAAAAAAAAAGGTTAGCATAAACAAAAATAATGTGCATCTTCAGTGGAAAAAGGGATCCACAATCTTGATTGAAGATTTTAATGCTTTTAATTAAATAAAAAAAGGTTAACATAAACAAAAAAAATGTGCACCTAATCAAATTATCACATAAAAGCATAAAAACTTTAGATTTAGAGATTTACTATAAGGACCCCGCCATTGGAGGCAATATTCATTTAGGGACACAAAGATTTTCTTTAAGTCCTTAAATGAGTACTCTAAAGTGGTGGTTGGAGTTCCTAAATATTGAAAAATCATTAAATCGACACATTGAAACTCATGGAACATTATTAAATAATATAAAACACATGGAAGAATTTTTTTAATTAATTTAGCCATTGGATTTAAATAAATATAAAACTAAAAAAAATACACATATATGGTGGGCCAGCCCACTAAACAAGAGGGAATCCTATGCTAAATTTGCTTCAAAAATGAGTTTTGGGTTAAAGCCCATATTTGGTTCAAGGATTGAAGCAAGTTGGGGTAGGTTTAGAACCTAAAATTTGAATTTTACTCTAAGGGTTGGAGTAGGTCTTAGGAGAGGATTCTTGAGCAAAGCTATTAACAATTTTTCTTTGCCATATATATAGCTGGAATTATTCTCTTTCTCACTATTTTAATTGTGTGGTTGCAAGCGAACACCATATGCAAGATGGCGCTACATACAAGTGTAACATGGGTTGGTCTAGAATTGTATTCAGACCTCAATGTGGCATGAAAAACCATTCAACAGTTTAACTTTTAGAACTTTAATAGAATACAAGCAGACAACGAAAAAAAAAATGAGTCTAACAACTAAAGCAATCGAGAACTAATGTTTATTGTCATGCTAAACAAGCTGAACGGCAATAGCAGAAACCACACGTCCAAAAGTGAAACCCCATGCTCTAAGCATCAGAAACGCCATAATAAAGGCCCAGCAATAGCAGAAACCACACGTCCAAAAGCACATGGTGAAACCCCATGCTCTAAGCAACAGAAACGCCATAATAAAGGGCCCCGAACTTCTGCAGTAAGAACTTCCCCAAACCCTAATTTGACATCAAACCTACAGAACTTGGTTTCGGTTATGTGTCTGAAAAGGTAAGTGTTTTGCTTCATTGTTCTGCATTACTTATATACCACATGG
This sequence comes from Cotoneaster glaucophyllus, assembly GCA_036320875.1. Lineage (NCBI taxonomy): Eukaryota > Viridiplantae > Streptophyta > Magnoliopsida > Rosales > Rosaceae > Cotoneaster > Cotoneaster glaucophyllus. The sequence goes on from CM070063.1 coordinate 22,293,159, forward strand.
CAAAAAGCTCTAAGAAAAATTCATCATCCAACAAGAATTAATTTGTATGAATATAGCACAAGATGGCATTGCTATATAGAAAGGAGCCCAAACATTTTATTGCACAAACATAACACACATGATCAACAAAAAATGAGAAAAAGAAAAAAGAAATAATCAAAAGTACCCTAAACTAAATCCCAAAACCATGATAACCACCACCAAATTGGTCACCGTGACCACCAAAACCACTTGTCATCATTGGGAGATGACAAAGTCGATGAACTGCCGGAATCGGTGGAAGCGCCCCCGGGTTCAACGTCCCATTCAAAATCTTCATCTCATGAAGCCTAGCAGCAACCTGCTTCCTCACATCCTCCAATGCGATCAAGTAATGCTCGACTTCCTGCACATCCAACGCATCCAAGTCAACACTCGCATCCTCCCACCATAACCTCTCACTACACCACCCACTACACCCACTACACCCATCACAACCTTCTTCATCTTTGCCGCCTCTTTGACCTCCGCAACTCTCTTCTTCTGTTCCTCCAACTCCCTAATAGCCTCCATGTACTCCTTGTTGAACTCTGCCACGGGAACCCTATTAGGGCTTTGATCTCCTGCGGTATCATCAGACACTGCAGGAGGAGTTACCCCACTGCAATACCAGTCTAGAATGGTGTCCACGCTAGGGTGCCCATAGCAAAACACTTTTCCTGCTGTCGAGAAAACAATGACCGCCACTTCAGCGCCGCACAAAACGCTCAGTTCCGCAGCTTTCTTGAATATACCAGAGCGGCGCTTGGAGAAGGTGACTTGTTTACTGTTAAGGTTCTCAAGTTTCTTGATCTCGATCCTCTTTCGACCTTGGGTCTTCTTGGGAAGATTTTTTGAGAGAACCATGGTGATAATATTGGAGTTCAATAAAGATCAAAGAGAACCGTTAACAATAACTAGCATTAGCAGAAAGTAAGCATATTATATGGTGGGTTCGTTTAGGAGAGTTTTCAATTGTCATTTTGTTTGACTTTGCACCTAATTAATTTCTAATTTTTTGCGAATTTATTTTCTAAAAACTTATAATTCATAGGATTGATGACGAGGAAGACCATTATTGGACTATGCCTGTTTGATCCTAATTTGTTAAATATATACCAAAATATCAGCATAAGATATTCATATACCAAACGATTTACAAGGTTAATTAATTCAAATTTGAATTATGAAACTAGTTAAATTTAGGGTTCTTTAGATATAGACCCTTGTAACTCTTATTTCCTAGATAAAAACCCACCTAATTCTAAACATCTAAATAAAACCCAAATTTGAAAAAGACTGCCAAATAGAAAAGTAATTAACCTATTATTACAAAATATTTAAAACTTGTGCCACAATATTCAAATCAAATCAATAAATATTATTACTTACCTTAATTATAATGAACAAATAATCATTGCACATAATATTACCCTTAACACACACTCACATATAAATACGTTCAAAAGTATATCGTACTACTAAAAGTTCAACATATATGTATATATATTTAATTTACCTATATGTATATAGTACTACTATATGTTCATATATATATATATATATATATATATATATATATATATGCACAGTACTAACATATACGTTAAACAATTGTTATATGTAAGTAATTTACCTATATGTAAATTTATGATTAGCAAATAATATATATATATATATATATATATATATAATTTACCTATATGTATATAGTACTACTATATGTTCATATATATATATATATATATATATATGTATGTATATAGGTAAACAATTATTATATGTAAATTTATGATTAGCAAATAATATATTTTGTAGGTAAATTAATAATATTATCTAGGTAAATTATTTTGCATATATTGGGTTTGTTTATTATGTAGGTAAATTATTTTTCATGTATATTACATATATAGGGTAAATTATTTTGAGCAATCTAACATTTTAAAATTTTAATAGTAGGTGCACTATTTGAATCTAACATTATTTTTTTAGGTAAATTATTTTGCATGAATTTTTACATATATTAGGCATTTTTAATATATATGTGTGAAATAATTTACCTACATTAATATGTAAAATATAATTTTAGTGACTTAATTAAGCATGTAATATATTAGACATTTTTTTATTGTTATTATATATTAGGCAATGAATTTATAACATTAATGTTTTTTTTTTCTTTTTTTTTATAAAATCATTAATTCTCTCTTATAATTCGCATGGCATTAATTATGTACATCAAACATTCAAATAGGGGTATTTTAGGCATCCAAAAAAATTTAAACGTGTTAAGTCAAACATAATTAATGAATTTGTTGATGTGGAATGTAATAAATGGGTTTTATTCAAGTAAAAAACTTATGTCGGATTTTATATGAAAAAAATTCAGTTTTAGGGGCTAAAGTCATATTTTCAGTTAAATTTAATTAATTCGTACCTTTGTGATTAAGTAGATATTTACAATTATGTTTTGGACTTATTATAATTTGAGTTTTGAGTATATATATAAGTAAAAACTTGAAGCTCTTACGTTAAATATGTTTTCTTTACCATTAATTAGTATATTAAAGGTAGGAATAATTATTTTTTCTTCTACATTTCCTAAATTTTGGTGTTTTGAAAACTTTGGTAAAATTGTGTGTCTGTGTAATAAAGAGACAATTAGCAGTATCTTAAGCGGAGAAGATTGCGGCTTAATTGCGACAATTGAAGATAAATTTAAATCAAATCGATTTTTTTTTCAAACAAATGTTCTCATAAATCAATTAATTGCCACAAATGCAGATGTTCTGTCCAACCACATAAACGATGCTATCGTATAACTTACAAAGCCCTTGCTTTCGGCCTGCTGATAATTGTCTGTTACTTCATTTCTATGTTGAGATAGGGTTTATATCACAAATGGTCCCTGAAATTGACCCCATCAATCATGATGGTCCCTGAAATTGAAAATCGATCAATGTAGTCCCTGAATTTTAACTCGCGAATCAATGTGGTCCTTCTGTTAGTGTTCCGTCTAAATTAACACTAAAAAAAGGTTAGAGAACCAATTTTTCATGATAAAATGACCAAAAAAAGGTTAGATAACCACTTTTTTTTGTTTTTATTTTAGTTTTAGCACCAAATCCATGAAAAAATGGAGAGAAAAGTGAAGATGGAAAAAAGAAAAGAGAGGTAGTAAGTAAAATTATAAGTAACAGGGTTATTTTTGATCATTTTACCATGAAAAATTGGTTCTCTAACCTTTTTTTAAAGTTAATTTAGACGGAACACTAACAGAAGGACCACATTGATTCGCGAGTTAAAATTCAGGGACTACATTGATCGATTTTCAATTTCAGGGACCATCATGATTGATGGGGTCAATTTCAGGGACCATTTGTGATATAAACCCTTTGAGATATTATATTCAGACACTCCAAATTACTTCTCTCACTCTTTTAATATTTTAATATTTTAATATTTTCTACACACCATTAACACTTGATAACAAATATCAAAAGTTAAAAAGGTATGAAGGAAGTAATTTGGGGTATAAATATTTTATGTGTCCTTGGGTTTAACAAACTGGCAGGCAGCGGCGGAACTACCAACAGGTTGGGGTGGGTTTAGCCCAAGGAAGGTTTTTGGTGGACCCTAATACTTTATATATGAACAAATAGTCCGTATTATGATCATGTAGCCCTCACAAAGAAAAGGAAATTATCATGTAGCCCATGTAAGTTTAAGAATAATGTTTGGCTACTTAAAAATGAATGGGAATTCTTACTTGAAATTCTTTGTGTTAGAATTACAGAGTTTTATGTTTAAAATCAGAACTATTCATATTATGAATCACTTTATAAAAATCATCTCTGCAATTGTTCATTTGTTTTTATAGTATGAACATTCTAATCATAAACACAAAATTTTATGAGTCACAACAAATAGTTTTGAATAGGAACTCCTACTTATCTAGCCAAGTATATATTAATCTTATATTAACCAGAGGGTTTCACTAGTGGGGACATTGCTAAATAGTAAATACATGCGCTATTTTCACATATCGTTTTTGACCATCTCTACGACTGGTGTGAAATTTTTATTAATGCTATAATTGGGTCTTTTCGACGACGCCGTAAAAGCATAGAACCCAATGACTTCTCTCACATCTCTCTCCCTGGCGTCTGGGATCACCACCATGTTTGGGTTAATACTTGAACTCTGGGCCTAAAGAGGGAAAGCCTAAAAGAGTTGAAGTGAAGAGACTTGCCTGAGGCCCAGCGCCGAGCCCATGCCATCAGTCTCAAGACAATATGACGGCTCCTCATTAATGCATAGGCTATGTGCCTATAATTTAAGAGACAAGTGATGGAGGCAAACTCATAATCAGCCAAAATGTACTTTCAGTGGCAATGCAAGTAAAATGTTGATGACTCACTACCCTCCAGTTGCTTTCAGGCAAGAGCAGAGACAGGACAGTGGGGTAAATTCGCCTATAAAAGGGAAGACAGGGCCCAAAGACAAGGACACTCAACCAATCAAACAAACAAACATACAACTTGCCTCTCAGTCATGCAAATACCTAGAAAGATGCGCATTGTCCAGACTCTGCACCCTTTTTTAGCCATAGATTCCTCTTAGAAAGACATCTTTTGTCCAGTGTAAAAGCTCTGCTACTTTCTCTAAATGTTGTAGTATCGATTCCCTCGTGTAAACTCGTTTACCACTCACCCATTTTTAGCATGCAACTCTCTGTAACTACAAGGAGAAAAGATCGCAAGACGTTTAACCTTGCCCGACAAGGTGAAATCTTGCCCAACTCTTTTTGTCTTGTCTTTTAATTAGTAGATCTGGTGTTATGATGTATTCCCCGGTATATATTCAAGTCATTTCTAGTCTTTTGATGATTCAAAGTTCCATCAGTTCTCAGATCTGGTTCACTTAGTGGTTATGAGAATTAAACTGATGACTTAATCGGATCTGGACCTTCACCCTTTAAAACATACAAGATAATGAACTAAAAGTCCTTGATCTCAAGGCACAAAAAAGAACTTAATGTGGACTTAACCCATCCACGACAGTCCTTTGATAACAAAAGGTCAGAACAACTTGGGGCGCAAGTAATCGACTTAAACACGCTTGTTCTACATCTGCCATACTGAGATGGCAGTGGCACGCCTAAGCACTTAGTTAGTTTTGATTGCGAGCTTCAAGGCCTGCACCTAAGGCCCTACAAAGGCACCTTTCAGAACTAACTTCGTCCTCCTCTCGCAGCCTCTCAAAGCGGGAGCCTGACGACCAACCAAAGTGCCAACTCTGCAGAGAGCTATGTGCTCGAGCTAGGGACTATCTCCACAAAAATTCCTGCCCGAACATTAGTTTTGGCACGCCCGGTGTGATTCAAATCTTGTATGCTAAGAAGACGAAAGAAAGAACAAACTTCAGGTGGGGAGCAAAACAAAAACCACTCTAATGCACACAAGATTAAACATGGCAAATCTCCCCGAAGATCTGCAAGGACCTGTCCTGACAGAAACCCCAATTCCTTCTGAGAAATCAGGAGGAAAATTCACAAATGAAGACCTGCTGGCTACCATTGTAGTTGTGTTAAAGAGCATGGAGAGAAGCTCTTTGGAAACCAGGGGGAAGTAAGTAGATTCTATTCCCTCATAGGGAATTTATAAAAAAAGCTAGATCTGGAGTACTTTACCCCATAAAATAATCATACTAGAGAGGTGATGAGAGAAGCCAGCCCTATGACAGAGCCAGCTATTCCTCTGTTTCCTATGCTAGAGGAAAAGAGGAATAAGGAAAAGAACAAAGAAAGATATTGAGTGGATCAACCAGTGTTGAAGGAAATCAGGGAACCAGAGTTGCCCGAGGCTTGGTTATTTTCATTGGATAGCAGGGGGCAATGCGGGCCAGAAATAAAGTGATTACTGGAAGGACCACATGTTGACATAATGAATGATACTGATCATTTTCTACGAGCCCCAGTAAACATGATCAACCTAACATGGGCAGAAAAAGGAAAGGGAAAAGCCACGTGGGAAGTGAAGGTATAAATAAGGCCAGTTGATAGACCGACTGAGAGAGCTATCAAGCTATCTGAAAAGCCCAAGGTCGCCATAATCAGAGGAGTAGTGTTATGCAGCAGATGTCAATGTGAGTGTGAGCTAGAGGTACCAACAGTAGGAGCCATCTTTGATCAGGAGCTGATCAAGAGAAGGGAAAAGGAAGAACATGAAAACCGCATGAGCACCATGCGGGCAGCTGAGAAGGAAACATCTCAGAATGTCTTCCATAGGTTGGGAGGAGACTCTGAGCCTAAAAACTTGTCAGAAGTATTAAAAAACTATGAAGCTTCAGAAGAAGTGGAGGACAAGGAGGCCAAGACACCAAGGTGGGTGGATGTGAAGCCACCCCAGCCAAGTCATGCTGGTGGAGATGTTAGAATGAAAGGAAGGACAGTGAACCTGGTTCCAAAGAAGAATCTTGCCCAACTCGGGTGGAGATGGTATATAATCGGAAAGGATATGAGGCTAATCAAAGAGATGAAAGCCTCCATGATCAGGATAGTCCAAAGGCAGCATAAGGCCCACATGAACTTGTTGAAAGTTCCTACTACTTCAGAAGCCTCGGAGAATGTAAAGTTCGAAAATGTACCTCATGAAAGGAGAAATCAACCTCATTGGAGGAGTAAGAAAGAGGTGAAGAAGGCAAACAGCAAAACCAAAGGGGAAGGAGACCATGTGCAGCAGAACCCCCATCCTAGGAAATATAGAATCTTGAGAAGAGCTCAAGAAGATATGGTGATGATACCTTACCTAAGATGGAGCCCATAACCAATCTGTTTTGGAACTATCTTGTCCGAGAAGGGGTTGCCCGCGCCATTGTTAGTGGATACTATATGGGAGGTTCTAGAACGGATGCCAAACTTTGGCATGACCTAAGAAGAAGGGTTACCTAAACTGATGCTGCCAGAAGAATCATGGGCTTGGTTGGATGAGTTTATGAACCACATTGGGGGCAAGGAGAAAGATTTACCCGGACCCAGCAACTTCCACATAAACATGACATATGTTTTATCAGCCATGTTTCGCGCCGAGCATGATCAACCTTCCACGATGGAAGGTGATTCCTTGGTGACAGAACATATGATGGCGCATGTTAGTGTTGAGGGAGCAGGACAAGAATAACCCAGCCAAACAGGCTCGGCCCGAGCAATCAAGGAAGAAACCTGAGAGGATATACTCGAACAAAATGGTCTTTGTTAGCCCAAGTTTGACCCTGGTCAACCATCTCAAGCCCATATATGTAACTGCTCACCTGGAGGGAGTACCCTTCAAGAGGGTCTTGATTAATGGAGGGATTGCGGTCAATGTGCTGCCATACAAGCAGATGAAGAGAATGTGTAGGAGTGAGGAGAATCTTATACCGACAAACCTTACGGTTGCTAGTTTCTCGGGAGCTGTCACTAGGACTCATGGGATATTGCCATTGGAGGTTGACTTCGATTCGAAACAAATCCTGCTGACTTTTTTTTTGTGGTAATCAGTACTTCCACTTATGGGGCTTTACTGGGCAGAGATTGGATCCGTCAGAGTTTCTCTGTGCCATCTACCTTACACCAACAAGTAGCAGTCTACCATGATGAAGGGGAAACAGGACCTGGGTTCTGGGAAATGGTAGATGGCAAATCACGGCCCTCCCTACAGCTAACGTCGCAGAAGCCAACTTTTATAATCCCAGTGTTGGGATTCTTCAATGTTCAGGAGCTGATAAGAACGGCCGCCCAACTAAGGTGACGGCCCAAAAGCTTCTAGAGCAAGGGTTATCTCTTACAAGGGAAGAATGGGATCGGCCCCCAACACCATTAATGTCAGAGCAGAAAAGGAATGACCAAGTGGTTGCAGTCAGGTCCTTAATAAAAAGACTGTTGGTATATGGGAGACAGAAAAAACAAGAGAGTGAAAACTCAACCGAGGAAAAAAAAGATTGGAGCAGAGAGGCTTCAAGCAGCCAGAGTAGAGAAGAGATAGAGTTTTTTGGGGAGAAGCTAGAAGTAGTCTTCCAAACGGCTGAGTGTATACATGACTTGGATAGGCCAGAGGATTTGCCCGAGAATCCAGAACTGGTTTAGTTTTTGTGTGCAGAGCCTGACAAACCAGCCCCAAAAGTACAAGAACCTTTGGAGACCATTGATTTGGGAACTGAGGAGGATCCGAGACCTATATAGATCAATGGTTTGTTGGAAACAGAGGATCGGGAAAGGATTGTCAACCTTCTGCAAGAATTTAAAGACTGTTTTGCTTGGCATTACACCGAAATGCCAGGTTTAGATCCAACCTTAGTAGAACATGAGATGCCTATTAAGGAGAGGTTTAAACCTGTCAAACAAGAACCACAGAGGATGTCAAAAGAGATAGAATAAAAAGTCAAAGAAGAGATCGTGAGGCTGGTAAAAGCTGGATTGACCATATTAGGCCTGCCAAATATGTTGAGTGGTTGACCAACATTGTACTGTATTAAAAGCTATAACTAAAGCAGTCCGATGTTGTGTTGACTATAGAAACATTAATGGAGCCACACCTACAAATGAATATCCCATGCCCATGGCTGACCTATCCATAGATGCAGTTGCCAAACACAAAGTTTTATCTTTCATGGACGGGAATGCGGGGTACAATCAGATAAAAATGGCTAAAAAAGATATACATAAAATAGCTTTTAGGTGTCCAGGTCATGTCGAAGCATATGAGTATTTGGTAATGCAATCCAAAAATGCTGGTGCAACTTATGAAAGAGCAATGAACGCCATTTTTCATGACTTAATCGGCCATAGCATGAAAGTATATATTGATGACATCGTGGTAAAGTCCAAGACTGAAGAACAATATTTGATAGACCTCAAACAAGCCTTAACAAGAATAAGGATCCATAAGCTAAAAATGAATCCAAAGAAATGTCCTTTGGGGTAAGATCGGGTAACTTTTTGGGATTCCTTGTTCATCAAAGTGGAGTGGTGGTCGATAAGAACAAAGCTCAGGCAATAATGAAGTCACCTCCCCCCACCAATAAGGTATAACTGCAAAGGCTACTGGAAAAAATCAACTTCTTAAGGAGATTCATTGCTAATTTAGCGAGCAAGATTCAGCTGCTAACTCCTCTGCTAAGACTAAAAGACAAAGAAGAGTGTAAATGGGGCCCACCATACCAAGAGGCTTTCGACAGCATAAAGGCTTACTTAGCCTCTCCACCAGTGCTCATGCCACCTCAGAGGGGGAAGCCATTGAAGCTTTATATTTTTGCCTCGGAGAAGTCGATTGGAAGCCTGCTGGCCCAAAACAATGAAGGTGGGAAGGAACAAGCCATATATTACCGCAGTAGAATCCTTACTGAGGTAGAGACAAGATATACTCCAGTGGAAAAATTATGTTTGGCTTTGTACTTTACTGATTGCAAGCTAAGGCATTACATGTTGCCCTGCCACATCCACATCATTGCCAAGACCGACTTGATCAAATATATGCTGTCAAAACCAATGTTGACGGGGAGAATTGGAAAGTGGATTCTCACACTGTCAGAGTTCAGTTTTCAGTATGTACCACAAAAGGCAATAAAAGGGCAGGCAATAGCGGATTTCTTAGCCGTACAACAAGAAACAGGAGATGAGCTTATCAACATCCCTAGAACTCTAAAGGTGGCTAACCTTTGGATCCCACCAAGCAAAGCCCTCTCGGGCAGGGAAGAATGGATTCAGCAGGAAGTAAAAAGAATATCCAACCTTTGGATCACTCCGTGGAGGCTGTATTTTGATGGATCTTAAACCCAAAATGCTACTGGAGCTGGGATTGCCACCATCGATCCTAGGGGTACTCACCATTGTTATTCATTCCTTCTAGATTATCAAGAGACTACCAACAATCGGTCAGAATATGAGGCATTGATAATTGGCCTAGAGATCATGATAGAGTTGGGGGGCAACTGAAGTTGAGGTATTTGATGATTCAGAGTTGGTGATCAATCAGTTGAATGGAGAATACAAGTGCAGACACATCACCATGGCCAGTTATTACTTAGCGGCCACTCAATTCTTAAGCTATTAGGGCATTAAAATATCAGTCAGCTACATCCCTAGAGAATTAAATGCAATTACCATGGTGTAATTGGCCTATGGGGTACAGATCTAAGAAATGAAGTTTGAAGATGACATAGAGGTTCAGAAAAGAAATCACCCTTCTATCTTGGAAATGGGATTCAGCCTAGATGTGATGGGTGAAGAAATAGAAATGAAGGACTGGAGAATACCTATTATTCAGTATTTGAAAGATCCATCCTTCCCCACAAGTAAGAAAAACAAACAACAAGCAACTAAATATGTCATGTGGGATAAATCTACGCTAAGGAAGACTCTAGACGGGCTGTTACTAAAATGCTTAGGCCAAGAAGAATCAATGAGGGTCAAGGCCGAAGTACATGAAGGGATCTGCGGGGCGCATCAGGCTGGAACTAAAATGAGATGGCTGCTTAGAAGATATGGCTATTTCTGGCCCAAGATAGAGAAAGACTGCATAGCTTATGCCCAAGGGTGTGAAGAATGTCAGAGACATGGACCGCTGCAACATGTGCCCTCAATACCCTTGAACTCCGTAGTCAAGTCGTGGCCCTTTAGAGGATGGGCAATGGATTTCATCGGGAAAATTTACCCAACCTCTAGCAAATGAGACATGTTCATAATCGTGGGAACAGATTACTTCACCAAATGGGTAGAAGCCTAAGCTGTGAAGACTATCACTTCAACTGCAATCAAGATGTTCATTAAAACCAAGATCTTACACAGATTTGGGGTACCCAAGACTATTGTCACAGACCGCGGGCTATCTTTTATTTCAAAAGAAGTCGAGCAGTTTGCAAGAAAGTTCAAAATAAAAATAGTTCAGTCTTGTCTTTACTACCTCTAGTCAAACGGCCAAGCAGAAGCCAGCAACAAGGTCCTGGTGAACATTATAAAAAAAAAAATGGTGGCCGAAAGTCCAGAAAGATGGCATGAGAGGTTGGGACATACTTTATGGGCTTACAGAACTTCCAAAAGAGCAGGACCTGGAACTACTTCTTATGCCCTAACTTTCGGGCAAGATGTCGTCCTCCCTGTGGAGATTAATGTGAATTCTGTTAGGATTCAGAATCAATTCGGGCTGCATAGTGAAGAATACATTCTGACTATGTGTCAAGGGATTGAAGATCTTGATGTAGCCCGAATCGAAGCTTTAGATAAAATTCAAGAGGGGAAGATAGCTGTTGCCCGAGCATACAACAAGAAGGTGAAATTAAAAAACTTCAAGGAATGAGAGTTGGTTTGGAAAGTAATTTTGCCATTGAGAGCTCAAATCAAAGGTTTTGGGAAGTGGAGCCTGACTTGGCTTCCTTTCATTGTTAACCAAGTATTGGGCAATGGTGGATATTACTTGGCAGATGTCGAGGGAGTCTTACAAAAGCATCCAAACAATGTTAAGTTTTTTAAGAAATATCACCCAACCTTGTGGGATGTTAGGGATTGCTACATAGAAGAAGTATAAACACCGCATGAAATTTAAAGTCAGTTTTGCGCTCATCATGTATAGATCTCAAGAAAAGAGTGCAAGACAAAGCGATTTGAAGAAATCATGTTCATTTCAGTAAATGTTGAAAGTTACATAAGATTTAGCTCAATAGTTTTACATCCCTGACTAGGGCAACTATCCTAGAATGGTGGGTCTAAATTTTGCCTGACTGCTCCTAAACATTGTTACTATTTGCTAAATATGTTTCAGCGTATCCAACTTCCATTTACTGTCTCGACTCCTTCGAATCTTTTGAGCCTTTACCTACAAGCCTGACCAAGGGGTTTGGCTAGTAAAGTCATGGTAGCTAACCCCGAAGCATACACCTATGATAATAAAGTGATCAAGAAAGCAGAAGTTGTGGAGAAGTCTGGGATTAAAGATATTAACACGAGTGGAATCAACCGGTGCGATTAAGGTTGCTCAGCTACTCCTCAATACCATAGAGGCCCTAAAACAGAAGCTGAATCCAGCGCGTCGTTCTAAGAATACTAAAAAGGTTGATTTCTCCTTGAGGATGTTGCTGTCAACTGCAACGGAGACCTGAGAAGTCTGCAGGCCAATCCGAGGGCAATGAAGGCCATTGAGAAAGCGATGCATGGTGGAAATTCCTTCACCAGTCTTAAAGAAAAATTGGATTCATCCAGCTTTGGGTACCCTTGGACATTTCGAAAAGAATGTGGGAAGAAAAGTTGGAATTAGGAGGAATTGAAGATCAAGAAAAGGGTATGAGAACTTCGAGGTCTCTAAAGGATTATGGGAAGTTATGAGAATTCAAAAGGGCTCGAACTGGTTAAGGTATTGAGCCAGTGAAGGGAGTTTTATAGTGAAGGATCAAGTGACGGTTGAAATTCGTGGGTTAGTGCAAAGGTCGTCTCAGTTAACCAGTAGCTGCATTAAATGGCTCATGTCTCGAGTGAAGGCGTGGGCGGCTATTTAATCATTATTTACGTCTTGGGCCACAGACTCAACAATGATTAAATGGGGCACTATTTGGGTTAATATTTGAACTCTAGGCCTAAAGGAGGGAAAGCCCAAAAGAGTTGAAGTGAAGAGACTTGCCCGAGGCCCAGCGCCGAGCCCAGGCCATCTATCTTAAGACAATATGACGGCTGCTCATTAATTCATAGGCTATGTGCCTATAATTTAAGAGACAAGTCATGGAGACTAACTCATAATCAGCCAAAAAGTACTTTTCAGTGGCAATGCAAGTAAAATGCTGATGACTCACTAACCTTCAGTTGCTTTTGGCCAAGAGCAAAGACAGCACAGTCGGGTTAATTCGTCTATAAAAGGGAAGACAGAGCCCAGGGACAAGGACACTCAACCAGTTAAACAAACAAACGTACAACTTGCCTCTCAGTCAAGCAAATACCCAGAAAACTGCACCTTGTCCATACTCTGCACCCTTTTTTAGCCTTAGATTCCCCTTAGAAAGACCTCTTTTGTCCAGTGTAAAAGCTCTGCTACTTTCTCTAAATGTTGTAGTATCGATTCCCTCGTGTAAACTCGTTTACCACTCACCCTTTTTTAGCACGCAACCCTCTGTAACAACAAGGAGAAGAGATCTCAAGACAGTTAACCTTACCCGACAAGGTGAAATCTTGCCCGAGACTCTTTGTCTTCTTTCAATTAGTAGATCTGGTGTTATGATGTATTCCCCTGTATATATTCAAGTCATTTCCAGTCTTTTGATGATTCAAAGTTCCATCAGTTCTCAGATCTGGTTCACTTAGTGGTTTTACTGTCATAAGAAGACTAAATGGGAATTAAACTGATGACTTAATCAGATTTGGACCTTCACCGTTTAAAGCATACAAGATAATGAATGAACTAAAAGTCCTTGATCTCTAGGCACAGAAAAGAACTTAATGTGGACTTAACTCATCCACAACAATCCTTTGATAACAAGAAGTCAGAACAACTTGGGGCGCAAGTAATCGACTTAAACACACTTGTTCTACATCTGCCATACTAAGATGGCAGTGGCACGCCTAAGCACTTAGTTAGTTTTGATTGCGAGCTTCAAGGCCTACACCTAAGGCCCTACAAAGGCACATTTCAGAACTAACTTCATCCTCCTCCCGCAGCCTCTCAAAGCAGAAGCCCGATGACCAACCAAAGTGCCAACTCTGTGGGGAGCTATGTGCTCGAGCCAGGAACTCTCTCCACAAAAATTCCTGCCCGAACACACCTCAACCCCTTTGCATCTCTATCACTCTCTCCTCCATCGAAACCAACTACTCCTTCGTCGGAGCCAACTTTGATCTCCTGCTCTTAATCCTCAAAAGCCCAGCCGTCGCCTAATTTTGCTTTGCTTGGTTAAAACAACCAGATCAATAACCATGAGCCATATATTGGCGGATTGAATTTTTACACATGTAAAAATGGGATCCAAATTTGATTTCTTTTGGTTGCATTTTGTATGTTTTTATGTTTATGTTAAAACTTATGGAAAAATGGCCATGAACTAGCTTGTATTATTCGAATTTATTTATATTATTTCTAGAAAGACTAGTAACTGAATGTATACCAAAAAATTAAAGGAAAACTAATGAAAAATCCAAAAAAACTTCCCTTTTAACGAAAAGTCCTTTTTAAAGGTATAGTGAATAGTGTCAGTTAAAGGTAAAAAAGTGGTTTTTCGTTAAAAGTGAACAGTACCGGGACCTTTTCATTAAACCTCCCAAAAATTAATCATTAGATTTTTAGCTATAATTTTTGCTAGCCCATCCGTTAAAAAATTCATGGTTTCGCCCTTGCTAGCAGGATAAGTGGCATTGTGGCGTAAAGTTCCTCGAGGAACTTATGATGCCATTATACTTAATGCATTCTGCAGCATGGTAATTCCGGCTGCCTTCTTTTGCAGAGAAGGTTTATCGGTCCCAAGAGCTTGTTATTATGATGAACATCTTTGCAATAGTGAAAGGACGTAAAGGATGGCGGCAATCATCGTATTTCTAGAGCTACAAGAGTACATTCCTTGCTCTGGTTGCCAAAGATGAACTGACGTCTATTTTAGCAATAATCGAGGAGGATTGGATGCCGTAGACAAGACGGAGAAAATGGCGGCAATCAAAGCTGCTGTGGTCATTTTTTATATTTGAACATTGAAGATGACTACAATCTCACAATTCTAGAATACTACTTCAACTCTTTATTCTTCTCGATAAGGAGGTATTTATAAGATTACAAAGGAGCAACTAGGAAATAAATAAAAACAATCATTTGTCCACAAGACAAGAAACCTATACCAAATCAAATCATATCAAATTCCTAATTAAATCATATAAAATCATTAATTAAATCATATCCCTAAAATATTTTCTTTTTAATTTTCCAACACTAACAAGAGTGAGATGCAAGTGGTGGATTGTCCTAATAGTTAAGGCTTTTTCCTTCAACTCACAACGCCGTAAGTTCAAACCTTCCACTTTAAAATAGATTGGTATAAAATATCGCATGTAACAAAATAAATAAATAATAAGAATTAGTGAGGGCATGAGACCAATATTATGCACTTCTTATGCTTGTAGGATATCTTGGAATACACGTATTCACAATTCTAAATGCACTGGGACGTTGATTGAATATAATTGAAAACGATGTTTAATAAATTCTTTGAAAAGGGAACTACAATCATGCCGTGATTTATCAATTATCACCCAGACAATTCCAAAGGATAGGAAGTCAAATTTTATGATGTGCAACTCTCACCTAGATTTTTTTTTTTCTTCAAAGGTAGAAACTTTTAGGCTAAATTGTAGCCAAGGTCCCTGAACTATATCATGAGTTTCTTTTTCGTTCTTGAATTATACTAACACTATGTTTGGATGAAGAAATTGAAGATTACGAATTTTAAAATGACGGAAATTGAAATGACGGGATTTCATTTTCTAGAATTGTGAATTTTCTTGTTTGGTTAACCCTAAAAGAACAATGGAATTGAATACTGAATTTGTTATTTTTAAACTCTCAATCATAGAAATTGGGAAATGACACCTATTTACATGGAATTTAAACTTGGGGAATTGGAGGTCTCAAATTCCAAGTTTTTTTTTCATGCGCAAATTCTAAATTTCTATGTTTACGAATCCAAACAAGGGAATTGGTGCATGTCAATTTATAAATTCTGACTTTTGTCCAAATTCCAAGTTTATTTCCCTTATCCAAACATAGTGTAATAGTTTTTCCCGTCCTCAAATTATGTTATTTGTTGCATTAGTAGTCTTTTCGTCAACATAACCCCGTCAACTTTTCCATTAAGTTGAGGGGTAAAATATTAATTTTATATATAAAAAAAAAAGAAAATGAAGTTTTAAAGAGAAAGACTTGGCGTTTCAAGGATTGAGGAGGAATTTCCCCTTAAAATATTTTGTGACCTAGTCACAAAACTTTATGCTTATGATCGAAACTCCTTAAGAATTTGATTAAACGATTTTAGTTGTAAAAAATTCTTTGCAGAGATGCTCTTTACATAGGGATTTAGAATATAAACAATTTCGATCATAAGCATTATGTAAATAGGCCACGAAGTATTTTGAGGAGGAACTTCTCCTTAACCCGAAGGAGTCATGCTCTTCTCTTTTTAAAATAAATTAGATTTTTTCTGTATGAAAAGACCACTACACTCTTAATTTGACAGAAAAGAAGACATATTTGACTGAAGAACTACTCATGCAACGCAGAGTTAAGCTAGAGGATGAGAAACTAATATGAGAGTTCAAGGACAAAAATTAAACATGGGGTAAAGTTCAAAGGCCTTTGCTACCACACACCTTTTTATTGATTAATTATTTGTGCTTATTTGAAATGGTTGTAATTAAATAAGCTTGAGGCTTTATTTAATTAAAAGGGGTCCAAGTCACAAGCCCAAGAGGGCAAGTGAAAGTGGGCTTGACGCAAGGCACGTGACCTTAGGTGTCAAACACTAAAAGGTGCGGCTAAGGGGGTATATATACCCCTTATGTTTCTCATATGTCTCTAATGCTAACTGCAATCAGTTTTTTCCCTCGAAGAAAAGAGAAAAAAATCCCTAAGCTAAAAACACTTATGTGCCACTTAGTACTACGGTCTAGTGGTATTCCTCTTCACTTGTAAGTGAGAGGACTTAAGTTCGATTCTGGCCAAAGGAGAATTTGAACCATGTTATTGCTAGCCCATTGTGAGGCTAAGCGTACCCCCTCCCCCTTAGTGTAGATAATATCGTTTGTTCAAAAAAAAAAAAAAAACACTTATGTGCCACCCAAACCCTATCGATCCAAGAGAGATATTGCTAGCACATTTAAATTAACCGCTTCATCCTCCGTTGCTAATTTATCAATGTGGATACTCTTAGGTCTTCCATAGTAGGCCAAAAAAAGTGAGTGTCATACCATTATATTGAACTCATAGGGGAATCACACTTCTATATTGTACAAAAAATTTGAGTGTGATACCACTTTATTGAAATCACAAGCTTAGTATATCAAACTCATGAATGTGGTACCAATGTGTTGGACTCACACTAGTATAGCAGTAGTGTTGTATAAATTAATCTCATGATGTATGACTCTTATATATAGGTATCACACTCACCTGAACCATTGTAGAAGGCGTTAGAGGTTCAACACTTGGAGAGCTTCACATGATCAATCACAAAGAGGAAGATCACAACCATGAAGATGATCCAATCAAGGGGCACTTGCATGGCTAAAAATTCATGTATCTTCCGTTACATATTTAATTATTCGAATTAAATTTAAGGAAAACTAACCAAAAGGGCCTGAAAACTTTAGTTTTTAACCAAAAACCACATTGGAAGTTTATTTAATGGTTAGTACAAAGCCCACTTTTATATCAGCCCAAATAAAATAGCCCAAACAAAATAACATGGTGATTTGTCAACTTTACCCCTAACGGATTTGGTTAACCTAACTTAACTATTCTAGTTAGCCGAACCTATAGATATACTGAATTTTAATTTTTGCAGACCAGTTGCAGAGAGTTCTTCATTTTTTTTCCGAATCTGGTTGAGTGGTTCGAGTAATGCTTGCCGACCAATGTTGAGATCGCATTTTGAAATCATGATCGCCGTTGTTCTTCGTCCCTGTTAGGGGGATTTTTCTGAAATAAACTTTTGTTTCAGAACAGATTCGTCGTGGTTGCATGTTTTGATATTCTATCGAATCCTTGTCATCGGTGTTGTTCGTTGTGCTTGAATATTCTCACTGGAGTGATCTTCTTTCATATTTGGTTAGATTTTCGTTTGGAGGTAATCGACATTGTTTTTGTAGTTTTGAATTCGTTTTTGTTCTTGTTGTTGTTGTTTTTTTTTTTTTTTTTTTTTTTGCATGTAATATGCTTACCTTTTTTGTTTGACTTGTATATTTTTGTTGATTTATTTTCAGATTAGCAGATTGATTCCGGTTTGTGAAAATTTCAGTTAGGAGTTTCTTATTTCGAAGAATCTGAGGTAAGTTTTTATTGTTTTGTTTTGTTTATATTGTATGTTGTTCATCTTGATTTTGTTTTCAGTTTTCAGAAATTTATTATGAATTAATTCGTGTTCATCGCATTTGATGTTGTTAACATTTTTTCAGAAATGGTGTTCTTTTTTTTTTATGAAACAGTGGATATTGAGTTTACTTTTTGTTTTTGTGATTGTTGTGTTTTATAAATAGTGTTATTTTTGTTCACTTTATATGCATATTGCTTTAACTAATAGGTGTTCATCACATTTGATGTTTTTAAAATTTTTCAGAAATAGTGTTCTTTTTTTTACGAAACAGTGGATATTTTAGTTTACTTTTGGTTTTTGTGATTGTTGTGTTTTATAAATAGTGTTATTTTTGTCCACTTTATATGTATATTGTTTTAACTAATAGGTGTTCATCACATTTGATGTTTTTGAAATTTTTCAGAAATAGTGTTCTTTTTTTTTACGAAACAGTGGATATTTTAGTTTACTTTTGGTTTTTGTGATTGTTGTGTTTTATAAATAGTGTTATTTTTGTCCACTTTATATGCATAGTTTAACTAATAGGTACTGATTTATTTTACAAAGATTGGAATTTAGACTTGCAACAGATTAATAAACAGTTGTTGTTTTTACATTTTTGTTGTTGTTTATTGTTATGTTTATAAAATATTGTGTTTTGATTTGAATTGTTTTGTTTTTTTTGTTTTTGTTCAGTAGTGATGGAGAATGGTAAACTAGCTCGGTTTACATATGGTGGTTTATCTGTTGTTAGTTCTATTTCATCAACTTCTACGTTCAGTCAGATTTGCATTGATCTTTGTTCTAGGTTTAAGGGTTTGAGAGTTGGTTGTTTTGAGTTGCGATATGCTTTGAATGAAGATCCTATTTGCCTGTTAGATTGTGATGCCGATGTTATGAATATGTTGATGGTTCTTGATGTTGTTGGGAAATCCTTTGTAGAAATATTGGTTATGGATAAATGTGATGGTTCTATGGTTGAATTACCTACGGAAAGCATATCTTCTTCTTGTCGTACATCAGACTCTATGGTTAGTGAAAATGATCATTTAGGGAAGTATGGTTCTCATGGTGTCTACAATTATATGTCATGTGAATGGGATAGTTACATAGAATCTGAGGGGCAAGTTTTTAGGGGTGGCTGCGTTGATTTCCGAGATAAGTTGAAGAAGTTTTCTGTTGAATGTGGTTTTGATTTGAAGTATTTGAAGAATGATAAGAATCGTATTAATGCGGAGTGTTCTAGGAAGGAATCTGATGGTTGTCTTTGGCGTGTGTATGCATCCAAGTGTGATATTAATGACTTTTTTGTTATTCGGAAGTTGCGTAATGTGCATACATGCAAGGGTATGATTCGAAAGAAGAGAAACAAAGTTGTTGGACGGCAGTTTGTTGCTTCTCTCATCAAGGATAAGGTTCAGTCAAATCCTCTTATTAAACCGAAGGAGATCATTTCAAACTTAAAACAGTTTTATGGATTAGATATTGATTATTCTACTGCATACTTTGGCAAAAAGAGGGCAGTTTTTGAGTTAAATGGTGATGATGTTGATGCTTACAAGTTTTTTGCCTTGGTATGTTGAATCTGCCCGTTCAAGCAATCCTGGATCTGTTTTTGAGCTTGAAGTTGTACCCGAGAGCAATAGATTTCGTCGTTTGTTTATTGCTTATGATGCATGGATAAAAGGTTTCATGTTTTGTCGCCCAATGTTATTCATTGATGGTACTTTTATCAAGAGCAAATACAAGGGAACACTTCTATCTTGCTGTGCAAAAAATGGCAACGATGGTGAGTTAATAATTTCAGACTTTAATATTTTATATTATTTGTTTATGTTTTCTTACTGGGCAAAAGAAACATATCCAGAAATGGTTGTAGAATAGTTTAAGAAATAGTTCAATCAGTCTCATAAATAGGTGATACTTGACTGTATCTGTTTGTTTTTGTTGTGGATTGGTCTTTGATTTTATTTTCAAATAAAGGAAAAAAGATTCATTACTATTTCACGCAGAGTTTAATAAATAGTTCAATTACAGTTTCAGAAGTAGTTGACATTTGACAGTGCATTTTCACTTATGTTGTGCAGAGATTTTTGAGGTTGCTTATGCTATTGTTGATTCAGAAACGATAGCAAATTGGAGATGGTTCTTGGGAATATTATCTGGTATATTGAGGCCTCAAGGGAGGGTGATCACTTTTATGTCGGATAGACATGATGGTATTTTGAAGAGCATTCGAGAATTCTTTCCCGAGTG
Organism: Cotoneaster glaucophyllus; assembly: GCA_036320875.1. NCBI lineage: Eukaryota > Viridiplantae > Streptophyta > Magnoliopsida > Rosales > Rosaceae > Cotoneaster > Cotoneaster glaucophyllus. The sequence goes on from CM070063.1 coordinate 22,313,496, forward strand.
TCCACATTCATTTTGTATTGTTCATTTGAAACAGAATGTGAGTACTTTATTTCCAAAGGCTGCTGGTGAAGGACTAAAGAAGAAAATGATGAATCTGTTGGCAAATTGTGCGTATGCATGTACTCCATCTGATTTTGATGATTGTATGGCGGAATTCAAGGATAATGGGCGAGGGCATGTGAAGAATTTTTTGTGTGATTTGCCAAAAGAGAACTACGCTATTGCCCATTTTCCTGGTAAGAGATGGGGATTGATGAGCAATGCACTTTCGGAATCTTTTAACGCCATGGTGTCAAATAGTCGTTGCATGCCACTTATGGATCTTCTTGAAGACCTTAGAGTTCGGCTTATGGGTAGTATGGCTGAGAAGAGAATATTTGGTCAGAATATTCATACGATTTTGTGTCCAAAGAAAGAAAATGAGATGAAGTTGATGTTGAAGGAGGGCATGCACTGGAGGATTAATCGTTCTGATGCAGATGTTTTTGAAGTTAGGACGGAGCGGAATCGGTTTGTTGTTTGTCTTGATGATAGGACATGTTCTTGTGTGCAATGGCAGCATAATTGTTTTCCATGTTCACATGCTTTGCAGGTGCTGCAACATGATAATCGTGATGTTTTTTATTACATTGATGATTATTGGAAAGCAAGCTTTTATCGGAAAACATATCAATTTGTCATGCATCCATCTTCAGATTTGGAAAAGCCGAATGTTGATACTATCATAAATGGTGTGAGGCCTCCAATTACAAAGATTCCGTCTGGAAGACCAAAGAAAACTAGGATCAAATCTGCTGGGGAAATCAGTGGGAGTAAGAAGACTGTCACTTGTAGTAGGTGTGGATGTTCGGGGCATAATAAGGTTTCATGTAAAGTTGTTATACAAGACGGTTGATTTTTTGCTTTTTGGTTTTGAGAGATGGGAGTTTTTGGTGATATGTAACAGATTTTCATTTTGGATATTGTTTCTTTTATTTCAATTGGTGTTTGGGAGTATGTAATTGTTGATTTGGAATTATGTTGGATTAATAAATAGGGATGAATTCAATGTTTTAGTATTTCCAGTTTTACGAAACAGTATGATGAGTTTGATAAACAGTGAATACATATCTAAGTTTATGGCTTTGCGGTTTCAATATCTGTTTTGTAGGTTGTATGTAAGTATATGTATGTAAGTGAATGTAAGGCTTTTTGTAGGAGGCAAGTATGTTGGTTTTCATTATTGATCTAGTTAACATTCCATATTAGGTTATAGAAAATGAAAAAAAAACCATAGCAAAAGTAACTTGATCTAGTTAACATTCCATTTTAGTATATATATAGAGTTGTGTCAAACATGTTTGACAATAACATTTGTAAACCGTAGCAAAAGTAAGCTTGAACCTTAAAAAGTACATCCGCATCAAAATGACATATAATGCGTATTTTTTATTTTTGATTCTAATGTCCAATGCTTGTCATTTGTTGTGAGATTTTGATATATGCTTCTTGTTCCTTTGTCCAACTGAAATCGTGGTTCATCAAATCCACGAGGATATCTTTCCTTGCTTTTATGACGTGGTAATCTTTGATACGTCCTTGAACCTTCCGGTTAGTTGAGAGTTGGTCAATGAAGCTCATCATGTAAAAGCCGCAATCTAATCTGATTTACAAAGAAAATCAAGTCAATGATTATGAGTATTAAAATGAAATGAAGAACGAAGTGTGTTGTATAGAGTAGTTGTTTAAAAAACAAACTACTCCTATAACCGCATCAAATTATTCATATTGTTTCTGAAACTGCAGTAAACACAAACTATACATATGTATAACTAAAATGCTTTTAATTTTTTTAACGTACGATGTTGGTTTCTGTTGTGCACAGGTTCTGTCTTCTTTGACTTGGAATTCAAAGTCACTTTTGATGGAATTGATTTTCTTCATTGTGGCTTGAGTTGAATCCTTAACATTCAAATTGCTTGTTGATTTCCTTGCTTTATCAAGCCAATATTGAACAAAGTGGCCCTGGAAAAATTTATAATGTAATAATAAGATGCTTGTTTTCTATAAATATGACAGAGTTTTTGGTTGTGTGTTTTTGCTTACCACTATTACTGCATTTTCCCAGAAGCAATCAAAGTCCAGATCCTCATCTGTTGTGCTTTGTCGAAGAGAATTGTAATGAATCATTTCTGCATTTTTTGTGTCCAAAACTACCAAGGAGAAATGGTTGTAATGAAACAATGGGAAGAAAATCTTTGATACTTTTCCATATTGGTCCATCAATTGGTTGTAGAGCATTTCCTTGTTTCGCACAGTTGTTTCAATGCTTTGTTCATTGATGTTGTGCTGTTGAAAATGAAAATCATTGAAAATCATAATTACAGATTAATTGTTCAAATTTTTATATGTATATGTAAATATTTTTTGCAGAATATTAGTTGTTTTGTTTACTCACAAAGATTGTTGTGGAGACATAGAAGTTCATTTGTTTTGTTAAGTTCTCTTTTTCTCCTTTCAGGTAGCAGAAAGAATCAACAATCTGAGTTGATGTAGGTCCATTTGCCATCAAACTGTGCAGGTCTTCTTTCAACACCATTATTTTGTAATAGTTGAAATCTGTAGTTTCAGCCGTCCAGTATTCATCACTGCAAGACAGTGCAAAAGTTTTAGTTATACAATAATTCGTTAGTGCTTATAAAGTTATGGGAGTGTGTACAAAAACTTCAGTTAAGAGTTTTGTTTTGTATTACTTACCTGCTGTCTGTTAACCAGAATTGAGTTATTCTTCTTCTATCATCTGGTTTCAGCATCTTGTACACTTGAAGTTATGTCCAATTCATACTGCTGTCTATGTGATTTGTTGCTGGAAGGTCATCCGGTTGTGAAGAAAGCTCATCTTTTAAACCCAGGTTGAATGATGGAATTTCAGGTAAGACTGTGTTTCCTTTTTTGGTTGTTGGCTTTGTTGCTTTTTGACTGAATGTTTGCTTTTTGACTTGCAGATCATTCTTGTTGAGAGCATTGTTGCTTTTTGGAGCTTCTATATCTGCTTCTTGCTCTTTTTCTTTTGCCATTGGTGAACCATTTTTGTCCTGCAATGTGTCAATTTTGTCACTATGCTCAATTGTTTGTTGTATTGCCTCTTTTTGCACTATTCCTTCTTCAATTTGTTGCTTGTTTGATTCTGAAACTGGTTTGGCATTTTCTTTTTTCTTTCTCTTGATTGCTGTTGGTGGTTGTAGTGTTTGGCATCTTCTCTTCTGTCTCTTGGATTCACAATTGTTCTGTTCTTTAGGTTGTGTCTCCCTCTTCCTCTGCCTTTGTAGTGGTTTTTTTTTTTTGCACTTTTTTCTTTGCACTGTGCATTGGTTCTCCAACTTCTTCTTCAGTAGTGGTGTCAATCTGTAGATGAAATGTCGACTTCTTCGTATGTGATATGTTTTCTATTTCTCCAAGCATTTTCCTTTGTTGCGTCCTCTTTGTTTTTTTCAATATCATTTTGACATTGGCCTTTGTTGAGTTTGACATTTGTACAGTTATTCTAACTGAAACCATCTGTCAATACAATTTTATTAGAATGCAACTTGATTGTAAAGAAATAAAAATCAGTAAGAGTGTACACACTATATCTGAAACATACCAAGGTGAATTACTATTTATGGAAATACAAAACATTTTTATAATACAAATCTTTATAAGATTCATATAACTAAATAAATTATAAATAGAAATGCACATTAGGAGGTGTATTAAGTGTAAGATCTGGAAAAAAAATGCAATTCTATTTATAAATGAAGCAATTTGTAAACTGTTTCGTAAACACTATTTCGTAAACACTGTTTATTAAACTTTAAAAAACGCAAACTTATTTACTGAATGTACAAATTATTAACAGAGAATCACACTAGTTCGTGTAATAGCGTAATATATGTTTATACTATTTCGTGAATGCATCCCAGATTATACTATTTCCGTACATTTCAATTCTATTTACAAAATGAAGAAAAAATTGTAAACTATTTCGTAAACACTGTTTATTAAACTAAAAAATCGTGAAGATTTTACTGAAGTGTACAAATTACAAACAGAGAATCACACTAGTTCGTGTAATAGCATAATGTATGTTTATATATTAGAACGATTGGCTAGTAAATAGTCTTTTTTTGGGTGGATCTGTGATGGAGTGGTACTGAGAGTAAATAACAAAGTAAATTTACGGAAATAGTATAATATGGGTTTTGTTTAAGTTGATGCATATTATTGTATATGCTTCATTCCAGTAGATGTTAGTTATAAAAACAATGAACCGTATGATTTTGTGAAATATGTTGAGAAAAATTGTAAGATTGTTACCTTTGTTTATTTTTTCTGGGTATTTCTGCGACCAAGTTGCTCACCGAAGTTGAAATTTGCTTGAATTTGTCCGTGAAAGAACTGGAATGATGTACGAAATCGGAAAATGAGGATGGATGATTTGTGCTGGGGGCTGGGTTTCTGGTTTATTTATGGTGCATGCAGTTTCTTCATCGTGAATGGCTTATTTGTGCGTGAAAATGGAAGTTGGTGTTTGGGAGAGAAGGTGAAGTTAGTGTGAGAGTGTGAAATGATGATTTTTGCCGGTGGCTAATTATGTGGGAAATTTGGGTGCTGATCTGGCACTGAAAAAAAAAAAAGAATAAATAGCTGTTATTTTTCATTTTTCAGATATAGTGGGTACATGTAGCTGTTATTTGTTTTGCATAAATTTTTCTAAATTGATAAGTATATTCTTTGGATAATAAAATGTGGTTGTTTTTTTAATAGTCGTATCAAAATCATAGTTTCAATAAATTTTGTGTATGGTAGTTGTATTTATTTAATTTGATTGTGTTGTATAATAGATGAAACAAATTTATATTTCAAAAATGATAGTAATTGATTTTTTGCAATCTTTTGGAGTAGAATATATAATTTGAAATTGATGATAAAAAATGTAGTGGAATTGTTGTAGATGTCATAAAGTAAATTCGTACATTGATATAAAACGTAATTTGTAAAACTCATGCTATTGTAATAAAATCCTCATCCGGAATGTCATCAAATTGACCATGTTTATTTTGTTGTCTTCTGTCTTCAAGTATCTTCTTGAGTCCATTTGCATAACTATTCTCGTGATTCAAAAGCATAGTTGCAATTTGAGCTCTCTTGGCAAATACGTCTTCCTTCTCAAAGGTGGCTAGTACTGGTTTGCCCTCTTGCACTTGCATTGCAAATTGAATGACAAATATGCCACAATCCAATCTGCATTTTATTTTGTTTTTGGGAAAACAATTAAGTATGACAGATAATGAAATCATATTATAACATTTGATGACATATTGAAAGTGGAAAATGAAATTATTTCTGAAACTGGATCATGACACTATTTTGCATAGTGAAAAATGAAACTATTTCTTGTACAACACTGTTTTGCAATCTGGAACTATTTCTGAAACTATATTATGACACTATTTTCAAAGTCTAAATTTAAACCATAGTTTCCTAGAATGATTTTGTTTTCTTTTTTCTGTGTCTCGTTTCCATATTTTCCTAGAATGTATAAATTTGATTAGATCACAGATAAGTACTGAAAAAAAATGGAACTATTTCTTGTTTGTAACACTGTTTTGCAATCTGGAACTATTTCTGAAACTATATTATGACACTATTTTGCAAAGTCTAAATTTAAACCATAGTTTCCTAGAATGATTTTGTTTTCTTTTTTATGTGTCTCGTTTCCATATTTTCCTAGAATGTATAAATTTGATTGAAAAATATAGAGATCTACTTGTTGTTTGTACTTACGAGTCCTCCTTTTGTTGTGCACAAGTCAAGCATCTTTGAATTTCTATTGTGAGGCTGTTGTCACCTTTGAAATCTTTGTAAAGTGCTTCTATTTTGTCTCTCTGCCAAAACAAATAAAAATAACATAAAAAACAAAAGAAAAAAAAAGAATAAAAGAAATTGTATTATGAAGTTTGAGTTATGGTTTTGTTCTTACCACTTGCAGAGCATGATCAAAGTATTGGTCTGTATTCCCATGTACCCTTGGTAGTTTGGAATTGTAGTGTGTCATTTTTCCATCTTTAATGTCCCAAACTACCAAGCTAAAGTGGAAGTAATCCTTGATCACTATGAAGACCTTTCCAACTTTATCCACATTATCTTGTAAGATTGTCTTCAATGTTTGGTCACTGTGCTCCTGATCACTCTTGCTTTTTTCTTCTCCATGTCATTCTGACCGAACAATACACATTTATTTATTAATCTTAATTAATAAGTAACACTAATTCTTAAACTGAACCAAAACACTAAACACTATTTATGAAAGTTAATTAAATTTACAAAATATTTATAAAATCGCACAAACACAAATTTTTGTAAAGAAAACTGTTTGGCACTTACAAAGATGAATGAAGGAAGAAACAGATTTTGTTGTTGCCCTGTTTTTGATTTGTTTTCTGCCATTATGTAGAATGAAGCATCAATTATGTTGGCGTCGATTGGTCCATCCACAAACAATGATGTCAGATCTGTTTTTAGGACAACAAGCTCAGTTGCCATGGAGAATTGCCTTGGTTGCATCCAGAAGTAGTCCCTGTGTGAGAAAATAAAAAGTATTTTATATATATATATATATATATATATGTGTGTGTGTGTGTGTGCGCGCGCGCACATGTATTAAGTTCTGATTAATAATGTAAACTTACATTTTCTGTTGTCTGTAATATTCGTTGAATTTTTCTTTTGTCTCATCTTCAAGTAACTTGTACGCCCTTGTTGATGCAGGTAGACGATACTGTTTGTCACGTTTGTCAAGCTTTTCCTTTGTTTGCTTTGGCTTCTTTGGATGGTTCTTTGCTGTTTCTTCAGCAATTGGATTCAAGGGTGATTTAACCTTTGGGTGCTGCTGCTGCTCCTTTTCTTTCTGAATTATTGGCTCCAACGGTTGGCTTTGTGAGAGAACGATTGAAGGGCTTTCACTGTCACTCACAGCATAGATGTATTTGGCCTTCTTTTTCTTTTTCTGGATGGGGATATAATCATACTGTGGATCGACATTTGGTTTACGATCATCCCTCTTCCGTACATTTTTTATTAGTGTTCTCGTCTTCTTCTTGGCAGTTTCTTTTCCTTGCTCTTCAGGATCCTTACTAGTTGGAGTCTGCATTTGAACATCTTGTTGAACTCCAGATGTCCCTTTTTCAGTGGCAATGTCTTTTCCTTCATGCTCTTGATCTTCCTCAGCTTGATCCTCCTCATTTTCATCTGGATCACAATCAGTTGCATGCCCTTGTTCTGGATCCTTCATAGCCACATCATTTTCATTTGCATTTTCTTGAACTGGATCCTCGGTAGCAGTATCCTTATCATGTGTATGCTCTTCAACTGGATCCTTGAAATTTTGATCTTCCTCAGTTGAAGCATTTAGATCTGGTACTATTTGTTGGTTTTCCAGTAGCTTCTTCTTCAAATTTCCAATTTCATCCAGAAGTTTATTTACTTTCATAGAAGCTGCTGCGTTCTTTAATTGCAACCGTCTCATTTCAATTTTCATTGAACTAATCTTCTGCTTGTCCTCAGTTTGTTCTTGCACAAGATTTTCAATGTTTCTGTTGAGTGCTCCAGTTGTTTGATTCGTTACAATTGAATCTGTGTGTAGGTTGTCAAGTGCATATATCATCATGTGACTGAGGACTACATACCTCTTTTGATCCACGCTCGCACATCTTTTAAACTCTTCAAAACCTTCCACACCTAACGTGTTATCAATCCCGATGATGTCCTTTCGATAAATTTCATCAAGTTTCATCAATTCTTCTTTGTACAGTTGATCAAACTGTAATTGAGCTTCATTGATGGTGATACTGTGATCTTCTTGAGCTTCTGCTTCAGTTCTCTTCCTTTTCCTTCCTGTTGCCTTCTTTTCTTTTTTCTTGTAAGCAGTAGGAATCTGGTGACATGGTTTAGCACAAGGAATACCACCACCAATATGTAGAGTCACACATTAAATAGCTGTTAAATTACATAATAATGTCATTGTTTCGTAAACACTGTTTATTAAACTTAAAAAAAGGCAAACTATTTACTGAATGTACAATTACACTATTAGTTAGTGTAATAGTGTAATATATGTTACTGTTTATAGAAATGCTAAGAGAAACTATATATACAACATGAAATCTAAACTATTCCTATATCATTATTATGACACTGTTTCTGAAATTGTAAACTATCAATATTTGTAGTATGACATTATTATCTGGATATTGTATGATTACATTATCGGACATGAACTCTTTTAAACTGCAAACATGAACTCTTCAAGAAATTTAGAAACTATTGCTGGATTTGACACTATTTCTGTTTTATATAAATGGAACTACTGCAGGATTTGTTGTATTAGAGATTATGCAGATTTCATTGTTGGTACAAATGCAAAGTTGAATTATTATTGAACTTCAAATTTGAACTATTTCTGTATGATTATGAAGCCACTACTTCTGAAACTTTAAACTGTAAAGATCACCATGTTATGAAACTATAAAGTGCAAAAATATATTGTTTATTCAAATGCAGATTGAAATATTTTTATTATTGGTCCTTACCTCAATTTGTTCAACTGAAATATCTCTTATTGCTTTGTGGATTTTGGTTATGTCCTATCTTCCAATGGCAGGAACCATGTTTTCTCGTCCACTTATTGTCTCCACCAGATTGGAGTGAAGACAAATCCAATACTGCATGAAATAAGAACTTTGAATTACTTTCTTGTGTAATTTATAAGACAGAATTCATGTTTTTAAAATATAGTTCTTATTTCTTACCAAAATAAGGGCAGTGCATCCGCTTGTTGTTGCTAATTCTTCTCCATTTTTCCTCTTTTTCTTTGATTTGTTAATCATCTTGAACAAGTAGTCCCTCACTCCTTTTGCCCAGTTGTATTTGCTGATTTGGTCCAATTCCCCACAAATTGTTATGAAGCTCCATGAGATGTATGTTCCGGAGGTTGCAAATAAGAGGGATTGTAGGAGATGCGCACATATGATTGATGCAGTAGCTTTTGCCCCTTCAGGAGTTTCATCTTGGATTGATTTTTGGTACGCTTCAAGAATGTCCTTCTTTTTCACTATTTTTTGGTTCGCAAAATATGTTTTCACAAAGTTGTCCTTCATGTTCTTTGTGGATTTGTCTGTGTTTGGCAGGTCAACTCCTTGGTTGTTCAATCCAAAGATTTGAGCAACATCTTCACTTGATATTCCTCTTGGCTCATGATCTCCGAATTTGAACTTTTGTTGCTTGGAGTCATAGCATTGCATAATCTTGATCAGATCCATATCCGACTTCTTTTTCCTTTCTGTTGCAATGATTTCATCATCCATGTAGAACTTGATCAGACTCCAAAATGGTGTCTTGCCCAAATGATTGCAGACATCATTGCGTTGTTGAAGCAATGGCTTGTACACTTGCATTGATTTTACAAAGCCAAAAACATTGCATCTGTATTGCACATAAGATGTTGGAGATCTTATGTTCTTTTTCTTATGTTGACTCTTTATAGCAAAAGTTTTAATTCTTGGTTTCTTGGCTCCGTCCATCTGTAAGAATAAACATTGTTTAATTAGAAAACCACACTTTTTTACCAAAGCAAACTGAACTAGAAAACCACACTTTTTTACAAAAGCAAATGAACTATTTATCAAAGTGAACTAGAAACCCACACTTTTTTACCAAAGGAAACTGAACTATTGATCAAACTGAACTAGAAAACCACACTTTTTTACAAAAGCAAATAAACTATTTATCAAAGTGAACTAGAAACCCACACTTTTTTACCAAAGGAAACTGAACATCAAACTGAACTAGAAAACCACACTTTTTTAGCAAAGGAAACTGAACTATTTATCAAACTGAACTAGAAAACCACACTTTTTTTAGCAAAGGAAACTGAACTATTTATCAAAGTGAACTAGAAAACCACACTGAACCATTTATCAAACTGAACTAGATAACGACACTTTTTTAACAAAGCAAACTGAACTATTTATTAAACTGAACTAGATAACCACACTTAACTATTTATTAAACTGAACTAGATAACCACACTTTTTTAACAAAGCAAATGAACTATTTATCAAAACAGAACTAGAAAACCACACTTTTTTACCAAAGGAAATTGAACTATTTATTAAACTGAACTAGATAACCACACTGAACTATTCATTAAACTGAACTAGATAACCACACTTTTTTAACAAAGCAAATGAACTATTTATCAAAACAGAACTAGAAAACCACACTTTTTTACCAAAGGAAGCTGAACTATTTATCAAAGTGAACTAGATAACCACACTTTTTTACAAAAGCAAATGAACTATTTATCAAAGTGAAATAGAAAGCAACACTTTTTACCAAAGCAAACTGAACTATTTATCAAACTGAACTAGAAAACCACACTTTTTTACAAAAGCAAATGAACTATTTATCAAAGCGAACTAGAAAACCACTATTTTTTACCAAAAAAAAGTGTGGTTTAGTTCATTTGTTCTGGATCCACAACAACATGGCCACACTATTTATCAATCAAAAAAACTCAAAGTACTTACGAAACTTAAATTAAAATACTAAAGTATTGATGGACTTAAATCAGAAAATGGATGCTATTTAAGAAATGAACTAAAACACCAGATTGATTCTGGATCCATACTGTTTATCAAACAGAAACAAAAAAAAAAAAAAAAAAAGAAAAAGGAAACTACGCTATTTTATCAAACTATAATACTCCGAACTCGAAACATAATTCATTTTTTAGAATCTCAAACATGCAAATGTACATACTTAGTAAATTAAAGTAAGAAATTATCAAGAATATCAGAACTTAAAGTTCGTACCTGTGTTTGTCCGATTTCGACCCTTGCAAATATACAGTTCGGATTTTTTCAGTTTTTCGCCTTCAAATGGAGTTTTTGGGTTCAGAAATTATGGATTTGATGTGTAGATTATTGTTTGATAACTTGAATCGAACTTGAAAATGCTTTGAGATCTTGACGTTTAGAGCAATGGAGGTTTCGATTTTTTTGGTACGGTGTGAAGGTTGGTGAACATTAATGGCGTTGGAGGAATGAATGATGAATTTTAGTAACTGGAACTTCGGCTAACGGGCCTGGTTTAAGATCCGTTAGGGGCAATTTTGGAATATTAATTGTTATGCTGTTTGGGCTTTTTGTTGAGCCCGTGTGTTTTAATTTTTGTAGGGCCTGATAAAAGTTTTGTGTCCTTATGATTAAAATTTAAGTCTTTTTTATTAAATAATAGTTTAGGGTGGTTTTTCATTAAATAAAACTTAGTCCAAGCCCTTTTCGTTAAAGCTCCCTTAAATTTATTCCAATAATATGCCTGAACCCAACAAAAAGCCATACAACTGTTAGTAATTAAAGCCCAAATCTTGTCGAGCACTCACATAGATAGCTTGGCCCACATAGTTGTCGACTCCTTGTTAAACTCGACCCTTTGGGCAGTCAAGCATTACCAGAGGATGGTCTTAGTGGTATTCTGTACTTGTAAGTGAGAGGTCTCAACTTCTACTCACATGGATGGCTATGAGGTATTATAATTGTTTAGAGATCGATACCTATTTAGCATAGGTCGACCTTCGTGTAGAATATTGTTGAATATATAATAAAACACTTGGACATTTGATATAAATGTTATTAATATATTTATTATGATAATATAATTATATATTTGCACTAAAGGGTGGACGAACAAATTGGTTGTGAACTTGTCATTTTCGAGATTCGAACTTAAGTCCTCTAACTTACAAGTGAAAAAAAAATACCACTATATCGTAGTACTAATTGAGACTTAAACAACGACAGCAACAACGACAAAGCCTCATTCCACTAAGTGGGGTCGACTATATGAATCCTAGAATTCCATTATACTCGATTTTGCACCAAGTATTCCATCAGCTCCAAGTACTCCATGTCCTTTCGTATATTCTCTTTCTAAATCCTCCTAGGTTGTCCTCAAACTCAACCCTTTTTGCTTGAGCATGTCTCATATTCACATCTTCTAATGGAGCATCTATAGGTCTTTGGTTCACATGTCTAAACCACCTTAACTGATATTCTCTCATCTTATCTTCAATTGTGACCACTCATTCTTTACCTCAGATATCCTCGTTCTTAATCATGTACTTTTTTGTGTTCCTACACATCCAACGAAACATTCTCATATATGCTATACTTATTTTTTGCACGTGGTGAGGCTTATCACCCAACATTCAGTGCTATAAAGCATTGATGGCCTTACTGTCGTTCTATAAAAAAAATTCTTGAGCTTTAGTGGCATACAACGATCACACAACACATTTCATCCATCAAGCTTGTATTTTATGGTTAAGATTTTCATCCAATTTTCCGTTCTTTTGCAAGATAAATCCAAGGTAGTGAAAGCATTTAATCTTTGGTACTTCCTGATCTCCAATCCTCTCCCCTATCTCATTTGAACCCCTATTCCCATAGAACTTGCACTCCATATACTTTATCTTTGACCTACTTAGGCGAAGATCTTTAGATTCGAACACCTCCCGCCAATGGTTAAGCTTCGCATTTACTTCCTCCTACGTTTCATCCATTAGCCTTATATTATCTACGAAAAGCATACACCAAGTGATATCATTTGTTGTAACCCTATGGTTATGGGAAAGCTTTCAGCTTTCAGTTTGTTTAGGGTGAGTACTTTCTCTTTGCAAGTGACTTGTTTTTCTCTTTTTAGGTTCCACCAACTAGTTCTTGGAGACTTCAAGGTCTTGTTCTTTCTTCTATCTTTTCTTATATGTATACATCCGTCACCAACATGCATATTGGTTAGCCAGGCTTTCTCCTGTTATAATTTTGCAATCCTTACAAGTTATACGAACATCATTCCTTATTGAAAGAAATCTATTTGTGTTTTTTTATGATCCACTCTTGTAGGTGATCACATGCTTTTCTCTTTCCTTCAAAAAAAAATATTGACTAGAAAGAGATCGTATGCCATTGCAAAAGTGGCTTACACATCATAATATGTTTGGCTAAATTGTGGCCAAGGTCCCTGAACTATATCACAAGTTCAATTTTCATCCCTGAACTCTACTAATAGTTTCTCCTGTCCTCAAATTATGTCATTTATTGCACTCGTAGTCCTTTTGTTAACTCTGACAACTTTTCCATTAAGAAAATGAATTTTTTTTAAGAGAAAGGCTTTCCAAGGAATGAGGATGACCTATTTGCATGTTCAAAACTCCTAAAGAATTAACTAAACGATCTCAGTTTACATTGATTTTTTACAAAGATAATCTTTACATAGTGATTCATAATATAAATGGTCCCCATCATAAACACGAAATTTTGAGAATAGGTCACAAAATATTTTGAGGAGTAACTTCCCCTTAACCGTAAGAAGCCAAGCTCTTTTTTGTTTTAAATAAATTAGATTTTTTTTGTATAAAAAGACCAATGTACGCTTAAATTTGGCGGGAAAAAAATACATATTTAACGGAAAGACCACTCATGTAACGCAGAGTTAAATTAGAGAACAGGAGAAATTAATTTAAAAGTTCAATGACAAAACTAAACATGAGGTATAGTTCAAAGACCATAATAATATGAATAGGGTTTAGATTGAATCCAAAGTTCCATTCACCCAGTTGCGTTAGCGTGCCATCTTCATTGCGTCATTAACCCCCCAAAAGTGAACAAAGGTAAACCGTAAACAGTAAAGGAAATGAAATGTCAAAGGCACATAACATAAAGGAAATTAAATGTCAAAGGCAGTAGGCGTGAATTGAAACGGAGGCTATACTCACATGCACTCTGTACTTAATTAAGATGGATAATACTGTTATTTCTATGGGGAAACTCATTTCGTTCTCACACTTATGATTAACGTATTTTTATTGTATAAACATTATAATCAAAACATTTCGTTCTCTTTATCAACACTTAAAGATCATCTCTTTAAAAATTATTCAATTTGGATATCGTTTAGTTATTTTCATTGTATGAACATCATAATTGGAACCGTTTATTCTTTTTGCCATCATTTAAAGATCTTCTTTATAAAATTATTCAATTTGGAGATCACTGCCATCCTTAAGTAGTATCTTCATGATGAACCGTACATTTGTTTGATGCATATAAATAGTTAAACAATCGCCAAATTAGTTTCTAATTTAAAGATATGATCTTTAGATAATAATAAAACGAATAAACAGTTCTTATTATAATATTTATTCAAAGAAGATACCCTAATCTCAAGTGGTGGACAAGTAGATTCCTCCATGAAAGGGACACAAGTAGGTTCCTTTTGCCTCTGACAGCTCAAATTAAAGTGATCTCAATAATCACCACCATCTTTCCCTTCCTTTCGAAAAGCTCTAAGAAAACTTTTGTTGCAAGTCTATGTCTATCTCTCTCTCTTGAACAACCTTACATAATGAGAGCTAAATCGGATTGTTGATTTTATATCAACGGAAAACATTTGAGAGTGAGAGAGATCAGTTTTAATTGTTTCATCACTTAAATTTAAGCACATGTGTAGGTAGCCAGGCATATGGATAATGCTAATACTAGAACAACAGCTGCAGCTCCAGCAGCATCAACATCAAAGTTCATCAAATGTGTGACAGTTGGAGATGGTGCTGTTGGAAAGACATGCCTTCTCATCTCCTATACTAGCAACACATTTCCCACTGTATATATTTTTCTTACATTCAACCCCTTTACATCTTTGTTTTTTCCTTTTTGTCATTGCCATTGGTTTTTTTTTCTATTTTTTCTAATTACTTTCTTGTTTTATGAACAGTTACATATAATCTTTCTCTGGACTCATTTCCTTTTTCTTTTTAATTGACAGGATTATGTTCCAACTGTTTTTGACAACTTCAGTGCCAATGTTTCGGTTGATGGGCAGACTGTTAATTTGGGTCTCTGGGATACTGCTGGTACTCTCTCTCTCTCTCTCTCTCTCTCTCTCCCTCCCTCCCTCTCTCTCTCTCTCCCTCCCTCCCTCTCTCTCTCGTATAATTTGTATGATGAATAGAAAT
Organism: Cotoneaster glaucophyllus; assembly: GCA_036320875.1. NCBI lineage: Eukaryota > Viridiplantae > Streptophyta > Magnoliopsida > Rosales > Rosaceae > Cotoneaster > Cotoneaster glaucophyllus. Next base: position 22,328,587 of record CM070063.1, read on the forward strand.
TTTGAACTTTGGTTGCTTGCTTGTACTTCAGTTTTCTGCCAATTTTGTTATGACAATTATTGGTACTTTTGCTTTAGTTAAAGCGGCTTAAGACTGCATCTTAATTTCAGCTTCATGCCACTAAAACAATCAAACTATGATCGTTTTCCAGTCTGCATCCATGAGCCATGTGTTCTTCGCAATAAAACAAAGAATAAACTATAAAGCTTTCGTCCTAATAAGTAGGATATGAATGCCAATACTTTCAAAATGGAAAGGAAAAATTCCAAGAAAAGTTGAAAATCAGAGTTCTTTTATATAGAAGCTACAATGGAGGAGAGAACCGAACTTAGGACCTTGAGTGTTGGGGTAAGTGTTCTTACCCACTTCGTAAGTTCATAGCCGCCAAATTTAAAAGAATTAATATTAGCCAAATGTGTGATGCCAAAGACGGCAATAATATAAATCAGTTCACATTTTATAAGTTCTTTCTCGTTAGTGTTAACTGTAAAAAGCAAGAGAATTCTGTATTTAGATTAATTCTTACTTACTTATAGCATTATGCCATTCGATAAATGTTTCCACTCACTGCATAATGTTAATTTTTATGTTTCATTTATGTCAAGCTTTTCGTAAAGAGGAAAAGGTGGAGTGAGCGAGCTCTGTTGTATGAGATCCTAAAAGGGGTCATTTAGATTCAGCAAGTCAGTTGCCATGAAAACAGAAAACTGAAGTTTTGCATATGTTTGAGAAAAAAATGCAACAGACAAAAAAAATCTGATTTAAGTTTTGCAAAATTAGATATATGATCAGTTGGAAAAGTATCAACAATCAGTCACAGATTATTGCAAAACAAATTCAAAATATACATACAAACTATATGCTAATCAACAGTAAACCGCAACTATATATTGACATAATCCGAACAAAACAACTAAAGCAATGGGCATAATTCCATTCGAAAACAACTTCTTAAGAGTATTATGCTTATGCCTAATATGTCTTTGCTTCCCATTGTATACATGGCTTTGGCTCTTGATTGGGCACAACCATACGATCACAATGTATACATATAGCAGTTACAGGCTTTGGCCACACTAGAATATCCTCTAGAATATGTTCGAGTCACTTGGCTTCTTCACCAGCCATGTCTAAAGCTATAAATTCTAACTCCATGGTGGAATGAGTTATACACTTCTGTTTAGAGGATTTCCAATATATTGTGCACCTCCCAAAGTAAAAATGTATCTACTTGTCAATTTGGATTCTATAGTGTCAGAAATCCAATTGGCCTCACTAAAGCCTTTCATAGCAGGTGGATACTTGGTGTAGTGCAAACAATAGTCAAGCGTATTTCTTAAATACCTTAACACCACTGTTCTAAAAATCCCCGCCTAGCACCGCCTAGGCGCTAGGCGGCTGGTTACCGTCCCGATTAATGCCTAGACGTTTGAAAATTAAAAAATGGCGCCTAGAGCTACTGAGGCGCCCGCCTAGACCGCCTAGCCCGCCAAGACCCGCCTAAGCACCCGCCTGGGTTGCGACTCACTTAGACAGAAAATAGATGACTTTCATTTTGCATTTTATTTTTTTCAATAAATTGTAAGATTCTTGTTGAATACTTAAATGAACACACATTATATGCTTGTTTCTCATGTTTTCATTATGTTTCAATAGCTCATAATATATATGTCATTTTATTTTGTAGTTTATGATGAAATTATATATTTTTTAAGTATAAGTAGACACTTATTTACCCGAAATATAATAGATTTAATTAAATCCGCCTAGTCCGCCTAGGCGCCCGCCTAGACCCCGCCTAGCCGCCTAGGCGCTAGGCCCCAGCCCGCCGCCCGACTAGCGCCTAGCGTCTTTTAGAACCTTGCTTAACACTCTTACTAAAGTATCCTAATGCACTTGTGCCAATTACTAGTATATCTACTAAGCCTACTTACTCAATATTTTTTCTTCATAACCTTCACTATTTCTCTTAATTTGAATTCCTAGAATAATATTGGCTTGACCTAAATCCTTCATGTCAAAACTTGTATTCAACAATTTCTTTGTTTTATTTAAGACGTCTTTATTAGTTCCCATTAGGAGTATTTCCACATACAAGCACACAATAATGCAAGAGTTACCATTACTCTTAATGTAAACACATTCATCATCGGATTCATTAATTTTAAACCCACTTGTCAACAAAGTATGAGCAAACTTCTTGTGCCATTGCTTTGGTGCTTGTTTAGGTCCATAAAATGACTTAACTAATTTGCACACTTACTTTCTTTTCCTTTAAGCACAAACACTTCAAGTTGCTCAATGTATATTTCTTCATCTATTTCTCCATTCAAAAATGTTGTTTTTACATCCATTTGGTGTATATCAAAATTGTACACACCCGTAATTGCTATTAACATCGTAATAGACATTAGTGAGAAACTGGAGAATGCGTGTCGAAATATCCAACCCTTTCTTTTGGCGGTAACCCTTGATTACTAAACGTGTCAGCTTGTCAATCAAATATATTTTAAATAAATATATATATATATATATATATATATATATATATATATATATATATATATATATATATAATTATCATACCCCAAAGCCCAAACCCAAGTTTCAACTCAATGCTTGCTGTCTATAGTCCATCTTTCCAATCACTTTTAAGAGGGACTAGATGTTATAAAATGTGAGACTTTTGATGTTGAGCAGTGTGTTCAACTGAAAAAACTCCGACGTGATCTTCTTTCTGTGTGAATTAATTTTGTAGGTCAAGAAGATTACAACAGATTAAGGCCTCTTAGTTACAGAGGAGCTGATGTGTTCCTTCTTGCCTTTTCCCTCATAAGTAGGCCTAGCTATGAGAACATATCAAAGAAAGTGAGCTTCTTTTTTCTCTACTTTAGCTATTAAATTCTTCTTAAGATTCACTTTTTCTAATTGCATGTACCAAATGTATGTACTAATCCGATTCAGCGTTTTCTGTCTCTCCTTTTCCTTTTTCTTTTCTCCTCTTGTTATGTTGGAGAAGTGGATCCCTGAGCTAAGACATTATGCCCCATCAGTGCCTATCATTCTTGTGGGGACAAAACTAGGTAACCATTCGTTCCACTAGCAAGTGCTACCTCTGCAAATTTGAGTGATTTAGTTATGTTTCTTTTCCATTTATAAATTTCTCTATGCCCTAAATAATGGAGAATGTTTGGTTAGGAAAGCTAAAAATTATAAGTAACAAAAGAAAAAGCAACTGTCTTTAAACTTCAATCTAATATTTTTCCTTAAAGATTACTTTAGTCATGAAGCATAATGGACCTAGGGGTTGGAGAAGATACATTAAATATTAAACTTAATTAGTATAGGCCCCCTAACAATTGTTAATATTAGTAAGAAACACTTCAAGAATAATACTATACGAAAAATAAAGCTATCAACTATAAATGTTGAGTGCAGCTGAGTTCAGGAGTATTTTTCTCGAAACAGTGTCTTTTTGCTATGAAATAAAGTTTTGAGAGGCTTGTTTGTCTAAGAGCCCTGAAGATTAAAATTAGAACGCAGTGGCTCATTTTCTTTTAATTTTTCTGTGTTTTTGTCTCTGCTGCTTTTCTACAACTTACGGTTTCTTTGCTCTGGCAGATCTGAGAGAAGACAGACAATTCCTAATGGATTATCCCGGGGCAAGCACCATCTCTACACAACAGGTAGATTTCCACTTCAGTTACTTTGGTCCTTATTACTGCTGTTTTGTGTCGTTGGTAGAGCTGAATTGCATTAATATGATAGAAAATTGACTTCTGGGGAACTTTTTTATTATATTTTAATATACATTTAATTATTCTTCTGCATTTTTAAAAATATTTTAGGGTGAAGATTTGAAGAAGCGAATAGGTGCTGTGGCATATATAGAGTGCAGCTCAAAGAAACAGCATGTACGTCTCACAAGTATATATATGTGCGCTCATGAAATTCACAGAAGATAAACATGAAAAGAAAAATGGGGTTCTTTTATGTTCAAGTCAATATGTGGTCTTCTTGAGGAACTTCTTCAGGAACCTAAACATGTGTTTTTTTAATGTTAAAATATGTGAATATTTGGTGAAATTTACAATCACAATTAGGGTTAATTACAGTGTATTAATTACTCAGAAATTTCATGTCTATACTCATGGTCATAGTTATAATTTGGACACATTGTTGAAATTTCGCTGAGTAAGGGTAACTGAAGTGTCCAAAATAAAAACCGTGTGTATAAAGGGTGCTCTTTGGTGCAAAACTTATGATACCAAGTTGAAATCGACCTTATTAATTTTTCACTAGGTCTTGTGGCTTGTGCTGATGAGTTGAAAATTTATTGTTAAAATTGCAGAATGTGAAGGCTGTTTTTGACGCAGCTATCAAGTTGGCTCTCCATCCTCCAAAGTCCGAGAAGCAAAAGAGAAAATTGAGCATCTGCAGCGTTTTTTAACCTATCTCTCACTGAGAGCTTATTTTACATTATCCATTCTTTCCATCTCTCTTTTTCTTTCTGGGTGCTTCCTTCTTTTTTCTGAGAGAAAGTGTGTTCAAGATTTGTTGTGTTGTTTACGTAGTTATAAGCAGGTTATTGGTTTTGGGTACTCATGGTAGACCATATTAAAAACAATATGTGCCCAAATTATGTATATTAGACCTTCTGTTTTTAGGCAACGGCCCCGTCAACATTAAATTTTAGATGGCCTGCATGGGGTGGTACCCACTTACAGTTTACAGATCTCCAAGCCTCCTACACTAGCAAATTCCCTGTGGAAGGAAAACTTAATGTAGTCCTGCCACCAGCTAACTGCTAGAGAGATAGAGATATCCGGTCGCACCATCTTATCTTTCCATAGGACGTCAGTCTTCGAGACCCAAACTGCCCACCAAACCACCAGATAGGTCAAAATTGTGCCCGACTTAGCTTCAAGGTCAAGTGAAGTGCCCTTTCTTCCAGTGAGTTCAATTGCACTCCTCTGCACAGAACTCCAAAAGGGTTTGGATTGATAGCAGAAGAAGCTACATCATGAGCCCCTCATTGTTGAGAATGAATTCCACATTCATGAGAGGAGAGATCTTGCATGTACTTATAAGTAGTTGGGTTACTCCCCATATTGCCAATTGGTTTTACGGTGGAATATCAACTTTCCTCATGGTATCAGAGCAGGTTGTCCCACGTGCGAAGTCTAATGGCCACATGTACTTCACGTCACCCAAGGAGTTGTGTTGTCCACGTGTTAGGCTTGAAAAATCCACCACACGTGAGGGGGCGTGTTGAGAATGAATCCCACATTTATGAGATGAGAGACCTTGCATGTGCTTATAAGGAGACCTTTCATATGCTTATAAGTAGTTTGATTACTCCCCATATTGCCAAGTGGTTTTATGGATGAGAGGAGGGACCTTGCATATGCTTATAAGTAGTTAAGTTACTTCATATATTGCCAATTGATTTTATGGTGAAACCCCAACTTTCTTCCCTCATATTCAACTCAAAGCAACATAAAAAGCACTCTTTAACTGTCAAAAGTCCCTTCAAGTCGAAACGCCTGATGAATCTACCCTTTGGCTTACGAATGCTCAAAGGTATGGAGTTGGGATGGCAACGGTTCGGTTTGGGGACGGAAATGCTATATTCATCCCCATAACCAAAAAAATTAACCATATCCATAACCGCAAATTAACCATCGAGGATTATCCATAACCATATCCACCAAGGTTCTAAAAAATGCTAGGCGCTAGTTGGGCAGTGGATTGGGGCCTAGCGCCTAGGTATTTACTCATAAAAAACTATACTTCCATTTTCATTAGTTTTTAGTTCACAAAGAATGTTCTTTAATTAATAGGTAGTATAATTTCGACAAAATAATAATAATAATAATAATAATAATAATAGGTAGTATAATAAACAATTAATTGACAACTCTCATTAAAGTGTGCAGAAGCCCATTAATTTCTCACTTAAAAAAAAAAAGAAAAACCAACCGACGATGTCGTTTAACCTTTGGTTATTTTAAAAGGTTACTATTCATCGTCTTCTTCTTCTCTTCTCGACCTACGCAACCTTTTTTTACCCAGATGGCAGAGAAGATGAAATGGTGCAACTCCAAAAACTTAGTTTATCTGCTGCCTCCCAACGCCGCCTTGTCCCGCCTATCGCCTTGCCTCGACTAGTCCTAACGCCGGTTAGTGGGTGATCTGATTTTTCTACTGATTAGGCCTTAATCGGAACGGCAACCAGCCGTGGAGCGCCTAGGCGGCCGCCTAGGTCAATTTTTTGAACACTGATATCCACCGGGTAACATATTTTCAATCGGTTATATCCATCTTCGTCAAAAAACAAAAAAAAATGATATTCATCCAATTTACGCACTATAAATTTTAGTAGATACTAATTCCGTCATTAAATAGCAACATCCAATTACAAAAAACATAACAATATATTTGAAGTTGTTCATGATAAGCAAATATGATAAATTGGTCCAATAAAAAAGAAAAAGAGGACAAAAGCAAATACAAAAGGAAGACAAAACAAATTGTCTAATAATTCCAAAACTTGTGACGACAAAAGAACGAGATATTTGCACTTCGCTTCTAGTTCCACCAAGCCAGCGTCATACTTCATCTTCACACCCATCAATGGAGCATGATTCCTACATTATTAAGGAAATGACGAAATAATTAATATGAATCGGTGTACACATATAATCTACAAAGAAGATAGTTATATACATATAATATAATTGCCAACACTTACCTCATCCATATCCATATCTTCAAAATAAGTGCAGCAACCGACGTGTGCATTAGAACAAGAAGCTAGTTGTGAAACATAAATACTTAAATTAGTTCTAAAACTGAATGCATACTAATTAATTAAGTTTGAAAAATAATTTCGAAATTAAGATTAAAGAACATGCACAAATATAAGATGAAAATAAATTAATACTTTGGGGTACCTTGAATTTCTTTCCATAACCAATTTTGGGCGCACATTAAGGCTTCCAATGTCTTTGGATGAAGTCTACTATGGTGTGGACTTACAAATCTCCCACTAGTACTGAAAGCTGATTCGGAAGCAACTGTAGATACTAGAATAGCTAATATATCACTTGCCAAAGCACTTAAGATAGGATATTTAGTCCCATTTGATTTCCACCAACCCAAAATATCAAAATCAGATGTTCTAGGCAAAACAACATCATCCAAATAGTGATCTAATTCTGACTTAACGTTATCAGTACTTACAGTACTAGAAACAAACAAGTCAAAGTTATCCATTAAAGGATTCATCTCTTCAAAGTCAAATTGATTCAATTGAGATGAAGTGAATGATGGTTGATGACCCATGTTAGAGATATGATTAGATCCACTCTTTTAAATCATAAAAATATTTTCGAATCTTATCAATTTCATTCAAAGCATATTGCCCATACATAAGAGGAAAAAAGTACTCAATCAGCCTCATCTTGAATCTTGGATCCAATACTGTAGCTACAGCCATTATTCCATGAATCACACTCCAATATTTATCAAATTTCTCAATCATACTTCTTGCCATATTTTTTATTTCATCACGTCTAGAGGTAAGCCACCGGGTTAGCGACAACCTGATTTCACAAATCTTTGGAAAATAAAGATTGGCTGTAGGCTACTTAGTTCCAGAAAACAACTCAGAGACGTTATAAAACAACTTTAACTTCTCACAAATCTCTCTTGCCATCTCCCAATCTCTATCATCAGGCAAACATTTATATTGCGACTCTCGTTGTTTCAAATGTGGGAAAACATCCTTGTAAATCAAAGCAGATTGAATCATTAAAAAAGTCGAATTCCACTGAGTTTTACAATCAAGCACAATCTTCTTAGTGCTTAGAAGCTTCAACTGACATGCTGCTTCATCAAACTTTTCCTCTTTTTTTTGTGTTGTTGTCTAGTAAACAACACTATCACGCATTTTCTCAACACCACCACCAATCACTTCTAGACCATCCTCCACAATCAAGTTTAATATATGTGCACAACAACGCATGTGAAAGAACCTCCACCCAACAAAAGTGAACTACTAGAAAGTTTTTCAAGAATAAGATCAATCATTTTATCATTTGTAGTGCAAGTATCTATGGTTAAGGTAGAAAGCTTACAATCGAGGTTCCAATCTAGCAAGCACTCTGTTTGGGCTAATATTTGGACTTTGGGCCTACAGAGGAAGAGACCTAGAAGAAAGATAAAAAGAAGAGTTTTGCTTGAAGCCCAACGGCAAGCCCGCGCCAGACTCTCCAGGCAAGTTGACGGCCCCCATTAATGCATAGACTACAGGCATGCAGTCAGAAAAAACAAGTGATGGAGACCCACCAGCTGCCAACCCAAAAAGTACTTTACAAGGGTAGTGCCAGTAAATAACCAGCGGTTTGATAACTTCCAGTGGCTTTCGGGCAAGAACCAAACCGGCAACAATCAAGCCAGTTTGTCTATAAAAAGGGGAAGAAGACCCAGAGACAAGGACACTCAACCAATCAAACAAACATACAACTTGCCTCTGTCAGTCAAGCCAAATTACTCAGAAAGCTGCGCCTTGCCCAGACTCTACTCTTCTTGAAGCCTTAGAACTCCCAGACTAGGATGACCTTTTTCTGTGTAAAAGCTCTGCTACCTTTCCTCAAATGTTGTAGTATTGATTCCCTCATATATATCAGTTCACTTTTCATCCTCTTTAACGCTTAGAAACCTTTGCAATCACAAAAGAAAAGAAGCTGCTCAAGATTCAACCTTGCCCGACAAGGTTAAATCTTGCCCGACTCTCTTTGTGTTGTCTTTTAATCAAGTAGATTTAGCATTATAATGTATTCCTCATCATATATGCAAGCCATTTGTAAACTCTCATATGTTCAAAGCATCATAGGATCTTAGATCTAAAAGTCATTATTGTCATAAGAAGAGCAAAACGGACTATAACTCATGATTTAACCAGATTTGATTATCATCCTTCAAGCATACAAGTTAGACAAAAGTCCTTGATCTCAAGGCATAGAAAAGAACTTAATGTAGACTTAACCCATCTACGACAATCCTTTGATAAACAAGAAGTCAAGATAACTTGGGGCGCAAGTAATCAACTTAAATCAACTTGTTCTACGTCTGCCATATAAGAGATGGCAGTGGCACACCTCCGCATATAGTTAGTATTGATTGCGAGCCTCAAGGCCTATACCTAAGGCCCTACAAAGGCACCTTTCAGGACTAACTATAAACTCTTGTTGAAGCATCTTTTACGCAGGAGCCCGACAACCAACCAACCAAAGTGCCAGTCCCTCGGGGAGCTGTGTGCCCAAGCCAGGAACCTCCACCACCCGGGATTTCCTGCCCGAACACACTCTAACAAAACATCTGAAAGTGTCTCGGTGGTATGTGGACAAGGCACATAAATAAACCTGAAAATGTTACAAATAAAATGGTTACAATAAAGAATCTGAAATGTAAATCTAAAGCTAGACAATAATTAAATAGAAATTAAAGTATTAAAAATATCACCTTATTATTCGACTCTGCAACGTCCAAGAGTCATCAATAAAATGTGCCGTTATTACCATAAATCTTCTGTTCTGATTACTTGCAGTCCACATATAAGTAGTTATGGCAATTCTACACTTATTTTCATCCAACAATTGCATTGTTTTCGAACGCTCATAATCATATGTTTTTAGGATATCACTCTTGATTGTGTTTCTTGAAACAACCTTAAACAACTGTTGGACAACACTCATGAAGTTTCTAAATCCAACATGCTCATCCATGGAAATAGGGTACTCATGCAATATTATCATCTGGGCGAGAGCTCTCCTTGCACTTTCTTGATTAAATGTATACAACTCTACTTTCCCATCCCCCACTTTTTGGGTTAGCGTTTGCTTGAATTTTTTTTGTCTCCGACGCGGACATATTGTCATGTGATGCCTCAAATGGCTAGTTCATTTCCATTGTTCCCACCAAGCTTCTTGTTACAATAATTACATATTGCTTTCATCACCCCCATCAACTACTATTCTTGTGTAATGTTGCCACACCAAATTGCGAAGTCTCGAATTATTACCTTCACCATCATCACCTCCAATTTCCTCTATCTCACCAGCGACCTCATTTAGAGTTGGTATATCTTGGGCCTGAGCAATTTGATTTGGTATTTTTTGTTGCACAGCACTTGGATTCAGTGTAGGTGCTAGATTACAATCAGTTGGGGTAGATATTGTTTCTTCTTGAGACCTAAATTTTCTTTTAGACATTTTGATTGCTGCGAACACAACCAAATCCATTAATATGTAAACAATGACATGGTATAATACTAAAACTGAATCAATTAACATGTAAACTAAATATATAACAACAAACAAGAAGACAATTATTGATTTAATTTTTCCTATTTCTATGGGCTCATAACATATGTAATAAACTAGAAAACTGACGCTAATTGAGAATTTGCATGAATCAAATAACATGAAAAAGAATGAAAGAGTACCTATTGAGCTGACAACACACACCAATTTCTTGACAGTTAGACTCTTGAAGAGAGATGAATTTGATAAACTTGAAATATTTGATAATTGATATATAAAATGATTCAATGAATTAATTTGGTTGAGTATAACAATAAGAGTATTGAATTGATGAGGTTGTTGGTATGCCCCATGCATGATGTTTGGTGCATAATAAAGATAGTATAGGGTTTGATGCATGCATAATGAATTAGTATAGGGAGGGTTCAGTAAATTGAATAAAATTATATTATATAACGGATTCAAGGACGGATACGGATTGGGGACCCCTATAATCATATCCAAAACCATAACCGAATAAAGTGCACGGTTTTTCCTCATATCCAAAACATACCCGAATTTTCATATCCAAATCCAATCCATTCGGGTGGTAATCCAAGGTTATCGGGTTTAACGGTTAGAATTGTCATCCCTACCTCTATTAGAAAATGTGTCATATTTGTGGATGGCTTGACAAACAAAACTCACATATTTGCGACAAACTCTAAATACAAGTGAGACACGTAAAAAAGTAAAACCTACCTCTATTAGAGAATGAGTGATCTAAGAAGTCAAGAGCGTTTATCTTGCTCATCCTCTACATTTTGTTCTTTTACAAGAGTAAGAGGAAAAGTCAAACCACGAAACGTCTTACTGAAAGCTAGATGTCGACTGTTGCGTTGGAAATGCCATTGTGCCTTCATAATAATCTCATCCCACTAGTAGAAAAATCTGTTTGTGCGACAAAACTTTGCGCGACGAAATCAAAAACGTCACGCAAAGGCACTTTGCACGATGAAAATTTATAAGTCGTCGCGCAAAGTTGAAAAATCAAATTAAAGAAATAAAAACTTTGCACGACAAAAAAAACCATCGCACAAAAGACTGTCTGCGAGACGAATAATAAAATTGATCGCGCAAAGTCCTTGATAAAGAAAAATAAAAATAGAAAAGCAACTTGGCGCGACGAGCAATAACCATTTGTTGCGCAAAGTCCTTAAAAATACAAAATTGACATTATCCCGCCTCTGCTTTTTCTTTCCCTAAATCCCACTCGCCGCTCTCTGCGCAAGCCGCCCCCGATTCCCTCCACTCCTCCTCGCTCTCCTCCAATCTCGGCCTTTGTTAGGATCCTTTGGGCTACTATAGGTTACTAGTAGTTATTAGACCCAATATTAAACCCACCAAAACCTTAGCTATCATTTTATGTATTTAAACCACTATGTTCATCTGAATATGGTATGAATGAAGATATGAATTTACTTTAATTTCTTTTCCATTCTGCATTTACTTTCTTGCAATTTTCCTTTCATTTTCCCTTCCTACGGAATGGGTCCTATCATTTGGTATCCAGAGCCCATGTGTGCTTCCATGGGCAAGTGCCCAGCATTGATGCCCGTGGCCAACGGTTCGAAGGCAGTACTCGACGGGCAGTTTCCGCAGCAGCAAATCATCACTCAAATCCAGAACTTCCGTGACAAGGTCAAGGTCACGATGATGAACCTCTGTCAGGTTGATCTGGAGCACTAACTCACCGATCTGCAACACTCTCTCGCAGATCTAGCCATCCTCAGTGCTCGGCAGGAGCGATTGCAACAGACTTGTCTTGAGGAGCTCTGTTCTCTAAAAACCCAACCCTCCACCTTTCATCACCCCCATGGAGTCCTTCTTCCGCCACTTCATCCCCATTTGGCGCAACCGCATCTGCACCCAGTGCACCCACACCCCTGTTTGGAACCTTCTCCACTTCCGCTTCGCTGCTGTTTGACGCAGCTTCCTCGTCCCAACCTTTATCCTCTGTAGCTTGTGAGATCCCACATCGACCAACGGAGAGGGGGTGATGTGCCTTATATGTACATGCTCTCCTCCCTATAGCACGAGGCCTTTTGGGTACTCATTGGCTTCAGATTCCATCGGAACTCCGAAGTTAAGCGAGTTCGGGCGAGAGTATTCCTAGGATGGGTGACCCACTGGGAAGTTCTCGTGTGAGTTCCCAGAAAAACAATCGTGACGGCGTGGCCCAAAGCCGACAATATCGTGCTACGGCGAAGCCGGACTGGGATGTGACATAGCTCCAACCACCTAATAGTTCCAAAGCTTCTCCACTCCCTCTTCAGCCTTCACATTACCAACATCCTCCCCTCTTTTGAAACCCACAACCTCCACTCCCGGCACCGCTGCTCCTTCATCAACATCCGCTTCCAGCTTCTCTTCCTTCGAACCGCCGGCTTCCTCCGCTTCGCAATCATCTCTCAGTTTCTCCACCAGTTTCTCCAAGGCCACCTCAAAACCGACCTCACAATCCTTACCAACTCCCTCCACTCCGTTTCTTTCTACTCTCATGACCACAACCCCTTCTTCGACTCCAGCAACTAGCACTACAACCCAAGCCTCTTTCACTATGCTGTCTTTTGCTGTGATTCCTGCTACTTCTCTAGCTCCTAGCACCGCTGCACGGCTCCAATGGCTACCCCAGCAAGCTCAGCAGCTTCTTCCAGGGGCTTGCTTGTAAGCTTGTTCTTTCTCCAACCTGCTTCAGGAGTTACTGCTTCTTCTTCTGCTGGCATTTTTTTTTTTTTTTGACAAAAGGGTATACAACTGCTTCATCGTCTCAAGCTCAACTAAGCGCTAATGTGCTTGCATTGGGTGTCGATACTTGAGCCCATGTACCTGCTACAACAACCACCACAAGTACTGCTGCAAAGATCATCAATGAGTAGAACGCTGAGCTTCAAGAGCGTACTGGAAAATTCCGAAAGCAGGTTCAGCGTGTTACGGAATCCGTGTCTTCTTTGCATGTTTGCCAAGACAGGTTGCAAACTCAGCCTATGGAAGGTGAAGACGGGATAGAGTCTCAATTGGAGGGTTTGGGTTCAAATTCCTTTTGAAAATTCCACTACCACCCATCCTCCGTCTCAACCCAAATACGTTGTCCAACACTTGTTCTTTTTAAGTCTTCCCTCTCCTTGGCGTCTTTTTCTTCTCCCACCTTTCCTTTTCTCTCACCCTTCTTCGATCTTCACTCTCTCTCTCAATTCTAAAAATCTCTCCTTTTTGCTCTTACTGCACGACTACCATCCTCGTCGATCTTTCTCTTGTCGCAAGCCTTTCCCGAAGACAATCATCAGTAATAAGGTATTCGTGTGGGTAATTTTCAATTCTATATTTTTTTCTCTTACTAATGCGGGCATTAAGCTATAATATTCCCTAATTTCAGGTTTAATTTGATATGGGGTTGAATTTTGAGTTTAAGTTTTAGGGTTAGGAACTTCGTAAATTGGGGATTTCAATGAAATCAATTTTAGGGTTAGGAATCTGGAATTTAGGAACTATTCTTTATTACTGTTAAGTGAATTTCTATATCAATGTTTGAACATGGTTGTAAAGAATCTTGAGTAGCATTTACTTTAACACTATGTTTGGATGAGAGAAATAAACTTGAAATTTAGACAAAAGTTAGAATTTATAAATTGACATGCACTAATTCCCTTGTTCGGATTTATAAACATAGAAATTTAGAATTCTGGCGTAGAAAAAACTTGGAATTTGAGACCTCCAATTCCCAAGTTTAAATTTTAGGTAAATAGGTGTCATTTCCCAATTTTTATGAGTGAGAATTTAAATGTAACAAATTTTGTATTCAAATTGCATTGTTCTTTTAGGTTAACCAAACAAGAAAATTCACAAATTCTAGAAAATAAAATTTCATCATATCAATTTTCGTCATTTTAAAATTTCTTAGTAGTCTTAAATTTCTTCATCCAAACAGAATGTAAGTTTTAGGTGCAGCTGAGCAGCCTTTATTTTAATTTTACAATATTTACATATTTAGCATCCGCATAGCTGGGCTGATGCATATGAAGACTATCCCAATGCCAATTTCTAAAGATGAAGCTTTTATGGACAAATGGTGATCAATTCTATGATTTCCAATTGCCTTTTGCTGCAGCAGTAATCAAATTTACAAGTTACAACTAGATTACATTGGCTCCTTTCAATGAATATATGGTTTATTTGTAGAGTAGAAAATATAGTTTCTTTTAAAGGAATAGGAGCATATGGTTCAAAGGTGCAATGATGGTTATCATTAATCTGCTCCAAGTAAGGGTGCACTGATGTTACGAGAAGGAATACGAGCCAGAGATTGATGTTACCTTTTCATGGTAGATTGCTTTTGGACTGTTATGTTTATACTTTGTATAAAATGTTAAGAGCCTGTTTGGTACTATACTTGAATCCAACTTTTTGAACTCTCCATCGTGGCATCCTCTCCTAACTCTCCATCGTGGCATCTCTAGGTAATTTACGAATTAGGGTTTCTGATTTAGGAATTTAGGGTTTCTGATTTAGGAATTTAGGGTTTTTGATTTATGTGGGTTTCTGATTTAGTAATTTTGTGGGTTTCTGATTTTGTTTTGATTCATCAACTGATGTAATTTGTAATTGCGAGGGTGGAGGTGTTGGATCCTTGGAAAGATGAAGTCTCTGGTTCGATTTGCCGATTTGAACAATTTGATTATTTGTGAGATTGATTTGATGTAGTTTTGTGTGTAAGAGTAATGGGTTCTGTTAGAAACTATGGATCTGGGATTTCATGGTTTGATTATTTCGGGACATGCATAGAAGTTAACATGTTGGTTGTGTTTAAACACAAGCAGTGCAGAAATGTTCGTAGGATTTGTTTTTCTGTGTTCTGAGTAGTGCAAATGAGGGTCTAAAATTGTTGGTTTTGCTTTTGCTTCTGCTTCAGCAGATCAGGGCCTTTCCAAAACCGAAAGAAAAAAAAAAAAAAAAAAAAAAAAAGTAATTGGACCAGTGGACCCGTCCCGAACCGGCCCGTTTGAAACGGGCCGGGTTAGGTCCGGTTCCCAAACTCAAAACCCTTCTACCCAGCCCGGCCCGGCCCGTTGTATTTTAAAACGGGTAGGGCCAGGTTCCTCCAAATTCAGGCCCGGCCCGGCCCTTGCCCAGCCCTAGCTGAAACTTTTCAACATTCTAAAGAGATTGTGTCAAGACAATTTAACCGAGTTCTCAAAGCAATATGTCGACTTGGTACTCGTATAATTCAACCTCCAAATATGGATGCAACACCTTATGATATTTTGGGAAATCCGAAGTACGACCCATGGTTTCAGGTAATATATTTATAAAGTACATTATATTATTTAGTTAGATCATGACTATTATTTTTCTACAAAACCTAGAAAGATACATGTTTAAAGCTCTAGAATAACAACTTAGGTTGAAGTAAACTATATTTTGTGTACTAACATGTTATGAATTGAACTATAAAATGGTAGAATTGCATTGGTGCTATTGATGGAACACATATCAGTGCATGGGCTCCTTCATCAAAACAAATTTCATACCGAGGTAGAAAAGTTAGTGTGACATAAAATATTATGTTGGCATGTTCATTTGACATGATGTTCACATATGTCTACACCGGATGGGAAGGAACAGCTAATGACTCGAGAGTGTTGATGGATGCAATAACAAGAGAAGAAAATAGGTTTTCAATGCCTAAAGAAGGTACGAAGTCATTGAAACATAGTTCTCCAAAAAAAAAAAAACAAAGTCATTGAAACATATCAAATCACTTGTAATTTTTTTTCTTATTGTATTTGGCTCAAATGAAATACTTATATGCATTGTTCTTGGAATATGAAACTACTATGTTGTTGATTCCGACTATGCCAACATGAGTGGGTTTCTTGCACCATATCTCAAAGTGCGTTATCACTTGCGTGATTTTAGGGGAAGAGGTAAACGTCCAAGAGGAGCAATGAAATTGTTCAACTTTAGGCACTCATCACTACGTAATGTTGTTGAACGATGCATTGGAGTGCTTAAAAATCGTTTTCCTATTCTAAAGTTGATGCCAAATTATCCAATTAGTAAGCAAAGACGCATTCCCGTTCCATGTTGTGCCGTGCACAATTTCATTAGAATGCAATCAAGGAATGATACTTTGTTTCAACAATTTGAAGACAATGATGTTGATGTGGTAGATGAAAGCTCGGGGGCTAATCAAGAAGGGGAAAACATGCATTTGAATGACGACAATGTTATGAATGACGTTAGAGACCACATAGCCGGATCAATGTGGCTTGATTACGTCAATAACAATTAGTCTCAAAGTTTATTGGTTTTTTAGAATGTTTTAATGTAATATTTATTATCTGAGACTTGAAGTTTAATTTGATAATCGAGCATATATGTCACTTGAAGTTTAATTTGATAATCGAGCATATATGTGTTGTATTAGCACATAGATATCAAAATAGTATGTTTAAGGTTTAATTTCATATGTTTTGTATATCTTAAAACAAACACATCATTGGAAAAAAAGGAAGAAAAAAAAACTGTTTTCAAGAGTTAAACCAAACAAGTTTTCAAATTTTTAGATTCAAAAATAGTTTTTAAGTTCAATGCCAAACAAGTTTTTGAAACCTAAAAAAAATTGTTTCTAAGAGATGATCCTGAAAATTAGTTTTAAGAACAATTCAAGTTTTTGAGTAGGATACCAAACAGGCCCTAAGCTTCTTTTCTTTTTCTTTAAGAAACCAAAATTCTGGTAGCATCATACTGTAACTGTTTCTACAACCTAACGCAAAACAAAGCCCTTAAGTAAACAACCAAAAACACAATACAAGATTACTAACCTGTTAAAATGAGAACAGTAACAAGTACACGCACACAAATTCATAATTCACAACTTCCATTGTTTCACCACAACAATAAATCTTTTCGCAATATAAATATACATGTTGAGCTGCATGTAGACAGAAAAGAATCATAGGGAGAAGGGTTTTGCATACACATCAAATGGCTCACAGGCAGTTAATTGCGGTTCCTGCGGCAGCAAAACAGAGCGACACATCAACAACAACACCAACAAAGCCTTTTCCCACTAAGTGGGGTCGGCTATATGAATCCTAGAACGCCATTGCGCTCGGTTCTGTGTCATGTCTTCCGTTAGATTCAAGTACTCTTAAGTCTTTTCTTAGAGCGACACATCAGTCGCAGGAAATTCTCTTTAAGTAACATGCATATGGAACTTGCCTTATGGGCTATCGTGTGACTATAGATCAGCATTTTAACTTTAAAAACTAGTAAATGTTGTGCAAAACAATACCTGTCTTAGCCCGCCAGTATCACTGCCTCCTGTCAGAAGCATGCTGACTAGGGATGTCACAGCACCACCACCACCACCACCACCACCAAGAAGAGATGTTAAACTGCCACTGCCACCACCACCACCACCACCTGTACCTGTACTCCGAATGGTAGAGCGCATAGAATTGAGTATGCTTCCATAGGTGCCCGCTTGTCCACGCTCGATTGCTTGGATGAAGCAGAAAGTCATGGCACCTGTTGATGTGATCTTTGATAGAGCCTGTTCCCATAAAGCATCATATCAGATAATGTTCTAATAGGAGTTTAAACTAGAGTTCTTCCCCCCAAACTTACTGATGTGTCAGCAGACGTTTGATCATCATCACAACCACTGAAGGAAATGACTTCTCCACCGCCTGATCCTTTCCACATGCCTGATCGAGGGCGATGATCCTCCCATACATATCGTCCACTCCTAAATCAAGAAGTGAAATTTGTTTATCATAAGAAATCCTATTTTAGATGAGGGGTAATTGAGCAGGAAGACACATGATACTTATCAGTGGGATAAAAAACTTCAAACTTGAAGCACAGTGGAAATCAGGGTCAGAACACAATAGAATTCGAGAATGATGACAATACTCATAAACATCACATGTAATTGAACATTAAAGATCATACATGTATAAGTTCAGATTATAGAACCATAGTGAAAATCCCGCCTTGACCATATGAAAACTGGTAAAAACCATTGGACTAAAACTATAGAACTTGAAGAAAAAAGAATTTTGAAGGACTTTATTGGGCTGGCATTTCCTTTAAAATGGACCTATAAAAATTTATAGTGTGAAATCTTTTGCTCAAAAGGGACTCAAGGCAAATGCCTTAAATGTCTCCCCTCTGAGCTGGCCATTTTCCTGACAGGTCTGCTATGATTACTAGCTGGAAGTCCATCTCACCGAAAGTACAATGTTCAGAAATGATATTTGTTGATTTTTCGTATGGTTCCAGTTACTAATAAGATGATAAGCATGCATGTCAGACAAATGTCAATCTACAGATCATTACTAAATTTACTAGAAACTAACCTGTCCATTCTGCAAAGGAATGGCAAATCCATTACAGTGCCACTATGACAAGCATCTATTATTGCATGAAGCTTAGCCCCGGGTGGAATGGGTCTCACAATTGCTGCATTTATCTCATCATCAACAATCATACCCTGAGTTTCGAAGTCAAGGGGACAAAGGGTTTCATCATATCCATCAACTTCATCGCCATTATGATTCCTCTGCCTTGAACCATGGCCAGAGTAATGAAAAAAGAGGGAGTCGCCTGCTTGACAGCCTTGTACAAGCCAATATAATGCCATTCTAATGTTATATTTGTTTGGAATCTTGGAGGGGTGAGTTTCTTCTTCTGCAGTTCAGAACATGTGTATAAATTAACAGTACACATGTTACTAAAAACAAGAAACTGAGATATGATTTGCCAAAGGGTTCAGAGAGTGAATTTGTACATCGAAAATAACTGCAAATGACTCTGTACTTGAATGTTAGTACGTTGGGAAAGGGAATTGCAATACAACTAATTCTTTGAAACTGCTAGCAGTCCAATCCCAACATAACAATTGCTTTGTCATTGGTTAACTCGGAAAAGGGAAGAAACTTTGATATGAAGAGGGAAAAGGTTATCAAGAAAAAAAACAAGGATAACGATCAGAGTAAAGCTACAAAAAAAATAAAAAAAATATTCACATTTGATTGATTTTAAGTGCTTTTAACTGTTAATGACAACAATCCACGAGGTGTAATATTATCCTGCAAGTTCTGATATAAACTAAACATCCTGCAAGTACTAACACAGTCTGTACATATCTACCACTCTTAAGGTTCCTATGGACTGTAAAAGCCCGGTATGAGAGTCAACCGAACATCCAAAAGTGTAATATAGAATAAGAGCGCTGATGATCTAACAATCAAATCATGCACAACACATTGTCGACTAAGTTAACATACAACATGCCTTGGGTTGATCTAATCACTGGAACTGACTATTCAGCTTGGGAAGTTGGAAGATGCTCAGTTTAATCCAACATTACCAGAGAATTTATTGTTTTCTTGATAAGTATTGTCATCTAATGTTCTCAAAAGAAAATTAAGAAGCATAGAATGATTAGCTAACGGGATCTTGGTAATTAATTACCAAAGATAATGCACTCATTGCAAATTAAACACCTAGTAGTTCACAAAATTTTGGGTCATTATTTCCTTTTTATCATCAATGATTATTTCCATACCTTTAAATCACTCACATCGTCAGTTCTCTCCTAAGATAAATATCCAAAGACTCCGAACACTAAACTTTCCACCTTCCTATTTGAAACGTTACTTCATAAGGTTTTTAGCTGTTTTCCTCATCCGAACCCTCTCACAAAAATGAGGCACACGTTGGACAATGATCCGCTTTCCTATTCGAAACTTTTACCACCTAAGAATATTCAGCTGCATTTCTCATCCAAACCTTTTTCTCTCACAAACCCTACCCCTAAGAATATTCAGCTGCAATTCTCATCCGAACCTTTTTCTCTCACAAACCCTAACTCGAAATCCGCAACCTTTTTTTTCCCATAGTCTTTTTCACTTTCTTCAAAACATACCAATTCAAATCATATCACCAGAAACCAAAACAGAACATATAATTGCACACCAAGAACAAATATTCACAATTATATACATGTTAGGTCATGCAAAATTCAAATTAAATATATATATATGTGTGTGTGTGTGTGTATACCAGTGAGCATGACAATGCAATCTTCTGGAAACTGGAACTTGTTGATGAGGAGATACCGCATGCACTTGGCATCATTGATGCAACCCTTGAGCTCATGCCTCGAGTACTTATACGAGATCCCGCAGATCACGGCCTTCTTCCGCCCGTGCGCGTTGGGGGGAGGGCCTGGAGGCGCGTGAGAGTAGAGGGAGGGAGGGGGCGGCGCGTGAGAGTATGGAGAGGGAGGTGGAGGCTCGTGAGAATATGGAGCAGGAGGTGGAGCCTTGTGGGAGGCTGGAGGCTGAGGGAGGCCGCGTGGGTCGGCGATTAGAGTGACACCCTGGCAGATGGCGCAGCGGATGGACTCTGCGCCGGGGGGAATCTGGAGAGGGGTGCGGCAGTGGGCGCAGTTCACCAGCATGTTATACATGGTGGTGGGTCAAACTGGAATTTGGATAAAAGGGCAGGGGTAGGATGGGAATGAAGTTGAAGTTATGGATTTCTGTGATTGCTGAGAGAGAGAGAGAGAGAGAGAGAGATGTAAACTGGGTTTGGATTGGGGATGAATGGAGACTGCGAAATTGGATTAATGGAGAGAGATGGCGTGTAAGATCCTTCCGTACCCGCGAACTGCGAAGAAAAAGAAAGCCTCGATCCGCGTATTCAATACAATTCTTTCTTCTTTTCTTTTTAATGATTACAACTAGGGAATTCTATTCAACAAAAAAATTTAATTAAATATGCAACTGTGTGTTCAAAATTACAAATTGCTAAGTTTAATAATAAAAAATTATTACTTAGTACTACGATCTAGTAGTATTCCTCTTCACTTATAAGTAAGAGGTCTTAAGTTTGATTCTCGCTAAATGCGAATTTGAACCACATTATTGCTAACTTATTAGGAGGCTAAGTCGACTTTGGAACAATGTAAAGTGTCAAGTTTGTGGCCTTTGCACGGTTGCTCCAGTCATCTAGTGATGATAATATGTAAAGAGATGAAGATAGGGAAGCAAAAACAAGATGTACTAGGGCTGGGCACGGGCCGGGCCGGGCCTAAATTTGAAGGAACCGAACCTACCCGTTTTAAAATGTTACGGGGCGAGATGGGCCGGGTAAAGGAATTTTGAGTTTAGGAACCGGACCTAACCCGACCCGTTTCAAACGGGCCGGTTCAGGACGGGTCCACTGGTCCTTCCTTTTTTTTTCTTTTTTTTGTTCGGTTTTGGGCATACTGAGATTGTAGCAGAAGGAGGAGGAAGCGGCGGTAGCGGTGGCTACAAATTCATAAAAGACAAAGGGTATGTTAAATGAAAGCCAAATTCTCTAAGAACCCACAACAAATTCACACAAAAAAAAAAAAAACAAATGGGATGACCTCGTTGAGGTCGTCTTCCTCATCACAGTCGGGATGACCTCGTTAATTTGTAGGCTTTCTCCCTTCTTCTTCATGCCTTGCCTTCAATATTTTATTCCTCTCAACTGCAATCCACAGATTTGCAGCATCATTCATAAAACCCTAACTGCAATAGAACTCACAAATACATATAGACTTTTTGGGGAAAAATGAAATTACAAGTGTTTCTTTTGAAGGAAAATTTGTGAAAAACATGTTCATTTGAGCAACATGTATGGCATGCAATTAACAATTAAAGGCGGAATCATGCTTGTATGCACTCAAAACAAAACATTACCCATGAAATTCAAAGCCTAGTAGAAAAGGTGAACCAAGACTCAACTCAAGATCTAAGATAAAGAGTTGAGAAACTTTATACCTTTGAAGTACCTCTTTGCTTAGCAAAGGTTAATCACCCATGTGAGGGCCTTCTTCCTTTGTCACCTTGCTCCTTGGCTCCGTGGATGAAGGTGGAAGAACTTTGCTTCTTGGATCCATGCCTTCTTGGATGTGGATGGAAGAATAGGTTTCTCCAAAAGTCACCAAAGTTGGAGACCTCTAAGTTTTGACACCAAGGATGGTTGAGGAAGAAGATGAGTGGCCATGGAGGAGTTAGATGCTAGTAAACTCCCCCATGGTGGCCGGCCTCCCTAGAGAGAAAGAGAGAGCCAAAACTCTCATCTTTTCTCAAAGAAAACCCTAATGAAGAAAAAGCTATAAAGTCATATTTATACCTCCCTTCATTGGAGTGGCAAACTTTTAATAAGTCCAAAACCCACTCCCTCTCTAATCATGGCCGGCCTCTCTATTGTTAGTGGGTTAATTGCACATTTTGTTTTAGTTGTCACACAACTTAAACATTATGTGCCTTGTGGACCAAAAGCCTTTTGTGTCTCGAAACCCAAAACTAACTTAAGGCCTAAAACGAACCTTTCGTTCTAGATTAATTAACTTTTAATTAATCCTTGCCACATACAATTAAACTATTTAATTGTCCTTACTCATCTTCATTATATCCTTCAATCATTACCTTACACGGTGTGCGATCCATTAGGTTCCTCTTAGCGAGGCAGTGGGCGATTGTTACTCTTAACGATCGATTATGAATTGAAACATACTTTCAATTCTCCCTTAAATGATTATACATCTTTAGGGCTTCCACAAACCATGAGTGACACCTAGCAGTGTATCATGGCTACCCAAGCTAATCAGAAGAGGTGGAGAACCTATTCAGTTTAGGATTACAATGCAATACGGTCTTTCTCTAATACAATACTCTTGACCACATTGTTTGGTTTGATAGTTTATTCATGTCTACTATCCAATGTGATTCATATACTTATATGATTACCTTGAATGTGATTTGGAACGACTTCCTAAATCTCATTCATACTCTGGCCAGAGATTCTTAATCATATCATAGAGTATTCTCCCTCAAACGGTTTGAAGGTTAGAGATCCCTTGTTGCGCATTCACTTGCCTCCATGGCTAAGAGGCTTAACCTCAACTATGTCGTGGACACCCTCTGATGGAGTGACTTTGACATAGTCAAAGATCAAGGACCTAACCACAAGACAACTGTGATGCCTCAGGTCAAAGGACTACTTTGCATTATCCCAACCATGAGTTCTCATATGACATGAATATGAGAACTCCTCGTTGATCGCGTTCAGTGGACTCATTCTCTATCGAGCACCTACATGCTTGTCTTGGTGTCATTCACACCAATGACTCGAGACCTGTCACTCTCTCTAAGAGAAGACATAGCACATACTGATCTTAACGGACTGTCAATGCCCAATTGGCAATCCTATGATCAGGAACATTTAGGATATGTATACAAAAGAGAATGGTCTCATGAATCTAACTTCTTTAGATTACATTCTCCTAATAGCATATTCCTTGGACTTATCGTTTAAGCACATAACATTTATATGAGACAGCTTGAAATAATAATCTTTGCCCTTTATATTAAACTAGATTAGTTTAACATGTGAAATGTCCGTAAAGTATCATCATATGATTGGTTGTAGGGCACATTTCCAACAATCTCCCACTTGCACTAGAGCCAATCAGCTTGGTTATCAGTGATGATACCTCTTCTGAATTCATTTCAAAAATGGCTGAGTAGTAGGCCTAGACAATGGATATCTATATGTTATCCATAGAAGCAACCTTGAGAATAACGACGTCACCATTATACATGATTCTCAATCATGTGGTTCAGTCTCTCACTTGAGTTCGGATCTTGATGAGACCTTGATTCCCTGGCTTGAGCTATCGCCCCATTAGTGTCGTAGTGTCTGTACACTAGAGACACTTTCTGGTTGGAACCGAATAGAGAGTTCATAAATGAACTTTCCCATCCAAACAACATTGTTGTAAACTTCTATATGGCGATATATTTTGCATTCATGATGGAACACACTAAAGTCATTACTTGTAATGTTTCCACCCAAATGTCCCTTTAGTCATAATAAAGAGATATCCTATTATCTCTTCATTCATAATGAAGAAACATCTAATGATGGATACGATATTAGATTCATAATCTAATACATTTACGCTTCCATTGCGTCACTTTAATTCTTCCTCATTCTTGAGGAATCTATCCTTTAGTATTTCTTAAATGCTTAAGGACTCACTTGACAGTTGCCATGGTTCTGATCCTGTGCTTGCACTGATATCAACTTGTACCGTTCTAGGTACAGCTCATATCTGTGTTTCTCATACAATATGAAATACGTAAATCGCCTTTATGCGTATGCATAAAGGATTCCAGTTACGCATTATGTTTCTTTGGGAGTCAAAGGGTACGTCCCCTTTGAGAAGAGCGACTTCCTAGTCTCACTAGAGTTGTCCTTCTTATTGAAGTTTATCATCATATGAGAAACTTCCTACCATCTTTTGTCTATCATTAGGTCTCGATATAATCCAATTATATCTTGAAATCGATCATTATAGATTTCCATCCTATGTATATAGACTATGTCTCCCATATACATTCTATTATTATAGAACGTTTAAAGTCATAACTTTAACGAAGAAGAATTCCTTTCATTTCCAAAATTAATATATCAAATATATTTTCAAATTTAGGAATATGATTAACTCCCACTAATCTTTTGTAAACCTAGTAAACAAAAGATTCATTTACATCTTTATGAGAAATCAAACGATTTGATCTTTCTCTCATAAGATGTTTATAGCTCCCACTAGCTTGCTAAGATTCATGATGGATGGATCTCTACAACTTACAAGTATTGTGATTCCTAGTTTTAGACATATATTATCAAGACTATCTTGATAATGGTTTCGGAAACCTATATTACGTCTAAACATTGAATCACTATTTTGTTGTACCTAGCGATCTTCGAATAAATAGAAACCAAGACTACATCAAAGATGGTTTCTTCCAAGTCAACCAATCTCCTTGATTGTAGTCACCTTAAGCTACCAATTAGCTATGAAGGTTTCATTATTTCGGGTCAAATGGTATTATACCATTTCCTTGAGTATATGTCATATATACACTCAATGTAGTCATAAGGATTTTCATTCTTATTTCTTTCGAATTAAGAGGTGTAACTCCATGACATAGTCATAAAGTTCAAACCATTCAACTAAGACAGTTTATAAATCCTTCTCGACTACCTTGTAGCTAGTGGTGTAGGAACTAGGTTGTCATATTTGTTGATTATCATCTTGTTTTTCAAAGAACCCATTCTTTGAATTCTATCTTTCGTTCATTTGCTTTATCTTAGGCAAATCCTAGTGTAGGATTCCAATGAACTACCCAACAAACAACATTTGTTAGTTGGTTCATAGAAGTGATATCCAAAAGTTAATTTAAGGATATCCGACAAGATTGTTCTATAACAAATATTGCTAATTAGCACATAACCTCAAGTCTTAACACGATTAAGACTTGTCTTTCTTTCCAACTACATCATATGGAGTTATGAAGCGTTTTGGAAGATTTTCTAATTGACAATCATATTGACTTAGAAATATATATCCTATATATGGGTAATTGATAACATCCAATGAACTAAATCTTATTCGAGTTCGTTCTTCTCCCAATGGAGAAATACATTATCTTATGATGCTACATTCCTTGATATCTTTCAAGGAAACTCATCTAAAGTGTTAGTTTTCCTTGGATCAAATCTAAGGAGTAAAAACTTTAGACGTCTTACTCATCAACTTACATTCTTGAATTCTTTGAAACCTTTTGCAAAGTATTCGAACTTGTGTTTATTCAAAATAAACAATAGTCCAACCGAGAGCTATCTTCGGTGAATGTCATACAACATGAGTAGTATTATGTTGTGGACATGTGCCACTAACATGTAAGTGAATTAACCTCAATGACTTTTTGATTCTTTCTTCTTTCCAAAAAGAATAAAGATTTGAACATTTCACCTCTATACAATTTTAACAAGAAGGCATCGGATCCGGATCTAACGATCCATAGCATCCATTTATGACCAACTCGTAATTTATGTTTTAGAGGTGTCACAACTTAGTGGGATTAGTCACTTCCTTGCAACCTTTTGGGTTTTAAGCATCGTTATATTCTAAACAGTTAACACTACCACATTATCTCTATTATAGAGACAATCAATCAGATTACAATAATCCAATCTTTCATAAAGAACAATTGTTTTGTCAAACAAAACATTCATCCATCTCCTAACATTTTAGTGACGGAATTATGTTCCTTATTCAAATTGGAATGTAAAGACAATCTTTGTTTTTCCAATTTCTTTGGTAGTTCATATGAGGAAGTAAGTACTATCTGCTTTCGCAGAGATCATTATTTGATTCACGTTCCGAATGTGAAGTACTTTCTCTTCTCTCATTAATCTTCTACTTCTTGTTAGCAACACTTTTACAACGATTGTAAAACATAGTTACTAATACGGAATCAAACATTCAAGTAGAAGAACCAACTATTTTGAACTTATTCAAGAACATTTTACAACACCTTCGAAAAGTGTGTTCTTGACACTTGCAAGACATTTCTTGCAAATACCCCTTCCAATGTCCATCCTTTCATAAAGAAAGTTTGTTCCCTTGGAGTTTTTAGCTTTCTTCATTTGACTTCTCCATTGACTACAATAGTCATGGTCCCTAAACTCCCACTATCTCTCTTGAAACTTATTTAAATCGTGTTATACACATCAAACGATTTGGAGAGCGTGCGGTTATTGTTCACTATATAGTTTATAATAAACTTAGTGAACCATTTGGATAGGGACACAAAAGTGAAGTCCTTGCCTAGTTTCCGTCTCTAGAAGTGGTTTAACACTTCAACACTCAATGATTCAAAATCATCATAAGTCCATGTTGATGGACTATTTTTGTCAACCAACCATTATGTTCTAAACATAAATACAAACTATTAAGAGTTGTTCAAGGCAACTCTCATTTCTTCATACAACAATTTGTAAGTGAAGAAGCATGGTACATAAAGTGTCCATGCCTTTGTGCTTACTTCTCAAGTTCTTTGTTCATGTAACAAAGAAACAAGCACTAGTGTTTGCGTTAACTAAGGGTTGTTCAAAGCAACTCTTATTTCTTCATACAACAATTTGTAATTGAAGAATTATGACACTAAAAGTGTTGTCCTCTTTATGATAGACTTTTCTAACATATTTTTCCAATGATACATTATCAATAGGAAGATTGCGAGGATGAGACTACTTAGGTCCAAATACAATCCATTCAAGACATTCTATGGGATTGCGGTACCAAGTCCGGAAACTAAAGCCTTCGGCTTTTCTTTGTCAAGTATTGGATAGCGTTTGCAAATATATCGGTAAATAAATACATAACGAATATAAATTGATTGATTTTAAGCTATTTGATCCGGGTCTTTAAATCAAATAGCACCACCCACTATTTTCGGCAAATTCCATATCCCTCATCGGAATTCGAGAGTTTTGGAGAAAACTCTTAGTAGGGTATGGGAGGCTCACTATTACCAAGCCCACCTCACAATGATATGATGTTGGCTAGCATCAATAATAATGAGAGAGTACGCTTACTCATTTGCATCTCTTGCAAGTACCCATCTTATTTGGCCTCTAGAGAATAAAGCCTCACAATGATATGATGTTGGCTCCATTGCACTTAGTTAAGTCATTCCCACCATGCAAGTTCGGGTAGGGGTTCAAGAACAACCTCACAATGATATGATGTTGATCATTCTCGTTGCCTACCTTCACAACATCATGTATGCATATAGAACTCCTCTTGAGCGTAAGCACGCACTTTGTACTCCCCCATGATAGGGTGAAGTCGGTGTATTAGTCACAAACGATTGGAGCCTACCACGGTGGAAGGCCACGAAAGAGTGTTCAAAGCACTCTCACGCTTGTCAACTTAATAATGGTTTGGTTGAGGGTTTTAGGTCTCATCACATATAAGCATGCATTTTAATCACATTAAAACTATTTGGTCCTATTACAACTATTGGTCCATGTGATTGATTTAGTTGTATATAATACTCCCACTATGCTTGTAAAACGGTTTTTAAAGCAAGAGTATATGTTACTACTAACATAAGTTTTGCATTCATTGATGGACTATATAGTTGCCTTAGGGCCTTAGGATGACTATGAACCTTTGATTGGATCCAACACGAGCCTAGTGTTGGATCTCGGTCTAGGGATGGTGATTGATTTTAGTTACGCGTTTAATCACATTAAGGCGTGTTTTCTTATTGGGCGTTGGACCCTCTACTCCAATTTCATGCATATCAAATAAAACAATAAAAGGAGTACTTTAAAGTAAAGAAGAGCTTATGCTCTTTTACAACATTTGATCAAAACAAATTACTTTAAAGCAAAGAAGAGCTTATGCTCTTTTACAACATTTGATCATATCAAATTACAACCAAAATCTAATCTACACATTCCCATGGTTCAAACAAATTTGAGACGGCCTTTCACATAGCTCAATTATCGTAGGCTTAGGTTCATAATCACCCTTTCTTTAATTAATTAACGCTTTAACTAATTAAACTTGAATGCAACATTGTCATTTGGTTTTTGTATCCATAGAATTGATTTAATAGGAGCTAAATGAAATGAAAATCCAATTCTCATTTAAAGAGACAAAACCATTTTGTTCTCAACCTAATTTGGGCCAAAAAGCAATAACCTCAACCATTGGACTATATTGCAAAACACAAACTTTTGAGGTCACTTTGTAAAAACACAAAAGTCCACTACTTCATGTAATTACAACTAGAACCCAAAAATTTCAACAAATACAAAAACTTCATTAAAGGAGCAAAACAATTTGTCCTTTAGTGTTTTTGGGCCTTTACGTAAAAACGTAAACTTTCGGGTCAAAGTGCAAATACACAAAAGTATCAAAACTTTATGTAATTGCATAAAAGCCCCAAAAGTACTCCCATTGAGGGAGTGGCCGGCCAAGGTAGTGGGGATGGTGTGTGTGAGTAGGTTTGTGTGTTTGAAAAGGTGATGGAAATGTGTAAGTGATTGGTATGGTGTGAATAGTTGAAAAGGTATGGGTGTTGATTTGAAAAATTCACATCATCCATCACTTACAAAAACAAGTAAACAACCAAACACCTTTTTGAATCAAAACTACAAACTTTTTGTTCTTGACAAGAAAATAACAAGAACAATGAAGAACATCCATGAAAACCCATAAAAGCTCCATGAACATTTTTCACCCAAAGATACCCCAAAAACTCAAATTTTCACTACTCAAAAGAGGGTTAACATCCTAGGGTACTTAGGGGTTCCTAATGTCCCTTTAAAACATTTTTAACAAGACAAACATGAACCCAAAAATCCACCCTTTGGATTTGGCCGAATTTCCCAAAAAAAAACATGGCACCAAATTTTAGCTCCAAAATTCATGCTCATATGAACTACATCTACAACATTTGAGATGGCAAATTTTCTAGCAAAATTTACATTCAAAGAAGCAAGAATAAAGCTTGTAACAATTACAATATTTAAATCAAAGACTATGAACTACAAAACCCAAAAGGATTCACCAACTACTAGACCTAGGCTCTTGATACCACTTGAAGGATAATTTGTGAAAAACATGTTCATTTGAGCAACATGTATGGCATGCAATTAACAATTAAAGGCGGAATCATGCTTGTATGCACTCAAAACAAAACATTACCCATGAAATTCAAAGCCTAGTAGAAAAGGTGAACCAAGACTCAACTCAAGATCTAAGATAAAGAGTTGAGAAACTTTATACCTTTGAAGTACCTATTTGCTTAGCAAAGGTTAATCACCCATGTGAGGGCCTTCTTCCTTTGTCACCTTGCTCCTTGGCTCCGTGGATGAAGGTGGAAGAAATTTGCTTCTTGGATCCATGCCTTCTTGGATGTGGATGGAAGAATAGGTTTCTCCAAAAGTCACCAAAGTTGGAGACCTCTAAGTTTCGACACCAAGGATGGTTGAGGAAGAAGATGAGTGGCCATGGAGGAGTTAGATGCTAGTAAACTCCCCCATGGTGGCCGGCCTCCCTAGAGAGAAAGAGAGAGCCAAAACTCTCATCTTTTCTCAAAGAAAACCCTAATGAAGAAAAAGCTATAAAGTCATATTTATACCTCCCTTCATTGGAGTGGCAAACTTGTAATAAGTCCAAAACCCACTCCCTCTCTAATCATGGCCGGCCTCTCTATTGTTAGTGGGTTAATTGCACATTTTGTTTTAGTTGTCACACAACTTAAACATTATGTGCCTTGTGGACCAAAAGCCTTTTGTGTCCCGAAACCCAAAACTAACTTAAGGCCTAAAACGAACCTTTCGTTCTAGATTAATTAACTTTTAATTAATCCTTGCCACATACAATTAAACTATTTAATTGTCCTTACTCATCTTCATTATATCCTTCAATCATTACCTTACACGGTGTGCGATCCATTAGGTTCCTCTTAGCGAGGCAGTGGGCGATTGTTACTCTTAACGATCGATTATGAATTGAAACATACTTTCAATTCTCCCTTAAATGATTATACATCTTTAGGGCTTCCACAAACCATGAGTGACACCTAGCAGTGTATCATGGCTACCCAAGCTAATAAGAAGAGGTGGAGAACCTATTCAGTTTAGGATTACAATGCAATACGGTCTTTCTCTAATACAATACTCTTGACCACATTGTTTGGTTTGATAGTTTATTCATGTCTACTATCCAATGTGATTCATATACTTATATGATTACCTTGAATGTGATTTGGAACGACTTCCTAAATCTCATTCATACTCTGGCTAGAGATTCTTAATCATATCATAGAGTATTCTCCCTCAAACGGTTTGAAGGTTAGAGATCCCTTGTTGCGCATTCACTTGCCTCCATGGCTAAAAGGCTTAACCCCAACTATGTCGTGGACACCCTCTGATGGAGTGACTTTGACATAGTCAAAGATCAAGGACCTAACCACAAGACAACTGTGATGCCTCAGGTCAAAGGACTACTTTGCATTATCCCAACCATGAGTTCTCATATGACATGAATATGAGAACTCCTCGTTGATCGCGTTCAGTGGACTCATTCTCTATCGAGCACCTACATGCTTGTCTTGGTGTCATTCACACCAATGACTCGAGACCTGTCACTCTCCCTAAGAGAAGACATAGCACATACTGATCTTAACGGACTGTCAATGCCCAATTGGCAATCCTATGATCAGGAACATTTAGGATATGTATACAAAAGAGAATGGTCTCATGAATCTAACTTCTTTAGATTACATTCTCCTAATAGCATATTCCTTGGACTTATCGTTTAAGCACATAACATTTATATGAGACAGCTTGAAACAATAATCTTTGCCCTTTATATTAAACTAGATTAGTTTAACATGTGAAATGTCCGTAAAGTATCATCATATGATTGGTTGTAGGGCACATTTCCAGCATCTTTGTCGACCAATATGTTGGATTTCAAGTTAAGAAAAATAAATAAATAAATTCATAGTTTTAGTTGGATTTCTGTGTGAGGGAGTAGAGGCAGAACCGAACAAGCGCCAAGAATCGGCCAATTCCGACCGGATTGGGTGGTCAGCCCTGCGCAATCTTCGTCTTCTCCAATGGTGAGGTGATGTGGTGTCTTCGTTGTCGAGGGGAAGAAGAGTGCGGGTGGGAGGAAGCCTCAAGTCGAGGACTCGAGTGTGGGAATCTTGGCGGCCTTGTTTGGGATTTCGAAGGAATGAAATTTGGGAATGGGTTTTAGAGAGTGGGATGGATAATAGACTAGGTTAGAGATTGTTATAGTTCGCAACGGGCCGTCCGGTGGCCCGTTATTCCAAATCCTAGGACTCGGCCCGCCCCGTAAATACTATCGACCCGCCCAGCCCCGCCCCGTTTCTATTCTCAAAAAATTGGAACCGCCCCATACCTGCCCCGAACCTGAATTACCCGCCCCTACCCGCTGTTCCTATACCCGTTTGCCCACCCCTAAGATGGACTACGTCTGTGGAGTAGAGAAGTTCTCATTAATAGTGAAGAGTTTACATAATGCATAGGTTCAAGCATAATAATCATTAGTGGGTCCTAATGACGAGTTTAAGTACAATTATGACATTAGGGGTCTAATTATATAATAATGGTCTCCTTTTATAGTTAAGGAGAATCTCTGGTTTCCGATCAGGGTCGATGTGGGATTGTCACGCCCCAATCTCGAGTTACGCTCGAAATCGACATGTGACTGTAGAACATTATTAGTACAATATAGAATACGTAGTTACATAGACTTATTCGTACAATATACATCAGAGCTTCGACAGAAATAACTTACAATAAAGGGTGACAATACCTATTCTCGAGTGCGCTACCCACACAACAACACCACCTGAAATCTTCTCCTCTAGCCGCTATCCGTTACTCTGCAAAAACAACCCTACGCAATAAGAATGACGCACCGGGCAAAGTAAAACCCGGATAGGCTGCGAAGCTTCTGTGAGCGACAATAATACGACATATATGAATATAAGTAACATTAAATGATTAAATGTAAAAGCAGTGCTACGTCCACACAGGATATCACGCCCCGATCCCTACATACGTCCAAGATCGACACGTGACATCACCAAATACCCGTATCTCAACATACCTCGTCTCCGGGATATGGCAAATCATAACTCGAGAATCGAATCGCATAGTAATTTTTCGTATGCTTTATGGTTGCATCTAATCTTCTCGTTAGACTGCCTACGTACCCTCATTAGGGATCAAGCCATTCGTAGTTCGTCATTCACAACACTCTGTCGTTTATCACAGTACGTTCAAGCAGAAAAGCATGGCATTCCTCAATCATTTATTAGAACTTGACAATCATGAAATTCCTAGGTCCAGAACTACATAAGAAATCCACATGACATTCAAGATTTCCATTCCATCCATCATATAAATTACTATGTTTCAACATAAAATCGCTATTCATAGCCTGTAATATATCAAAGAATCAACAAAGCATAGTAGTATCCTCTAGTCACATTGATCACTAATCTAATCGTATTATTAACAATCATATTCAACATCAATCCACAATCATTTCAAGTAACCAATTTCATGAATCACAGAGGCACGATGTTAACATTTAATTACGTTAATCAGTCAACAAGATCACATATCAATGTACGAAATTTAATAAAGGAATTCTACATAATTGCCTACCTGGATTCCAAGTAATAACATGCTAATTCTAATTTATATTCACAAAGTCTATTATGGGTAATTCTCATTCACTCGAATCCAGGGTTCTAGTCTAACTTATGAAAATGAGCAATAATAGGAATTCCAGACCACTCAACGGAATCCAACCAAAATATGATCACCTATCGAAATGTACCAAGTACAACTAATCTTCATCGTGCAAGCAGTGATCACCTAACGCAGATATACCAAGCATGATCACCCCTGAATACGTATGGTCCCCCAACGCAGATATACCAAGCAGGACCACATCCTAACTCTAGGTAGTGATCACCCAACGTGGATATACCAAGCATGATCACTCCTAGAATGCATATGGTCCCCCAACGTGGATATACCAAGCAAGACCATAAGCATAGTCTAATCGTGCAAGCAGTGATCACCCAACGCGGATATACCAAGCAAGACCATCCATGTACCACTGCTACATGGTGCAGTTAGATCAATACACAAACCACTTTCTCTTATCTCAACCGCTATGATTTACAACGTAATTACCTGTACTAACAATTTCTCATGATCACTAACTACCATGTCACACAAGCCTATATGTTCTACAAACCACTTCTAATAGGATTTTTGACTCACACTGTCATAACAGTTAATATACGTATCTTTCATATTGTCAAGAAGATAAATAAACACACAACCTACCTCTTACCTCCACACTTATGATTTACAACATGAGCACATACACCATCCATTTTTGCATTTCCCATCTAGGTTCCAAAGCATTGTTTCGAATTATTACTACAAGAATCCACCACCTCGATCAACTTCTATTCTCAAGTATATGCAATTACTAAATGCATCACTTTCGACTCTAGTCTTAATTAGATTACTTGGGACTACTAATAACACTGAGATCCAAGTACAATTTTGGATAACTTAAATTAGCATGATCAAAAGAAATGTAACATTTGAATGAAAACACTTACAGAAAATAAGTGAAGATGTTATTTACAAATATAGTTGTACCTGTATGTAAAAGCCTTGGCCGTTGGTGCATATATATATTTCTAGGTATATAAGTAAGTTCCTTTGAATATGCATACGGTGAATAAGAAAACAATTTCACATATGAGACAATATAAATATCAATTCCCCATCATCAACATTACATTAATGCATAAAACAAATATTACTAGAACCATCAGCAAAATCACCTTACTTCAAACATGGAAAGTCTCCCCAGTACTGACTGCCGTAACCAACATGCTCTTTAGACCATTCAACTCCCCAATAAAAAAAACACACTTTCAGTATTTGAGGAATATTTGTGGGGTTCTACAAATTTCCATACAAGGCCACCCACAAGGCGAAGTCCAATCTTTCACAGTTACAAAACTATCCAAAATCATAGTTACAAAACTATCCAAAACAATGACACTACCATAGTGTTTATATACCACACTACCATTGTTACCTCATCAGTCACCAGATTGACATTTTATGAAACACTTAGTGTGCAACTCAATTAGCTACTGTGCTGATGCAATTAAAGGGCGATATATGGAAATCCCACAAATCAAATTGATCTTAACTAGTGTTTATCAAACACCTAATGAACAACTCATCGGTCCACCAAATTGACAT
Organism: Cotoneaster glaucophyllus; assembly: GCA_036320875.1. NCBI lineage: Eukaryota > Viridiplantae > Streptophyta > Magnoliopsida > Rosales > Rosaceae > Cotoneaster > Cotoneaster glaucophyllus. The sequence continues at coordinate 22,363,719 of CM070063.1, forward strand.
TTTATCAAACGTATGGTGTGCAGCACAATCACCTGGTGTAAAACACCCACGAATCAAACTGTTCCTAACTGTTTTCACGATTCAACGGTAATGAACAAACCATTCATGTTATCTACTACAACCGGAGAGAGAGAAAAGAGATACCTTAAGCGGTATACGACGGGTGCGGTGCTGCAAATCACTGAAATTAACCAACTAAAGGACCACACAGCAGTAAGCTTTCTGATTCTGTGGAATTTGGGCAGCCATACCTTGCGAGGCATAGTTTGGCGGCAAAAAAAGGACATCTAACGAAAAGGGGATGATCATACCCAGACCGGAGAGAACCCCTACACATTTACGTGATTGGTCCCTTAACAAATCATCCCCTTCCTCCTTCCCACTAGGTGGAAGTTTATATTAATTTAAATCTATAGTTTAGTAACGCAACTTCAATTGTCCGTATCTAAACCGTTATAATCCGGACTCGCAAACGGGTTTCGCCTATGCGTTCATGGTTTCAAGATCTATTCAAAAACGTTACTCGTGACCTCGAAAGGTCAATGAATTTTAAATAATTATTTTCTAAACTTTACTCTTCGTAACTAGTTTAATTGAAATCTAAATTCAAATAAATTAATATAAATTTTCGAAAAATAATATAAAATCTCAATAATACAAATACGTAGATTATAACAGTAACATCCTGAAACGAGATTTCACACATGACTTTCTTCTAAATACTAGGTCAACGTCATTATGATCACTGTCAATATTATTTCATCATTCTCTTCAGATTGTGACTCGCCACTCGCCTTTCCTCATCCGAGTAATCACATGGGTTCGATTGCCACATAATTCATAATTTAACCACCATACGCCTCATTATACGTATAGGAATGGTTATTCATTTTCAAATCTCATCACACGTCTATTAAGATAACATTCAATCATCATACAACCCGAAGTTGTGTAGGAATGATACACCATCAATAATACAATCACGTGTAGGAATGATGGTGAATAATAATACAATCATAGGAATGATACACCATCATAAATAATAATAATAATAAGGGTTTATATCACAAATGGTCCCTGAAATTGACCCCATCAATCAAGATGGTCCCTGAAATTGAAAATCGATCAATGTAGTCCCTGAATTTTAACCCCGTGAATCAATGTAGTCCTTCTGTTAGTGTTCCGTCCAAATTAACTTTAAAAAAGGTTAGAGAACCAATTTTTCATGGTAAAATGACCAAAAATAACTCTGTTACTTATAATTTTACTTGATTTTCTTTTAAAAAAAAGAATGGAGCTAACCTAGTTAGAATTCGTTTTTTACTTGATATTAAAAAAAATTAAAATTTCCCACTTTTTTTGTTTTTATTTTAGTTTAAGCACCAAATCCATGAAAAAATGGAGAGAAAAGTGAAGATGGAAAAAGGAAAAGAGAGGTAGTAAGTAAAATTATAAGTAACGGGGTTATTTTTTGTCATTTTACCATGAAAAATTGGTTCTCTAACATTTTTTAAAGTTAATTTGGACGGAACACTAACAGAAGGACTACATTGATTCACGAGGTTAAAATTCAGGGACTACATTGATCGATTTTCAATTTCAGGGACCATCATGATTGATGGGGTCAATTTCAGGGACCATTTGTGATATAAACCCTAATAATAATAATAACAACAACAACAACAACAACAACAACAACAACAATAGCAATAATAATAAATCAAAGAAGAAGAAGAAGAAGAAGAAGAAGAAGAACAACAACAACAACAACAACAACAATAACAATAATAATAAATCAATTTGCGTTGGTGTTTGTCTTTAGTTTTAGGTGTAAGACTTAAGTTTGAATCTCAAAATAATGAGTTTGATCTAATTTATTTCCCCTATTCCTTAGTAAGGATGGGCAACGGTTATGGTAGACGAGTAACCCTCGGGTATTTACTCATCATCGTTCAAGCAAATTCGATAAACAGGTATACCCATAACCATAAACTTTTATAAACAGGTAACCGTAGCCATACCCCAAACCTACTTAACTGTAACAACATACGCATTTAACCCTTTTTTTTTAACAAGTTGTATAATCAAAAGAGAATTTTTGTCACATTTTTGTTTAAATTCCATAATTGTATTTTTTTTCAAACTAAAGCATATTGGAAAGAATATTCCTGCATTTTCATCATATTTTTTCGTTAATCCCAAACAAATCTTCAATTAGAACATCTAGACCAAGTTTAAAATAGATCAAACTCCCTATGATTACAAAGTTGAAGCTTCCATAAACTCAAGGTAACCATTTTCTTGAACACTAAATGATATACTGCTCAAAAAATTAGTTGAGCCTCCAACAAAAATCCAAAACTAATTGTTCGAACACTCTAATGCTTTGGCCCGTTCAATCACAAAGTCTTATTGACTCATTGTCACTACAAGGAAGGTGCGATGACCTTCACCAAGATCTTGCGGATGATGATGAGAGAGGGCCGAAGATGAGAGAGAAGGGCGGCGATGTAAAAGTTTCAGTTGTCAACTTAGCATTTTTCTATTTATTTAATACATATCCACTTAAGCTATCTAACAACTAATTTCATACAATCTAGGAATATTAAATCCATGACTTTTTTCAAATAAAAATATTAATTTAACTAATTCTTCATTATCACAAAAAAAATTATTCATGTTATTATATTCGATTAGTCTCTTCCTACAATAAAAAGTCATTAATACTTTCATAAGAAACATTTATTAATTTCTTAATTTTACGTATAAAAAAGATGTATTTTAAACTTATGGTACATTTGAAAATAAACGCACCTACGTTTGGCACGTTTAGATTCTAAATGTACCGAAATCCAAATGTACCACAAAAATCAAATTCACTCATATTATAGGTAATCAAACGTACCTTTACTATGTTTATGTTTGTGACAATGAGTTTTGAATGTCCTATTTAGACTAATTCTCACTTTACTATCCAGAAGTATTGTGGTTTTCAAACTTTTATACATCAAGTTTTTTCATCTCAGTCCCATACCTAAAGGTACGTTTTTTTTTTAAGTTCATACTTCTGTTAGGTTGACCGTGGGTAACTCCGTTTAAGTGTGACGTGGCTCCCACGTGGACGTTGAATGTGCATCCACATGTCACTATGGCATCACGTGGCCAAATAAAAAAAATAAAAAATAAAAATGTTTGGTAGAATAAAAAATAAAAAATATAATTTTTTCCTATCGTCTTCCTCACAAAGGGAAGAAGTTTGATCCCGTCCCTCCCTCCCTCCCTCATTCCCTCCCCCATCTTGCCTCCATGTCTTTGATCTCGACTTCAACCAATGGCTCAAATTCGCCCTCGTTTTCCTACCCTTCCGCTCCCCACACCCCGTCGCCTCCTCCCTCGACTTCAACTAATGGCCCAAATCAAATTTTCTTGATGTTGCATAGCGAGCACAATCTAACAAAGCAAAACAATCTCATCTCCTTTAGTTTGTTGTGGATGGAGATGCAGGTGATTAATTGATTTAGAATTGCCTTCCACCCAAGTTGACTCGATGATGGAATCGCTCTTAGATCTACGACTTGGCTCCAAATATGAAGCACTAAATCAATTCAGTGATTCAGTCGCTATTGGGGCTTTTGAAATTGGGATCGTTGGAGAACATGAGGTCTTGAGGTTGCTGGAAAAGACGAAGATGATGTCGAAGGAAGCGCTGGAACGATGATGACGACGTTAGAGAAAACAAGATGACACCCAACACAAGAGAAAGATGAAAAGAAAGAGAGAGACGGTAGACAAGATGATGAAACACACCCACCTCCTCGATGAGATTTTGGTTCAAATAGCCTAAACACCCAAGCACCAACAACATGCAACAAATCCAAGTGTATGCAATGTGACTAAGTAATATGCTCCAAAACTCCATTTGTTCTTCGACAGATTTGGAGAGTGAGGGTGTGGTGGTTGGGTCGAGGGATTAGGTTTCTGGGTCAATAAAATGTTTTTGTTTTTGTTTGGTTATGGGTTTCTTGGTTGAGTATGAAGATGGTTGATTAAGCTTTTTTTATGTGTTTTGAAGAAAATTTTAACTAATTATTGCTATTAAATATTTTTAAATGATTTTTCAAATTTTGGGCATTATTAAATAATTAATCGTTAGTTTTTTTTAAATGTCCACATGGAGTCACAATAACACGTGGATGCACAGTTATCGTCCACGTGGAAGCCACGTCACGCTTTAACGGAGTTACTAACGGTCAACCTAACATAAATATGATCTGGAAGGAAAACATAATTTTAGGTACGAGACTAGGATGAAAAGAAAAAAAAAAAAAAAAAGAACTTGATGTATGAAAGTTTGAAAACCGCGATACTTTACGGTGGTAAAGTGAGAATTACCCTACAAACTTTGTGTGTGTGTATGTACCTTTTATTTTTTATTTTTTTTATTATGGGAAGAAGATAAGGAGAGAGAGAGAGAACGTGGGAGTGGGAGTTGGAAGAGAGATTTTTGTTTTTTAATATTATATATATGCTAAATTTGGTTTTGTGAATTGTAGTGAGGCTTTAATAAAAACGACACAATTTGGTTTTGTGAAATTGCATTATTGCCCATCATTTTTATCTGTGATAGAAGACTAAATAGTATTTTCATCCTCTTTTGGTTTACAAAGAGGGTTATATTAAAAGATAGTTTAGATAAACAAAAATTTTTTAAAAAAATGTGTAGAATTGAACTTCTAATAAAATGAAATTAATAACCAAAATTGTAAGAAAAATGCTTAGTCAAATTTTTAAAAGGAACAAATGTTTAACTAGCAAAATTGAAAAACGAGGCGCTATATCAAAATGCCCCAAATATATCACTGTACAGATTCTTTACAAGAGAGGGATTCCCATTTTTTTTCAAAAAAGGGGATCAATTGTGGAGCACACTCCACATTGAAATTTATCAATCCGAACCGTTGTTCAAGTTGTATCTCATAGATTATCCTAGCAAAATATTAGTCAAATCGTAAATATTTGAGGCATCTAATTGAGTTCAAAGAAATTAAAGAGCATTATTTTCTAAGAAACATTGAAATTTCATGGTGACAATTAAATAGACATATAGTTTCGAATTAATTGATTTTTTTTTGTAAGGATGTTCTATGAATCAAGACTTACAAAAAAGATGGTTCATATTGTTGAAGTTCGATGTCTAATGAGTCTCATACCGTGGTAGTTGCCTTCATTTGTACAATAGTGGAGCTAGAGAATTTTTTTTGGGTGGGCTAGCTAAAATTATTAGCATGTAATCATATGATTTTTTTTTTTTTGCCTACATAAAATTATATAATAATCTACATAAAAGTAAGAACATGAAGTACTAATCCAAACAAGTTTATTAATTACTTTCCAACTAATTTTTACACAAATAAAACATGCATACAAAAAAGCAATATAAATACAAGAACCATGAAACATGGACCGACACACCCTGACCTGGAAAGTCCACTAGGACTCTGAATCGAGTTGTGCTGGCTGACACCTGGAAGGTGACGAAGCCATAAAGTGTAGTGATGTGGAAAATGTGAATAAATTTAAACCTAAAAGTGCCTAAATATAACAATGCGTTGTGAGCGGGAATGAACCCATTTCACACGTGATGTCAGAGCATAAGTAAAGTACAGTACAGTAGATTGAGAATCATACCATCGAAGGTAATCTCCAACATCAAGATTTACCACGAATCCTCGTCGATAAGAAAGCTTAGCTATTACAACCTGGAGGGGCGAAAAACAAGGGTGAGTGGGCCTGAAAATAAAGTTTTAATAAAAACCTTTGAAAATGTTATAATCCCTTGCCGTAAAACAAGTATAGTTTCCAAAATATACTTACTAAGTATAGTATAAAAATACTTACCGTAGCCTGCAAAATCTCAAGAATTCATTACGGCACAATATCTCGTAACTAAGGACAGGACATCCAAAATCACAAAATCTCAACAATAGTATAAGTAAAATCATGTGCTCATCAATCTATGCTAGCACACAAGTCGGAGTCGCCTAATGCGACCTGTACGACTAAACTGATGCTCATCATTCTATACTAGCACACGAGTCAGAGTCGCCTAATGCGGCCTGTAAGACAAGACTGGTTGTAATCATAATATACGCTCTAGTGCTACAATCACTTGAAGACTGGCACTATTTGCGACCACCTACGAGTTGGAGTTGCCTAATGCAACCTGTACGGCAGGACTGGCACCTATTTGGATCCAAGGCGAGCGTGCGATGCAGAGGTGAACATACACGTGAAAGACTTGCCCTGGGCGAGCACTAACACCGGGGGTGCAGCAATGATGAGCAGATTACATAAATATAAGCATGCCACAATGATTCGATAGTTCTAATCAACATACTAACATTCATAGCTGTAGATATAATTATGGCATCAAAGATTATAAGCATACATGTGCATTCCTTAGGATGTAGCATATTTCATAAATTCTGTCATTTCGCTAATTCTTATAAACTTTAGTTTAATCTAGGCTTACGTAAGAAATTCTTTTTCAAATGCATAAATGGAAACTATCAATCAATCATATATATATATGTATGTATGTATACACACACACACACACACACTACAAAAAGGAAAAGACCCATTCAAATAAAGTCCTCGCTACAACTCCATAGCACGAATATCGAGGTGTCACGAACAACCGTCGCCTAGAACAATTATCAAATCACGTCTAAGAATTCTTATCGATAGAACACGTAACTTACATAAAACACATCCCCAAGGACACTCTAGAATGATTTGAAACCCATTGACCAAAAGTCAACTGTCGGTTAAAGGTCTACAGTAGGGTTCACAACACTATGTAACTCGATCCGGAAGATCTGCACAACGGATTTCTAATCCATAACTTCCAAAGATCCACATTAAGCTTCTAAAACAACATACTAAAATCCTACCATGATCTGACGGTCGGATCTCCGTCAATCACAATTCAAGTGGCGATCAACATTTTATTTTACTAACTTACAAATCCAATTCGGAAAGATCCGTACGTCGGATTCCCAATCCGTAAGTTTCTATGGTCCTCAAATATTACGTATTATAACGTATTAAACTTTGGTGGCGATACAATGATCGGATCGTCGAATCTTATAATAACCAAGTGGCGGCCCTAAACGGAAATATAACCAAATAACGAAATTTCGTCAATCGGATGTCTAATATGGAATCAGGGCATCCAAATTAGCCTAGGATGGGCAGGTTGGGTCTCGGCCCACGCGCTGCCCCGACTCGACAAAAAAAAAATCAACAAATTCCAAAAAATTTCAAATTTTACAAGCAAGTAGATCTCAGTGAGTGGAGAAAGTTTTATACATGTGGCCAAGCCCAATTTGACAGGGAAAGGCCCAAATTTCACTCAAACTCGTCAGACACCCTAAGATGGGTGTTCTTCGATTTGACCTCCTCAATGCTCCGATGCCCCTACAATTAGTTGGGTCTTGTTCTTGGGTCCAAGGGAAGTTGATTAAGGGTGGTGGTTGGTGGTGCAACTAGCCGGAACAGCAAAATAAACGTCGAAACTCCACCGGTCATCTGCACGGTTTTACACGATTTTGGACTTTAAAATCCTCAAATTTGGACGGATAAGGTAGATGAAGGGGGGTTGTGGATGAGGTTGCAAGTGGTGGATGTGTGAATTTCAAAGAAAGAACGGTGAAAATTGCCGAAATTTGAACCGGTTGGGTGTGCAGGTGTATGGGCCGACAGGGGAAAACTGGGAGCTTCTTTCCCTCTTCCTGATTGACCCTTTTTTCTTTCTTCTAATTTTCTGATAGGTCCCTAAAACACTAATTTGATTGGTCCACCACTCCCTTATCTGATTGGTCCCCTTAAACTTACTTAAATCTAATTGGGTCTCTTTCCCACAAGGTGGGAATCCACTTGATTAAAAATTAACGTTTGACTGTTCGATTTAAATTGCTAAGTTTAATTGAATTAAAATTAACTTATAAAGATAACATAAATGTGAAATACGAAATTAAATTACGAAATATGTAATGAATAGTGAACGGGACGAGATTTCACAGTACACGTCACAGAAAGACAGTCAATGAAAGTTAAACATCCTCGCCTCTAAGGGCATTTTCGAAAAATCACTCTTTTAAAGATTATAAAATCGTAGAATTAGGGACGGGTTATCACATGAACTATTCCCAAAATCTTTAACCCTAATAGACAAATTCAAGGACTAAAAAAAAAAATTTAACCTAACAATTGAATCAAGAAATAAGTTAAATGAAGAGATGAAGAACATACCTAGTGTTGAATTTCATTAGAAAATAATTTGATGGTGATTCATAGTTTTGGGAAAGTAACGCAGCATTGTGGAATAGAGTAGAGGGTTTTTTTTTTTTTTTTTGAATGAATAGGGTAAAAAGCAAGGGGAGTAGGAGAAACCTAATTATGTATTAATTTACCATTTTTACTTTTAGCCTACAAATAATAAAATAATATATAAGGTAATAAAAGTATTATTTATCTTATATATAAAGCCAACACAAAAGGTGAATAGTATTTTTGGTGTCAGGATAAAAAATATTAGGACAAAAATGCCCCAGGATAAAAAAACTTTAAAGGCATCCCAAAATAATGCATCGAATAAGGCAAGGGCATTTTCGTCATTTTAACAATGCTTTTACTAATACTTATTTTTTTATGCTTTATTTTTTATTTTTTTTAATTAGTATCTCACAATAGGCTAGCAATAATGTGATTCAGTTTCTCTATTTTTTAACACGTTCAAAACATCTCAAGAGCGGTGTAATGTTGGTTATAAAAAAGGTCTTTCGCAAATGGATAATAATGTGATTAAATTAGTTGTCAAATGATTATTATTTTTTTTTAACAAACGATATTATCTACACTAAGGAGGAGGAGGGTGGGATTAGTCTCACAATGAGCTAGCAATAATGTGATTCAATCAATTGCTTATTAAATATTATTTTCTCTATTATTAATGTAAATTTTATAGAGACCGATTTTATTATGTGAATTCAGCTGCTTTAATTAGTTTATAAGGGGTTTCTTCTAGCATGATCTAAGATTATTCATTTACTTCAAATATTTGACTTTCTTTTTGTCAATTTACGCATATAAATACATTTAAAACGTGTAAGTCGTGCGTAGCACGCCGTCATTCAAAAAATGCATTATGCACGTGTGTGAGCACATGCATGAAGGCTAATAAATTAAGAAATATTGTGAAACATTCCTAATCGAAGTATGATTGTGTAAATCCTAGGTTAGATTAGATTAGGGTTTATCATTTCCTATTGTAACTGATATTCCTTGGGGACCAAGGAATATCCTATCATCTTATTATTATAAATAAAGGTTCAATGTAGGAGGGATAAACACACAATTCCCCTACAATTCTACAAACACATATCTCTCTTTTCTCTCTTTCTCTGCCGCCGGCCCTCTCTCCCTTTGTCAGATAAAATAGTCCACAACACGTTATCAGCACGCTCCTACCGCTGCGCTTAGGAATCTGACGTTGGAGAATTTTTCTGCATCAAACCAGTTCATCCATATCATCACGCAATCAGGTTCTTTCAAAACAACGGCTTTTAACTCGATATTTTGCAAGCCCTGATAGCATGAACATTCACCATGATGCATGACCCAACTTTACGTTTTACGTATTTTAGATTCTACATAAATTGTGTATGCCTCATAACCATAATTGCTGAAATTATGTGAATTTGATATTGGTTATGAATTGAATCTTACATATGTACATGCATTGAAAATATTATTTTGCATATGCACCACTGTAAATCTGTGATTCATTGAAATATATATTGAATTGAATTTTATATGCCTATAATTGAATTATATATGAAAAAATTGGAATCGGGAACATCTGGGTTCTTCGAACCCATGCCTTTGCATCCTGCAAGGCCGCAAGCCACCAAGCCGAGAGCCTGCAGCTCTCCCTTTTTCTCTCCAGAAAACCGTCGAAATAAGCATGGCCTGCAGCCATGCCCAGCCACCTCTGGCTACCCCCGACGACCTGAAGTCGTCCCCGACGACATTCTTGGCTGATATTCGATTTTTTTTCTTTGAAATAACAATCGAAATTCTATGGTTTTGATATCACGTCGAGATTTCTCCAATCTCCGTTCCCAGTTGGTTCCCCATGATTCGCCATGCCATACCCTCCGAGGACAGTCGCCTGAAGCGACACCGGTGTTCTTCCCCAGCGGTACACACCCAGCACGGCCGGGATCTGTGACACACGGTCTTTTGGGTTTGAACCCTCCACGGCCTGCATTTTTTTTTCTGTTTTTGGGCCTGCTTGCAGCGGCCCGCATAAAAAAAAAAAAAAAAAAAAATTCTGGGCTTGCCTGCAGCAGCCCGAGTTGAATTTTTTTTTGGTCTGCCTGCAGCAGCCCCACACAAAACCCTAGCCCAAATTTGGGCCTAGGTCACACGGACCAAAATTTTTCAAGCCACCCGTGGCTTAGTTTTTTTATTTGGGCCCCGAATTTTATTCGCCTAATTATTTTTAGGCCCAAATGGGTTTTTATATTTTTACCCACACTTTAATTTGGCCCGAAGTCCAAATAAATTAATTCAATTATAATACTAAACCTAAAGTTATATTTTTGCATATACTTGTTGCATATTTGTTTGCATATATATTTGTGTTTGCCTGCAGGAATATATGAACCTGAAGTTCATAATTATTTTTGAAACCTGAAGTTTCTTCTTATAAACATGCCTTGTTTGAAAACCTGAAGTTTTCACTTAAACAACTCACCCATGAAAACCCGCAGTTTTTCATGCAAAATTAAACCAATACATGTCTATTAGAACCTGTATGTTCTACTCCTACGTGAATGGATCGATTTTCTTCTCCATTACACTAACCACATCTTGTCCATCTATTTGTGATAGGAACATGTCAAATTTGAACAAACTTGACTTCACCGCTTTGGAGGTTTCTGGAAGGAACTACCTCAAGTGGGTTCAAGATGTGAAGCTCCACCTCACTGCAAAGAACTTGCGTCCGGCTATTGAAGAAGCAACAGATAAACCTGTTGGCGAAGCTGAAAAAGCCCCTGCTATGATCTTCATCCGAAGACATATCCATGACGCTCTACAAACTGAGTATCTTGCTGAAGAGGATCCACGTGCATTATGGGTCGCTTTGGCTGATCGCTTTGATCACCAAAATGACATATTCTTGCCTGAAGCAAGACACGACTGGCAGCACCTGCGCTTCCAAGACTTTAAGTCTGTGAATGAATATAATTCTGAAGTTTGTCGAATCCGATCACTTCTCAAGTTTTGCAATGAAACTTTGACTGAAGAGGATCTCCTGGAGAAGACCTATTCGACCTTCTCTGCTTCTAATATTGTCCTGCAGCAACAATATAGAGCTCAGAAGTTCACTAAGTTCTCGGATTTGATCTCTGTTTTACTTCTTGCTGAAAAGCAGAACCAGCTGTTGATGAAGAATCATCAAGCTCGACCTACTGGGGCTACTGCTGTGCCTGAAGCACATTATAGCACTAACCAGCACCCACAACGCCAAAAGAGGCGAGGTAGGGGCGGCCAGAAGCCATCCCACCAAGGTCAACAAAGCCAAGGCCCACCCAAGGGAGGAAACAAAGCCCAGAAGCGCTCAAACCTCGCTCCCCAGGCCCCGAACTTCAAGAATAAAGGCAAAACACCTAAAACCATGGATGACGATATGTGCTATTGCTGTGGTTCAAAGGACCATTGGTCTCGTGTTTGCCGTGCTCCCAAGAAGGTTGTAGATGAATATCATTCTCGTCGTAAGAAGTTTGAATCAAACTTCATGCAAGTGGACGAACCGGAGACTACAAAGATGGAGGTTTCTGATTTTCAGGAGAATACCACCCCTATGGAAGATTAGACTCTTAGACATAGACTTATTTTTAGTTAAAATAAGACAAATGGGGCCGAATTCCACCTAGTGGCCGAACCCCCCCCTTGTTTTTGGTTGATTTTTGAACAATTTTCCTTTATGTTTTGGATTATTAGTTGGTGATTTATTTTGGATATTCAATTTTAATCCTTGAATAAATTAAATTATTTTGAATTGATAATTGTTTTATAAACTTTTATGCATGTGACCGATTCAAATTAATTTTTCATTCTAGGTATGACTAGTGGGAAAGTTAGTTGTCTGGCAGATAGTGCAACCACGCACACAGTTTTGCGTGAACGCATCTATTTCACTAACTTCATACCTAAGAATGCACCTCTGACAACCCTCTCAGGCCCATCCAACCTGATCGAAGGATACGGTAAGGCACGTATAATGTTGTCCAATGGTACAATCTTGACCATTGCTGAGGCACTCTATTCTCCACGTTCCGGAAGAACGTTGCTAAGTTTCAAGGATATTAGAGATAACAATTACCACGCTGAAACCCACGTAGAAAACGGAGTTGAATTTCTGTGCATAACTTCCTACGAATATGGCCAGAAGCGTATTCTAGAGAAGATGGAGCGTACCCCGAGTAGTCTGTATACTACGACCATACGCCCCATAGAATGCCACTATGTGGCCGTCCCTACTACTGGGACCGCGCACGAAATTACACTTTGGCATGATCGTTTGGGACATCCTGGACGAATAGCGATGCGCCCTCAAAACTTCACACGGGCATCCACTAACCCGCAGTTTCGGTTCGATCCAAGGAATCGCATGTCAAACATGTTCAATGGGAAAGCTTATCACTAAACCTTCTTATGACAAGATTCGTTCGAATCCTCCCATTTTTCTACAACGGATTCAGGGGGACATTTGTGGACCGATTCACCCTCCATGCGGACCATTTAGATACTTTATGGTTTTGGTTAACGCTTCCACACGTTGGTCACACGTGTGCTTGTTGTCCACAAGGAACGCTGCATTCTCCAAATTGTTGGCTCAGGTTATCAAGCTCAGGGCTCACCACCCTGATTATCCGATCAAATCTATTCGATTGGATAATGCTGGAAAATTCACATCTAAAACTTTTGATGACTATTGCATGTCGGTTGGGGTTGAAGTTGAACATCCTGTACCCCATGTTCACACCCAGAACGGCCTGGCAGAGGCTTTCATTAAGCGCTTACAAATGATTGCTCGATCGTTGGTCATACGTACCAAGCTCCCGATCGCTGCTTGGGGCCATGCAATATTGCATGCAGCAAAGTTGGTCCGCCTGAGGCCTGTTGCAACACAACCATTTAGTGCCCTTCAGTTGGTTACCGGATACGAACCCGACATATCGCATCTGCGCGTTTTTGGTTGTGCGGTATATGTGCCGATCTCGCCACCCTTACGTACAAAAATGGGGCCTCAACGAAGGATGGGAATCTATGTCGGATATGATTCTCCTTCGATTATTCGTTACTTAGAACCTTTGACAGGCGATCTGTTTACCGATCGTTTTGCGGATTGTCACTTCTATGAGACAGTCTTCCCGTCGTTAGGGGGAGATAAGAACGTCAACGTTCCCGAAGAACGACGCGAATTATCGTGGACGACTCCCACTTTGTCTCATTTAGATCCCCGCACCGCTCAGTCTAAAACTGAAGTGCAGCGCATATTAGATCTTCAGAGCATAGCTCAGAGCATGCCAGATGCTTTCACCGATCTAGCGCGCGTGACAAGATCACACATTCTAGCTGTGAATACGCCTGCAAAGATAGATGTACCAAATGTACGACGGACTACCCTCCTGGAAGCCCGGGACACCAATTCTGGTGATCCACGTACATTAGCGGCTAGCCAATCATCTGCCCCTACACAAAAGCGTGGCAGACCCCTTGGTTCAAAGGATTCACACCCCTGGAAGAGGAAAACCACGGCACAAGGTCCTGAAGAACCTACCGTGAATCCGACTATCGCTTACTCATTCTACCCAACTCATGAGGAAATTCTAGATTATGGAAGCGTCCTTGAAGAGACGAATCCTCCTCCCGAGAATCATGAGATTTCGGTCTATTATGCTAGCTTAGATGATATGTGGCGTAGAAATGAGATGATTGTCGACGATGCATTAGCATTTGCAGTAGCTACTGAGATCATGTTGAGCGATGACATTGAACCGCGTTCCGTTGATGAATGTCGATGTAGAGCTGATTGGTCAAACTGGAAACAAGCAATCCAAGTTGAACTCGATTCTCTTGCGAAACGTAAGGTGTTTGGACCTGTAGTTCCTACTCCTCCACATGTGAAGCCCGTTGGCTACAAGTGGGTTTTCGTTCGGAAGCGTAATGAGAAGAACGAAATTGTGCGTTACAAAGCTTGTCTTGTTGCACAAGGTTTCTCACAACGCCCCGGGATTGACTATGACGAAACTTATTCACCCGTTATGGATGTGATTACTTTTCGCTACCTTATCAGTTTGGTAGTTTTAGAAAAACTGGATATGCAGCTGATGGACGTAGTAACCGTGTATCTCTATGGGGATCTTGATACGGAAATTTACATGAAAGTTCCTGAAGGACTTACATTGACTGGTTCAAATATTTCCAAACCTCGGAACACGCTCTCAATTCGGCTGAGGCGTTCACTCTACGGCTTGAAACAATCCGGAAGAATGTGGTATAACCGTCTGAGTGAGTATTTGACTAGTCAGGGATATGTGAACAACGAATTATGCCCTTGTGTGTTCATTAAGAAGTCACATTCCGGATTTGCGATTGTTGCAGTATATGTCGATGACATGAATCTCATCGGAACTCCTGAAGAGCTCGCGAGAACTGCCGCGCACCTGAAGTCGGAATTTGAGATGAAAGATCTAGGTAAAACTTGATACTGTCTCGGTCTCGAGGTAGAGCATTGTTCGGATGGAATCCTAGTACATCAATCGAACTACACCCAGAAGGTGTTGCGCCGCGTTAATGAGGATAAAGCGAAGTCTTCGAGTATTCCTATGGTCGTTCGTACACTAGATGCAAAACGAGATCCCTTCCGTCCGAATGAGGATGATGAAGAGATTTTGGAGCCTGAAGTTCCTTATCTAAGTGCAATAGGCGCTTTATTGTACTTAGCTCAATGCACTAGACCCGACATCTCCTTCGCTGTTAATCTTTTGGCAAGATACAGTAATGCACCTACACGCAGACACTGGACTGGCGTAAAAGACATCTTCCGTTACCTTAAGGGTACTACAGATTTGGGCTTGTTCTATCCCTACGGATCCTCGAATGGTGTCATACAATGTACTCCTCGAGTTGATTCTCGCCTTGTTGGTTATGCCGACGCAGGATATTTATCTGATCCGCACAAGGCGCGCTCTCAAACGGGTTATGTCTTTACCGTTGGAGGCACCGCAATATCTTGGAGGTCAACTAAACAGACCTTAGTTGCCACTTCGTCTAACCATGCTGAAATCCTCGCCTTACATGAAGCAACTCGGGAATGCTTTTGGTTGAGAGCAGTAATGGGCCATATTCGAAGCTCCTGCGATCTTCACCCCGCCGTTGATGTCCCGACGACGATTTTTGAAGACAACGCAGCTTGCATTGAACAACTCAAGAATGGTTACATCAAAGGAGACAACACCAAGCATATTGCGCCAAAGTTTTTCTTTTCACATCAACAACAAGAGCAGCAGAAGATTGAAGTCACGCCAATCCGTTCGCAAGACAATCTGGCTGACCTCTTCACCAAATCACTACCGAAGACGACATTTCAGAAGCTTGTTCATGGAATCGGTATGCGTAAACTTTCTGAGTTGTAACTTTGCTATTTCTCTTTGGAATTATGTCAAACTCAGGGGGAGTATCCTGTAGATACTTGCTTGATCTTAATGTACTCTTTTTCCCTACGATTAGGAGCATTTTTCCCACTGGGTTTTTGCTACCTAACTAGGTTTTAACGAGGCACCCATCTTGGGCTGGTCATATCCCTGATGACGTCATTTAGACGTTTCTTTTGACTTTGCATTTTCTCACGCATTTTTCCTTAGACTATGGATTTTGTCCCTACTCGGGTTTTTGCCATAGCCTTAGGGTTTTTAAGTGAGACTTACTACTTATGCAAGTTCCTACCTTATTGAGCATAAGCATTGTTCCTTGGAATCAGCACTGACGAGTCGACTTCCTCAACTTCTGCATGATGCTAAATCTACCTTGAGTATTTACACACTCAAGGGGGAGTGTTGTGAAACATTCCTAATCGAAGTATGATTGTGTAAATCCTAGGTTAGATTAGATTAGGGTTTATCCTTTCCTATTGTAACTGATATTCCTTGGGGACCAAGGAATATCCTATCATCTTATTATTATAAATAAAGGTTCAATGTAGGAGGGATAAACACACAATTCCCCTACAATTCTACAAACACATATCTCTCTTTTCTCTCTTTCTCTGCCGCCGGCCCTCTCTCCCTTTGTCAGATAAAATAGTCCACAACAAGAAACACATTAACTATTAATTTTGGTAGGATTTGGGTGGGCTATTATACCTACAATAAGCAACAACAAGCTTATATATAAACTATTGGATAAAACTTAGGCACTGACTGTTCAGTACCTCAAAATTTACTGACCTTTTACTAGTCCAATACAATAAAGACACCTGTCCATTGTCAAGTCTCCAATCACATAGCCAAACATCCCCTATTCTGCAAACCAAACATCCTTGTTCTCCTTCATCGAACACTGAATCCCCACTTCTCCATCGACCCACCCGCAACCTCTCTCTTCTCCGGTGACCCCCAAATCCCTCTTTCCTGCGACCCACCCCAATCCCTTTCTTCCACAAGGATTGTGATTGTCGTCCTCCGTTATGGACGACGGCGATGATTGCGACCTGTCCCCATCAATCCGGAGAGTTGCTCTTACCATTTGATGTCAACCTGGTGATGTTTGTCGTGACGAGCACGATCTTGAAGCCATATTTTGTGCCATAAATTAATATGGATCTCCATAGTTGTAACAATCAGTGGGTGAAAAAGAACCTCAAAGAAGAGCATGAACCTTTTTTTTAGTCTAAAAATAAATCAGTGGGTTCAGTAGATGGGTAATAGCTTTTGTGAAAGAATTTGCAATTTGTTGCAGGTCTGGAACGGACTCTGGCAGAGAGGTAGAAGAAGGATGATTGGTACGCAGAACTAGGGGTGTTTGGTTGTGTGATTAGAGATTTGAAAATGGACAGGTGCCTTTGTTTTATTGGAGTCAGTAAATTTTGGATACTGACCAGTCAGTGTGCAAGTATTATCCTAAACTATTATAAGTGCAGTTTGTTAAAATCCAACCTAGGCTACAGCTCACTGTAGTCGTGGGTGTAGCTCTGCCGGTGCATTTGTAGTTCAGTAGTACTTTTTTAGCAAGTTATATGAGTTATTCAAACAATTGAATTATAAATTTTGTCATAATTCCACATGTATAATCTCCAAACAATAAAATTTGTAATTGACAAAATTGTGTTTAACGAGAATTTAATTTTTGTTATTTTAAAATTTCTAATAATTTAAAGTTTCTCCATTAAAAAACAGTATTAATATGTAAGGTAAATTACATAAAACTACCTCAACTATTGGGTCAGTCACAGTTTCATACCCCATCTTTAAAAAATTTCAATGTCATACCTCATTTACGAATTTGTTACAATTTTATACTTTTCTTCAGTTTGTCTGTCAATTCTTCCGTTAAATAGTGACGTGACTTGAGACGGAGTCCACACTCTATTAAAAAATTAATTAAATATTAAAAACTAAAAAAAATAAAATCATTTAATATTTTTCTTTTTGCATGGAGGACCCACCCTTATCCCCTCACCCTTTCTTCCCCGCCCCCGTCTTCCCCAGAAGAAGGAGAACATAGGTTGGTTCAAACCCAACCCCGAGTTCTAACCAAATCAGCCAAATCAAGGCCGCGTTGACCAAATCATGAAGTGAGTTCTGACCTTTGATAAGGAGAACATAGGTTGGTTCAAACCCAACCCCGAGTTCTAACCAAATCAGCCAAATCAAGGCCGCGTTGACCAAATCATGAAGTGAGTTCTGACCTTTGATCTCGCCCGATTTCCCATGGTTGCTCAAATCCACAACCACCAACCTCCAACCTGCAATTAGAAATTTGTGTCAATAAAAATGGATAAATGAAGTAATCCAAAAGGATCAGACGAGGGAGAGAGAGACCAGATGGGTTGGAGAAATTGGAAAGGAGGAAGCGATAGATAGTTCGCCAGTTTCTGGAAGACAGATTCGAATTCATCAGGTTGATTCAATTGGTGGTGAATCGAATCCAAGGTGGCCACATGAGAAGACCACATCGCATTGTTCCCAACAAACTGGGGGTTCTATTAAGCTTCACGCGCCCATCAACGACCTTTCCAGATCGGCGATGAAAACCACGTCTGCCAGAAGAGTCCGAACTAGAAGCAGCCAGAACTGGTTCATCGCGCGGCTCTCACCATCGCTCCACTGCATCGTTTCTAAAAAAGCGTTGGCGTGAATCGACATGGACTCGAAAAATGCGCCGCCTCTGAAAAAGTAGGAAGACGCCGATGCTCAAGGAACGGCGTCGACGAGATAGTGAGATTCGTCGTATTAACAAGGATGGATGGCTCGACTGAGCTGGTGGCTTGGATCTGGAAGAAGGTGGTCGGCGGAAGTTGGTGCTGGGTTCGATGGTTGATTATGACGATGAGTTGAAGGAGGAAGAGGATGGGTGAGGGCAAAACGAGGGTGGGGAAGAAAGGGCGAGGGGTATAAGGGTAAAAAATAAATAAAAAACAAATTTTTTTTTAGTTTTTAATATTTAATTAATTTTTTAATAGAGAGTGGACATCGTCTCAAGTTTTATCACTATTTAACGAAAGAATTGACAGATAAATTGACAGAAGATATGAAATTGTAACAAATTTGTAGATTATGTATGACATTGAAATTTTTTAAAGATTGAATATGAAACTGTGACTGATCCAATAACTGAGATAGTTTTATGTAATTTACCCGAATATATATATCCTCAAAATTCCTTACAGATAAAGGAGACAAAGACAAATCAAAGATAAGACATTTACTAAAAACCCATGACATGACACCCATGTCAACACCAAAAATCAAAGATAAAACATTTACAAAAAGCCCATGACATGACACCCATGTCAGCACCAAACCATAGAGAGATTTTTTAATTATCAAAATACGGACATATACATCATATTTTATTATATAAGAAGAAGAACACTACAAAAAACTTCCCTCCTGACGAATTAGAAAAAAGAAAGAAAAACTAATGAAAATGATTTGAAAAAAAAAAAAACTAATGAAAATGGTTTGAAAATTTTGAGTTTTAACGAAAATGACAAAAATGTGTTGTAAGTGAATAGTATCATGATTGACTTTTTAGAGTAAAAATATAGTTTTTCGTTAAAGTGAACAGTACCAGAAGTTTTTCATTAAATTTCCCTAAAAAAAAATTCTCTCCAAACCAAGAGTTCATGACCTTCCCATCTTCCACAAACAGAAATAAAAAGCCCAAAAGAAAAGGGCCAATAGAAATAAAAAGCCCCAAGTGAATAGTACTAGAATTAACTTTTTAGAGAAAATATAGTTTTTCGTTAAAATGAACAGTACCAGAAGTTTTTCGTTAAAGTTCGCTAAAAAACAATTCTCTCCAAACCAAGATTTCACGACATTCCCATCTTCCACAAACAGAAATAAAAAGCCCAAAAGAAAAGGGCCAATAGAAATAAAAAGCCCGCCCCCACCCCCCCCCACAAACCACATACCACATACATGACACATCTTTCGTTCTGAGAGATGGCCTGCGGCTACGTTAGGCAACCATATATAAAAACGAATTTAGATCCTCTCCATATTCTCTTACTGAGGATCTCGGAGATCAATGCATAATAACCGTTCATCAAAGATTGTGCGGTTATAATTTGTTTTTATATTTTTCATGCAAAACGAGATTATTTTACTTTTAAATATAAAAAATATTTAATTATAACTGTATGATCTTTGATAAATAGTTATGATGCATTGATCTCGGGATCCCCAATGAGGGGATCCGAAGAGGATCTAAATCCATTTAAAAACCAACCAAAGAAACAAGGGTAAACGTCGGGCTGCTGGAAGAGACAGAGGTTTCTAGGGTTTTAGCTCCTCCGTCTCCAACTCTCCATACCCAAAATGGTACGTTTCCTTTACCCTCCAAACCTTCTGGTTTTATGGAAACTTTTTAGTTTTATTTCGTGAATATATTGCATAAGTTTGTGCGTCTGCAAAATGCATATTCAAATCTCATGTTGCTTTACTTATTTTCTTCGTTTTTATTTTTGTGTTCAAATGGGAATTGCAAAAGAGAAAGATATAGACACTCACATATACACACACACACACACACACACACACACACATATATAATATATAATCTGTAGCTAATGGAGTGTGAATGTGAAGGGTTTTCTATGTGTTGTAGTGTGGGATATTGAAGGAATTTATTGCTTTAATCTTTTGTCGAATGGTATTGCTGACTGTATGTCTTTTAGTTCAGGTCTTCAAGAGAATTCGTTAGATAGTTGGTGCCTTACTGTCGCTGTTTGCTGATTTCTGTGCCCTTTTTTTTAGATTCTGTGCATTTTTCCTCTTGTTCTATTTCTGTTTCGAAGAAATGCAGCAGTCGTGGTTCAATTGTGTTTTTTTTCCCTTGGAAGTTTTTCTTTGGCGATTTCATCTCAATTGATATCACCTTTGGGTACGAACACCTTTAGTGTTATCGTTGTAGTTTGTATATTTTTCTTCTTTTTCTAATTCTAGTAAGAACTTGAATTTGTTGCCTTGCATTCCATTCTGATTTTCTCTGGTGTTATGCAGACGAAGAGAACCAAGAAGGCGGGTATCGTTGGGAAGTACGGTATGTGCCTTCTTCTTCCTTTTAATTTAAAAAAAAGAAGCTTTGTTGTGAAATGACAAGTAAGGTCCCATGAGGAAACGGTTTAACTTTGTGTGTGCATTCACGCAAGAAGGCCGGCAGAGGGTACTTTTCAATGATTACTCTAGTTTTATGCTTATAATGATTGTGAAACTCAGTCACAGTTCAGTTAGAAAATTTTTGGATTTTGAATTGGTGGGTGCTTTGTTATTGGTATGATCAAACGATTACAGTTTTTTGTTCAAAGGGGGGATACATAGGCCTGGATTCACTACCCATGATATTTTTTATATTTAGCATGGATTCAATACCCATGATCAAATGGAAGACATGACACAAAACCGAGAGCAGTAGCGTTCTAGGATTCATATAGCCGATCCCACTTAGTGGGATAAGGCTTTGTTGTTGTTGTTGTCGTCGTGGTCGCATGTTTATGTTACAATTGTGGATTACTTATTTTTTATCTATTCAGGCACCCGATATGGTGCTAGTTTGAGGAAGCAAATCAAGAAGATGGAAGTCTCTCAGCACAGCAAGTACTTTTGTGAGTTCTGTGGGAAGGTACTTACTCTACTATGTTAAGCGTAAGGCTGTTGGAATATGGGGCTGCAAAGACTGTGGCAAAGTGAAAGCCAGGGGCGCCTACACGCTGAAGTAAGGACTTTCCGGTGATGCGCTTTGTTTGTCATGTCTCTGACGTTCTACTGAGATTATAATTGTGTTTTATGTTATATTTTGCAGTACTGCTAGTGCTGTGACTGTTAGGAGCACCATCCGAAGGCTGAGGGAGCAGACTGAGAGTTAGAGCTGCATTATTCTCGTTTTTGTTGAAACGATCTATCCTTTTCTTAAACTTTGATTTATGTTATATAATAGTATGCGGAGCTTTTTTGATGAATCGGAGTAATGATTACCGAGTAAATGATCTTTGTTCGTGACATGAATGTCATGTTGAGTAATTACCGAATTTGTAGGTATGAAATCCGCACACTTCAGTTCATACAAAATATACGAAAGGAACAGATTCTGAATCGTACGTCGCACTCTTAATGAATACAAGTGACATCGAAGCGCAATGCCTGCAAAACCATTCATTGTCATTCACCAAAATTGGCAAGTTGCAACTTGCAACCAACCTTGATCATTTCTGTTCCTTGTTCGAAACAAATTTTGCCAAAAATAGGGAAAGTCATCTAATTATAGCTGTCTAATCATGCTTGGCGGCCTTACACGTTTCATGATTCTTATGCTGGAGTAACTCATTCAAATGACAAAATGAAGGAGTTTATGCACAGATAACGATTTGAGTGTTGACCGCATGAAATGCTTCTTGCATGTTAAGAACCGCTTAATTTGACCATCTTGAATCGAGATACATAAAGAGTAAATGATTCACTTTGTGCTCCTGTTCATGTACAACAACAATAATAAAACTTTTTCCCACTAAGTAAGGTCCGCTATATAAATCTTAGAACGCATTGCGCTCGGTTAAATGTCATGTCTTCCGTTAGATCCAAGTAGTCTAAGTCTTTTCTTAGTCTTTTTCCAAGTCTTCCTATTTCTTCCTCTACCATTTGATCCTAAGCCTCTGTCTCGTAATCACATATTCTAACTAGAGCGTCTGTAGGTCTTCGTTTCACATGTTCAAACCACCTTATCCAATTTTCTCTCATTTTAACTTCAATTTCGGCTACTCCTAACCCATTTGAACTTTAATGGCACAATACATCCGATGCACTCTTCAACTTCATTCATCCAGCTTGTATTCTATGATTCATGTCTCCATCCAATTCTACGTTCTTTTGCAAGATAGCAAAAGTGTTCGCTCTTTAGTACTTCTTGATCACTAATCCTCACCCCTAAATCATTTGAACCTCCGCTCCCATTGAACTTGCACTCCATATACTTCTGTTCACGGACAAACAGAAGATTTGCATAGGTGGAACGGTTAATGGTTACATAATTTTTTTTCTGCTTGTTAAAATACTAACAAAGTAACAATTGACATACATCACTGGCTGGCTCAAGGTTTTACCTGGTCACAGCACTTATACATTACATCTACCTCATCTATACACTACGCACTAAGATTGCAGACGAAAATTACCGAAGCATCCGGATGCCGATCGGCATTATACACAATCTGAAAAACTTCATAGATGTAAACTCTGATACTCCCCATAAATAAGTTTAAAGAAGCACCATCATCTCAACACAAGATGCCGAAGAGAACACAAACCTAAAACTTAAAACTGCCGGAGAAGGGAAACCATAAAACTTCCTCTTGTTCTCACACCTCCCAAATTTGTACGGATAAATGAGTCCTCCCGGGATTTTCATACAATTTGAATTGGCATGTGGTCACTGCTAGTATTATGCTGCATTTGTTTCTGGACAGCTTTCACCGCTGATACTCTAGCTGCATTTGCTGCCCTATTAGCTGCTGTTACGGCCCTGTTCACTCTTTCATCCACCTTTGCTACATCATAGGCTTTCTCGGACACTATTCTCATTTCCTGATTGTAACATAGAATAACAAAACAGATTAACAACAAATCATTGGCTATTCATAGAGGTATAATAATTCTCAACCCATTTTCATGCTTCACTAAGAACGTCATTGCTGCAGAAACCAAGGATTATTTGAAGTGCAGAGTATAAGCGCTTGTTGACCCTAAAAACTACAAAGCCTACGTGGCGCGCAGGCCGAGTAATCTATGAGCTAACTACGTCCTTCGGTTGAATGCGGGGCGTGCCAACTCGTCGGCCGAGCTCGGCCGGTGAGTAAAATGTGGATGTGGTGTTGTGTTGCGCGGCTGACTTCTTGATCTTGCGACTGCGGCCGAGGAAGGAACACGCCTCGGCCTTTGGGTCCTAGAGCCTGAAGACAAGGCTGCTAGTTCTGCGAAGTTCAATATCAAATTTCGGCCTTCAATGTGCCGAATGTAATAAACTGTAACACCTCACTTCGCCGAGAAGGCTGGTGAGATGACCTCTGTCGAAAAGAATTCGAAAATCCTTCTCAGCCGAGACTTGGATAGATAACCAGTCGGCCCCGACGCAGTGCTGTTTATCCAAACTGAAGGTGCTCCGCGGTCGGCTGATTCTACGGCAACAGTGCTGTTTATCCAAACTGATTACCGGTTGTCTCCACAGTGCTGTTTATCCAAACTGAAGATGTGTTGGCGAAAAAAGAAAATAAAAAAAATCTCAAGGTTGAGAGGGTTTGCGCAGGGCAGATTTGTGTGTTGAATTGGAGGTCCTTGAAATGTTGCACGATGTCTTGTATTTATAGGGACGAGTCCAATTTGGTTGATAAGCTGATAAAGACTGCCATGCTATTAGAACTCTACCACTGACTTAAATCTTGGATAAGCCTTACTACAAAATCTCTGAACTGCAACCAAATTCAATCCTTTTGTTTAGTCTTATCCCATCGACTCCCAAGATAATCTGCATGCTTGGATAAACAACCACCAATTATATATATATATATATATCTATATATACATATATATATATATAGATATATATAGGTAGCCATTCACACGGCATGCAGGCTATATATATATATGTAGGTAGCCATTCACACGGCATGCAGGCTATATATATATATAGCTGGTAGCTATTCACACGGCATGCAGGCCAAGTCATCTCCAATCTGACAACATCCATAAACATCCTAGCTCACTTAGGTCTCCCATCACCCAAAGCCATCATCTTTACTGTCGCATGCGTCCTTACCCTATGAATTTCAAATTCATTCCTAGCTTCCAAGTGCCGCCAGACATCTCAAATTAATTCGAACTGTACTGCTTATTTGGGATAAAATTCGCATCCTATTAGATGCTAAGATAATTCTTATTAAAAGATAATTATTATGATAAAAATCATAATATTATCTTTCAACAAAACTATCTTCACTTTTCATCTGACGGTTGAGAATTATGCTCACTCAACGGCCTTGATTACACGAGCCGATGGTGTAAATTTGGGTCCAAACAGCGCTCCATGTGTTTCTTTCAATGCTAACACATGAAAAACAATCGTGCAAAAGTTCATTAAATATTACAGGTTTGAAATTGTGAGCTAGAATAATTTTTTAAGTCATGCTAATTATAATTTTTTCCTGGCTTCAGGAATCTTTCTTTAAATTGACACAACGTGATATGGCGACTCTGAAAACTATACAGGTCTTGACCAACCATTCTGTTCAATGGGCTAAACGAACTAAGGGCACAAAATTGTCACACATCCGCTACTATTGCATTCCACAGAAAACATGCAGAGGGTTTAAAGAAATATTTTAAGTAAATAGTAAGTACCTGAACCACATAAAGTACTTTGGAATGATTAACAGCTATGGGAGATACAGGAGAAGTTGCGTTCCGTGTGCTTGGAACATCAAGGACTCCATTTTGCCAGTGACCAGCTTGAGTTTCCCCATTTCTAAATGTGTACATACCAAGCCCTTGCCTTCTACCCTCATGCCAAGCTCCCTCATACCTATGCCCATTTGCAAATCGATAGACCCCAAACCCATGCATTTTGTCCGCAAAATATTCTCCAGCATACGTGTCACCATTTCTGAATGAAAAAAAGAAGAAGCAGAAATTCTGTCAAAAATAAATATTGAGCATTTACATATAGATTTCTATGTAGCCACAACAGAGATAGCCATGTATATAAGGTCGAAACCAAACACAACTAATTGGGCATTACAGGAACATGCCTGCGTACTTGCATGTCAAATCATCACAATATCTCAATATCCCGATGAATGGTGAACAAAACTGATTTCTGTATGTAAGTTTTCATTATCAACATATACTTTCTCCCTAAATAAGGGTTTTTATATTATTCACCAGTCTCATCTTCCAATGAGCATGTAACTGTAAATATTGATGCAAATGCCGTAATTCAAAGCACTAGACTGTAAGATTTTTCACCACTTATGGCATTCATTTCAATAAATGATGAGCAAACAACCCTAGTACTACCTATATATCATCTCCACTTTCATGATCTTTGGGATTAATATGTTGCACTCCCTCGAGCATCACCCACATCCGTTTATTTATTTCTATTCACATTTCATTTTTTCCCCCAACATTAACGATCCTAAGTTCCTAACACATAATGCCCAAAGTATTTGCTGCCCAGAATTTCCAGCAACAATCATCTCACTTGCCTACATATAACAGAGATTAAGCCCATATTTTCAAGTTCTACAACAAAATTTAACAGAAAGAACTCAATTCCGTTGATGTGTACGGATCCAGAATTATCCCCACGGTAAAACCAAAGGGAAGTAATGAAATGCAGAAACCTACCTACATCAAGTGGCACAATCTGTAATTAACAGTTTTACAATCTAATGACAACAGGGAACAGACCAACCAAAACAATTCAGGGACAATGCGGAAACAACATCGATATTGCAATAACAAAATACATAAACAACAAAATCATAAAACAAGAATCCCGAAACACGGCAATGCGAAAAGTTACCTGAAATGGTAGTGACCAAGGCCATGCTTGACACCCCACTTGAACTCCCCAACATATCTACTCCCATCCTCACAGGTATGGATTCCACACCCATGACTCTGCCCATTAGACCATTCCCCTGCATAAACATCTCCAGTGTAAAACCTGTACACCCCGAAACCATGCCTCAGGCCCTGCCTATTCTGCCCGCGGTACCTACCGGCTTCCTCTCGCCCACGTCTCGACACCATAACCATCATATTTCCCATCAACCCAATCCCCCTCAAACCTCCCGCTCATGTAATAGTAATACACCCCACTTCCTGAACACTTTCCTTTATGAAATTCACCCTCATACACGTCACCGTTGCTGTAAACCTGAACCCAACACCCGGAATTCCCTTCTTTTCGGCTTTGGGCCGCGACCCGATTGACCAAAACACGGGCAACGGCGGGCTAGAGGAGGTCTTGAGCTTGCTTGGGAAAGACCTGGCCAGGAACAGCCGTATGGCGGGGAGGCGGGGCAGGGCGAGATAGAAGAGCAATGCGGCGGAGAAAGCAAAGGCGGAGAGGAAGTCAAGGAAGAAAGCGTGGCTAGGGTGAGAGACCAGGAAGTAAAAGAAGGGCAAAGAAAGCAGTAGGAGGCGGCGGCGGAGGCGGTTAACGCGGCGGAGGAGGCGAAAGAAGGCGGATTTGGCAGCGAGAGAAGGGGAAAAGAGAGGTGGGTTTTGCGGAGGAGGTGGGAATTTGTAGAGGGTCGGGGATTTGGAGAGGGAGGAGGGGGTTTGGGTCAAAAGGGGTCGCTTGTAAGGTGTGGTTTGAGGGATTGGGGGGGGGGGGGGGGGGTCATGGTGGGGCAAATGTTGAGATGGGTAGCGAGGGAATTGGGTGATGTGATTGAGTTGGTCGGAAATGGAAGAGAAGGAAGAAGGCGCCGATGGCTGTGGTGCGGTGGCGGCGACGGCTGAGGCTGAGGCTGAGATCGGGTTGTAATCGGAAGAGACGCCAATGCTTTCATTTCCGATCTGAGCTTCAGATTTCTTCTGATGCATTACATATGGAAAAACATAATACAGTAACAAAAAACACCAACGATTAAAAACGACGACCAAGAAGAAGTAGTTTCTTCTTTTTTTTGTTATTGGGTTATTTTCTTGTGCTGGATTCGATTGTGGGGTTGGGAGAATGTTTGTGTTATTATTAGGTTGAGGTGATTGGGAGAGAGATGGATGGAAGATGAGATGTTGGGAATGGCGGTGCGTGCGCTGAGTTTATGGCTAAAGAGTGGAGTGTTATACAATCCCTGATTTCCAATTTTGAAGAAAATAATAGAGAGAAAAATATGGATGGCAATTAGGGGTGGGTTCGGTTCTAATCAGTTCGATTTTTTACCAAAACCGAAACCGAACCGAAAATATGGATGGCAATTAGGGGTGGGTTCGGTTTTTTACCAAAACCAAAACCGAACCGAAATTTCGGTTCGGTTCGGTTCGGTTCATTTTTTTTTCGGTTTTTTTCGGTTCGGTTTCGGTTTTTTTTCAAAAAATGAAAAAAATTGAAATCTTAAATTTTAACATCTCCAACACAATCATAACATAAATATTCCAACTAGAATCAAAGACAATGAAAGTAAACATTTAAAGTTCAACTAGAATTATAACATAAAGGTTTTTTTTTTTTTATAATATTTTGGGTTTAAAGTTTAACTGTAAATAGATTTTTTTTTAGAAAAGTAAAATTTTCTACCATTTTCTTCACACCTCAACTCTTAACTATGAATAATACAAAGAGCTAGTATAGATTGGTGGACGTGAGATGAATTATTTTATCATGATAGTATGTACAATGAGAGCATTAGGCTTACAAATTGGGTTTAAAAAATAATACCCAAAACAAATAATTAAATAAATAAAATTAAAATATATTAATTTAATTAATTCGGTTCGGTTTGGTTCGGTTCGGTTTCTAGACAACTAAAACCAAACCGAACCAAAAGAATTCGGTTCGGTTCGGTTTTCGGTTTTTTTCGGTTTTCGGTTTTTTGAACCCACCCCTAATGGCAATAGTTTGGTTTGGGAACAGAAATGTTATATCCATTTTCATAACCATGAAAATTAACCATATCCATAGCCACAAATTAACCATCGAGTATCATCCATAACCATACCCACTGGATATCGAAATCCCCATCGGTTAACGGTTATATTCATCTTTATCAATACAAAAAATATATTCGTTCAATTAACGCATGATAATTTTGTAAATATTAATTTTGTCATTAAATATTTGATGTATAAAATGATTTAATGAATGGATCTTGTAGAGCATAAAAATTAAAGTTAAACACAGATAATGTTGGCTGATCTTTGATATCTCCCATAAGAGCAATTCCACCCCAAAAGACTTTGCGCCAGCACCCAGCGCATTTATCCACTCAAGTGAACAGTAATAGACCAAAGTAAACAGTAATAGGCCAAATCATCTCCACCCCTAAAGAAAAATAGCCTAGTCTATTTTATTAAAGTATGATTAAATAAAATGAATCTTCAATTAAAATAATGATTTTAATTAGTTTTAAAAACCTATTTCCTTACCTAATCATTTGACCGGTTCTCTCTCCTCTCTTATCTCTCTCTCTCTCTTCTCTCTCTCTCTCTCTCTCTCTCTCTCTCTCTCTCTCTCTCTTCCTTCTCTCTATCTATTTTCTCTCCTTCCCTCTCTCTTTTCCAACTCACTCCCGTGAGCTCTCCTTCTTCTTCCTCTTCAAAACCTTCAACAAATCAAACACAAAATATTATTTTTGTAATCCCTGGAGCTCAAGGAACCCAACCATGGCCTTGCATGCGGCATCGGTGCATGGTGCGAGGTCCTACCATTGAAGCCGAGAGCTTGAGCTCTCCTCAGATCTCTCTCCCTTTGTTCGCTTTTGCGGGTCCAAGGGTTTCGGTGCTGCTAGATCTCTCTCAGCGATTCGAATCCCTCTTCGGGTTCGAACGCTCTCTCTCTCTCTCTCTCTCTCTCTCTCTCTCTCCTCTCTCCCCCTCCCCTCCCCCCGCGTTGTGGACTCACACTTCACGGCTGCATCGTATCCGTAGATCCAAGTTGCCGATTCCATCCCTGACGTCAGCATGGCGTCATACAGCCCGGTCCTAAGGTCTGTCAATTTTGGGCTAGTCTGGTGCATGACTTGGGCTGGGTGCCAGGCAATTAGGTGGGCTGGAGTGGATGGACAGGGTCCTGGCTTGGTTTTTTGGCTGGGTGCTGGGCTATTCCACCTCCGGTGGAACTGCTCTAAGTACCATTGAATTCTCATAGATTGTGATTCATATCAAAACTTATGAATTTTTCCACAAAATGCAACTCACATAATGCAATTTTTGTATTTACACTCAAAGTAAGGGATTTGGCGAATAATGAATATACATATGGGTGTGTGTGTGTGTGTATATTTTCTAATAATTTAATATTATGAATTATATTATATATTATTTAGTTCAGATTCGGGGACGGATACGGATTGGGACTGACACACCCCGACCCGGGAAGGTCGAAGCATGCTGGCCATCACCGAGAGGTGACGTAACCATAAGGATATATGACGTGAAAAGTGAAATAAATTTAAACTAAACTAAGTAGAACTAATAATACTAAATGATGATAGAGTGCGCAATCGTGGGAGTAACCCACTACAAATGTTCAGAGCATTAAGATAGTAAGACTACGTTAGAGTAGTCAAGTACCAAAGTACACTTATTACATAGTTGTGATAAGTTCATACGTCTAAAATAGAAGCGAATGTCAGATACTGCCGGAAATCCTCAAGTGCCAGAAGTGTACAACTATCTAGGTCCTGGAGGGGCGAAAAACAAGGTTGAGTGAGTCAACAAAACAATGCTTATAAGTAAAACCTTTGTTTTTGAAAGTACTAACCCCTTGCCGTAAAAATAAGTATAGTTTCTTCAAAATGTAATAAGTACATATGAAATCAATACGTATAACAGCAATATAATTTGTAATATAATCATGTGATAATCAATTTACTCATCATCTAAGCTAGCACACAAGTCGGAATCGCTTAAAGCAACTCTACCCGACAAGACTGGGTGTATCAATACGCTCTAGTACTACGATCACGTGAAGACTGGTGTAGAAACACGGTCACATACAAGTTGGATTGCCTAATGCAATCTACCCGACAGGACTGGCACCTAACCTGGATCCAAGACGAGCGAATGGTGCGGATGTGAACATACACGTGAAGGACTGGCCTTGGCCCTGGGCAGAGTACTAACACCGGGGTGTAGCAAGATGAGCAAGTACAAATCTCTACTAATTAATGAAACCCTCTTTGTCAACCAAAAGAGGGTGAAAAGACAAATTAGTCTTCTATCACACAAAAAAAAAGATGGGCAATAATGTAATTTCACAGGTCCAAATTTTATAGTTTTTTATTGAAGCCTCACCTACATGTGATGTTAAAATACCTCCAAAAAAAAAAAAACAAAAAAAAAACCAAAAACCAAAATCCAAAAACCTCACACTCCCCCACGTTCTCTCTCCCTATCTTCTTCTCATTTTCTAAAAAAATGTCTTCATACACACAAAGTGTGTGCCCATATGCTAGTCTCTAATTAATATAACACTCATTGTTAACCAAAACCCTAATTAATGAAAGCCTCTTTGTCAACCAAAAGAGGGTGAAAAGACAAATTAGTCTTCTATCACACAAAAAAAAAGATGGGCAATAATGTAATTTCACAGGTCCAAATTTTACAGTTTTTTATTGAAGTCTCACCTACATGTGATGTTAAAATACCTCCAAAAAAAAAAAAAAAAAAACAAAAAACCAAAAACCAAAAACCTCCCACTCCCCCACGTTCTCTCTCTCCCTCTCTTCTTCTTATTTTCTAAAAAAATGTCTTCATACACACAAAGTGTGTGCCCATATGCTAGTATGTATGAATGTCATGACAATAATATCCCAACATATAGCAGCATTTATCACAATTCTATATCACAATTAATAATTTATGGCAATTTATGCTTAAAAGTAAAGTAATTACACAATTATAGAAACCATAATATGTATAGGTATAAAAATAAACTGCCCACTCACAAATACGTCGTTGGGTGGTAGCCCCCGAGCCTAGCTTGGCCTCGTACGTCCTCGGGATACGTTTCCCCTATATGTGAAATAACTAAAATATAATTAATTAAAGCACATAAACGGAAACCTAAATAAAACTCCCATAGTTTGCCCAAACCTAGGGTGTAAATATATGAAATCGATCTACTCGATGTCACAGACACACACGTGGCAACCACATGCCGGTCAAAGGCCGCACGCGCCCTCACGCGCCGCCACAAGGTGGCTGGGAAAACTTCATGTGCGCCCACACGCCCTCGCGAGTACACATTATTCTCCTTCTTCGCGAAAATCTACAGTTTTGCAGATTTTTGGCCCAACTTCCTGAGCTTATAACGCGCTCGTTTCTCAACCAAAATCACTTCTACAAAAGCCAAAATGAAGCTAAGAATGTGGTGAATCGATCTACCTTCAAAAAAAGTTCATGGGTGGTCCGTGGTGGTCGAAAATTGGGTCTAAAAGTGGCCAAATGGCCACGGCCAAAAATTCCAGAAACTTGAAATTTTCTTCCTAACTTCCAAAGCTTATAACTAACTCAATACTTAACCAAATCCAGTGATTCAAAAGCCATTTTGAAGTTAGGAATATGAAGAACAAGTCCATACCTAGTGGAAGTCCATTTGTGGTCGAGGTTGACCAGAAATCTGAGCTGAAAGTGGTCAAACGGCCACGGTTTTCTTCGTCGAAAAAACTGAGCAACTTCTTCTCCTTGAGTTTTCTGGATTTGTGTTCATTTGAGACAAGTATATGAGTTTAAAAACAACCTATAAAGATGAAATGAAGGTTTTTAGAGCTTCTCGGGGCTTACCTAGCTGTGAATGAAGTTGTACGAAACTTCGCCGAGTCGAACCTTCCGAGTTGGACGTCCAAAACTCAACCAACTCACGAGCCAAGGGTATGGCTGTGTTCGTGGAGTCGAGATGAGTATGATGGTGTAATTTGTTTAAAACGTTTGTAGGTTTTGGGTGAGTTTGAGGGAGTTGCAGAGAAGAAGAAGAGATAAGATGGATACGGCGAGAGAGAGAAGAAGAAGAAGAGAGAGAGGAGAGAGAGAGAAAGAAATCTCTTGGGATTTTCTGATTGGTGCTAGGATGTAGGACTGAAAGGGATTGGTGGGTGAGATGTGAAGGTGTGGAGTAATGGGGTGCACAGGTTGGATTATAAAAAGTGTAGATAAGGATAGGTTTTGGTTACTTTTTGGATTTCCTACTGAAAAGGAAATCCAACCCTATCAGAAATAGTGATTTTCTTACTGATAAGAATTTATGTGTACCCGTAACAACGTGTAAAAATTAAAATACGAAGATGTGAACGAAGAAAACTAATATAAACGCATCCACATCATTTGTCGTTAAGGGCATAATAGTCACTTCACATTTTCAAGGAGAAATTACATAGGAAAATTAGGGACGGGTCGTCACAATCTACCCCCTTATAAAAATTTCATCCTCGAAATTTCAGTACAGACTACACATCAAAACCATAGAACAAACGTGGGTACATGTCTCGCATGCGCTCCTCTGTCTCCCAAGTAGTTTCCTCAACTGAGTGGTTCTTCCACAAGACTTTCACCATCCTCACGGTCTTGTTCCTAAGAACCTTATCCTTCCAATAAATGATAGTCACTGGAACCTCATCATAAGTCAAATCTGGGTTGATCTCTAGTGGCTGCGGAGGGATTACGTGAGATGGATCAGAAACGTACCTCCGTAACATCGACACATGAAACACATTATGCACCTTCACCAACTCTGGCGGCAAAGCAAGTTGATAATCCACTTCTCCAACTCGTTCGATAATCTGGTATGGTCCGATGTACCTAGGGCCTAAACTTCCCTTTCTTTCCAAATCGCACGACACCTTTCCACGGTGATAATTTCAAGAACACCCAATCACCAACATCATAAACTCTGTCCGTGGAATGTCCGTCTGCGATGCTTTTCTGCCGATCCTAGGGCCGCCTTTATGTTTGCCTTTATCACCTGAATATTCTGAGTCGTCTCCTCCACGATCTTCAGGCCCACCAAGGCTCGTTCACCAACTTCGGACCAACACAGTGGTGTATGACATGGTTTCCCATACAACGCTTCAAACGGTGCCATACCAATACTAGAATGAAAGCTGTTGTTGTAGGCGAACTCTACCAATGGCAAGCGCTTATGCCAAGCATCGCCAAACTGTCGAACCGACGATCTCAACATATCTTCCAGAGTCTGGATAGTTCTCTCTGACTACCCATCGGTCTGAGGATGATAGGTTGTACTGTAGAGTAATCTCGATCCAAATGCTTCCTGAAAAGCTACCCAGAACTTCGAAGTAAATCGGGGATCCCGGTCAGAAATGATGCTAACTGGGACTCCGTGATACTTAACTACTTCAGAGATGAACCGCTCGGCCAACTGACTTAATGAGTAATTCTCACGAACTGGTATGAAGTGCGCTGATTTGGTAATTCGATCAACTACTACCCCGATACCATCGTAACCATTTCGTGTACGAGGTAGCTTGTACACGAAATCCATCGTAATGTTCTCCCATTTCCACTGGGGTATCGGTAGTGGTTGCATCAATCCATAAGGCTTCTTCATTTCCACTTTAACCTGCTGACAAATCGCACAACGACTGACATACTCGGCGATCTCTCTTTTCATACTTGGCCAGTAATAGTAGTGTCGGATGGTGTGATACATCTTGGTATTTTTGGGATGCATCGCATAAGCAGAAATATGTGCTTCATCCAATATGTCTCTCTTTAGTTCTTCAACATTCGGCACATACATCCTATCACCTTGCATCAACATGCTGTCGGAATCTCTAATCCACAAATCCTTCTTTTCCCCTCTTGTCACTGCCCGAATCAACTCATAAGATTCCGTATCATTTGCCTGAGCTTCGCGGACACGATCTATTAAAACTGGTATGACTTGAAAACTAGCAATTAAGGCTCTGCGTCGACCCTCCTTCAAAGCTACTCCAGTGGACCTTAGATCTGTCAAAAGAGGGATACGACTTGCATAGAGAGCATTAAGTCGACCATGAGACTTCCTACTAAGAGCATCAGCCACAGAATTGGCACGCCCTGGGTGATACTCAATGGTGCAGTCATAATCACTGAGTAACTCTACCCACATTCGTTGCCGAAGATTGAGATCTGGCTGAGTAAGATGTACTTAAGGCTCTTATGATCAGTGAAGATCTTACACTTTTCTCCATAAAGGTAGTGCCTCCATATTTTCAAGGCAAGGATAATGGCTGCCAACTCAAGATCGTGAGTCGGATAATTCTTCTCATGAGGCTTTAACTGTCGTGAAGCATATGCAATCACCTTCTCATGTTGCATTAACAGCACCCAAGACCATTCAGAGACGTATCACTGTAGATCTCAAAGTTCCCACTGTCATCAGAAAGTGCTAAGACAAGTGCATGAGTGAGAAAATACTTCAACTGCTGGAAACTTTGCTCGCATTCTTCACTCCACACGAAAGGTACTTCCTTTCTGGTCAACTTTGTCAAAGGTAGTGCAATGGTTGAAAAGCCTTTCACGAAGCATCGATAATAGCCCGCAAGACCAAGAAAGCTTCGTACTTCGGTGACCGTCTTAGGTTGTTCCCAATTTTCCACTGCTGCCACTTTCTGAGGATCTACGAGCACACCTTGAGCTGATATCACTTGCCCTAGGAACGACACATGATCCAACCAAAGCTGACATTTGCTGAACTTAGCGTACAACTTATTTGCCCTTAGCGTCTGTAGAACCAAACGCAAATGCCTGGCATGCTCAACTTCATTCTTCGAATACACCAAGATGTCATCTATGAAAACAATGATGAACCTATCGAGATAAGGATGAAATACTCGATTCATTAGGTTCATGAAGGCTGCTGGTGCATTAGTCAACCCAAATGGCATCACAAGAAACTTGTAATGACCATATCGAGTTCTGAAAGCCGTCTTCGGAACGTCGTCATCTCTGATCTTCAACTGGTAGTAACCCGATCTTAGATCAATCTTAGAGAAGACACAGGCACCTTTAAGCTGATCAAAGAGATCATCGATACGAGGTAACGGATAACGATTTTTAATCGTCACCCTGTTCAACTGTCTATAGTCGATACATAACCTTAAAGTTCCGTCTTTCTTCCTTACAAACAGAACTGGAGCTCCCCAAGGGGAAATGCTTGGTTGAATGAAACCCTTATCAACTAACTCTTGTAACTGAGCTTTTAGTTCCTTTAACTCCGCAGGAGCCATACGATAAGGTGTAAGAGAAATAAGATTAGTACCTGGAAGTAGATCGATGGTGAACTCCACTTCACGATCTGGGGGTAAACCAGGTAAATCTTCAGGAAAAACATCTGGAAAATGCCTGACTACTCCGACGTCCTCCACTGATGTAGTAGTCTCTTCTGCTAGTGCGACATGAGCTAGGTAACCTTGACAACCTTTATTCAACATTCGCTTCGCTTTCATGGCAGTAATAACTCCATGCCTTAGACCACTACGTTCACCAACAAACGTAACAGTAGGCATGTCTAGTCGATCCATGCCCAAGATAATGTCTAAATCAACAATATCCAAAGGAACAAGATTAGCCGACATGACTACATCTTCAATAAGGATAGGACATCCTTAATACTCCTAGCTAACATAACAAATTTCACCTCTATGCATCGAGAATTCCAACTCGTAACCGAGTGAAGTAGGATGTGGTTGAGTTATTTGAGCAAACTTATGGGAAATAACTGAATGTGTAGCACCAGAATCAATTAAAACTTTAGCAAAATGGCCTAGAACATTCAACGTACCCATAATCAAGTCGGATTAGCCTGAGCATCCTGAAGAGTGATGTTGTTGACTCTTCCCTGGACCTGTTGTCTGCCTCCTCGCCCACTGTTTCCCTGAGTCTGATTTCCACGACCCTGATTACCTCGGCCCTGCTGAGGTAGATTCGCCTGCCTGCCCGATCCTCCACTGCTAGATGCAACATCTAGATTTTGATACTGTCCTCCAGCATACATCTGCGCTCCACCACCCTGATGTGGAGTGTAATCTCCCTGATACTGCTGGTAGCCTCCCTGAATTTGCGGGTAGCCTCCCTGGTAGTAAAGAACCTCAGGTGTATACTGGTATGGTCCTCCCTGGTACTGAGCTACATCTCCCTGGTAGTGGAAGGCTCCCCCGTAGCCTACCTGCTGACGAGTACCAGGTGCTGGGAACTGCTGTAAGGGAATGACAGGTGGTTGGATAGCTGGTTGATCCTTCTGACCCTGAGGACAATTGTAGGCCATGTGTCCTTGCTGTCCGCAAGTGTAGCATCCTCTTTCTCCCATCTTACACTCGCCAAAGTGACGAGTGTTACATCTGCGACATAGTTGGGCACCTGAACCGCTGAAATTCCCTTGACTCTGCAAACGAGAACTGCCAGTGAATCTGCTACCCCTGCGGGGTGTACCGGAGTTAGAACCCCTGCTAGATGATCCAGAGCTATTCCCGCTCCTCTTGAAGTACTGAGTCCTCCTCGGACCAAGCGATGACTGACCTCTGTCATAGCTCTTCTGTGCATTCATGCCACCACTATCGTCATCATCATCAGGAGCATTCTCCGAGTCCTCAACTCGAAGCAAGATCTCGTAGAACTCCTGGTAGGTATCACAGTGAGTAGTGGTCGCCATAGAGCGCCCTTTCTTGCAGGTTCCCTTCTTGAACAAGCGAAGCATCTCCTGGGGATTAGCGACAGTTTCAGGGTAATAACGTGATAAGTTCGTGAACCTACGATGGTACTTAGTAGCTGACATTTTGCCCTGCTTCAGCTCAGTGAACTCATTCTTCTTACGGTCTATATATCCTATAGGAATAAACCTGGTCTGGAACATGTGCTTGAAGGTATCCCAATCCATAGCCTATTCTTCAGACAACTATTTCTTTGCCTGAACTCACCAAGTCTCTGCTCCTAGATGAAGGAACCAGGTCGCTGTCTCGACCTATATTTCGAGTGGAAGATTCCCCTGTCTTTCCATGACCTGGAAAGTCTTCTCCACATGGTCAAACCATATCTCCGATTTTTCTGGTCCCTCGTTCCCAAAGAATTCGTTTATCTTCAGGCGAGATACGACATCTAAGGTATTCCTCTGTGCAGGACGGAGTGTAGACTGAATAACATTGGTGATAGCCTCGCCAAACTGTCCAAAGTCTGGAAAGTTATTTTCGGCTGGAGCACGTGGCTCTCTTCGAGGTGGCATGATTCTGACAGAAGAAAACAAGAGTTAAAACACACTAAGAAGTGCATGACTGTCTAAACCTATGCTCTGATACCAATCTGACACACCCCGACCCGAGAAGGTCGAAGCATGATGGCCATCACCGAAAGGTGACGTAACCATAATGATATATGACGTGAAAAGTGAAATAAATTTAAACTAAACTAAGTAGAACTAATAATACTAAATGATGATAGAGTGCGCAATCGTGGGAGTAACCCACTACAAATGTTCAGAGCGTTAAGATAGTAAGACTACGTTAGAGTAGTCAAGTACCAAAGTACACTTATTACATAGTTATGATAAGTTCATACGTCTAAAATAGAAGTGAGTGTCAGATACTGCCGGAAATCCTCAAGTGCCAGAAGCGAATGTCATGACAGTAATATCCCAACCATATAGCAGCATTTATCACAATTCTATATCACAATTAATAATTTATGGCAATTTATGCGTAAAAGTAAAGTAATTACGCAATTATAGAAACCATAATATGTATAGGTATAAAAACAAACTGCCCACTCACAAATACGTCGTTGGGTCGTAGCCCCCGAGCCTAGCTTTGCCTCGTTCGTCCTCGGGATACGTTTTCCCTATATGGGAAATAACTAAAATATAATTAATTAAAGCACATAAACGGAAACCTAAATAAAACTCCCATAGTTTGCCCAAACCTAGGGTGTAAATATATGAAATCGATCTAATCGACGTCACGGACACACATGTGGAAACCACATGCCGGTCGGAGGCCGTACGCGCCCTCACGCGCCACCACAAGGTGGCTGAGCAAAACTTCACACGCGCCCACGCGCCCTCGCGAGTACACAGTACTCTCCTTCGCGAAAATCTGCAGTTTTGCAGATTTTTGGCCCAACTTCCCGAGCTTCTAACGCGTTTGTTTCTCAACCAAAATCACTTCTACAAAAGCCAAAATGAAGCTAGGAATGTGGTGAATCGATCTACCTTCACAAAAAGTTCATGGATGGTCCGTGGTGGTCGAAAATTGGGTCTAAAAGTGGCCAAATGGCCACGGCCAAAAATTCCAGAAACTTGAAATTTTCTTCCTAACTTCCAGAGCTTATAACTAACTCAATACTTAACCAAATCCAGTGATTCAAAAGCCATTTTGAAGTTAGGAATATGAAGAACAAGTCCATACCTAGTGGAAGTCCAGTTGTGGTCAAGGTTGACTAGAAATCTGAGCTGAAAGTGGTCAAACGGCCACGGTTTTCTTCGCCGGAAAAACTGAACAACTTCTTCTCCTTGAGTTTTCTGGGTTTGTGTTCATTTGAGACAAGTATATGAGTTTAAAAAACAACCTATAAATATGAAATGAAGGTTCTTAGAGCTTCTTTGGGCTTACCTAGCCGTGAATGAAGTTGTACGAAACTTCGCTGAGTCGAACCTTCCGAGTTGGACGTCCAAAACTCAACCAACTCACGAACCAAGGGTATGGCTGTGTTCGTGGAGTCGAGATGAGTATGATGGTGTAATTTGTTTAAATCGTTTGTAGGTTTTGAGTGAGTTTGAGGGAGTTGCAGAGAAGAAGAAGAGAAAAGATGAATACAGCGAGAGAGAGAAGAAGAAGAAGAGAGAGGAGAGAAAGAGAAGGAAATCTCTTGGGATTTTCTGATTGGTGCTAGGATGTAGGACTAAAAGGGATTGGTGGGTGAGATGTGAAGGTGTGGAGTAATGGGGTGCACAGGTTGGATTATAAAAAGGGTAGATTGGGATAGGTTTTGGTTACTTTTTGGATTTCCTACTGAAAAGGAAATCCAACCCTATCAGAAATAGTGATTTTCTTACTGATAAGAATTTATGTGTACCCGTAACAACGTGTAAAAATTAAAATACGAAGATGTGAACGAAGAAAACTAATATAAGCGCATCCACGTCATTTGTCGTTAAGGGCATAATAGTCACTTCACAGTTTCAAGGAGAAATTACATAGGAAAATTAGGGACGGGTCGTCACAGGGACCCCTATAACCATATCCAAAACCATAACCGAATAATATTCACGGTTTTTCCCCATAGTCAAAATATACCCGAATTTTCATATCCAAATTCAATTCATTCAGACGGTTATCTACGGTTATTGGGTTTAACGGTTAGAATTGCCATTCTTAGAGAGAAACATGGTGGGAAGAGAGAGGGGTCCACAGACTATATCTGACAACTCAAAGCGACAAATAATAAGGATTTGGAGGGTCCCCAAATATGGAGTAGAATTTTAGGAAAACTAATGAAAAGTCCAAAAAAACTTCCCTTTTAACGAAAAGCTCTTTTTAAAGGTATAGTGAATAGCGTCCGGTAAAGGTAAAAAAGTGGTTTTTCGTTAAAAGTGAACAGTACCGGGAACTTTTCGTTAAAACTCCTCTTCAAATCATTGCTCGATTCGCATTATGTAAAAATAGGAGTATTCAGATATACACGCCTCGTTTTTAAATTTTATTAATT
Source organism: Cotoneaster glaucophyllus (assembly GCA_036320875.1). Taxonomy (NCBI): domain Eukaryota; kingdom Viridiplantae; phylum Streptophyta; class Magnoliopsida; order Rosales; family Rosaceae; genus Cotoneaster; species Cotoneaster glaucophyllus. Next base: position 22,403,996 of record CM070063.1, read on the forward strand.
AAATATTTATTTTTTAAAATATTCTTTTTTAATTTTATTAAACCGTAATATATTGCTATGTTTGAATACCTATAATATTGGTGACACACCCCGACCGAGATCGAGGCATGCTGGCCGTCACGTGAGGGTGACGTAGCCATGTGCACAGTGCGGAAGCATTATAAAGAAACATTTACGAATGAATAAAAAACCAACTTCAAGAGTGTTAGAACATAAATAAGTGTGAATACACAATCAGAGTATAAAAGTCTAGGTTCAGTATAAAAGTCTAGGTTCAGTCAAGCATAAGAAGTACTTAATTAAACAACACCCGAAGGTGGTCCTACATAGGCGATGATCTGTCAGAACGTCCGATATGTCCTCGTGAGCCACCAACAAAGCTACCTAATACCTGGAGGGGCGCAAAACAAAAGCGTGAGTGGGCAAAAACAAAGTTTTTCAAAATTCATTTCATAAACAACCTTTATATCCCCTCGCCGTAAAACCTGTATACTTTCCCATAAAATAGTATACACATATACTAAATCTCATTTGAAAATCATCATATAATGCAACAAATCATGAATATGCCATGCCATACTAATCAAATCATCAAGTAAGTATTTCAAATGCAATAATAACTGCAACAGCTCGTCAGTGGAGTGATCCTTATATGTATATTCCCATCCCTACCTAGCGCGAAGCCTTTTGGGAGCTCACTGGCTTCGGGTTCCATGGGAACTCCGAAGTTAAGCAAGTAGCGCGCGAGAGCACTCCCATGATGGGTGACCCACTGGGAAGTTCTCGTGTGAGTTCTCAGAAACAAAACCGTGAGGGCGTAGTCGGGGCCCAAAGCGGACAATATCGTGCTACGGTGGTGGAGCGGGCCCGGGATGTGGTGGACCCCGGGTCAGGATGTGACAATTTGGTATCAGAGCCTAACCCTGGCCGTGGTGTGCCGACGAGGACGTCGGGCCCCTAAGTGGGGTGGATTGTGAGATCCCACATCGCCCGGGGGAGTGATCCTTATATGTATATTCCCATCCCTACCTAGCGCGAGGCCTTTTGGGAGCTCACTGGCTTCGGGTTCCATGGGAACTCCGAAGTTAAGCGAGTAGCGCGCGAGAGCACTCCCATGATGGGTGACTCACTGGGAAGTTCTTGTGTGAGTTCCCAGAAACAAAACCGTGAGGGCGTAGTCGGGGCCCAAAGCGGGCCCGGGATGTGGTGGACCCTGGGTCGGGATGTGACACACTCATTGGTATGTACACAGATCATAGCCTCCGTGCCTAGCCTGGCTACGCTCGTCCTCCAGATAAGTCTCGCCTATGTGAGAAACAACTATAAATACGTTATTTTAAAGCACATAAACGAAACTAGGAAATAACTTCTCATACATTGCTCAATTGAGGTGTATGAATATACCAAAATGATCTACACAACCTCAGGATCATCCCCATATTTTTAAAATAAATTTTGGAGGTCCTACGCTCCCTCACGCGCTGGCCAAGGCACGGCCAGACGCGCCACCCACGCGCAGGCACGTGCCTGGCACATGGACGGAATCCTAACTGCCGTTAGGAATATTCCGTTAAAAACTAACAGAATCTGTCAAAGATAACTGACGCCGCTAGAATATTCCGTCAGACTTGACGGAATATTCGCTCGTCTTCTTCCTTCGACTCCGGCGACCGTCGCCGTCGCCGGAAACTGGGTAAAACTTCAAACTCACTAATCTCACTCGTTTTTCAACCATTTTCTACGAAATTACTACCAAAACGAAGCTTAGGGTATAAGGAATCACGTTATACCTATCTTGAGGTCCAAAGTCGTCGAAAACTCACCGAAAAAGCTTCGATAGTCCGGCCACACCTGCAACTCCACGTATATGGGCTTCCCGACGTCCAAATCTTGCCAACGAAGCACTCCGAGGTTCGTGAGGACCTCCTAAAGCTTGCTATGGTCCTAGAATTCACAGCAAAACAACCAATAAAAAGTTGGTGAACAGTGTTCTTCTCGAAAATTCATTTTTCGGGGTGTTCTCACGTTAAACTGGTCCAAAAACATCCCAAAACACTTAGGGGGATTAGGAAATACCTTTTTGGGCCTTGAAATGGCTTGAATCCTCTGTAATCACGTCGGGGTCACTGTACCCTCGACGGAGCCTCTTGGGTTTACAGAGTTCTCGAAGGAGCCACAACCAGCTAAGGCTATGGTTGTGCTCGTGGACTCACCAGGATTACAATGGTGCCCTTGGTTTGCTCGATCTATGAGTTTTCGAGGGTCAACACACTTTGTCCGTACACTTGCAGAGAGAGGGTGAGAGAGCTCGAGAGTGAGAGAGCACGAGGAGGAGAGAGGGAGAGTTGTTTCAGTTTGGATGTGTGTGTGTGTGGTCCTCACACAACCAATCACACAACACCTTAATCTACACTTAGTTTCTAATTGGTCCACAATCAAACTAACCTAACTAACTAACCCTAAAATTCTAACTCTTACCTTATTGGTTCCCAAGAATTTGGAAATAGGGTAATTGGTCCAAAACCAAGAATCTTAGGCCTTGAAACTTAGCCCAAAATAAAATTTAACCCAACGCTCAAGGGTAATTCTGTAATTCCACATTTTCGAGGATAATAAAAGTACAATTTCCGGGACGGGCTGTTACAATTGGTACATTTGAATTTCTGGTACGTTTTATTTGTTGTAGAATCTAAACAAACCAGTACGTTTATTTTCAAATTTATCATAAGTTTTAAATACATTTTTTTATATAACTATACATAAATTTTTAACAATTAATGAAGTTTCCATAACAGTCATGGAGGAAGAGACTAAATAAATATAATGACAGAAAAAAAAAGAAGGTTATTTTGTTAATGATATGATACATATTAAATAAGTAGAAAAATACTAAGTTGACAATTGATCAAAGCATCTTAATTAAATTTTGTAAAATAATCGATATTTAGTTTAAACAAGTTGGAAAAAAATGTAATAGATTCTAACAACTCCATTAAAAAAATGTATGTCTTAACTTTAAGATTAACAAAAGTTTATATTAAAGATCATAAATCCTAAAAAGGAGGTGTGCAGAATTCTCCTTAGAATAATTCATAAAGAGTTTATAGAAGTACATTCGTATTCATCGTGTGATGTTTCTGTTGAAAAATTAGTTTTTATTTATTTATTATTTATGGTTTTTTTAGGACTGGTTCGGTATGAGATTCCAAACTAAAAATGGGATCTCAAATCTCAAACCGTACATTTTTGGGATGAGAATCCGAAAATCGATCCCAAATCGAAATTTCGGTATTCCCGAAATATTTTCGGGATCTCAGTACGATTTCAGGATTTCAATTCAATTGGAATTTCCCTTCTTGTTAATGGAAGGCCCTGATTAATTCAATTCAAACATACAAATCCAGAAATCAAATAGGAGAAATTGACCATGCAAATCCAGAAATCCTTCGGGATCTTAGTACGATTTCAGGATTTCACTTCAATTGGAATTTCCCTTCTTGTTAATGGAAGGCCCTGATTAATTCAATTCAAACTTGCAAAAATCAAACATACAAATCCAGAAATCAAATAGGAGAAATTGACCATGCAAATCCAGAAATCCAATCAACCAAATCCACATAAATTTAATCAAAAAATCCAGAGAAAATTAATCTAGAAATCCAAATCCAGAAATAATCAAAAGCCCTAAATTGTAAATCCCTAATTCAACATGTATCTGTTTGGGCCCAAAATAATAGTGGGCCGAATAAGGGCCACCTTCGGCCCAATGTCTGTTTAAAGGCGCTATGGACTGATGTCATGGCGCCGCAGCAGTTGAAGATCCGGCCACTTTGTTAGTCGTGCCAAAAACAAGGGCATCGAACTCGGCATCCCACGAAGGCTGCATGGAGGGACAAATATTAGAGCCAATTAAGCCACAAGAGATAAGCGAAGAGAAGATAGTAGACCTGACGAGATGAGACCTTGGCCATGTCCCCTGGGTCATTGCTCGAAGCCAGGGAGCTTAAAGGCCGAGCCCAGTATTTGAGACTGCTCCTCAATTCACGCGGCCGATGAAGGTTGTCTACGTTCGACGGCCACTGAGGCGGCCAAGAAATATAGACAACACCGCGCGTAGAATTTTCGGTGAAAAGAATGGGGGGACACCTAGCATTTGGTACATCTTTGATTCAGAACTCTAAAAAGAAAAGCATGGTTGAAAATAAGAAAAATAGGAATCCTTACATAAGCCGACGAAACCTCCTGAAGAGGAATACCGAGGTCGACGTCGTGCGAGTGCACCGGGGTTTCCGCAGTCGCCTCCGGCTCGGCAGGAGGAACCATATCCGGGGCGGCGATTCCCTCCTCGACTGGAGCAGTAGTTTTCGCCACGACCGGAGCAGCAGCTGGAACAAGATCGGCCGCAGCCAGGGTGGTCACGACTGCCTCGACCACGGGAGGGCCAGATTGTTGGGCGACCTTGCTCGGTGGTTGGGAAGAAGGGACCAAGGATTTGGATGGCTGAGCTCGGTGAGGGCGTCGCGCCAGCAGAATCTCTTCGCTCGTGTCATCCTGAAATAATGGAGTGTATTAAAACCAATCAAAATTTGCTAATATATTCGTATCCATCCCAGAGTTAGGCATACCTCCTCCAAAGAGATTGCTATTCGCTTCGACGGCTTTGAGGTTTGTTTCTCGACAGCTGAGGGGATTTCCTCCAGGGTAGGGGCAACGACTGGCGCCGCGACTACAGGATCCTCGACCGGCAGAGCGGTAGCCGGTGTGACCGTCTCACTGGGGGGCGGAGCAACAACCGGTGTGGCCGTTTCATTAGTGGATGGAGCAGCAACGGTTTTGACCGCTTCATGAACAGGTCGAACGTTGGAAACTCGGCCAATCAGAACTGACCCTTCCTCTGTAAGATCTTGGGCGATGGGAGCAGGAGGAGGGATGCCTGGGACAGTCGCCTCCGTTGTTTGGCTAGAGATAACATGAACTTCCCGTTGTCCTTTCTGCGCTAACGTTTTAACACGTTTTGAAGGACGGGGAGCTTCATGTGCCGTCTCGACCTCTAGGCAAGGCCGTTTGCACTACACCGTCGATTTTTTTGGATAGGGCTGATTTTTTCTTGATCGCAGCCGCAGCGATCACGGCCTTCTGTTTCGGTATTCGAGCACCTAAGAAGACAAAATACAGTTAATAAGGTCAAACAGACGGTAGGAATAATAGAGACAAAGATAGCTGAATACCTTGGATTTTCTCTTTGAGTTGGGGGGCAAGAACCTTCTTGGGTCGATCCCCAAAGATTGTGCCAATGACGTCTTCGATCGAAACACCGAAGAAGTCTCGGGTGTACGCTTCCCACCAGTCACCGAAGGTGTCAGTGCAAAGGGATTCAGGAATAGTTGGTCGAAGGCGGAACGTCTTGCATCGCTCCTGAAACTCATTTTGGGTGTCTCGGCATTCCTTCTCCGAAGATCTAGAGAGTCATCCTCGACTAAGAAGAGAACGAGAAGTGAGTAAGGGCACTGGGCAGCCTTGAAGGTACCCAAGCTGTCTGGCCAGGAATTATGGGTGGTAGACTTCCCAACTCGCCCGGCGGGCATCACAACCAAGAGGAAGGTCGCGTGCCCACACGAACGACCCCCAATTCTGACGTAGGGTAGCATCCTCGCTGACATCCCAGGCCGAGCTTGGGAGCTTGATAGATGAAGGATGCTCCCGATGACGACATACCTGAAAATCATCGTCAGAGAAGTCTTCAAGGCCGAAGAAGTATTTAAAAACTTCGTCAGCCCGATGAGAAGGTAACGGATGAGGGGCCAGCTGTAGGCCAATCGCTTCGGTAGGAGAAAAGTTGAGGACTTCTGGCTGAAGTGCGGTGAAGTAAGTCTGCAGCCAAAGTTGGAAAACCCAGAGAGGCCCATTCTGATGGGGATCAATTTTGTGGATGGTTGCGTCGGCCAAATAACGCAGTAGGTTGGCAAGGATAGCTGGGCTGAGCGCTAAGGGAAGACCACTCGCTAGGGCCTCGACCACGGGCATATTCTTGACCAGGCATTTGTTCGATTAGTACAACAAATGAACTTGTTGTACCAATAAAACAGGAAAGCTTCATGCTCCCCTTTGCGAAGACTCGCCTCCCCTAAGCCAGCAAAGTGGGAGATAAGGGTGCTGTAATTGAAGAAGTTTTTATGCAACTTCTGGACTTCATCCTTCGAGGGTTCTTGACCGCCTCGGCTCAATGTTTCAACGGCTCGAGCATCGAACAACGTTTTGAGGTCACAGTTCAACGAGCATCCGAAAAGGGCAGCGTCGATTAGGGAAACCAGAGGGAGACGTCCCAAGGATAGCAGAGACATCAAGAATGGTAGGGCCAATAGGCCCAAGGGGGAGAACCATAGTGTTGGTGGCCGAACACCAAAAACTCAAGGCCGCCATGAGAAGCTCTCGGTCCATGACTATTTCCACGGTCGAGAGTTTGATGACGTCGTAAATTCCAAGGGCTTTCCATTCCTGGCCGCAGAATTTTTCCATACGCTCGACCCAAGCTGCCCAGGTGGCAGTAGTCGAAAGCCAAGCTCCTTGAGGCTTCGACATGTCCCACTTCGACCACTCGAACCCCTGACGCAAGGATGTCAGGCAGTGATCCTTTAGAAGATTAGTAATGGGCGTGGGCACTAGTTTCTTGAACAGAGGCCCAAGAATTTGATGGGAAGCGCTCGAATCACTCTCAAAATGCAGATTTTTGATGGCGCAGTGGTCGATGAGGTCTTTGGACTTGTCGCATTCCTTGGAAAATTGGGATATAAAGGAGCCATTGCTGACAAAGAAAATCTGGAGATAGGTTCCTGGGTTGAGAAGTTCTTCGTTTGAAGAGATGTGTTGGTCTTTCTGGAAAATGGAAATGGCGAAAGACTTTTTGTTTTTCTGGAAGTTCGAGAGAGAGAATGAGCAAAGGAATTGTAGAGAATGGAAAGCGTAAAATTGAAATAAAGAAGAAAGAAGTATTTATAGGCGTTTGGTAGGAAGTTCAATCGGTTGGGTTTTGAAATTTGAAATGGACCAATCGATAAGACTGCACGCCATGATGAGAATCCAGAAAATCCAGACGAAAATCTCGCAGACTGACGGCTTATCGCGTGGTTTGAGGATGCACGATTGCATGTGACGGCGAAATTAATGCAAAGAGACGCTTCGATGGTTGCATGCGCTCAGAGATATGATTGCAAGCTGTTTGGATGATCGAAGACTGACGCGTGGCGAGTTCGGGAAGGATTCGAGGGAAACATCATTTCTCATAAATGGGCGTGGTGTTATTTTCTAGGATAGGTCATCGATCGTCGCGGAAAAGTAATGTCGTTTCGCTTCTTCAAGGTCGAAGCTCGACCATGAGCTATGGGTCGACGACCTCAGAAGCGAGGGGGCAATGTTTGGGCCCAAAATAATAGTGGGCCGAATAAGGGCCACCTTCGGCCCAGTGTCTGTTTAAAAGCGCTATGGACTGATGTCATGGGCCGAAGGGTTCAGAGTAACCAAGTATCAGTTGGAATAGGAATGCTGCGGATAAGCATGAGATTGAGATAGAGGCTAAGACCTATTAGGAGGAGGAGTCCCGAGGAAGCCGAGGTAAAAGTGAATCGAGCCCACGATTGGGGACAGGTACAGAATCCTAGTTGAATTGGGATTGGCCGAAATAGAGTTGGATTAGTATCGGCCGAAGAAGAGTTAGACTAGGAAGAGGATTTCTATCCAAGGACGGTTCGAAGTATTCACATTGCTATAATAGAGGGGAGAGCATGACATTCACCCCTCTCCAACTCAACACACAAAACTGCCCTGCGCAAACTCTCTCAACCTTGAGATTTTTATTTTCTTTTTCGCCAACACATCTTCAGTTTGGATAAACAGCACTGTGAAGGCAACCGGTGGTATCTTCAGTTTGGATAAACAGCACTATCGTCGTAGAACCAGTCGATCGCGGAGCATCTTCAGTTTGGATAAACAGCACTGCGTCGAGGCCGGTTGGTTATCTATCCAAGTCTCGGTCGAGAAGGACTTTCGGGTTCTCATTGACAGAGGTCATCTTACCAGCCTTCTCGGCGAAGTGAGGTGTTACGAATTACCGAGCTCGGCACATCGAACGCCAAGTTGTTTTATGATTAGATACTCACAGGTTGGTTTTAGAGTTCGGCATTCTGACGGCCAAACCACTTTCACCGTCAAGACATATATCTGTTTTGAGTATCTGTGCCCCTATACTTTGGTGTCGATTCGGCGTGCTTATACCTTTACGAATATAATCACTATGACCAAATCCGGCACCGACGATTCGTGAACTTCGCAAGACTAGCAGCCTTGTCTTCAGGCTCTAGAACCCAAAGGCCGAGGCGTGTTCCTTCCTCGGCCGCAGTCGCAAGGTTTAGAAGTCAGCCGCGCACACAATGCAACATCAACATTTTACTCACTGGCTGAGTTCGACCGTCGAGTTGGCACGCCCCGCATTCAACCGAAGGACATAGTTAGCTCATAGATTATTTAGGGTCAACAATATCATAAATAGAAAATTAATCCCCAATTTGTAAATCCTCATTCGAACCCTGATTCAGAGAGAGCTTCGGAGAGGATAAAGAGGGAAATGGGTCGAGGCTAGAGACGAGAGAGCTTCGAAAGTTTGAGAGACAGCTTCTTACAAAATGGGGCTCTCGGCTGTAGCTCCTTCCTATCTCTACTTCCCAACACGAAGACTGCTCTCTGCCTCAAGAATCAAAACCAAAACAAAAGCTTTGTGGTTTTCTTCCAAACCGACAAGGCATCACCATCACATGCCTTTTCCTTTTTATTTTATTTTTGTGCCTTTGCTAGTGGGACCGAAAGGCTCCTGCTTTTTATTTTATTTTTTCTTTGTTCTTTGGTAGCGCTGGGAAGTAGGAATCAAAAGCAAAAGGAAAAGAAGATTTCGGGATTACTGAACTAATGAAATCTGGAAACCAATCCCATATCGAATATTTCGGTATTTTTTGGTATGGAATTACCAAAGTTTGGAATAGTTTCGGTTTTGGGATTTTTCGGTTTAGGTTTGGGATTCTTTTTTGGTTTGGTTTGGGATTTTCGGGAATTTTTTCCAGCCCTAGTTTTCTGATAAGCCAATGATTCGGTTTCATGCCAATTAAGGATTAGTGTTTTCTTTAATTTTCTCTCTATATAAGAGTTTTTGCATTAATGTATTTTCAACTATTGTTATTCAAAATGTAGCCCTCACCTTGTAATTGTCTTAGCAACTTATTTATTTGATTTTCCGTTCAAATTAAATATATTTGTAATGTTGTGTTGTTCGTATATTATGCGTACTCTAATTTTCAATTGTTCTATATGAAAATAGTCATTCATGTCATTCCTTTTTACATTTTAGTGAGAATCATTGGTGAATAGTGTGATAATTTCTACTACATATACATGGTGATTCTTATGTACATTATTTGATTTTCACCAAAAATCAATTTGAAACATATTATTTACAAGCTTATTGAGGCTTAGCCCATTCCCTCACCCTTTTATTGTAGATAAAATCGTTTGTTCAAAAAAGAAAAAAATGACAAAGACGCGGGTGCCAAGATACAAGGCTAGCGAAGGGGTAGTACCAGCTAGGAAACAGAGTCTTCTGTTTTTCTTTACAATAGGAGACAAAGTCTTTGCTATATATTGTTATTTTTTTTCCCTTATTACAAACGATATTTTACACTAATCTACAATAAAAAAACAGAAAAAAGGGTTTGAACCGTGAACACATATGAGTTGAAGAAAATTATCCTAACTGTTCGGGCAGGAATTTCGCTGGGAAGGGTCCCTGGCTCGAGCACATAGCTCCCCGAGGAGTTGGCACTTTGGTTGGTTATCAGGCTCCTGCTTGTCGGGATGCTGCAAGAGGAGGACAAAGGTTAGTTCTGAAAGGTGCCTTTGTGGGGCCTTAGGTGTAGGCCTTGAGGCTCATAATCAAAACTAAGTACGAAGGCGTGCCACTGTCATCTCTGTATGGCAGATGTAAAACAAGTGTATTTATGCCGATTACTTGCACCCCAAGTTATTCTGACTTCTTGTTATCAAAGGATTGTCGTAGATGAGTTAAGTCTACATTAAGTTCTTTTCTATGCCTTGAGGTCAAGGACTTTTGTTTATCTTGTATGCTTAAAAGGTTAGAGGTCTAGATCTGGTTAAGTCATTAGTTTAATCTGGGTTTGATCCTCTTTATGACAGTAAAACCACTAAATGAACCAGATCTGAGAACTGATGGAACTTTGGGTCATCACAAGACTGGAAATGACTTGAGTATATATTGGAGAATGCATTATAACACCAGATCTATTGATTGAAAGACGAAACAAAGAGAGTCGGGCAAGATTTCACCTTGTCGGGCAAGGTTAAACGTCTTGCGGTCTCTTCTCCTTGCAGTTACAAAAGGATTGAATACTAAAGGGGATGACTGGTAAAGAGTTTATATAAGAGAAATCGATACTACATCATTTAGGAAAAGGTAGCAGAGCTTTTACATAGACAAAAGATGTCTTTCTAGGAGGGAACTACAGCTAAAAGGGTTCAGAATCTGTGCAGAGCGCAGCTTTCTGTGTGTTTGGCTTGACTGAGAGGCAAGTTGTATGTTTGTTTGTTTGATTGGTTGAGTGTCCTTGTCTTCGGGCTCTCTTCCCCCTTTTATAGGCAAATTAACCCAACTGTAGCATTTTGCCCTTGCCCGAAAGCAGTTGGAGGTGATGAGACATCAGCATTTTCTGCCCTTCAGAAAGTACTTTTGGGCTAGGAGTAGGCTGATTCCCATCGGTTGTCACTTCCTTTGTAAGCACCTAGCCTTTGCATTAATGGGAAGCCGTCATTTTGTCTTGAGATGGATGACCTGGGCTTGGTGTTGGGCCTTGGGCAAAACTATGTTTCTTGAGCTCTTTTTAGGCTTCTCTTTCTTTAAGCCCAAAATTTAAATATTAACCCAAACACTAACGACCAGGACAAGTATTTAAATTCTCACCCTCAAATGCCTTATTTCGGAACCATTCGAGGGTCTAGCACGCCAGGGGCCTTGAAACCACTTGATGTGTAGTCGATTCCAATGCTATCCATGCTTCATATGTTTCTTTGTCGGGGGGAAGAGATCTCAACAAAAACTTACTTCACCACTCGTGTAACAAATCAATCTGAGACTGAGGACATTCATTTTTTAAAGAGCTTTCAGACCTTTTGGCCATGGCTACGACTCTTGTGATTGCTTAGGGTTAGGGTTTTCTAAATTGAACAATAATTTAGTAACTGGTTTAGAGTTAATTCCGATTCTTGGCCTATCCATAAGTTGCCATGAGATGACAAAGGAAAGCAACCTAATTTAGTAACTGGTTGAATATATATATATATATATATATATATATATATATATATATATATATATATATATATATATATATATATATATATATATATATATATAGGAAGACCTTATGCAAAGGGATCCCCATTTTTAGAAAAAAATGGGGATTAGGTGTGGGGCCCACTCCACATCGAATTTCAACGATCCGAACCGTCTATTTTTCAAGTTACACCTCATAGATCATCCTTGCAAAAATTCAATTCAATCCGAAACCATTTGCCTATTTAATTATCACGATAAAATTTCATTGTTTCTTATATAACAAAGTATTCGTTAATTTCTTTGAACCCAATTAGATGCCTTAAACATTTCCGATTTGCCTAATATTTTGCAAGGATGATCTATGAGGTGGAACTTGAAAAATAGACAGTTCAGATCATTGAAATTCGATGTGGAGTGGGCCCCACACCTAATCCCCATTTTTTTCTAAAAATGGGGATCCCTTTGCATAAGGTCCCTGTATATATATATATATATATATATATATATATATAATGTTTTTTAACAAGAAAGGATATAGTCATCAACATAAACAATTATAAATGTGCCAATTGGGTACATTGCTTCAGTGACCTATAAATGTTATGGAGTGAATTTGCACACACACAAATTGAGTATAATACCCTTATATGACAACCACTAGCACAATCATACAATCGGAACCAATATAGATTCCATCACAAACAGTAGACGTAATAGACCTATATCAGCACATACTCAGTCATCGCTAAGGCATATAAAGTCCTCGCAGAAGAGAGTGACCACACAAAATTATCGTTGATAGATGAGACCGCATAACTTGTCGCTCACAAGCAAAAACCACATACAACAATCGCAAAAACATGACCACAACACTCGCTAAGCTAGACAACAAAAATTACATTAATCCTAGAACAGAACCACTAATCGGCTTATCATTGTATATATAATCATTGTATAAAGAAATAACCAAATGTTGTTCACATGAGCCACAACACAGACACATATCGTGGCACTTTAACATATTTCTGCAGTTATTTTTATTTATTTATTAAAGATACAATTGTATGAATCTGCAACTTGGCCAGGCCAATCGCCACAAGTTGTTTTTCTTTTGTATTTTTGAACCCTTTGCTCAAATATGGAAAAAATAATGATGAAATCTCAAAATGATTGAAGTAGCTTTTTGCTCAATTATAAAAGGCTCAAGCTTTGGTCCAAAATATTTCATCTTCAATGAAGAGTCATATGGGTGTAAAGTGAAAACCAGTTTTTGGTACTCTTTTGTTTATACGGATCAATGATATTTGTCTTTATTTGCAAGAGATTTTTATTCGAAAATTATAAATGACAAGTTCAATGCTAATTTATTCTTCATACCCTTGAATGTCAGTATTTCGTTATATAAAAAAAGATATTCATTTGTCCTTTCATACCCTTTGGCTATGGCTACGACTCTTGTGATTACTTAGGGTTAGGGTTCTCTTAATTGAACAATGAATTTAGTAACATAGTTCCATAATTTTCTATGAGATGACAAGGAAAGCAACCAAATATACAAAATTTACAGATACGATCTCAGAGCGTTTAAAGATATAGTTTTTCTTTGACAAGAAGGGACATAGTATTTCATTCATCAATACAAACAATTACAAAGGTGTTAATTGGGTACATTGTTCATGGTGATCTGGAGTGAATTTGCATAGACACACAAATTGAGTAAAACTCCTATATGACAACCACAAGCACAACTGTACAAATCAGCACCAGTACATATTCCTTCACAAACGGTAGACGCAACAGACCTGTATCGGCACACACATTGGTCAATGCTAAGGCAACATAAAGTCATCATAGAAAAGCGATACTACATAAACTTATCGTTGATAAATGAAACCACAAAACTCATTGCTCACAAGCAAAGACCACATACAACTATTGCAAAATCACGACCACAACACTCGTTAAGCGAGACACCAAAAACTACATTAATTCGAGAACGGAACCACTGGTCAACTAATTAGTGTATATATATAGGAATAACCAAATGTTATTCCCATGAGCCACAATCACAACTTAAAAATGTACATATTATAGATGCAAATTTCCGCTGTCTTCTCCTTTGACGAAAATGCACCTACAAAATAATAACACCTAAGATTAAGGCCAAAAGCCTCAGGTGCCCACTATGAATGAGGGGCCTTTGGCCGACGAATTTCCGATGCCAAAGTTAGAATTTGAGAGAGAAAGTGTTTAGAAATTTTTGGGGAGAGAATGAATTAACTTTTTGATGGAGAAAATGGGACTATTTATAGGGGAGTGACCAGCCCTATTTGGAGAATAGAGGCTGGCCACATATGGTTAAATTATGAGTGTAATTGCAAGATATTATGTGAAATAATATCTTGCAATTAACTTAGCAATTAATCCCAAATTGAATAGGAAAATTGGGACACCTTTTGAGTGAGGATTTGATGAGGAGTGATGAGATGGTTTTGAATAAATACCATTTTGATCACATTTGACTCTTCCTTGATTGAGTCGTTATTATCCGTTGCATGTGCGTGGGAATCCAGGTGTGCCTCGAGGGTAATTGTGTCCTTTTAACCCAAAAGTACACGTCACCTCCATAATTTTCTTGATTATTTTTGGCTCCACAAATGCCTCCATACCTGTTGGGCTGCTCGCAGGAAAGGGCAGCAGGTGTAGAGATCTTCTCTTACTTTAGGAAACATAGGATTGTTTCCTATTTTGATGTAGATTCCGACATTAATTGGAAATTAGATCCTTCTAGGAAAGGAAAATAAATCACTTCTAAAGTCTATTTAAGTGTACCTTAAGTAGATGATTAAATCAACTTCAGAGAGCAATTTATTCGACCTTACAAGAGAGAGAAAGCAAGAGGATATTTGTTCTCCCTCCCCTAGAAATCTTCTACAATTGCCTATGCAAAGGACCGTCTTTCATTGCTTTCTTCGTCTTCTCTACACCGCACCGAGGTAAGAAGAATTTAATTTTCCTTGTCTTCTTCTTGGATAGTGTTGTCCCTCGGCAGCCGTCGGTGTGATGTGGCACGTCAGCTGGCAGGGGCCAGGAATTGACTCGACATGGGCTAAGGAGAAGTTGTGGAAGGGACCATTGCTTGGGCTGCTCGGCTTGGCTAGAGTTACGAGCCGCATTGACACGCCCCAACCCCGATATCCCCAAATATTAGGGTGGGCACGTGCTGGCCGACACCCAAGGGTGACGAAGCCATTTTTAACATGCATACAAATTAAATATGTGATTAGAAGGGAATAAACTAATGCAGAACCGTGTTCAAAGCATACGACTACTTAAGAATAATGTGAAAGAATTATTATATAAAGGTACCAACCGAGGAATGGGTCTTACACAGAGAAGGCTCGAAGATGCCTAGCAGAAGTGCCTTGACGCCGGGATCATGTGCCTCGACCTAACTCCTGAGGGGGCACAAAACAGAAAAGGTGAGTGGACCAAAGTTTATAATAATAGTACTAATAATAAGAAAACCGTTTTCTTTTTTAACATACTAACCCCCTGTTTTCAAAACATAAATAATACTACATATAGTAAGTTTTCTGAAAACTCTAGCATGCCATGAAATCATTTGTAAAATAAGTATGAGTAAAACCATGCTCGATAACGGTGCTATCATCGCCCGAAGGCAAATCCATGAATCTCATCAATACTGTACTCTCTAAGGGTATCATAGTCGCCAGAAGACGATACCCATCCATCACTCGAAGGTGAAGCTGTACGACACTAGGTTACGCCAGTGAAGAAACATGGTAGGTTCCATCACCCGAAGGTAAAAGTTGTACGACTCTAGGTTACGCTAGAGAAGAAGTATATACATCACACACCGACATTAGCCCCGGGCTAGTGAAGTTGGGGGTATATCATCCATATCATTAACTCCTCATTCGCCTGAAGGCACTACCTACCCAACACCCTAAGGTGAAGCTGTACGACACTGGGTTATGCCAGTGAAGAAATATGGTAGGCTCCATCACCCGAAGGTGAAGCTGTACGACTCCGAGTTACGTCGGATCCGGAGAAGAAATATATACATAGATATCCTCAACTGTGTCCTATGGCCTAGACATCTACATACCCGTGTTGTGTGGATGTGTTGTATGATAACCCACTAGATAAGCACCGAAAACATATCTCAAAAACTCATATTAAATCCGGAGCTCAAAGCTCAAAGCCTTATCTCATCAATCCATGATAGCACATGTTCATAAATTTGTAAAATTAATCATATTCGTAATCCATAGAATTTCATATACGAAAATCCAATCATTCATAATCTTTCGTAAAACATAAGTTCGATAAATCATAAATATTCTTTAAAAGCAATTTGAATAAATCATAAATATGAAAATCTGTAAAACGTATTATAAATCTTGCTCCATTCATGAAATATGCTAGGCGTGCAAGCCTAATACTTTATAAAAACATGCAAGTTTAAAAGGGATCCACACATAGGTATTTTGTTGCCTGGGAATCGCTCGAGCTAGCGAGGATGGATTCACTTCCCACCAATGCACCTAACCACAATTTGAGACCATTTAATAAAACTATACCTAAATGATAGAATTTGGGAAAACGGATAGCAAATTCAGATTCGGCACGTCAACAATTCTAAAAAAGACCTCGAAGTGCCCCCACGAGCAGCCGCACGAGCCGTCACAAGGCGGTAGTCCTGAAGGCCACGCGCCACCGCATGCGACGGCCAGCAACCTCGACTCTTCAGAAAATTCAACTACTCCAAAAATTTTACAGGAATGAAGATCTCAATGAGATGAAAAACTTTCAGACCTGGGCTGAAGTCCAATTTGACCGGGAAACACCTCAAATCACGCTCGATCTGTCGGAAACCCTTGAAATGGGTGGTTGTCGATTCGTCTTCCCCGATGTTCAGACGCTTCCTTGAAATGGGTGGTTGTCGATTCGTCTTCCCCGATGTTCAGACGCACCAACCAAGGCTTGGAACTTGCTCCTGAGTTCAAGAGGAGTCGAAGCATGGTGATGGTCGACAGTGGTTGCAGAAATGGCGAATCATCGCCGTGCACCCATTAAGACCGACATGTTTCATTCTTCATGAATATGAGGTTAAAACAAGTGGAATTTAGGTGGAAATGGAAGATGGAAGGTCGCTGAGTAGGTTGCAGGTGGTGGCGACATTCAATTCATAGAGAAAACGCCAGCATCGGCGTTGGGGTGTGTAGGAATCGGGTCGGGTTAGCAGGTCGAAGGGAGGTACGGGTTGGCTAGTTCCTCTCTTCCCTCATTTCCTTCATTTCTCTTCTCTCTCATTGGTTCACTCTCCTTATTTCTATCCCGATTAAGCTGTTCCCCCTTCATTTCTCTCAACTTTTTTCCATCACAGCCACACACGTGGCACTATATTGATGCTCCAACAAAATCTGGAGCCTTCCAGATTTATGGTCAAATGACCATTTTGCCCTCAACTTCGTTTGTTAATAACTCTTTAGTTATAACTCCAAATTTGATTCTATTTGTGCCCACGCGTCCGTAACACTGAGTATTATAAGAATACACCAAGGAAATGGATCTTACATGACACAACAAGACGGTCAAGAAAAGTCAATGTTTTTGCCTCGAAGGGCATTTTTGTAATTTCATGTTAAAAATTTATAAAAACCGTAATATTTAGGGACTGGTCGTTACACGCATGGCTAATAAGAAGGTTGCAGGCCTCACGGGCATCTAGAATGATGGGCGTGCAGGCCTCCTACTTGCTGGCCCAAGAGAAAAAATGAGGGGAAAGTCAACATGGGTTGAGTTCCCAAGCTGTCTGGTTGAGCCGAGAAAGATAAGTCGTGGGGCCTGACTCATAGCCAATCGAGGTTTCATCATAAACTGTTTGATCTTTAGGCTGCTCTGTTCTGAGTTGCTTTCTAATTTGCTAATTGTCTTCCTCTGTCTATGTAGATTTAGAATTTGGCCCAACTCTAAGGTTTATCCAGATATGAAGAAGATGCATGTTGCTTTAGGTATCCCTGCTGAGTACAGTGGATGATGTTGGCTGTTTAGTCTTCTTTGCCAGAAGAAAGGTAGGCTGTTCCCGAGATACCAGTTGAGAAAAAATTGAAGACTTCCTCCGTTTCTCGTAAGGGTCAGCCTGCTGCTAAGAGGCTTGTGATTGACTTGACTTTTTTCAATAAGTAGAAAAATGAGGCTGCTAGATCTGAGCCTATGATGCCTGATATGCTAAAAATGGCTAGTACGATTACTGATAGGACTGGTCAACGTAGAGGTTCTGTCATGCCCCGAGTGCCGAAGTTTGTACTAAGACGTCCATTAGGAGTTAAGCCCGGTTCACCTTTTGAAAGGCTTGCTGCTAAGAAGAGGGATAAGGTGGACCTTGCTGTTAAAGTGGTGCCAAGGCCCACTCCTCTTGCAGTTAGGGTTGATTCGCCTGCTGAGAAAAATGAGACTGCTTGCATGGGCAGTTATGAGAAATCCACCAAGCCTGTTTCTAGAGAGTCTGTTGAGATCTATGTGCTTTTGAAGCTAGATCTGCTTGAAGATATGGACGCGAGTGCTAAACTTGTTGACGACGTCAGAGGGGTTGTTTTCCCAAGTTCCTTTGCGAAGCATATGAACCAATATAAAAGGACTACTTTGCTTGCCATAATGCAGAAAACGACGATCCTAGACTAAGGGGATACCAAGGCTGCCGAAGAGATGGCAAAGACTAAGACAGCTGAAGCTTATTCTTCTGCCGAGAAGATCAAGAAGTTGGAGTCTGAGCTCATCGCTTTGAAGGGGTCCAATGTCTTTGTCCCCATTTCTCTGCAGTTTGACACCGCTCACCAGAAGATCGTTGACTGTAAGACTAGGCTTGACGCGATCCAAGTTAAGTATAAAAGTGTAGAGAAGGAGATTGGATGTTACATACCTCAGATTGAAGATCTTAAGTGTTATGTTTCTGAGCTTCGTTCTCCTGCTTACGCAAAGGATGAAGAGTTGATTGCTAATTATAATCAAGTGATCTACTTCAAGAAAGTCGTCGATAGGCTTGAGCCCCAACTGTTGGAACTCGCAGGTGCACTAAAGATCAACGAAAATATGAAGAAGGAAGTGGATGAGCTGCAGTGCATCCGTGTTGGTCTGCTCGAGGAGAACGAGCAGGTGAAGGGTGAGAAGGCGGGGTTCGGGGCCTCGCTTGTTCAGAATCAAGCTTATTTCTACAAGTTGGGTTATGTATATCATCTCTTTGGTAGGCGGTCTGACTTTGAGTTTGCTGGGAAAGACTTTGAAACATTCTCTATTTCTCCAGAAGACTTACTTACCTTTACTTTTAAGGCTTCCATTGATGAAGTAGTTGGAGAAGTTGGTTCCCAGGCTGGGGCAGCCGGGGGTGAAGCGCTGGATGATGTTGTTGTTGAGGGTATTGCAACTGTTGAAGGTGTTGCGGTCAAGTAGTCGTGGAATGTCTAAGCTGCTGAAGGGTAGTCTTCTAGGCAACCTTTAGGATTTTCTTTGTTTTCCTTGTTTCTTTTTCTTTGCTTGAACTCCTTTGGCCTTTGCTATTTGTTTATCAATTTTGCTAGAAAATTTAATAAACTTGCTTCCTTCGCTTTTCTTCATCTTCGCTTCTTTTGTTTACGTCCAACCTTTGACCTTTAGACTAGCGGCAGACCTGCTACTTTTCTATAAATAGACAGGCCCACATAGCCTATGCAACTGTACGTGTTGGAGTAGAACTTTTGCAAAATTGTTAGCCATAGGGTCGGCAGCCGGACGCCTTACTTACAAAAGCAGACGAGTTTGCATGACCACTTGGCTATTAACCTTGGCTTTCTTCAATCCTTTGAGTTATATGGCCTGCATCACAACATACTAAAGATTTTTGGGTCATGAAATTCGCTAACCTTTCGTATCAAAAGTACGCGGTTGTATGGAATTTTGTAAGCAAAAGTCCGAGAGAACTCATTGCTCTTTATGTAACTAATTTTGTGGGTTAGGTAGCAAGTATCACAACACTTTAGGAATTAGTGTAGATCTAAACGATCAATCCTAGCCAGCAGAGGTGAAGCTTATCGACTGCGTAGCATGTCGGCAGTGGATAGAGCTTCGTATATGCACTCTAACTGTTTAACCTTTCGCAAAAATATGCGGTTGTATAAGTTTAGCATCGCTTACTGCTCGAAGGGCAAGCTGTAAGCAGTCTTCTGGAAACCGTACACTACCTTAGTGCACTCAGTAGCAGCTTTAGGGTTCCAGGGTAGCCGTCCATAGGGCTTACTGTGTAATGTGCCTCTTCCACCTCTAAGGCTCGGTTCCTCAAAGATTAGGCCAAGATACCCAAAATCCTACAGTTAGCTAAGCCTTGAGAAAGACCATTGTGGCTACTTCTAGGAATCCCGGCGTAAGTCATCGCGCACCTAGTTACACCAAGGCAGCCCGACTCATCCACGTCTGGATATTTGGAGTGTAAAGTTTATCCTTCCGCATTGGAGAGAACTCGTGTGGGTGTTAGGGAATTGGTTTACCCGCTTGCACTGGAGAACATGGTTGGTCCTTAAGGGGTGCAATTCTTGTAATAAGTCGCAAGGAAGGGTGCAATTTTAAAGTGCATGAGTGATCAGTTGTTGTAAACATGCAGCCGAGCCAAGTTGTAAATTACTTTTGAATTCCTTATAGAAAAACAAGTGAAACAACGAAAACTTAGCTGTAAGGTAGGAACTGCATAACAACTGGATAGTCCTCGACTTACGAGGTTGTGCCCATTAAGCTGCTTAAGTCTTCTGGTTTTGATGTAGCAGGAGCTCATGCATGGTACATTCTTAGATTGTAGGCATTCCACTGCTTTTCGATGTCTTTGTTGTTCATGGTAGCGAGGGTGTAACTTCACTTGTCGCCTATTTTGTTGATCTTGTACGGACATTCCAAGATACGATCTATCTTTTTGGAGCCTTTTCTGCAGGCAATGATGAAGGCTTTTCTTAGGACTAGATCTCCAGGCTGGAGCTTTTCTTAGGACTAGATCTCCAGGCTGGAATTGTCGGATTTTGGCCCTTTTGTTGTAGGTGGAGATAAGCTGCTGCTTGTAGGCTGTGATGCAGGTGATGACTTTCTCACTTTACTCCTCTGCCAGATCTAAATTTGTGGCCATCTCCTTTCTGTTCTGCTCAATGTTTAGCAGTAGAATGCTGATACTTGACACAATGACATTGGAGGAATGATTGCTTCTGAACTAAATGCCAAATAGAAAGGAGTTTCACCAGTTGCTCGTTGTTTGGTTATGCGATATGCCCACAGACATCCGGGAAGTTCGTCTGGCCATTTTCCCTTCTTGTTAGAGAGGAATTTCGTAAGGCAATCAAGAATCGTCTTGTTGGATGCTTCGGCTTGCCCATTGATGTTCCTCTATATGAAGCACTCTATGTTCATCTGGGTTATGATTGTCATGGGTTTTGCCTCCACCCATTTGGTGAAATAGTCAGTTGCCACGATCATTATGCCTCTACCCCCAATAACGGACGACATTAGCCTTACCAGGTCGATTGCACACTATGTGAACGGCCAATGACTCGTCTGCAGGGTGTAGTTCGCTGGCAGATAGTGCTGGTACCTGCTTGTAGTGTTTGCAGCGGTTGCACTTTTGTACTAACTCATTAGTGTCTTGATGTATAGTAGGTCAATAGTAGCATGTGTTAAGAGCCTTCTATGCTAAGGATGACCTTCTGAGTGATTTCCACAAACGCCTTCGTGGATTGAACTTAGAACCTTTAGGTCGTCGGGAGGCACTAGGTAGTAGAGATATGGTCCAATGTAGAATCTTCGGACTAGAACGTCGTTCCACATGTAGTAGTGAGCTACCTTTATTTGGAGCTTTCGAGACTCTAACTTTTCATGATGAGTATGTCATTGACCAGGTAGTCTATAATGGAATCTTGCCAGTTTGGAGTTGCACTAACCTGTGACACCTTGGCTGCTGGCTCCGCCTCTATGCTTGGCTTGTCTAGATATTCCACCGGAATAGTACGTTTGAGTTGCTGGTTGAGGGCGGAGGCTAGGCTGGCTAGCGCGTTCGTATGGGGGTTGTTTGCCCGCGGAACTTGAGTGAGCATGTAAGTCTGAAACTCCTTAAGTTCTTTTCGTACCTTAGGTGTAAGTCTGAAACTCCTCAAGTTCTTTTCGTACCTTCTTTAAGTATTGCGTTATCTGCAGATGTTTTTCTGTACATTCCCCAGTAGTCTGGCTGGTGATTAATTGGGAATCGGAATGAATTGCGAGCTTTTCACCACCAAGTCTTTTGCCATTTGGAGGCCTGTTAGTAAAGCCTCGTATTCTGCTCGTCTTTGAATACTTTGAAGTCTAAAGAGTTGCAGACATAATCAGCGCAACGAGAAACTGCGGAGCTTGAGTCGACGTGGCGATGAGCCACGGAGTAAAACTCTTCACGGTTGGGAATCGTGACACAAGATAGGCATGGTAGGGAGCCGTGGAGCTGGGGCCATGTTACACACAGTAGAAGACGCTCAACTATTACTATGGGGCCACTCTAGAGCTAAATTACGGAGCAAGGGTCGTGTAACGCACAACAGGAGGTGATGCTCAACTGCCTGTACATATTGCTCCTATGTAGAATCCTCTGCGGCGATGAGGACAAAAATTGCTTCCGAGTGTGTCCTCCTAGTGTTCGTCTGCCTTTGACGCGCCTTGTGGGCTGAGTTGTTGCGTTCATCAAAAAAATTTGTATCCGCCAATGTCTGTGCCTTTATCATCGCGCGTCTAGATTGGGCGGAATAGTGCGTCATGAGAGTGACTGCGTGCGTTTGTAGGTATAACTTAAGCTTCAAGGGTTACAACAACTGTTACCAAAGTTAGCTTTTGAATTTCTAGTAGCTGGTTTCCGCATCGAGGATAGCTTTTGAACTGTGGAATATAGGTAGTCGGGCCCCCAACTCTTCTCGTATGAGGGTAGAGCTTATTGCTGCTTCAGATACCGTCAAACATGTAAATAGGTCCTCCACTGCTTCCTGTTTAGATAATAGGGAGGTGATATCAGGTACTTCTTCAAGTCCTTGAATGCTTTCTCGCACTTGTCGTCCTATGCGTCTTGTTGCTCTTTTTTGATTGAGTCCAAAGAAGGCTCACGTTGATCAGTGAACCGCAAAGGTAAATAGTTGAGTGCGGCTGCTTTTCTGGTTAGACGTTGAATCCCCTTCAGAGTAGTGGAGGACTTCATATTCAAGATCGCTCGAATTTGTCTTGAATATGCATTGGCGAGCCTCGTCCCAAAGTGCATGCTTCTCTGCCAGAGAAAAAGAGCCTGCTAGAGTTAGATCCTCTTTCATGAACAATTCTCCAAATAACGGGTGGTCTACTGGGAGTCTTTTTTGGAAGACTGCACTAGCTATCGAGGCGTCGCATCCAACTATCTTTGCCTTCTCTGCTTTGAACCTCTTCACATAGTCACGAAGCGAATCTTTTGGGTTCTTCTTGACGTTGAAAAAATGGTCAGACTTCTTCTTGACTGAGCAGTAAGATGAATACTCCTTGGTGAAAACCAAGGAAAGTTCATCGAAAGTCCGAATGGATTGTGGCGGCAGGGTGTGGAACCAATCTTATGCCTCACCTTGTAAAGTGGTGGCGAATATCTTACACATGAGAGCATCGTTGTTCCGATAGAGGATAATTGTGCTCCAGCGGTGCTTTAGGTGTCTCTCCGGGTCTCAGTCCCCTTTGAAAGATGTGAAATACGATATACTGAACTTGCGTGGAGGCTTTGCCTACTCGATCTCGTCCGTCAAGGGTGACTGTTTATGTTGGTCATGTCCCGACACAGTGCCTCGTCAGTGACCTCATTGCGTTGGAAATCGTGCAATTGTTCGGTCAGAAGCCTCTCGAATTCTTCCTGAATTTGCCTTTGTTGGGATAGCGGAGCTCTCGATTGCCCCAGGTGGTGACCTATTGGTCTAGGCTGCTTTTCCATGTGTTCGGCTCGTTTATGCCGCGGTTACGGTGCATGTGGTACGTTCCTAGCAAGCGAGCGAGTTCATCGCATGCTGTTGGTTAAACTTGAGCCAGACTGAGTGACTGCTTTTCTCCGTCTGTCATGTTGCCTACTCCGATGTGAGGTGAATGATACTCCTTGCGGGCTTAGCCGTGAATGAACACTTCGCCTGGAAGGTTGTTCATGTTGATTATCAGAGTGTGGCTCCAATCATAAATGTATGCTCGTCCGTGGGCCTAACCGAGAGTGCAGGCTACTTCGCACGCTAAGACGAGAGTATATGCTATCTCGAAGGCCCAGTCGGGAATGTACACTGCCAGAAAGCTCGGTTCGTGATTGGTCAAGTGGCTGCTTACCGGAATGCTGCTGGAGAGGTTCGTCGTCTGCCCTTGTTCTATTTCGGGACATCTCGTATGAGGCATGCTGCATCTCAGTACGCTGCAAGAGTTGATTCACCAAGGTCGTCTGATGCGCGAGAGCGCTTGTCAACTCTATGACTTCTCGAGACAAGTGTTGTTCGCCATTTGGGTTGGAAGAGCTTGGACGGTATGCTTATCCTTGAGTAATGGAAGTGTAACGGAGTCTGGACGCAAGATTTGAGTTGGGATATGTCAAATCTGCAGAGAAATAGGGTGAAAATACCCCCGGTTCAATCGTTAGTCCATAAATCTGAAGTTGGGGACGGTTGAACCGATCTTGGTCCAGTTGGGATTGCTTGGAGGGCCACAGGAGTGGGCTTAGCCACGTGCGTAGGCTACTTCGAGTGCGGCACGCGTGGGCGTGGTGCGGCCCGAACTGCTTGGCGTTAGGCCTAGTGTGAATTGGGCTTGCGCTGGGCTTGGAGCGTGCTGGGCTCGCGCTGAGTCGTGGCTCTGGCTGCTTATCTCGCTTCTAGTGCCGACTTGCCTTAGGCATGGGCCCATGTGGGCTGGAATGGTGCTGGGCACTGTTACCTTGGGCTTGTAGACGCCTGGTTTTGGGCCTGCATCTCCTAGGCTTGCTGGGGGGGCAGCATTTTGGGCTGCTTCGCGCTGGGCTTGTGGCCTTATGGCGCGGGCCTGGGTCTGGTGCTGCGAAGTGGCGCGGGGATGGGCTTGTTGTTGCATGGTTGCTTGCTCACTGTGTGTAGAGGGCTCACCATAGGCTGCCACGGTGGTGCCCAGTAAGGGCGGTACCGCTCCACTAACCATTGAATTAAACCTCGTGGATTGTCGTGGTGCGGTTATACCTTGATCTCCATCACTTGGTCCAAATCCTTGAACGTAGGAAGTTCCGTTCGTTGTGGTTTCTGAATTTCTAGTCATTGTACTTTTCTTTTACGTTTATTCAAAGAACTTTATAAAAAAAAATCTAGGAATAAGAATGTACGAAAAATCTAAAAATGAACGAGAAACGAGAAACTTTGAATGCGAGAGTCTTTTTTGAGCGTGTGAATCAAGACTCTCAATGAAAGCACCAATTTGTGGATGCAAATTTCCGCCGTCTTCTCCTTTGATGAAAATGCACCTGCAAAATAATAACACCTAAGATTAAGGCCAAAAGCCTCATGCGCCCATGATGAATGTGGGGGGGCTTTGGCCAAAGAATCTTTGATGTCAAAGTTAGAAGTTGAGAGAGAAAGTGTTTAGAAATTTTTGGGGAGATAATGAATTAACTTTTTGGTGGAGAAAATGAGACTATTTATAAGGGAGCGACCGACCCTATTTGGAGAATAGGGGCCTGCCACATATGGTTAAATTGTGAGTGTAATTGCAAGATATTATGTGAAATAATATCTTGCAATTAACTTAGCAATTAATCCCAAATTGAATAGGAAAATTGGACAACCTTTTGAGTGAGGATTTGATGAGGAGTGATGAGAGAGTTTTGAATCAATACCATTTTGATCACCTTCGACTCTTCCTTGATTGAGTCGATATTATTTGTTGCATGCGCATAGGAATCCCAGTATACCTCAACGGTAATTTGTCATTTTTTACCTAAAAATACACCTGTCACCTTCATAATTTTCTTAATCACTTTTGGCTCCACACATATGTTTTAGTTTCTGGATCAAACCAACCAGTTTCCTTTTTCTTTCCAAATTTGGAGAACCAAGGTCGAAATTTATGGGTTGAACTTGTCCAATCATTGGGATTTGCCTCAGACAAGAAAACCAATAAAATTAACTGCATGTACAATGATCTATTATAACAACAAAAAAACAATAATCTATTTCCTCTGTTTGAATGCCAAATTGTTTGGTTGGGGGTTTTATTTTCTAAGATGTAACATAAAAATAGAGAAAATTTTCTGTTTAATAGAAGGGTTAGTCTACCGTACCTTTTAATAAAAAAAAAATATTAGAACGATTAACTGAAAGTACATTATATTATAACTTACACTAACAATGTAAATTAATTTACAATAACAGTGTAATATGGCGATCACAACATAACCACCAACCATATGATAGTAATAACAATATGTATTAATCATTGTAACCTTAGCATAATCATGTATACTGTAAAACGTAGGATATTATACTTAGATGGGAATACATTACACTACCAACAAATAGCCTGTGCTAAATCCTGTGCTAAATTAATTTAAAATACGAGAAAAGAGATTTGAATTTTATAAGCAAATGAAGAAACGCACAGCTCTAACCAACGTAACCAAAACAAACTTTGCTGTAAATGCAAGTTGAGTTGCAATCCCATTTAATTAGCACATCAAGTAGTAAGAAGGATTTTTTTTTTTTCAGACAAAAAAAAATAAAAAGAATTTTGATGGTCATATGCAACCATATTTGATATTACATTCTTCTCACGTTGAGATTGAGAGAGAACCAAAGTTGAATGCTTGTATAGTATTCGCACCACATTTTTTGGCCATTTCAATATAGTCACCGAGTTAGATTGTTCCAAAGGTTAAACCATAGAAAAAATAAGAGAAATTTTATTTCAATCCCTACAACTTCACTATATATCGAACTTAAACTTTAATTGTGAATTGTCATTTTTACTTTATTACATAATTACCATCAAGTACAAGATGAAAATAACAATAAAACTAAAATTCATCAATAAATTTCTACCCAATAATCAAACCCTATCATCACGTAATCTTTATCCTACCAACAAATCTCATCACGCAGTTCTTTAAAGTCCAACAGGTTCCTTCCCTTGTAAGCATTTTTTATGTCTTTTTTACTTATTTTTTTTATTTAAGACTTTGTTGGTTTGTCTTTTCGCTTCCTTAATTAAGGTTCTTTACAATCACTTTTGAAGACATGAATTAGGGTTGTAGGTCAAGACAATGTGTCGCCTCCAAAGTTCGAATCCGTCCTCATAAATTAGAATAGCTTAGAATATGATAATTTTAAATCTCACACCACAAACTCGTGAGACTAAATGCCACACTTCAAACTCTCCTACACATTTAACTTCTAAATCATACACTCAGAGCCATTTTATCTTCAAATAACATAATTTAACTTTCT
Organism: Cotoneaster glaucophyllus; assembly: GCA_036320875.1. Taxonomy (NCBI): domain Eukaryota; kingdom Viridiplantae; phylum Streptophyta; class Magnoliopsida; order Rosales; family Rosaceae; genus Cotoneaster; species Cotoneaster glaucophyllus. Next base: position 22,430,885 of record CM070063.1, read on the forward strand.
GAATCGCTGCTTGTTAAGAGTGGGATTTCCAATATGACGAGTGAGAAACGCATTGGTCATCCTATCAATCATATCCAAGTCATATTGAAACATGGCATCAGAAATTCCCACCATCCTTGGATTCTAGCTCTTGAAAACTGAGAAAACAGTGGTGAATCGTCCCCAGCCGTCAGATAAAAAAGAAGCAAACCCTTTGGGAAAACAAGCACATCCCCTTAGGCCATCTCCAACCGAACGAGGGCCAGAGGGCTTGTTTTAGCCCTCTGGCCCGCCAAGATATTAATATTTTAATGAACGGTACAGGGCCATATTTGCCTCCATCTCTAGCCGAGGGCCATAGGGCTCGTTTTAGCCCTGTCACAAAAAACCGTCTCCAACCGAGGGCCAAAGGGCCATATGGCCAAATATAATTTATTATTTAAATTTAATGTTATTTAAAGTTGTTTCAAATTGTTTAATGTTGTTTCATGTTACTTAATTTAATTTAATGTTGTATAATGGCTTAGGAAGTTATAGGAAAGAAAAATAGAATTTAAAAAAATTAAAAAATTTTGTAAAAAAAAAAAGGCCTACCATTCCTGTTAGATATAACTGACAGGAATAAGTACAATGTTGTCGGTTATATTCGACAGGAATACTCAAAATTTGGCCCAGCCCGGGGCTGGCTGGCTGGCTGGCTGGCTCATTGGGCCAGCCGGTTGGCCCTTTGGCCTTTTTTGTCCAGTGGGGCCCACGAGCCCTTTGGCCTAGTCCTCGATTGGAGATGGTTTTCGGGCTATTTTCAGCCCTCTGGACCCTTTGGTTTGAGATGGTCTTATGTAAGGCCTTTTCCAACCGAAGGAGGGCCAAAGGGCTCATTTTATCCCTATAGCCCTCCAAGAAATTAATATTTTAATGAACAATGCATGACCATATTTCTTAGGCCATCTCCAACTACATGAGGGCCAGAGGGATCGTTTTAGCCCTCTGGCCCTTCAAGAAATTAATATTTTAATGAATAGTGCAGTGCCATATTTCTTACCATCTCCAATCGAGGGCCATAGGGCCAAACAAAGCCCTATCACAAAAAACCATCTCCAACCGAGGCCCAAAGGGCCAAACATATTTTATTATTTAAATTTAAAAACTACAACAACTTAAATTTAAAAACTACAACTTAAATTTAAAAACTACAACTTAAATTTATAGGAAAAAAAGAGAATTTTTTAATTATTTTTTGAAAAAATTTGGCCGAAAAAAAATAAATTCAAATCCAACGGTAACTGACATCATTTTTTGGGCTATAAATAGGGCAATGGCTATAATTTACACACCTTTGAATTCAATCTCTTGCAATGAATTCCAACTGGGGGTCCTCATCAACGGTCGTCAGTACAATATGGGGTATTACTTGGCAGATGGCATCTACCCAAAGTGGGTGACACTTGTCCGTGCAATTCCAAACTCGATGAATGACGTAGAAAAGTGTTTTACCTTACACCAAGAGGCATACCGGAAAGATCATCAAGAAACCGGCAAGAGGGGTCGAGAAAATTTGGACTCCATCATGATGTCTTGCACCATATTACACAACATGATTGTGGAGGATGAGCGAGATGGGTATATTGATGGAGAGTCTGATGACAACCAAGAGGATCAAAATAGGTCAAGAAGGGCTCGTGCAAAAATATATGATGGGCCTAATTTTCCTTTCAATCCAAGAACTGGTATTAACTCTTTAAATGAGTACATGACGCGCTATAGGCTGATACGTTCTCGTACCACAAATAAGTACCTACAACAATTGACAAAAAAAAAAAAGTACCTACAACAAGATTTTGTTGCACATCTTTGGGCCAAAAGAAGCATGGAGTAGGTTTAAGTTTTTATGTTTTTAAATATTTTTAAAAATGTTGTTTAAGTTTCATGTTGTTAAATATTTTTTTTCTTATGTTGTATAATTTTAATGTTATTTAATGTTGTTTAATGTTGTTTAATGGCTTAGGAAGTTATAGGAAAAAAAAAGAATTTTTAATTTCTTTTAATTATGTAAAAAAAACTGTAAAAAAAAAAAATTCAAAAATAACGGCTAGTTGACGTCAACTAGTTACCGTTGCATTCAAATTGTGGTCCGGCACGAGGCCGGTTTGTCCAATGGGGCCCACGAGCCCTTTGCCCTAGTCATCGGTTGGAGACGGTTTTCGGGCTATTTTCGGCCCTTTGACCTTCTGGACCCTTCGATTGGAGATGGCCTTACCATCTCCAACCGAGAGACCATAGGGCCATAGGCCAAACATAGCCCTGTAACAAAAAACCATCTCCAACTGAGGGGACCAAAGAGACATAGGGTCAAACATAATTTATTATTTAAATTTAAAAATTACAACTTAAATTTAAAAACTACAACTACAACAAATTAAGTGTAATATAATTAAATATTTAAAATAAATTGTGAAAACACTTACGTCATCGTAGTAATTGGCATCGCTTTCATGTCTATTTGAGGCGGTTAACAGTTGTATGTTAAATTAATTTTTTAATTTAAGTGTCCAATTACTAGTACAACTTAGTTTGATATAGTTACATGTATAAATGCACATTTACCATTTCTAATAGGAAGCTTATATTTGGGGTTACATGTATAAGTGTCCAATTAATAGCATTAATTTGGATCATAATAATGTTTTGTCAAGTTTATATGGAGTCCCACATCGGTCGTGGGAGAGAATTGAGCAGTCCAATGGGCCTATAAAGGGAACACCCCAACATTGAACTAATCATACCTTTCTCGGCCTATAAATATTTTTTTTAAAATTTTGGCTCAAAAAAAATAAAATTCAATCCAACGTAACTGAAGTTAGCTAGCCGTTGGTTTCAAATTTATGGCTCGGCCTAGGGCTAGCTAGCTGGCTCCTTTGGGCTAGCCGGTTGACCCTTTTCTCCTTTTCGGCCCGGCGGGGCCCACGAACCATTTGGTCTGGCCCTTGGTTGAAGATGATTTTCGTGTCATTTCGGGCTATTTTCGACCTTCTGCCCCTCTGGCCAGATTGGTTGGGGGCCAGATTGGTCGAAAATAGCCTAAGAACCATTTGGAATGGCTCATTAGGAATGGCTCATTTTGGGTGTCAATAAACCCAGCAAGCACAATTTCTTTGCTCACAAAGAACAGTTCGGATGCCCGAGGTGGGAGTGGAGGCTCATCGATTCTCAAGTCTACTCGCGCAACCGAGAGGCCTTGGTAAGTTAAGTCTAAAAAGAGGTTATATGAATTTCATTAGGTATGGAAACAACACTTTCAAACTAACAAGTTTTGATATACGAATTGGAAGCATGTCTTAAGATAAATTCAAAGGAAAGTTCGCATCCGCTTGGGAATGTCTTAAGCTTCATTTTTCCAGTCAGGCATCTGCGGTGGGTTTCGTTTACGTTAAGGAGAAACTGAAAAGTTCATTATCTATAAAACATAAATTTCACGTAAGGCACGCGTGGAACGACCTGCCGATTTCCACGCATGCCTTACATGGCACTTCCGTCTAACAGAGTGACAATTTTCAATTTGTCTTTGATCATAAACAAAACACGACTGCGGAGACCTCGTTGAAAATAATATTACAAGCACCAAAAATGTAAAAACAAAAAACCTAGAGAAACCAAACTCATCATTATACTTGTAAAAACATCCAAACTACAGGAACCAAACAACACCTTGCATGAACAAAATGGAAAACTCGTGTCTTAAGTGTGATTCTTGGCATTACATCCATCAAGCATGATAGTAGCACATTATATATATAAACAGGAACAAGTAGCATAAGACCGGAGCATGATTAATCACAGTAAAAGGAATGATAAACACGAGCCGCAAATGCAAAGCACATCAATCTCAGTAAACAAAATTAAATAATCTTACAAGCGCTCCGTTAATCTCATGATTAAAACTCAAAGAAAGGTTTGCCACTTTGCTCTGCTAATAGGCCAATTTGCACATTAAACATTTCCAATGGTACATCACTCGTAGTACTTTCTGAGCTACTGCATCTTACCTCACTTGTCACAGACGTTCCTTTTACCAATGGAGGAATGAAGCACGATAAGACCTGAAGCTGGTTAATAGTAAATCTCATCACAGGTTTTGCCCGTTGCACTGTGGTTACGGCTTGTGGAGCTTGAAACCAAAAACTCTTGGCACGTAACTCTGTGACGCCTTTTGTGGCTTAAGGTGCCCATACGTCATCAAGAACAAGTGCGGAAATGTGGTTCCAAAATATGCTCCATCAATATCTTCAAAGTGTTAAGGAAATCAAGATAAAAAACCAGAAAGCCAAACAACACTATAAGATGGTAAAATAATAACTGTGCATCTGTAGAGAAAGAGAGAGAGAGAGACTGGATAAGAACAAATGAAGTGATTTCATAACCAGAGTTATGCAAATCTGATAATATCAGTCGCAGGAAGGACATAAGACCCTACTAATGGTTTACTATAGCTCATTTATAACCACCAGCAGACATTCAAGTGTCCGCAAACTCCGTGGTTACACTTCCCACTCACTGATCAAATAAAATCCATGTCCAAATTTCTTGCTCCTGATATTGGCACTTGCAAATGCAAGACGTATTGTTGATCAGTTACAGTAGGTTTTTCAAGCAGTTGCACTAAGCCTCGTGCCAACCACAAGACCAGAATGAAACTGCTAAAAATGTAGACAACCCCGAGCATAATATTAGACTGTCAAATGAGATTTACAAGAGAACACTGAACTTGAGCTACAAAAATCCAAAAAGGGTAGAGTTTCTTTTGTCAAAATTAATAATAAGACTCATCTAACAATTGAAAAGCTAAAACTGAAAGAAGTATGAAAAGAACTTTAGTGCATATGCAAAATTTAAGCATTCAAGGATACTGCCTTGGTACTTCGATCGAGGGTAATATATATCTTCGCATTTGGGGCAGTATATTTTTACAGTGCTTGAACGAGGAATGTCCGATTGACCAACTGGAAGGCAGGGTTGCCCACAGCAGTAAACTCTTGGGCATCTTCCAAAGTCATAGTTCTTGTATTTCTCCAACTGCAGAACTTTTATGATCAATATTTTAACAAAAAAAGATCCAATAAGAAACCAAAATATAAAACTCACAATAGTCAGAATCTTACCATTGCAGACATTCCTTTGCTAGTCAGTATGTATCGAACATGTATAAGACCGTACAGCATCTCCGCTGCTGATTCAACCAACTCATTCTGCTCTTCAGTGAACATGTCACCTGTACAGAGTCCCCATTTATTAGGTGCCTCAATGACAAAAAGGTAAAGGGAGCACAACCAGAGAAGATAGACAGATAGAGACAGAGGTTAAGACAGACGGACATAGAGAGGATAGAAGTGCATTAACTTTTGGGTATACTTTATTTCATCATACCTTACTACCTGCTATCCAAGTTTCAAACCCAATATAATCCTTTTTATAGGATATTTAGAGAGCTAAGCCAGTTTTATCTAGGGATTGCATGCTTTGACTTTTGAACTCAGACTCCCACATTGATATTTCAAAATTAAGTATTCATATTTTATACCCATAAAACTTTTGTCTCAAAAAAGCCCACACCGTAAGCTAATTTATGAATATTTGTTCCTGACTCTAATATTATATGCAAAACCAAATCAAGAAAATATCAATGTTAATGGCAGCCGGTGTCTGCTGCAGGCAGGGCTAAATCGTGTCACCCAATATGCAGTAAGATGTCCACTACCAGTAACCATACTACACATATCAAGGCTCCTTGACTCAGATCTCACACAAGGCCATGACTACCAATTGAAGACCCAATAGGGTGTCACAAATCTTCTTTATTGCCAACTACTTCATAAGTTTCATATCCATCTATAATCCACTAGACTATTTTACTCGTATAACCTAGAACTGCACCAATTTGTTGTCATGGAATATATTTTCAAGTAACTTGCTAATCAACTAAACTAAACTACATATACAAACTACCTTATGTAACATATTACCTGGTCGTCTCAAAACAAGTTTATGAAATTCAAGCGTACTATCCATATTTCTTATACATATTGGTTGAGAAATTGAAAAAAAGAAAAGAAAAGAAAAACTAAATCTAAGCATTTCAAAAAGTGCCAACAGCCAAGTAATGCTTGTGCACAAAGCATGGAATAGTATCCGAAAACACTAAGGGCTCGATCGGAAGTTCTTTTAAATGACTGAAAGTATTGTTTTTGGAACCAATACTTAGTAAAAATGCAAGTTAATCTTGGAAAACACTTGAAGTGCTTCCTGCAAGAAGCATGTAACGTGTGCTTCTTGCAGAACGCAGTTCAAGTGCTTTTGGAACGCAAAAACATTTTCTCTAAAAGCTCTTTCAGTCATTTTAAAGCACTTCCTAAACAAGCCCTAATAGATTTTCACTCCAAGGAAGATTTATTAAAAGAGAGTGACCTAAATTTAACAATCCAATAGTATGCAATTGTTATTAACTTTATTTTTAAGAGATGTAAACAAGATAATTTATACACGCGCACTCACACACATCATACTAAAAACCCCATTAGCATAGACAAATTCTTACCATGAGAAGATTCAACATCCAAAATCAGATCAAGTGCATAATCATAATATGGAACTTGACTGCTCAAACTGCAGAGATTAAAATCATCTTGGATGTATTCATCATCCACTTCACAAAAAAATTCATTTCCTCGCAAATTGCAGAACCATGAAATCCAAGATGTGTCATCTCCATCAGAACCACTGACATCTGATTCTTCACTGTCTGTTTCAGATTCCTCTGCAATTAAATCAAACTAACCATGTAAAAATGACATTGCATTTCCCAATGCAAGTGCCTACCCAGTATATTTTTACTCCTTTTCTACAACTTTCATGCTTATCAATAGAAAAAGTGAACAACACTAAAAATATGTCAAAGTCCACAACCGTGAGACTAGAATTTGGAAAAGAATTAAATTGAAAACTTCTAAGACTTGGAACAGCTAAGAATCTTTCCATTCAAGGTATCACTCTACTCCGAACGAGCAATAAATGCGTGAACTTTCAACTTTTCAATATCTTAGTCATTGCAAAAATAACTAAAAGTAGCATATTACATAATCAGGGCCCCTTTACAAACATAAACTCAGCGTACAATAACATTAGAAAATTCCATATATGCTCGGCACGTCAAAACCATTCAATATGGAGCAAGCCCAGATCATATAAGAAAGTTGCTGCTAATTACCTTAGTCCTAAAACACATTACAATCTATCCACTCCCCATAAAATACGAAAACAAAAACCATCAAACCAAAATCTAACAAATTCACTTCTAAACAACCAAGAAAATGAGTTACCAATTATTCATATACCAACAAATTAAAACAAGAAAAATCCCCAAAAACAACGAGAGAGCAAAAACAAGACCAACCATCAGAGCATTTGTTCTCGGCGAGCGAGGCGGCCGCCGCGGCAGCAGCACGGTGATCGAGTTGAGATTTACCAGCGGAAGTGGAGGGCACAGAGAGCCTCTCTTTGTCTTTACTGTTAGCCAAAGCTTTCGACGTGGAAGTGGCGGAATTCACTAGGTGCTTGTCCAGCGCATCGTTGATGCGCCTGCGTTCCAGCGCATCGTTGATGCGCTTGCGGTCCAGCGACCCACCAACAATCTCTGTTTTCGACGACCCGCCAACGCCTCCACCGCCCCGTTCCCTATACATGGTCTAATTTCGAACCCCCTCGGGTGAATTTTGTCTCTTGGATTTGGAGCGAGAGAGAAGGGAGAGGGGGGTGTCAAGCCCTCTGGTGACCTTCCATGGCGTGGTGGAGAGTTCGAATAAACCCTAGATTTTCAAGGTGGGGTTAGGCGGTGTAGGTGTTTTGGAGGTTCTGAGGATCGGGGAGAGATGAAAGATTAGAGACGCAGAGAGCCAGGGGAGGAGGGAGAAAGGAAGGCAGAGCTAGGGTTTGGGGGAGGGATGGAGGATGAGGGGAGAGGTACACGAGCTGGTGAGCAAAATGCTCTATTCTTTGTTTATTTTTTATTTTTCATTTTTTCCTTCTTCATTTTCTTTAATTTTTTATTTCATCAAATTTTCTTTATTTTTTTTTAAATAATGTTCGGAAGACCAAAAAATTTAAACAAAATGATGTGGTTGTAGATAATTAGATTATTGTTAAAGTGTCAATTAACGTGTTTGTTTCTTATTTGTAACATATCATTTGGTTTGTAAATTTGGTTTAAAAATTTGGTCTCCATAGCATTATTATTATTTTTTAATTGGGCTCCAAAATCTTGGGTAATGTGTCCTATGTTCGGGTTTCAGGTTTGGATTTGGGTCATGGGACTTGGGTTCCAGATTCTGAGTACTACGTCTCAAATCTCGAGTCTCAACCAAGTTGTTAGTCTGACACATTTAGGGCTCGTTTCTTGCACTATCTTAGGTAGGACTAGATTAGCTAGACTAGTAGTCACATGTTTGGTATGCCAAAGATTAACTTGAATGGTATTAAATCGGACTCGCCTCGACTACTGGCCTCACTAAGGCCTCATAATTAATCCCGATCGAAAGCTTGGTATTAGACGGGACTAGAAAGAAAATGAGGCCGCTAGTCTCATCCCACTATTTTTGCGCTTTCCTTTTCCCTTATTTCTCTCTAGTTGTACCAAATATGTACTCCCTTTTCCGACCGAGATTGTCTACAAAGAAGGTGTTTTTAGCACCTTCACCAAACGACAAAATGAATTCTCTGTGTATGACCTCGACGCTTTTGGCATTCCTAAACACATTCCCTATCAACACCCTTTGCTTCATATGCTCGACATTCGTGGTGGAGATGACATTGTTGTCAACCCTAGTGACACCCCTTTCCATTGTGAATACACAATAGTCAGTTTGGACGACAACTGGATGTTCCCCCGATTAGGAAGTTGGAATGCTTTGCCCATGAAGGAAGTTTGGGCATCGAGAATGATATTCGAGGACGGGAAGAAGTTGCAGAAACAAGCAAGTTTTGAGCCATTAAAATCGTGAAAGAGTAATTGCAGTTTGCAGGTTGGGTTTTTAATGAAATTAGAGCAAGTGTGGTTATGCGAAGAGGGGACAAATGTAAACCACTAATAAATATAGGGTTATAATGACCTCTCACAACTACAATATAGGCTATCACCGACGAAGCAAAAATCGACAACAAATCCAATTTCCGTCGAAAATTTGGCAAAAATTCGACATAAAACCATGTACGACACCAATGCTAGAGTCACAAAAGGGCTTTAATGTCGGTTTGTCCGCTTAATCCGCCACAAAGCAGCGTCGGTTTAAAGCGACACCGATCTTGACGTCAGTTTAAAGCGACGTGTAATTCTACATGACATCGGTTTAAAGTGACGTGTACTTCTGCATGACATTGGTTTAAAGCAACGTGTACTAGCAATTAAACTATAAAATATCCAACCCACTGTCGGTTTTAACTAACATCGTGATAAAATTAAACAAATAAAATATCCCTTAATCGGCGTCAGATAACAATTAAATAAATAAAATATGCAAGCTAGCAATGGTCTTAATCGGCACCACCTTTCTTAATAATAATATACATACGTAAAGATCTGTCTCTGCAATCATTTTCAATTAGTTGTAACTAAAAAAAAAAATTATATAAACATAATAATAAATTTCATGTATAGGCCAAAACAAACATTAATATAAATAATTAACAAGAAAAATAGTGCCAAAATGTACAATCCATACAAATTCTAGCTGCACTATTGCAAAAGATTTTGACACCATAACTGAACAAGGATAACATTCATCGACCACAATTTTCTGGCATAGCCAACTGATGCTAAGTAACTTCAGATCTCTAAAATAGCACCATTCAAAACGTTTGGTTCTATGCCTTTTCCTTCTAGGTATAACTCGTGGAATCTATGTTTAAACAGACCACAAAAGAGATAAAAATACCCTAACTTCAGTGACTTATAACTGATGTGTCACTCTATCTCCTCCAACTAAATGCACTGCAAACATCTAACCTTCAAAGTCAATTCGAAATTTCTTCAGGGAGATGCAGAGAATACTTTTTCATGAGATGGGTTAATTTGGCATCAAAATCCTTCTCCAGTTCCATTTCTTCCTCCTAATGCCTCCGCTTCATTGCAGCTTTATCGTCATCATGAGCTTTCATCAGCATGTCCCGCTCTGCCACAAATTCTTCCATCTTTTTTCTTGAGACTTGATGAAGTTCTTAATTTCCTCCGACCTACGACCATAAGGAGTATGGAAGAAATATAAATCAAACAAAACCAGAAGCACCACATGGGTAAAAGTATTGCTCCTCTACTAGGGGCCCAACTTTCTCTAGTCTACGCATATTCTTTATCACAAATTACCTGTATTTTTGTTCCTCGGTATTTGAAGGGTTGAGATATGAGTGCTTAACCTTGTCACGTTCCTCCTACTGCAGCCTCTCAAAATTTTCTTCCTTTGAATCCTTGATTCATGAATTATCTTGATCTGGTCTTTGAAGAATTGTTCATGCAGATACTCTTACAAATTTCACGCTATAACTGAACAAGGATAATATTCATTGACCATAATTTTCTAGCATAGCCAACTGATGCTAAGTAACTTCAGATCTCTAAAATAGGAAATAAGGGGGTAATGGGAAAAAGGGAAATGAAAGCACGGAAGTAATGGGAAAGAAGGGGGTTTAAATATGGATAAAAGGTTAGCGTCGGTTAAGATCGACAGTTGCTTTAAGCGGCGTTGAAATAGGGAAATATTGCGTTGGATAAAACCGAAGTTAGCCTGACAGATTTGAGTGGTGCCGAAATAAGAAATGTTTGCGTCGGTTGAAACTGACGTGTAACTGACAGACTTAAGAGTCATTGCAGGTGGCGTCAAAATAGGAAAAGTTTGCGTCGGTTCAAACCGACGTATGTCTGAGAGACATGTCAGTGAATCAGTGATTGGATGTGGCGTCGAAATAGGAAAACTTTGCGTGTGCAAAAAAAGTGGGAAAATTCCCGCCCAAAATATTTCAATTTAACCGACGCAGATTGTGACGACCCGTCCCTAAAAATTATGATTTTTATAATTTTAATAAGTGAATTTACGAAAATGCCCTTCGAGGCATATGCATTGACCATTGTTGACCGTAGTGTCGTGTCATGTAAGGTTCACTTTCTTGGCATATCCTCGTAGTACTCGTCGCTACGGACGTGTGGGCGCAAATGGTTCGTGATTTGGAGTTATAATAAAGAAGTTACAGACGAGCAAAGATAGAGGTGAAATTGTCAATTGGTCATGATCTGGATTCCTCCAGATAATCCTGAGGCACCACATGGAGGACCATGAGTGGGAGAAATGGGCCTTGTCCAATCAGAGAAGGAGAAACAAGGAAAAATTAGGGGGAAAGGGTAATACGGGATCGCATACGACCCGGTTCTTTCCGTCGACCCGACCCACCTCCTAGGCACCCCGACACCACTACCCAAAAACAATTCCATGACCTTCCTTCTTGAAGTTCTATCTCAAATTTGAGTGAATTTGGCCCTGAAACGAAGAGGGACTCTTGATGGTGAACTGTGGGTGTCACGGTGGTGATCCACCGTTCGTGCATCAATCGCCATCGATCAAACCCGCTAAAACATTTCCCTTGGACCCAGGAATCATGCCCAATCATTGGTTGGAGCAGCGGAGTTGTTTTGGAGTCGGATCAAACACACCCAAAACCTAGGGTTTCGTACGGTTTTAGCAAAATTGAAGCTTTTCCAGGCCAAATTGGCCTTGGTCACCGGTATGAAAGTTGTTCCTCTCTTTGAGATCTTCATTTCTACAAATTTTGGTAATTTTTGGAAATAGTTGGATTTTTCGGCTAGTCGGGGCGACCGACCTCCACCCACGGCGGCGTGTGGCCAGTGGGCCGCCAATGCTATTTTTAGGCTATGTTAAATGTCTTTAATTCATTTTTGATATTTGAATGACGTAGGTTGATCGTTGGAACCTAAATTCTCTACGATACGTTAATAGGTATTTATATGAATCGACGATCCAACCGTTGGATCATCACCAAACTTTGATGTACTATAGTACGTAATATTTGAAGAATGTAGGAACTTACGGATCGGGAATCCAACGTACTGATCTTCCCGAATTGGATTTGTAAACTTAAAAAATAAAACGTTAACCGCCACTCGGTTTTGGTAATTGGCGGAGATCCAACCGTTGGATTGTAACAAAACTTTAGTATGTTGCAGAATGTGTACCATGAGAAGTTATGGGTCAAAAATCTGAGATACGGATCTTCCAGATCGAGTATGTAGGGTTGCGGGACCTACCGTCGATCTTTGATCGATGGTTGACTTTTGGTCAATGGGTCTCAAATTATTCTAGAATTTCCTTGAGGATATGTTTTATGTGAGTTACATATTTTATTGATAAGATTTCTGAGATGTAGTCTGATAATTTTCTAGGCGCCGATCGTTCGATACGCCTTGGTATTGGTATTAGGGAGTCGTAGCGCGGACTCGAGGTGAGTGGGCTTTTGGTTATATATATATATATGCGTTACGTTTTCCCAGAAAACTTATTTAAATGGTTTTATGCTTTGAAACGCCATGCCAAATACTTTATATTTTAGAATATGCATTTAATAGTTACATATGTTATTGTTGACGCTGCAGACGCTCAGGTAAGTTCCAGGTGAGTTTTATGTTGTTGATGGTAAGTTGCATGATATGGTTATAATTAGAGGAAGTTAGAGCTCATTAACCTGCACCCCGGTGTTAGTGCTCCCGCCCGTGGCCAGGGCACAATCCTTCACATGATGTTCACCTCCCTCACCATATGCTATCCTTGAATCCAAGTTAGGTGCACAGTCCTGTCGTACAGACCACTATAGGTGGTTCTGACTCATAGGTGACCCGTGATTATTCGCACAGTCTTCACTTGATCGTAGCACTTGAGCGTACTTATTACACTTATCCTTGTCGTACAGACCACTATAGGTGGTTCTAACTCGTGTGCAGGCATACTTGATGAGCTATAGTTGAGGCGTACAGACCACACTAGGTGGATCCGGCTGATATATTACTTTTCGTTGATTTACTTCGTCTGGTTTCCTTATTTGGTTACATTGAGAGATTTGGTATGGTATGCATGTGGATTTTACTATCTCGAGCATGGTTTTTGGATATAGTTATGTTAACTATTTTCTGGAAAATTATATGGGTTTTACGGCGAGAGGTTACTATTTTTAGAAAGAGAAATGGTTTTTGAAAAGCTTTGTTTTTGCCCACTCACATTTTCTTGTTTTGCGCCCCTCCAGGTTTTAACTGCTAAAGGTTCGTATCGACGAGGATTCGTGGCATATCCCAGTATAGGTGGCTGCCTTTTAGGTTATGATTCTTACCCACACTACTGTACTTTACTTATGCTCTGACATCGCATGTGAAATGGCCTCAATCCCGCTCACCACGCACTTCTACCTTTAGACACTTTAGGGTTTAAATTTATTCACATTTTTACACATTCTACACTTTATGGCTTCGTCACCTTCCAGGTGTCGGCCAACACAGCTCGATTCGGAGTCCTAATGGACGTTTCGGGTCGAGGTGTGTCAGTTTGGTATCAAAGCATAAGTTGGGCAGTATTGCATTCATCACACGAGTGATGTGAGCATTTTCAGTTTGTGAGCTTAATGCTCGAATCTTGCCACCTTGTCGAATACGAAAAATGTGTTAGTTTTTCCTGAGTTTTTGGTAGTTTTGTCGACTTGTCGACCTTTTAGAAGGTCACTTTGGCTAACATTTATAGACTTAAAGCGAAGAATTTTGTTACCAAGGGAAAATGTGAATTTGAGACAAGTTGATGGCCCTAAAGCAGGGCTAATGTATCGATATCGATGAATCACCAGGGAATTGTAAACCAATTCCATCACTATTCTCTAGCCATTAGTATTAAATTTTTCAAGATTGGAAATTCAAAATAGTTTTGATTCCTTGGCAGTATTGATTAGCATATCATTTATTAGGATTCCTACGAAGTTTACTTCGTCAAGATTCCAAAATTGTCCTGAGCGACAACATGGTACTAAAATGATAGCACTCGACGAAAGACACATTTGGGGGACAGTTACTTACGTTCCTGATATTACTAGTCTTCTTAACCATAGTTGTTATCATCTGGGTTCTTCAGGAGAACGATCAACTTTCGATTAAGTGTTCTAAAGTAAATTATTAGTAAATTCCTCTTTCGGGCTTTAGGACATCTTAGCCAATACTAGTTTCCAAACTTCTTTTGGTGATGTACTCGTCAATTTGATGAGTATATGCACCGAAGTATAAGTTGTTATACCTATGCTTAATATGAAATCTTCGAAGTAGTGAGTATTTCCCCTAGAATTATGAAATTCCCTTGCAGGACCAGTTTCTTCTTAGTCGTTGAAAACCATCTGCCTGAGTGGACTTTAGTTTGTAATTGGCCTATAGTGGCGCTACTAATTGATGATATTGTTCGATATCCAGGAACTGTTAACCAATATTCATGAGGTATGACTTCTGATACTGGACACAGGTGCTAGTATCTGGGAGTGATACCTCATACGGAATATCGTTTCACAGTTTTAGGGTAACGAATACTATTAAAATATCATGAATTTGTTAATTAGAGCGAAACCAATAAACTGATTAACAGTGGCTGTTGGAGTTGAAGAAACTAAGTCTCGGAAAGTTAGAAGCAAGCCTTGTATTAGTATAGTAAACTCATAGTTGTTTTACCTTATCACCTATCTAGGTAAGCATAACCTCTCTTATTAGTCATCTTTTCAATTACCTTCACTGCTAGACAGTAGAATTGAAGTACAAGTTCATTTCTCACAGTTAGAGTGAGTGGAATATCGAGGAAGCTGTGAAGACCCTTTAGCCCGTGGAGTGGTGAAAGGAAATATTATGGTACGTTTTGAGGACGTACATTCAGGCATCACATTACAAAGTCTTATCTGAGATATTATCATTGACTTACTTTCTTTGACTAAACTAGTTTCCTTGCATTTTTCGAATGACTCACACTATTTGGAAGAATTTAGTTACTAAAGTTTATCGATTAAGAAATTTTTTCCACCAAGTCTCCTATTTAGGGAACTTCAAACCTTAGGATTATACCTAGAATTTAGCCATTTCCTTAAGTGACGATTAAAGTTATTATCCCTTACTTCGAGTTGACGATCTAGCTGACCTATCCTCGTAACTCGAGTTTTCTTTCTTAACCTGCCTACTTTGTAGTAGCCTTTTTGACGACTTTCCTATCTACTTCGGCAGTGAGACCATATTCCTTAAACATCATCTTTGTTTAGGTTGGTACTTATCTCAGGAGGCGTAATCTTCAAACGAAATTCTTTCCTTTTTCTAAAAAGAGTTTTGAGGATGAATATCGAAATTCTCACAAAGTGTGGTGAGATTTGAGATATTCTTAATCTTGTTGAGATTATCAACTATTGGTTAACGATTTTTCGACTATAGTATTCTTCATCACTTGTTGACCGAAGAAGTTGGTTTTGTGTGGGTTGTGGATTATGATAAAAATTTCTGACAGCTTCAGTGTTGTCTTTTCTCCAAATATGACTATTACATTCTTCGATAGCATTGAGTTCGAAATCCACGATGACGTTTTCTTCAGAGGTTTTGGGCTGTATAGATGCATCGTGATAAGGTAACGCTTATTTTCCTAGTGGTAGGACCGCTAAAGCTGAATCATATATAGGGCTTAGAGTCAACCGTTGTCACTTTTTATCTGGAAACCAATTTGTACTCCTTTGTGAAGAAATATGTCCAAAATCTTCATTAACCTTAGAGCTTCCCAATTTCACTTACTTTTGGACAGAGTGAGTTTATGGCAACGACATGGGAAAAATTAAATCAATGCATATGATTGCACCATCGTATATTATTCCGGTTGTGCAAACGTAATTACTGAGCACTGTAGTAACAATTGTTCATACCCTAAATATTTTCAATCTTCCTCATCTCATTCTAGTTGACATTTTCGAGTATCGATGTGACGTTACCTTGAACCATCAAGAAATCATTTGAATGGGTTGTAATCACTTTCAATATCCAAATGCAAATGGGAAATGTCATCATAAGCTTTTGGTACAAGGTATTTGATACATGCGAAGATTTTGATGATATCTTGATGTTTATAGACCGATTTGACAGATCAACCCATTTTTTCCATTGGTCCTGAGGGACTACAGTTTAGACCACTTGGTAAAATTACGTATTCTTGAATTTATCAGTTTTTCTGGCATTTTGGTCAACATCTTTTCTAATCATGACTTCATATTTATTCCTTTTTGTTGAGAAGATATTTTAGTCAACTTTGGGTACAAGTCTACCCTACTGCAGTTCATTGAATGCATTAATTTGTTCTGTAGCATGTTTCGGATATGCGTCCCTATGCGGGCAGCCCATAAAATCATGTGTTGTGATGCCACAAATGGTACAAGCTGCTCCAGTAGGCTGCTGGACAGCAACCTGCTGCACAGGTGCTGCCATTCTTTGTAAAAGCATGTCAAATTTTGCATCAAAATTTTCTAACTTTTTCTCCATCTTGTCTATTTGTGCAGATACATAAGGGGAACCACTGGACATCTCAAAAACACTCCTGGTCTGAGGTAGATCAACTGCCCACTGTTGAGATTCTGTCGCCATTTTCTCAAACAATTGATATGCTTGCAGTGCATTTTTGTCTGAATATGTTGCTCCACAAGAAGCATTAACAAGAGTTTTAGTTGTCAAATTCAGCCATCTGTAAAATAAATTCATTTGAGTGTCACCATTAATGCCTGAATGTGGACATTTTCTTAGCAGATCCTTGTAACGTTCCCATGCTTCATGAATAGCTTCATTAGGTTTCTGAGCAAATGTTAAAATTTGAGTGCTCATATCAAGTGTTTTTGAAGCTGGGTAATATTTGCTTAAAATGCAGCACTGAGTTGGTTCCATGATGTAATGCTTCCAGATGGAAGAGTGAGTAACCATCTCCTTGCACTGTCCTTCAAAGTGTAAGGGCAAAGTCTGAGTTTGATAGATTCAGATGGAAAGCCTCTCACCATAATATTTTTGCACCCCATCAGAAATTCAGTTAGATGCATGTTAGGATCATCTATTGATAAACCATGAAAAGAAGGTAGAATCTCCAACATGTGATGCCGTATCTCAAACGTAGACCCGTCTTCAACTTCAGGATAGGTAATGCAACTTGGGACTTCTGTGGCATGGGCTGCCAAAGATTCCCTCAGCGGTTGTCCTGCTGTTGGTAGAACAAAAGCCATGGCCTCTTTGCTATCCAAAATCCCAGTAAATAGATTATTCAAAACAGTTCCCTGCAGTGAGGGTTCCCACTGCAAATTCTGCTCTCTACATCTCTGTCTTGCTATTCGTTCAATTTCTGGATCAAAATCTGCAAGTTGCTGTTTTTGTGATCTGGTACAGACCATGCAGTGCACAATCTGCAGAAAATAAAATAAAGGAAACGAAATTAAATTTTTTTATTTTTTTAAATTATATACGGGAATAATTAATTGAGAATATGATAAACAAAAATCTATTTAAATTCAATCCCCGGCAGCGGCGCCAATTTCTTGATAGGATTTTTACCACTTGCGCAAAAAGGGTTAAAAACACCTAAAATACTTGCAAGAGAAACAAGAGTGTTGTAGTATAGTTGGCTTGCAACGTCGTTCTCCACAGGGATTAAATTAAACAGATTAAAGCAAAATCAATTCTCAACAAATTAATTAAAGCAAAGATTTTGAAAAAGGTGATTTAATGACCTAAAGTAATTAAAACGAATTTAATTAAGAAGATTACTTAAAAACTGCAATTGTAAAGAAAAAGAAAGAAATAATTTTTTTAGAATTCAAGACGAGAAAGTACTAGGGTTCCGCCGTCACCATAACAATCTTATGTAGCTCTTCTAATCACTTATGAACCATACATGCATATTTTGAAGGTCAGGTTTTCCTAAAGTATATCCTACTTGGAACCTCCAACATAGAACGTATATCTAACATGCAACCCGTCCGTGGTGTCCAGATCAAATGTGAACATGCAAGAATCATTAAGTTTTGTGAAAACCCTTTGAAAAACCATATAACCCTTAAAACGTGTCGTCCATCCTAAGAGGTTTCACATATTAACCACAAGAAGCCTTAGTCAATTTTAGGGACAGCCCTTCGCCAAAATTGCATCAAATTACTTTTCTAATTATCCTAATGGTCGCGAATCACTAAGACAAATAGATAGTTCAAAGCACAGTGATTAACAATCCAAAACTTGCATGCATAAATTCATACAAAAATTAGAAAGAGACTACATATTCTTGCTAGGGATCATGGCCTCACCCCAGCAAAAGAAAATTAGCTACTCATATTCATAATAAAAATCAACATAATTATATTAAATTTGAAAAAGAATGAAAACACCTTGAAATAGAAGATCACAAAGCCTTTGAGAACCCTTGCAATCCTTAGCTCCCGAGTTGAAAAAATAGTAAAAAGCCCTCCTAAAATAAGCACGGCCAAACAATATATAATTGCTAAGCCTTCCCAAAAACCCTAAAACCCTAGGTATCTTATTCAAACTAGGAAACTAATTAAACAATAATAAAATATCTTAGACCTAATTAAACTAGGAAAATCTGCACCTAAACTGTACAGTCACGTTTTGGACCTAATTCAGCTCCAAAACTGACCCAAAATAGCTGGATTTAAGGCTTGAACTATTCTGAACACTTCTCCAGAAGGCCACGAACCCATTTGAGGTCATCTTGGGCTCCAAAAACGCAGTTTAAGCCCAGAAACGTCATTAAACTGCAACGCGCACTGCTTCTTCAATAAATCACCAGAAAATAACCGCCTCGTAGAAAAATCCCAAATTTTGACACGCACAAGCCAAGAGACACAAAAATGTCCTCCAATTTGAATCACTCCAAAATTCGTTCGTTTGGTCATGTTTTCCTTTAGAGGAAGTCGAATGTCCTACATTGAAAATATAAAGCAAAGTATCAAAATTCTACCAAAATAATTACCAAATTGTACTAAGGATAGGGTAAAATATATAATATAATATTGACTCATCAAAATACCCCCAAACTTAGCTTTTTGCTTGTCCTCAAGCAAAACAAAACTCAAAAACAAAAATTAAAGCTAACAATCCTAAAAGCTTAAACAAAAGTAAACTAAAACAAAATTTTCACCTTCAAGTTGCAATCCATAGAAAACGTTAAAAATTAGAACATTTTTCAAAAATTCAAACTAATCCCATTACAGAGTCTAAGCTATTTAGAATCGATTAGAAAAGAATTCACAAACTTCCTTTGGTGTAAAGTAAATCAACATGGTTAAGGAGACTTGACTAAAACCCTTACCTCTCGTCCTTTTATTTCAACACTTCATGCTACTATCATATATTTTTTTCTTCTTTTCGATTTTTTTTTTTCAGTAACAGTAGTGGTCGTGCAATGTTGGTTCCCTTAAGCTTTGTATTCAACCCATGTAACGAGCTTTAGGTCAATGACTCCCAAACCACAAGGGCTTTAAGGCACTAGGTCCTCATTAACTCGAGCTGAAAAGGCTACGAAACCAACTAACCACCCTGCCCCATGCCAAGGACTCTACTGTTTGACGCGAGAATCACTGTTGATTAGACAGGACTGGCCCGGTTACTATGCAAAGCCTTGGGTGGGACAATTATTACTTTTTTTCATAACACTAACTAGCTTTATAGAACAAAAATTAAAATCAAACTTAGACTAAAAGTAAGTATTTCAATCTCACTCCCCACAAACCATGTTGATGTGAATGTGCAAATTTTCAAAGTATAACTCATGAATTAGTGTCTAAGCAACGATAAATGGAAAAGACTCTATTATGGGACTAACCTTTACCATGTCCATTTGTTCTAACGTTTAAAATAATCTATGGATATTAACTTAAAAATAATGAAAATTTTAACGACCTAAACTAAAAACCTAAAATTAAAAACCTAAAATTTGATTTCCCACCCCCAAACTTAAATCACACATTGTCCGCAAGGTGTGGAAAAAGAAAAGAAAATAAAGAAACAACCGTAAGCTACTAACTCTTAAAAAGAAAATAAAATAAAACAATAAAATAACAAAATTAGAAGAAACAAACATAAAATTCAAGAAAACTCATAACAAAACCAAGAATGAAAATAAGAAATGGACACACCTGGGTTGCAAAACGTGAGGCCTGGAAGAAAACACATGGGCCAATTGAATATCAGTTGGGTAGGAAACCCAACCCACAAAGCTACGGCCCAATCAAAAAGAGAAACACCACACACGATGGTCCACGTGAACCCATGCGCGCGGCACATGTGCAACCAAACCCTTTAGCAGCTTTGGAAAAACATTGGATGCCCTGCACCTCGAGCCCAGAGCCGAATGGCTCTCCCTCTCTTTAATTTCGAAGACTTATGTCAGAGCAACATGGGGAATGCCATCCTTGGACACGTGGCAAGCATCGACGCATTGGTTGCTTAGGATTCCAAATTGAAGGGCAGATCTCTTTCTCGGGTCTGAAGACAACCCGGTCTTGCATTGTTTCAAAACGTCCCTCTCATAAGCCGAAAAAACTCTTCATTCCCTCTCTCATCTTCGTCTTCGCACCTCTCTACTTCGCATCGCTCAGGAATGGGGATCCATAACGGCTCCTCATCTCAGTTCAATAGCAAGGGGGGGCCGCCATAACTCTTTTATCCTCACTCAGCCGAACCTTCATCCGTGAAACCCTGTGCCATGTCCGCCATCGCTCTCATGTCCCTTATAGAGGCTCTCATTGTCATGAAAAAGTATAAAAAGTGATTATTGTCATCCATTTCTATATGTGTTACTATCCCATGATTTTTACTTTCTAACATGGCACAAAAGGCAGGAAGTGTGGTAAAATATTCCTCTAGCGATCCTCGAATCATGTCAAATGCATGCTCTCTTGCTCTCCAAGCTTTCTCATAGCTCATAAGAACCCCAACTTGTGCTCGCATATCCTCAATGATGTCTTTAGGTCTATATGAATTTTTCGATGGTTAAATGAATAAACAAACAATGATATAAGAAGAAAAAAACTGTCAGACGCATGTTTCCAGTTAATTTGTTATTGGGTTTATATCACAAATGGTCCCTGAAACTGACCCCATCAATCATGATGGTCCCTGAAATTGAAAATCGATCAATGTAGTCCCTGAATTTTAACTCGCGAATCAATGTGGTCCTTTTGTTAGTGTTCTGTCCAAATTAACATTAAAAAAAGGTTAGAGAACCAATTTTTCATGGTAAAATGACCAAAAAAAGGTTAGAGAACCACTTTTTTTTGTTTTTATTTTAGTTTTAGCACCAAATCCATGAAAAAATTGAGAGAAAAGTGAAGATGAAAAAAAGAAAAGAGAGGTAGTAAGTAAAATTATAAGTAACAGGGTTATTTTTGATCATTTTACCATGAAAAATTGGTTATCTAACTTTTTTTAAAGTTAATTTGGACAGAACACTAACAGAAGGACCACATTGATTCGCGAGTTAAAATTCAGGGACTACATTGATCGATTTTCAATTTCAGGGACCATCATGATTGATGGGGTCAATTTCAGGGACCATTTGTGATATAAACCCTTTGTTATTTTATTATTTGCTCAATGAACCCTAAAAACACAAAAAAGAGACAAATTTCTTTTTTTTTGATAAATGCTATTATTTACATAAAAGTGAGACAAATTAGTCAAAGGTATTACGCACCACATCTAGCTTAGGAGACTACTAAAAAGAGGAAAAATAGTTTGTGGAGTACAAATATAAATCTTTATTCTTTTCTATAAACACATCTTGAAGGCTTCAAGCTCTCTCTTTCTGACAAACTTCTTTCTCCTAATTAATTTTCTAGCGCCAAACTATGGTGGTTTTTCTTTCAAAGTTCCAGAGAGTAGTAAGCACCCACAGAAGAAGTCTCCATTTCCCATTAGACATGGAATATTATACAGTAGTTGTAACATCCATTGACTGGTCGAAATCACCTCAAGAAAGATCATCAAACCATCATCTCAAACTCATCACAAAATACGAAATGCAAATTGAATATATGTAGTATTAGACATGGAATAAAATTCATGAGTTGGAGTAAAACTATTTTGATTTTGTTTAATAATCAGATCATATTTTTACAAAATGCAAACTGAATATATGAAGTCCTTGCATGTGGCTTAATATTCTAGTAGATAAGGTGTTTGGTTTCTACCCATGAGTCTTGGATTCAAAATGCTAATGAGGGCTTATTTTGGGGTTTAATTTTCTAATGTTATTCTTCTCACCAAGGAGGGAAATATATATTGTACAAGATTGATTTACAAGGAAAGAAACACCAAATAATATCTATCCTAATTACATCCCGATTACAAGGTCCCAAACAAGTAACTAAGCCAATTACAAAGGTCAACTCTCCAACACTCCCCCTCAAGTTGGTGCATAAATGTCATTCATGCCCAACTTGACGAAAGAGTTGTAGAACGCTTGACTGGCAACAACTTTAGTTAAGATGTCCGCTAATTGATCATCTGACTTTACGAACGGGAAATGAATAATATTCCCATCCAACTTCTCCTTAATGAATTGTCTGTCAACTTCCACATGTTTCGTATGATCATGCTGGATTGGGTTGTTTGAGATATCAATCATTGCTTTATTATCACAAAACAAATTCGAAGCCGACATTGAAGGACACCTGAGTTCTGCGAGTAACCTCCGAAGCCATAATAATTCACATACTCCTTTTGCCATACCCCTGTATTCTGCCTCTGCACTTGATAAAGCAACCATTTTCTGTTTCATACTCTGCTAAGTCACTAAATTTCCCCCCACAAATGTAAAGTAACCCGATGTGGACCGTCGATCAGTAATATTCCCTGCCCAATCTGCATCGATATAACCTTCTATCCAGCAATGACCATTCTTAGAAAACATGATGCCTCTACCTAAGGAGGACTTTAGGTCGAAGCCATATGCGTATCACTCGGGGAATGCATAAATTAACTAACAACATTTACTGCATATGCAATATCAGGCCTGGTATAAGATAAATAAATTAACCTCCCAACTAACCTTTGATAACGATCTCGGTTAGTGGGAACTTGATCAGGGTGCATGGCAAGATGGTGATTTTGGACTATAGGGGTGTCAGCCAGTTTACAATCAAGCATTCTGGTTTCAGCTAACAAGTCAAGAACATATTTTCTTTGAGATAGGAATATACCCTATTTAGATCGAGCTACTTCTATACCCAAGAAATATTTCAATCCACCAAGATCTTTCATCTTGAACTCAGTTTCTAAGTAATCTTTCAGCCTTGAGATTTCTTCTTTATCATCACCCGTAACAATCATATCGTCCACATAAATAATAAGTGCCGTCAATTTACCCATTCGACGTCTCAAGAAAAGTGTATGATCGAAATTGCTCTGCCTGTACCCATACTTCCTCATAACCGTCCTGAACCTACCAAACTATGCCCTAGGTGATTGTTTCAATCCATACAATGCCTTATTCAACTTACACATCATTCCGGGTTGTGAAACCGATGCATAACCAAGTGGAATATCCATATACACTTCTTCTTTAAGATTACCATGTAAGAAAGCATTTTTCACATCAAATTGTTGTAATGGCCAATCCAAGTTAGCCGCCAACGAAAGTAACACTCTTACCGTATTAATCTTTGCTACCGGAGCAAATGTTTCTGTATAATCAACACCATACGTCTGAGTGTATCCCTTGGCCACCAATCGTGCTTTGTATCGTTCAATCGACCCATCAGCTTTGTACTTGATGGTGTACACCCATCGATATCCCACTCTCTTCTTTCCTCGGGGTAGCGGAACTAAATCCTATGTTTGATTTTTTCGAAGTGCATCCATTTCTTCCTCCATTGCCTTGGTCCATCGTTCATTAGATAGTGCCTCATTCAATGAACTTGGTGTGCTATCATTGGATATTTGTTGTACAAAAGCTTTGTTGGGTTCTGATAATTTATGTGATGACACATAGTTGGCAATGGGATATTTAGAGCCTTTTGTTGTTTCCGGTGAATATCGATTGGGTGGCTTTCCCAGGTTGTGCCTGAAAGGTAACTGATAATTCGGAACATCGGATACATCAATATGGATAGTAGATCTTGCCACAAGAATATTATCTAGAGTATGGTCATCTGGTGGTACTATATTTTTAGACGAGGGGGAGTAGTATCAGTAGAAGTTTCAAGATCGGCGGCAAGTGGCAGCACTGTTGTCGTGGGTGAGGACGACACTGTCGTGCCTGCCGCTAGTTCTGTGGGCAGCGATGCTTCTTCTGTTGGCTGGGCTGGCAGCACTGCTGGCTCGACTACTAGCTCGGCTAATAGTGGCAGCGGAAGCTCAGTGGTAGTAGCCATGGTCTAAACCTGCTCGTCATGCAGTGTTTCCCCTTGAAGAGGAGGGTTGGAAGAAACCGGAGAGTAATACATCTCAAACTCGGGAAAGTAACATCCATGGTAGTATACATCCGACGTGAATGAGGGTGGTAACAACGGTACCCTTTCTGATGTAGTCCATACCCCATGAAAACGCAACGAAGAACACATGGGTCAAGTTTTGTCCGTTGATTTTTATGTAGATGAACAAAGGCAACACATCCAAAAACTCGCGGTGAGAGCACCAAAACGGACGATAGAGGTACGAATGTAGCAAGAACTTGCAAAGGTGTAAGAAAATTCAATACTTTGGATGGCATGCGGTTGATAAGGTAAGTGGCAGTCTGAAGAGTAACATCCCAAGAGGAGCGGGGAAAGTCTGCCCCAATCAATAGCGATCGAGCCGTTTCTAATAGATGGCGATTTTTACGCTCAGCCACCCCATTTTGTTGAGGAGTCTGAAGATAAGTAGGATTCCGTGATTAGTTACATAATGTGTAAAACCATTATTAACATATTCACTACCATCATCAGAATGCAAAATCCAAATTTTAGTAGAAGACTGTGTCTGAACCATGGTGTGGAATGTCTTAAATGCCAGAAACACATCACTTTTATGCTTAAGAAGGTATAACCATGTCATCCGTGTGTAATCATCTATGAACGTTACAAACCACCTAATACCAGATGAAGTAGTAATCGGAGATGGTCCCCAAACATCCGAATGAACAAGACCAAAAGGAATAGCACTTTTATTAGAATTCAACAGATAAGAAACACAGTGACTCTTGGCAAGTACGCAAGTGTCACATTTAAAGTCTGAAACTGAACAACCAACAAATAAATTCGGAAACATATGCTGTAAATAACTAAAAGACGGATAACCCAAATGGTGATGCCATAACCATAAATGACGCCGTTTGTGATCAACGGCTCCTTGGGCGAGATTGACCCGTCATGTACTGACATCTTCCACAAAATAGAGATCCCCCCTCTTAGTACCACGACCAATTATCTCATTCGTGAGAATATCCTGAATAAGAAAAAACTTCGGATATAATAGTACACAATAGTTCAATTGCTCAGTAGCTTGGCCAGGAGACATCAATTTATGCTTTAGTGAAGGTACAAGTAGTGTATGCGGCAAAGAGAGGGTAGGCGTGAGGTGTACAGTGCCAGCGCCAGTTATCGGTGAGGTGACACCATTAGCATTAGTAATATTTCGTCGAAGTGGAACAATATCACAAGCTAAATCAGTCGGGACATAGGTCATATGGTATGTGGCACCGGAGTCAATGATCCAACCAGACTGAGTATCACAATTATTCATATTAAAAGCATAACTACAATTACCTGAGGACTCCGGAGGCATGTCGGAAGAACTCGAAACAGGAGGAGGATTCATAGTAGGGTCAGTTAGGGTAGTAGTGTTTAGTATAGGGGTAGGATCGGTTATGATAAAATTGTTTCCACAATGGAGTGGTGGTAGGTTCTCCATGGGAGGGCCGAGTTTGCTTGAGGGAACGGGCAGAGCAGGGATCCATGCTAATGAGGGCTTATTTTGGGGTTTAATTTTCTAATGTTATTCTTCTCACCAATGAGGGAAATATATATTGTACAAGATTGATTTACAAGGAAAGAAACACCAAATAATATCTATCCTAATTACATCCCGATTACAAGGACCTAAACAAGCAACTAAGCTAATTACAAAGGTCAACTCTCCAACACAAAACTCCCCTTCTCATAAATTATTATAATAGTTTCAAACTCTTCTTTCTCCCTTTAATAATAGTACATTTTTAAATAATAATAAAATATGTAGCTTGAATCAGTTCTGTATTATGGATTGCATCAAAGGTACGTGATTCTTTGTTTTGAAATGTGTAGGTAGATTGTAGATGATGTAAAACTATTGGGTAAATTACATTAAGGCCTTTTAGCCAAAATGGTCCCTAAGATTTGCATAACTCCTCACTTTGGTCTCTGAGATTTGAAATCGATAAAATTGGTCACTGAGATTGTCCATCATCAATAATTTTGGTCCTCCCGTGAATGATCTCCATTAAATAAAGAATAAATAACAAAAATACCCTCAACTTTTGTCAAATTATTTTGGCCTATTGTTTATTAAATCAATGGTATTTTTGTCATTTTGATTCTTATTTAACATAATGTTTCACGGAATGACCAAAATGACTGATGATGGACAATCTTAGGAACCACTTCTATTGATTTCAAATCTCAGAGACCAAAGTGATGAGTTATGTAAATCTCAGTGACCATTTTGGCTAAAAGGCCTTACATTAATCAACCTTAACTTTCTATCTCATATCTTATCTTTTAAATATTGCAATGTCTTATATTAACTTACGAATTCGTTGCAATACCATACTCCTATTAAATTTTATGTTCAATGCTGATGTGGCAAGCACAGGGCCACCTTTGTCCAATTGGATTAAAAAATTAATTTAATATTAATGAATTAAAAAATATTAATTATTTAAAAATGTCAAAAATCATAAACTTCACTTGAAAATACAGTTAGTATTGGTACAGGATTCATCGTTTTTCTTTCTTCTTCACCATTTTCTTCTGGAATATGGAAAATTAAATTAGGGATTAGCTTATGGCTCAAAATCAATAGATAAAATGATCATCGTCACTTCCTTCCCATCAACCAGCATCCTCTCAGCAAATAGTTATGGTGTCTGGTCGTGTCATCGCTGCTCAATTCGATCACCGATGCTCAAGTCATCGTCGATTAGCAAAGGATCTCGGATCAGACGTGGTGCAAACCGCTCAAGTCGCACCACTTCTCAAACGGATGCCATATACTAAATAGGAGGGCCATGATGCAAGAAGGGGATCTACGAGGGGTCAAGTGGATCAGTTAATCCCTTGGATTTCCAGAAGATGGCTGGGGAGAGCCGTGGATGACCCCTTGGTTTACCGGGCAGTGGGCATGTCATGCACACCAGGTTTTCGACGAAACACCGCACCTATGAAGCATGGATACGAATATGGATACGTCGATACGACACGATGATACGGAAAATCTCTAAAAATTAAGATACGATACGCTATGGATACGGCAAATAAGAATGTATATAGCAACAAAACTATACATTTTAAAACATAATTCATCATTCAAATTCAAGTACATTTGAGTTGTTAGAGAAGAAACGTTCGAAATCTAATCCTCTTTATACAGTAGAAGAAGTGTGAGAGTCGTGTTCATGGTTTTAATCAGAGGGAAGCTCTTTGTATTCATCACATTTCAATTATAGATGTCTCCTATTAATTTTCTCCACCTCATTACCTTTTTTTGAAAGTGTAAATGTATCCTAAAAGTCGGATACGTGTATCTTAAATGTAGGATACGCATATCCATCATGTCAAATTCGTGTCCATCAATCAGGATACGTGTCGGACGAGTATCCGAGAATATCGGGTAAGTATCGTATCCGATCAAGTATCGGATACGGGATACGGGACCAAACAGAAGTATCCGTGCATCATAGCACCGCACCAATCTCGACAGGAAATGCGAATTAAAAAAAAAAAAAAAAAAAAGCCAACAAAGCAATCATGAGGGTCAGAAAATAGAGGAGAGAAAACAGACGCAAATACTCGAGCCTTTCTCTCTGTGTTGTGTGACCCTTCCCTCGCCGACTACTTAAAATCTTCAATTTTTGGGCCTGTTCCATTTTTCGTCGACTTCAATTTCTAGTAATTTCATGTCTGCTCTAGCTTTCAGGGATTTAGGATTTGAAAGATTTCAGATTATAGAGATTCTGGGTTTATGGATTCAATTTTAGAGTTTTACACATCTAAGATCAAATTTCAATTTTAGGGATTTGGAGATTCCTCGATTACTCTGCCTCTTCAATCTCGTTTGTAGCGCCATCTCCCTATTTTCCGGCGAGATTGATGACCTGTATTCATCCTATGATTTAATAATGATTTAATAAGTTGTCCATGATGTCTAGTATTTTTTAGAGATTCTTCAAGAGACGACTAGTTTTCTGGCAACGAGATGATGTTTGACGGAAGTAAGGATCGAGACTTGGAATGGCTGAGGGATTTTTTTATTCCTCTGGAAATTGAGGTTGTGGTTCTCGTGAGTAGGGTTGGGCATGGGTCGGGCCCAATTTTGAAATGATCAGACCGGACCTAGGTTTAAAGAAAACGGGCCGGGTCTACCAAATTTTAATATAGGAACCGGATCTAAAACGGGTCGGTTCGGGCCGGGTCCACGAGTCCTTTTTTTTTTTCTTTTTCTTATTTTTGTTCTCTTCTTCTTCTTTAGCTCTCCTGACGAGCTCGTTGGAATGGCGTGATCTACTACCATGTGCCACCAAATGTCCGACGCGATCGAAATCCTTCGACGACAGTGACAAACTCAACGGCACCGACGACACCATGGGACCTGGAAAAGCTTCACGGCCATGGGACCTGGAAAAGAGGGGTTGGTCTTTGACGAAGTAATCAACAACATCTGGTTTTGGAACTCGTCCTGGAGGCTCTCTAGCTCTTATCTGCAATCTGAATCATCGTAAATCCCTAATTGCACGAAGATTCCAGAGAGCTTAAAATAGTCAGGGACGATTTCACTCCCGAGGCTGTCAAGCATGGAGCAAACCTCGCGGCGGAGGGCGTCGTCTCTCGGATCGACGAGCAATTTTGTGGTGTTGCGGGAGCACTGGGTGCGGACGAGGGAGATGGCCTCCTCGACATTGTCGTTTAATTGGAGCTCCTTGACGGGGAGGCTGTCAAGAAAGGTGGAGAGCTCGAGGGTGAACTTAGGGAATATGTTAGCGAGGGATTCTGTCGAGGAGTCACATCCGGCTCCCGTTTGAAGAGTCCTCGATGAAGGTCTGGATCCTCTGGAGTAGGATGTAGAGCTCCTAAAAGCAGAGGAGGGCAGAGAGGGAGAAGATGGTGGTGGAGCTTCTGATGATGTCTTCGAAGATCAATTTGGGGGTGGAAATCGGTTCGGGTCGAGGGCCTGTTTCTTATAGAATTTGTACCCGGCCCGCCCCGCTATTAACCTGGACCCGTCCCGCCTCGCCCCGTGTTGAATTTTAAAATTTTGGACCCGCCCCGTACCCGCCACGAACCGCGGGTCTAGGACCCGTTTGCTCGTGAAGGTGGTAAGGATCGAGATTTAGAGGCTCTGATAGGTTTTTTTAATATTTTTTTTAGTTTGTTCATATTCCACGTGTCAATTAAGGGAAGGATCCATGTGTTTAATAAAGCAAGTGTGGATTTTCAGTTAGAAAACGAGTGGACCTCGCACTTGCCATATCAGCATTGAACATAAAAATTTACAGAAAAGTTGATGGAGGTATGACATTGGATTGAATTCGTAAGTTGATGTATAACATTTCAAAATCTAAAACATAAGGTATGAGATTATTATGAGTCACAAAGTTAAGGTTGTTTAATGTAATTTACCCAAAACTATTTGATAAAGACGTAGTGAACACTTCTATTATAGTTTGAATTTTTGCTAATAACATTGTTCCTATTCAAGTGGGAAAATGTTTGAATCTGAGTATGAAATGGATTGTCATAGTTGACAATTGTGATACAAAATAGTACATAGAAAGTCTTATAGAAAGAGGTTGAGTTCTCCCAGTTTGTATAGGATTGAAACACAATATCAATCTTGATTATTGACTCATTGTTGGAACCAAATTCACGCACCGCCGTAGGAGGTGAAGATGCACAAATCCAAGTAGCCTGTAAAAGAATAAATAACCATGAGCAAGCCCAAGACCAAGGGGGAAGTGTGCCGATCAAAAGCTCTCCAACAGTCAAGTAAGTAAGCTATATAAGACTCATGCAGTGAGGAAGAGAATAAGTATGTGATACATAATTGCGTTACTCAAGATGAACCCTAAAAGGACGTATTTATACCAATCAAGGAGAATACCTTTAGGATAATAGAATCCTTATTACACTAGGAGAATCCCAGAGGATATCTAGGAAGTAGATATTGCATTCTCTTAGGAGTGTGATTACTTGTGGCGCACATTAATCCTTAGACTGGTTAATCTCAGCGAAATGTGACGACTTCGCAAACTGATTCCGAAATAGGATGATGGTGGCATCACTGCTCCGTTTATTCAGCTCTGCATCGGAGGCTGTCGAGTCTAAGGCCAGATTTCTGAGGTATGCGTATTCTAACCCGCCTTACTCCGGCCTTTGAAAATCATGTTCCTAAAATTACCCCTAGCTACATATCTAAAAGGACTTGTTCCCCTTAAGGATGTATAGTTATCCAAAGACCATGCCATTTCAGAGTAAGTCAAAATACGTAATGTTTTAATTCTTCTGATGTGTGGCACCTTGGCTTCAAACCTTGTGAATATTGTGGCACACTCAAATTGTTCCATATTTGGGCACATTACCATGCCAGTCATATCATTAATCTCACAATGATGAGGATTGTCTCAGTTGCGTGTGCATAAAGAACGAGGCTCTGTCCGTTACTTTCTCTAGTTAGATTCAGACATCAAACTTGTTGTTCGTTAGGCGTGACGATCTGTATTCAACGACGAGATGATTAAGAAATATCTTTTTTAAATATCTCCAGATCTCTTCATTTGTCTTTTCCAAAATCCCTTAATTACTTTGTTAAAAAAATCAATAAACTTTTCCTCATACCATTGCCTGAAATCCTTCAAGTTTCTTTTACCATATTTTTGAATTTCTTCAATCTTCTTTAATGGTCATGTCCTCAAGCAAAACTCCCACGTCAACCACAAATTCACCCTATGACCTTCCGTTATGGAGGGTGTGCAATATGCAGTAAGTTCAATATTTTGATCCCTTTAGAGCCCTTTCATGCCCTCAAACTAATGAGAGACAAATTCACCCTATGATCTTCCATTAAGGAGGGTGCGCAATCTGAAGTAAGTTCAATATTTTGATCCCTTTAACGCCCTTGCAAACCCACAACCTTGTTGGTTGTATAAACTTTATGAAGGCCGGATGCTACATTAAACTTCCAGGTCAGGAGACCGCCAATCGTTATCGCGCTTACCATGGTTCTAGTCTCCCAAGCTGCTAACCATTTGAGACAGACTAGGCTAAGAAAGGCTCTTCTGACAATGTTACTTTGAACTTTTTAGACTTGCATTCGTGCGAAGTTTTCAAAGTTTATGCTTTGTTTGGGATGAGTAGAGTACTCATTGCATCACCAAAAAAAGAGGAAAAATGGAATGGATATTGAAAGATCAAACTTCTTTATTCACAATTAAAATAGGATTGATTGACAAGGGTGTGTGACTTAATCCGGAAAGGATTGCCTATATATCCCCGAGATGGAGAATCAAATCGCTAGTGTAGTTATAAGAAAAAGATGATATGATGTAAAAATTACACCAAGGATCATTTATGACGATAAGCCTATGGTGGGGCGTGAGGAGAGTGTGAGGAGATGAGTTCTCCATAGACTTATCTTCGTTTAGATGGTGGCGTTGCAAATGGGTCTAGAGCAGACTACCTCCATATTCCGGGCAGGGAATCAAATCACATGTAGTTTGGATTACCTTTGCTTTTACTTGACCTAGAGACGCTGACTGGGGGTCCATCTCAGGGTAATCGGTATTGTGTTTCTTGTGACTCCTTCCATTACTTGCATGTTCTTTGACTTTTCTCGTCCTTTGCAGATGCAGTTTATGTTAAGTGTTGGCTTCTTTGTTGGCTGTCCATCTTCATCATTAGTGTGTTTATCCGATCGGTCCTTGTCTTTGGGTTCGACTGAGCTTTCCTTCATTGCTTTATCCTTAACCAGTTCTCAACAGTGCCTCTGATCTAGCAGTTCTTCGATATAGTCCCTTAACATTCGGCATTCCCATGGCACTTGACCAGTGCATTTGTGGAAAGAACAATATCATTTGGGTTCTTCTTGGCCAGATGCTCTGGAAGCAGCTTTGGGCGTCGGAAGAATGGTTGTCCCCTATGCTGTGGAGGATGTTGTTGATGGTGGTGTTCAGAGCGGTATATTGTTTTGGTTTTGGTGGGTGATAAGCTCGTATTTTACTACTTATTTTACTTCGAAAGCTACATTTTCTTGTGTCATGTTTGTTCTAAATGAATGAAATTACATGGTTTTGATAATACAGTAGCTGGAATATGGTTTTGTTTAGTAAGTGGATTGAGTTGAAGTGTGTTTGTCATTTTTTTTAAAGTCAAAATTGGTCTTAAGTGATATTCACAAGTTGGGAAATTTTTAATTACATTTTTGGCTCATCCAAATCTTATGCAAATCTTTCCTTTAGAAATTAGACAACAGCTTATTTGGTTGAATTATTCAGTAGGGATCATATTGTTTTACAAGTCTAAAATGAGCGTTGACTAGTCAACCAGACCATTCACTTGCGCGTGGCTTCTTTCCATTTCCATGGGAAAAAGTTTTTATTGTTTTCTGTTCCACAAGAAAGGGAAGGCTGCATTCACCTCTTGGCATTCTACAAAGGTAGCCAACCAATTCCATTTCAAGAAAAAGAAAAGAAACTGATAGTGTTCAATTCCACACACCACCAGAGATAGTAATTCATCCACCAAATTTTCAATCGGTGGATCTCTGCGAGAAGAAGAATCTAGAGCAATGGGTTCATTATCTTAACTTTGGGAGTCTGGGCAATTTTTGAAAAGTGGCAAAGATGACCTGGAAGGTGAAATTCGAGTTGCATAGTTGGGGGAGAACGAAAATGGAAAGCAGAGGAATGTTATTCCCATATTTTCTTGCTCCTAATTTATTTGATTTTCTTGTGGTGTGTTCTCTTATATTATGGGTTTTGGCGTGAAGGCATTAAAGAGAGATTTGGCTGTTGATGTTTTAAATGGATTTACTGAGTTATTGAAATCAAGGGGTAAACAACAACAAGGAGATCAAAGGCAAAAGTTTG
This sequence comes from Cotoneaster glaucophyllus, assembly GCA_036320875.1. NCBI lineage: Eukaryota > Viridiplantae > Streptophyta > Magnoliopsida > Rosales > Rosaceae > Cotoneaster > Cotoneaster glaucophyllus. The sequence continues at coordinate 22,464,316 of CM070063.1, forward strand.
ATGCTAACAGATTCATAATTCATTTGGGGTGCTTTAATGTACCAAAGAGTGGCCAGCACATAATTGAAGACTTGTACCATTTCCTCTCTTTTACTGTCAACAATCAATTAGGGTTAAGCTTTCGTTGGTCACGGAAACATAAAGGGGAAAAGAAGGAGAGGAATGACGGATCAGACGGAAGAGACATACGAAAGACAGCAGCAACAGAGAACAAGGATTTTTCTATGTTTTTTTCTAAACTCAATTTTCTTATTATTTTCATCATGAATACAATGACAATTTCAGTTATGTTTCAGAACTAAGTTTCCTTATCTAGGGCTGCGATGTAGCCATGACTATGAATGCTTATATTCTCAAGTTAATTATTTCAAGTTTTCAATTTCATTGAGTATCGTTTCCTGTGTTTATATGCTTGGTTTTAGTCTTGGTGATTAGCTACCATCTTTACTTTTACTTGGTAAATTTCATGCAAGTTGTGCAGATACCATGTTTTCAACTTAAGTGATAGCTTCTTGCAAATAGATACCATGAATTACCTAGTAGTAGATGCCATACTCTAGGATTTGTGTAGTCTTTATACAAATTTCCACTTATCGTAATGAGTTTCATTATGTTAAACTATTCCAGATGCCATGGATGGTTGCATATTGGGATATACGTAATAGTCTAGATGCCATAAATATTACACGTGTTAGGGAGATTTGACTATCAATGAGGTTGAATCTTGTTAATAATTCACTGTAGAAAATAAGTTGGATTGGTTATGCTGAGTCGGATGCTCTAGCGTTTTACTCGACTGAATTACAATTTGTGTACTTGGCTGCCACTTTTTGCATTGTGATCAAACTTTCTTGTTTTCATTTGTTTTTACTATTAGTTTCAATTCTCAAATCCATTTTTCATCAATCTTTGCTAATTTTACTTCATTGTAATTGGGTTTAAGTTAGTTGATAAGAATTAAATCATTTTCTGAGGGACGATATTAAGTGCTTGCTTTCTATACTATCAAATGATTTGTACGCTTGCGAGCATAAAATTTGGAACTAAGTTGGACTAATTTCGGTTAGTTTAAATTTCGCAACAGTGGGACTTGTATGTCTCGGTGTTCTCGTCTTGCAACTTGTTGCGGGGAAGAAAGGTGTATCTCTGTCAGTCTTTCTTTTGTCAGTTTTCAAGGTAATCTGGTTCGGTTGTTGTCTTCTGCTCTTGTCGTCTTAGTCAATTAGGTTGTCTGCAATATCAAAGCATTCAGCCAAAGTAGTGTAGTCATACTTTCTCTTGTTCAGCTTCTGAGAAAGAGGTGAATGGATATACAGACCTCGTTTGAACGCAATGGTAGCCATCATATCATCCGATTTTTCCATTATGCCAGCTCTGCTTGAAAGCAATTCAGATAGGTCTTGAGACTTCCATCTTTGGGCCGGGGGACCATCCTGAACATGGCTTCGTGACATTTACGGACGTTTTTTAATATGTCAGCCAAAGTTTCAAAACAATTAATGTATCTGGCTGACAGCTCAAAATAACATCTCATTGTTGGTCACTCTAAAGTACATGGGAACATTTTGCACATTCAAGTATTATTTTTGCTATATAGTGCCATGACATTCTGGTAATGCATGATATGGTAGTCGAGGTCAGAATCGCCGCAAAACGATTTAAACCTCGGTTGAGAAAACTTCTTTGGTGGGGTGTATTTCTTCAATTTCCATTGAAAATGGCATCTTAACCCAGATTTTTGGGGTGCGAGGATGACTGCCTCTAACCAGGCTCACATGATTTTCTCTATCCAAGAGGTGTCATCGTTCATCGAACCTCAGACGACGAGGTTCTGCCTTAGCGCTCCTGTTGTATCTTAAGGAGGATTCTGTGGGTTCTGTGGTTCTTCTCGAGTAACCACGTTAGCAGCCTACCCATTGCTTATAGGGGCCCTTTCTTGGATTAATGACTTTTGTTGATGTTGGAACAGCATGAGATGTTATGGGGTCACCCTCAAGAGTTATGGTGCTTATGTTTCTGTATCCGAAATAGGAATCTTGGTTGGAGGGGTCGTCCCACTCAAATTCTTCATGTTCTTCATCCGCTTCTCCATGTCTACAAAGTTGAAGTGACTCTCTGCTTGAGCGGCAGTCTGGTTCTTTTATAGACATAAGCGTTGATCTTCGTCAGAGTTTCCTAGATTTGGTCCATGGAGAGAGGTAGTATGTTTACGGGATCTCCACCGCTTCTGGACGTGGCCATTACTCCTTGCGGGCTGTTACTTGCCCCGAGAGTTGCAGTGGTCTGAGGTGGAGGGTTATGTTCTTCAGGAATAACAGACGCATCAGAAGGCATATTATCACCACCGATGGCACTGGCAGCGCCAGGAATTTACAACAATGGGGTCAGGAGTATACTGTTGTGGCTTGCGCTCTAGAATTCATATTTGGTATAACGAGCTGCCGGTCGATTCAAGCCTGAGATAGGGAAGGATGATACCGCGGGTTTGACGATCTGGAGGCTCCTAGGCAGTGGTGGGCAGATTTAGCAAGGGGATAATAGGCGCTAAAAACAACACCAAAACCAATTAGAAACCAACTCAAACAAACCCATAAGAAATTTACCAAATGATGCAAAAATATATTAGAAAAGACACCACAATTTTAATGAAGTTTTTCAATAGCCAATGTAACTTAAAGCTAGTACAACAACAACAACAAACAACTATGATGGAGTGATAGCTAACAGATGGTGCATTAGCTCATTCTTGTTGTTTGGGGCTCTCGGCAGCTCTCTCTGCTTCTCTAACAACAAAAGGCCACACCTTTTTCACACCAAAGGATGGTGCTATCACCGAACCTCACCCTTATTATCTCTGCCTTTGAAAATGCCAAGAAAGGCTCCTAGCCTTTCAATTTTTCTTTGCCTTTTACTGTTAGCCGAAAAGAGCTTACAATTTGGCCACAAAGTTATTGGGGTCAAGTCAAGGAATCCCATTGCACCCAACTTGGCTCTGCTAGTGACCTGTGGGGTTAACATTTGAGTTAACTAAGCTTTCTTCAGCATATATGGTTGGCAGAATGATTTGGTCGAGAAGAAAAAGAGTTCGCTTTCAATAAAAATACCAATTGTTGAAACCAAATTTGCGCACCACCGTTTGTGGTGGTTCAGCACAAACTCAATCAAGTTCAAAAATAAATAAATAAATAAGTATATAAGGTTTGTTGTAAATCTGGTGGATGGCCCACATGATGACTTTGAAGCTTGAAAGTTAACTAAAGTCTTTACTGTTTACTTGAAGACTTTGAAGCATGATAATTGATTAAACTCTTTATGTTCACATGAAGACTTTGTAAATAAGGGTAGTCTGATTTTTGTAAATTATCGGTTGAAAAACCTCTATATAAAAAGGTGAATTTGCATCATTGTACGCGCAACAAAAATATCACAAAGAAAATAGAGTAATATATTGATCCGGTTTTACTTTTTTCTCTAGCAAATGTTCTCTATTTTTATTATTTATAACAAGGTTTGAAATATAAAATGTCTTAAAGTACGAGAGGATCACTGGGAGGAATAAAATGGAAGGAGAGGTTGCAGGAGTAGCAGCAACAAAGATCATACTATCAGTACTTGTAGGTGTGTTTCTGGTCTTGTTTTTCTTAACAGATTGAAGAGATCAAGAACAACTCACAAATTATACCAAGAAGAAGAAAGTTTTAAAGAATTTCTGCAATTGTATTTCTATATTTTTTTCTTACAATACCTGGAGGGAAAAGCTCCTTTTTAAATCTTCTAATACATTGACGTAGAGAGTAAGCTACCAATCTCATGCACAGCACATGTCATTTACACTCCTATCTAATATCATGTGCACAGCACATGTTATTTACATTCACATCCAATACCCCCCCCTCAATCTTAAGTGGGGTAACCCAACTTAAGATTGAAACAATGCCTTAAGAAATCAGGTCCGTGTAAGCCCTTTGTGAGAACATTTGCAATTTGATCTTTAGTACACAAGTACCGAACTGAAGTCTCCTTTTTGCACCTTTTCACTAACAAAATGAAAGTCAGTTTCTAAATGTTTGATCTTGGAATGCTGGACAGGATTCAAGCTGAGAGCAATTGCAGACTGATTGTCATAGTAAAGGACTGGAGGAGAATGCGAAACACACGTAAATCTTTAAGAAGTAACCTCATGCAAGTAATGTCTGCAGTTGTATGAGCTAAGGCACGATATTCAGCTTCTGTGGAACTCCTAGAAACAGAAGAATGCTTCTTTGATTGCCAAGAGATCAGATTATTTCCCAAGAACACCACATAGCCAGTAATAGAACGTCTAGAGTTTAAATCAGCCGCCCAATCAGAATCAGTATAAGCATTTAAAAGTAAAGATCCACCAGACATATATGTCAATCCACAGTGAACTGTACCTTGCAAATATCGCAAGATTCGTTTTACCATGGCAAAGTGGACATCAGTTGGAGCACTCATGTATTGGCACATTGTATTAACCGCAAAGGCTATATCAGGACGAGTGAAAGTGAGGTATTGAAGACCTCCAACTAAGCTTCGATACAAGGTAGGATCAGACAACAAAGAGCCATCACTGGTTAAAACCTGATTATGGGGTTTACAAGGGGTGGAACAACTTTTACAGCCATCCATACCAGCCTTGTGGATAAGGTCTTTTGCATATTTCCCTTGGTTGATAAACAAATCCCCATTAGACTTGTAAGTAATTTGAATACCAAGAAAATAAGCTAACTTCCCCATATCATTCAAATCAAAGACCTCACTAAGATTAGTAATCGTAGATTGCACCAACTCAGAATTAGAGTTTGTGATGATTATGTCATCAACATATAGAAGTAAAATAATAACATGAGTACCATCTGTCTTCACAAAGAGATTGGAATCCGAGAGAGAAGCTTCAAAACCAATAGTGTGTAGATAACCAGTGAATTTGTCATTCCAAGCTCGAGGAGCTTGTTTTAAACCATACAATGATTTTACAAGCTTACACACATGAGTAGGGAACCTAGAGTCAACAAACCCCTGAGGTTGTTTCATATAAACCTCTTCTTATAAATCTCCATGTAAAAAACGCATGTTTACATCCAATTGTCGAAGATCCCATTTGTATGTGGCAGCTAATGCTAAAATTAATCTCACTGTAGTGTGTCGAACCACTGGACTAAAGGTCTCTGTATAATCAAGACCTTGTTCTTGGCTAAACCCTTGTGCTACTAACCGGGCTTTAAATCGAGAAATAGAGCCATTACTATTCCTCTTAAGCTTGTACACCCATTTACTCCCTATAACATTCTTATCTCTAGAGTTAGGGACAAGAATCCAAGTACCTTGAGATTGAAGAGCATCAAACTCCTTTGCATTGCCAATTGCCACTGTGGAAATTGTGAAGCTTGTTTGAAGCTTGATGGTTCAGAAGCATCATGAATATCAGCAAGGAATGTAAAACCCCCTGAAAAATTAGCATCATCTTCAAGAGTTAATGAGTGAACTTCAGGAAACAAAGCAGTGGGGGCAGAATAATCCTTTCGAGTAATGGTGCCTGTTCTTAATCGAGTTTGAATGCCCTGTGAAGACATTGAACTTGTACTTGAGCTTGGTTGAAGGACAAGCAATAGGGAATTGGAACCGGAAAAAGTAGCATTTGTTCGAGATCCTGTATCATTACTAGTAGGTGAAGATGCACTTGTACTAGTAGTAGATGCAGACTGATTTTGATGAGCCAATGAACTGGAAGATAAACTGTGAGACTCAGTAGTGTTAATTGAAACCTCAAAGTTTTCAATAGAACTTGGTAACTGCACCACCAAAGGTCTAATATTCACAAAAGAAGATGATGGAAATGAACTCTGAGAACAAGAACTAACCATATCCACATAAGGAAAGGAACTCTCATCATGCAAAACATGTCTTGAAATAAGAAGCTTTCCTGTCAACAGATTGCAGCAAAGAACACCCTTATATCCATTTGAATAACCCATAAAGATGCATTGAACAGATCGAGATTGCAATTTGTGTGCATTGTAAGGTCGAAGGTAAGGATAAATGGCTGAACCAAAGACTTTTAAAGTTGACAATGCAGGTTTCTTGCCATACAATTGTTCAAAAGGGGAAGTCATTTTTAATACTTTACAAGGCATTCGATTAATCAAGAAGGTAGCATGAACAACTGCATAAGACCAGAACTTGTGAGGCAATTTAGCAACTAACATAAGAGTAATAGCTATTTCAAGCAAATGACGATGCTTTCTCTCAGCCATGCCATTTTGCTGAGGTGTGTATGGACAAGAAACATAATGCAGGATGCCATTCTTATCCAAATAATCCTTCAAGGAAGTATTTAAAAACTCCCCACTACCATCAGATTGGAACACCTTGATCTTAGCATTAAATTGATTTGCAACATAGGCACAAAATTTAACAAATGCACCTAAAACATCTGATTTATTTATGAGAGGAAAAATCCATACAAACCTGGCTCTGATACCATCTTAACAGACTAAAGAGATCAAGAACAACTTACAAATTATACGAAGAAGAATAAAGTTTTAGAGAATTTCTGCAATTGTATTTCTATATTTTTTTCTTACAATACCTGGTGGGAAAAGCCCATTTTTAACTCTTCTATTACATTGACTTAGAGCGTAAGCTACTAATCTCATGTGCACAACACATGTCATTTACTTTAAACATAGGTACTCTCTTCCATATGGTACGTAGGTACTCTCTTCCATATAATTCTAGATCCAATGATCTAAATGATTATCTTTTTTCTCTTGAAAATGTAGAAATATGAGTTCTCTTCGTCAAATAAATAGATTAACGGAAAAAATGTGAGGTTCACCATAAAACAAATTGATAATATATGGATTGTAACTCAATTACTTTAAACATATACAAAATCCTTTTTTTCCCCAATTTGAGATTCACTCTCAACATCAACACACTATTTCTAACAAACATAAACTTTTTTTCTCTACTTCAATGAGGAAAAACAGTCAAGGAAGGTGCACTAGGTATTTTTGACATTTTCTCTCAAGGATAAAATAGGAAATTTAGAAAAAGTTTTTCTTTTTGTTGTAGGTTTCAATAGAATATCCCTTACTTAATGTCTTCAAATTTGAAAGATTTTAGATATGATTTTCGTGAATGATGAGTTTGATAACAAATAATTATGTGGCTAAAATATTATCCGACTTAGCTCAAGTCTCACAAGCCTTAAAGTAATAATTTCCTTATTAAAAAGACAATTTTTTTAAAAATTGTCTTTTTTTTTTTATTCTTTTGTCTTCTGGGGACCCAAGTTACGACCTGTTATGTATTGCTGGCAGGGCCAACATTCAGATGTGCAGCTGCACACGTACAAATACTAGTTATAACAGATATGGAGTTGGTGAAGGAAATTAGGGCCTGTTTGGTATCCTACTCAAAAACTTGAATTGTTCTTAAAACTAATTTTCAGGATCATCTCTTAGAAACAATTTTTTTTAGGTTTCAAAAACTTGTTTGGCATTGAACTTAAAAACTATTTTTGAATCTAAAAATTTGAAAACTTGTTTGGTTTAACTCTTGAAAACAGTTTTTTTTTCTTCCTTTTTTTCCAATGATGTGTTTGTTTTAAGATATACAAAACATATGAAATTAAACCTTAAACATACTATTTTGATATCTATGTGCTAATACAACACATATATGCTCGATTATCAAATTAAACTTCAAGTGACATATATGCTCGATTATCAAATTAAACTTCAAGTCTCAGATAATAAATATTACATTAAAACATTCTAAAAAACCAATAAACTTTGAGACTAATTGTTATTGACGTAATCAAGCCACATTGATCCGGCTATGTGGTCTCTAACGTCATTCATAACATTGTCGTCATTCAAATGCATGTTTTCCCCTTCTTGATTAGCCCCCGAGCTTTCATCTACCACATCAACATCATTGTCTTCAAATTGTTGAAACAAAGTATCATTCCTTGATTGCATTCTAATGAAATTGTGCACGGCACAACATGGAACGGGAATGCGTCTTTGCTTCCTAATTGGATAATTTGGCATCAACTTTAGAATAGGAAAACGATTTTTAAGCACTCCAATGCATCGTTCAACAACATTACGTAGTGATGAGTGCCTAAAGTTGAACAATTTCATTGCTCCTCTTGGACGTTTACCTCTTCCCCTAAAATCATGCAAGTGATAACGCACTTTGAGATATGGTGCAAGAAACCCACTCATGTTGGCATAGTCGGAATCAACAACATAGTAGTTTCATATTCCAAGAACAATGCATATAAGTATTTCATTTGAGCCAAATACAATAAGAAAAAAAATTACAAGTGAGTTGATATGTTTCAATGACTTTTTTTTTTTTTTTTGGAGAACTATGTTTCAATGACTTCGTACCTTCTTTAGGCATTGGAAACCTATTTTCTTCTCTTGTTATTGCATCCATCAACACTCTCGAGTCATTAGCCGTTCCTTCCCATCCGGTGTAGACATATGTGAACATCATGTCAAATGAACATGCCAACATAATATTTTATGTCACACTAACTTTTCTACCTCGGTATGAAATTTGTTTTGATGAAGGAGCCCATGCACTGATATGTGTTCCATCAATAGCACCAATGCAATTCTACCATTTTATAGTTCAATTCATAACATGTTAGTACACAAAATATAGTTTACTTCAACCTAAGTTGTTATTCTAGAGCTTTAAACATGTATCTTTCTAGGTTTTGTAGAAAAATAATAGTCATGATCTAACTAAATAATATAATGTACTTTATAAATATATTACCTGAAACCATGGGTCGTACTTCGGATTTCCCAAAATATCATAAGGTGTTGCATCCATATTTGGAGGTTGAATTATACGAGTACCAAGTCGACATATTGCTTTGAGAACTCGGTTAAATTGTCTTGACACAATCTCTTTAGAATGTTGAAAAGTTTCAGCTAGGGCTGGGCACGGGCAGGGCTGGGCCTGAATTTGAAGGAACCTGGCCCTACCCGTATGAATTTGGAGGAACCTGGCCCTACCCGTTTTAAAATACAACATGTCGGTTTTTTTTTTCTTTCGGTTTTGGAAAGGCCCTGATCTGCTGAAGCAGAAGCAAAAGCAAAACCAACAATTTTAGACCCTCATTTGCACTACTCAGAACACAGAAAAACAAATCCTACAAACATTTCTGCACTGCTTGTGTTTAAACACAACCAACATGTTAACTTCCATGCATGTCCCGAAATAATCAAACCATGAAATCCCAGATCCATAGTTTCTAACAGAACCCATTACTCTTACACACAAAACTACATCAAATCAATCTCACAAATAATGAAATTGTTCAAATCGGCAAATCGAACCAGAGACTTCATCTTTCCAAGGATCCAACACCTCCACCCTCGCAATTACAAATTACATCAGTTGATGAATCAAAACAAAATCAGAAACCCACATAAATCAAAAACCCTAAATTCCTAAATCAAAAACCCTAAATTCCTAAATCAGAAATCCTAAATTCCTAAATCAGAAACCCTAAAGATGGGAGAAGGAGTGGTCGAGATTGAGGTCTGAGATGGGAGCCTGGGCTCGAGAGAGGTCTGAGACGAGAGATGAAAGAAGATTCAAGGAGGAGAGATCGAGGGAGGAGAGTCGGAGTTGGAGTCGGGGTAGAGAGAGAGAAGGTGATGTGAGGGGAGAGACGGAGAGTCGAGTGAATTGGCCCAATTGGGTGGGGGTCTGACTCTGAGAAAGTAACATCAATCTCTGGCTCGTATTCCTTCTCGTAATATCAGTGCACCCTTACTTGGAGCAGATTAATGATAACCATCATTGCACCTTTGAACCATATGCTCCTATTCCTTTAAAAGAAACTATATTTTCTACTCTACAAATAAACCATATATTCATTGAAAGGAGCCAATGTAATCTAGTTGTAACTTGTAAATTTTATTACTGCTGCAGCAAAAGGCAATTGGAAATCATAGAATTGATCACCATTTGTCCATAAAAGCTTCATCTTTAGAAATTGGCATTGGGATAGTCTTCATATGCATCAGCCCAGCTATGCGGATGCTAAATATGTAAATATTGTAAAATTAAAATAAAGGCTGCTCAGCTGCACCTAAAACTTACATTCTGTTTGGATGAAGAAATTTAAGACTATTAAGAAATTTTAAAATGACGAAAATTGATATGATGAAATTTTATTTTCTAGAATTTGTGAATTTTCTTGTTTGGTTAACCTAAAAGAACAATGCAATTTGAATACAAAATTTGTTACATTTAAATTCTCACTCATAAAAATTGGGAAATGACACCTATTTACCTAAAATTTAAACTTGGGAATTGGAGGTCTCAAATTCCAAGTTTTTTCTACGCCAGAATTCTAAATTTCTATGTTTATAAATCCAAACAAGGGAATTAGTGCATGTCAATTTATAAATTCTAACTTTTGTCTAAATTTCAAGTTTATTTCTCTCATCCAAACATAGTGTTAAAGTAAATGCTACTCAAGATTCTTTACAACCATGTTCAAACATTGATATAGAAATTCACTTAACAGTAATAAACAATAGTTCCTAAATTCCAGATTCCTAACCCTAAAATTGATTTCATTGAAATCCCCAATTTACGAAGTTCCTAACCCTAAAACTTAAACTCAAAATTCAACCCCATATCAAATTAAACCTGAAATTAGGGAATATTATAGCTTAATTCCCGCATTAGTAAGAGAAAAAAATATAGAATTGAAAATTACCCACACGAATACCTTATTACTGATGATTGTCTTCGGGAAAGGCTTGCGACAAGAGGAAGATTGACGAGGATGGTAGTCGTGCAGTAAGAGCAAAAAGGAGAGATTTTTAGAATTGAGAGAGAAAGTGAAGATCGAAGAAGGGTGAGAGAAAAGGAAAGGTGGGAGAAGAAAAAGACGCCAAGGAGAGGGAGACTTAAAAAGAACAAGTGTTGGACAACGTATTTGGGTTGAGACGGAGGATGGGTGGTAGTGGAATTTTCAAAAGGAATTTGAACCCAAACCCTCCAATTGAGACTCTATCCCGTCTTCACCTTCCATAGGCTGAGTTTGCAACCTGTCTTGGCAAACATGCAAAGAAGACACGGATTCCGTAACACGCTGAACCTGCTTTCGAAATTTTCCAGTACGCTCTTGAAGCTCAGCGTTCTACTCATTGATGATCTTTGCAGCAGTACTTGTGGTGGTTGTTGTAGCAGGTACAGGGGCTCAAGTATCGACACCCAATGCAAGCACATTAGCGCTTAGTTGAGCTTGAGACGATGAAGCAGTTGTATACCCTTTTGTCAAAAAAAAAAAAATGCCAGCAGAAGAAGAAGCAGTAACTCCTGAAGCAGGTTGGAGAGAGAACAAGCTTACAAGCAAGCCCCTGGAAGAAGCTGCTGAGCTTGCTGGGGTAGCCATTGGAGCCGTTGTTGCAGCGGTGCTAGGAGCTAGAGAAGTAGCAGGAATCACAGCAAAAGACAGCATAGTGAAAGAGGCTTGGGTTGTAGTGCTAGTTGCTGGAGTCGAAGAAGGGGTTGTGGTCATGAGAGTAGAAAGAAACGGAGTGGAGGGAGTTGGTAAGGATTGTGAGGTCGGTTTTGAGGTGGCCTTGGAGAAACTGGTGGAGAAACTGAGAGATGATTGCGAAGCGGAGGAAGCCGGCGGTTCGAAGGAAGAGAAGCTGGAAGCGGATGTTGATGAAGGAGCAGCGGTGCCGGGAGTCGAGGTTGTGGGTTTCAAAAGAGGGGAGGATGTTGGTAATGTGAAGGCTGAAGAGGGAGTGGAGAAGCTTTGGAACTATTGGGTGGTTGGAGCTATGTCACATCCCAGTCCGGCTTCGCCGTAGCACGATATTGTCGGCTTTGGGCCACGCCGTCACGATTGTTTTTCTGGGAACTCACACGAGAACTTCCCAGTGGGTCACCCATCCTAGGAATACTCTCGCCCGAACTCGCTTAACTTCGGAGTTCCGATGGAATCACAAGCCAATGAGTACCCAAAAGGCCTCGTGCTATAGGGAGGAGAGCATGTACATATAAGGCACATCACCCCCTCTCCGTTGGTCGATGTGGGATCTCACAAGCTACAGAGGATAAAGGTTGGGACGAGGAAGCTGCGTCAAACAGCAGCGAAGCGGAAGTGGAGAAGGTTCCAAACAGGGGTGTGGGTGCACTGGGTGCAGATGCGGTTGCGCCAAATGGGGATGAAGTGGCGGAAGAAGGACTCCATGGGGGTGATGAAAGGTGGAGGGTTGGGTTTTTAGAGAACAGAGCTCCTCAAGACAAGTCTGTTGCAATCGCTCCTGCCGAGCACTGAGGATGGCTAGATCTGCGAGAGAGTGTTGCAGATCGGTGAGTTAGTGCTCCAGATCAACCTGATAGAGGTTCATCATCGTGACCTTGACCTTGTCACGGAAGTTCTGGATTTGAGTGATGATTTGCTGCTGCGGAAACTGCCCGTCGAGTACTGCCTTCGAAACGTTGGCCACGGGCATCAATGCTGGGCACTTGCCCATGGAAGCACACATGGGCTCTGGATACCAAATGATAGGACCCATTCCGTAGGAAGGGAAAATGAAAGGAAAATTGCAAGAAAGTAAATGCAGAATGGAAAAGAAATTAAAGTAAATTCATATCTTCATTCATACCATATTCAGATGAACATAGTGGTTTAAATACATAAAATGATAGCTAAGGGCCTGTTTGGTATCCTACTCAAAAACTTGAATTGTTCTTAAAACTAATTTTCAGGATCATCTCTTAGAAACAATTTTTTTTAGGTTTCAAAAACTTGTTTGGCATTGAACTTAAAAACTATTTTTGAATCTAAAAATTTGAAAACTTGTTTGGTTTAACTCTTGAAAATAGTTTTGTTTTCTTCCTTTTTTTCCAATGATGTGTTTGTTTTAAGATATACAAAACATATGAAATTAAACCTTAAACATACTATTTTGATATCTATGTGCTAATACAACACATATATGCTCGATTATCAAATTAAACTTCAAGTGACATATATGCTCGATTATCAAATTAAACTTCAAGTCTCAGATAATAAATATTACATTAAAACATTCTAAAAAACCAATAAACTTTGAGACTAATTGTTATTGACGTAATCAAGCCACATTGATCCGGCTATGTGGTCTCTAACGTCATTCATAACATTGTCGTCATTCAAATGCATGTTTTCCCCTTCTTGATTAGCCCCCGAGCTTTCATCTACCACATCAACATCATTGTCTTCAAATTGTTGAAACAAAGTATCATTCCTTGATTGCATTCTAATGAAATTGTGCACGGCACAACAAGGAACGGGAATGCGTTTTTGCTTCCTAATTGGATAATTTGGCATCAACTTTAGAATAGGAAAACGATTTTTAAGCACTCCAATGCATCGTTCAACAACATTACGTAGTGATGAGTGCCTAAAGTTGAACAATTTCATTGCTCCTCTTGGACGTTTACCTCTTCCCCTAAAATCACGCAAGTGATAACGCACTTTGAGATATGGTGCAAGAAACCCACTCATGTTGGCATAGTCGGAATCAACAACATAGTAGTTTCATATTCCAAGAACAATGCATATAAGTATTTCATTTGAGCCAAATACAATAAGAAAAAAAATTACAAGTGATTTGATATGTTTCAATGACTTTTTTTTTTTTTTTGGAGAACTATGTTTCAATGACTTCGTACCTTCTTTAGGCATTGGAAACCTATTTTCTTCTCTTGTTATTGCATCCATCAACACTCTCGAGTCATTAGCCGTTCCTTCCCATCCGGTGTAGACATATGTGAACATCATGTCAAATGAACATGCCAACATAATATTTTATGTCACACTAACTTTTCTACCTCGGTATGAAATTTGTTTTGATGAAGGAGCCCATGCACTGATATGTGTTCCATCAATAGCACCAATGCAATTCTACCATTTTATAGTTCAATTCATAACATGTTAGTACACAAAATATAGTTTACTTCAACCTAAGTTGTTATTCTAGAGCTTTAAACATGTATCTTTCTAGGTTTTGTAGAAAAATAATAGTCATGATCTAACTAAATAATATAATGTACTTTATAAATATATTACCTGAAACCATGGGTCGTACTTCGGATTTCCCAAAATATCATAAGGTGTTGCATCCATATTTGGAGGTTGAATTATACGAGTACCAAGTCGACATATTGCTTTGAGAACTCGGTTAAATTGTCTTGACACAATCTCTTTAGAATGTTGAAAAGTTTCAGCTAGGGCTGGGCACGGGCCGGGCCAGGCGTGAATTTGAAGGAACCTGGCCCTACCCGTATGAATTTGGAGGAACCTGGCCCTACCCGTTTTAAAATACAACGGGCCGGGCCGGGCCGGGTAGAAGGGTTTTGAGTTTGGGAACCGGACCTAACCCGGCCCGTTTCAAACGGGCCGGTTCGGGACGGGTCCACGGGTCCAATTACTTTTTTTTTTTTTTTTTTTTTTTCTTTCGGTTTTGGAAAGGCCCTGATCTGCTGAAGCAGAAGCAAAAGCAAAACCAACAATTTTAGACCCTCATTTGCACTACTCAGAACACAGAAAAACAAATCCTACAAACATTTCTGCACTGCTTGTGTTTAAACACAACCAACATGTTAACTTCCATGCATGTCCCGAAATAATCAAACCATGAAATCCCAGATCCATAGTTTCTAACAGAACCCATTACTCTTACACACAAAACTACATCAAATCAATCTCACAAATAATGAAATTGTTCAAATCGGCAAATCGAACCAGAGACTTCATCTTTCCAAGGATCCAACACCTCCACCCTCGCAATTACAAATTACATCAGTTGATGAATCAAAACAAAATCAGAAACCCACAAAATTACTAAATCAGAAACCCACATAAATCAAAAACCCTAAATTCCTAAATCAAAAACCCTAAATTCCTAAATCAGAAATCCTAAATTCCTAAATCAGAAACCCTAATTTCCTAAATCAGAAACCCTAATTCGTAAATTACCTAGAGATGCCACGATGGAGAGTTAGGAGAGGATGCCACGATGGTGATCGTACCTCTCCACTCGGTCCAACCCTTCGGACGCCACCACGATTGCAGATTTGCTTCCCCAAATAAACCTCCAACATCACCTTATCCTGCCTGTTCGCCGACCCCTCCAGCGAGTCAAACAAGGTCGATTCGGGCCAGCAGCTTGTGCAACTCGAAGACCATGTTGACCGACACAGGTCTCATAGAAGTGCATCTGCAGCATGTCGGAGAAGGAGTGGTCGAGATTGAGGTCTGAGATGGGAGCCTGGGCTCGAGAGAGGTCTGAGACGGGAGAGGAAAGAAGATTCAAGGAGGAGAGATCGAGGGAGGAGAGTCGGAGTTGGAGTCGGGGTAGAGAGAAAGAAGGTGATGTGAGGGGAGAGACGGAGAGTCGAGTGAATTGGCCCAATTGGGTGGGGGTCTGACTCTGAGATGTATCTTTGACAAAAAAAAAGATAGATATTAGAGGGTACAGAACGGTCCGGGCCGGGGGCCCGTTATCTCAAATTTTTAAAACCTGCCCGCCCCGTTTCGTATTTATAATGTTTGGACCCGCCCCGTACCCGCCCCGAACCGTAAGGATCCGCCCCGACCCGCGGGTCCAGGACCCGTTTGCCCACCCCTAGTTTCAGCAATTACCTTGTTGCAGATTGTATGACTAATAGTAAACAAGAACATGCATACGGCCTCCTCCACACAAACTGATCTATCATCTTGTAGAAAGTTCAATTCTCTCAATGTCGAGCACAAATTCATGAATGTGTTTTTATCCATCCTTACAATATCAAATAACCTATGTGGATGTCCATTCAATAAATCTATCACATATTGGCGGCCTGAAAAATGTGAAGTCATGCATGACTCTTTATTTAAACGTGAGTAATGATCATATAATCTTGTAACTAAAAGCAACTCTCTAAGTGAATCATCCAAATCAGATGATGAATCAGTTTCTGAGCTTGAACCATTGTTGTCCACTTCATTTGAATCCATCCTATATAGACCAACGTCCGAAAAATCGATATTATCGGCGATATTTCGCCGATAATATCGTTTTTTTGGAAGAACGATATTTTTAAGCCTTAAAATATAATATCTTAATAATATCGCGATAATATCGCTAATATCGATAATATCGCGATATTAGCGATATTAGCGACATTATCGCCGGAGAGATGGGGGGGAGGTCACCTCCCCGGAGAAGGATCGAGAGACTCGAGGGAGAAGAAGAGATCGAGTCTCTGCAATCAGCCATGAACTTGTACGGAAACATCGAAAGTGCTACAAAATAAAATCGAACAAAAAAATTAGAGAAATTAAAGCTTTGTAATGGCAGAGAGGTGAGGTTGGGGCTTGCAGGTGATTAGAGCGAGAGGACGGTGTGAAGAAATTATCTCAGTCGCGGGAAAAGATCCATGTCACTGTCGCCGGAACATCTCTCTCAGTCGCCGGAAACATATCTCTCATCACCCGCCAGTTACTTTCAGTTGATGTTTGGTGTCGCTGACCTCGACGCCAAGGTCCTGTAGATGTCGCCAAGAAGAAGAAACATATCTCTCTCACACAGAAAGTTTCAGATGAAGATCTGAGAAGAGAGAGGGGGAGATAGGAGTAGCTCCGGAGAAGGATGGACGGAGAGACTGGGGGAGCGGAGAAGAGATGTTGCTGAGGGAGAAGAAGGATGGACGGAGCGGCGACTGAGGGAGAGAGAAGGAAGGATCCAGCGAAAGAGGGAGAAAAGGAAGGATCCAGAGATTTCTGTGGTCTGCGTGCGAATCTAAGGGTCTGCGTGCGTGGATGTTGCGTGTGCGTGTGTGGATGTTGCGTGATTTGCCACGTAACTTGCGTTTGTGTGTTTTTACTTTTTATTTTGTAGACCCAATTCCATGTATAAAGTGTAAAATATAAATTGTAACTTGCGTGTGTGTTCTTAGTACCATACAATGTATAAAGTGTAAAATATTGTACTAATTCATTATATATAAATTATTTTGGTGTGTTTAAACTTCTTTAATTAATTACTACATATTTTCTACACTTACAATGTTTGCCAGCTCGCTATATAATCAACTTAAATCAGTTAAATCCATCATGCAATGCATTTCCTTCCAATTTTTTGTGATAAACTAATAGATAATTGACTAAATAAACATCCTGCAAAGTTTCAATAAAAATTTCCAAGTTTTTCTTACAATTTCCGTGGTTTTTATTCAATTTTTATCGATATCGATAATATCCCGATATTTCCATCGATATTTCCGTGTTTTTGGACTACCGATATTTCCGATATCATCGATATTTAATACCTTGATATAGACAAACAAATAATTATATTCTACAACAATCAAGTAATTAATAGCTAAACAAAGTGACAAGACAATACTATAGGATAATAACATAACATTAATCATATTACCAACACTAGTCATTTCCATACTCATTTAATTATAATTCATCATAAAGCAAAAGATCTCAATAACAAACACAAAAGCATATCCATAGTCATCTTACTAACCTTTATCATTAATTCTAAGCAAATTCATCATATTACCAACACACTAACTAACAACCAACTTGGACTATTGAGTTTTCTTCTGACTATTCATTTTAGACTATTGAGCCATAATTTTTTCCTCGACTCAGACATCTTCATAAACATCCTCCTCCAATCCGAGCTAGTGAACTTCTCCAAAGCTTTCAAATAAATGGTATCATCAACATCTTCCATGCCCTCAAGTACTTCCATACAATCTTCAATGGTACTTAACTCTCAAGTCTCCCGCTTTGCGAGGGACATAAACCCCCTTGAATAACAGAAAAGATTGGAACTTTGCCTTCCTATTCATTGTTCTTCATTCACCAAATTAACCCTTAATTTGTAACAGATTAACAAATTTAAAAACCCATAATTTGCTCAGTTTTGTCTTAATCCAATATCTGCCACCACCCCAAATAAAAATCTACACTAAAAAACATAAATGAAATTCCAATAGTATTTTCACGAACTAGACGATAATGATATCATTAGCAGCGATAAGAGGCTATGACACATTCCCAGTTGGTGACAACCTCTAAATTTCACTAGAATACTGTGAGCACACCTATAAAAATGGTGCCCCAAATTTTCAGGTATAACGGTCAACTATAGCATTACCAGGGCAATCTAAGCTGCCAACCAAACTTAACTTCAATTCCCAAGCAATGTAACATCCAAAGGAACCATGGTCCTTTTTAGAAACAGTTTACTAGCTATGGTGCACACAAGAGGCAGATGTGGAAACATGAATGCGAAACTGAATTAATCAAAGGGGGAAAATTTGACCCCAGTTCCAGGTAACCCTTTCTTCTACTAATTTCATATAACGACACCACTACCAGCTGACTTGAACCAAAGCCATATTGGGAAAACTTTCAACATGACTACATTGTTCTTAAAGTACGGTAATTTAACTCAATTGCACTTATAAGGCTACATACACACATAACGACCCCTATACGCTATACCTACATGACTACTAATTTCATACAACGACCCTTATACACTATACCTACATACACACATACCAAAACACACCACGTCCAGATTTGCATCATATCCTTGTTTCTAACTCGATGGGGAATTTTCACAAACACCTAATACGCAAACTCTAATAGCTCCACAGAACCAACTTTAATAGAAATATAGGAACCAAATTAACTTGCTAATATGCTATTCTAAACATCAATCTTTAGCCTCTACTACTCTATGGAGTCAGAGAGACTAGAAACTCCGAGATTTGGAGTTTAAAAATTTGTTTTTTGTCAACCAATGGTTGTTCCACAACCTCACTTACATCAATCAAATCCCCCTTAGGTAACATTCTGAGACTGCCCCCGAAGGAAAAAAAGAAAACATCACAACAAATTCAGTTCACAAATCAATCCTCATGGGCACATCAATTAGATTATATACATAGTACACAAATGAATCACACCAATTAGATAGATAAACTCAATTTCTCACAACCCAACAAACAAAACACATAAATAAACTTTCCCATCATTTCCTCCATTTTCCAAGGAACCAAACAAAATAGTAAGAGGAAGACCCATTACCTTGATAATTCCTGGCAGTGAAGAGAATGGCCCAATTTCGTCCCCAATCAAGCACTCAGAGATTCGAGGCTTAAAGCCATTCACCGGAACCTTCACCCTATTGGCCGGAATCTCTTGGTCGTTCGTCGTTGGTGAGGCGCAAGGGTGCTCGTGGTTTGCACGGCGTTACTCAGACCTGAGAGACCTCCATCGCGATATGAGTTCGTGAAAAAAAAAAAACCTAAAACCTGACTTTTGTTGTTTTCAAATTATAATAGGCTGTTTTTAATTTTTTTTTGAGTCCAGTTTTGCAAAATGGGCTTACCAAACATGTTTTTTAACCTACAACTTAAAAATTGTTTTTGAGTTAAAAACTTTGGACTCAAATCCAATACCAAACAGGCCCTTAGTGTTACTGTGTTTTGCGATGGCTTTTCGACATTTTTGTTTATTAAAGTTTTGCAGTTCTCTTAGGAGCCTGAAACTGTTAAGATTCAAAAATGAAGGAAATTATGGAAATTTCTATCCAAGTGGTGGTTTGGTCTTTAATTTATTGATCACGAACCTGTTACAATGGGGAGGAAGTCCTTTTGGATTACACTGTTAGTCGTTAGAACTTGTGTCCCTTAATTGCTTCTTAAATCTTTTTATTGTGGACGGAAGTTCTAATAATGTTATCTTAAGCGACGATTGTTTTGCATCAAAGCTCCAATTGGGTCAAGTTCTAATAATGTTCTCTTTTCGTAACGAGACAGAAAATAAATTGAACAATAAACAGTTTCTGCATATCAGATGAAAAAGGTATCAAGCATTCTCATCAATTTTCTTTTTCTCATCATATTTTCTTCCGGAATGAAACCCACCACGTAAGAGGATCCTTGAGGCAATTGAACATTATTGAGGAACCATAAAAGCCCTTTGGTCTCGCCTTGTACGGAATCGAAGACTGAACACGAATCGAAACCTTTGCCGATCGGAACAGAACAAACTATCAACTTTATTGGAAAGAATCAAAACCTATGCCGATCGACTTTATTGAACAGAAATGAAACCTGGACATATTCTATCATCTTTTTCCGGTTACAAGGCTTCAACTGGAATCAACAAAAATTCACAGCTTACAGAAACCGACGGAAGAAATCGATCGAGCATTCGGATCTACAAAGCAGTCATGATTGCAAGGAAAAACACACTAATTACTAACTAGGATCACAATGATACCCAGAAAGAGCAATTAAAAGGGGGCTAGAAATTTGATGCTCAATGCAGTAAATATTGTTCAGAAATAACATTAAAACATGGAGAATGATTACCCCCCATCCCATCCCCTCCCCTCCCCCCATCCCATTAGATAAATTCCTTCTAACACGATTACAACGAGCATCACTAATCTCTAAATAAATTTCTCTAGTAACCTTGATTTCAGAGGATCTGGGGGCCGAAAAGTCTCCAACCGTAAGTTGGAGGTCTTACAGATCTCGTTCAAACCGCTATCTCCTTTCTCTGACATGATAATCTCCAATACGTTCCCAAGAACGTTGCCTGCAAGCCCAACTTCCAGAAGATGCCCTGGCTCCTCTCCACCTTCACGTATTAATTGGCCAATCTGATTCAAGGAAACGACATTTTCTAAAATGACTTTGGCAAAGATAAGGCCAAGAAACTCTGGTGCTCTCGGAGCATCATTCACGGCATCCTCTAAGGTTGACAGAACACTTTCAAACCTGGGCAGATATAACGTAAGAAATTAAATAATAGAAAAATGCACAACACCGAGAAGACAAGCAATGTCAATAACCAAATGCAGACGTAAACTTTCCCTACCCTTTGATGAGCTGAGATTGACTCAATGTTCCATCACGGGTCTTTGTAAGGTTGACTAGAAGCTTTGCCAAGAGATCCCTTTCTGCATCCTTCCTCTCAAAAGAGTCTGTGACCCAAAGAGAGATCATTGACGGATGGAAGCTTGGTGAGTTCAATTCTTTAATGCATAAAGCAACCTCATTCTCGTCTCGAGCACTGAATATGAAGGAAACAAAATTAAGGAAGAGCATATGAAAAATCTTAACGAGAGTTATCAGATAACATATCAGAAGTTCTATAATACATCACACCCATCAAAAGACAATGCTACAGTTATAATTGTCAACATAAACCATATATAAAGTGCGTAAAAAGAAAAAAGAAAAAACCTATTCCAAAATGGATCCATACTTCTAGAACAACTCTGCTTGCTCTTCCGAAAGTATATAATTAAAATACACAAACCACATATATGTACAACATCATCTAAGACAAGTTCTTGGAAAGCCAATGGTTGAACATCGACAATATATATTAAATCCTTAATGTCAAAGATTGAGAGCATCCCCCATACAGAGGTCTGACTCTGACATCAAGTGGATGCATCAGGGCAAGAATGAGTTGTTTTAATATGGCAAGGAGAAAGAGGGGGAAAAAAAGGAGACCGGTCACGATCAAACTAAACACATTTAGACATCACATTACTTGTCATTGCACTCACTGCATTCAAGTTTCCAAAGTAGCAGTTTAAATGCTGTACTACAACTCCATGCAAAACAACTTCCCAAGGTTTCTCAATATCCATGAATGCACAACAATAAATTTGGCAAAAAATTAAGAGGGCAGATAACCCTAAAAAAGTAAGACATACATGAAAATTGATAAAAAGATTTTCATCTTCAACAGCATAAAACCCTGTTACAAGCTAAAATAATCCAAACTTATTTATTTCTACATCTGTGTAACTTATGCACAGAAACCCTACAGTATATTTTTCGATAGATGTGAAAAAACATAAACATTTAAACAATTTCAAGCATGCGGTTTAACTAAGACAGCAACTAAAACAACTGGCCAACTGCACAGGAAGTGAATTTTCCAACTGAGATCTAACAATTAGAGACAAGTTGGTTACCAGAGGAATGTTGGAATAGATGGAAATCACTGTATTTGGCCTACATTCTTTTATTTTCTTTTCTAACACAAATAATTGAACTTAGGACCTCTACCCACACGTCACTCATCCCATGCCACTTGAGCTTGGCTCAAGGACCCCATATTCTGACACCAGCTACATTTCTGAGGCTCCGAACAAATTGTCTGTACCACTTTATAACATAGTATACAAGTAATCTCACAACAAAATCCATCACAACTAACTCAACTCCTTCACTTTTATTGTTTTTTTTTTCCTTTTCCCTGTATCACCTGTGGGGTCCATTCAAAACAATCCCAATTCTATTTATGCAACTTGAAGTTGACCAAAATAATTGGAAGATGACCAACCGTTGCTCCTAAATCCTATCCATTCCCCAGGCACAGAACAATGCCCCATTTTCCTTTCAAGAATTGAATACACACTCACATTAAGCAAATTAGGCAGACTTTTTTCAAGCAGAGAACTATCACATCTGAAGGATGCATTGAACTAAGAAAAAAAAATAAAATAAAATTAGAACAGTCTAAAGCATGCATGAGACAAGAATTTCTTAACCTAAAAAAAAGTACTGAGAAAGGACTGCTCTCTCAAAAATAAGAATATACCTGTAAAATTCTTTAATTGCTGCCAAAGACTTATCTCCAAGACGGTCTTCCGTCAACACATTTTCTGATGGAACATTTTGTGTTAAAGCTGCTCCATGTGCACGTGTGGGTGGTGAAGTTGGAAGAGTTTTATCAAAACTACGATCTGAACTCCTAGGGTCCCTACCACCAAAATTTAAATTACGCTCTGGCGCACTTGACTGATCATAAGCAGCTGGACCTGAAAATCTATCTGGCATATAATTTGGCACAAGATCCTCCCTTGGATTGTATGTTGTCCGCTCTGAAAGAGAACTGAAACCATTCGAACCAGCAGTCATCCTCCTAGAGTCTCCAGCAGTGGGAGGCATCTCAGCCAAAGGAGCAGCTGACATTGATGGTGGTCCTCTGATGGACATTCCTTTGGCAAGACCACCCTGGGGACCCAAAGTAATAGAATCATCACCCATGGGTCTTTGAGTCATGGGAACTGACAAGGTCCTACTCTCATAAGAATGTCTTTCATCTGTGCGGACATCCTGACTGCCATAACCACGAGCCTGAGCAGGCATCCCACGGAAACCACCCATATGGGCATTAGGTGAAGATAACATAGTCGATCCTCTTGGACTGAATTCCATAGGAGGCCCCCTTCTAGCTGAAGGGTTGATTCCAGGACCACGGGCCAGCCTACTAGACTGTGCCTGCCGTTCTTGTGCAGCATCTCTGTGCACTTCCTCAATCTTTTTAGGTCCTTCAACTTTCCTCCTCTGCTGCCATTTATTCTTTCTCAAATCAATTGCGTCCTTCAACATGAACCTAACTCTAGCAGATAATTTCATGTTATTCGATAAGCTTTTCATTCTTTCAAAATATGCATCCATGTGCTCCTTGGCCTTTGGATGATCAATCATCTCCCCAATTGTGCTCATTAGTTTGCACAAAGATTCAATATCTTCCTCATCTGGAGTCTGTTGCTGACCTAACAACTTTTTAATGCATTCGTGCATTATTCTCTCGGTCAACATTTTCTTTTTGTAAAGCTCCCCAATTAATCTAATATTACCCAACATTCGTCTTCGCGCTTTAATTCTTTTCTCCTCTCTTTCTTCTTCAGACTGTTTCACCTGGCCCTCCTCATCAGCCTTATTGGCCTCCTCTTGCTCTCTTTCTCCCCTCTCAAATTCCTCCTGGCACTTGTTCAAAAGCAATCTCTTAAAAGTAATCTTTTCATTGTCTTCACTGAAATCAGGTAACTCTCCGGCAAGATAAAAACAGAAGTTAGCATACATCTCACAGAAAGTAGGCTCCGTAAGAGCCTTGTCAAAGATCTGTGAAATGACACCAGTTAGAGTCGTTGTATTATCTATATTAACAGCTTTTACTTGCTCGAAAAGTTTTTCAAAATTTTGTGGAGTTAACTTGTTTAGTATAGCCTTTAACTGCCTTTGCTTGGCCTGCTCTTCATCACTCACTTTACCCACCTCATACTTCCTGTCAGCTTTGTGCATCACCTGTAATGGAGTATGAGGAGATGGCATCAAGCCCTTTGGTTGAAAATTCGTAGCTCTCTGCCACCTGTCAGCATCAGAATTATTTCTTTGCATCCCTCCCTGATGGCCAACAGAGTGAGCAGGCCCAGGCAGGATCCCTCTAACATGCTGCTGAACTGGTGCCGGTGCACGTGGATTCCTCAAAACACCAAAATTTGGTCCTTGGGCAGTTCGGACAGCAGCTCCCTTATTCCATCTATCATCATCCATCAATCCACTCCCGCGACGGTCGAGTCTTGCGGCCCCTCCTTGCCTGTCAATAATTCTTCCCGGACTAGGGAGTGAATCATAAGGAGCAGTATTCACATTAGCATTAAAGATCTCTGCTATATCAGACATAATTTCAAAACCTTCAGGAAGCTCAGTAAATTGCACAGAAAACTTCAAAAGGAAATCTCTGGAATATTTATTCGCCCCATGTTCATGTCCATCTTTGCCAGAATCCTCCACCCCATGGACCTGCTCTCCAGTATCTGAGGTTTCCAGTTTTGGGGTAGAGATGTCAGCAGCATCTTCCCAATCCTCTGGCTCAACTTTAACTGGTGCATCTCTCTCCCTCCCTAAAACATCTTGCTGAGGAGCATCAATAGCTACCTGCTTTGAAATTAAACTGGTCATAGTACTTTCAGTGTCTTCAATACCCTTCTTTTCTTCAGGGTTCTTGTATGCCCCATAAAGATCAGAGGTCACGCCAGCAGCATCTGCCTTAGACAGAATTTCTTTTCTTTTCTTCTTCCCCTTTGAAATAGTACTCTTAGTTCTACTCAGTTCATGTTTGTCCCTGAAGCCTGACACTGTAAGAGAATCCCCACCACTACCAATATTCTCAATATTTCCCCCACCACCACCAATATTCTCCTCACATGTACCTTCAGTTTTTGAAGTTCTACCTGAAAGTTCGGTAGTTTGAACAGAAGCAGAATGCTGCTCTAATTTGCTAGGTTTTGAAAAAGAAACTTCATTGCCACCCATTCTCTCACTTCCGCTTAAAGAGGCATCCATTCCGTCAGATTCTGCATGGAGACTTTCATATTGGCCCTGCCCTCCTTGTGCAGGGTCTGAGGTTGCAACTGTACTTTCTTTAGCTGTTGCCTTCACAACAGAATGCTCTGCAGGTACTTTAGCAGATTCCAGAGGTTCTACGGAAATAGAATCCACAGAAATACCATGACCTTTAGTATCCTGTTTGTAATTTCCAGACAAACTTCGTTCTGCCTGTTTTTCTGCTCCCGTCAAGTCAAGTTGTCCTTGTTCATCTGGTTGTAAAGAATTGTCTAGTTGACTACGTTGAACAGAATCTGAAGTACCAACAATCATCCCAGGACCAGATATTTCAGAAGCGATGGGAATAGTGCCTTCCCCAATAGCTTCAGTCTTTGATTCAAAACGATCAGTAGGAGCACTAACATCTGACAGTGGTTCCTTCGCTGACTCTGACACAGATGCACTGCTTACTGGAGCAAGAGTTGTATTAGCTTCTACAGTTCCAGAAACATCACTACTAGAAGGTATACCATGTTCTGCAGACTGAGACGGAACGCTTGATGTAGAGCTAGACTGCCCAACAACCTGTCATCAAGAGTGTAAAATGATGACACAAATTTAAAAGCTACCGCTAAAGAGAAGAAAATGGAAGGTTATCTGAAAGTACTGAAAATAAGTACCTGAAGCTGTGGTTGAACATTTCCCTTCTTCCCTGTCTTCTTTTGCTGTTCTTTAATTGAGTTGGACCGACTAAGAGTTTCCTTTCTTCTGGGTTCAGTGGTGGTCACAACTGGTACAGACTCCTCAGTTGGAGCAACTGAAGAAGAGGACAAAAGATTTGAAACCTGGTTTTCAACTGAAGCAGTAGCAGGTCCACTTGCAGATACTTTTTCCATCACCGTCAATGATTTGAGGATGTTTTGGTCACCTGCAGATTGGATAACTTCTACCGATTGTCTCAAAGGCTTCGATAATTCACCTTTTTCAACAGCAGTTGAGCTGTTTGGCAATGGGACAGCCTTCTCTCCAACAGTTCCAGCAGGTGGTTTAACTACAACAGGAATAGTTGCTGATGGAACAGAGGCACTTATATTATGTACATCGCGTGCGTGTTCTAGGTTAGGTGGATCCACCACATTGTGCACAAGGGACCCAGACTTGCTTACAGGCAGGGTATTATGAGATGATGGATTAATGAAAGGTACAGGTTGGGAACCCTGGCTCACTGGATAGCTGAACCTTGGTGCTTGTGGATTGGGTGGCATATGACTACTAGTTAAGGGATGAGAACTTGAAGCTGGATAATATAGGGAACCGGGATTGTAAGAATTGGCATAATAGTTGGTAGTATGAGGAGGTGCAAATGATGGTATAGGCTGGGATTGAGGAGGAATATTAGGGTGAGTCCTGGGGGCTGATGGCCCACTATCCGAATATGAATCTGTCCGTTTATCAAGCCTCAACTCTTCATGTGTATCTGGATGTGTAATCTTGACAGGAGTTTTACGAGGGCCGCCAAACTTCGCACCCTGTTGTTGGGGGTATTGTGACGCCATGCTGATCCCCAAGCTGCCTATCTGAGGTATCTGAGGACCCATTTGGGAGGTAAAAGTCAGGTTCGGTCCCTGCTGTATAATTCCCTGGGGCTGCATTGGATGGGGCTGGTGACCTGGGACAAACACTGGCTGCTGTACTTGACTACTACCAATTGGTAATTGCATAGGCATTGGCATTTGAAGTGAACTGGCAATCATACTCTGAGATTGGATCTGCTGGTTGGGGCCACCAAATTGCACCGGAACCTGTGGCTGATGAAATGGCATTGGCATGGACATCCCTGCCATTGGATGAGAAGAAGGTTTCTGAGTTTGACTAGTAGGGGGTGCATGTGAGACTTGCTCATCCTTTTTAACCTTGGGTACCATATGAACCTCAGTAGCTTTAGGTTGATCAATGGAAGCTGAATCTTTCTTTGGTAACTGCTGCTTAGGAACAGTAGGGACTGGCACTGAAGGCACAGCTCTAAAAGAATCATAGCGCACCTACATGCTCAAACATGACACAATGATTTCACAACTAATAAACAAAAGTGAAAAGTGTAATCAGCCATAAAAACTGCCCAAGGATGCGGAATTACTCATTGAAATTAAATCACATTTAAATACAAATACAAAGAATACTATTTCATTATATTAGCAAAGAGAAGGACATAATATGAAGAAATGAACTACTGTACAGATATTCTGTCAAAGAGTATCATATGCAGTTGAACCCATCAGACTATTCATTAGAAAATAAGCAGGAAGATGAGGGAAAAGGAAAACACGCTAACCTGATCACGTTTCTGCTCATCCAAATTTGGGGGAGCTGAGCTGGTTCGAGCAGGAATCTACAAGGAACACAACCTTTCCGCTTTTAAAAACATGCTATAAATTTGTTCATCACGCAGAAATACAGGAAATTTCAGAATTTACATCAAGTGTTTGCAAGCAATAGCATATAACAATACCTGCATCCCATTCATGAAACCAGGGCTTATAGACCCAAACTGAAAGGCAAAGCCCTTGGTCGCATCTCCTGGGGCTAAAACCAACAGAAAAAGTTAAAACCTGAATACTTGCATTTATCAATATATCATACATCAGCACGTTAAAATCATTATTAAATTGCCTATTTGGGAGAACACTGCCAAGAGAATCTAGCATTGACATCATAATGTTGCTATATAACACTGAAAATATGCCAATATTCCCCAACAGCGAGTACAACAAAATCCATGGTCCAGAGTGTGATCCAAAGTGTGAACTTACGCTTCGCTGGTGTAGTGTGTGTTCTTGTGTCAGATGCCACAGAGGCAGATTGAGAAGTTGGAGCCTTTGGAACAGTTCGGGAGCTTCTCTGAGGGGCTGATGCTTCAGCTGCCCGGGGAGCTGTGCTTGCAACGGGTGCATCAGAACCTCCTACATTAAATCAATCGCAGGCAAACATTGCAAAGAAATGAAAATAAAACAAAATGGGCAAAACAGATTGTAAAAGAGAACCCATTTATCTCATACTCCTATACTCCTTCAACTAACCATAAAACTCTACAAAACAATCACGATAATATCACATAAATTTTTAGACTGAAAGAGAACTGAAATTTTGAAATCTGTACCATGCAATTGGGGCTGTACATGGGCTCCATTTTGTACACCGCCACGTTGTGCAGAAGCACTACCGAAATCCTGAGGATTTACGTAACCGCTTGCCCTGGATTGCCCTCCTTGTGCATTGTTATTATTCTTCTTAAAACTGAATATTTAAAATAAAAATCATCAAACCCTAATTCCCAACATCTCATAAATTCCGAAACGTATAAAAAGAACACAAATTTAAAATCACAATCCAAAGCAATATAATTGCATAGATTGCTAAAAGTGAAGTATAACTGATCAGAAACAAACCCTACGCAGGGACACAAATGCAATTAAGTAGATACGATACACACACAGAGATATATATGTGTGTGTGTGTGTGCATATATGCACACCTGCGGTTGGAGGAGATGGAAGGGGCGGGCCCACCGGCGGCGGCGGTGCCCTTAGGGTAAGCGGGTGAGTATCCCCTGTACTGCTGATTAGAGCTAGCCGATCGCCCTGTTTTCCGGTACTGCGTCTCGTTCTTATCTGACCTTGATTGATTGAAGGACATATATTCCTACGATTAATTCCCAATTAACTTTTCCTCAAAATTTTCTCTGCAACCAAACACGCAGATCCACAAACGCCAAATCAAATCAACCAAACCTAATTAACCGAAAATCGTACCGTAAAGCGAGTGATTAAGAGAGTGATCGGGGTCTGATTGCAGTACCTGGAGACTGAGAGTGTGGAGAAAGACAAGGGTTTTATTGAGAAACCATGAGAGAACAACTTGAACAGAGAGAGAAAGGAAAGGGGAGAGAGAGAGAATTGTTTTGGTGTTTTTGGTAAGGGAGAGAGGGGGAAGGGGAAGGGGAAGGGGGAGGAGAGAGAGAGCGAGGAGAGAGAGAGAGTGAGGGTAAATGTTTGTGGTAACAAACTGAACCCGTCAGGCGGTCAAAAGGTAGGTTCTTCAGGAGATCGGAAATCAGAAAATCGAACGGGTCTTGTTCCTTTTTGCCCCTCTCTTTTCGTTTTCTATTTTATTTTAATTACAACTTTTTTTAATTACCGTTCTATTTCCTCTCTTTTTAAATTTTTTTACTGTTTACCATTCAATTTTTCTTTCCTCTCTCCTTCAATACCCTAGAGACTCACTGTTGTGTAACCCACCTCACCAAGCAACCTAAAATAATGACAAAAACATAAGAAGTTTAGTCGCGCCCTTTTAATTTTCTAGTGTCGCCACCTCCGCTTAGTCATATACTTGTGATATTTTTCTTTATTTGTAAGTGAGTTGTTTTAGTTGGTCAACATATTGCAAATGTGACTTACAGATTCACTCATATAAATATCTCACACATACATATTACTTGATCAATTTAATGAAAGTTCGACAATTAATTCAACCAAAAGTTAAACTCATACAATTTTAAGTGAGAGGTCTAGTGGTATTCCTCTTCACTCGTAAATGAGAAGTCGTAGATTTAATTCTTGCTGAAGGCAAATTTGAACCACATTATTGCTAACTCATTGTGAGGTTAAGTGCACCCCTTCCCCTTAGTATAGATAATATCGTTTGTAGGAAATGTAGCTCGTTAATACTTTATCATTTTTATTGTTCACTTGAATTTTAATTTGGTATCTCTCTATGTGATTATGTTTTTTTTTTGTTGTTGTGTTTTTTCTTTGTTTTGTTTCGTGATAGTGTTCAGACAGTGATATCTTTTGATGAAGCTATTGTGTCTTGATATTTACGTTTGTGTTTCAGATGAACCGTTTTGAGGTGTCCATTATATCTTCATATGGTGTTTTAGTGAAGCATCTTAGTCTAACCAAAAAAATTGTACATATCTCTCCCTTAGGCTATTCCAAGAGGGTTGAGAAATAAAAATAAAAAAACCCAAAATTTGGGCCCAAAACCTCTCCCCGAGGTGTATTCTGTTAGGCCATCTCCAACCGATCCGGCCAGAGGGCTTCAGGGCCGAAAATAGCCTGAAATGACACGAAAACCGTCTCCAACTGAGGGCTAGGCCAAAGGGCTCGTGGGCCCTATCGGGCCAAAAAAGAGGAATCAGGGCAACCGGCTGGCCCAAAGGAGGCAGCCAGCTAGCCTCGGGCTGGCCAAGCATTTGAATCCAACGACTACTTGTTGACGTCAACTAGCCGCTAAATTTGATTTTTTTTTAAAAAAAAAATTAAAAATTCTATTTTTTTATAACTTCCTAAGCCATTAAACAACATTAAATAGCACTAAGTAACATTAAATAGCATTAAACAATATTAAATAACATTAAACCTAAACAACATTAAAAAAAGGGTAAATCTTAGTTTACTACCCTCAAGTTTCGTGGTTTTCAACATTTGGTACATGAAGTTTTTTTCGTCCCAGAGTCATACCTAAAGTGTTAATTTTGGGACAGTCTCATACATCTATTAGTCTGGCTGTTAAGTTTTCCGTTAACTGATGACGTGGCGTCCACATGGACAATAACTGGGCGCCACGTGTCAACAAGGATCCCACGTGGATATTACAAAATAAAAAAGTTGTTCTTCCTCAACCATGATCGTCCAACCATGACCGTCCCTCCCTTCTCGGCCTCCACCCATATGTGCAAATCCAAAATATCAGTCGACGTCACCCAGCCAGTCTCTACTCCTCGCCGCACCCCACGCACCCAGCAATCCGCTCAATCCACCCACCTAACTTCCGCTGCCACCTCCTCCTTCGAACATCTTCTTCTTCTCCCTCCCTTCTCTAACCCTCTTCTCTCTCCTTGTTGAGTGCATAAAGTTATACTTTTACGCCCTTTTTTACTTAGGTTTTTTACTTCAAATCTCTATGCATCACAAGGTATTTTGCTGTTTGTATTGAATTTCAGGATGAAAGTATGGGCTTGAGAAATCATCTTATTTTGAATATTTTAAGAGCCTATAATGGATAGTTTGAAGCCCAATTGCCCAAGACCAAACCATAGCCCACAAGTGGCCTAAGATCCGCCAGAAAAGGCCCTTGCAGAATAGCCAACTTGTGATCTTTGCCCCGAAGTGCTCATAACGAATTAAAAAAATGGGCCATATATGGTTGGAAAGCCTTGGAAGTCTTCTTTCTGATGGTCTTTACAACTTGTGATTTGGAGGTTCGATAAGAAATTATGACAGAATAAAGATGAGCTGTTCAATTACAAATTCTGATAACAGTTAGTTTTCAGTTACTCCTATACTAAAAGCTGGTTGTAATGAGCTGTAAATGAGAGTCAGTTCAAGGATGTAAATGTGTCAGATGTTAGAAAACTCCTAAGCCTTTTAATAGGAGAAAAACAACATCAAAGAGGAGGAGGAGTCTTCCATATTTCAAAGTTGCATGTTCAGAATAGATAATCACTTTAGTGCCAAATACATAAGATATAAACTTTTCTACACAAAAAATAATAGCAAATAACTCATTTTCAGTTGTTGAATAATTAAGTTATGCATCATTTAAAGTACAGCTATCATAGTAAATGACATGGGGAAACTTGTTCACATGCTGCCCTAAGACAGCTCCTACTGCATAATTTGAGGCATCACACAAGCTCAAATGGAATGCTCCAATCTGGTGGCATGATGATAGGGGCAGTAGTAAGGAGCATTTTGAGCTTCTCAAAAGCTTCTTGGCACTTGCTATTGAACTCAAATGGAGCATCTTTAGCCAACAAGTTGCATAAAGGCCTTGAAATCTGAGAAAAGTCCTTGATGAACCGACAGTGAAATCCATCATGTCCAGGTAATGATCGGAGTTCCTTCACTGATGTAGGGGCGGCAACTTGTTCACTACGTCCACCTTGGCTTTGTCTACTTCAATCCCACGAGCAGAGATCACATGGCCTGCAACAATGCCTTGTTGCACTATGAAATGACACTTCTCCCAGTTAAGCACCAAATTGCATTCTCTACACATTTGCAGCACTAAAGAAAGATTGTGAAGACATACATCGAAAGAGTCACCAATTATAGAAAATCATCCATAAAAACCTCAATGATGTAGGGGCGTTGGTCATCATCCATCGCTGAAATGTTGCAGGAGCGTTGTATAATCCAAATGGCATCCGTTTATAGGCAAACATGCCAAATGGGCTGTGAATGTCTTTTTTCTTGGTCCTCGAAGGCTATCACAATTTGGTTATATCCAGAATAACCATCCAAAAAGCAATAATGGCTAACTTGCAAGACGCTCAAGCATTTGATCAATAAACGGTAAAGGAAAATGATCCTTACGAGTTGTTGTATTGAGCTTGTGATAGTTAGTGCACATCCTCCAACCTGTTTGCATTCTTGTTGGCACCATGTCATCATTGCTCATTCTTGACAATTGTGATGTCGGATGTCTTAGGGACCACATGTATAGGACTTACCCATTTTGAGTCAGAAATTGGGTAAATAATTCCTCCATCTAGCAGCTTCAAAATCTCCTTCTTCACTACCTCATTCATAGGTGGATTTAGGCGTCTTTGAGCTTTCTCTAGTTGGCTTGGCTCCTTCCTCCAAAAGAATCTGGTGCATGCACTTTGTTGGGCTAATTCCCTTGATATCAGCTATTGTCCAACCAATAGCTTTCTTATTCTCTCTTAGAAGTCTTACTAGCTTTTCTGTCTCAACATTACTTAAATGGGCATTTATAATAACAAGAAGAGTATTCTCATTACCAAGATAAGTATATTTAAGATGTTCAGGGATTGGTTTGAGTTTTAACTTTGGAGCTTGAATCACAGAGGGAATTGGCTTATCTATTGAGCTAGGGAGATGCTCAAAACATTGCCACCTTGAAGGCGTGTAAAATGGCATGGCTTATAAGACAACAAGTATCTCAGTTCTTGCTTCATCATATGCATCCTCCTCACTTTTAGTTAAAGTGAGTGCTCTCTCTAGTGGATCATCCCAACCTTATGTTTCAACTGGTGCCTGCAATGTTAAGCTTAAATCAATAGAATTGCATTCATGAATGTCACTAGGGTACCTTATAGCTTTAAGGATTTGAGAAGTTCTTGTTTTTCCTAGAACAGTCATGGTAAGCTTTCCGGAATGAAAAATTAATGATGGCACGAGCTGTGGCTAAAAATGGTCGACCAAAGATGAGAGGAAGATGATTTGGTAGAGGGCTCTCCTCCATGTCCAAAATGTAAAAATCTGCTGGTCACCAATTTGGATAATCACATCTTCCACAATTCCTCGAGGATGAGTAAGAGAACGATCCGCTAGTTGAATCATCATATTAGTTGGCTTGAGATCACCTAATTGAAGTGCTTCATAAATAGAATAAGGCATTAAGTTAATTGAAGCACCTATATCACACAAACACTTATCAAACCTCATTGGACCAATTTGGCATGGAACGGTAAAGCTTCCAGGATCCTTCTCCTTTGGTGGCAACTTTCTTTGCAAAACTGATGACACTTTCTCACCAAATGCCACCACAACATTGAGTTCCACCATCCTTTTATTTGTGCACAATTCCTTTATGAACTTTGCATAACCTGGAATATGCTTGATTGCCTTAAAAAAGGAATTACAATTTCTAGATTCTTGATTGTCTCTATAAACTCTTTCTCGAGCTGCTCCTTTTTTGAATTGACAAACCTGCGAGGGTAAGGCATAGGTGGAGTATATCTTTCCACCTTAGGGTTAGAATTCAATTCACTGGGCTTAGATTTTACCTTAGGAACATTCAACTTGGCTGGAATGATGCTCTTGTCATGAGGAGTAGTTTTGCTTACTAACTTAATTTATTTTGTTTTCAGTTGTATGTTTTTCAATCTATTCAAGCAACCCATTACCTTAGAGCAGCTACAAATGGTGGTTCAGGTAAGAGGCATACACTCAAACCTGTGAGGATTCTCAAAACTCGATATTTGTAGAATCACATACACCTAAGTCAGCCTCATCCTCACCCAAGGCTGAATTAGAAGAAGACGAGATGGCCATGGCAAACAACAACAATGATAACGAGGCTAATCGTGCTTTGAAGGAGTATGCGATTCCCAAGATCAGTGAAAAGTCTTCATGCATTCATTATCCTGACACCACCGTGGAGAACTTTGAACTCAAATCAGGTATAATTCTTCTTTTACCTAAATTTAATGGTTTGGCAGGTGAGGATCCCCATTTGCATATCAAGGAGTTTGTAGAGGTGTGCAATACCATTAAGATCCAAGACATGACCCCTCAAGAGATACGTCTTAGGCTTCACACTCTTACATCCATATCCATTGAAACTTGGGATGTGCTAGCTTCAACTTTCTGCAACAATTTTTCCCAGCTCAACGCACTAACAAGCTTAGGCGCGGAATCACGTCAATTGTGCAAAATGATGGAGAGTTGTTCTATGAGTATTTGGACTGTTTCAAAACTCTATTGCATTCTTGTCGTCATCACAACTTGGAACAATGGTTGCTCGTGCAATATTTCTATGAAGGATTGCTTGATTTTGATCGTATGATGGTGGATGCTATTGATGGTGGTTTGATGAACAAGACGGTTGATCAAGCCAAGACAATGTTTGAGGACATTGTTTCAAATACGAAGCAATTTAGTTTCAGAAATCGACAAATTAAGAAGGTTTATGAGGTTAGTACTTCAAAAGATAATTCTCAAATTTCTGAATTAACTAACCTTGTTAAGCAACTTGTTTCCCAAAAGCAAGTTGTTGCTGTTTGTCAAGTGTGTTCCATGCACGGACATTCATATGAGGCATGTCCTCAAGTGCAAGGGTTTCATGCAGAAACAAACATGGTAGAAGGATTTCAAGGAAATCAGAGGCCTAAGAATGATCCGTTTGCTCCAACTTACAACCTAGGATGGAGGAATCATCCTAATTTTAGATGGGGAAACAACAACAATGTGCAAAATCTGCCACCTCCCCAAGCTACACCAAGCAAGCCTTTTGAAGACATCATGAGTACATTGGCTAGACAACTGAGTTCTTTAACTCAAAGCACTCAAGACCTCAAGGTTTCAACCCAAGCTTTCATGAACAAGACTGATCGTTCAATTGCAAATTTAGAAAATCAGGTTGGACAGATTGCAACAGTCCTAAACCAAAGAGAACCAGGTAAGCTTCCTAGTCAAGTTGTTGTAAATCCAAAAGATTTGAACAATGCACAGGTGAATATGATCACTTTGAGGAGTGGAAATGAGCTTAAAGGCACCAACTAGGTTTTTTTTCTTTCTATCCTTTATTTTGTTTTTGTTTTTAGTTAGTATTTATACTATGTCATTCTTTGCTTGCATTGCTTTCATTTCATTCATTTTTAATCATTGGGGACAATGCTTTGTTTAAGTTTGGGGGTGTGTGGTATTGAACTTTTAGGTTGTTTGAGTCATGATTAGAGCTATTTGCAATTAAATAATGGGAATGTACATGTTTAACTTAGTCTTGCAATCATAACTTTAGCTATGCTTTGAAAGTTGTATCTGCTATATAATACCACTACTCTCAGTTCTAAGAATACTTGTGAAATGTTACTAGTTCAACCCTTAGAAGAAGGATAGTGGAGACTGCCTTTTGAGTAATTTTGTGCCTATTTGCTTCTTTTAGAGGGATTAAACTTTTTCTACTCCTATCTTTTTCGTTCAAATTCATTTCAAATGATCTCATTATTCATTTTTTATTGAATACTAAGAGTTATTCTTTTTGTGGATACTTGTGCTTATTATTACCCATGAATGAACTCATTGAGACGATGTTAGGCTATGCATATTTTAACTAGTAAATGGCCTAATTCCTTATCTTTGTTGTGTGAGACATTACCCATTTTGAAGCCAAACATAGTCATATCTTTCATCACCCACACTAAACTCTACCCATTTCCCCCATAATAGCCATTCCCTATAGCTTGGGGAATACCAAAGTGATGAAGACAAATATAATGCTCTGATCTTTGAGGATGTATTCATGGATGTTAGTAAGTATGTGTGTTATCCTATTCTTAGTATTTGAT
Organism: Cotoneaster glaucophyllus; assembly: GCA_036320875.1. Classification (NCBI taxonomy): domain Eukaryota; kingdom Viridiplantae; phylum Streptophyta; class Magnoliopsida; order Rosales; family Rosaceae; genus Cotoneaster; species Cotoneaster glaucophyllus. Next base: position 22,500,650 of record CM070063.1, read on the forward strand.
TCCTTTCATGAGATCTTGTCCAGAAAGTTCTTTTGTTTCTAATTGAATTATGTGTGAGAATATTTTGCTTTCCATTACATAACCTCACTCACATATACTTGTTGAGAGCAAGCCCTAGGAATCAAGTGAAAGAGTGAATATGTGAGATTAGAGTTGAGACAAATCTTATCTTCCTTGCTTGAGCTTGTAACTTAGTAACAGGTTGAATTTGAGCTAGAGCACCTCACTAACATGCAGATTTGATTGCTGGAAAGGTAAAGTCAAAGTTAGGACGTTTATGGGTACCATCACTGTTAAACCCTTAGGAGACACAACTCCCCCTACTAGGGATGCCTAGAGGTTTAAAGGCTTGATGCATAAGCTGAATGCATTCGTCTCACCAACGGAATTGGTCTTAGATCAACTTATGTTTGTCTTTTGTGTTGTTTTTGTTTCTTTTAGTTTTGGTTTGCTCGAGGACTAGCAAAATCTAAGTTTGGGGGTATTTGTTAAGTGCATAAAGTTATACTTTTACACCATCTTTTACTTAGGTTTTTTACTTCAAATCTCTATGCATCACAAGATATTTTGTTGTTTGTATTGAATTTCAGGATGAAAGTAAGGGCTTGAAGAAATCATCTTATTTTGAATATTTAAAGAGGCTAGAATGGATAGTTTGAAGCCCAACTCACCCAAGACCAAACCATAGCCCACAAGTGGCCCAAGATCCGCTAGAAAAGGCCTTTGCAGAACAGCCAACTTGCGATCTTTGCCCCCGAAGTGCTCAGAACGAATTAGAAAATGGGCCATATATGGTTGGAAAGCTCTGGAAGTCTTCTTTCTGATGGTCTTTACAACTTGTGATTTGGAGGTTTCGACAATAAATTATGACAGAATAAAGAGGAGCTGTTCAGTTACAAATTCTGATAACAACTAGTTTTCAGTTACTCCTATACTAAAAGCTGGTTGTAATGAGCTGTAAATGAGAGTCAGTTCAAGGGTGTAAATGTGTCAGATGTTAGAAAACTCCTAAGCCTTTTAATAGGAGAAAAATACACAGAATCTGGGGAGGAAAAAAGAGAGGAAAAGGAAGAGAAAAACAACATCAAAGAGGAGGATGAGTCCTCCACCTTGAGCCGTTTCTAGGTTTTAGCTTTCCTAACTTTTTATGTACTTCATTTTTATGTATTTTGTTATGTTTCTAATTTAATCTATGGATACTTTGGGCTGCTTTGAAGCCCTAGAGATGATTGAATTAATGTTATGATGCAATTTTAGTTTATCAATTTCATTTGCAAGCTAGAATCAGTTTTCTATTTCAATCATTTCAAGCACATATTTTCAAGCTTAGCTACCTTGTTTATGTTTGCTTTCTGTTGAGAATGATAAGGATGACTGCCATATCTTCTTTCATTCATGAGCAACATGTGGTTAGGTTCAGAATTAATCATGAAAATTGATTCCATGAAAATCTAGGATAAATGCCATGTTCTAGTGTTCATGTGATGTTCATAATCCTCTTCGTTCTTAATGAGTTTCTAGGTGCTAAATCTGAGTATATGCCATGCTAGGTTGCACCTACAAATATAAGTTTTATGTAAATGCCATGCATCTAACATGCAAAGTAAGAGAGGATTCATACAATTTAGTTATATGCCATGCTAGATTTGTGAACATCTTAGTTGTGCATTTGAAAGGGATAAGTTAAAAATCATATCACTTGTTCATGAATGTTTAGGGGAAGGTCTTTGTTCATTTGAAGTCAGATTTATGTTCTACAAACGTTTTTAACCTATTACACGTCTTAGGTTTATTTTTTAGATAGTTCTAATCTTTCCCTTTTCTTTCTGTCTTTATTTCTTTTCCAAAATTACTTAAACCCCCCAATTTTAAATCATAGGAGTCATTAACTAATGATAATATGTAAAAGTCAAAGGTTTTACTAAGTTGTTTATCAGTCTTGTGGTTCGACACCCTTACTTGTGCCACTATACTATCCTTATATTTGCACTTGAAAGGAACTTCAACACTCCTTTTTTGCACACCCTCTCCACATACCATCTCCACTTTCTCTCTTTCTCCACTTCACAGCTTCTGGGCCACTCTGCTTTGCTAAAGAGTTACTGAGTCGGACCCCGAACTCGCCGTCAAGCTGGACTCCAACGACTCTTCGCCTCTTCACTGCTGGCGGCAAAAGGTCGGTGGAGATGGTGAAAACTTACTCATACAATCCCAATTATTGGCTCACCGTCAACACATGAATGTAAATCGCACTGAGCAGAATCTGCAAACAACAACGAAATCTAACAACATTCCTAAAAATGCTGGTTAACAAAAGTGATTTTAATGCTCACAAATCATAAATATCTGCTAACCCATTTCAATTTCAACATCACATTAGAAATCCCAACTCGGAAAATTTAATTTTTTTTTCCAAATAAAGATAAATTGCAGAAGAAAACCCAAAAAAAGCTTCCAACTTTGTGAGGAAGCGAACATAAAAGGAGAAAAATTTGGAACCTTGGTATAACCGTGGAGCATCGGAATCTGGCGACACTGAGCATATATACAGCTCTTGGAGTAGTAAAGGGAGGTTTGATAGAGGACCAATGTTGCTGCCACCGTGAACGGATAAAAATGGGGTTCGAGGGATCAGCAATGTCGGCTTTGTTCTTCCTCTTCTGGCGGTGTTCTTCCATGGTCAGACCCAGCTTTTTGTTCACAAGAACGTCTTTTGGGATTCCGATGGCTGATCTCAGCTTCTCTTCCATGGTCAACCCAGATTTGGGAATTGAGGGTGGGTGTGCGGAGGAGAGAAATGAGGGAGAAGGTCGGGGGTTGAGGTAGGGTGCCCAGAAACCTTTTTTTTTTCTTTTTAATTGAGTGGGTTGAGGGTTGAAGGAGGGGGAAGGTTGGGGGTTGAGGTCGAGGGTTGAGGGAGGGAGAGGTTTGGATTTGCACGTATGGGTGAAGGCCAAGAAGGGAGGGAGAATGAGGGACGGTCGAGGGTTAAGGGAGAACAACTTTTTTTTTTTAATTTTTTTTAATATCCACATGGGACCCTTATTGACACGTGGCATCCAATCATTGTTTACGTGTGTGCCACGTCATTAGTTAACGGAATACTTAACAGCCAGATTAACGGATGTATGAAACTGTCCCAAAATTAACACTTTAGGTATGACTCTGGGATGAAAAAAAACTTCATGTACCAAATGTTGAAAACCACAAAACTTGATAGTAGTAAACTGAGATTTACCCTTAAAAAACATTTAACAACATAAAACAACATTAAATAACATTAAGTAACATTAAACAACATAAAACTTAATTATCGACATTCCATCTCGAAAAATTGTTGAGGTAGTTTAATTTAAGTAGCCATATTAATTCAATTAAAATAATAAATTATGTTTGGCTCTATGGCCCTTTGGCCCCCTCAGTTGGAGATGGTTTTTTGTTACAGGGCTATGTTTGGCCTATGGCCCTCTGGCCCCTCCGTTGGAGATGGTAAGAAATATGGACTGGCACTGTTCATTAAAATATTAATTTCTTGGAGGGCTATAGGGCTAAAACGAGCCCTCTGGCTATTCTTCGGTTGGAGTGGCCTTAGAAAAATAGGATTTTGGGTCTGGGGGTGGGAATTTGTGATTGTTTCCCACATCAGGTGGATAAGGTTGAAGTGGACCAAGGGCCCCAACTTTTCTCCTTTTGCATGTGAAACAAGCCCACGGGGGCCCCGCGCCAGAGTTCTAAGCAAACAAATTGTCTCGTGAGCAGGTGCACCCAACTCATTCTTTCTACAGCCCAGATTATATAGTCGTTGCCATCCAATGGCTGGCGCATGCTCTGGGTTTTGATTCAGTGTAGTGCCCAGCTGCATCAGTTTAATCAATTTTAAATCCAACAGCTCAAATATAATTTAATCACTTTTAACGGTAAAAAAAAAAAAACCAAAGGCTCAAATTTAAATCTAACAGTTAAAATAATATTATTAATTATCCTAATCAAATCCAAAACCAAAACTCTATAAATACCCATCCATTTGTACGAAATTTGAATTTTTTTTTACCTCAAAATAATCGTAAAATAAAGCAAGGTAGATTGTACAAAATTTATTCCAAAATTATTAGCCAAAAAAAAAATCAATGAAATATTAAAGTTTAACAAATTATAAAGGTGTGCGTGGGAATTATACGTCTCATACCATTGGAGAAAAAATTGGCCAATCTCATACGTATAAACGAATAGTTGAAAATACGAGACTAAATTTTGGAATTTTAAACGCTTGGGTTGGAGATAACTTTAATGCATGGAGCCCACGTGCCATTTGCTTACCAAGTGTCGATAATTTTCTATTATAAGCGCAAGTCATCTCATGAGTTTTGTTCTTTTCTTTTTCTATTTTTTTGGTCGAATTTTGTTCTTATCTACCGTTTTGCTTTTAGAAATTTGATTATGTTCATTTATCCTTTTGCAATTACTAACTAGTCAATTTCTCTTTTTTAAGATGCTTTTTATTTTCATTCTTACTACTTCAATTTCTGTTAACTTTTAATCTTTATCTCCATCTACATGTCCTTTTAATCTTGATAATATTTATGTTCTGCTTATGTGGGTAATTACTTATCCCTCCACTTACGATCAGGACTGGCCCTGAAAAATTGGGGCCCTAGGCGAGCCTTCGAGTGGGGGTCCTAAAGTTCTTTGACACCTAACTCATTGTACATTTATATGTATAAGTAAATGTTTCATTAAATACATGAAAAAGTTCATTTCTACATCAAAAATCATTAGAATTCATATCCAAAGAAGAAAGATATGCAAACATTACTTAAATATTACACGTCTCACATTTTTAGACGCAAATGTATTAATTAAGTTTACATAATCTAACTTTTCAACCAATTCTTTTTCAATTGACAAAATAGCTAACCCATTCAATCTTTCTTGTGATATAGTTGATCAAAGATACGATTTGATCAACTTTAATTTTGAGAAACTTCTTTCTGCAAAGGCAACTGTAACTGGTATGGTTAACAAAATACTATAAAGCAACCCATGCATTTGGGAAACTCTAAATATATATATATATATATATATATATATATATATTATATACACACATATTTAAAAAGAAATATTTTTGCCCCCACCCAAAACTGTGACAACCCCTCCCTAATTTTACGTTTTTATTAATTTTAAAAGCGTGAATTTACGAAAATGCCCTAGAGGCAAAGATTTTGACCTTCGTTGACCATCACGTGTGAAATGGGTGCAATCTCGCTCACCCGCTCACTCTTTTGTTTAGGCACTTTTAGGTTTAAATTTATTCACATTATTTTCCCACTACACTACACTTAATGGCTTCGTCACCCTCCAGGTGTCGGCCAGCACAACTTGATTCGAAGTCCAATTGGACTTTCCAGGTCGGGGTGTGTCAAAAAAGCTGCACAGCAAGTTCCAAAAAAATATTTATAATTTCATATTTAGATATTTTACTCAAACTACAAAATTATGATTGGCACTCCAAAATTCTCATTCTAAATTCCAAACTTTCTATATTTGGAGGCCCCCCCCCCCCAAAGTGGGGGCCCTAGGCGGGCGCCTACTTGGGTTACCCTTAAGGCCGGCCCTGCTTACGATTAACATATCTTCATCATTTGAACATCATAATCCAAACAGTTTATTCTCTTTACCATCATCTAAAAGTCATACATGCAAAAAATTTCGTACATAGTAGATTTGATGAAATTCCACCTACAAAAGAACAAACACCGTTAGCCTAATTGACGAACACCCTAAAAAGGGGGAAGGTGTTAGCCAAAAGACCTCTGATGCCGAAGTCAGAAAAGTTGTAGAGAGAAAAATAGAATTTGAGAGCGTTCTGAGTGGTACGTGAAGATTATCGTTTTCTCTTAATGACTTGGATATTTATATGGAAAAACCCTAGCCGGCATCTGAGATGAGAGGTTGCAGACCATACCAACAGTCTTTAATGGTTTAGCACAGTCTCCGCAGTTTTGTTTGCTAGCAGTTTGAAGGTCATGTGGTAAGAACACAGTTGCGTTGGACCCCCAAGAGGAGATTCCAAAGAGTCGGTACCCTGCCACCATTGGACTAGATATGGCACAATGGCTGGACGTACTATGGGCGACTCGGAGAGCCCATAATAATGTCATGGGCGGCCCAAAGAGCCCATGACCTGTGCCATGTGTCACGCCTTGATCCGAGATAAGCCCGAAATCGGCACGTGATGTGGGATTAAGGCCACGTGGCACGACGATGGCCGTTGGATTTCCAATAGCTAGTTTTCTAGGCCGTTGGATTTCCAACAGTAAAAAAAATTTGAATTTCAAACCTAACGGCTACTGACGTGGAAAAATCTAGACCGTTCGATTCCTAGATCAACGGTCTAGGTTTTTTATGCCAAAAAACTTTTGAAGAAATAAAGAAAATGTTAGAAATCTTATCGTTGGCCACGTGTCCAATTTTGGGCTATCGAATTTCAATCTTTTTGAAATCCAATGGTCTAGATTAATTAACTTAATAAAAATTATTTAAAACTACAACAAAAGTAAAACGAAAATTTATTATTATTTTTCTATAAATACCTAACCATCATCTTCCACCTTACACCACATTTCAATAGTTTCATCACTTTGAACCAAAGCTTTCTTTTTTGGCCATATAAATCTTACATCCATCTTTTTTGTCGATGTGAAAAGGAAAAACACTTCTCAACATGTCAAGAGGGGTGTAGGAAGGATGTGGACCGTTGTTTTGGTATCCTGGAAGCTTGTTGGGTGATTGTTAAGAGTGCTGCCAGATTGTTTTATGTAGAGGCTCTTTGGTCCATCATGATGACGTGTATCATTCTCCACAACATGATTGTGGAAGATGCGTATGATTATGATGATTACGAGCTGGACACAATCAACAATTCCAGAACACGTATATATTATGCACATGACCGCACCGAAGACCTCGTGCAACACGAGCCATTGAAAAGGGATGGACGTTATTGGTCATTGAACGGTACACTTCAATGAAACGACTATACATGCACTTAAGTCGTCAAAGTGACTTGATTGAGCACTTGTGGGGATTGAAACAAGGTGAAGAAACTTAAAAAGAGCTTGTGGTCGAAGAATAAAGTTCTTAGTTTATTTGGTGTTTTTTTAAGTTTTATTTGGTGTGAATTTTTAAGTTGCATTTGATCGAAGAATAAACTTTCAGATAATGACACGTAGCATGATAAGATTGGTTAAAAATCCTATCCGAAATTAAAAATAAAATATTTTTTATTATTTTATAAAAAAATTAATAATATTTTAATACGAATATACTAAAGGCCCACTTATGGCTTCCCAATGACATCCTTAAACTGGCAGAGTTCCCAATACTCATAGAGAGAGTTATGCGCGGATAGCCATCTAATACATGTTATACGATTCAACTTAATGCATATGCATATTAATTCTTTCAATATAGGATTTGATGTAAAGGAAAGTAGCATTTCTTGTTGCCGTGAGGGTTTTTTTTTGTAAAAAAAGGGCATAAATATATTGTAAATATTAGAAAGGATTTGTGAGTCATTTATTGTTACCTTATAGAACAAGGATTGTATCTTGTATATATTTTTCCTTTATGCAATACAATGAAAATTAAGCTGTAAAATTCAAGTTGGTATCAGAGCCTACCGTACCCTAGAAAAAATCCCACCATACCCGTGTATCGCAAAGAGGAAAGCAGCAAGGTTTCTGGTCTGTCGCTGCATCTCTGCAGCAAGCCAAACCCTTGTGTGTAGCTGTCGTGTTCTGTATCGCAGTACCGTGCTGCTGCTGCTCCTATTGGAGGATCTGCACCCTTGTTCGTTGATGCGATTCTGCAGAAAGACAAAGGTGTCTCTGCCGTGATTGTTGGGATATTGCAGTTTGTTCTTCCTTTTGCTGCATTTTTTGCAAAAAAGCAACAACTGCCGTGTAGTGCTTTGATGTTGGTTTCATATATATTTAAGGAAAAAAAAAGGTGTAGTGTTTTTCAATGCAATTGCAATAATTGTTAGAGTAATTGATTGACTTCAACGTGTGGTTCCGTAATTGGTGTGGTGTTGTGATTGTAGTGTATTACTGTCTCGTGAGTTATTACAATGACGAATGCATGTTGGGTTTTGGATTTTGGTGCAACAGATCATATGACGTATGATAAAACCTTGTTTCAATCTATGACACGTCCTCATAGAAAGTGTGTGGCAACTGCCAATGGTTCTACTGCTGCTGTTGTTGGAGCGAAAACAGTGTCTCTTACACCCTCTCTTCTCTTACATAATTGTTTATTGGTTCCATCATTGTCCCATCACTTATTGTCGGTACCTCAAGTCACTGAACAATTGGATTGTGTTGTATTAATGTATCCTTCAATTTGCTTGCTTCAGGATATTCAGACAAAGGAGATCATTGGGCGTGGCACTAAGAGAGAGGGGCTATATTATGTGGATGATGTGGTTCCTGGAAGAACTAATTTGGTTCATACGTCACGTAATAGTAATCTACAGAAGGTATTGTTATTGCATCGTCGTTTGGGGCATGCATCGTTTGGTTATTTGAAACATATAGTACCTGATTTGTTCAGAGGTATTGAAGACTCAAAATTGAAATGTGAAGTATGTATTTTAGCCAAAAGTCATCGTGCTTTATTCCCTCCAAGCATGAATAGAACATCTTCTCCATTTGCGCTAGTACACTCTGATATGTGGGGGCCTTCCCCTATTAGTACTACGTCGAGAATTAAATGGTTTATTACATTTGTGGATGATTGCACTCGTATGACGTGGGTTTATCTGTTGAAACATAAAAGTGATGTTAGTATGATTATTCGGTCTTTCTCTCAGATGGTGGCTACATAATATTCCTCCGTTATTAAGGTTCTTCGTACTGATAATGGGGGAGAATATGTTAACTCTGAGCTATCTACTTTTTTCCGTGATCAAGGAATTCTTCATGAGACAACGTGTTCGTATACTCCACAACAGAATGGGGTAGCTGAGAGAAAAAACCGACATATTTTGGAAACTGCTCGTGCATTGCTTATTGGTGGGTCCGTGCCCAAGAGTTTTTGGCCAGACGCCATCACCTATGCCGTGTATGTTATAAATCGCATGCCATCCCGGGTTGTAGAATTTCGTACTCCACTCCAAGTGTTGACGGAACATGTTCCGGTTGTTTCTACCAATACTCTATCCTCGAGTGTTTGGATGTGTTGCTTATGTTCATATTCACAAGATTCATCGTAGTAAATTGGATCCTTGTGCTCTTCGGTGTGTCTTTGTGGGTTTTGCATCCCACCATAAAGGTTACAAGTGTTACCACCCTGCAACTCGCCACATGTATATCACCATGGATGTGACTTTCTCTGAGTCAGAATATTTTTATGCTCCCGTATCACCACCCTTCGATCACAAGGGAGAGAGTTCTAGCTGTGATCTTGATGGTGTTTTTGAATGGTTGGATGTACAAGAGGTAACGGTTTCAGGGGGAGTGCATGGTGCCGTGCCGAGTGATGCAGTTGATGCTCGGTCTCCTCCTGCTGAAGAGCCTGTTGTGAGTGGTCAGCAGCTTCTCACCGAAGAAGAGGCTGCCAGTCCGTGTGTTGGTGCTACCGAAGAGGAGTGCACTGATGGTCAACCAGCTGTTGCCGAAGCTTCATCTATTCTCTCTAGCTCAACAGTGCCGCTGTCCAATACATCTTCTCTGGATATCCCTAAGGTAAGCACTAGTGATACTTATGTAACTAATGATGTTATAAGTACATATAAATTGCCACCAAGGAAAAATCGTGGTGTACCTCCTGACAGGTTCTCTCCGGAGGGAAAAGTGAAGTATCCCATAGCCAATTATGTGTCCTGTAAAAACCTTACATCTGAACGCCAAGCTTGGGTGAATAATGTGGATTCAATTCAAGTACCAACTCGAGTAGAAGACGCTTTGAAAAGTCGAGAATGGACCGAAGCAATGGATGAAGAAATGAGGGCATTGCAGAAAAATAATACATGGGAAGTAGTTGAGCTGCCAAAAGGAAAAAAGCCAGTTGGGTGCCGATGGGTTTTTACACTTAAATACAAGGCTGACGGATCACTCGACAGGTATAAAGCAAGGTTGGTGGCGAAAGGGTATACTCAAACATACGGAGTTGATTATCAGGAAACTTTCTCTCCCGTGGCTAAGATGAATATTGTGCGAGTCTTTATCTCACTAGCTGTAAATTTGAATTGGCCACTGAAACAATTTGATGTAAAAAATGCTTTTCTTCATGGACATCTAGAAGAAGAAGTGTATATGGATTTCCCTCCAGGGTATAGCAATGGAGGAAAAATGAGAGTGTTCCAATTGCGGAAGTCCCTTTATAGGCTTAAGCAGTCACCACGTGCATGGTTTGGGAGGTTTACTCAGGCCATGAGAAAGAATGGGAATTTTCAGAGTCATTCTGATCATACTTTATTTGTGAAGCGGACAAACGGTAAAGTAACAGCCTTGATTATTTATGTAGATGATATGATAATAACAGGTGATGATTCAGATGAAATTATCAAGCTGGAGAAGAACCTTTCTGCCGAGTTTGAGATGAAAAGTTTGGGTGACTTAAAGTATTTCCTTGGTGTTGAAGTTGCTCGTTCGTCCAGAGGTATTTTCTTGTCTCAACAAAAATATGTTCTAGATTTATTGAAGGAAACAGGTATGCTTGGGTGTAAACCCGTGGATACTCCTATTGTGGAGAAACATTACTTGGGAATTTATCGGAATCAAGAACCATTGGATAGAGGCAGATATCAGAGACTGGTAGGAAGACTAATTTATTTAGCTCATACTCGTCCGGATATAGCCTATGCAGTAAGTGTGGTGAGTCAATTTATGCACTAGCCGAGTGTGGATCATATGGCAGCTGTTATGCAAATTTTGTCTTATTTGAAGTCGGCTCCAGGAAAAGGAATTTTGTATAAAAATTCAGGTCATCTGAGGGTTGAGGGATTTACTGACGCTCATTGGGCAGGTGATGTGACTGATAGGCGTTCTACTACTGGATACTTTACGTTTGTTGGTGGAAATCTAGTTACTTGGAGAAGTAAGAAGCAAAATGTGGTGTCAAGGTCTTCAGCTGAGGCCGAATTCAGAGGTATGGCACATGGGATATGTGAAGTTCTTTGGTTACGTAAGTTACTTGGCGGTCTAGGTTTCAAAGCAAAGGAGGCAATAAGCTTGTATTGTGATAATAAGTCCGCATGGGAGATTGCAGAGAACTCGGTACAACATGACAAAACAAAGCATGTGGAGGTTGACCGTCACTTTATTAAGGAAAAGCTTGAGAAGAAAATTGTGTCAATACCGTTTGTGAACTCGGAAGAGCAACTCGCAGATATCCTCACTCATGCCGTGTGTAGTAGGTTGTTTGGTGACTCACTTGTCAAGTTGGGCATGTGTGATATCTATGCTCCAACTTGAGGGGGAGTGTTGCCGTGTAGGGATGGCAACGGTTCGGTTTGGGGACGGAAATGCTATATCCATCCCCATAACCACGAAAATTAACCATATCCATAACCGCAAATTAACCATCGGGTATTATCCATAACCATACCCACCGGGTAACGGATTCCCCATTGGTTAACAGTTATACCCATCTTCGTCAATACAAAAAATATATTTGTTCAATTAACGCATGATAATTTAGTAAATATTAATTTCGTCACTAAATATTTGATGTATAAAATGATTTAATGAATGGATAGCATAAAAATTAAAGCTAAATATTGATAATGATGGTTGATCTTTAATATCTCCCATAAGTACCATTATTCTAGATTCTTATAGATTTTCATTCATATCAAAACTTTTTAACTTGCCCTCAAAATGTAACTCACACATTACAACTTTTGTATTCTCAAGATAATGGATTCAATGAATAATATATATATATATATACTATAATATAATTATATTATATATGATTATAAATACATACTATTATATTATATATAATTCGGTTCGGATTCAGTTACGGATATGGATTGGGGACCCCTATAACCATATCCAAAACCATAACCGAATATTATTAACGGTTTTTCCCCATATCCAAATGATACCCGAATTTTCATACCCAAATCCAATCCATTCGGACAGTTATCCACGGTTATCGGTTTTAACGGTTAGAATTGCCATCCCTATTGCCGTGAGGGGTTTTTTGTAAAAAAAAAGGGCATAAATATATTGTAAATATTAGGAATTCTTTATTAGGAAGGATTTGTGAGTCCTTTATTGTTACCTTGTAGAACAAGGATTGTATCTTGTATATATTTTTCCTTTATGCAATACAATGAAAATTAAGCTGTGAAATTCAAGTTTTCTTGGCATCACTAATCTTGTGCAATACAAAAAGAAGCTGCCTATAAAAGTGACAGAAGAAACCAGAATTACTTAATGCTCATGGAAACAAATCTAAACAGTATTTGAGTACGAAGTAATGAAATTTGACGTTTTAGAAGTGAAAAGGAAAAGTGTGGCTGCTATGTAGGAACTGACAAACAATGACATTAGGAAAATGGGTTCAAAGAAACTGGGAAATGGGGAAAAGGTGGTCTTTGGTTCACCTTTTTCTCTTCTTATATTTGAAATGGGTTAAAAGAAAATGGGAAAATGCCACTAAGCTTGCTTGTTGCTTCGTATCTGGACATCCAATGCAGCAGAAAATCCAAGCAGGTACAATAGAGGATAATTAAGGAGAAAACAATTTGTTCTTAAGATCTGAACGATTTGTTATTACTGGGAGGTTTTAAGGGTTGGTGAATGTGGTGTGTTGGTGTTTATGTGTAATTTGTTAACGCATGTGGTGTTTTTAGAAAAGTTAAAATTTAGATTATTTGAATGGACTGTGGATAAAAATTGGGTTGAACATAGATTAGTAGTGATGTTTTTTTTTTTTTTTTTTTTTTGGTCAAAGGAGAAATACATTCCAACTAAACACAACTTACAACAAAACCCAACACAAAACACAGATACAACAAAACAGGCCTAAACCAAACCAAAACAGGCCTAGATTAGTAGTGATGTTTAAATGAAAAAAAAAACTCTAAATTAAATAAAAGGGTAAATTATGTTGTAGGCCTATTTGATTGAGCGCTCTAGGGTTTAGAGAGATAGGGATGCGGCAAGATTGAGGGAGAAGAGAGATTGAGTTAATTGTGAGGTGTGTTTGATTCACCCCATTGTGCCTTTATTTATAGTAGTAGAAAGGGTAAATACCTTTCCCTTTAGGATTACAACATTTAATAGGTAATCTACTCCTAATAGGAATATAAGATACTTTCCCATATTCTATAGGATTTACACAATCACATTCCTATTCTAAATATGACCGCAACACTCCCCCTTGAGTGTGTAAATACTCAACAAACCATCGCATCAGATCTTCAGCAGATAAGGTAGATTAGTTGATGAAGTAATCGGCACAACGGGTGATCGCGAGTCTCAAATTTACTTTGAAGTATGCATGTGTAAAAACTCACAAAAAACCTCGCTACGGTAAAACCCAAGATATGGGGAAAACCCATATACTAAGGGAAAAGTAAGAAAATATGCATAATGTCTAAAATAAACGTCAAACTGGACGAGTGTAGTGAACTCAACGGAGTATGATTATCCCAGGATGGGTGCCTCATTAAAACCTCGTTAGGTAGCAAAAAGCCAGTGGGAATAATGCTCCTAATCGTAGGAAAACGAGTACATTAAGATCATGTGAGTATGCTTCTGGATACTCCCCCTAAGTTAGACATAACTTCTAAATAAGAGAACTACAAGCGATTCAATTAAGATAATTTACGCATACCGATTCATTGGACGAGCTTCTGAAATGTAGACTTGGGCAACGACTTGGTGAAGAGGCCGGCCAGGTTGTCTTGGGAACGGATTTGCTTGACTTCAATGTTCTGATGTTGCTATTGTTGGTGTGAGTAAAAGAACTTCGGCGCTATGTGCTTGGTGTTGTCTCCCTTGATGTATCCCTTCTTTAACTGCTGGATACATGCTGCATTGTCTTCAAAGATCGTCGTGGGAAGGTCAACGACTGATGTAAGACCACTAGTGCTTCGAATGTGTTCCATAACTTATCTCAGCCAAAAGCACTCACGCGATGCTTCATGCAGGGCGAGAATCTCAGCATGGTTAGACGAAGTCATGACTAGCGTTTGTTTGGTAGACGTCCAAGATATAGCGGTGTCTCCAATGGTAAAGACATAACCTGTTTGCGAATGTGCTCTATGTGGGTCAAACAGATATCCAGCATCTGCATAACCAACAAGGCGAGAATCAATCCGAGGGCTATAGGGGGCGGCAACACTCGGAGATTCGCGGGTATAGAACAAGCCCAAATCCGTAGTACCCTTGAGGTAGCGGAAAATGTCTTTAACACCATTCCAGTGCCTGCGTGTGGGCGCATTGCTATATTTAGCTAATAGATTCACAACGAATAAGGTGTCGGGTCTAGTGCACTGAGCCAAGTACAATAAAGCCCCAATTGCACTTAGGTAAGGAACTTCGGGTTCCAAAATCTCTTCCTCATCCTCCTTTGGATGGAAGGGATTTTATTTAGCATCTAGAGTCCGAACGACCATGGGTGTGCTCGAAGGCTTCGCTTTATCCTCATTAAAACGTCGCAACACCTTTTGGCTGTAGTTCGATTGATGTACTAGGATTCCATCCGAACAATGCTCGATCTCCAGGCCGAGGCAATATCGAGTTTTCCCAAGATCCTTCATCTCAAATTCCGATTTCAAGTGTGCAGCAATTTCCTCAAGCTCTGCAAGAGTCCCGATGAAGTTCATGTCATCGACATAAACTGCAACGATTGCAAATCCAGAATGTGACTTCTTTATGAACACGCATGGCATAGTTCGTTGTCCACATAACCCTGACTCGTCAAATATTCACTCAGACGGTTATACCACATCCGCCCGGATTGTTTCAATCCGTAGAGTGACCTCCTCAACCTAATTGAGAAAGTGTTCCGTGGTCTAGAACTATTTGAACCAGTCAATGGAAGTCCTTCTGGAACTTTCATGTAAATTTCTGTATCTAGATCCCCATAGAGATACGCGGTTACCACGTCCATAAGCTGCATATTCAGTTTTTCGGAAACTACCAAACTGATTAGGTAGCAGAACGTTATGACGTCCATTACGGGGGAATACGTCTCCTCGTAATCAATTCCAGGGCGCTGAGAGAAGCCTTGCGCTACGAGGCGTGCTTTGTATCGCACTATTTCATTCTTCTCTTTACGCTTCCTCACGAAAACCCATTTGTAGCTAACAGGCTTCACGCGTGGTGGTATATGAACGATAGGTCCAAATACCTTATGTTTCGCGAGCGAATCGAGTTTGACCTGGATTGCTTGTTTCCAGTTTGACCAATCGGTTCTACGTCGGCATTCATCGACGGAACGTGGTTCAATGTCATCGCTAAGCATGATGTTTATAACTACTGAGTACGCGAATGAATCATCGACGATCATCTCATTCCTATTCCAAACCTCATCCAATACTGTATAGTGGACCGAAATCTCGCGATTCTCGAGAGGCCGACATGTTTCATCTGAAGCATCACCGTAATCTAGAATAACCTCATGCGTTGGAACGAATGAGTGAGCGATGGTCGGATTCAAACTAGGGTCACTAGTTGGTGCCGTTTTCTTCTTCCGGGGTTGTGAATCCTTTGAACCAAGGGGTCTGCCACGCTTCAGGGTCAGAGCAGATGATTGGCTAGCCGCTAATGTACCTTGCCACGTGGAGGGTGCGGCCTCTCCACCTTAGGGGACGGCCCGGCCTTCCCAGGCGGGTTGCTGACGTACACGGGGTACATCTATCCTTGCAGGTGTGTTTGCAGCGGGTATATGTGATCTTGTCACCTTTCCTAGATCATTAAAAGCATCTAGCATGCTTTGAGCAATGCTCTGAAGATCTATAATTTGTCGCACCTCAGTTTCAGACTGGGCAGTGCGGGGATCTAAATGAGACATAGTGGGAGCATACCACGATAATTCGCGGCTTTCTACAGGAACGTTAGCATGCTTATCTCCCCTTAACGACGGGAAGACTGTCTCATGAAAGTGACAATCTGCAAAACGTGAGGTAAAGAGATCTTCTGTCAAGGGTTCTAAGTAGCGAACAATTGATGGCGAATCATAACCGACATAGATTCCCATTTTTCTCCGAGGACCCATTTCGGTACGTAGTGGCGGCGCTATTGGCACATAAATGGCGCACCCCAAACACCCGTAAAAGCGAGATGTCAGGCTCGTATCCAGTGACCAACTGTAACTGTGAATGTGGTTGGGTAGCGATGGGCCTCAGGCGGACCAACATAGTTGCATGCAATATTACATAACCCCAGGCAGATACCGGCAGTTTGGTTCTCATAACCAAAGTTCGAGCTATCATTTGAAGGTCCTTTATGAAAGCTTCTGCCTGGCCATTTTGGGTGTGAACATGGGGCACAAGATGTTCCACATCAATCCCTACTAACATGCAATAATCGTCAAAAGTCTGTGACGTAAACTCTCCAGCGTTATCCAATCGAATCGACTTAATCGGATAATCAGGGTGGTGAGCCCTTAGCTTAATGATTTGAGCTAGGAGTTTAGCAAATGCAGCGTTGCGTGTGGACAACAAGCAAACATGTGACCATCTTGTCGATGCATCAACCAACACCATAAAATATTTAAATGGTCCGCAGGTTGGTTGGATAGGTCCATAAATGTCCCCTTGAATCCTCTGAAGAAATTTAGGGGGGTCGTGAATAATCTTTGTGTGGGAAGGTTGAGTATTCAACTTCCCTAAGGAACACGCTTGGCATGTCGGAACCCTAACATAGGGAGGTAACTTATGCCAATGAGAAGATTTAAGGATACGGCGCATCATGTCACGTCCAGGGTGTCCCAAACGATCATGCTAAATCAACAAAGTGTTCTAGAACTCAGGCATAGGGCCGGCCACATTGTGGGCTTCTATGCCGTGAATGGTTGTGATGTACAACCCACTTGGCATACGTTCCAACTTCTCATGAATATGCTTCTGGCCATATTCGTACGAAGTGATACAAAGAAATTCAGAACCATGGTCTTCAGTGGTTTCAAGATGATATTTATTATCTTGAATTTCTCTAAAACTCAGCAACGTTCTTCCAGAACGTGGAGAATAGAGTGTCTCCTTAATGGTCAAGATTGTACCATTAGACAACATGATACGTGCTTTTCTATATCCTTCAATCAGGTTGGATGGGCCTGAGAGAGTTGTCAAATGAGCTTTCTTGGGTATTAAGTTAGTAAAATAGTGTCGTTCACGCAAGATGGTGTGCGTGTTGCACTATCTGCCAGACAACTAACTTCCCCACTAGACATATCTAGAAATAAATTGATTGAATTGGTCACATCTATAAATATAAGTACATTTATTCAATTAAGCAATTCGAGAAAATAATATCCATTCAAATGACAATCCATAATTCAAAACAAACCAAAACCAAACAAATTATTCCAAACACTTAGGAAAATTGTTCAAAATTAAACCATAAACCTAGCAAAATAGAGGGGTAGGGGCCGACCACACCTAGTGGGTTCGGCCACTCGGGGTAAACGCCCTAAAGACATGTCTAATTTATTCGTCTATAGGTGCTGACGCCTCCTGGAAATCCGATATCTCCATTGATGTAGTTGCATCTTCCGGATGATCCACATGTGCAATGGTATACATATATCGTAGAACATACAGGTTCTTTAGACATGTACTGGTTTAATTTATGCATGAAAACTACAGGTTTCACGTGGTATGTTTTGAATGAAAACTTCAAGTTTCAAAGGCACTAAATTTGAAACTACAGGTTCAATTTAGGTTTTTATGAACAATTAGTTCATAATGAGAGGTTCCTACAAGAAACACAGAATGCAATATACTAACTAAGTGTAGTGGATTTGAGGTTCTTCGGGAACTCAAGTGTGAGAGCTTCGTTACTACGAAAGTATGTTACGGTTCAAAGTATAAAGATAAATTATTGAATCGTTAATGTCCAAAAGTGATCTTCACGTCAACAATTTTGGATTCATTATCAGATTAATGGACTGCAGGTCACTTTTAATTAATTCAATAAATCGGGCCATACAGGGTTGATTGTAGAAGCAAAATAATATTAACATAATATTATTGGATCGAAATTAGAGCCTCAAAATAATTTTGGGCATTGTGCCGTGGGTGTGAGAAGGCACGGGGTGCCTTGAGTAGAAAACTCACGGCCCAAAAAGGCCTCGGGGTGGTTTGCAGGCCACGGGGAGGGAAATGACCCCCCCAGCCGCAGCTGGGTTTGAGTTTGGACCGCGGGGAAAGCACGGGGGAAGGCCCAGCAAAAGCTGGCCTTCGGTTTGTTACGCGTGGAGCCCAGTGAAGCTGGCTGTGCGTGTGTGCGTATGGCCCAACCACGTGGGCTGGCATGAAGGCAGCGGGCCGAGGGCTGCAGGCCTTGGCCCGAGAAGCCCAGCTCGAGGGTTGGCGTGTGGGTGCAGGCTAGAGGCTGCAGGCCCTGCCTATTTGGAATCCAGGTCGTGGCCTGGTTTTGAGTCCAAGGTGGTGGTGCGGTGGTATGCCACACCATATCTCAATTTCCTTTTTTTTTCTTTTTTTTTTCAAATCCCGTAGGGTTTAGGAAACCCTAATTTGCTTCTAATTTGTTTTTATACTTTGACTCACAAATTCCACATAACAGTTTAATTGTGCGATGCATGAAACAAATATATATATTGACAAATATATGAACATATACAATATATATATCATAACGAAAATATAAACATAAGGGGTTCATGCATCATGGGGAATGTTTTCATGCTTTAGAGTCGTTTCAAATATCTTACTTTATTTTAAGCGTACCTGATTAGCAGAAAACAAATAAGCCTTTAAATTTGGTGGATGATAGCCTCCTCCTATGATGAATCAATTCCTTAGCGCGTCAATTCCTTAACTTCTGGTAAGAGCGTGTTGATAACGTGTTGTAGGCCTATTTGATTGAGCGCTCTAGGGTTTAAAGAGAGAGAGGGGTGCGGCAAGATTGAGGGAGAAGAGAGATTGAGTTAATTGTGTGGTGTGTTTGATTCACCCCATTGTGCCTTTATTTATAGTAGTAGAAATGGTAAATACATTTCCCTTTAGGATTACAACATTTAATAGGTAATCTACTCCTAATAGGAATATAAGATATTTTCCCATATTCTATAGGATTTACACAATCACATTCCTATTCTAAATATGACTGCAACAAATTCAATATAAATCTAATTTTGTGAGCTATTATTAGGAATAGTCCACTTTTTAAAAATAGGTAAAGTGACTATTTTTTTTTTCTTAAGTTTGTGATAAGACTAAAAATTTTAAAGACTTATAATAGGGAGTTTTAACGAAAATGGCTTGAGCTAATTTTAATTTAATAAAAAACCACCATAAACTATTATTTAACCAAAAAGACTTAAAATTTAAGAAAAATTAGTAAAAAATACTTAAAAACTTTGAATGTTAACAAAAAAACCAGATAATAAATTTATTTAATGGTTATAACAAAACCCAACATCAAACCAACCAGCCCAATAAAATTAGCCCAAGGAATGAGTTTTCAGTTGTGCCCCTAACGGCAAGCTCTTTCCCGTTTAAACATCTCTCCGTTTCTCCAATCTCTCCACCTAATCCCTATTTCTTGATCCACATTTCTCAAACGCTCTGCCTGGTCTCGACCTCTCCTTTGTACAGAAACAATTCCTCCACTTTTGTAAGCGGATTGATCTCTCTAGCTTCTCTCTCGATCTCTCCACTAATCTCTGTTTTCATTTTCAATTCCGTTCGAATTCCACCATTTTTTTCGAGTCACCATATTAGGAGTCTTTGAGGATGAAGGAATTTGGGCTACTGGGTTCAAGGCATCCATAGCATCAGCATTTGCAGCAGTTGTGGGAGTTGCTGCGAAGAAGAAGTGCAGATGCTACAAGGTGGAGAGGACTTGTACGACGAGAGTAACAAATAGGTATCTGATTCTGCAGTGTTATTTTTGGAAACCAAACTATAGAGGACTACATGCTGTCGTAGCAAAATTTGCTTTTAGACCTTTAGCATCCACAACTATGAACGATTAATTGAAGAATGCAACGCAATCTTTTAACCATCTACAGAAAAAGATTATTTGAAAAATATGCATGAGGTTGATTGCTGGAGCACTGATGGAAAAACAAGCTATCTTTCTTTAAAATTGAAGAATATATGACAATGAGTTTCTTCTAAATTAGACCGTTTTATGTTTTAATCACTGTCGTTGATGACTTTGTTATTGATTATTTTTTGCGGATCTAAGTCTTGATTGTTTGAATTTTTCAATTTTGGCTGGGTGTATTCTCACGGCAACAAAAGAATTCATCCCTATGAGAATGCAGGCTAGTATTTTACCATATCTAAAAGTTGCCTACTGAGCAGATTTTTAGAGAACTTTGTGGGTTTTGAAGGTCACATACATCGGCAGAGGAAAATGGGTTAAGGTTTTGGTCAAAACGAGGAAAGAGCAAGAAGAGAAAGAGAGACTCTGTTTTCATTTGGGAGTTTTGGGTGTTGGATGCCGGCATTGGTGTACCATCTGGAGTTTATTTATCAAATCATGGTTAATGCCATCCAAAAAAGTTAAAAACTTTTGTCATGTAGTTGATTTATATGTTATGTTAGTAATCCAAGATTTTGTGTTTAGATTAGTTAGTTTTTTATCTTTAGTTTTGATTGTCTGTTGGATACTCATATTCTAACGTAAAGTTTACTATTTTGCTCAAGACATATATGTTTTGTGGTGAGTTTAGTGCTTCGTGCAATTAAAACAATATTTATAAATATTGCTTAGCTTTTTGTTCACTTTCATAAATAGTGCCTGGTTATTGGTTCTTGTTTCATAAATAGTGTAAAGTAGTTGGTACAGTTTCATAAATAGTGTCTAGTTCTTGATCCACTTTCTTATATAGTACCTAGTTCTTGGTTCAGTTTCATAAATAGTGTACAGTAATTGGTACAGCTTTATAAATAGTGTCTATTTCTGAAAATGGACCAAAATAACCCACCTATTTATGGAATAGAACAAAATAAACACTATCTATAAGACTACAGCAAAATAGCCTACAATATTTCTTAAACTAATCCAAAAATAACCCACTATATCTGGAATTAAAGTAAAATTACACATTATTTCTAAAAACAAAACCAAAATAACCCACACTATTTCTGAAACTACAATAAAATAACCCACGATGTGGGATTTTGTCTTTCTTTGGAATAAAACGTATAGTGTTGGATTCTATTACAAAGAAAGCATATCAAGTTTCACAATGAAATTTATCATTCATTTTGTAGCTTTATTTGTGTGAATTATCCTGTTTTAAAAGTGAATTATATCATCGATTTTGTAATTTTATTTTATAATTTTTTTGTTGTATTTTATATAAAGAGGATTTCAGGGTGAATTACAAGAAGAACATTAATTTCCAACCTTTTCACCTTCTCCCTCCCTCATCCTTTCTTATATGTTCCTGCGTTCTCTTCCTTCTGCCTTTTTCTTTTACTCCTCTTTTCCGTCTAACGTAACAGATGGAAGTTTTGATCACTGTTCTAAAAATCCCCGCCTAGCACCCGCCTAGGCGCTAGGCGGTGACCAGTCGCCCCGATTAATGCCTAGACCACCCAGGCATTCGCCTAGCCCACCCAGACCTGCAGAGGCGTCCGCCTAGACCGCCTAGGCACCCGCCCAGACCCACCTAGACACCTGCCTAGGTTGCAACTCATTTAGATAAAAAATAGATAACTTTCCTTTTGCATTTTATTGTTTCCAATAAATTGTAAAAGACTTATTGAATACTTAAATAAACACACATTATATGTTTGCTCCCTATGTTTTCATTATGTTTCAATACTTCATAATATAGATGTCATTCTATTTTCTAGTTTATGACGAAATTATGTATATTTTAAGTATAAACAAACACTTATTTACACGAAATAGAATAGATTTACTTAAATCCGCCTAGTCCGCCTAGTCGCCCGCCTAGGCTCCGCCTAGCCGCCTAGGCGCTAGGCCCCATCCCGCCGCCCGACTAGCGCCTAGCGCCTTTTAGAACCTTGGTTTTGATTAGTTTTGATAAAATTTGAAGCATCTTAAAACCCACAGCAGCAACATGAGTGACATGATAAACCTGGAAGAATTTGGTTGCTTTGTCAAATTTACAAAAAAAACAAAAAGACAAAAGAAAAAAAATCTTATAAAAACTAACCCAGATTCTATGCTTCAAATTCCATATATCAAAAAACCACCAGAAATATGACAAGCCTTGTGTATAACCTCTAGATTGTTGGGCATGAAAAACTAAAATGCTCCAAATCTGTGTAACAAGTTTCAAAAAAATAATAAATAAATAAATTGGTGACAAAATATGCAGATTCATGGAGGAGAAGAGAGGGTTAGAGAAGAAAACCCAGAAAATGTGAGAGAGGGCGTAAAAACCAAGGTAGACATTAATGCCTTTCAATTGTGATAGGGTTAAAATAGGGAAACAAAAATATTTTTAGCGTTGTCTTTTTGGTCTTCTCCAGCCACTTGGATATCTCCAGCCACAGCTAGCATGTCTCTTGGTACCTTTCTGCGTGTGTGTTCTCCAATGCACTTGTCACCAAGGTTCTAAAAGGCGCTAGGCGCTAGTCGGGCGGCGGGATGGGGCCTAGCGCCTAGGCGGCTAGGCGGAGCCTAGGCGGACGACTAGGCGGACTAGGCGGATTTAAGTAAATATATTCTATTTCGTGTAAATATGTGTCTGTTTATACTTAAAATATACATAATTTCGTCATAAACTAGAAAATAGAATGACATCTATATTATGAAGTATTGGAACATAATGAAAACATAGGGAGCAAACATATAATATGTGTTTATTTAAGTATTCAATAAGTCTCTTACAATTTATTGGAAATAATAAAATGCAAAATGAAAGTTATCTATTTTTTATCTAAGTGAGTTGCAACCTAGGCAGGTGTCTAGGTGTGTCTAGGCGGGTCTGGGCGGGCTAGGCGGGTGCCTAGGCGGTCTAGGCGGGCGCCTCAGCAGGTCTGAATGGGCTAGGTGGATGCCTAGGCGGTCTAGGCATTAATCGGGGCGGTGACCAGCCGCCTAGCGCCTAGGCGGTGCTAGGCGGGGATTTTTAGAACAGTGCTTGTCACACACATAACCCATATTTGTCCATAACATGGGGAGGGAGGGATTTTGGTACATCTCCAGGATCCTCGTCGGATCATTTTCCTAGGAATTTTGTGATCGTGATCGTTCATCGTACATTATGCGGTCAGAAATCATTTCAAAATTTAAATTTTAAAATTATACCTAACGAAAACCGATCGCACGATGTACGACTAACGGTTACTGTTGAACAAATTTTCATGGGTAGAATTCGTAGATGGAGAAGCAAAATGAGGCGCTGAAGTAATATTGGACCCTTTAAAACGTTTTCATAAAAAAGGATGACATGTTCAGTTAAAAGCACTGCCTTAATGGAATTAGTGCAGCAAGCTGACACCTTTCAATAGTGGTTGAAGACCTTGATCAGCTGATTGAGCATATTGATAAAACCAATTTTAGGAGCAGAGCTCACTACTAAAAAAAGTATACCACCTGTCTCCCATCTTGGAAAGATTTGATTTGTCATGTCAAACAAGGATCCACAATACCAAGTCCAGAAAAAGACTGATCACTAGTTTTTTCGCATGAATACAGATACATGTATTGGACAAAAAAAATAAAAAAGAGAGAAGTAGTTTGCAAAACAAAGGGTCAACGCCAAAAGGAAAAAAATCCCACCATCAGGCAAGCTTCCAAAAGCAAGAGGTCACCACCAAGAGGCACCTGCAACAAATCAAGAGAAAAAAAAACGAATGACTAAAGTTACAGAATATTCATTCAAATTCGAACAAAACGAAAAAGTACGAAGCTTTACTAACCGTTTTGTTATTTTCTTCAAAAAATAACGAACGACGGTACGGGAGAAGCTTGTGCAGAAGAACTGATCAAAAATCTAAAAAGGGTTTTTGGAAGAATGCTATCTGAAACCACCAAAATAAGGGAATTCGAATTATCTCCTCTGTTAACTAGAATAAAAAATAATAAAAAAAAAGAAGAAAGAAGTCTGCAACAAACAAACTTCTCAGAAGATAAGGAAATGACTACCCACGTCCCAGACTTGGAAAACCCAAGTCGACAAGAAAAGAAGACAAAAAAAAAAAAAAAAAAAAAAAAATATATATATATATATATATATATATATATATATATATATATATAACACATGTCTTCCTGTAAAAGGGGAGAAACGTGGAAGCAATACTCCCCATTTGCTACAAAACGTGGGAGTTTGCACAGTCGTGGAAGGCTGCACAGATAGTGGGAGAAGTTGAGAGAAAATGGTGGCCTCTATTTCCCCCACGTAAAAGCTCCAAAGCCTTCCCATCATGTCTATAAATAAGTACCAGTTGCAGTGAAAAGGGGAGGAAGGATCAAAGGAAGGAGACCCTGCAGAAATTAGGAGAGAAATTGAGAGATCTCGCCAGCAAAGAAGAACGAAGGAGGAGAGCAAAAGCAAAAAAAAAGAAAAAAAAAAGGAGAAAGGATGAAGTCCCACACGCAAGAACAAGAAGCAGGAAAGGCTATAAAGCATTCAAAGCGTCCTCCCAAGTTGTAAAAACCAAACCGCAACACCACGATTCTTCAAACGTCGTCTCCGTCAGTCCTCCCGAAGAAGACCAAATGGTAGTGCAATCTGTGATCCAAAGATGATGAGCCAGACGATGCAGTTGAGCGCGCCAGTCCGGACCATCAACAAATTTGGCAGAGACTTGAACAAGCAGATGGCAGCGGTGGTCAGTGTGAAATAGCCAAAGAAGGCAATGCTGCAATAACCGCGGACGGCAGACGGAGGCCCAAACGAAGGCAGCGGCCGCGCCATGGCTCCAGTTGTCGTCCCCGATGGTCTTCCACAACGAGCCCATGCACTCTGTGATTTGAAGGAGCCGGATTTGATGATGCAGTGTTACTCCTAGAAGGAGTCCGTGCGGCTTGAAGGAGATTGACATGGGTTTGCTAATGTCACATAAAGACCAGAAGAAATAAAAAAGGCGCGTCAATGAAGGAAAGGATCAGCACCCGCCGCCACCATGTTGTCGACACGTTCAAACTCTCTGCAATCATCCACCAGAATCCTAGTACCAGCAGCGGCATCAACAAAGAAGAGCGATACCGTCGCTGCGTCTTTGCTGTCATCAACAACCCTCAAAGCCTGTGTCAAGAACAAACAGCCGTGGTCACATCTTCAAGGACAAGCCCCCCTCCCGCATTCTAGAATTGATGGTGTTATGCACAACATTCCAGCTGAGAAAGAGAGCCATAAGAACTTTCAAGGAATAAAAAACGCTTACCGCCGTCGTTGTCTTGAAGTAAAAAAAATGCCTTAGAAGGGAAGGACATGCTGCCCACATAGAGTACCAAAAATGGTGCGAGCTGCTGTCTAAGTTGCCAGGAAAAAAGAAACCGAAGTAGCTGCCGAAGTCGAAATGGATGCTGCTTCAAAGTTAAGGACGTGCCACTGCAGTTATTCCCATGAATTTCTTCGGGGTGATCTAAACCACCCCGTGAAGTTCCAATCAAATCTAAGTGATCCGCCATCGCCGCACCAACTCCTCTGAACCACTACAACTTTTCTAAGCTGCTCAAACGTGCCAAGAAAAATATGGCATCAAGGCTGACGATGGTAGCAGCACCATTGTGATCAAGCCCTGGAGTTGCAGAGCCTCGAAGGCAGCCATGGGATCTGTTGAAAGAAGGACAGAATGGCCCAAGTTGCATCTGCAACTCTCCAGTTGTGTTGAGTTGCAGCCGCCACTTTAGTTGTTTGTAACTGGGACAAATCAATCAATCTATATTGTAACTTGCTTCTAGGGCTTGCTGTTTTTATCTGTTCTAGGGCTAGCTGTTTTATTGGTTCCTTCAGTGGCATGTTGCCCTAGTTTGTCCAAAGGCTTTCAGCCTTGCTCGGTCTCTCTATAAGAGCCCTCACTTGTAAATCAACCATATGATGAAATACATATCAAAAGTTCAAACCAGATTTCAATATGGTATCAGAGCAGGAACCTTAATCAGCCTGCTTCTGATTGATTCACCATTGTTATTCTTTCTTCTGTTTCTTTAAATATGGCAGAAGACAATACAGTTATTTCAGAGGCTACCAGCTCCTCTACTTCATCTCCCAGCGTAGTTCATGGTGAAATCAATCCAAATCAAAAGCTGTGCTCAGTTTTGCTAAAAATTCAACTATATTCCTTGGTCTCGAGTCATTTGAATAAAAGAAAAAGTAGTCTTATTCTTTCTGGTTTGCAAAATACCAAACACTCTGCAGCTCCATTCCTCTTCTCCTCCACCATATGCCCATACTTGAGTGATCCTCGGAGGTCCTCACAGAAATTTATCTCGGCTTCCGGTGGTGCTAGGACCACATAATAGATTCGTCCCTCTGCACTTGCCCAAATTGTTAGAGGGTCCCAAAGGTAGATCACAAGTGTTTCTTTAGGTTTCCGGAGGGTCCCGGGACCTCCTGGGTCCCTATATGGATCCGCCCCTTAAATCCAAACCCAAATTCAACATGCAGAGTAAGAATTATACCTACAATGTCGAACTGTATCCACCTCAAGCTCGATTGAGCTTAGTTTCAATGGATTCGAAGGTAAAACCTCACTGGATAGCATCGGTGCATAGAGTCGTCCCTTTCCTCGCATTGACCATGCACGCAAGACCACCCTCGTGATCCTCAGGTCACCATGAGTCTGAACATGGTGGTTTGGGGTTAATTTTGAACGGAAAATGAGTGGTGGTGAGGGATGTGCTCTCGATGACAGAGAGAGTGCAGAGAAAGAGAATGAGAGTTAGATAGACAGAGAGGGTTGCAAAAATGAGGGAACGAGAGAGAAACAGAGTGGGTTAATCCCACTTAATACTTTTCCCTCTTGGAAATGAAAAATCCCTGAATCAAGTAAATTTTCTAACATAACTCTCGTAACTCTAATTCTAATTCCGTCTTTGCCTATACAATTATGAATACAAAAAACAATTTAAGAAATTAAGAAAATATGAGAAATTGATATTTAAGCTCAAGGCTTGATATTTATTCAAGACATCCAACCAGAGGCAAATATGGTAATTTCACATGGTTTGAGAATAAAATACAATATTTTAAGGTATGGGTCGTAATAATATTTTAGTTTTTGGTACCAATGAAAAAGTCAACCAAAACAATTCTAAATACTATTATAATTTAAAATAATCACAAAATTTTCCCTCAATCCTACCATGTTTCAGACCAACCAACATTTTTCCAAAGATCGACTGATCATTTTTTCCGATAACTTACTGATCAATTTTTCCGATGACTTACTGATCAATTTTTCCAATCTAAAGGTCATTGTCAAACGGTGAGTTTCAAAAAAAGCATGTAAAGTGACGAATTTTCTCATTAGTTCTTTCATTTTATTGTGTATACATTTGAAGAAACGATGAGTTTTTCTATTTAACCCCATCACCTGTCTAAGTTCACTCCAATTTCTACCTACACTATTTTGCCTTAATCATTAACTTAAAATCTAATTATGCTTGTTTTAATTTGACTCAACACTGCAAGCAAACATTTCAATATTTACCATGTCGATCACCTAGTTTTGTTTTGGGTCTGTAAATTTTGATTCGTGCTCATAATGTCACATTTGGTATCCTGTCCTGAACTTAGCGTCTTTATCGTGTTGATGGGCTAATCGGCTATGGCAGTTGTGCAAACTGCTGTTGATGGCTACATCCTCACACTCGATATTAACCACTGACGAGAAAAGAAAGGGTACTGGAATGCACAAAACTTGGGCCATTTAGTTCTATTATGTCTCTCTCAAGTTTATTTCCTCATTTGGGAGGAACACATAATCACAACATGCATAAAGCTTCATAAGATTAGTCTTTTTTGTTGGAGAAGAATATGAACAATTAGGGTTTGTGGTCTATAGATAGAAATATAAATCTTAAATTTAAGTAATATGTTTTGTTAAAAAAAAAATTAAGTAATATGTCTTATTTTGTCTTTTCACACATTAAAATTGAACAAACAATATTAGCTACACTAAGGGAGAGGGGGAGGACTTAGCCTCACAATGGGCTAAGTAGTGAGGTGAACTTACATAGGTTGTGGTGTTTAAATACAAATACTCAACAATAAACATAATTAAAGATGACAAGTTGAACCTATTGACACACACCGATCCGGAATGTCCACCTGGACTCCGAATCGAGCTGTGTTGGTCGACACAAGAGGGTGATGAAGCCATAAAATGTAGTGAGGTGGAAAATGTGAATAAATTTAAAGCCTAAAAATGCATAAATACAAGAGTGCGCTTGTGAGCGAGAATGAACCCATTTTACACGTGATGTTAGAGCATAAGTAAAGTACAGTAAAATTAGAATGAGAACTATACCTTTGGAAGTAGTCTCCGATATCAGCGTTTTGCCAGAAATCCTCGTCGACACAAACACTGCCACTAAATCCTGGAGGGACGAAAAATAAGGGTGAGTGGGCCTAAAAATAAAGTTTGTAAAACCTTTTTGAAAATGTACTAACCCCTCGCCGTAAAACAAGTATAGTTTCCAAAATATACATACTACGTATAGTATGAAAATACTTACCGTAGCCTGCAATATCTCAAGAATGTAATAGGTCAAGACATCTCATAAATAAACACATAACGTCAGGTTATCACATAATTTCGCATAAACAACATATCATATCGAGTGCTCATCGACATATGCTGACACACAGATGAGTTTATGCAGAGGTATTCTGACATAAACTGGATTGGGTGTAATAATGATTTACGCTCTAGTATTACAATCACGTGAAGACTGGTGCTATGCGCATCACATACAAGTCCTAATTGCCTATAGCAATCTAGGATAGGACTGGCACTTACAATGGATCCAAAGTGAGCATACGGTGCGATATGAACATACACGTGAAGTCTGGCCAGGAAGATAGCATAAATATAGTCATACCACAGTGACTCGATAAACGTATTATTCGAATAAAATATTTATCATGGTCGTATATAAAATCCCCTAGTAGTACGCATACCTAATCCCATAGAATTTAGTATACTTTAGTAAATTCCGTCGTTTCGTTAATTCTTATAAACATTCATCTAATCGAAGTATACGTAGTAAATTCTTTAATAAATATATATGTGGAAACTAAATAAATATATAGTATTTAAAAGTAAAGACCCACTCACAAGTCATGTCGCCGGGTCGAACCCATCTCGTGGGCATCGAAGATCCTTGCGATGTGTTTCATCTAGAAACAAAATCATTTACTTAAATATATAACATATTAACTTAAATACGCTTTTTCGTACAAAGTACGGCTAATAAAGAAATTATTTTAAACGGTCAAATTTTAAAAAATGGAGGGCGGATTCAGGTTCGGCACATCTAGAAACCTAAGAAGGGATCTCAGGTTTCTCCACGCCCCGCCACAAGTGGCTGCATTGGCAGCCACGCGCCACATGCACTGACAACCAACATGGGCCTACCCGCGCCCACACGCTTGTGCGTACCATCATACTCGCCTTCCTCGCAAAGGCCTGCGTTTGCAGGTTTTAGCTTCGACTTCTAAAGCTCATTTCGAGCTTGATACTCAACCAAATTTGATGATTCAAAAGCCATATTGAAGCTAAGAAACGTGGAGAACAAGTCCATACCAAAGTAGGGCCAAGTTATAGTCGATGTTGGCTGGAAAAATGATCTGAAGGTGGCCAAATGGTCACGGGTTCTTGCTGAAAATCTGGAGAATTTCTTCCCCTGTGTCGGTTTCATCATAAACCTTCATCAAAATGGCTGAGATGGGTCATAACTAGGTTTTGATCGATCTACAATGAAGGTTAGAGAGAGCCCTGAGGCTTACCTATGTCAGAAACGACAAAACTCGCCAGAAAACTCCTTGAACAGTGACAGTGCAACAATGCAGTATCGTGTCCCATGGCTGGGTTGAGTTCGACGTCCGTGAACATGATTTGCTAGGTTTGAAGATTTGTAAATCTTAACGGGATGGTAATGTTGATGGCAGGTGGTGTATGGCTTCCGGTTCTCTATGTTTACAGAGTGAGAGAAATGAGAGATGAAATAAGAGAGGTTAGCATTAGTACAAAAAACAGTTTGCTCACGCAAAGTCAAAAAACGTTGCTTGAAAATTAGCCCAACGAAATCTTCATTGTGCGCCAACCATCGCTCAAAGGCAGTGAAAGCAGGGTTTGCGTGACGAAAAGACTATCTGCGTTGCACAAAAGAACTTTGCGAGACAGAAGGACCTACGTCGCGCAAAAGGTCTTTGCGTGACGACAGAACCTACGTCGCGCAAAAGGTCTTTACACGACATCACCTACGTCGCGCAAAAGGTCTTTGTGCGACACAGGTTACTTATTCGTCGCCCAAACCATTTTTTCTTTTTTATTTTTTTGACAAAATATTTTTTATTTAATTTTTTATAAATATTGTAATTAAATTATAAACAATAATTAATAAACCAATGGAAATTGAGGCAAGAAATATATGTTTTTTGGTAAAATTTCCACTGAGCATTGTTTAAAGAATGTTTTGTATTATCATTAATAAAAACAAACGTATATAAGATCAATGTGGTAAAACCAATACATTCACTACAAACCTAAGATATATGTTTGAACATATTAACACATGTCCTCAAACTCCGAACATACAAACTTGAATTCTTTCGAAGATGTGTAGATAAAAGCATCTTCCCTTTTGTACATACAATGTATGTAGCTCCTTCATCACTCCTTCATATAGCTTTTTCATCACTCCTTCATATAGCTCCTTCATGTATCTCACTACTTCATGCAGCTCGTTACAGTTTATGTAGCTCCTTCATCACTCCTCATATCTCACTACACCAAAACCACACAACCACAAGTTTAATTATGATACAAATATTAGAACAATTCAAAGAATATATATGTGTGTATTTGTGAAAACAAATGTCAAATTAAAGATGATAGGTTGCATGCCAGGCCTGTCCTTGTCTCATGTCATTGTCTATGAAATGCATCAATTTTAGATCACAATTTCATGGCAGCCATTTTTTCCTCCCAATGAAAGAAGTACAGAAAAACTCCCCAACAGAGCTAAACCAATCAGGTATGCAGAAATGAATCCTTCAAGGCAAATGCATAAGTATCTGCCTAAATCAACAAGTTATAATAGAGTCAAATAACGCAAATTTAGTTTTTCATGATGATTGTAGCAATGGAGCTTGCTTCGTGGTCTCAACTCAATTATAGCAAATTAGCTATGTGACGATCAAGACGCTTTTCTTCACATTGTTCTTCCATGCTAACTACTTATTACTTTCGTGCTCGTATACTCTCTCTGTCTTTCTCCATTTTCGTCGAGCTTGTTTCAGGACACAAATCAAAAGTGGCACAAAGAAAAACTGTAACTACAAAAGTGAGAACAATCATCGTGTTAGAAATCATTTATCAATCTTAAATAAGTGTCCATACAAGCAAAGTGTTGGCAACAAACCTAGTAGACATGTGTAATAAAAAGATTAGAAGCACAAGTGTAAGAAAATGAAAGCTAGATAAGTTACCTGCTTCCCATTCTCATCCATGATAATCATCCTTGCAAACGATTGAACCTGCATTAAGAAATTTGACTCTCATACAAAGAGAAATAGGTTCACTAATGCCCGAACTCAATACAAGCAAATGACGAGAGAGGAATCTCAGAACTTACCAATCTGGAAAGAGATCCAAGGGTAGCACATAAATATAGATTAAAACACGTATGCATATACGATAAGACATCCAATCCCTGCAGAAGACAGATCAATACAAAACATATTTGACTGTTTGACATGACTATCATCAGACTCTTCTTATGATAGTGTGAAGCATCTAGCTTCAGCCACAATCATCTTTTCATAGACTTCATATGAAAAAGAAAAACCATGTGCTATTCTTATAAGCATGAATGCAACAGAGTTCTTAAACCCACAAGGTTTTTTAACTTAATCAGATTGAACTTCTTAACCATACAGTGAAACCTCTATTGCTACCTAAAAAGGTAGACGTGCCTGAAATCCCAACATACACATTATCAGATTTAAAGCCAAAAAGTTGTCAAAACTGCCCCATGAAAACTTCAAAAACCTTTTGATGATCCCAGTAAGACAATGATGACTTCGGCTATGGTATAGCAACTGCCCAAAGAGAAGAACCCCAAACTTATATCATAACGTATTAAGATGAACATCTATGTACATTGTCTAATACCACAAAATTCAAGACACATTTATGACCTGACTTTCCACACTTATGTTTGCTATAGGTTTCATAGCATTGATTCGGCCAAAAATACCCGTGGCGGCGTAGCAGCCATCGTATCTTTCGACCTGATTGATGGGCTCCGCAGATCCCTTCGTGCACTTCTGCGACTGCTTGGACGACCTCCCGTGGTCCGAGGCATAATAGCAATAAGCCGTCCTCGCCTTTTCGGTATAGCTCATTCTGATAGATGACGTAGTTCGTGGCATGCGCCCTTATCTTACGATCATGCTTGCCGTTCGGGTTGTCAAGGTATTGCATAAGTGGTCTTCTTCAATCGTCTGGTAATGCCTCGATCACACAAATAACCAACGATTCTTCTCGTTCCAACAACGATGGTAGAGACATCACGCGCGTCCGGATTACTTGGTCGCGATGAAGGACTTGTTGATCGACCAAGGCCGGATATGACTGGTGTACTGTGGGTGTCATCCGGCCTACCTCGCCCCCGAGGAGTTGTGCTTCGGAAGCCAGCTGGGCCAGTTCATCGGCGACGATGTTTCGATCTTGAGAAACGTGACTAAAAGTAATACCGTCGAATGACTCGGCTAGGTAGCTGGCAACCATGTGATATGGTGCCAGAGTGCAACTCATGCAACAGAAAGTGCCATTGAGCTAGTTGATGACAAGTTCGGAATCGCCGAGAACAAATACGTGAGGGCTCGTAATTCATGGAGAACGCAAAGCCCGATGACAAGGGCCTCATATTCGGCCTGATTGTTGGTACACTCAAAGTCGAGTTTGAGCGAGAAATACCAACGATGTTGTTGTGGTGATTGGATGACGATGCCGACACCGGCCGATGTTGCGGTACTAGAACCATCAAAGTAAAGCGTCCAGAAATTGTCGCATGAGTCCACCATGCCGATCTCGACGTCAATTTCACCAAAATCGTATAGGGATGGGTGCTGAGCAAGAAAGTCGGCTAGAGCTTGTCCCTTGACTGCTTTTTGGGGAACATAGTGTAAGCTGAATTCGGATAACGCCATCGTCAATTCCCAATTCGGCCTTTGACTATTGGCCGAGTGAGCATGTATCGGATAACGTCTGTCTGAGCGATGACATGAGTGACCGACGGTAGCATGTAGTGCCGGAGTTTGGATGCGGCGAAAAATAGAGCCAGGCAAAGCTTCTCGACGGGGGAGTAATTGATCTCTGGCGAGTTGAGCCTCCGATTGAGATAGAAAACGGCCTGCTCGCGACCTGGACATTGTCTTGAGCGAGGAGGTAGCCAATGGATTCCTCGGCCGCGGATATGTAAAGTTTTAGGGGTTTATCGCGCCGAGGGGGAACGAGAACGGGTGGTTTTGTAAGAGAGACTTTGATTTGCGTGAAAGCTGCTTGGTGTTCTTCACGCCACTCAAACTTGTCTGAATCCTTGAGTTTCAGAAGTGTGGAGAACGCCTTCATTTTGCCTGCCAAATTTGCTATGAAACGGCAGAGAAAATTTATTTGGCCGAGCAACGACTGGAGTTGCTTTTTGGTGGTTGGTGGTGGAGCGCTTAAAATAGCTCTAGCCTTGTTTTCATCTATCTCAATGCCCCGATGATGGACAAGAAAGCCCAAAAAGTTACCGGCCGACACACCGAAGACGCATTGAGCAGGGTTCATCTTGAGATGATGTCGGCGCATACGAAGGAAAGCCTGCCGAAGATCATCAAGATGCGTTTGGCTGCTCTTCGATTTTACCACCACATCATCGATGTATACTTCAACGGTCGTGCCAATCAGATCGTGAAAGATGGCGTTCATGGCGCATTGATATGTGGCACCAGCGTTTTTAAGGCCGAAAGGCATGACTACCCATTCATAAGTGCTGAGTGCCCCCGGGCAACGAAAGGCAGTTTTATGGACGTCGGCTTCGGCAATGAAGATCTGGTTGTAATCAGCGTGGCCGTCCATGAAGGATAATATGGCATGATTGGCCACGGCGTCAATGAGTAGGTCTGAGATTGGCATTGGATACTCGTCCTTAGGTGTTGCCAAATTCAGGTTGCAAAAATTGATACATATGCGGAGGGCTCCATTTTTCTTAAGTACTAGGACGATATTCGCGAGCCATTCGACGTATCGAGCTGTCCGAATGAACCCGGCGTTTAAAAGATGAACGAGTTCATCTTTGATGCCGAGTTGGACCTCGGTCGAGAATCGTCGGGATGGTTGATGAAAGGGCTTGCAACTAGGTTTGATACGTAATTCGTGCTCGACGAGTGTGTGATCAAGACCAGGCATCTCATGATAGCTTCAAGCGAAACAATCTTTAAATTCATGAAGTAGCTTGCAGAGCTCTGTTTTCATAGATTGGGGGAGCATAGCACTAATAAATAATGGCCGAGAATCCTCGGCCGTTCCAACATTCACCTCCTACAATGGATCCTTAACCTGAGGCCGAGTATCTTCAAGGTTGGCCGGAGCGGCTGGAATATTGTCAAAAGAGAGCATGGGACTGCTATCGTCTTCTGCAAGGAACTCCACAAGATTGATACCCGAATGAGAGTGTTTGGATATGATATGCCAATGAGCCAGCAATCGTTCCATAATCGATGAAACCACGGCTCGGTATCGGGTTTGACTGGTGTCAGACATCAGGGTCGGTGATAAAGTTAGCCAGTCCGAGTCTGGCCGAATCCTGAGAGACAGTTTCGGCGCCAACCTCGACGGCTTTCTGAACTGAAATGCGAGTCGGTCGTCCCTCTTCATTGAGTTCTTGTAGAGTAATGTAACCAACGTGATCGTCGTAGTACCGTGCTTGGACCATGTTGGCCTCAAAGGGCTGATGGTCGGCCGGATGTACGACGATTGATTGACCATCCCAAAAGACGAGGACTTGATATAACGAAGAAGGAATACAACTTGTTTGATGAATCCAGTCTCGACCGAGCAGTGCATTGTACTCGGTATTCGAATCAACTATGAAGAAAGCTGTCATGTGGTTGCGACCAGCGATGATTACTTCCAACGGTAGCACTCTTTTTGTTTGAGACTTATCCCCGACGAAGCTGCTCATGGTGATTCCTGATGGGATAAGTTCGTCGTTGGAGCGATGTAAGGCCTTCATGATGGTTACGGGCATGTTATTGACAGTAGCCCCACAGTCGACGAAGATTTTTGAGACTGGATATCCTTCAATGTGGGCTGTGACATACAATGGCTTGAGGTGACGAAGGTTGGCTGTCGCAGACCAAGGAAATAATTCGATCAAAGCTGCCTTGAGGTTATCGTCCTTAGCCGTTGGCTCGACCTCGGTGGGAGAGACGAAGTCGACTTGGGTAGCTTCTTCGACCACTACGTCGCCATCTAGGAAGCTTGGTTGGGACGTGGTCGACTGAAAATTGGCAGGCAAGACATGGACCATGCTGATTTCCATGTTGTCGAGGATTGAAGGGCCCATCGAATTGGGATCTTCCTCCTTCGTCGGTTCCTCTTCCTCTGGAGTCTTGTCCTCCGGAATTTCTTCCTCGTCCCCTGGGTTCTCCTCCTAACTCTCTTCCTTGCCCTCTGGGTTCTTTGATACTGGCATCGGGTCTGGGACTTATGCCGTGGCCCGAGTTCATTCTTGGTATGCTATTCGAGCGTCTCTGATGTCCAAATAGGAGTCCAAACGCTCGACCCGACGTATTTCATCGGCCGTAAGGCCGAAGAGAGAAACGGCTGAAAATACCTCAAAATGATATCGTGAGTATTGGAGATCTTCAAGGGAAAAAGGGAGTTCACCTGGGTTGATGTCTGTAAACGGATTGACTGTGAAGCCGAGAACTCGGGCCTTGCGTATGTGTTGGAACCTAGCTTTCAACCTGAGATCCGAATTCTTTTGGATGATTCGTTCGGCATCGGGGCAGGTCAGGTCAAGGTCGATCGTGTCTTGACATGCTTTCGGCAAATCATATAAATCATTGGCCGAATGAGTTTGATGAAACTCTCGCATGTATTGTAAGGCTTCTCCGAGGAATGGTGGATGTAGATTTCACCAGATTTTGATCAATGGTCCTTCTACAGGCAATGGAGGAAGTTTATCTTCGGCCTCCTTCTTCAAATGCTCAAGTCGTGCCTTCATTTCCCCTGGTCGAATAAGCAGTTTGATTCGCTTCTCGGCTTCTTCAAATGTGGTTTCTAGGGCGTGATCGACCGACTGTTTGCCTTGTACCAACTTTCTCATAATTGCTGGGGTTTGCCGGTTATCGTTACCACCAACTTTCTCTTTCGGCTGCAATTTGTGGCCCGAAGTAGCCGAAGTCTCTTGTGCCGCTTGTCGGCGGGCCAGGCAATCGATTCTTTGGCGTCGACGCTTCTGTGATTTGGATAACGTGGTGTACACACCCTTAGGCGAGTGATAAGTATACCATCGTTGGTCTTGAGGTTCAGGAGGTTTGAAGGTTCTTCGACTTGCGGAAGAACTCGAGCTGCTAGAATTGCGGGAATAATACTCCTCATTGTAGAATGGAGTATCAAAGTCGAGTTGCTTCTGGCCGAAGATGATTTAACCTCCTGTGGGCCGAGCTTGGTGAAAACGGTGTTGCGTGGGCTTGAGCCTGGCGTTCTCTGAAGTGTCGTCGGAACGGGGCGCACACGTGGTATTTCTGTTTGCTGTGGCCGTGCTCTTGGTTTAACCGGAACATCTGCTTTGCACTGTGTGCACATAGTTGCAGATTCAATGGCTTCTTCGGCACCAGAGCTCGACATGGATTCGACTATGGCTGGTCCGACCGAATCTCGAGGTAGGGAATTCGAGAACAAATCGATCTTGAGTCGTGGTTGAAAACCTTTGGTTAGGACATGCCGAGCCGGGACAATCTCAACCTTTGAACTTGACATAGGTTCGACGATGGCTGGTCCGATCGAATCTCGAGGTGGGGAATTCGAAAACAAATCGATCTAAAGCCGCGGTTGGGTCCCCTTTCTTGGGATATGTCATGCCGAGACGACCTCGATCTTTCCTTTTCCTTTGTCTCGAGGTAAATGAGCATCGACCATACCCACCGTTGTTGTAGGGAAAGGGTCGGCATCAACTCCCATTCTCTTCTCTGGAAACTTAAGTTTTCCATCGTCAATCCATCTTTGAATAGTATCCCGAAACACGACATAATTGTTTGTCGTGTGTTTGCTCGAATTGTGATATTTGCAGTATACCCGACCCTTCAGCTCTTCGGCCTTGGGAATGTTGTGTCCCGACCGAAGTTTTATGATCCTGGCGAGTAACAATTGATCGAAGATGGCGTCGGCCTTAGTAATATCAAACGTATATGCTTTCGTCATTTTTACGGCATTTTCTTCAGACGTTGGCCGAATTTTGACGTCCTTAGGATTGATGTGGGTCAACGCTTTGCATATATATGGTTTGTCAATCACTATTTCGGCCGCATCTATGCTGGCGTATTCTTCAGATTCCGCCGATGCATAGCTAACCGTGGGGTTTTTATAGATAGTTCCTCGGGATGGGGACTTCAAAATTTTCTCTTCACGAAGCAGATAATCATATTGCTCGACATGTTGAGCTAATTCGTACATGTCGCGGAAGTTCGCCCCCAGGAATTTCTTCTTATATTCCACGTCTAAATCGTTCAGCGCGAGTCGAACAAACTCGACTTCTGGCAAAGGTACTCGGCACCAGTTCCTGGCCGATTTGAATCTTGTAAGATAATCCATCGGCGATTCGTCAGAGTCTTATGCCATTCTAGCTAACGAAGAGACTGACATTTCCATCCCCGGCCGATAGAACTGCTCGTGAAACTTCTCGACCAGTTCTTCCCAACTTTGAATGGAATTAGGTGGGAGGTTAATGTACCACGCGAATGCCGAACCTGTGAGTGAGAAGTTAAACAGTCGTAACTTATAGAGGTCATTACTAACGTCTCCACACTGTGCAGTGAAACGGGCGACATCCTCTAAGGAGGACAGATACGATTCTCCAGCAAAAAGGCTGAAATCTGGGATTTTAAAGCCTTTAGGATACTCGAACTTCTCCACGTAAGCTGGATATAGGTGGATAAATTTTGGGAACTTCGGTCCTTTCTTCAGAGCCGAATCAATCATTCTCTGAACTTCGACCACATCTACAGATGTTTCCATTCTTGAATCAAAATCATTTGTCCGACTGGTTGATCCACCCCTCTTGTCTAGCTCGACCATTTTGAGCCGAGCAGGTCCTGCCTCGGCCGGTGATACTGATGCGAAATTACTTTTTGGCATAGGCTGTTTGAAATGATCAGAATAACCAATATGCTGGGTATTGTTAACCACGGCTTCGAGCAATCTCGTATGCATGGCGTTTTGACTATGTATTTCTTCGAGTATCCCTCTTATTCCTTGACTGAACGTGTGTTCGAAGTGCCGAGACTGTTCTTTGAGCCTTCGTAAAAAAAATGATCTGGTTGGTGGGTTGGACCCCTCACCACCGTCTTCATCACAATCCTCCACTATGCCTTCAATCACGGCTTCCTTTGTTATCTTTGCGAGGGTCCCAGTGTCCCGAGGCAACTCCCCAATGCTCATTTCTCTTTCTTGTTGTGTCCCTTTCGACGCTTCAGGTGTTACGGCAGCAGTGGTCTGTGTCCGTAATGGACCTTCGATCCCGGGGTTCTGACTCGAGTGAGTAGCGATCGACTTTCCCATGGTTGATTTCTTTGTTACTGACCGTGTTTCAATGATCATGAACTTCGAAGGTTTAGCACTTGGTCCCACTGGGCGTGCCAAAATGTTGACCATAAAAACTACCAAGCCTACGTGGCGTGCAGGCCGAATAATCTATGAGCTAACTACGTCATTCGGTTGAATGCGGGGCGTGCCAACTCGACGGCCGAACTCGACCGGTGAGTAAAATGTTGATGTTGCGTTGTGTGCGAGGCTGACTTCTCAATCTTGCGATTGCGGCCGAGGAAGGAACACGCCTCGGCCTTTGGGTTCTAGAGCCTGAAGACAAGGCTGCTAGTTCTGCGAAGTTCAATATCACATTCGGCTTTCAATGTGCCGAATGTAGTAACCTGTAACACCTCACTTCGCCGAGAAGGCTAATGAGATGACCTCTGCCAATAAGGATTCGAAAACCCTTCTCGGTCGAGACTTGGATAGATAACCAGTCGGCCTCGACCTTGTGCTGTTTATCCAAACTGAAGGTGCTCCGCGGTCGGCTGATTCTACGGAAACAGTGCTGTTTACAAACTGAGGATGTTTACCGGTTGTCTCCACAGTGCTGTTTATCCAAACTGAAGATGTGTTGGCGAAAAAAGAAAATAAAAAATATCAAGGTTGAGAGGGTTTGCGCAGGGCAGATTTGTGTGTTGAGTTGGAGAGGGTTAATGTTATGCTCCCCCCTCTATTTATAGTAATGCAAATGCTCCAAACCGTCCTTGGGTAGAACTCCTCTTCCTAGTCTAACTCTACCTCAGCCGATACTAATCCAATTCTATCTCGGCCGATCCCAAACCAACTAGGACTCTGAACCTGCCTCCAATTGCGAGTTTGGTTCACCTTCTTCTCGGGACTCCTTCTCCTAATGGGTCTCGGCCTCTATCACATTTTACACTTATCTTTTCTTCCTTCCTTTTCCAGATAGGATTCCTCCTAATCCGTGGCCCATAGCGCCGATTCACCGCCTTCGCGCAGGTCCTGGGCCGAGGATGGTCTGAGCTCGGCCCAATGTCATTTTGGCCCCAAACAAAACCCTACACGTTATAAAAATAAAAAAAATAAATAAGAAAAAGGCAATATTTGGCTCCTTACATTCCTTTTGTGATGTTAACAAGTTACATGATACCAATTTAAATAATATAAACATATATACATGGTGAAGCAGTGTATGAAAAGAAAATATAAACACATAAATCATTTCCACTCTTCAATTCAAAACAAAACCCAATCAGCTCCAAGCCTTTGTGCAGATGAGTCACTCTACCAATCGGGAAAAGACAATACTTTCAACCATCGAAGCCAAAACATTTTATTCTACTTGTATTTGCAGAATCTCATATTATTTCCATTTACTACATCTGGCCACTAGTTTGGATACCAAAGTATGATCTCTAATTAAGTGATTAAATACAAAAAAAAGAAAAAGAAAAAAAGAAGCAAAGTTTTAAGAACCAAAATAATATATACCATACCATAAGGTTGTCAACTTGAGCCCAAAGGCAACCACACGAGCATTTGAAAAAAAAATTAACTTGGCCATATGCCATGCAATTTAGAGTTGTTCTGATGGATTTAGAGGGTGCACAAATCTATACCGTATATGTGTTATGACCGAATAATTTTCATAATGTTGGGTTTAACACAAGGAAATTCGTCTACATTCACAACAGCACACTAGTACAAAAAACTGGTTGCGCGACAAAGCCAATTCCCTCGCGCAATTTCTTTTTTTTCTCGAGTACCCAACGCGCGATGGAAATTTTTCGAGGTACCCAAACGCGCTACGGAAATGTTCCCGCTTAATCTTTGCTCGACGAACAATTTGTTGCTCAAACCGTGTTCATTTTCTTGGGCAGATCATTCAACACATTGGAGACCGGGGACAATTGCACGACAAATTGTTCATCGCGCAAGTGTGAATGAACATAAATGCAAAGTATTGCGCGACAAAGCGCGACCAATTTTACTATAAATAAGCCATTTTGCTCTTATTTTTCTTCACAAGTGTTACTCTTCAAAAGTTTGTTTGTGTTGAGATGGAGAATAGAAGGAAGGATGATAATGTGACCGACGCCGACCCAAATAATTTAATGCATCATTTTCAGTTCGCGCATGCAATTGCTGTAGCCATAGCGAACAAATGTCCTACTGCTGAGTGGCATTCTTGGAAAGATGTGCCGGAGAATGGGAAGAAGGCGGTGATGGATGAATTATTAGTACGTATACTATTGATGGATGAATAATTAAATTTGTAAAGTTTTTTGTTATATGTTATAATTAATTATTTCCATATATGTGTGACAATGTAACTATATTCTTGATGATGAACCGAAGGAACAGTTGATGAAGTTGATGGATGATGCGTTGGAGGGAGGTTACAATAGGTGGCGTTATGAAGTCTAGCAAAATGGAGGATCATCGAAATAGTTGTTTTAATTTTATGTTTTGTATGACAATATTTAAATTTATGGTACTTTTTATAAGTTATGTATTTGGACTTAATTATGTTTTAATTCATGTTTGGTTATTTAAATAATTGAACGGAGTATATTATCAATTTATTTAAGGTATTAATTAAATAGAATATAATACTAATTTATTTAAGGTATTAATGATTTAGTGTATTAAGTGAATGGAATACAATATCAATTTATTTAAGGTAGTAATTATGTAACGTCTTAATTGAACAGAATATAATATTAATTTATATAAGGTAGTAATTATTTTTAGAGTACATATTATAAATGAAAATTTGTTGGTAATTATAAAATTTACCAACAAATTTTCAGTTATAATATGTATAAAAAAATAATTACTACCTCAGGTTTATGGCTCAAAAGTTTGCGCAACAAAATGTCGCTGTTCAAACTCTTGAGCGACAAAGCTTTCGTCGCACAAGGACGACTAGTGATAAGTCAACAGTTTGGTGCATCTGAATCAGCGAAGTAAATGTCGTATTTAGTGTCGGGTTTGCGCGACAAAGCTTTCGTCGCGCAAAGTCCCTAAGTCTCCTATTATTATACGCATATGTTCTTCTTATTTTTCATAGTTTGTTTTAGAAAACGCTCTGAATCA
Organism: Cotoneaster glaucophyllus; assembly: GCA_036320875.1. Lineage (NCBI taxonomy): Eukaryota > Viridiplantae > Streptophyta > Magnoliopsida > Rosales > Rosaceae > Cotoneaster > Cotoneaster glaucophyllus. The sequence goes on from CM070063.1 coordinate 22,542,894, forward strand.
ACTTCGGGCGATTATAATCAGTTCCTTCTTTGAGTGTTAGTACGATGGCCGACGATGGTGCGCGTTCATCAAAGACAACGGATGGCGAAGGTTCTGGAAAAGGTTTGCATTCAAATTTTTGCATTTTGTATAAAATTTGTATTTAGGTTTTAGTATTATGAAAATATTTTATGTTGATAGACAAGAAGAAAAGAGTTGAGGTACAGGTTCGAAAATCTTATGGTAGGAGCCGTTACCGAATCACTGGTGACAAAATAGTAGGGGCAGTGAAGTCAAATAGGCGTGGCAGCTTCTTGGCAGATGTAGGAGCATTGGTGCATACCAAATGTACTATAGAATTGGAGTCTTGGAGAGCCATCCCCGAGGAGCTGAAGTTGCAGATGATTGATGAGTTAGCTGTATGTGTTAATTTAATTATTTAATTAATAATTATGTTTGTTAAATTTATTGTAATAATGAGATTTTAATTTATTAATTTGCATGATAGTGGAATTGAGACATTGACAAAAGTGATGCAAATCTGATGAAGGTTGTCAACAACGTGTTCAAGTCGAAATTTCGGCAATGGAAGTTTGATAATGAACGTGCTGCAGCACTACAACAAGAACCAGAACTACCTACGGATGAGTAGAATAGGGTTTCTTATTTTAATTTTATTGCTTATGTAATAATTAGATAAGAATTTTAAGTTTTTTTAGCATGAAAAATGAGGACATCGAATATGTACTTAATGTTTTTATTAAGCATGAATGAAATGAATGCATTTTAATAAATATGTATATTAATTAAATAGGCACAAATCGTATTATTTATTAAATATGCATGTGGGTTGAAAAAATTTGAAGAAGGAAGGGAAAAATTTTGTAAATATTATTTTAAAAAAAAAAACGACGAACATTTTTCTTCGCACAATGTCAAAAAAAAAAAAGAAAAAGTGCGACGATCTACTGTTCGTCGCTCAAGGGGTTAAAAACCCACGAAAGGTACTCGTTTGGCGCCCAAAAAAGCCGAAGTGAAAGGTTTTGCGCGACTATGGCGTCGTCACGCAAAGGTGTCGCCTTTAAAGCACCTCACACCATTTGCAGGAAGGCAGAAGCTGCAAAACAATTGCAGCTGCTACCTTCCATTGGTGCAATTTGCAACAAATTTGAGGTATAATATTTCTTAACTAACTTATTTATTTTCCATTCATTTAAATTGTGTTGTATGAAGGTTATTGGTGTTGTGAGTTTATGTATTTGTATGCAATCATTTTTGTGTGGATGTACAAAAAATGGTTTGCAATGTTCATATGAGCTTAGTTTCTCGTTTGAGAATTAGTTGGATTTCGCAAATGGATGCGAAAGCATGACTACGGTCCAATTAATTCTTGAATTGTCCCAAAATTTTGGACAGTTTGAGAACACACATTTACATGTAGTTTGTTGTTCACGCATTAGAGTTTGAACGTGGGAAATGTGGTAGCATCTCTTTGCGTTCTTCGGGTGCTTCGTAGTTTTTTGTATCTACGTCGTGCACTTGAAGAACTGTAGGGAGATGCTGCCGAATTTTTCTCATGCTTGAACTTTAATGTGTTGGAACCGTAAATTACAGCACGTAACTGTGCATTCTCGAATGAGATAGAACCCATACCGGAGGCATGAGGTGGCATGTCATAATTGAAGTTGTTGTAACCCTTGTAATTTTTTTTTTGTTGCAGGTGAAATGGACAAATAGTGGATACAAAATCCTAACAGATGTGCTAATGATTATTTGGATGGAATAAATCAATTCATCGATTTTGCAATTGCGAACAATCGGGGTGCAACTCAAATTCGGTGTCCTTGTAGAAAGTGTAACAACTTAATGATTGAATATTTTGAAACTGTTTGATACCATTTAGTGAGAAATGGGATGATGGAAACCTATACTACGTGGAATCATCATGGAGAAGAAATACAAAATGCTTTATCCTCCCACATTACCCGAGCAATGGATACAGTTGACTATGTTTTGGAACCAAATGATCAAATTATGGACATTATCAATGATGCTTTTCCAACCGCTAGTTCGAATACGAATGTGGAAGTAGAAGATGGCGTCCCTCCCACCATGGACAGTGAAGCATTCGAAAAATATGAAAAACTATTTAAAAGTGCCAAGCAAGAATTTGATCGACGGTACCCTAAATTTGCACGTGAGCCCCGGAACGTTAGATTAGGACTTGTGACGGACGGGTTTAATCTGTTCGGGGTTCTAAATCAATACAACAACACTTGGCCAATCTTCGCAATTTCGTATAATTTGCCGCATTGGAAGTGCATGAAAAAAGAATTTATGATGATGACGTTGTTAATAACCGAAGATCCGGGCACGTGTATTGATGTGTATTTACAACCGTTGGTTGATGAACTAAAAGAATTATGGGAAAACGGTGTTCCCACGTACGATAAATCTACCGGGAAGATGTTTACTTTGAGAGCAACCGTGATGTGGACTATAAACGATTTTTCAGCGTACGCTATGGTGTCTGGGTGGAGCACTAAGGGCTACTACGCATGCCCAGTTTGCAAAGAGACGACGTCTAGTTGGCACGCCGGAAAAGTTTGTTACCTAGGGTATCGTAGGTGGTTGTCGTGGGATCACGAGTGGGGTCAGAACGAGACAGCATTCTTCAACGGCACAGAGTTTCGACGAAGACCCAGAGAATGGTCTGGTGATAAAATTTTGGCTGAAGTAAATCGGTTGGAATTTTCTCCATTGGGCAAGTTCGTAAATAGGATAAGACCAAACACACATCTAAACTGGACACACAAGACGAGGTTGTTCGAGCTTCCGTACTGGTCAAAATTAAAATTGAGACACAACATCGATGTAATGCATGTTGAGAAAAATGTGTTTGATACGCTGGTCAGAACTATATCGATCTGGAAAAAAATGGGCGTTAGGCCAGGTTTATGGATGGCGAGGGACGGAGACATAGCCAGAAAGAAGCTTGCATCGTTTTTGGTGAAACCAGACAAGAGGAAAGAGTTTTTGCAGTTTCTATCTTCTGTAAAGTTTCCAGATGGGTATGCTTCAAACATCGACCGTTGTGCAAACATGGATGGAGGCAAATTATCTAGCCTCAAGAGTCATGATTGTCATGTCATACTTCAACGGCTTCTCCCAGTGGGAATTCGACACCTCTTGCCCGAGGACGTGGTGAAGCTGATTATGTTGTTGGGGAGATTTTTTTCTCAATTAACTGCAAAAACTTTGCGAAAGTCCAATGTTAAACAGTTGTGCGATGATATTATTGAAGTGCTATGCAAGTTTGAATAAATATTTCCTCTAGCTTTCTTCACAAGCATGATCCACGTCATGATTCACTTGCCAGATGAGGCTCTTCGAGCCGGACCCGTCAACAATCGATGGATGTATCCGATTGAACGGTATATATCGCCATAAATACTTTAGTTCATGCTGTATGTATAATTACACTAATTTTATACGATATTTTTTTTTTATTAATGCAGACTACTGGGTGAATTAAAAAAGAGTGTACGAAACAGGGCAAAGCCCGAATGATCAATCGTGGAGGCATGGGTCGGCTTTGAATCCCTGACATTTTGTGCAATGTACCTACAAGATGTTGAGACTACATTCAACCGATAGTAACGCAATAATGACAGTGGTGTGAGAAGTGAAAAAAATTCTGTTTTTTCCCAAATCGCATGACCATTTGGCCAACCAATAAGAGCGGAGGTGTTTGACAAAAAAGACATGGAGGTAGCACATTGGTTTGTACTTAACAATAATGATGAGACAATTACGTACCTAGATGAGCATGAAGAGTTGATGAAGCGAGAACATCCTTCACATTTATATGCCAAAAAACATCTTGAATTGTTTCCTCGATGGTTTCATGAAAACGTATGTTGTTCGTGTTTGGGTTTTGTGCATAATTGTAAATGTTAAACTAATACGACATCTTTTTCTCTTTTTTTTAGGTGAAGAAAATGAAGGAAATTAATTCGCCCGCTTACAGTGAAGAATTGTACAGCTTGGAGATTGGGCCCCTAAGCGCAGAATTGTACTCCGGTTGTCATGTAAATGGCATCAAGTTTTTGGGAGCTAATCGTGATGACAAGCTTTGTACGCAAAATAGTGGGGTACATGTACCAGGTGCGGGCGACATTGCAGACATTGATTTCTATGGAAAACTGACAAGTGTTGTGCAATTACTTGACAAAAACAGGTGTCAAGTTATCCTTTTTAAGTGTAGCTGATTTGATACAAACCCACATCGGGTTGGAGGTGTTAAGCAAGACGATGGTTTGCTATCGGTCAACACTAACAGATGTTGGTATAAGGACGACCCTTACATTTTGGCAACAATGGCTAAACAAGTTTTCTATATAGATGTTAGGGAGGGGATGGAAAATAGTTCAGAAGATTGAGAACAGAGGGGTGTATGATATTGCGGACCAAAATCCTACTGCTGATGACGATCATGGTGACTTTGCTGACCAACAATTTGACACTTCAACGACACTTAGTGCATAGACACTGCGGGATATGACTATTGTACAAGAACCGTATCAGGTAGCTGGAGGTCCTGAAATCGAAATACCAATTGATTCCATTACGATTGACCTCGGGGATTTGCCACGATACAATGCACCGGAGCGCGCGAACGACAATGTTGATGTGCCTACAAACGAGGAGGAATGGAAGTCTGAATCTGACGATAGTGAAGATCATTATTCATCTAGTTCAGACGAGGAGTAATGAAAAATCGTGATGTATATTAATTATATGTATTGAATGGTATTTAAAAATGTTGTATACAAACACAAGTTTCTTTAAAAATTGTAACGTAATTAAAGTTTTAAAAAATTTAGTTATTTATTTAAACAAAAAATAAATTAAATTTACAGTTATGCGCGCCGACTCTTTTATACATGTTTGTTGCGCAAATATTAAAAATTAATATATTTTTAATATAACTGGTTGCGCGACGTAAGTTTAAACGTATTCGTCGCACAAACATGTAAAGATTTGACTTTTTTTCCCACAATTGGGCGCGTTTGTATTTCGGCGCCTTCAATTCATTTCACTCACTCAAAATTTAATTCCTCTCAGACTCAAACTCCTCTCTCTCTGTCACTCTATCTCATACTCAAACTCCTCTCTCTGTCACTCCGTCTCACTTCTGTCTCTCTCGATTTCGTCTCTCTCTATCTCCTCACTCTATCTCAGGCTCAATTTCAGTGTTTCCCTCTCTCCCTCTCTCGCACTCCCTTGGTTTCTCTGTCTCTATGTCACTCTCCGTCTCACTTCCGACGCTACACTCTCTCCCCGCCGTCGCACAAAACTTTACTAGGTAACCACCTAGTCTCCCTTAATTCATCTCCCTTAATTGAATTGTTTATAAGTACAGATTTATGATTTTTTTTCTTCAATTGTTTTAGTTACAACATTTAGGGATTTAGGGTTGGAATTGGGAATCCTAGGATTTAGGGTTCGAATTGGGTTAGAATTGGGAATCGTAGTTGATCACGATGTAGGGTTTTTGAATTAGGGTTCGAATTACAGATTTACAACTTTGGGAATTTTTTTTAATTAGGGTTTTAATTTTGATAAATTAGTAGGGAAGTGTTTTAATTTCGATTTTTGTAGTTATTTTTTCAGTTAAATGTTTATTTTCCAAATGTTACAATTATCGTTCATTTCTTTTCTCTTTCACTAATTCAGCTCATTCTTCTATCCATCAATTCCCAAATTTTCCTTGCAAACAATAAGAAGCTTTCAACTTTGCGCAGGAATCGAGCTTCTTTTCTTTGGGAGGTTCGTTTTCTATCTCCATCATGTATATATGTGTGTATATATCTATGCCCTGTATGTATGGATGAATGCATGTACGTGAGGTTGGTACTGGGAATTTTGTGATCTTTGATGATGAAATTGTATGATAATCTGTGAAATTACCATCTGGGTATTTGTGATTTGATTGCTTTATGCAAAAGACACCTACTTTTTGAGGTTAGAAATCTGGTTGAAAGATGGGAAATTGTTGCAAGGAGAAATGTTGTTTGTTGACCCCATTTCATTTCTCTTTCGTATTTGTACAAGTCAGAAAATAAAATTAAGCTTCTATCACTCTTTGGATACATAAAGCATCTAGTGTGATGTTTGCATGCTTGAAAGATCAAATAACTTATAATTAGTGGCTTCAAGTATTGAATAAATGATGGTTTGTGGGTTTTTTTGGTGTTCTTGTGTTGTTTTCATTCACTTTATATATGTCAAATGAAATGAATATAATAAGATGATATCTATACAGTTTCATGCTTGTTTTTGTAGATGTCGAACTTAATATCAAACCGGCGGGCAGCTAGTAGGGGCAGTGAGACACCTTCTCCAGGAGGTAATGTTGCTGCGACCTCCACACCTGATATGCCCACAACGGGTGCCCCTCTGGTCGCGCCATTGGGGCCAACGGTGTCTACGGATGCTGCGTCATCGACTTCTTCGGTGACGCATCCTGTCCGAAGCGCCCGACAGACTCATCGACGGGCCCGGACTTCTAATGAGGCTTAGCCGTCTAGTGACACTTCCTCTGTCCATGGAGAGGGGTCCCAGACAGGTAAGCTTGCTCCCTCCCTCCCTTCCGCCTTCTCCTCTTCTAGTGTATATTAGTGCAGATACCTTATATGCAAACACATTTAACCAAAACAAATAGGGACCATATAATTATGGACATGCTCATTCAAACTGATTCTATATCCTTGAATGTATACACCAGCTTATGGTACTTCAAGCACAATAATCGTTTTCACCTTCTTTTCAAAGACCATCATAATTAAATACTATTCTTGAATTTTGAAGAAACTTGTATGATTCATAAGAGCTAAGTACACCTTTCCAAAAAACCAAATGTGATATAAAGGGAAGCATATATTAGCTGCTGTAACTCAAATTCTATTCACTGAAACATTAACCACAAATCTGTCATTCTTTGTAGAATATGTTTATACAAAATGCCTCTTCTTTAGCAGCCGCCTTACACATATACAAATTTATATGTAAAGACCATATTATCATGTACGTGTTAGAAAATGAACGTAGGTTGAAACTACCTAATTTAATTAAGGACTACTCCTCCCATTGTGAAATTTCATAATCTGCACTGATAGCTACCATAATATACACAGTCAGGGCAGTGCAGATAGCTACCATAATGTGCACAATTAGGGCAGTGAATAACATGCATGCTAGCTAGCTACTATTGTGACTATTTACTAATGAGATTGGATGAGCTTGACAAAAGAGTAAAGAAACTATATGATTTTGGAGGGAACAAAATCATGGGTGGCATTGAAATTTGGGGATTTCGACTCAGTTTTGATCCAATATTTGGACTTTCATCCATTATAATTGAATACAACAACTGAGTAAAATTCTATAGGAAGATATTCTTATATATAATTTGGGGATATATCACATCTTAAGCTATATAGTTCCTCTCTTGCTGTTTTATACTAATACTGCATATGGTATCAAAATGTGATTTTGGCGCCTTCAATTCATTGTTAAGTAGAACTTAATCTTAGCAACATTATTTGATGTGAGATTTATACTTGTCAAAAGAATACAACAATCACATAATCTTAGCAACTTAGCGGAAGATCTTACTAGCAGATGCTGCAGAAACCACATAAAAAAATATAACATGATATAAGTAAAAAGGACTTGTCTTTCTCAAATTGAATAATTGTTTAAAAATTGAAACTAGAGATTTGAAAAATTAAACAATATACATGCTTGTAGTACCAAAATGACGAGGAGAACCCTAAAATTCACTAGAGGAGTAAAATTGAAATCGCACCTGGAATCAATAAGGCTTCTAGTCCAGCTAATTATTCCAGTTTCAATCCTCCGACCCTCTTCCTAAGAGAAACAAGTTATTGCATAAATACAAGTAAAAAAGGTGAAGACGTTGACATAAATAGTAACCAAGAAATGATGTCTTAAATCACAAAGAAATAGACACTGACAAAATTTAGAGCATCTAATGCAAACCAATAGGCTAAGTGGTCAGGCTCTAGATGTTTTATATTGTGGCGTGAAGGCTTTGAATACCCAATGTAGGATTTTATATTCTCAAAGATACCCTGCAATAGACTTTCGTAAAAGAAAGGGGAAAACAAGAACTAAATACTAGAGGGAGGGTAAGAGATCACTGGAAGAAAAGTTGTAAATTTTGTTTCAACGTTCCCAGTTGGTATAAATTGTTTGAATTGTTGGGTGGATGTGTTGTTTATGTTGTTATATTGTTTGCAGGTTTTAGGAAATGTTATAGTTTTAGGGGAGGTTCTGCCGAATTTTCGATAGAAAATAGTAATCGTCTAATGTTTACTTTGTTTATTTGGTAGGTCCAAAAAAAACTAGGGGCCCTTGCAGACTCCAAAAGACTTCTCAGACCACTCGCACCACGACCCAGAAGATCACCATTACGTGGGATCCTCGACATCGTGCGGCTGCAACAAAGGAGCAGCACAGTGCTTTGGCCACCAACATTGGCTCCGTTATCTGGAACCATTGCCCCCTCAAGTGGGAGTCATGGAGAGCTGTGCCACAAGAAACCAAGGATGCCGTGCTTTATGAATTATCGGTAACTATTTTCAACCTCATAAACTAAATTTTTATGAAAGTATACAAAGATTATAAATTTTCACTACTGTTTATTTGTTGAGTTTTGCAGCATCACTATGAGGTCTCTAACCTCAATTCCAATCAAATGGAGTACATCAACGACCTTTGCTCCAATAGGTTCACTCAATGGAAGAGCGACCTCCATAAGCATTATGAGCTATATGACGGTCCAGAGGTCGCTCTAGAAATTGGGTGCCCTAAAGAGTTGTTGGATCATTGGGATGAATGGGAGTGGCTTTGCCGCCATTTTCAAGACGAGAAATACTTGGTACGTATAATTTATATTTCAATAATATATTAATAAAAAAATTTACAATTTAAAAAAAAAAACATTTCATTTTTTTCATTCATTTGTTATAAATATCTAAACTAATACGTTTTTTTTTAATTCAACAGAAAAAAGTGAAGGTAAACTCGATCAATCGATCGAAGAAGAAACTTATTCACTGATCCGGGTCACGACGCTTCTCTTATAGGTTGGAGGAGCGACGTAAGGTAACCGTATATTTATTTTAAGTTTTCAATCTTTGTTCTCTTTATTACACAATTGGTAATCTATGTTAACACTTTCTAATTTTTTTTTCAGGGGGGGTCAAAGTTTCCTGAAATTTTACATGTTCAAGGAGGTGTACGTTCGGCCCGGGGATGAGCTGGCGGACCAACTTCATGTAAGTTCTTTCAAATTTATAATATTCAATTTGTATTAATATTAATTACATGTATATTCATACTAATATGTTTTTTTTCATTTTTCTAGTCCACTATGGAGGAGAAAGGCCAGACAGTTCTGGAGGAGGTGGCTTCCCAACTTCCCATAGAGACCCCGATCGACGAGGTGTTTCCCCCTAAGGATGTTGGGTTTCAGATCATGATCGACACACTTGATCAGTCCCTCGATCGTCGGTGTGGGAAAGTTCATCGGGGGCTTGGGAAAGCCCGCCTTCGGGACCCGTCTGCCTCATCCTCCAGCCAGCGAACTGGATAGGTCTAAACGCTAACAAATTTAGTGGTGGGCTTGCAGGAGCAGATTGCGGCCCAACAGTCTCAGATAGCAGCCCAAAAGAATTTCATGAACCGATTATGTCGCTCACTTCATATCTCTGGCATTCACTTCCCCGACATTGAACTAACTTCAGAGCCGACCCCCCAGCCCCCCGCCACAGCAGCTACGACCCCCCAGCCCCCCGCCGCAGCAACTACGACCCCCCAGGCCCCCCGCCGCAGCAGCTACGACCTCCCAGCCCCCCCCCCCACACAGCAACAACCCCACCAGTCGGCGATTGTGACGTCATGGACTTCTTTTTTTATTTTATTTTTTAAATTGTTTTCGAATTAATTTTTTTTTCCATTGTATGTACATTTACAATATTTTTTAAATTCAATGTTCTTCTTTACATTTCCCATTTTTATTTCCATTAAATTCATTTTTAAATAAACGAAAAAAAAATAACAAATAAATTATTTATAAAACTAATTTAAAAATAAATTAGAAATAAATAATAGATTATTTTAAAAAACAAATTTAAAATTCCCACTACGACGGCCTCTATGTCTGTGGCGCAAACGTTTCAGGGTGGAACATTCTAGTCTGTCGCGCAAAAGTTTGGGGGTCGACACCCACTTTCGTCGCTCGTTTTGCGGAAAGACCACGACTTCTGTGGCGCATTCTGCATATGGCGCGACGAATACTTTTCCATCGTCGCGCAATACCTGACGTAATGAGCTTTGCGCGACGGAGACTTCGCCGCTCATTGTTTCTGACGACGGAATTTCCATTTGATCGACGGTTTTACCTCCGTCGCCCAAGTTGCTTTTCCTAGTGGCAAGTAATGACTAGCCATAATTGTATCAAATATACATCCCTATAGGTTCTCGTACACATGAATATTGTGAGAAAAAAAAATATTACATGAACATTGATATTCTAAGGAGATTAGAAAGACTGCTATATACAAGGGAGGAAAACAAGAAGATGTATGGTTGTTTGTCAGAGAAGGAGATGAAATTTGCATCTCAAATAGACCAGAAATCCTTTTAGATATTTACATGCAAATGCAAATGTAAATGAAATTGAAAAATATCAAATTTGGCATGAAGAGTCAATTCACATTGTAAACTTTAATATTGTTTCATGCTAGTTAAAACACATAACTTTATCTTTCTTGGAGAATACAACATGATGAATTTTTTGGATGATTAAACACTAGTAGAAAAACCTGTTTGCGCGACGGAATCTTGCGCGACGGACCAAATTTCGTCGCGCAAAAATGGTTTGCGCGACCCAAAACAACAAACGTCGCGCAAACATACTTTGAGCAACGAAACTTTGCGCGACGCAGGGCCTCGTCGCGCAAAGTTTTGACGCCAAACAAAGACTATTTTACCGCTTTTTCCAACTTTGCGCGACGCACGCTTACATACGTCGCGCAAAGAAGATTTGCGCGACGCCACCTTCGTCGCGCAAAGTTAACGATTTTTTCTGCTCCACTTAATCAGATTGGGAGGCAGAAACTGCAAATCCAGTTGCAGTAGCTACCTCCATCCTCCATCTCTCTTCAAAACCTTCTCCAATCCCTGATCTTAAGCTCCGTGAGGTCCTTCTCGCGTTCACGCCGTCTCCATAAATCCCTTGGATATCAGAGTGAGTCAAATTTCACCCTTTTTTTAATTTAATTTTACCTTGTTTTTAGATTGATCCTATTTCTAAGATGTGTTTGTTTGCCAAGAAAATAAGGGATACACACACACACACACACACACATCCACACATACACACACACATAATTATTTTGATTACACATACACACACACACACACACACACACACACACACACACACACACACACATAATTATTTTGATTACACATACACATACACACATAATTATTTTGATTACACATACACACACACACACACACATAATTATTTTGATTACACATACACACACACACACATAATTATTTTGATTACACATACACACACACACACACACATAATAATTTTGATTACACACACACACACACATAATTATTTTGATTATTGACACACACACACACACACACACACACACACACACACATCCACACACACACACACATAATTTTTTTGATTATTGACACACACGCACACATCCACACGCACACACACATAATTATTTTGATTACACATACACATACACACACACACACACACACACACACACACACAGACGCACACACACATAATTATTTTGATTACACATACACATACACACACACACACACACACACACACACACACACACACACACACAGACGCACACACACATAATTATTTTGATTATTGTGATTTAGTTTTAGTGATTATTGTGATTTAGTTTATTTGTATGCACATATGTTTGTACATCATGTACAAAATTATTTTGTGTTGTACGAAGTTAATATTACTTAACTTCGTACATTTTTTTTTTGTTCAATAAAAGCTTAGTTTCCCATTTGAGAATTAGTTGGATTTCGTGCATGGATGCGAAAGCATGACTGCGGTCCCATTAATTCTTGAATTGTCCCATTTTTTGGACAGTTTGGGAATGCATAGTTATGTGTTGTAGTTTGTGGTTCACGGATTAGGTTTCGATAGTGGAAATTTTGGTAACATTTCCTGATGTTCTTCGAGTGCACGGTGGATATTATGTATCTACGTCGTGCACTTGAAGAACTGTAAGGAGATGCTGCCGAAATTAGCCCACGTCGAAATTTAATCCATTGGAATTGTAAATTACGGCACATAACTATGCATTCCTGAATGGGATAGGGCCCTTACCGGAGGAATAAGGTGACAAGACAATAGTTAAATTTGTTCTAATTATTGTACTTTTATTGGGATTGCAAACAAAATGGACAGACAGTGGATACATAATCATAATAGATGTGCTGTTGAGTACTTGGATGGAATAGATGAGTTCATTGAATTTGCAACTAGACACAAGGTAGGTTCAACTCATATCCGATGTCCGTGTAGGAGGTGTAACAACTCAATGTGGGAGACATTCGAGAATATTCGATTTCATTTAGTAAGAAATGGGATGGTTGAGACCTATACTACTTGGTATCATCATGGAGAACGATTAGACCAAGCTTCATCTTCATACGTGACACAAGTGGAGACCGTTGAATCTAATGTGGAGCCTAATGAACAAGTTTTGAATATTGTAAATGACGTTTATCCATACGCCTCGAGCAACACCAATCAGGAAGAGGGAGATGACAGTCGTCCAACCATGGACAGTGAGGCATTCAAAAACTATGAAAAACTATTGAAACATGCCAAGCAAGAATTATATCGGGTTGCGAGAACTTTTCGGTGCTCACAGCAATGGTGGAGTTGATGCATGGCACGATCAAGTTTCGTTTGTCAAACAAGTGTTTTGATTACTTTTTGGGGGTTATCAAGAGGATGCTTCCAAAGGAGAATTGTTTACCTGAAGATCATAAAAGTGCCAAAAAAATGTTGAAGGGTCTCGGACTGGGGTATGAAAAAATTCACGCATGTGTAAATAATTGTATATTGTTCTATAATGAGAACAAACAGTTGGATAAATGCCCTGTCTGCAATGAGCCGAGGTTTAAAATGACATCAGAGAAAAGAAAGACCAAGATTCCACAAAAAGTAATGCGTTATCTTCCATTGAAGCCTAGGTTGCAGCGATTGTACATGTCGATGCATACCGCAAGCGACATGAGATGGCATAAAGAAGGACGGGTAAATGATGATGTTATGAGGCATCCTGCAGATGGAGAGGCATGGAAAGAATTCGATCGGATGTACCCTGATTTTGCAGCTGACCCGTGCAACGTCAGATTGGGACTTGCCACTGACGGATTTAATCCGTTTGGGGCTTTAAACCAAATCCACAGCAGTTGGCCGGTCATCGTGTTTCTTTATAATCTGCCGCCTTGGAAGTGCATGAAAAAAGAATACATGATGTTGACTCTATTAATTACCGAAGATCCAGGAAAGTCCATTGATGTTTGTTTACGGCCGTTGGTTGATGAGCTAAAAGATTTATGGGAAAACGGTGTTCGTACATACGATAAGTATATTGAGCAAATGTTCACCAAGCGAGCGGCAGTGATGTGGACAGTTAACGATTTTCCCGCGTATGCAATGGTTTCTGGGTGGATGACTAAGGGTTATTTGGCATGTCTAATATGCAAGGAGAACGTAACATCGTCTTGGCATGCAAGAAAAGTTTGTTATCTTGGTCATCGTAGATGGCTCCCTTGGGACAATGAGTGGCGTCAGAACGATAGAGCCTTCCACGGCACAAAAGAGACTCGGCCAAGACCAAGAGAATGGTCCGGGGATGAGATTTTGGATCAGTTAAACCATTTGGAATTTGGTCATTTCGGCAAAGGGGTCAGTAAGCCCAGGCCAACTACACATCTGAACTGGACGCACAAAAGTATGTTCTTTGATCTCCCGTATTGGTCAAAGTTAAAATTGAGACACAACCTCGATGTTATGCATATTGAGAAAAATGTGTTTGATACTTTGGTCGGGACAATTCTAGACATTGAAGGAAAAACAAAGGACATGATCGAAGCTCGGCTCGATTTGGAACGAATGGGCATTAGGTCATCCTTGTGGATGAAGAAAGTCGGTGGTACATTAAAGAAAGGCCATCCTTTTTTTACAGTTAAGCCGAATGGGAAGAAAGAGTTTTTCAACTTTATTTCTTCTATAAAGTTTCCAGATGGGTATGCTTCCAATATCTCGCGTTGCGTGAACGTGAAAGGGTGTAAATTTTCAAACATGAAGAGTCATGACTGTCATGTGATACTCCAACGCCTTCTTCCGGTTGGTATTCGACATTTATTGCCTCTTGATGTGGTGAAACCAATCGTGTTGTTGTCGAGATTTTTTTCGCAGTTAACTGCAAGGTGTTTGCGGAAGTCGGATGTTAAACAATTGCAGGAAGACATTGTGAACCTCTTATGCAAGTTCGAACAAATATTCCCCCCAGCTTTCTTTACAAGTATGATTCGCGTGATGATTCACTTGCCAAATGAGGCATTGCTTGCTGGACCAGTGAACTGTCGATGGATGTATCCAATAGAAAGGTATTTAATTAAGCATATATATATATATATATATATATATATATATATATACACACATACAACAAACGCTTTGAATAATTTGTAGCATACCTTTTATTTGTGCAGATATCTTGGTGAGTTGAAAAAGTGTGTCCAAAACAGGGCAAAGCCCGAAGGATCACTTGTGGAGGCATGGGTCGCATATGAGTCACTTACTTTTTGTGCAATGTATCTTCAAGATGTTGAGACAACTTTCAATCGGCCTCAATGCAATAATGACGGTGGTGTCAGAAAAGAGAAACTGTCTGTTTTTGCCCAAATTGCGCGACCATTCGGTGTTGCTGTAAAAGGTGAATCGTTTACCAAAAAGGACATAGAGGTAGCGCATTGGTTCATACTCAACAATTGTGACGAGGCTTTGCCATACCTTGAAGAGCATGAACAGTTGATGAAGCGGGAACATCCTTCACAAGTGTATGCCAAGAAGCATCGTGACTTGTTTCCTTCATGGTTTCACGCACATGTAAGTTGTATGTGGTTTGAATTGAGCATATTTTCCAACTTGTTCAAGCCCGTCTTTAAAATTGGTTACACTAACATGTTAACTTTTTGTATATGTCATATTAGATGAACAAATTGAAGGAATTGAATTCACCCTATTACGATGAAGCATTATATAACTTGGCGAGAGGACCGCTTCACGTTGAATTGTTCTCAGGTTGTCACGTCCATGGGATCAAGTTCTTGGGGGCAACGCGTGATGACAAGTTGTCTACTCAAAATAGTGGTGTCCATGTCTCGGGTGCGGGCGACAGTGAAGACATTGATTTTTATGGAAAACTAACTAGTGTAGTACAATTGCTTTACAAAGACAGGTGTCAAGTGATACTGTTTAAGTGTCTTTGGTTTGATACAAACCCACATAACCGAACGAGTGTTAAGTGAGACCATGGTTTACTATCAGTAAACACTACGAGACATTGGTACGATGAAGACCCATACATTTTGGCAACTATGGCGAAACAAATATTCTATCTAGACGACCCTAAAGCCGGCAATGGTTGGAAAGTTGTTCAGAAGATTGATCAAAGAGGGCTATATGATATTCCAGAAGATCATGATGATGACGACGACAACGTTGCTGACCAACAGTTATCATCTTCGATAGAAATTGGTGAAGAAACACTTTGGGATGCTAATATTGTCCAAGAACCGTTTGATGTACCAGGAGTTCCCGAATTCGAAATATCAATTGACCTTGGTGATCTGCCTCAATACAATGCACCGGAAGAGGCAAACGAAGATGAAGACGAATGGGAATCCGAAAATGATAGGATAGCGAGAGTTATTATTGTAGTTCGGATGAGGATTAATATAAACTTGTAAAGGAATATGTTGAAATCAGTTTTTGTATTACCATCCGGAAATCATACCATGTACTTGTTTATTTTTTGTGAATTTTTGCGTATGCGATCTCGAAGTGTATACAAACAAGTTTGACGGTTAGATCGTTGAAATTAGCTTCGTACAATGCGTATCTCATCAACTTCAATGGTATATATATTTACTAAGTAGATTTTAATTTATTTATTTTGTACTTATAACACTTAAGAAATTGAATGATATATATGTAAAAAAAATTAGTTGTTGAGAATTCAATATTTTTTTCTTCTTTAGAAACGTGAATTGAATACTTTTGATGGCTTATATATATAAAGTTTCAATCATTTGTTTTGAATGTTTATTGTATAACGGTATAGAATCAGTTGAATTTGATGAGAGAATGCTTGTTATTTGTTGCAGCTTTACATTTATTTATTTCCTAAACTCATAAGATTAAAAAAAAATAAAAAATAAAAAATAAAAAAACTACTTTGCGCGACCCAGGTGCTCTTAGGTCGCGCAAAGCTGTTTTGCGCGACGTAAGAGAACCTGCGTCGCGCAAAGTAGTTTTTTTTTTTTTTTTTTCCTTCTCTTATTTTGGTATTCTTTTGGGGTTCTTGCATTACCTTTTTCATTTGTGGTATCCACTTATGTAAATGTGTTAAATTTACGATCGAATTGGTTCATTGTAATCATACAGGGTTAAAGAGTACATCTATAAAAAATCATCAAAATCGGAGTTAAAATAACCGTTAATTTGGTGATTTTTCGTTTATAGCCGTCGAAAAAGTTTGTCCCGTTACATGATCTCTGAATGTTTGTTTTTTGCGATTTTTGGTGTATGCCATCTTGAAGCATATGCAAACAAATTTGACGGTTGGATCGTTGAAACTAGTTTCGTACAATGCGTATCCCATCAAAACATTAGATTCACCATCACTTGGAATTTATTTATACTTTCATTAAGTATAACATAAGATTTTGTGGTATCCACTTATGTAAATGTGTTAAATTTACGATCGAATTGGTTCCTTGTATTCATACAGGGTTAAAGAGTGTATATGTAAAAATTCATCAAAATCGGAGTTAAAATAACCGTTAATTTAGTGATTTTTTGTTTATAGCCGTCGAAACGTTTTGTCCCGTTACTTGATCTATGAATATTTTTTTTTCGATTTTTGGCGTATGCGATCTCAAGGCATATACAAACAAATTTGACGGTTGGATCGTTGAAACTAGTTTCGTACAATGCGTATCCCATCAAAACATTAGATTCACCAACACTTGGAAGTTTATTTATACTTTCATTGAGTATAACATAAGATTTTGTGGTATCCACTTATGTAAATGTGTCAAATTTACGATCGGATTGGTTCATTGTATTCATACAGGGTTAAAGAGTGTATCTGTAAAAATTCATCAAAATCGGAGTTAAAATAACCGTTAATTTGGTGATTTTTCGTTTATAGCCGTCGAAACGTTTTATCCCGTTACTTGATCTCTGAATATTTTTTTTTTCAATTTTTGGCGTATGCGATCTCAAGGCATATACAAACAAATTTGACGATTGGATCGTTGAAACTAGTTTCGTACAATGCGTATCCCATCAAAACATTAGATTCACCAACACTTGGAAGTTTATTTATACTTTCATCGAGTATAACATAAGATTTTGTGGTATCCACTTATGTAAATGTGTTAAATTTACGATCGAATTGGTTCATTGTATTCATACAGGGTTAAAGAGTGTATCCGTAAAAATTCATCAAAATCGGAGTTAAAATAACTATTAATTTGGTGATTTTTCGTTTATAGCCGTCGAAACGTTTTGTCCCGTTACTTGATCTCTGAATATTTTTTTTTTTCGATTTTTTGCGTATGCGATCTCAAGGCATATACAAACAAATTTGACGGTTGGATCGTTGAAACTAGTTTCGTACAATGCGTATCCCATCAAAACATTAGATTCACCAACACTTGGAAGTTTATTTATACTTTCATTGAGTATAACATAAGATTTTGTGGTATCCACTTATGTAAATGTGTTAAATTTCCGATCGAATTGGTTCATTGTATTCATACAGGGTTAAAGAGATTATCTGTAAAAATTCATCAAAATCGGAGTTAAAATAACTATTAATTTGGTGATTTTTCGTTTATAGCCGTCGAAACGTTTTGTCCCGTTACTTGATCTCTGAATATTTTTTTTTTTTCGATTTTTTGCGTATGCGATCTCAAGGCATATACAAACAAATTTGACGGTTGGATCGTTGAAACTAGTTTCGTACAATGCATATCCCATCAAAACATTAGATTCACCAACACTTGGAAGTTTATTTATACTTTCATTGAGTATAACATAAGATTTTGTGGTATCCACTTTATGTAAATGTGTTAAATTTACGATCGAGTTGGTTCATCATATTCATACAGGGTTAAAGAGTGTATCTGTAAAAAATCATCAAAATCGGAGTTAAAATAACTGCTAATTTGGTGATTTTTCGTTTATAGCCGTCGAAACGTTTTGTCCCGTTACTTGGTCTCTGAATATTTTTTTTTTTCGATTTTTTGCGTATGCGATCTCAAGGCATATACAAACAAATTTGACGGTTGGATCGTTGAAACTAGTTTTGTACAATGCGTATCCCATCAAAACATTAGATTCACCAACACTTGGAAGTTTATTTATACTTTCATTGAGTATAACATAAGATTTTGTGGTATCCACTTTATGTAAATGTGTTAAACTTACGATCGAATTGGTTCATCGTATTCATACAGGGTTAAAGAATGTATCTGTAAAAAATCATCAAAATCGGAGTTAAAATAACTGTTAATTTGGTGATTTTTCGTTTATAGCCGTCGAAACGTTTTGTCCCGTTACTTGATCTCTGAATATTTTTTTTTTTTCGATTTTTTGCGTATGCGATCTCAAGGCATATACAAACAAATTTGACGGTTGGATCGTTGAAACTAGTTTCGTACAATGCGTATCCCATCAAAACATTAGATTCACCAACACTTGGAAGTTTATTTATACTTTCATCGAGTATAACATAAGATTTTGTGGTATCCACTTTATGTAAATGTGTTAAATTTACGATCGAATTGGTTCATCGTATTCATATAGGGTTAAAGAATGTATCTGTAAAAAATCATCAAAATCGGAGTTAAAATAACTGTTAATTTGGTGATTTTTCGTTTATAGCCATCGAAACGTTTTGTCCCGTTACTTGATCTCTGAATATTTTTTTTTTTCGATTTTTTGCATATGCGATCTCAAGGCATATACAAACAAATTTGACGGTTGGATCGTTGAAACTAGTTTCGTACAATGCGTATCCCATCAAAACATTAGATTCACCAACACTTGGAAGTTTATTTATACTTTCATTGAGTATAACATAAGATTTTGTGGTATCCACTTTGTGTAAATGTGTTAAATTTACGATCGAATTGGTTCATCGTATTCATACAGGGTTAAAGAGTGTATATGTAAAAAATCATCAAAATCGGAGTTAAAATAACTGTTAATTTGGTGATTTTTCGTTTATAGCCGTCGAAACGTTTTGTCCCGTTACTTGATCTCTGAATGTTTGTTTTTCTCGATTTTTGGCGTATGCGATCTCAAGGCATATACAAACAAATTTGACGGTTGGATCGTTGAAACTAGTTTCATACAATGCGTATCCCATCAAAACATTCATTACTAAGTAGAATTTAATTTATTTATTTTGTACTTATAACACTTAAGAAATTGAATCATATATATATATATATATGTATATCTAAAAAAAATTATTTTGGGTTTTTGTTAGAAAAATATATTATTGTGGGGTTTATGTAAAAAATATTTGAATTTCAAAGGAAGAAAGTCACATTTTCAGTAATTTTTAGAATAATTTTTTTTTAAAAAAAATACCTTGTGCGACGCTTAATGTGGTCGTCGCGCAAAACCACTTTGAGCGACGTCAAATTGTATACCTACGTCGCGCTAGTTTTGATAATTTTGGCGGTCCAATAGTAAAAAATAGGCGGTTTTTTTTTTTGTTTTTTCAGATTTCCAAGTTTTCTTTCCAAATTAATTTGGCGGAACCTCACTCTCTCTCTCTCTCTCTCTCTCGTTAATCTCAGACCCTCACCCTCACCATACTCGACCTCACCCTCACTCAGTCACTCTCTCTCTCTCGACCTCACCCTCCTCGCCGTTTTCTCTCCTCCTCCCACATCAGACAAGTGACTCTCATCCCTCACTTCCTCCCTGTGCACAGATTCTCTTTCGACCTCACTGTGCACATATTCTCCCCAAATTAATTTAGGGTTGGACTTCTAGATTACGATTTGTGAAATTTAGCACAAGGTCGAATACGAGGTATAATCCACACCTAATTCCCCTTTATTTCAATTGATATTAATTTTTTAATTGTAATTTCTGGAGATCCCAAGTTCACAAATTTCGTCGAGGTTTGTAATTTAATTTGCTTTTTTTTTTTGCGGTGTTTTGCAATTTTGGATTTTCTTCTGAGAAGCAATTTTCTTACATTTTCTCTCTGGTTTCCTGGCAAGAGAGAAGGAAGTAGAGGAAAACGATTTGTCTTGCTTTAGAAACTTGATGCGAATTAGTGTAGCATATAGAAAACGATTTGTAAAATGAAAATGCAGAAATGCGATTTCTGAAATGTTGTTTGAAGTTGCAGGGTCTATGTATGTTGTAGCATCATTATAACCTTTGTACCTGGTGAAATCTACGTAACTTTTTCTGGAATGTTGGATGTGTTGCTCACTAGTTACCGATCATGAATTAGCTTTAATAGAAATAGCTACAACTAGTGATGGATAATTTTGGATTAAATGTGCTCAACGTTTTGGTATTTATGTGAAAGAAAGAATGCTATGGTTGGTAGACTCGCATTATCGAGGTTAATAGTGGTGTCTACTTATTGCCTTTCTAACTGACCAAAGGATTCAAATAAGGTGGAATATTGTCAGCAAGCACTTAACTCCTGCTCATAAATCAATCTGATGTACTTCGGCTATATCTCTTTCTGATGTGGTAATATTGTGTTTTTTATTTAAACAAAAATACAATGAGCACTAGTCTTTTATTGATTTTGAACTTCACACGAGTTTACGGTTGATATGTTTATGCTTTATAAAATGTTTAAGAGGGTCTTCTAACAATTTATCCTCTGGCCATAATCAATTTGTGTGAGGTTCTTAGAGTTGTGTCAATTTGTGTGAGGTTCTTAGAGTTGTGGATATAGCATGACTATTTATCTGGATGAAAAAGCACTCAGATTTCTTGGTTACATGTTTAAGAGGCTGTTTGATGTGCAGGGCTTGTCCTGGAATAAAGAAACAGGGGAAAATTCCTAAGAGAATCCATAAGGCTGAGAGGGAGAGACGGAAGCGTGAGCAGTTTAACGAGCTTTTTCTTGAGCTGGCTGATGCCCTTGGTAACTTCTCTTTTATTTATGTGAACTTCACTGTAATTTTATCTTGGAAAATATTTTCACAAACCCCATTTCAATCTGAAATAATCCTATCAATTTCTGTCCTACTTAAGGCTGTTGAATTTCTGTCCTACTTAATGTTTTCAACCATTGATACAAGGCTATGTGAAAAATATTATAAATAGTTTCGTATTAGTGCTTTGGAACGCTGCATCTCGCCAAAGACTTGGATTCTCACTCGGATGTGAAAATAAAAATTTGAAAAGATTTGGAATGAGGAAGCATGTGAGTGTATGTAATAAGTATTATTAGGAGCTTTGCTTAGGCTTTTGCTTTGCTCTCACATGCGTTACTCTTCTACTTAATTTGTATTATTCATTTTAGAGCAGGGATAATATATATTCATGGTTTAATTACAGCAATACCCCTGGAACTACCGCTAGCTATTTCATCTGCTCCTCCGTCGTCTCGAGTCTCTTGGGTATTCAGTATTCTCCTCTCTCTGCTTCTACCCCTGCCTCTGCCTGCAGGTAACTCTCTCTCTCTCTCTCTCTGATATCATTTGTTCATTACTTAGTATTGTTCAGTAATTCAAATACTGCACATAATGATATCTTTCAAGCATGTTTAATTTACTGTGGCAAATGCATCATTGACTTGAGGTTTTGGGCCTGTTGGCTATCCACTTGTTATTGTCTCTTTATATTCTTGCCAATTTTTATATCCGCTCCAAAGCAATGTTATATTTAGTTTCTAATGTTATATTTTTATGGTTCAAAAATTGTATAGATGTCGCACTTGATCACTCGTCGTCGAAGTGTGACGAATGCACCTCCCACATTATCAGCACCTACTGCTCCAGCCGTGAGTGCTCCAATGATTAGGGAGCCAACACCCCTTGCTGAGGCTGCTGCTACGGCGTCCCAGGTGCCCGTCTCATCGACGTCATCAGTGTTGGTTGAGCCGCTCAGTGCACGGCGGCCTCACTGGCGTCGCCGCGAGCCGGAGCCTTCTGATCACACTTCCTCGGCATCCAGAGTCGAGGGTGAGGCCTCCCGTCCAGGTGGGTTTTTTTTTTTTCTAATTCTCACTACATTGTATTTTTTTTCTATTATAAAACTATTATTTTTATGATGGTGAAAATTTGTTGGATTGTGAAATGTGTTGCCAGCTAAAAAAAACACAAGGGGGCCTAGTCGAATGCTGAAGCAACAGGAAACTATACGTCAGACCAATTCCAAGATCAAGATTGCGTATGACCCGCGACATTGTGGAGCGCCTACCTCAAAGCAGCATAGCGGCATCGCTACTAGTTGTGGTACTATTATTCAAGACCATTGTCCTTTTCAGTGGGAGTCTTGGGCAGTAATTCCGGAGGATACGAAGAAACTGGTGCGAGAAGCACTGTCGGTTAGTATATTAACTTTTACCCTTTATCATTTTTTTTTAATTTTGTTTACAAATATTATTAAATTTCTTACTATTATTTTATTATTTTTCATATTCGTAGGTCTTTTATGATCTTACGAACATATCCCCCGAGGCCATGGCCTACATAGAGGCGACCTTAGCAACCCGGTACAAACATTGGAAGAACAATTTTCACACGTATTTTAAGCGATGGGATGATCCGGAGATTGCTAGCCTACATGTTCCGGGCGAGTTGAAGGACCGGCCAGAGGATTGGGAGTGGCTCTGCAAACATTTCACGTCGCTAAAGTTTGTTGTATGTACATAATATTTTAATAATATTTTATTATTGTTTTAGTTATTGTTTTAAGCTTATTTTGTTAATTTATTTCAAATAGTCGCACTAACATGTATGTTGTGTGTTTAACAGAAGAAATCTGTTGCTGGCCAGAAAGCTCAGGAGTCAAAGACACTTCTCCACCATTCTGGTTCGATGCCTTTTTCGTATAGGCTTGAGTCACATGTCAGGTAAAAATATATTAACTTTGAAATTTTATACAATTTATTTATTATTATTGATTAATAAAATTTTCTTAATGTTTTTTTTTTATTCAGGAGGGTTCTAAGTTCCCACATATTGACATGTTCAAGGATGTTTACGTTCGACCCGGCGATGAGACCGCTGAGCAGCTTTATGTAAGTATATGTAATTCTTATTATTATAAATCTTTCAAATATTATTTATATTTTGTTATTAAACATTATATGTTTTTTCTTTATTATTACAGGGTGATATGGTGGAAAAGAGCTCTACTGTTCTTCAAGAAGCAACATCTCAGCTTCCCCCGGAGACCCCGATCGAAGACGTCATTGTACCTGAGGATGTAGATGTTCAGATCGTGAATGAGGTCTTGAATCAGAAATTGGGTCGTCGCCATGGCAAGGCTGTTCGGTGTATGGGGAAGGCGGGGGTTCGTGACACGGGTGCCTCCTCTTCCAAATCATCCACAGCAGAGGTCAATGCCTTGAAGGAGGAAGTGACAACCCTAAGAGGCCAGCTTGTGGCCCAGGGCGAGCACATTAGGGCCCAGGACGAGAGGATGAGTAGGATTGTAGAGGCCTTAATGAGGTCCGGCCTCCAAATCTCGCCAGCACCTGATCTTGCTCCACCTTCGACTTCCCAGCCACTTCACCCAGCTGATACCCAGTAGCATGATGTATTGAACCTAGAAGACTTGTAGTTTTTTCTTTTTTGTTAGGACATCTTGCATTAGTACATTTTCATATATTTTATAATTAAATACTTTTTCTTGGTTTATTAATTATTGTTTATAATTTAATTACAATATTTATTAAAAATTAAAGAAAAAATGTTTTTGGCAAAAAAATAAAAATAAAAATAAATTTTGCGCGACGTAGGAACCTTTATCGTTGCGCAAACCCTACTGTCACGGCCTTTGCGCGATGGAGAATGCGCGACGAAGTTTTGTTGCGCCATCTTTTGCGCGATGTCGCGCAAAGTATTTTTCCTACTAGTGAAACATGAGGACGAAATAGCTTGAAGCACTTCCATGCACTGTTGCTCCTTATACAACAAACTGATGAGGAGTTCTAGAGTTGTGATGATGTTAGCAGCGTGCATGTGGACCACAAACTTATATAGGCTTCATGTCTCAAGAATCCTACCCACTAACGAATTTTAGAAACCCTAATGAGCCTATAACTAGAATACTAAATCCCATGGGATTGTATTCCACGAAAGAACCCCTTATTCTATAGGAATATAACGGCCTTTCACTCTTTCTTAAGGCACAAAAAATAGTTCACTAATTAAAACTCTAACACTAGTTTATTCCGGATACAACTATGTAAACCAATTAGGGTTGGAATTTAGTTTTTGACTCCAACATTCTCCCACTTGGTTAAATAGTTGTACCACCAAAACAAACATGTTTACTTTTATGGCCTATTTGAGTTTACTAGTGCTATATGGTTCTCTTAGGTCTTGTCAAATAAAATCACTTGCTTGGAATTGTCGAGTTTAAGAACAAAGTGTTCATGTTCTTAATCTTTACAATCACTCAAACAAGAATCTTATCCACATAAATTGTACTAGACTTAGTAATAACATAATGATTGGCATTCCTTTAATGTGATCTTTATAGCGCAATCACTTTGGTCCTCCTTGAACAAACAACTATGTGTTTGGCACTCACTTCCAAGGAAGCTTTATAATTGTACGAGACAATTAAAACCCCAAAATTTATAAGACAACATAACCAAAACGTTGTTATAACTTAAACAATGTACTATAACTTTACAACAGATGAACTTAAATATTGTTTTTTGAAATTCATAACAAAACTAATATGAATATCTTGAATGTGCATATAAATTGTAAGCACTCCATTTCATAGCTAAGTAACTTTCGGTATTGGTATATCCATAGATAATTAAAATTGTAATCTTCAAAATTACTTGACTGAATTCACTTCCAAGAATAAAACCATAAGCAAATCAATATGAAATGCATCCAGTTATAAATAATAAAACCAAAAACATGACAAAAATTGAACTGCACTCCTATTAATTTGGTGCACAAAAAAACGGAAGGTAAAACATGCATATACCAAGTACCTTGAAGACACCTTTTTAAGAATAAACTTATTTAGTGTATCAATCATCATAAAACGTATATAATGGAAGTCTATTCTTTAATTTGTACATTTATCTAGATGCATGAACTTAATATCTTAACACTTTCTCGAACTTAAAATTTCGAAGAAAGATAAACCGCATGCAATCCTTCGTTGATACACAAAACATGCTAATTGAGGCAACAAACAATTAAAGAAAACAAATATATTCCTGTTAACTTTAGTTCTTATTAGCCTTAAAATCATAATGAAACCTGAATCATCAAGTTGTCGAATAAAGCATTCAAAACTGAGTACAAGAAGCAATGAAAAACCACTGAATGCACATATTCCTCAAATATGTTCTTATAATTAATCATGTAATAAAGCAGTGAATATGTTAAGCCAAAACCTTAATTCATAAAATAAGTTTATGGTCGTAACATAACGTCCACTTTAGTAACCAATACT
The DNA here is from genome assembly GCA_036320875.1 of Cotoneaster glaucophyllus. Classification (NCBI taxonomy): domain Eukaryota; kingdom Viridiplantae; phylum Streptophyta; class Magnoliopsida; order Rosales; family Rosaceae; genus Cotoneaster; species Cotoneaster glaucophyllus. The sequence goes on from CM070063.1 coordinate 22,569,004, forward strand.
TCAAAAGTTCTTTTAAAAGATGTAATCAAGACTTTAGGAAAACTTACATTGATATATGAAACTTTATTCCCTTAGTCATAATTTTTCTGTTTACAACTTTAGGGAGAAATATAAAACTTTATAAGCTTAAAACCAAATAGCTCCCACACAGTTATAGAAATTAGCATGTGTAACTGAAAACCTTACGACAAAGTAAAATGAGTGTGAAGCTGTTGACCCTAAAAACTACCAAGCCTACGTGGCGCGCAGGCCGAGTAACTAATGAGCTAACTACGTCCTTCGGTTGAATGCGGGGCGTGCCAACTCGATGGCCGAGCTCGGCCAGTGAGTAAAATTTGTTGATGCTGCGTTGTGCGCATGACTGACTTCTCTATCTTGCGACTGCGGCCGAGGAAGGAACACGTCTCGGCCTTCCGGTTCTAGAACCTGAAGACAAGGCTGCTAATTTGCGAAGTTGACGAATCGTCAGTGCCGGATTCGGTCACAGTAACTATATTTGTAAGGGTATAAGCACGCCGAATCGACACCAGAGTGTAGGGGCACAGATACTCAAAACAGATATATGTCTTGATGGTGAAAGTGGTTCGGCCGTCAGAATGCCGAACTCTGAAACTAACTCGTGAGTATCCAATCATAAAACAACTCGGCGTTCGATGTGCCGAGCCCAGTAATTCATAACACCTCACTTCGTCGGGAAGGCTAATGAGATGACCTCCGCCGATAAGGATTCGAAAATCCTTCTCGACCGAGACTTGGATAGGTAATCAGTCGGCCTCGACGCAGTGCTGTTTATCTAAAATGAAGATACTCCGCAGTCGGCTGATTCTACGGCAACAATGCTGTTTATCCAAACTGAAGATGTCATCGGTTGCCTTCATATTGCTGTTTATCCAAACTGAAGATGTGTCGGCGAGAAAAGGAAAATAAAAATCTCAAGGTTGTTGAGAGGTTTCGCGTAGAGCGAGGGTTTGCGCAGGGCAGTTTGTGTGTTGAGTTGGAGAGAGCCTGATTGTTGCGCTCCTCATTCTATTTATATTAGCAAAAATGCTCCTGATCAAATCAAAATCGTTCTTGGATAGGACTCATTTCCTAATCCAACTTTATCTCGGCCGATCCCTAACTTAATTAGGACTTTGAATCTATCCCAACCGTGGGCTAAATTCACTTCCGTATCATGGCTCACCTGGGACTCCTTTTCCAAACAGGTCTCGGTCATCTAACCTTTATCACATTCTCCTATGTTTATCTGTATCATTCCTACTCCCAATAAAATTTGGCTGACCTGACTCCACGGCCCATGGCATCAGCCCACAGCGCCTCTGAGAGGGCATTGGACCGAGGGCGATCCCGAGCTCGGCCCAATATTATTTCGGGCCCAAACATTGCCTTTTCGCTTCTGAGGTCGTCGACCTACAACTCTTGGTCGAGTCTCGGCCTTGAAGAAGCGAAACGACGTTCCTCCTTTCCTATAACAATCACTGGACCATCTTGGAATACACCACCACGCCCATTTATGAGAAATGATTCTTCTCTCGAATCCTTCCCAACACTCTGCCACGCGTCAATCCTCGATTATCTCAACAGTCGACAATCATACCTCTGGAAGCATGCAACCGTCGAACCATCTTTTCGCATTTAATTCGCCGTCACACGCAATCGTGTGCCCTCAAACCGCGAGATCTTCGGTCCTTTCACCTGGATTCTCTGAATTTTCATAATGGGGCGCAGTCACGTTGATTGGTTTTTTTCAAAATTTGAAAACCAAACGATTGACCTTCCTATGAGGCGCCTATAAATACCTATCCCTCTCTCATTCTAACTTTATGCTTTAGATTTCTGAAATCCTTTTCTCTTTCTCAAATTTCCAGAGAGAAACCCAGAATTTCTTTTAGGAGAAGAACTCCCAACCCAGAAACTTCATCTCAAAACTTCCTTTTCTCAGCAATGGTCTCTTTCATCTCCCAGTTCTCTGATGAATGTAACAAATCCAAGGATATCATAGATCACAGCGGCGTCAAGAATCTGCGCTTTGAAAGCGATTCGAGCACCACCCATCAAATCCTTGGTCCTCTGTTACAAAAACCAGTACCATCGCCCATCACCAGCCTTATGAAAGGTCACTACCTGGGGCCTATGCGACAGGGATTCGAATGGTCGAAGTGGGACATGTCAAAACCCTAAGGAGTCTGGCCCTCTACCACTACGACCTGGGCAGCTTGGGTCGATCGGATGGAGAAATTCTTTAGCAAGGAATGGAGAGCTCTTGGTATCTACGACGCTATCAGACTCTCGACGATGGAAATCGCCATGGACAAAGAACTTCTCATGGCAGCCTTGAGCTTCTGGTGCTCAGCCACCAACACCATGGTCCTTCCCCCTGGCCCCATTGGCCCCACCGTCCTTGACATCTCAGTCATTCTTGGGACCTCCCATTCCGGTCTTCCAATTCGACGCCGCCCTTTTCGGACGCTCGTCAAATCTTGATCTTAATGAGCTTTTCGACGGTCGAGCCACTGAGACACTGAGCAAAGAAGGTCACGAACCTTCGAAAGACGAAGTTCAGAAGTTGCATAAGAACTTCTTCAATTACAACATTCTCATCCTTCATTTTGCCGATCGAGGGGAAGCAAGCTTATAGAAAGAAGAACATGAAGCTTTCATGTTTTATTGGTACAACAAGTTCATCTGTTGTACCAAATCGAACAAGTGCTTGGTCGAAAACATGCCGGTGGCTGAAGCCCTGGCTAGTGGTCACCTCCTGGCGCTTAGTCCAGCCATCTTTGCCAACCTTCTACATTGCCTGGTTTAGGCGATCGTCGAAAAGATCGACCCACACCTGAACGGCCCCCTCTGGGTATTCCAACTCTGGTTACAGACCTATTTCACCACACTTCGGCCAAACGTCCTCAATTTTTTGTCCACTGAAGCGCTCGGTATAATAAAAGAAAACTGGGAGGCAATGTTTGGACCCGATTTTACAATATCGGCCCTACAATCAAGACCGTTAAATAAGTGGATTCTTGACCGTTGAATTTCATATTTTTCTAGATATTACTATTGGATTTTCGTAGTAATTATCTTATGAAATATATTTTTGGAAGCAAAATAGATCAATTCCAGTTCAAATTGCTACGCTTACATGATGACTGGTTTGAAAGCTAACGTGGCGGGTTAAGAGACTATTCTCCATGCGTTTCATGCATAAGATAATTAGCAGTTTGAAATGGAGATAAAGATGTCAAAGGTGGATAAGAGCTGAATTTGCTCAAAACCAAACCATGCATGCAAGTTATCTCGGTAATGATGGTATTTGATAAATACCAAAAGATAATAAGGAAAAGAGATGAGAATGAATAGTCAAAGGATGGAGTTGCATGCAGACGTGTGGGTCTAGGTCTAAGGTGATACGATTTCATTGGTGTATGAGTCTCTAGGAAAACTTTGAAGCTTTAATCACGTGGTAGGTGTTATAGTTTTGAAGTTTTCAACATTATCTTTAAGAAATAGGGAGATATATACAGTGAATTATCTTGGAGAAAGTGAACGGCAGAGGGATATGACGCGCATAACTTGAGATAAAGTTTGAATACAGGATGATGTTCCCTATTGTTGGGTTGTTGGTTAGACTCTACAAACACCATCAGGTTGTGCCAAACAGATATCCAACCCTATAAATACAAGACTCAGTGCATCGTTCAAAGGTCTCCTCCAACTCAACACACAAACTGCCCTGCACAAACACTTTGAGATTTTTTTTTTCTGCCGACACATCTTCAGTTTGGATAAACAACACTGTGGAGGCAACCGGTAAACATCTTCAGTTTGGATAAACAACATTGTTGCCGTAGAATCAGCCGCAGAATTGCGATGAGAGTCATAGTTGGCCCCTCATCCTGTACCTCATCACCTGGCCGAAGAAATTTCAAATACTTCTTCAGCCTTGATGACTTCTCCGACGACGAGTTTCTGATATGTCGTCAAGAGTACCCTTCCTCTATCAAGCTTCCAAACTTGGCCTGGAGTGAAGATGAGGACGCTAACCTTCGCCAGAACTAGGGGTCGTTTGTGTTGACACGTGACCTTCCTCTTAGCTGCGACGCCCGCCGGGTGAGTTGGGAAGTCTACCACCCACACTTCACAGCCAGACAGCTCGGTTACCTCCAAGGCTGCCTGGTGCCTTTACTCACCTCCTGTTCTCTCCTTAGCCGAGGACGATTCGCTGGTTCTTCAGAGAGGGAGTGCCGAGACACAGAGGATGAGTTTCAGGAGTGGTACAAGAAATTCCACCTTTGACCAACTATTACTGAATCCCTTAGCACCGACACATTCGGCAATTGGTGGGAAGCGTACACCCAATACTTCTTTGGTGTTTCGGTCGAAGATGTCGTTAGCAAAATTTTTGGGGACCGACCCAAAAAGGCTCATGTCCCTCAACCCAAAGAGAAAATCCAAGGTATTCGGCTATCTTTATTTCTATCCTCCAAGAAAAAATTGGCTCCTTCCAAGAAAGCTGACACTGCCGTACATACTCAGCCGAGCAAGCGGCCTCACCAAGAGGCCGAGATGGCTCGTGAAGCTCTCCGCCCTCCAAAACGCGTCAAGAAATTGGCAATGAAAAGAGAACGGGAGATTCACGTCATCTCCAGTCAGACTACCGAAGCGACCACTTCTGATGCCCCTCTCGCTGTTCCTGTCGCCTAGGGTCTGTCGGAGAAACGGCCAATCTCAATTGGCCAAACGTCCCAAGTTCGACCTGTTTCTGAATCGGTCGAGCCAGTTGCCATTTCAACCATCCCTGAGACGGTTGAAACAGCTGCTGCTTCGCTGGTCGAGGAACCTACAGCCCCGGTGCCAACTGTTGCACCCGTTCTGGAGGAAGTGACCCCCTTGGTTGAGAAACAACCCCCCAAGCATCCAAAACAATCGGCAATTATCTTGGAGGAGGTATCATCAACTTTGTAAGATGTATGATTATGTTGGCAATCTTCCTTCTTTGATTTTAAAACATTTTATTATTTCATTGGCGCGTCGCCCTCGTCCAGCCAAACTCTCGGTTTCCACTCCTCAACCACCAATCGAGGCAGCTCAACAAGTTGGTCCTGCTGTGGTCGAGGCGGATGTGGCTGCTCTGGTCGAGGAGGTTATTGTTCCTGAGACGGTCCCTCTTGCTGAAGCAGAGGCAAGGCGGAGACTCCAATGCACCCACAAGATCTCGACCTCGGCATTCCACCTCAAGAAGTTACATCAGCTTATGTAAGGATTCCTTCTTCTTTCCTTCAGTTGAGCTTTTTCTTTTTTAGAGTTATGAATCGAGGATATACCAAATGCTAGGTGCCTCCCCATTCCTTTCATCGTAAATTCTACGCGCCGAGGGGTGTTATCTATATTTCTTGGCCACCTCAATGGCCGTCGAATGTGGATAACCTTCATCGGCCGCATGAATTGAGAAGCAGTCTCAAACATTGGGCTCGGCCTTTAAGCTCTCTAGGTTCGAGCAATGACCCAGGGATATGGCCGAAGTCTCGTCTCGTCAGGTCTACTATTTTCTTCTTTTCTCAGTTTCTTGTGATTTGACTTGTTCTGATACTGTCTCTTCATGTAGCCCTCGTGGGAAGCCGAATTCGACACCCTTCTTGTCAGCACGACTAAGAGAACAGCTGGGCCCTCGACTACTGTGACACAAGATCTGGCCGACCCAGATTTCATCGCCAAGCTGCAAGAACTCCTATCCTTCTCGGCCTCCCAAATCCTTGAGCGCAAAGGCCTCGACTCTGTTGGGGCATGCTTGAACGATCTCGCAGCCAACGGCCATCTTGACAATGCCACTGTCACCCAAGCTTCTTCTATCCTAGAGCGAACTCGGGAATACTTCGGTATTTTCCAAAGAGCTCTTCAGGCCGAGGATGACTGGAAAACCGCAACGGCTACTCAGGAAGCTCTTCGTCCAAAAGTTGAAATGCTGATAATGAAGAAAGAGCAACTGGCTGACCTTGATCGTCAAATTGCCGAACTCCAGTATTAAAGGTCGGCATTTGCCTTCGAACTCGCAAAAGAATTTGAGTTGGGCAAATCCTTCCTGACTGAATATGAGGCCAATGGGAAGCAGGTTGAGCAGCTGAAAATGGGTAAGAGGAATCGGTAGGCTGAGATCACGATGGGCGAAGTGAGGTGGTTGGAGCAAAAGGCTTTCCTTGAATCTATCCTTCCTTCATCACCTTAAGGCTATTTAATTATAAACTGGTCGCCCAATCTTGTATGTACACCTTCTCGAACTTAATGAAAAGCCTTTATTCTCGCATTTCCCACGTGACTGGATAATATTTCTTTAAAAACTTTCCGTTAACTGGTAGTTTATGAATTAAACCTGTTCGGTCTCTAAGGTGGTATGCCCTTTTGCCGAGAACCTTATGAACAATGAATGGTCCTTCCCAATTCGACGACCATTTGCCGAATCTAGGATCTTTTATTCCCACGGGTAAGACGGTTTGCCAAACTAACTCTCATTCGCCGAACGTTTTTTGTCTGACTCGTTGGTTGTAAGCTCGTTCGGCAACCTTTTTTTGTGCCACTAATAAATTATAAGCATCAAGCCGAGCTTCCTCTAAATCCTCTAACTCTTGCCTCATGGCCTGACTATACTCGGGACTGAACAAGCTGCTTTGTTCTACTATTCGCAACGAGTTTACACTTAGCTCAACCGGCAAAATCGCGTCGTGTCCATAAGTTAGCGCGTACGGAGTTGTTCCAGTGGCTGACCAAAGTGAAGTTTGATAGGCTCATAATGCTTCGTTTAGCTTTAGATGCCACATACAAGGCCTCTCTCTCACCATTTTTTCAAGAATGTTGATCAAAACCTTATTACTTGCTTCGGCCTGGCCGTTTTCCTGCGGATAGTATGGCGTAGACTGCTCAAGTCGAACTTTCATGTTTACCATGTAATCCTTAAACCTGTCGGATGTGAAGATCGTACCATTATCTGTTATGATTGTTTCTGGTACGCCAAACCTGGTTACGATGTTTTCTTTTACGAAATCACAAACTTCCTTAGACGTTAGTTCGGCATATGACCTTGCTTTGACCCACTTAGTAAAGTAATTCGTTGCTACAAGTATCCATGCATGCTTTGCTGCCCCGGAAGATGGTGTAATTTTGCCGATTACGTCCATCGCCCATCCTCTGAACGGCCAAGGTTTGGTGACCGAGTGAAGTAACTCGGCCGGGGCTCTTTGTATAGGTCCGTGGATTTGACACTGCACGTATCCACGGGCATACTCGATGCAATCTTTTATTTGGAGTTGAGCTTTGGATTAATAAAACAGAATGAGATAAACATAGGCTTTGGTCTGCAGTAAATCGCTTCATGAGTTTGAAATGCAATTGTATTCTGCAACAATGAACAACAGCTCTATAAATACAAAGCAGCGGGCAATTTAGAAAGCTCTCCAACTCAACACACAAACGCGCATCTTGCGTCCTGATTGGTGGGCTCCGTAAATTCCTTCGTGTACTTCTGTCATTGTTCGAGTTGCTTCTTGTGGGCTGAGGCATAATAACAGTAAACCATCATCTCTCTTTCGGTACAATTCGTTCTGATATAACACATAATTAGTAGCATGGACCCTGGTCTTTCGGTCGTGCTTGTGATTAGGGTTATCAAGATATCGCATAATCGGCCTTCTTCAATCGTCAGGTAGTGTCTCGACAGTATAAACATCAATGGGATCTTCTCATTCCAGTAACGAATGTAAAGACATTACGCGTGTACAGATCACGTGGTCGCTCGTCGCACTATGGGTATCATCCGGCCAAGCTCGCCCCTAAGAGTTGTGCTCCGGAGGCTACTTGAGCGAGCTCATCGGCAGCAGTATTTTGGGCACGGGAAATGTGATCGAATGTGATGTCGTCGAACAACTTAGCTAAATAGCTGGCAACCATGTGATATGGTGCCAGAGTCCAACTCATGCAGCAGAAAGTCTTATTGAGTTGGTTAATTACGAGTTCAGAATCTCCAAAGACGAGTACACGAGGAGCTCGTAAGTCGTGGAGAACGCCGAGGCCGATGATAAGAGCTTCGTATTCGGCCTATTATTTGTACACTCAAAGTCAAGTTTGAGAGAAAAATACCAACGATGTTGTTGTGGCGATTGAATGACGATTCCCACAACAACCGACGTCGAAGTACTAGAACCATCAAAATACATCGTCCAATAATTATCACGTGTTTCCAACATGCCGATCTCGAAGTCGTTACCTTCGAAACCATATGGAGAAGGGTGCTGAGCTAGAAAATCGGCGAGAGCTTGCCCTTTGACAGCTTTTTGGGGCACGTACTGTAAACTAAATTCGGACAATGGCATTGTCCATTTCCCAATTCGGCCTTTGACTATTGGTCGGGTAAGCATATACCGGATTACGTATGTCTGAGCGATAACCTGTGTGATCGATGGGAGCATGTAATGCCGGAGTTTTGAAGTGGCGAAGAACAAAGCCAAGCAAAGCTTTTCGACCGGGGAGTAATTGATCTCTGGTGAGTTGAGAATTCGATTGAGATAGAAAATGGCTTGTTCTCGTCAGGCGTCATTATCTTGCGCGATGAGGCAACCGATGGACTCTTCGACCGCTGAAATGTAAAGTTTCAAAGGTTTATCGCGCCGAGGGGGTACGAGGACGGGTGGTGTTGTGAGAGAAATCTTGATTTACGTGAAAGCCGCCTGATGTTCTTCACGCCATTCAAACTTAACCGAGTCTTTCAATTTCAAAAGCGTGGAGAACGCTTTCATCTTTCCTGCTGAATTTGCTATGAAACAACGAAGAAAATTTATTTGGCCGAGCAAGGATTGAAGTTGCTTTTTGGTCGTCGGAGATGGAGCGTTAATGATCGCTTGGGCCTTGTTGTCATCTATCTCAATGCCACGGTGATGGACAAGAAAACCCAAGAAATTACCGACCGATACACCGAAGGCATATTTTGCCTGGTTCATCTTAAGGTGAGGTCGGCGCATACGAAGGAAAGCCTGCAGAAGATCATTAAGATGTGTTTGGCGGCTTTTTGATGTTACTACTACGTCGTCGATATATACCTCTACGATCGTGCCAATCAGGTCATGAAAGATGGCATTCATAGCTCGTTGATATGTGGCACCAGCGTTTTTAAGGCCGAAAGGCATGACTACCCACCCGTAGGTTCCGAGTGCCCCCGGGCAACGAAAGGCAGTTTTATGAACATCGGCTTCGGCGATAAAGATCTGGTTATAACCGACATGACCGTCCATGAAGGACAACATGGCGTGATTGGCCGCAGCGTCAATCAACAAATCTGAAATTATCATCGGTTATTCATCATTGGGTGTTGCCAAATTCAGATTACAAAAATCAATGCAAATATGTAGGGCACCATTTTTTTTTAGTACCAGAACAATATTTGCCAACCATTCGACGTATCGAGCAATCTGAATAAACCCGGCATTTAAAAGACGAACGAGTTCATCTTTTATGCCGAGTTGTACTTCGGTCGAGAATCGTCAGGAGGTTGACGAAAAGGCTTGCAACCAGGTTTGATACGCAATTCATGCTCGACGAGTGTTCAGTCGAGGCCAGGCATCTCATGATAGCTCCAAGCAAAACAATCTTTAAATTCACTAAGTAAGTTACAAAGCTCAGATTTGACAGGTTGGGGCAACAAAGCACTAATAAATAACGGCCGGGGATCATCGGCCGTTCCAACATTCACTACCTCCAACGGGTCTTTAACTTAGGGCCGATTGTCTTCGAGCTCGGCCGAAGCAGCTTGAATTGTATTAGGAGAGAGTATAGGACCACTATCTCCTTCGGTAAGGAATTCCACGAGGTTGACGCCAGAGTGTGACTGTTTGGAAATTGCATACCAATGAGCCAGTAGTCGTTCCATGGTCGATGAAACCGCGGCTCGGCGTCTGGCTTGACTGGTGTTAGACATCAGGATCGGTGATAAAGTTAGCTAACCCGAGTCTCGCCGAATCCTGATGAACAGTTTCGGCGCCAACCTCGACGGCTTTCTGAACTGAAATTCGAGTCGGTCATCCTTCATCATTGAACCCTTGTAGAGTAATGTAGCCAACGTGGTCATCGTAGTACCGTGCTTGGATCATGTTGGCTTCAAAGGGTTGATTATCGGCCGGATGTACCACGACTAATTTACCGTCCCAAAAGATGAGGACTTGATATAATGATGAAGGGATACAGCTTGTTTGATGAATCCAATCTCGATCGAGCAATGCATTGTACTCGGTCTTTGAGTCGACTATGAAGAAGGCAGTCATGTGGTTGCGACCTGCGATGCTCACCTCTAATGGGAGTACTCCTTTTGTTTGGGATTTATCCCCGACGAAGCTGCTCATGGTGATCCCTGATGGGATAAGTTCGTCGTTAGAGCGATGCAAGGCCTTCATGATGGTCACAGTCATGATATTGACAGTAGCCCCACAGTCAACAAAAATTTTGGAGACCGGATATCCTTCGATGTGGGCTGTAACATATAATGGCTTTAGATGACGGACATTAGCCGATGACGAGCGAGGAAACAATTCGGCTAAAGCTGCCTTGAGTAGCTTCTTTGGCAACTACGTCGCCGTCTAAGAAACTTGGCTGGGATGTGCTTGATTGAAAATCGGCAGGCAAGGCGTGGACCATATTTATTTCCATGTTGTCGAGAATCGAAGGTCCCATCGGGTCGTGATCTCCCTACGCTAGTTCCTCATCTTCTGGATCTTCGTCTTCTGGATTCTCTTCCTTTGGACTCGTGTAGAGTGTGTCTGCGTCGACCGTCTCGACTGCTACCGAAGCATGTTCTGGTGCGTCTGCAAGGATTCTTTTTTCCTGTTCACAGGTCTTTGGTTCCTCCAGAACTGGAATTGGGTCTGGGACTTGAGCCGTGATACGATCTTGTTCTTGATACATGATACGGGTGTCCCTGATGTCCAGATAAGCATCTAACCGCGCGACGCGCCTTGTCTCGTCGACCATAAGGCCAAAGAGAGAAACGGCTGAAAATACTTCAAAATGGTATCGTAAATATTGAAGATCTTCAAGAGAAAATGGAAGTTCAGTTGGGTCGACATCAGTATATGGATCGACATCAAAGCCGAGGACTCGAGCTTCACGTATGTGTTGGAATCTAGCTTTCAACCCGAGATCCAAATTCTTCTGAATGATTCGTTCAGCATCTGGACATGTCCGTACGAGGTCGATCGTATCTTGACATGCTTTCGGCAAACTGTATAGATTATTAGCAGAATGCTTTTTATGAAACTTTCGCATGTACTGCAAAGCCTCTCCGAGGAATGGTGGATGTAGGTTCCGTCGGACCCTGATCAAAGGTTCTTGCATGGGTAATGAGGAAAGCTTTCCCTCGGCCTCCCTCCTAAAATGCTCAAGACGTGTCTTCATTTCCCCGGGCCGAATAAGAAGTTTGATCCGTTTTTGGGCTTCCTCAAATGTGGTCGCGACAGCATGATCGACTGGCTGCTTACCTTGGACTAACTCTGTCCTAATGATCAGGTTTTGCCAACAGTCCTCACTGCCAACTTTTTCTTTCGGCTGCCACTTGGGGGCCGAAGTCTCCTAGGCTGCTCATCGGCGGGCCAAGCAATCTACTCTTTGGAGCCGGCGCTTCTGTGATTTGGACAGTGCGGTGTACATGCCTTTGGGAGAATGATAGGTATACCAACGCTGATCTCGTGGTTCATGGGGTCTGAAGGTTTTTTGGTTTGCAGAAGAGCTCGAGCTGCTAGAATTACGGGCATAATAGCTAAAAATGGCTTAGCGTCCTGCGGACCGAGCCTGTTGAAGACTGTATTACGTGGACTCGTGCCAGGCATTTTTTTGGGTGTGACCGTGGTTGAGCGTGATTCTCTTGTTTGACCGAAACGTCTGTTTTGCACCGACTACACAGGGTTGTGGATCCATTAGTTACTTCGACACTAGAACTTGACATGGATTTGACGATGGCCGGTCCGACTGAATCTTAGGGTGGCGCATTTGAGAACAAATCAATTTTGAGTCGTGGTTGAGAGCTCTTTCGGGACGTGTCGCATTAAAACGAACTCGGCCTTTCCTTTTCCTTTATCCCTAGGTAAATGAGCATCTACCATTCCCACTGTCGCTGTAGGGAAAGGGTCAGCATCAATGCCTATCTTCTTCTCTGGGAATTTAAGTTTTCCATTGTCGATCCAACTTTGGATGGCATCACGAAACACGACACAGTTGTTTGTCGTGTGTTTGTTTGAATTATGATACTTGCAATATGTCCTTCCCTTCAGCTCTTCGGCCTTGGGAATGTTATGCCCCGGCCGAAGTTTTATAATCTTGGCAAGTAACAATTGGTCGAAGATGGCGTCAGCCTTAGTAATATCGAACGTATATGCTTTCGATATCTTCACTGCAGTTTCTTCAGACGTCGACCAAACCTTGGTGCCCTTAGGATTGACATGGGTCAATTCTTTGCATATATATGGTTTGTCGATTACTATCTCGGTCGCGTCTATACTGGCATACTCTTCAGGTTTGGCCGAGGCATAGCTAACCGTGGGATTTTTATAGATGGTTCCTCGGGATGGGGATTTCGAAGCTTTCTCTTCGCGGAGCAAATAGTCGTATTGCTCGACGTGTTGAGCTAATTCGTACATGTCATGGAAGTTTGCCCCCAGGAATTTCTTTTTCTATTCCACGTCTAAACCATTAAGTGCGAGTCTGACAAACTCAACTTCAGGTAGAGGTACTCGGCACCAATTCCTGGCTGACTTAAACCTCGTAAGATAATCCATTTGCGATTAGTCGGATGCTTGTTCAATTCTGGCCAACGAAAAGATCGACATTTCCATCCCCAACCAATAAAACTGCTCATGGAACTTCCCGACCAGTTCTTCCCAACTTTGAATGGAATTAGGTGGGAGGTCGATGTACGATGCGAACGCCGAGCCCGTCAGTGAGAAGTTAAATAATCGTAACTTATGGAAGTCACTATTAACATCTCCACATTGTGCAGTGAAGCGGGCGACGTGTTCCAATGAGGACAGAGATGATTCTCCAGCGAAAAGGCTAAAGTCCGAGATTTTAAAACCCTTAGGATATTCGAATTTTTCCACATAAGCCGGATATGTATGGATGAACTTTGGGAATTTTGGCTCCTTCTTCAGGGTCGAATCAATCATTCTCTGAACTTCAACCATGTCCACGGACGTCGTTTCTACACTTTGATCAAAGTCATCTATCCGGCTTCTTGATCCACCTCTTTTGTCCAGATCGATCATTTTGAGCCGACCGGATCCTGCCTCAGCCGATAACACTGATATGGGATTATTCTTTGGAATAGGTTGTCTGGATCGTTCAAGATAGCTAATATTCTGGGTATTGCTAACCAAAGCCTCGAGCAATCTTGTGTGCATGGCGTTTTGACCACGTACTTCTTCGAGTATCCCTTTTATCTCTCGGTTGAACGTCTGTTCAAACTGCTGAGATTGCTCTTTAAGCCGTCGCCGAAGAAACGACCTGATTGGTGGGTCAGAAATGTCATCATCGTCTTCCTTACAGTCCTCCATTATGCCTTCGATCACGACTCCCTTTGTTACCTTTGCGAGGATCCCTGTATCTCGAGACGGCTCGCTGAAACTCGTCTCTCTCTCTTGTCGTGTCCCTTTTGGCACCTCAGGTGTCATGCCAGCAGTGGTCTGTGCCCGTGATGAACCTTTGCACCCGAGGTTCTAACTTGTATGGGTAGTGGTCCATTTTCCCATGAAATCGTATCACCTTAGACCTAGACCCACACGTCTGCATGCAACTCCATCCTTTGACTATTCACTCTCATCTTTTTTCCTTATTATCTCTTTTCCTTATTATCTTTTGGTATTTATCAAATACCATCATTACGGAGATAACCTGCATGCATGGTTCGGTTCCGAGCAAATTCAGCTCTTATCCACCTTTGGCATCTTTATCTCCATTTCAAACTGCTAATTATCTTATGCATGAAACGCATGGAGAATAGTCTCTTAACCCGCCACGTTAGCTTTCAAACCAGTCATCATGTAAGCGTAGCAATTCGAACCGGAATTGATCTCCTTTGCTTCCAAAAATATATTTCATAAGATAATTACTACGAAAATCCAATAGTAATATCTAGAAAAATATGAAATCCAACGGTCAAGAACCCACTTATTTAACGGTCTCGATTGCTCGGGTCGATATTGTAAAATCGAGTCCAAACATTATGCACATCAAAATTTTCCTCAACTTTGGCTAGATGGCTTTGAAACTCGCAACTCCGCCGAATGACCAAGAAAAATATATGGCAGAGAACTAATGAGAAACCAACGCCGAATAAAAATTTACTCGGCAAAAGCTAATTTTTTTTTTTTTTAAATATCCATTCATTTAGCCAAAATTTGAAGTGAGGTCTACCGAGATATTAAAACAAATCCCCCAATTTCAAGTAGGCTTTAAAAGGCACGAATTCCAAAGCTGGTCTCAATTTGTTTGTAGTTCGGCCAAACCTTCATTGTGGGGATCCTAGCCGAATTGTCCTCACACCCAGTTCGACAACTTCTACTAAGATAGCCTTTTACTGTAGATAACATGCAATGGAAACAACCCCATGATTTCACTGCCAAGCACCAGGTCATGCTTGCCGAGCTCGGCAAACGTTGGCATGAAAAAATTGGCAGAACCATACCAGGAGGGTCTGTCTTCCATTATTTGAAGGGATGTTGCGTGTATACACCGAATGGCCACCAAAAAGCGGCCTATTTGTTAGCAACAGCTCGGCAACTTCTACTAAGATTTTGTTGACAAAGGCATAGTATTTTCTCGGTCAAGACGTACACGAGACCAAAAATTTTGTCGAGCTCAACAAACACCCATCAAATCACACATTAAGCTTGTCATCAGAGAAAAGGCTGCTTCGAGCAACAGCAGCAGCAGCTGCACTTAACCTTCAAAGTGGAGCTCAAGCAGCTTATCATCTCCATCCTCGACGACCCGAGTGTCAACAATCATAAAAGAAGCATGGTGGCGTTGCTAATTATATATATATATATATATATATATATATATATATATATATATATATTAACCATGCATTATTCATCCTTTACCAAAACCAATCTTTGAAAAGCCATCCTTGACTCACATAACGGCCACACAAAGATCAACCGAAAGACACCAAGTTCACTGCCGAGCACCAGCTCATGCTCGCCGAGCTCGGCAAACGTTGGCACGACCTCTGAAGCTTTAAAGAATTTTGTGTTCGTCCAACTCTCCTCGACCATGTTACGTGGTTGTTTCATTCGGCCGACTCCAAAGCCAATCTTGTCGAGTGAAGATCAGGCTACATGAAGGCCTAACTGCCCACGTCCGTCTTTTCTTGGCTTGAATAAAGAAACAGCTTGTAAGCCAAGCACACCATCTTTTCGATGGCCCCCTTATTTTCTTATGCATCGGCCTGAAAGGCCGAATGGTTAAGAAAATAATTTATTCATCCTTCTGTTTTTCTTTTTTTTTTAGCGAAAGAAAATGAAAACGGCTGAAACATAATCAGGAGGGGGCCAACGATGCTTTATTCCAAGCCGAGATCTCTTTACATCAAAATTTTCACTTTGAGATTTTCCAAAACCGAATAAAAGATCATCTCCAAATATGTTCGGCTTGACGATAGATTTTTTATCATCGGCCCCCGAATGTGTTGAACAATTATTATGCCCCCAAGCATAATTACTTCGTTAATTTCGGCCTTTAACTAAAATAACTTAGCCGAATGGGATTTCTCTATATCGGCTTTATTGCCAATAATCATATCCATTAGCGTAGTTTCGGCGCCTAAGACCATATCTCCAATTACCATATCAATTGATGTGGTTTTATGGTCTGAAGTCGTGTATCGGTCTTGTTCGTCATTGGAACACTCCTCTGACGAATCATTTTCTGAGTCAATTTTTGGCTTAGAAACTTGAACGTTCTCTTCTTGGCCTACCACACTTTCAGTCTCAACTGAACAAACAAGTGGCCTAGGTTCTTCTTCGGCCGTCTCGACAATCTTCTTAGGCCGAATTTTAATTGTGGCCGGAGCTAAAAATTGCCCCCCAGTCTTTTGAGCCAACCATTCTTCAAATGGTATTGATTTGAACCCAAGACAAAAAGGCATTTTCTTATCGAGCCACTCATAATATCGAGTTCTATCTTGATTTAACCATTGATCTTGTAAGCTGTGATGAACCTTCACATTTCTCATTTGAGAGAAAGCTTTTTACCTTTCTTCATGTGCTTCAAGGATCTGGTCAATGAGCCTTTGTTGCTTCTCAAAATTTTCCTTTAATAGGCGCTAAATCTCACCCACTGAAGCCTAATTGAGATCTTGATATATCATGTGAACTTTGTAGTTTTAGCACTTTGTCCCACCGGGCGTGCCAAAATGTTGACCCTAAAAACTACCAAGCCTACGTGGCGCGCAGGCCGAGTAACTAATGAGCTAACTACGTCCTTCGATTGAATGCGGGGCGTGCCAACTCGACGGTCGAGCTCGGCCGGTGAGTAAAATTTGTTGATGCTGCGTTGCGCGCATGACTGACTTCTTGATCTTGCGACTGCGGCCGAGGAAGGAACACGTCTCGGCCTTCGGGTTCTAGAACTTGAAGACAATGCTGCTAATTTGCGGAGTTCACGAATCTTCAATGCCGGATTCAATCACAGTGACTATATTTGTAAGGATATAAGCATGCCGAATCGACACCAGAGTGTAGGGGCACAGATACTCAAAACAGATATATGGCTTGATGGTGAAAGTGGTTCACCGTTAGAATGCCGAACTCTAAAACTAACTCGTGAGTATCCAATCATAAAACAACTCGGCGTTCGATGTGCCGAGCCTAGTAATTCGTAACACCTCACTTCGCCGGGAAGGCTAATGAGATGACCTCCGCCGATAAGGATTCGAAAATCCTTCTCGACCGAGACTTGGATAGGTAATCAGTTGGCCTCGACGCAGTGCTGTTTAGCCAAACTGAAGATACTCCGTAGTCGGCTGATTCTACGGCAACAGTGCTGTTTATCCAAACTGAAGATGTCACCGGTTACCTTCACAGTGCTGTTTATCCAAACTGAAGATATGTCAGCAAGAAAAGGAAAATAAAAATCTCAATGTTGTTGAGAGGTTTCGCGTAGAGCGAGGGTTTGCGCAAGGTAGTTTGTGTGTTGAGTTGGAGAGAGCCTGATTGTTGCGCTCCTCATTCTATTTATATTAGCAAAAATCCTCCTGATCGAATCAAAATCGTACTTGGATAGGACTCATTTTCCTAATCCAACTTTATCTCGGTCGATCCCTAACTTAGTTAGGACTTTGAATCTATCCCAACCGTGGGCTAAATTCACTTCCGTATCATGGATCACCTGGGACTCCTTTTCCCAACAGGTCTCGACCATCTAACCTTTATCATTCTCCTATGTTTATCCGTATCATTCCTACTCCCAATAAAATTCGGCTGACCCGACCCCGCGGCCCATGGCATCAGCCCACAAGGCCTCTGAGAGGGCACTAGACCGAGGGCGATCCCGAGCTCGGCCCAATATTATTTCGGGCCCAAACAGAAGCTCAAAACTTTATTTAATAATTATCCCACGTGAGCAAATACTCATTAGTCTATTAACTAGGATTCCAGCAATTTAGTTCAATTACTTGATAAATTATCATAATGAACATAATAACCCTAAGGTCTTAAGTAAAACTAAAGACATTATTCTTTAGACAATGAAGTTTAGAATCGTTTAGGTTCATTTAATAGCTTAAAACATTTATCTGAAGTGAACCAACAAAGCTGCCAACATGAAAACCTTATTGAACACTAGTTACTAATAAAAACGCCAAAGAATAAAATGATTAGCAAATGACCACAAAATTTTACAACGTATAAGGACACACATACAAGATGAAAATATCCAAATTTCAGCTCATTTAGGTCAGTCATATGTCAAACTTTAGTCAGGAGAGGTAAACGGTATGGAAAGACTTTTGTGAATGTGTCAATTGGATGAATTCTTCAAAATATAATTCTTAATGTGTGCTTGTGATTTTGATGTCTAAAGAAACTTTAGGAAGTCTACTTTATCATACAGCTTTTATCTCAGACTAAGAAGGAGCATAACAATGTTGAAAACAAATACTGTAGCAGTGCTTAAACTTAATAGTATAAAACTGAAGAGATAAACAGCATGAAAAAAAAAACATGTATCTTGAGCAATTGTGATTATCTCTTATGGGTCCAGAATATATGCAAGACTCCGTATCATTGTTGATAAGGCAAAATAACACTCAGCAAAATCGTAAAACCCATTTCAAAACTTTTTATTAGTGAACTAACATATAAGAAATTTGAATACATTTTGGCATGCTACGTTTTGAATTAAATCAAATGAGTCAATGAACTTATCATAATGCCACTTGATCTAGTATCCATACAAGATGATCTTTAATGTTGGAGATAAACTGAGACTTGAGTAGCTATGCTATCAATTCAGCAAACAAACATGTAAATTGGCTTCTTCTTTTTTTCATTTTTTTTTACAGTAGAATATTCTGTGCCACAAAAAAAAAAAAAAAAAAAAAAAAAAAAAAAACTACTTGATGCTTTTGATGAGTGATACTCTCAGTCGAGAACCTTACACTAGTAGAAAAACCTGTTTGCACGACGGAATCTTGTGCGACAGACCAAATTTCGTCGCGCAAACATGGTTTGCGCGACCCAAAACAGCAAACGTCGCGCAAACATACTTTGCGCAACGAATCTTTGCGCGACGTAGGAACAAATACGTCGCCCAAACGCAGGGCTTCGTCGCGCAAACGAAGACTATTTTACCGCTTTTTCCAAACTTTGCGCGACGAACGATTACGTACGTCGCGCAAAGCAACTTTGCGCGACGCCACCTTCGTCGCGCAAAGTTAACGATTTTTTTCTACTCCACTTAATCAGATTGGGAGGTGCAAACCCAGTTGCAGTAGCTACCTCCATCCTCCATCTCTCTTCAAAACCTTCTCCAATCCCTGATCTCAAGCTCTGTGAGGTCCTTCTCGTTCACACCGTCTCCATAAATCCCTTGGATATTAGAGTGAGTCAAATTTCACCCTTTTTTTAATTTAATTTTACCTTGTTTTTAGATTGATCCTATTACTAAGTAGATTTTAATTTATTTATTTTGTACTTATAACACTTAAGAAATTGAATGATATATATATGTAAAAAAAATTAGTTGTTGAGAATTCAATATTTTTTTCTTCTTTAGAAACGTGAATTGAATACTTTTGATGCCTTATATATATAAAGTTTCAATCATTTGTTTTGAATGTTTATTGTATAACGGTATAGAATCAGTTGAATTTGATGAGAGAATGCTTGTTATTTGTTGCAGCTTTACATTTATTTATTTTCTACTCATAAGATAAAAAAATTAAAAAAAAAAAAAAAAAAAAACTACTTTGCGCGACGCAGGTGCTCCTACGTCGCCCAAAGCTGTTTTGCGCGACGTCAGAGAACCTGCGTCGCGCAAAGTAGTTTTTTTTTTTTTTTTTTTTTTTTCCTTCTCTTATTTTGGTTTTCTTTTGGGGTTCTTGCATTACCTTTTTCGTTTGTGGTATCCACTTATGTAATTGTGTTAAATTTAGGATCGAATTGGTTCATCGTCTTCATACAGGGTTAAAGAGTGTATCTGTAAAAAATCATCAAAATCAGAGTTAAAATAACCGTTAAATTGGTGATTTTTTGTTTATAGCCGTCGAAAAAGTTGGTCCCGTTACTTGATCTCTGAATGTTTGTTTTTTGCGATTTTTGGCTTATGCGATCTCGAAGCATATACAAACAAATTTGACGGTTGGATTGTTGAAACTAGTTTCGTACAATGCGTATCCCATCAAAACATTAGATTCACCAACACTTGGAATTTATTTATACTTTCATTAAGTATAACATAAGATTTTGTGGTATCCACTTATGTAATGTGTTAAATTTACGATCGAATTGGTTCATTGTATTCATACAGGGTTAAAGAGTGTATCTGTAAAAAATCATCAAAATCGGAGTTAAAATAACCGTTAAATTGGTGATATTTCGTTTATAGCCGTCGAAAAAGTTGGTCCTGTTACTTGATCTCTGAATGTTTGTTTTTTGCGATTTTTGGCGTATGCGATCTCGAAGCATATACAAACAAATTTGACGGTTGGATCGTTGAAACTAGTTTCGTACAATGCGTATCTCATCAAAACATTAGATTCACCAACACTTAGAATTTATTTATACTTTCATTAAGTATAACATAAGATTTTGTGGTATCCACTTATGTAAATGTGTTAAATTTACGATCGAATTGGTTCATTGTATTCATACAGGGTTAAAGAGTGTATCTGTAAAAAATCATCAAAATCAGAGTTAAAATAACCGTTAAATTGGTGATTTTTCGTTTATAGCCGTCGAAAAAGTTGGTCCCGTTACTTGATCTGGAATGTTTTTTTTTTTGCGATTTTTGGCGTACACGATCCCGAAGCATATACAAACAAATTTGACGGTTGGATCGTTGAAACTAGTTTCGTACAATGCGTATCCCATCAAAACATTAGATTCACCAACACTTGGAATTTATTTATACTTTCATTAAGTATAACATAAGATTTTGTGGTATCCACTTATGTAAATGTGTTAAATTTGCGATCGAATTGGTTCATTGTATTCATACAGGGTTAAAGAGTGTATCTGTAAAAAATCATCAAAATCGGAGTTAAAATAACCGTTAAATTGGTGATTTTTCGTTTACAACCGTCGAAAAAGTTGGTCCCATTACTTGATCTCTGAATGTTTTTTTTTTTTTGCGATTTTTGGTGTATGCGATCTCGAAGCATATACAAACAAATTTGACGGTTGGATCGTTGAAACTAGTTTCGTACAATGCGTATCCCATCAAAACATTAGTGGTGTATATATATATATATATACACACTAAGTATATTTTAATTTATTTATTTTGTACTTATACTTAAGAAATTGAATGATATATATGTAAAAAAAATTATTGTTGATTTTTGTTAGAAATATATATTATTGTGGGGTTTATGTATAAAAAAATTTGAATTTGAAAGGAGAAAAATATTTTATAATAATTTTTTTTAAAAAAAAAAACATTTTGCGCGACGTCTTAATGTGGTCGTCGCGCAAAACTACTTTACGCGACGTCAACTTATATATGTACGTCGCGCGAGTTGTGACGAATTTGGCGGCCAATAGTGAAAAAAAGGCGTTTTTTTTTCAATTCTCCCTCTTTATTTCTGAAACCCTTTCCCCGTCGACCCTCCCTCTTCGAAACCTCCCTCTTCGAACCCAATCTGGAACCCTTGTTTCCTTCTTTCCCCGTAGACCCCTCTTCGAACCCAATCTGGAACCCAAATCTCCCTCTCTTTCTTTCCCTCCTTCTTTCCCCTTCTTTCAAACCCAATCTTGAACCCTCCTTTCCCTCTTTCTTTCCCCGCAGACCCCAAATCCTGTCTTTCCTCTTCAAAAATCTTGAACCCAAACGACAAGCCACCACGGGAATCTCAAAGCCGACGCGAATCAAGTCCTAAATTCAAGGTAAGGGTGTCTGATTTTTGTGGGTTTATTGCTTATTTTCCAATTCACTATCACAAACCCTAGAAAATTCGATTGCTTTTCAGATGAAATTATCTTATTAGGTCATAGTTCACTGTGATTGGGGTTTGATTTCGAACTCGTTTTTTGTTCCGGTTATGGATGATTAGGCGGGTCGAGGAGGAGGAACGGACCGATTTTGGATGGAGCACCCACTAGAGAGTCGCGGTAGGCGGTTGTGTATAATATAAGTTGTTATCTGAATTGAAGGCCACAGTAGCTGTCTAGTTCCATTGTCTTTGAGTTTGTGCAAGAATGTATTCCACAGTTCACCAAATCATAATATCTAATTAACTAATGAGAAATACATAACTATTATAACAGTGCCACATTCAGCGAAATACATTAATCAATAAGATACTCCATTCCAGCATAATCACTAAACTGGCAAGCAATGTTAATGTCTACAACAATTAACAACATAAAATTTAAGTCCATTTTTAATAGGGAGCACTTCTAAGGCTAAAGCCATGTTCTTTGCTCTCATTCCTCAGTTTCCAGCGTGTGATCATTTCTAGCATTACACATTTGATACCTTCAAGATTAATTCTTTGAAGGTGAAACACCTGCAAGGGGATGCAACCCAATCGTGCTTTTCTTTCCATGTGTTTAATGACAAACCTTGTGACTTAACATAATAATTATGGGTTGCTTGCCTATCTAAGAAGGTTGAACAGCCACAGGAAATTCTTTTTCCTTGTATCCTTGTCTAACTGGAGTCACAATGCACATTTTATCAACAATGCTGGGGTTGATAGTTTTCTCACTGCAAATCATAATTGGGTCGGGTTGAGTGCTAAACTACCAATGTTCAAAGTAGTTGTGATTGTTAGCCCATTTACTCAAGTGAAATTAACAGGTTTCAGGGGTTACTATGTTTGGTAGGAATAGATCCCACACTAGAGGAAAGTTATAGGAATCAATCTGTTTTACTACTCGAGTGTTAGAGCTTTGAGCAAATAGCATTAGACCATGCTGTTAGATCTTTGAGAAAGCAAAGGAACACCTTACGTTATGCTATTTATGGAGACAACTGGACTTTAAATACGCATGTTTGAATTCACCATTTGTTACTTTCTGTGTTATCTGTTAATTTTCCTCTCGTTCATAATTATTTGCAATCTACCTTGCAACCTAGGAAATTTGTAATGACCTTTTCAAAATAGTTGTGACCATAGACATTAGACAATAGTTTTGGCCTATTGAAAAGAGAGATTGAATATTAGACAATAGTTTATGCTTATTTATTATTTAGTGATTTGTATTGTATGTACTTTTAGTAGATTGCTTGGATACTCAGGGCTGTGTAGGTTTAGCAAATGTAGAGAGAAATTAGCAAACAATTCTCAAAATTCAAATTATGTTGGCTTCCAGTAGGGTATTTACGATTTGTTTGATTGATTGAATCTTGCCGGGAACTTAGTATTCGGACCTTGTACAATGTACTCTGCTTATGTTATTAATGCTGGAAGCCATTTTGCTCTAGAGATTTGTTAAATTGGTTGTACTGGTGTTATTCCTTGATCTGGTTGTTTTCCAGTGAACCATCTTAGTTTGATTTTGGTAGTTGTGCTAACATTCCTAATATCTTTGTGTTCTTTTGGTCAGTGATTCAATTTAATTAAACAGACCAAAATTTTAGCAGAAAATAAAAGTAGGTTAAATTGGGCAGACTTTATGCCTTGCACTTACGAAGCATACTTTGCACTTACGAAGCATACTTTTTCTCCAGGTGAATCAGTTGGTTCAAGTTGCTCAGAAATGCCAAAGCACAATAGCTGAAAGTGGATCTGATGGGATTTCTCAGCAGGATCTACAAACAAACAGCAATATGTGAGTTTATGAATCTATTATCAGTGAACTGCTTCTGTTGAATTCTTGGGTATTAGACTTCGATTTTGAAGGGCTGCACTGATGTTGATTGCTTTCTCCAGGGTACTGACAGCTGGACGGCAGCTCGCAAAGAGTTTGGAGTTGCAGTCGTTGCATGACTCAGGTTTTTCTAAAAGATATGTGAGGTGTTTTCAGGTATATGCTATTGCATTTATGGACATGAGTTTTGACCTAAGAAGTAAATTTAAGTTATATTTCTCTTATTCCGAGTTCTGTCTTAGTTGCTGACTCCGAACTTTTGACAGATCTCAGAGGTTGTCAATAGCATGAAGGACCTGGTTGACTTCTGCAGGGAGAACAAAGTTGGGCCAATTGGTAAGTTTCCTTTTTTCCCATATTGTTATTTCCTAACTCTATGCTGCTGCTGCTGCTTTGCATGGATAGTTGATTGTTAGCACCATCTTCTGACTAAAATCCCAGCACCACCTTAAGAGAGCTTCTTAAACAAACCATGACACGATTACCCAACTGATCTCCTACTTGCTACTGTTTGTATCTTTATCGAGTCATTCACTGAGTAAAGCATTATCTTGTGGAAGCTTCAGTTTTGGGCTAATATGCATCGAGTATTATGGCTGATATTCATGGAGATGCAGCCTCTAACATTCTCCTATCACTGGACCTGTGTGCTCCTACCTATTTTTTCTGTAGGAAGTAGTTTCGTCATTGTTTCTATAGTTCAGTATGGCCTTTATTTTTTTTTAATTCAAGTCAATCTTTAATGCGGTGAAGATTTGGGTACTTGGCTTGTTTTTTGTTTTCTCGGTTGTTTCTCATCCATCCATTGATGCATATTAAATTATCTAGCAACTATTATGACACAGTTTTTATAATGATTTGTTTTCTTGGTGAACTTATCTTGACAATTGCAGAGGGCTTGAAGAGTGATGAAGGAGCTACATGAAGGAATGATGAAAAAGCTATATGAAGGAGTGATGAAGGAGCTTCATACACTGTATGTACAAGGGAAGATGCTTTTATCTGCAGGTCTTCGAAAGAATTCAAGTTTGTATTTTTGGAATTTGAGGACGTGTGTTAATATATTCGAACACGTATCCTAGGTTTGTAACGAATGTATTGACTTTACCACATGAATGTTATATGCGTTTGTTTTTATTAATGATAATACAAAATATTCTTTAAACAATGCTTAGTGGAAATTTTACCAAAAAACATATATTTCTTGCATCAATTTCCATTGGTTTATTAATTATTGTTTAGAATTTAATTACAATATTTATTAAAAATTAAATAAATAAAAAATTTGGCAAAAAAAAAAAAAAAAAGAAAAAAAAAAAAGGGTTTGCGCGACGCAGGCTACGTCGCGCAAAGTGGGTTTGCGCGACACAGGATACGTCGTGCAAACCCGCTTTGCGCGACGTAGCCTGCGTCGCGCAAACCCACTTTGCGAGACGTAGCCTCGTCGCGCAAACCCACTTTGCGCGACGTAGGTATCTTTATCGTCGCGCAAACCCTGGCGTCACGGCCTTTGCGCGACGAAGAATGCGCGAATAAGGTTTGTTGCGCTATCTTTTGCGCGACCTTTTTTGACTTTGCGCGACGAAGGTACCTACGTCGCACAAAGTGTTTTTCCTACTAGTTATGACCAAAACGATTTTTATTTTATGTAATACTTCATTTACTTAAAGTTTTTTTTTATCACATATGGTCTCTGAAATTGACCCACCCCATCAAGATGGTCTCTGAAATTGAAAATTGTTCAAAGTAATCCCTGAAAAATTTACCAAATAAAATTGCTTAAGGAT
This sequence comes from Cotoneaster glaucophyllus, assembly GCA_036320875.1. Lineage (NCBI taxonomy): Eukaryota > Viridiplantae > Streptophyta > Magnoliopsida > Rosales > Rosaceae > Cotoneaster > Cotoneaster glaucophyllus. Next base: position 22,594,349 of record CM070063.1, read on the forward strand.
TTTTATCTTATGTAATACTTCATTTACTTCACTTGCTTAAGTAGTTTATGTAATACTTCATTTACTTAAGGTTTTTATTTATCATTAGTATATTCTTTCAAAGATTTACCAAAATAAAATTGCTTCATATTTTAGACATAATAGAGTAGATATCAAGACCAACACAAAGTTGTCAACATATTTTCAGCAATAAGATACACTTACTTTAGAATTTACCATAATTAATTCATAAGCTTGATTACTACTATAAAAATATAGAGCAATTTTAGGTCAAAATAATAGTCCAAAGTGACGTCTCAAAAGGCCAATGCAATCTGCTAGCATAACTGCCTACAAGAGCATGGGTTATTATTAAATTCACCACAATACATGGCAAAAAATTACGGAAATTTGCAAAAATTTAGCAGACATATATATGTTGAACATATCAAAAATTCAGGTTGTTTAGTGCCATTAGACATGTCATTCATCCGACTTAAATCAAGACACAATCTGCTAGAAAAATTATGTGCATCTATCATGAATCTATTCATCCTTATCAAATTCAATTTCATATCATTTCAATTTCAATGTCCAAATGAAACTTAAATAGTCAAATTTCATCCTATAAATAGACATTATAGTTCAAATTGAAAAGATTTACAAGCATAATACTTAAACAATGCGTACCTTATCAATCCTTGATTAACCTTCATGGGTCCAATACTTTCCATCTACAAGTCTCATGAAGAGACACAAAAATAAATCGTGATGCAACCTATTTCCATGTCTTAAAACCACAACTTATAGTGGGGTTCATAGTAGAAATATTGGTAACTGAAGACATGGAACTTAATCCCCAGTAAACTTCATGAAACTAGGTTAATTTACACTTGAGGGCAAGAAAATTAACTAGTTCTAGTTATAGATTATATGTCATAAGAGTACCTTCATGAAAAACTTCAACATCTATGGGTAGATGAAGCTCTCACAACTCTTGTAAAATAAAACTCATACTGTGTCATCTTAATTAAACTAAAAGAAATGATCCACACTTGTAGTCACAAAGATTATCCTTTTTATTTTAATTAAAATGCAATATTGATCGAAATAACTTAAAAACATAGTCCTAGCATCAACCAAGTCGTTGTGGCTTGCTTAGTTGAAAAAGATATTGATAAACTCTAGCCTGAAACAATACAAAATTCACATGGATTAATTAGCTATAAGTGACAAAATTATGATAACCTGATTCAAGTTTTGAGTCTCGCCACCCTATGACATTACTTTAATAATCTGCTTCATGACTACCTTTTGATTTTCAATTAATCTCTAGAAACCTGACAGCATACTTGAAAGAGATTAATCATATATAGAACAAGTTGTATAAGAAATGTAATACTACACTTCCACCATAAGAGCATCCCCAATGGGGGCTTTATCCTCCATGAGGCTACCACATTTCTAGCCTTAGCGAGAAATTTCATCCCTAAAGAGCTGGAAAATGGGGCTAGATCCACTATACTGAGGCTAGCAACTTCCTTTCTTGGGTAGCATAAAATCGGGCTAAGTCTAGCCCCAAAAAATAGTGGGTCCCACAAAAAAAGTAGTAACCCATTTGAGCAAAATTCTATCACTCACCCTCCACTTGCGAATACACTTATACTCTCCTTTTATTATTTTTTAATTCTTTTTTCTTACTTTTTTTCTTGCAATTTGGCTAATTAATGATTTTTTTAAATTTCATAAGAATTAAAATTTCAAATTGATTTAACGTTCATGGCCATTGATGGGTGAAATTTTCAAATAATTTTTTTTCAAAATTGTATGATACTAATTTACCAATTGGTGCTAGGTAAATTGTTGTGTTATACGTGAAAATCAAATTATTTCATAGGGCGAAGTGGGGGTTTATTTCTTTCAATGGATGAGATTGAGATAAGGGAATCTAATCCAACAAACGATTCATAAGTGATGAAATCTAACTTTGTCACAATTTGAACTTTTTAGGTTGAAGGGTTCATAAAAAAATTTAAGATAGCACGTCCCAAAATCAACTTCAGAAAAGCTAACACAAAAAAAAAAAACAAATACAAAAACAAAAAAAAAAAAAAAAAAAAAAAAAAAAAATCATCACTTAATCAAATTACTACATAAATATATATATATATATATATATATATATATATATAACCTCGTATAAAGCCCGAAAGATGTGGCCTCTCACTGGGAGAGATTCTTTATAAAGCCCCAAAGATTTCTCGAAGCTCTAAGGATGTCAATAATATTAGAATACATTATGGAGCCAATTTCTTCAAAATAGAAACACTTTATGTTGCAAAAGAATAATACATTCACTTTAATTCAAAGCCAATTTGTCAAACAGGTTCCTTTTATATATTTATTTCCATAGTACAAGATTAGTAAAAATCATACATTAACCTTGTAAGAACAACCTTTTTTTTTTCTTCCTAAGGAAACATCTCCAGTACATGCATTACTAATGCTTATATACCAAATTATGCTTTTATGTATATATACATATACAACAGAACAGATGATTAACTTGATGGAAATAAGCAATCAACACCAATAGGAAACCTAAGAAAGTGTCACGACATAGGTGGATTATAGCAAATAGACAACAATTATATGAAGCCATGTGTGCCTATGCATATATACACACGTTTGAGAAGCAAGATAAACTCAATTCTAATTCAAACACATCATATGCCAGTTTTAATACATGTTGCTTAAGCTTAAAATCTGGATTCATGTAGATTGATTCCACAAGACCAGATTGACTACGTACCTGACTTAAGCACAATATCCAATATATTTCCATGCCAAATAGTATTTGCCAAAACCTCTCCAACAAGAGAACTTTACTGTTGTTGAAGCTGCCAGAGAAGAATGCAAAACATTCAAATAAGGGCTAAATTTTATATAAACACAATTATAAAGTCTATATATATATATATATATATATATGTATATGTGTGTGTGTGTGTGTGTGTGTATTTACACGTCCCTGTGTGGACTAACCCTAAAACCTAACTCATAACTAAGTACCCAAAACTCAGGACCACCCCAGTTTTCATCCCAGCAACGCCCACGGTTATGCAGAAAGACCAGCTTTTACAATAAATCATTGCATACTTGCCATGGGTTCCATACCTCTTTTAGTGCAAATGCGTACTAGCATAACCCACCTTTAAAGGGTAATCAGCCCTTTGAATAAGCCGATATGAATAGTTGCATACAAACGAGATTCCAATTCCATAGAATATTACAGGACAAATCTAAATCATATCACAAATCAAAAACAAGGTATAATCGTTAATTATAAATATGCCAAAACACCATACAAAAATGGTTTTAGTTGAAACTACCATGAATTATCATACAACAGTTTGCTATATTCATAAGCAATTGGTTGCAAGGCATGCGATCACAGGGAATAGACTCATATATGGTCATAATTAACGATAATATAATATATACAGTTGCTCAAGAATTATCACTATTGATCAGCTTTCTTGCCTACTAGCCTAAGCTTGTATTGGTTTTAATTATATAATCATATGGGCTATGATACCACTTGTTAGCCTGATATAATTATACGATTAAAACACAATGCTTAAAGAAAGATGACTGACCTGAAAGTATCTCCATGATCCGCCATTGAGTCTATCGGAACACCAAGAAAAGCTTTAGCAATACCAAAATCTCTTATACAAATACCTAGTCGGAACAACTACTTCATGAGAAGCATTCTGTTGTGTATGTCTAGGATTTGCAGGACCGTAGTATTTATACAAGCTAAGGGCTAGAGTTTCCGTCCATAAACAAAACATAATCCCACTTTCTTAGCTACCAAGAAAGATATCATAATCACATGTAATTAAAGACTTCTCAATCCTACTTACATTATAAGACACTGGATATAAAATTGATATCTTAAGAGAGCAAATCACAATCTACATTATTCTCCAGTATTAATTATATTCCTATTATATGTAGTAGACCACTTAAAGGTTGATTTATATTGGATAAATCCAACATTTGTTGGATGATCAAACACGAGGATGGAATAGCTTGAAGCACTTCTATACACTGCTGCTCCTTATACAACGAACGGATGGGGAATTCTAGGATTGTGATAATGTTAGCGGTGTGCATAGGGACCTCAAACTTGTATAGGCTTCATGTCTCAAGAATCTACCCACCAACGGATTTTAGAAACCCTAATGAGCCTATAACTAGAATATTAAATCCCATGGGATTGTATTCCACGCAAGAAACCCTTAGTCTATAGGAATATAACCAGGCTTTCGCTCTTTTCTTAAGACACAACGAATAGCTCACTAATTAAAACTCTAACGCTAATTTATTTCAGATACAACTATCTAAACCAATTAGAGTTGGACTTCAGTATTTGACTAGAACACACATGCAAATAAGCCAATATGTAAGATGCACCTAACTCCCAGTTGGAAATGGAAAATGGTAGGAATATGCTTAATGAGTCCTCTGCAGTCTCGTTCGCCTAGTTGAATGCCAAAAAGTGTATATCTTATTCATAACCCCACTTTATTATTCCTTACCAGCTCATCTACTCTCCAGTTTCCACACCCACCTTGAAAGTTCTAATTAAAACTTTTACTAAACATAGAGTCTTCAGTATCCCTAAAAAGAACCCCAACTAAACCAGTTTAATCAAAATTAATGGCAGGATTGTCTTCCCTTCTTATGTAATGTCATTGAAACTATGAGTCCTCCATTATTTTATTTGATTAGCATTGTATTTGTAGATAATTTTCTTTATAGTCAAATGATCCTCTTCGCTAGTTGTGTGGGTTTGATGGTAGCGGGACTTCGAATTGTGGTGGTAGTTATAATCTAGGGTTATGATTTTTACGGTTTTGGTTGTTTGGGCTATATAGGCTCAAATTCCGGGTCATAAAAATGTCGTCGTTATGATTTTTCATTTATTTGTGTGGATTTTGTCCATTTTAATTTAGCACTTAGAGGTTGTTGCTTTTATAGTTACTAGCAAAGAATGTGTGTGAACAATTTCTCTTAATAAGTGCATATTTTATCTTAATATTACATCATTACGTTTTTTGTCCTCCTTATGTAAATATTGTGTATCAAAAGTGAGGGTAAAATAGGAAAAATAAGTATATGATTGTGTTGACCCTAAAAACTACCAAGCCTACGTGGCGCTCATGCCGAGTAACTAATAAGCTAACTACGTCCTTCGGTTGTGTGCGGGGCGTGCCAACTCGACGGCCGAACTCGGTCGGTGAGTAAAATTTGTTGGTGCTGCGTTGGGTGCGTGGCTGACTTCTCGATCTTGCGACTGCGGCCGAGGAAGGAACACGCCTCGGCCTTTGGATTCTAGAGCCTGAAGACAAGGCTGCTAATTTGCGAAGTTCACGAATCGTCGGCACCGGATTCGATTACGGTGATTATAGGGGCACAGATACTCAAAGGAGATGTATGTCTTGATGGTGAATGTGGTTCGGCCGTCAGAATGCCGAACTCTGAAACCAACTCGCGAATATCCAATCATAAAACAACTCGGCGTTCAATGTGCTGAGCCTAGTAATTCGTAACACCTCACTTCGCCGAAAAGGGCTAATGAGATGACCTCTGCAGATAAGGATTCGAGAACCCTTCTCGACCGAGACTTAGATAGGTAACCAATCGGTCTCGACGCAGTGCTATCTATCCAAACTGAAGATGCTCCGCGATCGGCTGGTTCTACGGTGATAGTGTTGTCTATCCAAACTGAGGGTATCACCGATTGCCTTCACAATGCTGTTTATACAAACTGAAGATGTGTTGGCGAAAAGGAAAATAAAAATCTCAAGGTTGTTGAGAGGTTTCACGTAGAGCGAGAGTTTGCGCAGGGCAGTTTGTGTGTTGAGTGAGTGGGGGTCTCAATGTTATGCTCTTCCCCCTATTTATAGTAACGCAAATACTCCTGATTGAACCAAAATCGACTTTGGACAGGAATCCTCTTCCTAGTCCAACTTTTCCTCGGCCGATCCTAATCCAACCCTATCTCGTTCAACCCTAATCCAACTAGGATTTTGAACCTGTCTCCAATCGTGGGCTCGATTCATTCTTGCATCATGGCTTATCAGGGAGTCCTTCTCCTAATAGGTCTCGGCCTCTATCACACCCTCATACTTATCCGCACCCCTTTCTTTCCAAATAGGACTCGATCCTTCTAACCCCTTGGGCTACGGCACCATTCTACTGCTTCCGAGAGTGGTCCGAGCTCGACCCAATGTTATTTTGGGCCCAAACAGATTGTCATTTTGTCAAAAAAAAAAAAAAAAAAAAAAAAAAGGGTAAAGTAGGAAAAATATGGATATGATTGTCATTTTGTCAAAAGGTATAAAATTATTATTTTGCCCTCCTCATGTCAACATTGTGTATTCAAAAGTGAGGGCAAAATTGAAAAAAAAAAAGAGAAAAAAAGTTGACTAGGGCTCTTTTCTTAATAGTATAGATATTAAGATTCGTATATTATGCATATTTTTTTTGTATATATTGTTGAAATTCGTTAATGAATATCGTTGTTTTATTTTTTTTTGATACACACATCAAATTTGTAGACTGAGGATTGAAGATTTTGGCGTTTTGGTTGGGTGATGGATTTTGGGTTTTGTGGTTTGGTAAGAGTAAAATAAAGGAGCCCTAAGTATGTGTAAGTGGGCCACTTAGTACTACGGTCTAGTAGCATTCTTCTTTACTTGTAAGTGAGAAGTCTTAGATTTGATTATCGTCAAATGGGAATTTGAACAATATTATTGTTAGCTCATTGTGAGGTTTAGCTCGCTTCACTCACCTCCATAATGTATCTAATATCGTTTGTAAAAAAAAAAAATATGTACAAGTGGTTTCATGGTAGAGGGTTGACACGCAATGTTAGTCTACTATCTCTTATATACAGGCCCACTTTCAAGCCAGGCCTAAAACAAGGATTTAGGATTATATAGTTACAAAATAAGGGTTAATTACAAACACATCCCTTGAGGTATTACGTTAGGTATTAAAAATTACACTAACACTTTCCGACATTTCAAAATCATTTCACAAATTCCCTGACAAAAAACCTCTAATAGCCCTGACTAAATATATAATAATAAGGAAATTCCCTTACGATGATTAAATGTTGCTTGACTACAAGTTATAGTTACCGATACCTACGCAAGAAATCTCAAGAGAAAACCCACCACCCCCCCCCCCCCCCCCCCCCCCCCCACCCCCAACTATTGTTCTAAAATTGGATTAAGTGTAAAACCTTAAAAAAACTCAAATTCCCCCCAAGATTTAGCCCAAAAAAACTTAGTGGAGCCCAGAGAATATGGCCCACCCATATGAGGCTGTCTGCCAAATGTTTGATGGGTAACTGAGCACAACGCCTTTTTTATGATCTGGCGGCCACAATCAGTTGGGCCGTTGGTTCATCCAACAGTCCACATTCAAACTTTATATATATATATATATATATATATATATATATATATATATTGAATCCAACGGCTAAGATCGAATATAATCAAATCTAACAGTAAAAAAAATATCTAACTACCCAAATTTAAATTCAACGGCTAAAATAATTAAAAAAAATTATTTAACTCAAAATTCATCCAAAAACTCTATAAATTCCTATGTATGTGTTCAAACATCCACACAAAACTCATTTTTCTCCTAAATTCTTCTAATTTTTCTTTCTACCATCTTCCAAAACCATTTCTTCTCATTTCCAATTCTTCCCATTTACAATTCTTCTAATCTCTATCATGTGTTTCATATTCTTCCATAGTGTTTCATGAGTTTCATGTGTCGATTTAGTAATTTTTCAATATTTAAATATTTTTAGGTCAAAATGTTCATAAAATTAAGGGTAAATTACAAAAAACTACCTCAACTATTGGGTCATTAACAGTTTCATACCTCGTCTTTAAAAAATTTCAATGTCATACCTTCCGTCAGTTGTCTGTCAATTCCTCTGTTAAATGATGACGTGGCATGTGACGTGGCACACTTTATATTAAAAAATTATAAAAAACTTAAAAGAAATATTTTAAATATTAATTAAATTTTTTTTTCTCTCTCTCTCTCTCCTTCTTCTTCTTCTACTTGCAGGCCGAACTGGGTTTGGCTTTTTTTTTTTCTCTCTCTCTCTTCTTCTTCCAGGCCGAACTGTTTTTCTCTCTCTCTCTCTTCTTCTTCTTCTTCTTCTTCTTCTTCTTCTTCTTGCAAGCCAAACTGGGTTTGGCTTCTTTCTTTTTTTTTCTCTCTCTGTCTTCTTCTTCTTCCAGGCCGAACTGTTTTTCTGTCTGTCTCTCTCTGTCTCTCTCTTCTTCTTCTTCTTCTTACCCCCCAATCTGCCCAGAAGAAGAACAAGAAGCAGGAGGAGGAGAGAGAAGAAAAAAAAAAATATTCGGCACCCCCCACCCTAACCTGCCCAGAAGAAGGAGAAGGAGAAATAGAAGAAGAAGAAGAAGAAGAAGAAGAAGAAGAAGAAGAAGAAGAAGAAGAAGAAGAAGAAGAAGAAGAAGAAGAAGAGAAGAAGAGAGAAGAAAGAAGAAGAAAAAAAAAAATGTTTCGGCCCTGTCCAGAATAAGAAGAAGAAGAAGAAGGAGAAAGAGAAGAAGAAGAAGAAGAAGAAGAAGAAGAAGAAGAAGAAGAGGAGAAGAAGAAGACGAAGAAGAATAAGAGAGAAGAACAAGAAAAAAATTGGTTTTGGCCCTGCCCAGAAGAAGAAGGAGAAAAGAGAAGAAGACGAAAAAAAAAAAAGGTTTCGGCCCTACCCAGAAGAAGAAGAAGAAGAAGACGAAGAAGAGAGAAGAGAGAAGAGAGAAGAGAGAAGGAGAAGAAGAAAAAAAAAAAGTTTCGACCCTGCCCAGAAGAAGAAGAAAGAGAAGGAGAAAAAGAAGGAGGAGAGAGAAGAAAAAAAATATTTTTAAATATTTTATTAATTTTTTAATATAAAATGGATCCCGTCACTTGCCACGTCAGCATTTTAATGGAGGAATTGACGGAATGCTGACGGAAGGTATGAAATTGCAACAAATTCGAAGATAAGGTATGACATTGAAAATTTTTAAAGACGAGGTATGAAACTGTTAATGACCCAATAGTTGAGGTATTTTTGGTAATTTACCCTAAAATTAATTTATGATAGTCTACATAATTTTTTTTAAGGAAAACTAATGAAAATGGCTTGAAAACTTTGAGTTTTAACGATAAGGACAAAATAAAAGGTCAAGTGAATAGTACCAGGTTTAACTTTTTAGTGTAAAAATGTGGTTTTTTGTTAAAGTGAACAGTACCGCGGGCTTTTTGTTAAAACTCCCTTTTTTTTAAGTTAAGTTAAAAAAAAGGGAATTGTTATTGGCACTCCAAAAATCTCATTCTACACTCCAAACTTTCTATATTTGGAAAGAAAAATACACTTGTGAGGAGTATAGAATGAGATTTTTGAAGTGCCAATAACACTTCCCTAAAAAAAATAGCCCAAATTTATTCTTTAATAATCTAGGGCTAAAATTTTAGGCCATAAGGGTTGGAGCAGAAAAGCTGTTTCTGAGTTAAAACCTAAATTTTATGGACAAAAAATTTTAAGTTTTACTTCAAGGGTTGGAGATAGTTTAAGTGAATCAAGTTTAAACATTAAACTGAATAGTGAACTAATCTCTCTTTTCTTGTTTTTATATTTATTTATTGGGTATGTATTTATAAGAAACCATGTTATTTTTTAGGGTAAATTACATAAAACTACCTTAACTATTGGGTCAGTCACAATTTCATACCCCATTTTTTAAAAATTTCAATGTCATACCTTTCGTTAGTTGTCTATCAATTTTTCTATTAAATGCTGACGTGGCTTGAGACGGGGCCCACTTTCTATTAAAAATTAATTAAATATTAAAAAATTAAAATACAATTTTTTAAATATTTTTATAAAAAGAAGGTGGGACCCACCCACTTTCTTCCTTATCCCACCCATCCCCCCCCCCCCCCCCACCTCCTTCATATCTCTTTCCCCGTTCATCAATCGTTCAACAGCACCAATCCCATCAGACCTCAAACAAAAAATCAAACCCAATCCAAAATCAAATCTCATCATCCCACCCCTAAAACCCCCAAAAATCAAATCCAAAACCAAGAATCAAATCACATCCCACTTTCTTGTGCCATCACCATTCTGGGTTGTCAACAGAACAAATCGTGTTCTGGGTCGTCAACGCATACGCCGTTTGCATCGCCCTTCTACGACTTGATCCCGAGTCGTCTGCATCTTCTCCGTCATTCTGTAAACCCTCCTGGCACCCAGACTTAGTCGCTTCCGCATTGGCCTCTTGCTTTTCCATTATTTGCTCTGGGTGTGGAGATTGGAAGAGAACATAGAAGATTGGAAGAGAAGGGGGAGAGACCAAGAGAGAAAAGGGGAGAGGTGAGGGGAGGTTAGTGGAGGAGGATGAGGAGGAGGAGGAGAAGGAGGAGGAGGAGGAGGAGGAGGAGAAGGAGGAGGAGGAGGAGGGGGAGGGGTAGGAGCACCATAGAAGGGAGGAGGAGATGGAGGAAGAGAGGGTGCGCGGCGGTGGGGTTCTGGAGTGAAAGGAGGAAGGGTGGGATAGGAAGAAGGTGGGTGGGTCATTTTAAAGTGTCCCACAGTGATCTAATATCTTTTCAAGAAAATGACAATAGAATCTGCGGTGAAGAAATAAGGAGATTATACGGATCGGGCGAGAAACCCTTTCCCTTTCAGTCGGGGATGGAAAATGCACTGCTTCGTTTCGTTCATCAATTTTTCTCTTTGGAAGACCACCTTCTTTTTATAAAAATATTTTAATAATTGTATTTTATTTTTTTTTAATATTTAATTAATTTTTTAATAGAAAGTGGGTCCCATCTCAAGCCACCTCAGCATTTAACAGAAAAATTGACAGACAACTGACGGAAGGTATGACATTGCAACAAATTCGAAGATAAGGTATGACATTGAAATTTTTTAAAAAGGGGGTATGAAACTGTGACCGACCCAATAGTTGAGGTAGTTTTATGTAATTTACCCTATTTTTTATTTTGTTAATTAGATAAAAGCGAGGTTAATTAGATGAACTTTAATTGTACCTTAAACACGTCTACATGACATTAAAATACTAATCAAATTTTGTTTGTCCATATAGAGTGTTTTTTAATATATGATATATATATATATATATATATATATATATATATTATATACACATATATAACATAGGAAATTGTTATTAAAATTGCAAAAATCTCATTTTACCTCCTCACATGTATATTTTTCTTTCCTGTTATAAAAAGTTTGGAGTGCAAAATAAGAATTTTAGAGTGTTAGTAACAATTCCTTATAACATATATATATATATATATGAAGTCTTGGATGTCCAGTGGTCTATTAGGGTTTCCAAAGTATTATGGTGCTTCACTGTAAAACTAGACAATAGGGGTTTAGTTGTTGTGTTCTAAGTGTCGGCTGTTTCTTTTTCTTGTGATTAGCAATTCTTGTATAGTTGTCAACTCCTTAATTCAAGGAGCTGTTGTTAGCTTCCCTAAGCCGCTCATTATGGCGTAAATTAAGGAAGGTTATAGTCTCAAGGAGGGTTAGCCTCCTTATATATTTCTGTACAGTTGCATTGCAAATCATGAATGAAATACAAAACAACCCTTTGAAAATCAATATGGTATCAGAGCAGGGAAAATAACCTGCTTCTGCACTACTATCATATGATATTATTCAATCTTCAATATGGCGGAAGAAAATCCTTCCGGGTCTGAAGCTGAAAGTTCACAGGTTCTTTCCTCCTCGAACTTATCTGAGGTGGATGTCAACCCAAATCAAAGATTAAGCTCAGTCTTGTTGAATGAGTTTAATTACTTGCCTTGGTCGAGAGCAGTAAGTCTTGCCCTAGGTGGAAGGTCCAAGTTAGGGTTTATAAATGGAAGCATTGAAATGCCTGATGCTTCCTCACCAACTTATGAATCTTGGTTTTGCAAGGATCAGCTAGTTATGTCGTGGCTCCTAAATTCCCTGGAACGTAAACTAGCTGAAATATCCAGTTATTCAGAATCATCATTCAAGCTATGGGAGACTATCAAGGAAATGTATGGCAGTCATAACAATGCTGCACGTGTGTTTCAATTAAAGAAGGACCTTTCCAACCTGCAACAAGAAGGAAAACCCTTTGTACAACTTCTAGGCAGCATGAAAAGCATGTGGAATGAGTTGGAACTATATCGGCCTCATACAACTGAAGCGTCTGTGCTACTGAAGAGGGCAGAAGAAGACAAGATATTCCAACTCTTGCCAAGTCTCGATGCAGAATATGAAGACCTACGAAGCCATATACTCATGAACACCGAACTGTCTTCCTTCACCAGTGTATGTGCAACAATCCAACGTGAAGAAGTACGGAGGAAAGTCATGAACATTGGTACAAAGACCAATGTATTCGAAGCAATGGCCTACCTAACCAACGAAAGAAAATACAAAGGGAAGAATCCAAACTTGAAGTGCCAACACTGCAACTATACTGGTCATGTTAAGGAGACATGTTGGATTTTACATCCAGAATTAAACCCTTATTTCATGAAGGACAACAAGGTTTTTCAGAAGCTGAACCGTGCTACACACAGAGCTAACCATGCATCTGCCCCAACCTCAAGTGGGTCTGACACACTCAAGAGCTTCACAGCAAATCCGACTACACTCATAAATGAATTTGCAGCCTATCTTCAAAGCAAGAAAGAAGGGACTGGAAGTGATCAAGCGGTCAGTTTTGAAGATGGAAACTCGATAGCGTTGCTAGGCAAGTTTGCTGGTTTTCTGGCCGACTCTGAACACATACCCCAAGAAGACATGCAAGGTATCATGAATGCTTTCAAAACTGCTCTTAATGTAAATATGTTGCATGATTTTTGGGTTGTTGATTCGGGTGCCACAGATCATATGACCAACCATGTTTCTAAGTTTCATAAGTTTGAAAAATTATCAAAACCTTCTCAAGTTTCAACTGCAAATGGTGAGAGTGCCAAGGTTTTAGGAAAGGGAAAAATCAACTTAATGTCGGACAAAATTGAGTCAGTGGCCTTATATGTTCCTTCTTTTCCATTCCAACTTCTATATGTGGGAAAAATCACCAATACCTTGAATTGTTTAGCCATCTTCTCTCCTCACAATGTCATTTTTCAGGATTGTGTCACCAAGAAGACGATTGGTGAAGGTTTTTATCTAGATGGCTTGTATTACATATCAAAGAGCAGTCCCAGAGGGTTTCAAGCCAAGTCCAACTCATACCAAGATAGTCAATCGTGGCATCAACGTCTAGCCCATCCTTCTCAACCTATCTTGACATCTTTGTTTCCAAACTTAGGGAAGGATTTAATCCCATGTGAAACCTGCCATTTATCTAAGGCCACTAGATTACCTTTTAACTCATTCTTATCTAGGGCTAGTAAGGTTTTTGAACTTGTTCACTCAGATGTATAGGGACCAACGTGTGAATTTTATTATGGTTATAAGTATTATGTAATCTTTGTTTATGATTTATCTAGAGCAACATGGTTATACCTGTTAAAGTCTGAGAGTGAAGTGATGGAAGTATTCAAGGATTTTCATAATCTTGTTAAGAACCATTTCTCCTCTCGAATTCAAACCTTAAGATCTGACAATGGCACCGAATACATGTCCCATATCATGACACAATACTTAAGCAATCATGGCATCATGCATCAAACAAGTTGTGTTGGCACACCTCAACAAAATGGTGTAGCCAAAAGGAAAAATCATGACATACTTGAAAAAACTAGAGCATTAATGTTACAAATGAATGTACCAAAGAGATTTTGGTCCCAAGGAGTCATGACTGTTGTCTACATCATCAATAGACTTCCTAGCCGAGTCTTGGATTTTAAATCTCCCCTTGAGGTCATGAAAGGAAGAAAAATCGACCTTTCACATCTTAGAGTCTTTGGTTGTGTCTGCTTTATTCATGTTCAACCACATCATCGAGATAAATTAGATCCTAGAGCTCTCAAATGTATTTTCATTGGTTATTCATCAACACAAAAGGGATATAAGTGGTATGATCCTCAACTGAGAAAAATGATTGTATCTAAAGATGTTCGATTCCATGAAACTAATCATTTTTTCAGCAAGTCACTTGAAACCACAATTCAGGGGGAGTGTATCCTTGATGTGTTTCCCCTACCAAGAATCGGGCTCAATACTCCAGATACTTCAACAAGAAGAGTTTCCAACCATGCCAACAATGACCCTGATGGTTCTATACATGATGATGACGGTGACAACCAAGATAATCTTCAAAGTGTGATTGACAATTTGAGCGAGTGTGAGACAACTCTTCCAGCACCACGACGCAATCCTATGCGTGATTGACAACCACCTACAAGGTTTCAAGACTTTGTCACATACAAACCCAAGCATCCAATCTCCAATTGTGTGTCGTATCAAAAGGTGACTCCATCACATGCTGCATTTCTTAGCATCATTTCAAGTCACAGTGAGCCTCAAAACTTTCATGAGGCTAACAACCAAGATGTGTGGAAAGAAGCAATGCGAAAAAAACTCAAAGCACTAGACCAACACAAAACCTGGAGCATCACCAAACTTCCAAAAGGAAAAAAGGCAGTGGGTTGCAAATGGATCTATAAGATCAAGTTTAATTCTGATGGTTCAATTGAGAGGCATAAAGCAAGGCTGGTGGCTCGGGGATTCACTCAAACATTTGAAGTGGATTACAAAGAAACATTTGCACCTATTGCAAAAATGAACTCAGTTAGGGTTCTATTGTCCGTTGCTGTCAATAAAGGTTGGTCCATGTACCAAATGGACATGAAGAACGCCTTTCTACATGGTGATCTTGAAGAAGAGGTCTATATGAAATTGCCACCAGGGCATCCTCAAAACCATGAGCCTGATTTGGTGTGTAAATTGCACAAAGCGATTTATGGACTGAAGCAATCTCCTCGAGCTTGGTATGCCAAACTGAGTTCAGTTTTTCATAGTGTTGGTTTCAAAAGAAGCAATACAGATTCATCATTATTTGTTTGCACACGGAGCCGTGGGCAAATTGGTTGTGTTGATATATGTGGATGACTTAATAATTACAGGTGATAATGCTGAAGAGATAACCAAAATCAAATAGTCACTTCAACAAAAATTTGCAATTAAAGATCTTGGGGTGTTGAAGTATTTTCTTGGAATATAGATGGCAACTTCTCACAAGGGACTATTTCTTAATCAACGAAAATACATCCTGGACCTACTCAAGGATGCTAAAATGAGCGATGCTAAGCCTGCAATTACTCCTCTCGATAGCAAGCTCAAACTTAACTTGGGGGCCACGCCACTCTCGGATATCAGCTACTATCAGAGACTTGTTGGTAAGTTGATCTACCTAATAATCACCAGACCTGACATCACATATTCAGTGAGTATTGCCAGTCAACTCATGCACTCTCCCACAATCGAACATTTGAACCTTGTCAAAAGGATCTTACGTTACTTAAAAGGGTCCGTGGGTCGTGGGATCATTATGAAGAAGAATGACAACACCTAAATCCTAGGGTACTGCGATGCGGATTGGGCAGGAAACGCAATCGATCTCAAGTCCACAACTGGTTACTGTACCTTTGTCGGTGGAAACTTGGTCACGTGGAAGAGCAAAAAACAAACTGTCATCGCAAGATCAAGTGCCGAAGCTGAATATCGTGCAATGGCGTCAATCGCGTGTGAGCTGATATGGCTAAAGGGACTTCTGTGTGACTTAGGTGTGTTTACGACTCAACCTATGAACTTATTTAGTGACAACCAGGCTGCCATGCACATAGCATCCAACCCAGTGTTTCACGATAAGACAAAACACATTGAAGTTGATTGTCACTATGTACGTGAACAAGTACAGTCGCAGGTGATTCAAACGCATTATACAAGAAGCTCCGATCAGTTGGCCGATATATTCACCAAACCTTTGGCCTCCCATCAGTTCCAAAGACTTCTGTCCAAGCTTGGATCCATCAATCTTCTGGATCCAGCTTGAGGGGGAGTATTGGAAGTCTTGGATGTCCAGTGGTCTATTAGGGTTTCCAAAGTATTATGGTGCTTCACTGTAAAACTGGACAATAGGGGTTTAGTTGTTGTGTTCTAAGTGCCGGCTGTTTCTTTTTCTTGTGATTAGCAATTCTTGTATAGTTGTCAACTCCTTAATTCAAGGAGCTGTTGTTAGCTTCCCTAAGCCGCCCTTTATGGCGTAAATTAAGGAAGGTTAGAGTCTCAAGGAGGGTTAGCCTCCTTATATATTTCTGTACAGTTGCATTGCAAATCATGAATGAAATACAAAACAACCCTTTGAAAATCAACAGGGCCGTCTCTGAGATTTCAGGGGCCCTGTGCCAAATTTATAAGAGGGACTCTTCTTAAGACAATTTCTTAAAAAAGAAATTGAACAAAGTATTGATGCTAAAAAACAATATCGAAACAAACTTTAAAACTCAAACTGATCATTGGTTTCTAAATATCATTAAATGTAAAGAAAGGTACACAAATAACCATATTACTAAATAATCAACAACTAGTTCAATCTTAAGAAACCAAATAAACAAAACTTAAAAAAGTCTAGCATTGAAGTTTCACTTAAAGATACTTCTTCATGCATTCTTTGCTGCAAAATCATCAATTAAACCTTCATAATCAATTTTGTCTAAAAAAACCACTTTCAATCGATATCAAAGCAAGTCCATTTAATCTTTCCTGCAACATGGTTGATCGCAAGTATGATTTTAATAACTTTGACTTTGAGAAACTTCTTTCCGCAGATGCAACGGTAACAGGTACAGTCAACAAAATTCTGTACGCAATGCTTGTAGTCGGGAAACAACGCATCCTCTTCAAATAGTTCAATATGTCAATGGATGTCTTCATTTCTTTCGGCAAACGCTCTCTTAAAAGCTTCAACTCCACAAATAATGCATCCCCATCAACATCAAAGAACTCACCTTTCTTGAGAAAGTTTTGAAGACGGTCACAACAATCTTTCAATTTTTCATTGTCCATCGAATTCAGCCTTTCTGAAGTGAACAAAAACCCAAATATATCATCATATGCTTGATATTCTTCAAACCTTCTCTTCAATGAACCAATAGCTTGATCTATTATATATAAGAAGTAATGAACCCTAAAAGATTCATCCGCTGATTGTTCAGTTGATTGAGATGATTCATCATCACTCTCATCAAAGTGTCTTTTTCTACGAACTTGACGCTTTTCCGGAAACACGGAATCAATTTCCATTTCAATAGCAAGTTTTTTAGCATTAATCATGGCCTCTGCAAATCCAGTTTCTCTGTACTTTTCAAAATAAGCAATCAATCCTTGCACTTGTTCTATAGCAACATCAATACGCATGTCTTTAGATTGCAAGTCTTTGCTAACCTCATTAACAGCAGCCAATACTTCGTACCAAATAGTCATGCCCAATAAAAACTCAAAATTCCCAATCTCATATGTTGCCAAAGATTTAGCTGCACTTCTTGTTACTAAGTCATTGTCACTTTCTGCTAGTTGGAGTAAAGCTTTTTTTATTTGTACAGGTTGGGATTGAATTGCTTTAACACTCGCAACACGGCTTTCCCATCGTGTGGCCGACAATGATTTAAGAGTCAGTCCTTTTATATTTTCTTTCAGAATCTGCCATCGTTTTGTAGAATTAGCGAACAAGCTGTAAATACGTTGTACTGTTCCAAAAAAGTCTTTAGCTTTGCCACAAGAGTTTGCCATATCACAAAGTGTTAAGTTGAGACTATGGCAACCGCATGGAGTGTACATTGCCCTAGATTTATATCCAAAAGCCTCTTCTGTACACCTTGGTGTCTCCCTCTCATATTTGATCCATTATCATATCCTTGCCCTTTCACATCATCAATATCAAGATCAAGAGCTTTTAATACATTCTGTAACTTTTCAAACAATCCTTGTCCGGATGTGTTATTCACATTCAGATACTGCAAAAAATATTCTTCTACTTTTACTGGAGTA
The DNA here is from genome assembly GCA_036320875.1 of Cotoneaster glaucophyllus. Taxonomy (NCBI): domain Eukaryota; kingdom Viridiplantae; phylum Streptophyta; class Magnoliopsida; order Rosales; family Rosaceae; genus Cotoneaster; species Cotoneaster glaucophyllus. The sequence goes on from CM070063.1 coordinate 22,612,446, forward strand.
CTATTCACATCCACACATCTTAAGATCAAAGTCATCCGTTCTTGGTGGCTAATATCAGGAGTACAATCAAGTATCACAGTAAAATATTTAGCTTCTTTTATTTTCTGAATGATTGCAGCTTTGATTTCACAAGATATCAACAATATCAATTCATTCTGGATGGTATAACTAAGATAATGGTAACGAATCTCATTTTTTTGAAAACGTTGACGATGTTTCTTTATCAGTGGATCAGATTCAGCCATCATTTGAACAAGACCCATAAAATTTCCATTACTTTCTTCATAAAGAGTATCGTTCGTTCCACTAAATGCCAAAGTGTATTTAGCTAGATATTTCACAATGGAAATCAACCTTCGTAGTAACTCCCTCCAATGCTCTTTTTCTTTCTTGATTTGGTCCTGCACAGCTTTGTCAATTGTTTTATTTGTTTCCAATCTAAGACGCAAATCAATCCAAGTGGTCATGTTCGAGATGTGATCAGAACTAATTTCATGCTCTTTAAGCCTCACACTAAGATGTGTCCAATCTTTGTAGCCCTCATTTGCTAATTGGCCTTTGAGAGGCCCTTTCTTGAACAATTTGCAACAAAAACAGAACACTTTATCAATATCTTTTGAATACACTAGCCAATCTCTATCATGTTTCTCTCCATTGGACAAGTATCGAGTGTAAAAGGCTACATTAAAACGCCTATTAAACTGATCTTTAGGACCTTTCTCAATTGATAGATCTCTTACAGGACCTTTTTCTGCTAACAAATCAATCCATTTGGGATCAAGACTATCCCAAATTTGAGGATCATAAATGTTCGAGGGAATGGACTCACTCGGTTGTCCAGTGAAGGCATTAGGAGCATCCTCATAACTATCATTCTCTTCAAGAATGTCATCAATTTCATCATGGCCCAAATCATCAACTAATTTTTCATTGTCAATGTGCTGTTCATTAACTAAATCATCCACTGAACTTTGTGGTTCTTTTTCTTTAACAAAAAACCTATCAATAGCTCCTTTTTGAGACTGAGTCAATTGTTCAACCCTTCTTTTTCTTTGACGCTTCAAGTATCCAGATGGATATTTTCTAGTAGGTGCCATCTTTTATATCTCAAACAAGATCACAATTAAATTATAGTAAGTATGAACAATAAAACCTGATAGTCCGCAATGCGTGTGCGTCTAGTTTTTGCGATTGCTCCCTCTTGTTGTGATGATTACTTGATTAATTTCTATGAGTTTTGCCCTGAAAAGTATAAAAGACAAAACTTCATTATAGATGAGAAATATCTAAATTTTCAAATTCCAACTTCATATATATACTTAAATTTATAAATTACTTACTTTAATCGAAGTCTGCATCACCTTGATCACTTGAATTGTCTTCACAATTTGAAAATTTCTATTCAATTGGATGAAATTATGAACTAGGGTTTAGTGGTTTGTGGGGGAAAAGGGCAGCGAAGAGAGGACTCGGATGCAACAGGAGGGATGAGGCGTCAGATTAAAAAAAGGACTCTGATCAGACTTTAGCGTGAAAAATAAGATAAAAAGTGATGTAGTTTTATAAAATATATAATTTCATACGGAATTGATGGGTGTGTGTGTGGGATTATAGGAATGTAGACAGTAGACTTGTGGGCCCACTCCTATTTATATATATTATATCTATTGTGTTGATTAGATTTTTATATGATATTTTTATATAATATTTTTTTAATATAACTACATTTAATATAAAATTATTTTGGGGGCCCCTCAAATTATGGGGCCCTGTGCAAAGGAACCTATCAGACTCCTCCAAAGCCGGCACTGAAAATCAATAATATATATATATATATATATATATATATATATAAATAGATGTATATTTTGTTTTTCTCATAGGTAATCCTGTATATATTAAGCAGGATCAATGGTGATGTGCTAATACTAATGGAGGTGCACAACCCAAACCATTTGAAAGGCGTCCCTTCCAAATTTCAGTAGTTCTATGGAATTGGCATCCATAATTCTGGGAATTCACCATATTATAAATTTATATTATCGCATAAAAATAATAACAAGAGAATTGTTCCTCCGACCTCGAAAGAAAACGTGAGCAAATAAGTTGAACTTGGAAAGAGAGAGAGAGAGTGTGTGTTCAAGCTTTAGGGGACCACAGGTCCACGGCCAATGTACCAAATATTATTGGCGAGTTAATCATGCATGGGGCATTTTCAGTTGAGTGAGAATTCTCGTCGGATTCTCTTTGTGAGGATTCTAAAAATCCTCAAATCATATTCGTTCATCGTACAATCGTGTGGTCAGAAATTATTGTAAATTTTTTTTTATTTAAAATTGAATATAAACAGTACTTGACGAAAACTGATTGCACGATGCACGATGAATGGATGTGATCGGAGGATCTGGCGAGGATCCTCTCTCTTTTCAGTTGTTGGAAGTTCAATGCATTTTAATGTTACGAGGCTTTTGCCACTTAGTACTACTATCTGTTGGAAGTTCAATGCATTTTAATGTTACGAGGTTTTTGCCACTTAATACTACTGTCTTAGTTTGATTCTCGCCAAAAGCGAATTTGAACTATATTATTGCTAGTTCATTGTGAAACTAAGCATGCCGTCCTCCGTTTAATGTAGATAATATTGTTTGTTACGGGGCTTTAAGGAAGGTCCTCCTATTTCTTTCTTTCTTCTTTGCCAGCTCAAGATCCAATGAATTGATACTTTATTTTAAAAAGAAATAAATAAAAATAAAATAGGACCATCTGGTAATCAATCATTTTGAAGGTTGAAAAAATTCACAGAAGCATTTCAGTCTCCTCTAACCACCATAAAGCCACCAAAGCCCTAATTTATCATGTAACGATCATATATTAGTTGGTCAGCTCGGTTGGTATCTTCTTTTGTATAGTTAAAGTTTTGTATTCTTTGGTCTTTCAATATTTTGTTTTCTGTGTGTGTTAATTTAAAGACAGAAAATATATTTTAGGACATTTCGATGTGTAATGTTGCCACGTTGTTGGATCTAAGATACGAAAAACAATGTCTCAATGCGTGGTCCTAATTGACACTTTTTTTTTCTTCCCAAAAAGACTTGATTTATTAAATTTTAATATCAACGTTTACATCCTTAACTGTAATATTAAACAACCGTGTATACATAACCTTATAAAAATCTCCATACCTAGTAACATATGAAGCGACGTAGTGTGCTCCTAGTTTATACTCTCACAAGACATTATCTCAAATTGTCTCTCCGAATTGGCCAATTCAACTGAGAAAGAAAGAAAACAAAGAGTTTGAAGAAAAAAGTTGGCAATGCTAAACTACTACAGCTACCCACAATAATAGAACAATTATTTCATAAACTGCAACCCACAAGCCACTAGTGCGTGACATATAAGACATTGAAACATATAAAAAATGAAAACTAATAAAATAATAAAAAGTAACGTGAGCAAGACCTAAAAATTGTTGGCCAACATTTTTTACCCAGAAAGACTTGGTTATTTGAGATTGAGGAGGAGTTCTTTATAAATTCAGTTACAGGTTGATTTATAGAACTTCGTGTTTATTATTAGAATCGTTCATTTATAAATTATTTTGTAGAGATTTTCTCTACAAAAAACAATTAAAAATAAGGTTGTTTAGTCAATCAATTGTAGCAAATAGATAAACCATTCGTAATTCTTTTACCAAATTCATCTATCTATCAATATATAGCTCGATCACTAAATGTTCTCATCTTTAGTTAATTTTTTGCAAAAATGATCTTTACAAAGTGATTTATTATATGAACGATTTCGATCATAAGTCTGAAGTTTCCATAAACCTGCCACGTAGTGTATTGAGGAGCCAACTTTATTCTCTTTTGGTTTACCTTGAAACTGGCACGTATCATTGATGTTTCACTTACATTGTAAGAGCAACTCCACCCCTCCACAAATGAGCTAGGCAACAACCCATTTTCCCCCCTAGCCCCCCAAAAACCCACTATACCCCATCCAATTAGTTGGCCCAAAGTGGAGGCCAGCTTTGAGCCCAACCTAGAATGGACTAGCCTAGAAATTAGCCTACATGACGCCAAGCTGACGTCAGCCATGTGAATTTTTTTTTTTTTTTTTGCGACTAGGGAGTGGGAAACACGCGCGCTTTCCTGGTAGAGCAAAAGAGGGGCCCGTTCTGCAAGTGCACTAACAGGGATGCAGGACTTGGGCCACGTGGCGCAGTGATGGTCGTTGGATTTCCAATGGCTAGTTTTCTGGACCGTTGAATTTCTAACGGTCAAAAATTTTGAATTTGAAATCTAACGGCTAGTGACGTGGCAAACTCTGGACCGTTCGATTTCGAGATCAACGAACCAGGTTTTTCGGCCAAAATTTTTTTAAAAAAATAGGAAAATGCCAGAAATCTTACCGTTGGCCACGTGTCCAATTTTGGGCTGCTGGATTTCAATCTTTTTGAAATTCAACAGTCCATATTAATTAACTTAATAAAAATTGTTAAAAAATACAGAAAAAATAAAACAAAAATGTATTATTATTTTTCTATAAATACCTAACCATCATCGTCCACCCTACCAAGGTTTCATATACTTCTATGTGAAAAAAAGAAAAAAGAAAAAAAAAGGCTAATTGGACCTTCATCGAAGATGATACGTTGCATGAATAATGGGTTCAAGCTACTCATGACCCAATTACGAGTAATGAGATGCAGTTATGAGAACTTTGGAGTAAAATTACTACATCGTTTTGTGAGAAGCTTGGAAAAGGCTCAAGAAGTGCTCAAGGTCTTCAAGGTCGTTGGAAAAAAAAAATCTAACTAACCAATCGTTTACTTGTTGGAAAAATGCCCTCTCTCAAGCTGCCAATAATCTGAGTAGTGGAAAAAGTTTAGCAGATCAGGTGACAATATTTTTATTTATTTATTTGTATTACAACTGCATTATATAATATTGTCTTATCCCGCATTAATTACCTTGATTATAAAATTGTCTTCTCCCACATTTTATAGACACTTCAAGCACAAGCTTGGTACAATGCGAACAACAAAAACAAATCATTCTACCACTGGGAATGTTGGAATGTTGTCAAAGATTGTCCAGATGCAAAATTGTGCCAACCGATCCAGAAGTCGTCATGCACAGCATCCTTCTACACTATTGGCCAGAAGCAGACCCGAACCAACAGGAAGGCGATGCATTTGAAGTGCCGAAAGGGACGCCTGAAGTAGTGTCGGAGCTGACTTGTCCGTCCCTAAGACCTCAAGATAAAAAGGCGGCAAAGAAAAAAAGGATTTATTCCAAAAGTGACTATACAAAATATATGGAGTCCATCCCTAATGCCTCGAGATAAAAAAGCGGCAAAGAAAAAAAGGAGTTCTTCCAAAAGTGACTATACAAAATATATGAAGTCCGTCCCTAAGGCCTCAAGATAAAAAGGCGGCAAAGAAAAAAAGGAGTTCCAAAAGTGACTACAAAATATATGGACGAACTTGCTCGCCATGATGAACTAAACTTGGCGCAAGACACATCTAGAGATGAGGCAAAAGCTGTGAATATGCAAGCAATCTTAGCAGCTACTGAGAGACGTGATGCGACTAATGAGAGACAAAGACAACTACTTAATCAAGAAATGGAGATGCTTAGAGAAGAAAGGATGGCTCAACAAGATCGTGACACTATGAACAAGCCTTTAGAAGGAATGACTCTGAATTCTAAATATTTTTGGACATCAGAAAAAGAGGACGTGGTGCGAAGGAGGCGTGCAAGAAACGAGGGGACAAGTGGAGGGGGTCCTAGCTACACAAATCCTAGCAACAAAGATCGCAGCCCCACATATCCTAGCTACTCAGACTTTATGTAATTTCGTATTTATTTTTAGTACTTTATGTAATTTCTTATTTATTTTTAGTACTTTATGTAATTTCTTATTTATTCAATTGGGTACTTTACTTAAACTAAGAGCATGTTTATTCAAACAAAATAAAACTACAAAAGCACACCAAATAAACTAAAAAACAAAAATACAAGCCAAATAAAATTACATAAACACACCAAATAAAATTACATAAACATACAAAATAAACTTAAAAAAACAAAAAAAATAAAATTACATAAAACAACAAATAAAATTACATAAACACATCAAAATTGTACTTTCGGATAATGACATGGGCGTGACAATATTAGTAAAAAAATCCTATCCGAAATTAAAAATAAAATTATTTTTATTATTTAAAAAATAATTATATTTTAATACGAATTGACTAGGCAATTTAGTTTAGGAGTGGAAATGCACTTAGGCAGTTACTATTTACTGTAGTTAATTACTATTCATTTGGGTGGACTGAATTGACTCTTAACTAGGGGTTTTTAGGGGTGTAGTTGCTCTAACATAAAAGACTTGTTTTTTTATTAGGCAGAGGTGAAACATAACAACCATATCGATCACTTTATTACATTATGAAGATATATACTACCAGACCTGTGTGTTTCTAAGGAATTTAATGTAATATTATGTAGCATTGAATGATCCGCAAAATAAATACTGAGATTCAAAATATAAAATCTAAATCGTTTTGAAAATCAAATTTAATAGTTGAAACACCCGTAATATTGAATGATATGTAACATTAAAACCACTCTGCTTCTAGTAACTTCTCTCCAAACAAAAGTTGTTTGTTTGCATCCTTTAAAATCTCAACTGGGGTTCCCCTTCAATTTAATTTTGTCAAAGGATCGGTTTATTTTTCAATGGAGACAGGAGTGACATAGCTACAATCTTTAATGTGCATTTAAAAAATCTGTTACACGAGTAAGATGATGTCCAATAAACTCCAAAGCACGAGCTTCGATTTAACTATGAATTTTGGTCAATTTTTGAGGTCTCATTTGTCCTCGAGTCACTTTCCCAGCAGATTTCATGGGTCTCTTTGCATACTTTCCCAAGAAATGTACGTAAGTAAATGTTAAATTATCATATTTTATAGAACAAAGCTTGACTGCTTGAAAACAAGCAGGAGTTCCTGCTCTACCCAATAACAACTTAACAAATGTTCAAGTTGTTAGTTCAAGTTCTAATTGTTCAATCTTTTTGAACACTTATCAAGTTGTTATTGTGTGAAAGCAAGAGCTCCTGCTTATTAAGCAGCCAAGCTTTGTTCTATTTTATGATACTTTGGAGAACTCCATGATTTTGTATCTCCCATCCGCATGGCCATTACCCTATTCCAAAACTTCAACTAACCAAAGAAAAATGTCAGATAGTGAAGTTGTGAAAAGTATTAACTTTTCACAATATGCCCAAAAAATAAATAGAGATCACATCAACGATATGCGTATAAAATAACATATTCATAATTAATCAGTTATTTATTTGATATATTCGAATTATGAAACGATCTTTTATTCAAATGATTTTTTTTTTTTTTGTAGAAATGATCTTTAAGTAAAAATCAAGAAATTGAACGACTTTGATTGTATAATTTGTCCAATAAATATACTTTGAAGGAATATAAGTAAGTAATAAAAAAAAATACGAAGTTAGCTTTTTATGGTACAATACTCTCATTAAGTCATTCTCATCCCCACCCTCTCCCTTAAATCGCGAAGGAAAAAAAAAATAACAACAATAAAATCTTATTTCACTAAGTAAAGAGACGCAATACAAAAATTCTCAAGAAGTCTCTTATCCTAGTATTACTCTCGTCTAATCTCGCTTAACTTTGAAATTCTGATGGATCCAGTTCATGTGAATTGGATAGGTTGACCAATTTCATAGTTGGGTGTGGTGGAATTCATCATATTCTTATTTTTGGGGTTGACTATATATATCTATGGCGTAGATATTTGGACAGGTTCAGTTTCGTGTCAACCTGTGTGAGAGAGAAAGATGTGAGTTTCTTCTGGAACTACTTCTATATATTATTGTTGTCAACTTCAAAGGTTGGTTGATTTCTCTTCTTTTTATCCAAACTTTGAATTCTCTTCTTCTTATATTGCCTAACCATTAAAGCTTTGCCAACCACCTACTTTACTATTCACATACAGAAAAAAGAAAGAGAAAGCCAAGCAAGGAAGGAAACCTGTGCAGGTTTATCCCAACCCTCAATTTCCCAACCCTTTTCAAATTATTGGAGAAATAATTCGTGGAGGTATTTTTTTCCTTTGAGATTTAGGGTTTATATTTGGTTCTTTCATTCATTCATTCATTGTTCTTTCTTTGGTTTTTACTCATCTGGGTCAGGATTTCTATTGCCATTTTTGTCTGTTGCCTTCTCTGCAAGTTCGTTTTTCGTTCCATCCTGTTTTCCCATCTGGGTTTTCACTCTTTTGATCTTCTCTTTAATCTGACAACCATTTGTGATTTCATCTCTTTTTTCGTCAGGATCTTGCATGATTTTCTTGGTTTTTTTTTGTTGTTGTAGTGTTTTAGCATATTCATTAAAAAACTGTGGAAATTTAATTAAGTTTTTATCAAGAACAAAATGTTGATTCTTTCTTATATTCATGTGAGAGTAGGGTTTAATTTTCTAAAAATTGATTCAATGGCAGGCAGAGGGAATTGCTATAGGATTCTATACAATGAAGTGCTTCTACTATTTCAAGGACAAAGCTAGGAGCAGGGAACAAAGATCTGCTCCAGAACTGAAAGAACAAACAAAATCGGATTATTCAGGTGGCGGCGATAGGGTCATTAAGTCCTCCTGTTCCGCGAATTCGCCCCGCGGTATACCAGAAATGTACGAAGAGAAGGCTCATAATTTGCGGGTGTTTACATTCGCGGAGCTCAGGCAGGCAACAAACGACTTCAGTAGGCTGCTTAAGATCGGAGAAGGCGGATTTGGCAATGTATACAAAGGTTCAATTAAGCCCTCTGATGACAAGGGCCGCGATCCAGTCATTGTCGCCATTAAAAAGCTTAACAATGATGGCTTACAGGTATGGAAGTTTAAGCATCTTCCTAGTAATTGAATCTCTTTACATTCTTTTTCTCGTTTCAAATACCATTTCTTATAATTCTCTGTTTTCTCACACAGGGTCACAAGCAATGGGTGGCAGAAGTTCAATTTTTGAGTGTTGTGGAGCACCCGAATCTTGTCAAACTAATCGGATACTGTGCTGTTGATGGAGAAAGAGGGATTCAACGACTGCTTGTCTATGAATTCATGCCCAACAGAAGTTTAGATGATCATCTATTCAACAAGGTGTACTCAACCGTACCTTGGGAGACAAGGTTACAGATAATCCTTGGAGCAGCTCAAGGATTGGCGTATCTGCACGAAGGATTGGAAGTTCAGGTTAGCTCTAAACATCGATATTGAAAATCGGTTTTTACAAACCAGCCTACTTATGTACTTGAAGTTTCATGTCGGTTGTTTTAAACTCCCAGATCTTTCATGTGATGTTGGGATGGATCAGTCATATTTTGAATATGTAGTCATCTGCTCATGTCACATTACAGACTTTATCCTTCGTAAGATGTACGCTCCCTTCTGGTTCTGGGGGTGAGGCGGATATCCGAATTTCAGAATCTACTTCCTTACTTTGCATAAGGGCCAACCCGGAAATTTTTCATTGACCCCTCTTCCACATCAATTTTTTATGCCCTATCTCTCCACCCCATTCCCTGCGTGAACTGTTCCATTAGTTTTATTCTCTGCAAGACAGACTACAGTATCTTCTTGCTATTTTCAACATTTCCGGCTTATTCGTAATCGTTGTTATTCGGATGTTTCTTATGCTGTTGATGAAGGTAATCTATCGAGATTTCAAATGCGCGAATGTGTTACTGGATGAGAACTTTAAACCAAAGCTTTCGGACTTTGGGCTTGCTAGAGAGGGGCCAATGGTTGGCCATACTCATGTTTCAACTGCAGTAAGTATTTCTTTCACTTATTTCTCACCAGCATTTGTAGCTTGTATACTAGCCTACCTATGTGAACTCTGCTTTGAAAAATGGAAATGAATTTTTCTCGTGATCAGGTAGTGGGCACTTATGGGTACGCTGCTCCAGATTACATCGAGACGGGCCATCTCACAACTAAGAGTGATGTCTGGAGTTTCGGTGTGGTGCTGTATGAGATTCTTACAGGCAGGCGATCATTGGAGAGGAACCGGCCAAGAACAGAACAGAAACTTTTGGAATGGGTGAAACAGTTCCCTTCTGATGGAAAAAAGTTTGTCTTGATAATGGATAGCAGGCTGGAAAACAAGTATTCTATCACCGCGGCAAGAAAGATGGCTAAGCTGGCCGAAAGTTGCCTGTCAAAGAGCGCAAAAGATCGGCCAACAATGAGTCAGGTAGTAGACAAACTGAAGCAGATTATTCAAGACTCGGAAGAGGGAATCCCATCCGACAGAAGTCCTGAATCCGTTGAGAATGACCAAGCCGACTCGGTAACAAAGCGGAGACAGTTGGAGGCCTCAGAGTCATGGCAGAGACGAATGGCTCACCTGGCCAAACTAGGCGAGCATGTGGAGAGCGCTAGTAGAAGAAGATTCATGATAATGCAGAGGGCAAAGGTGACTTGATGGATAAATCACCCGGCGTAGTTGTAACTTGTTTTCGGGTCGTTTCTGAGATCAAAGGATGAGGAAAAAGTAGTGCAGAAAAGGAAATAAGTGAGCTAAATTGACTTGTCGATCGAACTTTTTCTCGAGCTGGATGGTTATTTTTGTACAGTTGTTAAAGCCATCAGAGATTCTAAGGTTGGTTCGCAGAGAATCAGTCTTTTCCATGTATAGGTGATTTAATAAGAATATGCTAGGGCTATTTATTTTCTTCCTTTTTTGCCCTTCTTTCCAGATCAACAGAAATGTACCAAAATTCCCCAAATCATTCACTGTAGCATTGTCACCATACAATCTTGTAAATCATTCATTCGTAAGGTTACGAAAGTTAAATCGTTGAAAAGAGTTCCCCATAACTCATTCCCCATAGAGATTACAAGAATTCTGAAAAGGAAGCCCAACGGATCATACGAAAAACTGCAGCGACAAGAACCGAATCCCTTGATGCTCCCTCTCAGCAACTCTACTCAAACTGAATCAAGGCCTTGACGAAAGAGTTGGCTCGAGAGAATTCGGAGACAATGCAGCCCTCCGAGCTGCCAACGGAAACCTACTAGACATTGATCTTGTTCTTCGCTGCTTAACTCTCTAATATGCGTCACAAATACCCTCGGAGTGAGGTCCCCTGGGCGTCCTACACAGGTCCTAGAGGGGTGTACCTGCCACACTTACAAAATAAAGTATTAACCCATGAATTGGCTTGTTAACATATAAAAAGCCCCCGGTTCCAAACCATGTATACTTTGCCTACCAGTCTAAAGCCTTCGGCCTTTGATTATTCAGACTATATCGAGAATACCCAAATGGAAAAGCCGTACTAAGCTTTCAAGTAGGATAGATTACCGATCCAGGTTTGCGACTTTGGATTTTAGATTATAATCTGAGTATTTGAGGTGAAAGTCAAAGAGAACACTTACAAAAGGGTCCTTGTCAGCCAAGAAACCATGATTTCCCTCAAAATAAATTGTGGGTTTTCAACCAACACACTTGTTCAGCTGCACCACAAAATTAAGACACAGTTAGCAATTCTCTTTGAATAGCTTCCGCCTTAGTGTTGAAAACTGAAAATCCCTACTTGAAACCTAATGTGCCCAGCACATTATGACCTTTTCCATAAATTTCATCGAGCAGTTCCAGTCATCCAACATTTGTGCTGCACGGCATAACTGGCAGGCCTAACTAACTACGTTCTCATAACCTCAACCCAATTTCCCTTCCATCTCTTTTGTCGCGACTGTTTTTTTGTTTGCTCACCTTTCATTCCTCATTCAGTGATCAGTCTTCCCTGAAACCACATAAAGCCAAATGGTTCTTGATTCTTCCTGATTGTTGCTACTTGTCACAAGAGGCATCAAACGTGAGGCCGGAAGGGTTCACTCGTTATAACGTCAGAATGTCCCAGATCATAATAGTTGCAGTGAAAACTGATGAACTAATCAACTTTCAGGAGCCGCTATTTCAATTAATTGAAGAACATTTTGACTTGCATCTCCACAAGGTTTATTTCTACGTAAACAATCATATGTAATGTACATAAGGAAATCCAGGAAGAGGCTTTTTTCAGCTGTTCCACTTGAAATTTCGGAATCTTCTTGCATATTATGACAGGCTCTGTCCAATAATTTATACGTAATTTCGTCAAAACAAATGGAAAACTCACTCAACTTCTGACCCCACATGAGGGCCTTCTCAGGCATTCCCTGCTTGCAGAACTGGGACAACAACACATTAATTGTAACAGTATTCGGAAGAAACGCCAACTTAAGCAATTTAGCCATTAAAATCATAGCACGATCCAGTATGTCAATACAAGCACCATTCATCATCGTGTTGTATGTGACTGAGTCTGGAACAACACCTCTTGAAACAAGCTCATCCAGCATCATCACAGCTCGACTAATTTTTCGAGTGCTACAAAAACCCTGTATGCGTATATTATAGGTTGTAATATCAGGTTCAAATCCACTGGCATACATTTTATACAAAAACTCATCTGCTCCGACCATGTCAAATGCTTTACAATAACCACCAATTAAGGTATTGTAAGTGACTATATCTGGGGTTAACCCAGTTCGGTACATGTCCATAAATGTATCAATTGCTGACTTCATTCTCCCCTGTTTACAGAACCCATTAATGATCATATTGGTGGTAAAGATATCCGGAAGAAGCCCCTTTTGCCTCATCTCTCTCTCTAACTTCAGTGCATCACTCAACTTCCCACGGCTGCAAAACCCGCCAATTAAAGAATTATAGACAAAATTGTTTGGCACAAACCCCTTCCTTGTCATATCCAGATATATATCATTTGCCTCTTCCACTAGACCCACTTTACATAGTCCATTGATAAATGCTGAGAAGGCAACAACATCAGGACATATCCCTCTTCTTTCCATTTCATTCCATAAATTTTGAGCCCCATCCAAATCACCAACTCGAAAGTACCCATCCAAAAGCACGGTGAAAGCAGTTTTTTTTATAGGGAACCCCTTCTCTATCATCTTACACAAAAGCTCTCTGGCTTCTTGCACGTTCCCCTTCTTGGATAAACCCATAAGCAAAGAACTACAAGTAGAAGTCGAAGGAGTGACACCAAACGTAATCATAAACTTATAGGCCTTATAGGCCTTTTGTTCTAACCCTACTCTGCTACAAGCTGCAATAATTGAGTTGAAAGCAACCACAGTCAGAGGTAATCCTTTTCCTAGCATATCCTCTAAAAATTCAATGGCATCATCCAACAGACCTGCCCAACATAACCCAGAAACCACGATGTCATACAATGAAGAATCTGGAAGCAGCTCTGATACAGATAAATCCTTTAACAACCTGTCTCTATCCTCTTCCCTTCCATACTTGTAATGCCCTGCAATCAAGATATTAAATGTTATGCCATCAGGAGATATGCCCTTGTTCCTCATTTCTTCATAAATCATGTTTGCCTGGCCAATGTCCCTTGCTTTAATGTACCCGTCCATCATGGTATTGTATATAGTGGTACTTGGAGAAACATCCATATCTGGGATCCCATCAAAAAGCTTCCTAGCTTCCAACATATTTCCCTCCTTACATAAGGCATTTATGACAGTACTAAATGTAACGGTGCTCGGTTTACAGGCCCTTGCAATCATCAAATGCACCCAATGAAGTGCATCATCTGTCTGTCCCCTCACACAATTTGCATTGATCACAATGTTATATGTAATAACATCCGGATCACACTGAAATTTCCACATCACATGCAACAAACTCTCTCCCACCCTAAGCAACCCTTTTCTACAAAATCCGAGAATCATCGCATTAAAAGTATAATTACAAGGTTGAGGCCCCTTCCGAAGCATATCCCTAAAAACCTTCCACACGCTACCATAATCACCAACTCTAATCAACAACCTGAAAAGAATCGCAATTGCTGACAAACTCGGCTTCAACCCCACCTCCCTCATCCTACTAACAACCTCCAATGCCTCCGAGTCCATTTCGGCATTCAAGAAACCCCTCATAAGAGTATCAAGAACCGAAAAATCCGACTCATACTTACAATGACCTGCCCACATAAACCCCACCAAATCTCTACTCCTACTTGGCCCGATTCGCGCAATGACACACGAAAGCACATCCTGAGCTAGAAACCGCAAATTATCCCCTGCCAAAAAATGTGCAGCAATACAACAATTCCTCACAATTCCTTCACTATCATCTCTAAAGGCTAATTTGAAAAACCCAAATGCAGTTTCCCTAGAACCTAATAGTTTCATAATTTTTACAAGAAATAATGGGCAAAACCGTCTGGAAAAACCCTTCAAAGCATAACCATGTTGGTTCTTTATTAACCGTGACAACCCGACTGTGACTATGCGCCTTTCATTGGAGTTTACAGAGCACAAGGATTTGGAAGTGGGGTTATTAGCAAATGGCAAAAACTGGGTAAAATAATCGAAGCTTTGAGAGCTTGTAATTAAGGTTCGGGAGGAGTTGAAGGAGTGATAGTGTACCTTGAGAGAAGGGTGCAAACGACGGAGGTCAGCAGACATTGGAGCTCGCCTGAGAGCTGCAGTGGTTAAGCTGCGAGACCCAAAATCTGGGATTTAGAGATTTAGAGAGTGTATTTGTGTTCTCTTTCTTTTGCTGCTTTTGAGACTTGTTTGTTTTTATTTTATTCTTTGTGGGTTCTGTTATGTTATCCTGTGTGTTTTCCTGCCTTTAACCGAATCGAGGAAGGGGAATTTGCTTGGCTTATTCATTCAATTTCAGGTTCTCTCAATGTTGTTCTCGAATTTTAATTTCTTAAAAATAAAATGTTTTGGATGAAACGTTAATTTAGTCCTTGAATTATCACTTCAGTGAAAATTAGGTCCCTAAACTATTTTTTCAGAAAAATCAGTCATTGAATTATAAAGATCTGCCAATTACATCTCTAATATTATATTCAAAGCTAATATATTTAATTTTCTGTCAATTTAAGTCACCTTACTTGCATGTGATACATATTGGAAAGTAAATTGGTAGTTTTTCATAAAGAAACAATGTATGGAGTTATTTAACTCGTATACTTTTCCCATAACCCCCATTCAAGAATTTTCCTCCCTTGAAATATATACCCTTCCAGCCCCACGAAGATCTACTACCAAGTTTCGCTTCCATAAATGTCCAGTTCGAACAATATTTCTCTTTGAGCACTCGTGCCACTCCATCCAATTTTGGCCAAGAAAGCCAAATTGAAACATGAGAAAATTGTCAGTGTTTTTCTTCCTCAACTAAAATTCATGATCATTGGTCTATTAACTCATCAAAATGTGCATTTATGGTTATTTTCTTCAACCTCTCTAAAACTTCTGTTAAAATGAATCACGTGCCCCGTGTGGCTGAATGAGAAAATTATAGAATGGTCTTTCAACTTTATCCCCATTGGAGAAATAGTCTATCAATTTTAACTCGATTGGAGGAATGATCCTTCAATTTTAACCAAATTGTAGCAATGATTCTTTCAACATGACTCGTTTTGACATAAATTTTGATGGAGTTGATGAAAATGACTATAGCTGGACGTTTGAGAAGTTAAGGAATTAATAGTTATGAATTTTTAGTTGAATGAGCATTATTCTAATTTAATTGAATTAAAGTTAAAAAAAATCATTAATATAATTTCCTCCATCTAATATCCACCGATCTGCTTCCTTTTTTACATTTTTCCCCACGCAACCAACGCTTCCCCGAATTTTGTTTATTTCCGCACCACCAGAAACGTGCAGAATTGGATTCCCTCCTGAGCAAATTGTGGGGATCCTCATGACTCACCAACACGAGTCGTTGAATTTTGATTCAACGGTTACAATTATTATAACATTTAGAAGGACCTTCTGTTTGTAGCCGTTAGATTTTGATCCAACGGTCTGTGTTAGTGGATCATGAGGATCCCCACCATTTGTTTAGGACGGGATTCAATTCCGAAACGCGCAATCTCACTTTCCATCTCTTTGTTTTTTTTTTTTTTTCGGTAATACACTTTCCATCTCTTTTGATAGATATGACATCCATGCTTTCGGCAAGGATGAAAGCTGGAAAGGCATATTCATTCCTTCTTTCTTTATTTCTTTTTTTTTTCTTTTGGCAGGAAAAGTCACATAATTAGAGATACTTCACATCAAAATAAAAAGAAGAACACAAGTGGCAACGGATTAGCCTCATAGATAAAAAGAAAAATTAATAAAAGGGATTTAAGAACTTTGAATTTTAAAATTTCCAAATAAATAGTATTTTTAGTATTTCAACTGCTTCTTGTTTTCGAACTCTTTAATTTTTTTAACCATAAATTAGTGCAGGATATTATTTGTGTATAAAAATACAAAACAAAAATCATACGAAAATCTCTTTGAATAAACTTTTCAATGTCTCAACATCCTTTGAGAAGTAAACAAAGATGATCGATCACTAACAAAACTTTACAAATAAACCCCCTTCCACCATTCCATTTCAAGAGGATGCTCTTTGACTTGTAAACATCAACCGAAACAAAAAAAAACAAAATTCTTGGGTTTTTCTTGATTTCTTCTCCTTAATTTTATGTTATCCAATTGGCCACAGTTTCCTATTTACTTTCTTTCCCTTCGGATTTGAATTTCATCCCAAGTCCAGAATCCTTACATCTTATCCGATCGGACATCATCAGATGTCCTCTCATCCTTCCCCCCAACCTTCACAAATCACAAAACACGGTCAACATTGATCACAACCACCATGATCTTGCCACGTGGAATGATCTGAAAGCTTAATAACAATCTCCAATAATCTCTACAGTCTCAGATCAATCAGGCTACAGCAACAGACCCCGTCCGAACACTTTTGTTGGGGGTGGAGTTCTTGTTGGGATCCGACTTTCTTCTGCTGGAAGTAACCTTCCAGCTCTTGTCCTTGTTCTCATCAAACTTTATCTGTTCTTGCCTACAATCTTTACTGCAAAATGGTGTGTTACCCCTGAAAAATTAAAAATAAAAATCCTCATCAGAACATGGAAAACCAAACTTGACGTAAACAAAAACCGACGGATCGATATTCTAAACATTTCTAATTTAACCTACGGGTAAATACCGCAATGTAGCGAGCACACCGCTCTAGCGAACTAGGTTATAAAATTACCTGTACATGAAGATGTCTGAGTTGTTTCCAAGCGGTTTTCTACAAAGATGACAGGCATCAAGGAAGTGAGGATCATTTGTTTGATCTTCATATGTGGTGTAGGAGAACATACCAGTCCTCATGCTTCAAAAAATAAAATTAGAGGAGCTGAGAGGAAGAAAATGTTGTTGGACTGGGACTGGTTGCTAATTTGCTACAAATTTGGAGCTTGCCAAGAACAAGAAGGTGAATGAGTGGGGGGAGGAATTTGAGTGGCATCTGCTGGCCTATATAAAGACTTGTTCCAGTGGACTTGGGGGAATAAGCTGCTTTCTGGGTCTATGTGAACAAATTGTGTAAACCGATCAAGTTCTTTGATTGAGTCAACTTCTAGATTGTTATGTAAAATCAATGGTTTATATTGAATGGGAGATTTGTGTTTTAAATTTCTTCTCCATATTTTCCTAAAAATATCCAAAAAATCAGACAAAGTTTTGGGAATAGGGGTGAAACTCTTACATTTAAGCTAAAATCGACAGATTTAGTCGATATTTCTGACACATGTGTTAAATATCGAAGAAACTCTTATATTTCGTTCAAACCAATGTATGATAATTTTTAAAATTTCATTCTAATTTTTTCTTATATTTATTGAAAATAAGCGATGTCGATACGATATTCGATATTAATATTTTAAACACCGGAGGACGAGGGGTATTGTGAACTGAGAGGCATTGGAATTTTGCTCACTCATGATCGAGATTATAAAGAAAACAATGGGTGGTGGTTTCGAGATTCCATGGGTTTCAATCTATTGGCTGCAGTGCGGTGCGGTGCATGCATCAGCATCAGTTTCTTAAAACCACTTTTTCTTTTATGTACTTTTTGCCACATTAGTTTTTTTTCTATTTTTGCATTTGGTCCCTTTTATGTTGGGTATTTTTAGTACATCCATAAACTTTTGTATTCCTTTTCATTGGATTGGAGGTTACCTTCCCCTAGACCATCGAAGGTTAATTAATGTATTTTTCTTTATTTTTAATAAACGATATTATCTAACTAACGAGATGGCAGAGTATGCTAAGCTATAGTGCCTAACAGTGTGCTAGCAATAATAGGGTTCAAATACACTTTTTGCCAAAATTGAATCTAAGATTTTTTACTTATAAGTGAAGAGGAATACCACTAAATCGTAGTACTAAGTGGCCGTTAATTAGTGTATTAGTACCTTTTCCTTTTGTGTTTGCTAAGATTAATACTAATTGCTATTTTACTAATGGTTCTTGTGTTTATGTGTTCCTCATTTGACTAACAAGGTTTATTACCAATGAGAAGATATGATTAATTTAAAAGTTCAATATATTAAGGGACACAATTTGGGGGAATATGTGGGAATCTTTTGTTTCTTTGTTTCTAGGTATGCTTTAGAATTAACTATTGACGGTGCATGTGAGCTTAAAGTGTAGATATGATATGGTATCTAGCTCCCAAGCAAAATCTAACCTATTGGAGATGCTACCATCGTTGGTACTTTTCTTTACTTATACACGAGATGTCTCATGTGTTTCGTCTCATGTTTTATGTTTCATCTTACTGCAAATCGCTTTAATTTATTGATTAGGCATGTAACGTATAGGTCTAATCAAACTTAATTTAAGAATTCAAGGTAGAGATCCTCTAAAACATTGCAAATGCAAATAAACTAGCTTAAATTTGACAAATAACTAGATGGAAGACTACCAAACTACCCTAAAAACTTCTTCTTCCTTTTTTTTTTTCTGAAGAAAAAACTAGTCTATAAACTTAAATTTCACTTAGATAATAATTCAAGAGACAAATCGATTTTTTGTGCGTACATAACAAACTTATTACTTTTGCATATCATGAAATTTTTTTGTAACTCATTAATTATATAACCTCTAGGTAAGTTCTAAATTCTAATTGCAAAAAGTAAAGACTCCAAGAAAAGAAAAATGAAAAGAAATTGTGGGTTATAAAAGAATTTGTAGAAGCTTTGGGGCAATAATGTCAAAACAATCCAATATTTTATCCTCTTTCGAAATTGTTCTTGTATTCTTCCTTAATTACAATAGCACCACCCCTGGACCACTAGCAATTTGGAGCAATCACTGGGCCCCAAAAGCCCATAAGAAATCAACAACAGAATTAAGACCACACCGTGGAGGTGACTCGGAGGGGACCCGCACCCACCAAGACATCGAAGCCGGGCGACCCACCTGACTCGGGACCATGCTGGCTCTACTTCCAAGGTCCTTGTCTCCCGGGCCCACGACCACTGACCGTATCCCACGGGCAGCTCCTTCCTTTTGTGCCCGTTGCACGTGTGCCTGAAAGGAACCACCAGCGCAATCAATTGCTACGTGGCAAGTGGCTGTGGAAAGAGACATAATTTTGCCTGCACCAGTTCTTGGAACGGTCACGATTGTGGAGGTGGGGAATGGACGGCGGAGATCGTCCCACGCTTGAAGGGTTCCAATTATTTGGTGGCCCTACAATTTCCATTTGGTTTCTCTCCACGTGGACCGTAGCATGTGGCTGACGGAATGAGTTGTCGAAGTGAGTTTTTATCATTGGTTGCTTCTCTAATCAATTAAGAATGCATTTGTGTCAAGTGATCAAGCAAATGTGAGCTGCAGAATGTGGCAATTGCAATATCATTTCACTTATAAATTGGTATCATTAATTTTTTTTTTATTCTTTTTTAAAAAAAAGAACCAACCCGTGACATCGCCATCGTAGTCCACTCTTTCGGGAATCGAAAAAACTCACAGAAGCATTTCAGCTTAACAATTTGAGTAGTCAATTTATCAAAGGGTCATGTTTTCTCTAACAATGAGTGAGTTGCCGACTGACGTTATTTGGGAGATATCTGATGGAGTGAATCAATTTTACTAGAGTTTTGGTGAATTAATATTCATTGAGTGGCTAAAGTTCCTTAGAATATCTCTAAAGAAGACGATAAATTTTAAAAGTAAAATTTAAATTTGACAGTCTATGTTGCACTTTGACATCTTTTAAAAATTTGCTATTCACCCGATATATTAAATTAACTTATTATTTTATTACATTAAACTATTATAATATATGATTTTTTTTTAATAAACAGTGTCATCTACACTAAGGGGGAGATGTGGGCTTAGCTTCACAATAGACTAGCAATATTGTGTTCAAATTCGCCTTTGGCAAAAATCAAATCTAAAACCTCTCACTTACAAGTAAAAATAAAAATCACTAGACCGTAGTACTAAGTGACAAAAAGAAATGTTTTAAAACAAAATAAAAACTAATAAACTGTATTTAATACCTAATTATTATTATTATTTAAGGGCTATCAATTTTGGTAACAAGTGAGAGGGCTGCTAATCCATGTCATGTCATACCTGATTTGGCTTTTAGTTGAAAGCATTGTTGCTGTTTTGTTTTGTTTTTTTTTTTTATACTGTTAGTGCTGATTTGAACATTTTGACATCTCTTTTGAAGATGTAATATTTTATAGCACGACATAATTTATTTAATAGTTTTCTAATATACTATACTATTCACTTAGTTTGCGCTTGGTTGAAAGTAAGTGATTCTATTTGTTCTAAATAGTTGGACATGGTGGTTAACTTTTACAGTACTTGTAATAAGCAGTTTGGTAAATATAATTACGGCTTTTTAGCCAAAATGGTCCATGAGATTTGCATAACACATCACTTTGGTCAATGAGATTGAAAATCAATATAAATGGTCTTTGAGATTGTCTACCATCCATTATTTTGGTCATTCCGTTAAAAACTCCGTTAAGTGTCCCGGAGTTCTTGGCCGAAAGTTTAGGCAATTTTCAAAGCTTTGTAATTCAATCGTTTCTTAATCAAATTCGACCCCTAATATATCAAAATGAAGATAGAAAAGTGTAGAACAAGATTATACCTATTTGGAAGCCCAATGGTTGCTAGAGATTGCAGGAAAATAGCCTGAAATGTGACTGGTCTACGAGAAAACTGGAAAACTAGCAAAAAACTGGGTAAATTTTAAACGTTCATAACTTCTTCAATACTTAGTGAAATCAAGTGATTCAAAATGAAAATCGTACTTCTCGATGAGACAAAGAGAATGGTACATTTCTCAATGGCTAAGTGGTCGTAGTTTGGCCGAAAAACGGCTCGAAAAGGGCTATCTTGGTCTCGAGTTAGTCATTTTTGAGCCTTTTTTTTGCCAAACCACGGTGAATTAGCCATTGAGAAAGGTACCATTCTCTTTGTCTCGTCGAGAAGTATGATTTTCATTTTTGAATCACTCGATTTCGTTGAGTATTGAAGAAGTTATGAACGTTTAAAGTTTACCCAGTTTCAGGTGAGTTTTCCAGTTTTCCCGCGGATCAGTCACATTTCAGGCTATTTTTCGGCCAACTCCGGCAACCTTTGGGCTTGTGTAATCTTGTTCTACACTTTCCTGTCTTCATTTTGATATATTATGGGTCAAATTTTGTTAAGAAATGATTGAGTTACTAAGCTTTGAAAATTGCCCAAACTTCCGACCAAGAGCTCCGGGACACTTTACGGAGTTTTTAATGGAATGACCAAAATAATGGATGGTGAACAATCTCAGGGACCAAAGTGATGTGCTATGCAAATCTCAGGGACCATTCGGCTAAAAAGCCTATAAATACAAAGGAAAATTAATGAAAATGGCTTGAAAAGTTTTAGTTTTAATAAAAAACCATGTTATAAGTTTAGTTTAATAAAAAACCATGTTATAAGTTAAGTCACTATTTCTGGAATTTAAGTCACTGTTTCTGGATTTTGGTTCTTTTCGACGGACATTGTTTCTGGAATGTAAAAAATAAACTGTTTATGGATTTTAAGTAACACTGTTTCTGGAATTTAAGTAACACTGTTTCTGGAATCTAAGTCATTGTTTCTGGAATTTAAGTCACTGTACTGTTAGTTTATTTCCAGCGACAGTGTTAGTTTTCCAGAGATAATGTTATTTTTCCAGCGACAGTGTTAGTTTTTCCAGCGACAGTGTTATTTTTCCAGCGACAGTGTTAGTTTTTTCCAGCGACAGTATTATGTTTTTCCAGCGACAGTGTTAATGTTCATTTTCTTTCCAGATACAGTGTTTGTTTGTGCACGACCCAAAGGGCTTGGTGTGGTTGCTGCTCGCCGGAGCTAAACGGAAGGGAAGGCCGGATTTCGGCCGGAAAGTTGGACAAACTTTAAACGCTCATAACTTTGTCAATACTCAACGAAATCAAGTGATTCAAAAACAAAAATCGTAGTTCTCGAAGAGATGAAGAGAAAGATACCTTGCACGATAGCTAACTAGTTGTGGTTTGGCCGGAAAATGCCTCGAAATCCTTGGAAGTCGCCGGAAACTGGGTTGGACAAACTTTAAACGCTCATAACTTTGTCAATACTCAACGAAATCGAGTGATTCAAAAACGAAAATCGTAGTTCTTGAAGAGACGAAGAGAATGGTACCTTTCAAGATGGCTAACTCATTGTGGTTTGGCCGAAAAATTCCTCGAAAGTCTCGGAGGTCGTCGGAAACTAGGTAAGATTCAAATGGATATAACTTCTTCAATACTCAACGAAATAGGGTGATTCAAAAAGGAAAGTTGTAGTACTCAGCGAGACGAAGAGGAGGAGGAGGAGGAGGATGAGGGCCAAAGGAGAGCCCATGAGTGACTGGCTGGTGGTCGAGCTGTCTGTTGGTTTGGTGGGTTTTGCCTTGTTCTGGGATGGTTTTTGGTTAAAAAAAGTTATAGGATGATTTTTGTTTAAAATAAACTTAGTTTAAGCCCTTTTTATTAAAGCTCCCTAAATACAAAGCACTTACGCTAAAAGTATTTGACATATTTGAGAGTTTTGTTCTCTTATTTCGTCTTTCTTGAGAAGAATTCGTGCGTTATTTATTGGTACAACATTATTGTTAATAATATTTTTTGTTTGCTGAGAGTTAATGATGTTAAATCAGACACGCATCGTTCTTGTGGGATATTAGAAAAGAATAATCAACTATCAAGGAGCTTGCATTATATCAACATATTATTTGGTTTTCGGGGTCCAATGCTTATGTGTGCATTCAATAATTTGTATGTATTCTCTTTGTAATTAAAAACAAAATATGCAACGTGTATTATTAGAAAAATAATACAAATAATTATACGTCGAAAACGACTAACTTTCAGTCTTTGAGGCTTTGAGCCACCTCTCTTTTTAATTTGTTGAGTAAAAAGGAAATTTAAAATATGCAACATGTATGTATTCTCTTGTTGACTAAAAAGGAAATTTAAATCCAAAGAAGTGAAACACCATGAGCGATGTTGAGGTCCGGAATTCAAAGTGAAATTTGTGTACAATCAACTTTAATATTAAAGGAAAACTAATGAAAATGACTTGAAAACTTTGAGTATTAACGATAATGACAAAAATAAAGAGTAAAATGAATAGTACTAGAATTGACTTTTTAGTGTAAAAATGTGGTTTTTCATTAAAGTGAACAGTACCGCAGGTTTTTCGTTAAAACTCCCTAATATTAAACCCTATACTAAAATGCAGAAAAATTAAACCCTATACTAAAATTCTTATGTTGCAGCTATGAAGCATGGATACAAGAGCGGAGTTTAGCAATTCATAAAAATTCAAAATTTATCGGTTTGGAAGGGGCATGAATTCCTTTCCTTAAAAAACAACATTAAAATATTGGTAAATTACATTTCACCCCCTTAGGTTTGGGGTCGATTTTAATTCCTTACAACATCTTTAAAACATTTCACTTTCATACCTTATGTACTATTTTATTTCAATATAACACATCCGTTACATTTTTCATCCATTGGTCCGTTAAGAGCTGACGTGGCTGCCATATTTGTGCTGATGTGGCTGCCACGTGGCAATTTTTTTTTTATACATTAAAAATATTATAATATTAACCCTATTTAAAAAAAAAAATTTTAAAAAAAAAACCAGATAAATGCGAACCCAGATCCCTTTCCTTCCCCCTCACCTCTCTGCAACTCCCATTTACAAAATCCACCGCTCAACCCGCGGTTCATCCCCATTGAAGCACTTCCATACCTAACTCTACCCACCAACCAACCCATTTACAAAATCCCCACTCCGAAACCCTAATAACCTAACCCCCAAACCCCTAGAGAGTCATGCCCAGGCTGTCAAAAAAGTCAGAGTTGACGGAGGGGCTCTTGAGGTGGGCAGCAGTGGCGGTGGAGCCGGAGGAAGCGGTGGGCTTAGGGGTAGAGGAGAAGGGGTTAGGTGGTTGGCCCCCCGAGGAGTCGTCGGACTCGAGAAACATGGCAGGAGGTTGAGGGAGGCAAGGCAGGAGAGGTCGAGGTTGGAAGGGAAAGAAGGGGAGTGAGGTTCGGCGTCATTTTTCCACCCTCCAAGATCTCAAACATCAGAGCTCAAAAACCACACCAGCATCTCAAATTCCACATTGTACAGGGGAGAGATAGGGAGATAGAGAGAAAGAGAGAGAGAGAGAGAGAGAGAGAGAGAGAGAGGTGGGACCCGCGCTGAGGGGTGCTCGGGTGGAAGGGTGGAGGGGTGGACGGGAAGGAAGAGATGGGTAGGGGTAGGGGTGGGGGTGGGATGTGGGGTTGTGGGGAAGGATTTCTGGGTTTGGGTTTTTCTGTTATTATTATTATTATTCTTATTATTATTATTATTATTTTTTTAAATAGGGTTAATATTATAATATTTTTAATGTATAATTTTTTTTTGCCACGTGGCAGCCACATCATCGCAAATGTGGGAGCCACGTCAGCTCTTAACGAACCAATGAATGGAAAATGTAACGGATGTGACGACCCAAAAAGAATCGCAACAACGCCGCAAACCTTAAAAATGCATGAGAGTTGTATGCTCCTTTCATAGATCATGACAACTCTCATTTATCTTTAAAGTCCGCAAGGCCTTTGAAAATAAAACAAGTAAAACCAAAACATTCCAACCATTTCATAAGCACCCTTTTTACAACAGAAACCCCAAAAGATATTCAATTTACAAAGCCAAAGAACTGATAGGTTTAGACATATATGTACATAAGCAAAAGAGGATATACACAGACAGTTTTCATTGAAATCAGAAAGTCTATGTTTACATTTCAAAAGCTGATTTTCTGATTCGAAGATTTTAGGTTGACAAGCTACAACCGCACACCTTAGTCCAACTCTTCCATTGTTTCTCACACAACACCTGAAAATGTAGGGGTGAGCATCACTAACAATCATTTGCCCCCCCTCGGAAGGCACCCTAGCTAGGTTTGAAGAATTAGATATACCTTGGTACTACTTATAAAAGAAACTAATTTGCACAACAAAATACTTTGGCATGGGTTAAATTCATTTCAAACTCAATATTATTTATAGTGATATTCTTGCATTCTTCTTGTTCTGACAACCGAACACGCAGCCAACTACCAATCTTAACTAATTTCTCAAGCAATATCAACATAAGAAAAGGTAGTGAGAGTGTCCACTTACAATCTGTGCCACATAAATACAGGTACCCTCCCCTCATGGTTAACGGTACAAGTGATTTATATATATACAGGACCATCCGGAGGTTTAGGGGATCGAAGCCCAGGGTAGTCACACAGCCCCCTTCACTCTCAGGTCGTCATTACAAATTAGAACAGCAACATAAAACACATGCTACAAAAATCAAACTCTGCTTCCCTATCATGCAGTTCTAATCACAACATAATTCAGTGCATAGCTTACAAACAACCATACTTACATACATAATATATATACTGAAAACCACTAACCAGGGTGTGAGTCCCCCCTACCTGATTTTCCAAGCTTCAGGTACTAATTCTTTCCACAATTGTTCACTCTTAACACTTGATCTTGCCTTGCCAAGAAAGTGCCTAATCTGAAAAATAACTTATCAATACACAATTTCGCATGCACCACATAAACTATTACATCTCATTTCCATCTGCACAGTGCATGTATAACCCCAAAATAACGATCCAATATTTAATCACATAACTCCAGTTTATTTAATCTTCTCCAAGAAATTCATTTTAGAAGTCATAAATCAAATGCCATCTAACAACCCAAGCATAATTGAATTCCAAAACTCCATTTCAAGTAAAATTTTACCTCAATCTTCTTCAATTATGCTACTCAACCAACCTTGAGACTTCCAAAACTCTCAATTCAACCATAAACACTTCAAACATGAATTTTCAAAGTTAATATCATGAAATCCCCAGCTAAAATAAGATTTCGAATCTGCAAAAAGCTTGGAATTCTCACCTTCGTTTGTAGAGGTCGACGTTGTGATCACAGAGATGAAAACGGATTGAAATTCTGATATCTAGAGATTTACTTATGCATCTTTCCTTTCTTAGACACCCAAAGAAAATTCCAAAGCTGTCTCTTCTCATCTGCCCATTTAGAAACTGTGCACCAACTGGAAGATGAAGGACCAACACATACGGTTTCACATGGTGGTTTCTTATCTTCTGATTGTTTGGAATCTGTGCACCGAAACCCCAAAAGAAAGAAACATCTTCTTATTTCATGTGCTCACATCTCCATTCTTTTGTCTTTTCCCTTTTTTTTTTTTTTTTTTTTTTTTAAAACACTTATCACAATCTAATTTAATCCAACTCAACCTTTACAAGCTCCATAAAACATATGTGTACTTTTGGGATTTTACATTTCACCTCCCTTAAAATAAATTTCGTCCCTGAAATTTGCAGTCACTCAAACAAGTGGGAGTACTTCTGCTTCATTTCAGATTCTAGCTACCATGTTGCTTCTTCAACTCCGTGATGTTGCCACTTTACTTTTACAAGTGGTACACTTCGATTTCGAAGCTGCTTAATATCTCGATCAAGGATACAAATTGGACCTTCAACATATGTTCCATTTGACTCCAACGGCAAGTCCACCTATGGCTTAATATGCTGAATTTCAAGAGCACTTTTCTTCAATTGGGAGACATGAAATACATTATGAATATGACCAAGTTGGGGTGGTAGCTCCAGTTTGTAAGCAACATTCCCTACCCTTCCAATTATCTTGAAGGGACCAACATATCTTGGTGCCAATTTTCCTTTCATTCCAAATCGATGCATTCCTTTTTGAGGGCTTACTTTCAAAAATACAAAGTCACCAGATTGAAATTCTAAAGGTCTTCTTCTTCTATCTGCATAAGACTTCTGCCTACTTTGTGCAGTCTTGAGTCGATCACGAATAAGCTTAACCTTCTCAGTTGTTTCCTTTATGATATCTGGACCCAAAACTATCCGATCTTCTGCATCAACCTAACAAATTGGTGATCGACAAGGTCTTCCATATAGAGCCTCGTAGGGTGCCATACCGATACTACTTTGATAACTGTTATTGTAGACAAATTCAGCAAGTGGAAGATGTACACTCCATTTTCCTCCAAACTCCAAAATACAAGCTCTTAACATATCTTCCAAAATTTGAATGACTCGTTCTGATTGTCCATCAGTTTGTGGATGGTATGCTGTGCTTAGATTGAGTTCTGTACCCAATTCTTCTTGTAGCTTTTTCCAAAGACGTGAAGTAAATCGAGAGTCTCGATCAGAAACTATTGTTTTAGGGATTCCATGCAAGCGAATAATCCACTCAATATAAAGCTTAGCAAAGTAGTCAATAGGCGAGTTCATCTTCACAGGCAAGAAATGAGCACTCTTTGTAAGTCGATCCACAACTACCCAAACTCCATTATGCCCTTTATTTGAGCTCGGTAGATCAGTAATGAAGTCCATCGTAATGCTCTCCCACTTCCATTATGGAATAGCCATTTGTTGTAGCATACCAGATGGTTTTTGGTGCTCGATCTTCACTTGTTGGCATATTGAGCATTGACTAACATAATTGGCTACATCTCGCTTCATCCCTTTCCACCAATATCTTCTCTTCAAATCTCGGTACATCTTATTGCTTCCTGGATGCATTGCAAATCGAGTACTGTGAGCTTCCTTCAGTACTCGATCTCTCACCCACTTATCTTTAGGCACAACCATTTTTTCTTTATATCTTAGGCCACCATCTTCATTAACTTTCCACTCTTCTGATGCTTCTTTGGATATTATCTTTTGTTTTAACAACTCTATTTTTGGATCATCTTTCTGTTTAACGATCAGCTCTTGTTCTAGTTGAGGCTCCAATTGAAGATTAGTCAGAACACCTTCACCCAAAACCTCTATGCCATAAGCTTCAATAGTTCCAAACATGTCATTTTCAGCCAACATTAAACTTGACAATGTACTTCTCGTTTTCCTACTCAATGCATCAGCCACTACATTGGCTTTTCCAGGATGATACAACAATTCGAAGTCATAATCCTTTATATACTCCATCCATCGCCTTTGCCTTAAGTTCAGATCACGCTGAGTAAACACATATTTGAGGCTTTTGTGATCTGAATAAACATGAAATTTACTTCCGTATAAATAACACCTCCAAATCTTTAAGGCATGAACTATAGCAGCTAACTCCAGATCGTGAGTAGGATAGTGCTTCTCATGTGTCTTCAATTGTCTTGAGGCATAAGCAACTACCCTTCCATTTTGCATTAGCACTGCTCCTAATCCTTGTCCCGACGCATCTGTGTATATTTCATATGGATCCTCACTATTTGGTAACACCAATATGGGAGCAGTAGTCAACCTTGTCTTTAATTCTTTGAATGCAGATTCACAATCTTCACTCCATGCAAACTTTACCCCCTTTTTTGTCAAACAAGTCAATGGAGTTGCAATCTTGGAAAAGTCCTTTACAAATCTTCGATAATATCCAGCTAACCCAAGGAAACTTCGAATCTCAAAGACATTTTTAGGTCTTTCCCAATTCAACACTGCTTCTATTTTACTCGGATCAACTGAAATTCCTTCTCCAGAAATTACATGCCCAAGAAAATGCACTTCACTTAACCAAAAAGCACACTTTGACTTCTTTGCATAGAGTTGATTATCTAATAAAGTTTGTAGAACTATCCGCAAGTGAGTCTCATGTTCCTCCCGAGTCTTAGAATACACAAGAATGTCGTCGATGAAAACAATCACAAACTTATCCAAGTATGGTCGAAACAGACGATTCATGAGATCCATGAATGCAGCAGGTGCATTCGTCAATCCAAATGGCATAACAACGAATTCATAGAGTCCATAGCGAGTGCGAAAAGCTGTTTTAGGAATATCTTCTTCTCGGACCCTTAACTGATGATAACCAGACCTCAAGTCGATCTTTGAAAAGTACCGTGCCCCAACAAGTTGATCAAACAATTCATCAATCCTTGGTAAAGGATACTTGTTCTTTATAGTCACCAAATTCAACCTTCGATAATCGACGCACAATCTCAAGGTCCCATCTTGTTTCCTTACAAATAGAACCGGTGCTCCCCAAGGTGAAGTACTTTCTCTTACAAATCCTTTCTGAAGTAACTCTTCTAATTTCACCTTAAGCTCCTTCAATTCCACTGGTGCCATCCTATATGCTGGCAAAGAAATGGGTTCAGTTCCTGGTACCAAATCAATTCTAAACTCCACTTCTCGATGTGGCGGAACACCTGGCAAGTCTTCTGGAAACACTTCAGGAAATTCATCTACTACAGGGATCACCACCCACTCTTTAGTATTCTCTTCAGTAGACACGATGAGTGCATAACATAATAATACTTTGTTGTTCTGAAAACAATTCTTCAGTAATAAACTCGGTGCCGTGCAACTTTCATTTACCTTCAGAGAGATTTCCTTCCCTTCAGGGGTAATAATTCTAACTTTTCTCCTTCCACAGTCAATTTGGGCTTGGTGCTTTCTTAACCAATCCCTTCCTAGAATCAGTTCATACTTCACCTTTTCTAAAGGATATAAGTCTGCTGTAAGAATTTGATCTTTCACCACCAACTTACACCCCTTAAAGATTTGATTTATAGCTATTTTCCCCAACAACGGTACACTTAGGGTCAAAGGTTCCATCACTGGTTCAGATTTCAACCCTAAGGAATTAGCTAACCATACAGATATAAAGGAATGTGATGCACTAGTATCAAACAATATTGTGGCTTCAGTATTTGAGAAAAGAATCGTACCACTTATCACCATCTTCTTGTTTGCAGTAGCTCCATCATCTTTGGTCAAAGCATACACTCAGCCACCTTCCTTTGCAGATGCACGATTTTGAGCTCCTCGACCTTGGTTCCTTTGGTTGATCTTCTGTGATGCCTGCTGATTGCGTTGTGATTGCTGAATTGTTTATGTGTTAGCTCCTTATTGTACTTGAGGTCGATTGACAACTGCAGAACCAGAGCCTTCTCTTTTAGGACATTTTGGGTTGATGTGCCCAAATTCACCACAAGTATAACATTCGGGGCCAGCTTGCCTTTTGCTTGGTCTTCCACTGCCACTTGAACTTCCAGCTTCTTTTCTCACCTTCTTATTGCCCTTGTTTCCCCCAGATGCACCAGCTGAGGCTTTCTTCTTCAAAAAGCTGAGGTGATCTTGCTCAAGTGCATAAGCAGCATCTACAATCTCCCTATAAGTCTTTGTTCCTTGACCCACAATATACCTTCTGATGCCATCTTTCAAGCCCAACATAAATTTTACTGCTTTCATATTTTCATCAGCTACTAAAGCCTTAGCATATTTACCCAACTCTGTATACCTAGATACATATTCAGCCACTGTCATATTGCCTTGCTCCAGCTCAAAAAATTCTTTAATTCTCGTTTGTTTCAAAGCAGTCGGAAAGTATCGATCATAAAAATGTTGCTCGAAATCATCCTAAGTCATTTCTTTATCTACATTCTGATCACAGACAGTATCCCACCATGAGTCAGCTTCACCTTCCATTACATGAGTAGCTAACTTAATTCGATTCTTAGCTGGCATTTTCAAAATATCCAGCTTCTTTTTTAATGTTCTTGATCCATGTCTCCGCCTTGTCAGAATTAGGTGTACCACAAAACTTCATAGGCTTCAATTTCAGAAAACGATCGAGATAAGTAGCTTCTCGCTCACTCTCTTTTTCTTCCTCATTTCGTTGGTTTGTAAGTTGACTAGCCAAAAAGGCTTGAAATAACTCAGCCATTTGTTGTGCATTAACTTGTGGGTTTGGCTCAACGTTAGGTAATTCAACATGATGTTCTTCAGAGGCATTTTGTTGTGTGCGAGGGCTGTCTTCAGGTTGTGGCGGCATCTTGTCAACAAAATCAATAAACTGAAACAAAATGCATGACTCAAGAAAGTGTATATCGAAAGAAACAAATGATTCAAGGAAGCAAATGTTGAAGGATTTGAAAGAAACAAAATGCATGAGAGTTGTATGCTCATTTCATAGATCATGACAACTCTCATTTATCTTTAAAGTCCGCAAGGCCTTTGAAAATAAAATAAGTAAAACCAAAACATTCCAACCATTTCATAAGCACCCTTTTTACAACAGAAACCCCAAAAGATATTCAATTTACAAAGCCAAAGAACTGATAGGTTTAGACAAATATGTACATAAGCAAAAGAGGATATACACAGACAGTTTTCATTGAAATCAGAAAGTCTATGTTTACATTTCAAAAGCTGATTTTCTGATTCGAAGCTTTTAGGTTGACAAGGTACAACCGCACACCTTAGTCCAACTCTTCCATTGTTTCTCGCACAACACCTGAAAATGTATGGGTGAGCATCACTAACAATCATTTGCCCCCCCTCGGAAGGCACCCTAGCTAGGTTTGAAGAATTAGATATACCTTGGTACTACTTATAAAAGAAACTAATTTGCACAACAAAATACTTTGGCATGAGTTAAATTCATTTCAAACTCAATATTATTTATAGTGATATTCTTGCATTCTTCTTGTTCTGACAACCGAACACTCAGCCAACTACCAATCTTAACTAATTTCTCAAGCAATATCAACATAAGAAAAGGTAGTGAGAGTGTCCACTTACAATCTGTGCCACATAAATACAGGTACCCTCCCCTCATGGTTAACGGTACAAGTGATTTATATATATACAGGACCCTCCGGAGGTTTAGGGGATCGAAGCCCAGTGTAGTCACACAGCCCCCTTCACTCTCAGGTCGTCATTACAAATTAGAACAGCAACATAAAACACATGCTACAAAAATCAAACTCTGCTTCCCTATCATGCAGTTCTAATCACAACATAATTCAGTGCATAGCTTACAAACAACCATACTTACATACATAATATATATACTGAAAACCACTAACCAGGGTGTGAGTCCCCCCTACCTGATTTTCCAAGCTTCAGGTACTAATTCTTTCCACAATTGTTCACTCTTAACACTTGATCTTGCCTTGCCAAGAAAGTGCCTAATCTGAAAAATAACTTATCAATACACAATTTCGCATGCACCACATAAACTATTACATCTCAATTCCATCTGCACAGTGCATGTATAACCCCAAAATAACAATCCAATATTTAATCACATAACTCCAGTTTATTTAATCTTCTCCAAGAAATTCATTTTAGAAGCCATAAATCAAATGCCATCTAACAACCCAAGCATAATTGAATTCCAAAACTCCATTTCAAGTAAAATTTTACCTCAATCTTCTTCAATTATGCTGCTCAACCAACCTTGAGACTTCCAAAACTCTCAATTCAACCATAAACACTTCATACATGAATTTGTGCACCGAAACCCACGGTTTCACTCTTAAAGATGCAGGACCAACACACACGGTTTCACATGGTGGTTTCTTATCTTCTGATAGTTTGGAATCTGTGCACCGAAACCCCAAAAGAAAGAAAAGTCTTCTTATTTCATGTGCTCACATCTCCATTCTTTTGTCTTTTCCCTTCTTTTTTTTTTTTAAACACTTATCACAATCTAATTTAATCCAACTCAACCTTTACAAGCTCCATAAAACATATGTGTACTTTTGGGATTTTACAACGGATGTATTATATTGAAATAAAATAGTACGTGAGGTATGAAAGTGAAATGTTTTAAAGATGTTGTAAGAAATTGAAATCAACCCCAAACCTGAGGGGTAAACTGTAATTTACCCTCAAAATATTAATTTATTTTTGTTTAAGATGAAATATTATTAGATATAAATTGAAATGTTTACATCAAATGCCAGAGCATTAAACAACCACTCTGGTTCAAAGCAGTCCCACATATGGTAGACCCCCACAAGCATGACATAAGTTGCCACCAGATGTGCAGCCCCATTACAGGCTTGAGGGGTGAAAAGAAACTCTACTGAACTCAATTTCTGCTTAATATGATGAATGTCCCAGATAACACCTTCCATGATAGCCTCCGTAATGACCCGTCTCCAAATATCTCGTTTTTTATAATTTTATTGCATGAATTTATGCCAGAGCATTAAACAACCACTCTGGTTCAAAGCAGTCCCACATATGGTAGACCCCCACAAGCATGACATAAGTTGCCACCAGATGTGCAGCCCCATTACAGGCTTGAGGGGTGAAAAGAAACTCTACTGAACTCAATTTCTGCTTAATATGATGAATGTCCCAGATAACACCTTCCATGATAGCCTCCGTAATGACCCGTCTCCAAATATCTCGTTTTTTATAATTTTATTGCATGAATTTATGAAAATGCCCTTCAAGGAAAAACGTTGACTTTTGTTGACTGTCTTGTTGTGCTACGTAAGATTCATTTCCCTAGCGTATCCTTGTAGTACTTGTTGTTACGAACGCGTGGGCGCAAATGAAATGTAATTTGGAGTTATAAATGAACAAAGTTGAGGCCAAAATGGTCATTTGACCATAAATTTTGAAGGCTTCAGATTTGATAGAGTAGTAATCTGGAAGCCATGTGTGTGGTTGTGATGGAAAGAAGAGGAGAAATGAAGGAAAGAAGGGAGAGACGTGACTAATCATGAGAGGAGAAGGGAGGGAAATGAGAGAATGAGAGGGGTAGACAACCCAGGTCCCCTCAGTCCGTTTCTCTTTTTGCGACCCGACCCGACAGAAATTAGCACCCAAAAATCGATGGAAATTAGCCTCAGATTGTGTAAAATGCACCGATGGGTTTTGTGGGTGCACGGTGGTGATTGACCATTTCTGCAAGCACCACCATCGACCACCACTATGGTTCAACTCATCTTAAGCCCATGAACAAACCCTAAACAAGTTTGGGGGCGGCGGAGCTACGGATTTGACGAATCGAGGTTCACCCATTTCTAGGGTTTCCGGTGGATCGAGGCGTTTTCAGGCTACTTCCCGGCTGAATTGGACTACAACCCAGGTACGAAAGTTCTTCCCCTTGATGAGCTCTACATTCCTGTAAAATTTGGTGAATATTAGAATTGGTCAAAATTTGTAGTTTTTGTTCGTCGGAAACCGCCACATGCGGCGGTATGTGCGGCTGTGCGTGGCCTTCCAGGCCGCCACCTCGAGGTGGCTCATGCGGCGGCTCGTGGGGGGAACTCGAGCTCCCTCCTTAGGTTTTTCGACGTGCTGAATCCGAATCCGCCATCCGTTTATCCAAATTTTAACGTTTTAGTATAGTTTATTAAATGGTCTCTAGTTGTGTTTAGGTGCGTCGGTTGGAAATGATCCCATCCTTTTTGGTTCGAGCTGTTCCCTGACAACAAAATATTTTTGCAACTCTTCCAGATAAAATGGTGAAGCTTGGGAAGAACCTTCAAATGCCATAATGCTGACCATATAGGATCTTTGATGTGTTCCCTTCTTGATTGTCCTACACCCTTACGCCCAAGCTCCCTATTTCAATTCATCTCTTGAGCAACCATACACTCGAATTTAACTGAATACAACCCATTCCGAGTATAATGCCAAATAATTTGATCAGGGCACCCAAATTAACTAAGCGACATACTTAAAATAATACGGGCTTCCTCATTATTAAAATAATGGTCAATATTATCCTTCTTCCATATACCTCCTAGGGCAACAATATCGACAACCATTTCTGGCATCTCTATGTGCCACGAAAGAAGGAGAAAAGTACGCAAAGTAGCCAACCAAGGGTCATTCACAATCCAAATGCTCCTACCATCCCTAACCCTCCATCGTATTCCACCTTTCAATATTTTTCTCCCCTGCAAAATCCTTTTCCATCCCTAATTAGTACCTCGTCCCACTGGTGCATCCAGAAAAGACGATGAAGGATAATATTTAGCTCGAAGAAATTTAGTCAGGAGAGAGTCCGGATTACAAATAATGCGCCACCTAACCTTCGCAAGCATAGCTAAGTTAAGGAAATAATTTCCTTGAAACTAAGCCCTCCAATTGATTTCCCTTTCGCAACTTTACTCCAAGCCATCCAATGAACCCCCCAAAATCTACTTGGAGACCTAAGTATTTTCCAAAACTCTCCTGATATTTAATCCCCAAAACCTCCGATAACCTGACTTTCAAAACCTGCGGACTACTAGAGCTAAAATAGGCTGAACTCTTCTCCAGATTAATAAATTGCCCAGACCCTTTGTCATATCATTGGAGTAAACAATTAACATTTGTAGCCTTTGTTTCCATAGCCTGGCAAAAGAGAACCGAGTCATCCGCAAATAAGACATGGGAAAGGGGCTCGGCAAAGTGGTTAACCGTCATCCCCCGAATGCGTCCAACCTTCTCCTCATTCTGAATTAGGGCTGAAAAACCTTCAGCACAAATTAAGAACAAAAAAGACGATATAGTGTGACGACCCGTCCCTAATTTCCTATGTAATTTCTCCCGAGTGTGTAAATTGACATTTATGCCCTTGTTAGCAAAGTGACGTGGACGTGTTATGCAACTTTAAATTATTTTTCTCACTGTCATAATTAAATATTACTCGTTGTTACAAATGCATGAGCACGAGTTACCCCCGAATTGGATTTGTAACGAAAAAGTTACGCTCATTTGAAGTACGTTACAGCGGGTAAAATTGTACAAGTGTGTGTACTAATCGATCAATGTTAGAAACATTGCATTAGATAAAGGGATAGATTTTCTGAGTACTTGCTACTGTGTAAATCTGAAAACCCTATCTCTTTTCCCTTTTAAAGACTGTCACGTGTTCCCTCTTTCTTCGCACAAACCACCAATCAAATTCCTTCAAACCCTCCCCTTCTTTCACTTTTCCCGAATTTCCTCTCCACCAATTATCAACTATCCTTTCTCACTCAACCAATCAGATACCATCATTCACACTCATATTCCCCAATCAGAACTCAACTTTCACTCACTCACTCTCTCTCTCTCTCTCCCCCGAACTCACTTCTTTCTCTGCAACTGGAAAAAAAGACCCTCAAACCTCACAAACAAAACCCAAAACTACACCATCGTGTTCATCTCCACCCCACGACACAACCATACCACCAGTTTTGAAGATGGTTGAGTTTTCACTCGCCAACTCGGAAGGTCCGACTCGGTGAGCTTTGGTCCGACGAGTTTTTGGCTGAGTCACAATGTTTTAGGACTCGAGGAAGCTTCTACACAACTCCCTAAGGTTCCTAGACTAGGTTTGGAGAAGCGTTGACGCCGAAACACAAGGTTTCGAGAATGCGAATTTTTGGCTCAACCTTTCGAGGCTTTTTCAGGCCAATTCCCATCCATTTTTCGACTCCTAGAAGGTAGAATCTTGTTCATCTCCTCAAGATTTTATTTCCATATAAAGTTGGTCAAAATGGTTGAGAATTGAGTAAGTTCAGAAACCAGCCACTTTTTCTAGTTTCCAGCGAAACCAGACAGCAACGGACGACAACGACCACCGGAGAAGACGACTAATATTTCGTCAGGTAACACCGTTACTATTTAACGAAATATTCCTAACGTTTGTTAGGGTTTTGTAAGACGCGTGCATGCACGTGGCCACGCGTATGGCTGTGGGTTAGACGGCGTGTAACTGCACGTCCGGCCTCCGGCCAACGAGTGGTTGATACGTGCGGTTTCGTGACTTCGAGTAGAACATTTTTGTATATTCAAACCTTCTTCCTAGTTTTTAGTGTATGTCCTTATTAACTAATTAGTATTAGTTGTTTCAAATACAAAGGAGACTTACCCCGAGGACGTACGTGGACAAGCGAGGCTAGAGGGCTACGATCCTTCGACATATCAGTGTGTGGGCATATTTGTTTTCGTGTGTGTATATATATATAAACTTTGTAGTTTCCACAAATGCTTTTAAATTGAGTTATGCATTTTATGTCATTTTTTATTAATTTTAAAGATGCTGTTATGTGGTTGAGATTTATATATTGTCATGGCATATTCATATACATTTTACATGCTCATAAATGTTGCAATATTGTGAGATGCTAAATAATTCTACGGGATGCGCATCTAAGTTCAGGTAAGTTTATTATGTTGTTTGCAATCATTGAATCATTATGGCATGCATATATTCATGTAGTGCTCATCATTGCTGCACCCCGGTGTTAGTGCTCTCGTCCCGGGTTAGGGTCAGTCCTTCACATGTATGTTCACCTCTCGCACCGCACACTCGCCTTGGATCCAAGTAGGTGTTAGCCATGTCGTACATGTCGCATTAGGCGACTCCGATTCGTAGGTGACCGCGCATAGCTCTAGTTTTCACGTGATTGTAGCACTAGAGCGTATATTATTACACCTAGCCCTATCATATAGGTCGTATTAGGCAGCTCCGACTTGTGTGCGCGCCATAGGTGCAGTCGTACATGTCATATTAGGTGACTCCGACTTACGTGCTAGTATAGATTATTGAGCACATGGTTATATTTTTATTACTGATGAGATATTGTGCTTTGGCATACTTTTGGACTTACTGTTAGCATGCATCTGATTTCATACGTATACGTAGTATGATTTTCTGAAAACTATACATGTTTTACAGCGAGGGGTTAGTATGTTCAGAAAATAAATGGATTTTGTAAACCTTTATTTTTGTGCCCACTCACCCTTCTGTTTTTCGCCCCTATAGATCCTAGTTAGCTGAATTCTCTGTGGCATTCGAGGAATATCCGGCGATACTGACATATCTCCATTTAGCGTAGGAACTCTTCCCGGTTATGTATTAAGCACTTTTCTAGTTTGACTGCACTATTTGTTATCTATGCTTTGAACATTGTATCTTATGGGTTTTAACCACTTCCGCACACCAATCACTTTAGTTTAATCTATTGTTAGGTTGCATTAAATTTGCCCACATTCTTACATCACTTACACTTTTGGTTACGTCACCTTCGGGTGACAGCCAACATGCCTCGACTCCAGTCGGGGTGTGTCATAAAGGCTCCCCTTGACGAAGTCCTCTGTATGGTGTGATATATCTCGTGGCCTCACCATTAATAACCACACTATATGAAACAATTTGCACACACTCCATCACCCATTGGCATAATATATCGTCAAATTTCAATTTGTGCAAAATAGCGTTCATAAAAGGCCATTCAACTCGGTCATAGGCTTTTGCAATATCCAATTTTATCGCCATAAAATTAATATCTTCATCATTTCTTTGCTTCATGGAATATAGCAACTTGTGAACCACCAAAATATTATTCGAAATTTGCTGTCCCGCAACAAAACTTTCATGCCATTGCAATTATTCAAATACAAAATAAAACATAACAAATTCAACGTACATAACAAAACATGAAAGAATTTTAGGACAAGTAGACAAGTAGTTTTACTAGAGTAAAAATAAAAGAAAACTAATGAAAAGAACTTAAAAACTTTGAGTTTTAACGATAAAGACAAAATAAAGGGTAAAGTGAATAGTACCAGGATTGAATTTTTAATGTAAAAATACGATTTTTCGTTAAAGTGAACAATACCGGGAGCTTTTCGTTAAAGCCCCCTTTAAATAATCCTCCTGCAGTGAAATTACAATTACTTGGTATTTTGAGAAAGTTTTAAAAGAGTGAAGTTACCTTTTTCACCCTTTACAAACTTCACATAATTGCCTACAAATCCATTGACAAACCACACTTTGAGATTATCAAAAAAAAAAAAACAACACTTTGAGAGGACAAAAGAGGAATAATGGGAAATTAGGATTGAACGCCACTTTGCAATCGAGTCCAGGAGACTGGAATTATTTAGGAAGGAATTGTTTAAGGAGAGGGATCTCCTTTTTTTTCAAAAAATGGGGATTAGGTGTGGGGCCCACTCCACATCGAATTTCAACGATTCGAACCGTCTATTTTTCAAGTTACACCTCATAGATCATCCTTGCAAAATATTAGCCAAATCTAAAATATTTAAGACATCTAATTGGGTTCAAAAATATTAACGAATACTTTGTTATATAAGAAACAATGAAATTTTATCTTGATAATTAAATAGGCAAATGGTTTCAGATTGAATTGAATTTTTGCAAGGATAATCTATGAGATGTAACTTGAAAAATAGACAGTTCGGATCGTTGAAATTCGATGTGGAGTGGGCTACACACCTAATCCCCATTTTTTGAAAAAAATGGAGATCCCTCTCCTCAAGCAACCTGTATTTCTGAAATTACTTGTGATACAGACCTGGCGTTTCTAAATATCTCCAAGAATTGTGAAAGATGCTCCACTAAAAATATTCTTGTTATTGCTTCGTTTCATACTCCCCGCAAAGTGGTGGATCCCTTGGATTTTATAACTATATTCTACATGCTGAATTGTGTAACAAAAAGTATTGGCTTCTTTTTGTTTTCTTGGATGAAACAAGAACATCAAATTCCGGTATTATTTGTTCACCAATTTCGCATTCAACACACAAGTACAAGAGAATCAAAATGACATTTTGGAGAAAATATTGGCTTCAAGAGACCAATCAGTGTCGAATTGCATCACCTTAAAGATACGACAGAGGGTACAAAAACCGACTCGATCAACATCACACAAGTACCGAGTAAAACTAGCCGGTGAGCGCAGAGTTGAGGGCACTATGCACATCGACTCCAATCTGGGCTTCAGCTTTCTCCAAGTCAGTCGACGCTGAGTTCAGCTTCTGGTTGAACTCTGCAAGCCCCTTCTGGACAAGACTTGCATCGACACGGTCAAGTGGGACTGCCTCTACAGCAATTATGTCTGCAATAGAGTTGGCGTGGATGAATGCAAAACCACTGCTGACAAAATACTTTGTGACATCAGTTCCTTCATGTACCGACATGACCCCGGGTTTCAACTCTGCA
This sequence comes from Cotoneaster glaucophyllus, assembly GCA_036320875.1. Taxonomy (NCBI): domain Eukaryota; kingdom Viridiplantae; phylum Streptophyta; class Magnoliopsida; order Rosales; family Rosaceae; genus Cotoneaster; species Cotoneaster glaucophyllus. The sequence continues at coordinate 22,652,760 of CM070063.1, forward strand.
ATTGTTGCTACATGTCCAGGAAGAACACCCATATGCCCAGTGCTCGCTGGTATTATTACCATGTCAACCTGTTAAGATATGAATTGTGAAACTAAGGAAATAGTACAAAATCCATGGACATCGGACCAAATACAAACAATTTTAATGCAAAACAAAACTCTTGGCATCGCTTCTTTGGATTACTGGTTCACACAATCAACAGATAATGTTGCTGCTAAAAAGTTTGTTCTCAACAGTCATAGAGTTTGGCAACAGACATGGTGACCTCACTTACAACAGAAAAAATTGAATTTAACATTATCGAATTCTGTTAACTCTATCAATTTCCACTTTGGCGAGAGACTTTGAGTCATAACATTTTTTTTTATTTTATCTGCAGAAGATGGAACTCAACTTCAAGAAACTAATGTCAGGTAACATTAAAATTTAAAAATAGTCATGCAATTATGCAACTAATCATTGTGTTTCGTTCCATATATTTACTCTATCAGAAGCAAGTTATGCTGAAAGCTTCAGTTTCAGTTTCAGTGCCATCTATCAATGTCAGAAATGGCAGTGAAAAGGATAGTACAGAAGGTGTTCAATGATTATCCAAGTCCAACGCTATAAATGCAAGATCCCTACAAAACTGAGGAGGGAGAGCATGTTGATCTCAAAATACATCACCAAAAACTTTTTCTTAATTTGTGGAGAAAGAGAGATTCATTTGGTTTTACTGGGACAAAGCCATCTTTAGTTCCAAACGGGATAAATAAAACTAAAAAATTGGACAAGTATAATATGCCATGATGTACTTACCTTTGCTATTTGAAAAGATTCACATAGCAGTAAAAAGGAAAATATGACACCATTCGTATAATATGGAATGTAACTTTCAGTTTTCAAATAGAAGTAACCTAGATTATGCACAGGAGCAAATGCATTACACAAAACACACAGGTAGAAAACTAACAATTTAAAATCAACGGGACCTTGACATTTTTTTGGGTATGCAACCATGTACTCAAGTCACAAATTTTTTAAAAGGGAACTTCAAATGCATTAACAAAACACACAGTTTCCAGAACTTTAGCTCAAATGCATTAACAAAACACAGTTTCCAGAACTTTAGCTTTCATTACAAGCAGTATTGGTTTCTCCTCGGATTGAAAAGTCCGCAAATTTTTTAGAAGGGACCTTAAAATGTCCACATCTGTTCACATGTGAATTTGAATTATTTTAAACAGTACAGCTTATGACTTGTAAGAAAGAAAAATGTAGTACACTTAAAGCATCCTTACATAAACTAAATTGAGATGAAGTTCAGCCTACAACGATAACGAATGAAAACATGGAGTCTATTGCAAAAGTATGTGTGATATACAATAAGGAAGTGGGATATGAGTACTAGAAATGTTTGAAAAAATATGAAAACCAAGCAATAAGTGCAGGTCTAAATCTTTCATTGGTCAAGAAAATCGAACACTATGGATTCAAAGTTCTATTTTCTTTTCTTCCAACACTGTCAACAGAAAAGTAACCATAAGAGATCAAAGTGAAAACATGGATAACGAGGATTGGAAAATGCTATAATGCATCCATTCAAAATCCAAAACTGATAAATGCTTAAAATCAATCTAGCAAAGACATTTTATGTAACAAGCATAATCAGCACGATTTAGATGTAAGTTTGACATCGAAACAAAATACTAAAAGACTTTCGCAAAGAAACTCAAAACACAGAGTCTCATACAAGAAACAGCACAAAAATATTAATATGGCGGCATCTTTTGTAAGTACTGTTAAGATATGTAGACCTATTATACAATCACTAATATATCATAAACCAGTTTCCTACGTTGAACAGTTTATCACAGATGTACAATGACACTGCACTTTCAAGTCGTATAGCAAAAAATGCTCGAATCAATCAAGAATTTGAAATTATCTCCAGCCCCAGTAAATTAACATTTTAAAACTAAATCCATATAAGTTCCCAACGAAATCAAAGCATGAGAATCGACATTAATATCGAATTTTCTCCAAACTCACCTAGACCTACTAAAAACAACAGAATACCCAAATGAGTTCACATCAAACAAGAGATAACAAATTCAATCTCAAAACCACAATTAACACCAAACCCAGTAAAACCAACATTAATTATACCAAACCCATATCACAGAAATGTCAAATTAAACACCAGATCAAATATTTGAGAAAACCCAAAACAAATCTCTCCGAAACTGACCTCTTTAGCCGAAAGCTCGGACGCATAAGGGAGCACAAAGTTGACAGTGAGCTTAGTGGGGATCGACGACGGGGTAGCAGGGCGAGGCTTCATGAAGGTCAATGGGGTCTTTGGGGGGTCTATGTGCGGGACCACTTTCTTCCAGGCGTTAGTGAAAGTCGAATCCGCTGGGGCAGTCTCAGCGACGTCGGTGGAGAAGGGCCGGGCCCTGAGGGGAATCGTGGATCGGGTCAAGAGGGTGGTGGCTCGGCGGAACATGGTGGCGGAGTGAGGGGTCGCTCGGGTTTCGCAGGGTCGGAGAGAGAGTATGGGAGGTTGGGGGGAGGGTTTTGGTTTGTGTTTCGGAAATGGCTCTGCCGTTTCGGATTGTGGAATGGAGGAGAAATGGGTACGAATTTTGTTGAGGGCTGTTGTGGGCTTTGTCAATGGACTTTGACATTTGTAGTTCAGGCCCATTGGACTCATTAGTAAAGATTAGATTATCCCAAAATCATTTGTTATATGTTACCTACCTATAGCGGGTAGGGTGTCCCCTGTAGAACATTGGTCGAACTCAGGGTTTCCATGCAAACAACTACTTTGAGGGCTGTTGTGGGCTCTGCATAATTACAAATTTTACGCTATTCGGCTCACTATTTGTGTAGATTAATGTGACAACACTTAATTGACTGGGTAGTTTTAATTAGATTCAAGCCTTTTGTTTGTCTAATTCCATTCAGTGGCGGATCTATGAATTTTTCTTTTGGCAAACGAGGTATAAAAGTTTGGTGTGGTTTGTTGGTGGGTAGGTTTTCATGTTGGTGGCACCAAAGGGATTGAGGAAGGATGTGGGACGAAGAAATTTGAGTCAAATTAGTTTGAAATGGAGGAAGAGAGCCAAAAATGGCTGTTGATTTTGGGTAGAATAGGATATTTCGAATATGCACATGGCATGCACATGCACAACAATAGGACATAAATATAATTTTTCCTACACCTTGAAATGACCAAATTGTCCTCTCATATAAATGGGTTATCCAAAAATTCCAGCCTTCATTTCTCATTTTGAAGAAAGAGAAACAAAGAGGAGAGATAGATAGAGAGAGAGAGAGAGAAAATCTCTCTCGCTCAAATCCAATTCGAAGAACCCTAACCCACCCATCTTCTTCATCCAAGCTCTCTTTCTTTCTCTCCGTTTCTCTCTCTCCTCTCTCTATATTTCGAATATGCACAAGAGCTCTCTCTAACCCATCTTCTTCGACTTTTACCTTTTCATTTGTAGGTTTTGTGAACTGAGTTTGCTTAATTTTGCTTTTTGATTGATGGATTTTTGGAGTTGAAGTAATTTGTTTGGTGTTTCTTGGAGGAGACCCAAATCCTTCATTTTTTATTTTTTATATTTTATCATTTCTCTTATTTATATGTGGGTTTTCATTTTTTATGTCTTCTCCCTCCCTCTACTCCCTCTCTCAATCCAAATTTACAAGCACTAAAATAGGGTTTGGCTTTTGCTGCAATTAAATGAAAAAACATATTAAAGGTAAGTTGCCTTTTGGAGAATAGATAAATTTGAGGAAAAAGAGAGAAATCGGAGTGGAAAGAAGGAAGGAGAAGGATATGGACGAAATTGTTTTGCATACTCGTTCGCTCTCTTCGTATTAAGCTCTCTCATACATTGTATGTACACGACATGCACATGGCATGCACATCTTATGCTCACAGATCTGAGCTCAACCCAAAAACCCATAGCTCATAGCTCTCTTTTCGAAATCAGAAAAATGACGCAATCAGATAAATGACCCTAAACTTTATATGAAAAATCAAAGATTCATTAATTTTAATTTGGTATCAAATTTAATTGGGTTAAAATATTTCAAGAATTTCAATGTTGCAGTTTGAATGGGCAGGAAAGAACCCAACTGAATCAAAGAAAATTGTTTCACGAACTCGTTCGCTTTTTTTTTTGTATTTGCAAGGCCTGCCTCTGAATGAAAGGAAAAAGTAGAAAACTGCTGCGAAGAGTATCAAAGATGTAAACAAGCACCATATACACTATATGAACACCACATGCACATCATATGTACAATACATGCACATGAAAAGCACAAATTGGGAGAAACTTTAACGGCAACATATTGGTATAGTGGATACAATTAAAACATAATTGCTACGTATGTAAGGTTATATCAACCACCACTTAACCGTGCACGTGTAAAACATGATACTCGTTATCGTTATTTCATAGACATGCATGACCCTTAAAGTCTTCTAAGCATTTTTTTTATTTTGTTTTACGCCGAGGCCAACTAGGTTATGGTCATACTCGCTAAATTTTGGGGCACAACATACGTGCATCATAACTAGTGAACATTCCCGCTTCTCATATTAAGATGTGGCTATGTGCACCACATGCACATTATGGAAAAAATTTCACAAATTTCTGCAATTGGAATCTTGAACCAGAAATTGTTTCATCCCAGTCTTCTAGCACGTCAAAACTTGAAATTTATTCCACAACCCATACACCCTAACATGAAACACAAACCCTAATTTAACTTCTAAGTATTAATTCATCTTACAAACAACCCATTTATTCCATAAATCATTGATGAAGGAACATGGAACTAAACACACTACCTTACTATGCCTGCCAAAGTTTTAGTCGCGTGCATAAATGGAACTTTCCGGCCAAAACAGAAAATATGGTACAAAACCCAACTTACTCTTCTCACCTCATTCTCGCATCCCCTTGTTCGAAATCAGAGGTATGAGGTCAACCCAAAACCCAACTCACTCTTCTTGCCTCTCTTTGGACTTCCCTTTTTTCGAAAGCGGAGCTCAGAGATCTAAGCTCAACCCAGAAACCCAGAGCTCATAGAGCTCTCTTGACATGTAATGATCTGTCCCCAATTATTATGATTTTTATAATTTTAATACGTGAATTTACGAAAATACCCTTCGAGACAAAAACGTTGACTTTTGTTGATCACTTTGTCTTGTCATGTAAGATTCACTTCCTTGGAGCACTCGTTGCTACAAAGCATATGGGCACAAACGGAATTAGATTTAGAGTTACGATGAATGTTTTACGAAACTTCGAAGTCGAGAGGCAAAATAGTCATTTCACTATTCTAGATATTAGGGTAAGATATTGTTATTATTTTAATAATTTATGTCACTTGGGGCCCACACCCCACTTCTCCCTCTGCCACGTGTTCCCCTCCCCGATTCCCTCTCTCTCTCTAGAACTTTCTCTCCCTCTTTTTCCCTCACTTCTCTTTATTTCTTCCCCGGGAAACACTCCCTCACACTACCACCCACCCCTTGCAGCTTTAGCGACCATAACATTCTCCACCATAGGTTAGGCCAAAGAACCATCATCGCCACCATCTGGATCTCACCGTCCTGACCCTAGGCCTAGGCTGTAGGACTTCGGCAGTGGCGGAGACCACTGTTCATGACCTTTCCCGATGAACCCACGGCAAGTTATCGCCATCCCCTATGTAAGTAAGTACCTAGAACCCTTTAAGTGGTGTTGTATGGTTGGTTTAGGGTAGTTTTTAAGATATACTTGCATGTTGGACATATAAACGGCTCGGGGGAAACTTCCCTAGTTTTCTAGCGAGGACTACGACTTTTGCAGGCATTTTCTGGCCAGCTCCAGCCATGACTCACGTCCCACTTAGGTACATTTCTATTCCTTACCTCTTGAGCTTTTATTTAGGTTTTTGAGTCTTTGAATTTGATTGAGAAATGAACCTATTATGGCCATTTGAAGTTTTCCGACCACTTCCCATTCTATTCCGGCCTTCTTCTTCATTGGGTCCGGCAACCCACGAACTTAACCGGGTCGACCCAACCTGCAGCCCAGAAACCCAATTTAGAATGCAACCCTAAACCGGCCCAAACCTCTGGGCCAGGTAAACTAGACCCAAACCCAATACATTAACCCGACCCAACCCAACAACCCTGAACCCTGGATCCGGCCCGACCCGAACTTATACCCAGGTTCCATGGTCGGGGCGTGGGACGAGAGTGGGCCCGCGCGTGGGTGCGCATCATGGTCGGCGCGTACACGGCAGCGCCGACGACTTTTTTGGCCACCTATCTCGGCGCGTGGCCTTTTGAACCACCGCCCCGTGGCGGCACATGGGGGAACTCAAGGTCTCTTCTTAGGTTTTTCGACATGCCGAATCCGAATCCACTATCTGTTTTCCCAAATTCTGGCATTTTAGTAGAGTTTTTATTAAATGACCTCTATATGTGTTTAGGTTCATCGGTGGGAAATGGCACCATCCTCGTTAGTTTGAGCGGCTCCTGGGCAACAAAATATCTGTGAGTAGACCTCTTCTTAACTTACATATTTTTATAAAATGTTAGGATTGCATTTACGAAAAGCATGATTTCATGATTTTATGTTTTATGCATTAGTTATGATTTATCGAATTTACGTTTTACGAAAGGCTATGAATTATTGGATTTTCGTATATGAATTTCTATGGTTTACAAATATGAATTATTGGAATTACGAATATGTTTTACTATGGATTTATGAGATGATGAGGCTTTGAGCTTTTGAACTCCGGTGATTTGATGTGAGATTTGAGATATGTTTTCGGTATTAGACGTCTATGGCCATAGAACACAGGTATTAGACGTCTATGGCTATAGAACACAGTTGAGGATATTTATGTATATATTTCTTCTCTGGTGTAACCTAGAGTCGTATAGCTTCACATTCAGATGATGGGGCCTACCATGTTTCTTCACTGGCGTAACCTAGTGTCGTACAACTTCACCTTCGGGGTGATGGATAGGTATTGCCTTTGGTCAAATGAGGAGTGAGATATTTATGTCATACCCCCAGCTTCACTAGCCACGGCTAGTCTTGGTGTGTGATGTTATATGTTTCTTCTCTGGCGTAACCTAGAGTTGTAAAGCTTCACCTTCGGGTGATGGGGCTTACCATGTTTCTTCATTGGTGTAACCCAGTGTTGTATAGCTTCACCACCGGGTGATTGACAGGTACTGCCTTCGGGCGACTATGATACTATAACGTCCTGACCCAAAAAATTTATTTCAGAAACTAATTTCGGTGATACGCCAAAATTAAACTCTTGTTTAACTAACTACCGTTAATCACAATTCTTTATTTAAATTTCTTAATCACTGACAAAATCTATAACCAGAATTTACTTACCAAAACACATAAGATTAAATTTTCAAATAATTCAACAAAATTTCTCTTCTTCAATCAAATTCCCAACAAAAGATTAATCTCAATTATTTAAGGCTACATCTAACCCTTGTTAGACTGCCTACTTACCCTTGATGCGGGACCAAGCCTTTTGTAGTTCACCATTCATTATTTTATCCATTTTCGAAAATATTCTAGTAATGGAAATATTCAACATTAGCTTTCACAATCGAATCACCTCAAATGGGTACCAAATACGGATTTAAAATATCAAAATTTTCATGAAAAGGCAGTGTCGGTCCACTGGCACACGCCGCCGCACATGCTGCCGCAAGTGGCGGTTTCCGATGAAAGGAAATCAAAATTTTCAACTAACTCTAAAAATTACCAAATTTTATAGGCATGTAAAGCTCAATGAGAGGAATAACTTTCATACCTAGGCCAAAGTCCAATTCGGCCGAAAAGTGCTCATAATTGCCTCGAACCTGCCAAAACCCTAGAATTTGGGTGTCCTTGATTCGACTCCAAAACAGCTTCGCCTGTCACATCCCGGGCTCGACTCCTCAATAGCACGATATTGTCTGTTTTGGGCCTCGACCACGCCCTCACGGTTTTGTTTCTGGGAACTCACATGAGAACTTCCCAGTGGGTCACCCATCATGGGATTGCTCTCACGCGAACTCACTTAACTTCGGAGCTCTTACGGAACCCGAAGCCAGTGAGCTCCCAAAAAGCATCGTCCTAGGTAGAGATGAGAATATACATATAAGGCTTACAGGATCCACACCCCTGGGCGATGTGGGATCTTACACCGCCACCCCCAAACTTGTTTGGACTTTGATCCAGGCCTCAGGAGGAGTTGGACCATGGTGGTGGTCGCTGGCGATATCTACAAAAACGGCGGAATTGCCGTCGACACCCATAACTCTCGTAGGGATGTTTTCACCAAAACAAAACCAAATTCCTTCTAATTTTGGGTGGAATTAGAAGAGGAAGGGATAATGAGTTGTTTGGTAGGGGTGGAAGGTTGTTAATCTTCGGAAAAATGGATAGGAAACCTGTCAGAAATTTTTGCAACTGGAGATCGGGTCGAGAAAAATTGTGTCAAGGGGAAAAGGGGGTTCAGGTTGTGTGTTTTCTCCCCTCATTTCCCTCCTTCTTTCACCATTGGTCACCTTCCTTTCTCTCTCTCCTTTCCCAATTCGGCCACTCTCTCTCCTTTCTTCTCATTTTTCTCCCTTCCCCCGATTGGTTCCCCCTCCTCCTTCTTCTCTCCCACATCTCTCTTTTTCCTCCTCTCTCACACTGCCATCTGGCAGCTTCCAAACTCCTCTTTCTTTTCTTTTTTTTAAAGAGCCTCTAATTTCTTCGTTTCAACTCGGATTCGCAAACGGTTTTCACCCACGCTTTCGTAGGGTCGAGCTATATCCAATTATATCAAAAAATACGATAAAATATATAAGGATAAAATACGTCCTCATAAAATTACATTTAGTCAACTAGGGGTATTTTCATCTTTTCCCCTTATCGATAAATTTTTCAACGTAAATTATAATAAATCCCAAAACCAAAATTCTAAAATATCTTTAATCAAATTTTCATAACCATAAATCTATTTGTTCTCGATTTACTTCACATATTCATATATTTTTAATTTTCAAGGTATTACAGATACCCCTAGAGAGAGTACATCATTGATGAGATTTAAGGATTTGCCTTTGGGCGGCTATATTATCATTTTTGAGCACTAGTTTATACCTACTGGTTTTACAAACGTTTTCATAGCATGCTAGAGTTTTCAGAAATCCTACTATGTAGTACTATATATGTTTTTTTAAAAACCGGGGGTTATTATGTTCAGAAAGAAAATGGTTTATTAGTATTAGTATAAATTATGGTCCACTCACCCTTTGTTTTTGCACCCCCTCAAGAGTTAGAAGCGAGGCATTCGATCCTGGCGTCAGGGCATTTCTGCATACGTATCCTCGAGTCTTCTCAATGTAAGTCTCATTCCTTTGTTTGGATCTTTGGTGTTTTTCTTGGTTAATTGTATGCTCTGAACACGATTCGGCATTGGTGTAAATCTTTCTATCTACATTTTTTTTTGTATGCATGTTTAAAATGGCTTCATCACCCTCGAGTGTCGGTCAGCACATGCCCACCCTGGTATATGAGGATATCGGGGTCGGGGTGTGTCACAACAACCCTCTCTTCCAAATGAGAATAGTAATGTAATGGGCTGATGATTTTTAGTATTTATATGTGGGTATTTCAATAATTTTGGTTTTGTGCATGATGTGCATGGCTTGTGCATTATTTCTATTCCAATATTAAGAAAGTGTCCCCTTTTAGGGTATTTCCCTTTTTTTTTAAGCCAAAATCCAGTCCAATGGGCAAAATATTTATCACAAAATGCGTCCGACCATGTTTCCATTGCTCTGAATCCAATAGATTGATTTGTCGCCTCTAACGACAACAAACAAATATTATACTTGAGAAATCCAATTAAAGGTACAAGGTCAATTAAGTCCTGTTTCACGTATGAAATGACATCATTCTAAGAGTTTTGAAATGAGTACAAAAGCCTTTTTGGGACTCAAAAACTAATTTTTCTTAAATAGTCCGAAACTATTGAATTGTCCAAGAAACGAACGTCAAAATTGACTTTAGGAAATCTAACATTAAAGATTGTTTAAAATGTCAAGCTACTTGGCAGCCTAGACTACCGAAGACTCCTCTAAAACGGACGCATTTTCCAAATTTCTCTTTATATCTCTTTTATATACACGCACATACGTAAAAAATATTTTGAGCTCGTAGGAAAGGAATTAAAATCCACCCAAAATTCACTTCATAATACTATATTAATTAAGATAACGTCAAAACCTGAACAATCACGAATCAAGGATCCATTTTAATTGCCAAATGAAAGAGTACATGACCCCTATTCCACAGTATGTTGAGATAAGCATGAGGGGTATAAAAGGAAGCTTATCACCAAAAATGATGGGATGCAGAAACTGACCCCAAATCTCAACCAGCAACATACCAACCAAATAACTCCAGTGAACCCACCCAACAACAAACCCTCCTTTCTGGGCAGCTGCAACAGAACGTCTCTTCGATTGAAAATCATCGTCTTTTTTCTTTCCAGAGTTTGCCGTTTCAAGGGCAATCCCGTTAGCGAATTGTGCAGAGAAACCTAACCACATAAGAGTGGAGTGTAGTAACAGCAATAGGACCTTTATTGGATACTCCTGGGCTTCATATAGAAGTGGGAACAGTGAGTGGCAGGACACTGCATATGAAACATGGCACAAAACTTTTAGTGTATAGGTAGGAAGCCAAGGATCAATAGTACAGATAAAAAACCCACATCAAAACTTAAATTGGAATACCATTAGTTACACTCAAAAGTGTTGCTAAACAGTAACTGTGATTTGGGGAAAATTTGGAAAATAAAGAGCTATATAATGCTGAAATCACGATGCAGAAACTTTATTTTTCAAAAAATTCTAAATGGCAATACATTTTGTTAGAGACCTAAAAACGTTGACATTTGAATTTTGTCACGACAGACTTCAATTTCAATATTCCTGAGTGAGCAGGAAGAAAACAGTTCCATAATATATTTAGTCATTTTAGGGACAACTATTTCAACATGCACACATTTCAGTTTTACTTCAGCTAGGTTAAACTTCTGACATTTTACACCAGGTCTAGGATAAAGCTCAGTTGGTAATGCTAACTTATGTGAAGTTAGCATCTGACAATAGCTCTCAATCGTGAAGCATATTAACCCCCACTCAAATAAATCTGTAAAGGACACCCCCCCCCCCCCCCCCCCTCTCGTTTCTCTGCAAATAAATGAAAGCAAGAAGAAGCATACCAATTGATATCAAGAAGTAATGCCTCGCATTATCCAAACTCTGCACTGCAACAATGGCAAGGGGGATGACAAAGTGGAGTGATGCCTTCTCATGAACATGCCACCCAAACATAAACCCACAAGTATATGCATAGGCTACCCATCTGGTAATCAACGATGGTCGTGGATGTCTCCAAGCTTTAATGAGACAAGGGGATAAGGAAATTAGAACCAGGATAAAGGTTGTCGCAGGAGTGACCTACCAGTTCACCAATTTACAAAAAATTAGGTCCAAAAAACATCAAACATGTGAAAGAAATAAAAATCTGTATTTATCTTATACTATCAGTTAAGATAACCTAGTCCTGAGCCTGATAAGTAGAATATCTCATCTCATCAATCAACAGCACTCCACATACTAACAGGGTGTGAAGAGCTTTCTTCCTTCTGCTCAGTCAGAAGCTCAAGCTAAAGGTCAAATACTGACACATGGACTCAGGGTGATTGGTGGACCACCCGAAAAACAGTGGCAAACAATTGAATTGGGCATTGGGAAGTCTTTAATTACTTAATTTCTTTGCTAGTTCTATTGAGCGTAAGGTAAACAGAGGGTTGATTACAAGAACCAAAGCAGCCTTAACCTACCACCTATTCATACTTACGTGAATTTGTATCGGTGTGCAGACGAGTGAACCGTCAACAAGCAGCACCATCCAACCAAGGGGTTTTGTTTCCCCATTTGATTTGATAAACTAAAATGTTATCCTATTATATTGCACCTCCTTCCAGTTCACCATTGAGAATTACCTGAGGTAGTACAGCAAAAGGAGATGAATCCCCAACTAGGCCACCAGTGAATGAAGCTGCTGGTGCTTGAATGTTGAATCCAAGTCTTCCAAGCAAGAAAGCAAGCACTTTATCCAGTATGATATAGAACACCCAAAAATTCGGTGCCCAATAGGCATGGCAAAGTCCCCTGCCAAAAGGAAACATGCGGTGGATAACTTGTTGCATCTGCAAGGTAATGTTCAACAATCAAAGCACTACACATGAATAAAATTGATGGCATATGCTGTAAAGGTACAAGAAAATTTAAATGACTTGTCCAAGATGCATGCAAATTGTTATTAAATGATCAGAGAGCAACATTACTGCATAATTATCTTGGCGTAGTATATTCCCTCATTTCATTTTGTTAAACATGAGTACCAGTAGATCAGGTGGAATACCTTTGTTCCCACAGTTTCTTTCATCAACGTTTTGAGGTTTAAACGATTGTGGCAGGAGTTTCGATTTTCATCCCTCTCCTCATTAACCACGTTTAATTCATATTGTAGATATAAGGGTCATAGAACAGAAATATACGAAACTTAAGAGGCCTTCCATCCCATAGAAGGAAGGACTAAAACCTAAACACTAAATCATCACCAAGAAATGTCAAGACATGGATACATATGGTTCATATGCTAATGCAGTGAACTATATTAGCTCCAAATGGAGTAGCAGTTTCGTGGAGCTCATCAATATTGTAGAAACAGATACTTAAATAACAACTTTCATATTATTTTTATATGTCCACTTATCATTCTAAGCTACTAATCTACAAGAAATAGAAGGATACTCATAATTATTCTTTCATAACAAATGGATGAATAAGCAATAGCAAAATAGCACTTCAATCATGAAAATTAGCTTCAAAAGAACCAAGGGATACCAAAATCGAAACCTATACCACAAATGATCCACATCCTTCCCCCTTTCTCCCTAAAAATTCCTCTTATTACCCTCCTTCCATACCACCCCGAAAAAGAAAGTTGTACATTGTGAAGTTCTTAATGTAAAATGTGCAACAATTTTCAGTCACTAGCTCTAAAAATATATGAATCAGAATAATAATTGATATGCAATATTATCTGCTTTTCCAGTCAGTATTCTGTCACTGAAAATCGGTATCTTTCCTTATGTTCATGTTCGCACAACAAATGCTAATACAACATTACTGTTGCCAGGAAACTCAGTGGCTTTACGATGGTAATGCAATATTATCGATTAATCAAGTTAATAAAAGAAGATAATATTTCGGATGACCTTCATCTTCCAATAGTAAGATACACAAAACACAGTACAAAGAGGTGCCAAACCTAAGAAGTCCCTTACTATTTGTTTGCAAAGTATTAACAAATATTCAGCTCTCCTCAAAATTCCATTTGAAGGGAAAAACCACGGAGCTATTCATTGTTTGAGCGACAAGTCACAAACAAAGACCAGAATAAATATGAGGTTTCTTAGCAGTAGTGTAGACTAATATGAAGATTGCAAAGAACCATTTCAAAAACAAAAAGCCAGAGCCGGCGAGATTACCTGCCCATGATACACAAATGGGGCATATGCCAATGCAAAAACAGCCACAACAACAGTCCCCAAAACCGAAAGCCGCCAGAAACCCCTCACCAATCCTTTCCAGCAATAATGCCTCAACAAGTAAACAAAATAAACAGGCGCCGCGACCGCAAACAAATGCTTGAAGCACAATAGCACAGCAAAAATAAGCCCACCCATCAAGTCCCTCCCTTCCTCCAAACAAGAAAGCGAAATCAATAAAATCCCAAGCAAAAACCCATTGTACTGGAAATGCAAATGGTCTACAATCACAAGCATTGGCGACCAAATCACCAATACCCAGATCACCTTTTGCTTCATCGAATCCGAATTCCTAGTCAATCGAAAAACCCCATACAAAAGGCACATATCCGATAAGATTACAGAGATTCTTTGGAAGTAAAGCACTGTGTTTGAGCTATAGTTCAAGCCCCTTTGGAGGTGAACGATTTGTGGGTCGATGAGATTGGCGAAAACGGAAAGGAATCGCTCGAAGTAGGCGAAGAAAGGCGGGTAGTCGAGGGTCCAAATGCTCGTCTCGTCGGAGTACCATTGGGAGAGAGGGAGAGAGTGGGTTATGGCTAGCCAGTGGCGGTGGACCTCAAAGTCTGTGCTTTTGTAGGCTGGGATCAGAAGCAGCTTTACGCAGGCGGAGATGGCGAAGAACCACCATAGCTCTGTGATGGGGTTGCGGGGTTTCGGAGGGTTTTGAAGTTTCGGGGCGGTTTGAGCTTCCATGGAGTTGAAAATTCCGTGGAAAGCGAGTTGCGGGAATTGTAAAGTTTTGAGAGGAAAAGAAAGGGAAAAACCTGGAATTTGTAGAATTATGGATTGGCTATCGCTTTTAGCCACTGTTTTAAAAATTTCCCTTAGGGCCTAGGTGGTAGGGTATAGGCGGCTGTTCAATATTCGATTAATTTATGACATTTGAAAATTAAGAAATGATGTTTATATCTGTTTGGGCACTTGCCTAGACAGTCTAGGCGCCCGCTTATACTATCTAGGAGCCCGCTTATACCGTCTAGGTGCCCACCTTGCTTGCCCAGACCCGTCTAAGTGCCTGCATCCACTTGGGTCGTAACTCTCATTTAGACAGAAAATAAGTAACTTTAATTTTGTATTTTATTTTATTTTCAATAAGTTGTAAGAGGCTAGTTGGATACTTAGGAGAACACCATGTTTTAATTATATTCTAATACTTCTTAATCTATATGTTATTTTACTTTGTAATTTATGTATCTTAATGTAATTATGTATTTTCCAAGTATAAACAGGCACTATTTTACACAATATATAATGAACTAATGTATCTCATTTAGACAAAAAATAGATAACTATTTATACAATATACAATGAATTTACTTAGTTAAATCTGACATCTCATTCAACAAGTCCTATGGAACAGGGAAGTTGGCGTTGTTGATTTCTTCGTAGGTCTTGTAGATATCCCAACCACCCAAGTGGTCTCGCGCGTGTGTAACTTGAAAGATATCCAAGGTTGTATCCTTCAGTGTACTCCTCTTCAACCGCCTTCTTATGGGCTTCATGAAGGCCTGCCAACTCCGATTTGTGCACGTACGTGAGCTGCTGGAGATTGCAATGCAGCTAACCACTGCGTTCGAAATTTAGACCTTGATGACAAGAGCTTCATTGTGGGGTGAGTGGACGTTCTCCAAATCCCGATCGGAAAACATTAGGATATTGGAGTCGATTGGAAGTGGTTTGCTAATAGTCGCCACCATCCTGGGCTTCTTGCATGCCACCTTTGTTTCCTTGTGGATCTTCCCCAGGTACTCTTACTCCCCATAAATGTAGTTGACGTTGAGTGTGGGACCTTTGGCTAGGTCTTAGAATTTCAAGGATTCTTGAGCTTTCTGGGGCTTCTTTCGTGAAGCCTCAGAAGCACAGCGTCAGCTCTTCGCTCGTCAATACAGATCAACAGTTCTTGTTGTGGTCTGAATAGGTGTTGCCTCTGCCACGAGTTCTGTAAAATTGGAGACGTCTTCCTCTAGGGCCTTCACGCGCTTCTCGAGGTCAATGATTCTCGCGTGCTCTCTTTTTGTGAGTCATTTCGGAGCTTGTCGACAGTCGCGTAAATCTGTAGCAGACTCTCCAAAATTCTTTTCATGGGTGGAGCATCCTCGTTGGTGCAATTACACCGTGGGGACGTTGATGCAGTCACAGTAGTATAGAATGATTTGGTCGAGAGGTTTTTAGTTCCTCTCAATAAAACCACTGATTACTGGAACCAAATACGTGCACCACCGTGAGTGGTGTGGATGCTCGAATCTGTTTACCTATAAAAGAATTCACAACCGGTGAGTAAGGCTAGGACCGAGGGGTGTGCAAGTCAAATGCTCTCCGACGGTCAAGCCGAAAATTAAAGCCAAAACACGGTCCAAACCAGACGGCACATAATGGTTTGATTTTACAATTTTGAAATCGAACTGTAAGTTAAAATAACAATTTGGTATCGGTTCCTAACATCTAGAATCGAGCCGAACCACATAAAGTATATATAAAAAAAATTAATTGGCCAATTAGGCATTTGGGTTAGTAGGGCCCTAAATTACTATGGTGGTTATCAATTTTGGTTTTAGATACTTTAAATTATTCTTCTCTCATGCAAGTGGCCATTTACCACAGTGGTGGAAAAATGTTGAGCCTTTGCATGACGTCGTGAATTCAAATCCCGTCAATGACTAATCTAACAAAATCTATCGTTTGACAAAAAAAAAAAAAAATTCTTCTCTCACATTTGGGGCCCAAAACAAATTGACAAAAGAAAAACTTTAAGGGGGGTGTATTCAATTGAGAATTTGAGAGATTTTAATGGATTTTTATGGAGTTTGATTGATTTGTAGAGATTCTATATAAAATTTTGATTCAATTCCCTGGAAATCTCATGAGAAGAGGTGAGATTTGTGGATGCTTAAAATACACTACGAAATCTCTTCAATTCCCTCTAATTCCTCAACTTTCTCAAATTCTTTAAAATCAATTTCTAATTGAATACACCTAGAATGTTATAAACTTCTTTAAAATCCTAATTGAATACACCCGGATTTCTAAGGATTTTAACAAACTATCTTAAAATTCTAATTGAATACACCTTGAATTTTAGAGAATCACTTAAAATTCTGATTGAATACCCCTAGATTCATTAAAAGAATTAAAATCCTTCAAAATCCCAATTGAATACACCCCCCTAAATAAAAGATAATTAAATTGTAAACCCCAAACCGGAACAACCCTATCAAGCAAGTCCAATTTTTTATGGCCAAGTAGGCCCAAACCGAAACAAAACCATTTGAAATCGAACCAAACCAAAGCCGATTGGTTCGATTTCATTTCGCTGCACATGGTCAAACCAAACCAAAATAAATTTCGGATTCAATTTTACCCTAAAACTGCTCCGCACTGTGCTCACCCAGAAATTGTATTTGTTCCCACATTGCGAACCCTTGTTGCAATAATAGGGGTTTTAAAATGGTCTTGGATAAAAAACTAATGGCAACATTCATTTCCTACAGATCCATCAAACTGATTTTGGCCAATTTAAAAGATAATTAAATTGTAAACCCCAAACCGGAACAACCCTATCAAGCATGTCCAATTTTTTATGGCCCTATAAGTAGGCCCAAACCGAAACAAAACCATTTGAAATCGAACCAAACCAAAGCCGATTGGTTCGATTTCATTTCACTGCACATGGTCAAACCAAACCAAAATAAATTTCGGATTCAATTTTACCCTAAAACCATGGTCCGAAATGCCGATAATATCGGCGATATTTCGCCGATATTATCGGTTTTTTGGGGTAACGATATTTTAATTGGTATCCGAGGTGTTTTCGTCAAAATATCGCGATATTATCGATAATATCGATAATATCGCGATATTCCGGATATTATCGGCGATATGTTGGATCTGTGCAAATCAGAGAAGGGGCCGGAGCTTCTACAGCCTCGCCGGAGATGGGTGTGCCTATTCCCGAGCCGATTTCATCCCAAAAACCTTGCAAAAACACGAGATAGAACTTCAATTTCACATCTAAGCTTCGATCTAGAACAGATTCAACACAAAAACCCGAAGCTTACCTAACCGGAGAAATTCAAGAAACTCAGAGCAGTGAGGAGTGTGAGGGATTGGTCGGAGAAGAAGGATCGAGTCGATCTCTCGGACTGAACTGAGTCTGAGATCTCTCAGACTGAGACTCATCAAGATCACTGAGGCTGGGTATGGAAGGGGATGGCCTCGCATTTCGGGTAGGCCGGTGACAGCTTCGGATTTGTCAGAGGGATTGGGTGGGACGACGAGGAGATCGATATATTGGAAGATGGGATGACGTTGGGTTTCATCGAAGAAGAGAGAGGTTGAGATAGGGTAGCCGGAGAAAAGGACTGGGTTGGTGTTGGAGTCGACGGAGAAGAGGGACTCGGTTGCGATTTACAAAGAGAAGTGAACGATGGAGAGAACGAGGAGAGAAGTGAAATGGATGGACGGAGAGAACGAGGGGGATCCAGAGCATTCCAGAGACAGAGAGGGTCTCCGCGTGCGTGTGGTGGTCCGCGTGCGTGTGTGTAGTCCGTGTCACGTGTTTTACTTTTACGGACCTTGCGTGTGTGTGTGTGATGGATTATTATCCGAGTGTGTGTGTGAAAAGTGAAAACACAAGACAATACACTCACTCTACACTTCTTTCATTAATTACTATATATTTTCTACACTCACAATGTTTGCCAGCTCGCTATATAATCAACTTGATAATGTTAAATCCATCATGCAATGCATTTCCTTCCAATTTTTTGTGATAAACTAATAGATAATTGACTAAATAAACATCCTGCAAAGTTTCAATAAAAATTTCCAAGTTTTTCTTACAATTTCCGTGGTTTCCATGGAAATTTTATCGATATCGATATTATCCCGATATTTCCATCGATATTTCCGTGTTTTCGGACTACCGATATTTCCGATATTACCGATATTTAATACCTTGCCTAAAACCACTCCGCACTGTGCTCACCCAGAAATTGTATTTGTTCCCACATTGCGAACCCTTGTTGCAATAATAGGGGTTTTAAAATGGTCTTGGATAAAAAACTAATGGCAACATTCATTTCCTACAGATCTATCAAAACTGATTTTGGTGTAGGCTTGCTAAAAACCAAAACAAATTAAGTTAAAAACTAAAACCACTAAAAACTTTGGCCGCCGTTTTTACTTTTTGCTAGGTCCGAACTCTCGTGAAGTCCGGACCTAAAGGTTTCAATCATAGATCCGAAGGCTCGTCATAGGAGCAAACCAGGAGTCCAAAGCTGAGTAAGAAGGTTCCACTTAGTACCTTGGACAGGTTGGCCGAGTCTTTCTCTATTGTTTTGTTCTCGCCACAAGAAACACACACAGAAGAGGTACGCCCAGCGCGTGGAGGATCCGTTGAGAGTTTATGTTGTCTTGGTAGGAAACTATACGATATTTCCCCTATTGTATTGAATCAATAAAAAAATGGGAGTTTTAATGAAAAATCTGCGCTACTGTTCACTTTAACAAAAAACCATATTTTTACACTAAAAAATCAAACATTGTACTATTCATTTTACCCTTTATTTTGTCCTTATCGTTAAAACTCAAAGTTTTCAAGCTTTTTTCATTAGTTTTCCTTAAAAAAAGAGGTCAGTGCGATGGTTTGATCCAACATTGACCGGGGACGTTCCATATGTCTTAGGACTGCCCCGCGCCGATTCACTGGACTGTTGGGTTACCAAGCACTTGCCCGCAGCTCCTGCCACCCGAAGGGCGGGCGGAGCGCGTTGTCAAGGATGAAAGAACCAGAAACCTAAGACATTATGGCAATGTTATCGATATGAAACAATCACACTAAAACATTACCCAAAACACCCTGAAAGCACAATTCTAATGGAGATATTCTGCAGCAACCATGTATGTAGCACACAATGAATCTTAACAAAGCCAAAGAGCATAGACAAGTGAAGTGAAACAGTCGAATTCTCTTTCGAATGCAAAAAACAAATCCATCAATGTTTTGCTTTCATTACCTACTAGCAAACTACATGCTCGTAGCTTACAACAATCTTTTAGTTTTAACAAGCATAACGCAAACAAAACAAACAACTTGATACACATGCCTGATCAGCCCCCGATCAAAACAAAGATTTAATCCAAATGCTTGAATCTGAAAGTTGTTTTAGTCCGCGAAACAAAGATTCGCGCCTACCTGCAAGAATGGTTTAAGGGCATCATTTTATATTATCCATTTTTGTTTTAAACCCATTTTAATGCAAGCCATGCGCAGAAGAATTCTACCTGAAACCTGAAATTTTGTGATACTGAGTCTTCTCAAACCTTCAGAGAAGCCTTGTGTACCATGGTTTCTTTGTGTATTTGGTGACAGCTCTTCTCGACAAGATCAAGCAGTTTCTCCAAGTTCATAGCCCACGAATTCAGAACGTTGTTGCTATCCTTTGCAGTTTGGAAACACACTATTCCTACTGGCCTGTCAATTTTTGCCACAAGTGCCTTGGACACAACCATATCGGACAGATGCTTCTCAGCTTCCTGCATAGGACGGGGGCAAAGCTATATATAAAACCACAATCAAAAAAGAAAAATCACATATTTCAAATAAGTCCAGCTACAGCATCCTAAACAGTCAGATTATCCAGATAACTCTGTTATCATATATAAATACGTTACATATACAATACATTAATACATTTCAGACTTTTTTTTTGTCAATAAATAAAACAAAAGAGAAACCAAACATCAACACATCACAATTAATCAGGATTACCTATGACTTTAAACATCACACACGTAAGGAAATGTAGAGATTAACTAAAAATCACAATAAAAGAAAAAAAAGAGTGCAGACAGAAAATAGAGTGATGTAGAGAAATGGATAAACAATAGTGGGGAAGGACACACAGCACAAGAGCCGTGAGACTTATAACAGAAAGCAAATCACACCAAAATGTTTTAAAACTAAGGCGTGATACTTCACCACAAGAGTCTGTAATGTGTAAATCTGGCTTCCAGTGGGGTTGTCTTGGAAATTAGAAGAGATTCTAATTGAAACTGATTATATTTAAGCCTGTTGTAGCTAATCTGAAAAAAAAGCATTCATCGTAATAAAGATTTAATAATAAATGCAATTGAGCATTAACAAACCTGTATACTCAGACACAGCAGCTCTGCAAGTCTCTTCAAGGTAATTCTTGAGTAGTTCTTGGAAACAACAAGTATGTTCTGAAAAAACAGTAACACATGTCAGAAACAAATTACTAAATGAACAGTCATAAAGAGCAGATAATGTAGGGGAAACTCTACATGTTCAATAATTCTCTGTCTCAGATCTTCAGCTGCTTTGTCGCCCAAAGAGCCTCCAAGCATGTTCTTCTCACTCTCAAACTCATCCTTGTATGTATTCCAAAGAGTGTTCCATTGTATGACTTCCATAGTTACCACCTGTTTCAACAACAACCTACAGCATAATAACAAAGGCAGACATCATAAGTCATAGAAGAGCATATGTTAAATGCGAACCCACAAAGGGAGATGAGCAACAGATGCTAATATGCCGTTGTTGAATATACCTAAAATATGGAAGTTCAGAAAGATTCTTATCCTCCAGGATGGAATTGAGAAGGCTTGACTGCATTGGATCATATGGAGCCAGAACCAAGTACCAACAGATTTTCCTCAAGACCTAAATGAATAAAAGTGTCACAAAAGCTCAATTTAATTCAAAGGGATTTTCCTCAAGACCTAAATGAATAGAAGTGTCACTAAAGCTCAATTAATATTTAAAGGGATTTTCCTCGAGACCTAAATGAATAGAAGTGTCACAAAAGCTCAATTAAATTCAAAGGATATAATATATATATATATATATATATATGAATTTTACCGGTATCCACTGAGCTGAATTCTCCTTAACAGAAGGAATATCGTATATCGCCTTGTAGCAACGGCAAATCTCAAGGTAATCGTTGTTGTGAGAATAATATCTACAAAGGCAATAAGAGAACATCAGCGATCCATTACATGTCAAAAGGTTTACAAACATCACGTAGAATTCAACTAGTTGTGATCATGTGTGATTCTCAATTCTGAGTCACGGGATGCCCTAAATGATACAACACAAGGGATGATAGGAGTTTGAAGAAAAAAAGCTTTTCCAATTCCAATAACAAAAGAGTGCCATCCACTTGTTCCTAGATATTTTTGTTATGTTATCCAAGGTATAATGCTGCCAACAGCAATTTATTTATTTAGACAGAAACAATTGACATAATTATGTGGAAGCCATTCAGCTTCTAGCATCTGAAACTAAAAACGAGAATCATGGATTCATGGACCTCATACCTAATCTTATGAACAAACCAAAAAAAAAAAAAAACATTTAAGAGTTATTCATCACGTCAGATATTTTGTTCTTTAAAACTGTTGTGGTTTGTATGGAGCCATGCCAGAAAACAACATTAGAATGGAACAATGTCAGAAATTGAACCAAGCTAGTATTTTGGCTAAATCAGATTCTAGGAACTCCATGCTTATTCATTGCAATGGGTTCCTAGAAACCCATGCAATCCAACATTCACATCTTTGTGCTTGAAAATACGAGGATGGAACAGCTTATATACCAAAGCACCAATACAAAGTATACCGATAAGGGCATATTCGTCAATATAATTAAATATAAAGACAAAATCAGGGAACGGGAATGGGAGATCCACCTCTTTTTTTGGGAATGCAGAACCTCATTTGAGGTTTTGAATAGCTATGAAACAGGCGAACCCATACCCATTTGCACTTAAAAACACAGAAGGAATCTCATAAAGATTCCCAAGTGGCAAAATAGTAAATCAAATACTACCTAATAACAGCATTTCAATACGTACATGATATTCACGTGATATGTAATTTTATGCATATTACGATGTTTGTTTGAATACAAGCTTACAAATGTACGAGTCAGGTGTATTGTATAGCCTCAAAAAATCTAAAGTGGTAGTCAAGCCATAGCAAACTGTGTGAAGATAATATAAACATTTAAACAGATACAGAACAAAAACATAGAATAGGATAAAAACACTCAATACCGTATCATTAATTCATAGTAGATCCGCTTCAACTCCAAGAGCGATGGTATATCAGCAGGAGCTTCTTCAACAACATTGTCACCTTCTTTTGGTTTTTTCTTTTCTTTTGAAGCATCAATATCAAAAACTCTTGGACTGATCTTCCTCGAGAGTATTTGAGCACGAACATAATCTTGACGGTCTAAACACAACCGAACCTGCAAAAATAAATATACGCAGCATGGCTCATAATGAGAACTAGAACTAAGACATAAAAAGTTGTGACTGTAATGAATGAGTAGTGAATATAAAGAGTAATCTGAAAAGAATTAGACCCATACTTGTTCAAGAATGAAAGCAATCTTCTCAGTTTTTGCCATGGCACCAAAAGTTTCCACCTGCAAAGATTAACGATTAAAAATGAGTGCTTAAAAATGCATTGTTCTTTCTTTTTTTTCCAGAGAGCATGGAGGGAGAGGGAAGATAATAATTCCATACTGACCGCAATTTCTTGCATCAAATCAGCAGCTTCAGCAATAAGCCCTTGCTCTTCCTTAATCTTTGCAAGTCTCTTGATTAACCGGGCTCTCTCAATTTCAACATATATCTAAAGAAACAGTGTTCATGAGAATTTTAAACAAAAAATTATATAAGTTGAAATTACATAATTTGAACTGGAGGAAATTGAAGCTTTTTACTATAAGTTTACCTTCCCAGCAGAAACATTATTCAGTGCTTTAATAAGCTCTACACGAGTTTCAATATCTGGTGTCTGATCAATATATTGCATCGCTTGCTGGACCATTGCAGTCACAGCCTGCATGGAAACAAACAACCGAATGAGCAATAACAATAAAAGAAAATTACTTCTGGTAATGCAATCAATTGCAACTTGGAACACATATTATCACAGAAAGCGACTAATATAGGATATGCCGATAATACTAAACTAAATTATGACCAAGACAAACAAAGATAAATGTGCATTGGAAGGCAGTCTTCAGCAATAAAACCAATATTCAATATTCTCCAACCAAGAAATGATGAAAGATATATATTCACAAAAACAAATACATATATATAAAATGAACTTTTTATTTTTTAGTTTTTTGTTTCTTCTGAATTAAAAAAAAAAACCCACAATCATAGATATCCCAACCACAGCAGTGAATTTGAGGAAAATAGAAACCAGTAACACTTAAATTGCGTTTGGATGAGAAAATTTAAGAATACTAAGGATGTATAAATAACAGAAATTGAAACAACAGAATTTTATTATCTAGAATTTGTGAATTTTCTTGTTTGGTTAACCTAAAAAACAATGGAATTTAAATACGGAATTAAATGTGCACAGAGTAAATAATATATAATGAGAGACGGTAGTTAGGAAATGTGCTAGTAGAGGTCGTGGAGACGACGGTGATGATGGTGAGTAGCTGTGGTGGCAGGAGCGGGGGAGACAACGGTATGTGGTGGTGGCGGCAGTTGTGATGGTGATGATGTGGTGACATGTGGTGGTAGTGGCCACTCATTGTTGAGTTATTATGTATTTTTTATTTTAAACTCTCACTCAAGGAAATTTGGAAATGACAACTATTTACATGGAATTTAAACTTGGGAATTGGAGGTCCCAAATTCCAAGTTTTTTATTTTTCCACGCATAAATTCTAAACTTCTATGTCTATGAATCCAAACAAGGGAATTGGTGCATGTCAATCATTTTGGTCCTTCCGTGAAAAACCTCCGTTAAATTGAGGGTGGCCACTCATTGTTGAGTTATTATGTATTTTTTATTTTAAACTCACTCATGGAAATTTGGAAATGACAACTATTTACATGGAATTTAAACTTGGGAATTGGAGGTCCCAAATTCCAATTTTTTTTCCACGCATAAATTCTAAATTTCTATGTCTCTGAATCCAAACAAGGGAATTGGTGCATGTCAATCATTTTGGTCCTTCCATGAAAAACCTCTGTTAAATTGAGGGCATTTTTGTACAATCAACCCCTCCACTTGCTTTTCCATTTACCAAAGATTTTTCACGAAAGGACCAAAATGTTTGACGGTGGACAAACTCAGGGACTCACTTCTATCGATTTTCAATGTCAGGGACCCAAGTGAGGAGTTATATCAAATGAACCATTTAGGCCAAATATATGTATCTATATATAACAACTCATAAGACAAAGATAGCTACATACACATGTACATACATGATCAAAACTCTATTTCTTTAAAAAAAAAAAAAAAAAAAAAAAAACAAATAAATGCTCAAAGCACAAAAAATTAATGTAAGGGGCAACAATAACTAATTGAACACTATACTAGTACCATTTAAACAAAGACTCAACATTTTAATTGCATGGTTTCATTCGCAAACTTAAAAATACACAATCACAAACAAAGATGCCAAAGAATCTAAGAGTTACTAAAGGTTACCTGCTTGAGCTGACCACGACGTTTAGATAATACAACAATCTGATCATTGAGAGTCTTCCAAGCACCCGCTTTAAAGCAGAGTTCAAGAATGTCAGTGGCTGCCATCTTGGTTCCCGCTACATCACCAGCAAGCCTCATTTGCTTCTCTACATTCAGCAACTTCTCTATTTGGGTATCCAAATCGCCTCCTCCTTCCTGAAATTCAATAAATTCCACATAAAACGTAACAATTCAGGGTCGACAAAGACAACTGTTAAAAGATTAGAGTTTTAGATCTGGGAAGAAGAAATGGCTTACCATTGTAAAGTTCAAGTAGAAATGAAACCCCTCGCAAAGTCCTCGTACGACGAAAGCTACCTGAAATACTACACGACGATAAGATCATGACTTATGAAGCAAACACATTACATAATCATATTAGTTTTACTGTTTTAGTTCAACATATTAAAGGGGCGCAGAAAGAAAAAAAACAAATCTGAGCCATACAACCCCCCCCCCCCCCCCCCCTCATCCCTTTCGTTTCCAAGGATATCCCTCACACACTGGTCAGTCCGTCCCTCCTCTAGTCAAAACATATCCCCTAAGGAACTGAATTAATCTAATCTAGATTCCTTAAAAAATTAGCAAAAAAAAAAAAAAAAACCCCAAAAAAAATATCCTAGAAACTCATAGCCCCAAATTCAAAAGCAAACATAAAATTAAGCTAAAAACAAGCCCAGTTCCATTAGAAATACAATCACAAGTAAAACCCATTACAAAAATCAACTGAAGTACCAAAACAATCACTTCAAATATAAACAATCACAGGCCTGAAACCCTAAATCTTGGTTTTAATCGGAAGATAACAAAAGCGCATCCGAGTGAAAGAATCAGAGGTCACAAAATCACATTAATAGGTACAAAATTAAACACGTAGATCGCTAGCAAACAAACCCAATCTCTAATTCACGAATCTAAATTCGAAACCCTGGCAAAAGCCCCAAATTGAAAGCCAAGCAGATTTTTCAATGTCTGATACAGCAAACAGAGAGCCCTAAAAGAGATAAACTTAAGCATACCTTGCGAATACTTGAGATTTTAGAGAGAGATGGAGAAACAGGCGGAGGAGAGAGAGAGCGTTCAGAGAGTGAAGGATATAAGTAAAAGAATTGAGAGGCCCATTTATTTTCGTCTTTTACTTGAAAATGTTAGATTGAGGGATAAGTAAAGGAATTTGGATCGTGTATGAACCTATCTGTATAATACAATACAAGGTATTTGATCTTGGCCCTTGAAAATCATCCTATGGCTACGTAAAATTGATTTGTTTAAATACACTAATAAGTGGTATATTATTAGCCATAGGATAGTTCTGAACGGCTAGGATTAAAATTTCTGACAGTGCCCGGTGCAGATAAAATTTGGTAGTGGTCCGATCAAAATTACAAGTAAACTAGTGGTTAGGGGTGGGCGCGGTACGGTTCGGTGCGGTTTCGAGTGAAACCACAACCGAAACCGAAACATTTTGCGGTGCGGTTTTGAAGCCAAAACCCAAATGAAACCAAACCGTTTGGTTCGGTTCGGTGCAGTTTCAAACGGTTTCGGTTTGGTTTTTGAGAAAAAAATGTACAATTTAAAATATACACATATTTATGCATAAGACGGTCTTATTTTTCTTGTATATTAATTAATGAATATGCAGCAAAATTGCACCAAAACAGCAACAACAATGCAGTAAAACTGCAGCAAAAAACAGAGGCAAAACTGCAGCCAAACTGCATAAAAAAACAGCAGTAAAACAACACCAAAAACTGCACCAAAACTGCAACAAAAAACTGCACAAAACTGCACAAAAAACAGCAGCTAAACTGTAGCAAAAACTGCACCAAAACTGCACTAAAAAACTGCACAAAAAAACTGCACAAAACTGCACAAAAACGCACAAAACTGCACGTTATCCCCATATCCTTTGTAAATTAGATTTAATGTTTATTACCAACAAAAAAAGCAAGCTACAGCTTGAAGAGTGGTGACATCAAAAAGTTAGCCTCAACACAATTACTGGGATTACCATCACCAATTGTTGTTGTTGGAGTAGATTAGTTATATATTCACTTGTTCACCAAACGGTGCAAAACTGGAAAAGGCTATCATGTTTTCTATTTCTTGTTTAATTTGGGTACATTCACATCTTGAACTAATTAAAAGTTTAAACTTTAAAATATAACATTTATTTATTATATGGTGCGGTTTCGATTTCAGTTTCGGTGCGGTTTTGAAAACCCAAAACCGCAACCAAACCGTTTTCTTTGCCGCGGTTCGGTTTCGAAACCGAAACCATTTCAAAACCGCAAAACCAAACCGTTCGGTGCGGTTCGATTCGATTCGTGTTTCGGTTTCGGTTTTCGGTTCCAAGTGCCCACCCCTACTAGTGGTGTTGGGGTCCAACTTACAAGCTCAATCATGTCTCAAAGGCCGATTATTGCAGAAGGGTTGCAAGTGGAGCTTAAATTCATATAGAATATGAAATGAAGAGTGTGCAAATTACAATCATGTCACACCAATAAAACAATAATCTATTAGACGTCAAGCCTATGCAAATCATGCATATTTATCGTGTCAAGCCGTATTATAATATTAATACATTAATTCAAGTCACGCTAAGCATACGACATGCTTAAATGAACCCCAAGTCACGTAACGGGCTTGTCGAGTAGTTCGTTTTGTTGATGGTTACAAAGTTCACTTGGCTTACGTAAAATTAAAATTGTGGAAGACTTTTGGGCTACTTGGGAGCACCAAAAGTCTAAGCCTTTGATTGTGGCTTCATGTGTGAAGGCTTAAGAGAAAACAAATTTATCCTTACCCCTTCCTTTGCAAACTAACTAGGATACTTAGGAAACAACCAAAACCCAAAGTCGAGCTAACCAAATCACATGTTTACCTAGAGTCACATGCCTTTTTTATTGTGCAGAAAAAAAAATCTTTCCTTTACAAGCTCACATATGTTTCCAAAACCCCAAAGTCGAGCTAAGCAAATCACATGTTTACTTAGAGTCACACGCCCTTTTTATTGTGCAGAAAAAACTTTTCCAAGCTCACATAGGAAAAAGAGGAGAGAAAGCATGGAGGAGCACTACCAAAGATAGAGTCGTGTTGTGGGACTTAGTCTAAGAAAGGTGTTGTGGACTTGGTCCAGGAAAGGTGTTATGGGACTTGGTCCAAGAAATAAGAAACTCTGGGTAGTGTGCTCAAACAAGCTTCATGCTAGTCCTAGCCTTTGCAGCGTGATACCTAAAAGGAAATCATAGCCACAACAATGGAAATGTGAATGGAAGACTTAGCTGATTTGGATGAGGAGAAAGAACCAAGAGATTTCCCAGCTAAAGCTTGGAATGATCACTGCTCTATAAATGCAAGGAATCAATACACTCTAAAGACACAACTATGCAGAGGGAAGATGAATGACAAGGGCAAGAATACACTAAGCATAGCAAGCTTTGTCCAAGTGTAGAAAACCCTAGTTCTTTAGGAAAAAGCTTTCCTTTCATCCTGAGCCTTCCAATAAGCTTCCTTAGCTCCTACAAAACCACTAAACCATTAGAAACCTTAGATTAGCTACTTCAAAACTATACAGCCAAGAAAAATCTCTCTTTCATGCCAAACCAGTGGTCTTTAGTTTCCACACCATACATCATTCGTGCAAGTCGTAACTTATAAGATTATTCACTTGTTCTTAGTGTTGGAAATGTGCCCTAAAACCAATCATATGATGATACTTTACGGACTTTTCACATGTTAAACTAATCTAGTAATATAAAGGGTAAAGATTATTGTTTCAAGATGTCTCATATAAATGTTATATGCTTAAACGATAAGTCCAAGGAATATATAATTGGGAGAATGTGATCTAAAGAAGTTAGATTCAAGAGACCATTCTTTTTCGTATACATATCCTAAATGTTCCTGGTCATAGGATTGCCAATCAGGCATTAACAGTCCGTTAAGATTAGTATGTGCTATGTCTTCTCTTAGGGAGAGTGACTGATCTCGAGTCATTGGTGTGACTAACATCAAGACAAGCATGTAGGTACTCAATAGAGAATGAGTCCACTGAACACGATCAACAAAGAGTTCTCATATTCATGTCACATGAGAACTCTTGGTTGGGATAATGCAAAGTAGTCCTTTGACTTGAGGCATTATAGTTGTCTTGTGGTTAGGTCCTTGATCTTTGACTATGTCAAAGGCACTCCATCAGAGGGTGTCCACGACATGGTTGGGGTTAAGCCACTTAGCCATGGAGGCTGGTGAATGCGCAACAAGGGATCTCTAACCTTCAAACCATTTGAGGGAGAATACTCTATGATATGATTAAGAATCTCTGGCAAGAGTACGAATGAGATTTAGGAAGTCGTTCCAAATTACATTCAAGATAATCATATAAGTAAGAGAATCACATTGGATAGTAGACATGAATAAACTATCAAACCAAACAATGTGATCAAGAGTATTGTATTAGAGAAAGACCGTATTGCATTGTAATCCTAAACTGAATAGGTTCTCCACCTCTTCTTATTAGCTTGGGTAGCCATGACATACTGCTAGGTGTCACTCATGGTTTGTGGAAGCCCTAAAGGTGAGTAATCACTAAAGGGAGAATTGAAAGTATGTTTCAGTTCAAAATCGATTTGAAGAGTTCTAATCACCCACTGCCTCGCGGATCGTACACCGTGTAAGGCAGAGATTGAAGAAACAACAGAGTTGAGTAAGAATAATTAAAAGGTTTAATTATGTATGGCTAGGATTAATTAATACGTTAATTAATCAAACAAATAAGTTCGTTTTAGACCTCGGGGTTAGTTTTGGGCCTCAAGGCCCAATGGGCTTCGAATGTCAAGCCCATTGACTTAAGTTTTATGACAACTTAATGAATAAAGATTCAAGAGGGCCCAAACAGCCCAAATACCATAGAAGGCCGGCCATGTTGATGAAATAAGGTTTTGGTTCTTTTTGTCACTTAAGTGAAGTGACTATATAAAAAACTTTATAGCCAAAATTCATTTAGGGTTTTCTTTTGAGAAAATTGGAGAGAACATGTCTCTCCCTTTCTCTCTAGGAGGTCGGCTCCTTGGAGGAAATTATCTGGCAATCTTTCCTCCTCCAAGGTCACTCATCTCTTCTTCAAGTATCTCCTTGGTGTGGAAAAATTAGAAGTTCTATACTTTGGGAACTTGGAGAATCCTTTCAACCATCGTCCTCCAAGAAATCCATGGAGTTAAGAAGCAAGGAATGAAGGCCCTCTCCTTGGGATATTAGCCTTTGCTTATGCAAAGTGGAATCAACAAAGGTATAAGATTTCTCAACTCACTTTGTTCTTGAGTTGAGTCTTGGTTCACCCAACTACTAGGCTTTGAATTTCATGGGTAATGTTTTGTTTTGAGTGCATACAAGCATGATTCCGCCTTTAATCGTTAATTGCATGCCATAGATCTTGCTTAAATGAACATGTTTTCACAAATTTTCCTTCGAGTGGTATCAGAGCCTAGGTCTAGCAGTTGGTGAATCCTTTTAGGTTTTGTTGTTCATAGTCTTTGATTTAAATGTTGTAATTGTTACAAGCTTTATTCTTGCTTCTTTGAATGTAAATTTTGCTAGAAAATTTGCCATCTCAAATGTTGTAGATGTAGTTCATATGAGCATGAATTTTGGAGCTAAAATTTGGTGCCATGTTTTTTGGGAAATTCGGCCAAATCCAAAGGGTGGATTTTTGGGTTCATGTTTGTCTTGTTAAAAATGTTTTAAAGTGACATTAGGAACCCCTAAGTACCCTAGTATGGTAATATGTTATTTCCTTAAGTTTGAGAGTTTTTGGGTGAAAAATGTTCATGGAGCTTTTATGGGTTTTCATGGATGTTCTTCATTGTTCTTGTTATGTTCTTGGCAAGAACAAACAAAAAAAAAAAGGTTGGGAATTTTGATTCAAAGGTTTTGGTTATTTGCATAAAGTCTTGTTTTGTGATGGATGATATGTTTTTCAATCATCACTAGGTGTGGTCACCCATACCTATTTTCTTACAACACTTTACTTTCCATGTTTCATGGAATTCACTTTTTCAAACCATACCAATCACTTACACATTTCCATCACCTTTCAAACCACAACTCAACTCACACACATCACTCACACTCTCACCATGACCGGCCACCCCTATAACGGGGGTACTTTTAGGACTTTATGCAATTACATAAAGTTTTGATACTTTTGTGTATTTGTACTTTGACCTGAAAGTTTACGTTTTTACGTTAAGGCCCCCAAAATCACTAAAGGACAAATTGTTTTGCTCATTTAATGAAGTTTTTTCATTTGTTGAAATTTTTGGGTTCTAGTTGTAATTACATGAAGTAGTAGACTTTCGTGTTTTTACAAAGTGACCTCAAAAGTTTGTTTTTTTTTTTTTTTTTTTTATAGAACAAGGTAAAATATATTACCAGGGCAAAGAAGCCAGAAAAACAAGGAAGCCTACCCAGAGGCAAACAAACCAGAACAATAACAGCTAAGACATAGTACAAGAAGTTACATAACGACACCGCATTTCATGCTAAAAGCGTCACTCCTCATACTACTTTTGAAAGAAAAATTAATGGGGACAAGGAAGACCATCATTACTTAGAACCTGCACAAGGAAGAATGAGGGTCTGTTAACCGAAACAAAATCACATAGCTCCCTGCTTTGCCGCTCCGCCAGAAGGTCAGCAGCCGTATTGGCCGATCTTGGAACCCAAGACCAGCGGCAGTCATGAAAAGAGTCACCCAACCATCTGCACTTAGCTAAGATTGGATAAGCTTCCCAACTGCCCATCGTATCCACATTTCGCAGACACGAAACCGATTCCAAGGAATCTGTCTCCACGATGATTTTATCCCACCTCATAGACCTTCCAAATTCACATCCAAGTAAAATTGCCAAAGCTTCCGCCACTGCCACTGTTGAGGCAATAACTGAGTATCTGACAGTAGCCACAAACCCACCCATGTCGTTCCGAACCACCACACCCACAAAACCCGTCCCCCCACTTCTCATCTAGCTAGCATCAACATTAATTTTCATAAAACCTGAGCAGGGAGGCGACCAAAAATTATGATGTTCCGTACATGTAGCAGGGATCGGTTCCCTGGTAACTGGAACCCGGTATGTACCCTTAGAAGCCTCCACCGAGCTCTTTATCACAACTATTATCTTCCCAGGAAAGATAGGTTGTTGATTGAAAATGAAGTTGCATCTAGATTTCCACATATGCCAACACAAAATAGCAATGTAATAAAGCAGACTGTTCCTCGCACTCTTATGTTCACGCATCGAATCATAAATATCCCCCAACCAATCTGCCCAAGATATGACCTCCCCCTTCCTTATGCCGCTAGTCATGGTCCTAGCAAGCCAAACCTCATTCACCCAAGGACACTGAAGAAAAAGGTGTTCAGTTGATTCCTCCACCGTGTTGCACAGAGGGCAAATGGACGAGGGGGAACATCGTTGCTTAAATAAATTTGCCTTCGTAGCCACCGCACCTTGTAAAGTCTTCCACGTAAAACATCTTATTTTCGGGGGTACCTCAAGCTTCCACACACATTTCCAAATATGTTTTGGAATGAGAGTAGATCGATGGGGTAAACCAATATCATGAATCGGAGACTTAGCCAAAGCCCAATGGTAACCGGATTTAACCGAGTAAGACCCCCTCTTCTCAAAGGGCTATACCAACATGTCCTTTAGACTTGGATCTCCCGTGTGAGTCTCAAGAATGACATTAAACTCACTCTCCACGACAAAAGGTTTAAGAAAGTCAATATCCCACGTCCCATTATTCATGTCGATCAAAGAGTTGACCTTGAGGTTCGTAGAGACCTGTGCCGTCCCCAAGGGAGAGGGTCTCCCCAAAGGAATAGAAGGAAGCCATCGATCCACCCACACACGAACCTCTTTTCCATTCATAATTTGCCAGTGAGCTTCTTGACGAATAATTTCTCTTCCTTCCAGGAGGGTTGACCATGCCCAAGAAGCCCTTCCACCCCGCTTAGCGTCTAAGAAAGAGCAATTAGGGAAATATCGAGCTTTCAGCACCGACACCCGTAGAGAAGTTGGCTCCTTCAATAACCTCCAGCATTGTTTCGCCAAAAGAGCATCGTTAAATTCCACAAAACATCTCAAGCCTAATCCACCTTCTTCCTTCGAGCGCCCCAACTGCTCCCTCGATACCCAATGAATTTGGTTCTCCCCTCTTTTTTGTCCCCACCAAAACTTTGAAATCATTGCATCCATTTCATTACAAAGAGATTTAGGGAACTTGAAAAGATTCATGGGATACGCCGGAATTGCTTGCGCCACTGCCTTTATTAGCACCTCACGCCCTGCTTGTGAGAGAGTGGAACGTTTCCAGCCTTGAAGCTTACCCAATAGCCTTCCTTTTATAGCAAGGCCACTCTTCTTCGATCTACCCCAAATAGCCGGAACCCCCAAATACACTCCAGGGTCCCCAACTTTCACCATACCAAGGATAGCAGCTAGGTTGATAGATAAAGACTCTGACACATTCCCCCCCC
Source organism: Cotoneaster glaucophyllus (assembly GCA_036320875.1). Classification (NCBI taxonomy): domain Eukaryota; kingdom Viridiplantae; phylum Streptophyta; class Magnoliopsida; order Rosales; family Rosaceae; genus Cotoneaster; species Cotoneaster glaucophyllus. Next base: position 22,686,541 of record CM070063.1, read on the forward strand.
CCCCCCCAAAGAAAACACTTGATTTAGATTTATTGATCTGTTGACCCGAGGCTGAGCAGTAACCATCAATAATCTGTATTAAGTTTCTGCAAGTTTCAATCTCTACTTTGAGGACTATAAGAGTATCATCTGCAAAAAATATGTGAGAAATCAAAGGACCAGCACGATCCATTTGAACACCCTTAATTCGCCCTCTGTCAATCTCTTGTTGCAGTAGAAGAGAGAAAACTTCACTCACCAGAAGAAATAAATATGGAGAAAGAGGATCTCCCTGTCTAAGCCCTCTTGACGAAACAAATTTGGATCCCGGTTGTCCATTGAGAAGGATGGCAAAGTTTACAATTGAGATGCAACCCATGATTAGACTCCTCCATCGGCTATTGAACCCCATTTTCTCCATAACTGCCATTAAGAAGTCCCACTCCACCCTGTCATACGCCTTATGCATATCCAAATTGATGCCTAACTCGAACTTACCTTTCGCTTTTCTTGTTTTTAGAAAATGGAAAAGCTCATGCGCCACACCAATATTGTCTTGAATTTGTCTTCCTTCCACAAAAGCATTTTGGGTTGGGGAAATCAAATCCGGCAGTAACCTCTTTAACCGATTGGCCAAGACCTTGGAGAGAATCTTGTAAGAGTAATTGCAAAGACTTATTGGACGAAACTGAGAAACAGATTCTGGACAATGAACCTTTGGGATTAATGCCAAATAAGTTGCATTAATATGAAGAGGCTGCAAAGATCCAGAAGTGAAGTCTTCAATCATTTGATTAACATCCATAACAATAATCTCCCAGTGTGATTGATAGAAAATCCCTTGAAATCCATCCAGGCCCAGAGCTTTAAGACTTCCCATATTCACAGTCGCCAATTTTATTTCATCCACAGAGACCGGAGCTGTTAAATCTGCATTCATTATCACAGAGACCTTTGGAGTAACACAATCAAGAGTGTCACCCCAATCCCTACTTCCGGACGAGGTGAAGAGATCAACAAAGTAATCATCAAAGAGTTGCCGAATCTGTCTCGGGTTATCCACCCAGTCCCCGTTGTTATTTTTGAGCGACACAACCTGATTTCTTTTCCTTTTGTGAAGGGTAGACTGATGGAAGAACTTTGTATTAGCATCCCCTTCTTTTAGCCACTAAACCCATGATTTTTGTTGCCAAAAACTTTCCTCTTGGCTACACAGAATGTTAACCTTTTTTGAGAGCTCACCAATTTCACTAGAATTACTCCTCCAACCATGTTGTAGTCGGCCCAAATGATTCATCATCTCTTGAATTTGCCACGTTCTCCTACTGAATTTGTTTCTACTCCATTTTGCCAAATTTGACCGAGCCTCATTAATTTTCAAATTCCATCACTCCACAGAATTTCCATCTCAGGTTTTGTCCCAAACTCTCTTAACTATCTCTTTACATTCTACATCTTTTGCCCAATGCGCTTCAAAACGGAAGATCTTTTTTCTTTTACCTACACTTAGATCACACTGCACAATAACTGGGCAGTGGTCAGACACCAGCGTCGTTCCATTGGTGACCCTTGCGTTAGGCCACATAGTTTGCCAACTTTCATTCACGAGCCCTCTATCTAAGCGGGCCTCCATTAACTGTCCATTTCTCGTCCCTCTCCAAGTATACTTATGACCATTAAAACTCAAATCCGATATCTCCACCTTGCACATAAACTCCTCCAGATATCTAATTCGATTGTATCTCACTTCAGCCCCCCCTGACTTTTCATGGTCCCACAAGAATTCATTGAAGTCACCCCCACAAATCCATGGGATGTTGTCCGGAGCAAAGTACTGCATCATTCCCCTCCATAAGTCAGCCTTCTCTGCTCTATAAGATGTTCCGTATACACCAGTAAACCTGAAGACAGACGATGAATCCACAACCTTACATTTTGCATCAATGAAGTGTTTTGAGGAATCAATCACATTCACTATGACAGAATTATCCCACCAGAGACTAAGACCTCTTGCCCTTCCAATGGGAGCCACGTCAAACCCATTACTATACCCCATTCTCCGCCTCACACAAGCTATTCTATGATCTTTCATCTTAGTTTCCGAAAGAAAGATCATAAAGGGTCTATACTTCCTTATTAGCCCATGAAGAGCTCGAACTACCATGTCCGACCCCAGACCACGGCAGTTCCAAAAGAGGTGTGTCATGGCGCTCGTGCGGCTGTTGAAGGCCAACCGCCACCACCCCGGGACGAGGATCCCATCCTCTTTGCCATTGTGGCTTTTTTCTCCTTTGCAGAGGTCTTTTGCATATGTTCCCACATTTCCTGATACTCAATCGGGACATCCTTCAATTCTTCCTCCGGGTAATTTATTTTTGTTTTTTTTCTGAGATGAGTGGTCTACATCTTTGCCCTTGCCGTCTAAAACTCGTTTATTTTTGCTTCTCGACCATTCGACACTTTCCTGAAACTGCGAAGATTGGAGAGGTCCATGTTGCACCGTGACTGCATTTACGAGTGGTGATAGCTCCTCATCCTGAATTTCTTCAATCATGAGCGATAGGTTTCTCGTACCTTTCTTCCTTCGCTCCATTGCTTCAAATCCCACCGTGAAAAGCTGTTTTCCAATCGGCCCACAACCTTCCAATCTCCATTGAGCCGGATTAAGGATTTGTTCATTTTCCCATCTTTGGACTCTATGCCATTTCTTTGAGATGCAAGCCTTCTCTTGTGGCGTTTTGATATGATTAAGTGCCATACTGTTGACTACATTTTTAGCACTTATTTCCTCAGTAGATTTGTCACTGCCTTTTTGAAACCTCTTCTTTTGACCACTTCTTACCGCCCCTGCGTGTCTTCTTTCACCCATAATAATTGCCGAAGATTTGGGAATGTCGATAAAATCCCGTACCGGGGAAGCCTTGGTCCAATCTCCATACCCTGCCATACCCTCCTTCACAGCATCGAAATAGCAATCCATATTTGAGTGTCCAATTCTGCCACATTTGTAACAAAGTCCTGTAGCCTTTCAAAACTAAATGCAATCCAAGACTCATTTTCATCAGCCCTCGGGAGCCAGCAACCTGTAGTCAACGGGTTCAAGGTATTCACAGCCACCTTAAATCTTAAGAAGCCCCTTGCTCTGCCAGGGTCCTCAAAATCCTCAAATACCCATATCTTCGCAGCCAGGCGTTTTACATTTCCTTCCGAGTGGAGATAAGGCGGGACCCCTCTGATTTGTATCCAGAACGAGACAATATTCATGTTGATTTCCTCCAAAGCTAGCTCCTGATCCCATCTTTTGACTGAAAAATTCTGCTTCATAACTGCCCATGGGACTTTGTTTAGGATCTGAGATGCAGTACTTTCATCTTTAACAGTAATGATAAAAGTATTGTCCTTAACCCATTTAATCTCAATTTCCCCTAGCTCCTTCCATGAGGCTCTCAGGATATTTCGCACTCCCTATTTGTTAAGGCTTTTGTTAACCAAAACCTTTCCCACCAGTTTAACTCATTTCTCCATAATGGAAAGATCCATGTTTTTTTCCAACTGCACCACAAGTTCCTCAACATCCGTTGCTGCCATAACCCCACAGAATTGAGTTCCTTCCCTGACTGATTGTTGTAGAGTGTGCCGACAGATTCGCACAATATGTCTTGCCTGTACCTCACCCTGTACTTCATCTGCCCTGTTTTTCCCCTCACAGATTTTTGCAAGAATTCGTAATTGCATAAGAACCACAACCATAATTACTAACATTTGTAACCTATTGAATGACCATATCTTAGCATTAATGGCCCCTCTGCTCTGGGTTGAGTAAATTGCCATTAAGACAGGATTTCTTTGCAACCTAGGGAATATCAGTCTCCTTCTCTTACCTCGTTTAGCTTTCCTGACTTTAACTCTGTACCCACCTCTCTGTAATCTGGATCTACCATCCTCCTTAATTTGCCTGATACCTTTCTGATTCATAATTGTCTTCCAACTCTCTTTTGCAATGGTTAAGGTTATTGCTTTTTGGCCCAAATTAGGTTGAGAACAAAATGGTTTTGTCTTTTTAAATGAGAATTGGATTTTCATTTCATTTAGCTCCTATTAAATCAATTCTATGGATATAAAAACCAAATGACAATGTTGCATTCAAGTTTAATTAGTTAAAGCGTTAATTAATTAAAGAAAGGGTGATTATGAACCTAAGCCTACAATAATTGAGCTATGTGAATGACCGTCTTTCAAATTTGTTTGAACCATGGGAATGTGTAGATTAGATTTTGGTTGTAATTTGGTATGATCAAATGTTGTAAAAGAGCATAAGCTCTTCTTTACTTTAAAGTAATTTGTTTTGATCAAATGTTGTAAAAGAGCATAAGCTCTTCTTTACTTTGAAGTACTCATTTCTTGTTTTATACGATATGCATGAAATTGGAGTAGAGGGTCCAACGCCCAATAAGAAAACACGCCTTAATGTGATTAAACGCATAACTAAAATCAATCACCATCCCTAGACCGAGATCCAACACTAGGCTCGTGTTGGATCAAATCAAAGGTTCATAGTCATCCTACAGCCCTAAGGTAGCTATATAGTCCATTAATGAATGCAAAACTTTTGTTAGTAGTACCATATACTCTTGCTTTAAAAACCGTTTTACAAGCTTAGTGGGAGTATCATATACTACTAAATCAATCATATGGACCAATAGTTATAATAGGACCAAATTGTTTTAATAAGATTAAAAGCATGCTTATATGTGATGAGACCTAAAACCCTCAACCAAACCATTATTAAGTTGACAAGCGTGAGAGTGCTTTGAACACTCTTTCGTGGCCTTCCACCATGGTAGGCTCCAATCATTTGTGACTCATACACTGTATTCGTCTAGTTCTGAGGTATACAAAGTATATGCTTACATTCAGGAGAAGCCTATAAACATATGATGAAGTGAAGGTAGACAACAAGTATGGTCAATATGATATTCTTCTGAGGCCATTCTTGAACCCCTACTTGAACTAGCATGGTGGGAATGACTTAACTAAGTGCAATGGTGCCAATATGATATTCTTCTGAGGCATCATTCTCCAGAGGCCAAATAAGATGGGTAATTACAAAAGTTGTAAATGGCTAAAACATTATCCTCTCATCATTATTGTTGCTAGCCAATATGATATTCTTCTGAGGTGGGCTTGGTAATGGTGAGTCTCTCATACCCTACTAAGAGTTTCCTCCAAAAACTCTCGAATTCCGATGAGGGATATGGAATTTGCAGAAAATAGTGAGTGGTGCTATTTGATTTAAAGACCCCGGATCAAATGGCTTAAAATCAATCAATTTATATTCGTTATGTATTTATTTACCGATATATTTGCAAACGCTATCCAAAACTTGACAAAGAAAAGCCGAAGGCTTTAGTTTCCGGACTTGGTACCACAATCCCATAGATTGTCTTGAATGACTTGTATATGTACCTAAGTAGTCTCATCCTCACAATCTCCATATTGATAATGTATCATTGGAAGAATATGTTAGATAAGTCTATCATAAAGAGGACAACACTTTTAGTGTCATGATTCTTCACTTACGAATCATTGTATGAAGAAATAAGAGTTGCTTTGAACAACCCTTAGTTAATGCAAATACTAGTGCTTGTTTCTTTGTTACATGAACAAGGAACTTGAGAAATGACAAAAATAGTCCATCAACATGGACATATGATAATTTTGAATCATTGAGTATTGAAGTGTTAAACCACTTCACGAGACGGAAACTAGGCAAGGACTTCACCTTTGAGTCCCTATCCAAATGGTTCACTAAGTTTATTGTAAACTATATAGTGAACAATAACCGCACGCTCTCCAAATCATTTGATGTGTATAACACAATTGAAATAAGTTTCAAGAGGGATAGTGGGAGTTTAGGGACCATGACTATTGTAGTCAATGGAGAAGTCAAATGAAGAAAGCTAAAAACTCCAAGGGAACAAACTTTCTTTATGAATGGATGGACATTGGAAGGGGTATTTGCAAGACATGTCTTGCAAGTGTCAAGAACACACATTTTGAAGGTGTTGTAAAATGTTCTTGAATAGTTCAAAACAGTTGGTTCTTCTACTTGAATGTTTGATTCCGTATTAGTAACTATGTTTTACAATCGTTGTAAAAGTGTGGCTAACAAGAAGTAGAAGATTAATGAGAAAAGAGAAAGTACTTCACATTTGGAACGTGAATCAAATATTGATCTCTGCGAAAGCAGATAGTATTTACTTCCTCATATGAACTACCAAAGAAATTGGAAAAACAAAGATTGTCTTTACATTCCAATTTGAATAAGGGAACTTAATTCCGTCACTATAATGTTAGAAGATGGATGAATGTTTTGTTTGACAAAACAATTGTTCTTTATGAATGATTTGATTATTATAATCTGATTGATTGTCTCTATAGTAGAGATAATGTGGTAGTGTTAACTGTTTAGAATACAATGATGGTTAAAACTCAAAAGGTTGCAAGGTAGTGACTAATCCCACTTAGTTGTGACACCTCGAAAACATAAATTACGAGTTGATCATATATGGATGCTGTGGATCGTTAGATCCGGATCCGATGCCTTCTTGTTAAAATTGTATAGAGGCGAAATGTTCGAATCTTTATTCTTTTGGAAAGAAGAAAGAATCACAAAGTTATTGAGGTTAATTCACTTAGATGTTAGTGGCACTTGTCCACAACATAATACTACTCATGTTGTATGACATTCACCGAAGATCGCTCTCGGTTTGACTATTGTTTATTTTGAATAAACACAAGTCCGAATATTTTGCAAAAGGTTTCAAATACTTCAAGAATGTAAGTTGATGAGTAAGACGTCTAAAGTATTTACTCCTTAGATTTGATCCAAGGAAAAACTAACACTTTAGATGAGTTTCCTTGAAAGATATCAAGGAATGTAGCATCATAAGATAATGGATTTCTCCATTGGGAGAAGAACGGACTCGAATAAGATTTAGTTCGTTGGATGTTATCAATTACCCATATAAAGGATATATATACTTCTAAGACAATATGATTGTCAATTAGAAGATCTTTCAAAATTTTCATGACTCCATACGATGTAGTTGGAAAGAAAGATAAGTCTTAATCGTGTTAAGACTTGAGGTTGTGTGCTAATTAGCAATATTTGTTTTAGAACAATCTTGTGGGATATCCTTAAATTAACTTTTGGATATCACTTCTATGAACCAACTAACAAATGTTGTTTGTTGGGTAGTTCATTGTAATCCTACATTAGGATTTGCCTAAAATAGAGCAAATGAATGAGAGATAGAACTCAAAGAATGAGTTCTTTGAGAGACAAGATGATAATCAACAAATATACAACCTAGTTCTCATACCACTAGCTCCAAGGTAGTCGAGAAGGGTTTATAAACCGTCTTAGTTGAATGGTTTGAACTTTATGACTATGTCATGGAGTTACACCTCTTAATTCGAAAGAAATAAGAATGAAAATCCTTATGACTACATTGAGTGTATATATGACATATACTCAAGGAAATGGTATAATACCATTTGACTCGAAATAATGAAACCTTCATAGCTAATTGGTAGCTTAAGGTGACTTCAATCAACGAGATTGGTTGACTTGGAAGAAACCATCTTTGACGTAGTCATGGTTTGTATTAATTCGAAGATTGCTAGCTACAACTATAACGGTGATTCAATGTTTGGATATAATATGGGTTTCCGAAACCGTTATCAAGATAGTCTTGATAATATATGCCTAAAACTATGAATCACAAGACGTGTAAGTTGTAGAAATCCATCCATCATGAATCTTAGCAAGCTAGTGGGAGCTATAAGCATCTTATGAGAGAAATATCAAATTGTTTGATTTCTCATAAAGATGTAAATGAATCTTTTGTTTATTTGTTTTACAAATATTAGTGGGAGTTAATCATATTCCTAAATTTGAACATATATATGATATATTAATTTTGGAAATGAAAGGAATTCTTCTTTATTAAAGTTATGACTTTAAACGTTCTATAATGATAGAATGTATATGGGAGATATAGTCTATATACATAGGATGGAAATCTATAATGATCGATTTCAAGATATAATTGGATTATATCAAGCCCTACTGATAGAGAAAAGATGCTAGGAAGTTTCTTATATGATGATAAACTTCAATCAGAAGGACAACTCTAGTGAGACTATGAAGTTGCTCTTCTCAAAGGGAACGTACACTTTGACTCCCAAAGAAACATAACGCGTAACTAGAATCCTTTATGCATACTCATAAAGGTGATTTACGTATTTCATATTGTATGAAAAACGTTGATATAAATTGTACCAAGATCGGTACAAGACGATATCAATGCAAGCCCAGGATCAGAACCATGACAACTATCAAGTGAGTCCTTGAGTATTTAAGAAATACTAAAGGATAGATTCCTCAAGAATGAGGAAGAATTAAAGTAACGCAATGGAAGCATAAATGAATTAGATTATGAATCTAATATCGTATCCATCATTGGTTGTCTCTTCATTGTGAATGAATAGATAATTGGATATCTCTTTATTATGACTAAAGAGATATTTGGGTGGAAACATTAAAAGTAATGACTTTAGTGTGTTCCATCATGAATGCAAAATATATCGCCATATGGAAGTTTACAACAATGTTGTTTGGATGAGAAAGTTCATTTATGAACTCTCCATTCGGTTCCAACCAGAAATTGTATTTAGTGTACCGACACTGCGGCACTAATGGGGCGATAGCTCAAGCCAGGGAATCAAGGTCTCATCAAGATTCAAACTCAAATGAGAGACTAAACCACATGATTGAGAATCATGTATAATGGTGACGTCGTTATTCTCAAGGTTGCTTCTATAGATAACATATAGATGTTCATTGTCTAGGCCTACTACTCAGCCATTTTTGAAATGAATTCATAAGAGGTATCATCACTGATGACTAAGCTGATTGGCTCTAGTGCAAGTGGGAGATTGTTGGAAATGTGCCCTAAAACCAATCATATGATGATACTTTACGGACATTTCACATGTTAAACTAATCTAGTTTAATATAAAGGACAAAGATTATTGTTTCAAGCTGTCTCATATAAATGTTATATGCTTAAACGATAAGTCCAAGGAATATGTAATTGGGAGAATATGATCTAACGAAGTTAGATTCAAGAGACCATTCTTTTTCGCATACATATCCTAAATGTTCCTGATCATAGGATTGCCAATCAGGCATTAACAGTCCGTTAAGATCAGTACGTGTTATGTCTTCTCTTAGGGAGAGTGACTGGTCTCGAGTCATTGGTGTGACTGACATCAAGACAAGCATGTAGGTGCTCAATAGAGAATGAGTCCACTGAACACGATCAACAAAGAGTTCTTATATTCATATCACATGAGAACTCATGGTTGAGATAATGCAAAGTAGTCATTTGACTTGAGGCATCATAGTTGTCTTGTGGTTAGGTCCTTGATTTTTGACTATGTCAAAGGCACTCTGTCAGAGGGTGTCCACAACATGGTTGGGGTTAAGCCACTTAGCCATGAAGGCAGTGAATGCGCAATAAGGGATCTCTAACCTTCAAACCGTTTAAGGGAGAATACTCTATGATATGATTAAGAATCTATGTGAGAGTACAAATGAGATTTAGGAAGTCGTTCCAAATCACATTCAAGGTAATCATATAAGTAAGAGAAACGCGTAGACATGAATAAACTATCAAACCAAACAATGTGGTCAAGAGTATTGTATTAGAGATAGACCGTATTGCATTGTAATCCTAAACTGAATAGGTTCTCCACCTCTTCTGTTTAGCTTGGGTAGCCATGACATACTGCTAGGTGTCACTCGTGGTTTGTGGAAGCACTAAAGGGAGAATTGAAAGTATGTTTCAATTCAAAATCGATTTGAAGAGTTCTAATTGCCCACTACCTCGCTAAAAAGAACCTAATGGATCGTACACTGTGTAAGGCAGAGATTGAAGAAACAATGGAGTTGAGTAAGAATAATTAAAAGGTTTAATTATTTATGGCTATGATTAATTAGTACGTTAATTAATCAAACGATTAAGTTCGTTTTAGACCTCGGGTTAGTTTTGGGCCTCAAGGCCCAATGGGCATCCAATGTCAAGCCCATTGACTTAAGTTTTATGACAACTTAATGAATAAAGATTCAAGAGGGCCCAAACATCCCAAATACCATAGAAGGCCGACCATGTTGATGAAATAGGGTTTTGGTTCTTTTTGTCACTTAAGTGAAGTGACTATATAAAGAACTTTATAGCCAAAATTCATTTAGGGTTTTCTTTTGAGAAAATTGGAGAGAACATGTCTCTCTCTTTCTCTCTAGGAGGCCGGCTCCTTGGAGGAAATTATCTAGCAATCTTTCCTCCTCCAAGGTCACTCATCTCTTCTTCAAGTATCTCATTGGTGTGGAAAAATTAGAAGTTCTCTACTTTGGGAACTTGGAGAATCCTTTCAACCATCATCCTCCAAGAAATCCATGGAGCTAAGAAGCAAGGAATAAAGGCCCTCTCCTTGGGATATTAGCCTTTGCTTATGCAAAGTGGAATCAACAAAGGTATAAGATTTCTCAACTCACTTTGTTCTTGAGTTGAGTCTTGGTTCACCCAACTACTAGGCTTTGAATTTCATGGGTAATGTTTTGTTTTGAGTGCATACAAGCATGATTCCGCCTTTAATCGTTAATTGCATGCCATAGATCTTGCTTAAATGAACATGTTTTTCACAAATTTCCTTTCACTTAGTGCTTGTTTGTTTAAAAATTACTCCTCAAAACTGCCGAAAGTAGTAAGGGAAACACTTAATCAGCACTAAGGGAAACACTTTGACAACGCCAAAGAAAACACTTCATCACCAAGGGAAACACTTTGTTTGCGAGGGAAACACTTCATCAACGGAAAGGGAAACACTTCTTCAGCGTCGAGGGAAACACTTCGTCTATTAGGGAAACATTCGATTATCGAGAGAAGCATTCACAGTCATCGGATGAACTTCAACAGCCGCGAGACGAACTTCAATTACCGCGAGAAGCATCTCATCAGCACTAGAAGTAATTCATCAGTGTTAGAAGCACTGAACATCACTAGACCAAGCACCCAAGAGCTGGTCAAAAGAACAACAAAGCATTCACTAGGACTTTCTTTTCCTTCGGGATACTTTGGGCCTAATCCTTGCTAACTCAATAACGGAAGACGTGAAGGTTTCGGCTAGCTTCCTTACAACATAAGTCCATCATAGCCTTCGACACAAATACCCCCCCCTCCCCCCCCCCCCCCCCCCAACAAAAAAAACAACAATTAGTAGACAGGGTTTTTCTCTTTAATGCATTGCATCCTAAATTCAATCACTGCCCTTTCTACGATTTAGACTAAAAAAAGTCACACACAATGTGTGTGGTAAATATATGACAATCTAAAAAAGAAATTAGAATTAAATTAAAAACGGAAAAAGTAGGAAGTGAGAGAGAGAAAATGGAGTAAGACTATGGTTACATGTGGGTGAGGAAAAAAGAAAAACAAACAAAAACATGTTTGTGCAACCTTAATTTAATTTCTACAGTTTTTTCTTTCCTAATATTTCTTTTCAATTATGTATAATAGTAATTTCATTTGTTTTTGTTTGACAAACAAAGTTAGGCCCAAAGCCCAAGCAAGACCGCTAAACAAGGAAGAACATTAGCCCAAAGACTTTCACAAATAGCCCGAGTCCTAGCAACTCCAGAAATATCATCTGGAAGCAAACCAATGATTAAAGGATGAGGGTCACCCAACATAACATTGCCCAGGTTCAAAGAAAAATTCAACTTTGAAAAACCATCAGCCACCATATTCCTTTTCCTATTAATATGACTTAAATCACATTGATCAAATTGAGAAATCAAGTGATTACAACCATATAACAAAGAAGCCAAGGGATTCAACTCATGCCTAGTACATTTGATGACTGACACTAAAATAGTAGAGTCAAATTTCACAAGTATTCTTCTAGCACCCTTATCCAGAACCATTTTCAAACCTAAAAAGAGACTCCACATCTTATCTTCAAGGACTTCTCCTACTCTCATATTAGCTGAAAACCCCCCGATCTAAAAGCCTTGATGATCTCCAAGTACTCCCAAATTGATAGCATAGTTTTTCCCTTGACAAGAACCATCAATATTCAATTTCAACCATTCCTTATTTGGAGAAACCAAGCTAACTTTTCAAGAATTCTGCAGGGCTCAGAATGATCAACCTTATTAGCATCAGTCCACTCCCAAGCATACTTCAAAATAGCATTCATAAGGTCAAAGGGAGCTTGATAGGATAGATTGAAGACAATATAGTTTCTCCACTTCCAAATATGCCATCACATAAACCAGAAAAGATTACACCATTCCAACCCTTGGTGATTGAGAGTTTTACAATGTATGTTAGCATCAAACCATCCTTCCAGGTCTAGATTGAAAGTAGAACAAATATTGCTAGGAACCTTCAACGAATTCCAAAGTTCCAAATAACTTTAGCTTTAGAGCACTCCCTCTAAAGGTGAATTAAATTTTCAACAAGACCACCACATATAGGACAACTAGTATCCAAAGTCATATTCTTCTTAAATCTTTGTTGGATTAGTTAGAATATTATTGTCAATGCAAATTTCCACTGTCTCTTGCTTTGACGAAAATGCACTTGCAAAACAATCAACACCTTTGATAAAAAAAAACCTAAGCCTCACGTGCCCACGAGGTAAGGGGTTAGGTCAATGGATCTCCGATGCCTAATTTAGTTTCTAAGAAAAGAGTGTGTTTAGGGCACTTATAGCTAGCAAAAACTTATCGAAATTTGGTAGAGATGGAGGTATATATAAGGGGAGAGGGCAGGTCATGGTATTAGGGTTTTACCCTACATATGGCGACATCCTATTGGCCAAGGTTTATGGAGAGAATATTCTTAAGATATTAAATCAGAAATAATATCTTGAGATAATAGTGCAAATATCCCTAATTGATTTAAATAAGGATTACTTACTTGAATGGAGTCAATCTTCAATTGGGAATGCCCATTTAATGAAGGCAATCTTGTATTTCTTACTCCACAATTATCACGGGTGACCAAACAAGTAAGGACCTTTAATTTTGGTGGTATGTGCAGCTTCCAAAGTGGAAACCAAGGAGATTTAAGGAAATTCTTAGAAGGAAAGAACAAATTATAAGCGGGTTTATATTAATATGTAGTTTAGATAAATTTGATGTAGATATTAATTATTTAAAATAAAAAAAATACAAGTAAAAGAGGAAAATGTTTTGTAGATTAAATGTGTGAGAAAATAGTTGTTGGTAAAAAGATTTTTCTAAAGTTTCGACTACAACTCTATGCGGCCTTTTTGGTATACATTAACTGAACAAATGAAATAATTATGGCCACTCGAGGTAGGAGATAGAATACATTCCAATCCTCCTTAAAATGGAAAGGATTATAAGGGAGAAATTTCTTTCATGTTTAATCACTTTGTAAGAGGGGTGTAGTCAATTTTGATTTCAGAGAGTTTTAGTGGACTTTTTTAAGTGACATAATTTAAAGACTTTAAAATCTATATGGATTTGGCAGATTTATATGAATTTCTATTATAAATTTCTACTAGAAAACTGTATGTGCGCTGATGCGGGTTTTGAAATCGTAATGCAGTACATGCATGAACCATTTTGACAGAAAGTCACATAAATTGCTGACGAATCATATGCAAATGGCAGCAGTCCTAGAATAATTTTTATGGTGCATTGGAGACAACATAGAATATGGAACCATCACGAAAACTGCACCATTAACATATATCGTAAGTACAGAAAAAAAGTTGACAAAAATCTCAATCCAAAGGAAGGGGAAATTTGTGTAAAACAACCCCAGAAAAATACCGACTCATAATCAATTCAAGTATATTAGCAACGGATTTGCACTCAATAAAGGGAAACTAATTGAAAGCAAACCTGCAGTACTTCTAATTTATTTTGTACAAACGAGCAAACTTTGAATCAAATGACATTTCAAATCCCAATGTATGATAACCAAAACAATAGCAAGCAATTTAGGTGTTCTATAAAAATTAAGATCAAAATTAATCAATAATTCCAAAAACAATAGCAAACAATTTCAGATGTTCTAATTAAACCTTACTATATTGCCTGATCCTAACCATTTTGAGATTTACATTTAACAATTACTAAAGTAATAAAGTAAATACTGACTCCAACATTTCTGAGATACACTAAGTGACCGTTAACAGGGGCAAGAGACAATAGTATCACAATTTTCTCCAAATTGTTAAAGAATCTAAGAAGTTTCATTTCTATTATGTCAATTGTTCAGTAACATAACAAAAAAAGTAAAAAAGAGACTTCGAGAAGTTTTCTTTAGTCTATACTTACTTTAGTATGTAGCCTTGGAGGATGAGATTTGGTGTTTGAAAAGAGAAAATTGAAGGGAATATAACCCTGAGACTGAGTTAGAAAAGAATGTAAAAAATGAAGATTTGAGTGTTTGAGAAGAAAATGAGAAAAAGGATTCAACAATTCAACTTAAGATTAGCATTCAAACTTGTTTTTTTATTGGATTAATATTCAAACTTTAGATAGAACATAAAGCCTACCCTAAACTACATAAGGATCCGCAAGACTACGATTCTAGATTTGTTGGGAAAGATGAACAATTTTTTTTTTTTTTATGAAATATAACTTTCTTCTTCTACAATGGGTGATTCTCACATTTATTGAATTTACGGCTACACTTATTAAGTGACAAACTAATGAACTACATTGTATAATAAGTATCAAAGACAACTGAACTTGTACAATAGTGGACAAACCATATAGAAATTAAAGTGAATGAACCTATTGGGAAATGGAAACAATAGTGATTACAATAGGCTATTACCAACAAACCTATTGGAAAATGAGAAAAACTTTGCTAGTTACATAGAGAACTAACGTGTAACCTTACAAAATCTTATCACAATTTCATTTGGTTGAAAGTATAAGGATATATATAGTAAAAGGAACTAACATGAAGTAAGTCTTCCTTTCTTTCGTTTCCCGACTCTACACATGTTCAATCTTGCATTAAAATTGATGAGGCCTTAAAATGTCACATAAGCCGAATCAAGTCTCAAGGTCCAATTGTTTTACAAACCTCAAGCTGAGCCCAAATACATGCAAAGGTGCGGAATCGAGAAAGAGTTATATTTGTAATCATGCCATGCTACGTTAATCAAGCCACACATTTGTATAAATCATGCCAAACTCATGGAAACTCATGCATATTTTTCACGCCAAGCTTTATCATTCAAATCATTATTCATGCTAAGATAAACCCAAGTAGTATGCATGGGGCTTGTCAAGTGAATTGTGGTGTGGATGATTACGAAAGTTCATTAGGCCTACGTGGGGTCAAGATTGTGGAAGACTTTGGGTTGCTTGGGAGCCCCAAAGTCCAAGCCCATAGCCTTCAATTGGAGACGGTTTTCGTGTCATTTCGAGCTATTTTTAGCCCAATAGCCCTTTGGCCGGGTTGGTTAGAGATGGCCTAAAGCTGCTCCGTAGACTAGGTCTAGGAATTGAGCTTTGCATGGTACTTTGTAAGAACCTTATTTGTACTAGTGGATTGGACTCAATGGAGATTCCTCGGTTTTTTTAACCCAGATGTGGTTTTTCTAGCCAAAAACTTGTTGTGTTGAAAGTCCTTTATTACTTGTCACATATATCACTTATATGCACATACTACATGTACCTCTTAACTCGTAAATAGATATATGCACATAATCATGCCCACTCGACACAACAATAACATAAACTGGTGAAGTGCTGACTAAGATAGTTGTTGGTAACTTAGATTGGATGTGTTAGGTTGACTAACGGATTTAATAAAGTTAAAAAAATTGTTATTTGCTAGATTGTGGTAGAATGATTTTTATAATAATCTAAGAGATTATTGTGTTGTGATATTGAATGTATGCTTTACCAGCTGCTTTATACTCATTTCAAATCCCTCCTCTACTAATTCTTTTTGTGGTTCATTTCCAACTAGTTTAATCTAAATCCTTTGTTACATGCAAATTCCTTATCCAAGTATAGATAGGTCAAGTACCGTGCAGTCCCATCGTGCACTTTGCAAATCAACACAAAAGTGGGGAACTGAATTTTGAAGTTTTGAAGTTAGACAACCACAGAACCATTTTTTAAGTTTATAGAGAATGAACCAACAATGTATATGAAGCGAAATGATACAGAAACAAGCATATGTATCCAAATATATATACACACACACACATATGTTTATGTAATAAGGAGGATTCGTTGATGGATATATACTGCACTTGTATTCCATGTGTGCAGAGCAATTCACTTGGAAGATGATAAGGATTCTCGTTGTGTGTGTATCTAGTATTTGCAACGCCAACCAATATCTGTGATTTGCTGAACCGCTGTTTCATGTTTGGCAACACCATTCTTATCTTTCACTCCTTGGAATGCCTTTTTGTTTCCTCTTTTTCTCTTCTCGTGTCATGTGTCGTGGGATTTCTTGTACCACCTTTGTCAATGCAACAAGAAAGCCTAAAGTCCTTGTATATGCGCGATGCTTCTTATCGATAGCTGCTCGATCTACTCTACAGAAAACAATCAGCAACAACTAAAACCCTTTTTATATGCCTCTCTGGTAGATAAACCATTAGAAACACTAATTTAACAAAGCTGATCGCGTTCTACCTCATACATGCAGGCTATTCCTTATTACAGAACCCTAATCTAATCAATCAATTTCAAAAATATCAAACCATGTCGCTTAATTATTATTTCATAGTATAAATGTTCCACAACTCTTTAGCTAGCAGCATGACATGCGCTATTATTATATCATCCATATTTCATTAAACCATTCATTGCAAATGTCCGGTACTCCTGAATGCCGTAATCTCAGATTATGCACTGTAATCAGCTAGTTAAACAAGTGCGAAAAGGTAAGTTGTATGCCGGATCCCATTTTCCCCACTAGAAAAGTGTACTAACAACCCCCTTTGAATGTTAACTACCACAGCTCTTTACTATAAGTATGGTAAGCAGGAGCCTCAAGGAACCATTTATTGCTTGCAAAATCTACAAATTGTTTTGTCCGGAAACATTGGCAAGGGTTTGTTTCTTGGACTTTGTCTTAGTATGTTTTGACAGACTTCTTCACGAGCCGTGACATATTTTGTTGTAATTCCAGTTTTCACTTGCATATAATGTTGTCACAGCTTTCAGAAAAGGCTACATGCATGCATGGTGGTCTTGTTTGCGAGCGAACGAGTTCCGGGGAGGTCTTTCTGTGCATCCAGTCCAGCAGGCTGGCTAGCTTCCATGCATGCTTGCTGTGTGATTCATCCTAGCTTGATGACTGAAATGTGAAGCATTCATGCAACTATCCTGCAGATAAGGGTGCATGTAAATTCAACAATAACTGCCTTGGCAGGTGGTTTAATTTGCAGACAGAGAAGTGATTTCTGCTCTTCCTTTTGATCATTATGCACTAGTCTGTTTAATTTTATCAATTGATCATTCTTCAGTTTATTCAATTTAACTGGCTAGAAAAAGAGGGGAGTGCAGAGGGAGATCAAAAGCTTGTCTTTCAGAGACATGAAACAATTCCTAAACATATGACAGTTGCAGAAGCTTCTCCTTTGATATATATCCCCTTTAGGGCAACATCATGGTTTTGAGAAGCATGCCTTCCCATGCCAGGAGTGCCATTCAAGCAAAGATATATATGTATATATATATGTAGAAAGTGAAAGTTAAGGACAGGACTGTTATTTCCATATCTTAATTGTGGACAGAGTTGCCATATCATATAAATATTGGATTTAACTTTTCACCCCTTTAAGCTCATATTTTATATTCCATGCCCAGATCCAGATGGACAGAGTTTCTACAGCATATAAATGTTGGATTAAATGTGGTGGTTGTAGGCTTTCAATCTCCAAAACTTTAATGTTATGCTGGCCTGGAGGGTGCAATATACCTGATTTCAATTACTCTCTCTCTCTCTCTCTCTCTCTCTCGCTCTCTCAACAACCTGAATGTTTAACATCATGTAATTTTGGTGTATGTTGAAACATCATGTAATTGACCAGCAACGGCTGAGCATAGTTTTTCATTATTGCCTTTATATCCAGAACTTCATCCCCGCAATTACGACCAATTATTGTATGTACTGTAACGTTGTCACAAAGTAATTCTAGTATTATGATATAAGTGAACGATGAGTTTATAACTCAAATGGAGTATTCAGAAACATAATATTTATAAAGAATTTCAGTAAATTCATCTATAATACCGAAATGGGGATTTGAATTTGATTATAAAGAGCACACACCCTAATTTAACCAACTTAACTAAACTCAAAACTCAAGTCTGCACATAGCAGCCCAAAACTATACACCACAATCTTAGTTATTTGTGCTATAAATTTCTAACAGCCTGAGGAAATTCTCAAGAGTATATGCTTTAATTTCTCTTCACACACTGCCAAAACCTGAGTTCTGCGAAAGCAATCAGATCAAATCCTGAAAATCCGTATATCGTGTTTTTCATCGTATATCATGCAGTTAGAAATTATTTTAAATTTTATTATTTTAAATTGAAAACAAACATTATCTGACGAAAACTAACCATACAATGTACGATGAACGGACACGATTCACAAATTTTCAAAATCCTCACAAAGATATCCCCCGTTTTATCCTTGTTTGCTTTCATATTAAGCTCCATGATACATTAATGAAACAGTGAAAGTAGGGTGGCGACCAAAAGTCTGAAACACATTTTTTTCTTTCTTTCATTAATATAATTGTACGGTTATCTAGTTGATAAAAAAGTTATATCTTGGCATATATACTTGGAGTAATCTTTAAGTTCTCTTCTTAATTTGTAATTACTCCTAAACTTGTTAGTTATCTCAATATTTAAGAAAGTTTGTAAGTGGCCCTTCATCACAGTAGTGAAGAGGAGTATTGCCCTTGCACTACGGCATGAGTTTGAACTCTATCGACTCCCTAATCTAACATCTAATCTAATAAATTCATAGTTTGACAACAAAAAAAAAAAAAGAAAGTTTAGTATTACATCACCACTGTGTCTCCCCATGGAGAACTTACTTATCCCCCCCCCCCCCCCCCCCACAATTAATGAACATTTACTGTCCGAATATTATAATCGGAACCATTCATTTTCCTTATCATCATCTAAAAATCATATATGTAAAAATTATTCAATTTGGAGATCTTTTAGTCATTCACATGCATAAAACAAATAGACGGTTCATCATGAGAATGCTACTTATTACCAAAATTGTTGATTGGTTTAACATGTATGGATAGCTAAACGATCTCCAAATTAAAAGATTTTTTTGTAGAAAGGTTTTTTAGCCAAAATGGTCTCTGAGATTTGCATAACTCCTCACTTTGGTCTGTGAGATTTGAAATCAATGGAAGTGGTCCCTAAGTTTGTCCACCATCAATCATTTTGGTCATTCCTCGAAAAATCTCCATTAAATAAGGATAAAATGATAAAAAATACCCTCAATTTTTGTCAAATCATTTTGGCCCATTGTTTATTACATTGAGGGTATTTTGTCATTTGATCCTTATTTATTTTTTAAGGAATGACCAAAATGATTGATGGTGGACAAACTCAGAGATCACTTTTATTGATTTCAAATATCAGAGACTAAAGTGATGAGTTATGCAAATCTCAGGGACCATTTTGGCTAAAAAGCCTTGCAGATAGGATCTTTAAATGATGATATAGAGAATGAGTGATTCTGATTATAATGTCCGAACGATAAAAGTTCCTTAATCGTGAGTGGTGGGACAGGTAAGTCCCCCATGGAGGACACAAGCATTATTCTTATTAAGAACCTACTTGATAATCAAAACGAACTAGTTATCAAACAGGTCTTAGAAAATGTAACTTTTAAATTGAAGACTAAATTGTATCTGGCTTTGGTATTTCGCTTAAAGTTTGTCAGGGCATTTTGAGAGTTATAGAAAACTAAAAGCGTTTTTTGATAGAGTTTGACAGAAAAAATTAAAAGTTGAATATACTTCTAATAAAATGCTTATGACAAAAGCATTTATGAGTAAACAAAAATACCCCCAAACAAGTCATTGTCACGGGGAAATCACTTTGTTTTCTTCGTTAGTTAACCAAAAATTTGGCTAATTAAACCAAAAACCTCCTAAACACATTTATTCCTTTCCTTTCTTTTCTATTCTTGTAACTTGAATAAGGCCTTTCAAGTTTCAACCTAGAATTAAATTGTCATTTCAACGACATGAATTCATAACTTGAAGCCTTTGCCTTCTGCTCGAATTAGAAAGTGGGTGGAGCACAACACAAACTAATGAATGAGTCAGCGGATATGCGATCGTTTCGGGTAATTTTACGGATTAAATTCGAAGGTTTGTCAAACCAACAAGAATCCAAACCATAAAATAATGTATAATCTCTGTGAAACAAAATTGAGAAGTAGGAGTCAACACTATATATATCTTGATCATTTTGAAATTACTAAATTGCATTACTTACTCGAAATACTAGTTGAGATTCCTAAATTTTCTAGAGATAAACAGCAGAGTTTTTCAGTGTATGATAATTTTGAGTATGTATATCATACGATTAGAGTCGCATTGATAAAAGTCAAGTCTTTGTCACTCAAATCAAATTAAAAATCAAGACCCTAAAATGAAATATGGTAACATATTATGGATTGGTTATTCCGTAAACTAAGAGATTTTCAATTTTAAAAATAAGATGAAAATAATCAATCTTGACAGTTGAATATTTACAACACCCTTCTGCAAAATTTATCAGAAATAAATTAGAATTGAACTCTTGTCGTAGACGTGAGAAGAGGCGCTTCACTGAAAACTAAGCCCCCCCCCCCCCGGGGCCCAAAAAAAAATCCAAAATTAAAACCAATGTCTTTTGTATTCATACATAAGACAATACAAAGAAAACAAATATACAAGTCAAAACTAGTGTAAAGTTACAACCTCCTCATAGTCTCATACAACCAACCTCAATATGACACTTAAAAGTTTCTTATTAGATCAACCAGTCAAGGATCTTTCATTTGGACCACCCAATTTTGATAACTCCACAACAAAAAAAAGATCCAATCCCAGATGGTCCACAATCTTTTGGATAGTTTCCTGTGAATAGGGTGGGGAAGATTTAAGTTTTGCACATAGAGAAGGATAGGAAGAAGCAAAACCAACCCAAAAAGCTTTCAAAACACTCATTGCCTATCCTTAGAATCCATGGAAATTGAACCCTTTTGGCCTAGCTATTTGGTTTCACAAATTTACTTGTCAATTCATTTGTTCCTTCTTTTTTGGGTGACAAATGTGAAGCGAGTATAAAGCAAGAATTCTACAACAAGTAAGAAACAAATGCTAAGTTTCTTTTGCTGTTTTGGTTTGCCCTTTTTTTCTTTTGTACGTTCAATCCCAATAAAGTATATACAAACAATTGGCAAAGAGGACCAAAGTCAAAATGTTAAACAAGAAGAAGAGTGAAGAGCAATGCAAGAATAATCACACAAATATCAACTCATAATTCCCGACTCAGGTTAGATCAGTGTCTCCACCCCGTTGCATTTGAATTTAAATCACCATCCTTCTTATTCACAACAATTAAAATATGCATGGCATTGTCGTAAAATAAAAAACATTCACACATAATCATACTTGCATCCGAGTTCGAACCATACATTCTTGCTCACTACTGTAATCACAAGTAGAATGTGTGAAATGACAGAACTCACAAGTGTTGGGTTCTTTTCATCAAAAGATGTATGACAGTATGATCTAACTCTGAACTGCACCATTTATTACCAAGAACAGTAAAAAAATAACAAAAAATATTACTCCACTGCAAAAATTTGTGTAAAACTCCACGTACCATATGCTTCTAGCTCATATACACATACGAATTTACCAATTCATACCCCTGCAAGCCATCGGAACATCTCCGATATCTCTTCTCCGACGCGCTCTGTTTCCAAGCTCCAATCGCCGGCTACGGACACCTCGCTCCGACGGCTGCTTCCGGTGAAGAATCGTCCAGAGCTCCGAAATGAGATATCTCGGGACGAGAGGGTGCTGGACAGCCGATCAATGTAGTCCTTGAGCCAGCTCGACCTCCCTGAGCCGACCTCCGCCGCGAGGAACTGCGGCGGAATCGGCGGCTCCGGCTCTGTCACCGGCAAGATGACTTCGTCTTTCTCTCTCTCAGCATTGCTCAGCCTCACTTCCGACGCCTCCTCGTCCACGACGTAATCGAAGGAGCCGACGGAGTAGGAGTGCCGATTCGAGGAAGCCGTCGTCGTCGTCGTCGTCGTCTGGTTGTTGTTGCGGCGGCTGACGTTTCCGATTTCGAGGCGGAAGCTGCCACCGTTTGTGGTGGCTGCGCCGTCATTGGAGGAGGCGAGCGTCATGAGCTCGGCGTCGGAAGCGGCGATCGAGGAGCGACAGAGTGGGCAAGTCTGCTGCGACTGGAGCCACGTGTCGATGCAGACGGCGTGGAAGGCGTGGCAGCAGAGAGGGAGGAGACGGAGCTCGTCGCTGGGCTCGAATTTCGACAGGCAGACGGCGCAGTCGGCGGATATGGTGGTGGAGGATCGGCGAGTGATGGAGGAGAAGGTGAAGAGAGGGAGGGTGGGCAAGGTCACCGGATTGACTCGGCGAGTGGATATGCGGCGAGAATCGGAGGATGAGACGGCGGGTGAGGGCGCAAGGCGACGGATGCATCGGCGG
Source organism: Cotoneaster glaucophyllus (assembly GCA_036320875.1). Lineage (NCBI taxonomy): Eukaryota > Viridiplantae > Streptophyta > Magnoliopsida > Rosales > Rosaceae > Cotoneaster > Cotoneaster glaucophyllus. The sequence goes on from CM070063.1 coordinate 22,709,389, forward strand.
TTGAGGTGGCGGAGGATGAGACAGAGGCAGATTGAGGCCACGAGTGTGGCTGTGAGGATGACAATGATGATGAAGAGGCTCGGGGTTAGGGTTTTGAAGGAGGAGGAGGAGGATTGGCGGTGAGGTAGTATTGGCAGCGGGGGCGGCGGTGCTGCTGCTGTTTCCGACATTGTAGAGAGAGAGAGAGGGTGAATAAATTCCTTGTTTGTTTTCAGTTTTTATTTCGGAAAGAGGGAAAATAGCGGGGATTGGGAGGGAGATGGCACGTGCCTAACACGTGACGTGGAGGGAATTTGATTATGGTGAAGGTGGAGGTGCTGGTCTGGTGTGGAATTGAATTCTGGTAGTCGAGAGTAAATGCGCGCAGGTTTTTGAAGAGAGAGATTAGACGTAGGACGAAGGTTCGGAAATTACATAATCCCCCTCTTATTGTCCATGAAGTTACGATTGTGCCCCTCTGTTGAGATGAGCGTGGGAAATTTGACGTTTTATTTTGGACAAACTTGGTGATTTAATTTGGCTTTTGTATGGGTCATACTACGGTCCGGTAATATTTGAGAGATCTTAGGTTCAAATATCATGAATAACAAATTCGATACTAAATTAGGTTACTCAAATGTGTGTATTAGTCAAAAAAAAAAAAGATTCTTTGTGTTGGTGTTTACTTGTTGGTTTTTTCATTGGATTATTTTAACTGGGATGGTTACCCAGAATTTTGCTCTGCCATTTTTTTCAATTCATTTCTTTCTATTTTTCTAATTAAATTTGATTTGACTTGTACTAGTGATTATTATAAATTTATAATCATTAATTAATTACCATGAAGGGTTTTAGTCAAACCCATATGGAAGTTTCACTCAAGATTAAATCTTCCACATTTAAAAGGTTTTTATTACATAACATTACATTAGATTTGGAGAGGTACACCCCCTATCATGTTTAATTATCTTCAATTTTTTTTTTCAAACAATAGTGTTAGTGAGAAACTGTTAGTTGTTAGAACGAGGGAGATTAGTGAGGATCGAATCAGCATTATGATGTATAGTCATAGTAACTTATCACTACTGCGATTAATTATCTTTAGTAGATGACCCTCCTGTTGGTTTGATTCAAGCGATTAATGAGGAGAGATTAGAACGGTAGAAATGAGATGCAAGGTAAGTATTGTGAGCCAAGTATTATTCTTTTTAATGTTAAGAATGAAAAAGATTCTAGCTATGAGAAAAATTAGGTGAGAGCGTGAGACCCACATCCATTTGCAAAACACCCCACACAAAAGTAAAAAACTGTGTGTTTTAGCTTATTAGATCTCAATTTGATTTTGTCTAATATAAGAGCTGCACTGATGAAGCTAAATCTATTGGAAATCACTCTATTGAGTAAGCGGTACTCTCCGTGTGCTCATGCGCCACGTGTCTTTTTTTTGTGAATTTCAACAATTGCATATTTCTTTTGCTTTCCAAATAAAGTTCAGCAAAAGAGAAAAAACCGACCAAAGCCAATTACTTCCATGTACGTAACACTGTTACATAGTACTTGGAATCTCAACCATTCGATCTGAGAGGAGCTACTATAAAAAAGGGTTGGACGAGGTACCAACAAAACGACGCCGGATACTTTTCCAACCGCTGGACACGTGTACTTGTTTATTCCCTCCATATGATCCAGATCCTTAGATCAGTTTTTCTGGTACCAGTTAATCATTGATAGATCTGATGGAGCATGTTCGTATTAGTACTTTAATCACTGGGCTAATGGACGAATTAAATTAGTACTTGACATTCTTTTTGGTACTTTGTTATTATTTCCAGAAATTCTTTTGGGTACTTGAAAATTAATAAGAAAATAGAAAATGGAAAACATATCATATTAATTTATTTAAATAATGAGAATCGCAGAGACATGAAGTGCTGTGCTTTCTGATATAGAATGATGCAAATACTGTTCATAAAACTATGCTACTATATTGTATTAAATGTAACAGCATAACGATAGCATTACTCATTTTAATAAAAGAAAATGGGACCAATAACAGGATGTTCATAAAACTACTAGGAGGGAAAATCGAACAAAAGACTTCGGGTGAGAGATTTTTCAAATGCAAAGAGAAGATTGAATAAAAGACTTTGGGTGCGAGAGATTTTTTAAAAGCAAAGGTACATGTTCTTAATCAACTGAGCTACAAACCATTTGTATTTGGATACTTGGTCTATCAGGCCGTGCACACTAAAAAATTTCTCTCAGATACCATGGTAAATGTTTTTAATAAACTGAGTTACAAGAAACTTGTATTATTCTTTTTAATAATAGTAGTATACATTATACACAATTGTCCAACATCTAATTAACTATAGCACCATCCATTAACTCATAGTGTATTATGGAGCAACTCGAATCCATCCCTCTCTCTCTGGTATGGAATTACTTGTTTCACACTCTTGGCATGCCGCATGCATGTTTCTGAAATATAACATATACAATTGTTTTTGATAAAAAAAAAAAAAAAGGTATATAATTGTCTTCCCGATGAAATAGCATTATTCTTTGGAAAAGGAGGTGTTGCCATTTGGGCAAAAACATTCATTAGCTCTGCATTAAGAAAAGCTTTAGAATTCAATTTTTTTTCCCTATCTTGTCCATGGAATCTCGACTCCATGTAGAACCCAGTCAGTGTATAATTTTTTTTTTTTTTTTAACAAATGATATTATTTATATTAAAAGGTAGGAAAGTGAGCTAACAATAATATGGTATAAATACGTTTTTGGCGAGAATCGAACCTAAGACCTCTCACTTATAAGTAAAGAGAAATACTATTAGACCGTAATACTAAGTAGCTCTCTGTGTATAACTAGTTGGAGGGAAAAAAAAATTAAAGAGTTGCCATTGATACTTCGAAAAAGATCATCTTAGATTTTAATACATGAAAATAAAAGAAAATTTTGTATTGAATCGGGCTTAAAATAACATCTTTTGAGTTCTAATAACAATTTTCAAAAGACGATTCCTATAACGTCTTCTTCTTGAATATGAATAGTGCAAGAAAATGGATTGTATTTCACGCGAATATTTGGTGGATTTAATTTAGTGATACATAGGTATATGAAGAATGAAGTATGAGGGTGAAATTCTATAACGAGTCTGTTTCATTCAGATTCTTCAGAATTTTCTCTTTTGCAATAAAATGTCATGCTCATTCCTAAAACAAGAATATTAGGTTTCATTCTAGTTCAGTTTTTCAAATAATATTCCTGTAATAAACATAAGTTTGTACAAAGAAATGCATTAAAAATTTTCAAAGTAGTGGGAAAAAAAATCCCTAATTTGTGGGATGTTCACACCTATGTTTCACTTCGATTTATATTGTTCATAAAGAAATCTCTCATTAACGATGGAACAAGATCCACCTTGCATCGTATATAAAGGATTTCTTAGTTCGGGCTGAGTCATGAGGTATTATGTTATCCCACAATAACTTTACCAAATGTAGAAACGAGATCTAATGCATTCTCATGACTTTAATTTGCGAACCAATGGCCAAACAAGTGTATCATGATGCCTTTTCTAAGGGGGGTTTTGATACAGATGTCTAGGTTTTAAAATTTTGAGATTAAACATTTATGCCTTTTAGAGTTTTGATTAAACATCTTCCTACAATTTAGGTGCCACATGGATTAGAAGTAGCATTTTTTATAATTTAAATTACCCAACTTGCCATTATATAAATATACCTTTCAATTCCTAGATAATACATCAAAACTCCTAAAATCTTGTTGATTAATATTGTAGAATTTAATTCCAATAAAAAGTCTTTCAAAATACACATAAATGCAAATTGTCATTATATTTAATATATCTTTTAATTTTCTTAGATAATATCTCAAAACTCCTTAGATCTTGTAGATAAATATTGTAGTATTCAATTTTAATAAAAAGTCTTTCAAATTACACATGAAACGTTGATTTCTTCTTGGTACATATTTGATACGTTACTTAATATATCTTCTTGATACATATTTGGTATGTTTGTTTTTTTTGTATGTATTTGGGACGTTTATATTTATTTAAAAAAAAATATTTGGTACATATATTTCCTCTTGATTAAACATATATTTCTCTTGGTACATATTTGGTATGTTTGTTTTCTTTTTTGTATGCATTTGGGACGTTTATATTTATTAAAAAAAAACATATTTGGTACATATATTTCCTCTTGATTAAACATATATTTCTCCTTGGTACATACTTGGTACGTTATTTTATATATCTTCTTGGTACATACTTGGTACGTTATTTTATATATCTTCTTGGTACGTATTTGGTACGTTCATATTTCCTTTTTGTATGTATTTGGTACATTTATATATTATTTTGGTAAGTTTATATTTATTTAAAAAAAAAAACATATTTGGTACGTTACTTTATATATCTTCTTGGTACGTATTCAGTACGTTTAAATATATTATCTGAACGTACTAGCCTCAAGCATCCGAAAATAGAGAATACGTCTAATTATCTCACATGATATCAATATAAAATAGTGAAAACAACCACTAATTGAAATAGATAAGTCCATTCAAAATTCAAAAATGAGGATCACAGAATTTTAACATGGGAGAATAAACCATACGGCTCAAACGTGGGAGAAGAAACTGGCTTCCTAAAAGAAAGGTCACGTACATAAATATATCAACCTAAAAGGATATATATGTAATTTAATAATTAACATTTTAAATTAAAAAAACACAATAATTACATGTAATCTAAATAAATATAAAAATGCTGACATGACTATTGTTTAGGCGTCCTAATCAAATTTCAAAATAAAACCAATGTTTAATCTAAAGAAGAGTATTAGAAAATTGCAGGGGATTCTAATTTTCTCTTTTTCTAATGTGACAAAATATTAATAGCCTCGAACTACGTGCCTAATTTGACAGAAAAAGAAGACATAAATAAACGGAAGTGTTTGATTACATGTTTATTTTTTATTTATGATACATCACATGTCGATGCGTCTTTCGCTTCCAAAGTCTTCGTCTTTGCCCATTTTGCACTTCTCTTCTGCATACGACTTTCCACCTATGCATAGCTCTTAAATATGTTTTTTTTTTTTTTTTTTGCATAGAGTAAATCAAAAGATAATACGACATAAATAAACAAAATTATGTAAAAAAAAGTATGCAGAAATTATTTTTGTTTAAATTTTTTAGATTAACGAGGACACATCGATTGATAAAAGATGGTTCTAGTAAAATTTGGAAATTTCGGGTCACATGAAATGAGTAACAGATGATGCAGTGAATTAAAGTTACACATCATCTATCACTCGTCACACAGAGAAAATAAAACCAAGATAAGAACTGCATAGGGGATTAATATATCATTTTCTTTAATTAATCAGTCAATGATAAGACTATTAATTAAATAAAGTGTTCAATTAATCATGAAATTGCATAGAAATTTGCACTAAAATTCCATGTAATGTAATGGCTGATATAAGCATGGATATATTAGGTGTTTGATTATTTGGTTACGTGGAGTGCACATCCAAATCTTTGTTTACTTGTAAGTTAAAGTAACAATATATAAGAATTGACGACCCTAATTAAGAAAAGTCAAGCTCTAATTTGTTGTCGTTTTTAGCCCTCCAGGCTGATGCATCTACGTACGACAGCAAATATGGCTCGACTGACCTTGACTAAAACAACCAACGGCACTACAAACCCCCAGAGTGACGACAAAACAAAACTGGATAATGTTTTTACCAACGGTTCGGAACAACTTCCCGAGTGTGGACACTTGGAGCTTTCATTCCTGTTCTTTTCGTATCCCGTCACTTGGACTCAAATTCCTACCAAATATGTGTATTTTCCAAGGTACGAAGTTACTCGGCTTGTTTTAGCTTTTTTGTTTTTTGAATTGTTAAATACATTCCAAAAAGTTTAATTCGCAGTTTAAATTTTTATACGTAAGATACTTAGGCCATCTCCAACCGAAGAGTCCAGAGAACCGAAAATAGTCCTAAATAGTTCTAAAACCGTTTTCAATGGAGGACCAAGCCAAATGGCTCGTGGGCCCTACTGTACAAAAAAGGACCAAAGGGCCAATTGGTCGACCCAAATGAGCCAGCCAGCCAGCCCCGGGCTAAAAATTTTGAATCTCAACAGCTAGCTGACGTCAGCTCGTCGTTATTTTTTATTTTATTTTATTTTTTTGCAGTTTTTTACATTTTTTTTGGCCAAAAATTTAAAAAGAATATTTAATTAAGGCCTAGAAAGGTGATTGGTTATATGTGAGGATGTTGCTTTTATAAGCATGTTTGATTGCTCAAACCTCTCCCACAGCCGATGTGGGACAAATATAATGGGTGCCACACATGCAAACTTTTGCTTGCACAATTCTCTCCTGATGTGGGACAAATATAATGGGTGCCCCAAATGTAAGCTTCCTATTAGAGATGGTAAATGTGCATTTAACTTAAGTTGTAGTTTTTAAATTTAAATAATATGTTTGGCCCTATGACCCTATGGCCCTCGATTGGAGATGGTTTTTTGTGACAGTGCTAAAACGAGCTCTATGACCCTTTGGCCCTCGGTTGGAGATGATAAGAAATATGGCCCCTGCACTGCTCATTAAAATATTAATTTCTTGGAGGGCCAGAGGGCTAAAATGAGCCCTATGGCCAGCTTTCGGTTGAAGATGGCCTTAGAATACTTATTTTTAGCTACGCGTCTTGCAATTCAGTTTTAATTTTACTTTGCTCTCTATAACTAAAAAATCGTCACTTTACTTTCTGAAACTCAACATTCGCTCCACTTTGCCCCTTATAACTCGATTTTAATTTCATTTTTCCCTCTTAAACTTGAAAGTCATCTCTTTAAAACTTAATTAAAATTTGCTCCACATTGCCTTAAATCTGTTAATTTCTTATGTAGATTTGATTTAGGTGCACCAAGCTAATCAATTTATATATTTTTTTCATCTCTTCAATTTCTTTTAACGTAATATTATCTGATTGTTGAACGTGAACTCATAATGGAGATTTATAATCAAATTTATTCCACATGTGGTATGGTCTTATTGAGTGTTGGTCCCACATATGTTTCAGGCGGCGACCTTTAAGTTTCAGAGAGAAGAGAGAGTTCACAAGTCAAAGTGGAACGAATTTTGAGTTTCAAAGAGTTAAGTGGTGGTTTTTTACAGGGAACAAAATGGGATCAAAATGGAGCCCAGGAGGCGTAGCTAAAAATAATCCTACTTAGAAATAAAAATACACTAAAGAGGAGGGCAAATTGACATTTTTGAATTGTGAATGACATCTCTTTTTTGTTTAAATAAAGATGTCAACAATTGTTACATATATAAAAGAGCACATGTTGGGAGACTTTTAGGTTGAAGTGGACTTGGGCTTTGCGAATGTCCTCTGGCCTTCCTTGGTTTGCTTTCCTACTAAGTCTCGAAATATCTCGAAGAAGTAGCATGTCTTAGGAAATACCCCGGTTCAATTAATAACTCAAAGACAACATGATTAAGCAAATAATGGCTTGCTCAAGTGAGGCATGGTGTGGAAGTTAGAAGTTTGTTAGTTTACCATGAGAGAAAGAGTTTGCATGTTTGCGTGATATTCTAGGTTGGGTAATCTGGGCTTCCTAGGGTGATAACATGGTTTCTAATGGTTGTGATGCTTAGAAGAAGGTTATAAAAAAAACACTAAGGTTGCAAGGGTGAACCCTCTTGAGGTTTAAGGCTGTTTGCACTTAGGGAGTCATCTCCCTAGCTTGGTGCAACACAATCCTTCAGCCTCTCCTAACATTTTATCTCATCTCTTTATGGGTTCCATTGTCTATCCTCCCTCTTGGATCACCTTTTCTAAGGTTTCTGACCTCCCTTTTGTAGGTGAATGGTTCCTTTCTAGGCTTCCTAAGGAATCTTTAGTTGTAGCTAAATTATCCTTATTCTTTCTCCTGGCGTAGCTGCAGCCTTCTTTTTTAGTGTAAGATAGCTAAGCATTGTTGCGCTCATGAAGACTACGTTGCGCCTCCTTCCCCGGGGGGGGGGGGGGGGGGGGGGGGGGCTGCTTTCCTGAGTCAGCTTCCACAGACGTTACTTCTAGTAACATGTTTCCTGACTTTCATGCTCGTTTTTCCGCTTGAGTTAGGAAGGGGAAGTAAGCCTCTGTCTTCATTAAATGCATGTCTGGTTGGATTATCATGTGAACTTAAGGCCTGGGACTTGGTTCCTTCAAAATTAGATTGGTTGGCTTGCTAAGGAAATAAGGAAACTAGGTTTGTTCTCTCTCAAGCTTACTCACGTAGACTTCAAAGATTATGGGCTTGGATCTTTGGGCTCCAAGCAGCCAAATGTCTTCCATAATCTTGACTCCGCACATGCCCGATAAACTTGTGTAACCATCAACACCACAATTCACTTGGTAAGCCCTAGGCATGTGTTCACTTGGTAAGCCCTGGGCATGTGGGTTGGGCTTACTTTAGCGTGAATAGTGGTTAGCGTGACAAAACTCGGCATGATGAATATGCATGGATTCGCATATGCGTAGCGTGATTTATACAAATGTCTGATTTAATACCGTAGCGTGGCATGATTGTGAATTTTTTTTCTTTTTAAATTTAGTACCTTTGCACGTGTTTGGACTTGGCTTGGAACTTGTATAACAATTAGGCTTTGGGACTTGATTGGGCTTGCATGTGACATTTTTAGGCCTCAACACAACCAAAAGGCCCTCAACCCAAAGAAACTTTAATAAAACATAAATGACCAACTTGGTCAAACTAATTGACACTAGACTGGTGGATTTAAGGGCGAGACATGCACGAGAATAAGCAAATATATGCATCCAAGTCTTGAAATCAACCACACCCAAACTAGCGGGACTAAGATGGCACTCAAAGCCTAAGAAACTTCATTCCCCTAATGAAAAGGTCAAGCACTTTGTGAATTAGCATATGAGAACTTCTATGCACAAAACCTTGAATATAATGAAGATGAGGACACTATTTAACAATGTGCAACCCCAACTCTAAAGAGGAACTAACAACGAACCAACTAGTGTCCAAACCAACATGAATTTTGTGTGCAACACCATCAACGAACATACCGATTCCAACAAAGTAGACCCAAGAGGACTCAATAACAACCAACACAAAATTAAATACTCACAAATAACCTCACCATGAAGGCACTTATTGACAAAAATACTAAGACGAAAGTAGATATGCAGCAATCCATGAGAAGATAAAGGAGGAATGCTAGAAAATGGTGAGATGGGTTGCCACCGGTCCCAAGCCAGAGTAAGGGGCCGACGGCTATTGAATTTGTAGATTTAGGTTTGGTAAGAGGAAGGAGAGAGAGAGAGAGAGGAGAGAACAGCTTGTTGGGTTTGTACTAACTTTTTGTAGCTGTGTTTGGAAAAAATCCTTAGAGCCTGTGTGGTACTCTATTTGAGTTCAAATTTTTATTAACTCAAACACCGTTTTCAATACCTAACTCAAATATTTGTTTGGTAAGTCTATTTTGCAAAACCTAGACTAAAAAATAACTCAAAACTAGCGTAAAATTTGAGATTACTAGCGATTATCATCCAAAGCACCGACCCCGCTAACACCAAAGCTTACATTCAAGCTTAATTTGCTCTATGTCTATGGAAAAATTCGAAAATTAGCAACTCACCACCATACTGAACAAAACCCACTTGAAAACAAGAAGATTCATAGTATGACGTGAAATTCAGAGTTACATATCAAGTATCCAAGATCTTGGGCCTTGGTGGTAATGGCGATGCAACTCTTTGAGGTGGGGATGGTTGTTCTGTCTGTGTTGGTAACAAACTAAGTTTTCAACATTTTAAGATTTAAAATAGTTTCCAGGTTATATGATAAACAAGTTTTTGGGTTGTAATAAAAATTATTATTAAGAGAAGTTCATCCAAGTTGCTTTTAAGAATTATTAAAAAAAAATTAGTAGAATATCAAACAAGTCCTTATATTAGAGATGTTATTGATATACTCCTGAATTATGAATGAAATTTTTAGTTTATAAATAAACCTCGATTTAAATACTAAATGGGAAATGGAATATCAAGATATATATATATATATATTTTTTTTTTTTTTTTTTCTCTTTTTTTTTCCTACCGAGGCTTGAGGTATCCCACATAGCGAAGGGTAAGATTAATTTTCAATGGGGTTTGAAAAGGCTAAAGACATTTTAGCACACTCCTAACCACATTCAAATGACACATGTCATCCAAATGCTCTCAACTAAGGAATCACTTTTGTTCTTACCAGCTTCGTGCCTCAAATCCAAAACTAGGGAGCAACCTAACTTGAAAATCTACCACATTTCCACTGGACTGGACCACTTGTTGTGGTTAGAATATCAAGATATGATTCACATTAGTTTTTACTTTTAACTTCTTCTTTTTTTATTACTTGTAGCCTCCAAATAGAATCCGGTGCGTGGTGATTGAAATTTAAATGAAGCACTATTGATGGCCAAATATGCATGTGTGTCTTGGTTGAGTGTTTTATGTCCACTACATATGGGACCGTTAGATCATATATGGCCAGACTTTGGTTGTGCCTAAGATTGTGTTATTAAAGCTCTTGGTGGTTGGTTTCATCATAAATATGATATACTCTATGACCTGAGGTTTGGTTAAGTTTGTGTACTCGTAGCCCTCAGGTGGTAGATAAGATGTTTAATGTACATTACTTAGCTCATTTTTCAAATTAGTGGTTGATTTCATCATAATTTTGATCACATTTTCTATATGTCTTGGACTCAAAAATTGAATGATGAGGAGACATAAATAAATAGTGTAAGAAGGAAGACTAATAAAAGGATAACGACTTTGCTACCGTGACGTCTTATACTAATGAGAGCATTTTTTGTTCATTATTATAATTATGATGTATGCTCATTATTTACCTAATCAATTGATGCATGTCCTTTTACCTAACTCTAGTTAAATTTTACATTGAATATTACTTTTTTAATTAAAAAAAAAATTAATCAAGGTTAGGTGAAATGATACGGGTAAATTAATTAGGAGTATGGTGAGCATACACTATTGTTTATGGTAGTGAGCAAAAATGCTTCCTATACTAATAGTGCAACAACATATACAAGTTTTTTTTTTTTTTTTTTTTTTTTTTGCACATAACGATGTACTGTTGACACCAAATAACATATTAATTGTGTACCCATGTTATATAAGTTCTTTTCAAAATAAAATAACTTTTTAAGTGGTTGGTTCTTGAAGGTTTGTTATATTTGTCGGCGATACTATGACCAACCAATTTAGGTGCTCTTGAATGGAATTTGAACTGCCCTTTCAAATCTATTATTTATAGGACAATACTTGGGTCCTCACCGGGGAGGACCCAAATTTTATTGACCTCCAATGAAAAAGTGACATTTGTCATTTTTATGCTATTTCAGATATTGATGGGTCCTTTTAATGACAGATGGTTTGATTTGATTGGGTTAAATGATAAAATCAGTATATTGGGTCCTCCCCGGTGAGGACCCAAGTATTGTCCTTATTTATATACTTTTTCTGCCGCTGAAATTAATCATACTCATTCTCTATAACCTTTTTTTTGTCCAAATTATGTATAACCTAATTTTCTGGATCAGTGAAAAACAAATATCCCTAATCTGTTTCTCATCAATTAAAATATATTTAAAAAAAAATTACCATGCAACGAACAGCTAGTTGATAACTAATGGACTTGGGAATGGGCTTAGCTTCATAATAGGTTAGCAAATATGGTTCAAATTTTCTTTTGACGAGAATCGAACATAAGACATCTCACTTGAAGTGAAAAGAAATATCAGTAAACCGTAATACTAAATTGCTATGCACAACGAGATTTAAATTTAACAATATATTTATACTGAAGGGTGAGCATATTTAGATTAAGTCATGCAATGAATTTGCTGATATAATAATGTGGAACCAAATTTGTTATGTTCGAGTTCGATAAAAAAGAAAAGGGGAGTCTATAATCTTATATATCGTTGTCTTTTTGGGTCCTCGGGGGGATCCTGATTCATGAACTTTCTCTATGTTGGCTTGAATTCAGAGTTATCATCCTTGTCATACATTTGCTACTATGGCATATATGTTGTCATTTACAACTTTAGTGACATTGTCATTTACAACTTTAGTGACATTCATAAATACACACACAGACTTACATACATATATAAGAGGCATTTAAGGGAAAGGGATATCCATTTACTTTTAAATGGAGGTTAGTTGTGGGGTCCTTATTACATCGAACTTTAACGATCTGAACTGTCTATTTTTCAAGTTGGAACTCATAGATCATCCTTGCAAAATAGTAGACACATCGGAAGTATTTGAGACATCTAATTGAATTCAAAGAAATTGATCAACACTTGCATCTCACCATGAGAAAATGCACATATCTCAAGTAGGGATGACAATTTAACCAGTCCAACCCAATCCCAGCATGCAACCAACTAGAACAGTTCAATTTTGAGGATCAAATTTCCGGTATTTTAGGGTTATGGGTAAGAATCAGGTAAATTGTCCAATTTTGGGTTCAGTTATTGTTATTAGGGTATTGCCCTAAATCTGTACCCAAAACTGCCCCGTTTTCATTTTTTAGTATCATTTTGGATTATCATGAACTTTTTAAAAAATGATGAGTATTGTTTGTTGTTATACTTTCAAGATTTGGATTTGAAAAATAGTTGATATTATGCATATGATGCTTGTAAGACCGTCTCCAATGGAGATATCAAATTAAAATGTCAAATTTCATTTTTATAATAGTGTGGCAAAACAACATTTTGTAAACTCTATTATTCCAAATGAGATGTCAAATTAAAATGTTTATTTGGTTATTTATAAAATCAAGTGGGCCCAAAATTTAATAATAAAATCATTAGTAAGTGAAGAAAAAAAAATGTGGGCCCATCTTTAAAATAAAACAATTTTTTTACGTTAATTAATGTAAGATTTTAGCATCTCCTTTGAAACTAGAAACCAACCTTTTTGTCAAAACAATCCACTTAGGCCATCTCCAACCGAAGGGGCTAGAGGGCCAGAGGGTCGAAAATGGCCCTAAAACCGTCTCCAACCGAGGGCTAGGCCAGAGGGCTCTGGAATCTGGGAGGGCCCCACGGAATCGGAGAGGGCTAGAGGGCTGGAGGGCTGGCTGTGTTCGGCCAGCCAGCCAGCCCGGGGCTGGCTGTGTTCGGCCAGCCAGCCAGCCCGGGGCTGGCTTTTTTTTTTTTTTTTAATGCTTTTCTTTGCTGTCGGTTAAAACCGACAGCAGTAAGACAAACAACTTTTTTTTTTATTTATTTTAGCATTGCTGTCGGTTACAACCGACAGCAATAGTTTGAATTTAAATTACACTCCAACGGCTAGTGGCACTAGCCGTTGCTTCAGTTTTGTTTTTTTTTTTTGTTTTTTTTTTTAAACATTTATTTTCTTCTATAAATATGGTAAGTTCTTTCAATTCTTCACTTCATTTGCAATATTTGCTTGTTCAATATTTCATTCTCAATATTTCCTTCAATATATTTCTCAATATTTGTTTCAATTTCTCAATATTTCCTTCAATATATTTGTAGTTTTTAAATTTTAGTTGTTGTTGTTTTTAAATTTAAGTTGTTGTAGTTTTTAAATTTAAATAATAAATTATGTTTGGCCCTATGGCCCTTTGGCCCTCGGTTGGAGACGGTTTTTTGTGACAGGGCTAAAACGAGCCCTCTGGCCCTCGGTTGGAGACGGAGGCAAATATGGCCCTGTACTGTTCATTAAAATATTAATATCTTAGAGAATCTTGGAGGGCTAGAGGGCTCAAACGAGCCCTCTGGCCAGCCATCGGTTGGAGATGGCCTTAGAATTTAACATCTTCATCCTCTGGAGATACTCTAAAGTGTCTTTCTTGTTTGTTTAAGAGTTACTAATTAATCATATGAAGTTTAGCAAGTGTAATAGAATATTTCTTTTTTATTTTTTTTATTTTTCATGTGAAAGAAATATTATAATGGGGAAAGCCGTTACTCAATGGGGAATTCGTAACCCGATGAGTTTGGTTATGGGAATCCCTGTTTGGGATTCTTCAGTTTTGGGTTCGGCTATGAGGATGGCACATCTGAACCCAATCCACCCCATTGCATCGTAATCTCACCTCTTGCGAATGACGTATATTTACCATATAAATTTTACAATTGGAACCGTTCAACTTCTTAATCTTCATTGGAGATTAACCCTATATATCAAAAAAAAAAAATCAAATTGGAGATTGTTTTATGCATTCAAATGTATGAAACAAATCGACAATGAGAGTACCCAAAGTATATACTCAGGATGGACTGTCGATTAACATTTGGATGACCAAACGATCTTTGATTCGATGATTATTTTGTAGAAATGATCTTCAAATAAAGATTCAGAAATTGCACGGTTCCAATAATAAAGTTTATACAATGAAAATATGTTATTCGTAAGTAGTGAGATATGTGCATTCCCCTATAGGAGATGCAAGTATTATCCTACTTGATTAATGTAATTCACGAAAAATTGAAAATTTTACACTAATCTGTACTAGGGAAAATGAGGTTAAACAAGTGTTTTTCTTGTTTGTTTAAGAATAACTAATTAATCAGATGAAGTTTAGCAAGTGTAATAGAATATTTCTTTTTTTTTTTTATGTGAAAGAAATATTATAATGGGGAAAGCTGTTACTCAATGGAAAATCCGTAACCCGATGGAAATCTCTGTTTGGGATTCTCCAGTTTCGGATTCGGCTATGAGGATGACACATCCGAACCCGATCCACTCCGTTGAATCCTAATCTCACCTCGTGCGAATGATGTATATTTACCATATAAATTTTACAATTGGAACTATTCAACTTCTTAATCTTCATTGAAGATTAACCCTATAAGAAAATAATCAAATCACATATTGTTTTATGCATTCAAATGTATGAAACAAATCGATAATGTGAGTACCAAAGTATATATTCATGATGGACAATCTATTAATATTTGGATGACCCAACGATCTATGATTTGATAATCATTTTGTAAAAATGATCTTCAAATAAAGATTCAGAAATTGCACGGTTCCAATAATAAAGTTTATACAGCGAAAATACGTGTTGGGTGGTCTTTAATGTCAAATTTCAGTTTAAATTGAGTAGTGAGTACCCACCGGAATAATAAGAGGCCCAAATCACAGCCCAGTGCTGAAGTCTTGTTAAGAGTTTAGATGTCAGGCCCATACTCAACTTTGAGCAATGCCACTCTTTTTCTGTCTAGTAAACGTAGTCTTGATTAAAATGAACAATACGAGGGTGAAACTAGTACTACGTTTGAGTGATATTTCTTATATTTGACCCATTGTATACCGTAGCTTAAACTCTCACTTTGTATCGTACAAAGATGACGATATCAGTTTTGCAAAGTCACAATACACAGATGAAATGTGACTGTTCAATCACCAGGAACAACCTATTTAGAGAGTGCCAATGTTTTATACCAAGAAAATTCATGAAGGAAGAACCTAACGAGAATCAAAGGAGATAAAAGAAAAGAAATAAATTGGACTCCAAAGTTTTTGGTCTGTGTGTCTGCATATCACGCTCTTCTCAAGTCAATCTGTAACAAAATTTTCGAGCATTCTCTAGTGAAATATCTCGGAGTGGTAACGAATCATAAATTAACATTCAACTGTTGCAAAAGATAAACAGCACATAGAAAAGCGATGATCGTAACATTGCTCAACAGCGAGGAATCATTCCTTTGACCTGCACTACATGGTAAGCTGCTCCCACTGTAACAACCTTTCTTTTGATGGATCCCTTCACCGCGATTTTCCGGTACAAACATGGAGTTTGTCTTCCCACTGCTGAAGGGTACACTCTAGAAGAATGGCCCTTTGTGAACCCGAACCATTCCTACTCCCACCTCAGTATGTGATTTATTTCTCAAAATTGATAATGCCTTGTTGTCTCGAACAAGAACATGTGCAAATGCTAGTGAGGGCTCAAGATACTTGGATTGGCAACCCATAATATAGGCAGTTATGGTGTCGAAAGTGGGTAGTTCCACACCACAATTTGGGGCAAAAACTTGTGTGAAGTCATCTTCAGATGGTTTACAGTTCACGGTGTTGTTGCTAGTGCAATTTCTTTTGCACAACTCAACATATTGCAGGGCAATGCACCCGAGTCCAGGACTGTCATTTAGTTTTGGAAGTTTGTGAGCTGTTCGATTGTTGTTGATTATCTCAACAAGTTCATTTGCACGGTTTCCTGAGGGACAAACCGCACTCAATGTCACGAAATCAACATATGTGGTCATACAAAATACAATCACTATCTCGAAAATACGATACACTCTTAACAAACTAGTACTCCAAAATGATGACCATGTTTTCTAAGTTAATCCAATTACATGGATTTGACAGTTTAGGAATCATATGCCGGATGGGACAAAGTCAGCAACGATGCCACTCTTTCCAACTCTCACCAGTACCCTGATGAACAAGAGTATCCTGATGAACAATTAGTTGGGATTCTGGTCTCTCTGCATTTTGTTAATAATTGTGGAAAGGAAATAGAGTACCCTGATGAACAACAGTAAGATTGAGACCGATGGATTGGTTTTGACATTGCAGATTTTGGATGGATTAATATTTGAGAATATAGTCGAAAACGAATGGAGGCTAAGGTATTCTTAATCTTTAGTTATGCAAATATTCATGAGATAAGCTAATTAGCCCTTCTTCTATGGCCAAAGGTGCACAAACACTGATAATTATTACAATGTTAGAATCCAACCGCTTTACTTTCCTGATACGGTGGAATTCACACTCTCAACACGTCCCCTCACGCGTGCAGTTACTTAGGCCAAACATGCGGACAATACTTCTCAGACACAATACTAAAAGTACTGATTAAAAATGTGTTCATCTTTACGACCACCATTTGAGGTAACTAGTCAACCCTAGCTAGGAAATTTCAGCACAGTTCCTAACTGTAAAATGTAAAAGCGCAAACAAGTTATAATTTTAGAGGAAAGATAAAAAAACAATCTGCAAGTTGAGCTTATTTAGTAATAGTACCGTGGTTTTTGGAGCAAACAAGAGGTGCTAGTAGTAGATGACCGAAGATTATGAGGCACCCCCAGCAACAAAGCTGCTTCTTCACCATAATCTCTCGCTTGTGAGAAAAATTTGGGTTTTGCTTTACTAAGAAAATAAACTAAGAAAAAGGGGAGAGAAAGGGAAGTAGAGAATAATATAAGAAGGGTATTGATTATTTGTTCATGGAAAATACGGGATAAATTGTTAGAGAAAATATAGAAATATAGAGAATAATCCGAATAATGACTTTGAGTTACGACTTGAATCGTTTCCTTAAAGTGTTATTAGCCCCCACTCGAATAAGTTTGCTAAAGGGTTCTTGGCAAATCACTTCCAGGATACAACAAAGTATGGAATATTCGATTAGCAAAACCGAATTGTATTCCCTTAGAAATAACTAGAAAGAAATTGTATGAATATGATGGAGAAAGAAGAGAGCAAGGAATGTAGAAATAGATTTCTGAAAATTGTGTTTGAAACATTATGCCACAATAGGAATTTATAGGCATTAAAGCACCCGTTCATCGAGTCCTTTCATTTTAGTTGAAGATATACAACTCTTCTTAAAATGGTTGATTCAAAAGACATGTCTTCTATTTAGAATTTTCAGAAAATATATTTGACTTATTACATCTTTTAATTTTACTCATACAATTTGAGTAAGCATCATATCTTTTAACCAAAAGTTGTAACCATTCAACAAAATATACAAAGGTTGAAATTCAACCTTGCACCCATAGGCTTGCTGCGTACTGCAGCAGCCTTTCCTATTATACAAACACACATGCTGCATCATGCAGCACCAAGTCTACATATATATATATATATTATATATATTATATATATATTTACTTATTTATTGAAATCTCCAACATAAATGTGTTTGGCTGGTGGGAAAATGCGAGTGAGAAAGCAGAGAGATTTTCCGAGAGGAGGAAAAGGGAAAAAAGTGTGGGGAGAAAAGTGCTTGAATACTGATGAAGTGTTGCAGAGTTTACGGACAAAAAGATGCGTGGTGGTGGACCCTTGTAGCCGTTGTGTGTTCTGTGCGTGTATTTCCTTTGGTTAAAAAAAATGCAAAGGAATTGAAAATATTGGAATTGGGCTAGTGGCCCTTTATCATAAAAGTTGAATTCTTGCATGATGTTATTGAAAATATTGGAATTGGGCTAATGGTCCTTTATCACAGAAGTTGAGTTCTTGTATGATGGCGTAGATTTGAACTCTGTTAGTAGCTAATATAACATCTAATTTAACAAAATCTATCGTTTGACAAAAAAGAAAAGTTGGAATTGGGTGATGGATTAACGAAGCGGAGAGAGGATTTTTGGGCCAACTGTTGCAACACCAAATCATTTGTTAGAAAGACAAGAGTCGATGATCGCGTCATCATGCAACCCAATTAGGTGACCACTTGGGGACCCAATCATCTGCACCCAAAATGGGTGTGGCCTCCCTGTGGCTCCAATAAGTGTTCGACACATATTAAATTTATGACAACAAAATTTAGAAAAGTTAACATAATGAATACGTGTCAAACATTTATTGAGGCCACAGAGAGGCAACACCCATTTTGGGTGCAGAAGATTTGATCTCGACCACTTGGGTCCGGTCCGACGTTATTTTGACCTAACTCGGTGACAGTCGGGTTCATCTAGGTGACATTTAGACCGACCTGATGGATGTCGAGCCCAAATCGTTGATGCTGAACTCCCAACATGAAGATTCTCAAATCAATTTGGAAACTGTCGAACCTGACAATATAACCTCCGAACTTGGATAATGTCAACTTAGATGGAGTAATATTAAGCCAAAGTAACGTCTCAGTCCAACAAGACAATGTAATGTGTAAATCTAATTTCATATGACATTTGTTCTTAAACAGATGTCACCGTAATAGTGTACCCAAGCCATCTAAGTCATTTCTCTCGAAAGGACTTGGTGATTGTCAGGTCGGGTCATCGGGTCGGACCACTTTTTGCATTACGGAACAAAGTTTGATATGCTTCTATTGCCCACGAAAAAGTTAACTAGCCCAGCCCAAGAAATCATAAACGGGCTTTAAACAAACATTGCAGCAGACCTAACTAATATCAGTTTTGGAAGCACACACAACGCAACAACAGAAAACGTCGGGGAGCCGAACCATCTAGAACTCTGCCGGTTCAGCGACACTCTCCTTATCTCATACCACCAGGCTACCAGGGTTTAAGATATCTTCGCCACTTCTTCCAACCCCAGCATTTCTTCACTCTCTCTGCAGCTCCTCTAAAACCCCTTTACCTTTGTTAGAGCTCTGCCATGGCTTCCACTTTCGTCACACTACCAACCCCTTTGCTGTACAAACCCAACACTGCTTCTCTGTCCAACAGCCAGACGCCACTCCCATGTGTGTTGAATTTACCTCACTTCGAAACCCTATTCTTAGTTTCTCGTATCTCTGTTAAATTTCTGTACTTTTTTTATTTTATGAAATGTTGTTAATTTTGATGAATTGTGAAATGGGTTTCGCTCTCAGGTCTGCGAAGGAAGTGTTTGAGAGTCAACGCAATTGCCACGAAATGGGAACCCACCAAGGTTTGTTGGGGTTCTGCCCATTTTAATGTTTGATGTCTTCTTTTATTTTGGCGACGAATTGCATTATCGGAGTTTTTGATTTTTGTGGTGGTGATTTGTGGGTGGCAGGTGGTTCCGCAAGCTGACAGAGTGCTTATTCGTCTCGAGGAGCTCCCTCAGGTATGCTGGTTTTTGGTCTTACCATTGTGTTTGGAAGTCTGGAGTGGCAACTGTATGCGATTTTCTTTTATTAGTCAGATTCCTAAACATCTGTGTCAATGACTATTTAGTTGAGTATTTGAGCTTTTGGACTGTGATAGTTGTGAAGATCCGTAACATTGTCAAATGGCTTTATCATTTCCTTTTAAATATAATTGTGTATGTTTTTGTTGGTTCATTTCATGTTTATGTAGTGAAGATCACCCTAAAAAAACTATAAAAATGATTATATTTGTATATCATCTCTATGGTATCCTCCCACTTATCATATCATTGTGATATCATACCATGATGCATTCAATAACACATTATGTTAAATAGTGTAGGTATAATTGATTATCATGGTTGTTGTATGTTATTGTTGTGTATGTACTATATAGAAATTTTCTATGAAGTTAAGCTATTGTATGAGGGCCTGTGAAATGGGAAGAGTGCCATTGGAGGAAACTTGACAGTGGAATGGTACCTGGTCATAGGTTTTTTTTTAATAATTCATTGGGAATACAGTGTGATAGCAGTAGAATTTTTGAATGATTTTTCATGGCTTGAAGAGATATTTATAGTATAATTCTTTGTGGTCTCGTAGGTCTTCTTTCTAACTTTAATCAAAAGATTTTCAGTTAAGCAATAGTGACAATATCTCCTAATTAGGTCCCCTGTCTTAATTTTATATTCTGGCAGGATATGTCTTGGATTGTATTAGGTTGATTCATACTAGTGACACTTGGGCTCAGTGTATTCTTTTTTACGTGTGACTCCTGGATGTTCAAATTCAAGTAGTTTGATAATTGGTGTCAAACTTGACCAAGGATCTTGAGATTGACCAGGAGTAAACCTTCAGTAGGGTTGCAAAGTGCAAACTATACTAACAATCTTGAACTCGATCAGGTTTAAAAGCCAAGTTCGCATTAGAGGCATTGTAATTAGGTATAACCTTTGGAATTTAAGGGTTGGTTGTAGGGTTTAGGTATAGTCTTCTATATCCAAGTTTGCATGAGATGCTTTTAAAATGAAAATGGTTTGTATTTTTGGTTAGCATTTAATATGTTTGTCTCATAGAATACCTCAAAACAGATTTCATGTTAATTGCTGGCATTTAGTTGCTTTGAAAGCAGTTGGTTTTAAAACGGACTTCATTGTTTACTTTTCCTTTTTTGTTATTATATCAAATGGAAAAATATATGTGATGTGTACATGCCTTGTCTGCTAGAGGACACTAGCTTACGATAAATTGCCCTATGCCACAGAAATCAGCTGGAGGAGTGTTGCTGCCCAAGTCAGCTGTTAAATTTGAACGCTATCTTATGGGAGAAGTATGCCTACACTTTCTTTGTTGCATGTTTCTTGTTCTTTATTTTGAAGTAAGTAATTGAATGTCAGGATAATTTAACAAGCATTGTTATTCTCAGATTCTTTCTGTTGGTGCTGACGTTGGGGAAGTGAAGGCTGGAAAGAAGGTGAGTAATTAAAAGGTTCCCAAATGATGATAACAATTTTCTGGTGTGAATTAATGTTGGTTTTTTAAACTAAGCATTAAGTTTCTGACCAACTGAAGTTTTCTGTTATTTAGAAGTAGCGAGTTAGGTGCTTAACATGTCATCATAACGGAAATGCTTATTCATTTTGCAGGTTCTTTTTTCGGACATAAATGCATATGAGGTAAATAGAATAAGTTCATGTTGAGTTATCCCACTTATCTTTTGGTTTTCCTGTGACTTTATTCCATGACACTGTTAACCTAACCCCGGCTGTCTAGCATTATTAGTGGTTTTCAATTTCCCGCTCCCCCTCCATACCTATGTTGCCGGGCCACCTTTCTTTCATTAGTTTTCTAGGTAAAGCTCAAGTGTCTTTAGTTTCTAGTTCTTTACATGCACAATTTTAGTGTTGTGCACAGCTGACAGAAAATTGCCACACCTTGCTGTGTAAGGCAATAATGGCCGACTGTAAAATATGGAACGGAGTAGAGACGTAATATATTCTTTGTAAACTGAAGCCTGTTGTGGAAATGTTCTGCTGTGATCCATGTAATGGCTGCATATTGATGCTTACACAATGAATTGACATTTTCTTCAAAATTTGGTTTCAGGTGGATTTGGGAGTAGATGGGAGGCATTGCTTCTGCAAAGAGAGTGAATTATTGGCCGTCGTCGAATAAAGTTTCAGCTCCGAGTAGGTGCAATGGTAAAATTGTTTCATTAGACTTTTCGTTGTCAGGATGTTTTTCTTTGTAGTGTCTCTCAACTCCCAAAACTATATATTCAACTCAATTTTGTGGAAAACACTTTTCTGCATTAATTTTTGTCATTTGATATTTTTCAATTTATTCTCTCTGATAACCGAAAATTGATAGGAGTGTGCTGAAGGTAAAATGAGGTGTGTGGATAACACCACCCGTATTTAACCTCCTTTGTGAAATGCAAACTATGATAATTCGAAAATAATGATGGAAAATTGGAAGTAGAGGGCATATCGTAAAGATGGATGGCGGGGAAGGAACTGCCGATTATTGCTTGTTTATAAAAGTAAACTGTCGATTTTCCTTCTGAACTTTCATCCAACTTTTAATTTATCCTCCAAACTTTTAAATTGGAAAATCAAGGACTTAACTAATTATTTTTTGCTGATTTCCCCACTGCTGCTAGTTTTCCATAAATTTTATTCAAATTAACGATAACTCTATATGACGCTATGTTAGTCTCTTTTGAGATAAATCACTTCGCCAAACCTTTATACACAAAAACTATAGAATCACGTAAATTTGCATAGATAAACCTTTTAAAAATTTAGGGTTTTCAAATCATTTTAAAGAACGAAGCGATCGAATTGCTCTCACATGTTGTGCACATATTTTCATTTAACAAAAATTTAGATGGAATGAATGAAAAACTAATGGTAGGGGAAAATTTGCCAAAAAAAATTAGTGGAAATTAGTGTAAGTCCTTGATTTTTCAATTTAGAAGTTTAGGTGGTAAATCGAAAGTTAGGTGAAAGTTCAGGAGGAGATCGGCAATTTACTCGGCAATTTACTCTCATTTATAAGCACATTTACACAAATTCCGTCGTCCATTTATTTCAAAAACCATGAAGGAAAATGTCGTAACTTAGCTGAAGCAGATTGTTTCTTGGGGTCAATCTACATATCTTCCCCTTGGTTTTGTCTACGGGAGAAAGTGACCACCCAGCTCCCAAGAAGGTTTGAGAGTCTACGTTGGACAACGGATGCCCCTAATGTGGGGTTGCAATGATCTTGGCGTGTCAAAGGTTTTAGAGAGATGAGTAGCATATACTTTTCTAACTTGGGAAGTTGGGAGGGACTAGATACAGAGTCATGCTCGACAAATGCAAAGCATACCCATCTCAGTTGATTTTTCCACCCACCAACAAATAATTAAAAGTTGGGAAGTTGCATGTTCCTCGGAAGCGTTTTTACTCAAATTATGTTGTGTATTCAAGATGAGGATCTCATCCGGATCCAAATGGTGGGGATCCTAGGGATCCTCATATCCTAGCCGTTCATTGTATATTGTGCGGTCAGAAATAATTTGAATTTTATTATTTAAAATTAAACACAAATAGTACCTGATGAAAACTGACCGCACGATATACGATGAATGACTAGGATGTGAGGATCTCTTGGATCCCCAACATTTGGATCCAGATGGGATCCTCATCCTCATCCGTATGTTCACTATACATTTAATTATTTAACACGTACGTAATTTTGGTTCACTCTCATATTAAATGTTAGTTTTTCAATTTTAAAAAAAATTAATCAAGGTTACGTGAAATGACATGTGGCAGATGATTAAATTTATGATGAGTATACACCATAATTTATAGTGATGAGAAAAAATGCTCACATATTCCTCCTCCTTTTCGCATCGTACGAAGTCGGTGCATTTTCCAAACTAATTCATTTTCAAAGATAAGTATAAGGGGGATTAACTGTTTTTTTTTCTTCTTCCTTTCTAAATTCACATCAGCTTATATAACAAATAGGAAAGTTAGCTAAAATTGAGGATCATAAATCATATTCCAATATCTTAATTGGTTGAATTAAAAGATCAATAACATATTGTTTGTATAGTGATGACATAAATATCAACAGTATAACGAGCAAATATCAGCAATAGAGATTTGAAAAACGCGTAATTGGATTATTAGTTTTCTAGGGCAGTTAGAAGAATAGTCTTTGTGGTAAAAAAAAAACTAAGATTTAAGCTCTTGTGGTGAAGTCAGTTAGGATTTATGTCCAAAATTAAAAATGCTGTCAACTCTTCGTTAATTATTAGTACGTGAGCCACACATATTAGGCTAAAACGAAACTCTTCGTTAATTGTTAGCACACGATGTTTAAATGTGAGACTAACTTTGTTTTTTTAGTCTCACATGTGAGCCTCATATGCTAATAATTAATGAAGAGTTGACGAAATTTTCAATTTTGGGCAAATTCTAATAGATTTCATCACCGGGGCTTAAATTCTAATTTTTTTACCACATGAACTATTTTCAATTACCCTATCCCCACGGACTAGCAATCCAATTAAGCCTTTGAAAAATGATAATTTCGACCAACTTTTCTAACATATATTCTACTTACGGATAAAAAGTAATTATGACCATACGATCAAAGTAGTGAATGTACCACTTGGAAGTTAAAATGAATGTGTACTACATTTGAATTTTTTATTATCAGAACGAAATTCTAATTAATCTATCTAAACTATGAGGATCGAAATTCAAACTTGAGGCCAATTAGTTATTTCAAAGACTAATGAAAACCAAAGTTAATTAAAAAGAAGCAAAACCCCCATATCAGCCTTAATTTTTTTCCTTCATTATTTCCAACGAAGAAGTACAATATGAAAACAAAACTAATTTTGGTCCCATAAGTCCTTATTCATTTGTGCATCCATTTGTAGAACTTTGAATAAACCAGCTAGTACTCAAAGTTATGTATTCTTCATGCCTGTGCTGCTTATAACTTGCGCTCTCCCCTCATATCTCTAGCCACCAAATTAAGTTCGCACTAACTGATACCATGGAGCTTTACAAGTTCTTTCCAACTGTGTTTTTCTCATATTTTTGTATGCAGGCTCATGTTCTTCACTCCTGCCTTGGTTTGAGACTGAGGGGAAACGAGACAGATCGACTGGCCTTGCTAGAGTTCAAGGCTAGCATAACCAATGACCCTTTTGGAGTCATGACTTCGTGGAACGAAACCATCCACTTCTGCCATTGGTATGGAGTTTCATGCGGTCGTCGTCACCAGAGGGTCACGAGGTTGGACCTGAAGTCGTCGAAACTGTCAGGCTCTATGTCACCCCATGTCGGAAACTTGAGTTTCTTGAACAGATTCATCTCCACAACAACAGCTTCAGCAATCAAATACCTCCAGATTTTGGCCGTCTGCGCAGATTGCATCGTTTACTATTGCAGAATAATTCACTGAGTGGTGAAATACCCTGCAACCTATGATGCACGGACACTTCTGTTTGGTCCAGTATGCAACTTATCCAGGTGCTCTCAACTCCTAAGAATTTATCCTGGTTTTAATATTCACGTAGGAAAAATTCCTAGAGAGCTTGGCACCTTGTCCAAGCTAACATATTTTGCAATTGATGACAACCAGCTCACAGGAAATTTCCCCAACTCCTTTTCCAACATATCATCACTTGAAATTATTTCTGCATCTGGTAACAATTTATATGGGAGTATTCCAGATATATTTGGCCAAATGACCAATCTTACTTACCTTTCCTTGGACGTAAATGACCTGTCCGGTACGATCCCCCTCCCTCAAGCTTCAATCTCTCTTCTATCACAACCTTTTGCCCAGTCAATGAACAAAATCCAGGGGACTTTGCCCTCAAACTTAGGTATTGCCTTTCCAAGCCTTGAACATTTTTTTGTTGGCGACAACCAATTTAGCGGACCTATTCCTGTTTCAATTTCCAATGCTTCAAATCTATATCATCTTGGAATGGAAGGAAACAAACTACATGGAAATGTCCCTTCTTTAGAAAATTTACGTAGGCTTGTGAGGATAATTCTTGCTGAGAACAATCTTGGAAGTGGGGGAGTTGGCGATTTGAGCTTTCTTTGTGATTTGACTAATGCCACCCGTTTGGAAGTGGTAGAAATTCGAACTAACAATTTTGGAGGTGCCTTGCCTCAATGTATACCCAACTTATCTTCTTCTCTTGTACGATTCCACGTGAGTAAAAATAAATTAGTAGGAAGTTTACCAGACGGGTTTGGAAATTTGGTTAATTTGGAGAGCTTTCTGCTGTCTAAGAACCGACTTTCAGGTCACATTCCGCTGGATGTTGGAAAGCTTCATAACTTATTTCAACTGTGGGTTTGAACTCTCATTCAGGGAATGTTCCATCCTCCTTTGGAAATTTAAGTCGATTAACTGTTACTATATTATTTTTACATGAAAACAACCTTCAAGGCAAGATCCCTTTGATATTTTGGCAGAGTGAGAGAATTTGAGGGTGTTATTTCTTCGTGTTAACAATTTCAGTGGTGTCATGTCTCCTGAAGTCATCAGTCGTCTGTCATCTTCATTCTCTGATTTGGATTTATCTAAAAACCATTTGACCGGATTCCTACCAAAAGAAATAGGACATTTCCTAAGTCTTGAGGTTTTTGATATATGTTATTTGGTGAAATTCCTCCAAATCTTGGGAGCTGTATTAAATTAGAGTTCTAGACATGGAGGGGAACTTCTTCCAAGGGCATATTCCATCTTCTTTGGGTTCACTAAGAGGTTTAATAGGGCTATTTCTATCTCACATCAACTTGTCAGGCATGATTCCAGAATTCTTGGAGTGGTTTGAATTTATGCAATCTTTGAACCGCTCCTATAATAATTTTGAGGGCATGCTACCAATGAAAGGGATTTTCAGTAATGCAAGAGCCATATCAGTGAAGGAAATAGTAAACTTTGCGGTGGAATACCTGACTTGCATTTGCCAGAATGCAAATTACAACTTTCCAAGAAGGGAGGATTGAGTCTAACCGTCAAATGGGTAATCTCTCTTATTTTTGGTCTTCTTGGAATCCCGTTTGCCATCATGTTTTGGTACCTTTGTAGCGTAAGGAGAGAGAGAAAGGAGCACACTTCAAGTGATATAGAAGAATTTATCAGGCTATCTTACCGAAGTCTTCTAAATGCAACAAATGGATTCTCCATTTCCAACGTGATTGGTATGGGAAGTTTTGGGTCTGTTTATAAAGGAGTACTTGAACAAGGTGAAACAGTTGCCATCAAGGTAATCAATCTCGTTCCTCGTGGCGCTTCCAAAAGTTTCATTGCTGAGTGTGAAGCTTTGAGAAATATCAGACACTGTAATCTTATGTAGGTACTCTTGTTGGAAAAACCTTAGTTATTAGCATGCATACTAGGTCACAATTTGAAATTAGATAAGAAAGACTTACCTGGTGCAGCCATGGTTACTGTTAACACACTCAAGAATTCTTCTACTCACTCAAGACCTTATGTTTCAATGGTGATAGAACCCTAATTGCAGAACTCGTTCTTTGTGAGCAGGGAACTCTTGCACTTATAGAAGCAACGACAGCCAACTCCCATCCATCGTGGAGGGTTGGTTATTTTCCAGTAGCTTCAAATCCCGATCATGGAGAGGTGGTTGTGATTAGTGTTTCCTTTCAAATGCACGATGAAAGTATAACCCTCAATTATATGATGTAGCTAGCTTTCCACGTATCCAAACTCTTATTAATTTGTATTACCAAGATATTATTTCTCCTTTATCTTTAACTAGTTGAGTCCACATAGGATTCTTCCATTCTCCCACGTGGACGTTAACTAATTAGAGTCTCAAATAATATGTCCATGACAAATTATTCCTTAGTGATCACCTTTGAGTTTATCGCAGTTATCATCATATACACATCCATAAATATTCGTTTGAGACTTGAACTCTAGAAAACAATGCATGTACTAATATTGCACGCACCCTAGACTCACAATCCTCAAAACCATATTATATGATGCAATTGATATACCTGTATATATACATTTCATACAAGTAATTTACTACTCATATCACAACCAAACCCTCCCACATTTTTACCCAGTATACCTTGATAATTCCGGTTTCAAGGCTTCATTCTTAACCACTGGACATTAGCCTCTCAGATTCCTGCATAACAAACTAAATCAATATGCTCTTTGGAACAATGATTAGTTATTTAATTGCATGTAACAAAATTAAACCAATATGACATTGTGAATTCTTAAGTTTGAAGGAAACTTAACTAAAGTCTTGCAATAGAAGATACAACAAAACATGTAGTGGCTTCCTTTACTCCCACATTTCAGCATATTCATAACAATTATGCACACCCATATTTGAAAAATGGTCTTTAAAACTCCCACAGCCAGTTGGTTTGTCAATGGGTCAGCTAGCATCAGTCTCATGTCGATGTCATCTGTCGACACTTCTCATTTCCCCACGTGAAAACACCATCAAAACATGATAAACAAGATGATTAATGTATTAATGTGTCCAATGAAACAATTATCTTTGGTCCTTTATCAAACTCATTGGAGTTTGCTTTAATGCTTCCAATGAAGCCTCGATTTCGTCTTGCATATAAACTAATTATTCAATGAATAACCATGTCATGAACTAGAAAATAGAGATGTACTTTATGTGTCTTCATTTTATGATCCTCTTCATCAGTTTCCAACGAAATTCTTCAATGCTTCAAATGAAGCTGACCCTAGCTGCAAGTACTGCTAATAATCATACATACATGAGCACTCTCAAAATGCAACTAAATAAAAGCTTTAGTCTCACAAAATTGTTTCAAGAATCAAACACTCATGAATAAATATGAATGAAAAATCGCAACTAATGTTTCATGCATAATATTTCTTTAACATTCATCTAAACATGTATGATGGATACACAAAATCATACCAAAGACAATCAAATGGTACAAATCAATTAGACCATAGTCGGACTGATATTTAACATTAGTTCTTAATGCCCTCCAACTCTTTATAAAGACCAACATGTAACCCATCCAACATGTAACCCATCCAATGAAACCATATGCATGAGACAAGATAGACAATGCACATATACATTATATATATTCAATGCAATGTAATCATGCTGTATATTAAAGATCGTGATTTAACTCCAAATCTTCAGCAACCAGTTTCAAAATATTATACATTTCATCAGAGAAGGAAAATTTAGCTTTAGTTCACTCTTTCAAGTTGATTGTGACAATGCAAGAACAACTCCCACAATCTTTTAGAGCTCAATATCTATAGAAAAAGTAATTGAGCGTGAAGCCCAAAATTTCTTATACTTATTCTCTCACATGGGCAAAACACTTATTAATTTATTATTTCACAAAAACAACGAATGATAGTTGCTTAAAATTTTAAACAACATAGATTAGACGTTCAAAACTAGATTCCAGGAGTTAGTCCCAATTACGATAGGATATACTATAATTGGTTTTACTTTTCTAAACAAACAAACAAGAATTCTTGTGCAGTTAAGCGTGTGGATGTGAGAAAGGAATCAACATCCTCATATAAAATACTTAAAAGAAATAGCCTTCAACTCTTTTCACAGGATAAGAAAAGAACCATCCAACCCAAGCTATATAAGAAAAGAACGGTCAAACCAAAGGCGGACAGGTTTCAAGGAAACTAAAACTGGTCATCAAGTTCCGATAACCGAAAAAAAGGGAAAACTAACCAAAAACCCAAAAATACTTTCTTTTTAATCATCAGGACAAATTTTTGTTAAAATGCCAATCCCGCCCTTCACACATATGTACAAGATTGCTTACTTCATCAAAGAAAAAAGACAAGGAAGAAAATCATTTCAGAAGAAAGATCACATGCATGTTCAAAATAAAAGCAAAATTGAGCTCCAAAAGACAGCCATGCAGGAAGTACACATGCATTTATCAAGACAAAACAAAAGAAGACAAGCAAGTTCACATGCAAAGCAAAAGGAGACAAGCCACGTTTCAGAAACAGTGCTGATATTTTCAGCAACAGCAGAAGCAAAGTGACAAGTACCAAAGAAATGTCCACATCATTCATTTGTAAATATTTACCTTTGTATCCTCATTCAGTCTATATAAGAGGAAATCCATCCATTGTAAACACACGCCTCTCAACATCTGAAAACATCATACTCTCACCATCCTTCAATCCTCATACACTCAAGCATCCAAAACCTTCCTAGCATCCTTTGTAAACATTTCTCTGTAAACATTTCTTTGTAAACATTTCTCTTTGTAAACATTCTGTACATCAATAAAAGTTCAAGTGTACATATTCAAGCAATCTTCAAGTCTTAAGTAAGCTTTCTTTTCTTTCAGTTTTCTTTTCTTTCCTTAGTTTGTTTGTTTAATTAGACTTCTAGTCCAAAACAGGGAAACACTATTATAGTTATATTATTAACTTGCTAAACTGACGATCATACTTTGTTCGAGCACTTTGTTATAGTTGAATGCTTGCCATACAAATAACTGGACATTAACCAGGGTACCTCTGAGTTCTTTGTACCTCTGAGTTCAGCCGTTAAGGCCTTATACTTGTACTGTGAGTGGCCGTCATGCTGAAACATGTTGAGTTCCATGTGCAAGGTTTTATGTCTAGTTGTTATAATGGCCATCCGACTATTTAACCGGGCTTCCTGAGCGAATTTGGTATCAGAGCCAAGTTTAGCATTTTAATATCATAATTATGAGTATCTTGAGGAGGGAAGTCATTAATACAACTGATATTATATTTGTTTATTTTGTATGAACAACAGATACTACTGTCCTTGTAGACCTTGTCAACCACAACCACCAGGTATTTATTGTCCCAGACACCCAACTATAAATAGCATAAAGAGAAGATTAGAATATATATCCAAAAGAGTTAACAAAACTTTGAAGAAGCAGAAGTTTTATCTTGGTTATCTTGGACATCCTTCATTTATTAGTAATATAATAACACAGAAGTGCAGCATAGAGTTTTAGTAGCAAAAGGAGCAACAGATCAGGCTTTAGAGACTCTGAGAGAAGAAAGAGAGTTTCTAAGAAACCAGTTAGCTGTAACATTAGAGAAATGTAGACTATAGTTTATGATAGATTACCATAATTTAGAAATTAGTGAACCTCAAAAAAGAAAAATAACCTTAGACCAAAATAGTCTAGTTTGTTATTTTCCATTGAGAAAGCACAATCATATCTTGCATAGTGAAGAAAATCCACAAGCCAATAGTATTGTAGATCTTATTATTAGTCAAGCAGAAAATATAAAATTAGAAAATAATAAGCATAATCATTTGTTGAACTAGTTGTTAGAGCATTTTCAGAAAAATTCCACAAAAATAATTAGACAAAATTTAGATTATATTGCATCCCAATTAGAAGAGAATAATAAAAATATCCAAAGGTTTCCTAGCAAAAAAGAGATAAAAGAGCTTGTCGACCTCATAGATAGTAAGCCTAAACAAGTAGAACTTAGATCATTAGAAATAGTTGAGCAGTTAAAACTAGAAGTTCAAAAAATTCAATTAGTGCAAAAGGAGTTAAGTGAACAAGTAGATAAGTTGCATAATAAAATAGATAAATTATTAGTTTAATGACCGATTCTAGAACTAGCAGAAAATATATCCAAGCTTTGAAAGAAATTAGTAAGTTAGATAAAGATCCAGTAGGATTGACAGATTTTTCAACACAAGTAGCTAGTAGTAATATTCCCATTAGGCAAATTAATTTAATTATTCAATTAGTTTTAAGTTTGGCTGAGAAATTAGTTCAAGTTGAAGAGCAAATAACAGAAATAAATCAAGTTTTACATAATACATCCTCATCACTTCCACCATCTTTGCTTGATAAATTAGAAAACTTAACTTTAAGTAATCATACTAGAAGACCTAAGATAAATCCTTTTGATAATAGAAAATGGAATTTATCAAGAGAAAAGGAAAAGAAGTAGTTAGAGCTGAAGATATTTATCCAAATGAAGAAGAAGCACAAGAATTCATTAGAAGAGGTTTTGAAAGAACACAGAAAAATAAATATAATTTGTATCAATTAAGTGTATTTGAAAATAGAAGTAGAATTGTAAGTAGCATCAGTCAACATGAAGTTAGTTGTATTGATAAAGAAGTTACACTTAATTTACTCAGTAAAGAAGCAGTTACTCACTTGAGAAAATTAAATTTTAGTCAAATTCACATAGGAACAATATTAATTGGAATAGCAGGATTAACCAGAGCACAAGTAGTCACAAAAGCTTTAGTATACATATATGATGATAGATGGGATAATCATCAACAAGCAGCAATAGCAACAGCTGAAGTAGACTTAAGTTCAAACTTAGCAGTCATAGGATGTATTCCAAATTATGTTATGACAATTAATGAATTTAGTAAATATATCAAAGTAAGCATAAGAACAAAAAATTATAATATGAAAGGAGAATATAAAAAATTATATATTGGTAAAGTGTTTAATAAACATAATCATAAGTTTAATTTAGAATTTCAAAATTTAGTTCAAACATTTGGTAGTAAACATGTAAATATGATAGAAGCAAAACCCGTAGATAATAGCTTTTTAGAAGGAACTCAGTGGATATTACCTAATTTACAAGTAACAAGAAATAAACAACCAGATAAAGTACAAATATATGAAACTAGTACAGGTAATGCAACAATTAGGTTTAGTAATTACAAGCAACTAGAAAAAATAGAAGAGGACGAGAGCGAAACCGAAAATGAGAATATTCATATGGCCTTTGATAATTTAGATATTAATTTAGTTGAGCGAAATTTTGATCATATTGTAGATAAGCTTATAGAAGATATTGATCATTTAGATGAAGAAGAGTACTTAGAAAAATATAATACATATGATTTAGGACTACATAAGATTTCAGATGAAGAAATGAAAAAATTAATTCTAGAAATAGGAGTAGAACATATTTTAGGATCAAAAGAATATAATAATTTATTAGAATTAAAAGAAGAATGTAATCCAGCAGAAGAAAGTAGTACATCCGGAGTAGAAAATCCAGGACACTCAAATAGAACTGATCAACAATTTTTGAGACCAACAAATGAACAATTTAATGAAAAAGAAGGAGTAGATTACATAGGGGAAAGTATGATAAAACCATTTAGAAAAAATAGGATCCCATATTTGAGAGGATTAGAACAAATTAATATAGCTGGTAACATATTAAATTTAGATAATGTAGACCATCAAGATTGGGAAAGAACGATTGAGAGATGGGAAAAAGGTTGCGTACATGCGGCATTAATGTTAGATTTTAGTAATTCACAAAATATGTTAGATTACTTTGAGCATACTTTAGATGGGTTAGTTTTTTATTATTTCCAGTCATGGAAAGTTCAAAATCCAGAACAGCATCAGGCAGCTAAAACACATTTTAATATTGATGGTTTTGTTACTTTGATTAAACAAGAATTTTTAGATCATAATAGGTTAGATGGCAGAAGTGAACAAGAGCAGAAAAGAGCAATTAGAAATTTAGAACAATTACAAATTTGTGATTTACAGTATATAGCTGAGTATACAACAGATTTCTTTAAATATTTAGGAAGAACAAGTAGAATTAGTGATATTAATTTATTAGATACTTATATGAAAAAAATAAAAGGATCAATAGGTGAAATTTTTTGGAATGATTGGCAAAAGCATTCAAAGAAAAATGATATTGCAATAGGACCAAGAATTCAACATGTATATATATACTTAGACAAGAGTGTAGCCAAATAAAAGCTAAGAGGCAGATTAGGAAACAATTTTACATGTGCTGTAAAAATATAGATTTACCACAACATTATGGTTGTCATAAGAAGGATAAGCATAAGAAAATATATAGAAGAAAATATAAGTCATACAAACCCTACAAACAGCATAAGAATTTCAGCATAAGACCTTCAAGAACATATAGAAAGAGAAAATATATCCCAAAACAATCTAGGAAAAGAAGTGGCAGACCTTGGATTAGAAAATATAAAGCACCAAATGATAAGAGTAGTTGTAAATGTTATGCATGTGGAGAGACTGGACATATTAGACCTAAATGTCCAAAATTAGGAAAACAGCCGAAAGAAAAAATACATTTGATGGAATTGTTTAAGTTAGAAGAAGACGAAGATATTCAGTCAATATACAGTTTAGATGATTTAAGTGATAATGAAAGTATTTATAGTATAGAGAGTATTAACATGATAGATTCAGATTTGGAAGATTCAAGTAGCACAAATAGCGATTTAGCAGAGTTTATGTGTGCATTCATAGAAGAACAACATGAAGAAGAATATAAATACATTAATTTAGGTTGGCCAGAAAAATGTCATAAGTGTAGTAAATTAGTTGCAAATAAATACTATAATACATATTCAATATTGTGCGAAAAGTGTTATAATAATAGGTTATTAGAAATTAATTCAGCAGAATCACAAGAAAATACTGAAATATTAGGAAATACTATTTATAGCATAGAAAAGCCAAAAAATAGTTCTTTAATTACCATAAATTGTGAAATAAAATTAGCAAAAGAACATAAGATACAAACAATGGCCATGATAGATACATGGAGTACAAAGAGTGTCATAAGGGAAGATTTAGTACCAGAAAAATATAGCCAAAAATTAGCAAAACCAGTAAGAATAACACAGTTTGACGAAAGACCAGTTTATTTAACATATTGTATAAATAATGAGTCTATTAAAGTGGAAAAACAACAATTTAATTTACCACTAACATTTGTTTCACCAGTAGGATCATATCCATTTATTTTAGGATTAAACTTTTTAAAAAGTTTACAAGGTTTTTTTATTTAGGAATCCTAGTATAACATTTTTCAATAGAGGTATTACAATAACTGATCAAAGTAATATGGTAGAAGCATATAAAAACATAAGTATAGAAGAGCCTAGTAGTCAAGATAGTTATTATTTAGAAAACTCAAGAGAACATAATGAGCATAATAAAGAGTTTGATGAAGAAATATTTGAACATGAATATCCGATTTTAGAAGAAGGAACCAGTATAGAAATATTACAGTTAGACAGACCAAAAAGTTTAGAAGAATTATTACAATTAGCAGAACAAACTAGAATCATAGGAGAAGATCCACAGTTACATTGGAGTAAAAATAAAATATTAGCAAAATTAGATATAATTAATCCAGATTTAACCATAAAGACAACCGACATGCCTTGTAGTTTAATAGATAAGCAAGAATTTGAGCAGCAAATAAAAGAATTGTTAAATTTAAAAGTAATTAGACCATCTAAGTCTAGACATAGATCAACAACATTTATTGTCAGAAAACATTCAGAGCTAAAAAGAGGTAAGGCTAGAATAGTTTATAATTATAAAAGATTAAATGATAATACATATGAAGATAGTTATAAGTTACCAAATAAGGATGAGCTTATAAATAAAATTCAAGATAGTAAATATTTTAGTAAATTTGATTGTAAATCAGGATTTTGGCAAATACGATTAGCAGAAGAATCAATTGAGTGGACAGCTTTTACATGTCCAGAAGAACATTTTGAGTGGCTTGTTATGCCATTCAGACTTAAAAATGCTCCATCAATCTTTCAGAGAAAGATGGACCAAATTTTTAAGAAATATAGAGAAAGATGGACCAAATTTTTAAGAAATATGATAGATTTTGTAGTGTTTATGTAGATGATATTTTAGTACATAGTAAAAATAGAAATGAACATAGGAAACACTTAGAGATAGTTTTACAAGAATTTATTAATAATGGAATTGTGATTAGCAAAAATAAAATAGCATTAGAAAAACAAGATATAGAATTTTTAGGAATGTATATCAAGTCAGGTACAATACAATTACAAGATCATATAGCTAAAAAGGTTTTAGAATTTCTAGATAAGTTAGAAGATAAAAAAACAGTTACAAGCATTTTTAGGACTGTTGAATTATGTAAGAAATTTTATCCCTGATTTAGGAAGAAAAATAGCAGTATTACATAGCAAAACTAGCAAAACAGGACAAAAATATTTTAATAGTGAAGATATTAAATTAGTCCAAAAAATAAAAGAAGAAATTACTAAACTTTAACCATTAACATTACCATTAGATGATAGTTACAAAATAGTTGAAACAGATGCTTCATCATTAGGATGGGCAGGTATACTATACCATAAAAGGCATAGGGAGTTACCAAAGTCTAATGAACAAGTTTGTAGATATTCATCAGGAAAATTTAGTGATGTACAGTCAAGATTACCATCAACAGATTTAGAAATTTTAGGAATAATGAACTCACTTGAAGTATTCTCTTTATTTTTACATAATGAAGTATTTATAATTAGAACAGATTGTCAAAATATAGTTTCTCATTATAATAAGATACATAATAATAAACAGGCAGCCCGAAGATGGGTTAATTTTATTGATTCAATTACAGGAAATGGTTTCAAACCAATTTTTGAACATATAAAAGGAAATGATAATACATTAGCTGATATCTTATCAAGATTAATTTGTTGAACAAGAATGGAATATCGTGGACCATCATCCTCAAATGGCACAAGACCACAAGGCAGAAGAGCACCTTTCAATAGCATAATGATGCACCATGGACCTCTACCATTCAATGGATTCCAAAATAGCATAAGCAGACCAGCATCACCACCAGCACCAACTTTCAGCTTTAATGGCAATATTGTTGAAGGAATCAGAAATCCAACTCTGAGGTATAGGTCAAGAGTACCAGGGCTTTCTGATAGGTAGCAGGTTCTCCTAGATAATTTTTGGAATATCCAAATCAAACAGCCAAGCATGAGGTTAGGGCATGAAAAATTAATTAGAGCCTTAGAACAAGAGTTTGAAAGCTTTAATTTTAATTTCCATCAAAGCCAGCTGCAGATTCATTCTCTTGAGCACAACCTTCAAGTCATTTCTAGAGACCATGAGTTGTTACTCAGTAAGTTTACCAAAATAAACCAAGAACTCCAAAATCTCATAATGCAGCAGAAGGCGAGTGACACCCTGAAAAGAGAATTGAAAATAGGTTTAGAAACTGATCAACATAAAAATAAAGAAAAGGAGGTTATTGAACCCATAGAACAAGAGGCTAATGAGCCCATAGAAGAGATTAAGATTGAGCTCTTAGAAGAAGACATTGAAATGGAGCAGCATCAAAATAATGAGCAACATCAGCATTTGAGTAACATAGAAAAACAAGAAAAATATGAGAGTTTTCTTAGGAATTTACCTTTAGACTTAATATTAGATGATATCTTATTGGAAGAAATTTCAAAAGCAAAATTAAGAACAATGCCACCCGATATGCAAAATGAGATCCTGAGCAGAGCATCACAGTCCATGAAAGAATTACAATTACAATTACAATGTGCTTTATATCAGTCCATCTTTGATCCAAAACCAGGGATGAATATTATTACAAAGATGTATCCACCATGTCTTTGTGATAGTACATAAAATTGTATTTGTAAGCCAGAAGTAAGCATAACTGTGGCTAGGATTAATGTGAGAGATTTTAGACCATGGCATTTTAGTTATGAGCACCAGAAAAAGCATAATGTAGTAGAAGTTACCCCAGCCTTACTATTAGAGTTTGGCTATCTTGATAAAATATTCATTAACCATATTTCCCAGCTAGAATATTTTCCTGAAAAACTCATAAAAGTAGCAGAAGATTATCTAGAAAAGTGGAAAGAAATTTGCATAAGTTTTATTAGTAGTCCTCCAGATTGGTACGTACATATGCATAAGGAAAAAGCTAGACATATAGTCTTTAAACCATTCCCTATATATCCCCACAAGTGGACTCCTTCATACAAAGATATATTAAAATTTTGAGGGCTCCA
Organism: Cotoneaster glaucophyllus; assembly: GCA_036320875.1. NCBI lineage: Eukaryota > Viridiplantae > Streptophyta > Magnoliopsida > Rosales > Rosaceae > Cotoneaster > Cotoneaster glaucophyllus. The sequence goes on from CM070063.1 coordinate 22,747,241, forward strand.
AATGTTTGCCTTAGATGAGTTTGAAGATTTTAGGTATGATATGATATTAGTGGCAGAAGAAGAAGAAATGCATATTTACAGCAAGTCAAAAGCCCGTCACCAGCCATATTGGAAGCCTCAAAATTTCAAAGAAGAAACATCAGAAATGTACTACAAAGTGAAAGAAGATAGAGAAAAGGATGCAGAGCTAGTAGAAGGCGATGAACAGTACTGGAATAATTTGACAGAAGAAGAATTGCATAACATCGACAACATGATGGAAGCATAAAGAGCTGGCAGCAAAATTAGCATAAGTTGAATAGCACCATGTATTTTCAGACAGAAATGTCAACATCGTTGTGGACCACTTATAATGGCATAAGAGTAAATAAATAAAAAGACTTGACCCATTATGGGTTTTTCATACACAAAATGTCCTTTTGGTTAAGAATGAATAGTGTCAGGCCCTTTTCGTTAAAACTCCCAAAAAAAAAAAGCAACCAACATGGAGATAAATTTAACTTCTAGAGATGGGCAAAGGAAAATGCAGTTTATTGAAACAAATTATTCCAGCAAGTTTCGGTTCACATACCAATTAAAAATTTTCAAACTAGTTTGACTAAGTATGAAAAGTATGCACAACATCATCAATAATTACTCGACCAAGAGTCGTGCCTATAAATATGGTTTCACACTTTGACCCACCAATCTCTGTATTATTCAAGACCAATACTGAAGTAACAAGATTTGTTCTGCTAAAAACAATTATACTGCAGCGGATCTTTCAAAGACTAAATATTGTACACCCACTAGTACCCTATGTCATTGGAGTAAAACATAAAGTTGTCTCGGAATTTCATGAAATACCGTACACTCTATCACAGTTTGAACCATTCATTATATCTTTCTTTGGAAAGATTAATCTTATGTAATAAACTGTCGGTCACAATTTCGTTTAAGAAACTCCTTGAGCAAAATTTCCTAATAATTCTCACTTTGGTGGAAAATTATATAAACATTTGTTCAAGAATGATTTATCATTGTTGTTGCTCCTACAAAAACTATTAGCTTTACTAACTTTTGAGCTGAGTTATCTTTTATCCTGATGCCTTTCAACCTGCATCTGAGGAACTTTACACACATGAATAGTGATCAATATTCAAGACTACAAATCCAGGATCAATTTAAGAGAACAACTTTATAAAGGGCATGATAATTCATTTAAGCAGACAACAGACTATCAGTATCCGAGAAAATTCAATGTTCATAAATGCATGTTCGTGTTACACCTTTGGGCAAGAAACACAAACTGCCATTTATTGTTTATGTATTCGTGTTTTCTTTCCTGCAACTAGAACTAATATTGAAAGGACATAACCAAACTTTGAGGCAATCGGTCAAAAAAATTAAAACAAATTATGGCATAATTATCATATTGCAGCATTTGTATCGAGCTTAGTAGCGTAAGTTTATAACCCAAGTAGGAGAATCTTAATACATCACCCTGACTATATTCAGGGGACGATGCCTTCATATTAGTTGTGCCAATCCTGATTAGGGCCATCTAGACCATCCAGACTAGTTGATGCTTAGACACTTGAAAGGAGAAACCAGGCCATTTATGGAACCTCTTTTACAAATAATTGATAACTATCCTTACAGAGATCCATATGAATTATTAAATGCCCCATGTAAAAAAAATAGACTTTCTAGACCAATGGAACATAAGGGCTTGCATTGTATAACGACATACCACCCAAACAATATTAGGGAGTTACTCGAGTCAGACCAGTGAAATCTTGCTCCTTGTATCCATGTAACATCAAATTCAAATAAAGTAAGCATGCAAAGAGTTATCACGGGGGACATTAAACTGATAAGACCAATATTTCCCCTCACTCCAACTTATAAAGCTCTAGTGAAGTGGAAAGCGTGATGCTTACAGAGGGATAAACGAAACTAAAGTCTCAATTATCACATGTGATGGCACATATTTGGTATTAGTTCGTAAACTCAAATACCAATAATCTAGAGATCGAGAACAGGAGATGGAGCTAGTACAGGAGCAGGTATGGCGTGATCTGGTGCGCTCGGGTGCGCACAACCTCTGCATCCATCAAGAAAAGCCTTTGTCTTTCCAGACGAATAATACTTTGGCTGAGGAAGCCATGAAAATTTGAAACAACCATTATTGATTGTTAATGCATGTTTATATCACACCTTTGAGCAAGAGATATAAACTGTCATTATCCTTAATTGTACAGCCATCACAACAGGATCTTATCATGCAACTATATCATGTCTTTGGACAAGAATGTAGTCTGATCAATATGATGCTATATGTTGATTGAAAACACCTAACAACTTATACATTCTCCTCTTTGGAAAAGAATGTGAACATTTCATGGGTTTTGAACCACAATGCATGTAAATAGGAAATTGGTTATTCCTTTTGAGAAAACCTTCATCTTTCCGAAGAAGCTATGATTAGTATAGATAAACAAAAACCCAATATGTTAAGCAATAAGAAAGCAAGTAACCTGAGCAACAAGCCGTTGTACAATCCAAGTGGACCTTGCTCTTCACGATCTCTCCCAATGTCGGGAATGATGGTTTGACCCAGACGACAACAACTCACCATGCAGTTCCACCACCATGGCCAAGACTGATCTTCCTAAGGCTCTGCGATCTTCGCTTGGTTTCATCGTCAACAAGAGTACAAACCTTAGAGATTGAATCACTCCATGCATCCTTTCCCAGACCAAAATTTCCATAAAATCCCACTTTGGTGAAGATTTAATAAACATTAGTGCAATGGTTAAAGTAGCATGATTATCTGTTCCTTTAATCAAGCATCAACAGAACCAAGACACCATCGAGCAGACTGAGAGAGTGAGAATTTCAGATTAGGCAACATGCTTGAACCACCCATGCACGATGGAATTTGAAGCTCCAATTCAAAAGATCCAAAAAACCCAACTCCACCAACCAACACAATCACAGAGAAGAGAAATACATATTAGTAGAAGAGTTATAGTGCCCACGATAAAAAGAAATAAACTGCAGCAATCACCATACAAGTTTTATACATTCTTAAAGCATTAGGATTTCTTATTAATTCATCAGACCTAGGGCTTGCTAACTAGGCTCTGATACCAAATGTTGGAAAAACCTTAGTTATTAGCATGCATACTAGGTCACAATTTGAAATTAAATAAGAAAGACTTACCTGGAACAGCCATGGTTACTGTTAACACACTCAAGAATTCTTCTACTCACTCAAGACCTTATGTTCCAATGGTGATAGAACCCTAATTGTAGAACTCTTTCTTTGTGAGCAGGGAACTCTTGCACTTAAAGAAGCAATGACAGCCAACTCCCATCTATCGTGGAGGGTTGGTTATTTTCCATTTGCTTCAAATCCCGATCATGGAGACGTGGTTGTGATTAGTGCTTCCTTGCAAATGCACGATGAAAGTATACCCCTCAATTATATGATGTAGCTTTCCACGTATCCAAACTCTTATTAATTTGTATTACCAACATATTGTTTCTCCTTTATCTTTAACTAGTTGAGTCCACATAGGATTCTTACAACTCTTTGTATGTTCGGAGATTGACTATCGTGTTTGTGAGTTCAAGGCCTTAGATATGTGTTTATGGTTAATGGGAGCTTAGAGGAATGGTTGTACTGAAACAATTAGAGAAAACATTGAGAGACCAAGGAGCTTGAATTTTTCTCAAAGGTTGAACATGCAATTGATGTTGCTATGGCGTTGGACTATCTGCATCATCATTATGAGACGCCAATAGTCCACTGTGACCTCAAACCCAGCAATGTTCTTCTCAATTATAATATGGTTGGACATGTAGGGGACTTTGGTTTGGTAAAGTTTCTTCCACAAACTACTCAGAGTAGTGATGGTAATTACTCAAGCTCCGTCGGAGTAAAAGGGACAATAGGTTATAGTCCTCCAGGTGAATATATATTCTTCAAATATCTTTTTATTAGTATTTTTTTTTCTCATTAGTAGATCATATTGACAAATGAAAGTTGGGCTTTAAGAAATTTTAATTAGAGAGTTTTTTTTTCGATTCATGAATATTGCAGAGTATGGTATTGGACATGAAGTGTCGACACGAGGTGATGTGTATAGCTATGGCATCATCATGCTGATGGAGATGTTTATAGGAAAAAGACCAACGGATGAAATGTTTCAAGGAACTTTAAACCTTCATAACTTTGTCAAGGCAGCTTCCCTGGAGCAAATGGTAGAGATTGTGGATCCCTTTCTTGCTCATGAAGGAGTAGAAGAAAGCTTGATTGTAATATTAGCAATTGGTGTTGCTTGCTTTGCAGTGTCACCCAGAGAAAGGTTAGACATTAGTGAAGTTATATAGAAGCATACAGTACTGTTATATTCGTATAGCGTGTTTAAATATTTTTTCCTTACATGTAAGAAGTTTCCGTTTTTGTTTTATCAATAAACACAGTATGGTTATATACAAACTTCCAGGATGGGAAAGACAAGTTAACTGTGCATTGTTTCCTCAACCTTGGTTGTTTGCATTCCAATTTTATTGGCTTCCCTGGTTTTTGATTTTTTTAATTAGTGTGCATCCCAGCTTACAAGTTAGTCCCTCTTTCATGATTTTTTTCCCTACATCTTTTTGGCGTTTCAAAACTTGTTTTGTAAGTTTATACCTTTTAGGCTTTGTTCTTCAACAAGTCTCTTACATTTTATTGAAAAATTAAAATACAAAATAAAAGTTATTGATTTTCTGTTTAAGTGAGAGTCGCGACCTAGACGGATTTAGACAGTTTAGGCGGGTGCCTAAGCAGGTCTAGGCACATTTTCTTAATTTTCAAATGTCTAAGGACTAATCGAGGTAGCCAGCCTCCTAGTGTCTAATGGAAATTTTTAGAACAGTATTTTTGATTCATTCTTAAATTAACAAAAATGGTTAGCTAAACAACAAAGGAGAAATTAGGTTCTCATCTTTCTTTTCGCTACTCTTTTGATTAAAACCTTATTCTTTTTCATCTTTTGATCAAGGTCCTTAGTATTAGGGGTGGGCAAATGAATCCTAGACCCGTGGGTCGGGGCGGGTACCGGCGATTTGGGGCAGGTCCAAAATTTCAAAACACAAAACGGGGCGGGTAAACGAAATTAGTGGGTCGGGGCGGTTCTAAAAATATAGGGGAACGGGCCCCCGTCCCGGCCCTTTTTTACCATAGAATTAATTGGATTGGAGTTTTATTCTAATCCCAATCTTCTCAGGTACAGAGACATAGACAAAGTCATTTGGTTTCCCCTTCTTCCATTAGTTCACATTGCGATCTCTCCTCCTGACTTGCTCTCACCATCCATGTTTCGTTTGCCGCCATCAACATCATACCTCGATCCAAGGTAATTGAAATCCATTCTCCTTTTTTTTCTGTCAAATTTATAGCGAATTTCTTCGTTTTTTGCGGGTTTAATTTTTGAATGCATGCACGAAATTCAGATGGGAAATGCAATCGTGGTCGATGATCTGGTGCTCCTTGATTTCTAATGTAACCCTAAACCTCTGCTCTGTGTCTTTCTCTCACTCACTTTCTCGAAATCAGTCCCTCTGGCGAACTCGAAGGGACGAACGACGAAGTCGAAGAACTAATCATCCATCCCCTTCGTCTGACTCAGATTCATAGTTTTTAAGGTATTATGTTTTGGGGATTTAGGATTGAAAATTATATTAGGGTTTTCTAGATTTAAGGATTTTGTTGGGTTGGGAATCTTGACCTCTGTTCTATTCCAATTTCAAATTTTTGTTCAAATGATTTGGATGGATGGGGTCGAAATTAGGATTAAGCATCAGCTGATATTAGTTTGGGAATTTAACCAATGTTAAAATGGGATCATGGTATCCTTGAGAACTCTAACTTCAATGATTTGGGATTATATTTATATGTTGCTGTACATAATTTGTGTTTCAATACTCCTAATGTGTAATATGCTGCTGCTGCTGTGCACTGGAGTTGCTGTGAATTTAACTCAGTGCATCGGCTGTGCACTGGAGTTGCTGTGAATTTAACTCAGTGCATGCTGTGAATTTAACTTCGTACATAATTTGAATTTAACTCAGTGCACTCGAGTTTATGCTGCTGCTGCTCCTGATTTGGGATTATATTTATATTTATATGTTGTTGTGCAGAATTTGTGTTTCAATACTCCTAATGTGTAATATGCTGCACTCAGTGCAGCGGCTGCTGCACCATTTAAAAAAAAAATTGAAAAAAAAGAAAAATAGGGTTGGACCTGTGGACCCGCCCAGAACCGGCCCGTTTGAAACAGGTCGGGTAAGGTCCGGTTCCAAACTGAAAATCTCTTTACCCGGCCAGGCCCGACCCATTACAATTTAAAACGGGTAGGTCCGGTTCTTTCAAAATTGGCCCCGGCCCAGCCCGTGCCCACCCCTACTTAGTATTAATAACATCATTAATTATTTCAATAATAAAATAGTTTTTATTTCTAAATATATTCAATTTAATGTTAAAAATGTTACAATTAGTATATTTATATTTATGACTAAATTTTTTTATCATATATTTTGATTTTTAGTTTGTACCCATTTTTAATTTACAACCCTTTTCTAATTTGTACCAATTTTCTTTTTAGTTTTAATTTGTACCCATGCTAATTATATGTACCATTCATGTATTTTTTTTCTTCAAATTTTTAATCTTAAAATGTACTCATTCTTAAATATACCAATTTTTTTATACATAAAATCTATTCAATTTTTTTTCTAATCCATTTTTAAACTTATATGGGTACATTCTTTTTTCTTTGATTTGCCATGTTAAGTTTAATAGAAGAAATTTAATAATTTTATTAAGCCTAATATCCTTTTTTTTTTTTTTTTTTTTTTTTTTTTGTGATTTCGAAGAATGTACCCATGTTTTGATACAATAATTTTTTTGGTTATTTTTTTATGAATGTACCTATGTTTATACACACACACACACACACACACACACACACACACACACTAAATAGTATATTTATATTTTAATATTTTTAAAGGAAAACTAATGAAAAGTCCAAAAAAACTTCACTTTTAACGAAAAGCCCTTTTTAAAGGTATAGTGAATAATGTCAGGTAAAGGTAAAAATATGGTTTTTCGTTAAAAGTGAACAGTATCGGGAGCGTTTCGTTAAAACTCCCTATTTTTAATCCTACAAATTATGGTTTTTTATTTAAAATCTCATTAATATAAACAACTATAAATTTCAATTTTTAATTTTAAAAAATATAGTAACGTAGATAGAAATAAATTATCACATTAATTTCAGGGACTTGGATCAAAAATTGAAAACCAACAAGGTTTAGTCAAAGAATATTCATAGCTAGGGACCGCATCCAAAGTCTCCCAACAACAAAATTAAAACCATTTCGTGATTTTTTTTAAAAGGGAGAGAATTCTACGAGAATTTATCAAATATAGCAAAAAATTAGCCCTTAATTTAAAAAATGTCAGATTTTATAAAAACTTTCGTATATATTCAAAATCTCACTTAAATAGACATAACTACCCTCAGTTTATATGAATAACTAATTGTTAGACTTAAAACTTCTTGTGCTATCTCTAACTAAAACTTTCTCCTTTTTTTTTTCTTTTCTTTTCCAAACGAAAAGCAAAAGTTTTCTCTCAATTTTATTTTAATAAATAATCAAGGAAACCTTTCTTTATCACATGGTTCATAGAAAACACTTTAGTATATGAAAGTGAACTATCAAAGTAAAGAAATAAAAGTAATTATCTTTTAATTGTCGAAAATTGAAAGAATTGTAAGTACAACCAAAATAAACAATAAAATGATCAAAAGAAAATATATATTCGTTGTACCCAACTTTCTTGGCCCAAACAATAAAATGTTAGAAAGAAAATTTTATTCATAAAACTCCAATTTAAAAGTGACACACCTCGACCGGAGTCAAAGCATGATGGCCGTCACCTCAAGGTGACGTAACCAAAAGTGTAAGTGATGTAAAAATGTGAATAAATTAAAACTAAAACTAGAACTTATTTAAACTAATAAAGTGAGTGCGCTGTAGTGGGTAGAACCCATAGACTACAAATATTTAGAGCATAGATGACAAAAAAGTGTGCAGTCTAAACTAATTAAAGGGTTTAATACACAATCGGGAAAAGACCCTACATTAATTAGATATGTCAGAATCCGCCAGAGTTTCCTCGTATGCCACAGAGAATTCAGCTATCTAAGATATGGAGGGGCAAAAAACAGAAGGTTGAGTGGGCACAAAAACAAAGGTTTATAAAACACATTTATTTTCTGAACATACTAACCCCTCTCTGTAAATCATGTGTAGTTTCCAGAAAATCATACTACGTATAAGTATGAAAACAATAGTAAATAAACAATAATGCTAGAATACACCAAACTACAATATCACAACAATAGCATAATGATAAAAGGTTGCTCATCAATCTACGCTAGCACACGAGTTCATGCAGATAGCTTCTGACATAAACATGACTGTGGTGTAATGTATAAGTACGCTTTAGTGCTACAATCACGTGAAGACTAGCGATAATTGCGGTCACCTACAAGTCGAAGTTACCTAATGCAACCTGTATGACAGGACTGACACCTACTTCGATCCAAGGCGAGCGTGCGGTGCAGAGGTGAACACACATGTGAAAGACTAGCCCTGGCCCCGGGCGAGCACTAACACTGGGGTGCAACAATGATAAGCAGACTACATAAATATAAGCATGCCATAACCATTCACTAATTCTAACCAACATAATAAACGTACGTGTGCATCCCGTAGGAATATTTTAGCGTTCCATAGCATTATAACATTTCTTATAACACATTTAATCATGGCATAATAGGCGTAATATCAATCTAAAAAAAAACAATGGCATGATATGCATAAATCAATTCGAAAGTATTTGTAGAAATTATAAAGTTTATATATATATACACACACACACATGAAAACAAAATGTCCACTCATTGGTACGTGGTCGGATCGTAGCTTCCTAGCCTCGCTTGACCTCGAACGTCCTCGTGATAATTGTCACCTATATGTGAAATTACTAAACTAATTAATTAAATAGGATATATTAAAAAAGGCTAGGTAAATCTCCCATACTTTGCTCAAACAGAAGGTTTGAATATACGAAAATGATCTACACGAAGTCACGGACTCGTACGTGTCAACAACTTGCAGGCAAAAGCTTGAAAGACTGCGGCCACACGAGCGGCCACACGCAGGTCAGAGGTGGCAGAAGCCAGGGAATATTCCGTCAGAGTTGACGAAATATTCTGTTAAATAGTAACGGAACTTAATGGCGTTACTTGACGCTGTTAGAATTCCATCAACTTTGACGGAATATTCTTTGCCATTTCTTGTGAGCGTCGCCATCCACAGCCGTCTGGTTCACTGGTTTCTGGAAATTTTCACCGGTTTCTGGGTAAAATTTCAAAACCTCATAACTTGCTTATTTCTCAATCATTTTTGATGCACTTTATATGGAAATGAAGCTTATAGTAGAACAAGATTGTACCTTTCAAAAGTCCAAAAATGGATGGGAAATGGCTTGAAAATTCCTCGAAAGTCTCAGCCTAAAACTCGACTCCTCGAACTCGCTTGTTTCGACATCAACTCGACTCCAAACTTAGTCTAGGGACCCTAAGGAGTTGTGTGGATGCTTCCACAACTTTCAAAACTTCGTAACTCGGCCAGGATCACGTCGGAGTAAACTCGTCCGAGTCAGAGCTTCCGAGTTGACGAGTCAAAACTCAACCATTTGAGAATTGGTTTGTACGGTTAAGTTCGTGGGTTCGAGATGAGTACAATGGTGGAGTTTGTGAGCTCGATCTGTGAAGTTTTGATGTCATTCTAGAGGGTTGCAGAGAAAGGGAGAGTTTCGGTGTACAATTCTACACGCACTCGTGTACAATTCTACCAACGATTATTGTACTCTAACACGCACTCGGGGTCTAACTCGCACTCATGCCTTCATAACGACGAGTACTAATTAATTACGATAACGGGAAAAATAATTTAAAAGCTGAATAAGTACGTCCACGTCAGTTTCCACGTCGTCACTGGAACCTCATCATAAGTCAAATCCGAATTAATCTCTAACGGCTGAGGAGGAATTACATGTGACGGATCAGAGACATATCTTCATAGCATCGACATGTGGAACACATTATGCACCCTTGACAACTCTGGAGGTAGATCAAGTCGATAAACAACTTCACCAACTCGCTCAATAATCTGATAAGGTCTGATGTAACGAGGGCTTAGCTTCCCTTTCTTCCCGAATCGTACAACGCCTTTTCATAACGACAACTTTAAGAATACTCGATCTCCAGCCTTATATACTCTGTCGGTCAAATGTTTGTCAACTATGCTCTTTTGCTGATCCTGTGCTGCTTTCAGGTTAGCCTTTATCACCTGAATATTCCGTGTCATCTCATCCACGATCTTAGGGCCCACTAAAACTCTTTTACCTACCTCGGACCAACACAACGGTGTACGACATGGTTTCCCATAAAGCGCCTCAAATGGTGACATACCAATGCTGGAGTGGAAGCTGTTATTGTAGGCGAATTCAATAAAAGGTAAGCACTTGTACCAAGCATCTCCGAATTGCAGGACTGAAAAATCTCAGTATAACTTCCAACGTTTGAATAGTTCCCTCTGACTGCCCATCGGATTGAGGATGATAAGCGGTGCTATAAAGTAACTTTGACCCTAGGGCTTCTTGAAAAGCTACCCAAAATTTCGAAGTAAATCTGGGCTTCTGAGCAAAGATGATACTAACTGGAAAAGCTACCTTAGGGATTCTTTCTTTCAGCCTTGACCTGCTGACAAATTGAACAACGACTCACATACTCAGCAATTTCTCTCTTCATTCCAGGCCAATAATAGAAAGGTCGGATAGTATGGTACATTTTAGTATTTCCAGGATACATCACATAAGCTGAAATATGTGCCTCATCGAGTATTTCTTTCTTTAGTTCTTCCACCTTCGGTACATACACCTGATCACCTTGCATAAGCATACCATCAGGCTTTCGAATCCTTAGATCTCCCCTATTACTGTTTAACACCGCTTGCTTTAACTCGATCAAACAAAACTGGCCTAACTGAAAAGTTAGCAAGTAGAGCTCCTTGGTGATCCGTCCCCAAAACTGCTCCAGTGGATCTTAGGTCAGTCAGAAGAGGAACACGACATGTATACAGAGCATTAAGTCGGCCGTGAGATTTCATGCTGAGAGCATCTGCTACAGTATTCACATGACCAGGGTGATACTCGATAATGCAGTCATAATCACTGATCAACTTTATCCATCTGCGTTGTCGAAGATTAAGTTCTTTCTGAGAAAAGATATACTTGAGGCTCTTATGGTCAGTGAAGATTCAACACATTTCTCCATAAAGATAGTGCCGCCAAATTTTAAAAGCGAAAACAATAGCTGCCAACTCGAGATCATGAGTAGGATAGTTCATCTCATAGGGTTTTAATTGGCGTGAACCATACGTAATCACCTTTCCATGTTGCATCATCACACAGCCCAGACAATTCAGAGAGACGTCACTGTAGATCTCAAAATTCCCACTTTCATCAGGAAGTGCCATGACAGGTGCATGAGTGAGACCGTACTTCAACTATTGAAAACTTCATTCACAGTCTTCACTCCATTTGAAATTCACTCATTTCCTAGTCAACCTTGTTAGAGGTAGGGTTATAGCTAAGAAATCTTTCACAAAGCGTCGATAGTAGTTCGCAAGACCAAGAAAACTCTGAACTTTAGTGACAATCTGAGGTTTCTCCCAGTCTTTCACTGCTGCTACTTTCCGAGGTTCCACAAAAACACCCTGATTTGATATCACGTGCCCCAAGAATGACACTTGATCAAGCCAAAACTTACATTTACTAAATTTAGCGTACAACTGATTCTCCCTTAGCTTCTTCAAAATCTAACGTAAATGTCTAGCATAGTCATCGTCGCTCTTAGAATACACCAGAATGTCATCGATGAAAATAATTACGAACCTGTCAAGGTACAGACGGAATACCCGATTCATTAGGTCTATCAAAGCTACTGGAGCATTAGTCAACTCGAATGGCATCACAAGGAACTCATAATGACCATATCGAGTTTAGAAGGTTGTTTTCGAAATATTATCAATTCTGATTTTCAGCTAGTAATAACCGAACCTTAGATCGACTTTTGAGAAAACACAAGCACCACGAAGCTGATTAAAGAGATCATCGATACGAGGCAACAGATAACAGTTTTTAATCATCACCTGATTTAACTACCTGTGATTGATACATAGCCTCAAAGTTCCGTTTTTATTCCTTACAAACAAGACTGGAGCTCCTCAAGCGGAAATGCTCAGCTTAATAAACCCTTTTTCAAAAAGTTCTTGCAACTGAGTTTTTAATTTCCTTAACTCCATAGGAGCCATACGATAAGCAGTTAGAGAAATAGGGTCGGTACCTAGAATTAGGTCGATGGCAAACTTCACTTCATGATCCTATGGTAAGCCAGGTAAGTCGTTGGGAAAAACATCAAGAAAGTGTCTGACTACTCGAACGTCTTCCAAGCGAGCAAGAGTGTCTTCAGTCAACACTACATGCGCTAAGTAGCCTTGAAAACCCTTCCTTAACATCCGCTTAGCCCGCACGGTAGAGATAATTTAGTGCTTCAGATCGCTACGTTTGCCGATAAAAGTTACCATCTGCATACCTGGTCGATAGAAGGTAACAGTCTTCTGGTGACAATTCAGCATGGCGTGGTTGTAATTTAACCAATCCATGCCCAAGATAATGTCAAAGTCAATGATATCCAAAGGAGCAAGATTGGCTGGCATTACGACATCCTCGATACTCCCAACTAACATAACAAACTTCACCCCTAGGCATCGAGAACTCTAACTCATAACCAAGATAAGTGGGGTGAGGTTGAGTCTTTTGAGCAAATGTATGGGAAATAACAAAATGAGTAGCACTCGAGTCAATTAATATTCTTGTGAAATGGCCAAGAACATTCAACGTACCCATAATCAAGTCGGGGTTAACCTGAGCATCCTACAAGGTGATATGATTGATACGACCAAGTGCCTACTATCGGCCTCCTCGACCCCTATTTCCCTAGTTGCCGCATCCCTGGTTACCTTGTCCTTGATTTTTTGGATTAGGCTATCTGGTCGATGCACCACTGCTGGAAGCTACATCAAGATTCTAGGATTGCCCTCGGGCATACCACTGAGCTTCGCCGTCCAGATCCGGCGTATATGACATGTAACGCCCTGGTACTGAGGATAACCGCTCTGGTAGTAGGGATCAGGTGGGTACTGATATGCTCATTCTGGATACTAAGCAATGTCACCTTGGTAGTGGTAAACACCACCATAACCTATATGCAGATAGGTACCAGAACTTGGAATCTGTTAAAGAGGAATTGCAGGTGATAGAGTAGGAGGCTGAGGTTTCTGCTGATTATGTGAACACTGATTAGCCATACGCCCCATCTAGCCGCATGTATAACATCTATTACTCCCATTCTTACACTCATTGTAATGACGGTTATTGCATCTGCGACAAAACAAAGCACCATAATTGTTAGGGTTCCTTTGATTTTGAAAATGTGAACGGCTTGTGGAATTGCCGCCTCTTTGCAGGATGGGTGACCCACTGGGAAGTTCTTTTGTGATTTCCTAGAAACAAAATCATGAGGACGTGGCCGGGGCCCAAAACGGACAATATCGTGCTACAACGGAGTTAAGCCTGGGATGTGATACACGGAGTAGAAGTCGTTAAAGAACTCAACCGCTTACGAGTCCACTTCTTAAAATAATGGAGCATCTCCATGGGATTCTTAGCGATCTCGGGATAATAGCGGGATAATTCAGTGAACTTTTGATGGTACTCTGTGGTTGACATCTTACCCTGTTTCAGCTCTGTGAATTCTTCCCTCTTCCGGTCCTTATACTTTGAAGGTGTAAATCTTGCCTCGAATAGGCATCTGAACACATCCCAAATTGTGGCATCTTGAGCGGACAATGGGCGTGGCTCCTGAGCCCACCAAGATCTAGTTCTCAGACGGAAGAACCAAGTTGATGTCTCGATCCATCTCTCACCTGGAAGATTTCCCTGCCGCTGCATAACTCGAAAAGTCTTCTCAACATGGTCGATCTAAATCTTGGATTTCTTGGGACCTTCATTGCCAAAGAAATTATTTATTTGTAGGTGGGATACAGTCTCTAAGGTGGTCCTTTGGTGAAGATGAAGTGTGGACTGAATGGCGCTGGCGATCACCTCACCAAGTTGCCCAAAATCAGGAAAATTAGTCTCAAAAGGGACACGTGGCTCTTTACGAAGTGGCATGATTTTGACATAAGAGATAAAAAAATTATTAGGACCTATAGCACAAATGAGGAATGCAGGACTACCAAAAACTAAGCTCTGATACCAAACTTACACACCCCAATCGGATTTGAAGCATGCTGGCCGTCACCCGAAGGTGACGTAACCAAAAGTGTAAGTGATGTAAAAATGTGAATAAATTAAAACCAATACTACAACTTTTTTAAACTAATAAAGTGAGTGTGCTGTAGTGGGTAGAACCCATAAAATACAAATATTCAGAGCATAAATGATAAAAGAGTGTGTAGTCTAAACTAATTAAAGTGCTTAATACACAACCTGGAAAAAACCCTACGTTAATTAGATATGTCAGAATCCGCTAGAGTTTCTTCGTATGCCACAAAAAATTTAGCTATCTAAGACCTAAATAGGCGAAAAATAGAAGGATGAGTGGGCACAAAAACAAAGGTTTATAAAACACATTTATTTTTCGAACATACTAACTCCTCTCTGTAAATCATGTATAGTTTCCAAAAAGTCATACTACATATAAGTATGAAAACAACAGTAAAAAAACAATAATGCTAGAATACGCCAAACTACAATATCACAACAATAGCATAACGAAAATAGGTTGCTTATAATTCTACGCTACACATGGGTTCATGCAGATAGTTTGAACATGACTGTGGTGTAATGTATAAGATGGTCCAGTGCTAAAATCACGTGAAGACTGACTATAATCGCGGTCACCTACGAGTCGGAGTTGCCTAATGCAACTTGTACGACAAGACTAGCCCTACTTGGATCCAAGGCAAACGTGCGATACAGAGATGAACGTACACGTGAAAGACTAGCCCTGGCCTCGGGCGAGCACTAACACCGGGGTGCAGCAATGATGAACAGACTACATAAATATAAACATGCCATAACCATTCACTGATTCTAACCATCATAATAAACGTACCTGTGCATCCAGTAGGAATATTTTAGCATTCCATAACATTATTATATTTCTTATAACACATTTAACCATGGAAAAATATGCGTAATATCAATCTAAAAAAAACAATAGTGGCATGATATGCATAAATCAATTCAAAAGCATTTGTGAATACTATAAAGTTTATGTGTGTGTATATATATATATATATGTACATACGAAAACAAAATGCCCACTCATTGGTACGTTGTCGGATCATAGCCTCCTAGCCTCGCTTGACCTTGAACGTCCTTGGGATAATTTTCACCTATATGTGAAATTACTAAACTAATTAATTAAATAGGACATATTCAAAAAGGATAGGTAAATCTCCCATACTTTGCTCAAACAGAAGGTTTGAATATACGAAAATGATCTACACAAAATCACGGACCTGTACATGTCAACCATTCGCCGGTCGAAGCTCGGACGCACCCTCAACTTTGATGGAATATTCTTCATCTTCTCCTATGAGCCTTGTCATTCGCTGTCGTTTGGTTCGTCAGTTTCTGGAAATTTTCACCGGTTTCTGGGTAAAATTTCAAAACCTCATAACTTGCTCATTTCTCAACCATTTTTTATGCACTTTATATGGAAATGAAGCTTATGAAGAGTAGAACAAGATTGTACCTTTCAAAATCCAAAAATGCACGGGAAATGGCCTGAAAATGCCTCGAAAGGCTTGGCTTAAAACTCGACTCCTCAAACTCACTTTTTTTCGACATCAACTCGACTCCAAACTTAGCCTAGGGACCCTAGAGAGTTGTGTGGATGCTTCCACAACCTTCAAAACTTCGTAACTCGGTCGGGATCACGTCGGAGTAAACTCGTCTGAGTCGGAGCTTCCGAGTTAACAAGTCAAAACTTAACCATTTGAGAATCGGTTTGTACGGTTAGGTTTGTGGGTTTGAGAGGAGTACAATGGTGGAGTTTGTGAGCTCGATCTGTGAAGTTTTGACGTCGTTCTAGAAGGTTACAGAGAAAGGGAGAGTTTCGGTGAGAGAGAAAGAGAAGACAGAGAGAGTGAGTGTTTTCTGATTGAGGGAGAGGTGTGATGAGTGGGCTTTCTGATTGGTAAAGGAATTGTGGAGAGATATTGATTGGTGAAGAGTGAAATGAGGGAAAAGGATTGGTTGTCAGGGTTTTAGGGCACACAAGATAGTTTTTAAAAGAAGAAAATGATAAGGCTTTCAGATTTTGGCACAGTAAGTCGTACGCAAAAATCCGTGTCCTTATCAAAAATAGTGTTTCCAACACTGATAATTTACCACACACTCGTGCACAATTCTACCTGTTGTTAATGTACTTTGACTGAGCGTAACTTTTTCGTTGCAAGTCCAATTGGGGTCTAACTCGCGCTCACGCATTCGTAACGATGAGTACTAATTAATTACGATAACGAGAAAAATAATTTAAAATCTAAATATCTAGGTCCACGTCAGTTTCCACTTTTGCCAAAAAGGACATAAACATCATTTTACACACTCAGGGATAACATTACATAGAAAATTAGGGACGGGTCATCATAAAAAGGGTTCTACAAACTAGGATGAAGTTGAACGAGATTCCTACAAGTTTGTCTACAATGGCCATTTGAACCATATTTTGAACACTTTCGAGTTGATTTTTCTTCTCCATGTGATGGGATCCTCATTTCTTTGCACTGAAGAACTATTAGCTTTGCCTCTAAATGATTGGCAAATGTTTTTAGATTTGTTAATCTTCCATTGACATAAGAAACCTAATTTTTCTAATATGCGCTAAAGAATTTATATGCCGTAAACTTTACAAAAATTGACAGTTCGTTCTCCAATAAAATTCAACTGAATGAAGAAACTACAAAAGCAAAGAGAAAACATAGACTAGGAAGAATGAAAAAAATTAACTATCTACACTCACCTTCATGCGTTTAGGGTCGCACAAAGTCTCCACAGTAGCCGATGCCTTCACTATCTCTCCACCATTTTTTAGGTTTTGCCGTCCAAAATATCAATCTAATAGGATTTTGGTTTTTTTAATTTATTTGGTTTTAAAGTTTAAGGGCATTTGTGTCTATTTAAGTGATATTTTGGATATATTTGAAAGTTTTTATAAAAACTGACATTTTTGAAATTAAAGGCTAATATTTGGCTATGGCTTGTTATACTAACACCCCATATATTGTTGAATGCACCCCACATACTTAATACACCCCACATTTGCTTTTTTAATTAAATGTATCTTAATACACCCCACATACTTTCCCACAATATCCTCACACCCCAACTCTCAACATACACCTTAAATTCCCTGCATAAACCCCACATTTTCTACATACACCCCACACTCTTCACATCTTAAGTGCAAACACATAAGATCAACCAAAGATCTTACTTGTTTCTTCGAATATGTGGTTTCTATGTTGTTTCTCTTTCATTTCAAAAAAATAAGCATATAGATTGGAGAATCCACCATTAATGGAAAAAAATATTTTACAATCCATCACTTTGTAACAAAAATGGATCTAGAAATGCAAAGCATAATGGTCCTACATTAACTTCATGAATTCTATTTTTGGATTGCTTCATACTTTTCCAGAAGCTAGCCTACTCTTTGATAATGAAAAAAAATGAAAAATTTCGGCAAAAAGCTCCATAAAACTACTATAATATTTCGCATGAGATTTCCTAAACCTTTTAAAATTTGTTACTTCCCTCCATTGCTTTGCAAAATTCTAACCACATCAGAAGAAATAAAACATTAATATTAGTTTCCTCCCTTACCATTAGAACTTAGTTATTGTAAAACCATGTTTACCCAAATTTTTTATTATTAAAACCACTAATAAAATAAAGCATATATAAAAGATTGTTGTTGTATGAAACATTCCGAGGTATTTAAAAGGTCTGACAAAAGTAAGCCCAAAGTAATTTTAAAAATCTGCAAATCGACAATTGTATGCTATTTGTACAAGTCTAATAAGAGCGATTTTTTTTTTCTCCTGATTCTTGTTACAAATCTATAGGTTTCTGGTGAATAAGCTATCATATGGCATTGCCAAACTTGAGAAAGCAATTTAACACGGTAAATTGTTAGGATAATTAATCTTAGGATATACATGTTAAAAGTGATTTGGAGTGTATTTAGGTTTTTTTCTTTTTAAATTTTAGGGTTCTTTAGATATAGGTCCATACAACTCGTAATTTTTAGACTAAAACCCACCTATCTTTAAACATCCAATATAAACCCAAAATTCAAATATGTTGCCACATTAGAAATTAAATGACCTACTACTTCATATAATTTACAACATATGCCACAACCCTTCTAAGTTCTAACGTTTTCTCTAACACAACCCTCCGATTTTGGCTTCAATCATGCCCACATAATATGGGCATTAAATTCTAATTACACCTCTTGACGTTTTTTTAGCCACTTATAATTATATGTATTTGAAATAAAGTAATATTTTTATATTTTGTAGGTACACCATTACATATATCTATTCGTCACATTATTATTATAGTGTGTAACATAATTTACCTATATTTATATGTAATATATAGGTAAATTAATGTTGTAGGTATATTAATTTGCATGTATTAATACATATGTTGGGCTTGGATAAAAAAAAAGTACATATGTTAGGCACATTTTATTGTTACCATATGTATGTCTGTGTAAAGTAATTTACCTATATCTATGTGTAAAATATAGGTAATTAACTTTGAATAAAATAACATTTCTATATGTTGTAGATAAATTATTTTACATGTATTAATATATATAAGGCACATTTTATTATTATTATTATTATTATTATATATGTGCGTATAAAGTAATCTGCTTGTATCTATATGTAAAATATTATTATTATATATGTGTGTAAAATTATTTACCTATATAAATATGTAAATTAAAAAACTTTGAGGCAATTAACATTTCTTTATGTTGTAGGTAAATTATTCTCCATATGTTAGCACAAATAACATTTATTGATTCCCCACATATTTGTTAAATTACATCATATATATTATGAATATTAATGCTTATTTCTCTTTTCAATAATCATTAATCCACCTTTTAATCCGTATACAATTAATTGTATAGGTCAAAATGTAATTAAGGGTATATTAGGCATTCAAAAAATGTACAATGGTGAAGTCAAACATAGTTAATGAATTTGCTTGTGTGGAGCCTAGTCAATGGGTTTTAATCAAGTAAAAATATTATGTCGGGTTTTATGTAATGAAAATTGAGTTTTAAGGGCTAAAGCCATATTTTCAGTAAATTTTATGTTTAAACTTTGTAAGGTCGAAATTGTCATTCACATTAATGTATATAACTCATTAACTATTAAATTTAAAATGAGGTGTATTCAACATAATGTGAAGTGCTAATAAAAAAACCCTTTGGCTATATTTGATAAATTCTCGAATTCTACAGCATATACAAATTGATAACCCAAAAATAAAATGGAAAAGCCAAGCACCCGCATATCTTATCGAATGGCAAGATAGGGAGAGAGGAATAGTTGAACATGGTATCAGTCATGTGAACGGAATGAAGGTCGAGGAGTGAAGATGGTACGTACCTCACATGTCAGTATTGGCATTTTTATATCCCCGATGCATGACATGAGCATATATCGAGATCGACTTTGAACGATTTTGTATGTGATTCATCTCATGAGTCATGACTCATGAGCGAGTCATTCAATATCATATCCTCATCTAATTTTTACTATGGGACACTGCAACTTGATCATGAGACAAAAAAGTTTCTCCCACACGCTATATCTGGTCAAGCTTGATACTCTGCAACTTGCTCGAGCCCATATGTTTAAATGTGGATGGGTAGGTGACGATCAGTTTGCATGTGAACATGCATGGCTGTACAGCATTGAATGAATTATTTAACTGAGTTGCCGACAGTGGCGGATTCAGGATTTCAACATTGGGTGGTCCTAATTGTAAAAGTTTCAAAAAAACTTAAAACGAAAATAACATTGACAAATTTTACAATAAATTACTATTCGATGTTGGAGATAAACATTCCAAGATCAGATTGTTTGATATAATCAAAATAAAAAATCATATGAAATAACAAAGACATAAAATATATACATACATATATGCATATACCCCCTTATCAAGTGGGAGCCCCATTTTACCCTTTTGACCGTTGGATTGGCTTTAATGAAATTGTGTGGTTGAGATTAAAACACAGGCCACACAATCTCAACCACACAATTTCATTAAAGTCAAATCCAATGGTTAAGAGAATGTCCCTATTTTTTTTTAGAAAAATGGGGATCCCTCTTGTGAAATGATTCATATGCATATATACATTAGAAATTGTTATTTGCACTTTAAAAATATCACTTTGTATCTCAAACTTTCTAAAATGAGAAAAAAAATCTATACTTGCGAGAAGTGCAAAATGTATTTTTTAGAGTATAGATAAAAAAAAGTTCTCTATAAATTAACCAACAATGATCAAATTGTTATAAAAAATTCATAAACTATATCACAATAATCATATGAATATTTTCATCTAATATACATAAGACAAAAATCATAAAATTTATTTGAAATTCAATATTGTAATGAGGTGATGATGGAAAGATAGAGGTGGAATAATTTATTTGAAATTCAATATTGTAAGGTTTTTATTGGATGGGTGAATTTGGGGCTTTGTGCTAATTAAAAGAGGGAATGGGCCTCAGGTTTGTAGACGAAAGAGAGTTCTAATTTTTTGAATGGCCTGGCTCAAAACGATATTAAAAACAATATTAAACTTTCTTCTTCTTCGCTAAATTCTGCTAGGTTCTACACTGCAAATTCATGGAGTTCCAAAACCATCATCGGACCAGGCAGTCGGGTGGTCCTGGGACCACCCAAGTTTTGTAATGGATCCGCCCTTGGTTGCCGATGCTTATAAACTACTGGAGCATTAGTCAACTTGAATGGCAAGTATTGGCATTTTTATATCCCCGATGCATGACATGAGCATATATCGAGATAGACTTTGAACGATTTTGCATGTGATTCATCTCATGAGTCATGACTCATGAGGGAGTCATTCAATATCATATCCTTATCTAATTTTTACTATGGGACACTGCAACTTGACCATGAGACAAAAAAGTTTCCCCCACACGCTATATCTGGTCAAGCTTGATACACTGCAACTTGCTCGAGCCCATATGTTTAAATGTGGATGGGTAGGTGACGAACAGTTTGCATGTGAACATGCTTGGCTGTACAGCATTGAATGAATTATTTAACTGAGTTGCCGATGCTTATAAACTACATACATTCTTCTCAATCTGCCAGCTAGACAAAGGCAAACAACACTACTTAGCCAAAATTTCGTTGATGGGGATCGACAAGTTCTTCCCATCAGTGTCAGTACTTGCGTTTTTCTCATTGTTGTGCGTGCATGCTTTTGTTCTGAACTCATGTCTTGGTTTTTCCTTTGGTGCCGAAAACAATGAAATGGATAGTCTGGCCTTGCTTGAAATCAAGGCTAGGATAACTGAGGACCCTTTTGGAGTCATGAGTTCATGGAATGAAACCATCCGCTTTTGCCAAT
The DNA here is from genome assembly GCA_036320875.1 of Cotoneaster glaucophyllus. Lineage (NCBI taxonomy): Eukaryota > Viridiplantae > Streptophyta > Magnoliopsida > Rosales > Rosaceae > Cotoneaster > Cotoneaster glaucophyllus. The sequence goes on from CM070063.1 coordinate 22,769,185, forward strand.
GGCGTGGTGTCACATGTGGTAATCGTCACCAGAGGGTCATCGGATTGAACCTTGAGTCCTTGAAACTTTCAGGATCCATACCACCACATGTTGGGAATTTGAGTTTTCTGAGAGTCATTAATCTCCAAAACAATAGCTTTGGCCAAGAAATCCCAACAGAGATTGGCCGTCTCCGCAGATTGCAAGAGTTACGATTGAACAATAATTCACTTGGGGGGCATATTCCCTCCAACTTATCAGCTTGCTCGCAACTCCTCGAAATCGATCTCGGGAAAAATTTGCTGGTAGGAGGAATTCCAGAAGAGCTGGGCACTTTGTCAAAACTACGAGTACTTGTACTTCGCTACAACAAGCTTAGAGGAAGCGTCCCTTACTCTTTCAGCAACTTATCATCTCTCGAAGTGCTTTCTGCATCTTCTAATACTTTGAGCGGGAGTATTCCGGATATTTTAGGCCAACTGACAAAGTTGACAGAAATTCGGTTGGCAGACAATTCGCTTTCCGGCATGATCCCACCCTCCATCTTCAATCTATCTTCTCTCATAAGGTTTTCAATACAACTGAATGAAATCGAAGGTACTTTTCCCTCCAACTTAGGTATTTTTTCTCCACGTCTCCAATATTTTGATATTTCTTTGAACCAATTTAGTGGATCAATCCCTGTTTCACTGTCCAATGCCTCAAATCTAGGTCATCTGTCAATGCTAGGAAACAACCTACACGGAAATGTACCTTCCTTGGAAAGTTTATATAGGCTTGAGAGATTTGTTCTAACTTCGAACGATCTTGGAAGTGGCGGAACTAATGACTTGAGCTTTATCTGCGATTTGTCTAACGCCACGAAACTAAAAAGATTGAACCTAAATATGAACAATTTTGGGGGTATATTACCCCAATGCATAGCCAACTTGTCTGCTTCTCTTCAAGTTTTCTATGCAAGTGATAATAAATTAGTAGGAAGCATCCCAAATGGAATTGGAAATCTTGTTAACTTGGAGAGCTTGTATCTGTCTATGAACCAATTTTCGGGTGAAATCCCTTCTGATCTAGGAAAGCTTCAAAATTTATATTTATTAGATTTAGCTATAAATTCTCTGTCAGGGGAAATTCCTTCCTCTTTTGGAAATTTAAGTCGTTTAACTAAATTATATTTTGACCAAAATAAGCTTCAAGGAAATTTACCTTTAAGTTTAGCAGAGTGTCACAATTTGCAAGTCTTGTCCGTTACAAACAACAATCTCAGCGGTAACATTTCACCGAGAGTCATTGGTCTGTCGTCATCATATACTTCATTAGATTTATCTCAAAATCGTTTCACCGGTCCATTTCCACAAGCAGTAGGAAAACTGATAAATCTGGAGTATTTAGATGTTTCCGAAAATATGTTTTCTGGTCAGATACCATCAGGTCTTGGTAGCTGTATAAAATTAGAATATATATACCTGCAAGGAAATCTTTTTCAAGAAACAATTCCAGTGTCTTTGGTTTCTCTGAGGGGGGTTCGAGAATTAAATCTTTCTCACAACAACTTGTCCGGCAAGATTCCGGAATTCCTAGAGAGTTTTGTACTTCTGCAATCTTTGAATCTATCTTATAATATGTTGGAGGGGATGGTGCCAATCGAAGGAGTTTTTAAGAATGCAACAGCAACATCCGTTAAAGGCAATAGAGAACTTTGCGGGGGCGTACTTGAATTTCAATTGCCAAAATGCAAGCGTGAACAACTCAAAAAGGTAGGATTGAGCCTGACCTTGAAACTGATAATCTCCATCGTTTCTGCCCTTCTTGGAGTCACATTTGCATTTGCTTTTATGTACCATTGTTGCGTGCATAGGGAAAGAAAGGATCGTACTTCCAGTGATAAAGAAAACTTTCTTAGGGTGTCTTACCAAAGTCTTCTAAAAGCTACTAATGGATTCTCCTCTTCCAATTTGATTGGTGCGGGAAGTTTTGGCTCTGTGTACAAAGGAGTACTTGACGAAGGCGAAACAACAGTTGCTGTCAAGGTACTGAACCTTGTTAATCCCGGAGCTTCCAAAAGCTTCATTGCTGAGTGTGAGGCCTTGAGAAACATCAGACACCGTAATCTTGTGAAGGTACTGTCCGCATGTTCTGGTGTTGATTATCATGGTAATGATTTCAAGGCCCTAGTTTATGAGTTCATGGTTAATGGGACCTTAGATGACTGGTTGCATCTGGCTCCCACAGTTGATGAGACAAATGAGAGACCAAGGACTCTAAACTTTTCACAAAGGTTGAACATTTCGATTGATATTGCTATGGCATTGGATTATCTCCATCATCAATGTGAAACGCCAATAGTTCACTGCGATCTCAAGCCAAGCAATGTTCTTCTGAATGATGATATGATTGGACATGTAGGCGACTTTGGGTTGGTAAGATTCCTTCTCAAACCCCAAGATAGTTGTTCTGCAAATCAATTGAGCACCCGCGGAGTCAAAGGAACAATCGGTTATACTCCTCCAGGTGAATACTCTTTAATACAAGATGTCTTATATCTCTAAATCTTTAATTAATTAAATAGTTTGAAGCATGAGAAACTCGCTTTGAGCAAACTTACTATAAAAAATACAATAATATGGTGCTTTGAATTGTGCAAATGCAGAGTATGGCATGGGAAATGAAGTCTGGACACAAGGCGATGTGTATAGTTACGGCATTCTGCTACTGGAATTGTTCACGAGGAAAAGACCAACAGATGAGATGTTTCAAGGAAGTGTAAACCTTCATAAGTTTGTCAAGGTTGCTCTGCCTAATAAGATGGAACATGTTGCAGATCCTGTTATTGCTCAAGAAAAAGGGGAAGGGGACATGTGCAATGACGATAGTGTTAATGAGGATACAAGGGCTTGCGTCAATATTCGGGATAGCTTGATTTCAGTTTTAGAAGTTGGTGTTGGTTGTTCTGCAGAGTTGCCAAGAGAAAGGTTGAACATTAGTGATGCTTTGGTGAAGTTGTGTCAGATAAGAAACAAACTTCAAGCTAGTAAGTAGAATACGTGAATAAAATCCTACTGTTTTGTGCTCTGATCTCCATAGCATGAATGCAAATTGTTTCGTTGTATCAATAACGAAAGAGGTTTTCATATTCGTTTGATCAATAAAAGCTGCAAACGTTTCTGCAGCCACTGAAATCATTCCAGTATGGTTGATGATTGTCTAGCAAAACGACTTAAGTCGACTATGCTTGTTCTTAACGATGCACTTCTACTAACCTATGAGTTCAAATATTTGGCACACCGGTACTTCACTGATGCAAAAGTCCAGCGGCTGTTACTTTCCATTTTAGTCAGTTCGAAGCTACACTCGACTTTTGTATTGATGATATTTTCCTTTTTTCATTTTTGGTCAATTGCTGATATTTTTGTCTCCAACGGAAGAATAATAATTAGTTCCATACAAGATTTTGCATGGATGCATCTAAGTTCATTCGAGTTGTAAATTTCGTGAGAAATTTACAAAACCAAATATATTTATATCTGTGCTCTAAGTTTCCAAGACACTCTCTTGGCAAGTTTGTTACCGGTTACCATATAAGTAAGTTGAAATTGGATATTGGAAATTTGCCTTAATACATGTCAAAATATTGGGGATAAAAGAGTGAATTCGCCAAAAACCTTGAGAACATAGAATTGAGAATAAGATTTTGAAATCTGCTTCAATAATGACATCATTATCTATTCTAAAATTGAAGGGGGAACGGCTCTGTGCAATTTTGCCTCAATTTCATTTTATTTACGAAAGTACCACTGCATCTCTCTACCCCCTGATTTAACGTTATTTGCAAAATTGCCACTGGGCTTCAGATGGGGTTGTAAACATGAATTTTCCTGCGATGAACGAGACAAGAACACGTGTACAAAATAATTTTTTTTGTATAAATTTTGGGGTTACAATCTCTTTTACAATTTGATCCTCTGATTCTATCTTCGTAAAGTGTAGATTTGTAAATGGGTTGTTGATCCAAAGGGCCATCACGGCTTGGTCTAGGGATGAACAGTGGTGTGGATTTGTTGATGTTGTTGATCCAAAGGGCTGTTGGGGCTTGATCTTAGGATGAACGGATCTTCAAGGGCCTTTGGGCTTGATCTTGATGAACGAGGATGAACAGATCTTCAAGGACCTTTGGGCTTGATCTTGATGAACGATGAACGGATCTTCAAGGGCCTTTGGGGCTTGCTCTTGATGAACAGTTGTGTGGATTTCTTCAAGGATTTGACGAAGAACGAAGAGAGCTTTCTTGATTCTTCGGGAGTCTTGGGAATTTGGGAGGTTGGATGCTTGAAAGCTTTACAGTTTCATAGCTTCAAGGATTTGGGTAATTCTGTTCCAATTTGGGAGTAGAGAAATGTATATGTGAATTGGTTTTTTGGAATGGATGAAATGACCTTGTATTTATAGAATTTTTCAAGGCCTAACTTTGAATATAATATTCAGATGAAATAAATCATTTATGCCAGGTGTTGACATGTGTCCTATTTGATGACTTTTCTGATTTCTTTTGTTTTTTTCGTTGAATCACACGCTATGTGTAAAATTTATGTGATACATGGACGTTGAAATTTTAATGCATTGGTCAACATTTATTTCACCAAAATTTCAATGTCTACAAGGGTTTTAGATTTTTTTGGCGCTGGCCTTCAGAAAAGCTATTGGGTCTTTGGGTTGGATGTGGCCTTTCACTGGGGGAGAGAGACGGAAGGGGGAATGGAAGGGTTGACATGCTGGAGGGAGAGGATTGCTGGGAATTTTGGCTCGGGGGATGGTGGGTATGGCTATACGTGATGCATCCATCAGAGGGCCATTGGGGGAGGAGAAGAGGGGGACAGAGGGACTGACAGGTTGGAAAGAGATGGGAGTTAGGGGGTTTTAGTGGGTGAGGGAGTGATTTATGGATTTGGTTGAATTTTTTACACAAGAATGGAGAGTGAGAGAGAGAGAGAGAGAGAGAGAGAGAGAGGACAGAAAGCATGGTTTCGACTGAGTGGGAGAGATATGTAGAGATTTTTCCCACTTTTTGAGAGACGGATGGACAAGAACAGAGAGAGAGGGTAGAGAGCATGTCGTGCATTTTTTGGGGTTAACGGGTTACCTCACTAGGTTGGTGAGGAGAGGATGTCTGAGGGAGGTATGGGAGAGGAGAAGGTTTTTAGTTTTGTCCTTTGATTCAAGAGGTAAAACATTGTTCAGAAATCATTGTTTATTGTTTGGTTTCCCATTTGCTTTGTTAAAACTGTGATTGACATTTTTTTTGTTTCAATAAAATTGTAATGGATGTTAATAGCCTGTTTAGTTGGGTATTAGGAAGATTGGTCTGTTTAGTGCACTGTTTCCTACACTGTTAGAGTCAGGTTTGTGTCTTTTTAACTTAGGGGGTTGCACTGTGCTCATTTATGTGTTTCTTCATGCTTTGCAGCTGTTTCCTTCTCAACAAATCGAATTGAGGTTCCTTTTCTGCTTTACATCCTTTGAATATCCCTCTGTTGCTAGATTGTTTCTCCATGCTTTGTTGCTTATGTATTTGTGTGATGAGGGTGTTAGAAGGCTGTTTTACTTATTGTTTTGCTCCTCTGTTGATGGATTGTTTTTGCAATTCTTGCTTCCTTATGTATTTCTATGATAAATTTTTAATCTCTTTTCTTGACATGTATGTAGATCAAACACAAGTCTTGACAATTGGTTGTAGGAAGCCCTTTGTGCTCAAGGTAAACAATTTCAACTTTTTACTTCTAAACCGTAGCTCTTTATTCACCCATGTAATTTTCAGTCAAATGAAATAATTGGCACTGCAAGCTTTTAACTATGGAGGGATGTTTGATTATATGATGCAATGTGATGAACAAATCTTACGAAAGAAAAACTAACATTTAGTAACTTATCACATACTGTCTACAACTTCAATGAAAACAATTTTGTGTTCTTAATTTATTTGATGGATTATCGAGTCTTCATGAGAAAAGAAAGTTCAACCCTAATTGAAACATGAATAGGCTAGTGTTTGTTTACTCAATGAGCTTTTTTGCAGTTGCATTGAGGTTTCCCTTTGAGAGGTCATCAATCTTGAGTCCTGATTCTTGCAAAAGAGTTGTAAATATGTTGTAAATACGTGTGAGTGGAGTTGTAAAACAGGGAGAGAAAATTAACTTTATACAGATGAAGGAAACAAAATTAGAGCGAAAACTTCAAGTCTTTACAAATGTGAGATTTTTCAGTAGCTGTCTTCTGTAATAAGGTTTTAATTTTTCTTAGAAATATAGCTTTCTCAGTTATGCAATACTTTGAACACATGTATTCTTATCTTTCCTGGTTGCTGATTTGATTTGGGTTTCATTAAGAGTTTAATTTGGAGTTTAATTGAAGGCTTAATTCGAGTTTGTGGTTGGGGTTTAATTAAGGGTTTTACTTTCCTTAGCTTAAATTACAAAATGTGGTTTTTACATTGTTATATGGAATTTCCACTACGAAGAAATGGCATTGAACACATTTAATTGACTGAATGCTGAAATTCTTCCTTAGGCACCAAATTGGACTAGAAAACAGAATCTGATTTTGATGTTTTATTTTCATTAAGTCAACAGGGGAACTGCAATTTCAACGGATATCATTTTTGTTTCTTTTCCATGTATTTTAATTGTCTTTTTAATCTGCCTCTTGAAACGCATTATTTCATATGGTGGTGTTCTTTTCTTTCATTCACATTTAGATGCCTGCACATTTTTTAGCTTTCAGTCTTTATGATGCCCCTATCTTAATGTTTATGTTGGTGGCTTCTGTGGTTTGTGAGAGCTCAACGAGTCTATTTTTGTTTTTTGTTTTTTTTTCTTTCCAGAAACCACAAAGAACTCTGAATCCTCAAATATGGTTCTTCTCCTTGACTCTCTGCCCCACAAGATAAAGTTTCAAGGTTTGATTTTTATTTTTGGAACTTTGATTTTATACGTATGTTGATAATTGATCGCCTTCTTTTGCATTTTGAGTTTGGTTAGTTTGATGGGTTTGATGTGTACTTATATGAATTTATTAGTTAATTAAGGTGATTCATTTCAAATTAACTTTGAGACTCTCTATATTTCGAATCTAAAACTGTGCTTGGTTCATGAAGGAATAAGTTGCATTTTGAGTTGTTTGTTGCACAGGCCCTCTCTGATCCTAGCCCTAGATTTGCTGTCGCATAGGCTCTATCCTTTCAACCTGCATTGTTTCATGCATTTTGTAATTCTAAGCCAGCATTTGGATGCTTTACGTTAATTAGATATGGGTATTTGTGATTTTGAATGACACGTGTGTAGAAACTTTCATGTTAAGTCTATTTTATTGGGTTTGTTTTGTTTATGTCGTTTGAGTGAAGTATGTGATTTGTATTGATGTAAATAATTAGCAGTTGCAAGGAAATGAGCCATCAATGCAGATACTTTGAAATATAATCTATTTGTGTTAATGTACAAATAGATAATTACTGTAATTGGTATTTTTCATGTTCAACATCTTTTCTTTATACATTTGATTCAAGTGTTATTCATATTTTTACCCCTTTTCCAATTTTGGGTAGCATTTTGTGGTTCATAATTTGATTTAAAACGAGATTTTTGAAGCTACTAAACAACATTTGGTTCTGTTTTATTGATTGTCTATTTAGGGTTTTTTCTATTTTGCTTGGTGGGGTCGGATTCATTTGGATTTATATTTGATTTAGTTAGTTAATTTTTTTATTAGTTGCTGATAATATATTACTATGGAACTTTGAATCTTTGTGGTTGTTTCAGTTGTAGTTGTTGGGTATCTTGACATTTCTGCATAATTAAGTTAATGACATTGGTCATGAAACAATTTTTTGTTTAATTTAGGAGAATGGGTTAGGTTCAATGAGATTTGTATTCATGACCTATAGACCCAGATTCATGAATCGTATCTATTGTCTTGATATGTATGAGTGTGTGAGGGAGATGTAAACAGATAGAATTAATGAGAGGGTTGAAATGGAATCAACCCCGTGGTTGGAGACTGAACGGATGTAAAATGTTGGATCTGGTATAAATTGGATAATGGAGCATCCCAATGTGGTTCTCTCTTTGGTTTTTCCGACAAAGCATATCTGTTGTGAGTGTGTTGTACTAATTGCTTTAATTTTTTATGACCCTTAACAATGGAGATTGAGCTACAGTGTTTTAGGGTGAAAAGTTATCTGAAAATAATGGAAAGAAAATTTTCTGCATCGTGATTCTTTAATTGTATGATAATGTTTCCAATGTTTAAGATTACATTGATCTGTATTATTTTAAAGTATATATAAAGATTAGTTTATAGGTGGAAGCATTAGGTATTAATTCATATATGTATTGGCGTGAGAAGTAAATAACCAAGTTTACATATTACAATTTAATTTCAGCAAGAGAAGAAATTTAAACTGTAATATGTAAACTTGGTTATTTACTTCTCACGCCATTGAGCCACATAAGTTGTTCATGTACTCAGTTATTTATGACAAGATCGAACAAATTTAATTTGCCTTTATATCCGAATGTGTTGAAGTGATTGTGGGTTGTATGACATTACTGTTTAATTATGGCCTTGGCCGAGGCCCCTTACAGTTTACTCAACATTTCCCCTAGGCCTTAAGCTTTCATATTCTTCATTGAACCAAATTAGTTGTGTTGGATTCAAAATATTTCTAATTTTTTTTTTTTGTGGTGTGTCTTTGGTCATTTAGCTAAAATTTAATTAGATTTGGTCTTTAGTTCCATGTCGTTTTGAGGTATATAATTATACGCCATCACTTTTATTCAAAGCCTAATTGGCTATCTACCTTTTTTAATTTATATTTCTGAAGCTTTCGTGTTTGGATTTTAAATATATAATTCAATTTTTGTCGTTTGAGCTTATATTGGAACTGAGTTTCTTTCTATTTAGTGTGCATATCTGTATCTGTCCATTTATGTCAAGGTTGAGATAACTAAGCATCCATTTGGTCATTTGAGCTTAGAATGGAACTGGGTCTGTATCTCTCTATTTATGTAAAGCTTGAGATAACTGAGCATATATTTGTACCAAACCCCGTTCCAATTGAATGGTTGGTGTATTTGTTCCAAACGCCATTCGAATTGGATGATTGGTTTATTTGTTCTAAACCCCATTAGAATTGTATTTGCTTGGATGGGCTGTTAGTATAGGGATAGTTAGATTTTGTTTTGGCATTTTGTGATTGGGATCTAATTACAGGTTCTGTGTTGTATGTCTCCGTGTTTTGGTATCTGTCCTATATGTGTAGTTAGTTTGGGCTGTTTTTAGATTTTTAAATAGTGTTGGTTAATATTGTTTGTAAGGTTATTTTTACGACTAGGGGAGCAGGGGTACTATAGCAACTGAACTGAATTGAAAAGTAAGAAAAGTAGTGGGAGTACTTTCATGGGTAAGAATAAGATCGCCATTTTTTGCATCCTCTTAGCTCAATTTGGTAGTTAGATGTCCATTGAAGACACAGTCAAGGTTCAGATTCGATGTGTTTTCTATAATTTTGTTTTTTTAGTATTAAACAAGCAAGAAGCCACCTTTCAAGGACTGAAGCATATGTAAGAGAATATGTAAGACTGAAAGCCATTTATAATGTCATTAGTTGTAAATTCATACAAATGGTAACGTTTATAATTCGGTTTAACTCAAATGTAAAGAGAAAGAAAATGATATATACCTATGAGTTTGAATAACTTTTTCTTGAGTCGCTCCGCACAGGCTTCACAGTGCATGTTAACTTCGAGTTCTGCAGTTACAACTCCACTAACTTGAAGCAAAAATAAACCATAAGTCCACTGTTTTAACAAATGTAATTTTCTTGCCTCAGCCACTTGAATTGAGTTCATTTGGTGTAATTGTTAGTCTTCTTTTGTTTACCATAGAGTATTGATTTCACGGATACTTTCTTATCAGACAAGGTGCAAGAATACTCAAGGTGCAAAAATACTCTCAACAGATATGAAGTTTAACACTTTTTATGATCCAGCATCATTTTCCACTGCATAACGTCCTTTGTTAATCTGTGTGTGCATGGGTAAATGGAATGGAAATACATTTTCAGATTAGCTAGATTTGTATGCAAAAGAAAAATATTTCAGTTAGTCTTAAGAATTATTCTCATGATACCCTGAGAAAGCACGGTAGCATTTGTTTGTTTCATTGCCATTCGTACATCTTTTGAGAAATGAGTGTTTAAATCTGCATGCACAGGGCTCTTTTCAACCAAGGGCTGAAGGGATTCTTCCCGAATGACATATCCAAATTACATCATCTTCAAAGCATGTGAGTTCCTCTCTAAGATTTGCTTTGAACAAAGATAAAGTTTGTTAGCTTATGTTTGGCATCTTCGTTTTTTATTCCATGTCACTTCCTAAACGAAATGGTACTCATTGCATAAAAGAGATTAGAATGAAATCATTCCAAATTTTTGGTGTATTTTTAAGTGAGGTTTGGGATATGGTATAAATTTGGTCTATGTGGGTGACACTCTGGCTGAGGTTTAATTAGCCTATAAATCTCTTTAACCTCCTTACTCTGTATAAATTTTGATTCAAATAAGGCATTTAGGATTGTTTTTTAATATTTTTAAAAAAGAATTAAGCATATTGCTTGATGTGCCCAGAACTTCTTTATTCCAAGTTTTTTGCTCTCAAAGAATATGTCGTTGAACCAGTTACAAAGAAAAAATATGAAGCAGTATCTATAAACTCATTAGTACCTAAACAAGAAAAAGTATGAGTATAGTTGCATTCACCCGTAACTTGGTTAACTATACTGCTAGGGCAAAGGAAGCTTGATAGGCTTTCCAGTTTCCATTTACTCACCAGATTTTAAAGGCGGTGAACTGAATTAAAAGCTGGGGCTATCTGAGGAAGCAAGGTGTTGGGTGTCTGAGACAAGGGGTTTCAAGGATTAGGTTTGGGTGGGATTTCAAGGATTAGGTTTTGGTGGGATTTGAATGATTAGGTTTGGGTTTTTGTTTGTTCGATTGGCAGAGAGATGAAGGGGGTCCAAGATAGGATTAGGAGATTTGGTTTAAGGTTTGCAGAGTCAGAGATAAGGGGTGTCCAAGAGAGATGTGGGAGGATTTAGGCGAGGGATTTCAGGGATTTGGTTTAGGGTTTGTTTTCTGCGATTTGCACAGACAGAGAGATGGGACAAGGGTGAGAGAGATGGGAGGATTTTCTGCAAGGGTTGAAGGGAAAGGGTAAAGGAGGAATGTTATGGGTTTGTTGTGATGGGGTTTAGTAATTTTCAATATTCTTTGACTCTTTTTAATCTGCAAAATCAAATTACCTATGGAATTTATAACAAGCAATCAATTTCTTTTTAGTTGAGTTCAAATAATGTTGATTGTGCTGTAATAAAGCTCTTTTTTATAGTTAGGTTGAAAATCATATTGATATATTCTTTATTTAGTTGGTCCAATTTGTAACAGATAAGATTGTTTTGTTTGATGTTTCAATCAAAATTTGATCTTTTTTTTTTTTGGTGTGAAATTATAGTGGAATTGCAAGTCAAGTATATCTTAGATTCTTGGTTGCATACTTACCTTTCCACAACTATCATATTGTCTCTTGACTTGATGGATTTTTATAATTTCATGGATCTACGGTTACAATGCTTTTAATAATTTCCTAGATCTATCATTTTTGTTCGTTCATGATTATGTTGAATGTTTTTCAAGTTAAATGTGTCTTATTCATGTAGTTAAGGCTGGTGCATTCAAGTCCTGCAGCATCGCGCGGGCATATTACTAGTTACTAATAAAGTAATAAGTTGATCAATGAGATGCTTAGGGACATATATATATATATATATATATATATATATATATATATATATATATATATTCCAACACTAGCTATAGTAACTAGTTAGTCGTCCATTCCTTGAAGAAGTTGGGGATCCATCATAAAATCAATTGGCAATATAGAAAGTAGCTCAATTACTTATAAGCACATGTGTTACTTCTTTTCCCGATGTAGGATTCATAATACTCTCAATATTCCTACTTGGTTCATATTTCCGCACAGGAAGTTAAAAGCTTGAAAATATATGGATTTTATGCCAAATTAGTTCTCTTTTTTCCCAAAAAGTAAGACCCCCTAATAAGGCACAACAACAAAACAAATAGAGGAAAACTGATATCAATCCAGAACAAATTAAATTTTGAAAGAACAAACCTGCTCTGGTACCAAGTTAAAAATGGGAAAAAGTTTTTGTCAAAAACCATACGAACAAACGAATTATAAAAATTAAGACTACTACTCAATTAATCGAAACAAAAGAAAACACTACAAATTGCAGAGATGGCATAACCCGTAGTTGTTTGGGGAAAAAAAAGAGAGAGAGATTTTATGAGCATTAAAATAATTCTCAAATTTGATTAATCTCTTATATATAAAGCCAGCAACCCCATGACTTCGACAAAATAATAGGACAAAAATGCCCCTCAACCAAAAAAATTCAAAAGCAGCCCAATATAATACATCAAATAATGCAGAGGTATTTTGGTCATTTTAACAGTGTTATACAATAATTATTTTTTTGTACAATTTTTTTTTAAATTAGTACCTTACAATAGACTAGCAATAAAGTTATTTAATCAGCTATTCATTAAATATTATTTTCTCTATTTTTAAACATGTTCAAAACATCATAAGAGGCATGTAATGTCACATCCCGACCCGGGGCGGATCACTTCCCGGGCCCGCTCCACCACCGTAGCACGATATTGTCCGCTTTGGGCCCCGACTACGCCCTCACGATTTTGTTTCTGGGAACTCACACGAGAACTTCCTAGTGGGTCACCCATCATGGGAGTGCTCTCGCGCACTACTCGCTTAACTTCGGAGTTCCCATGGAACCCGAAGCCAGTGAGCTCCCAAAAGGCCTCGATCGTGCTCAAACCACCACTGGAGCATACATTATGTTATGGTTACATATTAAGGAATAGTTATGTATCATGACAGTATTATGCATTATGGAGTGCCTATGCATCATGAAATTGTATGCGCATGATTGTTGGTGCTGTGGACGCTAAGGTAAGTTCAGATAAGCATTTGCGTGTTTAAATAAAAGTTGAGTTATGACGAGATTGACGAGAAGTTGAGATGCATCGATAGCTCATAACCTGCACCCCGGTGTTAGTGCTCCTACCCAGGGCCAGGGCCAGTCTTTCACGTGTTGTTCACCTCCCGCACCACACGCTCCTCTTGGATCCAAGTTAGGTGCATAGTCCTGTCGTATAGACCACTTTCAGTGGGTTCGACTCGTAGGTGACCCGCGACTTATTCGCACAGTCTTCACGTGATTGTAGCACTAGAGCGTATTATATTACACCCAGTCTTGTCGTATAGACCACCTTGAGTGGGTTCGACATGTGTGCATCGTATATTGCCGTATAGGCCACGTGAGGTGGTTTCGGCTAGATTGAGTATGAGCTATAGTCCAGCCGTGCTGATCACACGGTGGACATGATATTGTCTATGATGAGTTTGTTTCACTCGACTTACTTACTTGATGAGTTAGTGGCATGGTTTGGCATATGTTGGATTCGTTGGCATATTCATGAGTTAATGGCATATTGAAGCATATTCATGATTTGATTTATGCAATGAGTATTGTGATGTTTCTGGTTGAGATAGAGTATATGTTTATATACTATTATTTTTCTGGGAAAGTATACAGGTTTTACGGCGAGGGGTTAGAAAGATAGTTTTTGAAAAGGTTTTAGAAAGATTTGTTTTTGCCCACTCACGCTTTTATTTTGCGCCCCTCCAGGTATTAGCTAGCGGGTTGGTGGCATCTGAGGCAGCAGAGCAATATTCTGACAGACCTTCACTCATATTCCTTCGGGGGTATTATGTATAAACACTCTTTATGTTCGACTACACCTAGACTTCATGCTCTGAATATGTGTTAACACTTCAACATTTCGGTTTTTGATTGTTCGTATTTCACATTACTTTAAACGCTTCCGCACTGTGCACATGGCTACGTCACCTCACGTGACGGCCATCATACCTCGATTTCGGTCGGGGTGTGTCATGTAATGCCGGTTATTAAAAAAAAAAGTATTTCCCACATGGATAATAATGTGATTAAATTAGTTGTCAAATGATTTTTTTTTTAACAAACGATATTCTCTACACTAAGGTGGAGGGGGTGGGCTTAGCCTCACAATGGGCTAGCAATAATGTGATTCAATCAGTTGTTTATTAAATCTTATTTTCACTATTCTTAATGTAAATTCTGTAGAGACCGATTTTATTATATGGATTCAGCTGCTTTAATTGGTTTATGAGATTTCTTCTAGCATGATCTAAAATTATTCATTTACTTCAAATAAATACATTTAAAACGTGTAATTCGCGCGTAGTACGCCGTGATTCAAATAATGTCTTCTGCACGTGCGTGCATGAAGGCTAGTCTACTATATAACGCCAACAATAAAGTGAATAGTATTTTTTGGTGTCACAAGCTTCAACAAAATTAATTGGACAAAAATGCCCCTCAAACAAAAAACTTCAATACCAACCCAAAATAATGCATCAAATGTGGCAGGGGTATTTTCATCATTTTAATAGTATTTTTAATAATTAAATTTTTTTGTATTTTTTTTTAATTAGTACCTTACAATAGGCTAGCAATAATGTGATTCAATCAGCTGTTCATTCAATAGTAATTTCTCTATTTTCAAACATGTTCAAAATATCTTAAAAGGTGTGTAATGGCATTTACAAAAAAGATCTTTCGCACGCGGATAATAATGTGATTAAATTAGTTGTCAAATGATTTTTTTTTAACAAACGATATTATTTACACTAAGGGGAAGGGGGGTGGGCTTAGCCTCATAATGGGCTAGCAATAATGTGATTCAATAAGTTGTTATTAAATATTATTTTCTCTATTCTTAATATAAATTTTATAGAGACCGATTTTATTATGTGGATTCAGCTGCTTTAATTGGTTTATGAGGGGTTTCTTCTAGCATAATCTAAGATTATTAATTTACGTCAAATATACTTTCCTTTTGTCAACTTACGCATATAAATATATTTAAAACATGTAAGACGCGCGTAGCACGTTGTGATTCAAAAAATGACTTCTGAACGCGCGTGAGCACGTGCATGAAGGCTAGTGAATTCATAAAACGACACACTAATTACCACATCAAAATATCTTGTGGCTAGTTTGGTATCAACTTTTAATTTTCAAGGATGGAGAAAGTAGAGGAATAGACTTGGTCTTCATTTTCTTTGGTCAAGTACTGTTAACTGTCTACCCTATTGTTGGAAAGTTCCTTACATAGCTTTGAATTATCGGTCTAGTATCACTAGCCTACCGGTGTTGCTTACAAGCTTGGATAACACGTTCAAGCAAGATTCCGAATCAACAATCTAATTTCCCCACCATTCAAGCAGCCTCATAAATTTTCAAAAAGACAACGGCTCATCAAATCAAATATGGGTTATAATAGTGCCCTTTTTTAGGGGTTTTCTTTTCTGTTCCACTGTTTAGGTGTGTGTGTTTTTTATTTCCCCCTTTTTCATTTCATTATTAACAACATCGAGGGACAGATGGGGTTTCGCAGTGTTGGTTCACTCCTTCAGGTTTGATGGTGGCCGCTTTGCACATGTCACTTTCACTGAGGAGTTTTTTTCTTAATAATATTTTTTGTAGAGTAGGATTAGGTGAGATTAGCTCTTTATCAAGAGTAGTGCACAAGGCATCAACCTTCTCCCGAAGGAGAAATGACCGTTGCATCCAGAAAGCGCACACGTCCCCCTCTACAAAAACAAAAAACAAAATAGTCCAACCGGCCGTATACGACATAAGAGAAAACGAGGTCGAACTAACTCTGGATTGGTGGGTAGAAGTATTGTACTCCCATCTCTATCAAACACATGAGGAGAGATATAGGCAGGAAGGTGTATGTAAAGTTTAGCCATTGGTGAGACCAAAGATATGGGTCTCAAGTTTATATCATGCACTATTGCATAGGCGAGCCCTGGCCTAGGGCAGCCACGGCGACCGCATGGAACCCGAAATTGCCGAGGGCACAAAAAAATATTCTCTATTAATACAATGTTATGTTCAGTAAGCATGTAAATTATAAAACTTAGATTATTTGTCGTAATTTTCCATTTCCATCAGTGTTTTTGATGACTTGTTGTAATGAAAAGGCAGACGGGTTCCAACCCTGTAAATTGCCTGTTTGTTTTGTGAATCAGTTAATGTTTGGTTTAAATAATAGCTATATTTCTATACGTTGCCTTTGACGAAAGTGGGATTTTACAAATTCAATTTCAATTAATTGCCACCCTTTGGCAAAACTAAATAAATAAAGCCACCCAGGTTCAAATCGAAATGAGGGTCTTTTCCTTTTAACAATGATGTTATTGATGCGGCCAATTTATCTAACAAGGGAGAAGAGGGTTGCGGCAACAAAAAGTGAAGAAAGTGCAAGGATTTCTTTGTGTGTATGTGGTGTGTTGTCCTCCTTATAGAATGCCTTTATTTATAGTAGTAAAGAGAAAAATAATCTTTGTTCTCCAAGGAAATACAATATTAGTACGGAAAGAATAACTAGTAGACAAATCTATCTAGGATTTATAGAATCACACATTAATATAATATCTATAACACTCCCCCTTGAGTGTGTAAATATTCAAGTAGATTCGTCATCAAGTAGAATTGAGGAAGTCGACTCGTCAGCACTGGTCTAGAAACACGCTAGTCTCAAACAAGGGAACTTGCATATGGAAATAAGTTTCACAAAAACCAAATGGCTATGGTAAAACCCGAGGCGGGACAAAAACCCATAGTCTAATGAAAAGTGCGTGAGAAAGTGCAAAGTCAAATTAAAGGCCTACGGGATGTACATCAGGAATATGACCAACCCATGATAGGTGGCTCGTCAAAACCTTGCTAGATAGCAAAAACTCAAAGGAAAAAAAATGCTCCTAATCGTAGGGAAACGAATACATTAAGATCAAGCAAGTATACTTCATGATACTCCCCTTGAGTTTGACATAATTCCAAAGAGAACTAACAATGTTACAACTCAGAAAGTTTACGCATACCAATCATTTGAACAAGCTTCTGAAACGTCGTCTACGGCAAAGATTTGGTGAAGAGGTTGGTCGGGTTGTCTTGGGAACGGATTTGCTTGACTTCAATCTTCTAATGCTTTTGTTGCTGACGTGAGAAGAAGAACTTCATGGCAATGTGCTTGGTGTTGTCTCTTTGATGTGTCCATTTTTGAGCTGTTCAACACATGCTGTGTTATTTTCAAAGATCATTGTAGGGATGTCAACAATGGAAGAAAAATCTCAACTACTTAGAATACGTCCTACAACTGCTCATAGTTAGAAGCATTTCTGAGTAGCTTTATGTAGGGCGAGTAGTTTAGCATGGTTCAAAAATGTAGAAACTAAGATCTGTTTGGTTGACCTCCAAGATATTGTGTTGCCTTTAATGGTAAAGACATAACCCGTTTTAAAGCGGACCTTATGCGGGTCGGATAAGTACCCTATGTTAACATAACCAACCAGGAGGGAATTAACTCGAGAATTGAGGGGGCTACGACACATCTCGAGGATTCGTAGGCATAGAACAAACCCAAATCCGTCGTACCCTTAAGGTAGCAGAATATATCTTAAACACCTGTCTAGTGTCTACGTGTGGGCGTATTGTTGTATCTTGCTAAAAGATTGACAGTGAAGAAGGTGTCAGGTCTAGTGCATTAACCTAAGTATAATAAAGGGCCTATCTCACTTAGATATGGAACTTCGGGTTCCAAAATCTCTTCTTCATCCTCCTTTGGATGAAAGGGATCTCGTTTAGCATTTAGCGATCAAACGACCATAAGAGTACTTGAAGGCTTCGCTTAAAATGGCGCAATATCTTATGGGTGTAATTCGACTGATGTACTAAGATTCCATCATAACAATGCTGGATCTCCAGGCTGAGATGATATCAAGTTTTCCCAAGATCTTTCATCTCAAATTTCGACTTCAGTTGCGCTGTAGTTTTCTCAAGCTCTTCAGGAGTCCAATGAATTCATGTTGTCGACATAAACTGCAAGGGCATAGTTCATTGTTCGCATATCCGTGACTTATTAAATACTCACACAGACGGGTATACCACATCCGTCCGGATTGGTTCAATCCATAAAGTAAATACCTCAATCGAATGAAGAGAGTGTTCCGTGGTCTAGAACTATTTTATTTAGTCAATGTACGTCCTTTAGGAACCTTTATGTAGACTTTCGTATCAAGATCCCCGTAGAGATATGTGGTTACCATGTCCATAAGCTGCATATCCAGTTTTTCGAAACTATCAAACTGATAAGGTATCGGAACGTAATCATATCCATGGTGGGCAAATACGCTTTGTATCAAACCCAAGGCGTTAAGAGAAGCCTTGAGCCATAATACGTGCTTTGTATCGCACTATTTCATTCCTCTCATTACGTTTCCTTACAAAAATCCACTTATAGCCACCGGCTTCAGATGTGACGGTGTATGTGCTATGGGCCTAAACACCTTGTGTTTTGCAAACCAATTGAGTTCAACTTGGATTGATTATTTCTAGTTTGGCCAATCAGTTATACATCAATATTCATCAACGAAACGAGATTCAATTTCATCGGTCAACATGATCTCAATATGTACTGCATATGCTAATTCAGCATCGATTACCATCTCATTTTTACACCAAGCATCATCCAAGTTAGCACAGTTGATCGAAATCTCTCGATGCTCGAGATGTGGATTAGTCTCTTCCAAGACGTTTCCATATTATAGAATTTCCTCATGAATTGGATAGAATGAATAGGCGATGGTCGGATTCACAGTAGGCTCATCAGCCTGTGTTGTGGGTTTCCTCTTCTAGGGTTGTGAATCCTTTGAACCACGGAGCCTACCACACTTCTAGGTAGGAGCAGAGGACTGGCTAGTCGCCAGAGCTGAAGACTGGCTAGCCGCCAATGTATGAGGTCAGCTATGGTGGTGTCTCGGGCTTCTAGGACGGAAGTCCGTCATACATTTGGTACATCTATCTTTCCAGGCACATTTGCAGCTAGCATATGTGATCTCGTCACTCACGCTAGATCAATGAAAGAATATGGCATGCTCTAAGCTATACTCTGATGATCTAGGATATGTCGCATTTCAGTCTCCAACAAGGCGGTGTAGGGATCTAAATGAGACGAAATGAAAGTCGTCCACGATAAATTGCATCGTTCTTCAGGATCGTTGACATTCTTATTTTCTCTTAACGACGGGGAGACTGTCTCATAGAAGTGACAATCCGTGAAACGAGCGGTAAAAAGATCACATGTTAAAGGTTTTTAAGTAATGAATAATAGAAGGAGAATCATAACCCATATTGAATCTCATCCTTCTCTAAGAACCTATTTTAGTACGTAAGAATGGCACAATCGGCACATAAACCGCACAACCAAAAATGCGCAGATGTGATATGTCGGGTTCGTGTCCAGTAACCAACTGAATGGCGCTATATGGTGTTGGAACAACCCCTAATTATTAGCATGCATACTAGTTCATGATTTAAATTAGATAATAAAGACTTACCTGGTGGTGCCATGGTTACTGTTAACACACTCAAGAATTCTTCTACTCATTCAAGACCTCATGTTTCAATGGTGATAGAACCCTAATAGCAGAACGTGTTCTTTGTGAGAAGTGAATCCTTTATTATATAGAACTGGACTTCTCAAACTTCCATCTATCATGAAGGTTGGATAGTAACTGTTATGAACAACAGCAATCAGTTTCTTTCTACGTGGAGTGATGTAGGCATCCTTACAGTAGCAATCATTTCTTTCAACGTGGAGCAATGCAGGCATCCTTATCACATCTCGTATCCTTTATTTTTAGGATGTTTATTTTCCACATTTAAACCCCAATCAGTTTGTATAACTGCCAAATATATTTCAGCCTTATTCAACTTAGTTTAGTCCAATTAGGGTTCTTACATATCGTTGGGTCACAACGGGCTTCAGGTGGACCAACATGGCTAAGTGCAATATTGCATAGCCCCAAGTAGCGATTGGGAGCTTAATACTTATGGCCAATGGTCAAGCAATTATGAAAGCTTGATACTTCAGGCAGACCAAAATGAAAGCTTCTGCTAGGCCATTCTAATTATGAATATGAGGTACTAGATATTTAACTTCAATCCTAACCGACATGCAATAGTCATTGCAAGTTTTCAATGTGAATTCTCTATCATTATCTAATCGAAATATTTAATCGGATAATCAGGGTGGTGATCCCTGAGCTAATAGTTTGTAGAAGGCAGCGTTTCTTGTGGACAATAAGCATACTTGTGACCAACGTGTGGAATTGTAATCAATACCATAAAGTATCTAAATGGTCTGCATGGTGGTCGAATTAGTCCACAAATATCCCTCTAAATCCTTTGTAGAAAAGGAGGAGGATCAAAATTGATCTTATCATAGGAATGATGAATGATGAGCTTTCCTATGGAGCAGGTTTGGCATATGATATCCTTCTGGATTGTGCCTAAGCTTTGGGTTAGGGGTTGCCCGTGTGAAGATTTGAGAATATGGCGCATCACCATTCGTCCAGGGTGTCTCAAATGGTCATGCCAAAGAAACATTTTGTGTGCGGTCCCTAAGGTAGGCACAATCGTCTCTAAAATACGCTTTTGGCCTTATTCATAAGAAGTGATATACAAAAATTCAACTTTGTTTTCTACAGAGGTTTCAACATGATAATTATTGTCTCGAATGTTTTTAAAGCTCAACAACGTTCTTTTGGAACATGGAGAATAAAGTGTCTCTTTAATGGTCAATTCAGTGCCATTGGACAACACTATACGAGCCTATCCATATCCTTTGATCGGGTTGGATAGACCTGAGAGGGTTGTCAGAGGTGTATTCTTACGTACAAAGTTAGTGAAATAAGTGCATTCACACAAAACAATGTGCATGGTTGTATTATCTGCCAGCAACTAACTTCCCCACTAGGCATACCTAGAAATAAAATAAATGAATTGGTCACATGCATAAATTGTTCGAAAACATAAATTTCGTTTAATTAATTGTTGGAGAAAATAATCCATATTAATATCCAAAATTAAAACAAACAACAACAAATTATCCAAACATAAAGGAAATTGTTCAAAACTTAAAACCAAAAAGTAAAATAGAGATCAAATTAGCCAGTAGGTCGAGCTTGATGATTCTTCGTTAGCAGTTGATTGTGCTTTTCAGCAAGAAGTAAAATAAAGATCAAATCCGAAAACTTAGTGAACTTTTGAGCCCTATATTGTTGCTGCATGACAACATTGGTCGCAGAGAAGGTCAAATAGGTCTTTTCCAAGAGATCCTCTTTAGTCAAGTCCTTATTACTGAACTTAAGAATTGATTGGATTCGACAAACTTCAGAATTGTATTCATTCATAAACTTAAAGTCATGGAAGCACAAATGCTACTAGTTATGTCTTCCTTCAGGCAAGAAGATGTCTGCTTGGTGATCGAAACGATCGGCCAAAGTAACCCATAAAGCTCGTGGATCTTCCTCAACGAGATGCTTGGTTTGCAGTGCATTATGAATGTGTCTTGAAATGAATATCATGGCAGTGACTTTCTCAGCTTTGCCAACCATGTTATCTGCCTCAGCTTCTATGGCTTTTGTAACAAATTTGGCAATACAATACTTGTCTTTGCATTCAACTTCGCAATTATTTGACATCTTTAACAAGTTGCCCTAATATTAATAAGCGATGTCCTTTGTGCATCTGTCCACCCATCATTGCACAGACTTACACCTTTAGTGGTCCATGTGTGCTTAATTGGTTGGAGGCAGCGCTCAATGTGACTCTTATTTTATTATTGTCCCCTTCAATAATGACATGACTAATAAAGTAATAATTATAGACAATGAATAATTGATCAACGAGATGTTTATATATATGTGTGTGTGTGTGTGTGTGTGTATATATATATATATATTTTTTTTTTTTTTCTTCCAACAGTAGCTATAGTAACTAGTTAGTTGCCATTCCTGGAAGAAGTTGGGGTTCTATTAGAAAATCAATTGGCAATGTAGAGAGTAGCTTAATTACTTATCCACACATTTAATGTCACTTTTTTCCCCGATGTTGGATTCATAGTACTCTCAATATTCCTTCTTGGCTAATATATTTTCCACACAGGAATTGAAGCTGAAGATAGATGGGTTCTTTATGCCAAATAATTAGTTCTTGTTTTTCCCGAAAAGTAATAGAGCCCCTAATACGGCACAAACAACAAAACAAATAGAGGTAAATTGATATCAATCTAGAGCAAATTAAATTCTGAAAGAACAAACCTGCTTTGATACTAAGTTGAAAATGAGAGAAAGTTTTTGTCAAAAACCATACGAACAAACGAATTATAAAAGCTAAGAATATTACTCAATTAATCGAAACAAAAGAGAACATTACAAATTCGTCAAAGATGACATAACCCATAGGAATACATTGTTTGGAAGAAAAAAAAAAAGAAAAAAAAAAGGGAGATTTTATGAGCATTAAAAGAATTCTCAAATTTGAATCATGAATTGATAAAACGACAAAACTAATTACCACACCAAAATATCTTGTAGCTAGCTTTGTATCTACTTTTAATTTTCAAGGAAGGATGGAAAAAGTAGAGGCGTAGACTTAGACTTCATTTTCTTGGGTCAAGAGCTGTTAATTCTCTTCTACTGTTGGAAAATTCCTTACATACATAGCTTTGCGTCGGTCTAATATCACTGGCCGACCAGACTACCACTGTTTCTTAACGTACAAGCTTGGAATACACGT
Source organism: Cotoneaster glaucophyllus (assembly GCA_036320875.1). Classification (NCBI taxonomy): domain Eukaryota; kingdom Viridiplantae; phylum Streptophyta; class Magnoliopsida; order Rosales; family Rosaceae; genus Cotoneaster; species Cotoneaster glaucophyllus. The sequence goes on from CM070063.1 coordinate 22,792,063, forward strand.
TCAAGCAAGATTCCAGATCAACAATCTAATTTCCCCACTATGATGCAGTCGGCCGTATATGGCATAAGAGAGAACGAGGTCGAGCCAACTCTGGATTGGTGGGGAAAAGCACTCCTATACTCCCATCTCTATCATGAGGAGAGATATAGGAAGGAAGGTGTATGTAAAGTTTTAGCCATTGGTGAGACCAAAGATATGGGTCTTGAGTTTGTATCATGCACTGTTGCTCCAAGTCTCAGAAACCTTCGCTCAAAGTCATGTCAACTGAACTGACACGCACTACAAGTCACACACAACTTGTATTGATGATATTTTTCTCCTTTCGTTTTTTGGTCAATTAGTGATATTTTTGCTTCCAACGAAAGAATAATAATTAGTTCCAAGTTCAAATGGTGTACAATTAAAACTATGCAGTTGATATATAATTTCCATTTAAGAGACACCCTGATGGACTCTGCTTGAGATAGGAATTTTCCAACACTACAAGAGACAATTAATATTGGTAACTTTTGTGAGAAATTTACAAAACCAAATATAATTATATTATCTGTGCTCTAAGTTTCCAAGACTCTCAGTTGGCTTGTTTGTTACCCTAAAAGTAAGTTGAAATTGGATATTGGAATTTGCCTTATAAATGTCAAAATATTTTGGATAATAGGGTGAATTCGCCAAAAAAACTTCAGAATTTATAATTGAGATTAAGATTTTGAAATCTCCTTCAATAATGACATGACTCATAAAGTAATAAGTATGGACAATTACTGCGACAGCCCATTCCGAATTCATACATATTTGTTTTCCTCGAATTTATGAAAGTACGAAACTACTCTTGAGCGTTAGGTTTTATTCTTATTTTGGGCTAAATTTCAAGGCCCAAATTATTGGTTTTGGACCAATGGTATTGTTTCCAATTTAGTGAGAACCTTTAAGGTAAGAGTTAGAATTCTAGGGTGGGTTAGTTAGATTAGTTGATTGTAAACCAATTAGAAGTTAGTTTATTTAGTTGTTTGGTGTGTTGGCTGGCAAGGTAAGGACCACACACACACACCAACTGAAAACTCCCATTTCTCTCTGTTACTCTCGGACTCTCTCTCTCTCTCTCTCTCCATTCCTTCGCAGATCGAGCCAGTTAGGACCACCATTGTGATCCTTCGAAAACCCTAAGAAACAAGAGCACCGTCGAGGGAACAGTAGCACCAAAGCAATCTTGGAGATTTTACAGCATTTTCAAGGCTTAGAAATGTATCTTCTCTTCCTCCTAAGTGTTTTGGTTGAATTTTGGCTAAGGTTTGACGTAAGAACACCCCGAAAAATGAAATTCCGAGAAGAGCACTATTCACCAACTTTTAAACCCGTGATTTTCTGTGAATTCTAGGACCATAGCAAGCTTCAGGAGGTCCTCACGATGCTCGGAGTGCATCGTTGGTGAATTTTGGACGTCGAGAAGCCCAGATACGAAGAGTTGCAGAGGTCGTCGGAGTTTCGAGCTTGCTTTGACGTGATTTCGTGGAATTTGAAGCTTCAAATAGGTATAACGCGATTCTCTATACCTTAAGCTTCATTTTGGTGGTAATTACATAGAAATTGGTTGAGAATCGAGTGAGATTAGTAGATTTGAAATTTTTTCCCAGTTTTCCGGCGACGGCGACAGTCGCCGGAGTCGAAGGTAGAAGACGACGAATATTCCGTGAAGTTGACGGAATATTCCTGACGGCAGTAGACAGCGTCAGTCAAATTAGATGGAATATTTCGTAATTCTGACGGAATATTCCCAAACGCTGTTAGGGTTTTTGTCCCGTGTGCCAGGCACGTGCCGCACGTGGGTGGCGCGTCTGGCCGTGCCTTGGCCTGCACGTGAAGGCACGTGGGACCTCCAAAAACTATTTTAAAAATTTGGGGATGATCCTGAGGTTGTGTAGATCATTTTGGTATATTCACACACCTCAATTGAGCAATGTATGAGAAGTTATTCTCTAGTTTCGTTTATGTGCTTTAAAATAACGTTTTTATAGTTGTTTCTCACATGGGCGAGACCTATCCGGAGGACGAGCGTAGCCAAGCTAGGCACGGGGGCTACGATCCATCTACCTATCAGTGAGTGGACTTTTGTTTTCGTATATACCTATGTACAAAGTATTTTTCCCAGAATTGCATTTGAAATGCTTTTATAAATGAAATGCCATGCCAAGGCATACATACCTTATGAATATGCATTATGAATTGTATGCGCATGATTGTTGGTGCTGCGGGCGCTCAGGTAAGTTCCAGGTAAGATTATGTGTTGTTAATAAGAAGTTGAGTTACGAAAAGTATGATGAGATGCATTGAGAGCTCATTAACCTGCACCCCGGTGTTAGTGTTCCCGCCCAGGGTTAGGGGCTAGAGTCAGTTGACGAGCTGTTGCAGTTATTATTGATTTGAATTACTTACCTGATGATTTGATTATATGGCATGGCATATTCATGATTTGATTACGTATTTTGATGAGGATTTTAGATGAGATATAGTATACATATATACCATTTTCTGGGAAAGTATACAGGTTTTACGGCGAGGGGATATATTGTGATTTCTGAAATGATTTTCAAAAAGCTTTGTTTTTGCCCACTCACGCTTTTGTTTTGCGCCCCTCCAAGTTCTAGGTAGCGCTTGTTGGGGGCATCCAAGGCTGCAGCAGTGATTCTGACAGACTATCACCTATGTAGGACCCCTTTGGGTGTTTTTATTTAAGTACTCAGTATGTTCGACTGCACCTAGACTATTCATACTCTGATTGTGTTCACACTCCTTGAATTTGGTTTTTATTTATTCGTATTTCTTCTTATATTAATGCTTCCACACTGTGCACATGGCTACGTCACCCTCCTGTGACGGCCAGCATGCCTCGATCTCGGTCGGGGTGTGTCAATTACTAATTGATCAATGAGATGCTTAGGGACATATATATTTTCCAACACTAGCTATAGTAACTAGTTAGTTGCCATTCCTTGAAGAAATTGAGGTTTCACCAGAAAATCAATTGGCAATTTAGAAAGTAACTCAATTACTTATAAGCATATGCAATGTCACTTTCTCCCCGATGTAGGATTCATAGTACTCTCAATATTCCTACTTGCCTAATATATTTTCCACACAGGAAGTTGAAAGCTGAAAACAAATGGGTTAATTATGCCAAATTCGTTCTCTTTTTCCCGAAAAGCCCTAATAGGGCACAACAACAAAACAAATAGAGATAAATTGATATCAATCCAGAGCAAATTAAATCCTAAAAGACCAAACCTGCTCTGGTACCAAGTTAAAAATGAGAATTTTTTTTTGTCAAAAACCATACGAACAAATGAAATATAAAAACTAACAATATTACTCAATTAATCGAAAAATAAGATAACACTATAAATTAGCCGAGATAACATAAAATGTTGGATTACATTGTTTGAAAAATAAACAATTTACGAGCATTAAAAGAATTCTCAAATTTGAATCATGAATTGATAAAACGACAGACTAATTACCACATCAAAAATATCTTGTAGCTAGTTTTGTATCTACTTTTAATTTTCAAGGTGGAGAAAGTAGAGGCGTAGACTTAGACTTCATTTTCTTGGTTCAAGTACTGTTAATTCTCTCTTAGGGTTGGAAAATTCCTTACATACATTCATCGGTCTAATAGCACTGGCCTACCGGAGTACCACTGTTTCTTAACGTACAAGCTTGGAATACACGTTCAAGCAAGATTCCAGATGATAGATAAAGGAAGGAAGGTGTATGTAAAGTTTTAGCCATTTGTGAGACCAAACATATGGATTATGCACAATTGCTTCAAGTCTCAGAAACCTTTGCTCAAAGTCATGTCAACTGAACTGACACGCACTACAAGTCTTTTTGTCAACTTTCACTTTCAATAGTTCTGGGAAATTCAACCATGCCTCAATGACTACGATAGTGGTGGGGGTGGATCCACTACGATAGTGGTGACTATGGTTATAAATTGGATTCTGCTAAAGCTCCTTCACAAACAACCACCATTCTTTAAATTTGTGAGTTAAGGTTCGCACAAAACAGTATCACCATGGGCCTTTACAACTCCATTTCTGCTCTTGTTTTCTCATCCTTCTGTATGCATGCTCTCATTCTTCACTACTCTTGCTCTCCTTCTTTATCCCTCCCCGGAAATGAGACAGATAAACTGGCCTTGCTTGAAGTCAAGGCTAGGATAACTCATGACCCTCTTGGAGTTTTAGCTTCATGGAACAAAACCAACCATTTTTGCTATTGGCATGGTGTCACGTGTGGCCGTCGTCACAAAAGAGTAACGAGTTTGGACCTTGAGTCCTTAAAACTTGCAGGCTCCATAACACCCCATGTTGGAAACCTGAGTTTCTTGAGAGTCATGTCTCTGAGAAATAACAGCTTCAGCCATCAAATTCCTCCACAAATCGGCCGTCTACACAGATTGCAAGATTTATGGCTGTCGAATAACTCACTCAGCGGTCAAATTCCAACCAACTTATCACTCTGCTCTCAACTCCGGACAATCCGTCTCGGTTACAATTTGCTGGTGGGAAAAATTCCTGAGAAGCTCGGCAGCTTGTCAAAGCTAAGACTAATTACAATTCACGAGAACAACCTCACAGGAAGTGTTCCTCATTCTTTTGCTAACTTATCGTCACTCGAAACAGTTTCAGCATCTTATAATAGTTTGAGTGGAAGTATTCCTGATATTTTTGACAAACTGACCAATATCGTATTTCTTGCATTGGATGAAAATAGGTTGTCTGGTACTCTTCCTCCATCAATCTTCAATAAATCTTCTGTCAGATTCTTTAGTATGGAAGGTAGCAACCTCCAAGGGACCTTGCCTGCAAACTTAGGTATCACCTTACCAAATCTTGAATACTTTGGTCTTGGCAGTAACCAATTTAGCGGATCAATTCCCGTTTCATTGTCCAATGCCTCGAATCTGTATCACCTTTCATTGACAGAAAACCAACTACATGGAAAGGTCCCTTCTTTGGGAAATTTACACAGGCTTTTGCGATTACGTCTTGCTTTAAACAATCTTGGAAGTGGGGCACGTGGTGACTTGAGCTTTCTATGTGATTTGACAAATGCCACACGTTTGCAAATCCTGCGACTTAATACAAATAATTTTGGGGGCATGTTACCTCAATGCATAGCTAACCTATCTTCTTCTCTTATAAGCTTCGTTGTATCTGCAAATCAAATATCTGGAAGTATTCCAAAGGGGATCGGGAATCTGCTTAACCTACAGAGCCTATGGCTGTCTGAGAACCGGCTTTCAGGTCACATCCCCCGCAATATAGGAAACCTTCAGAAATTATATGAGATAAATATGGGTATAAACTCTCTTTCTGGGAAAATTCCATCATCTTTTGGAAATTTAAGTGGATTAACTGAGTTATATTTATATGACAACAGCCTTCATGGAAATGTCCCTTCAGGGTTAGCTGAGTGTCGCAATTTGATCATATTAGCTCTTCAGATTAATAACTTCAGTGGTAGTGTATCCGAAGTCATTCATACTTCCTCTTCGTTTACTGCTTTTGATTTATCTCAAAATCAGTTCACTGGTTCCCCTCCCAAACAAGTAGGACACTTAATAAATTTGTGGTACTTTGATATTTCTTACAACATGTTATTTGGGGAAATTCCGGCAAGTTTTGGGAGTTGCGTAAAGATAGAGTATCTAAGCATGAAGGGAAACCTCTTACAAGGGAATATTCCCCCCTCTTGGGGTTCACTGAAAGGAATTCAAGAATTATATCTCTCTCGCAACAATTTGTCTGGCACAATTCCAGAATTCTTGGAGCGTTTTCAGTTTTTGCGGTCACTAGATCTATCATATAACAACTTGGAGGGTGTGGTACCAACCGAAGGAGTTTTCAAGAATGCATCTGCCACAACAATAGTAGGAAATGCTAAACTTTGCGGAGGAATACCAGAGTTTCATTTGCCAAAATGCAAATTTCAACATTCCCATGAGAGGCGATTGAGCCTAACCTTGAAGCTGGTTATCTCTCTCGTTTGTGGGCTTCTTGGACTCAGTTTTGCACTATGTTTCCTGTACCTTTATTGCTCAAAGAGGGAAAGAAAAGAGCATGCTTCAAGTGATTCAGAAAAATTTCTCAAGGTGTCGTACCGAAGTCTTTTAAAAGCTACCAATGGATTCTCCTCCACCAACTTGATTGGTAAGGGCAGTTTTGGGTCTGTTTATAAAGGAGTACTTGACCAAGGTGAAACGACGATTGCCGTCAAGGTACTCAACCTTGTTCATCGTGGGGCTTCCAAAAGTTTCGCTGCTGAGTGTAAGGCCTTGAAAAATATTAGACACCGTAATCTTTTAAAGGTACTCTCAGCATGTTCAGGTGTCGATTATAGTGGAAATGATTTCAAGGCCTTAGTTTATGAGTTCATGGCTAATGGGAGCTTAGAAGAATGGTTGCATCCAACTCAAAAAATTGATGAGACGGATGAGAGGCCGAGAAGCTTAACGTTTTGTCAAAGGTTGAACATTGCTATTGACATTGCTATGGCATTGGATTATCTCCATCATCACTGCCAGACGCCAATAGTTCATTGTGACCTCAAACCCAGTAATGTGCTTCTCAATGAAGATATGACTGGACATGTAGGTGACTTTGGGTTGGTAAAATTCCTTCCCCAAATTTCTGAAAATGATCCCAGTCGCCAATCAAGCTCTGCCGCAGTAAAAGGAACAATTGGTTATACTCCTCCAGGTGAATGTGCTTTCTTTCATCGTTAATTTCTTTATTTTTTTTTCTCAATATTTATTTTGATTGTCTCAAACATGACATAAGACCTTTTTGAGCACTTAAAAAAATTAGAATTTTCTATGTTTTTTCAATTGTGCAAATGCAGAGTACGGTGTGGGACATGAAGTCTGGAGGCAAGGTGATGTGTACAGTTATGGTGTCCTCTTGTTGGAAATGTTTACTGGAAAAAGACCTACTGATAACATGTTTCAGGGAGCGTCAAACCTTCATAACTTTGTCAAGGCAGCTATGCCGAAAGTTGTAGAGATTGTCGATCCTCTTCTTGTTCTAGAAAGCTTCGAAGGGGATATGAGCGCAAACAGTCGCTTGGATCAGGATAGGCAAACCAATCATAACAAAAATGAAGAAAGATGCCTGGTTTCGGTTTTAGAAATTGGTGTTGTTTGCTCTGCCGAGTTGCCTAGAGAACGGATGGATATCTCTGATGTTGGGGCCGAGCTGTGTCGTATAAGAAACAAATTTCAAGTTAATAGAATATGTCAATAGACCATGTAAGTACTAGTACTACTTCCTTGTATATCTTGTTAGATTTTACATTATTAGCTAGAACTCCAAGCTAAGCTAATAGAATATGTTTTTTGTTGTTGTTGTTGTTGGCAGGCAAGCGCGTCACCCGTTGATGGATGATCTCCTCTATGAAATCGTGTTCTATATTAGCCCATATCCTCTTATGTTCTAATCATCTGGCAGTCATTTCTATTTCACTTAAAAATTTACATACGACCTTCGCTCTTTTTTCGTTCAAGAAACTTTGATGGTATGAAGGATATTTGGCCTCATTAGAAATAGGAAATAAAAAGGTTACGCCTATTCCACCTTCGTTCTTTCCATATTTTGTACTTAAGCAACTCATTTATCTTGTATGATTTGAATGCGAGACAAAAGATCTCTTGCTACTTTTTGGTTGCGGGCGCATCGCACATCTTCTTATAAGACAAAGTTGTACACTTACATCCCAAGTTCATGGTTAATTAGCAGCTGCGTTGGTCTGTGTGCATACATTCCCACGCTGGAGGTGATGTATGTGGTCCAGTTCGGTTCGGTCGGTTTTTCGATTTAAAATTCCAACCCTAGGTTGATGAAAACTCAACTCTGACGATTACAGTAATTAACTAAGGAATGAATGTCCTATTCATTTGAGGTATCAATTTCCAATTCATCACCAACTATCAGTGGCCTATTCATCTCCAATTGGTGGAAGTCATGTAACACTCCTCCTTTTACGAATTGCTCAGTTGGGTAATCACGGGAACTCCATGCCAATGCCTCGTCTTTGTCACTCTCAAAATTGATGTGTATGCTCTTTAGGGGGACGACCCGGAAAAACCTAAATAGGGAGAAAAACGGCGTGAGAGAAGCTTCGTACTCCTAGGGATTTCTCCCCGTAGATCAACAAACTCCTTAGGAGGACTTCCATGATTTCAGGCATGGCTTAAGTGATGTATGATCGTTACTGCCTAGTAGGAAGACTAGAACTGGTTGCTCATTAAAACATTTCTAAGCAAACCTAGTGGGATAAAAACTTAGCAAAAGGAAAAAGAGTACTGTAGACATGTAAATTTAAATGAAATAAATGTTCACCAACGCATTAAATATCGACACGCCAGGGGTTACATGGCATGCACCATGTGTCTCACAAATTGTATACATGGCGTGTGACTCATCAAAACCGGACGAGTCATCAAGATGACACGTGTCAACATCTAGCAAAAAGCGATTTTTTTATTTTAATTTAAATAAAACAAATTAATCAATTTAAATGATTTGATTTATTTGATTTATATTTATTTAAATCAAATATTAATTGATGGAGTCAAATCAAGAATCAAGACACAAAGCAAGTCTTAGCTCTTTCGTCAATTAATCAAGCCCACGGTCAATGCCAAATCCATCCGTAGGCAAGGGTTAGAGAGTCTAAAAATACAAGGCTCCAAGATAAAGGAAAGGGTCTAGAAAATCGTTCACGCCCAAACGCTGAAGCTCTCAAGCATCCAAATCCCCCAAATTCCCAAACACTTGAAGAATTCAGAAATTTCTCTACGTTCTTTGTCAAACCTTTGAAGAATCATCAATCACTATTACCCGCGCCGGTTTTTCTATTACACCCCACCCCCAATTATATGTATAATTGGGTAATTCCCCCAAAAGCTAATGGAATTATCAATTTAGTCCCTAGTCATTTACCCAATCCGGATCTAAAAGTGGGATTTTTCCCTACCCTCAAACTGCCATGTGGCAGCACCCCAACACTCCCTACTTTTCTCTCTCTCCCCTACCCCGAGACCTCACTTTCATCTCTCTTTCTCTCGGCAATCACTCTCCCTCTCTCAAAACCCTCACTCCCTCTCATCCTCCCTGATCTCTCACGCACGCACACCCTTCGTGGTACCCTGGCGACGGCGTATCATCATCATCATCACCCTCGTCTCTCCCTTCTCCTCGCCTCTACTCGCTTCGAGACACCCAGAACACCTCAAATCCAGACTCCGGCAAGATTTCTCGTCCCTCCAATTAGGGTAAGCCTCGGGACACTTGAAAACTCCCCATTTCCGTCCTTATGGCTTAATTCTACCCTAGAATTTGTTTGTGTATCGTGTTTTTAAGCGCTGAATTAACTTAGGAATGAAAAACCTAACTTCGGCGAACCCTATGGGTGTTGAGAGGTCTTCCGACCATCACCGACCATTCCACGACGAACCACAGGCACCATTTCACTCATCTCACCTTGTGCTTCGTTTTGGTGCTTAGATCGGAGTTTAGGGTAAGGTTGTGCAGCCGGCCGGAGCTGGGGAAGCTCTGGGGCTTTCCTGTCGAAACCCAGGCCCTTCAGGCTTTTCCAAACCCTTGGGCCTTAGGCCTGTTAAGGACCCAACCCAAAACCTTTTTTCTGCTTCATTTTTATTTTTATTTTTATTTCCTAAAACCCAAAAGGCCTTGGGCCACTTTACTTAGGGCCTTAGGTCCGTGCTTTCTAAAACCCAAAACCCTTAGGTTTCAGGCCTCAAGGGGTCTAGACCTTCGGGGCCTTTCCTGTCGAGCCTAACCAACCCGTCTTCCTTAGGGCTTTAAACCCGTGACCCAAAACCCATTTGTCTAATTCTAAAACCCAAACCAATTCCTAAACCCTAAACCCTAGGGCCCAATCCGGACCTAAACCCTGACCCTAAACCGGCCTGACCCGATTTGACCGACCCGACCCGTTGACCTGCGTTGACTTTGACCTGCCAACGTTGACTTTGACCGTTAACTTTTTCGGGTATCGTCTGAAACCCTTCCTAGGCTAATTTCAACGTCTTGGACCCGTTTTTAAAGTCCGTTTTCCCAAATTAAGTCATTTGAGTAGAGTTTGACTAAATGAACCCTTTATGTGCTTAGGTGCAATTAATAGCGGCCGTTCCGTTATTCCTTTTGGCACGGCTTTGCACCAACGGTGTACGGTGAGTGGACCCCTTCTAAAAATGCATGTTTTGATAGTAGAAATGCATACATGAAAAGTATGATTTAATGATTACGTTTTATGAAACGTTTTACAAGATAACATGCTTATTAAGGCTAGTTTGAATTATTACTATTTTTTCTATAACCCGTGTTCTTTATAGAATATCTGATGGATGACAATATAATATTTAGAACATGTTTCGAACACCTCTTTATAGTATAGATGATGGATCACTTTATACTATGAAGTTGTTTTCCAATATATGTATGTTCAATGGTTTTGCACTTACCTAGTGGTCCCAATTCCGCTACAGGGCGAGGGATTGATTCCATCCCGGGCAATGGTTAAGGTGTTGGCATAGGGCCTGAAGGGTTTTTCCTCTGGCAATTAGCACAGGGACGGGGAGCTGGCACGGGGCCTAGGGGTGACTTTCCTCTGGAAAATGGGCACAAAGACAAGGAGCTGACATGGGGCCTGGAGGGATATTGGACATTCACTAGTGATTACGATATATATGAGATATGTTTTGAGACATTGCATAGCATGCTAGGTTTCGGAAAACCTAATTTTATGATATATGTGTTTTCATAAAACCTGGGGGTTAGTACATTGATAACTTTTTTACTATATGTATATCAACTTGGTCATGTTTGTTTTACTCTCCCTTCAGGACCTCGGAACGAGGAATACGGTCTGAGTTACGAGGCATTCCTCTACCAGTGATATCGTGCTATATTCTCTCTGCTTCGCCATCTGTTGTAATAACACTCTCTATCTTAAATTTTTGTTTGTAAATTGAATTAGACGTATGCTCTGAACATGTCATGCATTATCTTAATATTATATTGTTAGCAGTTGAACTTTAGTATTGTGTTTTACGTTCCTATTGCATGAATATTTCCAATTTATATGCATGTTTCACATGTTCTCAGCATTTGCATGAATTAAATGGCTTTCGTCACCCCTCAAGTGTCAGCCAGCACATGACCATCCCGATGTCCCGAAGACATCGAGATCGGGGCGTGTTAAATTGGTATCAGAGCATGGTTCGTTCAGAGCATACTTAGGATTTCATTCCACCATTTGGTAATCATAATTCTTCTTGTATCCTTAATCTCCAATCATTCTAAATCTTGCTTGTGTCTTATCAGAATTATGGATCCCGCTGGTGGGAATGTACCTCGTTGAGCTCGTTCTGGCTTAGGGGGTGGAATACAACAATTTACTAACGCTCTACAGAATGCCCTTACTAGTGGCAGTAGATCGAATCGCACCTACATTGAGATTGCTCGTAGTCATGGTATTATGGATCTTTGAGTAGTTAGAGCCTGTTCGAAGGCCTAGGAATGGTTGGACCAGGTGGAATATACCCTGGAGAGTATGAGATGCCCAGCTGGTGAATGGGCCGAGACCGCAACTTATTTTCTTAAGGGGAATGCTAAGACTTGGTGGAAGTCAGTGAACAGTTCTCGTCCACTTGGTACTTCGATGACTTGGGCTACGTTCCGAAGACTTTTCAGCGCACATTTTCTGAGCCCCAGTTATCAGTTAAGGATGAGACAACAATTCCTGGAATTTCATCAGGGTGGTCTGAGTAGTACTGAGGTTGATAATACTTTTCGGCGCCTGTCGAGACATCATGCAGGGACATATGGGAATCATAATGAAATGATGATTCAGTGACTAATTTGCTAGAATCCTGACAATCGTGAACCAGTGGCAGCGTAGAGGCATAGAAGTTACGAGGAGATGATCGAGACTTGCTTGAGAATTGAGCAGTCTAGGTGGGAGACTAATAACCAGGAGCAGCCACAGTTTCCCCGGAGTCAGAACCAACCACGGAACCAGAATCAAAAGGATCGTGGTTTTTGATCCAGGAACATAAGGGAACCTAGTAACTCTTCTATCCCCTTTGGCCCTAGACACTCACATTCCTTCAAACGACAAGGTTAGGGTTAAGGTTCTTCTAGCGATGGCTCAGGCAGTGACTCAGGAAGACGATCATTCAGTCATTTCAGATCAACAGTCACGTGTCGCAGGTGTGGAAGCACAGGACACTATGCCAGGGATTGCTCATTGGGGCGGCCATCTGAGAGTTATGCTTCTGTTCTGAATTATGGTGGAGGGGGTAACCCGAGTTCTAGCTATGGCGGCAATTATACTCAGAGCTATGACGGGAGTGGAAGCCAGAATACTCAGTTTTCCACACAGAGACAGCTGCAACAGTCTAGTGCAACTTGGGTAGCCGTACTTAGGAGAATCGAGCAGGTCATAGTAACCAGGGTTTTAGGACTCGAGGCGGCCGTAACGATGGTACAGGACGTCAGTTCCATGGATGTATCAACGCCATGACTCAACATGAGGCTGAATAGGATCCCTGAGTCATTTCTGATATCTTACTTATCTGTGGTAATGGGCTGAGAGTTCTAATTGATATGGGTGCTACTTTTTCATTTGTGTCTTCATCATTTGCACGAAAATTAAATTTGCAACCTACGTCGCTTAGCTTTGATACGCTTGTACAAATGCCGCATGGAGATCTATTTTGTGCGTAGTGGGAAAATAAAAATTGTCTAGTAGCAGTAGAAAGTGAGATTTTGGAGGCTAATCTGGTTCCTTTCAATTTGGCGGAGTTCGATATCATTATAGGGATGGATTGGCTATCTAGGCACTGTGCATATGTTGCATGTTGGGAAAAAATTATGACGTTCAATCGGCCTGGGCGATCGTCAATCACGTTTCCAGTTGAGGTGAGCGATGAATTCTTCCCAATAGTATTATTTCTGCTATCCAAGTGACTAAGTTGTTGCATAAGGGATGTGTGGGATTTTTAGCCCACGTAGTGGCAAAGGATGAACCTTCGTTGAGTCCTGAGGATGTGCCAGTGGTGAAGAAATTCACCAATGTATTTCTGGAGGATTTACCAGGGTCACCACCTACGAGGGAAATCGAATTCACCATCGATTTACTTCCAAGTACATACCCTATTTCCTTACCGCCATATCGAATGCACCAGCGGAGTTGAGGGAATTGAAGATTCAACTTCAGGAGCTAATGGATAAGGGTTATATCTTGCCCAGCATGTCTCCCTAGGGTGTTCCTGATTTGTTTGTCAAAAAGAAGGATGGGTCAATGAGACTTTGCATCGACTACCAACAGCTGAACCGGGTGACAGTGAAGAACCATTATCCTCTACCTCGAATCGATGACTTGTTTGACCAGCTGAAGGGTGCTCAAGTATTTTCTAAGATCGATCTTCGCTCAGGTTATCATCAGCTCCTAATCTAGAAGAAAGATGTACCAAAGATGACCTTCCGCACGAGGTATGGACACTTTGAATTCCGTGTCATGCCTTTTGGATTAACAAATGCACTTGCAACATTCATAGATTTGATGAACAGAGTCTTCACACCGTGTCTGGACTTAGGTCTCAAGTTTAAAGGCCGTGAAGGCCTAAACCTTCGAGCCTTTCCTACCGAGCCCAACCCAACCTTTTTTGTTTTTTTTTTTAAATTGTTTATTAAAAACCAAAAGGCTTTGGGCCTTCTTCCTTAAGGCTTTAAGCCCGTGACCCAAAACCCATTTGCCTAATTCTAAAACCCAACCCGTTTCCTAAACCTAAACCTTAGGGCCCAAACCCAAACCCTAAACTGATCCGACCCGACCCATTGACCCACGTTAACCTAACCCGGTCAACGGTCAGTGTTGACTTTGACCGTTGACTTTTTCAGGTTTCGTCTGGAACCCCTCCTAGGCTAATTTCGATGTCTTAAACCCATTTTTGAAGTCCGTTTTCCCTTTATGTGCTTAGGTGCAATTAATAGCGGCTGTTCTGTTATTCCTTTTGGCACAGCTTGGGACCAACAGTGTACGGTGAGTGGACCCCTTCTAAAAACGCATGTTTTGATAGTAGAAATGCATACATGAAAAGCATGATTTAATGATTACATTTTATGAAACGTTTTACAAGATAACATGCTTATTAAGGCTAGTTTGAATTATTACTATTTTTCCTATAACCCGTGTTCTTTATAGGATATCTGATGGATGAAGGTATAATATTTAGAACATATTTTGAACACCTCTTTATAGTATAGATGATGGATGACTTTATACTATGAAGTTGTTTTCCAATATATGTATTTTCAATGGTTTTGTACTTACCTAATGGTTCCAATTCTGCTAAGGGGCGAGGGATAGATTCCGTCTCGGGCGACGGTTATGCTGTTGGCATAGGGCCTGAAGGGTTTTTCCTCTAGCAATTAGCACAGGGATGGGGAGCTGGCACAGGGCTTGGGGGTGACTTTCCTCTGGCAAATGGGTACAGAGACGGGGACCTAGCATGGGGCTTGGAGAGATATTAGACATTCACTAGTGATTACGACATATACGAGATATGTTTTGAGACATTGCACGGCATGCTAAGTTTCAGAAAACCTATTTTTATGATATATGTGTTTTCATAAAACCTGGGGATTAGTATGTTGATAATTGTTTTACTATATGTATATCAACTTGGTCCACTCATGTTTGTTTTGCTCCCCCTTCAGGACCTCGAAACGAGGAATACGGTCTGAGTTATGAGGCATTCCCCTACTAGTGATATCGTGCTATATTCTCTCTACTTCGGCATCTGTTGTAATAGCACTCTCTATCTTAAATTTCCGCTTGTACTCTGTATTAGACATATGCTCTGAACATGTCATGCATTTTCTTAATATTATATTGTTAGCAGTTGAAATTTGGTATTGTGTTTTACGTTCCTATTGCATGAATATTTCCAATTTATATGCATGTTTCACATGTTCTCAGCATTTGCATGAATTAAATGGCTTTCGTCACCCCTCAGGTGTCGGCCAACACGTGACCATCCCAATGTCCCGAGGATATCGAGATCAAGGCGTGTCATTGTCCATCGCCACAAACCAAATCCTTGAGGCAACCATTCATCTGAGATCAAGTCATCGCAACCCTCGGATCAACAACACGCATCTACACCTCTTTGGAGATAGAATCACAAGAAACTTTGTAAACAGAGATTGTGACCCTAAAGTCATTAATTCAATTATTCTGTACATGTGTTATCTCATTATTTGTGATAGGATTTTCATGTTTACAAATTTGGCACACCCGGTGGGACAATCTCTACCTCTCTTCTCTTTTTTCATTTAACAAACAAACACTTCGAAACTGGCTTCCAAGAAGGGACAAGCTTCTCGCGACCAACTAGCAACCGCCACACGGAGACTTCGCCTACACCCTCAATGTTTGTAGGAGAGTCACATCTTTTGGTTACGCTGGTTATGACCACTGGCGCCACCTCCATTAAGAACAGCTAGCTCAGATGAATAAGGCGATCGCAAGGTTGACCAGGATTGTCGAATAAAAGGACTTGCAGATTGCCATGCTCATGGACAAGTTGGAGGCACAACATGATAAAGGAGTCGGTCCCAACCCTAGGAAGAATTAGAATGACCAGGAGTCTGGTGAGGAAGAGAAGTGTCAAGTAAACAAGGCCAGAGAAAAACATAAGCCAAAGACTAAAGCTACATCGATGGGCTCTATTTCCATCCAGCAACTCCAGGACATAATTACAAACATCATCAGAGCACAGGTGGGAGGTACTTCATGGGATACACTATTGTATTCAAAGCCATACACTAGGCGAATTGATGGCTTGAGGATGCTGATGGGGTACCAGCTGCCTAAGTTCATGCAGTTCGATGGAAAGGGGAACCAAAAGCAGCATGTCGCCCATTTCATCAAGACTTGCAACAATACGGAGACAGAAAGAGACTACCTCGTGAAGCAGTTTGTCCACTCTCTGAAAGGGAAAGCGTTCGATCGGTAGACGAACCTAGAGCTTGAGTCCATCAACAGCTAAGATCAAATGGAGCGGGAATTCTTGAAACGTTTCTACAGTACTCATCGCACCATCAACATGATGGAGCTCACAAGTACAAAGCAGTGGAAGGACTAGCCAATCATCAACTAAATCAACTGATGGTGCACTCTGGTTCTCTTCCCAACGATGTTCAAAATTTGATAAATCTCGAGTATTTGGGAAGTGTCAAGAAACACGTTATCCGGTGAAATTCCCATAACACTGGATAGTTGTATTAGATTGGAGTATCTAGGCATGGCTTTTCCTCTACCAACTTGATTGGTGCTGGCGATTTTGGTTCTGTGTACAAAGTAGTAGTTGAGAATGGCGAAACAGAAATTGCCGTCAAGGTACTTAACCGTTATCGTTATGGAGCTTGCAGAAGTTTCACTGCCGAGTGTGAGGCCTTGAAAACTATTAGACATTGCAACCTTGTGAAGGTACTCTTAGCATGCTCGGGTTCCAACTATCTCGTTTATGATTTCAAGGCCTTAATTTATGAGTTCATGTCTAATGGGAGTTTGGAAAAATGGTTGCATCCAGCTGACGAAACAAATGAGAGACCACACTCAACTTTTTTTCCCAGAGGTTGAGCATTGCTATCAATGTCGCAATGGCCTTAGAGTATCTCCATCGTCATTGTCCAACACAAATAGTTCACTGTGACCTGAAACCGAGCAATGTTCTTCTCAACGATGATATGGTCGGACATGCAAGCAATTTTGGGTTGTTAAGTTTCCTTCCGGAAACTTCTGGAAATCAATCGCGCTCTACTGGACTAAAAGGAACAATTGGTTACGCTCCACCAGGTGAATATACTTTTTCTTATATATTTCTTATCTATCAAGTTTCACACCAGCCATGTATGTTAATTGTTTGAAAACGGAACTAGCTAGGGTTTGTGATTAAATTAATTTTGGATTGTGCTTTGTAGAGTATGGTATGGGACATGAAGTTTCGACACATGGCGATGTGTACAGCTACGGCATTCTCTTATTGGAAATGTTTACGGCAAAAAGACCAACGGATAAAATGTTTCAAGGACCTGCAAACCTGCAAAACTTTGTCAAGGCATCTCTGCCTGCACAAGTTGTAGAGATTGTCGATTCCGTTCTTGATCAAGAAAATTATGTTAACGGTGATTAGATGAACGCTAGTCGTCACTTTAACGAGGATATCACCACTGGCATCAAATTTGAAGAAATCATTGCTTCAGCTTTAGAAATCGGTGTTGCTTGCTCTGCGGAGTTGCCTAGAGAAAGGATGGACATTTTCGACGTTGTGACACAAATGCGTCGGATCAGAAAGAAGCATACCGAGCAGCATTAGCATGTAAAATTAGAAACGTTTCGTATGTAAAATAAATTTTCCTTCGTATTTTGTTTGATCAATAAACAGAGAATTACTATTTGCTCGCCGATGACAAACTGTTCCCTTTGATCAATAAACACAGTATTACTCAAAACTTTGTAAGACATGCTGAACTGAAAGCCTTCTCGCTTTCCACTGTCTAGCCAAATTACCTAAAAGCGATACATATCAAACCATCATATCCAATATGTAAATGAAAATCAGGAATTAAAACTCAAATAAGCGCAACTCAATCATCCCTTCTTTTCTTTTTGGGGAATACCAAGCAACGACCTTCCCTGATCGTAAAAGTCTCAAGGAGTAGCTCAAGCTGTATATGAAATCCTCAATATGTGGGCCATGCTTCCCGGGCAGAGAGTCGAGCGCAACTCTGGAATCCGCTCTAAAGACGATCGGCCCATACACCTACAAAGGAAAGGTATATAGTATCAATAACAATTGGTTTTTCATCCCAGTAACCAAAAAATTTACCCCCGTCACGCATGTTAGTAGCCATATAAAGGAGCTCGGTTTTCATCCTCACATTTTAAAGTTTTACGTTAATCGAATAGTCGGACATTATAGCGCATGAGCAGTAAAACAACTCTACAGATGCATCAGCAGAAAAATGAATAGATTTGATACTCAAAATCAGACAGGGAAGACACGCGCTTCCACAAGCACCAATTAGCAAATAACTATAGCATGCACGTTTTGTAACACATTGTGCATAACAGCATTTAAAAAATCTCTTACTACAACTAAAGGTACGAAACACTTAAAAAGTTGAGGTATAAATAGAAATACCTGCTGCTGAAAGATTAGATTGATCCTAGGGGAGGACATCGGATCTTTTGCACTATTAGTATTGGCCGAGGAACCCTTCAAACCATTAATAACCCTTTTAGCCAAAGCTGAAGCTGAACAAATATCCAGGCGAGCATCTATCCTGGTCAGATCACCGTAGAGCTCTCTAAATTTCCCATGCTGGTAACTATAGCAGAGAGATCCAAAAAAATCAGCACTGAATGGACTTCTCTTCTTATTGCTCCTAGAATTGTCCTCGTCTCCCCTCATATCAACTGCCACTGGGTTGTACCCATCCTGAAACCAGGCTGTGCAGCTTCCACCTAAAATATAATGCCACCATTGGCCAGAAGAAACAAGTGAGAAATTGCACAATTTCATTTTCCAAACAAAAGGGAACTATCACTAACAATGATTAGGTTGACTACCCATTAATTTTGACCATTATAGAATTTCGTATCTAGTCTTCTCTGGTGCAAACATTAGGAAATAGTAAAAGTAAAAACCTTGAGAGACTGCATACTGTCAGCAACGGATCTGGACTCATAAACACAAAATAAAAATATTGAATTGTTCTATTTGAATTTTTGTCTCTAGAATTATCTTTTATTACTATTATTTATCATGTTTCTTTTACTGAAGTCATACCTACGACCACGGAGCAGATGAAAAGAGGTGACATACTCTTTACGTGCACTGGCTTTAATATAATAATGTAGAAAACTACACATACACAACACAAATGAAACTAAGAGCCAACAAAACATGTATACATGTATAAAAACAGGCAAATTTATAAGCTAAAATTATAAGATATTGCATCTGAGGGACTACGAAATTTCTGGAAAAAAAAAATGTAATGAGATAATACAAGTTATCACAGATAATACGAGTAACATGTAAAATTACCAAAAATTCCAGATACTGCAGCATGAGGTTCTTTGAGACGCACATCATAAGATGGCCGCCAAAACCAACCCTTTTCTTTCTGTATCATGATGTCTTTTTGTGTCTCCTTTTGCCTCCAAAGATCTTGGCTTTTTTCATAAGAAAAGGCAGCCTTTGCGCACACTCCAGGCATTAGAGAAGTAGGCGCCTCACCATCTATGGAATTAACAGCCTGGGGATGACCACTATTTTTATGTACACCAACGCGGTACCTCAATCCAGATTCAGAAATGAGTGATGACATGTCTAAGGAAATTGACTCAGGCACATCCCAGTAATTTCCTTTATGGTCAACGAATAGTTCAGGCCATGCAGCCTCAAGTGTAATATCATGGTAAGGAAGCTGCAAACATCTTAAAGGTTGAGAAAATTTCCTAGTACATGGCTCATAATTTAAACAGGAAGATAAATGAAGGAAATAAAGGTACAGACATGAACTTTTTCACTAAAACAGCTTATGCAGTGTAGCATCTATGTTCGGTGCAGTGCATACGTGCAATGTTATCAAGTCATGTAACCTATAAGTAACCTATAAATAAAAGTGGTAAACATAAGAAACTTGTAAATTAAGATGTTTGAAGAATGTTGATATATATAAGCTAAACCTATATTCGAGATATGTTCAGGAAAAAACTGAAAAAATTGTGGCCTCATTTTGTCTCTAAGATTGGATTGAAATTGAGAACCCACTATATTCAATTCAAGGTAAGTTGACAAAAGAAATGAAAAATCATTTGCCTCTATCTTTAATATACCTGAACATAGTAGTTTATTGATTCCATTCCAATCCTAGGGACCAAACGAGGCCTTACTTTTCAACAATTAAGAAATTAGGAAATAATACTTTTTAAGATTATACATGCTGACAGAATCTGGTATGTCTATTTACCAGTAATGAGACCCACCACATGGTTGTTTAAGGCCATTTCATGTTCAAGTGATTAATATCTCATATACATACATCCCTAGAATTACTTATGTTTAACTTTAATTCCTATAAGAGAAATTTTTCATATGAAAGAAAACAAATCGCAGTTGGAAGGTATTACAACCTGGCATGAACAAATCCCAAGAAGAACTTTAAACCTAACAACTCCAATCTGTATACAAATCATCCACCTACCAATAGTAATTGTAAAAAAAATGAAAAGATTGACACTCATAAGTCCCTCAAACTCGCTTCACGAACCCGGAAACAAAAGATAAAAGGAATTATGACTGTTTAAACAATTGGATTAAAAGTCAAAACTAGGAAAGCAAATGCATACCTTGTGAAACAGCATCAATTTGTTGCGGCGTCCTTTTTTCTCACCATGCCCTTCTGTGCTCAACTTTATGGATGATGATGGAGATAAAAGAATCTGTGTGCATAATCCAAACGAATAAAGTGACTTGTCCAAGACATGCTTCGCCACATCTTTGAATGCAGGGACCTCCATCTCATCATTAGTAAATTCAGCTTTAATAGAAGAAAAAAGTTTCTTCGGGCGGAACTGACCAATTAATCCAAGCCACCTATTCTCATGCAGACCATTTAACAAGGGAATTAGTATGTCGGACAACAAAAAATGCTAGCCAGAGTTTATAAATGTGAGAGATGACTTTGGTGTAAGCATAGTAACTCATAATTCACTCCTTCAGCAGGAAACATGCTCAAGGAATTAGGACATTAAACTCAATGCATTTGGATCAGTAATTTCACAAATTCAATACATATACACAGTCCATTCATTAGCTAGGATATTGTTCAAATTTCAAAACATCAAAAAACATTTTCACCAAAGAAGCCCCATAAAAAGGATGAATAATCCCAACCAGAGCTCTGATAACCCTGATAAGTAAGGAAACTTTGATGCTCTGGAAAAACATGAAATCCCCTCACGAATCAGTAAAATAACAAGGCACCAAAAACTTCATGCTTCATGTGATATACCACTAGAACTAGGCTAAAAATTTGTTTGGTTTTCAAGCTTTCCACTCAATCTCTCCTTCTCACATCATTGTCAAGTAATAAACCAATAATCTAATGTATATCCAATCTACCAATATCTTCCTAAATATCAAATATAGCACAAACCAAGCCTCTAAACAGGGAGATAGAGGGTCTTTATCAGTTGGTTACATAAAAATTGTTGAATAAAACATGAACTTCGAAAACAAAAGCTGCATATCCATTTCTCAGCAAATAGGAGACAAATTCTCTTTCACATTTTTTTTGCTTTACCCAATTCAACCCTATAACAATAATTTCCATTGCTCCTCTCCAAAGTTTCCCAGCAACCAAACAAACAACAAAAGAATCACACCCATTTCCCAACATTTTCCCAGTAACCAAACAGACCACAAACCAATCCACGGGAACACACAACGCGAAACAGAACAGAATATAATATTAAAAAAAAAACCACCCATAGGCAATAGCTAAGCAAAGCCGTTGTTGCAGTGTAGCAGTGTACCAGTTAGAGGTAGCTGGTCTGAGCAAGAGGGACTGGAGAGAGAAAGAACCCAAGTCCTTGTGAGAAGTGGGGGAGTAGGAAGGTATAATACCCAAGGGGAACCCATTTCCCAGAAGAGAGAGTTGCTGAATCCTGAGGGCTCGACTGGCTCGAGCACCGTCGAGAGGAAATGGGTCGCCGGGAACGGCCTTGGCCGAGCCCTCAAGGGTCTGAGGCGACGAAACGTTCAAGTCCCAGAATGCTGAGTCCATTGCCGTCCTCAGGTTCGCCATTGTTGGCTGCCGAAAGAGTGAGGGAGTGCGAATTCTTCTAGGTTCTGGTTTTGGTTTTGGGGTTTAGGTGGTGGGTTTGCGATTTTTATTTGTCTCTTCCTTTAACTCCTTATCTGTCTTGAAATGATTTTGAATATGAGAAACACCTCATTAGAGCTTAATAAATAAAAGGAAAATTAATAAAAATGACTCCAAAATTTTATATTTTAATTAAAAATTATCTCATAATTTTATTTAAAGAAAACTAACGAAAAGTCCAAAAAAACTTCATTTTTAACGAAAAATCATTTTTAAAGGTATAGTGAATAGTATCATGTAAAAGTAAAAATGTGGTTTTTCGTTAAAAGTGAACAGTACCGGGAGTGTTTCGTTAAAACTTCCTTTTATTTAATGATAAGGGAATAAAAAAATGGGAACTATCTCTGTGTTGATCGGGGTTGAGAAGAAGAGCAGAGTTGGAATGTCAGTAACAACAATCGAAGGTAGATTGATCAAATAAACAGCGAAGGAAAGGGTCGAGGTACACTCATATCCCTTCTTCTCATCGCAGGTAATTTTCTACCCAATTCGGTTAATTTACGGGTTAATTAGTGTGCTAATTAGCTTGATAATTTGGGTTGATAATCTAGGGGTTTGATAATTTCTTTCTATCAATCTCGTCTTTTCACCGTTGCTTCCCACTGTAAATTTTTCGAATTCTTTTCGCCGTTTAGGTCTTTATTTCTGGGTTTTGATTTGTTTATCTACAATCTTTAAGGTTGTTTTATTGTCCTTGATTTGTTTTGTTGAGTTTTTCGAACTCATTCCAAGTTCTAGGGTTAGGGTTTTCAAAAATTTGGGGCTTTTCTTGCCTTTGTTAAATTAGGTTGGGGAAAAGTTAGATTGTTTTGTTCAAGCTTGGTTTTACACTCTAGGAGCGTTGTGGAGCCAAAAATAATCAAGAAAATTATGGAGGCGACACGTGTACTTTTGGGTTAAAAGGATAAAATTACCGCCGAGGCACACCGGGATTCCCATGCGCATGCAACGGACAATAACGGCTCAATCAAGGAAGAGTCAAAGGTGATCAAAATAGTATTTATTCAAAACTCTCTCATCACTCCTCATTTAATCCTCACTCAAAAGATAACTCCCAATTTTTCTATTCAATTTGGGATTAATTGCCAAATTATTTGCAAGATATTATTTCACATAATATCTTGCAATTACACTCACAATTTGACCATATGTGGCCGACCCCTATTCTCCAAATAGGGCCCTTCACTCCCCTATAAATAGCCATGTTTTCCCACTAAAATGCTAGGTCATTCTCTCCCCAAAAATTCCTAAACACTTTCTCTCTCAAATTCTAACTTTGGCATCGGAAATTCTTCAGCCAAAGCCCCCCCCCAACATTCACCGTGGGCATGTGAGGCTCTTGCCCTTAATCGTAGGTGTTATTATTTTGCAGGTTCATTTTCATCAAAGGAAAAGACAGTGGAAATTTGCATCCATAAATTGGTGTTTTCATTGAGAGTTTGATTCACACGCTCGAAGAAGACTCTCGCATTCAAAATTTCTCATTTCTCATTTCTCGTTCGTTCGTAAATTTTTCATACTTTCTTATTCCTAGAATTTTTTTAATTCTTTGAATAGAGGTAAAGGAAAAAATACAATGACGGGAAATTTGGAAACCACAACGAACGAAACTTCCTACGTTCAAAGATCCGGATCAAATGATGGAGGACAAGATGTAGCCCCTCCACGAATATCCACGAGGCTCAATGCGCCCAGCTTGCTGCCACTTCAGCAATCCAGTGTACCAGTTAAAGGTAGCTGGTTTGAGCAAGAGGGACTGGAGAGAGAAAGAACCCAAGTCCTTGTGAGAAGTGGGGGAGTAGGAAGTTGCTGAATCCTGAGGGCTCGGCTGGCTCGAGAGCCGTCGAGAGGAAATGGGTCGCCGGGAACGGCCTTGGCGGAGCCCTCAAGGGTCTGAGGCGACGAAACGTTCAAGTCCCAAAAGGCTGAGTCCATTGCCGTCCTCAGGTTCCCCATTGTTGGCTGTCGAATGAGTGACGGAGTGCGAATTCTTTTAGGTTCTGGTTTTGGTTTTGGGGTTTAAGTGGTGGGTTTGTGATTTTTATTTGTCTCTTCCTTGAACTCCTTATTTGTCTTGAAATGAGTTTGAATATGAGAAACAAGCTATAAAAAAAAAAAAAGGAAAACTAATGAAAACTATAAAAAAAACTTCCCTTTTAACGAAAAGCCCTTTTTAAAGGTATAGTGAATAGTATCAGGTAAACGTAAAAATGTTGTTTTTCATTAAAAGTGAACAGTACCGGGAGTGTTTCGTTTAAACTCCCAAAAAAAAGAGGAAAACTAATGAAAAGGGCTTGAAAACTTTGAGTTTTAACGATAAGGACAAAATAAAGGGTAAAATGAATAGTGTCAGGTTTGACTTTTTAGTGTAAAAATGTAGTTTTTCGTTAAAATAAACAGTACCGTGGGCTTTTCGTTAAAACTCCCAAAAAAAAAACTTCAAAACTTTGTATTTTAATTAAAAATTATCATATAATTTTATTTAATGATAAGAACAAAAATATATATATATATATATATATATATATATATATATAATATAAATATGTGTACCTAGCACGTCCCCCAACCCCCTTCCCTCCCAAATATAGCTAAATAAGAAAAAGTACATGAAAATACACAAATATATTATATCATGTATGAATTAGTTAACTATAAAAATGATGACACCTACTTTTAGGCCTTTGACAAAGCAAGATAACACAAACTCACGTCTGGTACTATAATCTCATAAGGTGTATGTTCATGTATCTAATAATATATATATATATATATATATATATATATATAAGTGATATATGCAGTGAATTTCATAAATAGTGCAATACCGTTAAGTTTCATAAACAGTGTAGTAAATTTCATAAAAATGTAGTACCGTTAACTTTCATAAACAATGTACTACCGTTAAGTTTTATAAACAATGTAGTACCATTAAAATTCATAAACAATGTAGTAAGCTTCAAAAACAGTACTGTGGATGCAAATTTTCTCCTCTTTGATCTTGGACGACTTTGCACCTACAAAATAATAAACACCTTAGGTTAAGGCCAAAAGCCTCACGCGCCCACGATGAATGGGGGGGGGCTTTGGCCGAAGAACCTCCGATGCCAAAGTTAGAATTAGAGAGAAAAAGTGTTTAGAGTGTTTTTGCCCCAAGGATTGGAATTGGCTTTTGTGAGAAAATGGGTTAGTATTTATAGGAAATGGGGGGTGGCCGGCCATGCTAGGGTTTTTGGTGTGAGATCTAGGATTAATTAGCCTATTTATTGGCTAATTAATCAAATAGGGAAAGGATTTATATTTATGAAGAAAGATAATAAGGAGTAATTGAATTGGTGGCTAAAAAAAGGAGGAAAAAAGAATGGAATGTGGGTAATAAAAAAGGGGAAGTGGCCGGCCCCCTTTGGAGAAGGTAGGACCGGCCATTTAGAGGATTTGTGGACTTTAGGGCTAAGTTAATTGGCCAATTAATGAGGAATATCCTCATTAATTTGCCAATTATCTCCATTTATGTGGGATAATTGGTGGATTTATGAGATAATTGCCTTAAATGTGGATGGATGAAATAATTCGGATTTGTTTACCTTTTATGGGCGCTTTTTACTTGACCGATGATAATTACCGGCTGCTCGCGCGTAGGATTTCTGGTGCTCCTCAAGGGCATTCTTGTCTTCTTAATCCGAAAGTCCACGTGTCGCCTTGTGATTATTTTTGGCTCCACAAATGCCCCCACACCTGTTGGGCTGTTCGCAAGAAAAAGGGCAACAGGTGTAGAGATTCTCCCTCTTTAGGAAACTTCGAACTGCTTCCTCTTTTGTTGATTTTCCACTTGTAATAGGAAGATAAATCCCCTTAGGAAAAGGGAAGTAAACTCTCTCTTCAAGTCTATTTAAGTCCACCTTAAGTGGATTATTAAATCAACCTTCAGAGAAGAACTTACTTCACCTTACAAGAGAGAAAGAGAGCTTAGAGGATATTTGTTCCCCCTCCTCTAGCAGTCTTCCGCATCTTGCCCGTGTAAAGGATTGCTCCTCGCTGCTTCTAGGTAAGAAAGAATTAATCTCCTTGTCTTTCTTGAAATCTTTGTGGGTGAGGACCCGAGGCTTGTGACCGGTGATCCATGTAACCATGGAAAAACATATATACATATGTATATATATTTTTCACGCTTTTCCTTGGCTTTTGGGGCGCGGGGCGCTGGTGAGGAAAGGGACCAGGCCGCGGGGCCTGGCTTGGCTGCTGGGTCCTTGCGGCAAATTTTTTTTTTTTTTTTTTTTTTTTTTGCGACCTTCTAATGGATCTTCCTCGTATCTTTCTCTGTAGAATCTTTTCTTCCATGTCTTCCTCGGGTCTCAGGAATGATGATGGCGTGCTGCCGTTGTATCGTCAATGCGGATCTTTGAGCAAGGTTGGCTATTTCAAGGCTGCTCACTTCAAGATCAATTCTGATGACTCCTTTAGGGACTTCCTTGAGACCTACTGGCATGCCATTCCTTCCGGGGTGCGTGTGAGGCAGTCGTGAACCTTGTGACGAGACTCGGAGGGCTATTAAGTTCCACCCTTACTATTTCATGCTAGGGTTCACCTTTCCCATGCCGCGCTTTTTCCAAGAGGTGCTCTGCTCCATGAGATGTGCGCCTGCTCAGTGTTCTCCAAATGCGATTCGAGTGATGGTGGGGTTCCACAACTTGAGCCAATTCTTTGATTTAGGACTAACCACCAACGAGTTTTGGTACTTTTTTGACATAGGCCATGTTGATGGAGTTGGGCAGCTGCGGACTCGTCATAGACTTTTTGACCATTCAAGCAAGGGTGACCACGATTGGGCTAAAGAGATCTTGGAGGTAAGCGGCGAATGGGAGTCCGATCACTCCCCCGAGCTGCGGGTGTCAACAGTCTTCATATCCGGTAAGTAGGCTGCTTTAATTTCTTTCTCGGCTGCTTGATTTTGACGGTGAACTATCCATCGATTTTCTGATTGCTCTCTGCCATCCTTGTAGATTCGGAGTTCGGTTCAACTCCCAAGGTTTCTTCGGACATGAAGAAAGTGCATGTCGCTCTAGGCATTCCTTCCGAGTACCGTGAATGGCGTTGGCTGCTTAGTCCTCTTCGTAGGGAGAAAGATGGATTGCCCCCAAAGGAAGAGGTAAGACGGATCAAGGCAGCCACACTAGCTCGTCCTATCACCGTGGTGGAGCCTGCTGTCAACGATGGTGGGAGAAAGAGGCATTCTCCGCCCGCGCAAGAGCCGCCTGCTCAGAAGAAGCCGCGGGTTGCTCGCGAGGGTTCATCCGCTGCTCAGGAAGGGCTTGATGCAAATAGGCCAAAGACTTCCTCCGCTGCTCCCGGGGATCCACCAGCTGCTCCCAAGCTTGTGATTGACTTGACTTTCAGAGAGACTGCTGGACCTGTGCCAGTGCCGCCCGCTGCTCCAAAGGCTGCTAGCTCGATCGCTGATAGGATTGCTCAGCGCCGAGGTTCATCAATGCCGAAGTTTATGCTGAAACGTCCGCCTGGGATTATGTCTGATTCTCCTTCGAAAAAACTTGCGTCCGTGAGGAATGGCTCGTCCTGTTCATCTGTTAAGGTGGCGCCAAACCTAGTTCCTCCCGCTGCTGAGACCAAACTGCCTTCTGAGAGGGGTGAGACTGCTCGTGCCCATGGTCCTGGTAAGTCCGCCAAGTCCTACTCCAAAGAAGCTGCTGATATTTGTGCGCTTTTGAGGCCAGACCTTCTCGAGGATATGGATGCGTGTGCCAAATTTGTTGATGGCGTCAAAGGAATCGTTGGTCCAGGCTCATTCGTGAAGCATACGCCCGAGCACAAGAGGGCTGCTCTGTTAACCATGATGCAAAAAACGGCGATCCTGGCAGCCGAGTCCATGGTTCTTGATCGGGAGGATATCAAGGCTGCCCAGGAGGTGGCGAAGTCTATGGCTGCTGAAGCTTACTCCTCGACCGAGAAGGTTAAAAATTTGGAGTCTGAGCTTGCTGCTTTGAAGGGATCTAACGTCTCTGCCCCCACTTCTCTGCAGCTTGAGACCGCTTGCCACGAGATCGCGAACTTGAAGGCCAGGCTTGATGCGACTCAAGTAAAATATGAAAGTGCAGAGAAAGAGATTGCGCGTTACATACCTCAGATTCAGGATCTTGAACGGTCCGTCTCTGAATTCCGCTCTACTGCTTATGCCAAAGATGAAGAACTGATCGCTGCTTACAACCAAGTGATACATCTCAAGAAGGTTATTGACAAGCTGGAACCTCAAGTGTTGGAGCTTCAGGGTGCTTTGAAGATCAACGAAAGTCTGAGAAAGGAAGTGGAGGAAATGCAGCGGGTTCGAGCTTGTCTGCTTGAGGAAGTGGAGCAGCTGAAGAGCGAGAAGGCTAGGTTCGAGGCTTTGTTAACCCAGAATCAGTCCGACTTCTATAAACTTGGTTATGTTGATCACCTTTTTGGGCGGCCGTCTGACTTCGAGTTTTCTGAAAATGACTTTGAGACTTTCTCTATTTCTCCAGAAGACCTGCTCGCCTTCACTTTCGAGTCCTCCATTGGTGAAATAGTTGGAGATGGGAGCATTCCCGACGGGGCAGTCGGGAGTGGAGTGCCGGATGGTACCGTTGCTGAGGTTGCCGTTGCTGCCGAAGGCGTGACAATGAAGCAGTCGTTGGATGGCCAAGCTACCGAAGAGTAGTCTTCTAGGTAGCCTTTAGGATTTGTTTCTCCTTATTGCTTTTCCTTTGCTTGAACTCCTCCAATCTTTGTCAGTTGTTTATCAATTTTGCTAGAAAATATAATAAACTTGCCTTCTTTGCTTTTCTTCATCTTTGCTCCTTTCGCTCACACCTTAACCTTTAGACTCTATAGGCAAGTAGCAGGCGCGCCACTTTTCATAAGCAGACAGGCCGCGTAGCCTATGTGGTCGCGGGTGTTGGTGTAGAACTTTTCCTTGCAAAGTTGCTAACCGTAGGGTTGGCAGCCGGACGCCTTGCTTACAGAAGCAGGCGGATCCGCGTAACCACTAGGCCATTAACCTTGGCTTTCCCCAATTCCGTAGGTTGCGCATCGATTGTCACAACACTTTAGGACTTGGCGCAAGTTGCCGCAAAGTTATTAGCTGCGGGATCGACAACCGGTGCTTTACTTACTGTAGCAGCCGCATCCGCGCGATCCCTAGGCTGTTACCTTGCAAAGTTGCGAGCCATAGGGTTGGCAGCCGGACGCCTTACTTACAGAAGCAGGCTAATCCGCGTAACCACTAGGCCGTCAACTCTGGTTCTTCCCAACTCCGTAGGCTGCGCAGCTAGTGCTACAACACTTTAGGATTTGGTTCAAGTGAAGCTTATCGACTACGTAGCATGTCGGTAGTGGATAAAGCTTCACATATGCCTGCTAGCTTGTTTAACCTTTCACAAGAATGTGCGGTTGTATAAGTCTAGCATGGCTTTACTGCTAGGGCAGGCCGTTGGCAGTCTGCCGGGATCCGTAGGCTACCTTAGCATGTCCGGTAGCAGCTTTAGGGTTTCCCGGGATAGTGTGCCCTCCCCCCCCCCGTCTCTAGGGCCCGGTTCCCGCGGATTAGGCCAAGATACCCAAAACCCTTCAGTTAGCCAAGCCATGAAAAAGACCATTGTGGCTACTTGGGAATTCCGTAGCAAGCCATCGTGCAGCTAGTTACACTAGGGCAGCCAGGCTCATCCACGTCTGGATATTCGGAGTCAAGAGTTTATCCTCCCGCGTTGGAGAGTAGATTGGCCCCTCGGGAGCCGTTGTTCCTGCAATTAGTCCCTAGGAAGGGCGCGAGCTTCTTTGAAGCGCAGGAGTTGTCAGTTGCCGCAATGGAATCAAGTTGTAAAAGCGTTCCTTATTGAAAAACAAGTGAACATATAACTTAAGAATTGCGGAACAACTGGTAGTCCTCGACTTGCGAGGGTCGTGCCCGTCTGAACTGCTTGAGCTTTTGGGCGTTGGTGGAGATCACACGTGGTACTTCCTCAAGTTGTAGGCGTTCCACTGCTTTTCGATCTCCTTGTCATTCATGGTGGCGAGGGTGTAGCTTCCTTTGCCGCCTACCCTGCTGATCTTGTAAGGTCCTTCCCAAATGGGGTCCATCTTTTTCGATCCCTCTCTTCGAGCAGTGATGAAGGCCTTCCTCAGGACTAGGTCACCGGGTTGAAATTGTCTTATCTTGGATCTTTTGTTGTAACTAGAGAGGAGTTGTTGTTGGTAGGATGCGATGCGGGCTATGGCCTGCTCGCGCCGTTCTTCCACCAGGTCTAGGTTCGTGGCCATCTCTCTACTGTTTTGCTCGACATCTGGCAGCAAGGTGGTGATGCTTGGCATGATGATGTTAGGAGGAATGATCGCCTCTGAATCGAATGCCAATGAGAAAGGAGTTTCTCCGGTTGCTCGCCTCTTGGTAGTTCGGTATGCCCACAGGCAACCGGGGAGCGCGTCTGGCCACTTTCCTTTCTTGTCGGTGAGGGATTTTTTGAGGCAGTCGGGGATCGTCTTGTTGGAAGCTTCGGCCTGCCCATTGCCTTGTGGATACCTTGGTGTAGACATATGTTGCTTTATGCCGTATTTCTGGAAGAATTCCGCCAAGTTTTTGCCTACGAACTGTGGGCCGTTGTCGGTGACGATGGATCGAGGGATGCCAAAGCGGCAAATGATGTTCTTTCAAATGAAGCGTTCTACGTCCATCTGAGTTGTTGTCGTCATGGGCTCTGCTTCTATCCACTTGGTGAAGTAGTCAGTTGCCACGATCATCATTCCCCTGCCCCCGGCCGCGGGCGGCATGGGCCCAACCAGGTCAATCGCCCATTGCATGAACGGCCAGGGGCTTGCTTGTGGATGGAGTTCGCTGGCAGGTAGGGCCGGCACAGGCTTGTAACGTTGGCAGCGGTCACATTTTTGCGCTAACTCCCGGGCATCTTGATGCATGGTTGGCCAATAGTAGCCTGCGTTGAGAGCTTTTTGCGCCAAAGATCGTCCTCCAGAATGGTTTCCACAGACGCCTTCATGGATCGAACTTAGGACCTTCAAATCATCGGGATGTGCCAAACATCGGAGGTGCGGTCCAGTGTAGGATCTTCGAATTAGAATGTCCTTCCACATGTAGTAGCGCGCTGCTTGGATTTGAAGTTTCCTTGACTCCAATCTTTCGGTGGGGAGCGTGCCGTTGACCAAGTAATCTATGATAG
This sequence comes from Cotoneaster glaucophyllus, assembly GCA_036320875.1. Lineage (NCBI taxonomy): Eukaryota > Viridiplantae > Streptophyta > Magnoliopsida > Rosales > Rosaceae > Cotoneaster > Cotoneaster glaucophyllus. The sequence continues at coordinate 22,823,312 of CM070063.1, forward strand.
GGCTCTGCCAATTCGGAGTTGCACTAACCTGTGTCACTTCGACTACTGGCTCGGACTCTATGCTCGGCTTATCTAGGTACTCCACCGAAATTGAACGCTTGAGCTGATGGTCGAGGGCGGAGCCTAGGCCGGCTAGCGCATCTGCATGGGCATTTTTCGCTCGTGGAACCTGGGTGAGCGTGTAGGTCTGAAATGTCTTCAGCTGCTCGCGCACCTTCTCCAGGTATTGTGCCATCCTTGGATGCTTCGCCATATATTCTCCCGTGGTTTGGCTAGTAATCAGCTGAGAATCGGAATGAATTGCCAGCTTCTTCACTGCTAAGTCTTTTGCCATTCGAAGGCCTGCCAGTAGGGCCTCGTATTCTGCTTCATTGTTGGATGCTTTGAAGCCTAAAGTGATCGCCTGCTCGAACAATGAACCGTCGGGGGTGACGAGAACCACGCCTGCTCCTGAGCCTTTGTGATTGGATGAGCCATCGACGTGTAGATGCCATATGTCGCCACCGAGGGAAGCGGGCGGTGCTAGAGTCTCGGTTGCTTTCGTGACATCATCGGGCTCGTCTGCAGCGTTGCTTGGGCCCGGCGCGAACTCTGCTATGAAATCTGCCAAGGCTTGGGCTTTTATCACCATACGGGGTCGGAAGACTAAACCATACTGGCCTAGTTCAAGTGCCCATTTCATTACTCATTGAGAAGCATCCGGACCATGCAGGATGGATCGTAGGGGATATTGAGTCATGACGATGACTGTATGAGCTTGAAAGTACGGTCTGAGTTTCCGAGCTGCCACAACAGAGCCAAAATTAATTTTTTGATCTTCGGATATCTTGTTTCCGCATCGAGGAGAGCTTTTGAAGTGTAGAACACCGGTAGTTGGGCCCTCAGCTCTTCTCGTATGAGGGCAGAGCTCACCGCTACTTCGGAGACTGCCAAGTAGATGTACAAGTCTTCGGCAGCTTCTGGCTTGGACAGTAATGGAGGCGATGTCAGATATTTCTTCAGGTCTTGGAAGGCTTTTTCGCATTCTTCATCCCATTTGTCACGTTGCGCCCTCCTGATGGCTTTGAAAAAAGGCTTGCATCTATCAGTGGATCGTGATAGGAAACGGTTGAGGGCGGCTGCTCGTCCGGTTAGGCTTTGGATCTCCTTCAAGGTTGTTGGAGACTTCATTTCCAGAATTGCTCGGATCTGCTTGGGATGCGCTTCGATTCCTCGTTGGTTGACTAAGTACCCTAGGAATCGACCCGAGGATACTCCAAACGTACATTTGGCAGGATTGAGCTTCATCTTGTAGGCCCTAAGGGTGCTAAATGTTTCTGCCAGATTGCGGATGTGGTCCGACCACTGCTTGCCCTTCACCATGATGTCGTCGACGTAGACTTCCATGGTAATCCCGATCTGCTTTTTGAACATCATATTCACTAGTCTTTGGTAGGTTGCTCCTGCGTTTTTTAGGCCGAAAGGCATGACTTTGTAGCAGTACGTACCCCGCTCGATTACAAACGCGGTTTTCTCTTTGTCTGGTTCATGCATGGCTATTTGGTTGTAGCCAGAGTATGCGTCCAGGAAGCTGAGCAGCTGGTTTCCAGAAGTTGAGTCCACCAAAAGGTCGATTCGGGGGACCGAGTAAGGATCCTTCGGGCACGCCTTGTTGAGGTCGGTGTAATCTACGCAAACCCTCCATTTGCCTTTTTCCTTCTTTGTGACTAGCACAACGTTTGCGAGCCATGCAGAGTGCGCCACCTCTTCTATGAATCCGGCCTCCAGCAGCTTGTTTATCTCGGCCTCGATGATTGCTATTCGTTCGGGCGCAAAGTGCCTTCTCTTCTGGATTATCGGTCTAGCAGCGGGGTCAACATGTAACTTATGGCAAGCCACATTTGGGTCGATGCTGGGCATGTCGGAGGGCGACCATGCAAAAATGTCTCGGTTCTTCCGGAGAAAGGTAGTGAGTTCTTCTTTCTCGGCTGGGCTTAGGCGAGAGCCAATCCTAGCGGTCTTTTCCGGCTGCTGCGGATCGAGAATGATTTCTTCGGCGTCTTCTTCGGGTTTCCAGCCTGTCTTGTCTGTTTGAGTATCGCCTTCTCGATCCTCCTCCTGTAATTGCTATTTGGCAGCTTCGTCATTTCTTTGGACTTCGGTGACCTCCACGGGGGTGAAGGTCTTCTTACTTGATTCTTTCAGCATTTGCACGGTGCATCGTCGGGATGCGGCCTGGTCGGACTTTATTTCCCCTACTCCTCCTCCCGGGATGCGGAAGCGGATTTTTTGATACTTGACTGAAGTGACTGCATCTAGCTTGATCAACCAAGGCTTTCCAAGGATCCCGTTGTAGGGGACGGGTCACTCACAATCGTGAATGTTTGCTTCGAGACTACCGGCGATGTCTTTACGTCAAGCGTGATTTGGCCGATTGCAGTTGAGGTGTGCCCATTGAATCCGGTGAGTACCTCTGCTCGCCGTGTTATCGTGCTCTCTAATCCCATCTTCTGGATGACCAAGAATTGAAGCAGACTGACCGCGCTTCCGTTGTCCACCATCATTCGGTCGACTATGGCATGGGCTATTTGGACGGATACTACTAGGGCATCGTCGTGCGGTAAGTCAACGCCTTCTGCGTCCTGCTCAATGAAGCCGATGATAGGTCCTGGTAGTGCGCCGGTTGCCTGGACTTGTGAGATTAATGTAGCCTGCTGGATCCTCCTCTTTTTCGAGCTGCTGGTGGCCCCCAGGTATTCGGATTCAGCAAAGATGCCATTAATTCAAATCGTCTTGGCTGGTGGCTCCTGCTCCATTTCAGTGTTCCGCCTGGGCTGCGCAGTTGGCTTGTCCAGATACCTGTCGACCTTGTCGTCCTTCACAAGCTTCTCCAGATAACTCCTCCAGGTGTAGCAGTTTTCTGTGGTGTGGCCTGGCCCTCGATGGAACGCGCAGTATTTGGAGTGATCCAGCTTGGAAGCGTCTCCTATTAGCTGTTTCGGTGGTTTAAACCATGGCTCGTCCTTCACGTTGCGAAGGATTTGATGGATTGGGACTGAAAACTTCGAGTAATTCCTGGTCGTCGGGCCGTCTCTGGTTACGGGCCTATCCCTCCGCTTGGCCTCATGTCTGCTCTTATTGGGCTGCCTTCCGTCTTCCCTTCGTTGAGCTGTCACCAATTCTTTTTGCGGCTGCTCAGGCGCATTTTATGCTCGTCGGGCCTCGTCCCAGAGTGCATGCTTTTCGGCCAGGGCGAAGGAGTCTGCTAGAGTCAGGTCTTCCTTCATGATCATCTCCCCAAACAGGGGGTGATCTGCGGGGAGGCCCTTCTGGAAGGCTGCACTGGCTATCGAGTCGTCACATCCTACGATCTTTGCCTTCTCCGCCTTGAATCTCTTCACGTAGTCGCGAAGTGATTCCCTCGGGTTCTTCTTTACGTTGAACAGGTGATCGGATTTTTTCTTGATCGAGCGGTAAGACGAGTATTCTTTGGTCAAGACCAAGGAAAGATCGTCAAAGCTCGAGACGGATCGTGGTGGTAGGGTATGAAACCAATCTTGCGCTTCGCCCTGCAAGGTGGTGGCGAATATTTTGCACATAAGGACGTCATTGCTCCGGTAGAGGACCATGGCACTTCGGTAGTGCTTCAAGTGCCTTTCTGGGTCTCCATCTCCTTTGAATGAGGTGAAGTGCGGCATGCTGAACTTGCGCGGGGGTTCCGTATGCTCGATCTCGTCCGCGAAGGGGCTCCGGCTTATCTTGGTCATCTCCCGCCGCAATGCTTCATCGGTCGTGTCACCTCGCGCAGCCGTTCGTTAAAAAGCTTCTCCACCTCATCCTGGATTTGTCTCTGGTGAGGCAGCGGAGCTCTAAGCTGTCCTAAATCTCGGCCCCTCGGTCTAGGCTGCTCTTCCGGGCGCTCCACTTGTCGTTGCCTCGGCTGCCTAACCGGTGAGAGGTCTCTCCGTGGGCTGCCGGTGGAACTCGAAGCGGATTGAGTGGTCGCTTACCTTCGTGCGCCATGCGGCATCCTCTGAGGTGATGTGGAGTTTGTTCCTTGCGGGCCTAAACGCGAACGGACGCTCTGCCCGGACGGTTGCTCGTGCGATCCTTCAATGTGCGGCCCCAACCTCGATCGTATGCTTATTCGCGGGCCTAACCGAGAGTGCACACTCCTCCTCGCGCTAAGACGGGAGTCCAGGCTGTCTCTGGGGCCCAGCCGAGATTGCACATCCCCTGACTGCTCAATCTGATTGATCGGCTGCTTGCCAGGACGTTGCTGGAAAGGTTCCCCTTCTGGGGCGCGTTGGATCTCCGTGCGCTGCAAGAGTTGATTCACCAGGGTTGTCTGCTGCGCTAGGGCGCTCGTCAACTCCATGACTTGCCGGGACAGGTTCTGCTCACCACTCAGATTGGATGAACTAGATAGGAAAACCCCTTCTCGAGCGGTGGACATGTGGGTGATTCCGGGCACGACTCGGGCTGCTTGGGACACCACTGGGGCAGGCAGGGCTGCGTGGGCAGGCGGGACTGCGTGGGCAGGCAGGGCTGCGTGGGCAGGCGGGGCTGCGTGGGCAGGCTTGGCTGCAGGAGCAAGCTGCTCAACGCGAGGTGGGCGCGAGTGCGAGGCTTGGACCGCCGTAGTGGTACCATGGACCTCGCCGCGGGTGGTCGCCGCGGTGGTTCCCATGGTGGAGCCTCGTGGTGGTGGCGCCATCTCCCCAAGAGTCACATTCAATCTCGTAGATCGCCGTGGTCCCACGCCTTGAATGTTTGAATTGTTGCTCATCGAATTTTCTAGATCTCTAACCATTATGTATTTTTCTTCTCTTTTCTTTTTTTATATGCTTTACCAAAGAACTTTTTACGAGTAAAAAATTCTAATAATAAAGACGTACGAAAGAATACAAACGGACTAGAGATTGAAGAAAAAACCTTTGTGTGCGAGAGTCTTTTTTCGAGCGTAAACTTCTCCTCTCAATGAAAGCACCAATTTGTGGATGCAAATTTTCTCCTCTTTGATCTTGGACGACTTTGCACCTACAAAATAATAAACACCTTAGGTTAAGGCCAAAAGCCTCACGCGCCCACGATGAATGGGGGGGGCTTTGGCCGAAGAACCTCTGATGCCAAAGTTAGAATTAGAGAGAAAAAGTGTTTAGAGTGTTTTTGCCCCAAGGATTGGAATTGGCTTTTGTGAGAAAATGGGGTAGTATTTATAGGAAATGGGGGGTGGCCGGCCATGCTAGGGTTTTTGGTGTGAGATCTAGGATTAATTAGCCTATTTATTGGCTAATTAATCAAATAGGGAAAGGATTTATATTTATGAAGAAAGATAATAAGGAGTAATTGAATTGGTGGCTAAAAAAAGGAGGAAAAAAGAATGGAATGTGGGTAATAAAAAAGGGGAAGTGGCCGGCCCTCTTTGGAGAAGGTAGGACCGGCCATTTAGAGGATTTGTGGACTTTAGGGCTAAGTTAATTGGCCAATTAATGAGGAATATCCTCATTAATTTGCCAATTATCTCCATTTATGTGGGATAATTGGTGGATTTATGAGATAATTGCCTTAAATGTGGATGGATGAAATAATTCGGATTTGTTTACCTTTTATGGGCGCTTTTGACTTGACCGATGATAATTACCGGCTGCTCGCGCGTAGGATTTCTGGTGCTCCTCAAGGGCATTCTTGTCTTCTTAATCCGAAAGTCCACGTGTCGCCTTGTGATTATTTTTGGCTCCACAAGTACGTGTGAGGATGTGCAAGTCCTGAGCGTCAGTTTTTTTTAAATGTTTTTATATTAAAATTATGTCTTTTTCATTAAAATTTAGGTTCTTTTGTCTTTTTTTTTATTAAAGTTTAAGGGTTTTTCATTAAAATTTAAATCTTTTTCATTAAATAAAGTTATAGCATGGTTTTTGGTTAAAATAAACATAGCCCAAACTTTTTTTATGAAAGTTCTCTTATTTTAAACCTGCCCACATTGGCTATGAAATACCTAGGCTTAAAGCACTTCCACCCCTAAAAAGCCCTTTGGGCAATAGACAATTCAATCCCCCTAAGTGAATAGTAATTGCCTATAATGAACGGTAACTGCCCAAATGCATCTTCACCCCTAAACTGAATAGCTCAGGTAATTCGTATTAAAATATTTTTTTATTCTTTTATAAATAATATTTTAATACGAATTACCTGATAAAAATAAAAGATTGGTTGAAAGTATTTGAAAATATTGAAATGTGGTGTAAGGTTGAAGAACATGGTTAGGTATTTATAGAAAAGAATTATAATTTTTTTATATTTTTAATTCATTTTTATGATTTTTTTTATAATTTTTGTATTTGATTAATCTTTTATAATGTTTTATAATTTTTTTAATAGTGGCTAACATTACCATGATGTCAGCCTTGCATCACTGCCCCTGAGGGGCTAGGCCAGTCAATTATCCACTAGGTAAGCAACTGGGCTCCCCCAGAGCCTGTTAAATCAACTATCCCCTTGGGGGATATTTGTTAGGTTGGAAGTGTTCTTAGGTGGGTTGCGAGGCAACTTACAAGGTCAAGGTGTATTGTAATTATCAGGCTCTCTATCCAAAGGGATCTTCATTTTTGCGTAAAAATGAGGACTAGTTGTAAAGCCAAATCTACGTTGAACTTCAACAATCCGAACAGTTTATTTTGTAAGTCTCGATCATAGATCATCCTTGCCAAAAATTCAATTTAATCCGAAACTATTTGCCTATTTAATTATCATGATGAAATTTCATTGTTTCTTGAAGAACAAAGTGTTCGTCAATTTCTTTGAACTCAAGTAGATGTCTTAGATATTTCGAATTTGACTGCTATTTTGTAAAGATGATCTATAATACCCAACTTGAAAAATAAACAGTTTGTATTGTTGAAGTTTGATGTGGTGTGGCCCCAGAAGTAATCGCCATTTAAAAAAAAAAATAGGGATCCCTTCCCTTAAAGCCAGCTATAGCATTAAATAATGTAGTACAATTGTTCCGTTGGCTTGAGACTCCCACTACTGTGGTGTGTCACTGTCATCGAAGCCCTTATCTGCCAGAAAGGGATCGGTGGTTGAGAAATTGGCAAAATCCACGACGACGGTGTGAAGGTGTTTGGACCTAAACTATTGGGCATGGGCCGGATATGAGCTCAATGTACTTGACCCAATTTTAATCTCCTAAATTAGATGAAGGCCAGCTCAGCCTGTGGTGGCCAAGTCCTAAGAGATGAAGGACTCTTAGGGCGTGTTTGTTTGGCCTTGCTAGGTTTCACTGGACTGGCTAGGATTATTAGTTAGTGAAATCATGTGTTTGTTGGCAGCGAGGACTAGGGTTAATGTGACTAAGGGGGACTTGCCTAGACTAAAGGGCCTCACTATGAGGTCTTAGCGAGACCCTCTGATTTTGGGTAGATTGCTAAGACCAGCTCCACTTTGAACCTCCCCGCTTCACACCTTCACCCATCTCGACTCCTATTTTTTTCTTCCCAGAAAAACTCTTCCACCCACCGCCTAAATCTCAAATCCAACCCCCAAAAATTCCAAAAAAAAAAAAAAAAAAAAAAACCGATAACAACAACAATTCCATAGAAAATTTCTCCCTTTTTTTTTCTAAGAAAAACAGAGGAGGCGCAAGAAACAAGGAGTGGCAGCGTAGTCAACGGCAATGAAAACATTTGCGCAGATCTTGGATTAGGACGACAGCGGCTTAGGGTCGTCGATGAGCTGTGTAATCTCCATCAGGGGGCCGCAGCCTGAGAAGCTGGGACGACGAGGTTACAGACAAAGGTAGTGACTCCAACGAGAATGCGGTGGAGAAGAAAGAGTGAATAACAAGACTGAGGGGTTGAAATCGGTCAAAATAGTTTGGATCTTGAGAATTGACCAATAGCAGATAAAGGCTGCTTGTAAAGAAGAAAATTGAAACGCATGAAATAGAGGACGAAGAAGAAAATATATGGATGAGTGTGAAGAGGGAGATAGAGAGTGGTGATGAGGTGTGTGTTTTAGTTTTTAGTTTTTTAAGGACAAAGTGAAAAAAAAAATTAGGTTTCAATAATATTTTAGTCTGTGGTTAGTCCGATACTACATCAAATGGTTCACAATTCTTATCCTGCTTAATCCAAGCCAAGCCAGTCTAGCTTAGTCTCTTAAACTAGTTCAGTCCGAGATAGTCAGGTGCAACAAATGCACCCTTAGGGACTCAAGATGAAAGAATTCGGCCAAAGTCCTAACACAAGTAAATTGTTAAGGGATCAAGATGGATTTTGACAAGGGTTGTAATATTCCCAGAATCAAAACTCATGTTTGGATAATATATGAGTGAATCACACGCAAATAAATGACTAGGTTCAAAATCCTAATCTTAAAAGGAATCACCAAATAGCTACACACAGATTAGGAGTTTATCTAATAAAAGATTGGATCAAAAGATGACGACGAGATACGGTCCAGGTATGACTCTGCTTCAGTGTGAATGGTCAATGTGGTTTAACCCCTATAAATAGAAGATGTTTTGGTACATTCAAATAACCTTCAACTCAACACACAAAACTGCCATATGTAAATTCTCGCTCTACGCGAAACCCTCTCAAACCTATCAGAAAACATTAACTTCCCCAACTTCGTTAATACATCTTTAGTTTGGATTAACAACATTGTGTTGACAACCGGCGACATCTCCAGTTTGGATTGGATTAATAACACTGAGGAGGGGTTTTTTCCTTTGTTGTTTTGGAAATTTTGAAGCCGTTTCCTTTTCTTTTTTCTTTTTTCTTTTTTCCTTTTCTGTTCTTTGCTGATTTTTTGGTTCAAAAACAGCATGTTTTTCTCCTTGTTTTGGGAAACATGTCATCTGACTTGCACGCCAAGTTTGAGGTCGATTTCTCTTCTGGAAAATTCTGTAAAAATATGGGAAACATAGCTTTATATCTTATCTTTTCAGGCATATATAGCACGCCACTATGAAAAATGGGAAAATCCTTCAACTTGTTATTTTCCCTAGCTGTGCTGTTCTGACGGGAAAACAACTTTTGCGGGAATAACTTTGAAAACTGGAATGTTTGGCTTTAGGAAAAATTATGAAATTTGGGCACAACGATCATCAGCCTCTTAGCTTCCTTCTCCAATTGGCCTTGCATCAAAACTCCTCTGAAAAGTTGAATTATCACCAAAAACGTCCTGCTTGCGCAAATTGGCTAAAACTTGCCATTTTTGCTTGGAATTTGCTTCCTTCATTTGGTTGGAATGTGCTTCCTTGTTTTGATTTTCTTTTTGCTATTTGGGTATGTATTCCTCTTATAGCATTAGGAAGCAATTGACCATTATTTATACAACAATTGTGTGTTTGTTTTTTCTCAATTTACATCCTTGCCGTGCACAACCATGCCATTTTTGCTGCTGCTGCCTTGGGTTTTGCCCCTTGGAGCTTGTTGCAGTGCATCACTTTTAACCGTGTGGTGTTGTGCAAAAGATTGCAGCGGGGTTACGCTGTGTAGTGCCTTTTGGTCATAGTTTTCCCTCAGTGGTGATGTTGTCGTGCAGTGCAAGAAACTGCTTGCATAATCACTGTGGGGTTGCGTAGTGCAATTGCATAGCATTTTGGTTTTCTTTGCTACTGTAGCATGCTTTGAAAGACCGCCTTGTAGCTGCCTGTTTGCCGTGCTACTCAAGCTTTGTGGCTAATTTCTTTTCGTTGTTGTGACTTTGTCTCATCATCCTTCAACTCTCATGAGGTTTGTCTTGCATGTCTTTTGCTTTAGTGAAGCAATTTTTTTTCTTGCCGCCCCACTCTTGTGCTTATGTTGCCTTGTTTGTTTTGTTGCAGCCATGGTATTTTTCAAGTGGTTTAAGAGCAAAACCATCACCATTTTCGCGAAGGAAGGCTATTCGCAGGATAGGGGAAGGACATTGAAACTTTGTGCGCCGTTGACTGGCCCTAAGGCGCTTGTTCTTCCTGCAAAAGACAATTTGTTGTCCGAATACAAAGAAGAAGGCGTGTTTGTTGAGGATTCTTGTCTTGAATCCCTCACACCATATTCGTGATAATTCACCAGCTTTGTTTGAGCTTCTTGGTGATCGTATCCGTAATGGTGCTATGACTTGGAATAGCACTTTGCCGACTACTGGAGAAGCCGTCTTTGTTGAGTTTTATTGAGAATCGCTTGAAGATGTCTTGAGCCGATCCAAAGATATGTTTACCAATGTGGGCCTTTATCACACTTTGTACGCATCTTTGTTTAGTTATGATCGCCATCCTTCCATCCTTCGTGCATTTTTTGAGCATTGGTGTTCAGTGACTAACACACTTTTCACGTCACAAGGGGAGATATAAATTTCACTTTGGGGTCTCCACAAGATAGGAGGCTTACCGATCCAGGGTAAGTTTTACGACGAGTTTGTTCCTAGCGTCGAGGAATTTTCTCATCGCAATAGTCGAGGATTGCCTGCAAGTTGCCATTATTTGTTTTGGGCATATCACAAGATTTCCTAGGAAGCTCAAGGTAAGTCAGGCATGAAGATTTCTTCATGGATCCCCTTTTGGTATTGGGATGCCATGAAGTATAAGAAACCTTCGAAGAAAAGTGGCCGCAACAAGACTACTAAGCCAAAGGGAGACTCAGACCCGTTAGGTGCCATTGGTTTAGCTAGGCACCGTTCCCCTGCCGAATTGAAAGCGTTTGAGGATCTTGGCGTAGCGTCAGAGCACGTGAAAGAATCTTACTTTGCCACTTTCTTAGCTTGTTGGCTTTGTAAGTTTGTTTATCCCAAAGACGATGTCAACCTTATCCGTCCCGGAGTCTTCAAAATGACTAGAAAGATGGCTGCGGGTGAATCTTTTAGCCTTGTTATTCTAGTTTTAGCCAATATTTACAATGGCTTGAGTATTATTTCGAACTCAGTGAGCACTGAAAATCGTGCTACGGTACTTCTCTACCACTATGTGTATGGTTGGTTGGGTGAGTACTTTGGCACTCATTTTTCTTCTTCGACTTTAGACAAGTCGAGGCCTTCTTCCTCAACTTCGGCCAAGCTGGGGCCTTTGATGACAAAGTACTCTGCATGCTTTATGCAAAGAACTTTGATGATATGCAGACATAGACATTGTTTAGAAGTTGTGAAGGTTTGAGAATAGACCATCTAACAAGGGTTGGCTTAGCGCAGCGAGGCCTCATAGATGATTTGCATCTTCGTTTCTCAGACTTGTCTTATCTTATAAGTCGGGGTATTTTTTTTACGGCAAGGAAACTGATGTATTATTCAGCCGTATAGCCCTTACCGTTTCAGCAAACAATTTGGTTTAGTCCAACATGTGCCAGGCAAACTGAAGGAAAACACATAGTTGGAATCGTTGCGAGTCGTGTATATGCATTGGGAGTCTTGTACCCGTGCATGCACAAATGCCTCTATCACCCTGCCAGCCAAAGACGAGTTCAAGGGTAATCCAACGACCTGTGCCTACGTAGGTTAGTGGTCAAATGTACACCATGAAGACTTGGGAACGACAAGTGGCACCAATTCTTCTCGTTCATGCAATGATGTGCTGAGAGAGGGTTATTTTGCGGTTCCTACGTAGCTGGCAACTTTTGATTGTGCGAGTGCATCTCCTTTGCAAGATGGACCTGCGGTTTTAACTCCTCAAAGCCCGTGCTTGTCTTCTTAACATACGGATGCTTCTGAATAGGTGGGTGATGAAGTTGATTCGCATGAAAATGAACTTGTTTTGCGACAGCGTCAACATGTTTTGAACAAGGGACTGCTTGAAGGTACTCAGGATGACATCGACGTCAAATTTCGTCATAAAAATAAGAAAGTGTTTAGACCTCCTCAGTTTGAGTTCGCCAATGGTCATCTCCACTTGGATCATGCCCATCGCTCTTTGTCATCCTTGGTTAAAACCTTGGATTAGGAGGCGGCTTCGAGATAGTTCATCCACCTTGATGCCAATTATGGTCATTGTTGACTTTGGCATGATGTTTATGGCCGATCCACCATCCACAAGCATGTTGTTAATTTTGTGCTTCCTACGTACATAAAGACGAAGAGAGGACGGTTGTGAGGCTTTGACCTCTAACAGCAAGTCTTCGTCAGTGAAGTTGATTACGTCATGGGCGGCACATCATGTGGCATATTTATGTGCCCGAAGCTTCAAGCCTTCGTCCTTGCTTTCTTGCACCTCGTGGTCGTCGGGACTCGCCAAGACCGCTACTAGTGCTCTTCGCATCTCATTGGGCAATCACAGCACCTCATCGATGCTAAAGTATGCCAGCATGCTTTCTTCGAGCATGGGAGTTTTCTCTTCCTCGATGGCTATAGCTTTGCCTTTTGAGGGCTCTTCTATCTCTATTTCAACTATGTGACAAGCAACGGTAGTGCACTATGGGAAGAAATCATTCAGGAAGTACTCGTGCAAAGAGACAGGAATGCGTGGTTCTTGCTCCATAGGTTCCCCTATGTATGTTGGCTTAGCACCTCTTACGTTTCTTTTGGGCTTCCTATTGTTGAGGCGGCGATGCTTTCTCCCTTGCTTCACCTTTGGCCGCGTGGCTTGTGGTCTTAGCTTCCTTGTCCTTTTGTAGATCACCAATGTCCATCTTTCTTCATCGTCGGTAAGTGCATTTTGGTCGCTTGCCCCAGCGATGGTTATGCAGAAGGTGTCGTGTAGCTTGAGCATGGACGGGAGTGGTCAGGCGTTACTTAGAGAGGCACGGGATCGAATAATCTAAATGCAATCGTAGTAGTATGTGTTGCGGCCATGTCTGCAAAGTCAAGCTCAATTTGCCCTTGTTGTGCCAGCTTTATGATGAGCTCTTTGAGGACGAAGCACTTGCCAAGATGACTCGCAATACGATGGTACTTGCAATACCCAGGATCGTTAACGCGATTCATCTCTTCAGGGCGCTTGCATTCAAGTAACTCAATTACCTTCTTTTCTAGCAAATCGTCTAGCATTGCAGCCACGTTAGAGTTAGGAAAAAGGTATGCCTTCTACTTCAGTTCCCTCAAGGTGTTTTTGTACCTATCTTGGGTGCGAGAAGGCTCACCTTTCATCTCCTTGGTTTTGCGTTTGAATGAGATCTTGATGGGCGTGGCGAAGGTTTTGATAAGGGTAGTATGGACGGCAAAAGCTTCCTTGGTGGGCTTTTTCCCAATCTTGTCTACGTTTAGAGCGAATACCTTATCCTTTTTTAAGTCGGTGATCAGCTCTTTCTTTCCATAATTGGCAATACTCAACTCCATGTCATGGGATCTAGTTGCCAATTCTTCAAAAGTTCTTGGTTTTATGCCTTAGAGGATGTAATGTAGCCCATAATGCATGCCTTGAACACATATCTCAATGGCAGAGGATTCAGAAAGCCAATCTTTGCAATCCAGACTCAATGAGTACCATCTATTATTGTAGTCGACGACAGGTTCATCCTTCCACTGCTTTGTACTTGTCAGCTCCAGCATGCTTACGGTGCAGCGAGTATTGTATAAGCAATTGAGGAATTTCCTTTCAAGGTGATCCCAACTGTTGATGGACTCGGGCTCGAGGTCGGTGTACCAGTCAAAAGCATTACCTTTTAGCGAGCGCACGAACTGCTTGACAAGGTAGTCTCCCTCCGTCCCAGCATTGTTGCAGGTTTCAATGAAATGGGCAATATGTTGTTTAAGATTGCCCTTTCCATCGAATTGCATGAATTGTGGCGACTGATAACCTCTTGGCATCCTTAAGGCGTCAATCTTCTTGGAGTATGGCTTTGAGTACAGCACGGAATCATGTAAGCTTCCTTCGTACTGCGCCTTAATCGTGTTAGTGGTCATCTCCTACAGGTGCTGGATAAAGAGAGATCTTATAAGCATCGTTGCCTGGTCCAGCTTCTCCTCGATTTTTTCCATCGGAGGCTCCTCATCCTCATCGATTTCCTTATTTTGTAGATTAACCTTTGGGTCACGGTCAGCTTTTAAGTCATCATGCGCCTCCAGTCGGTTGACGAGTGTGGCAATTTGCAAGTCATTTTCTTCCATGGTCCTTGTTAGCCTTGCAATTGCTTCATTCATTTGAACTAGTTGTTCCTCGATGGAAGTCGCACCAAGAGTCATGACTTGCATGGCTACGAGATACGAGCTGTTGCTTGAGTCAGCATCGAAAGTCAAGGACATAGAGTACTTCCTCGGGCTTTCTTCCCCAGGCACCCTTAGCGAGGCCAAGGTGATCACGGGCACGCGCCTCGAGTTCTCTTGCTCATTCGGCAGAGTTGATGTAGGGGTGGAAGGCACGACAGAGAGAGCTCTTGCCTTGCTTCGGGTTGTGATGCCCAAAGTGCCACCACTTGCGGCAAGGATGTTTTTGTTCTTCGCGTTGGGTGGGGGAACAACTTGATCCTTTCTTGATGCCATGTGGATTTGAAGACAGAGATGAAAGGCAGAGAGGTCCCACAGGGCGTGCTAAATTTGTAAACACAAAATTCTATAACAAATGAAACGAGAACACGTTTACAAAATAGATTTGTATTGATTTGAATTTGTAGGTTACAATCTCTGTTTACAACTTTCCTCTGATTCTGTCTTCAAATTTGATGTAGATGCATATGTTGTTGATCCAAGGGGCGCGATGACTTGATCTCGGACGAACGATTGAACGATTGCTTCAAGTTTTGAGCTTGAAATAATGTGTGGATGGTCGGTAGTGTTGATGTAGGATTTCGTTGATTCAAGGGTCTTGGCAACTTGATCTTGAAACAAACGTCGTTACAAGTTTTGAGCTTGCAACAAAGTCTTGAAGGAATCGGCACAAATGCTTATTGATTCTTCAAGGGAATACTTCGGCTTTGGTTGTGCGTTCTTTGAATAGAGCTTTGGCAGCGTATTAGTCTTCAAAGATTTGGCAGAGGTTCTCCTTTTGTGAGGATTTCGGTCCTTCAATGTAGAAATTGTCAACCTTATGCTTGTCTTGGGACCTTGTATTTATAGACTTCCAAAGCCATGCTTTTGGGTGGATTTGGCTTTGATTTGTGTCTTAATTTGTCCATGGGAGAATTTAGGCATGTTTTGAGTCTTAATTTCAGCCACTTTCCCTTGCTTTGTCGAATTATAGGGCTTTCTTGCCTATTTTGTGAGCAAACTTCAATTCTTGCTTGTTTTGTGAAGATGCTTTAGCTTTCTTTCCGGTTTTGGGAGCAATTTGGGCCCCTTGCCAATTTTAAGGGATATTTTCCCCCTTTTGCCGAATTTTGGGAAGGTTTTGTATTTCCTTTGCTTGACTTGTACCACATGTCATTGATGACTAGTCCATTTGTGATGAGTCATATGTCACGCGGAGTTTTGTGATGCATCATTTGTATGCAACGAAATTTCCATGTCTACAGTAAGAACTTAAAGTTTTAGGATGGTACTAGTTTAATCAAGAGTGGGTGAATAGGTTCTAACTTATAAATCTAATGTCAATTTTGATTCTCAATTAATTTCATATCTACATCACACGCGATACTATCCTATAGATATGCTTAAATACACAAATAAAATATGCACACCGGATGTAGGATTTAGCGAGGCAAAACCCACCACTGGAAAATCCTCGTGCTCCCAAACTAGGACAAACACTAAGAGAAATGAGTACGGAAAGACTTACAAAACTCATCAACTAGATACACATATTAGTAGGCGTTTTTGTTTCGGCGCTTTGTTACTCGATCTCTCTTGAGGCATCAAGTAGAAGTGGCACCACACTAACGCGGCCGTTCACCACCTTCTTCTCAAACTTTGCAAAATACTAATGCAATCATGTAAAATGCATGGAATGAATTTTTTTTAAAAATAAATTAATTACGAAAATCACAAGTCACAGTTTCATAATTCATCTAGAATTAAAGCCCCAACAAAACCAGCACGAGGAGTACAACGTTTTCTCTTAAAAGAACGCTTGATCAGTTGTGATGCACTCTATTTGCTCTCAAAATTAAATTTCCTCTCTATGGAAAAATGTTATGTGCAGATCAATGACAACAATTAAAGACAACAAAAAAAATTATGCATTTAAATCATCGGAAAGGGATCCTCTTCGAATCCCTTCCTCTTAATCCACCAAATCAGTGGATCCGTACCATTGAAATTTGATCCAACGGCTAAAGTTATTATAATTTTTAAAGTGGGTCTCTGTTTGTAGTCGTTGAATTAAATTTCAATGGCACGGATTCATTGATTTGGTGGAATAGGAGGAAGGGATCCGAAGAGGATCCCTTTCCTAAACCAACAACTATTAAACCATGTTATATAAAGTTTAAGCCCAAACCAATGTAACACATATAGCCACACAAATAAATATATTTCTAAAAGAATATTAAACCCAATGACTAAATAAGGCTTAAGAATATCTTTAATGGAAGTTCCTATTTAGGGACTCCTACCATCACTTTTAAGTACTCATTTAAGAACTTAAAGGGAATCTTTGTGTCCTTAAATGAATATTGCCTCCAATGGAAGAGTCCTTATAGTAGAATCCTTATATTTGAAATTTTAATGATTTTATGTGATAATTTGATTAAATGCACATTTTTTTGTTTATGTTAACATTTTTTAATTAATTAAAAACATTAAGGTTAAAAACATTCAAAACATTAAAAGCTTCAATCAAGATTGTAAACCCGTTTTCCACTCAACGTGCACCTTTTTCGTTTATATTAACATTTTTTTATTAATTAAAAGCATTAAAAGTTTCAATCAAGATTGTGAGCGTCGTTTTTCATTCAAGGTTATTCCTATAGAATCCCTATATGTGAGTACATACACTATGTATCTGGCGAGTTTCTATACTTTAGAGATTCACTTTCCGATCCATTGGATATTCATTTGTCCATATATTTGTTTTATACTCAATTTATACAGTGATTATTCCTATTTAGGAACTCTACTAAAGATACTCTAACAACATGAATGCATATGTATGACACACTTACTTGAGGTGATGTCTCTTAAATATTTAATATTCTTTATAATTGAAATCACGAAAAACAAAACTATTTTATATGATTAAACTAGAGGAATAAAAAAAAATTATTTGAAAAATTGAGATGGTTCCAGAGACATGGTGAGCAGAGAATAGAATCATTTGTTCCTGCTCTTCAAGCTGTTCAGCTCCGGTCATTCTTCATTGTCGATTTCTTGTATGAATTCACAAGAAGAAGAAGCAGGGTTTGCTTGAAGGGTATGTGGAGGCGAATGGCGACGATGATCTTTCAAGGACGGATGAGGATCTCGAAGAGCTGAAAGGGTGTTTGAATATGCGATTTGGGAATAGCTAGCTATGAACGGATTCACGAGTTGTGTAGCACTTTAGTTCTTGTTTTTTAGCTTTCATCCTTAAATGTCATTTTACAAGAGGGTAAAATTGGTATTAAAGTTTTTATTAAAAAGTGAGTGGGGAGATAAAGCTGTGGGACGAGTTTATCAACACTCCTTATTATTTACATACAGTGTGTATGGACTCAATCAAGTCTATTTTATTAGAAAAATAATAAGGAGAACACATTTTTATATCACATTTGTATATCATCTGATGTGGCCAGTGACGTATACATATCACGTCAATTAATGAATATATCATATTAGAGGTTGATTGCATAAATCACTTATCACATGAGATGGTACACTAATGTGGTATAAATATGTAGTCTCCCTAGCATTACTCATTTTATTGAAACAATAATTTTCATTTCAGTCCAAGCATGCAAGCATCCCTTCTCATAATTTCAAAAAGGGAGATTCTAGAGATCATATTTTGAAGATCATATGTTGTGACAGTTGATGATTAGATTCATTCTTTTAATCATAAAAAAATGAACTCAACCGTCAATCGTAATATCATGTGATTTATAAAATATAATCTAATAAGATGGTCTCATCAGCATTTTCCTTTAAGTGAATAATTTTAGCCAAACTACCTATAAATTACGTAATTCAGAAAAATACGCAGTTATCATCCCACCATAACACAAAAATGAGAACCCCCGCATTCTTTTTCACTTCTCCCCCCGTCTCCCTCCTCTCCTTCCTCTTCACCTTCAATGCCATAACTGCCAAAAACCTCATCCCTGAAACTTGCAAAAAATTTGCTCAATACGATCCAAACCTAAGCTACAATTTCTGTGTAAACTCTCTGCAAGCAGCGCCGAAAAGCCAGCGCGCCAGTCTTCACAAACTCGGCATAATCTCAATCAAGTTAGTCCGCAACAACGCAACGGACACGAGGCATTACATCAAACACCTTCTGAAAAACAAGAACCTCGACCTTTACGTAAGGGCGTGTTTGGGCGACTGCTTGGAGCTTTACTCGGATGCCATACCAACCATTAAGCACGCCCTCATGAATTACAAGTCCAAGAAATACGAAGATGCCAACACTGAAGTGAGTTCAGTCATTGATGCCTCCACAACTTGTGAAGATGGATTCAACGAAGGAAATCGGTTGGTTTCGCCATTAAAGAAGCGAAACAGCGAAACGTTTCAGTTGTCGATTATAGCACTGTCTTTTATCAATATGCATAATTCACTAAACTAAATCAAGTGTGTGTGTGTGTGTGTATGTATGAGTATATAACTGTCTTTGTTCATGAATTATATTTGTGTGTTGTATATTTTTATTAATTATTTGTATTTATTTTGTTTCGTCCATGGTTTTGTTTAATTGTCTGGTTGTTGTTGTTTGCAAGGTAGTGTGTAAAACAATCTGATTAATCAGAAGATATGATTAGGAAGTTGGTAATGGTGAGCTTTGGAAGATATATAATATCAAGAAAGAGTAGCTTCTAATTAATCCTATTGTATTAATTATTTTATGATAGAGAGGTATTGATGAATTACAAGTTCACAATGGGAATGGGAAAGATAACTACTAAGGTTCGACAAAATGTGTTCGTATGGTAATCGTGTTTGTACGTTATTTGTTAAAAATAAATGAGGTTCAATATGAGCCCAGTTTTGAATAAATGAAACGTCACTCCAAATTTGAAATGATCTTCTATCTGCAATGAACTGAGGCTTCAAGTTTCACGGCTAATTAACACCTCATATTGTTAGACGTTGATCTATCTCGATCTTATTGTACGAGATTGTTGAAAAGAAATCTCATAACTGATTAGCTATTAATCCGATCGTAGAGAGAGAGATCTCAAGTTTAAATCCCGTCATAAAATTTGAAAATTATAACATAACAAGCAAAAAGAAATCTCATGAAGTATGTGGGGGAGCCTTGTGCCTTGTACGCAACAAGAAGAAGTACTCTTTTGTTCACTAATTAAGTAGATTGCTTAATGGATGAAACTATGGGTATTGTGTTGATGCAAGAATTGATTGTTAGATGACAAAACAATATAATGGGTGAATATTATGAAGCTCAAATGGTTGCCATTTTATTTGAAAAATGGATGAAGATTAGAATGCCAAAAACTTAATACGAAAAGATAAATATCTGGCTTCCTACACGTAAAGAGCATTTTCTCTTCACAATTTGTGACGCAGCATGGTATATGACAAAGAAATCGAATGAAATTCCGACGCTATAATCCACTGGCAAGCCTAGAGTCCATAGAAAAATAGAGAAAATTCACGTTTAATGAATAATAGTTAAAAGATAACATTCATTACACCCCAAGAGGTGTACTTGTACGTCGAATACATGAAGCCAAACCCCACATCAAAACTTTGCCAACAAGATCCTCTTCGGATCCTTTTGGTGAGGATCTTAGAGATTCGTGAATCATGTCCGTTCATCATATATTATGCGGTCGATTTTTGTCATGTGCTGCTTGTGTTTAATTTTAAATAAAATTATTTCTGACCGCTGAATGTACGATTTACGGATCTCCGAAATTCTCACAAAGAGAATCCGTCAAGGATCCGTATTCAAAACTTTGAATAGAAAACAAAATAAAATTTTAATGAAATATCAAAAGCATCCTAAAAACTTGGAACGATGGAGAATCGTGCATATAGCCAGGGACAGGATATGTCCCTCCCTTCCTTTATCGCCTCGGACAAGTCACCTGGAAAGTGCTATTGGAAGAGGGGATATGGCCGCTGGAACAGGGGACGACATTGGCTTCAACTTTCTCAAAAGTTACCTCTTTTGATCCATATGGGTATATGATTGAGTAAACTGTCAATTTCCCTCTTAAATTGTCACCTAGCTTTCGATTTCCTCCCTAAACTTTTTAATTGAAAAAGTACTCAAACTAATTTTTTTGGCCGATTCCCCCAGCGGTTAGTTTTTTATTCATTTCATCCAAATTTCTATTGGATGGAAGCATGTGCACACATGTGAGGATAATTCAGTAACTTCATTCTTTAAAATAATTGAAAATCCTAAATTTTATAAAATGTCAACCTCTACAAATCTGTATGATTTTATATCTTTTGTGTCTGAAAGTCTAGCGAAGTGATGCTTTTGTCCTTAAAAGAAAGTCACGTGGTGAGCACGTGATAAGAGTTAATGTTAATTTTGATGGAATCCAAGGAAAACTAATAGTCGGGGAAATCAACAAAAAAAATTGGTTTAAGTCCTTAATTTTTCAATTAAAAAGTTTAGGAGAAAATTAAAAGCTGAGTGAAAGTTCAAGAAAAAAATTGA
This sequence comes from Cotoneaster glaucophyllus, assembly GCA_036320875.1. Classification (NCBI taxonomy): domain Eukaryota; kingdom Viridiplantae; phylum Streptophyta; class Magnoliopsida; order Rosales; family Rosaceae; genus Cotoneaster; species Cotoneaster glaucophyllus. Next base: position 22,843,905 of record CM070063.1, read on the forward strand.
CAGTTTACTCGGTATTAAATCCCCTTAAAATTTCGTCATTGGAGAGCTTTTGGAGAGCTTTCCGGCCAACATGTGTTATGGACACCGGAATGAGATAACTTCAAGAGAGTTATTTCGGTCACTGTTGTATGCAAAAGTTTTCAAGCATTGTAATCGGATCCAGCTTCCGCAGCAGCAGTTGCCCACATGAAGGAAATTAATAGCAAACTTATTACAAAAGCAACATATCATCGAGAAAAAAACTACTAGCGGCCATGCAAACGCACACAATCACAATCCCCAAAGTCTATCATACGAATTCATGCTTGAGAGTGCTTCGAATGGTGTCATGTGCGTTCCCATATTCTTCAAAACGCTTTTCAAATATTCAAATGAAATCGAGAAAAATAACTTTTGGGGTTGGAAACGGTTTCTCAGAGACGGACCAAAAGAGAAAAGTGTTCCCAACGAATCAAGTAGAAGCGTGCCCTTCATTGTTACAATGTATTTCCCACGAGAATCATGATCCTTGAAACAATGAATCACAAATCCAAAAGAATCGGAAACCATGTAACCATGTAATGAATGACGCTTTCAACTGAGTCCACAAGTAATACACTTTCAACTCACAGACATGTTAACAACACAGACCAGAACGTGAAACCACCAATCAGCAGACTGGTTGGACAGAAGATGTCATTGTTTCCGACTGAAGCATTGCAAAGACATTGATAAGTTTTAGTTCCAGCAAGACAACTCTTTTCAGAAAGATGCAAATTATTTTCAACCACCATGGTAATCAAATTTCTACGTCACATGGGCAGAAACAAAATTACGTTCAAACAATTCATGCAAAGAGAAAAAGCAGCTGCAAAAGAGAGTTACGAAGCCATTGGATGGTTATAGATGTACTCAATGGCCAGATTAGCGGAGTCAATCCTAACAGCTTCCAAGTCTGGAATCTCTAGCTTGAACTCTTCTTCTAGAGCAATAACAATCTCCACGTTATCCAAGCTATCCAAGCCCAAATCCTTCTGAAAATTTACATCAGGAGTCACCTGCCAATAATTGACGGAAAAAACGGTTCTCCCAGTAAATTTCAGACAAAAAAAATAATTGTTTGATACTTGATAATGAAAGAAAAAAAACATTCTGAAAGGGAGAAACAAAGTTATACTTATTGAATGAGGCAGACAAAAACGTCACAACAGAAGGAAGATTAGCAATCATGCCATTGCACTAATGAGGTTCTAACATATTATATAAGCACTAAAACAAATCCCACAGGTACGGTTTTAGATTCTTAACCACTATATCCTATATTTTGTTAATGATTGTAACCTAAAAATACCAAAGCAGCCACCATGCACATGCTCAATCTAGATTCCGTAAAGCGTCTTATTCATAACCCAATTTTCCCTATAAAACCCAATACCTTTCAGATCTTGGCTAAGAGTTACAAACGACCAAAGTGTATCATCATCTTAAGTTTCATCACGGCTATCTCTTTCATTAATCAAGAGATTTTGCCTCACCAACTGTCCTGTGTGGTTCTTATAGCCCAATCAGCCTCAGACCTGTGAGCTGACAATATGTCAAAAGGTCATAGTTACAACCATGTGACCTTTCCTCCAAAGATTTTCAAAAAAATCTCACCAACCAGTGCAAGATCAACTAAGAGATAGTACAACGTCAGCATTCGAAGCCAAGAAAATCAGTATAAAAATTAGTTTTCTTCCTCTTGCATTCTCACATCGGCTAAATATAAGCTACAGGTTCAAGTTCTACCCACGAGTCCACGACTTCTTATCAATGTCCCAAATACCGTCAAACACAAAAACAGAAGAATAGGGCGTGATTAAGCAAACAAACTACGAATTCAGGCCAAAATTACTCCAACATTTCTATCTACATTGTACAGATGCATGAGCACTAAGATCCACAAAAATCTAGATAATTCACATGCCCGAAAAAGGCTTAAGATTAAGCAAACAAACAGAAAATAGATCCAAAATATCATTTAATTATCTTCTCTTCTGGCATTATTTCATAAATTGGAACCCAAAATGGGACCTAAATTATTTCAAAAATTCATGGGGGAAATTGAGCTGAAATGGGAAATTGACTGATACAACACTAACTACAATTTACCAAAGCTAAATTAAATCTAAGTAATCTAGCAATCAATAGCTCTAACTACCCTTTGAAATCGAAGTAATCTAGCAATCAATAGCTCTAATTACCCTTTCGGATTCCGAGAAAACCGAGAAAAATTAAAACAAAAATTGGGATTCGGATTTGTGATATAATGTTTACATTTACCGGGAAACAAACAGAAAGTAGAGATGGAAAGAAGGCTGACCGTGGAAGGATCGACTTTGGGGAAGCTCTTGACAACGGAGAGGACTCTGTCGGTGACCTCGCTTTTGGTCAGATGATCGTCGCCGTGCGATGACATCCACCGGAGAGAAGGTGGGGCCCATTTGCCTCCGGTTAGGGTTAGGGCTGGGTTTAGGGTTTGTACCGGAACTCGCACGTGCCGCAGTACGGCTGCTCTCAGCGCCATCTCTCTCCCTTCTTCTCTCTTGTGGTAAACTCTCTCTGAGTCTTTTGGTTGCTGTTGGGAAATGGCGTAGCAAACCACGGCTTAGTAGTCACGTGTTTGGGGCATGATATCATTTTCTTGTAGATTCTCTACTCTCTCTTTTTTTCTCTCCCTTTTCCTTCCTTCTTATTTGACACGTCAACATATTATACTAATTTTATATAGAAAAGAGAAAGACAAAATAGAGAATATGAGAGGAAGGGGATGGAAAGATGAGAGGAGAAAATCCTAGCCATTTACTTGAATTTATTTTCCCTTTTTTGTTTTTTTTCACAATATGTTGATGTGATGACACACTAATCTTCATTGTTAGAACCAAATTCGCACATATACGCAGGCAGAGGCGAAATCCAGTTAGACTAGCCCGTGATCTTCGGTGAGGGAAGAATGAGGTTGATTGGAGGTGTGGTTGAATTCGGAAAGGACTACCTACATATCTATAGGGAGGAAAATCAAACCACGGGTGTAGTTCTATGAAAGAATGGTGAGAACCATCCTTGACGAATAGTCTATGGCAGGGCGTTGGGAAATGAGTTCTCCATATACGTGTCTACATGTAGACAGCGACGTAAAGACCTCTGTTAAGCACACTACTACGTTGAACAGTTACCGCAACAACCTTAACAAAGAAGATTTTCGTTGCCCAACAATTGCACGATGAAAGCTTCATCGCCATCCTGTCGTCATGCAAAGCTCATGAAGTTAGTGTTTGCGCGACGAATGTTTTCGTCGTACTAAGTTTTAAGGGACGAAGCACCTTCGTAGCGTAATCTTTCTCACCAAGGAGGATAATTTGTAGCACTAAGTTTTAAGGGACAAAGGACTTCATGGTGCAATATTTAACACCGTGAAAGGTTGTTCGTCACACTAAGTTTTGCGAGACAAACACTTCGTGGCACAATGTTTAACACCAAGAAGTTTTATTCATCACGCAAGATTTAACACCACGAAATTTGGCGTTGCCTTGAAGTAATGCCTACAAAAGTATTTCCTTTTTCGTAATGTTTGAACACATTAAATTGTAAGTAATTTGTCGTTGCGAGGTTTGCACGACGAACTGTTTCATTTCTTTTACTTGTCGCGCAAAAGTTTTTTTTAAATTTCTTAAAATTTAATTTTTTAAAAATAGTTGATATTTAAATTAAATTAATATAATTAGAATAAAAACAGTAATTGAAAGAAAAAATAAATTTATATCTAATACATAAGAAACTGTACGGACAACGAAGGAAAAATTTTAAAATCAGAACACAGAAATAAATAAATAAATAAAATAAAATACACTAGAATTCAAAATCATCCAAGCCAACTTCAGCCGCAGTGGGCTCAGTATGTGCTGGGTTGAGGGGCTGCCAGAAGGTCCAAGGTGCATGAGGATGAGGTGCAGCTGGCGGGGGAAACATGAAATTGGACGACCGAAGAGCATCTATGAGCTGGGTCATCCAACTGTCCTGGGCCACAATGTGGAAATTCTGGCCCATTACCTGCTACTCAATACTCACAACTTGCGCCGTCAGCGTTGCGACCCGTCCCGTACTTGTGTTGGAAGAGCAGGCAGCAGTCCAACGATGGCCCATTCCCCGATACACCTCCCCAGGCCTACCACCATGACTCTGATTGATTATATAATAATGGTGCGTTTACATAACGGTAATGAAAATATGAGGAATTGAATTGAAAAGGAGTTGGAATGAGGAGAAGTCAGAATCAGATTCTTGTTGAAGCTGTTTACTTAAATGTTCTGGAATCATAATAGAATTCCATGAAAGTGTTTACTAATTCAGTAGAATCGGAATATAAACCAGTAAAATGCCCTTGTCCAAATCAAATATTTTATACTTTAATGGGTTTATAAAGGATAGTCTTGGAAATAAAAAAAAGTAAGTGACGGCATAAAGGGAATAGAAGTGTCATTCTGATTGCCCAAACAATCAGGAATTGGATTATCACCTATATCTAGGGAATCTAATTCCACCAATACAAGGAATTGAATTCCAAAATTTGTGTGGGCCCCACTGCTTTTTTGATTCCTCTATGTTTAGTAAACACCAGAGTACTCCGTAATCAGAATTCAATTCCACATTCTCATTCCGCTTCCGAATACGTAAACGCGCCCTAAAAGAATTTTTTGTTTTCACCTTTGACATAAATATTTTCCTTTTTGTGGAAAAGCCTCCTCAAACCACTATTCTAAAAATCCTCGCCTAGCGCTGCCTAGGACTCACCTAGCGCCTAGCATTTTAGAACCTTGCCTCAAACCAATTCACGCGCAAAATACAGTCCCACTCTGTCTCTCTCTCTGCCAGCGGGTCATCGAGATATAAATACGCATCCAACCGAAAATCAAAGCAAAGAAAAATACAAAGGAAAGAAGCGAATTTCAAACGAGGCTCCGAGATCTCGATCTGTCCGATAAATCTCCGGCGAGATCTCGACCTTGAACCCGATCCGATCCTCATAGATCCGAAATCGCCATGGCTCCCGTTTCGGCTCTCGCCAAGTACAAGCTCGTCTTCCTGGGGGATCAGTCCGTCGGCAAAACCAGCATCATCACTCGCTTCATGTACGACAAGTTCGACAATACCTATCAGGTAATCGCATCCTTCCCTCTCCATATCTTTCTGCAATTTCTGTGCGATCTTTCGATTCTTCGAGCTTTTGCTGTTTCATTTCTGTCAACATTTGCTATGAACTGCAACAATGTCTTGGATTGATTGATGGTAGGTTTCTATATTGCAATTACTTTCGCTTACTGTGTTAGTGTTCAAACGAACTGCTGTGGGCTGTGATTGCTGTCGAATTTCGAATGCTTTCGTGTGTCGAAAATTGCGTTTTGTAATTGTCAAATTTGTGAATAATGCTGGTTTGGTTTGTGGGGATCATGGGCTGGAACTGCCATTATAATCCAAAAACTGGTTGATGTGCGGTAGTGGCGGAAATGTGACTTGTAGCTTTTGAAAAATCGTTTTGGGACTGATATGGTGCCTTATGTGATTGCGGCGGGACTGTGTCTGCCAACTGCTTTAGTACACTAGGGCAATTTTCTTTTATCCGATATATGTTAATTTTAATAACAGAGGAGATTTATGTAAAAGGAGGGAGTTACTTGGATTACTGCGTTTGAAAACGAATAAGTAAAAGAGAATGAGTGGGAGCTGAATTTTTTAATTAACTCGATTTGTAACAGGTTGTAATGAGTAGCGCTGGTATAAAATTTTAGAAATAGAAGTTTGTTATGATAATCTTCTTTTTCACTTTGGACTGGGCAAGAAGATTTAAGAAATTTCTTAGGACTTTCTTCAAATTATGCAACGGTAAACACTAACCTTTCGTTGATCGGTATGGGGTGGGGATGAGATCAAAAATAAAAGTTGAGGCAGGGAACGATTAGGATGTGGGTTGTTTGGGGAAGGGGGATCAATTGTGATCTAGGTGTGGGGAGGAAGGGGCTATCATTCTCCACAATAGGATCCTCAAATAAGGACCTATTTCTTATATGTTAATGTATTTAGCTCTTCGTATCTAATCTAACAGCTGAGAAACATATCAATATCAAAAAACCTTATGAGAGAATATATATATGCAAATCTACCCACGGACTTATGTTACGCAAATGCATGCCAGTTGTTAGATCAAATATGTTGGTTGAGATATGCGTCTATGATTTGGGTCCTTATTAGATATCAATCATATGTATAATGCCTGAAATACAGCTCCTTATTTAAAACACTTCTTTGTTATTTGTGTAGGTATATTTTATTGTTCATCTCTTTTAGTACCTGCTCAGATAACCTGATTACCATTCATTTCTTCGTTTTTCTCATTTTGGTTGGGTTCTCAGAATCTTTATACATAAAATGTCATTTGTCTTACTTAAATTTCTTCCACTGTACAGATATCTACCCTCAATACTTAACCTACATGTTCTGAATTATTTGTTTCAGTTTTCTCTTTCTTAGCTCATGTGTTTATTTGTTGCAACCAGGCTACCATCGGCATTGATTTTCTGTCAAAGACAATGTATCTTGAAGATCGAACTGTTCGATTGCAGCTCTGGTTAGTCTTTATCCCTTTATTTAATTTTGGGTCCTGTAGATGTTATAACTCCCTTTTTCACGTGTAAGGTTAAATTTCTTATTGACATGATCTTGCTCAGCATTCTCCATGATGTGATGTTAAATGATGGTTATTAGACTTATTTTTTACAAGATATTGTCGCTTGGCACTCATTAGTACTCATATTAAAATGTTCTCAATTTATGCACTCGAGGCACATTTCACACTTCATTTTTTTAACATTCGCTCTGAAGCTGTGGGGTTGTTTTTATATTTTTCTCAGTGATTAGCAGGGTTTCGTACCTAAGTCATCCTAGAACAAGATTGGCATTGTGGGAATATTTTTTATCTCGTGATACATAAAACCTTAGAAATTTTGAACAGGGATACTGCTGGGCAGGAAAGGTTCAGGAGTCTCATTCCTAGCTACATCAGGGATTCCTCTGTGGCTGTTATTGTATATGATGTTGCAAGTATGATCTCTCTCTCTCTCTCTCTCTCTCTCTCTCTCTCTCTCTCACGAAAGTAACTTTGTTGAACTTGAAGTTTATATCATTTTAATTAAATGACCAGGACTTTATGTTTTATGTTTGAAAATGAATTTAACTAAATATTTTTGGCTCATTCTTATGGTGTAGGCAGACAATCATTCCTAAACACTTCCAAGTGGATTGAAGAGGTTCGCACTGAGCGGGGAAGTGATGTTATCATTGTACTTGTTGGAAACAAAACAGATCTTGTAGACAAAAGGTAGTTATTTGCTTTCTTCTCTGCAGTAAGTTATAAAGAAAGTTGATTCTTGTGTTTCCTAGTGCAATTTCACTTTTTAGTTCGATAGTCATGTACACATGGTCTTCATGGCACTGATTACTTGTGCATTTATTGCAACATTTCCATCCTATTACTTCGTTTGCATGAAAAAGATGATTTTTATCAAGCTGTGCGGATGTTCATTTGTAAAACATGTATGGAGAATACGTGTTTTCTACTGTAGATGGGAACAAAGAGGGTGATACTACAAGTTTTCCCCTCAGGTTGTATCTCATTGTCAATTAGGCTAGCCTCTTGCATCTGATTTTTCTTGTCACTTATGGTGCTCGTATTGTGGACGGATGGACAGGCAAGTTTCTATAGAGGAAGGAGAAGCCAAAGCTCGTGACCTCAATGTTATGTTTATCGAGACCAGTGCCAAGGCTGGCTTCAATATCAAGGTAAGCTACATTTCTGCTCAGCGAGTTGTATTATATTCCTGTAATGCCTTAAAGCATGTCTTTGCGCTACTGTTGAGTACTTGATCTATACATTGGATTTAATTTCTCTTAATCCCACTACAGGCGCTGTTTCGGAAGATTGCAGCAGCTTTACCTGGAATGGAAACACTTTCTTCAACGAAGCAGGAGGACATGGTTGACGTGAACCTGAAGTCTTCGAATGCAAATTCATCACAGTCGCAGGCACAGTCAGGCGGGTGCGCTTGTTAATTTTACCCCGTTACTTATATGCTTTGCTTTGATCCTACAATCTGTAAAGATTAGTTACTGTCCCAGTCGTCCCGCCATTTTGTAGCATTTGAAGTTGTGTTTGGTTGATTGTTAAAGGGAGTGTACACTGTTTGTTTGGCTGAGCTTAGATATCAGACTTTCAGATTTTCAGTTAATAGTAATTAAAAGAAACATTTACATTTTTTTTCTGCAAACTAATTTTAATAAATTCCTATGGTTTTATTGTACGGGTATTTTCGGATATTAAAGTGTGGCATTGGTAGGAAACCATTCAACTATTGCGTATGTACAATTATTAATACTAGCCTATTGGCATGCGGAGCTGATTAGCTTTCTTTGTTTTATTATGCGTTGTTTTGTAACGAAAATAGTGAAATAAAAACAAAAGTCAAAATAGTCATAATTTATAATTTGTTCTCTTGAATTTTTTTTTCATAACATGATATTTAATGGGTCACTTAATATTACGGTCTAATGATATTCTTCTTTACTTGTAAGTAAGAGGTATTAGGTTTGATCATTGACAAAGGTAAATTTGAACCAAATTATTACGAGCATCAAGTTCACTCATTCTTTTACTATAGATAATATCGTTTATTCAAAAAAAAAAAAAAATTTAATGGTAATTTGAAAGTTTCACCACATTTCACCTTTTATATGATGATAATATTTTCCTCAAAAATAAAAAAATAAAAAGAAGAAGATTTGGTCTTATAATGGACCATACCATTATTACGTGTCATGTAGCATAACTAAAAAAAAATTCGTATTGTTGTAGACCTATTTGATTGAACGATCTAGGGTTTAGAGAGAGGGGGCCGACTGTGCTTATAGAGAATAGAGAGTGATTTAATTGTGAGGTATATTTGATTCACCCCATTGTGCCTTTATTTATAGTAGTATGATAGGTAAAAAAACATTTCCCTTTAGGATTACAACATTTAATAGGTAATCTACTCCTAATAGGAATATAAGATATTTTCTCATATTCTCTAGGATTTACACAATCACATTCATATTCTAAATATGACTACAACACTCCCCATTGAGTGTGTAAATACTCAACAAACCATCGCATCAGATCTTCAGCAGATAAGGTAGAATAGTCGATGAAGTCTTCGCGAGTCTCAAATTTAATTTGAAGTATGCATTTGTAGTAAAACTCACAAAACCTCGCTATGGAAAAACCCAAGGCATGGGGAAAACCCATAGACTAAGGAGAAATGTCAGAAGTATGCATAATGTCTAAAACAAACGTCAAACTAGACGAAGGTAGTGAACTCAACATAGTATGATCATGCCAGGATGTGTGCCTCGTTAAAACCTCGTTAGGTAGCAAAAACCCAGTGGGAAAAATGCTCCTAATCGTAGGAAAAATAGTATATTAAGATCATGCGAGTATGCTTCTAGATACTTCCCCTGAGTTAGACATAACTTCTAAATAAGAGAACTACAAGCGAATTCAACTCAGATAATTTACGCATACCGATTCCTTGGACGAGCTTCTAAAAAGTAGACTTGGGCAATGACTTGGTGAAGAGATCGGTCAAGTTGTCATGGGAACAGATTTGCTTGACTTCAATGTTCTGATGCTGCTGCTGCTGGTGTAAGTAAAAGAACTTCGGCGCAATGTGCTTGGTGTTGTCTCCCTTGATGTATCCCTTCTTCAACTGCTCGATACATGCTGCATTGTCTTCAAAGATTGTCGTATGAAGGTCAACGACTGATGTAAGACCACTAGTGCTTCGAATATGTTCCATGACTTCTTTTAGCCAAAAGTACTCACGTTATACTTCATGCAGGGCGAGAATCTCAGCATGGTTAGACGAAGAACGTTTGTTTGGTAGACCTCCAAGATATAGCGGTGTCTCCAATGGTAAAGACATAACCTGTTTGAGAACGTGCTCTATGTAAGTCAGACAGATATCCAGCATTTGCTTAACCAACAAGGCGAGAATCAACCTAAGGACCATAGGGGGCAGCAACACTCGGAGATTCGTGAATATAGAACAAGCCCAAATCCGTAGTACCCTTGAGGTAGCGGAAAATATCTTTAACACCATTCCAGCCTGCGTGTGGGGCGCATTGCTGTATCTAGCCAACAGATACAATAAAGACCCAATTGCACTTAGGTAAGGAACTTCGGGTCCCAAAATCTCTTCCTCATCCTCCTTTGGACGGAAGGGATCTCGTTTAGCATCTAGAGTCCGAACGACCATGGGTGTACTCGAAGGCTTTGCTTTATCCTCATTAAAACATCGCAACACCTTTTGAATGTAGTTCGATTGATGTACTAGGATTCCATCCGAATAATGCTTGATTTTCAGGCCGAGGCAGTATCAAGTTTTCCCAAGATCATTCATCTCAAATTCCAATTTCAAGTGTGCAGCAATTTCCTCAAGCTCTGTGGGAGTCCTGATGAGGTTCATGTCATCGACATAAACTGCAACGATTGCAAATCCGGAATGTGACTTCTTTATGGACACGCATGGGCATAATTCGTTGTTCACATAACCCTGACTTGTCAAATATTTACTCAGACGTTCATACCACATCCGCCCAGATTGTTTCAATCCGTAGAGTGACCTCCTCAACCTAATTGAGAGAGTGTTCCGTGGTCTAGAACTATTTGAACCAGTAAATGGAAGTCCTTCTGGAACTTTCATGTATATTTTCGTATCTAGATCCCCATAGAGATACGCGGTTACCATGTCCATAAGCTGCATATTCAGTTTTTCGGAAACTACCAAACTGATTAGGTAGCGGAACGTTATAACGTCCATTACGGGGAAATACGTCTCCTCGTAATCAATTCCAGGGCGTTGAGAGAAGCCTTACGCTACGAGGTGTGCTTTGTATCGCACTATTTCATTCTTCTCATTACGCTTCCTCACGAAAACCCACTTGTAGCCAACAGGCTTCACGCATGGTGGTGTAGGAACGATAGGTCCAAACACTTTACATTTCGCGAGCGAATCGAGTTCGACCTAGATTGCTTGTTTCCAGTTTGACCAATCGGTTCTATGTCGGCATTCATCGATAGAACGTGGTTCAATGTCATCGCTAAGCATGATGTCAGTAGTTACTGAGTACGCGAATGCATCGTCGACGATCATCTCATTCCTATTCTAAACCTCATCTAATATTGTGAGTGGACTGAAATCTCGCGATTCTCAGGAGGTAGTCATCTGAAGCATCACTGTAATCTAGAATAACCTCATGCGTTGGAACGGATGAGCGAGCGATGGTCGGATTCAAACTAGGGTCACTAGTTGGTGCTGTTTTCCTCTTCCGGGGTTGTCAATCCTTTGAACCGAGGGGTCTGCCATGCTTCAGGGTTGGAGCAAATGATTGGCTAGCTGCCAATGTACCTTGCCGCATAGAAGGTGCGGCCTTCCCAGGCAGGTTGTTAACGTATGCGGAGTACATCTATCCTTGCAGGTATGTTTGCAGCTGGTATATGTGATCTTGTCACTTTTGCTAGATCATTAAAAGCATCCGGCATGCTTTGAGCGATGCTCTAAAGATCTATAATTTGACGCACCTCAGTTTCAGACTAGGCAGTGCGGGGATCTAAATGAGACATAGTGGGAGCATACCACAACAATTCACGACATTCTACGGGAACGTTAGCATGTTTATCTCCCCCTAACGACGGGAAAACTGTCTCATCAAAGTGACAATCCGTAAAACATGTTGTAAAGAGATCTCCTGTCAAGGGTTCTAAGTAGCGAACAATTGATGGCGAATCATAACCGATATAGATTCCTATTTTTCTCTGAGGAGCCATTTTGGTACATAGTGGCGGCGCTATTGGCACATAAATGATGCACCCAAACACCCGTAAATGCGAGACGTCAGGCTCGTATCCAGTGACCAACTGTAATGGTGAATGTGGTTGGGTAGCGGTGGGCCTCAGGCAGACCAACATAGTTGTGTGCAATATTGCATAGCCCTAGGCAGATACCGGCAGTTTGGTTCTCATAACCAAAGTCCGTTATCAATTGAAGGCGCTTTATGAAAGCTTCTGCCAGACCGTTTTGGGTGTGAACATGGGGCACAGGATGTTCCACTTCAATCCTTACTGACATGCAATAATCGTCAAAAGTCTGTTACGTAAACTCTCCAGCGTTATCCAATCCAATCGACTTAATCGGATAATCAGTATAGTGAGCCCTTAGCTTAATTATTTGAGCTAGGAGTTTAGCAAACATGGCGTTGCGTGTGGACAACAAGTAAACATGTGACCATCTTGTCGATGCATCAACCAACACCATAAAGTATCTAAATGGTCCGCAAGTTGGTTGGATATGTCCACAAATGTCCCCTTGAATCCTCTAAAGAAATTTAGGGGGGTCGTGAATGATCTTTGTATGTCAGGGTTAAGTATTCAACTTCCCTGTAGAACACGCTTTGCATGGCGGGAGTCCAACATAGGGATGTAACTTGTGCCCGTGAGAAGATTTGAGGATACGGCGCATCATGTCACGTCCAGAATGTCCCAAACGATCATGTCAAAGCAACAAAGTGTCCTGAAACTCAGGCATAGGGCTGGCCACACTATGGGCTTCTGTGCCGCAAATGGTTGTGATGTACAACCTACTCGGCAGACGTTCCAACTTCTAGTGAATATACTTCTGGCCATATTCGTATGAAGTGATACAAAGAAATTCAGAACCATTATCTTCAGTAGTTTCAATATGGTATTTATTATCTCGAATATCTCTAAATCTCAGCAACGTTCTTCTGGAACGTGGAGAATAGAGTGCCTCTTTAATGGTCAAGATTGTACCATTAGACAACATGATACGTGCCTTTCCATATCCTTCAATCAGGTTGGATAGGCCTGAGAGAGTTGTCAAATGAGCTTTCTTGGGTATCAAGTTAGTAAAAGAGTGTTGTTCACGCAAGATGGTGTGTGTGGTTGCACTATCTGCCAGACAACTAACTTCCCCATTAAACATACCTAGAAATAAATTGATTGAATTGGTCACATGCATAAATATAAGTCCATTCATTCAATTAAGCAATTCGAGAAGATAATATCCATTCAAATAACAATCCATAATTCAAAACAAACCAAAACCAAACAAATGATTCCAAATACTTAGAAAAATTGTTCAAAATTAAACCATAAACCTAGCAAAATAGGGGGGAAGGGCGGGCCACTCCTAGTGGGTTCGGCCACTAGGGGTAAACACCCTAAAAACATGTCTAATTTATTCATCCATAGGCGCTGACGCCTCCTAAAAATATGATATCTTCATTAATGTAATTGCATATTCAGGATGATCCACATGTGCAAAGTTAGACTCACGACAAAAATGATACTTGGCAATAGCCTCAGGGGAAGCTCGGCATATGCATGACCAATGATCCTTTGATCCACAGCGATAACACATATCCAATTCAGTAGAAGCAACCTGAATGAGAGCTTTGCCCTAGTTCTTGAAGTTTGCGACCTTAGGGGCGAGTGGTGGACGCTGCTGGGTCGCAATTCTTCCCTTAGGTGAGGCACTTTGTTGACCTTGGGCTCGTGGTTGGGCTTGCCGCCCATTGCCACAGCTACGACGGTTCTTTCGTTGTTTAAGGCTGCTAGAATTGATCGTATGCGTTTCAAGCGTAGCGTTCGAGCCAGTGGGTCGAGCTTGATGATTCTTCATCAAAAGCTGGTTTTGCTTTTCAGCGAAAAGTAAAAAAGAGATCAAATTAGAAAACTTGGTGAATTTATGTGCCCTATATTGTTGCTGCAGGACAATATTGGTGGCATGGAAGGTCGAATGGGTCTTCTCCAGGAGATCTGATTCGGTTAGTTCCACTTTGCAGAATTTCAACAAAGAACGGATTCTACAAACTTCGGAGTTGTATTCATTCACAGACTTAAAGTTTGGAAGCGAAGATGCTGCCAGTCGTGTCTTGCTTCAGGCAAGTATATGTCTTTTTGGAGAGGAGAGAGAGTGATTTAATTGTGAGGTATATTTGATTCACCTCATTGTGCCTTTATTTGTAGTAGGATAGGTAAAAAACCTTTCCCTTTAGGATTACAACATTTAATAGGTAATCTACTCCTAATAGGAATATAAGATACTTTCTCATATTCTCTAGGATTTACACAATCACATTCCTATTTTAAATATGACTACAACACTTATGAAGATTTTTGGTAATAAACTATATCTTTAATATCCATACTATAATAAGTTGATCTAGCCATTTAGTATTACGGTCTGATGGTATTCATTTTCACTTGGAAGTGAGAGGTCTTAAGTTCGAATCTCGTGGATTGTGAATTTGATACCAAATTAGGTTGCTCATCGCGTGGTTTAGCCGAACTCTCCCTCTTCTTCGTGTAAAAATATCGATGTACTCATAAAACAAAAAAAATTGTTCTTTTGTGACGAAATTATTTACATTAAAGCGGTTGGTTGGGCTAAGCCACAAATACTATAATTGGGCCAACACAAAGCTAGCAAGAAGCCAACATCCAGAACGTGACCAAATCTTTCCGCCCAATTCCAAATCATTAGTCGCAGTTGGTGATGCCGTTGCCACAAAGCAAATGCCATCGGTCCCTCCGCCGTGCCCATCATAGGTTGGTCTGGTGTTGGACTCATGAACACGCGATACACTTGTACTTCTTCTCTAACTCCTCAGTCCTCCAAATCTCTCTGTCTTCTGCTTTTCTCTGGGCCGCGCAGATATTTCATGGATTTACGCGCGGCAGATTCTCATTGGTGGACAGGTATGTGAAAACACAAATTGTGTGTGTAGCTTTTAATCGAATCACGATTCTATTTTTCGCCACTGTTTTCGAAACAAGTCTAAATTCAAATCATTGAAGAATACCAAAACAGCAAAATTTAAATGTAAAATAAAAGAATTTTGTGGAATTTTGTGTGATTAAGAACAGTAAAATCCCACTCAAAATCCTCTTTATCCCACTCAAAGAATTTTGTGGAATTTTGTGTAACTATAATAATTACACCGCCCACCGATTACTGCATCTCCCCCTCCTCTACCACTTCAAAAAGGCTTTCATCCACTCACGCTAACGCAAACCCTAACTAAGCAAACATGACCATGCCAGGTCTCTCTCTCTCTCTCTGGTTCTTGGGTTGTGAAGATTAATGGAGAAATTAGATATGGGTTTTGTTTATTTTGTTTACTATGTTATTGGGTTTTCATTAGAATAATACAAACCTCAGGCTTCGTTTGGTTTGCTGACCAGCTGTATGTATGAGAAGAAGAACAGAATATGATGCAAAGCTTCAATTTTGGGCACTTCAATATACTGTTTTTCTTTCCCCAGTTACAGACAATCACTCACATGAAAATTCCAATTGAGTTTCGATTTTCGGCTTCCTTTTTTGACAAATTAGTTCTTTTAATTGATTTATTAATTTTTCTGTGCAACTGGTGATTATTGTATGCTTTTAGCTCGTTATTTTTTTTTTATTTGTATCTGTTATGCTTTTAGCTGGTTATTGTTAAGCATGTATTTGTCACATGATTCACCACTTAAATGTAAACTTGATTGAAATATATGCCATATGAAAGTCTGGATCTTTTCAATGTTTAATTTTGATTACTGTTTGGCCTCCCCCTTGTTTGAATTTGCAGCTTCAGGCATGCTTATGGATGAAATATTGTTAAGTCCTGGCTTGTGCATGCACGCTTATTAATTATCCCCTTGTATCCGTTCATCAAACGCTCCCGGGCATTTGATGAATGGAAAGAAGAGATGACCGTAGAAACGCCTTTTATTTTGTTTTGAATCTTAGAATCACCGTCATTTGAAAAGGAACGTGTTTGATGTTTGCAGCTTGTGATTTGTTTTGCCAACCTGACAGAAACTAGCTTGCATATGCTTTTGTAATTGTAAGAAACGAGAATGCGTGTATGGAAATGAGGTAATGCCTCTCGGCCAAAAATTTGTATCCAGATTCTGGCTTTGGCATTTACCTGGTCTATACAACACCTTGAACTGTAGGGGAAATCACTGCATAGATGCCGTGTTTTCTGATTTCATGTTTCATGATTCTCCTGTTTGAAATGCTTGAGTTTCTTTTGTTGAACCTATAACCTTAATAATTTGTTCACATGTGTGTATGTAAATACAGATAGCCAAGAATCGATCTTACCTAAAGAAGAAACTGTGATTGAGCAAACTCTATTTGTTAAACTTGGTCGTTGGCAATGGTGGTTTCTGGTGGTACTCAATGTCTTCTTCCTAATTGTGGGGCAGACTGCTGCTGTTTTACTTGGAAGACTGTATTATGACCAGGGTGGTAAGAGTAAGTGGTTGGCTACTCTTGTCCAAACTGCAGCCTTCCCAGTCCTTTTCATCCCGCTTTGTTTTCTTCCTTCATCCAAAGATCAAGCAACTTCTTCCAACCCACCTTCCATTAAAGTTCTTGCCTTGGTTTACTTCTCTATTGGAGTGCTCTTAGCTGGTGACAACATGATGTACTCTGTCGGACTCTTGTACCTCTCTGCCTCTACTTATTCCCTCATATGCGCAACTCAATTAGCTTTTAATGCAGTTTTCTCGTATTTCATCAACTCTCAGAAGTTCACAATACTGATTCTTAATTCAGTGATTATTGTGTCATTCTCAGCAGCTCTTATTGCTGTTAATGATGATTCCGGAGGACCAACAGGAGTATCAAAGGGGAAATATATCCTTGGCTTCATCTGTACCATTGGAGCTTCTGCGTTGTACTCTCTTTTGCTTTCCCTCATGCAGCTTTCTTTCCAAAAGGTTTTAAAAAGGGAAACGTTTTCTGTGGTTTTGGAGATGCAAATCTATACAGCCCTGGTTGCTAGTTGTGCTGCAACTGTAGGTCTTTTTGCAAGTGGGGAATGGAGGAGTTTACATGGGGAAATGGTAAACTATGGCAAGGGACGAGTTTCTTACGTGATGACCTTAGTTTGGACAGCTGTGGCTTGGCAAGTTTGTTCTGTTGGTGTCGTGGGCTTAATTTTCGTGGTGTCTTCTCTCTTCTCCAATGTAATTAGTACTCTCTCTTTGGCTGTTACTCCTATAGCCGCAGTGATAATCTTACATGACAAGATGAGCGGTGTCAAGGTAATTGCTATGCTTCTGGCTCTTTGGGGTTTCGCCTCTTATATTTATCAGAACTATCTTGATGACTCTAAAGCAAGAAGAAGACAAGCTGACGCTAGGGAACCACAAAATGATTCCTCTATTTAAAGTTTTGTTCATATCAGTGACGGTTTTAGTATTCGATCAATGCCATTCTCACATTTAAAGCATATTGTTTATAGTTCTTTTGTTGCTCAGTAAGATTTATGATTCACGGTCGTCTAACATGTACAAGTTGTCAAAATAGATAAACTATGACAGAGACTATCACGGGATGTAGTTATTCTTGCGTCATAGGTAATGTTGATTTCGACCCTCTTATATTCTATCACAATTGAATTGCACTCTGTGTAAAGTAGTCCTTCGATCCCGGTCGATCCCGGAGATTAGGAGTCAAATTTAGATTCCTACCTTCTAAACATGTATTATAGGGACCTTACATGATCTGGATGTGAATAATCTGCGGCAGTGCTAACGATGACTTGTGTGAATAACCTGCATTAGGATTCCCACAAGTTAATGATTATTATGATATGCAGCCTATCCTCGGATTAGGCGAAAATCTGTTATTCGTTTGAGCTGCATTAGGAAGAAAACACCAAGATAGAAGCAAGCACAGCCAGCAACATCCAGCCATGCATAATAAAGAAAACTTGACTGGATGTTGCTGCCTGTGCTTTTGGCAATGCAGAACTAATGATTACAGAAATGTGAATGAGAAGTAGGTAGGAAAATAATGGATTCAAAGGGGTGCTACCATCCTTCGTCCGCTCTTCTTTACCTCTCATTTCTCCTGTGTATTACTGCTCTAACTCGTCAACGAAAAAAGTGAAAATTAAGAACAAAATGGTTATCGAATGAGCCTTGGTTAATTCGTTCTGACATTATTAAACTCATTAGAGTGCTTAGGCATTTCATCGTAACATTATTAAACGCTTGTTAGATAAAAATAGGTGCAACAAGCGAGTAATATTGGTCATGCAAAGACTCTTCACACACCTTATTAGTTACTGCAGTATTTGCCTCTAACTGAAATGGTTGTTCTTGTACGGTGCATGAATGACAATGAACTGTTATACAGAAGATCAATTTCACCCCTAACTAAAATAAATTATGATTTGTCGATTTCACCCCTAACTTTTTAGACTGAGTTGTTTTAAATTTTTTCAGTTCAGTTTTCTTGTTCAGCTCTTTTATGCCTGAGCTAGTTGAAGGCTCTGAGAACCAGCCTTTCGAATTCTTATCAATTTGAAAGTGATCGTCGTTTCAGTTTTTGAAGTGCTCATCAATTTGAATGTGATCGTTGCTTTTCAGATCATTTTTCATCATTCGTACTGTATTCGAGGTATTTTTTTTTTCCAGATTTTCATCGTTAATGGAGTTCATCGTTGTTTTGCAGACCTTCTTTTTCTTTGAAACAAAAATATAGATCCTCATGCTATTTAATTTATGATTTGTATTATTTCGTGAAACGCGTCGTCATTATTCATAGTGTATTCGAGGTATTGTTTTTCAATTTTTTTTCTTCAGTGGAGTTCATCGTTTGTTTCTCCAGAAAATAAATTTGAGATATGTTAGCTTTTTGTTCAGTTTTTCCAGATACAGTGTTATTATTTTTTCCAAATACAGTTTTGCCAATATTTTTTTCCAGAAACAATGTTATTTTTTTGTTTTCCAAAAACAGTTTATATTTTGGTTTTTTTTTTTTTTGTTTTTTTTTTTTTTCAGAGTCAGTGTTAGTTTTTCGTCGGTTTGTTCCGACAATGATTCTGGTGCGTTTTGCACCACTTTTTCGCCAGTTTGTTTTGACTGAGTTTCTGCGTTTGAACTTGTTTCGACGGCTTTGTTCTGATGAATGCTTCCTTTTTCAACTGTGATTTGAACTTTAATTTGGTGGTTTTTGAAATGGGGGAATTTGATTTGATAGGAAGACAAGAAGTTATTATGGCGGTTTCGCCCTGGTTTGAGGTTGGTGAAGAGTCAGGACAATATGAAATCATTTAAGGGTATTTACGGAAGTGTAGATTTGTAATGGGTTGGGCACAAAGTTTGGCCCGTGGACAATCGTTTTGGATGATTTTTTTTTTATTAAACTTTGAGTCATTTTGGTTAAATAACATTTTGTGATGGTTTTTTGTTAAATATTTGTTGGTCCAAGCCTTTTTCATTAAAGCTCCCTGTTTTATATCCAACGTTAATCAAACATAAATAATTATTTTAACCAAAAGAAATTTAAAAAAAATACATAAACAATTATGTGAATGATTAAAATAAGCCTAAGCACCACGGTGTGGCCCAGCAGTTGAGGATGAATTTCAGACCCGTATTCTACACGGTACATCCTGTTTGATTCTTAGTGATGGTGAATCAGGCGATAGTGGCCAAGAGGAAGCTGAAATGCCTCTGCGAGTCTTTCAGACTCCTAAAAAAGCGGAATGTGTGGCAAAGTCACTAGCAGGTACCCTTTTAAAAGATAAGAACTTAATCCTGATATATATCAGTTTGATCCCTCCTTGTCTACAGGGTCGTCCAAGAAAAGTAGGCTGAGATTAGTCCACAGAAACCAAGGCTGCCGCCAATAAATTAAGAGTGTGACGGTATAACATATTTAGAGTACCAATCGGTTTGCTTTCAACGAAAAGTCTGTCTTGATCTTTAGAAGTACGAAAGGGTCATTGAGCAATTTACTAGTATATATTTAACATTTGACATTTGAAAGGCCTTACCCAAAGCTATATATACAATGTATATAAATAGGTCATGGAGGATAATATATAGCATGCTTAATGTTTTGGATTAGTTGACTAAAATATATAATACAAATAAGAGAGCAATGGTAGCTCTTTGATTTCGTGTTGGTATTAGGGTTTTTGGGAGTTGAAGGTTGTGAAAATGATGTTTTGTGATTTTATAACAAGTTTAAACAAAATGTTCGAAGGCATTATGCGCACGTTTCTTACAATGATTATCATTAATTTTAAATACATTTTCCTACTAGAATATGATAATAGCAAGAGCCCTCTGTTGAATCCTTGCAGGACGACATGGGTTCAAACTCATCGTTGACTAATCTAACATCTAATCTAACAAAATCTATCGTTTGAAAAAAAAAGAAAAAGAAAAAGAATATGATAATACTTACATTCACTTGTAAGTTCGGAGCTAAAAACTATACACGCTCTTGTTTATAATCACCTTTCTTTTATCAACACATATTATTTAGTGCTACAGTTCAGTAATATTTTTCTTCACTCGTAAGTGAAATTATACTTAACAAAATTTGTTTTTTTTTTTTTTAACAAGTGATATTACCTACACGGGAGTGAGGGAATAATGTTGTTTAAATTCGCCATTGACGATAATCAAACTTAAAACCTTTCATTTACAAGTAAAAAAATTAAATTTATGATTTATCTATGCATGGGAAAAAGAAAAGAATTGTATTTCTTCTTGGATTTTCTTTGGTCCCAATTTCTAACCGACCAATTTATGATCTATTGTTTGGGTTGTTGACCGATTTATGGTCAGTCCATATTAATTAATGAAACTGAATATTTTCCTTTTTTTTTTATCAAGTTAGCTACTGACAGTGGTTGGTGTGCCATAAATACGTAGGCTCTATTGAATTAATTTCGAGCTCCGGAAAAAAATAAGAGAAGAAAAAGATTATAAAAAAAAAAAAAAAAAAAAAAAAACCAGATAAAAATACATTCATAGTCATTCAGTACAACGATCTGGTGGTATTCCTCTTCGCTTAGAAGTGAGAAGTCTTAGGTTCGTATCTCATTAATGACGAATTCGATATCAAATTAAGTTGTCCATTGTGTGACTTAACCGTACTTCCCCTCCCCCTAATATACAAATATCGATGTACTGAAGAAAAAAAAAAGACTCGCAATATTTACGTTTAGAGTTGAAGTTCCTATGAATTGCAGTTCATAATTTACCAAGTTTAATAAAGGTTTTAAGAGAAAAAAAATACTAGTTATAAGGAAAACTATTAATCGATCACTTCAATTTTTGTTTGGGTTAAGCCACAAATTATGAGCAAATACACTTACAAGCATAGGAATGTTGACAGGGGCGGAGCCACCAAGGGACTAGGGTAGTCCTAGGCCCATCCTAACTTCTGTAAAAGGTGTAAGAAATCAACTAGCGGCGCCAAGTTTTTATTTGCAAAAGTGTGAACCTCATGGGAGAAGATGAGGCAAACGACGTCGTTGGGTTGTTTTGGTTTTAAATTTGTTTGACTGTTTAATGAAACGATGAGTTTGGCAAGGGAGTTTTAAAAGAGACGTGCAATTTTAAATGAAAAAAAAAAACCCTACTACTGGTTCGATTCTCTCAGCTAAGAGTAATATACACCATATCATTTTCTAAAGCAATCCACCTTCTTCTTTATTTGCAGATCTCTTCCCCTTATCCTACTTTTTCTACTTCTTTGTATTTTCTTTAGCCTTCCACAGTCTTACCTCTTACTTGGTTGTCTGGATTTACATATTTTTCTTCTTAGTATTGAATTCAATAGAGATCTTTTAGTTTTATGAAAAGTACACAAATTGTATATACTAACATGTTATGAATTCAACTTTTATACACACGCATATACGTGTATATATATATATATATATATATGTGTGTGTGTGTGTGTGAAATGCCCCTCCTCACTCAGAATTCTGGCTCCGCCACTGAATGTTGATATTTTTTGCCCCATTGCACATCATTCACATGCTACCAGTGCCAAGCCAGAAATTGTAGCCGGGCATCGTCGTTGTGTCAAAAAAATTTCTCCAATACCCAAAAAATTTGATCAACTGGTCAAACAAGTTGGCCGGTTGACAAACGTGGTAGGATTGAGTGACAATCATGTAATTATTTCGAATTATAGTATTTATCGAATTGTTTTGGTTAACTTTTCCATTGATACCTATACTAAAAATAAGGGTTAATCTTAGTTTACTACCATGAAGTTTCGTGCTTTTCAACATTTGGTACATGAAGTTTTTTTAATTCCAGAGTCATACCTTAAGTCTTAATTTTAGGATAGTTTCATACATCCGTTAAGTTTTTCGTCAGAACATCCGTTAATTGATGACGTAACACCTACGTGGACAATAACAAGACGCCACGTGTCAACTTGACCCCACTTGGACATTAAAAATAATAAAAAATTAAATCATAAAAAAAAATTAATTTTTTTTTTGGGCCGTCTCCTTTCTCTTCCCCGAGTCCCAACACTCCTTCCCTCCCTCCCTTCTATCCTCTTCACCCACCCAACCTCATCCTTCACACCCCAAAATCCAACCTCAGACAATAGACGCCGCCGTCCCCCTCCAATACCACTTCGACGACCACCGTCCCCCTCCTCTACCTCCAGTTCCCACTTTAATTAAGTATCGCTTTCAATTCTTTTTCTCCACCGTCCCCATCCTCTACCTCGAGTTCGGGAAGATCCATGTCAGCGTCGGATTTCGAGCGAAGGGTTGGAGGCCGTGACCGGATATGGAGGAGAGGGTAAGAGAGACGAGAGATGGGTAAACATTGAATTAGGTCGATAATAAGTGGATACGGCGGTGTTGATCTAGAAAATCCCGGCATACACGGTCTAAGACGACTCGTAAATATTTTGATTTTCCTGCTGCTGGTGTTTCTGAATTGCATTCGAGGAAACGAAAGGTAGTCATTGTTCCTGCTGTTGCTGTTGCTGTTGGGGAGAAGAACTAGCCTCCAGATATCTTGTCTGGGGTCGGGTTTTGGGGTGTGAAGGATGAGGTTGGGTGGGTGGAGAGGATAGAGGGGAGGGAGGCAGGCAGGGAGTGTCGAGACTCAGGAGAAGAGGAAAGAGACGGCCCAAAAAAAAAAAAAAATTTATGTTTTAATTTTTTATTATTTTTTAATGTCCAAGTAAGTGCCACGTCATCAGTTAACGGATGTTCTGACGGAAAACTTAACGGATGTATGAAACTGTCCTAAAATTAAGACTTGAGGTATGACTCTGGGATGAAAAAAACTTCATGTACCAAATGTTGAAAACCACGAAACTTCAGGGTAATAAACTGAGATTAACCCTAAAAATAATATAGGTATAATGACAATGGAATGGTGGTGACGGTCTTTGTCATGGCATGGTGATGGTGGCGGTGATGCAGTAGATTGTAATAGGGATGATTCAAGGCCGTCTATAACATTTTGGGGATAATGTGCGAATTTAATTAAAAGGTCCTCTTTATTTAAAAAATAATTTTGTTTTTAACATTATGTTCATATAGAATTAAACAATCAATATTCAAACTTAATTGAAATTAGCATTTCACTCTTACTAATGGAATAATCTTCCATTGCCATGAAATTATAATTTAGTGTTCATCCATGAAAAAAAGAGCACGATTGAAAGAGAGATACTTAAATACACTCGTGTTTGTGGAAGAAGTAATACACAAGTTAGCCTTTTATTGCTAGAGAAAAGTGAAAGAAAGTAATACACAAGTTTTTCTATTGCTAGAGAAAAGTAGAAAATTAATATATTAAGTATAGCCCCTACTTAATCAATTGTAATATAGATAAAATCATATGACGATGTTTTTCCCTTTCAATCAATTTTTTTTTTTTTTTAGAAAATTTATATTCATATGTAATATATAGGAGGATGAAAATTTTTGGGGGCCTCGTAAATTCGAGGCCCTGTGCTACTGCACCTTTTGCACACCCCCCAACGCCTCTGGGATGATTGTGGTAACGACAATGGTGATAGGGTGTAATTGGGGAAGGGGTGGTGGCGGCAGTGGCATCTATGATTGGGTTCTTTAGAAATAACAATTAATTAGATGGAATTTGAAGAATCGCCGGTTGGCCCTTTACTACAGTGCTGAAAAGGTGTTGAGCTTTTACATGACAACGTGTGTCACATCCCGGCCCGGGCCCCCACCACATCCAAAGCTCGATTCCACCGTAGCACGATATTGTCTGCTTTGGGCCCCGACCACACCCTCACGGTTTTGTTTCTGGGGACTCACGGGAGCAGAACTTCCCAGTGGGTCACCCATCCTGAGAATGCTCTGGCCCATTCTCGCTTAATTTCGGAGTTCCTACGGAACCCGAAGCCAGTGAGCTCCCAAAAGGCCTCATGCTAGGTAAAGATGGGAATATACATATAAGGCTTACACGATCCACACCCCTTGGGCGATGTGGGATCTTACAATCCACCCCCCTTAGGGGCCCGACGTCCTCGTCGGCACACTTCTGGCCAAGGATTGGCTATGATACCAAATTGTCACATCCTGGCCCAGGCCCCACCACATCCCGGGCTCGACTCCGCCGTAGCACGATATTGTCCGCTTTGGGCCCCGACCACGCCCTCATGGTTTTGTTTATGGGAACTTACGCGAGCAAAACTTCCCAGTGGGTCACCCATCCTGGGAATGCTCTGGCCCATTCTCGCTTAACTTCGGAGTTCCTACGGAACCCGAAGCCAGTGAGCTCCCAAAAGGTCTCATGCTAGGTAGAGATGGGAATATACATATAAGGTTTACATGATCCACACCCCTGGGCGATGTGGGATCTTACAACGTGGGTTTAAACCATGTCAGTGGCTAATTTAACATCTAATCTAACAAAATCTTTCGTTTGAAAAATAAATATATAAATAAAACACAATTTTTAATTTTTTTTAATTTTTGATAAACTTTTTTATTTTTTATTTTATTTTATTTTATTTTTTTATGTTTAGTAATTCAAATAAAGGAATTTGTATGCTTATCAATTTAGAAATTTTGATGCAAGTGACCGTTTACGACAGTGGAGGAAATGAGTTGAGTCCTTACACGATAACGTGGGTTCGAACCCCGTCAATGACTAATCTAACAAAATCTATCGTTTGACAAAAATAAATAAATTTTTGACTTTTGTTTGAATACAAATTTATCAAGTTTATTATTAGAGCATCTCCAAAGGAGATGTCAAAATGTCCACATAAGCTATAACAATAACAAAAGACCACAATAATATTCTCCAACCGAAATGTCAATTCCTATGTGGCGATGAAATGGATTGGCAGCAAGGGGTTGCTGTCACTTCAAATATTTTTTAATTAATTATTAAATATTTTATTTTTATTTTTATCTCCTCTCTCACTCAATTCTCAGCTGTTGCTCGCCTTCTTCTTCACTTTTCTCAGAACCAAACCCAGAAATCAACCTCACAATCTCAATCAAAAACCCAAATGTAAGTCTCCATTTCGCACCGTAGGTCAAACAAGAGCTCTCAATCCTCGTTGCAATCTCGAAAAAGAAAATCCATGGAGTCCATCACCACACCTGCAAACGGAGTCCACTCGTCTTTCTCCTCCCGTTCCACGGTTCCTTGGAATCATCCGATTCTAAAATACTGAAACCCAAATCGTTCCTCCAATCCCCAATTAAACGGTACCCAACAAAGGCAACTAAGGAAGAGCAGTCCCTTTGATTCGAATTCAGAAAAAGAGAAAAAAATCAGGAGAAGTCCAGAAACAAGGGGCTGGGTTAATATGAATTTCTTTTTATCAATTATTTATATGTAATTTAAAATAAATAATAAAAATTCTGATAAGAAATAGTGTAATAAAATAATAATTTAATTTGACATATCAGGTGGAGAACAAAATTTTAAAAATATCAAAGTGCCACGTAGGCTGTCAAATTCAAATTTTATTCTGATCCAAAGGAGGATAACTATTTGGCAAATGAAGTAAAAGTTTAGGGTTCATAGATCAAACTTGAGTCAATAATTTATAGTAGGAGAGGTAGGGATAGAAGTAACTAATATTCAACTTGACCTGTAGGTTCATCTTTTCATGCTTATTGAGACGTGTTAGAAAAATTAGGGTTGAGAAATTCCTCTGTATTCACATTATTAAATCAAATTATAATACTATTAGGGTGTGTTTGTTTGACCTCACTAACATTCACTAGACTAGACTGGATTAGCTATCAGTGAAATCCTGTGTTTGTTGCGTACACAGACTAAAGTTAATGAGACTAAAGGGGATTCGCTCCGAGGTCTTAGCGAGAGCCCCCCAAAACCATGGGATTGCTAAGCCCTTCGTCTGGTTTGTCCTCGTTTCCTCTCATCCACTACCTGCTCTATGTTTTCTTGAGCACCGACAACCACCATCACACCACCACTCCCAACTTCAGCGAGATACACCGCTAGCCCAACACCACTCACTCCCTCTAGCCTCGAACCCAGAATTTCGAACGAGGAAATCCCGTTTTCTCCATCGTTCGTCCCGCTCTAGCAGTCCTCTGATTCACCTCTGAGGAATATCTCGCTCTAGCACTCCTTGATTCAATTCCTCCGAGTTTCTGGAGGTTAATTCTTTGATTTCCTGTATTTTTTTTTTTGGGGGGGGGGTTTAATTTTGTTTGGTTGGTAGGAAAGCTGAGAAATTGGTTTCTATCGAGATCCAAGGAAAGCAAGCATCCTTGGCAATTTTTGGTAGAATTGCGGAGGAAGAAGAAACAAAACGAAAAGGCTTGAATTTGTTGCAGGCCATTGATGGACAAATTTTTTTTTTTGGGAAATAGGTGGTCTGGGATTTTTTTGGGGAAATCTGGAGATCATGCAGTTTATGGAACTCTCTAGATTGGGTCAGTGAAAATATCTGAATCAAAGGTAATAAAATAATTAAAAAGTAGTAAAAAAATATTTAGATTCTAAAAATAACTTAGTCTGTGACTTAGTCCGACACTGCACTAAACGCTTCATTATTCTTGTCCTGCTTAGTCCATGCCATGCCAAGCCAGTCCAGCTTAGTCCCTTAAGCTTGTCTAGTCTGAAATAGTCCAGTGCAACAAACGCACCCTTAATGAATTGGGTGGCCTGGTTATTGGAAAAACTCTTCACATTTCAACAGACATTTTTTTATACGTATGAATCACAATCAAACATATGCAAAACTAACTCATTAAAAAAAAATATGCACATGCAAAAGGTTGTTTGTCTGCAAGAAAAAATAGGTACTTTGACGTTGGAGAACACAATACAAGATTCCCACGTTGGAAGATTTACAAATTGAAATATAACTTATATTGAATGATTCTATTTTTAATTACACCGAAACTGTTAATAATAACATTCTCGCACATTTCTTCTTGTAAATTTGACAAGATGCAAGTCAAAAGACGACATTAATATAGTTAGTAGCACCGTAGCGGGCTGATGACCTGTCTCTTCGAAATTAAAAACGTATAATGACCAAATTTAATGATTCAAATTGGGGGTGCTCCAACAGTCCAACTCCAAGAATTGAAAGAGGGGAATAGAGTCAACAAGTTTACATTGGCGGGAAATTACAAAGAAATGAATGTGCAGGATCATAAGCATGCATACAATGTACGGTAGTCAAATGTGGCTGATATTTTTCGATGCCGTTCGCACTTATTAATGCCACATGGTAGAGTCAGTCTGCCTCATCAATTTATAATCTACAGATTGCAAATTGAGTAGGGTTTTTCTTAGAGGTCAATTACACCTTACAATATTCACAGTTAGTACTACGGTATAGTGATATTCTTATTTACTTGTAAATTAGAGATTTTAAGTTCGATTTTCGTCATACATAATTTGAACCGCATTATTATGATAAACCTATTGTGAGGCTTAACCGGTAATATTCAAGGATAGTGGTAGAAATCTTTGCACTAATTTTTGTATTTGAATTTTTTCACTTCTTTAAATGACGCATGTCATGTTTTTATACAAAAAACCAAGATCGTTAATACTTTTGGCTAGGAATTAACAATGAAAAATAGAAAAGATAATTTCAAAGACATATAAGTTTTGTTTTTGTGTAAATAAATGACATGTGTCATATGAAAAAGTGAAAAAGTCTAAATGAAAATGTTGCTAGTATTTCTGGATATTCATTTAGTAAAATTAGTGATAGATACATTTTTTAGGGTGAACACTAAAATTGAAAGCACTAATTAGTTATCATGAATAATGTAAGGTATGAGTATCATTTCTATTCTTGACATATTATTATTGATCTATGATGAGTAAAGGAAACCAAAAAATGGAAAAGAAAATAAAAGGAAAAATACCCTGATTTAACTTATTACAAAAGAAAATAAAAGGAACAACTTCAAGTAATCATTGTCACTTAGTACTACAATTTAGCGGTATTCTTTTTCACTTATAAGTAAAAGGTCTTAGGTTCGATTCTCGTCAAAAGCGAATTTGAACCATGTTATTGCTAGCCCATTCAAAGTTCAAACTGCAAACAACACCACACCCAATATACTATTCAACCAAATTTTTTTTTTTAGTTGTCTGAAAAATAAACGGTAAATATTAATTTTAAGTAATTGAACAATTAATTTAAAAAAATAATAATAATAAAATTTATTTAAAAAGTCGAATTACGTAATAGTTTAAATTATCAAAGGCAACCCCTATTCAACACCTACAAACACATATTACACAACATTTAGCATATTGAGTTTATCAAACTAGGTTGTAGTTTCAATTTTACAGTTTCGACCCCTTAATGGATCAAAGTGGAAATTTGCTCACAACTACAAGGACCAAAATCAGTATTATGTATGCCTTAAAATGAAGATCAAAATGTCAATGTGGTAATTTGGGACAGTAATGAAGCTTTACAATCTCTTTATGTTGAGTTTGCTCAATTGGTTACAAAATCATGTTAACTTGACTTTGAATAAATAAATAAATTACAATAGATAATATTATTGTGGATGCAAATGCACCTGCAAAATATTAACACCTAAGATTAAGGGCCAAAGCCTCACGCGCCCACGATGAACCGGGGGGGGGGGGGCTTTGGCAGAAGAATCTCCGATGCCAAAGTTAGAATTTGAAAGAGAATGTGTTTAGGAATTTGTGGGTAGAAAATGACTTCACATTTTAGTGAGAGAATATGACTATTTATAGGGGAGTGACCAGTCCTATTTGGAGAATAGGGGCCGGCCCACATATGGTCAAATTATGAGTATAATTGCAAGATATTATGTGAAATAATACCTTGCAATTAATCTTGGCAATTAATCCTAAATTGAATGGGAAAATTGGGAATTACCTTTTGAGTGAGGATTTGATGAGGAGTGATGAGAAGGCTTTGAATTGATACAATTTTGATCACCTTTGACTCTTCCTTGATTGAGCCGTTATTGTCCGTTGCATGAGCGTGGGAATCTAGGCGTGCCTCGAGGGTAATTTTGTCCTTTTTACCAAAAAGTACACGTGTAACCTCCATAATTTTCTTGATTATTTTTGGCTCCACAAATGCCCACACACCTGTTGGGCTGCTCATAGGAAAGGGCAGTATGTGTAGAGATCTTCCTTTGCTTTAGGAAACATAAGATTGTTTCCTATTTTGATGTAGATTCCCACATTAATTGGAAATTAGATCCTTCTAGGAAAGGGAAATAAATCACTTCCAAAGTCTATTTAAGTCTACCTTAAGGAGATGATTAAATCAACTTCAAAGAGCAATTTGTTCTACCTATAAGAGAAAGAAAGCTAGATGATATTTGTTCCCCCTCCCCTAGCTATCTTCTACACTTGCCCATCCAAAGGACCGTCTTTCGTTTATTTCTTCGTCTTTTGCAGTACCAAGGTAAGAAAAAATTAATTTTTCCTTGTCTTTGTAATTTTTGGGAGCCTTGGAGCTTGAAATTTGGCTTGACGGGGGTCTAGGATATGTGAAAAAATGGCTGCAAAGCCATAGCATGGCTGCTTCCGTGGGTGGCTTGGTGCGCCGGTGGTTGGTTGGGCCAAGTGCGACTCAACTTGGGCCGAGCTAATGGGGTGCTAAACTGGACCAAGAAGGTGTGGGCATCCTTCCTTGTTGAGCTTGGGCCCATATGAGGAGGGAGAGAGGGAGAGGGAGGCGCGAGGGCGCCAGCTCCCTCATTTTGGAATGGGCAGCGAGGCTTTTGGGCAGAGAGAATGGCAACCTAGCGCGCTGGGCCTCCTTGTGCACTTGGCTGCCTAGTGTGTTAGGTCGAGAATGAGGAATGGGAGTCAGTGTGAGCTGAGCTCTCTTGGCTACTATTCTTTGGCCATGGGGCCTGATGGGTGATTTTTTTTTTACCGTTTAACGTTTATTCGTCACGTCTTTGTAGGATTTCTTCGAGCTTGTCTTCTTCAAGCCACAAAAGTGATGATGGTATGCTGCCATTGTTTTGTCAAGGCGGGTCTTTGAGTAAAGTGGGCTACTTCAAGGCTGCTCACTGCAAAATTGATTTTGATGACTCATTCAGAGACTTCCTTGAATCGTATAGGCATGCAATTCTGTCAAGGGTATGTGTGAAGCGTGCCAAGGAAAGTAGTAGTTTTGAACCATGTAGTGGGGCTTGAAAAGCCATCAAGTTTCACCCCTACTAATTTGTGTTGGGATTTACTTTCCCCATTTCGCGTTTCTTCCAAAAAGTGCTTTCCTCCATGAATTGTGCCCCCGCTCAATGCTCTCCCAATGCGGTCCGTGTGATGGTGGGATTCCTCAATCTAAGTCAATTCTTTAACTTGGATCTAACCGTCAACGAATTTTGGTACTTCTTTGACATAGGCCACATTGATGAAGTTGGGCAGTTGCGATCCCGCCCTAGGCTATTCGATCATTCGAGCAAGGGAAATCATGACTCGGCCTAGGAGACCTTGGAGATAAGTGGAGAATGGGAGTCTGATTCTTCCTTTGAGCTGTGCGTTCCGACAATTTTCATCACCAGTAAGTAGACTGCTTAGTCTCTAGGCTGCTTTATGCTTTTGCTGAGCTGCTCTCTAATTTGTTGATTGTCCTCATCTGCTTATGTAGATTCAGAATTCGGCTTAACTCTCAAGACTTCTCTAGATATGAAGAAGGTGCATGTTGCTTTAGGTATCCTCAATGAGTACTGTGAATGGTGTTGGCTGCTTAGTTCTCTTCGCTGGGAGAACAGTGGACTGCCCCCGAGAGAGAAGATAAAGAGGATTAAGACGGAGGCATTAGCTCGTTTGATCGTTGTCGTGGAACCTGCTGTGAATGAAGGTGGAACGAAAAGATCTTCCCCGCCTGCTCAAAAGATGTCGGCTGAGAAAAAGTAGAAAATGTCCTCCGCTGCTCGTGAGGGTCTGTCTACTGTTAGTAGGCTTGTGATTGACTTAACTTCTTCCAAGGGAAAGAAAGATGGGGCTGCTAGATCCGAGCCGATGACGTCTGCCATGCCAAGATGGCTAGTACGATTGCTGATAGGATTGCGCAGTGTAAAGGTTTTGTCGTGCACCCTAGTGCTGAAATTCGTGCCAAGACATTCGTTAAGAGCTAAGTTTGGTTCACCTTTGGAGAGGCTTGCTACTATGAAGAGTGATAAGGTGGACTCTACTGCTAAAGTGGCACCTAGGCCCACTCCCTTTGCTGCTGAGACTGATTCACCTACAGAGAAAGATGAGACTGATTCGCCTACTGAGAAAAATAAGACTGCTTGCGTAGACAGTTGTGAGAAATCCACCAAGCCTTTTTTTTGGGAGGCTGCTGAGATTTGTGCATTCTTGAAACCAGATCTGCTTAAAGATATGGATGCGTGGGCCAAACTTGTCGATGACGTTAGAGGGGTTGTTTGCCCAATTTCCTTTACGAAGCATATGACCGACCATAAGAGGACTGCTTTGCTTGCTATGATGAAGAAAATGGTGATTATGGCGGCCGAGTCTATGCTCCTTGACCAAGAGGATACTAAGGCTGCCAAGGAGGTGGCAAAGATTATGGCAACTAAAGCTTATTCTTCAACCAAGAAGATCAAGAGCTTGAAGTCTGAGCTCGTAGCTTTGAAAGGGTCTAATATCTCTGCCCCCACTTCTCTACAGCTTGATACCGCTCGCCAAGAGATCGTTGACTTAAAGACTAAGCTTGACGCGATCTAAGTTAAGTGTGAAAGTGTAAAGAAGGAGATTGGATGTTACATTGTTCAAATTCAAGATTTTGAGCGTGCAGTTTCTGAGCGTTGTTCTGCTGTTTACTCAAAGAATAAAGAGTTGATTGCTGCTTATAATCAAGTGATCCACTTCAAAAGGATCATTGATAAGATTAAACCCTAAGTGTTGGAACTCCAAGGTGCATTGAAGATCAATGAAAGTCTGAAGAAGGAAGTGGATGAGCTGCAGCACATCTGTGTTGGTCTACTAGAGGAGAATGAGCAGCTGAAGGGTGAGAAAGCTGGGCTTGAGGCTTTGCTTGTTCAGAGTCAGGCCGATTTCTACAAGCTGGGTTATGTAGATCATCTCTTTGATAGGCTGTATGACTTTGATTTTGCTGGGAAAGAATTTGAGACCTTCTCTATTTCTTTGAAAGACTTGCTCACCTTTACTTTTGAGGCTTTCATTGGTGAAGTAGTCAAAGAAGTTGGTGTCCAAGCTGGGGCAGCTGGGGGTGAAGCGTTGGATGATGCCATTGTTGAGGGCATCATAGCTGCTGAAGATGTGGCGGTCGAGTAGTCGTGGAATGTCCAAGCTGCTGAAAGGGTAGTCTTCTTGGTAGCATTTATGATTTTCTTTGTTTTCCTTGTTGCTTTTTGCTTTGCTTGAACTCATTCGGCCTTTGCTATTTGTTTATCAATTTTGTTAGAAAATTTAATAAACTTGCTTCCTTCGTTCTTCTTCATCTTCGCTTCTTTTGTTTACGCCCTACCCTTGACTTTTAGACCAACGGCAGACGTGCTGCCTTTCTATAAGCAGACAGGGTCGGCAGCCGAACGCCTTACTTACAGAAGCAGACGAGTCCGCGTGACCATTTGGCTGTTAACCTTGGCTTTCTTCAACCCTTTGAGCTGTGTGGCCTGCATCACAGCATACTAAAAAAAATTTGGGTTATGAAATTCGCTAACCTTTCGTATTAAAAATGTGTGGTTGTACGAAATTTCGTAAGCAAAGGTCCGAAAGAACTCTTGCTCTTTATGTAACTAATTTCGTGGGTTGCGTAGCAAGTATCACAACACTTTAGGAATTAGTGTAGATCTAAACGATCTTTCCGCGCTTGGCAGAGGTGAAGCTTTTCGACTGCATAACATATCGGCAATCGATTGAGCTTCGTATATGCACGCTAACTGTGTAACCTTTTCACAAAGATGTGCAGTTGTATAAGTTTAGCGCGGCTTACTGCTCGAAGGGCAAGCCGTAGTTAGTATTTCAGAAATCGTAGGCTATCTTGGTTCACTCGGTAGCAGCTTTGGGGTTCCAGGGCAACCGTTCATAGGGCGTACTGCGTAATGTGCCTCCTCTGTCTTTGAGGCCCGGTTCCCCACGAATTAAGCCAAAAGACCTAAAATTCTTTAGTTAGCTTAGCCTTGAAAAAGACCATTGTGGCTACTTCTAGGAATCCCGGCGTAAGCCATTGTGCACACCAGGGCAGCCCGACTCATCCACGTCTAGATATTCGGAGTGTAAAGTTTATCTTCCCACATTGGAGAGCAAACCCATGTAAGCATCAGGGAATTGGTTTACCTTCTTGCACTGGAGAGCATGATTGGTCCCTAGGGGGTGCAATTCATGCGATAAGTCCCTAGAAAGGGCGCATTCTTCTTTTGAAGTGCATGAGTGATAAGCTATTGTAAGCATGCAGCCGAGTCAAGTTGTAAATTACTTTTGAATTCCTCATTGAAAAGCGAGTGAAACGAACGAAAACTTAGTTTTAAGGTAGAAACTGAATAACAACTAGATAGTTTTCGGCTTGTGAGGTGGTGCCCGTCAAGCTATTTTAGTCTTCAGGCGTTGATGTAGCGGGAGGTCACGCATGGTATTTCCTCATATTGTAGACGATCCACTGCTTTTCGATCTCTTTATCGTTCATGGTGGTGAAGGTATAACTACTATTGCCGCCCACTCTGCTGATCTTGTACGAAACTTCCTAAATGAGATCCATCTTTTTTAGCCTTCCTAATGATGAAGGTTTTTCTTAGGACTAAATCTTCGGGCTGGAACTGCCTGATCTTGGCCCTTTTGTTGTAGTTGGAGAGGGGCTGATGCTGGTAAGCTGTAGTGCGAGTGATGACCTTCTCGCGTTTCTTCTCTGCCAGATCTAAGTTTGTGGCCATCTCTTTTCTATTCTGCTCGATGCTTGGCACGATGACATTGGGATGAATGATTGCTTCTAAACCAAATGCCAAAGAGAAAGGAGTTTTACCAGTTGCTCGTCGTTTGGTTGTGCGATACACCCATAAACATCTGGGAAGTTCGTCTTGCCATTTTCCCTTCTTGTCGGAGAGGGATTTCTTGAGGCTGTCGAGATTCGTCTTCTTAGATACTTCAGCTTGCCCATTGCCTTGGGATACCTTGGTATGGACATGTGCTGCTTGATGCCATATTTCTGGAAGAACTTCATCAAATCTTTGCCTACGAATTACAGGCCGTTGACTGTGACGATGGATTGAGGGATGACAAATCGGCAAATGATGTTCCTCCATATGAAGCGCTCTATGTCCTTCTGAGTTGTGGTTGTCATGGGCTCTGCTTCCTCCCATTTGGTGAAGTAGTCAGCTGCCATGATCATCATGTCGCTGCCCCCAGTAGCAGGCTGCATTAGCCCTACCAAGTCGATTACCCACTACATGAACGGTCAATGACTCGTCTGCCGGTCTAGTTCGCTTGGCAGGAAATGCTGATACTGGCTTGTAGTGTTAGTAGCGGTTGCACTTTTGTACTAACTCGTTAGCCTCTTGATGCATGGTAGGCCAATAGTAGCCATCATTAAGAGCCTTATGTGCTAAGGATAGGCTTCCGGAGTGATTTTCACAAACGCCTTCATGGATTGAACTTAGAACCTTTAGGTCGTCGGGAGGCCTTAGGCAGCGGAGATGTGGTCCAATGTAGGATCTTCGGACGAGAATGCGGTTCCACATGTAGTAACATGCTGCCTTTGTTTGGAGCTTCCTAGACTCCAATCTTTCCAATGTGCCATTGACTAGGTAGTCTATAATGGAATCTTCGCAGTTTGGAGTTGTACTAACCCATGACGCTTCGGTTGCTGGCTCTGCCTCTATGCTTGGTTTGTCTAGATACTTCACCGGAATAGAGCGTTTGAGTTGGTGGTCGAAGGTGGAGCCTAGGCTGGCTAGCGCGTCCGCCTGGACGTTGTCTGCCCGCGAAACTTGAGTGAAAGTGTAAGTCTAAAACGCCTCAAGTTGCTTTCGTATCTTCTCTATGTATTGCGTCATCTTCGAATGTTTTGCCGTGTACACCCCAATAGTCTGGCTGGTGATTAGCTAGGAATCAGAATGAATTGCAAGCTTTTTCACTGCCAAGTCTTTTGCCATTCGAAGGCCTGCTAGTAAGGCTTTGTACTCTACTTCGTTGTTGGATGTTTTGAAGCTTATAGTGATTGCTTGCTCGAGAATCAAACTGTCTGGAGTGACAAGAACCACACCTGCTCCCGAGCCCTTGTAGTTGGATGCGTCGTCAATGTGCAAATGGCAGACGTCTCCATCGGGTGAAGCAGGCGTGGCTAGGGTGTACTTGGTTGCCTCCAGGCGTCGTTGGGTCACTCTGTTGCTTTGCCTAGGCTAGGCGTGAATTCTCCAATGAAGTCTGCCAAGGCTTGGGCCTTTATCGCTATGCGGGGTCGGTAAACTAAGCCGTATTGACCAAGTTCTAATGCCTATTCCATTACTTGTTGAGAAGCGTCAGGACCATATAAGATTGCTCGTAGAGGATACTGAGTCATGACGATGACTGTATGAGCTTAAAAATATGGTCTGAGCTTCTGAACCACAACAACTAACGCCAAAATTAGCCAAAATTAATTTCTCGATCTTTGGATATCTGGTTTTCGTATCGAGCAGAGCTCACTGCTACTTTCGAGACTGCCAAGTAAATGTATAAGTAATCCGCTGCTTCCGGTTTGGATAGTAGAGGAGGTGATGTGAGATACTTCTTCAGGTCTTGAAAAGCTCTTTCGCATTCATCATCCCATTTGTCTCATTGTGCCTTCTTGATTACTTTGAAAAAAGGCTTGCATCGATCGGTGGACTGTGAGAGAAAGCAGTTGAGCGCCGTTTTTCGGTTAAGCTTTGGATCTCCTTCAAGGAAGTTTGAGACTTCATCTCTAGGATTGCTCGGGTCTTCTTAGGATGTGTTTCGATTCTTCGTTAGGTTTTTAGGTACTCTAAGAATCTGCTTGAAGACGTCACGATTGTCCCTAAGGAAAGCCATGAGTTCCTTCGGGCTCAGACATGAGCCGATTCTAACAGTTTTCTCCTTCTGTTGGGGATCAAGATTGATGTGTTCAGTGTCCTCTTCGGGTTTCCATCTTGCCTCATCTGTTGGCGCATTGACTTAAACATCATCTTCTTGATCCGTCTGCTGTAATTGCTATTTGGTAGCTTCATCGTCTATTCGAACCTCAATAGCCTTTACAGGGGTAAAGGTCTTATTTTTTTATTCATTCAATAATTGCACAGTGCATCGTCGAGATGTGACCTGGTCAGATTTGATTTCTCATATTCCTCATCTTGGGATGCGGAATCAAATTTTTTGATACTTGACGGAGGTTACGATGTCCAACTTTATCAACCAAGTTCGCCCTAGTTTCCTATTGTAGGGAGACAGGTCACTTACTATCGTGAACATCTGTTTTGAGACAACTGACGGTGTTCTCACGTCAAGTGTAAAGTTGATGATGGTAGTCAATGTGTGTTCGTTGAATCAGATGAATACCTTCGCTCGACGTTTGATTATGTTTTCCAGGCCCATCTTCTAAATTACTGAGAGTTGAAGTAGGTTGACCACACTTTCGTTATCAACCATCATTATGTCGACTATAGCGTGGGCTAGTTGGATAGATACTACTAATGCGTTGTCATGTGGGAAATCGACGCCTTTGGCATCCTGCTCGGTGAAGTCAACGATAGGTCCAGGTTGGACGTTGACTGCCTGGACCTGTGAGACTAGTAAAGCCTGCTGGATCTTTCTTTTCTTAGAGTTGTTGGTGGCCCCAAGTGCTCGGATTTGGCAAAGATGCCATTGATCCGAATTGTCTTAGTTTATGGCTCTTCATTGGCGTCTGCGTTTCTCCTAGGATGTGCAACTAGCTTATCTCAGTATCTGTCGACCTTGCCTTATTCCACCAGCTTCTCTGGCTAATTCTTCCAAGTGTAGTAGTCGTCAGTTGTGTGACCAGGACCTCGATGAAATGCACAGTACTTGGTGTGGTCCAACTTGGAGGTATCTCCTTTTGATTATTTTGGCAGCTTGAACCATAGCTCACTCTTGATGTCAATAAGGATTTGGTGAATCAGGATCGAGAACTTAGAGTATTTCTTGGGCGTCGGGCCTTCTTTAGTCTTGGATTGGTGTCACATCCCAGCCTCCGCTAGGCATGGCCCAAAGCGGATAATATCTTACTACGGCGGAGGCTGTCGATCCTGGTGTCCTCGGGACATCGGAGTGGAGGCATGTCAATCGGTCCCTATGTTTGGCCTTCTGCCTGCTTTTATTGTTGTACTGTTTCCCTTCCTCCTTATTTTGAGCTAATGTCGATTCTCTTCGAGGCTGCTCGAGTGCCTTGTCTGCTCGCCGAGCCTTATCCCAAAGTGTATGTTTCACTGCCGAAGCGAAAGAGTCTGCTAGAGTTAGATCTTCTTTC
Organism: Cotoneaster glaucophyllus; assembly: GCA_036320875.1. Lineage (NCBI taxonomy): Eukaryota > Viridiplantae > Streptophyta > Magnoliopsida > Rosales > Rosaceae > Cotoneaster > Cotoneaster glaucophyllus. Next base: position 22,881,761 of record CM070063.1, read on the forward strand.
ATCATCAATTTTCTGAACAGCGGGTGGTCTACTGGGAGTCCTTTTTGGAAGGTTGCACTAGCTATCGAGTCGTCGCATCCGACTATCTTTACCTTCTTTGCTTTGAACCTCTTCAAATAGTCACGAAGTGACTCTTTTGGGTTCTTCTTGACGTTGAACAAATGGTCAGACTTTTTCTTGATCGAGCTATAGGATGAATACTCCTTAGTGAGAACCAGAGAAAGTTAATTGAAACTCCGGATGGATTGTGGCAGCAGGGTATGGAACCAATCTTTCGCCTTGCCTTGTAAAGTGGTGGCGAATATCTTGCACATGAGAGCGTCGTTGTTCCGATAAAAGACCATTGTGCTTCAGTAGTGCTGAACTTACGTGGAGGCTATACCTGCTTATGTTGGTCATGTTCCATCGTAATGCCTCGTTAGTGACCTCGTTGCGTTGGAAATCACGCAATCGCTCGGTCAGAAGCTTCTCTACTTCCTTCTGAATTTGCCTTTGTTGAGGTAGCGGAGCGCTCAGCTGCCCTCGGTCATGACCTACTGGTTTAAGCTACTGTCCATGTGTTTGGCTCGTCTATGCCGCGACTGCGGTGCATATGGTACGTTCCTAGCAGGCGAGCGAATTCCTCGCAGACTGCTAGTTGAACTTGAGCCAGATTAAGTGACTGCTTCTCTCCGTCCGTCGTGCTGCCTACGTCGATGTGAGGTGGATGATGCTCATTGCGGGCCTAGCCGTGAATGAACACTTCGCCTGGAAGGTTGCTCATGTTGATTATCGAAGTGTGGCCTCAACTGTGAGTGTATGTTTGTCCATGGGCCTAACCAAGAATGCACGCTCATCTGCGCGCTAAGATGAGAGTATACGCTATCTCAGAGGCCCAATAGGGAGTGTACACTGCCAAAACGCTCGGTTCGTGACTAGTCAAGTGGCTGCTTGCCTGGACTCTGCTGAAGAGGTTTATCGTCTGCCCTTGTCCTACTTCGGGACACCTCGTATGGGCATGCTGCATCTTGGTACGCTGCAAAAGTTGATTCACCAAGGTCTCTATTGCGCAAGGGCGCTTGTTAACTCTATGACTTGTCGAGATAAGTGTTGTTAGCCATTTGGGTTGGAAGAGTTTGGACGGTATGCGTCTCCTTGGGTAGTGGAAGTGTAATGGTCTCCATGTGCAAGATTTGAGTTGGGAAATGTCAAATCTGCGAAGAAATGGGGTGAAAATACCTCTGGTTCAATAGTCGGTCCAGAAATCTGAAGCCGGGACGGTTGAACTGGTCTTGGATCGGTTTGGGCTGCTAGAAGGGCCACATGTGCAGGCTGCCCCGTGTGCAGACCCCATAAGTGCAGGGCCTAGGCTAGGCTTAGGAGTGCGTTGGGCTCGAGTTGGCCTTGGACAACTTAGGCCATGCATTGAGCTTGGGTCTGTGATGTTGGGGCAGTGGCTTGGGCTGCCTTCAGCGTCTGGGCTTGTGCCTGCCTCATTGCTCCCTGCTCATCGTGGGCTTTCCAAGGGATGCTACGGTGGTTCTTGTCGTGGTGGCTACCATGGTTGTGCCCCGTTGAGGTGGTGCCACTCCACTAGCCGTCACGTTGAGTTTCGTGGATCGTCGTGGTAGGGCTACGTCACGATCTCCATCACTTGGTCCAAATCCTTGAACGTAGGAAGTTTCGTTCATCGTGGTTTCCGAATTTCCAGTCATTCTACTTTTCTTTTACGTTTATTCAAAGAACTTTATTAAAAGTTCTAGGAATAAGAACATACGAAAAATCTACGAATGAGCAAGAAATGAGAAACTTTGAATGCTAGAGTCTTCTTCGAGCATGTGAATCAAGACTCTTAATGAAAGCACCAATTTGTGGATGCAAATTTCCACCGTCTTCTCCTTTGACGAAAGTGCACTTGCAAAATAATAACACCTAAGATTAAGGCCAAAAGCCTCATGCGCCCACGATGAATAGGGGCTTTGGCCGAAGAATCTCCGATGCCAAAGTTAGATTTTGAAAGAGAATGTGTTTAGGAATTTGTTGGTAGAGAATGGCTTCGCGTTTTAGTGGGAGAATAAGACTATTTATAGGGAAGTGACTGGCCCTATTTGGAGAATAGGGGCCGGCCACATATGGTCAAATTATGAGTATAATTGTAAGATATTATGTGAAATAATATCTTGCAATTAATCTTGGCAATTAATCCTAAATTGAATAGGAAAATTGGGAGTTACATTTTGAGTGAGGATTTGATGAGGAGTGATGAGAGGGATTTGAATGAATACCATTTTGTTCACCTTTGACTCTTTCTTGATTGAGCCGTTATTGTCCGTTGCATGCGTGTGGGAATCTCGGTGTGCCTCAAAGGTGATTTTGTCTTTTTTACTCACCGTTCTAAAAATTCCCGCCTATCACCGCCTAGGCGCTAGGCGGCTGGCCACCACCCCGATTAATGTCTAGGCGTTTGAAATTAAGAACGGGCGCCTAAACCTGCTGAGGTGCCCGCCTAGGCACCCGCTTAGCCCACCCAGACCCGCCTAAGCACCCGCCTAGGTCGTAACTCACTTAGACAGAAAAATAGATAACTTTCATTTTGCATTTTATTTTTTCCAATAAATTATAAGAGACTTGTTCCATACTTAAATGACCACACATTATATCCTTATTTCACATGTTTTCATTATGTTCCAATACTTCATAATATATATGCATTCTATTTTGTAGTTTATGATGAAATTATATATATTTTAAGTATAAACAAACACTTATTTACACGAAATATGATAGATTTACTAAAATCCGCTTAGTCTGCCTAGGCGCTAGGCCCCAGCCCGTCGCCCGACTAGCGCCTAACGTCTTTTAGAGCCTTGTTTTTACTAAAAAGTACACACGTCACCTCCATAATTTTCTTGATTATTTTTGGGTCCACAATTATGACATTAACTTACATGTTCTTGAGTGAGAAAATCTTAGCTGTAATCGGTAATATTTAAGGGGAGTGCTAAAGATCTTTGCAATAATTTGTGTATTTGAATAGTGCTAAAAAAAAGACCGTTAATGCTTTTGGCTAGGAATTAATAATGAGAAATAGAAAATATAATTTCAAAGACATAAGTCTTGTTTTTGTGAAAAAGAATGACGTGTCATGTGAAGAAGTGAAAAAATCTAAATGCAAATGTTGCTAGCACTATTTACTTATCATGAATAATTATGTAAAGGTATGAATATCATTTCTATTCTTGACATATTATTCATTAATGTCGAAAAATGTGTATCTTATGTTAAAATTAGTTATCTATCACATGAAAATTGGGTATCTAATCACGAAAATGATGTCGTTTTATCTTATATGTAACAATCGTGCATTCTAGTTTCAATACCTATCCGATTACAAGTAACCAACCACGATAATTGTGTGACAAGTGCACATTAATTGCTTACCTAATGTTATTTAAACATGTGGTTTATTAGCATTTCGTATCGTCACAATGACCTAAGTTTCCTTTCTAATAAGTTGTGAGGGGATCGAGTGAGTCACGTTTGAAGTTTCTTGTCATAGTTTTTTGCTTGTAATTGCATGTTTTGTGCAATAAAGGAACATAATTATTATTGATCTATGATGAGTAAAACTAAAAGGAAAAATACCATGATTTAACTTATTACAAAAGAAAATAAAAGGAACAACTTCAAGTAATCATAGTCACTTAGTACTACGGTTTAGCAGTATTCTTTTTCACTTGTAAGTAAAATGTCTTAGGTTCGATTTTCGTCAAAGACAAATTTGAACCATGTTATTGCTATCCCATTATGAGACTAAGCTCACTTTTTTTTCCTTTCAGTGTAGATAGTATCGTTTGTAAAAGAAAAAAACATCACGTAATCTTATACTTTTTAATTTCAAATCACAAACACATTGCTCCAAAATCAATAAATAACTTCAAATCAAATAATTAAGCCACCCAAGAGAAAGGGAAAGGGCAACTGAAAAGTACCACCAACAACCCTAATTTTTTTTAAGACCCCAAAAAAGGACATTGACCGTACTCAATCCAATTCTCTACAAAACCACACCCTTCAAAGTTCAAACTGCAAACAACACCACACGCAATATAATATGCAACCAATTTTTTTTTAATTTTAGCTGTCTGAAAAATAAAAGATAAATATTAATTTTAAGTAATTGAACAATTAATTTTAAGTAATTAAATAATAAAAATTACTTAAAAAGTCGAATTACATGGTAGTTTAAATTATCAAAAGTAACCCGTATTCAACACCTACAAACACATATTACACAATATTTAGCATATTGAGTTTACCAAACTAGGTGGTAGTTTCAGTTTTACAGTTTCGACCCCTTAATGGATCAAAGTGGAAATTTGCTCACAACTCTAAGGATCAAAATCAGTATTATGTAGGGAGTTTTAACGAAAAGCCCGCGTTACTGTTCACTTTAACGAAAAACCATATTTTTACACTAAAAAGTCAAACCTGGTACTATTCACTTTACCCTTTATTTTGTCCTTATCGTTAAAACTCAAAGTTTTTAAGTTATTTTCATTAGTTTTCCTTATTATGTATGCCTTAAAATGAAGATCAAAATGTCAATGTGGTAATTTGGGACAGTAATGAAGCTTTAACCTCGCTTTATGTTCATATGTGTGAGTTTGCTCAATTGGTTACAAAATCATGTTAACTTGACTTTGAATCTCCTTTTATCATGAGTTGAAATAGGATTTGTTTGAAATTGTTTTTAGAATAACTAAAAACGCTATTTGAGAAAATGTGATTTCACAAATAAAGTGATTTTTTAATATTCGCTTATCATTTTTCTAAGAATTGGTTCCAAAAACATTTTCATTAAAAACATTTTCAACCATTTAAAACCACTTTTAAACGAGTTCACAGTTTAAAATATCACTGAAAAATATCGATTTTTACCGAGAATGAGAAGATCAACTTACATAAGATTAATTCACCATCATTTTGGCTCGGTTCAATAAATCATGTGGAATAATAAACTTACATATATTAATAAATTATTCAACTAAAACAATAAACACGTCCTTGTAAGTGCTTCTCAATGATGAGACCCCACTCCAATTTTCTTTCCATGGCCGTTAATAATTGCCCAAAAAAAAGGTCGTTAATAAAGCAGCAGCTGTAGATTTGGTCAGGTGAGGCCCGTTCGACTGGGGCCCACAGATGTTAAACCCAAATAGGCCCCACCCTACTCCCTTTCCCAAGCATCTTAATTCCAAAATCTCCGATGCACCAAAATTTAGAACACACAAAATGACACAACGCGGCGTTTGGCGGGATCCACCACCATCGAATAGTGAATGAACGGTGACGATGTTACATCAATCTTAAGTGGCCGCTTGGACCCACCAGCCGTTCAATTGGCTCCCCAGTTGGTTTTTATTTTTTTTGCGTGTAGCATCAGCATCGACCAAAACGATAATAAACGAGGGCACTTTCGTAATTTAAAAAATTACTATTCATAATAATTAAATTTGACGACTGATTAAACGAGAAAAATAATAATTGCATGAAAATATAAGTAAGATAATTATACAACAAAAAATAGAAAAAAATCTGTCCTGTAATATTGATAAGCAACAAGTAACAAGATTAGTGTACACAAAAAGAGACCCGGCATCCCTTTTAATTAACCATCCATATGTTTTCAAAAAAATTAAAAGAAAAAAAAAACTGAGGGTGAAGTGGTAAAATCGTACTTTCCACGTATAAGCGCCACAAACAACAGCGGGATTGCAACAGTAAGCACGATCAACGGTTAGGATTGGCTCTACCGAAATCCGCCAGCTTCCTAGACCGGTTCTTGCAGAACGACGCCGCTACGCGAATCTCGCCGGCGATCTCCGGCGGCAATCCCTTCTGGTTCCAGTGCCGGTTCGGGCTGGCTCGAACCAGCGGGCTCAGGCAAAACGCCAGACCCGATACGTTGTTCTTTCCCTGCCCGGCGCGTGCCCTCCGCGTCGACGACGGAGCCAGCGTCGGCGTCTTCTTCCACTCCGGCGTCGTCGCCGACGAATCACCGCTTCCCGACCGCGATCGATCGCAGTCTTCGAAGGGATCGGGCGTCAGGTCCGGTGACAATCCGCGAGGTCTCGGGCAACCGGAGGACTCGTCGGCGTAGAGATGTTTCGATCGATTCCGCGTTTTTCTAGCGAAGATCGAAGAGAACCACGAGGGCGACGAAGCCGACGACGATGACCTGGCCGGTAGTGACGAATCCCTAGGATCCGACCAGGACGTATCGGATCTGGATCGGAAAAGACTCGATAAGAGCGAGAACCGGGTCTTGCTCTTCTTGCATGAGCCTTCAATGGTGGAGTTGGCGTTGGTATATGTAGGGCCCACCTGAGGCGTACTGTAGAATCGAATCCGGTGCTGTTGTTGATGGTGGTGTTGCTGATTGTGATCTGGACGGTGGTGGTGCTGGTGCGACGTGGAATCGTCCGATTTTCTTCGAGAGACGTAGGGGGAGACGGAACGGGGGAAGATAAGTGGCGGAGGGTTGGGGTCGGACTTGCGGTTGGGTTCATCAAGCGGCGCCGCGGCAGTGGTCCGGGAGTGGAGTCTCGAGAGCTGGGCCTGGGCCTGGATTTGGGCCTCGATGAGGGCGGCGAGGCGCTCCCGGAGACAGGAGGCGCAGACGCCGAGGGTGCTGGTGCGGTCGGCGAGGTGCTTCTTGCACCTCATCTAAAACATTTACTCTGGAAACCCACCAAATCGAATTCTCAGTTGAAATGTGTAAATATAAGAAGTGGGTATGCAGAGAAATTTGAGGGATTTTTATGGCATTTCAGAGGGAATAGGATCTTTGATTTTCTGGGTGTAAGATTGAAAGGGATGGACCTTCTTCTTCTTCTTCTTCTTCTGGGGAACCCAAAGGCTTCTTCTGCACTGGCCAAAAGGGGGAGCTTTGTCTTCTACTTCTTTGTTTGGGTTTTTAGTGAGAGAGAGAGAGAGAGAGAGAGAGAGAGAGAGGGTGGGTGGGTGGGAGTTTTTATTTGCGTGCGTGAGGTGGCCAAGCAAATGAGTATTTGGTATATTATTAAATTTAGAGGGAGAAAAAAGAAAAAAATCTAAGGGAGAATGGTACAAAGTCAAAGTATAATTTGTGCTGAACCACATAAAGTAGCTCAGTGGTAATAGCGCGGAATGCGCTTTTTTAATATACAAAAAAATATGGAAGTTTCGGATTCGATACTCCGAGTTGATGATTCTACTTAATTGTGATCATGGACAAGTTAAAATTTCTCATAACCTTTCCGGATCGCGAATGGATGAATAATCTTAACTTACTACCAATTGTCCTATTTTTCAAAAAAAGAAAAAAAAAGAAAAAAAGTAAAAGATGTGCTGGGTTTGGGGTCATAATTCATTTACTTGTGAGGGAGGGTGGGTGAAAGAAGACGTACTTGTTAGGAAATAATTTTGGAAGGTTGAAATGTGCATTTAAGACAAAACCTCTCTTAATCATAATTACCCAATTCACATTTTGTTTAGCTTATCTGGTAATCTACTGATTGTCAGTCAAAGCTCTGAGTGTATTTTACTTGCATTAATAGTCGACAGTTGTTCATACACAATAACAAATTTGAATTCTCAATTTTCATCCCTTCTAGTTTGACCTTTTACAATGCTTAAGTGGTTTTAGCAACTTTAACAACTGTCTAATTTTCATATTTTTTTTGCCAAAGATAATATATTTTTCAAAAACTGTTACAATAGATTCATAAATTCATAATGTTACAAAATCATGCCATCTGAAATAGGTAGCCACAAACACATATCAAACTCATAACAAATTTATATCGTGATTGTTATTTATGTGAATCAACCCTGAGACCTCCTTAAACTAAGTGAAAACAAATATAGTTAGATCAAAGATTGGTTATTCATTGCACATCTGCCCAATTTGACAACCGAATGATCTTTAATATGGTCGTCATAAAGTGAAGAAAAATGGGCCTATGTGGCAAGTAAATCCTATCTCAATCCTTGTGTATGGATCTTGTAGTTGGGAGTTGGGTTAGATTTACCACCTTGGTGGAGACGTTAATGCACCACTAATGAAAGCCCCGTGGTTTTTTTTCATTCTTGTCAAGCATAAATTTGTTAAATTAGTTACCGATGAGATTTGAACCAATATCATTTTGGTGCAGACGTTAATGCACCACTAATGAAAACCCCTAGGTTTATTTCTTTTGTCAAATGATAGATTTGTTATATTAAACATTAAATGAACCATCAACGAAATTCGAACCAATGCGCTCATGTAAGGGCTCAACTTATTTCTACCATTATGGTTGAGAATAATTCAGCTGCGAATTTGATGGAGCAAAATTTAAAATTTCCCTTCCTTTGTGGGGTAAAGGCAAGCATATGGGATTTTAAGTACGATTTCAAATATTTAATTCATTTTTATTGCTAACAATATTTTAATTGAAATTGGTTAGCATCCACTTAATTTATTTAGTTCTTACGTACTATTGCAATAAGAAATTATTAATTCTTCCAAAAATATAGATGGATCTAAAGGTCATTTTCTTATTAAGAGCTATAAGTCATTTTAGTTTGACATTGTGCAAAATCTATCTCCAGTAAGAGTTATTATCCCAGTTAGCAATGGATTATATCCTAGTGAACATACATGGCCGGGTACAAGTCACATTCTGAGCTTCATTTCTCTATCTAAATATATAACCGAGAATATGCATGAAAAAAATAATATACATTAAGTAAAAAGTATTTGCATGTGGTTTAATATTGTAATAGATAATGTGTTGGGTTTCCACTCATGTGTCTTGAGTTCGAAATTTTCCCCTCCTCTAATGTATTATAATATAATAGTTTCAAACTCTTTTGTTCCCTACCGCTTAATAATAATAAGTTAAAAATATTAAATAAAGAATATTATCTTTCCTTTTCTTTTCTTTTCTTTTCTCATTTGCTTTTTCCCCATCTAAATTTAAAACTAAGACGCCATATTCCAAAAGAGTTAGTGATAAATAAATATAAAAAAAGAAAGAGGAAAATGAAACAAGGAAATTAAAAGTGAGATGCCACTTATCTTTTGATTGGGAGTTTTGAATGAGATGGAAGGATTTTAGAGGGAGAATGTATCGCTTTAATCCACTTTCTTTTAGTGTTGAAGACTCAACCATTTGAAAGGGAAAGAATGAAAAACATGTTCTAGCGAATTTATTATACGTGTCGCACACCCAAATTGCCTTTTATAAGGATATCTCAAATGGAATTGTAATACAGATTAAAAAAGTGTAATGTCTGTTATAACTTATAACGTATCTGCACTTAAATTTTTCCTCTCTGAGTCGGGGTGAACTTATTCCTCAACTTACAAATAACGCTTCTTCACGGTAGAAACTTTATAATCAGAACAGTTCAATTTCTTAATCTTCATTTGAAGATCATGCTCACAAAAAACCATTGAAACATAAATTGTTTATTGATTCAAGTATATCAATTAACATGTTACTTGAGACCTACACTTGATTCATTTGGTACCTAAGAAAACCTACACGATCTTCAATTCGAATGAGATTTTATAAGAATGATCTTCAAATGAAGATTAAGGTTTCAATACAAGAGAATACTTGCGCTTGGGCTTGAATTGAACGATTTGTGGTCTATGTTTTGGCCACCCAACCTCGGATGTGTCTGACCTACTTGCGTGTATATGTATGGCGACTCAACTTGCATTTTAACGTGCACCGCATCGTTTTGTCAATGGTATATGGTTAGAGATATAGGTCATACGTCTTACCTACATACCACACCGTCGGCAGGCAAGGTTTTTATACAAGTTCAAAGTCTTTGGTTGTGAACAACTGTTGCAAGGGGTCTAGTGGGAAGAGAGCGGATTGCGGCTCTCAATACCTAAAAAATATGAGAGGTCTCTGGTTCGATGCTTCGAGTTGGTAAGTCTGCTTGACTGTGGCCACGAACAGAGTGAATTTCTTATAGCTTCTTTGAATTTAGAAGGAATAAATAACCGTACTTGCCACCAATTATTCTCTTTTCAAAAAAAAAAAAAAGAAAAAAAAGAAAAAGAAAGAGGTCTGGTTGTGGTAAATACCACCCACCTAAAGCTGAACCTAAACCTAAATGTGTCCTTACGAGCTTTCGAAACTTCCATCACACTTCTCATATCAAGTTTTAATACTTTTGTACCCAAAGACTTTTTCAGTCTGTCGATCCCTAACCGCTGCCATATTTTTCTTATTTGTATTGTTTGTTTATTCAAATTTTATATTCTATTGTCTTGTCTTGTTTAAATAAGTGAATTAAAAGAACAAATAATAATCACTTTAAGTTTTATATTCTATTGCCTTGGTGGATCAAATTGTTTTTTCATTTTAACTCACTGTGTTGGAGGTTTAAACGTTCGTCTTAGTGTAACTTAAAATAGTATTACAACCCGAAAGGCAGAAAACAAACAACTCTAAGGGAAAAAAAGATATTTGGTTTGATTCGTTCTCTACTTAGTATATTTCTTTAGCGGTCGTAGACTTACTTAAGTAGTTAATGTAATTAATGTTCTTCGCTCTACTTTTGAAATGCATTCTGTGTAATAATAAGAAAATGGATCAACTTATTATATCAAACATTACGTAGTACAAAATTACTGTGGAGCTCGATAAAAAGAACTTTTTGGATAATAAATTTAATGATCTAGTGAGTAAATAATTAGGTCAAAATTTGACAATTGTTATACTTTTTTGTCCCATTTAACGTTAGATTTTGAGTACATGCCCCAACTGGATTAGTAGATCTCATTAATGTGAATTTAGTTAAGGTATAGAGAAGAAAGCAAGGAATTGTATCCCCGTACAACCTTTTTCTTTAAGTATAAAATCATTGGTATTTTTGTTGTTTAGCCGATTGGGCAAGACCTAATCATGATAAAGTAAGAACAAGTAGACACAAATTTGAAGTGTCGCCATCAAATTATATCGGATATTTTAAATTACAAAAGAAGACAATTCAATTATGACACCATATATGACTTGTCTATTTTTTGCCCGCATATATTTAAGACTAACACCATTTTATATGGAAGAAAAATATTATTTACCTTCGATTTTCTACCCCTTAAATAAAACTGTTCATCTTTTAGTCATTTGTATATCGTCATGATCATTGTCGTAATTAACTAATTGAAATAGAATTGTAGTCATCTTTTACTCAATAGCAGTTAAATGACTATATGCTTGGTGATTTGGTTCCTTCTATTTTTGACTTGAGATTACAAAATTATTTTCGACTGTAGGATTAGGTGCTCAATTAACATTTTTTCCTTGAAGGAGAGAGAAATGAAGACCTATGAGTAAATTGACGACGATTATAGATAATTCCAATTGCAAAATACTTGTTTCTCCACTTTTTGGGTTCAAATTATAAAAGTTTATACTTTAAGTATACGTTAATCACAGGGGTAACAAAGTTGTTGGTGTATTGCCAACTATGGAACCATTTCATTAAAGGATTATCACTTTCAATTTATACGTAACTGTAGGATTATTGACTATCAACTATCACTTTATTGGTTCAGATTATAAAATTTATACTGTAAATATAAGTTAAATATTCAATTAAAATTATAGAAATGATTGTAAAGGGGATGTTGACTCAAATTGTATGCGAATGAAGGGTATATAGACACTAGAGCATGCACTCACCCACCCTTTATAAATCCCTTATCCCTAAAAGCAATTCAACTTTTTTTAGTGCAATATGTTTGGAGACTTTGGACCAAGTCGCTTTCTTCTTCTAGGTGTTTTGCTTAACTTAAAAGTAGCAAACAAACAACCACCCAATTGACAAAGAAAGTCTTATTTAAAAGGTCTACTAATTTTCCTGTATTTTCAAAAACCATTTACTTGAGACTAAATGATTACTCCAATTTTCTTTAAAATTTAGTAAACTAGTGAGACTAATTATTTTGTTCTTCCATTAAAGGTGTGTTAGGTTTGGCAATATTTTGACTATCCCAAATGCTAGTCCAAATAATCGGTGGTGCGTTTTCTCTTGAAGCACTTGAGCCCTTTGAAAGCATTTTTATGTGCTTTTAACAAAAGTGATCCTGAGTAATCATGCTTCCTCCATAAGCACTCTGAAATATGTAGTAAGTCATAGCTAGCGACGATCACCTTCAAATAATTTGAGTGGTACTCTTTGGCTTTTCCATTATTTCAGAGTATATATGAAGGCCAAAAAAAGCTTCTGTGAGAGAGTTTCGCCTCTCCACCTGTTGCCTATTTGATTAGGCCATTGCATGATTATATGAGTTATGCACATATTAGGCTCAAATTATGACACATGTGAGGGCGTGAAAGATAAATCATTGCATAAGAGTTTATATGATCGTAAACTTTATAAATACGTTGTCAATTAATTTAGAGTTGGATGCTCATAGTCTAGCAATTTGCAATCATCGTTTCTCACTTTTTTTCTTCTAGTTTTTCGTTTTCCTTCCCCTTGAATAACTTTGAAGACTATAATGTTAGGGTTTAGTCTACAGTGCCCTTCAATAAAGAAAGGCATCGGGTGCCCAGTTGATGTTTTTGTAATGTAATCATACATACACATAATATCGTATTTTCATAATATAATACTAGCATATGGGAGAAAAAAAATTTATTTTTGTTTTTGAAATAGAAGGAGAGAGGAAGGGAGTGATAGAGAACGTGGAAGTGAGAAGTTTTTTTATTTTTTATTTTTATAATTAGAGATATGTTAGGATTACATGTAGGTGATGCTTTGAAAAAAAAAAAGTAAAATTTGGTTGTGTGAAATTACATTTTTGATCCATATTCTTATTCATGTTTTGTTTTAATTAGAGGGTTAAACTGGTAATTTTATAGAGGTTTGGTTGACAATGAATGTTTTATTAATTAGTAGAAATATAAAATTTACAGTGTGAAGCTAATCTTTGTACAATAATGCAATGTCATATCATGTTTTTGTTTTACTAACTATAACCTTACCATTATTGTGTAACGTGATTGTAAACTTTGACATTATATTGTAACTATCTTTCTCGTATTTCATGTTAAATATTACTAAAATCGGACAATGGAAAGTTGAAAAAAAAAATATAATTTATATTGTGTGGTTTCACTTCTTATTATGCCGACCTAGATGGCTTCAAGGATGACCGTACACCACAAGTCTCCTTAGACGAATAAGATTACAAACCCAAAAGCAAAAATGTCATGAAAAAACCCTAATGCCAAAAAAATGTAACTTAACCATAGAAACCCTAGGAGTTCCAATAAAAAATGAACAATATATACACTCTTGCTGGATTTCAGCTGGCATGATTTATTTATTTTTTTTAACTCAGGTTTTTTCCTATCACTCATATTTTATCGGCTATGTCACATCCCGACCCGGGGTGGACCACTTCCCGGGCCCGCTCCACTACCGTAGCACGATATTGTCCGCTTTGGGCCCCGACTACGCCCGTGCGGTGTGTGTTTCGTGGGTGTGTGTGCAATTCTTCAAATCTTGAATTCGGTTTTTATTTATCCGTATTTCTTCTACTTGAATGCTTCCGCACTGTGCACATGGTTACGTCACCTCACGTGATGGCCAGCATGCCTCGATTTCGGTCGGGGTGTGTCAGGCTACATCATATTCATAATCCAATCAAAAGGGCCAATACATTGTACAAGTAATTACATCACATGCTTGAAGACCGATTCCAATATTGCTGTGGGAAGTGTCTTAGGTGTTTTTCCCCTTAGTTTTTCTCCGGACACAGTGGCAAGGGTCAAATATAGATATGTCACAAAAAACTGGCAAACTTAGTTAATCGAAGCACAATCAACAGAAAACAAACTTCAAAGAAACACCACCGTTTGAGAAACCAAGCGCCATTTACAAGCTTGGATACTTTAAGGTAGCACTTTTCCCCATCCTCTCGTTTATTCTATCCTCAAATTAATTTAACAAGTTATTCTCCTCGAATATGAAGATTACTAATGATTTAAATCATAAAGTAGTGAGTTAATTATAAAATGCAAGTATTACAGCAAATCTGATGACATCTGTTGGTCTGTATAAGTTGGATTTTGGGCCCGAATTCTTAAGTATTTGTCACTAAGTAGAGCTAGGAAAGATGGATTATTGTTTTATTTTTTTCAAAAGGAATTAGTTAGTGGTTTCGTCACGACAGGCCACTATTTTAGATATCGGAAAGACTCACATAATCATTTTAGCTTCCTCTGACCACTATCGTGCGATTCACTAGCGTCAGGAATCGAACCCAGAACGTGCCGTGTCAAATACAATCCAGGAATTCGTCTCCAACCATTGGATAATTTTGTGGTAGTTCAAAGATTATTTTATTGATTCTACCCGTAAATGTTCTCAAACCATATTTGTTTATCTCACTTTGGAATAATTAAACACAAGGTTCCAAATTGAACCAGTTGATCATGGTGGCTATGGGATTAAGCCTTGGATTAGGTAATTCCATGTTAATCTTTTTAAAATCTGAATGATTGTTCTCCCTTTTAATTGACAGTTGACACCAAATTAATTTATCTAAACGACGGATTACGGCTTAAACCGTTTGCTAATTAGATAGTTTAGAGATGGTTTGTTTGAATTAGTCCCAAATAAGCAGTGTAAACAAATGACAATCATGTTTTTAACATTATCTGATTAGCATTATATTCAACAAAATCAGGAACTCATTTGTATTTTGCAACTTTGGTGTGGTCTAATTTGTCTTAAACAAAGAACTATTCAAATGATCTGCAAAATATAGTTCTCAATTTGAACAGTAATGCGTTAATTCAGCCACTAATGGTGTATTCTTTCATTTTATTTTATATATAAACTATAGTTTACAATATATTCTTCTAAATATTAATACGTAAGTGCATTTAGAAGTTAATTAAATTTTATGCATATCTATACTACCTACTGTAGAATACTTTTTCTAAACAAAAAATAAAGAAAAATACCATTATTGTTGTAGGCATAGTTTACTGAACAATTATGGAGGCTAAAGAGAGAGGGGTGCGGCAATAGTAGAGAGAAGAGAGAGATGTGTAATTGTGAGGTGTGTTCTATTCCCCCTCATTGTGCCGTTATTTATAGTAGCAGGGAAGGTTAAATCCTTACCCTTTTAGGATTACAACTCTAATAGGATAATATCTAGTCTAAGTGATATGGTAGAATCCCATAAAGATATCCTAGATATGTTAGGATTTACACAATCACATTCCTAATCTAATAGGACTACAACACTCCCCCTAGAGTGTGTAAATACTCAAACAAATGGCGCATCAAGTCTTCAGCGATGAAGTAGATCAGCTGATGAAGTCGTTGGCACAATGAGCGAATGCAAGTCTCAAATTAACGGAAGAATGCATAAAAGGTAACTTACAAAACCTCGCTATGGTAAAACCCAAGGTGAGAGAAAAACCCATAGACTAAGGAGAAAAGTCAGAAGCTGCATTAAGTCAAAACTATACGTCTTCTAGACGCAAATAGAAGATCTCACAAGTATATGATCAGCCTAGGATGGGTGTCTCCTTAAAATCTAGTTAGTTAGCAAAAACCCAGTGGGAAAAATGCTCCTAATCGTAGGGAAAAAGAGTACATTAAGATGAAGTGAGTATACTTCTGGATACTCCCCCTAAGTTTGATAGAACTTCCAAATGAGAACTACAAGCATTGCATATGAATAGTTTAGGCATATCAATTCCTCGGACAAGCTTCTGGAAGGTTGACTTCGGCGGTGACGTCGTGTAGAGGTTGGCAAGGTTGTCTAGGATCGGCTTGCATGACTTCAATCTCCTGATGCTTTGCTGATGCGATGTAGACGCAATATTTCTTGGCTTTGACTTCGTTGATGTATCATGTCTTGGTCGGGTGGATATATGCGGCATAGTCTTCATGGATCGTCGTTGAGACTCAAAGATGGATGAAAACAACAAATACTTCGAATATGCTCAACAAGAACTCCTAACCATATCTCACTTATGGCGTAGTGAAGTGAGATGACTCTTGGAATGATTCGAAGGTTTCGCAACTAAGGTCATATCGTGGACCTCCAAGATATTGCGATATCCCTTAACGGTAAAGACATAACCATTTGGGGATTTTACCTTGTGCGGGTTTGATAAGTAACCAGCGTCAACATAACAAACAAGGCAAGCATCATTATGAGGATCAGGGGGTTGGATCTGCTCGAGATGCGTTGGGATTTGCCCAAATTCGAATGAGATGTCATGTCTAATACAATAAGCTAAGTACAACGAAACGCAAAGTTGAACTTAGATATGGAATTTCGGGTTCCATAACCTCTTCAAGGGTCTCATTTGCATATAGCATATGGAATATCATAGGTATACTCAAAAGGTAACACCTCCGAGGTGTAGTTCGAATGGTAGACCAAAGTACCGTCAGAACAACACTTGAACTTCAGGTCAAGGCATAAACGAGTTTTCCCAAGATCATTCATCTCAAATTCCGTCTTCAGTTGTGAGGCAGTTTTCTCAAGCTCTTCTAGAGTCTTAGTGAGATTCATGTCATTGACATCAATTGTAACCCTAGTAATTCGGAATATGACTTCATAGTTTAACACGCAAGTGCATAATTCATATCCTTAACTAATCAAATAATCACTTAGACGGGTATACCACATCCGCCAGATTGCTTCAAAACATAAGTGAACGCCTCAAACCAGTTGAGAGGGTGTTTCGTGGTTTGGAACTATTTGAACCAGTACATGTAATTCTTCGGGAACTTTCATGTAAATCTTCGTATCTATATCCCTATGGAGAAACACTAACCATATTTATAATGCTGCAATCAATGACATGGCGTTTGATAGAAACCTTGCGCCGTAAGGCGTGCATTATATCGCACTATGTCATTCATCTCAGTACGCTTCCTTTCCCACATGTAACACAACAAGGTTACCTTGGGCAGTGTAGGAACTACGAGTCCAAACACACTTTGGTAAGGAATTTAACCTGGATTGTAATTTCGGTTGTCCAATCAGTTCTACGTTGTCACTAATCAATGGAACACGGTTCGATATCGTCGCTTTTATTTAAGTCGATAGCTACCATATAAGTGAAAACATCATCGATGATAATCTCATTCCAATTCCTTTATCTCATCCAAACTAGTATACTAGACCAAAAACTTCAAGTTTCGGGAGTAATCCAAATTAATCTCATGAGATGGAAATGATTTGAGACAACGATCGAGTATGGATTCATTTTGTGTCGTGACCTTCCTCTTCTAGGGAAGTGAATCTTATGAACCGAGTGATCTGTCGTGCTTCTGGGAAAGTGAATCCATAGAATATCAAGTACAAAATTGTGTTTAGAAAGTAATTTTTAACCTTTAAGTAACGATTCTACACTTCAAGAAAATTAATTAGGTTAATAAATGTAAATAAATTTGAAGAAAACTGAGAAGTGTCTATCTTTATGAAAGTCAGGAGGTTGTGCACAGAGCTAGAGTACTTATATTTAGAGTGCTGATAATCCCACCCCATTGTCCTATTTTCCCACCCACGTTTTAGTAAAAATCTTAAAAGTATTAATAACATGTTTATCATTATATAAAAAGACTATTAAAACCCTACCCCATTTCTCTCCCCCTCTCTCTGTGTCCCCGTTTCTCGCGCCCCCCCCATTCTTCTCTATCTTCCGTTTCATTTCCTTCTCGGCTTATGCACCGACCGCCACGGCCGGAAGCACAGAGTATCAGGGGGAGCACGAAAGAGTTGTTGTGATGGAGGAAGGGCAAGAGGACTGGTCCTCTCCTCTCGGCCACGTCACGCCTCTCGTTTGAAGCTTAAATTTCAATTTCCATTGATTTTGAATGGTATTGTGGAGATTGAGAGCATCATCACAGTGGTAATCAACTTTTTAATTTCCTTCTTTTGACCTCAAACTTCATTGGTTGATAGTTGCTACAAGTGCAAATGATTTGTTGCAGTAGTACAGAATCTAGAGATTCATAGCTTGTGGAACAAGATTGAGAAAATGGAATTTGAGAAGAACTGCAAGGTTACTCGTCTTCTTTTCTACTTGGACCTCTTTCGACCGATTTTCTCTATGTAAATGTGTATCTGTCAGTTGTTAAAGAACCATGGAATGCTTTACGTCCGTTGATACTGATTTCTCTATGGGCGTTGTTGAGATAAAGTAATCTTAGTCTATTAAAATTCGTGATTTTCACAAGTTTAATTAAGGTATTGGATTCTGGTGTTTTGGATTGCCAAAGTAACACTTTTTGCTGTAAAGGAAGTTCCAGAGAGACTAGGGGTGGAACCAGGATAATGATGGGGTGGTGGTGTGATAAAGGTTATTTTAGGAATAATAGTGGGTGGGAAAATATGATTTTTATTTTTTTATTTTTATGGTGCGTGAGATTATAATGGGGTGGGAAAATAGGATAATGGGATGGGTTTAGTATCACTCTATATTTATATGGAGTTCCTCCTTAAGAGGGATCCAATTTCACTTTATTACGGAGCGAGATTATTGAAACAAATAGAGAGCTATATTTATAATGTGTTGCAAGAACATGTCAACATCCATATAAACACCATATCAAATCTATATCGACATCTTATATCAACACATCCACATGTAATCAACGATATGCATAACATATCTACGACATATCAATAATCTCACTCCATGAATAGTTGAATAGGATACGCACCTTAAATCCATCACCATCCACATACAGAGAGAGGCTTAGTCATAATTCCCCTAAACAAATTAATCGCCTTATAAGTCATAATGAACCACCTTGCCCTTAACTTTGCCTGATATTTGGCGTCTCCCATTGTGAATTACCTTAAAAACTAAGGTCGAAACGGCTTGTGTGGCTTTTATATGGAGCAAATTAGGGGAGTCGCACATGAACCATGCACGTTATTGTTTTTAAAGGACTTGGAAGACGGGAGGCAAAGCGAGACGCATAACATTGTTCAAAGAGGTTTTGCGGCATATGTGGCTCTTCTTTCTTTCCGGTATCATCATGATCACATCCATTGTTGCTTTGGTGTCTCGATCCTTTTTCGTCATGGGAAAAAGATCATCTTTGTAATCAGGGAGCGGTTCTTGATCAGACTCGATAACCTCCAAATCCATCAATAGCTGCATCAAGTGTAATTTTATTTGATCAATGGATTTTCCAGGAACCATGCAATTGTGAAAGTTTCTCCCATTCCCCCTTTTCACTGCAGCAAATATTGTAGGTTGCTAGGGCAATCTCGAAGGCTTTGTTTTCTTGATCAGTACTACTAACAGATAAAACTAATTTTAGGGTTTCAATATATTTCTCTATTTTTTCTCTCATAGAAGGCAACACATATATATACACACTCAATCCTTGTACTACAAGGAATATTAAAGACATAACAGGAGACTTATACCCAAACTAGGAAACACAATTACATTCCTATTGTATTATTGTTGACTCATGCCAATACTCCCCCTCAAGTTGGTGCATAGATATCACCTAGGCCCAACTTGTCGAGTGAGTCTTGAAACCTTCTTGAAGAAACTGCATGAGTTAGAATATCTGCCAACTGTTCTTATGTCTTCACGAACGGAATGTCAACCAATTTAGCATCCAACTTTTCTTTGATAAAATGTCTATCCACCTCAACATGTTTGGTCCTAGCATGCTGCACCGGATTGTTAGCTATCTTCCGTGCTGCTTGATTATCACAGTACAACAGCATAGAACCTTTTGGTTTAAACCCTATCTCAGTGAGCAGAATCTGAAGCCATAGAAGCTCACAAATACCATGTGTCATTCCTCTGTACTCAGCCTCGGCCGAAGACCTTGCCACCACATTTTGCTTCTTACGTCTCCATGTTACAAGATTACCAGCTACAAATGTGAAGTATCCCGACGTAGACCGCCTATCAGTGATATTTCCAGCCCAATCTGCATCGGTATACCCTTTCACCTCCATATGCCCTTGCTTTCTATACATCAACCCTTTTTCCTGGAGCTCATTTTAAGTAACTTAGAATCTGCATTACTGCTGCCATATGATCATCACTAGGAGCATGCATAAATTGACTCACCACACTTACTGCGTAAGCAATATCTGACCTTGTAAGCGACAAATAAATCAACCGCCCTACCAATCTTTGATACCTTTCCCTATTCACTAGGGCTTGATCCTGATAAATTGCTAGATGATGATTCTGCACAACAGGTGTATCTACTGGTTTACACTCTAACATACCAGTTTCAGACAAAAGATCCAATATATACTTTCTCTGAGATAAGTATATTCCTTCCTGAGACCTAGCCACTTCAATTCCCAAAAAGTATTTTAAGTACTCCAAGATCTTTCATCTCAAACTCAGAAGACAAATGCCCTTGCAGACGTTCGATTTCCATTGTATCATCACATGTGACAATCATATCATCTACATATATGATAAGCAGAGTTACCTTGCCATCCGTACATTTGATGAACAACGTATGGTCTGCGTTTCCCTGTCGATACCCCTACTTCTTCATTGCTTGGGTGAACCACCCAAACCATGCTCTGGGTGCCTGTTTAAGGCCATATAGTGCCTTCCGAAGTCTACACACTTTCCCACTGGAGTTCACAGCGCTATAACTTGGTGGAATATCCATGTACACCTCTTCCTCTAAATCACCATGTAGAAAAGCATTTTTAACATCAAACTGTCTTAGAGGCCAGTCATAGTTCGCAGCAAGAGATAATAAAACTCTAATGGTATTCATCTTTGCAACAGGAGCAAAAGTCTCTTGATAATCAACCCCAAAGGTTTGGGTAAAACCTTTGGCCACTAACCTCGCCTTGTATCTATCAATTGTTCCATCTGCCTTATGTTTAATAGTGAACACCCACTTGCACCCTACTGATTTCTTTCCTTTGGGAAGTGTAACCACACTCCATGTCTTATTCTTCTGTAACGCCTCCATCTCAATTTGTATTGCCTCTGTCCACTTTGGATCTCTTAAGGCTTCTTCTACTCTAGTAGGAATTTTAATAGTTTCCATTTGTTGAACAAATGCGCAGTATTTCGACGAGAGTCGATGAGTAGAGACATAATTAGCAATTGAATACCATACCTTCCCTTCTGGAGAGTATCTGTCTGGTGGTTTTCCTCGATTCTGTCTAGGAGGTAATACATAAAGTGGTTTAACAGACTCTAAATGAGTACTTACCTCAGAGGGGATATCCGTAGGATCATGGGCTTGTACTAGAGGAGGTTGCGGGGGCTGTTGTAAACTTTGAACTAAATCACGTGGGCTAGGTTCCTTCTGCCACATAAGCCCACTTGCTGTCTCGGTGCATGACTCGGTGCGTGGCACGGTGCTACCATACCCAGTTGGGCTGCCGTCATTATCATCATCATGTGGGCCGCTGCAATTTGCAGCCCTGAGATAATCATCATGCCCATTTAGGCTTTGGAAGCTATTGGTATTGTCAAGGACATCATGATTATCACGCCCATTTGGGCTTTGTGGGTTGTCATGCATTTGTGGGTTGTCAAGGACAGCCGGAGTGCTAACATCCACCCATGCATAATCTTCAACATCAGTCATCTCCCCCTGAAGGTTATGTATGGGGAAAAAATGTTCATCTTCGGAAAAAGTCACGTCCATTGTAACATAGACATGTTTACTAGGAGGATGATAACATCTATACCCTTTTTGTTGAGGACTAAAACCAATGAAAACACACCGTATCGCACATGGATCAAGCTTGCTTCGTTGATTTTTGTGAAGATGTACATAAGCCACACATCCAAAAATTCGCGGTTCGAGGTGAAGGGTGGAAGGGAGTGAGACATGGTCAGTGAGTACCGCCAAAGGAGTTCTAAAAGAGAGAACACGCGATGGCATTCGGTTTATGATATAAATAGCATAAGTGACTGCATCAGCTCAATATGTCTTGGGTGCACAGCTACCAATAAGAAGGGCACGAGTAATCTCAAGGATGTGCCAATTTTTTAGTTCGGCAACTCCATTTTGTTGTGGGGTCTGAGGACACGTAGTTTCATGAAGAATGCCTTTTTTTGTAAAAAAAATGAGAAAGATCCTGATTAAGATACTCACCACCGTTGTCTGACCGAATCACTTTAACAGGGAGTGAATACTGAGTATAGACCATGTGATAAAATCCTTTGAAGATGTCACCCACATCACTTTTATTCTTCATGAGGTACAACCAAGTCATCCTAGTGCAATCATCAACAAATGTTACAAACCAAAGCACACCATGTTGAGTAGTAACCAGAGATGGCCCCCACACATCAGAATGAATTAACTCAAATGGAATTGTTCTTTTATGCAAACTCGGGGAATAAGAAGCTCGATGACTTTTGGCTAATGTGCAAACATTACACTTTAACGAAGAATCTGAAATATTACCAAATAATGACGGAAGTACTTTTCGCAAATAACCGAAGGAAGCATGACCAAGACGACGATGCCACAACTGAATAGTCGTTAACTTTCCACTATCACGACCTTGAACTTGAAGAACACGGCCTTGGTTAACATCATCAACATAGTACAATCCTTTCCTCTTAGTACCACGCCCAATGATTTCTTGAGTCTGAATATCTTGAAGTAAACAGAAAGACGGAAACATTTGCACAGCACTATTTAATTGCTCAGTAACTTGTCCCATAGATAATAAGTGGTTAGAAAGTGCGGGAACAAGTAAGCAGTTATGTAAGGAGAGAGTAGGAGTGAGTGTTATCGAACCCACCCTTGTAACCTGGGCAACACCTCCATTAGCAGTGACAATACTATCACGTGATGTTGGTGTTGTAGATCTAAATAAAGTACGATCATAAGTCATATGATCAGTAGCTCCAGAGTCAATAATCCAACCTGTATCAAAATCACTAGATGCCATTAAAACAATGCATGTGTTACCTAGATCATCGGATTGCTCTTGGGATGACATAAAGTTTAATAGGGACAGCTGTTGGCCCAAATTATCTAGGTCCAAATCGGTGTCCAAGTTGTATGCTGATGGGCTCGGCGAGCCCACATGAATGTTGTAACTGTTGACATCAGTGCATGTGCTCTCTGCACGCTGGCCTATTTCACCTTGGGCTTTAAACCAAGCCAGCCCATCCCGCTGGCATGGAGATTTGCGAGGCTTGCTGGAGATAAGTGATCCCCCAATAGGAAAAGAAACTTGTTCAACCATGGAAGCGGCTGTGTTTACATTTTCCATGGCTTTGTTTAATTTTTTTTTTTTGGATTGAGATTACACTTAAAGGTTTCTTGCTTCAAAACCTTGGAACTTTGTGGTTGATTTCTGGATTAGGATTGAGGGAAGGTTTCTTGCTTTGAAACCTTGGGCTTGAATATGGTTGTTGATTGCAGATGGCTATTAGGCGGCCAACAATTAAATCCCAAGTCGGCAGTGAATGAATCTGAGTGTTTAGAGGAAGAGACAGGCCGAAACCTGCTCTAATACCAAGATAAAACTAATTTTAGGGTTTCAATATATTTCTCTATTTTTTCTCTTATAGAAGGCAACACATATATATACACACTCAATCCTTGTACTACAAGGAATATTAAAGACATAAAAGGAGACTTATACCCAAACTAGGAAACACAATTACATTCCTATTGTATTATTGTTGACTCACGCCAATACTAACTCCTCCTGCCATGGTTACTTTGTTCGTACAATTGTACAATCCGAATTTAATGGAGATTTTAAATTCGGAGTTTGTAATAAGCTAATGTTTTGATATTGTGGTTTATGTTGGCATGCTCGGCCTCTTTTTCTTCCCTGGAGTTTTTTTCATGTGGTTTTATCCAAAAAAAAGCTTTTCAGAGGCCCTCCCTTTGAGCTGGCCCGTCCTATTATTGCATGAGTTTCGTTTGGCGTTTGTTATCGCCCAAGCTAATATATTATGATCCTCTTAAAAAAAAAAAAAAAAAATATATATATATATATATATATATATATCTACTAATTAAAAAACACTCATTGTCAACCAAAATCCTATGAAATTACCAGTTTAATCTTCTAGTTAAAACAGAACATGAATAAGAAATATAGGGCAGAAATGTAATTTCACACAACCAAATTTTGCTGTTTTTTTTTTTCAAAACCTCACCTAAATGTAATCCTAACATATCTCTAATTATAAAAAAATAAAAAAAATTAAAAATAAATTTCTCACTCCCACGTTCTCTATCACTCCTTTCCTCTCTCCTTCTATTTCAAAAACAAAAATAAAAAATTTCTCACACACTTTGTGTGTGCCCATATGCTAGTGTGTGTGTGTGTGTGTGTGTGTACAAGGGCGTGATGATTTACTAAAAAAACTGATAATAATGGAGGAGGCACGTACGTTTAAGATTTGAAAAGCAGCATGATTCACAACTGATTTATAGGAAAGGTTTTGCTTTCTTTCTAGTAAGTAGGGTTCTGAATATAAATACTAACTACTGTTTGTCAATGAGTTACTTGCCCTAAAAGTAAAGAAATACTGATAATAATCGTAATACTTGTTAGATTGGCTTGATACTTGTGATGAAAGAATATAGGGGAAATTTGATGTAAAAAAAAGTATTATCTCCCGTTTGGTGAGATTCATTCTCTCTCACTAAGAGCTTTTCTCACCACCGAGTGGGTGATCTTCTACTGATAACTTCTCGGCGGCCGCTGACCCTAGTTGTGGCTAGGGTTGGTGGTAGCTCCCTGCTCATTCTATTCTTTTTTGCTTCAGCTTATGTTTTCTCCTACTCTATTGATCTTCCATCTTACACCCTTCTTGCCTTTGATCTCAATGTCCTTAGCCCCAAACTCCGTCCTTCACTTCCCTCCACTGCCTGGTGCCCGTTCACTTCCATTTTCCGATCAATCTGATTCATACCCTTCCTACTTGGCTTCCTTACTCCTCGATCCAACATCAATCTTGATCTGCAATCACTTTTCTTTACCCGATTAGTCACGGGTCTATCAGAAGGTGTGTTGAGTTTCGACTCATATGTTCACACCAATACCTTCCCTTTGTTTGCCTTTTGGTATTATTGCTCGCATGATGTGAATTTCCACAAGCTTCTCTTGATTAGTGGTTGCGATCTTTTTGGTGGTGCTCGTTGGAGAAAGATGGAGCCTTATTTTCTTTTAGTTCCTTCACTTCTAGGGTGCCATTTGGTTGGATCTCAAGCTAGATCGTGTTGGTAAATCTATGGTGCTACGGCGACATATGGGTTGCAAGCTACTAGGGTTTGCGTTTTTGCTTTTTTGTTTTGTTTTGTGCTTATCTTGTAATTGGGCCTCTACTTGTGTACATTTACTTTGTTGGTAATAAAATTTTACCTTTGACAAATATATATATATATATATATATATAAGATCTGATGTTATTACCTTTTCTGGATCCTGGGGTGGGTAGAAGTTTGGTTTCAAATTCAGTACGAATTGGAGAAGTATGTCATGCTAATGTGCCTTTCATGATTCACATCCTATCTAATGGTACAAGATTAGGAGTATCAGATACTCTTGAGCAACGTAAAGTATCTTCTATTTCATAAAGATTCTTTGATGTTCCGCAGTATATG
The DNA here is from genome assembly GCA_036320875.1 of Cotoneaster glaucophyllus. NCBI lineage: Eukaryota > Viridiplantae > Streptophyta > Magnoliopsida > Rosales > Rosaceae > Cotoneaster > Cotoneaster glaucophyllus. The sequence continues at coordinate 22,907,390 of CM070063.1, forward strand.
ATACTCTAGGTATTTTAACCACTAAATCTTGATTTTTGTATTTTGACCAAAGATTTATCTATTAAAAAATCTGAAGTATCTGATACTCCAATGAATTGTAGATACTCTCTTTTAACTTTGAGATATTAATGTCATCTCTAACCGACTCGGCCAAAGGGCCATAGGGCTAAAACTAGCTAGGAATGACACGAAAATCGTCTCAAATCGAGGGCTAAGCCAAAGGGCTTGTGGGCCCCACCGGGCCAAAACCCACCCCCAAATCAAGCCAGCCAGCCAGTCCTCCAGCCCAGCTCACTTGCCCTCCAACGGCTACCTAGCGTCAGAATGTCAAACATGGCTTTGTGGCAAGTGCAAGAATACCACACTTTCTTCGTTATTGTGCTTTCTTTATGCCAAAAGGTGTTTCAATGAACCATTTTCTAACTTAAGACGAATTGCAATGGAAGATAAAAATAAGAGAGATGAAGGAAAAAGAGAAGTAATCTGGAGAGTTATTTACTTTAGTGACACGTGTCACTCGAAATCCTATCTGAAAAATTATTGAGATTACATAACGATAAGAAATCTGGAGAGTTACTCACGTTAGCAACACGTATCACTCGAAATCTTATCCGAAAAATTATTGAGATTATATAAAGATAAGAAATCCAGAGGCTTATTCATTTAGCTACAAATGCCCCTCAAAATATGTTCTAAAACCTTATTTTAATATGGTAGTTTAATTTAATTAACCATATTAATTCAATTAAAATAATAAATTATTGAGGGGGTTATGTTTGGCCTATGACCCCTTGGTCTCTTCGGTTGGAGATGGTATAAAATATGGTCTGACATTGTTCATTAAAATATAATTTATTGCAGAGTTATAGGACTAAACATGGCCATTTGGCCCTCCTTCGATTGGAGATGGCCTAAGTATAATTTGATCAAAAGCTTGTTTGAATCCCTTTACAATGTGCCCTTGAGTTTGAATAAAAACAAATTTTGCCCAACCAATCTATATGTCTATGCAGAACTCTTCCGAACTCTAAAAAATAATAATCAAAAACTTTTTCGAACCAAATAATTCAGCCATTTACGTAAATCCTGCAGCTCAAAATGAATTACATTTTAGGCTAATTACACTAAACACCCTTGGAGATTAACTGTGTTTTCACAAAATTCTCTCAAGTTTGAGAAATTACACTGTACATTAACATCACCTCCTTAAAGTCGAATTTACCCTTATAGTTAATTATTGAAAATAAAAAAAATATTTACAATAAACAGGAAAAGAAATTAATGGTGTTTCATGTATTTTTTTTTTTTTAATTTGACGTTTTTTGAACTTCTTTTTTATTGGGTATTGCTGGGGAACGAAAATTTTTAAATCAAATTTATAAACTAAATGATGTAGTTTTAGATGATTGGATTATTAATTAAATGTTGATTAACGTGTTTGTTTCTTATTGATGACACATCTATTTGGTTTTCCTAGGATATCATTTTTATTTTCAAGTATTAAATGCAAGGGTAAATTTGTTTTTAATTGGTAATATGAAAGTAAATTAAAACTGCAGCGGCTGTTAGAGTAATTGTTCAAATGTTAGGGGTTTTTCTAAAAGCGCGATAAATTTCAGATGGTTTAATGTAATTGACCCTTTGTATTATTTTTTTTTTTTTGGACAAAGGAGAACTTCAATACAACTAAACACAACAAACTACACAGCCCAAAACAAAACAAATCTACAACAAAAGGCCTAAAACAAACACAAAAGGAAAAAAAGCCCAGTGGCCCAGAGACCACCAGCTTCCGCCAGAAGCTTCCATAACCATCATCCCGCTCGGAAACCAGATCCTTCGGCCGAAGCCCATCCGCCAGGCAGTCTCGCCTCCACAGAAGCCATCGCCAATCCACCAGAGCACAGCCACAAAGTTTTTGAAGGAAAAATCGACCACCAAGAGCCGATTAACCGAAGGAAGTTCGTGAAAATCCACGAACGACACTGTCGGAGGCGAGGAACAACTCGGATCCGCTAGACGAAGTGAAGAAAGTGGTGGTGGTAGAACCACCCGAACCGGTGAAGTTACCTGAGCTCTACACACAATCTCGCAGACAAACTTGGCTGGCGAGCGGATCAAGGATGAGCAACGAAGAGGGTTACCTGCAAGAGAAAAGACCAGGGGAAGGCCAGAGAGAAAATTGAGGATCGATAGCAGTAGAAGCAGGGAGAGGAGAAGTAGAAGAGAAAATAAAAAGCACAGCAACCAACCCCGGCCAAAGCCAGGGCCGGTGCCACCGGAAAAACCCAGAACCAGAAACTCACAAACAGTGAGAAGTACTCTCAGACAGAGAGAAGGCACTCTCACCAAGGAGAGAAAATTGAAGAACACTCCCCCTTTGTATTTTTAATAGATTTCAAGTGCAACTCTCTCTACCCAACAAGAAATTTTGATAACTAAACATATTTTGTACCACGAATTGATATTTAGCACACCTTTTACAATTCTTACAAAATTAACCAAAAATCCATGTAAAATTTATAAATTGCCCCCTCTCCTCTCTTGTCTCTTCCCCCTCTCTTCGAATCCCACCAGTCCACCACAGCCCCACTCCACCCTGTCTCTTCTCACAAATCCAGTTAGGCACTCAAAACTGATGTAAAGAAACACATGTGGCATACTTGAGATTGGCAATGGTAGTAAAGTAACTTGAAATCTGAAAGTTTCCGGCAGACAAAAGAAAATTGTTGCTACACTGTTACAATTTGCGGACAACTAGTTGTTTCTCAACAACTTGTGGATTACTGCCTTAATTAGCAAGCTCTTGTGTGCACCAATAACATGCAACTAGAACTTCACCGGCTGCGCAGTATGCAAAAAATATGACATGCAGCTAATAAGTAGCATCATAATGGTATAATATGACTGCTTTTGTAATTGAAGAAATTAAATTAGAACAACCCATGATTCTTATCTTTGGAAATCTTCTATCGAACGGAGAGAGTGAGATATGGTGGTGGAGTCGGTCCCAGTGGGTGCGCGGTGGTGGTGGATTTGGAGAAAAGACAGGTAGGGTGGGTGCGGCGGTGGTGGTGGATTTGGGGAAGAGACAGGTGGGGTGGGGTGTGATAAGACTAATATAGGTTGTTATATGTTTGTTATGAGCTTATAGTTCAATGGTTAGATAGAATGACAAATGTCAATAGATTAGAGCTGAGTATGCTTTATTAGTAAGCTACCTAGTCTGGTATATAACCAGTATGTGTATACCGTGTAATATTTTGAACATTGAATCATAAAGAAACTTCTATCTCTCTCTCTAAACTTCTATCTCTCTCTCTCTATTTCTTTCTTCTTCTGTAAGATACAGTGAGTTCTTCATAGTTTACATGGTATCAATCGCCGCAACGCTTCGTGCTTGACGGTTCTTCGATCTTGGATTTCTCTGCTTCCGCTTTCTATTTGTGATTAGTTCTCCTATTTCTTGGGTTCTTGATCTCTCTATATTTCTTGGGTTCTTCTGCATCTTCGTGTGCACTCCAGGTGTTTGGTTTAATTCCTCTTATTTGAAGATATGGTGACGGCTGCACAACTTCAGATTCTTCAATCTCCTATTACCTCTCTTATATCGACGGTTTCTTCATCTGTTACTGTCAAACTGGATGATTCTAACTATCTTGTGTGGAATTTTCAGATGGTATTACTTTTGGAAGGTCATGGCATAATGGGTTTTGTCGATGGTTCCTACCCTTGTCCTTCACGGTTCGATTCCACTGCTTCTGACAATTCTATTGAGACTGATGACTTCAAAATTTGGAAGATGCATGATAGGGCACTCATGCAGTTGATCACTGCCACTTTGTCTCATTCTGCTGTTTCTTGTGCAATTGGAAGTACCAGTGCCCGTGACTTGTGGGTTCGTCTTAAAGAGCAATTTTCCATTGTTACTCGAACAACAATCTTTCAGATGAAGTCTGAATTGCAAAACATCAAGAAAGGTACTGATTCAATTTCTCAGTATCTACAACGAATCAAATAGGCTCGTGATTATCTTTCTGCTGCTGCTGTAACATTTGAGGATGATGACATTGTGATTTTAACTCTGAATGGTCTTTCTTCTGAGTATAATACTTTGCGATCTATAATTAGAGGAAGAGAAAATGTTATTAGCATGAAGGATCTCCGCTCTCAGTTACTTGCTGAGGAAGCAATGCTTGAAAATGTCGCTCTCACTCCCCTCTTAACTGCAATGCTTGCCAAGAATGGTGGTAATGATTCTCAGAATTCAAGTTATGATCGCCAGTCTATTTCTAGTGATCAATCAAAGTCTGTGAATTCTTTTCAGCATAATTCTTATGGTTCTCCATCTGGGTTCCATAATGTGTCTGGGTATAAGCCAAACTTTCACAAGAACAAGGGCAAGGGGAAGTTTTACAACAATTCACAGCCTCGGTTTGGGAATAATAGATCTGGTTACATCAATAATGCCCCTGGTGTTCTTGGAACTTCACCACCATCTCAGCACGGCCAGTTTACTACTGCCTGTCAAATTTGTGGTAAATACGGACATTTGGCTGATACTTGCCGATTCAGAAACTCTGATACTGCAGCTGTCCAAGGGTGTCAAATATGTGGTAGAAAGAATCATAGCGCACAGTTTTGTCTTTACAGAAACTCTAATGTTCAGTTTACTTTGCCTACTGCTATGCATGTCAACACTGTCTCGAATTCTGTTGCTCCCACCACCCATCCTCAGCAGGTTTGGCTCACTGATTCAGGGGCTACCTCACATATGACAGCTGATCTGAATAACCTTTCCTTGGCTACTCCCTATCCATCCTCTGAGATAATTCAAACAGCTAGTGGTGCAGGTTTATCAATTTCCCATATCGGTTCTTCTAGTATTTCAACTCCAATCAAACCACTGCAATTATCTTCTGTTCTATATGTTCCTAGATTAACACAGAATTTATTATCTGTACATCGCCTGTGTCTGGACAATAATTGCCGGTTGATATATGATGCCTTTTGTTTTTGGATCCAGGACAAGGTCACAGGGAGGATAATGTTCAAGGGGCTTTGCAGTGATGGGTTGTACCCAATTCCGGTTCCAGCACGTGCATCATCTTCTTCACCTCGATCTCCAGTGGCATTTCTTGGCCAACAAGTATCTTCTACCCTCTGGCATAGTAGATTAGGGCATCCATCAAACTCTGTAGTGTCTTCCATTTTAAAACAATGTAAAGTGTCTGTTGTATCTGATTCATCCCCTGTGATTTGTTCTACTTGCCTTGAAGGGAAATTCTGTAAACTACCCTTTGTGGCTTCTGTGTCAACCTCTGTTATTCCTTTTGAAGTTGTCCATACTGATGTTTGGGGTCCCTCTCCATGTATTTCTGTTGACGGTTTCAGATACTATGTGACATTCATTGATGAATGCACTAGACATTGTTGGATTTTTCCTCTAAAAAATAAAAGTGATGTCCTTACAAAGTGATGGGGGAGGGGAATATATTAGTAAAATTTTTCAAACCTTTCTTCTTGATAAAGGAATCACACATCAATTGTCTTGTCCTCATACTCCTGAGCAAAACGGGCTAGCTGAGCAAAACGGGCTAGCTGAACGAAAACATCGCCATATCATTGAAACCTCTACCACACTTCTACAGACTGCTTCATTACCTCCACAGTTTTGGTCTTTTGCCTGTCAAGTGGCTGTCTATCTTATTAATAGAATGCCTACCTCAGTTTTAAACAATAAATCACCATTTGAATTGTTGTTTAAATCCATTCCTGAAATAACTCATCTAAGAGTTTTTAGGTGTTCATGTTTTCCACTGCTCAGACCCTATAATACTACCAAACTTCAGCCTCGGACCACCAAATGTATATTTTTGGGTTATGCTGCTAAGTATAAAGGGTATATATGTTATGAGGTATGTCATAAGAGAGTATATGTTTCTAGACATGTCATATTCGATGAAACTGAATTTCCATATCCCAGTTTGATTTCAAAATGTCCAGCTCCTGTCTGTTCCAGATCTCTTCCATCATTTGTTGTATCACAGTCCCCAACTATGTCTGTCACTCTTCAGAATACTATAGTCCCTAGTCATACTGCTATGTCCAATCCTGCTGGTTCTTCTTCTACTGACACAAATTCTACTCACAGTTCCAGTACACAACTCATTACTGCAGTCTCACGTTCTCCTCAATCATTATCCTCTCATCACCCTGTGACTCCTGCAAGTACTTCTCAGCCTGATTCTGCGCCACCTGCAGATTTTATTGGTTTTTCTCCTGATAGTTTACAGGTTATATTACCAATACCTACTCTTAATACACATTCAATGCAGACTCGGTCTAAAAGTGGGATATCTAAGAAAAAGGTATTTCTCTCACTTCTTCAAGATGATCAGTTAGTGGATTTGTCTCAAACAGAACCTGCCACATACAAGTCTGCCTTGAAATCTTCTGTGTGGTTATCAGCTATGAAAGAGGAACTTTCAGCTCTTCATTCTCAGGGTACTTGGTCCCTTGTTCCCCTTCCTCCACATAAAAATCTTGGTGTAAGTGGGTTTATAAGATTAAAAGAAATGCTGATGGCACCATTTCCAGGTATAAAGCAAGACTAGTTGCCAAAGGTTTTAATCAAGAGGAGGGTATAGATTATGGAGAGACCTTCAGCCCTGTGGTTAAACCAACTACAGTCCGGTTGGTGTTAGCTCTTGCTGCTCATTTTGGTTGGTCACTTAAACAATTAGATGTGAAGAATGCTTTTCTTCATGGCATCTTACAAGAGGAAGTCTACATGTCTCAGCCCCCTGGTTTTTTGGATCCTCACTATTCAACACATGTGTGTAAGTTACATAAGTCCTTGTATGGTCTAAAACAAGCCCCAAGGGCTTGGAATGAGAGATTCACACAGTTTTTGCCATCTCTGGGGTTTCTTACTACATACTCAGACTCTTCTCTCTTTGTGAAACCTGTTGGACAGTCCGTTGTTATTCTCTTATTGTATGTCGATGACATAATCATTACCGGCAGTGCTACAGATGCAATTACTGAGGTTATTGGAGCTTTGCATTCAGTATTTGATATCAAGGATTTAGGGAATCTTCATTATTTTCTTGGTATCCAAATTACACAGCAGCCTAATGGTTTGTTTCTTTCCCAATCTAAGTATATCTCAGACTTGTTGGCAAAAACTGATATGCTACACTATAAGTCATGTCCTACTCCGTGCCTCCCTTATACCAGATTGTTAAAGGATGATGGTAAACCATTTAACAATCCTGCTTTATATCGAAGCATGGTTGGTGCACTTCAATACTTAACATTTACACGGCCTGATATTGCCTTCTCCGTGCATCAAGTTTGCCAATTCATGCACTGTCCAATGGAATCCCATTTTGCTGCAGTCAAACGAATACTCAGATATTTGCAGGGTACACAGGACTATTGCATTCAGTTTGGTCACGGGGATCTGGACCTCTATGCTTATAGTGATGCTGACTGGGCAGAAGATCCAAATGACAGGAGGTCTACAACTGGTTTAGTTGTCTACTTGGGGTCTAATCCTATTTCGTGGTCCTCTAAGAAGCAAAATACAGTTTCCAAATCTTCTACTGAGGCCGAATACAGGGCTTTATCCTCTACTACAGCTGAGGTGGACTGGATCAAGCAGCTCTTACAGTTCATGCATATTTCTGTGACTTCTCCCACTCTCTTATACTGTGATAATCTCTCTGCTATTGCCTTGGCTTATAATCCGGTTATGCATCAAAGGACAAAGCATATTGAGATTGATATTCATTTTGTCCGAGAAAGGGTAGCTAAGAAATTACTTCAAGTTCAGTTTGTAACTTCTAATGCTCAGTTTGCAGACATTCTCACCAAAGGCCTGTCTACCTCATTATTTCAAACTCATTGTTACAATCTCAGGCTTGGAAATTTCCATCCTAAGATTGAGGGAGGATGATAAGACTAATATAGGTTGTTATATGTTTGTTATGAGCTTATAGTTCAATGGTTAGATAGAATGACAAATGTCAATAGATTAGAGCTGAGTATGCTTTATTAGTAAGCTACCTAGTCTGGTATATAACCAGTATGTGTATACCGTGTAATATTTTGAACATTGAATCATAAAGAAACTTCTATCTCTCTCTCTAAACTTCTATCTCTCTCTCTCTATTTCTTTCTTCTTCTGTAAGATACAGTGAGTTCTTCATAGTTTACAGGGTGGTGGGAGTCGAAGAGAGAAGGAAGAATGAGCGGCAACTTAGAACTTTTGTATGGATTTTTGGTTAATTTGGTAATATTGCAAAAGATAGGCTAAAAATCGTTTTGTGGTACAAAATATGGCTAGTTATCAAAATTTCCTTTCCCCAACGCCGCGAGCTCCGCCTCTCTGCCTCCGTCGTGTCCGTCTGTCAAATGCATAATTCGGTTGATAAATTTCAGAAATATTCCATGAAAATCTTTCAAGCTTTCAGATTTGCTTTCCAAAATTTTGAGAACTGAGTTCAGTTCGAATCCCAGCCCCACAAAAACTCAGCTTGCTGAGACAAATTGGGAATCTGTAATTTTCCCTTTCCAGGTACCCCCTCTCTCTCTCTCTCTCTCTCTGCTTGTCTGTCTAAATTTTGGGTGTTTTCTCTTTAATCTTATGCTTCTTATTTTTCCTTGTAATTTCTAGATTTTGAAGAATTGGGTGGAAACCCAGAAGAAGAAGAATTGAAGGGAATGGAGGATTCATATTCTGTGTGCAGCCCCAGAAGAATCCTGAGTGTGTCAAAGAAGAGGAGGGCAACTGTGTCATTTGTGGATCCAGATGATAAGGCTTCCCCAAAGCCTTCTGAAGTCTATGGCTTTGTTGGTTCCATCACTACTGTTGTGGCTACAGGTCCCCTTCTTCGTCTTCCAATCAGTATTTAAAATATCGGTACCAGTGGAAACATTGATATGCAAATTTGTGGAAATTTCAAACACTGCTTCCAATCTTCATTCTTTCAGTTCGGAAAACAAATACTTGTTTTAATTATATTTATTTATTTTGGGTATATTGTGTGTTGTGATGTTGTGTTAGCAGTTATATTCTTGGTGTGGGCATATGTTCCAGAGTCTTGGCTGCATTCCATTGGGATCTTTTACTATCCCAGCAGGTCAGTGCCCTCTGGTTTCCACTTTCAATCGTTTGTGCTTATTAAGTTTTCGTTCAAGGTTGTTATCCTCCATCGATTCCATTGTTTTGTTTGTCCAAATGGTTAGATGATTAGCTTCTTGCAACTTTGACAATGCTTGTCATGGTTTGAGAAATTTATAGTCATTTGGGTCGGTAACAAGAACTTTACGCTATGAATCAGAAATTAGGGTCTTTTGGGGAATTCGTTATAAGCACTTTGGTTAGGAGCGCTAATATTGAAAGCAAGATGAAATTGCTTATAAAAATTCCAAGTGTTTACTGAAAAAGCTCTTGGAAGTGTTTTTGCATCGATGGAAAAAGGAGGATGCAATATGACGTTTGGTTAAATCGACCCCCTTCCTCCTTGGTTCATGTTTTGTTAAGGGATGGTTTGCCATGTCCACCGTTGAGCACTGTCTAGTCCAGTAGTGTTTTTGGGGTTGACGTCTTAGCATATTGCAACGTCTTCTATCTTGCCCACCTTTATCGTCTGTTTTCTCCTTTTCTGTTCCCTGTGGCTTTAGCTTCCTGGCTTTTCAATGAAGTTTCTGTCTGTTAAAAAATAACTGAAAAAGCACTTTGAAGTGCTTCCTCTAGAAAGCACAATGCTTTTGTAACCCATAAGCATTCTTTACTTTTTGTTGCCAAACAGTCGCAAGCGGATTTAACCATCAGAAAAGCACTTGCTAACAAAGTAACAAGATTGCTCTTTTGAATTTATGGTACTATTTTCAGGTATTGGGCATTGGCCGTGCCAGCTTACGCTATGATGACATTGGTATTAGCACTGGGATTTTACTGTGGCCTCAACTTCATGTCCACCCCTCCCCCTTTTTCCTTACGTACTGTTTACGGTGAGAGTTGTTTGGGTCGTGGTTCCAGGCTTTCAGTTCATTGTTTTGATCTAGTTATGTGTGACCTTCCATTTTCTTTTGCAGATGAATTCAGTTGGGATCCTTTGAGCTCTGCTCCAATTGGTGACGATGATCAGCCCATAGAACCCATATCCGATACCAGCATCGACAGAGTCAATCGTTCCATGTTTAAATAACACGAGCAACCTTGGAGGGAATGGCAACCTGTACCCAACTCTATATTGTTTACCCAGGTGCTGTATTACATGAAAGATAAGTAAGCAAAATTGATAAATAAACCGAGCTTTCGTACTAACATGTTCTTAGTTGCTGTCCAAGAAAATGTGTAATGTTTCACTACTCCATTCTAATATACGTATTCAAGGAATTTAACTCAGCTTCTCCGAATCATCTTGGCTGCCTAAATAGATCATCACGATCACAAGTGGACCAAACAATCCGAAAAAGTCAGCAGTGTGTGTGTGTATATACAAGCACTTGCCTTGGATGCTGCAGGTCCTCAGACTTCCGCTTGTTCGGGAGCAGAATACTGACAATTAGCTTCTCTTTCTTGGGGATGGATCACATTCGTAAACAAATTGTCACTCCACGAGAAGTAACCACCGATATTTTTCAACTTCAGAATTTGCTCTCAAGTAACAACTTCAAGCTTTTCTTGGTTGCTTTCTTGAACTTGGATCCTTGTCATCTGTGAATCTAGCATCTCATGCACTCTAATCTTCAACTGCAGCGCAAACATCCAGGTGCGAATTGTTAGTTGACAAGAAAATACTTCTGTTTCCTATGTAATTGGTATGTAACTACAAACACCGAGCAAGAAGTTCATAACGAAGCAGAGCACATAATCGCATAATACAAGAGATGGCCAATTTAAGTTTTGAAAGGCCGGTTATATAGCTTCTTTATCCCTTTTTGGAAAGTTCAAAAACAACCGAGCTCAAGGCTTGAACGCTCAACACTATATTTGGAGAGTGAACTTAGGATATAAAGATTACCTCGGTGAGCCCTACTTCATTCGTCACTGACAAATGAATAGCTCCATCGGGACCCAATTTCCGGTACCTTTCCAGCTTAAGATCAGAATCATCACCATTATCAGTGGCAAACAGCACAGGAGACTTTTGCAACAGATCACATTTGGACACAACATCAAGCCACAAATGCTCACCAAACCTCTCCTTTATTTCTTTGTATATGACGAACTGCATGGTCGTCAAAGAAAACCATGAATTTAATATACTGGAAAGGAAGAACAAAAGCACAACAGTGAAGGGGGAATATTTTCTACAGAGGTGAATTACCATAAAAAAAAGTAACTATACTGACTTATTTCTCAAACATCGCTCAATCTGTTGTGAGATGAATCCCTTCCATTTTAATTAACCCAGTTTAATGCCATTAAAACTATGTTTCACGTCTTGTAATGAATCCAGTAGTCGTACGTAAAACCACGCAATACCTGGTCAGAAGGTGAGGTCCCGCATTCCCCAGAGAGGTCATGGACATAGAGAATTGCGGTCGGTAAGTGTGAGAGGACAGCAAGTGTCAATTTTTCCAAATTATTTCTGTCCTCTGAAAGACACAAGAAAAGAAAAAAAAAAAGGGAAATGCAATGACAAACCAATCGAGCAACAAAAAATATAAGCACCAACCACAACCACAGACAAGCTGAAAATAAAAAACTTATCATAACATATCTTGACCACAATCAGTCATGTACCTGAAAAAAATGTACCAATGAGTGGTGAAGAAACATTTTCTTCTTACTGAACCCAAATAACCTATGTCATTATACTGAAAACTAACCTCAATGGAAAGGAAACCAGGGCATACACAGGACAAGAATTTCCAATAGCATATATATACACACTACACCCAAGTGGTGCCTTTACCGGAGCAGGATAACAGTGACAAGAATTTCCAGTAGTATACCTTTCCTCCGATGCAGTGTCAAATATACTAGTATGTATTACCAGTTTCCAACTTTTGATATTGTCCAAAAGCCTATCTAGTGGAAAACAAAACTTGTATGCCAACCATTAGAGGCGAAGAAAACTTTACTTATTATTCCTTGATCATGTGTTGTCAAATCATATTATTGCATATATATGGTCCATAAAGGATTTGCATTAGAAGCACAAGTTCCTACGTTTTTCATATACAAATTAACTTATACAAAACTGAAATGAGACAGTTCTGAACAAGCTCAAGTCAAGTTCGCCGGATAGGGTTAACTTTGAGAGAATTAACTGATTGCATAAATTTGGAGTGTTGTAATGACTTGAAAATTATATGCAAGCAGAGTCGAAAGAAAGAAATTGGTTTCCCTATGCTCAGTTGGAATTATCCTCAAAGTTACTAGTCATATTTGAACCAAAATCCTGTCGGACCTGATATATTTGATCAGACTCTAAACCAAGTTCCATTTACTCAAACGAGTCAGCAATGGTCATAAATACGTAACAGTTCATTCAGCAATGTACCATAATTTCTTGTGTTTTCAGAATGGGCCAGTGTGTCAACCAACTATATTAATTTTTGGCATTTAACATCGACATTTTGCATATTGGATCAATGAGTGCAACAATTAAACATAACCACACTATAAGATACCTACAACTAGCAAATGCCAGTCACTTACCATCACATCTCTTCAGCAGGCCAGGAGTGTCTGTCACCTGTAGTCAACTTCTAGACATAAATTACGACCGAAAATCAATAATATATATCACTCTAAATATTAGAGAAATTGTCCGACCTGAAAAGTTTGATGGTTTGATATAATATGACCCATTAGTATTCCTCTCGTTGTGAACGGGTAGTTGCAGACCTAAAAGTAAAGGAAAGAAAAAGGTGAGATAAAGACGATGAAATTTGAAAGTAATAATAATTGAAGAATAAGATTTTCATACTTCATACAGAAACAGATGCTCAATTGGGCCAGCCACAAATATCATACGATGCATACAGGAGCTGCTCAACAGACTCTAGATTCGCAGTACAACTTCCATGGTACTAAGTCAACATCCCAAAAACGAAACCCAACCTCACCCTAGTATACCCCGAACCAAAAGATATTAAACTAAAGGAATGTAGAATCACATTGCACACAGAACACCGAATAAGAAAACCCCTGCTCTCTGAAACGCATTTGCCTTCAACACGATTAACTTCTAATCCTCTCCGAAAAGAAAGGTAAAAGGATTTAAATCATTAGTCTCCATTCTAGTTACTACTACCACGTCAAAAGTCTTAAACATATTATGCAAATTTCTTTGATGATAAAGATCATACGTAGTTATAGAAGTGAAGTATCAATGGGAAAAAGCTTTTCCCCTCTAGGGACACTGAATAATAATATATACTATAATGCAACCAGGTTGAATCCTACAGATGATCACCAAAAGTTTTATTAAGAAAGAAATCATTTTGATAATTTTCTCTCGGCCACTCCACTTTTGGTGTTCCTTTGCATTTCTCTTTTTTCGGATTTCCATTCATTCATTTTGATTATTAATGGGTTTCAACACACCACCAATGGAGAGCCATTCAAATATCCTTCTGGAAATTAAAAAAAAATACCAACTCCAATAGCAATATTCAAGGTTCCTAATTGCTGAAGGAAATTAAATGATACAATTGACCAATCTAGCCACCATTCATTCAACTTGTCTCATTCACACCTTTAGTGGCTATTTTTCTGCATAAAGAACATCATATTTGTCATGGAAATTGTGGATACCTCAGGCTTCCCAGTGGAGAGTATACGAACCAAAGATGACTTCCCAACATTAGGAGCTCCAACAAGACAAAGTGTTGGTGCTTCTAGATCAACTACTGGCATTGCTCGCAGAGTCTGCAAGTATAAATGGTTAAAACAGACAGGCTTCCAAAAGGGGGAAAAAAGGACCATGACTCAACAAACCAGAGTTGCATAAATCAACCCAATAAAAGGGGAAAAAACAAACCAGAGTTGCATAAATCAACCCAATAAAGGTTCTAAAATGCATTCCTAAACAAGGCAAGGATCCACAGAGAAAACGCTTTTAATTATAATTGAAAGTATGATGCAACCTACCTGTATGATTTCTTTTCCTTCTTTTTTCTTAGAGAACTAGAATGGAAATTTAGACAAGTCTGGCAAACTGGAGTTATAACATTGATTTGGGCATTTGTTGGATTAATGACCCTCCTATGTGGATTAGTTCTGTGCTGATGGATGACTTATTTGGGGTTTCTAGGCCTCGGAACATTTGTAATTCTGATGTTGTGTAGTTTCTTTTGGGGTGTTTCACCCCTGTTGTTTACCAAAAAAACAAAAATTAGACTACTAAAAATGGTACAGAATTTAGTGACAAAAATGATAGGCTACAGATACTTTTTTCTTCCACAGTGCATTAAATTAAAAGGAAACTGAATGATACAAATTTTTCCTGACATAAATTTTTATAGAATATTGAAAATCTTGTGGTGCAAGATCAGATTCTCAGATGGCATATCTATAAAATATCAAAAAGATAGATATGATGCGTATTGAAACAATTAAATAGTTAATAAACTATCATAATACACTATACATGTCATGCCTTCCTTAAGTTCAAATGAAAAATGAATAACCCAAAACAAGAACCACTATAGAACCAAGTTCAGAAAGAAAGTACCTTGGCTATGTGTAACAAATCATCAACATGTTTTCCTTCACGATTAAATGTCTCTTCGACTTTCTTTATACCCTGGAGAGATAGTTGTAACTTGTAACAGAGTAAATATCCATCTGCACAGCTGAAATGGAGTTTTTCTTTTTTGGGTAAAGAATAGAAATGACCTCAGTTAGTCTTGCCTCTGCTTCCTTCTTCGTCGTTGACTGCCACAAAATATACAAGCCTTTGTTAAATATTGTCTTCTAGAATTAATAAATTACTTCCAAATTTTTTTTTTTTTTTTCTTATGTTTTAATCTTGGCTAGGATCCCGAGCATTTTGCATATGCGAAATTCCAACAGTGATAAGAGATTAAAAATGGGACTAGGGATGGTAGAGAAAATCCACACAGTAGTTACAGAATGCATTGCTTGTGTTTCTGGTAAGAGAAGATGCAGGTAATTCTCATAAGGCTAATAAAGGACAAGTAGGTGAGAAATTTCAAGAATGCTAAGCAGTTAACAAATGGAAGCCAATATGAAACAGGCATGGAAGAATAATGCAACACACCATAAAATACCACTTAAATTTTAACTAACGTTTCAATGCTATATACAATGGAGCATAAACATAAAAATTAAGGAGGTGTCTGAGAATAGAAAGAAAGAAGCATAAGCTGCCAACTATAAGTGCAACATATGCGAGATGATGGACAATGTAAAGGAATTCAGTCAAAGGTCATAAATTTCCACACTGAAAGCTTGAATTGGGAATTGTATCCACCTTAGCACAAAGAGATGCATGTTCCTTTCCAATAGACACAACCTTCTTCCTCAAAGCATCCACCTTTCCCAACACCTGTAATTATCAAATAAAAAAGTTGAAGACCGACCAGTTGATGAGAGTCTAATACCTGTCTGCATTAGTGTCACAAAATAGTATAATTCAGTCCTCATGGAGAAACAATTGGAAAACTAGTTTGAAAGGTATACATTAAAATCATTCACAAAGACAAGGAGAGAGAGCATGTTTTCCACATGATTATGAGAATATCAAGAAGTTACTCCAAATAACTTTTTACAGCAATAACATCCTTGATTTATTCTGCATTGAAAATTGGCCATGATTTGCTCCGTATGTACCTGTTCATAATTTCCATCCCCAAGAGTTAATTCAATAAGAGATCGTTCATAAGGGTGAAGACACTTTTTATTTGGAAAATTCTCCGAATAAGTTCTCAATGGAATTGCCAGTTCCTGCAGATGAAAACAAAAAGCTAGTCAGTCATCATTGAACAGTCTTTCATATAAAAACAGTACAAAAGAAAATATAATAAAATGTTAAACTTAAGTTAAGAACAAACTTTCATCAATGCATCAAGTTGCTTTGCACCTCTATTTCTTTCTCGCTTTGCAATATTGGCAATACCTGAAAATAAGATATCAAAATCATGGGCAGCAGACTAGCAGTAGGGGACCTACTAACCAAGTTCCCGGCAATTCCGATCTAATGTATTTTTGTTAAAATTGATATTTAATATAAATTCTCATTACAAATACCCTTTGTTGGTGTAATCCTCTTAGCCTTCCTTAGTGCCGAATACAGAATGTCAACAGATGGCATCACCATGGGTAGCTTTTGGAATGCACCAACATCTTCAAGATTTTCGGGTGATTTTTCCTAAAATTACAATATTGGGAACCATGGTACCATTATTACTTCCTCCAATATTTTTGTCCCAAAAGAAATGAGTGGTAAGAGATGCAAGAAGGCATTCATCACAAAAATAAAATAAAATTTGATATAAGCGTGAAATTTATTTAAACTTGAGAGAACAATGCCCTTCCTGTTCTGTCACACTAGAACACCAAGTAAACAAATTGACAACAATCCACTTACATACAGCATTAAGATATAAAACTTGCTCAAATCGTCAACATCAACTAGCTCAAGTTGTCAACAAGACCGATCATTTACTCAAAAGAACTCGTCCTTGAAGCTATTCCTGCAACCTATCGTACGAGATGCACACCCAATAAATCCAGCCCCTATACCACTATACAGTCAGAAATTTCTAAATCCCAAACTTCAAAGACGTTGTTCATGGTGGTTATTGATCAACAAAACCCAACTCCCTCGTTGACTGCTCCAGAAGGTCATACCCTTTTTGCAGTCGATCATTTATGCTTAAATCCTGAATTTCATGTTAATTTGCACTATACCCTGAAACTTATTCATAGGGTCTCTCCAACCTCTCGTACTCTTATCGTCCAATAAGAAAATGGTAGTAGTAGAAGTAATGAGGGAAGGTATTCATACATAATGTCAAAGACATACAGTTTGTAATAAGAACACAAGAGCAAACCAATTACTAACTCAATGCTCTTGAAATTATACAACTTCCAAGAAACTAGAAAGTAATAATTACATAATGTTAGACCTTTGCTTCCTTATTCTTTTCCCTTTTCCGGACCAATTTATAATTTCATATCATTTCTTGCTTTGCTTCACTCGCTAGTATTTCATGAGACCAAACAAATACAGATAGCAAGGAAAAATACCTTCGGCTTGCTTTCCGGTTTTACAACGGCTGACGGTACATAGCTTCCCTTGACAACTTCGTATGTGCTAGTTTGTATTTCTTTGCAGAAGCACAGTACCGGATAATTTCTGGCACTCGGAATCAAGTGCGGACCTGCATTAGGATTCAAATACTTTCAGAAAACAGTAATGGCATAAAAAAGAGTTGCAGAAAATAACTAATTAACGGCAGTAATCAAGAAGTAAGCATGGATTCCATAGCCAATAAAGAAAACCTTTTGAAAGAGCGAGAGAGAGAGAGAACCTTTTGAAATTTTGGAGAGTGTGAATGGTAATCTGTTAGGGGTCTGCCACAATTGGAAGAGACTGCAAGCCCTGCTCATCCCTTTCTCTGCTCAATCAATCCACCTTCTCAAGTATTTGTTCCACGAAAAACAATGGCCAACTGATAAGAGAGGTTTTTGAGGTTTATCGACTTTTTGGTTTATTGGCACCCAACTTGGAGAGCTACTAGACCGATCCGTTCCGTTGTGTAAATTTGAACCACATTATTACTGGTGGTCTACTGTGAAGTTAAACTCATTCTTTATTTTTCATTATAAATAATATCGTTTGTTATAATAAAAAAAATTTCATGCCACCCAGTATTACGGTCTGATGGACTTGGAAGTGAGAGGTCTTAGCTTCGAATCTCATGGATGGCGAATTCAATACCAAACTAGTGTAAAAATATCAATGTACTTAAAAAAAAAAAAACACCTCACTTTATAATTTCACCCACCTTAAAAAGTTAAAAAATTAAAATGTTATTTTCACACCCACTTTTATTTCCAAAATAACTTTTAATATATGTACATATGAATTATAAAATTGTTCGAATAAGAACAGAAGTATGTGAATTCAAATAATGATAAAGAAAATCTAACGATCCAAAATTAAGGGGGTGTATTCAATTGGAATTTTGAGGGATTTTAATTCTTTTAATGAATCTAGGGGTATTCAATCAGGATTTTAAGTGATTCTCTAAGATTCAAGGTGTATTCAATCAGGATTTTAAGATAGTTTATTAAAATCCTTATAAATCCGGATGTATTCAATTAGGATTTTAAAGAAGTTTATAACATTCCAGGTGTATTCAATTAGAAATTGATTTTAAAGAATTTGAAAAAGTTGAGGAATTAGAGGGAATTTGAGAGATTTCGTAGTGTATTTTAAGCATCCACAAATCTCACCTCTCCCCATGAGATTTCGAGGGAATTGAATCAAAATTTTATATGGAATCTCTATAAATCAATTAAACTCCATAAAAATCTATGGATTTATAATTCCACTAAAGTCTCTCAAATTCCCGATAGAATACCACCCCCTAAATTTGACGGCTAAAACAATTTAGAAAAAAAGTATTTAAATCAAAATTCATAAACACACTTAATTTTATTACAAAGAAAGGCCAACACCACGTTGTTCCATGCTTTCACGTTTCATGGGGTAGTTTAGTAATTTTATTAGTTATTGCAATCTAAATATTTTTGAGTTAAAATGTTCATAAAATATGTTAAGATAATCTACATAAAGTTTAATTTAAAAGTTATCAAAAAAAAAAACATAATTCATTCTTTAATAATCTCATGCTAAACTTTTAAGCGAAAATCAATGGAAGAGAATAACTGTCGGAGTTGGTCTTTCTGTAAAAATTAAGGGCAAATTTGAAAGTTCAGTCACAAATTTTTTTGTTGGGTGAACTTATTTTAAAGTGTATCAATAAAGGCATTGTTTTGTTTATTTGGGAAATTAGGAAATTATTGAAAGACCCATGTATGAACATTTTTCTTTTTTCAACCCCTAAACTTTTTCATTTATCATCCAGTTTTTTAATTTGAAATTTAGGCGTTTAATTTTTTTTTTTTTTTCTTAAGGCGCTTAATTGTTGATGAACACTCAAATAAAATATATAAGTACATATGACGGTGTCTATAATTGTCTCATGGTGTAGTCTATTCTGATGCAACTGACAGCTTTCTTAGTGATTTTGTGTGCAGAATCCTAACGATAGTGGTCACCATTTTTTTTATTTTTTTTTTACGGTTTGTCTTCGGAGTCGGCGTTGCTTTTATGCAAAAAGTGTTCCCTTACCCATTTTGTTGGCAATTTTGTGCGCATAGTCTTCCAAGTAATGGAGTATAAGTGATCGAATTTCTAGTTGTCGGGATTCAAGTTTCTTTGGCTTTGGTGCTGGATGTGTTCTCGTTCTTGTTACACCCAAAGATCCAATATGGTGGCTATTGGAATGGCCAAGTTGCCGTTGTTTTATGTTTTGAGTCCTTTTTGTTTGAGGATCCTTCAAATTTAATCCATAATGCACTATTTGAAGTTTGTGCTTTTTCTTAAAATGCTAATCAAATCGTTATAGTTTCGCCCTAAAAAATAAATAAGTACGTAAAAAATTTGCAAATAGTAATAACTAAAAAATCAGGGTAGAAGCGTCGAAAAATTAGTGGTTGTTAAAATCTTCTAGAGTATAAATGGAATTATGCTGCAATTCTATTAGATTACGAATGTGATTGTGTAAATCCTAGTGTATCTAGGGATATCTTTGAAATATTAGGAAAACTAACAAAAAGTCCAAAAAAACTTCATTTTTAATGAAAAGCCCATTTTAAAGGTATAGTGAATAGTACCAGGTAAAGGTAAAAATGTGGTTTTTCGTTAAAAGTGAACAGTACCGGGAGTGTTTCATTAAAACTGCTATGAATATTCCCCTTAGTAGTTAATAATATCCTATTAGAGTTGTAATTCTAAAAAGGTAAGGAATTAACCTTCCCTACTACTATAAATAAAGGCACAATTGGGTGGAATGGAACACACCTCACAATTGCACATCTCTCTCTTTCTCTCTACTATTGTCGCACCCTCTCTATATGGCTTCCATAATTGTTTAGTAAATTATGTCTACAACACGTTATCAACACGCTCTTAACGCTGCTCTAACAAGAGAGTTTGATCTTCAATCAGGGGAGTATTACATTTTAATCATTTTTTTTATGATCAATTTATTATTTTGAATTGATCTACATGTTATTGATTCAATTTAATTTTTCTATGTTGAACGTGATACAATGCATTGGAGATGCAATTCTTGCTTTCTGAGAAGGATTTTCTACAAATTCAAAGGCTTTTGTTGTTTTCTGCCAATCAGGTACGCTTAAAATAAAGGAAGATATTTGAAACGACCATGAAGTATGAAAACATTCCTCATGATGCATGAACCACCTACATTTATATTTACATTCCGATATATAAATATATATATACATGTTTTCATGCATTACGCAATTTTTTGCTATGTGGAATTTGTGAGTCAAAGAATCGAAATAAATTAGAAGCAATTTAGGGTTTTTTCAAACCCTACACATGTCGTATTGACATCTGGACAAGGCACACAGCCCTTTGGGCTCGCTACCTTATTGGAAACCAACCAGGCTTTGGCCTAGGTTGCATAACCTACGGGCCTGAAGCCCCGGTCTAACCCGAGCCCATAACCTATAAGCCTTTAGCTTGTTGGGCTTGCTACTGCCCAGGCCCGCATGTACCGCAGCCAGCCCTGCAGGCTAGGCTTGTCCCACAGCCCAAAGACCCGGCCTTAGCTTCAGCTGGGCCTCGCGTGTGCTGACCCACAAGCCAGCTTCGGTTGGGCTTGCTCTCGTGCACCATTTGGCCCAAAAACGCCAGCAGCTTGCTGCTGGGCTACCTAGTCCCTCGGCCCGTGGCCTACATCCACATGTGGGCTGCTTAGCAGCCAAACCCGAGGCCCAAAAGCCTCTAGGGCTTTGCCCTACTCACGGCACCCAAGCCCAAATGCTATTGGGCTATGGTTTTTTGAATCCCGATCTATTGAATTAATTAAAAGTGACTTGCAGTCCATTAATCTGACAAGAAATCCAAAATTATTGACCTGAATATCACTTTTGGACATTAACGATTCAATAATTTATTTCTCTTCTTTGAACCATTGACATCCTTTCGTAGTCCCGAAGCGCTTACACTTGAGTTTATGAAGCAACTCAAATCCACTACACTTAAATCAACATATTGTATTATGTGTTCTTGCAGGAACCTCTCTTTTATGAACTAAACGTTCATAAACTAAATTGAACCTGTAGTTTCAAATTTAGTGCCTTTGAAACCCAATGTTTTCATAAAACAATACACCCATGAAAACCCGACGTTTTTCATGAAATCCATGTCTTAGAACTCGAATGTTCTAACTTTAATGCTTATGGATGATTCATTCCCATTACACCAATCACAATCGTGTTCCCTCCAATTCAGTGGATTGTCGAACCGTCACAAGTTCGATTTCCTTTATTTGGATGTTTCTAATAGAAACCACTTTATGTGGGGTATAAGACGTGAATCTCCACTTGACTATCAAGAAGCTGAGAAACCATTGAAGCCAACAATGGCAAGGAAGAGTTGAATAAGCCTCTGCCATGATCTTCATTCGAAGACTTATGCCCGAAGCATTATAAATGGAAATACCTCCCGAACGAGGATTTCATGGCTCTTTGGTACGCTTCTACGACTAATTTAATCATGAAAAAACATTGCATAAAAACACTACGATTACGTCCATGAATGAGTACAATTCTAAAGTTTATAAATCCGATCAAATTTTTACTAGAGAGTACTTTTCTCGTCCTTCCATGTTTCTAACTCGCTCTTGAAGCAGCAGTGTAGAAAGGGGAAGTTTACCAAATTCTCAAATCTGATTACTACCATAAATGTGAGAAAACGGTATAGACCCAGTTTAGCTGGAGTTTACTGAATGGCTCGACCCAATTTAGTTAAAGCCTACCGAATGGTGATGCCCAGATTCGGCAGAGATGCACCAAACGGTATTACTCTACTTCGGCAGAGGCCTACCGAACAGATCCTCCTAGCTTCGACTGGAGCCTATCGAACCCAAGTCTGGGTCTGTCTCTTTCATAAACCAATTTCGAGTTTTTGTTTTTTACAACATATGGTAGAATCAGGGCCTGCCAAGGTGTGGCATCACGCTCGAAGCATGATCCTTGACACCTAAGACCTAAAACATCAAGAATAAGGGATATTATTCCCTAACCTTAATCCTGCAGAATCTACTTCCGTCTCGATAAAATAGATCATTGGTTATGCACATGTTCGTGCCTTTACCAATGTCGTTGAGGAGTACCATTCTTGTAGTCAATATGTGAGACTAATTTTGCTTCACTAAACATTGTTGGAAGAGCAGAATTTTGACATGAATGGCCTTGTTAGCCGAATCCACCCTAGTAACTTTGGTTTACTTTGTGAACATTTTTCCATGTTCTTGGATTCAAGTTTGGTGTATGTTTTAGTTATGGATACTCTTATTGATATTGTCCTCAAATATGAGTTAATTGAATCATGTTTCTTGTATACATGTGACCGAATTCAATTAAACACGTGATTAGGTAGAAATGTGGAAAGTTAGTTGTCTGGATGAATGCGATACTATGCACACTAACTTTACACCTAAATCACATCTCTAACAATGACTTCAGGTCTATCCAAACTAATTAAGAGCACTGGCATGCTCCTCGTTGTATGAATGGTACTAAATTACCATTTAAGGGACTTTAGATTCTCCCCTGTTCCGGAAGAATGTCATTGAATTTTAAAGGATATTCGAGATAACAATGATCATAAATGAAACCGCTGAAGAAAATAGAGTGAAATATCTTTGCACCACCTCAAAAAATGAGCATGAAGCTTTGATTTGGGGCCAATGGGCTGCCTCCCAAATGGGAACACGCCATATATGGCCGGCCTGGAGCTGGGTGATTAAGCAGTTTACTTGTTTTGGCACGACCTTTTGGGACACTTAGGTCGAACAATGATGCTACGATGCATCTCCTTACCTAAAGTAAGGATCTTGTGTCTACACGCGCACTTTGCAAAGCCTGCTCATTGGGAAAATTGATTTTTTGAATCATCCCTAGCAAAGATACGAAATCACCTTTTTTCACAGTGGATTCAAGGGAATATATGTGGACTAATCCAACCAAAATGCGGACCATATAAATAGTTATGGCTTTGGTCGATGAATCAACAAACTAGTCACATGTTTGTCCACACACATTATTGCTAAACCTCCTGGGCAATTAAGGGTTCACCACTCTACTTATCCCTTAAAGTCTGGGAGACTAGATAATGTCGGAGAGTTTATATCGACGGTTTTCAATAAAGTATTACATGTCTTTTGAGTTTATAATTGAACATCGAATTCCCATGTTCACCCCAAATAGTCTCGCATAGTGATCATAAAGCGCAATTTAAATGATCGCTCGGATTTTGGTAAACGTACCAAGTTTTTCGGTTTCTGCCTAGGGCTATGCAATCTTGTACGCAGCTATGTTGGTCTACCTTGAGGCCCATTACCACCCAACCTATTCGACGTTACAGTTGGTTACTAGGTACGAACTTGACGTTTTTCGTATTTATGCATTTGGGTGTGCATTCTTTTTGCCAAGTTGCGCCATCGCAACGTACCAACATGGGTCCTCAAAGAAAGATGTGAATCTTTGTCGATTATGATTCTCCTTCACACTAGCTATTATGCGATCTCTTTACCGCTCATTTGCGGGTTGTCACTTCAATGAGACAGTCTTTCCGCCGTTAGAGGGAGATAAGAACGTCAACATTCCTGTAAAACGGCGGGAATTTGCGTGGACGTTGCCTACTATGTCTCATCTCGATCCCCTTACCCCACAAGTATGATAAGCAAGTACGATGAATTCTAGCTTTTAGAATGTTGCTCTAGACGCATTCCTCTAATCTAGCTAAAGTGACGAGATCATATACCAGCTGCAAATATGCCTGCAAGGATAGACGTACTTAACGGACGTTAAGTCAACATCCCCGAAGGGTGTGCCACCTCTGTTGGACGGTTTGGACCATCCCTGTTGGATGGTCTGGTACACCGGCGGATATCCAATCAATCTGTCTTGGCCTGGAGCACGACAGATCACTCGGTTCATAGGATTCACTTCCCTAGAAGAGAAAGACACGGCACAGAATGAATCTATACTCGATCGCTGTCTCAAATCATTTTCATCTCATGAGATTAATCCAGATTACTCCCGAGACTTAAAGTTCTTGGTCCAATATACTAGTTTGGATGAGTTAATGGAATTAAAATGAGATTACCATCGATGATGTTTTCACTTATATGGTTGCTACCAACATGAATGAAAAGCAACGATATCAAACCTTGTCCGTTGATTAAAGTGACAACGTAGAACTAATTGGGCAACCAAAATTACAATCCAGGTTAAAATTCCTTACCAAAGTGTGTTTTGGACCTATTGTTCCTATATTGCCCAAGGTAACCCTGTTGTGTTACAAGTGGGAAAGGAAGCATAATGAGATGAATGAAATAGTGCAATATGATGCACGCCTTACGGAGTAAAGTTTCTCTCAAACGTCATGTGATTGATAGCAGCATTATGAAATGTAGTTAGTGTTTTCTCCATGGGGATATAGATACGGAGATTTACATGTAAGTTCGCAAAGAATTACATGGACTGGTTCAAATAGTTCTAAACCACGGAACACCCTCTTAACTTGTTTGAGGCGTTCACTTATGGATTGAAGCAATCTGACAGATATGGTATACCCGTCTAAGTGATTATTTGATTAGTCAGGGATATGAATGAATGCCCTTGTGTGTTAAACTATGAAGTCTTATCCCGAATTGCTAGAGTTACAGTTTATGTCGTTGATACGAATCTCACTAAGACTCTAGAATAGCTTGAGAAAATTGCCTCGCACCTGAAGACGGAATTTTGAGGTGAAGGATCTTAGGAAAACTCGTTTATGGCTTGACCCAAAGTTGAAGCATTGTTCTGATGGTACTTTGGTCTACCAATCGAACTATACCCTGAAGGTGTTGCCTTTGAGAATACCTATGATGGTCCATACGTTATATCCAAATGAGACCCTTGAAGAGGTTATGGAATCTGAAATTCCATATCTAAGTTCAACTTTGCGCTTCGTTGTACTTAGCTCATTGTATTACACAGGACATCTCATTCGTTGTTGATCTATTGGTAAAGATGTAGCATCGCGCCTACAGGCAACCACTGAATTGGTATTAAAGACGTACCCTGAAGGTACTACGAATTTGGGCAAATCCCAATGCATCTCGAGTGGATCCGACCCTCTTGATCCTCTGAATGATGCTTGCCTTGTTGTTATGTTGACGCTGGTTACTTATCAAACTCACACAAGGAAAAATCCCCGAATGATTATGTCTTTACCGTTAAGGGATATCGCAATATCTTGGAGGTCCACGATATGACCTTAGTTGATAAAGTTCCAAGACTCACCTCACTTCACTACGCCACAAGTGAGACATGGTTAGGAGTTCTTGTTGAGCATATTCGAAGTACTTGTTGTTTTCATCCATCGTTGAGTCCCAACAACGATCCATGAAGACTATGCCGCATGTACCCACCCGACCAAGACATGATACATCAACGAAGTCAACACCAAGACATATTGCATCTACATCTACATCAGCAAAGCATCAGGAGATTGAAGTCATGCAAGCCGATCCCAAACAACCTTGTCGACCTCTACACGACGTCACTGCTGAAGTTAACCTTCCAGAAGCTGTCCGAGGAATTGGTATGCCTAACTAATCATATGCAATGCTTGTAGTTCTCATTTGGAAGTTATGTCAAACTCATGGGGAGTATCCAAAAGTATATTCACTTAATCTTAATGTACTCTTTTTCCTTACGATTAGAAGCATTTTTCCCATTGGATTTTTGCTACCTAACTATGCTTTGATGAGGCACCCATCCTGGGCTGATCATACCCTTGTGAGCTCTTCTACTTACGTCCAGAAGACGTATAGTTTTGACTTAATGCAACTTCTCACTTTTCTCTTTAGCCTATGGGTTTTACTCCTACCTTGGGTTTTACCATACCGAGGTTTTGTGAGTTTTACCTTTTTATGCATTCTTCCGTTAATTTGAGACTCACATTCGCTTATTGTGCCGACGACTTCATCAACTATACTTACTTCATCGTTGAAGACATGATGCGCCATTTGTTTGAGTATTTACACACTCAAGCAGGGTGTTGCAGTCCTATTAGATTAGGAATGTGATTGTGTAAATCCTAGTGTATCTAGGGGTATCTTTGAATGTTCCTTTTAGTAGTTAATATCCTAGTAGAGTTGTAATTCTAAAAGGGTAAGGAATTAACCTTCCCTACTACTATAAATAAAGGCGCCGCACCCTCTCTCTCTATGGCCTTCATAATTGTTCAGTAAATTATGCTTACAACAAATTTTAAAAAAAAAATATATATATATATACTGCTTTGAGCTTTTGTTGTTTGCAAGAAAAACCAAAAGTTGTTTCAGTGTAACAATGGCACAAATTCACCTCTTTATTTGGAGGTTTTTTGTCTAACATTATACAGTGAAAAATGGCACACCTAAATAGGTAAGCAAAACATTATTCACAAAGTCTGAAAATGAATAGTGAATTTCAATCATCCATCTTCCAAAGTTTTTGTGTAGGCTATCCCATTACTTTTACAGTAGACATTCATACTACTTTCACAACACTCTCCTTTGGATGTCTATATATCAATATTGCTTGTCTCATTGAAACCTTGCTTGAAAAAAACTCACCGAGAACAATCGTAGTTGAGGAAAAAGAATACAACTTTGTTTGGATCATTTATCGTGTTGAGTGCGCTTTTGTTGCCTCATTAAAACATTGCTAGGAAAAACACAATGGGAAGAACTCTAGTCAAAGAAAAAAGAGTACAACACACATGTCATGGGTGCTCCCCCTGATTTCGCACTTTAATCTGACTGATTAATAAGTCGACGTAATCTGATATCATGCACCTGCTTCTAGAATGTACACTTTGGTAGAGATTTGGCGAACAAGTCTATTAGATTATTGTTGGATTTAATTTGTTTGACTTTAATAACTTTAGCTTTCTAAAGCTCACGTGTGTTGAAAAACTTTGGAAATATATGTTTAGTCTTATTGCGTTTAATGAATCCTTTCTTCATTTGAGCAATACATGCTGCATTATTTTTCTGAACGATAGTTGGAGTGTGCTTTTTAAGGTAAACCTCATGAATTCTGGATGTGATGAATCATTGATCTTAACAAAAAACATTCACGATTGACTTCACGGAGAGCAAGTATTTCTAGGTGATTGAAAAATGTAGCAACTAGTGTTTGCTGCGTTGAGTGCCATGAGATTGTTGTATTTTCACAAGTGAACACATCTAATTTGTGAGCGGGCTTTAGGCAGATCGAAGTAAAAAACAATATCTGCATATCCAACAAGATTCTGGTCATTTATGGGTTTCTCGGAGTAGAGTAGGACCATGTATGTTGTCTCATGAAGATATCATAAGACACCTTTGACTCCCTTCTAATGTCGAATTATGAGAAACATTTTTCCGTGAAGGAGATGAAAACTGGTTAGGGTTAGGGTTAGGGTTAGGGCGCCGTGCTAATAACGTGTTAAAAATAGGCTAAAAAGAGAGAGAACATTTGCTAGAGATCGAAGTGGAATTGAATAAATCGCTCTGTCTTGTTTTCTTTACTTATGTTGGATAAAGGGAGAAGGATACATAAGAAAATAAGTGAGAGAAATTTGTATAATTTCTTCATACTTTCTGTTTTGAGCTTTTGTTGTTTGCAAGGAAAAAATGAAGTTGTTTCAGTGTATCCACTGATGCAAAACTCACTTCTTTATATAGAGGTTTTTCATTTGACATTGTATAGTAGAGTGGCACACCTAAATAGGAAAGCGAAACATTATTCACAAAGTCTAAAAATGAATAGTGAAATTCAATCATCCATCTTACAAAGTTTTCATGTAGGTCATCCCACTACTTTTACAGTGGACATTCATACTGCTTTTACAACCTTAAACAATAACTACCATTTTTAAAATAGAATATTGTCGACTTTACCAGCAAAAAATTCGCTCATTCACTCTTAATAAGGTAATGTGGACATCACATAGCCACATCATTATAAGAATAGTATCAACAATTATCATATCATTTAGTTACGGTAGACTGAAAAATCAATTTGACAAAAAGTTTACACCGATGCAATTTTAAGAACTCATGTAAATTTCTAAAATTGAAAACTTAGGGTTCATTTTAAAACCATCCAAAACCCCTAATCCAACATTCACAATTTCAAATTAATTTAGGTTTAAGTTCATACATGCACGAGTTTCGATCGATAAACTAACAGCGCGACGCCTTTTGGCACAAAGTAAAAGTTGGGAAATTCATAATTAATTGAAAGTTTAGAGTGCAAAAAAGGGTAATAAAGCCTACAAATTGCAATTTAGAGGTATTGCTAAATTTTATCGTAAATAAGATAAAAAATATATACTAAAATTGAAGTTTTCTTCTATCAAATAAAATGGTATTTTATTTAAATTTAAATTTTAAAGTTTAGAGTGTATTTTTATCATACAAATTTTAAAAATTTCATCTGAGTACTATCTCGTAAAAAATCACTGTGACTGAAGTTTGTAGAATTATTCGAATGTATAAAATCGATGTGAATACCAAGTAAAATATTCAAGATAAACTGTGTAAATGATTTCCCATTTGAATGATAAAAACGTATTATTTAGAAGGAGTGGATTGTATATGTAGTATTATCCTTATTTTTCTATCAAATAAAATGGCACTAATTCTTCCTCTCCAAATAAGATGGCATTTATTCTTCTTTTCCAAATAAAAGCCATTTATTCTTTTTTTTTTTTTTTGGTCAAGCCATTTATTCTTCTTCTGCGTTCAAATTAAAATGGCATTTTACAACTCTTAGATAGCATATTCCATTTCAAAAGAAGAAAAGAGAAGGAAAAAAAAAATCGACAACCCCATAAAAGTGGAGAGAGGTTGTCTCACGTTCCATACTATGCTCGCTCTCCCTTCTTCTCGTCTTGTTCCTTCTCACCACTTTCCCGAAACCCATCTCCAGAAAACTCACACACGCAACCCCACTAAATCCGGATCTACCTCACTAACAATGGCGTCCCCTTCATCAAATGCTCACCCACTCGATAGGTATTTCTTTTATTTTCTTGCTTTTTTAAAAAAAAAAAATTTATTTTTGATTCTGCAAAGCATAATTTTCTGCCGATGTTGTTATTTTTTCATAAATATGGTAAATTTGTCTATGAATCAGTGTTTGTTCGAGTTTTCGTTGTATTGCATGGAAGTATAATTGTTGAGCAAAAATTATATATTTAGAAGAGCATTGCTGTCCTTGTTCATTAGCTATGAACATTTTATGTGATGAAAATAATTTGAGTGATTTAGTTTGAATTCCGGTTTACAGGAATCGGCTTGTCTGAGAATAGCATTGTTCTTATGAATTCCGTTCTTGATTCTGAACAAGCAAACAAACAAAATTGTCAATTTGTTCTTTTCCCCTTGCTTGTGGTTTGGGTTGGGGATTGGCGTCTTTCTAAGCATTTAAAAGGTTTTCTGTCTCCGGTGGTTGATATAATAAGTGAAATTATTTAGGACTTCAAATGGTAGGCTTGGGGATCAATAGTTGATATAATGGACAGTTGAAAAAGTTACAGATATGTTCATTCTTATTCGCTCAAAGGGTTCCACCCCTTCAGACATTGATCCTGGGACCAAGGGGATTTTGTTTGCAAATCTATTTGCCTTGTGTGCACAGTGTCTTCTAGTTACTTGTTATCAGCTTTACTTTGCCAACTTAGTATAGCTTAAACTCGAGAAAACGCTAAGCGGGACAAAAGGCCGAAGCTCATAATCTTTCTTAGCACTGCGATAATTTTCTGCATCCTATAATATTCGTAGTTTTATTAAGAGATCTTTGTACATGCATTTTGTGAAATGTTAAGATTCACCACAATTGACAAGAAAGCTGTAGTATCTTATCTAGCATTTAAAGATTTTTAACTGTGATATTGTTAACCTAAAGTAATATTTACTTTTAGAACAAACTGTTGTGCTTCATTGGGCCGAGCCACTAGACATAGCATCTTCGTTTCGTCACCTTCATATATTTTCAATTTATGTGACTGATTGCTTGCTTTAACCACCTTCTATTTTGTGATGACAGAAAATCTTCTCTAGCTTGTGTCGCACCTCTAGAAGCAATTCTATTTGATATTGATGGAACATTGTGTGATTCAGATCCCTTCCATTATTATGCTTTCCGTGAAATGCTTCAAGAAGTAGGCTTCTCTCTCTCTCTCTCTCTCACATATGCACAAACATAGCATTTTTCTCCGACTCACACACTCTCTCTCTCACACATATGCACAAACACAGCATTTTTCTCCGACTCACGCTTTGGTGTACCGCAGGTAGGTTTTAATGGTGGGGTTCCTATCACTGAGGAATTCTTCAGTGAGAAGATAACTGGAGGACATAATGAGTATCTTTGTAGTATCCTCTTTCCTGATTGGGATATCGAAAGAGCAAGACAGTTTTTGGTAGATAAGGAAGCCATGTTCCGAAGGTAAATTCAAAAATCTGTCAAGAAACTGCATGCTTGATATCAAATACATTTCGGGTATATAACACATTGGTATTATTAGTTAGACTTCTTCTGTGGATGGAAGGAAATTATCTTAAACTGTATCAACTACAATCTTCCTTGACTAATAGGGAATTCTATTTCTGTATCAAGTTGTGGAATTATTTCGTTCAATTATAAAGGACCCTATCTCTTGTCTCAACTTGATTTACTGAGTGTGATGTTGCAGATTGATATCTGAAAAGATAGAACCTCTTAATGGCCTACCTAGGTTGCGCCAATGGATTGAAAAACAAGGCTTGAGACGGGCTGCAGTAACAAATGCTCCAAAACTAAATGCTGAGCTAATATTATCAAAGTTGAAGCTCACGGATTTCTTTGAAATTGTTGTTCTTGGAGAGGAATGCATACGAGCAAAACCATTTCCTGATCCTTACTTGACGGCTCTTGAAAAGCTTAACCTGTCGAACGAGCATGCTTTCATCTTTGAGGTTTGTGTCTCTGAACTTTGTGCTGTGCGATTAAACAATAGCATTCAATCTTCAGTAAAATTTTGACATACATTGTGCTCATCTCTGTTCTACTTTTGGTTGTCAAGGATTCTGTTTCGGGAGTGAAAGCTGGAGTAGCAGCCGGAATGCCGGTAGTGGGTTTAGGCACAAGGAACCCCGAGGAAGCATTGATTAATGCCGGAGCCTCCTTTGTTATTAAAGATTTTGATGACCCAAAATTGTGGGAAGCACTGGAAGAGATTGTGAAGAAGGCGGAGTAACAACGCTTACAACTTGAAACGAAATGACAAAAGAACAATGATAAAGTAGGAAAAGGTGTAAGCTTCTAAATTTCTAGATAAATAACCATGCTGTACTTGTGTAGTATAGTGTTCTGGCACAGGGACATCCTAGTGAAATGTGGTGATCCTGCTCTTATCTTAACTTCAAATCATGTTTTTGTTGTACGTTTGAAAGCTCAGTCAATAAAAGCTTAGGACCCTTTGATATTCGTATCGTTTTTAGTTTTAAGAGGATTTATTTCGTTTTTAGAGTTGATTTATAAAAACTTTTTTAATGCCTATTTCGCTATTAGTATTTATTTTTATTTATTTATTGGAGATAGAGGGAGAATACAAGAGAGAATAGTATGAAGAATGGGAAGGAAGGGTGGTGAGGGATGTGGAAGAAATGGATATGCACGACCAAAAAAAAAAAAAAACAAGGAGTTTAACTCTCACAATTCAAATCCCACAAATTACAAACCCTAAAGCAAATGAGTAGAGAACTCAAACAAACAGAGAAGATTCTTTCAAATTGTTCTCTTAACTCACAAATTGATTTTCATCAAATTGTCAAACAAATGAGCCATGAATTTTCCACTCATGATTCCAAACGGTGACTTCCATCCAAAACTGAATTAGAGAAAACTCTCCAAACTAATGGTGAGGCACACAAAATACACTAACCCTGAGGTCCTATTTATAGTGCATAGGACTTAAGGTTACAATGAGAATATTAATCCTAATTGGAAGTAAATCTAAATCATAATCAAATAGATAATTAACACAATCTCTCCACCAAGCAAGGAATCCAACCAAAACGTCAAATCCAAACCCAATTAGGACACCAAAAAGAAACAAGCAACACAAACCTAACTATTGCATCATCCTAACTTTGAGCCGTAAACCCCAAGAGTAAGTGGTAGTTATCACAAAACAATAAACTTGAAGTAGACACGTGAAACCGAAGTTCACGAAGAACAAATGTAAGCCACAAAGATTCGGCACAGAGTTGGCACTTGAGCGGGTGGGTTGTTTGGTGGAGCTCCAAGAGATATGATTTGGCCCATGAAATAGCAAGAAATGTGACACTCAGCCCAATTTGCATTAGAATACCTAAAAAGCAAAGGATGCATTGCATAGAAGAGCGCCAGAATGAAATTCCATGTTCAAATGGGCTTTTAAGGGAGGTTTAATGAAAAGGTCCCGGTACTGTTCACTTTTAACGAAAAACCACTTTTTTAAGAGGATGCGTTTGGGAAGGCCGAGACATGAACTGAGAAATATCATTAATTGCATAGGCAGCGGCAAATCTATTAAGGGACATGATGAATGGTTTGAGACCAACCTCGATGCCGAGTGTTGGCGGATTCGTCGGGTTGACGTGGAAAACTAGGACCCAAACCAATCTCGAAGGTTGTAGGGAGATTATGTTGAAGTGGATTTCAACATGCAAAAGGTGTGGGAAGGAAATTAAATTGGATTCAAACCTTTGACGGAGGAGGTTTTGTTTAATCAAGACCCAATGTAGTATATCCTTCCAATTTTGAATCACTGTCGGAATCGTCAAAACCTTGCAATGTTGGCAGAAGGTTGAGGGGAAGGCGCTCCTGAAATTTGGAGCAGAAGTTTTGATTGGAATCGGAGTTGAAGAACAAGGGAGGGAGGAAAGTGGTAAGAACTATTGGGCTTAAGATTAAATAAAAAGAAAATTAATGAAAAAAGTTTAAATACTTTGAATTTTAACAAAAAAATCATATAATGTTGCAGTCCTATTGGAATAAGAATGTAATTGTGTAAATCCTAAAGAATATGGGAAAGTATCTTATATTCCTATTAGGAGTAGATTACCTATTAAATGTTGTAATCCTAAATGGAAAGGTATTTACCCTTTCTACTACTATAAATAAAGGCACAATGGGGTGAGATAACACACGCCCACAATTACACATCTCTCTCTTCTTCTCTATCTATGCCGCACCTTCTCTCTCTTTTGGCCTCCATAATTGTTCAAGTAAATTATGCCTACAACACGTTATCAGCACGCTCTTGACGCTGCGCTAAAGAGAGTTTATTCTTCAATCAGGGAAGTATTACGTTTTAATCATTCTTCTTATGATTAATTTAATTTATTATTATTTTAAATTGATCTACATGCTATTGATTCAATTTAATTTTTCTATGTTGAACGTGATACAACGCATTGGAGATGCTATTCCGGCTTTCTGCGAAGGAACTTCTACAAATTCAAAGGCTTTTGTTGTTTTCTGCTACTCAGGTATGCTTAAAATAAAGTAAGATATTTGAAACGACCCATGAAGCATGAAAACATTCCCCATGATGCATGAACCCCCTATGTTTACATTTTCCTTCCGATATATATATTCTCTATGTTCATATATATATTTGTTTCATGCATTACGCAATAATTGCTATGTGGAATTTGTGAGTCAATTTTGTTTCTTTAACTGGGCCAGCAGCCCTCGGCCGCACTCGGCCCGCATTCAATCTGCCAGCCTTCGGTTGGGCACAGCATGCACACACGCACGCACTAAGCCAACTTTTGGCTGGGCTTCACGCGCGAGGCCCGCAGCCTCCCCGAGCGCACCACAAGGCCAGCTTCCTGCTGGGCCTCCCCCGTGCAAACCCCTTAGCCTAATGACCCAACCCAGCTACGGCTGGGAGGACTCTCCCCCGTGGCCTGCAACCATGTTTCCTAGGCCTTGTTAGGCCATGCCGTGATCACTCAAGGCACCCCGTGCCTCCCCACACCCACGGCACAAGCCCAAATTATTTTGGGGCTCCAATTTCGATCCAATAATATTATGCTAATATTATTTTGCTTCTACAATCGACCCTGTATGACCCGATTTATTGAATTAATTAAAAGTGACCTGCAGTCCATTAATCTGATAATGAATCCAAAATTCTTGACCTGAAGATCACTTTTGGACATTAACGATTCAATAATTTATCTTTATACTTTAAACCGTCACATACTTTCGTAGTAACGAAGCTCTCACACTTGAGTTCCCGAAGACAACTCAAATCCACTACACTAAGTTAGTATATTGCATTCTGTGTTTCTTGCAGGAACCTCTCTTTTATGAACTAAATGTTCATAAACTAAATCGAACCTGTAGTTTCAAATTTAGTGCCTTTGAAACCCGAAGTTTTCATAAAACAATACACCCATGAAAACCCGACGTTTTTCATGAAAACCATAACTTAGAACTCGAATGTTCTAACTATGATGCATATGGATGTTTCATTCCCATAGCACCAATCACAATCTTGTTCCCTCCAATTCAGTGGATTGTCGTCACAAGTTCGATTTTCCTGATTTGGACGTTTCTAATAGAAACCACTTAATGTGGGGTACAAGACGTGAATCTCCCATTGACTATTAAGAAGCTGAGAAACCATTGAAGCCAACAATGGCATGGAAGAGCTGAATAAGCCTCCGCCATGATCTTCACTCAAAGACTTATGCCCGAAGCATTACAAATGGAACTACCTCCCGAACGAGTATTCCATGGCTCTTTGGCTCGCTTCTACGGACCGTCTAATCATGAAAAACATTGCCTGAAGCACACCATGATTATGTCCATGAATGTGTACAATTCTGAAGTTTATAAATTCGATCGAATTTTGACTGGAGAATACTTTTCTCGTCCTTCCATGTTTCTAACTCGCTCTTGAAATAGCAGTGTAGAAAGCGGAAGTTAACCAAATTCTCGGATCTGATTACTACCACAAACATGAGAGAAAGGTATGGACCCAGTTCAGTTGGAGTCTACCGAATGGCTCGACCCTGTTCGGTCAAAGCCTACTGAACCCAAGTTTGGGTCTGTCCATCTCATAATCCAATTTTGAGTTTGTTTTTACAAACATATGGTAGAATCAAGGCCTGCCAAGGTGTGGCATCATGCCCGAAGCATGATCCTTGGTACCTAAGACCTAAAAACTTCAAGAATAAGGGATAGTATTCCTGAACCTTAACACTGCAGAATCTACTTTCGTCTCGATGGAATAGATCATTGGTTATGCACCTGTTCATGCCCCTACCAATGTTGTTGAGGAGTACCATTCTAGTAGTCAATATGTGAGACTAATTTTGCTCCACCAAACATCATTGGAAGAGCAAAATTTTGACATGGATGGCCTTGTTGGCCGAATCCACCTAGTAACTTTGCTTACTTTGTGAACATTTTTCCATGTTCTTGGATTCAAGTTTGGTGTATGTTTTACTTATGGATAATCATATTGATATTGTCCTCGAATATGAGTTAATTGAATCATGTTTCTTAGTACATGTGACCGATTCAATTAAACACGTGATTAGGTTGGAATGTGGGAAAGTTAGTTGTCTGGATGAATGCGTACTACGCACACTAACTTTACACCTAAATCACATCTCTAACAACGACTTCAGGTCTATCCAACCTGATTAAGAGCAATGGCACACTCCTCGTTGTATGAATGGTACTGAAGGGACCTTAAATTCTCCCTGACGTTGAGTTTTTTTTAAGGATATTCGAGATGACAATGATCATAAATGAAACCACTGAAGAAAATAGAGTGAAATATCTTTGCACCACCTCCAAAAATGAGCCTAAAGCTTTGATTTAGGGCCAATGGGTTGTCCCCCAGCTAGGGCACACGCCATATGTGGCCAGCCTAGGGCTAGGTGATTGAGCAGTTTACATGCTTTGGCACGACCTTTTGGGACACTTAGGTCGATCAATGATGCTACAACGCATCTCCTTACCCGAAGTAAGGATCTTGTGCCTACAAGCGCACTTTGCCAAGCATGCTCATTAAGGAAATTGATTTTTTATATCATTCCTTGCAAAGATACGACAAGACTCTCTTTTCACAGTGGATTCAAGGGAATATACGTGGACTAATCCAACCAAAATGCGGATCATATAAAGACTTATGGTTTTGGTTGATGAATCGACAAACTAGTCACATGTTTGTCCACACACATTACTGCTAAACCTCTGGCCGATTAAGGGCTCACCACCCTACTTATCCCTTAAGGTCCGGGAGACTGGATAATGTCAGAGAGTTTATATCGACAGTTTTCGATAAAGTATTGCATGACGTTTTGGGTTTATAATTGAACATCGAATTCCCATGTTCACCCCAAATAGCCTCGCCTAGTGATCATAAAGCGCAATTTAAATGATCGCCCGAATTTTGGTAAACGTACCAAGTTTTCGGTTTCCGCCTAGGGCTATGCAATCCTTGTACGCAGTGATGATTGGTCCGCCTTGAGGCCCATTGCCACCCAACCTATATGACGTTACAGTTGGTTACTGGGTACGAACCTGACGATTTTCGTATTTACGCATTTGGGTGTGCATTCCATGTGCCAAGTTGCGCCGCCGCGACGTACCACCATGGGTCCTCAAAGAAGGATGTGTATCTTTTGTCGATCATGATTCTCCTTCACACTAGCTCTCTTCGAGCCCTTGCACGCGATCTCTTTACCGCTTATTTGCGGTTGTCACTTTAATGAGACAGTATTCCCGCCGTTAGGGGGAGATAAGAACGTCAACGTTCCTGTAGAACGGCGTGAATTTGCGGTGGACGTTGCCCACTATGTCTCATCTCGATCCCCATACCGCACAAGTGTGATAAGCAAGTGCGATGAATTCTAGATTTCAGAATGTTGCTCCAGACGCATTCCTCTGATCTAGCTAAAGTGACAAGATCATATACCAGCTGCAAACATGCCTGCAAGGATAGACGTACTTAACGGACGTCGAGTCAACATCCCTGGAGGGTGTGCCGCCCCTGTTGGACGGTCTGGTACACCGGCGGATAGCCAATCAATCTGTCTTGGCCTGGAGCACGACAGATCATTCGGTTCGTAGGATTCACTTCCCTGGAAGAGGAAGACACGGCACAACAATGAATCTGAACTCGATCGCTGTCTCAAATCATTTCCATCTCATGAGATTAATCCGGATTACTCCCAAGACATGAAGTTCTTGGTCCAGTATACTAGTTTGGGAGAGCTAAATGGAATTGAAATGAGATTATCATCGATGATGTTTTCACTTATATGGTAGCTACCGACATAAATGAAAAGCGACGATATCGAACCGTGTTCCGTTGATTAAGTGACAACGTAGAACTGATTGGACAACTGAAATTACAATCCAGGTCAAATTCCTTACCAAAGTGTGTATTGGACCCGTAGTTCCTACACTGCCCAAGGTAACCTTATTGTGTTACAAGTGGGAAAGGAAGCGTTATGAGATGACTGAAATAGTGCGATATGATGCACGCCTTACGGTGCAAGGTTTCTCTCAAATGTCCTGTGATTGATAGCAGCATTATGAAATGTGGTTAGTATTTCTCCATGGGATATAGATACAGAGATTGACATGTAAGTTCTCAAAGAATTACATGGACTGGTTCAAATAGTTCCAAAACCACGGAACACCCTCTTAACTCGTTTTGAGGCGTTCACTTATGGATTGAAAAATCTGACGGATGTGGTATACCCGTCTACGTGATTATTTGATCAGTCAGGGATATGAATGAATGCCCTTGCGTGTTAAACTATGAAGTCTTATTCCAAATTGCTAGAGTTACAGTTTATGTCGAATCTCACTAAGACTCTGGAAGAGCATGAGAAAACTGCCTCGCACCTGAAGATGGAATTTGAGATGAAGGATCTTAGGAAAACTCGTTTATGCCTTGACTTGAAGTTAAAGCATTGTTCTGACGGTATTTTGGTCTACCAGTCGAACTACACCCCGAATGTGTTACCTTTGAGTATACCTTTGATCGTCCATACGTTATATGTAAATGAGACTCTTGAAGAGGTTATGGAATCCGAAATTCCATATCTAAGTTCAACTTTGCGCTTCGTTGTACTTAGCTCATTGTATATAGACAGGACATCTCCTTCGCTGTTGATCTTGGTAAAGATGCAGCACTGTGCCTACACGCAACCGGTGAATTGGTATTAAAGACGTTCCCTGAAGGTACTACAAATTTGGGCAAATCAAATCCCAACGCATCTCGAGCGGATTCAACCCCCCTGATCCTCGGAATGATGTTTGCCTTGTTTGTTATGCTGACGCAGGTTACTTATCAAACCCGCACAAGGCAAAATCCCCGAATGGTTATGTCTTTACCATTAGGGATGTCGCAATATCTTGGAGGTCCACGATATGACCTTAGTTGCGAAATCTTCGAATCGTTCCAAGACTCACCTCACTTCACTACGCCACACGTGAGACATGGTTAGGAGTTCTTGTTGAGCATATTCGAAGTACTTGCTGTGTTTTCATCCATCGTTGAGTCCCAACGACGATCCATGAAGACTATGCCGCATGTATCAACCCGACCAAGCCATGATACATCAACGAAGCCAACGCCAAGACATATTGCGTCTACATCTACATCAGCAAAGCATCAGGAGATTGAAGTCATGCAAGCCGATCCCAGACAACCTTGCCGACCTCTACACGACGTCACTGCTGAAGTCAACCTTCCAGAAGTTTGTCCAAGGAATCGGTATGAGCAAATTATCTGAATTGAATCGCTTGTAGTTCTCTTATTTAGAAGTTATGTCTAACTCAGGGGGAGTATCCAGAAGCATACTCACATGATCTTAATGTACTCTTTTTCCTACGATTAGGAGCATTTTTCTCACTGGGTTTTTGCTACCTAACTAGGTTTTAATGAGGCACCCATCCTGGGATGATCATACTCCGTTGAGTTCACTACACTCGTCCAGTTTGACGTTTGTTTAAGACATTATGCATATTTTCTTACTTTTTCCTTAGTCTATGGGTTTTCCCCATATCTTGGGTTTTACCATAGCGATGTTTTTGTGAGTTTTTACACATGCATACTTCAAAGTAAATTTGAGACTCGCGATCACCCGTTGTGCCGATGACTTCATCAACTGTACTTACTTCATCGCTGAAGACCTGATGCGCCATTCACTTGAGTATTTACACACTCAAGGGGGAGTGTTGCAGTCCTATTGGAATAGGAATGTGATTGTGTAAATCCTAGAGAATATGGGGAAGTATCTTATATTCCTATTAGGAGTAGATTACCTATTAAATGTTGTAATCCTAAAGGGAAAGGTATTTACCCTTTCTACTACTATAAATAAAGGCACAATGGGGTGAGATAACACACACCCAAAATTACACATCTCTCTCTTCTTCTCTATCTATGC
The DNA here is from genome assembly GCA_036320875.1 of Cotoneaster glaucophyllus. Taxonomy (NCBI): domain Eukaryota; kingdom Viridiplantae; phylum Streptophyta; class Magnoliopsida; order Rosales; family Rosaceae; genus Cotoneaster; species Cotoneaster glaucophyllus. The sequence continues at coordinate 22,947,197 of CM070063.1, forward strand.
CGCACCCTCTCTCTCTTTTGGCCTCCATAATTGTTCAAGTAAATTATGCCTACAACATATAATAATTTTATTTAGTGATTTTCTGACAAAAAAAAAACTTTATTTAATAGTTAGAACAAAACCCAACACCAAACTAGCCCAATAAGACTGGCCCAAATAACCTGGAAATCCCAATTAATATCAATACAAATTCTACAGCCATCCCTGTATGATTACGACGCAGGGGAAGTAGACGACTGTTCATTTTTTCACGGAGGCTCTCCAAGTCGAATCTGGATTTTCGTAAAGATCAAAATCTGAACATTGAAGTTGAAGACAACCCCCAATCCTCCCTTTGAGAACCCTCAGATTGTTGCCTTCCCGATTCCTCAATTCCCAATTGAATTACTAGATTTCTGCGCGCGCAGTAAAACCAGTAATCAAGATGAGTGAGGTATTCGAAGGCTACGAGAGTTAGTACTATGAGCTCTCCGCAAACCTCTCGCGAAAATCCAACTCAGGCGCCCTTCTTCCCGACTATGGTACTATCCTATCATTTTTCTGCCGATTTATGACATGGGTTTTTTAGATTAGCTCCTAATCCTCTTAATTATGTGTTTTTTCTTCAGTGAATTAGTAATTTAGTAACATTAATTAAGGGACTTCTTTTGGGTAGCTTTTAGTTCAAGTGTTTGTTGGATTGCTTTGTGCAATTCAGGTCCTTTAATGCCATCATGTGTTTGATCTGCATGATTTTGAGTAGTTCTGATCATTTTATTAAATGGGTTATTTTTGGATCAATGTGAATTGCAGAGCAGAAAAAGCAGAAATTTTCTGAGATTAAAATTAAACTAGATGATGCCGAAGCTTTGGTAATATGTTGTACAGCATACAAATTTCACTTGTTTTTGCTTTTTCTGGAAAGCTTCATGGTTTATATACTTTCCTTGTTTGTTTATGTGAATGAGTGATGGGATTTCTTTTGGGGGCTTACTGGGTAGTTTCTTGTTCAAGTGTTTGAAACAGAAACCGTTGACTACTTGAACTACCCCTGCTACTATGGCTATGACAAATTGATATGAAAACTGAACCAAAATTGTGAATCCGAACCAAAATAACTTTTGGAAGGAACAAAATAAACACTATTTCTGGAAATACAACAAAATAACTATACTATTTATGAAACTGAATCAAAATAACCCACACTATTTGGTACGCCCAATCGGTTCCCAAACAGTAGAAAGTAAGAAATTGACAGAACAATGCAGAAATTAAAAGAAGAAGGGAAAAGAAATGGGAGTCAAGGGAAAAGAAAGTTCATTTTCATTCATCCTGCCTTTTACAGAGTACACTAAGTTATTTATATTCATCTGAAAGGGTAAACCCTAGCTTCCACAGGCTGGGCTTTAAGCAAAACAAGGCTAACACATATGGGCTAAACAAGAGAGGGTTACTAGGCCCAAACAATGAGGTCCTAACAACTCCCATCCGCTTAAGAAAAGGCATGTCCTCAGGTCCGAAAATCAAGATAACGAGTAGACTTGTAAACGGGTCGGATTTATTGGGTTTGGATCGGGTTCAATCCTACCCGTTAAGTTAAAGGGTCACCCAAACCCGACCCGTTAAGCTGTCACCCTTTTCACCCATTAACAATTATTATTATTATTTTGCATAGAGTTTATTTTTTGTTGTTAAGACTTTACTGAAATTACTAAAACATCCTCAACTAACGGGTGTTGACGGGTCTAATGGGTTGACCCAAAGTGACCCGTTATTTAACAGGTTGTTAACGGGTTCACCCCTTAGCGACCCGACCCGTTAAGCATCCACCCAAATACTAATATTAATGGGTCTGGTCAGGTTGAGTTAACGGGTCGGGTCCAAAATGCCAGGTCTAATAACGAGCAATGATGTCTTTTGCAACTTCCCAGGTAGCATCTTCTTTGGGCAGTCCTATCCATTTGATGAGCCATTTGGTAACTACAGTGTTCTTCCTCTTGAACATGCCTCTGTCTAGTATTTTTTTCAGGCTGCCATTGCAGAAGGCCAGTGGAATCGATGGGCGGTAGGATCGAGTTTAGGGAAATAAAGTCACCAATCTTTTTCTTAAGTAAGGACACATGGAAGACTGGATGTATCTTTGAAGTAGTTAGGAGGTTAAGTCTGTACGCCACCGAGCCAATGCGTTCTTAGATTTGGAATGGGCCATAAAACTTGGGTGCAAGTTTGTTGGATTGGCGAGAAGCAACAGATTGTTGTTGATATGGTTGCAGCTTGAGGTAGACCCGATCACCTACTTGGAATTCACGCTATGTTCTACCTTTGTGGTAGATTTGTTTCATATGGTTCTAAGCGAGTTGTAAGTTAGCCTATAAGATGCGAAGCAACGTGTCCTGGTCTTGTAACGCTGCATCCACAGAGTGTACCGTTCCAGGTAGGTAAGTGTGAATGGATGGGGGAGGGTACCCATATAAAGCTTGGAATGGTGACATTTTGATGGCGGATTGGAAAGTGGTGTTGTACCCCTACTCGGCCCATGGAAGAAGATTGGACCACTTGTTTGGCTTATCGGTGGAAAAGCAGTAGAGGTAATGTTCCAAGGTGCAATAGAGGACTTCTGTTTGGCCATCTGACTGAGGGTGGTGTGCTAAACTATGGCAAAGTGTGCTCCCTTGGTGTTTGAAAAATTCCCTCCAGAAGTTACTGATGAAGATGGGATCCCGGTCTGACACTATGGACTTAGGCATGCCATGTAGACGAAAAATTTCCTTAATGAAAGTCTCTGCAATGGAAGCTGAAGTGTATGGATGATTGATGGCGATGAAGTGACCATATTTGGTTAAACGATCCACGACGACTAAGATTACTATATAGCCATTTGATGAGAGTAACCCCTCAACAAAATCAAGGGCAATGTCTTGCCAAATGCAGTTTGGAATGGGCAATGGTTGCAAGACGCCGGGTGGATGAATTGTTTCATGATTTTGTCGTTGACATTCGGTGCAGTGGGAAACAAATGTTTTCACGTCTCGTCTGATTCCGGGCCAAAGAAAACTGCGTTTAACTCGATGATAGATCCTGAGCAAACCAGAGTGGCCTCCCAGTAAAGAAGAATAGAATCCTTCTAATATTTTGGAACACCATGGTGAAGGGGATGGAACAAATATTCTTTGCTTGTAGTGGAGTACACCATTCACTACTGAAAACCCATGAATTGTAGTATCTGGAGATTGCAACAAGGCAGGCCATATATCATTGACAGACGGGTCTGTGGGGTAGAATTGTTGGAAAGCTAGTATGCAGTCAAATATTGGAGAGGAAATTCCCATAAGTGGCTGTAGTTCGGCTTTGCGTGAAAGAGCATCGAAAGCACTATTTTGAGACCCCGGTCTATATTCCACCGAATAGTTATAGCCCAAAAGTTTTACGAGCCATTTCTGTTGTTGTGGACTAGTAATATGTTGCTCAAGAAAGTACTTGATTGGTTGGTGGTCTGTAATGATGCAGAAATGTTGGCCTGGCAAATATGGTCTCCAATGTTGGACGACAAAGACAATGGCTAACAGCTATTTGTCGTAAGTGGAGAGAGCAAGATTGCGTCCTGATAAAGCCTTACTTAGGTAAGCAATTGGATGACCTTCATGGCATAACACAACCCCTATGCTGATGCCTGAAGCGTTGGTTTCCACCACAAATGTCTTGGTGAAATTTGGAAGAGCAAGAACTGGAGTGGAAGCCAAGGCTTGTTTAAGTTTCTCGAAGGCAGCAATGGATTCATTTGACCAAGAGAAATTGCCCTGCTGCAACATAGAGGTCAAAGGTTTTGCTATCAACCCGTAATGATGGAAAAACTTGCAGTAGTAACCAGTCAATCCCAAAAATTCCCGAAGGCCTTTGATAGAAGACGGCTAAGGCCAATCAATGATTGCCTAAATTTTTGAAGAATCCACCAAAACACCTTGGCCTGAGATGGAGTGTCCCAAATACTCAATTTTATCTTGACTGAAGAAGCATTTGCCAAGCTTTACTTTCAAGCTGTGTGTGGAGAGAATTTGGAAAACCAGCTCCAAATGGGATAGGTGAGTATGCAAAGAAGGGCTATACACAAGTATATCGTCAAAAAACACTAAGACAAATTTACATAAGTACGAACGGAAGATTGAATTCATTAGAGCTTGAAAAGTAGAAGGGGCGTTTGATAGACCAAAAGGCATTACCATGAATTCAAAGTGACCGTCGTGTGTATGACAGGCCGTTATAGCAATGTCTTTGGTGCATATACGTATCTGGTAGTAGCCTGATCGCAGGTCAAGTTTTGAAAAAATGGATGCTCCATGTAGCTTATCTAACAACTCATCTACGACAAAAATTAGAAAGCGATCCTTGATGGTGGCAGTATTGAGTTCTTTGTAATCAATACAGAGGCGCCATGACTCGTCTTTCTTTTTGACCAAGATAACTGGGGAAGAAAATGGACTGTTGCTATGGCGAATGACTATGGAGTCGAGAAGTTCCTGCACTTGTCTTTCAATTTCTGCTTTATGAGAGTGTGGGTAACGATATGGGCGTACGTTGATGGGTTGTGTATTGGAAAACAAGGGTATTTTATGGTCGACTTGACGCTGTGGTGGGAGTCCAAGAGGAGTGGTGAAAAGTTGGGAGTATTGAGATAAAAGGGATAATATTGCGGGATGAATATTAGTGGGTGGGTTAAAGGAGGTGTTGGTGGGAAAAAGGTGTGGGGTGGTAATCATGTTGTCGGTTGGAAAAGACTGTGGAGGGATAGTGAGGTTGTTAGGAGGAGACGTGGGCAGTGAAGAAAAATGGAATTGTTGGTGGGATAATCGACTGTAAGTAGAGGTGGGGAATATGGAGGTTTAAATTGGGCTAGGTTACATGGGTGCAATGTGGGTTGGGCTGTAATAAGGCCTTGTAGGATATAGGTTTTGTCATTCACTGTGAAAAACATTGTTTTGTTTCTGAAATGCCACCCGATGTACCTGAGTGACTCGAGCTATTCAGCACCCAAAATCAGGTCATAGCCTAGGATATTTAAGAGGAGAAATGAACCAATATAAGTGTAATCTTGTAGGTGGATATTGACATTGTGGGCTCTCATGTTGGCATGGACTTTTTGGTGGGAAGCTGTAGTGAAATGGACTGGTAGGATATGCTCAATGTCTAATCCCAATTGGTGTGCAATGTCCAGGCTCAACAAATTGCATGCTCCGCCTAAGTCAATAAGAACTCGGATAGTGGTGGATCCAATAGAGCCTGTTAAGCGCATTGGATGACCAATGCCAAGTCTCTGAATAGAGAAAAGTTCAAGCATGTGGCACGGGGGGTCCGTGAGGGTATCTTCCTCAAAGTGACAATCACGGAACTCAATGGGTTCGTCACCTTGGTTATCAACGTCCAACAACACTATCATAGGTGTTTTGCATTTGTGACCTGGGGTGCAGTGAAAACACTCTTTTCTTTCGATTTTTTTCTTGTACCTCAGCTGGGGTTAAACGTTTGAAAAGAACGTTTGAAAAGTGCATTGGGGTGGAGGGATGGTGATGGATGGAGTTGGTGTTGTGTGGTAATGGGAGAAATGAGGGGGTCGGGAAAATGTTGAAGGTTGGTGGTGGCGAGGTAAAATAGGACGGAACGAACGTTTGGCTTGATTTTTGGTCTTAAAGATTTTGGCTAATTTTTGGGCTTGGTGAAGGGAATCAAGCTCAAGAGCCAAGACATCATGACGAATATCGTCTCGTAACCTCTCGAGGAAAACATGCTTCAATTGGTTTTCTGTCTAATCGAGCACTCGACATGAGAGTTTGGTGAATTCAGTAATGTATTCATCCACCGTGCCTAGTTGCTGGATGTGGGTAAGTTGTGATTCGATGTTTGCTCGATCATTACCCTCGAATCGCTGCAACAATAATTCCACAAAGAGTCCTCAATTGTCGTGGCCATAACGTTGTTCAAATCCTCGCATCCAAATAAATGCATTAGCCCCAAAATTACATGCTGCCACCCAAACCCACTGGTGTGGTGGAACTTCATAGTTGTCCAGATACCTTTCTACCACGGCTAACCAACCATATAGATCATCTCCATTGAAACGAGGTAATTCCATTTTAATGGCCTTGAAATTAGAAGGCTGGTGATATGTGGTGGTTGTGATGGGTTGGGTGGGATGAGGGGGAATCTGTGCGGTGGAAGGAATTATATGGAAGGATGGGGGTTGGGAAAATGGGTTAGGGGGAAGAAAAAAAAAAGGCGGTGTGGTGCTGCAATGAGGTTGTGCAACTGTTAAGGATGGTGGGTGATGGAGTGGTACGAGTGGCTGATAAATAAGGGGGAAGAGGGGCTAGACTCGGGGATGAAGGGTGAGAAAGACCCAAACCCGAGTATGTGGTGGTGGGAGGTGCGAATAAGGAACGAAATGACGTTGTGGGAATGGGTGTGGAGGGACGAGTTACCATCGGGGTTGAGGTTGGGGTGAGTGGAGTAGTGGTGGGTTGGGGTTGACAAGGTGATGGTGGGTTGGCTGATTTCAGAAGACGGAGTTTATTGAGCATTAACGATTGAAACGCTGCAAATTGTGAGGACATTATGGTTTTGAAATGTGGCGGTTGAGGAGTTCATCCGTTTGAACGATTTCTGAAGGGTTGCTTGTTGTGTTTCAAGGGCTACAATGGAGTCACTGAAACCCTCCACCTGAGTGCGAAGGTGTTCCTGGCGAGCATCCGTAGCGGCAATGACCGCATCTGGATCGGAAGAGGTAGCGGACTGGGTGTTTTTGCCCATTAATCGACGGGCTCTGATACCAATTGGTACGCCCAATCGGTTCCCAAACAGTAGAAAGTAAGAAATTGACAGAACAGTGCATAAATTAAAATGAGAAGGGAAAAGAAAGTTCATTTTCATTCATCGTGCCCTTTACAGAGTACACTAAGTTATTTATATTCATTTGAAAGGGGAAACCCTAGCTTCCACAGGCTGGGCTTTAAGCAAAGCAAGGCTAACACATATGGGCTAAACAAGAGAGGGTTACTAGGTCCAAACAATGAGGTCCTAACACTATTTCTAGAACTACTGTAAAATAACCCACACTATTTATGAATTTAGACCAAAATGACCCACACTATTTATGAAACTATACCAATATAACCCACATTATTTATGAAACTAGACCACAATAACCCACATTATTTATGAAACTAGACCAAAATAACCCACTCTATTTATGAAATTATACCAAAATAACCCACACTATTTATGAAACTAGACCAAAATAATCCACACTATTTATGATACTATAGCAATATAACGCACACTGTTTATAAAACTAGACCAAAATAATCCACACTATTTATGATACTATAGCAAAATAACTCATACTATTTATGAAACTAGACTAAAATAACCCACACTATTTATGAAACTATAGCAAAATAACCCACACTATTTATGAAACTAGACCAAAATAACTCAGACTATTTATGAAACTATAGTAAAATAACTCACACTATTTATAAAATTAGACCAAAATAACCCATACTATTTATGAAACTATAGCAAAATAACCCACACTATTTTTAAAACTAGACCAAAATAACCCACACTATTTAAGAAAGTATAGCAAAATAACTCACACTATTTTTGAAACTAGACCAAAATAACCCACACTATTTATGGAACTACAGCAAAACAGCCACACTAGTTCTGATACTAAATCAAAATAAGCCACACTATTTCTGGCATTATAGCAAAATAACTCACACTATTTCTGAAACTAAACCAAAATAACCCACACTATTTAAGAAAGTATAGCAAAATAACTCACACTATTTTTGAAACTAGACCAAAATAACCCACACTATTTATGGAACTACAGCAAAACAGCCACACTAGTTCTGATACTAAATCAAAATAAGCCACACTATTTCTGGCACTATAGCAAAATAACTCACACTATTTCTGAAACTAAACCAAAATAACCCACACTATTTAAGAAAGTATAGCAAAATAACTCACACTATTTTTGAAACTAGACCAAAATAACCCACACTATTTATGGAACTACAGCAAAACAGCCACACTAGTTCTGATACTAAATCAAAATAAGCCACACTATTTCTGGCACTATAGCAAAATAACTCACACTATTTCTGAAACTAAACCAAAATAACCCACATTATTTATAAAATAGAACAAAATAAACGCTATTTCTAAAACTTTGTGGTATATTCTCCATATAAACGTGACCAAACAAGTGTGCATTTGTCATGTCTCACTAATTCATAAAAAATATAGAGCGAGAGTGCCACACCAACAAACAACAAACTTTGCTACCGTTCGTTGTCAAAGCACCTAACCTTCTCTCTAGGTGAGTCTGGGTTTCCATTCTCTCATCACCCTCTCTTCTTCCGAATCTGCAGAATTATGCCACTTCTCCTTTTCTTTTCTCGGAATTTGTTACGCAAATTTGCAAAGAACTTGACCATCACCTTTCCCCTCATTTTTATTTTCGAAAAATGCTACACATTTTCCCCATCAATAAAATGATTGCAAATTCAAGCCATCATCATTATCATACATGCTTGATTTACTTTAGAAATGGATGCATGGTTTAAATTCCCTACTAATTGAAGGAATTCTTGCTATATTAAGTCTTTTTACATACAAAAATAGCAATATTCTATGAATTAGAAAAACATACAAAAATAGCAATATTTTATAAATTAAAAAAAACAAAAATCTTCTAAAGTTCACTTAAAAAGTCAAATTTTCTACATCCCCATAGTGAAACAAGGACGGTTGGTTTTGTTTATTAGTTTGGAACGTGTGGTAGTTGGAATAATGAAAGGGGGATGGGGGATGGTGGACGGCAGAGGAAAATGGAAGTGGGGATGGTGGACGCCAATTCAGCACCTTCATATTTAGTAAGGTAACAGGCTTTCTCCATCATAAAAAAAGGTAACAGGCTTTCCGTTAGGGGCAAGTTTGGAAAAAAATTTATTGTGTTGGGCTTTTAGTTTAGCCCGTGAGCTTTTATGTCTGCAAGGCCTGTTATATGAATAGTTTGTTCTTAAGACTAAATTTTAAACCCTTGTGGTTAAATAATAGTTTAGGGTGATTTTTGATTAAATTAAGTTAGTTCAAGCCATTTTCATTAAAGCTCCCTTAAATAAAATGTAATGGTTGGGCTTTTTTATGTTATGGGCTGTTTCAGTTGGTATTTTGTTGCACGAGTTTGGGCACTTCCTTTATATTGAAACGGTCACTCACATATTTTAATATAGTATGAAATTCAGCCAATCCTCTTTTATATATTTCTCCTTCTTTCCAGCTCCTTCACCATTGTTGCAGAGTTAAAGGTCGAATCGGATTGGAAGGGTTTGATTGATATTCTTTTATAAGAGAGGTAGAGCGGCTAGGTTTGAGTATGTAAGAGATGAAAAATGGAGAGCAGGGTGGCGCTGGCGCGAGGTTGGAGAGAGATTTTTGGAAGCTCTCTATCAACACAAACCCCTCCCTGAAATCGCTTTGTCTACCCCAAATCGCTCCTTGATATTCTGCTAAGCCAACCGATTGAGACAGACGAACCACCTTAAGCCAACCGATTGAGAAGGACGAACCACCCCACCTCCTAATGAGACAATGACCAAAATGCCCACATTTGCAGGCCGTTGGATCTGGAATCAAGCTGGCTAAAGGGTCATTTCACTACCAACCCAATTACTTCAAAGTTGCAGTGAAGAAAGGACCAATCCGTAAGGGTGTGTTTGTTGGAGCTCGCTGGCTTGGACTAGACTATGTAGTAGTCTAGTCCCGTGTATGTTAACAGTCCGGGACTAAGTTTAATGAGATTAGAAGGGACTCGCGGGGACTAAATCCCTCACTAGCAGACCCGTCGAGAACCATGGGAGTAGCGGGGACTAACTCCCTCGCGTCTTCCTCTGTTCCTATGTTTTCACAAACGCCGAGAGCCACCATCATTCCCCCTCGCCAATTCCCCCTTCCCCTCCTCCTAACTCCTTGCTTTCTTCTCGTTCTGCTCCGCCGAGATCCGAGCTCGGCTCGAACTCGGTTGCGACGACGACAGTTGCTCCGATTTGAAGATGGGTTGCGCCGCGACTCACCTGTTATCCTACAGTTATGCTGCTGGTACTAGTCAAAGAGCCTCCTGAGCCGCGATTTGAAGATGGGTTGCGCCGAGTCGACCCGGCTTGGCTCGATCAAATTCTCGGAATCAATATTAATCGTTTGGATGTCATCGGAAATGGCATGGGTTTTACAAACTACAAATTACTTCAGAAAAACTGGAGGTGAAATTCGAATCAGTTTGGTATGTGCAGAGGCTGTGGGTGATGTTTTTTGTAGAAAGGGAGATGGTAAGGGTAATACGGCAAAGTTTTGTAGGATACTAGCAAATTACAAAGTCTAGTTTCATTGCAAAATGGAAGAAATAAAATATTGGGACTAAAATATTTTAGTCCGAGATTTAGTCCAGCACTGCATCAAACACTTCACTATTTTTATCCTGCTTAGTCTAAGCCAATCCCATCCAACTTAGTCCCTGCAGCTAGTCTAGTCCGAGACAGTCCAGTGCAACAAACGCACCCTAAATGGTTGATGACAAAAGGGTGAATAAGTTAAAATTGAAGTCTCATTTCATAGCAAAGATGAATACTGCAATTTTTTTTTTTCATACTAGGAATAATACTTTCATAAATATAGTTTCTCCAATATCTTAATCACGGCGCATTATTATGTTTAGAAAATAATGAAGTTATTTGTTATTGTTGTTATTATATTAATTTATGAAACACAACATATATAAACAAGCAGAGTAAGGTTGGGATAATTCCCATATACAGTATACCGTAGGAAAAATATTTTATGCATGTACTACTGATGACTCAAAAAATATCACGCAATTCTAATTATAAAAAAAAAGAACTTTAACGAAAAACTCCCGGTACTGTTCACTTTAACAAAAAAACCATATTTTTACACTAAAAAGGCAATCTTGGTACTATTCACATTTTTACCTTATCGTTCAAACTCAAAGTTTTCAAGCCCTTTTCATTAGTTTTCCTTATAAAAGGAAGTCATTAGAAATTCATTTGTTATTACAAAGCTCATGGGTGAAAAAAATATTTGTTATAGAGATTTTTTTGATATGATTTTATGAAATTTAAATATATAAATATTTAATATTTAGATTTGGAGACACATGTTTTTGTATGTCACATCACATCCCGACCCGGGCCCCACCACATCCCAGACTCGACTCCGTCGTAACACGATATTGTCCGCTTTGGGCCCCGACCACGCCCTCACAGTTTTGTTTATGTGAACTCACACGAGCATAACTTCTCAGTGGGTTACCCATCCTGGGAATGCTCTGACTCATTCTCGCTTAACTTCAGAGTTCCTACGGAACCCAAAGCCAGTGAGCTCCCAAAATGCCTCGTGCTATTTGAAGGTGGGCATGTACATATAACACATAGAGGATCCACTCCCCTGGGTGATGTGGGATCTAACATTGTAGGCTTCATTATGTAATGTATTTTAACAATATTCAACCATCTATTTTTATGTTTTATCTCAAAAGTCATGTTTACCAAAAATAGCCTAAATCTGAAATCATATGACTATTTTGAATTAAGGGGGTATATTCAATTGGGATTTTGAGGGATTTTAATTCTTTTAATGAATCTAGAGGTATTTAATCAGGATTTTAAGTGATTCTCTGACATTGTATTCAATTAGAATTTTAAGATAGTTTATTAAAATCCTTAGAAATCTGTATTCAATTAGGATTTTAAAAAAGTTTATAAATTCTAGGTGTATTCAATTAGAAATTGACTTTAAAGAATTTGAGAAAGTTGAGGAATTAGAGGGAATTGGAGAGATTTCGTAGTGTATTTTAAGCATCCACAAATCTCACCTCTCCCCATGAGATTTCGAGGGAATTGAATCAAAATTTTATATGAAATCTCTACAAATCAATTAAACTCCATAAAAATCTATGGATTTATAAATCCATTAAAATCTCTCAAATTCTCAATTGAATACACCCCCCTAAATTTAGTCTCTTTATAGAAATCCGTATTCGTCATTTTGTCTAATTTTTGCAAAGATGATCTATAAATAATGTTTTAACATATAAACCGTCTTCAAAACTTAACCCATGTATACCTATGCATATTTAAATGAGTTTTTATCACAAATGGTCCCTGAAATTTACTTATCCCCTCAAGATGGTCCCTGAAATTGAAAATCAATCAATGTAGTCCCTAAAAATAGATATCGCAACTCAATGTGGTCGTTTCGTCACAACTCAGTAAAAAAATATGTTATGTGCTGATGTGGCACTTAAATGGGTCCCACAAATTTAATTAAATATTATTATGTGATTTAAAATATTAAATAATAAAAATCAAATATTTAAATAATAAAAATCAAATGAAGAAGAAGATGATTGAACACTGTTCATCAACTTCTTCCCGTGAAAAAGTTTAATTTTTAAGGTTTAAATTTTTAAGTTCTTTGAAATTTCTTGAAATTTCCTTGTATTTAGCTTGATTCAGTGTTTTTCCATGTAGGGTTTTCTTGGGTTCTTGAAAATTTTCTCAGATTCTTGACTCCGGCAGATTTTTGGTGAAGAATATGGTGTCACATCCCGCCCCGGGCCCCCACCACATCTCGGGCTCGACTCCGCCATAGCACGATATTTCCGCTTTGGGCTTACCATTCCCTCACGGTTTTGTTTCTGGGAACTTACATGAGAACTTCCCAGTGGGTCACCCATCCTAGGAATGCTCTCGCCCAAACTCGCTTAACTTCAAAGTTCCAATGGAACCCGAAGCCAATGAGTTCCTAAAAGGCCTCGTGCTATACGGAGGTGGGCATGTACATATAAGGCTTACAAGATCCACACCCCTGGACGATGTGGAATCTAACAATCCACCTCCTTAGAGGCCCGACGTCCTCGTTGGTACACTTCCGGCCAGGGATTGGCTCTAATACCAAATTGTCACATCCCGGCCCGGGCTCGACTCCGTCGTAGCACGATATTGTCTGCTTTCGGCCAGCACGGTTTTGTTTTTGGGAACTCACGCGAGCAGAACTTCCTAGTGAGTCACCTATCCTGGGAATGCTCTGGCCCATTCTCGCTTAACTTCGGAGTTCCTACGGAACCCGAAGCCAGTGAGCTCCCAAAAGACCTCGTGCTATATGGAGGTGGGCATGTACATATAAGGCTTACAGGATCCACACCTCTGGGCGATGTGAGATTTAACAATGGAATCGAATCGAATCGAATGCGGGTTAGATTTTGGTCTTAGTTTTTAGGTGAAAAAGATGGGTTAGATTCCTGGGTTCTTGAAAATTTCTTAAGATTCTTGAACTCTATCCATGGGATTGTTTCGGTATTCAAATCTACGGCGCAGAAACCGGCTAGAAGGTCGTCGAACGATTACCACACGAAGGTAGAGGAATGGGGTAGGAGGATCGCCCACCGGGAACTCAGCCACAAGTTTGACGACGACACCCTAAAGATACCCACAACTTCGTGGGATGGGAGGGGGTGAGTTGGGGGCTGTACTGGGAGCATGGGTAGGGATGAAGATGATAAATAGACAATGTTCAATAATTCTTCTTCTTTTCTTCTTTTTTTATTTTTTTAAGTTTCTAATTATAAAAAATAAAAATTATTTTTTATTATTTTATATTTTAATTCACATAATAATATTTATTTAAATTGTGGGACCCATTTAAGTGTCACATCACCACATAACTGAAATTTTGACGAAATTATGACGGAATGATTACATTGATTTGCGACAACCATTTTCAGGAACTATATTGATTGATTTTCAATTTCAAAGACCATATGTGATAAAAACCTTATTTAAATTTATATTGGCATTGCACGCACATTACGTATGTGAATAACGGTGAAGTTTAATATTTTTAAGACATTCTAGTTGACAAGGAAGTAGGCCTGAGAATTTCTTGCACAATCTTATTAACCCGACACAAAATAATATGAAAATTAAGTTTTGGCTCAACCCATTAACGAGTCTAAACATTATTGGGTCATCCATTAAGAACCTATTAACAAGTCGGGCCGGTTTTGGGTGACCCGTTAAGAACCCGATAATATATTGTTTGTTATATCTAGACATTAGACATAATCTTTTTTTGCATGATCCGTTCACCCGTTACGCAATGACACGACCCGTTAGCAAATTGGTTCGTTATCAAATCACCTATTAAGATAACAAGTTTGACACCAGATGACTCGTTAAGATAACAGATATGACACAAAAACGACATGAACATAACAAACAAGACCTGTTTAGCAAATTTACGAGGAAGGTTAGGATAGAAGTATGGATATTTTAAAAATAATAAACAAAAGGGAAAGAGAGGGAGGAGTCTTATGTGAATTTGAGCATGGATGAAACTTATCTTCTATATGTCCGTTCAGATGCCACCACGCTTAATCATGTACCCTAGAAACTTGATTGTCACTCGAGCAACCGACCACTTCTCTTTCTTCACAAACAACTGGTTGTCCTGTAGATTATTGGAATAGTATATAGAACAAATTTAGGAGTTTGGGTCGTTTTACCACTACCAGTCTCACCAACCAAAGTCGAAGATTGGTTTCTTTTTGGTGCCAAACTAGCATATTCTTCTCAAGAATTTCATACTACCTCTAGAGGAGGCACATCGCGGTGGTAAGCAATGTGATCAATAGGTGGACTGGAAGTTCTTACTCTAGAGGTACTAGGATTTCATTTTCATCTAACTTCATCCACGAACATGCATAATTAACCTTACACCAAATTTAATTTAATTTTATAATGCTTAACATAAATAACTAAATGAAATTCTAGGGTTCCTTATTCAAAACTCACCAAATTTGAAGCTTACTGGGGAATAAAATACAACCACGCTTGACACACCCCGACCAGGAATGTCCGCTGGGACTCTGAATCGAGTTGTGTTGGCCGACACCTGGAAGGTGACGAAGCCATAAAGTGTGATGATGTGTAAAAATGTGAATAAATTTAAACCTAAATGTGTCTATACATATCAGAGTGCGCTGTGAGCGGGTATTAACCCAATTCACACGCGTTGGCAAAGCATAAGATTAGTGCAGTAAGATAGGGTGAGAATTATACCATCAAAAGTATCAACTACACCCCGGTTTGCCACGGCTCCTAGTCGATGTGTAAACTCAGCTACTAATACCTGGAGGGGCGCAAAACAGAAAATGTGAGTGGGCGAAAATAAAGATTTTCGAAAACATTTCTTTTTCTCAAAGGTTATAACCCCTCGCTGTAAAACCTGTATATTTTCCCAGAAAATAGTATATACATATACTAAATCTCAACTGAAAACATCATCGTCAAAATATGTAAACAAATCTTGAATATGCCATGCCACAATAATCAAATCACCAGGTAAGTAATTCAAATGCAATAATAACTGCAACAGCTCGTCAGCTGAACTCTAGCTCATAAATCATGACTGCACACGAGTCGAACCCACTTATAGTGGTTTATACGACAGGACTGGGTGTAAAACACTACGCTCTAGTGCTACAATCATGTGAAGACTGTGCAAATGATTGCGGGTCACCTACGAGTCGAATCCACTGAAAGTGGTCTATATACAGGCCTGTGCACCTAACTTGGATCCAAGATGAGCGTGTGGTGCGGGAGGTGAATATCACGTGAAAGATTGTGCCCCTAACCATGGGTGGGAGCACTAACACTAGGGTGCAGGTTAATGAGCTCTCGATGCATCTCATCATATCATCATAACACAACTCCTCAACATCAAACATAAACTTACCTGGAACTTACCTGAGCGCCCACAGCGTCAATAACCATGCATATACAAATCATAATGCACATTCAAAAGTATACATATGCATTGGAATGGCATTTCATTGATAAAATCATTTAAAATGTATTTCTGGGAAAAACACAATGCATATATACATATATAGAAAACCAAAATGCCCACTCACCTGGAGTCCGCACTACGACTCCCTAACACAAACATTGAGGCGTCCCAAAACGATCGGCGCCTAAAACAATTATCAAACTACAACTTAGAACTCTTAAACATAGAATACGTAAATCACACAAAACATCTCCTCAAAGATATTCTAGAATCGTTTAAGACCCTTAGTCAAAAGTTAACCGTTGATCAAAGATCGACGGTAGGATCCACAACCCTACATACTTGATCCGGGAGATCCGTTACTTAGATCTCTGATCCGTAACTTCCCAAGATACAAATTATGCTTCTAGAACAGCATACTAAAGTTTCGTTACGATCCAATGGTCGGATCTCCGCCAATTGCTAAAAACCAAGTGGCGGTTAACATTTTATTTTATGAACTTACAAACTCAATACGGGAAGATTCGTACGTTGGATTCCCGATCCGTAAGTTCCTACATTCTTCAAATATTACGTACTATAACGTATCAAAATTTGGTGACGATCCAACAGTCGGATCGTCGATTCATATTTTCACCTAACCACGTAACGTAACGAAAATAGGTTCAAATGACCAATCTATGCCAACCAATTATCAAAAATGAACCTATGACATTAAACACAGCCTAAAAATGACATTGGCGGCCCACTGGTCACGCGCCGCCGTAGGTGGCGGTCGGCCGCCCCAACTCGCCGGAAAATTCAACTCCTTTTAAAAATTCTCAAAAATTGCACAATTGAAGATCTCAATGAGAGGAACAACTTTCATACCTGTGACCAAGGCCAATTTGGCCTAGAAGGGCTCCAATTTCACCAAAACCGTGCCAAACCCTTGTTTTTGGATGTCTTCAATCCGTCTCCAAAACAACTCTAATGCTCCAACCAAAGCTTGGGCTTTGTTTCTGGGTTCTAGAGAAGTGTTTTGGTAGTGGTAATTGGAAGAAATGGTTTCACAATCGATGGAGTTCAAGCAAGAAAGTCGCGCACCCACGGGTGAGGGTTTGAAGAAATTTAAGGAAATTTTCTAACTTTTGGGGTGAAATTGGTAGAGGGATCGAAAGGTCTCGAGCTAAGGATAATTTTGGTACCAACCTCGCCGTCTAAGGTGGTCGGAGATGGAAGATAAAGGCAGGTCGGGTCACGGGTCAAGTGAACCCGACCGTTCCCTCGTGCTCCCTTCCTCTCCTTTCTCTCATTTTCTCTTTTTCTGATTGGGCAACTCCACTCTCTCTCTCTTCTTCCAACTGAGCAGTGCCCATCCTTTTATTTCCCGTTCCTTTCCATCTGTGCCGTCCATTTCAAATTTCCTTTAATCTGGGCCATCCAAATGGCACACCAGATTTTATAATAAAATTCATAAAATCCCCAAACTTCAAACTTTAACAACTTCTTCGTTATAACTCCAAATCACGAACAGTCTGCGCCCACGTGTCTGTAGCGACGAGTACTATGAAGATATTCCAAGAAAACAAATCTAAGGTGGCAAGACACAACAATTAACCTCGAACAACGCACGTGCCTCGAAGGGCATTTTGTAAAATCCTTTATAAAAAAAATTATAAAATCGTAAAATCAGGGACGGGCTGTCACAACGCTTATCGCGGAAGTAGTCTAAACTGAGCTCGAATGAAGCGAAAAAGCACGTCCTTTCTTTGGAACCCATTGCACATCCTCCAACCAAAGTCCCTTGATTGTCTTCACTCCTGTTTGGAAATTATGTGAGGTCGGACAACACAACCACATACCAACTATAACTGGGTTTGGAACATGAAGCAAGTTTCGAACGGGAAGGATGTTTTCAACGGCAACGATGTTTGAGCAAACACGGGAGAGGGAGTGTTTTTGTAGGATGACAAGATTTATTTAAGATGGAAAGTGTTGATCTCGGGGTATGGTTTAAATCCCAAAATTTTTGAATTTATACCGGGTACCATTTTAATTAACTGACGGACCATTTATGATCCAGTTTCATCCTAAGCTCATTCCGATGGAAATCGTTTTCAGCCGTTCAATTTTCATCGAACGGACCACATTATGTTCGCACCTTAGAAATCGCGAAAGAGTGAATAAGTTGAAATCGAAGTCCCATTTCATAGCAAAGATGAATAGTGCAATTTTTTTTCCTACACTAAAGTAATAATACTTTTATAAATATAGTTTTCTCCAATATCTTAACCACGACGCATTATTACTTTTAGAAAATAATGAAGTTATTATTTATTGTTGTTATTTTATTAATTTATGAAACCCAGCATATATAAACAAGCCTAGGTAAAGTTGGGATGATCCCCATATACAATAATACCAGAGGAAGAATATTTTATGCATGAACTACTGATGAGTCAAAAAGTATCACAAAATTCTAATTATAAAAAGAAGTCATCAGAAATTCATCTGTTATTACAGGCTCGTGGGTGAAAAAGTCATTTGCTATAGAAATTTTTTTGGATATGATTTTATGGAATTTAAATATACAAATATATAATATTAAGATTTGGGGACACACATTTTTGTAGGCTTCACTTTGTAATGTGTTTTAACATTCAACTGTTTATTTTTATGTTTTACCTCAAAAGCCATGTTTACCAAAAATAACACAAATTTGAAATCATACGACAGTTTTGAATTAAGTTTAGTGTCTCTTTATAGAAAACCGTATTTGTCCATTTTGTCTAATTTTTACGAAGAGGATCTGTAAATAATGTACTAAAATACAGATAGTTTGTATCATTGAAATACTTTACAAAGTGAGCCCCACAAAATGAAAATTTGCATCAAAAGTGTGTGTCTCCATCTTCAGACATGTATATCTATGTATATTTAAATTTATATTAGCATTGCATGCACATTAGGTATGTGAATAAGGGTGAAGTTTAATATTTTTAAGAAGTTTTGGTTGACAAAGAAGTAGGTTTGAGAATTTCTTGCACGACCCTATTAACCCGACACAAAGTAATACGAAAATTAAGTTTCGGGTCAATTGGTTAATGAGTCCAACCATTATTGGATGACCCATTAAGAACCCTTTAATGAGTTGGGTCGATATTGGGTGACACATTAAGAACCCGATAATATATCGTTTGCTATATCTAGATATTAGATATGATAATTTTTTACATAACCCGTTAACCTGATACGCAATTACACAACCCATTAGCGAATCGGATCGTTATCAGATCACCAATTAAGATAACAACACCACACGATCTGTTGAGATAACGAATATGACACGAACACAACAAATACGACTTGTTTAACAAGTCTACAAGGAAGGTTATTATAGAAGTATAGATATTTAAAAGGTAATAAACAAAAGGGAAAGAGAGGGAGGCGTCTTATGTGAATTTGAGGATGGATGAGACTCAAGTTTTTTCATGTTTTTTCATGTTCTTGGGCGTCTGCCAATCTTGAATGCTCCTCATCTTCTCTAGGTCCGTTCAGATGCTACCACGCTTAATGATGTGCCCTGAAAACTTGATTCTCACTTGACCAAACGACCACTTCTCTTTCTTCACAAACAACTGGTTGTTTGTCCTGTAGATTCTTGGAATACTTTATAGAACAAATTTAGGAGTTTGGGTTGTTTTACCACTACCAGTCTCACCAACCAAAATCAAAGATTGGTTTCATTTTGGTGCCAAACTGGCAAAGTCTTCTTCTTCTCAAGAATTTCATACTACCTCTAGAGGAGCCGCACCACAATGGTAAGCAATGTGACCAATAGGTGGATTGGAAGTTCATACTCTAGATGTACTATGAAATTCTTGAGATTCTTGAGAAGAGAAAGAATTTGCGAGTTTGGCAACAACAAAAAAAACTTCGTGCAAGCTCTCAAAGCCAACCAATCTTTGATTTTGGTTGGCGAGACTGGTAGAGGTAAAACTCAAATTCCTAAATTTATTTTGGAAAGTATTCCATAACTATTGAGCATTAACGATTGAAACGCTGCAACTGTGAGGACATTATGGTTTTGAAATGTGGCGGTTAAGGAGTTCATCGGTTTGAACTATTTTTGAAGGGTTGCTTGTTGTGTTTCAAGGGCTACAATGGAGTCACTGAAACCCTCCACCTGAGTGCGAAGGTGTTCCTGGCGAGCATCCTTAGCGGCGACGACCGCATCTGGATTGGAAGAGGTAGCGGACTGGGTATTTTTGCCCATCAATCAACGGGCTCTGATACCAATTGGTACGCCCAATCGGTTCCCAAACAGTAGAAAGTAAGAAATTGACAGAATAGTGCATAAATTAAAAGGAGAAGGGAAAAGAAATGGGAGTCAAGGGAAAAGAAAGTTCATTTTCATTCATCGTGCCCTCTACAGAGTACACTAAGTTATTTATATTCATCTGAAAGGGGAAACCCTAGCTTCCACATGCTGGGCTTTAAGCAAAACAAGGCTAACACGTATGGGCTAAAAAGAGGGTTACTAGGTCCAAACAATGAGGTCCTAACACTATTTCTAGAACTACAATAAAATAACCCACACTATTTATGAATTTAAACCAAAATAACCCACTAGACCAAAATAACCCACACTATTTATGAAACTATACCAAAATAACCCACACTATTTGTAATGTGTTTTAACATTCAACTGTTTATTTTTATGTTTTACCTCAAAAGCCATGTTTACCAAAAATAACACAAATATGAAATCATGCGACAATTTTGAATTAAATTTAGTGTCTATTTATAGAAAACCGTATTTGTCCATTTTGTCTAATTTTTGTGAAGATGATCTATAAATAATGTACTAAAATACAGATAGCTTGTATTGTTGAAATACTTTACAAAGTGAGCCCCACAAAATGAAAATTTGCATCAACAGCGTGTGTCTCCATCTTCAGACATGTATATCTATGTATATTTAAATTTATATTAGCATTGCATGCACATTAGGTATGTGAATAAGGGTGAAGTTTAATATTTTTAAGAAGTTTTGGTTGACAAGGAAGTAGGTCTGAGAATTTCTTGCATGACCCTATTAACCCGACACAAAGTAATACGAAAATTAAGTTTCGGGTCAATTGATTAATGAGTCCAACCATTATTGGATGACCCATTAAGAACCCTTTAATGAGTTGGGTCGATATTGGATGACCCATTAAGAACCCGATAATATATCGTTTGCTATATCTAGATATTAGATATGATAATTTTTTACATAACCCGTTAACCTGATACGCAATTACACGACCCGTTAGCAAATCGGATCGTTATTAGATCACCGATTAAGATAACAACACCACACAATCCGTTGAGATAACGAATATGACACGAACACAACAAATATGACCTGTTTAACAAGTGTACAAGGAAGGTCAGTATAGAAGTATAGATATTTAAAAGGTAATAACCAAAAGGGAAAGAGAGAGAGAGAGAGAGGCGTCTTATGTGAATTTGAGGATGGATGAGACTCAAGTTTTTTCATGTTTTTTCATGTTGTGGGCGTCTGCCAATCTTGAATGCTCCTCATCTTCTCTAGGTCCGTTCAGATGCCACCACGCTTAATAATGTGCCCTGAAAACTTGATTCTCACTTGACCAAACGACCATTTCTCGTTCTTCACAAACAACTGGTTGTCCTGTAGATTCTTGGAATACTTTATAGAACAAATTTAGGAGTTTGGGTTGTTTTACCACTACCAGTCTCACCAACCAAAATCAAAGATTGGTTTCATTTTGGTGCCAAACTGGCAAAGTCTTCTTCTTCTCAAGAATTTCATACTACCTCTAGAGGAGCCGCACCACAATGGTAAGCAATGTGACCAATAGGTGGATTGGAAGTTCATACTCTAGATGTACTATGAAATTCTTGAGATTCTTGAGAAGAGAAAGAATTTGCGAGTTTGGCAACAAAAAAAAAACTTCGTGCAAGCTCTCAAAGCCAACCAATCTTTGATTTTGGTTGGCGAGACTGGCAGAGGTAAAACTCAAATTCCTAAATTTATTTTGGAAAGTATTCCATAAATCTGCAGGACAAACAATTGCTGCTCGTGAAGAAAAAGAGAAGTGTACCTTTGCTGAAGCGAGAATCAAGTTTCCGGGCCACATCCTTTGCTCGTTGTGTCAATTGACGTTTTTGAAATGAGAGTTGGAGCATCAGTTTTCGACTGGTGTTGCAATCAAACACAATATTTTTCTGACTGAATGACCGAATCCACCCTCCTGATAACAGCTTCAAGTTCAAGTTCAAATAGGACCCTGAACCTGTCTAATCCTAACTCATTATGCCGCCCTCAATATTATGCAATTAATATGTCATAAAAGCACCATCAACTGCTAAATAAAAAGGTGAAATGAAAAAGAAAAAAAAAAAATACTATCACGTTGCTTTTATTCACGAGTCGTCAAAAGAAGAGTCATTTGACAACTGTGCTTGCTAATAAGCTTTTACTCGTATACAACAAGAAGATTGCGATGTCCGAATGCCTGAATAGCGTACCAGAACAGAATCATACTATATATAAGGTTATATATTACTGGGAGTTGAAGTTGCAATTGCAACTGTTATTGCCTCTGGCTTCTTCTCCAACTTTTCCAGTGCTTCCCACAATTTCAGGTCCTCAAAATCTTTAATAACGAAGGAGACTCCAGCGTTAATCAATGACGTCCCAGGATTCCTTGTAGCTATACCAACAACTGGCATTCCAGCTGCTACTCCAGCTGTCGTTCCTGAAACGGAATCCTTAACAACCAAAAACAAAACAAAGATGAGTCTGATACAAGACATATCAGAATTCCATTCAGAGAATGTTATCGTTAATGCAATGCATATAGTTTTGAGAGCCAAAGTGCCAAACCTCAAAGATAAAAGTATGCTCACGTGACACTTTAAGTGTTTCAAGAGCCTTCAAATAAGGGTCTGGAAATGGTTTTGCACGATCACATTCATTTCCAATAACAAGAATTTCAAAGAAGTCTGTGAGCCCTAATGATGATATCATTAGCTCCCCACTTGCTCGTGGAGAGTTTGTCACTGCAGCCCGTCTCAAGCCTTGCTTTTCAATCCATTTGCACAACTTGTCAAGGCCCTTGACAGGCTCCAATTCTTCAGATGCCAATCTGCATGTGTGTCGTAAGTTAGCCTCAGAAAGGTTCTCCTTTAGATAACAGAAAACATATGGATAGAAGCAAAACTTGATCGCTTAAGATCGAGCGTCGTTACGGAAATCTTCTTTTAGTTACCGGAGTCTGACATGTTATGCTAGGACACTGTCAAATCCAGAATGCAGACAGGTAATGCGACACGCTATATATGTAACAAGAGAATCCTTTACAAATCAATAAAGGTGGTGGTTGATACAACTTTAGCTATAGAAGTCCTGTCATTTGTGACAAAAGTACAAACTTCATCCGATATCCATACATAAATATGCCAAATCATTTTATATACCAGAAAAAGAACATTAATTGTGTGATCAAAGACAGTTTGATATAGTTTTACCTTCGGAAAAAGGCTTCCTTATCTGCCAAGAATTTTCTTGCTCTTTCGATTTCCCAATCCGGAAAGATGGTACCGCAAAGATACTCATTATTCTTTCCACTAATATGTTCACTGTAGAATTCCTCAGTGATAGGAACCCCTCCATTATAGCCTACCTGCGGTACAAAAATATTTGTGAGTTTGTTCCAAAAAAAAAAAATATTTGTGAGTCTCATATGCTAAGTATGCGTGTATGTGTGCGTGCGAGAGAGAGCGAGCGAGAGGTCTACTTCTTGAAGCATTTCACGGAAAGCATGGTAATGGAGGGGATCTGAATCACACAATGTTCCATCGATATCAAACAGAATTGCTTCAAGAGGAGCGAGAAAAACCAGGGAGGATTTGCTGCCATTACGAGATGGGAGGATGAGGATGATTAGGGCCAGCAGAAGAGCAACAAAAGTTTTAAACATGAAAGAAAAGAAAAGAAAACAAGATGCTTGTCTGGACAAATTTACAGAAACTATGCAAGTTCTTTGAGGCATTTCATCAACTACCTTGTGCGCAATCATCTTAATTAAGGAAATATTAAAGAAATATTACAGTGTTAAGAAAGATCATCATTTATCACAAACCATATCATTGTTGCTAATACATTTGATATCAAATTCAAAAATATCATTCTTACCATCTATTTGTACGCATTTTTCTAATAGAGAAAGTGCCCACATGCATTAGCGGATCTTAACTTTATTAAAGAGATGATATAATTGCTAGTACAAGTAGATGATAAATGTGACTACTCTTTCAAATTTAATTTGGAAAAGTGCTTATGGATTAATAAAAGCCAGATGACACATAACCCAAGTCGTCGTCAATTCGTCATGCAAATATTTCAAAGATTTTATGGAATGCACTTGTTTGATTAATATATACGTATGTACATATTTTTAAATAGAGTTTTGTTTTTGGTAAACGTTTTAATGGTTTGTTAAATTACACGTTTAAAAACTTTAATTTACAATAAAATACACGTTTCAAGAATCTCACATGTATTTTTCAAACGTTTGGTTGTTGTTAAGAACTTTAACAAAAAACATGTGACATTCTGGGAAAAGTATTGTGTTAAGAAAAATATTACATGTGAAAAAACATTAGATTCATGAAATACAAAAATAATGCACAAAAAGATGAGTTATTGTTTAGGGAGCTCAATTTTAAGACTGGCCACAAAACTTACATGTGTTTAATATAACCATAATTATATGTATTTAATAATTCGTATGAATATATGTATTTAATACATTTAATTATTATATGACCATAATAATTATATTATATACATGTAAGTTGTAGTTAAATCCCATTTGAATGTACTATTTCTATTATTTTAACACCTCTCTTTATTTTAATTATAATATTGAATGGATTAAATCGAAACATGATTAAACATATATTTTATCATATCTATTAATATTAGCGTACGTATGTTTCGATGTCGGTAAGCAAAATGATATATGTAATACAAAAGCCTATCTTGGTAGGAATGACAGATGCATTTATCTTCCTTATGTGAATAAAATAAACTGGTGTGCTTAAGGATAATGCATGCACGGTTGAGGTGCATCCAGCAATCATCATCCTGACGTGGGAAAAGCAAACGGTGTTACATTGCAATACTTAATATAAATTATTTAATATTATGATCTAATCGTATTTTTTTACTCGTAATCTACAGACTTTATTCGTTATTGGTTTTATTTGAAATTTATATACACAAACATTGAAAAGGATACATATTTTGAGAATAACGGGCGTGTGCAAACTGAATGAAAGATCGAAAAAGATATGGAAAGCAAAGGGACTGACGCACTACACCATGTAATATTTTTCTTTGACCATACAACATTCTAAACTACCGTAATCTACACATAAAAAAGAGATTGAAAATGAAAAGCAAAGAGACGGACCCACTACCCTGGCCAACAAATAACTCAATACTCATCTTTAAACTCAAAATTTCTAAGACATGTAGTAGTACTGAAACGAGAAGCTTCACGTGCAAGAAAAGAAAAGCAAACCTGTCATCAACAGCTGGGAGAGAATTTGATGAAATATTTGACATCCCGCTGCTGCTGGTGTAAAAACTGGATACAAGAAAAGAAGGTATATTTTCAGAAGCTGAGTTAATTCCTTCTGTGATGAGCTTTTGGCTTGATATAGTTTTCTGCAAATTCTATCATCTTTTATAAGTGGTCAGAAAGGAGTTTGTGATATGCAGCTGGAAGTTTCCTATCAGGATATACTTTCTCAGGTCAAAATTTAATACCAAAAATATCAAATTGACGTGAGTGAATGAAAATTTTAATTACGATTGTACATTTAACTTGAGTCCAAAAACAGGTGGATTTCAGTGGACATGTGTGTGCCATGTTCCATGTCTCTTGCATATTCCCTTTTCATTCTCCACTAATCTTTCAGACGGTCGTTATTAATTTCGCTTATTATAATTTTTTCACTTCAAAATGGTCAGTGTATGGCGCTAGTATTCGCTAAGGAAGTCTGATGGTTGCTTCCACGTAACCTCAAACATATTTATAAAATATTTTGAAAATCACCTACTTGAATCAATCAGTGCAACCAAAGTATATTCCACTCACTGAAAAAACAAAGTGACAGAACACCACGGAACGGAAAAATATCGATAATTGTGGTCCAGAATTAACTAAACCTGCATCATTAACCCCTCCCTTAGATTTTAATTATGCAATACAAGACAAATATTAGAAGAGTAAGAATATTGACAACATAATCTAACTACAGTAAAACTTCTTTAAAGTAATACTCTATAAAATAATAATTTTTTTAACGTCATAAATTTTTTTTTATCCCAACTTAGAACCAGTTAACTATAGGAATAAACTTCACATTGTATTAAGTGATAGTTTTTCTTGGTCACATTTTAAGGAAACACACCTCCACACTGTTATAATTGTCAATGAATACACAAATATGCAATATTAGAAATAAAAGTTTAAGATGAACTAAAATATTTCTCTAAAGTTTGGTATAATGTTTTAGATTTTAGAGTTGATGGCTCGTCTTTGAGCTTGCGGATATGTAATACTTCATTAACATAGACACCTTATTGTTGAAGTCAAAATGTTTCTAACTTCTCAAGTATACAAGATTTATTAAGGATAAATATATTTGTATGATATTTTTCTTTCTTTGAGAGAAAAGATAAAGAGTTTTATTGATAGAAGAACCAAGAACATTACACCACTCAGGGAGCTTAAACAAAGTAACTCAACTGCCCATTACACTCCTCCAACGATAGATCATAAATGATGTCATCAGAAGGTTGTTCAAACCAAGAAAACCTTCGATCCTCAAAAAGAGCATTACGTACGCCAGCCTTTGATAGGAGAGGTCGTAGCAAACCACAATTACCGTCTCAAATTAAAAACAAAAAGAGCATTACGAGCAAGGTGGTGGGCAACACCGTTTGCTTGACGGTGAGTATGGTAATCGAAACTCCAGTGATCACAAAGAGCAGAACCTTTGCGTCCTCCCCAATATGTCTAACGGGAGCCAAATTGGTGAGTTGCTGTTGGAGAGCTGCCACAATCTGAAGTGAATCACACTTACGAAATCCCTTTTCTGTCCAATGGGAGATATCTATGTGATTCATATTCTAGCTATTGTTGTGAAGCAAGTAGAATCCTCGTTTGGCACATCAAATTGCACCTTAATGTCACAATGATCATGTAACAAATGGAGATACAATGAAAGATAGAAGACTATGTTTGTAGAACTCAACTCAATAATGAGTGAGCTGGACTAAATGTATCACCGTAGTCCAAACCTTCTTGTTGGTGAAACCCATTAGTGACTAATTCTGCCTTATAGCGCTCAAAAATTCCATCGGATATCTGCTAGATTTTGTAAACCCATTTGTTTGGAAGGATGTTCATATTGGATTGGAAATGAACCAAAGTCCACGTACCATTCCTTTGCAAGGCATTAAACTCATCGGCCATTGCTTTGCACCATTCTAAAGATTTGTTAGCCTGACTAAAACACTTAGGCTCAACCAAGTCGTGATCAAGATTAGTATGTAACAATCTTATGAATTCTAGCTTTAGCACAAGTAACTATGGAATGGGATGATTTACCTACCTCGAGAGTAAATGGAACCGATGCACTGGATAATGGGGCTGGTGGCAAGTCACTTAGTGGCGGTGCAGAAAGGTTAAAGGACTGAGCTGCAGGTTTTGGCCTGCGAGTATAAACCAGCAAATGGTGTTGCGGTGCAGGCTGAGGAGAAGTGGCAGGAGAAGCATCAGAACGAGGCTAGGTAGCGGGTGCAGGTTGCGATATGGTATGTGATAGGGAATTTACCACACGTGCAAAAGGGTTAAAAACTCCTATATTACTTGCAAGAATGACAAGGTTATTGTAGTATAAACGGTTCTCGCAAGGTCGTTCTCCACAAGGATTATTAAATAATTCTAAACAAATTAAACACCAACTAATTATTGTAAAGTAGAAATTGAGATGATTGATTTTTAAAACCTAATTTAATAAAACGAATTTAATTAATCTAAATAAAACAATCTGCAATATTTAAACTGAAAGAAAAGGAAAAGTTTTGGAGAAATCAAATTAAGAAAACACTAGAGTTTCACCATCACCTAGCAATCCTATGCCTTTTTACCAATTACTTATGATCTACACATGCTACTTTGAAGGTTAGGTTTTCCTAATTAATATTCTACTTGGAACCTCCAACATAGAACGTATATCTAACATGCAACCCGTCCGGACGTTCACATCAAATCTGAACATGAGAGATTCATTATGCTTTATGAAAACTCTTTGAAAAACCATGCAACCCTTAAGACGTGGTGTTCATCTTAAGTGAAATTACAATTACTAATCACAAGAAGCCAGCGTCAATTTCAAGGAACCTTTCGACCAAAAATGTCACATCCCGGCCCGGGCCCCCACCACATCCCCGGCTCACCTCCACCGTAGCACGATATTGTCTGCTTTGGGCTCCTACCACGCCCTCACGGTTTTGTTTCTGGGAACTCACACGAGAACTTCCCATTGGGTCACCCATCATGGGATTGCTCTTGCGCGCTACTCGCTTAACTTCAGAGTTCCTACGGAACCCGAAGCCAGTGAGCTCCCAAAAGGCCTCGTGCTAAGTAGAGATGAGAATATACATATAAGGCTTACAGGATCCACACCCCTGGGCGATGTGGGATCTTACAATCCAACTGACACACCCCGACCCGGAAAGTCCACTAGGATTCTGAATCGAGCTGTGCTAGCCGAAACCTGGAAGGTGACAAAGCCATAAAGTGGGATGTTGTGCAAAATGTGAGTAAATTTGAACCTAATTGTGTCTAAATATCAGAGTGCACTGTGAGCGGGTATGAACCCAATTCACACGCATTGGCAGACCATAAGATTAGTGCAGTAAGATAGGGTGAGAATTATACCAACAAAGTATCATCTATACCCAGATTTGCCACAACTCCTCGTCGATCTGAAGCTCAGCTACTAATACCTGGAGGGGGCAAAACAAAAGCGTGAGTGGGAAAAAACAAAGCTTTTCAAAAACATTTGCTTCTCAAAAGTTCTAACCCCTCGCTGTAAAACCTGTATACTTTCCCAGAAAATAGTATATACATATACTAAACCTCAACTGAAATCATCATCATCAAAATACGAAATCAAATCATGAATATACCATGCCATATAAATCAAATCATCAGGTAAGTATTTCAAATGCAATAATAACTGTAACAGCTCGTCAGCTGTACTCTAGCTCATAAATCATGCCTGCACACGAGTCGAACCCACCTATAGTGGTCTATACGACAGGACTGGGTGTAAAATAATACGCTCTAGTGCTACAATCACGTGAAGACTGTGCGAATGATCGCGAGTCACCTACGAGTCGAACCCACTGAAAGTGGTCTATACGACATGCCTGTGCACCTAACTTGGATCCAAGATGAGCATGTGGTACGGGAGGTAAATATCACGTGAAATACTATACCCCTAACCCTGGGCAGGAGCACTAACACCGGGGTGCAGGTTAATGAGCTCTCGATGCATCTCATCATACTTTTCATAACACAACTTCTTATTAACCACACATAAACTTACCTGGAACTTACCTGAGCGCCCGCAGCACCAACAATCATGCACATACAATTCATAATGCATAATCATATGTATGCATTCGCATGGAAATTCATTTATAAATCATTTAAAATGCATTTCTGGGAAAACACGTAGTATATAGGTATATACGGAAAACAAAAGCCCACTTACCTGGAGTCCGCGCTACGACTCCCTAACACAAACATTGAGGCGTCCCAAAACGATCGGCGCCTAAAACAATTATCAAACTACAACTTAGAACTCTTAACCATAGAATATGTAAATCGCATAAAATATATCCTGAAGGATATTCTAGAATCATTTGAGACCCTTAAATCAGAAGTTAACTGGCGATCAAAGATCGACGGTAGGGTCCACATCCCTACATACACAATCCAGAAGATCCGTAACTTCCCAAAATGCACATTATGCTTCTAGAACAACCTACTAAAATTTTGTTACGATCCAACGGTCGGATCTTCGCCAATTGCCAAAACCAAGTGGCGGTTCGCATTTTATTTTATGAACTTACAAACTCAATTCAAGAAGATCCGTACGTCGGATTTCCGATCCATAAGTTCCTACATTCTTCAAATATTACGTACTACCACATACCAAAGTTTGGTGACGATCCAATGGTCGGATCGTTAGTTCATATTTTCACCTAACCACGAATCGTAACGAACTTAAGTTCAAATGACCAATCTACGACAATCAAATATCAAAACTGAACCTAGAACGTTAAACATAGCCTAAGAATGACATTGGCGGCCCACTGGCCACACGCCGCCGCACGGGCCGCCGTGGGTGGCGGTCGGCCGCCCCGACTTGCCGGAAAATTCAACTATTTCAAAAATTCTCAAAAAATACAGAAATGAAGATCTCAAAGAGTAGAGCAAACTTTATACCTGCGGCCAAGTCCAATTTGGCTTGGAAACACCTCAATTTTGCCAAAATCCGTATGAACCCTAGACATGGGTGAGCTTCAATTCGACCTCCAAACTTGTTCCAATGCCTCTACCACTGCTTGGGCTTTGTTCTTGAGTTCTAAGGGAGTCTAATGGTGGTGGTGGTTGACGGAATTTACTTTGGAAATGGCGGAATCGCCACCACACCCATTTCGGCACACCTCCGTGAAAACCCTTGGAATTCCCTCAATTCCCTTCCAAATTTGTTTGATAATGGAAGAATGAAGGGTCAGATGATGATTGGGAGTGGTGGTTTGGTATAATTTGTAAGAAATCCGGTGGAAAACCACCGGAAAACATGGCGGTCCTCTTCGCGGGTCACGGGTTCTCCCAACCCGTTTCTCTTCTTTTCCCCCGCTTCTCACCCTCTCTCATTTCGTCCTTTCTCCTTCTCTGGTTGGTCAGACACTCCTCTCTCCTCTCCCCATTCGCCCAACTCTCTCATTTCTCTCCCGGAGCTTCTGCTCCCTTCCTCTGGTTGCGCAGCTTTGCCCAATCCGTTCCCCCTCTCTTCTTCTTCCTTTTTCCACCAGCCACGCACACACACATGTAACCTCCCAAACACATAAAAAAAATAAATATAAAGTAAGTTAATTAAAATAGTTTTCATTCCAAATACTTTCGGGTTCGTAACTCAATAAAACTGTAACCATAACTCCAAAACCTCTTCTGCCTGCGCCTACAAGTCCGTAATATCAAATATTTCCGGAATACGCTAAAAGAATAATTCAAACACCTCCCTAAAGCTGCTCAAAAAAGTCAATACCCTCACCGCTAAGGGCATTTTCGTAAAATCACTTATTAAAAATTTATAAAATCGTAAAATCAGGGACGGGCTATCACAAAAATTGCTTCAAATTACTTTTCTAGAAAATCCTAATGGTGATCAAGCATTAAGAAAATTAGATAGTTTTAATCACGGTGATCAACAATTCAAAGTAAGCATGCAATCAATCATAAGCAATTAAATAAAAATCACATATTCATGCTAAGGCTCAAGGCTTCGCCCTAGCAAAAAGAATTAGTTACGCATAATCATAATTAAAATCATACAAAATATCATTAAGAATAAAAGGAATGAAAACACCTTAAAGTAGAAAATCTCCAAGAACCCTAGCAGTTCTCTTTGTCTCCAAAGTTTCATAAAAGAAAGCGTGTAGAAAAACTGGGAACGGCAAAGCAATATATATGCTAAGCCATCACACAAACCCTAAAACATAGGTCCTTTATTCCAACTAGGAAACTAAGATAACTAAAATAAAATAGGAAACATAACCCTAAATTAAATGGTAAAATTCGTCTAAAATCTGAACAGCCACGTTTTGGACCCTTAAGCTGCTCCAAAACCGGCCCAATATAGCTGGATTTATGGTTTGGAATATTATGAACACTTCTCCAGAAGGCCACGAACCCATCCGAGATCATCTTGGGCTCCAAAAATACAATTTAAGCCCAGAAACTTCATTTTCCAGTACTGCACACTGCTCCTTAATTCTATCGCCAGAAACTAACCGCTTGGTATAAAAATCCCAAATTTTGACACTAACACGCCAAGAGACACATGAACGTCCTCCAACTAGAATCACTCCAAAATTCATCCATTTGATCATGTTTTGCTCCAGAGGAAGTCAGATGTCCTATATTGAAAATACAATTCAAAGTATCAAATTTCTACCAAAATAATAACCAAAACATACTAAGAATAGGGTAAAATATATAATATAAAATTGACTCATCAGTATGCTGCAAAGGAGAGGTGAAAGAGACAGGCCAATGTGAATGACAAGATCCATAGACGAGGAGAGGGACGACAACGAAGTAACAATATATTCTTGATATGGAAAACTGTTCTCATCAAGCACAACTTGTCGAGAAATAAAAACACGTCCCATAGAGGGATCTAAACACCTATAACCATGATTTAAGGGAATAACCCAAGAAAACACAAACGTTTGGAACGAAATTACAATTTATTGTTATTGTACAGACACAAATAAGGATAACATGCACAACCAAAAACTTTGCAAAAATTATATTGAGGAGATTTTTGAAACAATTTTTCATATGGTGAAAGATTATGTAAAAGACAAGCGGGCAAACGATTAATTATGTAATTAGTAGTGTGAAAAGCCTCGGCCCAATATGGTGTGGGCAAACTGGATTGAGCTAAAAGAGTAAGGCCGGTTTCCACTATGTGCCGATGTTTACGTTCGGCCAAACCATCCTGTTCAGGGTGATGAGGACATGTGAGACGGTGCAAAATGCCGTGTTCATCTAAAAAGTTTTAAAAATACGATTAACAAATTCCCCACCACCATCGGTTTGGAAGGCCTTAATCTTAGAATTGAATATATTTTAAACTAAGTTTTTAAAAGTAAAAAAGGTAGAGAAAACATCAGATTTTCATCGTAAAGGATATAACCGAACATAACAGGAGAAATCATCCACAAATATCACATAAAACTTAAAACTAGAAACAGAAAAAGTTGGTGAAGACCAAACATCATAATGGATTAATTCCAAAGGAGAAGAAGACATTGATGTAGATAAAGAAAACAGTAACTTATGACTCTTACCTAAGGGACAAAATTTACTAGAAAACGTGTCTGTAATTGGCAGTTTATTCACATAATTAAATGTTTTGAAATAGAAAACGAAGGATGACCTAGCCTAGAATGCCACAAAGCATCAGTTACTCGTTCACGTAACAAAGCAAAAAAGACCTTGAGTTTAAGGAGAAGAATGACAGGGATAGAGTCTATTGTCACTCCGGCCTTGCAAAAGGGTCATCTCCGTCCGTGAATCCTACACACGATAAAAATTGGGATGTAAGGTGAAGAGCGAATTATTATCATCGGAAAAACGGTTTAAAGAAATTACGTTAGTGGAGGCTTGAGGACAATATATTGTATTAGGCAAACGAAAATAAGCATATTGGGTGCGAAGAAATGAGTCACCAATTTGAGAAATTTGCAAACCTGGACCACTATGTACACCATAAATTTGATCGTTCCATGATATCATGAAGATTATGTAATTGACCAGCACCATTGGTTATGTCAGAGTTGGCTCCAGAGTCAAAGAGCCAATGTTGCACAGATGGTGCAGCTGTAGACGCGCGAGAAGAAGGGACAGCCGCATAAGCCTGAAGACGAGATTAAGGAACCCTACATTCATACGACATGTTGAGACAATTAAAGCAATCAATAGCCGAGTGACCATAGCGTTTGCAAATCTGACATTGAATGCGGCCAGAGGAAGAGGAGGCTTGCGATGAACTGAAGAAGCCATTGGAACCAAGAAGAGGTATGAGAATGTCGTTGGAAGAAGATGACCCATAGGAAGAGGTTGCAAACAAAGAATGTTGGGGAAAATAATTGTTTGAACTGCGAGAAAATCCACCACCGCATGAATAGCAGCCACTACGATCACCACGAAACGAACTAACACAGCCATGAAAATAGCCGCCACCGCAACCACCACACACAGAAGCAAAGGTAGAGGTGCCGAAATCTAAAGGAAGAGAGAATGCATTGTGATGTTGTTCTGCATTCAGGAGTAAAGCTTCCAAAGTGTTGTAGGTGATAGGAGTGTCACGGGCTTAGGTAGAAGTCACTGTAGTCTCTCATTGAGGACCAACTTTTTCTCATAATGAGTGAACCGGATTTCATTAATATTTATAGGAGAACACAACTAATCAAGATAGGAGTAGGATTTACAATTCAATTATAAATATGCTAGGATTCTGTGGAACTAGAAGCAGACTTCATATCTGATGAGAAGTCCTTTTGCGATATGGACTTCGTAGCTGCAATTTCAGTAACAAAATGGAACTGTGGTTTATCATACAATACAATATAGATAGTATTGCTCCCTTCCAGAAGGGTGGCCTTCAACAAAATCAAAAATCAAAAACCAAAAAAATAAGAGCAAAATTAGCTCCTGATATGATAAAATTATGCAAATGCAGCAGTCTATCTCTATAGATAATTATAACACTGTTCTAAAAATTCTCGCCTAGCGCCGCCTAGCACTGTCTAGGCCCTGTCTAGGTGCTAGGTGGCTGGCCACCGCCCTAATTAATCCCTAGGCATTTGAAAATTAAGAAAGGGCGTCTAGACCGCTTAAGCGCCCACCTAGCCCGCGAGTCTCACTTAGATAGAAAATAGTTACATTTCATTTTTTTCAATCATTTGTAAGAGAATTGATGAATACTTAGAGAACACACCTTATATGTTTGTTCCCTATGTTTTCATTATGTTCTAATACTTAATAATCTATAAATCATTCTATTTTGTAATTTATGTATCTCAATGCAATTATGTAATATTTAGTATAAGCAGAGACTTATTTATACGATATATAATAAATTTATTTAAATCCGCTAAGGCCCCTAGCCGCCAAGGTGGTAGGTCCTAGCCTACTGCCCAACTAATATCTAGTGTATTTTAGAACCTTGATTATAAGTGGTGTAGCAAGCAATGATCCTTCTAGCTAAGCTTGGGTGTGCTCGATCCTCGTGCCTTGTCGAGTCACAAGCAAGGTGTGAACGCTTGGTGGTCATCCAAAACAAGCAAGGTGTGGCCTGCGTTGGTTACGGTTGCCTCGTGGGCTAGGCCTTGGCCTTGTGAGCCAGAAAGCCCTAGGGCTTCACACACTAGGGTCGTACTAAGAGAAAAGCACCATGAATAATGCAGGGACACTAACTTTATGCATCAAATTTGAGTCACAAATGATGCGGCAAGTTCACTTGAATTAAGAATGACGAAACAGGATCGTTACCTTGCAAGGGAGGAATGTGATCACAATCCAATCATTGACATATTGGTCTAAAAATCGATTAAAATTAGGGGATGAAGAAAAAGATTTGCGAGACAAAAACAAGTAATGCGAGATCAATCAGATATACTATACATATATAATAAAAAAATACTAGAATTTCCCAAACCATGAGAATTTGGGTCAGCACCTACAAGAATAACAATCGAAAAACAGAAGAAAAAAAGAGAGGACAACATCTCTGTTGTCCAACAATTCAACAAATTCGATCGTGTTCATGTATCCGTAGCAGCAGTAACTATAACGTCACGGAATAATAATCCATCTCAGCGGACCCATGCTACAGAATCAATCTCATCCCTAGCTGACTTGTACAATTCAAGCCTTTTAGCACACTGTTGCCTCCTCTCCATCAAGGCCGGATCTTCGTCAAGCAGCTGGGAAAGCTGCTTAGCCTGAAGCACAAACAAAAGCAACAGTAATTAAAAAGCAGAAGCGGTAGTAGTTATTCGCGTCCCAAACAAAAATCATCCTTAGTTTTGGTGGTTATTTTGTATTTCACATCATCATGAACCACTGAGCTAGAGATGTTCGGACTTCAGAGCATAAGCTTTCACCACCAAAATTAACACCGCATTTGGAAACTGAAAGGGAAGAATCACATAAAATAGTAACCAAAACAAAGCTTGTACAGAAGACACAACACCTCCAAGCAATGCACTGATGACAGTCAAAGACCCATAATCAGCTTCTCACCAATTACGACACTTCGAACTTTCAAATTTTTCTATATTCAGAGTTTTAAATATGTTTTAATCATGATTTTGAGGAGTATTATCCTATTTAACAACTCTGATAAGTCAATGAGCATCAAAAAGTGTTCCTGTGCATTTTAGAGAGAGAGAGAGAGAGAGAGAGAGAGAGAGAGAAGTACCTCTCTCTTCCCTATTTGTATGTAGAAGTGATTCAGCAATGACATTTTAGCCTCTCTGACTTGACAATGAACAACAGCCTTGGGGATTGTGTTCCTCAGTGTCTCAGACACCATTCTCACATAAGAGGATACATTCGATCCTATCCTCTGAAAGTGGCCCTCTGAGTAGCGGTCCACGGCAGGGGCGGGTGTTGTACCAGGCTTTCCCGCTGGTGTTGTACCAGGCTTTCCCGGGTTTCCTGTGCTCTCTATTTCCTGGGGAAGTCTCCGAAAGAAATCCACAGTCAAATATGCAGATTCCATGTCCACTAATCGAAGAGTTGTCTTCTTACTTTCATCACGGAACCTATCCAAGGCTTCATTACATGCAGCAGCTATTTCAGCTTGCAGACTAGGAAAGCGCTTCAATTCCTGAGTTACGAACATTAATATCAATCCCCTTTCTCACTAAAAGAACACTAGTTCAAATTTATAACTAACAATAAATTCCGTTCACCTGAGTTTCTGCTAATGACTTCCTCACAAGTTCTTTTAAGACGAAGTGAACCTACAGTGTGGATTTTTAGCCAGTAAGTGATAAAAGACTGATCAAAAGTTCCGTACAACTAGACGAACTTTAAGAACACTCACAACCTGAATAGTAGAGAGTAAGAAAAAAGGATAACTTACAGCATCCACGGAAGCTTCAGCTGGCCCTCTAAAATACCTCAGTGACCCTTCAATTAGGCGGCGGTAACCTTGCTCAGGAGCAATCAAGTGTGGCTGATAACCATCAGCCTCTGAAACCACTTTCCTTACATTCTGTGTAGAAAGATGTCGATCAAATGGAAGCTTCTTCAATGCAGCAGGCAGTTGGTTATCAAAGACACCATAAATCCGATCACCTCCGGCCCGTCTAATATGACAGAATGAAGAACAAAGATATCAACAAACCAGCAGGGAATTATTTTGGTCAAAAGAAATCAACAAATCTGATGATACTACATACAACTTTAACATCATAAATCCCTATGAAGCAGAGTATTACACAGATGAAACTATTCAGCTGGCAACCAAGTACCAGCACATGTAACCACCAGGGTTGGGTTATCCAGATACAGCAGAGAAAGGATGGGTTAAAACCTAATAAAACCAACTCAAAGCCAAAACCTAAGTTACCCAATTACTAACTACTTACAAATTTCAAACCATGATAGTCCAAGGTTGTTTCGTATTAAAACTGGAACCAGCCAAACAATTTAATGCTAACTAAGCATAATACATTATATTTAGATCACCTGCATGGACTGTCCAGCATACTGTATTGCACACAGAATACCCACATGGAGTTTACAATCATACTCATCAATCATATCTCAAGCAAGGTCAGCTTATGCCAAGTTTGCTAAGGATTTGAGAACTAAAGGGAAAACAATACATAAATAATCCCCAACATTGGAGGGACGAAGCTTAAATAAGTAGATCTTACCCTCCATCTAGATGCTCCTTGAAAATCCTGTCAAATGCACGGCAGAGTTCCAGTATAGTGTACAATTGGGCCTAAAATACAAACTCTTGGTCACAAACTCATGATTGCTCAAAGATCATTTAATTTATGGTCAAGTGTCACAGATAAAGACAGCTTACTCCAGCATCAACGGCAACAGGCCTACCGAGATGGTCCATCTCAGATTCAAGTTCATCAATGCTTTTGTTAATCATAGACAAGATGGTTGGTATTCGAGCCCTAATCACAGCCTCCAAATGCTACAAACAATATCAACCCATCAAAATGATACCCAATTATATTCAATTGCAACAATAATATTCATACTCAAATACATTCAACTGAGTCAAACCTTTGAGAGAAGTTTTGCAAGATACTCAGAACCCATTCTATTAGCTAAGTGCCCATAGTCGGGACTGGTTTCAAAGTATTCGCGCTCCTTACGCCTCGCAAGAACCATGTCTGTATTTTTATTAATATCTGCTTGTGAACGGTTCACAACTCCAACCCAAGGACGTTGCAGGCGATAAGATCTTCCTTCAATAACCTATGTGGACAGACATAAGAAATGTAAACTATATTTGAACATATTTCTTTGTTTCAGGCACAGAGCATAGGAAAAGGTAAAGAAAACCACAGTAGAGCTTGAAGGATCACTTCCATTAAATACGAACACATAACTATAGCATGACTGAAAACTTCTACAGTTTGAATGTAAATGCAACTTGCTAAAAGCGTGATCTCAACTATTGGAAAGTATTAATGTAATTTACTTGTTAAAAAGTCATTCACATAACAGTGAGCTGTGTAGGAAGGAAGAAAGGAAGAAAGGAAGAAATCATACATCCAATGCATTAGTTCCTTTGTCCATCAAATCAAGCTTTGTCAACACCCCAAATGTCCGTTCACCTGCATAAAGAAAACGATACAAGAGAAGACAAAATAGAGCAACAGGACAACTGCACAAGCCAAAAGGCAGAAATGGTTACGCTCGAATAAATAGAGCATACCTGTTGGATCCACTTCCCTAGAAAGTTTGATAGCATCTGATGTGGCTATATCTTGGTTGGCTGGAGATATTGCTAGTATAATGCTATTAGGCTACAATAAGCACAAACACATCAATTAGAATTTAGAACACTACTGACGTTCATAGGAAAAAAGAAATGATTATCAACTTTTAATGGATGTAGAGAAATCACATAAAAACTTCAGGAGTAGGACCCATGTTGCGGGAATGCAAGAGGTCAATCAACGACCAACCTCTGACATTCCTGCAAAACCGGATCTCACTCCTGAGGGCACGAAAAGTAAAAATAACACCACATGTATAAATAAAGCAGTGACAGAATGATTTTATAAAACTGAAACACAAAAGTACAGCTTTTGACAAGGCTATTTGGAAGTGAAAAAGGCCAGGAATCTTCAACTACTTGCTCTACCAAATCTAATTCCACTCACAGACTGAAGTTATACAGTGAACAATAATATCAACCACACCACACTACATCAATATTTCTGTGCATAATGACAAGTCAGTGACTTCAAAACTCCCGTGAAAATTATATGTGATTTCATAATGATTCATTACCTTCTCAACATAAGATCGAACCATGTTTTCAATATCTTCAACAATACTTTGAGGCTGGCCCTCTGAAAAGAACAACCGTCATTGTTGGCATCTGATAAATAAATTTGCATCATGCAAATCACATCAATTATCATTGGAAATATAACATACCAACAGCAACTTTCGTCAAACCGGGTAAGTCAATTAGGGTTAAGTTGACAACTGCCAAACGAAGGAGATCAAGAATTAGTGTATGGAAACGAACACAAAAATTGATAATGTAAATAACACTCCAACATTCCTCTCTCTGGAAAAGTGAAATATAAAAGCAAGAGAAGGAAAAATAGATTAAAAGCAGTAATACCTAAAAGTATCAAAGGGGTCTCAAAACTATGCCGCTTAATTTGCAAATATCAAGTATTGAGCTTACAACTATATTTTCCTCTGACATAGAAACATATTTCTCCTGGGCCGCATTGGTTATGGAGGTGTACCTAAAAATATGTTGTTTGGCTACATTTCAATATTTCGGAAAAAAGAAAGACGTCTATGGAAAGCTTGCTGGTGCTGCTCCTCCATTGAATCCCTCACTAAATCTTTATCTCTCCAGTGCATAATCAAAAACTGCCTACGTTGGTACTTCATCAGTTAATCGTCACTGAATTTCATCAACCCACTAGTAAATTTGACCCATTCTCATCTCCAATTCTAGAAATTTTGCTTGATTTCACAAAATTTTCCTTGTCTCCTTTGCTTTGGCTATGATATCTCTTCCCTGTCCATCCTTCCCTAGCGATTATTATTGGCTATGGCTTGTTCTGGAGCTAGCTTTATATTCTACTAGTATTTATTATTTTTTAGGTCGGTTTACCAATATAGATCTGAGATGAGAAAGTCACTCTCCTCTCTCATCTGCTTAGCAATGATTTTTTTTCTTTCCCTTTATCAACGTTCATCAATGGTTCTTTTAGATATTACTTGTTTTTTGTATGTTTTATCTTTTTGTGAACAGAGGGAGAAAAAAGTGTGTTCGTATGATATTTTCAATGCTTAGAACAAAAGGAGCATTATCGGAAATGTGTTGAATCTTATTTCATTCCTAGCCTTCGATCCTACAATTGTTTCAAACACTTACTGAAAATACCAATTCAATTCCTTTAAGAGATGGAATGGAAAAGAAATACAATTCCTTCCCATCGTAGATTCCTGTAATACAAATGTGGCCTAAGGAGTCGGGATAGCAGAGTGGATATGTGAAATAAACATCCGAGCAAATTACAGTTACAACTACAACAAAGCAGGATAACAAAGATGATAAACTGTAACACATTAATCCGCAAAAGGCACCGACACAAGAGTAACATTAAATTGTGCAAGCTTTAAAAATTTA
The DNA here is from genome assembly GCA_036320875.1 of Cotoneaster glaucophyllus. Taxonomy (NCBI): domain Eukaryota; kingdom Viridiplantae; phylum Streptophyta; class Magnoliopsida; order Rosales; family Rosaceae; genus Cotoneaster; species Cotoneaster glaucophyllus. Next base: position 22,987,934 of record CM070063.1, read on the forward strand.
CGGCTTGTTATTGGACAACAAATTTCCAATGGGCGAATCCAAACTTTAGATAATAAACAAACAACAAAAGATCGGTATTGGCAACATACCATTCGGGGAGTAGATGCTGAGATGGATAGGAACAGGAGATATCTGCTTTGACTTTCCTGTTATTCTATCAGTTTCATCCTGAATTTCCTTTCGAACCAAGGCTGCAAAGAGACGACAGCATAAAAGTTTTGGGTCTCAGTTCCTTAACCTTTCAGCAAACAATAGACAATTTCATAAGGAAAATCTAATATCTCTAAGTAAATGTAGCAACTATTAAGTCAAGATGCTAAAGTGCCATATTAAGAGCAAGTGCACAAGTTAATATTAATCCTAAAAACAAGACAAATCAGAAAACAAGTTTATTAGAAGACCAACTGAAATATACAACAACAACAAAGCCTTATCCCATGGCAATCACATTGCCAGGTTGCTTCTACCTAAACTCAAACAAATGTATTACTAGAGGTGTTCAAGAAATTTCAGTAGGTGGTCCAACTCCATACAGTATACTCACTGACTTGACGTCAAATTTCCAGCTCTATTACGAGTAAGGTGAACAACTGAAAAAACTATGCAGTTGTACACAATCTATTGTTTACGATCTAAAACTTGTCAACTTTTCATTGTTAATTAAGTGACATATCTAGTATACCTACCTACCTTCAAATCTAAACAAATGTGAAGCAAACATAAAAGGGAGATAATTCACATACCAAAATCAGTGAACCTTCTCTTGGAAAGGTGAAGGAACTCAGCGTACTCCTGGGTTCCTTCATCTGTCTTGTGGAGCTGCAACACCAAAGGTCGCCTCGTCACAATCCCTGAAATCATAACAAAATCAACACCGCCATGGTAACCAAAAACAACACCAGCATGGTAATCGAATGCCAAGTAAGCTAAAATTAAACATTTCCAAATACACTCAAAGTATATAACTAACCAGATCCTCTGGGAAGAAAGTCACGCCCAACAATGCTCTCCAAAACCGAAGACTTCCCGGAACTCTGTTCTCACAAATACCCAAAAGTTCAAAAAACAAAAGGGGAAAAAGAATCAGCTCCAAAAAAAAAAAATACACACACGTTCAAACTAAAAATCCAATTAAAAGTCGAGCTTTACTTTTACTTCTTAACCAAAAATTTGCTCTTTATCTAGTGCAAGTAACTTTCCATTAATCTCTACCTAAAAAGTTGCACACTTTTCTCAAAATTTCTCCCTAAAAAACCCCTTTAAACAACAGATTGATACGAAAACGAGAAATAATCAGTTAAAGGCGGTAATGGGAGAGGCAGACCTGGCCGCCGACGACGGCGACAGAGGGCAGAGCTTCCCACAAGGAAAAAGCATTATCGCCGTCTCCGTAGTCACCGAGCACAGTACACGCCCTCTGGATGCGATTCACCAGCCCTATCAAGCTCTCCATCGTCGTCAATCGCAGCTCTCTCTCTTGATGTGAAACCCTGAATTCGCTTCCACCTTAAGAAATGGGAAAATCAGCAGAGCAGCAGAACTTGACTTCGGAAGTTGGAAAGACGCGCTCTCTTCCTCTTTGAATGCTTCTCGAAAGGTGAAAATATGACACAGTTTTTAGGACAACCGCCAAAGTCGACGAGGTTGAATTATATGTATTTTCGGGGTTGAATCGAATGAGCACCGTTTGGCAACCTGGCGGGCCCCGCTGATTAGATGGACCTTCGCTAAAAAGCAACACGTTTCAAATTTTGAAATTTGGATAGTCTTTCATTCTGGAAGAATGGGACATTTATATGTTGGGATTATAGCAGGGGGAATGAATTTATAGATAAAATTTTATGAATTTTTGTGTACCTTTTATGTTATAGATATTCTTGGATTGTGATTGCGTAAACTCTGTATAGATTTGGTTTCTAGTTATTATTTTCCTATAGAGTATTTACTTAGATGACAAGTTAATCATCTCCTCATTTTCTATTATAAATATAGACAATGTGTAGGGCGAATAACAACACATAAGAATCCCTATAATTTCTCCATTCTCTCTCTTGCCGCAGCCGTTTATTCCCTATCATCTAAATAGGCTAGTTATCAGCACGCTCCTCCATTGTGTTATGGAATTTGACAGGGACTTTTCTGCTACAAACCAGTTCATCAATATCATCACGTAATTAGGTTCTTCCAAAACAACGGTTTTTTATTTCGATATTTTTTCAGCCTTGATTGCATGAACCAGTGGAAAAGCCCAGAAGGCTTGTAGTCTTCTATCCAGCTTCGACCCGTGCACCAACCTAACCCAGATTTGGGCTTCGGCCTTTTTGGTCCCACATTTTCTTGTTTTTCCAGCCCACATGGGTTTTGGTTCAATTTTTTTGGACCACCAAAATTTCAACTTTGTTATAAATAGGCAAAAGTTAGAGAGATAACCTTTACTAAAGACAGGAGCGAAACAAGTGCAAAATATCACACTATAACTATAACACAAAAGTATTGCAGATGAGGTGAGAGATACTGATATTATTTCTCTTGCTTTCTTTTGCAGTGTGTCTCAATAGCATACGGAGTGCTCTATTTATAGAGCAACTCCCGTGACTTTCAACCAAACTATAATGATTACATTTTGAAAGTATCATACAACCACTATTCCCAAGTCTTCACAACTTTGAGTGGGCATTCATTATTCATCCACTAATTCTATAACACTCCCCATTGGATGTCCACATATCAACATCAGTTGCCTCGTTAAAACCTTGCTCGGAAAAACCCAGTGGGAAAAAACCAAAGCGAAGGAAAAATAGTACAACTTTATCTGGATTGTTGATATAGTGTTAAGTATGCTTATGTTGCCTCGTTAAAACCTTGATAGGAAAAACCCAGTGGGAAAAATCCTAGTCAAAGGAAAAAGAGTACAACAAGCATGTATCATGGATGCTCCCCCTGATATGTATCTCCCCCTTGATTCAGCATTCTCCAAATCTAGCTGATTGGTAAGTCGATGTAATCTGATATTCTGCACTAACTTCTGAAACGTACACTTCGGTAGAGATTTGGTGAACAGGTCTACCAGATTTTCATTGGAACAGATTTGTCTGACTTCAATAACTTTAGCCTTCTGAAGCTCATGTGCACTGAAAAACTTTGGATATATGTGTTTAGTCTTATTGCCCTTTGAATCCTTCCTTCATTTGGGCAACACCGGCTGCATTATCTTCATGGATGACAGTTGGATTGTCTGTCTTTGAAGGTAGACCTCATGAATTCCAGATATGATGGATCATTGATCTTAACCAAGAACATTCACGACTTGCTTCATGTAAAGAAAGTATTTCCGAGTGATTGAAAGATGTAGCAACTAGTGTTTGCTTTGTTGAGCGCCATGAGATTGATGTATCTCCATTAGTGAACACATATCCAGTTTGTGACGGGGCTTTATGCGGATCAAAAAGGAAACCAGCATCTGCATATCCAGCAAGGATCTGATCATTTGTGGATTCCTCTTAGTAGAAGAGACATATGTCTGTTGTCCCACGAAGGTATCGCAAAACATCTTTGACTTATTTCCAATGACGAATTGTTGGAGCAGAGCTATATCTTACTAACAATTAAACTGAAAAAGCTATATCTAGTCTAGTACATTGTGCTAAATACAATAAAGCACCTATTTCACTCAAATATGGTACTTCTGGACCAAGAACCAGTTCATCATCTTCTTTTGGACGGAATGGATCTTTCTTAATGTCCAAAGAACAAATGACCATTGGGGTGCTAAGTGGGTAAGCCTTGTCCATGCCAAATCACTTCAATATTTTTTCAATGTAAGCTGATTGATGGACCAAAATTCCATTAGCACAATGCTCGATCTGCAGGCCGAGACAATATTTTGTTTTCCCAAGGTCTTTCATTTCAAATTCACTTTTCAGATATTCAGCAGTTTTATTGAGCTCTTCAGGAGTTCCAAGTAGGTTCATATCATCGACATATACTGCCACTATAGCAAATCCGGAGTTGGATTTCTTAATGAACACACAAGGGCAGATGACATTGTTGGTATATCCTTATTTGATCAAATACTCATTGAGATGATTATACCACATTCGTCCATATTGTTTCAGCCCATATAATGATCGCCTTAATTTAATTGAGAACATACCTCGTGGTTTGTTAGTTGTTTCAGGCAACTTAAGTCCTTCTGGGACTTTCATATATATGTCACTATGTCACATCCTAGCCCGGGCCCCACCATATCCCGGGCTCGACTCCGCCGTAGCACGATATTGTCCGCTTTGGGCCCCGGCCACACCCTCACGGTTTTGTTTTTGGGAACTCACACGAGAACTTCCCAATGGGTCACCTATCCTGGGAATGCTCTTGCGCGAACTCGCTTAACTTCGGAGTTCCTACGGAACCCGAAGCCAGTGAGCTCCCAAAAGGCCTCGTGCTAGGTAGAGATGAGAATATACATATAAGGCATAGAGGATCCACTCCCTTTGGCGATGTGGGATCTTACAATCCACCCCCTTAGGGGCTTGACGTCCTCGTCGGCACACTTCTGGCCAGGGATTGGCTCTGATACCAAATTGTCACATCCCGACTCGGGCCCCCACCGCATCCCAGGCTCGACTCCGCCGTAGCACGACATTGTCCGCTTTGGGTCCCCACCACGCCCTCACGGTTTTGTTTCTGGGAACTCACACGAGAACTTCCCAGTGGGTCACCCATCATAGGATTACTCTCACGCGAACTCGCTTAACTTCAGAGTTCCGATGGAATTTGAAGCCAGTAAGCTCCCAAAAGGCCTCGTGCTAATTGGAGATGGGAATATACATATAAGGCATAGAGGATCCACTCCCCTGGGCGATGTAGGATCTTACACAGTATCTAATTCTCCTTATAAATACGCAGTGATGACATCCATAAGTCGCATGTCAAGTTTTTCTAAAACCACCAAACTTATTATGTAATGGAACGTAATTGCGTCTATTACAGGAGAGTATGTCTCTTCATAATCAATTCCAGGTTTTTGTGAAAAATCTTGTGCAACGAGTCGTGCTTTATATCTTGCCATCTCGTTTTTCTCGTTACGTTTCCTTATGAATACCCATTTGTAACCACGGGGTTTACACCAGGCGGGGTTTGGACTACCGGTCCAAAAACACTTCGTCTTTCCAAGGAATTTAATTATGCCTGGATTGCATATTTCCACTTAGGCCAATCTTGTCTCTGTTTGCATTCATCAACAGAGCGGGGCACAATATCGTCACTTAATATGATTTCAGTGGCTACTGCGAATGCAAACATATCGTCGATGATTATTTCATTCTTATCCCACAATTCATTTGTACATGCATAATTTATGGAGATTTCTTTGCTCTCATGTACTTCTGTCTCTTCAGGGACATGTGTCTCATCAAGGACATTTTCTTTTTCTAGAAAGACAGAATCATGAATTGTGGATTTGTCAATTCATTTTTCTCTTCCTAAATGATTTCATTTGGATTCAGTTGCGCCCTTGTCTTTCTTTTGAACCTAGGGGTCTACCACACTTCAAGAGTGCACTAGATGATTCATTCGCTGCCACTTTATTTTGTCCAACAGGGACATCAATTCTTGCAGGTGCATTTGCAGCTGGTATATGTGATTTTGTCACTTTCATAGCATCATTAAATGCATCTGGCATTTGATTGGCAATACTTTGAAGATGAATGATCCTTTTTCACTTCATTTTCACATTGAGTGCTACGTGGATCAAAATGAGACAAGGTTGGTACAACCCATGTTAACTATTGTCGTTCTTCTGGAACGGTCTTTTCTCCTCCTAACGATGGGAATACTGTCTCATCAAAGTGACAATCAACAAAATGAGCTGTAAACATATCACCTGTCAAGGGTTTCAAATATCTAATGATGGATGGTGAATCAAAACCCACATAAATTCCCAGTCTACGCTGAGGTCCCATTTTAGTGCGTTGTGGCGGTGCAACAGGCATATAAATAGCACAACCAAAAACTCGTAAATGTGAAATGTTTGGCTGATGCCCAAACACGAGTTGTATTGATGAGTATTGGTAGTTGGTTATGGGTCTCAGTCGAACCAATGATGCAGCATGTAAGATGGCATGTCCCTATACATAGACTATCAATTTTTTTTCATAAGCAGAGTGCGAGCTATTAATTGAAGCAGCTTGATAAATGCCTCTGCTACTCCTTTGGGCGTTGGAGGTGGATTTACATACCACGAATAAGTGAATGAGTGGCTAATCTGTGTTTTGGAGTTTAAACAAGTGGAGTTTGATGCTATGTTGATGCTCTTGTGGGCGTTGTGGACATATCGCAACACTTCGGTGTGAGATGGATCATTCGGTGCTGGTACATCGTATTCTTGCGTGGATGCAGGAGTTTCGTCTAGCTAATACTCAACCTTTTCATTCTAAAATGCCTAGGTTGCAACGATGGTTGGCTCTTAGCGATGGTTGGTTTAAACTGAACGTTGACGCCGCTGCAAAGGTGGAGGCGGGTGTAGTAGGTGTCGGGGAGGGGGGGATGGGGGAGGGGAGGGGAGGGGGTGATATGAGGTGCATGATGAGCTTTCAAGGAAGTCGGCTCGTGGTGTTTTCAAGGTGTCATTTCTGCAAAACAGGTGGAGCTTATGGCACTGCAGGAGTGTCTGTTGCTTGCTAGGAGGATGAGCTGCCACCAGGTGCAGATGGAGATTGATTGACTCGAAGTAGTGAATGATTGCAATGGTGGGTCAACTGATTCCTCCAGTCTTGGCTTTATTATAGCTAATGTTATGGAGTTGGTATCCCAATTTCATGGATGTACAATCTTGTATGTTCCTCATTCTTGTAATGAAGTGGCACATCCTCTTGCTAAGATGAGTTTAAGTAATGACTTTATAGTAGTTTTTGTATGAGGAACCCCCAGATACTATGGGGGATGTACTCAACCAAGATATGTTACTTACTTGAGATGATGAAATAAAGCTATCGTATTCCATTAAAATAAAAAAAGTCATTGATAACAAACACCCTCTAAGTTTTCCAAAAAAAAAAAAAAAAAAAAAAAAACACCCCCGTAAACCCTAGCCCACTTTACCAAAATTGAAAAGATAAATCTCAAATTAACAGCATGGGCCCCCAAATAATTTGCACCTCTTAACCCAACTGAAAGCCCAACTAAAATAAAGCCCAATACATAGGAATTCAGAATTCTTGTACAACACGAATACAACCTTTTAGTCTCGGTTTCTCCCGACTTCTCAGATTCAATACGCCACTCACCGACACCAACCACTGCACCAATCCCACGTAAAGAATCGCAATGGCTGCCGCCGGAGTCGAGATCAAGCACCCGGACGCCGCGCCGGAGGAGACATGCTCCGCCAAGGCCTCCAAGCAAGGCGAGGGACTGAGGCAGTACTACCTCCAGCACATCCACGAGCATCAGCTCCAGGTCCGCCAGAAGACTCACAACCTCAATCGTCTCGAAGCTCAGCGCAACGAGCTCAATTCCCGAGGTTCGATTTTCCCCTAATTCCAAAACCCTAATTTCTTATTCTTCAAAATTTTCAGTTTTGTTTGGTCTGTTGTGGATTTTAGGTCGTGCCTTGCGGTTTGTGTTTGGGGAAATTAAGGTCAAGATTTGATTTTTTTTGGTTTGGATTACTGATAGTTAGGAATTTAAATGTTGAAGAGGACCATGATTGATAGTTTCGGATGGGAATTCGAGATAATACTAGGAAAATTTTGGTCTTTTATAAACTAGGTTGTTGAATTCTTCTGTCTGGAAATATCTTAGATTGAAAACTGGAACGTGGTACGCGGTTTCATGAATATAGGAAATGTGCTTGCTCACTCTCTGAGTGTTTCGTCGAGGGGTGAAGACGCGTATGCTCGGATTATTTTTGCTTTGTTGTCTTAGTGTAATTATAACTGAGATGTATACCGGTAAACTGGAGTAGAAAGATACTTTTAACTATAATAACAGAGGGGATAATATGAAAGCATCTGATTTCGGCATTGGAAAGTGGGTCTATTTCAAATTTTTCCAACAACAGTGTCTGTCTGTTAAGTACTTGAGCAAGTACGCAGTTTGTGTTATCTAATACCGATCACAGTGCCAATTAGTCAGTGTTTTTGCTTACTTGGATTTCTTGTTGCCTTTTTTTAATCTTCCTAATTTATTTTTCTTCATCCTTTAAACATATGGTCGCAAGTCAAGTTGGAGTTTGATCACAATGCCAATTAATCGGTGTTTTTGCTTACTTGGATTTCTTGTTGCCTTTTTTTTATTTTTTTATTCTTCCTAATTTATTTTTCTTCATCCTTTAAACATATGGTCGCAAGTCAAGTTGGAGTTTTCGGTTGATCAATTAAACTTATTTAAATTTGCAACTTGAACAGTGAGAATGCTCAGGGAAGAACTGCAGCTGCTTCAGGAGCCCGGATCGTATGTTGGTGAAGTTGTTAAAGTAATGGGAAAGAACAAGGTTTTGGTTAAGGTAAGTAGGAAATCTTTAAGATCAAGTTGAAAATTATGCAACTTGACTTAATTACAAGACTATTCAACGTATTCATTAATTATGCTACCCAAATTGTTTGATACCTTTTTTACATACTTTGTTTCTTTTTGTTTTCCAGGTTCATCCAGAAGGGAAGTATGTCGTCGATATTGATAAAAACATTGATATCACAAAGATCACGCCATCAACAAGAGTTGCTCTCCGTAATGACAGCTATGTGCTACACTTGGTCTTGCCAAGCAAAGTTGATCCTTTGGTCAACCTTATGAAAGTTGAAAAAGTTCCTGATTCTACTTATGATATGATTGGTGGTCTGGATCAGCAAATCAAAGAAATAAAGGAGGTTTGCTTTTGCACATTCCTACCTTTTTTTTCCCCTGCATTTGCGTGTTTTGGCTTGTTTTATTTGATAATACATATACACTTTATTCTATGTGTGTTGTAAATGATGTTTCAAAATCTTTCCATCTCCAGGTCATTGAGCTTCCAATTAAGCATCCTGAACTGTTCGAGAGTCTTGGTATAGCTCAGCCAAAGGTGATACTATTTTGCCAAGTTATCACATTTCATTATTTGCTTACTAGATAGGCGCTAACTGTTACAACCTACATTTCTTCCTTGAAACTAACACTTCAATACAACAGGGTGTACTGCTTTATGGACCACCTGGCACGGGGAAAACACTTTTGGCTAGGGCTGTGGCCCATCACACCGACTGTACATTCATCAGGGTTTCTGGTTCGGAGTTGGTCCAGAAGTACATTGGGGAAGGATCTAGAATGGTCAGAGAACTTTTTGTCATGGCCAGGTTGGTTTTGATCTTTCTCATCAAGATTGGTTATAGATATCTGTTTCTATTACTTTTGTTGCCTTGATTTAAAATTTTGTTGCTTTATGCCGTGGACGGCTATCCTAAGCTAGAGCAGGCTAAATATTCATAATTGTAATGTTGGCTGTTGGCATCAGTTTTAGTAGTATGGAGTCATCTGGGCCATATTTGTTTCTCCGCTCTATGGCACTTTGAAGAACGAAAGGAACAATATCTTAACTTTCAAGTATATTGCTGCGATGAACGAGGTTTTGGATGAATCTGTAATCATTCAATGATCTTGTCAAGCCTGCCAGTCCAAATGGATTGAAAATGATTATGGGATGCACTCACTTACAGTTGCTAATCTGATTTGCACTCATTTGTTTGCTCAACTTATTTTAATTTGGTTTTTATTTCAGGGAACATGCGCCATCTATCATTTTTATGGATGAAATCGACAGTATCGGATCTGCTCGTATGGAATCTGGTAGTGGCAATGGGGACAGTGAAGTGCAGCGGACTATGCTTGAGCTTCTCAACCAGCTTGATGGGTTTGAGGCATCAAACAAGATCAAGGTACCGATCAGAATGTGGATTCACTGGTTAGAAACACAGTATAATGTTTCTTTACGTTAATTTTCATCTGACCACTGTCTTCTTTCAATTGCATCCTTGACAGGTTTTAATGGCTACAAATCGTATTGATATTCTGGATCAAGCTCTCCTTAGGCCTGGACGAATTGACAGGAAGATTGAGTTTCCAAATCCTAGTGAAGAGGTACACGCCGGTCACTATAATAGAATCGATGCTTTGCAGTAGGTTGTTTTATGTTGTCATAGGTCAGCATTTATTCTATTGATTGTCTGTATACTATGGAGGTTGGTCAGCAGTAAATGCTTTAGTAGAGTGCAGTTACTTTCCGATCAGAATAGATATGAATGTCAGATAAGAAAAGAAAACGCCACAGAAGTTGGAGGTTTTGCATAAAAAAATTGCAATACTTGCATGTTTGCCTTCTAGTCCTATTGTACTTTTGACTGTTGTCATTGCCTAGTTTATGGGACATGACTTACATTACTTACTAATGCATTTCACAAATTGCAGTCTCGTTGGGACATCTTGAAAATTCATTCAAGAAGAATGAATTTGATGCGTGGAATTGACCTGAAGAAGATTGCAGAGAAGATGAATGGTGCATCTGGTGCAGAACTGAAGGTACTCTCCTTTTTTTCCCCTCGGGGTTTATCACCAAGCGAGGTTTTGTGTGCTGTAACAAATCTTTATTCTCGATTTATTTTTCCATGGTGCAGGCCGTTTGCACAGAAGCTGGAATGTTTGCATTGAGGGAGAGAAGGGTTCACGTAACGCAAGAAGATTTTGAGATGGCAGTGGCCAAGGTAATGAAGAAGGAGAACGAGAAGAACATGTCGTTGCGCAAGTTGTGGAAGTAAATTACGTTATCATGGTGTTCTTTGAGCAATGTAGGCACGAAAGACGATGTTTATGAGGATATATGCAGACATGGGCATCTTGCCTGGCTTTCTACTTGCTTACATTTTACTGCCTGGTGGAGGGTTTAAACCATGAGGTTTTTACAAGCGAACTATCAAGTGTGTGCCTGGTGGAGGGTTTAAACCATGAGGTTTTATGTTAAATTATGTATACCTTTCAATTCCAAATTATTTTTATGCTTCGTTCTAGTGTTAGTTAGACCTGGCAGTTTCTGACACGACACGATGACACGACACGAAAATAACGGGTTTCGGGTCAACACGATAACTTATCGGGTCATTATCGGGTGATCCGTTAATAACGGGTTCTCAATAGGTATACACTTGGGTAACACGTGGGTGACCCGTTTCGACCCGTTAAGAAAAAAATTATTTTGTTAATTTTAAAATTTAATTACTAAAAAAATTATTATAAAATACAATAGCCATATTAATATATACAATATATTCTATATTAAATATATAGTTTTGTATTATTATTCTATATAAGTTAAAAAAAAAAGTTTTAGTCATTATTTATTTTTATTGTAAGAGTTCTTTATTATCATTATTAGGATAATAAATTTTACTTAACATGTTCTTGTCCAAAATTAAAATAAACTAGTATAGTATTTGTATAGGCAAGAACTAAGAAGACATACATACAAGTATGAAAAATGTGAAAGAATATATAAACACTTGTGTTTCATCATTATTCCTCTACGAGTAGATAATGGTTACACTTACATTATCGTTTAGATTTTTAAAATCCTCCAAACCCTCATAAATAATGTTTTTTATTTGAGCAAAATTAATAAAATTAGTAATAATTATTATAGAAGTGTAAAAAACGTAAAAAAAAATATCCAATCACTCATAATGACAAGCTTTACAACTTTCATGAAGGGGTCAGCTTCGAAATCCAACACTATAATCCATAAACCTTAAATTTATATTTAACCGTCGATTGTCATTTACGCTTTATTCTTGTTACTGAATTTCATTTTTTAAATTTTCTTTTTTGAAAACATGATCATCTGGCGGATGTAAGAAGATGAACGGTTCAGATCTTTGATATCACGTTTCGATATTAACGATTAACTGAAATATGAGTCGATGTCATATAGTTTGTAGAAACTTTATAAACATCAAGCAATATTTTCACTAATTGTAAAACTCTGAACATAATATCAATGATCCAAACCGTTCATCTTCTTGCATCCTCTAATAGATCATGTTTTCAAAAAAGAAAATCTGAAGAAAAAAAAACAAAATTTGATGAGAAAAATGAAGCGTAAATGTAAACAATAATCAACGGTTAAATTTTGATCTATGATTTATATGATTATGGTGACGAATTTCGAAGTTAAGCTCTTCACGAAAGTTGCAAAACTTGTTATTACGAGCGTTTATATATTTTTTATACTTCTACATTGAAGGGTTTGATTGAAGAAAATATGAGATCCCACATCGCCCAGGGGAGTGATCCTTATATGTATATTCCCATCCCTACCTAGCATGAGGCCTTTTGGGAGCTCACTGGCTTTGGGTTCCGTAGGAACTCCGAAGTTAAGCGAGTAGCGCGCGAGAGCAATCCCATGATGGGTGACCCACTGGAAAGTTCTCGTGTGAGTTCCCATAAACAAAACCGTGAGGGCGTGGTCGGGGCCCAAAGTGGACAATATCGTGCTACGGTGGTGGAGCGGGCCCGGGGTGTGGTGGACCCCGAGTCGGGATGTGACAATTTGGTATCAGAGCCTAACCCTGGCCGTGGTGTGCCGACGAGGACGTCGGGCCCCTAAGGGGGGGTGGATTATGAGATCCCACATCGCCCAGGGGAGTGATCCTTATATGTATATTTCCATCCCTACCTAGCATGAGGCCTTTTGGGAGCTCACTGGCTTTGAGTTCCGTAGGAACTCCGAAGTTAAGCGAGTAGCGCACGAGAGCAATCCCATGATGGGTGACCCACTAGGAAGTTCGCGTGTGAGTTCCCAGAAACAAAACCGTGAGGGCGTAGTCGGGGCTCAAAGCGGACAATATCGTGCTACGGTGGTGGAGCGGGCCCGGGGTGTGGTGGACCCCGGGTCGGGATGTGACAGAAAATGTGCAAGATGTTCTAATGTTCCGATGTCCTTAATTTTGCAAATCTTTTGAACATTTGATATTTTGTAATGTTCTAATGTTTTTTTTATTATGCTCTTATTTTGGATATGTAAATATACACTTAAAAGAAAAATGCGTTTTTATGTTTTGGATGTGACAATACTTAAAAGAAAAATGTGTTTTCACTCAAAAAAAGTATTATGTTTTTTATTTAATTATTTATTGGTTTAAAATATATTTTCCTTAACGGATAACGGTTCGGGTCATACTACCCGTTAATATTATCGGGTCGATTTCGGGTCGGATCATTTTACCCTTTATTTTAACGGGTGTTACACGACACGACCCGTTAAGATATCGGGTATGACACGAAAACGACACGAACACGAAAAACACGACACGAATGCCAGGTCTAGTGTTAGTGCATCAAATTAGACTGGCAATATGCTGTTTTAGTGTATCCAATTGGGTATAACAGTGGGCACCTATTAGAGGTTTGAAGCCACCAATGCAGGTACAAGTACCTACTATATATATACATGGCATGCTGTTAGCTACGGTGGCATTATGCTGTTTTATCATCCATGACCGCGATGCGGAAAATCCTGTCAAAGTATCCCTTTGGCCTTGTGTTGTTCATGACAGAGGTGCAATGCAAAGTGAAGTAACGTTAACAAATCTTTCAACAAACACGCGCAAGTATGAAGAAATCAATAACTTCAGTTATGCCCATCCAAGTGTGGATCTTACTAGACGCACAATGTATGTAATACATTCAAAGTATGGAAGAACTCCATCTACAATTTCGATCCATGTAGTTTGAATCGTTTATGATACAAATTAGAAAACATAAATCTGCAACTCTACTTACAAGTTAGAGGAGGTATATATGTCACAAGAACCGCTATGATATTGTAAAAACTTATAGGATACATGCTCACAATTGAAGAGGAATGTGACAAAACACGTACGTTTTGACCAAAAGAATGGATACATTCAACACTTCTTCCCGTCTGTGGGTGATGGTCATTCGTTTTTGTAAACTAGTGTCGGGTATTCTGGACTCCACATGTTGTTCTGCACATATTCCTTGATTTCTTCCTACAATCCATAATCATACAAGTGACCGTTACAAGTTCAATAACTAAAAATTAATATAATTATGTGAATGAAACTTCAATTACTATGTTTGATCTCCACTATCAATAATGTTTTGAGAATCAAGAAATTCATACTATCTTATCCATGAAGGCTGGAAATTGATTAATACCAGGATAAATATAAAACAACAGCCTTCATCAATATTCATACGACATCATAAATTCAGATTCATGAGCAAAGTCGGTTTGTACTTCGAATAGAATTATAAGACTTAAGTATCTTATCATCCGAAATAGCAAAAGAAGTGTAAAACAAATATACCTGACTAAGTTTCCGGAGCTCTCGAGCATCCATTTCACGGTACCCTTCTGCTAGATCCTCCACTATGGCTTCCTTTATCACAGCTGCAGCCACCTCTTTCGTGATATCTCTTATGCTGCAAATATGGATCCAGTGTATAGATAGATATGCATAAGATCTTGGGTATAAATCCTTTAACATCAAACAAAGATAAAAACAGGGGAAATGACACAAAAAGAAGCAATAAGTCCATTGATTCTATACCTAGATATAGAAGGGTAGATAATCCCTTTAAGAACGTCCTCGTCTGACATATATGCTGCTAGACTGTTGTTTTCAATCAAATGTTAGAACTCACAACAACCTAAAGCATAATCTGGAAAATACTCTAGAAAGTTGAATTTTTCATATGCATACACACACACACACATGTATATCATTTCAAGAAAAAATCTGTATGTGTAATCATATAACAGGAATAGAAACCTTTACCATAACCAAAGTCTACAACAAATAAGAAGAATTTTCCACACTAAAGTTTCAAAAAATATCCCCGATGGCCAAAATAATAAGTCACAATAAGGGTAGCATAATAATTCTAACAAACTTCTTCTCTGGAATACTTTCTCAATATCTCTCCACTTGCGTTGTGTACAGTCACTACCTTATACTTGGCATTTAGTGCTCAACGAGAGAGTTATCCTTAACAATCTTTCCCACATGTCCAATTACAGTTGACTTTGATATCTTCTTCTCTGGAATACCTTCTCAATATCTCTCCACTTGCGTTGCGTACAGTTACAATCTTATACTTGGCATTACGTGCTTAACAACAGAGTTATCCTTAACAATCTTTCCCACATGTCCAATTACAGTTGACTTCGATTTAAAGGAGAGTTTATACTTGGGAGAAGAGGGAACGGACCCTCTTATTAATTAACACTGTTTACCGCATTTTTTTATGCGTCAAGTCAACATGAATCTTATTGATTATAACAGATGATGCAAGGTTAATTTTAAAAATGCATAGATTGTGAAATTCTTTTCGAGCCAAGCTAGACTGTCAAAATGTACATCCAGTAAAAGCTGATTCATAAAGTAGATGAGAAATACCACTCTGCTGCGGCCTGTAGCATGCCATCAGAGACGACTCTGGAGCCAGATAATAGAGTACCAAGTCCAATACTGCATGAACAAAGTAGAATTTATAATCATGAAACATGAGGACTGAAAATTTTAAGTTGGATATGGATTACTCCAGAAGAGGAAAAGTGGACAACTAACCCTGGAAAAAGGTACATATTGTTTCCCTGGTTGCAGTGCCCAATAGTGCCATTCCCTATAAAATATAGAACTTCAGGTAAGAGCTTCCGGTAGTGTAGATGTATCAAAATAAGAATACAGAGAAATAACTCAGATTTCTGGTAGTGATTCTTTTTACATATAAGAACACAGAGAAATGATTCGTAGATCTGGAATATTACTAGCTATCATAAAATTTAAATGAAGCTGACAAATCTTTTCTAGGGCTGAAAAAAGGTTTTCAGTTCTCATTTGGTAGGCATATGCTCCGAGAGCCACAAACAGGATCAGAATCAAGCAACTGTTGGCCTTGGTGTGTATGTTGCATGAAGTCAGAGTTATGTTATTTTATTTCGGTAATTTTCTGACCCGTCACCTATCTAAGATGATGCATCGTATTCTCAGATTCGGGTCTAAGTTTTGTAATAAAAAGTCAAATCTTTCATATGAGCATCAAGGGGGTGTGAGATCCATCTCATTTGAGCATAAAAGGTTTCCAGTCTCAGACCGGTTTAATCATGAACTTGTCTCTCTGCCTCAGTCCTTGGCCACACAATATCTTGAAGACTTTGCCTTCCCGTACCAATAAATCTTCCTTAAGCCTGATTTTTCCCAAGAAGTCCTTATAAATGCTTGTAAAATACTGTTTTCATTTCCTTAATTAGCTGTATTTGGATCCTCAAAATATCGTGTAATCATCCAAAAATCTACATGAGCAAACCAAAAGAAAGAAGGTTCGCTTTAAATAAAGAAAGGAAACAAGCAGAAAGGAAGCAAAACATAATGGCCTCATATTTGACCGACTAAAGGAATGAGGTACAAGGATAATTCTGCCTTTAACAACCATTTGTGCCCCGAATTCGTCATACATAAAACATCAGTAATGTAGTACTTAATATACTTATCAGTTAACGGTTACCAGTTACACTTGATAAGAAGTCCAGAATTATGCTTATTCATACAGCAAGAAAAAACGCACAAGGAAAAAAAAAGTTTCTTGATACATACCAAGATCCACATCGTTGAATGGACTTCCACTGGCAAAAACAATATTGTCACCCACAACAGAGAATGCTTCTTCGGGAGTGCACTCGGCTGTTCCAAAACAAAACAATGTAGCTCAACACTACAAGCCAAGCTAAATTTCCACACCCTTTTTCTCCCCCAATCCCAGACCCGAAAAGAAAAAAAAAGGCATACCATTTGTTGTTGGATTTGACATTGCAAAGATGGCTGGTCTAGTTGAAGTTGAACCTCTAAGGGCCTCTAATACCTAAAATTTACATCTGCTTGGCATAAACTTTGAAAGAACAAAACTGCCAGGCGTAGCACAATACAAACATTCTAGAGAGGAATAAAAGACAAGCTAACAAACATGGTAAAAATGATCCTTCATCACATGACAAACTTGGCTGATAAAGATGCAGTGAATCAGTTAACACAAAAGAACTGAGACAGTTCATAAGTACTTTTGTAGTTCACGTTCAGACCACCACCCCCACGAATTTTGCATTTGCATCTTACAAAATAGGTTGAAAATAACAGAATTTGTACATGACCATGAGGCAAGAACAAAAGTTTCATTTTACAAGCTATAATGAGAAATTTTGCTATATTAAACCTTCTTAATTTAGAAAAATTAAGCATTTCGTTCTTGATAAAAGCGCTACTGGGCACCCATGTGCTAAATTTTTATCCATTATCATTTCTGAAGTGCAAAACTACTACTCAAGATACAAAATGATCCCAGAAGCATGAAAAAAGAAAATGCTAATACTCCAAGATTTTAACGAAAAAATTTTCAATTGCATAATGCATTCCAAATACCTCTTTTGAGAACAATCCCCCAACTGCAGAAAGTCCAAGAAGCACATCAGGCTTAACTTGTTTAACCTGATTAGCAAAGATAATGTGGTTATGAGTATTAAAAAAATGACAGTGCCTACGGTATAAGGTATTAGACAATATAACAAATAATATAACTATCTTCCCATAACATGTGTATAGTATAGAACTTAGAACATTCAATAAAATCGTATTATTATAGGGAAGATAATGCTAATTATTCTTTTACGTATCGCTAGGTTCAGCTTAAATCACTAACACAGTGCATAAATAACTCTTAGGTAAACCAGTACTGTTGTATAATTAATTGTAAAAAATAGATAAAGTTAATTACAAATTCTGTGTACACAATATTTTTTTTTAAAGCGATAGGTCATATCCAGATTCCTGTACTATATTTTAATTCTCTAAACATGGAAAAATCTTAAGAAGATCCAATTTATATTGTCTGAAGTGTGAAAAATAGACTAACCACTTCCACAAGACTTGCGCCTTCCCTTAACCCCTGACGATGAATTTCTTTGACTTTCCTCGCAAATGGACGGGCATCTGGATCAATATCTTCACGTTCTTCTGTGATCAGACCCTGCATACGTGACAACCAACATAATTTTTTCAACATAATTATCTTGTCTGGCTAATGGTGAAGCAACTAGAACAGGCAATGTTTTAACTGCATCCACTTTCAAAATCATCAATCTGGATATCGGGTACACGTATAGGGAAGAACTCTATAGCCACCACAAGTTTATCTGATGAAACAAAGAAGCTACAAACAGGAGTCATCGTACCTTACATTTTAGTATCACATACTATACTAATGCCTCATTATATAAAATAGCCAATTTGGTTTGCTCAGCAGATATTTCAACAGTTCTGCTAATAGGAAGAAACTGCTTCAACGGCGTGATGGGGAAGAATATGTGGAAATGAAAAATCAGGGCATTTCCATCGAGGCTCGCTATTGAGTGGAGTTCTATAATGAACTCCATTGAAACCAAAAAACTGAGTGATTAAGCCCTAGTGATAAAAGCAAAAACTTGGTTTTTTTTCTTGTTTCTTTTCTTAAGCCAAAAGAGTTTTTTATGGTTCTAGCCTTCTAAGGCATTGTGTGACTGCTCGCTCACCTTGGCATCAACCACCCAGAATTGCCTGCCTGCACTCTGAAATGCATCTTCATTGTTTCCTAACATCCTTGCCATTGTTTTCCGTGCTGCATTAAGAACCCCTATTCCTGCACTGTAAAAATGCAAAGAATAAGCAAAGAAGCCTTGATAATTCAATGTCACTGTAAATTCTTTAGCCTCATTTTGCGGTATAAAGATGCATAAATTCAAGGCCAAATAGAAGCCTCCCAAAACAACTGCCTGGCAGTGTTACATGTTTATTTGATAATGTAAATCAGAGACTATACTCCACTCCGCAATAGAATATCTCTCCAAGTAAAGTCCAACAGAACAGAAACTAGAGCACTAAGAAAATAGGCCCTCTCTAAGTCCCACGTCCAAATAGAATAAACTAACAGGCAAGCAATTTTGTTTATAGTTGTTGGAGGTACAACCATACTCAAAGGACCACTAACATCTTACCAGCCATTAAATCAATAAAATAAATTAATGCACTATCCGGTTTTCATTACCACTCTATCAAAACATCCACTCATTGTATTCATGTCTTTCACTGCTCAGAAGTATATGCTTTAAAGAATTGAGTATCTTTAAGTACTAACCTTCCAGCACCAGCAACAACAATTTTTTGTTTAGGGAAGTCAATCATTGGCCTTCCTTGTGCTCTTACAGCTCCTAAGAGTCCAGCTATTGCAACTCCGGCTGTTCCCTGTAAGAAGATTGACATGAAATTTGATGAAAATAAACCAGAATGGAAAGATAAGTTATATGTCCATATATCCCAGTTTCAAAAGCCTGGTCCAGATATAGACGACGACGACAACAACAACAAAGCCTTTTCCCACTAAGTGGGGACATGTCCTGGTCCAGATATAGAATTAAGACAAATTTAAAACAGGTCAATATATATAATTGCCCACGTCTTACAAATGCTTAAGCAGTTAGTAAATCATGCAACACTGAACATCAAACCAACACCCTCCTTCACATGCATCCTTTTCTTGCTTCACAAATGGAAAGGCAGGCAAATATCTAGATTCAAGTTCTACAATCAGGAAGGTTGAAGAACTGTTACTCAAGTTCCTGCTATCTAATGTCCAATGAATTTCCCATCAATCATTATCGCAAAAATTGTAAATACGAGTCCCCTTCTATTGAGGGATCAAATAACCTTATTTGAGGGGCACCTTGTGGACCCCACTTTGAGTTTCATTTCAAACATAAGAACCGTCTATATTTAAAAAATTTAAATTCATCGTTAAAAAATTATCCTTAGAAAAGTGGAGGCAAATCAGAAACTATTAAGACATCCTATTGCAGTGAAGAAAGTAGGCGAACACGGTATTCCAAGAAAGACTAAAGTAACAACCATTTAATTGATTGGTTAAATGACTTCAGATTTGAGTGCTTTTTTTGTAAGGATCTTTGAGGGAATACTTCAAAATTAAACGGGTTTAATCATTGAAATACAATGAAGAGTGGGCCATAAAAGGGTGTTCCTCAGAAAACCTTATTCGAGGGATCCCTCAATTGGTGTTGGAGTAAAGGTAACAAGGACAAAAATTATATATACATTCTTATAAGCCCACACATATACATCTATGCATCTATACATTTTCCTACACACACACACACACACACACACACACACACTCTGCAGCAACATATACAAATCAGTACTAAACAACAAATACAGGCGATATGTCTTCATTTCCTGTTTATTACACTAAGACAAAATTGACAGCCTGGTATACAAGGATATCCGAAACTGTAATTTCGCCCAACTAGCAATGATAAATTTCTGGGTAGTTGACATACTGCTAATGATACATCTTCACTGTACCTATATTCTGAAAGTAACTAAATGTCTAATAAACGTTCAATATTACCCAAGCATGTGAATAAAGATGTACAGTGAAGATGTATAATTTTTTTTGTAAACCAAGGATATCATGTAAAGACGCCATTCTTTTGACTTTCACCTACACCTAGCAATATCTTGCACGACTCGTTAACCCGACATGAAACGACATGAAAATAACCATTTCAGGTCTATGAGTTAACTAATTGGGTTGTTATCGTGTCACCTGTTAAGAACTTGTTAGGATAATGGGTCGAAACGGGTTACCAGCGTGTAAATCATTTCAACCCGTTAAGAAAAATGTTATTATGGTAATTTTTTAACTACTAAAGAAAACCTACTACAATAGCCATAGTATTCAATCTAACATAAGTGTGATTAAATCCTTTTTGTTGGATTCTTATACTCACTCTCTCTCTCCCATTGCCATCTCTCTGTCTCATCTCGCCGTCCAAGCCCCTACCATGACCACGGGCTTGTCTCATCTCACCGTCCAAGCCACCACTACCACGCACCACCACAACTAGTGATGAATCATAGCCAACTACTTTTCCCATAACCCAACTGCAAGGTTGTGAATCGAGATTCCCAGCTAAAATACATATTTGACCACGAATCCTTCCAAATTAAGGTAATTTCTTTAATTTTATGTGACAATGTGGTATGTAGATATTGCATGTTTAGTAATTTAGTATGATATTTTTCATTTGATTATTTATTGAAGTAAAATATATTTTCTTTAACACATCGGGTCATATTACCTGTTAATTTTAACGGGTTTGACACGAACGTGTCGTGAAAACGACGCGAACGTGGCAAACACAACACGATCGCCAACCCCAGAGCTAGCGAAAAATGTAAGGATGAGAAGTGTCTCAAAGTAGATTTCTAATTATTATTTTTTTCCTATGGAAAGGTTAGTATAGTTTTGTTTCTTTTTCTTTTGCAGGCTAAGAAGATAGGATTGGACTTTTGAACTAGAAAAAGACCTTCAATTAAAGCTATAAAACTGGGCCTAAGAACTATAATTTGGAAGTGTAAATAGAGGCCTTTACTCAAAAGGTGAGCAAGGAGTTTAAATTTACCCTGATTGATATAAAATGATGACACAGCCATCAACTAAAAATGATCAGATGCTACCTAATGAAATGAAGAAGTCAAATACCTGAACATCATCATTAAACATTCTATAGGTACTTCTGTAACGCTGTAACAACTTAAAGGCCCACTTGCTTTGGAAATCTTCAAACTGTACAGAAAAGTTGTGTAAGTGTTTTTTTTTTGATAAAAGTGGTGCATATTAGCATTCCAGCTTCGTGTAACTATGTAAACAGGAATGACACTTCAAATTACCTGCACAATCACATTTGGCCAACGAGTAAACACAGCTTCCATGAATTCATCAACAACAGCAAGATACTCATCACCATCAAGACGATGTCTTTGCAATCCCAAATCTAAGAATAAAGAATGGATGGTTGTTGATTGCTATGGATATAAAATCAACTGTCAAAGAATACTTGTACATAAGGAAAGAACTCAAGCAATACAAATGCTACTGATGCCACAGTGAATATTAATTATCTGAAAAGTGAAAGCTAGACATAAAAAAGAATAATTGAACCATAAAATATTAGAAGTACTTGTTATATTTGTACTTTTGTTTTTCCTTTTCTACTTCTACATCTAGGACTCGGTACAACAACAACAACAACAACAAAGCCTTTTCCCATTAAGTGGGGTCGGCTATATGAATCCTAGAACGCCATTGCGCTCGATCGTGTGTCATGTCCTCTGTTAGATCTAAGTACTCTAAGTCTTTTCTTAGAGTCTCTTCCAACGTTTTCCTAGGTCTTCCTCTACCCCTTCGGCCCTGGACCTCTGTCCCGTGGTCGCATCTTCTAACCGGAGCGTTAGTAGGCCTTCTTTGCACATGTCCAAACCATCGTAACCAATTTTCTCTCATCTTTCCTTCAATTTCGGCTACTCCTACTTTATACGAAATAATTTTGCATGCTGCCTTAATGTTTATATGTTCTCTTTTTCTCGCAACGAAATTGCCTCTTGTTTTACAGTGTTAAGAATCACCAAACTTCTTTACTCCACCTCTTTTACAAATCCTGTATTTAATATATATGAACATCTTAAATTGCATGTCTTAAAGGATGGTGGAACACCAAAAGTACAATCACAAAACTTCCAAGCATATTCCGTCATCGTGTACCAGAACCATGTTTTGATTGACTTCAAAACAAAATAATTGTTTTCTGAAATGATTGTTACCCAATTCTTCAGAGCGCCAATTCAATTCACATAAATATTATTTATTGTACCAGCACCATATTTACAATGCATAGAATCATAACAGCGGCTTCTTATACCATACTAGATTGACCAAGATTGGATGACGAAATACTTACACAACGGGTCTTTGAGCAGCTTTTCATTGTTAGTTCCCACATCAATCATCACAGGAAGTACCTACAGGATAAGGGATGAAGGACAATAAGAAGGAAATTTTTCAAAACAACTTTTCGCATGTGACCACGAGGAGAGTACGTATGAAATGATGCATAGTACAAATCAAGATGAAGGTTCACCAGGTCGATACCTATGGAAAACACCCAACAAGATCTAGTGGTTCACAATCTTGGACGACGAAAGTATCACTAATTCCCCAGTATTACATCAAAATAACTTTCCACATGTGATCACAAGGAGAGCACGTGCAAAATGATGCACAGTACAAATCAAGATGAAATGATGCACGGTACAAATCAAGATGAAGGTTCACCAGGGCAACATCAATGGAAAACACCCAACAGGATCTAGTGGTTCACAATCTTGGAAGATGAAAGTATCACTAATTCCCCACTATTACATTAAGAACCCTCTAGCAGTTGGTGTATTTTATATATACAATACAAGAAACAAGTTTATAGCTAAAAGGAAATAGAAATAGATGGAAAATTGTCATCCTGGGCCCATTAAGCCAGGAGGGATACCATAAAAAAGAATGATACATAAACTCAAATATAATTTATCAAAAGAATTTAACATATAAGGATCAATGTAATTTAAATGGGGTCACCGACATTTAAATGGAGTAAACACTTTTGCTGCATTTTATGGATGTATATGTTGCGACAAACACATCACAGTTATCTAATTTGGTGATGAACCGTAAGCGAAAGAAAACAAATGAGCAAGACATTACTCTTTGAGGGTTTATTCCAGCAGCAGCAACATATAAATCCAGCTTCCCAATCGCAATTCCAATTCCCTGGACTCCAAGGTCTCCAAGACCCAATATTCTGCTCCCATCGGTAACAACAATCATATCAACCTGCAAATGATTTCGACGATTGATCACATGAATTATGAACCATTTCTTATTTTGGTAAAGAATTAGGCTGTGTTATTTCTGAAATACCAAGACTGATGATCACATCCAAAACTCATACCCCAAGGAAAATGTTAAAATGAGAAGAAGGGTGAATAAATTTAGCCTCTGTTTCTGTTTTACTATCTTTAACAATTGACCTTCTATTAATACTTAAAACCTTTTCTCCTCCTAGTTTTAGACGCATATCAACCTCAATAAATATAATCTATTTGGTTAATCTGATTAACTATGAACCCGCGTCTCTCACTCTGAAGTCCCATATCTATACTTCTACCATTTTGCGCATTTACTAGTCCTGGTTTGTATCACTCATTTAAAAATTAAAAAACCATAACTTCCAACCAAGTAGCTAGCAAACGTTACAAACCTGCTGGTGTCTTACATCATATGGCCATGTAAAATGCAAGGAAGATAGAAAAACAAGCATCAAGAACTGGCACATTGACAAACAATATGAAACAAAGACATCTGAAAGTTGGAACTACGTAAAATAAGACTCAGTAAATTAACATTATGAAATGCCAATAGCCAAGACTAAATTTTGGGCGACTTAATAACTCTTCAAGTCATTAGCAATGATTCAATGCGACTAATTAGCAATCAAGATTTATGTATATAATTTTTCTATAGGACGAAACAGAGAATATTATATTAACAGAAAAAAGAAAATGAAGACCAAACATATGAAAGCCTGAGAAAACAAAGACCAATCTACAAAGTACAAAGTGATGATAGCTCATATAAAATATGGCATACAATGAGGGCGCCCTTAATAAGTATAAAGACCTGATCAGCTGGCCAATTATAAACCATGGACATCATTTCTCCACGATCTTCTGCACTGAAGTACATTCCCCTCGGCCTTCTAAACAGACCACTGTAATTCTGGCATACAAGACCCACAGTAGGAGTGTAGACTATAGGTGCATACTCCTCAATGTTGGCAATCAAAACCTGTTCACAGTTACAATTTTAAATAAAACATATCCATCAAAAAATGTAACATTCAACTTACGCATTAAAATTTTGAAACATGTTATTTTTTAAATATCGCCTAATGAAGATAAATGGTACACATAAATTATGAAGTATTATACACCTCAATATTAAGTAGATGAATGCTGAAGTTAACTCACTTTATAATACATTGTCTCATTTCTGTCATGCAACCGGTTAAGTATCCGCCACTTTGCCAGAGCATTTGGATCAGACGGTCCATCTCTTGCTTGATGTTCAAGTCTTTTCAGGTCAACCACTGTCAATTAACAAATTCCAATAGGCATTAATTAAAACATTTCAGTTAGTTTATCTGGAAATAAAATGGCTTTGAACATCTAAAACTAAGAGAGAAAGCACGATGCTTAAACACTATGAAAATCCACGAATATGCAAAACTCTTGCTGCTCTAGTAAAGTATTAAGAAATCTAACACACTTGGGGACTAACTTCAAAAACTTAAACGTAGAAGAAGCAAGCGGAGAGAAAGAGACCTGATTCAGAGACTGTAACAAACTAATGCGATCTTCCCCTTAGTCCCCAACCTAAGCCACTAAAAAGAGGCCTGAGGACACAGTTGTCCAATCTATATCACATACAAAGATGCAGGAAATTTTGAAAACTATTCCTTGCCCCTAACATATTCCCCTATTTATTTATATGCTGGCTATCTACTCCCAACATATTTTAGAAACCAGTTAGTTAAAAATGGTCCTTCAAAAAGAGTATCAGTCAGGACGTACCTTTGACTTTAACAACAAAAACAATTAAACTCTCAACATATCAAGGCTTATACACCAATGAAATTAAGAATTAAAACTATTATATAATGTATTAGTAGAGATAGTCGAAAGGGAACTAAAATGTCACGTAACTTGCTACACATTTTCTTCTTTAACTATACACTATAACTCTATTACATTCAGTAATTTTCATCATTCGTTGAGGTTTAGATATGCAGTTCCTCCATCTTCTAAAAATTATTTGAATTAGTCACATATCCAAAGTAACTGAAAGCCCTCATTGACAGTTTTTACATAAGTTATATGTGTGTATATATAACTATTTTACGTTTAAGATTTATTTCTTAACCTTAAATGGGAACAGTATTAACTTTGTCTCTACAAAAGGAAAAAGAACCAAAAAGGAAGTAAGAAAAGACGTACTAAAGCGTTCAATTTGCTGCTCGGTAGACATAACGTTTGGAGGGAGAAGTCCCCGAAGATCAAGACGATCTCGTTCTGTAAAGGAAAATGACGTCCCCTAATTTGACAATCATTTAAGGGCAAAAAAGCAAAAGCAAAGATCAACTATTTGCAACTTTAAAATCAAATTAACCAAACATCGAAAACACGAAGATGATAAACACCATCAGTATTCATATGCAATATATAGTATCACACAATGCCATGGTTCAGCACCACCAATATTCAACACTCATTCGAATTCCAATAACGCTTGTATCTCGAATTTAGATTAAACAGAGTGTACCGCTATAACAAAAACTCATTCAAATAAGTAGGCACATTGCTTAAACTACACTCGAATTTCGGATTATTCAGTAATGAACATGATTTTAGTTCAAAAGTTTGCTTAACCAACAACAATTTCGATAATTAATCTCTCACATTTTAACCCAACACACATAATAACAATCCAATTTACCGAATGTGCCGGTGCCGCACATAACCAAATCCCAACCACTAATAGATCAGATCATATAAACTGTAATTAATTAAAAAAATCAAAATTACGCAAAAATAAAAAATAACAACGAGGGATTTGGATTTGGATGTTACTTTATTGAACCAGGGGTCGTGTAGAATGTCGAGGCTGCGCTTGTGGACAATGATTGGGCGGTGGCCCTCGGTTGTGGTGAAGGATCTGGAGTGCGGGAGCAGCGGATTGCTGCCCATTCTCCTCACTCTGTACTGCTTGAGGTGTCTGACGACGGACGACGACAGCCTGATCGGCGAGTTGAAGTTCGACATTTCTCCGACCCCACCGGAGTAGTCGCAGCTTTTGCCTGTAGAGAGAAACAATCTAGAGAGAGAAACGAGAGAGAGAGAGAGAGAGAGAGAGAGTGGGAAGAGTGAGAACCTGTGACTGGATGATTGGCGGTGGAGACTTGACCTTTATTATTCTGTTTTGTCAAATGGCATTGGCTGCCTTTCCACCCGAATTGGAAAGAGGGATCGCGATTTCTTCGTCAACAGTCAAAGCAATTGGGCGGGGCCCGTTATCGCTAAATACGCGGGGACCGACACAAACATTATCCGCTCCGGGTCCGTTTGTTTGCGCGTTGCCTGTTTTAGCAACGGACAATGGTAAAAGCCAATATCAGCATTGGCTCGTGCGGCCCCATTCCAAAACTTTGTAGCTTAGGCCACGCTTAGATATGCCGCTTAGTGCTACGGTATAGTTACGTTATTCTTCACTCGTAAAGAAGAGATTTTAGGTTCGATATTCACCAAAGGCAAATTTGAACCACATTATTGCTAGCCCATTGTGAGGTTCAGCCTACCTCCTATCATTTAGTGTAGAAATATCATTGGTTAAAATAAAATAAAACAAAGGCTACGCTTGAAATTTTTTATTTATTTTTATTTTTGAATTTTTTATATTTTTATCCAGATAGAAAAAATGCATATGAAAGAATGAGAATTGAAGAAGGGTGAAGGGCGGAGGAAGAAAGGAAGGTAAATGAACGGGAAAATAGGAGATAAAAGTATAAGATAAAGTCTACTAAAAATTAATTTTTGTTTCCAGTTTTAGTTTTCTTTTTCATGTACATTTGTTTCACTTCCTTCCCATCACCTTTCATACATCTTTTTTTTTTTTTTTTCCGACCTTTCAGACATCTTTGATCATCCATTTTTCTCTCTTGTATTTTTACGTGACGATGGAGGAGGAGCTGATATGTTTGTGGTCATTATTAACTTCTTAATCCTATCAACTTTATAACAATGAGGAAGGTTTCTTTCTCTTATGGACATTTTGCAAGAAATCCCATAAGTGAGGCACGTGAGGGAAGAGAGGGAAAGGAAGTTAGGCTTGGTGGAAATATGTAAAGGTGGGTTCGGTACAATTCGGTTCGGTTTTTTGCTAAAATTGAAACCGAATCGAATTACTATTCGGTTCGGTTTTTCGTTGGTTTTCTTTTGGTTCAGTTTTTATCAGTTTGGTTTTTTTTTTTTTTTTTTTTTTTTTTTTTGAAGAAAACTTCAAAGTAACAATTCCAACACAATCAATAAAACAAGCATTCCACCTAGAACCAAAGACATTAAATTCAAAGTTCAAACATTCAAAGTTAACTAGAATCAAGTCTTCCAAAGTCCAAAACTTAAAATAAACATAAAAGTTTCAAGTCTTCCAAAAGTCCAACTTGGAAAAAAAAAAAAAAATCAAAGTTCAAGTCTTCTAAAAGTCCAACTTAAAATAAACATCATAGTTCAATTCTTCTACGGTTAAATAAACATTCCAACTAAAATCATAAATTCAAATAAACATGCAAAGTTTCATGTGTTTCACACCTCTTCAAGTCCTCAAGCTCAACACTCAAGTTTGAATGAGAGTTTGCTTCCTAACGCTTAGGTGGCCTAGGGGGCAACGTAGCACCTTTTCTTAAATTTCCACTTGCCATTCCTACATACAAATAAAAAAAGAATGAACATGTAATTAAAATACTAACTTCAAATAATCTAACAAAATCAAATGCAATAAATAAAATTACCTTGCTCAACTCTTTCACA
The DNA here is from genome assembly GCA_036320875.1 of Cotoneaster glaucophyllus. NCBI lineage: Eukaryota > Viridiplantae > Streptophyta > Magnoliopsida > Rosales > Rosaceae > Cotoneaster > Cotoneaster glaucophyllus. The sequence continues at coordinate 23,016,556 of CM070063.1, forward strand.
AAACTCAATCTCCTCATGAAGTAATGCAACATGGGTAGACCTAAGCTAATTTTGGGTACAAATCAAAGCCTCCATCGTTTTTGGACTCAAATAACTACGATAAGGATCAATTATCAACCCACTTGTGCTAAAATTCTCTTGCAACACGTGCCAAAATAGGATACTTAGAAACTCAATTCACCCTCCACCAAATTTAAAACTCATCTTTTGGTTCAAGCATATGTAAAGTGACATTTTTTCCCTTAAAATTGTCGCGAGCTTGTCATATGATAATACTAACTAATCGATTTAATTATTTCCATTATCTTAAACCAAGAATAAGGTTTGTGATCTTTTAGGTTCTCATTGATGAGGCTAGGAGATGAATTAGACTCTTCAAATTCTTTTGCCGAGGTTGGAACCAAATTTACGTACATTTATGGACGGAGGCGAAATTCAGTCGAAATTGCCTATGATCCCCTATGAGGGGATAATGTGGTTGATTGGGTTGTGTAGTTGAATCTCGTTTAGACTGCCTATATATCTCTGGGAAGAAGAATCAAACCACATGTGTAGTTTTAAGAAAGAATGGTGTGATGTGTAATACATCATGAACCATCCTTGACGTGTCTACGGATAGACGGTGGCATATATGCAAGATGAGCATCTGTTAGACATAAAGAGAATATGAGAGAAATGTATCTTCAATTTTGATTGATTAAGAAATCCTGAGAAGTTCTTTGATCATAAAAGACTTCGCTAGATAAATACTAGGCTAGGATACTTACAATAATCTTGAGTCATCCTAAGAAAAGTAATCGTAATTAAATCGAGAGATTATCTAGGAGAAAATTTAGGATAAGATATCCAATCTTCCTGAGATTATGATTACATTGCCTAATCCCTAAGATATCTTAATGCGACTTTAATTAGGGTTTCCTTACTTGAGTGACAAGTAATGTCTTTAACGAGGTTAAGCCTAGCCCGTTAGACTAAGGCTATCGGAACATGCCTCATTAGTTACAGACATTCTAGTTCTTCTTGCCACCTAAGGTGCCACATCTCATGATCCTAGAAAATCATGGTCCCACAGCCGAATTTAAAACTCATCTTAAATCCACCTCTGTAATGACCTGTCCCCAATTATTACGGTTTTTGTAATTTTAAAAAGTGAATTTACGAAAATGCTCTTTGAGGCAAAAATGTTGACTTTGGTTGACCGCCTTGTCGTGCCACGTAAGATTTGTTTCCTTGGTGCATTCTTGTAGTACTCATTGTACGAACACGTGGGCACAAGCGAAATCAAATTTGGAGCTAAAACCAAGATTTTACGAAATTCAAAACGCAACGGCATTTGATAGTTTTTCAAGTAGAGATATTTTCCATTTGGACCAGTCCTGGGCTGATACGTGGCAGGTGACCCCATTTTCTAAGGTGTTATTTTGGCATGTGTGTCGCCCCCTCTCGTGACACCTCTCTCTAGAACTTTCTCTCCATTTCATCACTCTATCTATCTTCCCGGAGCACACCCACGAACCACTTATTCACCATTCTCTTTGGCGAGCTTCACTACCACTAGCAGTTGTCACTATCACACTTTGCTTCCTACGAAGTCCCTGAAGCTTGGAGCAAGGGAGGATCGCCTCAAACTTCCCATATCTCATTGCACCGTGGCCATTGCCACTGTGCATTTCCTTTCTCCGGCGAACCCTCGACGATCTCGACTGTGGTAAGCCTCGGGACTCTCTCTAACCTTCATTGTAGATCGATCAAACCTTAGTTATGACCCATTTTAGGTGTCTTGGTGAAGGTTTATAACGAATGCAACTTGGGAGGTTAATTCCTAGACTTTCTGGCGAGGTCCGACGAGTTTCAAGCCTTTTTTCGGCCAACAAGGTGGCACCATCCTCGCTAATTCGAGTGGCTTCGGGGCAATAAAATACTTATGAGTGGACCCTTTCTAAACTTGCATGTTTTTATAAAATATTAGGCTTGCATGCATTGCATATTTCATGAATGGAGCATGATTTATAATATGTTTTTACGGATTTCTATAGTTATGATTTACGAAGAAATTATGATTTATTTAAATTTCTTTTACAAGACATTTATGATTTATTGAATTTGCGTTTTACAAAAGATTATGAATTATTGGATTCTAGCATATAAAATTCTATGGCTTTCTGTGCTTATCTAGTGGGTTATCATATGGCATATACACACAACACGGGTATGACGTCTGTGGCCATATGACACAGTGAAGGAGTAGTGAGATATTTATGCCCCTAGCTTTACTGGTGAAACCAGTGTCAGACAGCTTCACTAGCCACGACTAGTGTCGGTGTGTATGTATGCTACTTTATTCAGCTTCATATTCGGGTGATGGATAAGTTATTTAGCTTCACCTTAGGGTGATGGACAAGTATTGCCTTTGGGTTGACTATGATACCCTTAGTTGAGTACTACTAAGGTTATTTACAAATGTTTTACGGATTTGCCTTCGGGCAACTATATTCATTTCTGAGCGTGGTTTTATGTGTATTGATTTTATGCACGTTTTCATGGCATGTAGAGTTTTCGAAAAACTACTATGTAGTGTTATGTATATGCGTTTTCAAACATGGGGTTAATATGTTCATAAAGAAAATGGTTTCCTTAATATTAGTATTATTATAAACTTTGGTCCACTCACCTTTTCTGTTTTGCGTCCCCACATGATTTACATTCGAGGCACACGATCCCGACGTCAGGGCACTTCCGCTTAGGCATCTTCGAGTCTCCTTTGTGTAGGACCTATTCCTCTATTCGCACATTTCCATAATAATTATTTCACATTATTCTTGATTAGTTGTATGCTCTGAACACAATTTTGCATTTGTGCATCTCTTTCTAATTACATGTTTTAACTGTATGCATGTTTAAAATGGCTTCGTCACCCTCATGGGTCTGCCAGCACGTGCTTATCATAGTATATGGGGATATCAGGATCGGAGCGTGTTAGTTTGGTATCAGAGCTTGGTTTGTTCAGAGCATACTTAGGATCTTCTCATACTCTAGTAGTGTGTCGGCCTTGATGTCATTTGCATGCCATGCTTTTCGTTTGTTGACGTGTTTCAGCACAGAGTTGCAATCCTCATTCTACGTGAATTGTCGCATCCTATTGAAGAATAAGGAATTCGTGTCGGGATTGTGCCTCAAGTTTGATGTAATAGGTTATGAATGACTTTGACCATCAGACCGATACTCTGCGTCATGCTTTCCCAAGGAATGGCGGGATTGTGCTTCATGCAAGAATTTTTGTATGAGATTATTCTATTTATATGAGTATTTATGTTATTGCAAATGTTAGGTGAGTTATTTCTACTCTTGGTTTTAAACTTGAAACAAGTGTTTGAATGGTAAGTGTTATGTATATATACTTATTTTCAATATTTTAGATATGTAAATTTTTTTATGTTAGTATGTAGTAATCGGTGTTTTGGTTTATACGGGTGTTATACTACTATAATATCGAGGAAGGAAGAATGTATGATTTGGGAGGCATGAAAGAGGAATAAGTGCAATCTGATCGCAACGGAATGACGCTCTTTTATGCAGCCGCTCTAACTCGATTTCCTCTTCGTGTAAATAATTATATGGTTGCATTTCCAACTTTCAGGTAGTGGTATTTTAACAAGTCATTTTAAAATTTCGGGGACAAAATTTTTAAGGGGGGAAGATTGTGATGACCCGTCCCTGAAAATTATGATTTTTATAATTTTAATAAGTGATTTTACGAAAATGCCTTTCAAGGCATGTGCGTTGACTGGGGTTAATTGCAGTGTTGTGTCATGTAAGACTCATTTTTCTTGGCATATCCTCGTAGTACTCGTCGCTACAGACGTGTGGGCGTAAGCGGTTCGTGATTTGGAGATATAACGAAGAAGATATTAACGTTTGAAGTTTGAGACATTTTAGTAATTTTGTTATTTTAGAAAATTATGGAATTTCTTTTATGAAATTTGGTGTGCCACTTGGATGGCCAAGATTAAAAGAAAGAAAGAATGGATGGTAGAGATTTAAAGTTAAGAAGAGAGAAGGGAATAAATGTAGACAAATGGAGGGAAGAGAGAGGGAATGGACCAATTAGGAGCAAGAGAAAAGAGGGAAAGGAGAGGGGGTGAGATGCAAGGGAAAAAAGGGGGAGAAACGGGTTCCCCCAACCTATGACCCACGAAACCCTTATCACCATATTTTCCGGTGGTTTTCCACCGGATTTCCCACAAATTAGACCAAACCATCACTCCCGATCATCATCTAACCCTTTCTTCTTCCATTATCAACCAAATTTGGAAAAAATTTGAGGGTATTTCAAGGGTTTTTCATGGGGGTGCGCCGAAAGTGGTGTGGCGGCGATCCGCCATTTCTGAAGTAAATCCCATCAACCACCACCACCATTAGACTCCCCTAGAACCCATGAACAAAGCCCAAGCATTGGTGGAGGCGTTGGAACAAGTTTGGAGGTCGAATCGAAGCACACCCAATTCTAGGGTTCCGCACGGTTTTGGTGAAATTGAGGTGTTTCCAAGCCAAATTGGGCTTGATCATAGGTATAAAAGTTTTTTTACTAATTGAGATCTTCATTTTTGCAAAATTTGAGAATTTTTGGAGATAGTTGAATTTTCCGGCGAGTCGGGGCGGCCGACCGCCACCCGCGGCGGCGCGTGCGGCGACATGTGGCCAGTGGGCCGTCAATGTTAGTTTTAGGCTATGTTTGACGTCTTAAGTTCAGTTTTGATAATCAAATAGCGTAGATTGGTCGTTTGAACTTAATTTCATTACAATACGTGGTTAGGTGAAAATATGGATCGACGATCCGACCGTTGGATCGTCACCAAACTTTGATACATTGTAATACGTAATTTTTAAGGAGCATAGGAACTTACGGATCGGGAATCCGACCTACGGATCTTCCTAAATTAGATTTGGAAGTTCATAAAATAAAATGTTAACCGCCACTTGATTTTGGCAATTAACGGAGATCCGACCGTTGGATTGTAACGAAATTTCAGTATGTGATTCTAGGAGTATAATGTGGATCTCTGGAAGTTACAGATCGGAAATCTGAGTTACAGATCTTCCAGATCAAGTATGTAGGGTTGTGACCCTACCGTCGAACTTTGATCGACGGATGACTTTTAGTCAATGCGTCTTAAACCATTCTAAAATGTCCTGGGAGATGTGTTATATATGAATTACGTATTCTATTGTTAAGAGTTCTGAGATGTGATTCGATAATTGGTCACTGGCGCCGATCGTTCGGGACGCCTCGATGCTCGTGTTAGGGAATCGTAGCTCGGCTTCCAGGTGAGTGGGCACTTTGGTTTTCTATATATATATATATATATATATATATATATATATATATATATATATATATATATATATATATATTCCTTTGTGTTTTCCCAGGAAAATTATTTAATTGGTTTTATGAGTTGAAATATCATGTTAAATGTTTATAAGTTAGAATACGTTTTTATTAGTTGCATACACTATAGTTGGTGCTGCGGATGCACAAGTAAGTATCAGGTAAGGTTATACATGGTTAATGGTAAGATGTATGGTTGTGTTGATACCTAGTGACATTAGAGCTCATAAATCGGTGGTTCTGACATAATATTGTCGTACAGACCACTATCGGTGGTTCCGACATAGTCTTGTCGCACAGACCACTATTGGTGGTTCCGACATAATATTGTTGTACAGACCACTATAAGTGGTTTCGACATAGTCTCGTCGTACATACCACTATAGGTGGTTCCGACTCGTGTGCAGGTACAATTGATGAGCTATAGATTCAGCCGTACAGGCCACCATAGTTGGATCTGCCTGACATATTATTATTCTTTGTTTTATTTCATCTGGTTGATTTGATTATTCATATTAGATCTTACATGGCATACATTTTGAGACTTTGGTTGGTGGAAATGATTTTTGGTATACATATGTGTTTATGTATTCTATTTTCTGGGAAATTATACAGGTTTTACAGCAAGGGGTTACATAATCTGAGAAAAAAAATGTTTTCTAAAAGCTTTGTTTTCGCCCACTCACATTTTCTTGTTTTGCGCCCCTCTAGTTATTAATTGCTAAAGGTTCGTATCGGCGAGGATTCGTGGCATATTCCAGTTTAGGTGGCTACCTCTGAGGGTATGATTCTTACCTATGCTACTGTACTTTACTTATGCTTTGACATCAAGTGTGAAATGGACTCGATCTCGCTCACCGCGCAATTCTGCTCTTAGACACTTTAGATTTAAATTTATTCACATTTTGCACCTTAGCATACTTTATGGCTTCGTCACCTTCTAGGTGTCGGCCAGCACGGCTCGATTCGGAGTCCTAGTGGACGTTTCGGGTCGGGGTGTGTCAAACCGAAACTGAAAAACAAAACCCAAAAAAATGAACCGAACCGAACCAAAAATTCGGTTCGGTTTCGGTTTTGGCAAAAAACCAAACCGTTTAGAACCGAACCCAGCCCTAGACTATACTTTGAACCATTTGGCTGAATTCATTATTCTCGAATTTTCTAGACTCTCTGACATCTTGGTTCACGTCGTTTCTGTTTGTAATCTCAGTTTCACCTCCTGGTACTAAAAGATATCTTAGTTAACTCAGGTGACCCTATTATTCTTCGTATCATTTCTGAAGTGGACAAACTATCCAGGGGAACTACTCAAACATCAAAGTTTTTGTTTGAGATTGTTAGTCATTTCATCACTCAATCAGCACCTTATCGAGCAAATCTTCACCATTGGTGATCTAATCTCTTTGGAGTTACCATTATAATGAATTTTTGTGAACTTTGGGTCGAAGAAAAATCTAAATTTTCATTCGCCGGTTTTTATTAGACTATCGTTCAACCTCATAAACTTCTTAGTGGTATCTTTACTATGAGCTAAGTCCTTGGTGGCGATGATTGATAGAGTATATCAATGCCTACGTTGGCACCATCGTGTACCGCCTCAATTGTGCAGGTGCAGTTGTTAAGCACCTCAGTAGAAGGACATATCGATACTTGAGTATTTTTCAATTAGTCATATTTTCACCCTATGCAGAACTTTCAAATACTTTTGAGACATGACTCTTGATCATCAGAAAACCAAGTTAGCTAATTTCCAAGTTCGACCATTTCAAATTGTAATTGCCTAATCATGTTATGTACTTATATGTACTATAGCATCAGAGTTGTATAATCAAATTCAGATATCTTATACTCTAGATTTAATGGACTTGTTTTGACCCTGAAATTCTTGGGTGTTCTTTTAGCCTTCTCGACATGGTTTCTCGCTAAATCCGTGAGGAATTCACGAGGGATCGACTCGGCTGAAATGCGCGCCCAGTTTCATAATGATTCTGACAGTGACATTAGGAGCATAACCTTTCTCACAGCTTACCATACCTACCAGGAAGAGTTCCAAGTGGTCTTGAGGATTGCGCAATATTTTTTTGTAAGGAATTGGTGAAGGTAAAACTGCAGGTTCTGAGTTTGGTGATTGTGAAGCTAGTTTCTGTGAATGGTTTGAAGCGGTAACTGTTGTTTGAAGGAAATGGTCAGAGTGAGAGCTCATCTATTATAGGTTTCGAATCTTATACATCTTGCGACGAATGTGATCAGTCACGAAAGAATTGTATTACGACATGTGTTTGTCTCTTCGCATCTTTCCATTAATTCACTCTAGGACTTATTGATAATGTCTGCATGGATGTCAAAGCACTTTTAGCAGCTCTGGCTAGTGCGTTTTGGGGTAGTGCTCCAGCGCAATAGAGGCGTGAATCGGACGATCTTGGCACATACTCACATTGAGGAGAAAAATGGTAATTGTGGCACCCCCGGGAACTCATTTGCTTACCGAGACAACGATGAGTTATCGGCATTACAAGCTACAAACTGTAATATCGATAGCTTAATTGTTGGGTTCGCTAAGCAAGTGGGCAAGTCGGCCCGTCTACTGCAGGGGTTATTAGTTAGCTATGGTTTAGACTTGACTCAAGACATTCATATTCTCAGAGTACGTGACATGACAAAGGTTTGGGCAAGGTCCATTTTCATTTTTGGTTTTCATTTTTAGTACAAATATTTTAAATTACATTATTTTATTTATATGCGTATTTTTTGTTATTATAAATTTTGAGTGAGTTATTTTCACTTTTTATTCTTTAACTCCGTATAAGCATTTTGGATAGTATGTTTCTACATATCTATTTCTTGTCATTACCTTATGATACACATATATTTTTGACCTTATGTTGTTACGGAATACTATGTATTTTATACTTTATATTTATATGAATATTTTATTGTGCTATTATAGTAGGGAAGGAAGAAGGTATGAGCTTGAAGGCATGAAAGAGGAACCATTGCAATCCGACGTGACGGAATGGCATTCTCTTTTATGCAACCGCTCTAACTTGATTTCTTCCTTGTATATATATTTATATACATATTTTCTCCTTGCTTTCGAGTATTTTACTTATAGCAAGTTATTTCAAATTTTGGGGACAAAATTTTCTTAAGAGGGTAGATTGTAACAACCCGTCCCCAATTATTAAGGTTTTTGTAATTTTAAAAAGTGAATTTACAAACATGCTCTTTGAGGCAAAATGTTGACTTTGGTTGACCGTCTTGTCGTGCCACGTAAGATTCGTTTCTTGGTGCATTCTTGTAGTACTCTTCACTATGAACGCGTGAGCGTAAGCGGAATCAAATTTGGAGCTAAAACAAAGATTTTACAGAATTCGAAACGTAAGGGCATTTGGTAATTTTTCAAGTAGAGATATTTTCCATTTGGACCACTCTCAGGCTGACACGTGGCAGTGACCCCATTTTCTGAGGTGTTCTTTTGGCACGTGTGTCGCCCCTTCCAGTGACACCTCTCTCTCTCTAGAAATCTTTCTCCATTTCATCACTCTCTTCCTATTCCTGGAGCACACCCACAGACCACCCATTCACCATTATGTCCAGTGAGCTTCACCCCTACTAGCAACTGTCACCATCACCTTTTGCTTCCTACGAAGTCCCTAAAGCTCAGAGCAAAGGAGGATCGCCTTAAACTTCTCGTATCTCGTTACATCGTGGCTACTGCCATTGTGCATTTCCTTTCTCCGGTGAACCCTCGACGATCTTGACTATGGTAAGCCTTAGGACTCTCTCTAACTTTCGTTGTAGATCGATCGAACCCTAGTTATGACCCATTTTAGGTGTCTTGGTGAACGTTTATAACAAATGCAACTCAGGAGGTTAATTCCTAGATTTTCATGTGTGGTCCGACGAGTTTTAGTTGAGTATCGAGCTCGAACGGAGCTCGGGAAGTTTCCCTGTCGAACTCCGGCATTCTCCTTCGTTGGGTCCGGTAACCGGCGAGCCCAACCAGTTCGACCCGACCAGTGAACCAAAAGCCCAAATCCATTAGCCCAATAACCAAGCCCAATGATATAACCCATGCCCAAATCCAGTAACCGAATAACCTAGACCCAAGACCTTTAGCCTAGCCCAGATTCGACCCATTGACCGTTGACTCGAACCGTTGACCGGCCAATGTTGATTTTTGGGTTGACTTTTTGGGTTTCGGCCGGGACCCTTCCTAGGCTAGTTTCGACGTCTTGATTCCAAATCCGCTGTCTATTTTTCCAAATTATATCGTATTAGTAGAGTTTTATTAAAAAGGTCTCTATTGGTGTTTAGGTGCATCGGTGGAAGGTGGAACCATCCTCGCTAGTTCGAGCGGCTTTCGAGCAATGGAATACTTGTGAGTGGACCTCTTCTAAACTTACATGTTTTTATAAAATATTAAGCTTGCATGCATTGCATATTTCATGAATGAAGCATGATTTATAATATGTTTTTACGGATTTCTATAGTTACGATTTACGGACAAATTATGATTTATTTAAATTGCTTTTATGAGACATTTACAATTTATCGAATTTGCGTTTTACGAAAGATTATGAATTATTGGATTCTAGTATATAAAATTTTATGGCTTTCGAAGATGATTTATTCTACGGATTTGTGAATATGAGTTACCATGATTTATGAGATTTCGAGAAATGTTTACGGTGCTTATCTAGTGGGTTATCATACGACACATACACATAACACGAGTATGGCGTCTATGGCCATATGACATAGTGGATGAGTAGTGAGATATTTATACCCCCAGCTTCACTGGCGAAACCAGTGTCGGACAGCTTCACTAGCCACATCTAGTGTCAGTGTGTATGTATGTTATTTTATTCAACTTCACCTTCGGGTGATGGACAGGTACAACCTTCAGGCGACTATGGTACCCTTAGTTAAGTACCTAACTGAGGTTATTTACAAATGTTTTACGAATTTACCTTTGGGCGACTATATTCATTTTTTAGCACGATTTTATGCACATTTTCATGGCATGTAGAGTGTTCGGAAAACTACTATGTAGTATTATATATATGAGTTTTCAAACATGGGGTTAGTATGTTCATAAAGAAAATGGTTTTCTTATTATTAGTATTATTACAACCTTTGGTCTACTCACCTTTTCTGTTTTGCGTCCCCTCATGATTTAGATTCGAGGCACACGATCCCGACATCAAGGCACTCTCGCTTAGGCACCTTCATGTCTCATCTGTATAGGACCTACTCCTCGGTTCGTACCTTTCACATTATTCTTGATTAGGTGTATGCTATGAACACGATTATGCATTTGTGCATCTCTTTCTAATTACATATTTTAACTGTATGCATGTTTAAAATGGCTTCGTCACCCTCGGGTGTCGGCCAGCACATGCCTATCCTGGTATTTGGGGATATCGGGATCAGGGCGTGTCAACCTCTTTGTGAAGACAACAATGATCGTCTTTAAAGATCTCATAGACTTTGAAAAATGCTTAGTCATAGGTCAGGGTACTTTAGTCAATGTACTATTTAAAAGAGAACCTATTCCGTAGCAATTACAATGTAATACGATCATTCTCTAATACAATGTTTCGGTCACATTAGTTAGGCTATTTCATGTCAAGTACCTAAATAATCAACTCAGGATTCAACTTGATAGATTCGGAACTCCATTCTAAACCATGATGCTTTAGCCAAAGAGTTCTGAATCATATCAATGACCATTCTGCTTAATTGTTAAGGTTAGAGATTCCTTCAACCATGTGGAATGACATGAAACATGTTCTGAGATTTTTCAAGGCCAATTTTTACTCTTAGATCTGCCCATTTTGGTTTATGGCCTTTTATTCTCCAATCTTCCTCTTCTAAGGAAACAAAGGATATAGATCTGACCCTAAACCTTTCCATCAAAAGGTTTGGGGTTCCTTACTTCAAGTGTGCTAGTTGCTTCAAATCTAAGAAAAATTGTGCACACATAGCTGAAGAGGATGATGTCTCACTCATGAAGAGATTGTGCTCTAGTCTATCGTTGGGTGTTGCCGTTGAGCAACACCACCGCTCACAATAAACTTCTAAGTTGGAAATACAGGGATTTGGGGAAATCATCTGCAGTTTAGGCATTGATGGAGGTTATTCAAAGATCATTGAGTTTCAATTTCAGTTTTAATGTGCAGTCCAGGGGAAAATTTGGTGGACTTAACTTACTATGGAAGGGGATGTTGAACTAGTGCTCCAATCCTCATCCCTGAATCACATTGATGCAATTTGTCCAAGTGTTAGTGACTTGTGGAAGTGAAGGATGATATGGTTTATTGTTTTTCGGTGATGAAAGATTGTCATTTTTATAGAGTATATAACTCCAACGGTGACCTCTGCATCAAAACCAAGAGAGAAAAATCTCTAAACCAATGGTGAGGACACACAAAATAAACTAATCTTAAAATCCTATTTATAGAGTATAGACATAGGTTACAATGATAATTCTATTCCTAATTGGAAGTAATTCCAAATCCTAATTAAGTAGATAATCAACAAAACCAAGCAAGGAATTCAATCAAGAAGTCAAATCCAGCCCATATAGGGCTCTAAAATGAAAACTGAAAAACACAAGTCACAAAACCATGAACTTTTTGCCCGTACCGACTGGTCGGGTGCCACACCAAACGTTCGCAGCCGTAAAAAACTTCTGATGCTGCTTCTCTATTTTCCCCTATCAATCGGTTGATGGATTGCCGCTTTTTAATTTGTATCCAACACTCTAACTTTGAGCGTAAATGACAACAAGCCAACAAATAAATGTCGAAGCAAAGAAGTAGAAGGCTATTTGGAAGGGGAAAACTATTCCTAAGATAAAGTATTACCTTTGGCTATTTTTAGGGTCCTTCAAAAGCTGATAGTACATGCTAGGATACAAATCGATTAGATAATAACTAACATGAAAAAAGAAATGTATATATAGAAAAAGTAAAAGACTCGAATTAAAAAAAGAATATGGTGGTGTAAGTCCAACAATTGCCAATTATGAGTGAGTAGGAAGAACAAGGCAAGACACATCAAACAAAAATGGATTTGCATTTAATTCTCTAGTGTCAAACAAAAGGCCTAATTGGATAAATGGTCCCCTTGATCATAAGGTAATCGGAAGGTAGCCCATGTGGTAAAAAAATTTGGATTTAAACCTTTGTGGTCTAAGCCTGTTAGGATTTATATCCAAAATTGAAACTTCCCGTCATTCCTCCGTTAGTAGCATGCACATAAGTCTCATATGTGAGGATAAGATGGTCATTTCATAATTAGTAGCATGTCAATAGCTTAGCTAAAACCCTCATGATGTTCCCAATTCTAAAGCACGAACAAAATTCTTTTATTGAAATTAGAGGTTTGGTTCGTGTTTGAAAAGCCACATCGATGGCTAAGCGAAGAATTGAGGGAGACGTCGCACCAACATACTCAGGTATTGCTGCAATCTTGATAACTTTAGGTGATTGTTCTATTTTGAAAATGGTTTGTTCGTAATCGTATCCACCAAGTGCGGTTTTATGCTTGAAAGTTTTCTCTTTTTTCCAATCGATCTCCTCCATATTATGCTTCAAAGGCTTTTTTTATTTTTTTATTTTTTTTTCAGTTGGTTTCTTCTTTTTTTTTTCCAGTCGGTCTCCTCCTTATTATGCTTGAAAGTTTTTTCTTTTTTCCAGTCGGTCTCCTTCTTAGTGGTACATATAGGGGTTTATGTGTAGGGTTTTGAAAGGGAAGAAGGCAAAAAAAAGGAAACAAACAGAGAAAACTAGAAGGCAAAAAGCCAATTAGTTGCTTAATAGCAGTAGAACAAATCTTATTGCTTTTTTGGATTCTACATTCCATCGTTTGTCAGCTACCTTTGAATTTGCATTTGATTGATTTAAGTATGCAACTTTATTGTCATATAGTGCACCGCCATTTGATTGATAAAGTATGCAATTTTGTTTTAATTATAGGTACTGATAAGCTAACTCTGAAGTTTATATGTGGAGGGCAATTGATGATATTGCCCAAGCATACATATTTCAGTGGTAAGACAGTGTACTTTGACAATGTGGATCCGAATTTGTTGTCAACGATTGAATTGAAGTACATGATGGAAGATGTTGGATATACAAATGTGAAGAAATACCATTATACTAAACTCGGAGATGAGCCCGAACATGGTTTGCATCCACTAGTTTCTGACAGTGACAAATAGACATGGTGAAGCTTATACCTAGATCAAGAGAGATGACTATTTATGTAGAGCATGATGTTGATACACCACATATAGCTACAGAACCCCTTCAAGATCAAACATCAAATTATTCCAATGTATTCGATGAGATACCAGATGATGTGTTCTCTCAAGTACCAGTAGAATTATTCTCTCAAGCAAGTTATTCACAACCCGATGAAGTGAACAATGAGGAGCGGGTTGGTGTGAATGATAATGTAATTGCTGGTGAGGACGATCATCAAGCAGATTGAGGTCTGCAACCCAACGTATTACTTGAAGTGGTCGAAACGCCTGGTTTTGCTCTTCACTCCTCATGAACGTTGAACGAAAGGGATGAATGACCATTCATTCTCAACCGACCCGATTACAAAAGAGAAAAAAATAAAAAATAAAATAAAATAAAAAAATTGTGGACTCCCACATATGAAAGTATCAAAACACAATAAGAGCATTATCAGGTTTTCTTCTACCATAGGTTCTGATTTTTGTGGACAAAGCTCTTGCCAGGAGGTTTCCATGGTGCAACAGTTTGTTTAGAAATGGCTGGTGGATGAGGAGGCCATCCAGTCGTATGACTTGAGCTTCCAAATCTACTTTGAGGCATCTCCACTCTAGAAATTGTGGTAAATATGTCACCCTTTGCCTCTTCAGTAATGGTTGGAGGATGAGAAGATACTCCGATCGTAGGATTTGAACTTCCAACTATACCTTGAGGCATCTCCACTCCAGGAATTGTGGTAAATGTGGCACCTCTTACCCCTCTAGTAATGGTTGGTTGACTGTTATCTTGAAGCTGTGATAGTAACATGATGAAATGAAATTATTCACTTATCAATTGGGAAAAATACAAACTATAAGTCAATTGAATATAAATAAGAACTCACTTTTGTAGCTTCATGGGGATCGCAATACAAGGCTTGCTTGGGGTTGTTTCTCCTTGCTATGAGTTAAGACTTTTTAGGTGTTGGACCTCCATCGATTGAATGTACAACATCTCCAACATCAACTTGAACAACAGTTGTATGTTGATTCATTACTTGGTCTTCATTTTCAGCAGTTGTACTTGTACCACTCCTTTGAGCAGATGAACTACTATTTTGTCTTTTTTACTTGTTGCCATTTTCTTGTCTAGAATATGCCCATCTCTTGTTAACATATACACTTTGTGGGGCATCTTTAGGCTTATTTTTACAAAACTTTTGGTTATGCCCCCAACCCCAACACTTGTGGCATTGTATTGTCTTTCCCTTCCTACTCACAATCAGTTTAGAATCACTATTATTATCATTTACCTTTTTCTCCATTTCAGGATCCTTTTTCCTTGTTTTTTTTTGTTTACCAGGTTATTTTTTCATTAATGGGGGTAGAAGAGGGTCCATGTTGCACTTAGGCCACATGTTACATCCTTTCAATGGATGAGTCATGGGCTCATAAGCTTTCAGATAGGTTGCCTTATGGTACACCTCATCCACATAATCCTCTGGATCCTGTCTATTACGACAAATTGCTGCATAACCATGCAAGCATGGTATCCCGATCAATTCATATTGTCTACAACTCCATGTCCTATTAGCAATATCAACCACAAACAAATTGGACAAACCACTCCTAACTTGGAATTTATAATTTCCTGAATAGGTTGCCAAATAATTCATAGATGCAAACTTCTCCCTGTTTCACTTGTGTTGAATCTTAGGACATACATTCCTCTGAAGTTTACTTATTTATGTCCTATTAGCACGTAACCTCTTCATTAAATTACACCGTATAATCTCCAACATTGTTAGAATTGGTTTATCCCTAGCAACAAATATCCAGCTATTAAAGGTTTCACATAAGTTGTTAAGAAACATGTCACACTTCACCCTTGTGCTAAATCTAGACCTAGCCCACCCATCTGAATCTCTTTTTACCAACCAACTATAGGCTTCACCATCAATATTCAACTTCTCCATTTCAACTTCAAAGTCAACATGGTTGGGGGCTCTTTGCAGCACTCCATAACAAATCTTTTAATGTCTTACCTTTATGAATGACTTTAAAATTTCCATACAAATGCCTCACACATCATATGTGGCTAGCTTCTGGCACAACCGTAGTAAAAGCGGTATCTAAACCCTGCAACATCAATACAAATTAAATAAGCCACTATATTTGCATAACTTAAAGGAAACATAGAGTTTACCTTTTGTTGATCCAATATAAATGTCCACCCATGCTGATGAACTGGTCCAAGATCATCAATAAGAATCTGTAGAAACCAGCACAATGTATCTTTATTTTCAATTTCAACAACATAGGCTATTGGATACATATTGTCATTGGTATCAATGCCAACAACTGCTAGTAGTTGACCTGTAACCATGTTGTATATTTCTTAAATAAATTGAATTTCAAATTTTAATCATTCAAGGTTGAGAAAAAGAAAAAAATGTATTTATGTTTAAAAGCTCCTTTAAGATGGCAGCCATCAACTCCAATCACTGGCATGCACCCAACTTTATATCCCTTTTTGCAAGCATCAAGGCAAACATAAAGTCTCTGAAAGAATGGAGGATTTGCATGCACTTTCATAGTACTTCCAACATTGGTTTGTATAACTTCTTCACAATATTCCCAAACTTTACCATATTGTTGTGCAATTGACCCTCTTATAATTTCTAAGGCTTCGTGTCTTGCCCTGAAACACTAATATAAGAATACCCCCAATTCCATCTCCCTCTTAACTACGATTTGCAAAGTTTTTGCATCTGTTTGTGGATCATCTCTAAACATATCAATGTATTTTTCAACCATGAGTTTGAAAGTGAAATGTTTATTTCTCCATACTCGACTACATGTATGCTCGTCAACAAGTACTTTGATTTGCCAAGTGGTGTCATTTTGCATCTGATTAGCATGCAAACTCCAAGGGCAAGGTTTTGCACACAAAGCTGTAACTCTTCTTCGGTCATTTTTTTAAACAATGTCATAACCACCAAGAATTGAGTATCGCTTCACTGTTTTTTTTTTTTTTTGTTTTTTTGTTTTAATTTCATAGTTTGCAAATCTCATTCTAATATTCAAACTAGGGTTTTCCATATCTGTGCTTGCATTAAACTCAGGATCCCTATCCCTAGATTGTTCTTCATCATCTGAATTTACAGGGCTATGTAATTCCTCTGTTGGCAGCTCTTTTTTTGTTGGGAGATTCTCAGTAGCTACGTTTTCAGATAGAATTGTTTCGTCTACACGATCCCTTGTAATAGTTCTTGATAATGGCAAGTCCACATATTTATCAAATAGCAAATTATCATCTTCTATAGCAGCAGCATTCTCATTGTCATAGAGATCGTAAACAGAATCATCACTATCTGTTCCATGCTCGTAAAGAAAACCATTAATGCACTCCTCACTCTCTTGTACAAAAGTTTCATATGGACCATGACCTTCCTCACCAGCAATTACATTATCATTCACACCAACTCGCTCCTCATTGTTCACTTCATCAGGTTGTGAATAAGTTGCTTGAGAGAATAATTTTACTGGTACTTAAGAGAACACATCATTTGGTATCTCATCGAATACATTGGAATAATTTGATGTTTGATCTTAAGGGGGTTCTGTAGCTATATGTGGTGTATCAACATCATGCTCTACATAAATAGTCATCTCCCTTGATCTAGGTATAAGCTTCACCATGTCAGTTATGTCACTGTCAGAAACTAGTGGATGTAAACCATGTTTGGGCTCCTCTCCGAGTTTAGTATAATGGTATTTCTTCACATTTGTATATCCAACCTCTTCCATCATGTACTTCAGTTCAATCGTTGACAACAAATTGGGATCCACATTGTCAAAGTACACTGTCTTACCACCGAAATATGTATGCCTGGGCAATATCATCAATTGCCTTCCATATATAAACTTCAGAGTTAACCTATCAGTACCTATAATTAAAATAAAATTGCATACTTTATCAATCAAAGGGCAGTTCACTATATGACAATAAAGTTGCATACTTTAATCAATCAAATGCAAATTTCAAAGGTAACCAACAAGCGATGGAATGTGGAATCCAAAAAAGCAATAAGATTTGTTCTATTGCTATTAAACAACTAATTGGCCTTTTGCCTTCTAGTTTGCTCTGTTTGTTTCTTTTTTGTTGCCTTCTTCCCTTTCAAAACCTACACATAAACCCCTATATATACCACTAAGAAAGAGACAGAATGAAAAAAAAAAGGATACTTTAGATGCGGTCCCTAATCCTTAACATTCTTTGATTAAAACCTTAATAGTATTCAAAGTTTGATCAAGGTCCCCTGACTTTGTACACCTCATTATATTACTATTAATATTTTTATTTTTATAATTTTGACATTAATTGTTTGATATTTTATGAGATTTATAATCTTATAAATTTAAAATTCCTCATTATAATACTATTAGAAACTGTTACAATAAAAAAAATTCAAATATTTTGATTGAATAAATGGATAAAAATTATGTAAAAATAAGAAATAATAAATGGCAAAAGAATGTATCCATAGTGTTCAAAACAATTGGTACATTTTATAAAACAATTGGTACATTTTATAAAAAAATTGGTACATTTCACGTATAACAAAGTGGTACATTAATACAGAAGAATGGGTACATTATAAATAAATTAGGGTACAAATAAAAGATTAAAAATTATGAGTACAAATGAATTTTTAAAAATATAGGCGCTAAAAGAAATTAATACATGGGTACAAAATAAAACTAAAAAGAAAGTACTACAAAAAATGTTGCAAATTAAAAGTGGGTACAAACTAAAAATATAAATATATCATACAAAGTTTAGGCATAAAAACATAAATATACCATATGTAATTTTTCTATCATTGATTAAATATACAATGTCACGTGACGGTATGCACATGGGTACAAGCACAAATAAAACTTTAAAAAATATGGGCACAAAAAAGAAACTAATATATGGGTACAAATTAAAAATGAAAAGAAAATTGGTACAAATTAAAAATAGATACAAACTAAAAATAAAAATATGTTAAAAAATTTAGCCATAAATATAAATATACTAATTGTAACATTTTTAACACTAAATGAATATATTTAAAAATAAAAATATTTTATTATTCAAATAATTAATGATGTTATTAATACCCAAGGACCTTGATCAAAAATTGAAAATGAATAGGATTTTAATCAATTGAGTAGCAAAAAGAAGGATGTGAACCTAATTTCTCCTTGTATTAAATACATATTGTAATTTGTATTAATATTGATAATATGTCAATAATATTTATGTTAATTATAAATAGATCAATGAGATTTTAAAATAAATTATTGCACCTGAATAAACAAAAATTACTAATTATACCACTACATAACAACTGGGATTACAGATGGCGACCCTCTTATTAGATTTTTTATATTTAGGAATAGGTGAACCTGACATCAAACACTGCATTGCAATTTCTGTTTTGAAGTTTAATTGATTCAGACTCTGCATGACAATTTCTATATTATTGTAATCGAATTAGTCATATCAAAAAATTATAAAAGCCCATCTATGAAAATCTGTAGTATTATTGTAACCGTTTCTAATAGTATTATAATGAGGAATTTTAAATTTATAAGATTATAAATCTCATAAAATATCAAACAATTAATGTCAAAATTATAAAAATAAAAATATTAATAGTAATATAATGAGGTGTACAAAGTCAGGGGACCTTGATCAAACTTTGAATACTATTAAGGTTTTAATCAAAGAATGTTAAGGATTAGGAACCACATCCAAAGTATCCCTTAATACAAACTAAATATACATATTATAATTTAAATAAAATAGTAACTCAACTAGATCTATTTACGATATGTGGAAAAATTAATCTGCTATATGAAAAAACTCGTCGCATGTAAAAATAAAATTGTAAATGTCGTCCCACAATTTCACACATGGCCTTAAAGCAGATCTACCCAAAAGTTAAAAAAAAAAGGAAAAAAAAAGAACAGTGATGCTAGACATATTTTTATTTAGATCATCTCCAACTCTTGGGTTAAACTTAAAATTTTTAACTTAGAAAATTTAAGTTTTAACCCAGAAATAGTCTTTCTCCTCCAACCTTTATGGGTTAAGTTTTTAGCCCGAGATTATTAAAAAATAAATTTGAAATATTTTTTTCTCAATGTAATTTTAAAAAATAATTAGGTAAACTATCATAATTTAATTTTATAAACATTTTAACTTTGAAATATTTAGATACCGATAAATATTGAAAACATTAAACCGACAATATGAAACTTGTGGAATACTATGAAAGAATGTGAAACACATAAAAGAAGTTTTTTAATTACTTTAGATGTTAGATTTAAATTTGGACCATTCGATTTTTTTACCCTTGAATTTGATCATATGAAGTCGTAACAGTTGGATTCAATTAATTTATAAATATAAAACTAAAAAAAATACATATATATCAACCCGAAGAAATCCTAGCCTAAATTTACCCTGGAAATGAGGTTTTAGGTTAAAACTTCTATTTACCCTAAAAATTAGAGCAAATTGAATTCAGTTTAAAATCTAAAATTTGAGTTTTCTCTAAGAATTAAAAGTATATATTTTATCCAAATCGCACGTAATTAAAAAAAAAAGAAAAAAAAGAAAAAGGGGCCGATGGCATCTACCGAAAACCAAACTGAAAAAAGTAGCAAAACCAATAAACAGACTCCCCTGCCCCCCCCGCGACTGTGACTCCGCTGCAAACAGGAAGACGAAGAAGAAGAAAGAGCAATGAAAGAGCAACCAAAAGGCCGTCGTTCTCCACGACCCGCACTCGAACCTCCACTACCACACAGTTCCGAGCTCTGAGATTTTCCCCCATCAAGATCCACGATTAAAGAAGAATCGGAGTCGAAACGACGCCGAATGTTGCCGCGCAGGTTATCCGCCATTTTCGGAGGCCTCGGTTCGAACGCCAAGCCAGTGACCAGCGAGCTCCTCCCGGCTCTCAAACTCCAAACCGACAAGGAAGTCTACAGGCCCGGCGATCCCATCGTCATCACCATCGAGATTTCGAACCCTAGCAGCAATGACGGTTCGGCTTACTCGCTCTTGATCGAGCGCCTAGGGTTTGAGATTAAGGGGATTGAGAAGCTCGATTCTCAGTGGTTCGCCACGCAGAAACCGACTGCTGGATCCAGACAGAGGAGAGGTAGAAACAAATGCAGAAAAGCTGAACGAATTGTATGATTTGATTGCCTTTTTTTGGCTATTTACTTGTGTGTTTGTGTTTTTTTGTTACGTGAGACGTTTAGGTGAATATGTGTTCATGGAGTGCTCGACTCCCGCCCTGGTTACGAATCAGATTGTTTCGCCTGGGGGTACGAAATCATGTGAGTGAAATTCGTGACTTGTCAAATATTCGATGCAGCGTCGTTTTCGTGTATTTTAAGTCGTAGATGTTAGGATTTAAATTGAGAAATATCAATCGATCTATCGTATTTGTTAGAATAGTTAGTGTTTTTGTTGTTCTTTTGAATGCTAAATGGACTTCATCGAAGGTGGTTAAGATTGGTCTTAAGAATGAATAAGATACTGAACTAGGGAAGGTAACGTGTACTCTGTAGTAATAAACCAACGAGCCGCCAAAATTAACTCAAAGACTAGTTTTATAAAGCAGTGGGCCTTTTCTTCCAAAATATCACTTTAGTTTCGACAATCTTACATCTCATTACCTAAGAATTCAACCACGATGTTCAGTAATCATCCCCTATCTAATCAACCGAGAATCTGCTCAAAGGATAAACCAGATATTCACATTAGGAAGGTTGAAAAGCAGGAGAGATAGAGAGATCGAGAGAGAGAGAGAGAATGGGGTTGGGGGGAGTGGTTATCTGAGTTACTTAGTTAAAGGACATTCTACAAGCACTACATTGAATAAGAGTTTCATTTCTAAACCAAATTTAGGCTTGTGCTTTATTGTTGTCAAATGAATGGTAACATGAACCTGATCTATTGATTATAAAATTTTGAAAGGATGGTGACATGGAGCTTTAGCTTATCTTAAGAAGAGAATTTATGTTGGAATCGTTTTCGCTCTAAACTTCTTTTCACTTAATATTCAATGTTTTCTGCAGATGTGGTGCGGTCGTTGCTGGCCCCCGTTATACCACCATCGTACAAAGGTGCTACCCTTCGATATATGTACTATGTTAGAAGTACAATGTCTGGACAATGGCTGATATTGGAGAATGCCCACTCTCGTGGAGAATCAGTGAAAGATTTTCCTGAAATGGTTGGTTTTCTTTGACTTATAATGATGGCTGTTGACATGACTGTTCTCCTGTATGATGGACTAGGCACTGCTTTATTGTATTATTATATTTTCTGCCTCTGAATACCATAGCGTGCTTGTATTTCACCCTGATAAACTTTGTTCTTTAACAAACTTTATACATGATTATGTTGATTGAGAAATGGGCTTGTCAATTTGATCATGAAAAAAATATTCACATTTGGAGGGAACGGGAAAAGAAAAGAATTGGGCTTGTCAATTATCCTTGTGATACATTCTCTGAAGCATTCTTTGCTAAAGTTTAATGGTACATTTGGACTATTCACTAATCAATTATAAGAACGGAATCTGGTCAAAAATATACCAAAGGCTTATCTGTAGTTATCAGTATATGCAGTAATCATATACTTTATATTTTCATCCAGATTCTGTTTTAAACATAATCAACATTTTGCATCCGTGGTTGTCATTATCAAACATGTGCTTATGTCATACATATGTAAATATAGATAGAGAGTTGTGTTCATGTGTGAGTGTGAATCTGTACTTAGGTAGATATTGGTAAAAATACCTCTTCCCGTACATGCTAGTCTTCTTTTCTATATTGAGGTGATATGTCCACATTTTGATGTATGAACCTCATCAACTTTAAACATCCAGGAAGCTCGTGTTCCAGTACAAGTATGGGTCACTCAGAAAACCAGTGGATTGGGAATGGAAGAAGGTCTTACAGATGGTAAGTTTTTCCTTTATTTTTGTTACTCTGGGATGTAAACCTGTGTGTCACTGCTTCTTTCTTGGAAGTTCTTTTTAGGTTCACGATATGGCTTGAAATAAATAATTTCAGCCTGAAATGAGTAATTTTGAAGCTGAATTGGAGGGACCATTAGCCACTGGTATAGTGGTTCTGATCATAAGTAAATCATAGTATTTCATGCATCAGGCTTGGAAAATATATTGGAATTGAGCTTCTTATTCATCTAGTAGATCATTTATGAGAGCCTTATTGGACCCTCTATGTTATTACATGGCATCTTCTGTACTTATTGTATTTATTAAATGAAACCATTACAATAAATTAGAACTGTCAACTTGGTGATGTGATAGAATCAATTTTAGAAAAAAAGTAAAGATTCCTGTGCCAATTTCTTTAATGTAGGTAAGATCTCTGTCAATTTGTGTTACGGTATATAAATGTCGCAATTCAAGTTCTTTTGGGCAATAGACAAGCCCTTGGATACTGCTCATATTTTGCTTATAATACATTTTCGTCTTTTCTCAAGTAATTATCCTAATACCAGTAAAGTGTAGTCTACACTAAACTATGTCTTATTTTCGAGTTCCTGCACCTTAATCATTTTAATAATTTTTTTTGTTTTTAGATATATCTATTTTTGGTTTGATATACATGTTTTGAAATAATAGTCTATGCATGTTGGATAATGTTTTGAGATATATCTGTCAATTATGTGTTTACAGGGATTGTACCTTCGGTAACCATCCAAATGGATATGTATTGGAAAGAGATGGATGGGGACTCTGATTGGGTATGCTCATATTACCACAATGTCTTTCTTCATTTATATGTTTCTAGGAATTGCGTTTCTTTCTTTTCAGGCATGCAAAGTCATTATAGAGTTCCCTATTTTAGCAATATTTGTCTCTTGAGTTTCGAAATAACAAATTTACTCATCCATTTTATCATTAATAGGGTGAACTAATTCATCTTACAGGTGAGAGCAAATGAAACATATGATGGGGTTGAAGAAGGGTATGAAAGCTCAAGGGATGAGATCTCATCCGTTTCTTCATTCAATCCCATGAAAGGACATTTAAACAGAACATTCGGAAGTTCACTATCCTTGCAGTCCCAACGGTCTTCAAATAAGGATAACGCCTATCTTGAAGGAGAACGTACAAGTTTATCTTCAAATCTTGCAATCCCACGGCTCTCTGTGGCTGAAGTCTTATACGATACTGGTGCTGGTGAGTTCTATGACCACCTAGAAAAAGCTTCAAGTCCTATGTTCTGTTCTTGCCATTTTCTGTGCTTATATTTAGAATTGTTTCTGTGTTATTTCAACCATTTTGCTGAGTTATTGTTATTGTTTCTTTTCCCTTTTATTTTGTTCAATTACTATTGCCATTTGTTCAGAATTTCCTTGGGCTATAAGAAACTTGTTTTTCTATTTCCTTACAAGATACTTGTAAGACGTTTAGCCTTCTAATTGGCAAATTACTTTGTCAAACAGATCTTTCATTGCCCCTGATTTCATCTGCTATTGGCTCTCCAAGCCAGCAGCAGAATCTCACAAAGCGCCTTTCTTTGGATGATGAAGCAAGGCCATCTTCTTCACCAGCATCTGGAGCAGTTGAAACCTTAGCATGTAAATTAGTGCACTTCTTATTCTTCTTATACATCTTCGATGCAATTGTTTCTGTTTTTGTAATAAGTCCTTGAAAACTAATTTTCTGCGAATATTTTCTGCAGCAGAGGGCTTCATTCGAGGGAGGTCATACAATATCCGGCTGGATGACCGAGTTCTGCTTAGATTTTCCCCAAAAAATTCTGATTCCAATTATTACTTCAGTGATATGGTAATTTCGTTTGTTTATAGTTTCTCGTCTGCCTGTTTTGCATCATTTTCTTTATCTGGTGGTTGTGAATGTTCTCTATCTCTCCATGAAAATAGATTGGTGGAACTCTTACTTTCTTTCATGAAGAAGGAGCTAGAAGATGCCTTGAGGTAGATGCAATTTAGAAGTAATATTGAAATCAATTATAGTGTTTGGAAAAGGTTTACAGATATCACTGCCTGGCTCTGTTTTTCAGGTTTCTATAACATTGGAGACTTCAGAAACTATTAGCCGGCGCTTTGTGCATCCTTCTCGGAGGAATTCTCCCACAATTACAAAGGTATGACTTTTTTTATTTCTAGCTATCAATTGAATGAGAAGTGCTTCAAACCCATACCTAAAAATATGCCAATTTATTGAAGTTTTAAGGAACAGTTGTTAAGAGTTAACATCTGTAGCTTCTACTATCTGGGATTAGTTTTGTTCTTTTTCTATGTAAGGTTTCACATGCAGTTGACACAGACCCTAAGATACAGGAATGGGAAATTAATAAAGGAAAACTAATGAAAAGTCCCAAAAAGCTTCTCTTTTAACGAAAAGCTCTTTTTAAAGGTATAGTGAATAGTGTCAGGTAAAGGTAAAAATGTGGTTTTTCGTTAAAAGTGAACAGTACCGGGAGTGTTTCGTTAAAACTCCCAATTAATAATGGGTAAAAATTGATTTTGGGATGAAGTAGCTGTATCTTTCAAAAGCCACAAACAACCCTTAAATGGAAATTGTTTCCAAAACCTGGAAGGAATGTGCTCTCGTTTGAGGTCTTATTCACAACCACAAGATTTTGAGTTGATTGGGTGTTGATGTTCTCATAATCAAGCTTTTTCTAGGGCTATTGAGAAGTTTCTACGGATCTAAAAGTGTTTTGTTCAGTTTGAAGACGGTCCTTCTATGTGCTTAGGAAATATGTTTGAAATATTAGGCCAACTCTGAAAGGGTGACTTCAGTAGCCATTATCACGTTTCATTGTACTTGAATCATATTTTGATAAAATATTTAATAATGAAATCTTTGGTCTGTAGAAGGCATGGTTTGTGCTGTTTCGTTCTCTTTGATGATGTTGGTTTGATTCGTGTTAACTCTGCACTATGTTGTATAAAGTTAGGGACACAGTTTGCTACAAAAATACTTTTTAATAATAACGGTTAAGCAAAGTAGGTTCTGATGGGTAATGGTTTGCACATGAATCAAAGTTGTGGGGGGTTGTATATTTTCTGTTTGGTCATCAACTTTGTATTGAGTTTTTGGATGTAATATGAATTCTGGAGTGTGTAAAGAAGGGGTGCTATGCTGTATTTCTTATGTTTTTTTTCTTATGTTAATATAAGAAACGAAAAAGAAATGAAAAATAGGAAGTTTGGAAAGGAATGCAGCGTAATTTCATCTGCACTTTCAATGCAAATGCACCTTGGAAAGAACTACTGCTAGTTTCTTGTATTTAATTTTCAAATGAGAGGTTACTAACCTTTTAATTGGACTGTTGGTTCTTCTTTCCATATTAGAACTATGTTTACAAATGAGGAAGGCAGGCAATATCTTTGAAATAAAGCAATTACAGAAGCTCATGTAATGGATATAAATCATCGTAAACCAAAACAAATTTACCATGTATACTTTCCTCTCTGATTTATTTAAGGATACGTGCAATCATGTACAGTGGTCGGTCTTCTTTATGCTTGTTTCACAGTAAATACCAACCTTTCATATTTTGAACTTTGTATACCATTTTATCAAATCATGTTGTGAACTTTGCATATTGGTCTATAAAACCACATTGCTCCATTTATTAATCCTAGTTAATTTAATTGATTATAGAGTAATGGCAGAGAACCAATTAGATGTTAGGTTATGAAGGATTTTTACTGGTTACATATTTTAATGATTTTGTTTTGTCATGCTTGATAGATCTTATTTAATTTTGTAGATCCAAAGTGATCATTATGAGGTTGTTGCGGACTTGGTGCAGACAAGTTTTCTATTCTCCATTCCCATGGATGGGCCTATGTCTTTTTCCACTCCCCACGTTTCTGTACAATGGGAACTTCGATTTGAATTTTTTACCACTCCAAAGAATGTGGATTGGGCCAGGTATGACCGACCACATGGAATCATTCATAAGCTTCTTATTTCTTGACCTATTGATTAAACTGCTGCAAGAGGTTGTCATGCTAAGTTCAGGATTTATGAGTTTTTATTTTCGTGATTATTAGTATGCAGTTTTTTCTTTGACAAACGATAATGTTAGTGGGTTAAATTGTTTAATGTAAGGGAAGAAAGATGAGAGAGAAGAGAGAGAGAAAGGAGAGAAAAAAAAGGGGGGGGGGGGGGGGGGGGTGGGGGGGTTGGGCGAACCTGCACCGGGGTTATTGCTTATATTCTTAATTTTAAGAAGATAAGGTTACAGCAAGTGGCTATCAAACATTCCTAATAAAACTCTTGTATTTGCATTTAAGTAATGTACATGTACCAAAGGGTGTGCTAATTTCAGTTGTTTCCAAAATCCTGGATTCTTTTTACTCCAGGTACGAGCATCCTCTTTTGGTAGAGGGTAGAGACAAAAGTGAGTGGGTTCTGCCAATCACCGTGCATGCACCTCCGGTTGTGGGACCCACTGGTCACGCCCGAAATGAGAAGTCTCTCTTGGGAAACCTTGTGGGTGCATAACTGAAGGTAAGAAAACTGTCATTTGAATTTCGAAGTAGCTTCAAGAAACCCTGGTGTATCATATAAGTTAAACTATTTTACAAAATATTTGAGGTATTGTGTTCGTGTGTTTTTTTGTTCGCTGAGACTTTGAGAAAGGGTAACGGTTACTCATCAGCTGAAATATCTGGTTTTGTATCAAATATATATGATCACTTAGAATGATCTTTACAGGTTGTGACTTGTTGAGCCGTCTGAAACTCAAAGCAACGTTTAAATTGTGGATCAAGACCGATAAGCCAGATTAGTGCCCTGGTGGCTCAGTGGCGGTCTCGTTCCTCTGAACAAAAAAGAAGTCCATAGAATGCTGATTGGAGAAGTCGAAGTACAGAACAGATGATGAAAGTGGACTCTCTTATATGCTACGCTCCGAATGTAGCATAAACTTGTACTTTTGTAGCAATGGTGATTTATATTTTTTATTGATTTTATTTTTGTACGTTCTAAAGTTTCATTGAGTTGGAACTGGGTGTATATTTTTCACAAGTATGAATTACTTGAATTCTTTGAAATAAAAGGAAGAGGAAATTCATTCACACATCTTCACAAGATTATAAAGTTGTAATTCCCGTCCTTGTGGCTATGTTTCAGTTAGAAACTTTTGTCCTAGGGCCAGAATGGAGAGGGCTATAGATCCAAAAGCAAAAACATGACTTGATTTGTTTAAAAACTCATCTCTAATTGATGGTTAATTATAATTTTATGGAGCCTGCCAGACCTTATTTGGCCAAAGGGGCATTAGGCTGGCCAAATGTAGTCCCTTCTTAGTACCATTTTTAGGGTTTAGCTTTTCAGTTGCAACAATTGATTCAAATTCAATGTTTAAATTTGAAATCATTCAACGGTAGTTTAATTAAATTAACCAATAAATTTAAAGTATAAACTTAAAACTAGTAAATTATTGAAGGGACTAAACATAGCCCGTTAGAGATGTTATGAGTATTGCATTACATTTTTTTATTTAAAAATAATTTTTTATAGGACTATAATTCTGAATTGGGCTATGTTTAGCCTTTTCAATTAGAGATGACCTAAGGAATTTAAGTCCAATAAGAAAGAAAGACACTTCAAAAATTTAGATAGGATGGATTAAAATGCAATACATGATAATTACAAAGGTTGTATGTAGGAGGGATTCAATTTGCAATCACACCTGTCAAGTAGGCTTTTGTAATGCACGTGTGATGTGCGTTTCTAATCCCTCATGTCTACATTTTGTTATTCATTCCTTACTCATTTGGCCTCATTCCTTACTCATTCGGCGCCAACCTCGACGGCCTTCTGAATTGAAATGCGAGTTGGTCGTCCCTCATCATTGAGCCCTTGTAGAGTAATGTAACCAACGTGGTCGTCGTAGTACCGTGCTTGGATCATGTTGGCTTCAAAGGGCTGATGGTCGGCCGGATGTACGACGATTGATTTACCATCCCAAAAGACGAGGACTTGATATAACGAAGAAGGAATACAACTTGTTTGATGAATCCAATCTCGACCGAGCAGTGCATTGTACTCGGTCTTCGAATCAACTATGAAGAAAGTTGTCATATGATTGCGACCTGCGATGCTTACTTCTAACAGCAACACTCATTTTGTTTGAGACTTGTCCCCGATGAAGCTGCTCATGGTAATGCCTGATGGGATAAGTTCGTCGTTGGAGCGGTGTAAGGCCTTCATGATGGTTACAGGCATAATATTGACAGTAGCCCCACAGTCGACGAAGATTTTTGAGACCGGATATCCTTCGATGTGGGCTGTGACATATAAAGGTTTGAGGTGACGAAGGTTGGCTGCCGCAGACTGAGGAAATAATTCGGCCAAAGCTGCCTTGAGGTTATCATCCTTAGCCGTTGGCTCGACCTCGGTGGGAGAGACAAAGTCGACCTGGGTAGCTTCTTCGACCACTACGTCGCCATCTAGGAAGCTTGGTTGGGACGTGGTTGTTGACCCTAAAAACTACCAAGCCTACGTGGCGAGTAAAATGTTGATGTTGCGTTGTGTGCGCGGCTGACTTCTGAATCTTGCGACTGCGGCCGAGGAAGGAACACGCCTCGGCCTTTGGGTTCTAGAGCCTAAAGACAAGGCTGCTAGTCTTGCGAAGTTCACGAATTGTCGGTGCCGAATTCGGTCACAGTGATTCTTTTCGTAAAGGTATAAGCACGCCGAATCGACACCAAAGTGTAGGGGCACAGATACTTAAAACAGATATATGTCTTGACGGTGAAAGTGGTTCGGTCGTCGGAATGCCGAACTCTGAAGCTAACCTGTGAGTATCCAATCATAAAACAACTCGGCGTTCGATGTGCCGAGCTCGGTAATTCGTAACACCTCACTTCGCCGAGAAGGCTGATGAGATGACCTCTGTCGATGAGAACCCGAAAGCCCTTCTCGACCAAGACTTGGGTAGATAACCAACCGGCCTTGACGCAGTGCTGTTTATCCAAACTGAAGGTGCTCCGCGATCGACTAGTTCTACGGCGATAGTGCTGTTTATCCAAACTGAAGATACCACCGGTTGCCTTCACAGTGCTGTTTATCCAAACTGAAGATGTGTTGGCGAAAAAGAAAATAAAAATCTCAAGGTTGAGAGAGTTTGCATAGAGCAGTTTTGTGTGTTGAGTTGGAGAAAGCTGAATGTTATGCTCTCCCCTCTATTTATAGCAATATGAATACTTCAAACCGTCATTGGATTGAAATCATCTTCCTAGTCTAACTCTTCTTCGACCGATACTAATCCAACTCTATTTCGGCCAATCCCATTCCAACTAGGATTCTGCACCTGCCTCCAATCGTGGGCTCGATTCACTTTTACCTCGGCTTCCTCGGGACTTATTCTCCTAATAGGTCTCGGCTTCTATCTCATTCTCATGCTTATCTGCAGCATTCCTACTCCAATTGATACTCGGTTACTCTAAACCCTTCGGCCCATGACCTCAGTCCATAGCGCCTTTAAATAGACATTGGGCCGAAGGTGACCCTCATTCGGCCCACTATTATTTTGGGCCTAAACAGACCTGTATTCTCATATTGTGATTGTGTATTTTAGTTGGGAAATTGAATCTAACAGCTTATTACAAACCCATCAATTAAAAATAGTCTTGCTCTAAATTTATAATCTCTACTAACCCTCTTTTCCTAAAATACTCCTAACTCAGTTTCAACACCCTTTTAGCGGTATCTCGACAGAACCATGAAAGCCTCGACGCCTTCTTGAGGGCATCTTGATAGAATTTGGACAGCATATCAATTAAATATTGGCGACATATCGAGATCAATCATATAAATCCTGAAAAATAAAAGGGCACATAACCTTAAACCCCTTTAAAATAAAATATTTTTTCAATCAGCTATTCATTTGAAATGACAAAAGCATGATCTCCCCAGATCGAAATTCAATTAGACTATGTCGAACCTTCAAAAAAAGAGTCGGATACATCTAGAAACGTTAGAAGGAAAAGAAATTTCTCGTTGGTCCAGATAGATACATGATACTTAATACTTGATACATGATGTTTGTTATTAAACATGAGACATGGATATTTGATACTTGTGAAACGTGACATTACTTTTTATTTTAAAATGATAGATAAATAATGTCAAGTTTGTGTATTACGAGGAGTTTGGGGTACAAAGTGATGGACTTCCGAGTGATGCATGCATGCCACTCTGTGTAGGTGAGGGGAGAAGTAGGATTTTATTTGATAAATAAATCAAATATTAATCCACCCAAATTAAGGTGATGGATTATAATATCTCCTAATTATCTGTGTATAATTAGAGAAAAATCAAGAGAGATTCAAATTGGAATATGCTCGGGATTTCTTTGGGCGATTTGGGAAGAGAGAAACATGCAAGAAAATACAAGCTTTTCATAGTTCACAATATTCTATTTAGGTCTTTAGGGAAATCACCACATCCCTAGGTCTTGAGAGGTGGAAAACAAAGGAGCAATTTGACATACAGTAGTCAACCCAACGACCTTCGAAGTTCTAGACGTGCAAGGTGTTTCAAAGCTTTGTTCATGTTCGAAGGAGCTTGTTGAAATTCAAACTTCTGCACAAGAGGTATAAACGTTCTTCTACTTAATTTATAGATTCCAACTGCCACTAAAACAGTTCCTCTCAATAAATACAATGGTTTATTTAAAAAAAAAACAAAAAAACAAAAAAAGTACCAAACGAACCAACCAAATCGAAGTGTTCTCAAACCCTGCCTTTGTTGCATGTCACTAAATCCTCATTAACCTTTTCCGGTGATTTTAACGCGTACTTAAAAAGGTTTGGCCGAAAGGCAGTGCTCTCCACACAGTTCATCTCACTCGGTTTCAAAGACCGTAGTTAGGACCTAAATTTACTGTACGCGTGCAATATGTGACTTGCAGATTTTTTTGTGTAAGCAACATAAGACAAAAACTGTCGTCCAAATTCACATTTTACCAATATAAACATCATGATGATAAGAAAACATTACTATCTATTTATCTTTAACAAAACCATTCTTTAATAAAAGTATTGATATACAAAATGGGAAGGGATCTCCATTTTCTTATAAAACTAGGGAATAGTTGTTGGGTCACACGAGCTTTAACGATGTGAACCGTCTATTTTTCAAATTGCATATCATAAATCATCATTGCAAAATATTAGCCAAATCAAAAATATCTGAGACATCCTTAAAAAAAATAAATATATATATATATATTTGAGGCATTGAATTAAAGTGTAATACATTGTAACTAATAGGTGCAACAGATGTACGTCGCAGATCATGCATTGGTTCAAACGCCTACGATTTTAGGTTAGACTTAATATTTCGTCATAATTCTTCTATCTACCAATGACATAACACAATTTAATGCATGCAGAAACTGCACGAAACCTAAGAATCAATGTATCAAAAACCCTACGGTGCTCGGAAGAACGAGATATTCCGCACATTTTAACCAGTTGAACTCAAGGTCTAAAATATCGATGATATTGGAAATATCGGTAGTCCAAAAAAACGGAAATTTCAATGGAAATATCGGGATATTATCGATATCGATAAAAATTGAATAAAAACCACGAAAATTGTAAGAAAAACTTGGAAATTTTTATTGAAACTTTGCAGGATGTTTATTTAGTCAATTATCTATTAGTTTATCGCAAAAAATTGGAAGGAAATGCATTGCATGATAGATTTAACTGATTTAAGTTGATTATATAGCGAGCTGGCAAACATTGTGAGTGTAGAAAATATGTAGTAATTAATGAAAGAAGTTTAAACACACCATAATCATTTATATATAATGAATTAGTACAATATTTTACACTTTATACATTGCATGGTAAGATACATGAGTGACTTAGCAAAGTCTAAAATATCGATGATATCGGAAATATCGGTAGTCCAAAAAAATATCGGTAGTCCAAAAACAAGGAAATTTCGATAGAAATATCGGGATATTATGGATATTTTAGACCATGGTTGAACTTGAATCTTGATTTTTCACCAAAAGTTTAACCCTTAAAAGATCCGGATCCGGAGCATCATATACGCTGGATCACAGTACAAGTATCTTGTTTGGTGGTTTGAATGAGATTGGACATTAGGGATATAATTAGATTGACATGGATGGATGTGTTACATAATCTATGTGTGTTGTTGAGTTGCACAACCCATCATATTTTCTCTTATTTCAGATTTGTAGCCAATTCAATTTGTATTACAATTTTTCTTATCAAACATTGGGCTACACGTCCAATTGAATTGAAAATAACTCATCGGATCCTATCCTGCCACCAAACGGGGCAGTGTATTTGGATTCGAGTACAATGGCATTAATATTTTGAATATCGGTCCCATTCAATGGATTGAAACGCGCAGATTTGCAGGGCTTTTAGACTATAGTAGGTAGTAGATGATGCAAAATATGCTGCTTCGTCCTGGCTGTAAAGAGGGCAACACCGCAATACCCAGCAGAAAATAGATCGGAGTCAAACTCAAAGCCATGAGTTTTGTTCCCTAAAAAGTCAAAGTATGACATCAATTTCTCAATAAGATTAAAT
Organism: Cotoneaster glaucophyllus; assembly: GCA_036320875.1. Lineage (NCBI taxonomy): Eukaryota > Viridiplantae > Streptophyta > Magnoliopsida > Rosales > Rosaceae > Cotoneaster > Cotoneaster glaucophyllus. Next base: position 23,049,859 of record CM070063.1, read on the forward strand.
CTTTTTTTTTATTATATGACGGAGATTCGTCTGAAAAACATTGGCGCATGTAATAAGTTGCTCTACTTAACTGAGATATAGCTCGTGTAATGCATATTTTATCATGTAAATAATTTCTTGTCAAGTTGAGTATTACAGGATCCAACATTATATTTTTTTGGGATGAATAAACTTGTTGGTCCTACACCTCATATATAGAAATGGTTCCTACCTACCTCCTCTCCTGTTAAAAGAAATAAGGGATTTTTTAACTTTGATCATTCAAGAAGATTGAAATTTAAAATAAATCTGGTGTTAGATTACATATTGATTATAATTCCTTGATGTGTACTTAATTCAAAATAATTAATGTGCATTTTATTTAATGTCTCATATTAAAAATTTAAATTTATTAATATACAAATTTAATTTATTTTTTGACCAAAAAAGATTTTTTTTCAATTATTAATTTTATTCAACATTTTTCAAACTTGAAAGACTCAATTAATGTACCTAAATATGTGTACCGAAATGTATTATATTGAACTAATGTATTTAAATGTTAGTACTTAAATGTATGTGCCGAAATATATGTACCGAAATGTATTATATTAAATTAATGTATCTAAATGTGTGTACCGAAATATATGCACCGAAATGTTAGTACCGAAATGTATTATATTGAATTAATGTACCTAAATGTTTGTATCGAAATGTATGTACCGAAATGTGTGTACCTAAATATATGCACCGAAATGTATTATAATGAATTTAATGTACCTAAATGAAGAAGACAAAGTACATCGAAATATATTGTATAACAAAGATTAGTTTATCTAAATGTTTACAACAAAATATATTACGATAAAAGAAATGAAAATGAAAATTATAATAAAATAAAATTAATACATTAAAAATTAGGAAGAAAAAAAGCAATAATTAAAAAATAAAATATAATTAATAAATGAGGTTATTAATGTATCAATGGACTAAAATTAGATTTTGATCTTACTCATAGTTTTAATCTAAAAATCATCTTTGTCAAGGATTAAAATGAAGTTTTTTAAAGAAATAATAGAAAAGGAAAATACATGTATTGAGGAAACTCCAAACCTGTCTATACACAATGCAGTCTATCTTTTCATAATTTTATTTTTTATTTTTTTTATAACGAATTAGGTTTTAAAATAACGTACAAATTGAGTATACGCTTGCCATACGATCTACGAATACATTTTGTTTAGGGATACGACAATAATATTTTGGTTCAAACTTAAAGCACTCTCACTTACAAGTGAAGAAGATTACTACAAAATCATACTAAGTTACGGTAAAAGAAAATTTTCTTCATATGTAAGCTCTTGGTAACATTACACCATGGTGGTAAACACTTTAAAATTAATGTTATAGAAAGAGAAAAACCGAATAATAAGTGATATATCGTTGACATATTGTCAATATTATTGGATTTGTTAAATGATATGTTGATAAATGAGGATATGTGTTGTTACAAGATTGTAGTACCTTGCAGTTGATATGTCGTTAATAAACTTGACTGCATTTTTCAGAGGGATTATATCGCTGGTATAGTATTCACACTACAAGAAAAATGAGCTTTGGGTACAAAACAAAGGGCACAATGAGAATTTTGTGTCTGTTTGACCACCAAAAGGCTGAAAACAGTTCCCATTCCATAAAGGGCACTATTTATGGTGCCCAATGTTAAAAAAAAAGACCCAAAACAGTAATGGGCATGGAAACTGTGCCGAGTAGGGTCAGATGACAACTTTTTTTTTTTACTGAAGATGGGCACAAAAAACATTTTGTGTCTATAAAATATGTTTGTCAGCAGCACTGTATGTCCATCCAGCCTTGCATGTGTCAGATTTGGAAATTTTTTATTAATTTGCAAAAACACGACAAAGGTTATTGTGCCCTCTAGTTTAACATATTTAAATAAAAAGTAAGTTTTGTGTCCTTATATATTTACTTTTGGGATTTTTATGGGGCAAGCAAGGGAAACCAAAAGAGGTTTGTATTGTACCTGCTTTTAGATTTTAGATAGGATAAGTTAAATACATTTATAAAAAATATGAAAAACTTAAAAAAATCTCTCTTCCCTTCACAAACGTCCAACTCCTTTCTCTCCCCTCATTTTCCCTCTCCTCCCTTCCCCCTTCGTCCTCTCTCTCTCTTGTCTTTGACGCAAGCCGTCCACCGGTCACCAACGACCGTCAAATTAAACCTCCAGAATCCTCTTCACGTCCTCTTGTTAGTTTCTACAAATTCATAGCCGAATTTCGTCAATTTCAGATCTAAGGAGTGGTGGCCGCAGATTTTCCGACAAATTTTCCACCAAACCTGCCGAAATCGGACCTCGGCCCAAGAGGTTAAAATGATCCTCTCCTTGTGGGCTGTCCTCCACTGTAAGTTATTTTCCAAAATAAAAACTTTTAGTTTTGGGGTCGATTCTAGATTTCGAATTTAAATCCATTTTTTGTATGCATGTTAAAGATTGGGACAAGGAAGGTGATTCAAGTTTGTTTCCAACCTGGGCCGAGAAGAATTAGACCCCACCCACGTATGGATTTTTTTTGTATGCATGTCAAAGATTGGATTTTCTTTTCTTTTTTTTTTTTTGCTTAAATTCATCCTAGTATTACAAGTAGCTTCTGGAAGTTTATGGAAGAGCTTATGAAAAGGTTCACATCCGATTTACTCGTTTATACTTGAAGTAGTTAATTGTCTTATTTTCGTTTGGGGCGCCTAGTTCCACTTTGTTGTCCTGGAATGCATGACAGTAGTTGATGAATGTGTTGTGCATGTGGGTAACCTGTAAATACGAAGTGTTCATATATAGTACAAATATATTCTATTTGCCATCAAGCTAAGAATGCCCCTCATAATGTTTGGTTATAACTTATAAGTATATATTTGTGTCTGATTTGTGGTTCTCATAAAATTATACGAAATTCGCAATATGGTATGTTTACATGCAATTTCTCTATGTGCATGAACACTTATGTGGAGGGGGTGGGTCGGGTTTAGGAAGATCGGTGGATGTAGAGCCTGAATCGGAAATCGCGTTGGTAAAATCAGGTAATTTTTTTTTCTAAGATTTTTCAATTTTAATGTGTATTGGTTTCTAGGTAGTACTTTGTTTTAGTATTTCTTGTTTCGAATTCATGATCGCTGACTGGTGTTTATGTGGTAATTAAATTATGTAAATCTTTATTTCTTGACTGTTTTTAACTGGGTTTCTTTTGGGGAAGTTTCAATTTGACTATAGAAGATATTCCCTAATTTTTTTGCTCAGATCTGACTCTGATTTAGGTAATTTACATTAGGTTTCTTATGGGGAAGTTTCAATTTGACTATAGGATAACGTCATTATCATTGAATGTGAAAATTTGTCAATGTCTTACAGTTAATTGCGATGCCCATGACGAGATGTGCATTTTTTTTCCATTACACTTATGTGTTCTATCAATTAAACTCCAGACCAACTACTAATTATCTCCTAAGTTCCTAAAATTCGTGGTTGTTATATGTTGTAGGAAATGACCTATTTTGAGATATTTTTTTGCATCTCTCTCTTTTATTCAACATTCGAAAGAGGTAGAATCGCATTATTGGGATTGTGGATTGCTTTTTTCATGTGTTAATATGTGTGAAGATTGATTGCCATGCATGAAGAAATTAAAAATGTTACTAAAGTGTCTGGCAAAAGTCATTATGTTTCAATCACGAACGAGTGCATGTATACATAGCAGAATTACACCAATTAATATGTGGGAGGAAGGATATATAGCATCTCATCAGGTAAGAAAAGGAATCCTGATTTAAAAATTTGGAAGCCATTACATACTCATTCTTGCTGTTCTATGTAAATGATGTCACCTTCATTTTCAAGAGCTTCTTGGTAGTCTAAATTTATAGTTCATTTTTTCAGCGATATCCAATGTGATAATGTATTTTACTGCTTGATATATTTCTTACTCATGGTCATTTTTAAGAGGCTGTCAGAGCAGGGGATGTTAATACTGGGTCATCTGTGGTGGTTGAAGGTTGTTTGGCTTCCGACGAATTCAAATGCAATGGTATTAGGAATTATTGGTTTCATTATCTGTATGAATCAGTTTGTAGAACTAAATCATAAAAGCTTGTTTTTGCCCTACCCATTTTTATTGCCTGAACTACAAGATATTGATATTTTGGTGGATCGATTGGATGGTATCTTTAGAAGATACAAATGCTTTTATCAATCTCTGCAAGGAGAAATGGCTTTAGGGGTTTGCTGTTTTGCATTCTAGTTATACTATGTCTTCTTGGAATTGTATATAAGATGCACTTTTTTCTTTAATAATTCTTACTAAAGACTAAAGAGTACCTGCTTTTTTTTTGTGTGTTTGTCTTGTTACCAGAGATTTGGAAGTACCAGCAAGCTGGCCTCCCTATTTGGACGTTCCACGTTTGAAGATTTAAGTATCACCGACAGTTAAGACTCATTTTCTCCATTGTTTAGTTGTATATTTGTGAATATTCTATTTATCCATTGTTTCCAATAGTTAAGACTCATTTTCTCCTTTAAAATTGCAGGTTTATTGATGATGTATACTAGATATGTCATTAAAATAAGCAACTCACTTTGACCCTAAATAATATGCAAACTTACATATTTTTTTGATTCAGGTGACTATGAGATGAAGAAATGTGTTGTCTCAAACCCAGAAGCTACTTTTACAACATGGAGTGAGGAATATGAATCTTTGATATGGGTGATCTGGAACTTGTACATATTGATTTAAGTAACTCCTTTTTAGGTGTAATTTTGGACTAATTTTGTTTTAAATTCGACTATATATGTTATGGCTTCTGATGAGGTGCAAGGCTTGCTGGGGAAAATGCATCTGTCCAAAAATATGTGCTTTCAAGTTTTATTGTATTAGAGATAAAATATGTAACATTACATTATGTTTGTGAGATTGGGAATGTGTTGTAGGCCTTTTCATTTTAAGAAAATTAAAAATTTTCATTTCCTCAATTTTGTTTTTTAATATTTAATTCATGTTGGCACAATTACAATATGAAGTGCCAACTTGTCTGAAAAGGTTATCTGACAATCAGAAACGAGGCACAAATAGTAGTCCATTTGTGCCTGCCTCTTTGAGCACAAAACAACATATTGTGTGCTTTATCAGCAATGGTGACGCCCATAGAGGGCACATATACAAATTTAGTTACTGCACTGTTGCTATTGGTCTATGAGCACAATTGATAGTGCTTTTTTGACCTCAAAGGGCACAAATAATTTATTGTGCGCAGTGGCCATTTTTGTTGTAGTGTCACCAGTGTTTCTCCGGCTACTTTTCCCACGTCCAAGTTGGTCCAACCATACTACCCTAAATGATATCATATTAAATGTGAGAAACAATATCTTCTCTTAATTTTCTGAACATCATGCAGGAGAGGAAGAATGGAAAGTTAAAGAGAAAATGCAGTTAGAATTTGTTATAGCAGCAATACATTGTTTTCATTAACCTAAACCACGTTTGAGATTTTGCGAGCATTAGTTGCGTGGATGTTGATCGGCATGTTCTTCGACACGTTGATCGTGTGTGATGGATCGATCCATTTAGGAGGGCGCAATGTTAGGACTTGGGAAGGGATTCATGCCCTTTCAGTTACCGTAGTAACCTGTCTCATCAAGGCAAAAAATTTGGGGTCTCATCACAAAGGTTTCTTAGATATGATTTAGAAATATTTTTTATTCGTTTAATATCTATTTTTGTTTTTTTTGTTAATGATAGACGAAAAATACATAAGGGAAGAAATGATCAAGACATGGGATGAAGGATAATATGAGATATAGAATAAGTATTCAAGAAAAATAACACATAAACTGAAAGCTAAAAATTATTAAAAAATATATTGTCTTCACTTTTAAGATTTTGTCTTCGTTCATTCATCCGTTATTTTCGTTGCTCTCTCCCATCACCATTCTTTATACATCATTTTTTCCCCTATTTACTACTTTTCACATATCTTCAATACAGAAAGTAAAAACAAAAAATTAAAAACGAAATGGTTATTAAATAAACTCTTTGGTTTTACTATTTTTTGTCCACTCTTCTTCGTCCCTTCTTCTCTCTATGTATTTCATCTCTATCATAATGCAAACAGTTATTGTAAGATCCCACATCGTCCAGGGGTGTGGATCATGTAAGCCTTATTTGTATATTCCTATCTTTACCTAGCACGAGGCCTTTTGAGAGCTCACTGGCTTCAGATTCCATCAGAACTCCGAAGTTAAGCGAGTTTATGCGACAACAATCCCATGATGGGTGACCCACTGGGAAGTTCTCGTGTGAGTTTCCAGAAACAAAACCGTGAGGGCGTGGCCGGACGCCAAAGCGGACAATATCGTGCTACGGCGGAGTAGAGCCCGGGATGTGGTGGGAGTTGAGTCTGGGATGTGACAATTTGGTATCAGAGCCAATCCCTGGCCGGAAGTGTGCCGACGAGGACGTCCGGCCCCTAAGGGGGATGGATTGTAAGATCCCACATTGCCCAGGGGTGTGGATCCTATAAGTCTTATTTGTATATTCCCATCTCTACCTAGCACAAGGCTTTTTGGGATCTCACTGGCTTCGGATTCCATCGGAACTCCGAAGTTAAGCGAGTTCACGCAAAAGCAATCCCATGATGGGTGACCCACTGGGAAGTTCTCGTGTGAGTTCCCAGAAACAAAACCATGAGGGCGTGGCCGGGGCTCAAAGCGGACCACATCGTTCTACGGCAAAGTCGAGCCCTGGATATGGTGGGGGCCCAGGCCGGGATGTGACAGTTATAGAACCGACCTTTATTTTTTTATTTTTTTGTCAATAAAAGGTCCCATAGATCATGGACGGGAGCATCTAATGCCCACTGAATGTAGTTGCCCCCATTGATGTTTTGTGAGGAAAAAAAACTTATGATGATTAAAGAAGGTGCAAAGAACATATTGGTCATATTATCTCTGCTTCTTTTAATGAAAATATAAAGAAACAAACATGTAACTTGAATTTACCACTATGAAAAAAAACATTGAATTTACCATAATTTTAGTACTTTAAATAATGGATAATACTTGCATACCCTCATGTGGGGATGCACATATTTCTCGTTTGCGAATAATGTATTTTGATTGAATAAAATCAACAGTCGAAATCTTTCAATTTATTAATCTTTAACTAAAGATCACTACAAAAAATCATTCGAATTTGATATCGTTTTATCTTCCAAACATATCAAATAAATGAACGGTTCATCATGAATATATTACTTGGTATCTACATCCGCGAATTAGAGATTGTTGATTTCAGTTTATATTCTCAATAGGCCATCATTTAAAAAAAGAAAAAGAAAAAGAAAAGCAATGAAAAATATAGAAGATATTTTATCCTCACATATAATTAGAGGGTAAGGTTATCCCGTTTAAAAAAAAAAAAATTAACTCTGTTCATGGCTCGCGTTTATTTTTTATTTTTTATAACGATTGACAATCATGAAGAAAGTAAAAAGTAAATATAGAAGATCGTAGAATACATTTGGCTTATGTTTGGTGCTCTTTTGCCTTTTCTTGTATTTCAGTTTTGCCTCAATAAAATTGTATTAATTTCGGCTTTTTATTATTGAAGAAAGAAAGAAAATGGGACGAGGTTGGTATTGGATTTTAGGGGTTTAAATAATATAATTCGAAAGTAGTGAATTAACTGGATGATGTGTAATTATTTCATGGATTTTATTTGGTACTTAGGAATGATCGTAGAAGGTGGGACGAAAGTGACTCGAGAATTAAGCCAGTTTAAGTTGATGTAACGAAAGTGTAGGGTGGCGGATAATTGGACAGGTACTTTGTTGTGACCTTGAAGATTACGAAAGGTACTTGTCACTGAAACTTCATTAAATGGTCATTGAAAAATCAAGACGGGGGTGGGTAGATATCAATAGTCCTGTAACATTTTTGTTTTTAATAAACGATATTATTTACATTAAAAGAGTAAATGAATAGACTAAATTTCACAATGAGCTAACAATAATGTGGTTTAAATTATCTTTTGGCGAGAATCAAACCTAAGACCTCTTACTTACAAGTGAAGAAAAATACTACTAGATTGTAGTACTAAGTGACACATGTGCCATTGTTTTAACAATGTAGGAAATTAATTTTCACTCATTTTTTATTTTCTTCACATGCTTGCCCATTCATGTTTAATATTTATGGGACGCCTCCAACTTAGGGTTTGAATTTATATGGGTGTATTTTTTGGTGTCATTGACTCTATTTTGGTGTATCCCTTGAAGAGTTAAAAGTGAAGAAAAATACTACTAGATCATAGTACTAAGTGACACATGTACCATTGTTTTAACAATGTAGGAAATTAATTTTCACTCACTTTTTTTTCTTCACATGCTTGCCCATTCATGTTTAATATTTATGGCACGCCTCCAACTTAGGGTTTGAATTTATATGGATATATTTTTTGGTGTCATTAGCTCTATTTTGGCGTATCCTTTGAAAAGTTAAAAGTACGCTACTGCCTTACAGGCCCGGCCCAGGCCCAGTGCGGGCATGGCGATCGTCCGGGACCCAAAAAAAATTGGGGGCACCAAAATTTTTAGGGTGGTATATTTATATATGTTTTTATAAATGTATAAAATTTGGTTTTGTAACAAAGAAATTTAACTAGAACTGTTGGTTTTGTTGTTTAAAATGAATGAGGAGGTCTTAGGTTCAAAACACCATGTATGCTTATTTACATTCCAATTTTTACAAATTTCTTTTCATAACAGTATAAATTTATAAAATTTGGCTAAATGATCAAGAAGTTTAATTAGAATGAATGATTTTTGTTGTTTAAAATTAACAAGAGATCCTAAGTTCGAAATGCTATGTGAGTGTTTATTTTTTTTTCAATTTTTACAAATTTTTGTTTGGTTGTTAATTTATTTACTAGCTAGTAGCTATATGAGTTGCTATTTTTAAATATCCATTCCAATTCAAATCTAATCTTCAACAAAGAGTAATGCGTAGACTAAATTTTTAGACCAAATTTGCAAATAATATTACGTGTCATCAAAGTGTTTAATTTAGTGTTCATTCATTACTTATACATATCCTTAAAGACTCAAAAACATTAATATTTTTTTAGTCTTATATTGACGAGGTTAGTAAATAAGAAAAAATAACTCACAATTTATACAAAAACACTTTAAAAGTTCAGATGGAAAACAAAACTCATAATCTATCTACTTGTAAGCCCAAAGTTTTTTAGTTTCCTTCTCTTAATACAAAATAAATTAATTATTCTGTGTTTCTAAATTATTGAGTTTAAAGTGATTTTCTAAATATAATTTTATCGATGTCTTACGTGTGAAAACAAATATTTTTTTTATATGAAATGAGGACACATTTTTTGACGTCGTCCCGGGCCTAAAAAATCTCTGGACCGGCCCTACTGCCTTATGCGGTACTGGGGCTGCATGAGGAAGAGGTTTTTTTTTTTTTTATATCAATGAGAAGAGGAATTAGTTTGTTACCAACGTGTATTGGGATACTTTCAGATTTTTTTAATTAGTTTGAATTGAATAATACAAAAAAGAATTAATGGGAAAAAAAGCACATAAATCATTTCCCCAAGTTTATTACCAAATCAATCAAATTATCACCTCATCCTCCTACATTCGGCTAACCAAACAAAATCCATCTCCCAAAAAAATAAAAATAAAAAATAAAAAAATCCATCTCCACAATGAAAATAAAAAAGAAAAAATTTATTTGAACCCAACTATCTTATCTTTACACCAAACTACAAAAATTGTCTACCAAACTTCCATATTCACCCTTAAATAAATAAGAAAGAAGAAACAATTTATAAACCCCAACACAAATAGCAAAAATTTCTCTCTCTACACCCATTTTATCTAATTCGGTGAATCTAACCCTAACGTCGGCAACCCTTTTTTTTTTTTTTTTTTTTTTTTTTTTTCATTTGATTGGCTTATATTTACAGCATATGTTGGGTGGTGTTGTTTTATTGTTTTATTGTTTTTGGGCGAAAATTTACAATTCTTTATTTCTCATTAGATCTCTGTTTTTTCTCTAACAGTTAAAATTTCTACCTTTTTCAATTTGGTTTAATGTTCAACAAATGGTTGTTGGAGTCAAAATGAACAGAAGCCTTGCGTTTCTATGGTTTGATTGCTTTTTTCATTCACTAAAATCCAATATGTTTAGCTTACCAAATTCGAGAAAGCAAAGATGTAAGCTAGGGATTCAAGAGAGAAGAGGAGAAATATGAAGATTAGTAGTGAGGGATCGTGGTCGCTGACGATGTCGGAGAAGAGTTGTCGTCCTTAGGGTTGAGTTCATCGGATTAAATAAAAATGGTGTATAGAGATTATTGTTGTTTGTATTTTAGGGTTATAAAATTAGTTTTTCATTTTTATTTATTCAAGGACAAATTTGGAAGTTTGGTAGATAAATTTATTTAGTTGGGTGTAGAGATAAGAAATGTGGGTTGAAATAAAATTTCTTAATAAAAAACTTGATCAAGAAATCCACAGAAACTGCCTATATATACACCCGTCCAATGCACTGCAAAAATCAACAAAGAATATGGCTTCTATGCCTGGAATTCTTACTGATTGGCCATGGAAACCTCTTGGAAGCTTTAAGGCACTTTCTTACCTAATTATTATTGTTCCATCTCTCTCTCTCTCTCTCTCTCTCTTTTGCATTCCTATATATATATATATATATGCAGGCATGCTATACAGTGTGTTAGGGTTTAGTCATTGAACATTATATATCATCAGCATCATCATTGCACATTCCTAATTGTTTTATATTTTGTTTTGCTTTACTAATTACTTCAGCTGTCATGTATATATGCTGGGTTTTCACTTGCAGTACCTCATCATGGCTCCTTGGGTCATTCACAGCACATTGTTGTTCATGGTGAATGATGGAAAAGATAGAGATATAACTTACTTCCTCGTATTTTCACTTATGCTTTGGAGGATGATCCACAACCAGATATGGATCACTCTTTCTCGATATCGAACAGCCAAAGGCAATGGTCGAATTCTTGACAAGGGTCTTGAATTCGATCAGGTTGACAGAGAAAGAAACTGGTCAGTGCATTTGGGATTTCATTTACATTTTAATTTATATAAATTTATTCTATTTTACAGCTGCTTAATAAATTTTAAGTTTCCTTATAATCTGAGCTTCATTCTTATGTTTTCTATACCTATGTATAAGTTTTTTTTTTTTATATTTATGTATCTATAAGTTTTCGTATGGTGACTTTCATCTTCTTCTCATTCTTTGAGATCTTTCATTATATTGCATGTCAATGGTAAAGTGATTTTGTGTGTCCATAGTGATTTATTATTTTTCTTGTTTTTTTACCACTTGTCTAGGTTAATTTATTAGTTTACCATTGATTTGCTTGTGATTTGTTAGTGTTCGTTGGTGGTCCTTAAGCGTCCCTAAATCAGATTGGAATATTTGGAAAATACAATTTTTTAGCGGGTCAAGGCGATTTTTGCCTCCGTTTCCAAGTTCTTGGCAAAATTTGTCCGCAAAAGGCTTAAATAACCTCAGGTATTAATTGTATTCAAACCCTTTGCGAAGTTCCTTTTGCTCTAGTCCCCACCAAGAACAACTCGACCCCATCTCGACACCTTTTGAGTAATATGCCAGCACACAACAAGAAATATGGGTCGACAAGTACTCGAGTTGATTTTGAAGAGGGATGGTTCGAGTGTACTTGAGGTTGTCTCGAGCAATGAGAACTAAGCAAATAATTTGAATCCAAGGGTTAATTAATTAAGTCTTCTCGCACTTAAGAATTACCCTCATCATATAATTAAATTATTATCATTTTTTTATCAAATGGGAAGACAAATTTCACCTGTAAAAATTCTAAATGCATGTATTTTGCTATTACCACAAAAATGACAAAGTTCTAAGAATTTTAAAAAGAGGGAAAAATTTTCTTTTTGAACATCTGAAAAAAGCATTTTTCCATTTTACACATGCATGTGACGTTTTAGATTGGATTTTTATTTTCAACTTTTTATTATGCAAACTAGATATTTGTACACATGCTATATGTATGTGATGATAAAAGTTTACAAAGTATGCACAATTATAAAAAGAGAAAAAATAGACATGGTAAAGAAAGTCGTTAGGGAAATTACAGTATCATTCTCGATTGTTTAAACTAATCTAAAAATTCTCGTCTAGTGCCGCCTAGGCACCAGACGGTTGACCACCGCCCCGATTAATGCCTAGGCGTTTGAAAATTAAGAAAGGGTGCCTAGACCGCCTAGGCACCCGCTTAGCCCGTCCAGACCCATTTAGCCTGTCCAGACCCGCCTAGGTTGCAACTTACTTAGACATAAAATAGATAACTTTCATTTTTCATTTTATTTTTTTTAGTAAATTATAAGAGACTTGTTGAATACTTAAATGAACACACATTATATGCTTGTTCCCCCATGTTTTCATTATATTCCAATACTTCATAATTTATATGTCATTCTATTTTGTAGTTTATGATGTAATTACATATATTTTATGTAGAAAAACACTTATTTACACGAAATATAATAGATTTACTTAAATCTGTCTAGTTCGCCTAGGCGCCCACCTAGCCACCTAGGCGCTAGACTCTAGCCCGCCGCCTGACTAGCACTTAGCGCCTTTTAGAATATTGCTAATATCACAATCAATTAACATAAAAATGACACATTAGTCACTTCACCCTTTTTAGTTGACAAAGAGGGATCTCTTAACATATGTCTTATTAGTATATAATTAAGTATAGATTTAGAAAAGATATAAGTAATGATATTCATGATAAATAATTAACCTTTATTTTTGTATCCATGTGTATACTATGTGTATGTAGAATATAGTGTACCTAATGATAACATGAAAAAATTAAACAAAACGTAACCAACACTCTGAGTGCAATGAAAAAACAATTTGATCTATATAAAGATCTAACCAACCCTGTTACAGGGATGACCAAATATTGTTCAATGGAGCCCTAATGTACCTCTCCAACCGATTGTTCTCTGGGGCTCAAAATGTACCACTTTGGAGGACAGACGGAGTTGTTTCAACAATTCTACTTCATGCTGGTTCTGTGGAGTACCTCTACTATTGGTTTCACAGAGCACTTCACCATCATTACCTCTACTCCCGCTACCATTCTCATCACCATGCCTCAATCGTTACTGAACCTATTACATGTAAGACCGCTACCCCATATCGTTTCATAACCTCATCATTATTTTGTAATGTTGGACCATAAATATATTGATGATTATAATAATATTTTATAGAACAAAACGGTACCAATCTCCAGTTTTTAATGGATATTGTGTCGTATCTATGTAATCTTGCTATTATATTGCAGCTGTGATTCACCCATTTGCGGAGCACATAGTATATTCCTTACTCTTCTCAATACCAATGCTAGCAACTGTGTTCATGGGAACAGTTTCTGTCATATCCCTTGTTGGCTATAATACTTATATTGACTTCATGAATAACATGGGACATTGCAATTTTGAGCTCATTCCAAACTGCCTCTTCTCTCTCTTTCCTCCTCTCAAGTATCTTATGTATACCCCTTCGTAAGAATCTCTCTCTCTCTCTCTCTCTCTCTCTCTCTCTCTCTCTCTATATATATATTTATTTATTTATGTTTATATATGTATATTAAATACAAAAATCTCCATACTTGTAGAGGGTATATAGTATATACGTAGTGAAGTATACATATTCAAAAACTTTAGACACACTCACAATGTTGTACTGTTAGGGAAAGAAACCCAACTAATGTTGTATGTTAAAAGCAAGCTTCTTGCTTTTTGTTAAGCGTATAAAAAGTTCAGGGTTTGATTCTCCAATGTAAAGTTTTTTGGTTCGCTTTTTATGAAGGTGAGTATACCTTTGTTGATTGTGAAACCATATTAAAGCATCCAACCCAAAAGCGTAATAAACTGCTTAGTTGAGAGACCCATTTTCATGTATAAGTACACCCATTTTCATGTATAAGTACATATAAATGTATGAAAAAATTATATAGCTAGCTAAATGCAACACTAGTGCCAATCAACAACTAATTTAAAGATTATTATAATTATGACATATACCTACACCTTATGACTTACTTTATTCCAACTCTTAATCTATGCAAAGCTCATAATTCTAATTCTTTAAATGAACAAACTATTGCTGATTTATTCATTAAAGCAATTTAAGAGATCATCAACTGAAGACCTTTATAATACTATGATTAATTTAGTTAATTATATAATTTGTGTACAGGTTTCACTCTTTGCATCACACAAAATTCCGAACCAATTACTCTCTCTTCATGCCATTCTATGACTACGTATATGGCACCATGGACAATTCTACTGATTCACTCTATGAAACTTCACTCAAGAGAGAGGAGGAATCGCCAGATATCGTTCATCTAACCCATATAACAACACCGGAATCCATCTATCATCTACCGCTAGGGTTTGCTTCCTTGGCTTCTATACCCCACACATCAAAATGGTACCTGTGGTTGATGTGGCCTGTGACATTGTGGTACATGGTGTTAACTCGGATCTGTGGTCGTACATTTGTGGTTGAGAGGCAGCGCTTTAACAAGCTCATATTACAAACTTGGGTTATACCCAAATACGCTTCGCAAGTGAGAACCTTTTTTTCTTTCTTTCAGCTAAAAGTTTGAGTACGCTCTCATGTATCTTATACACCAAAATATAGTGGAATTTTCACTAAAAGTATATATAGTTTGTTTTTGAAACTTCATTTTTAATAGACCATTTAGGCAGAAACATTATTCATATAATTGCGCTTTGTTTATACAAATATTGCAGTACTACTTTCGATTCCAGAAAGGAGCTATCAATAGCTTAATTGAGGAAGCCATTGTTCAAGCTGAGAAAAAGGATGTCAAAGTTATAAGTCTCGGCCTCTTGAATCAGGCCAGTTTCTACCCCCCCAATATCTGAGTGAATTATATATTGTCATAGTCTCCTTAATTTTCATCTGAATTCACTTTCTAGTCGTTAAGTCTAATTCTTATGTTTTTTTTTTTTTTTTTTTTTTTTTTTCAGTTATAATTTTTTCTAAATTTTGTTATTTCCCGGAGGTCCACTCTGTTATATATCCTGCAAAATTGATGACATGAAACCCACCCTTAATTAATCTTTCACCACCTTTTCTGACTGCAAATATTTGGATGCAGGGTGAGGATCTGAATAGATATGGTGGTCTCTATGTTCAAAGGCATCCTCATCTCAAAATCAAGGTTGTGGATGGAAATAGCTTAGCAGTTGCTGTAATCCTAAACAGCATTCCAAAAGGGACAACTCAAGTTGTTTTCAGAGGTAACCTCACAAAGGTAGCTTATGCCCTTGCCTTTGCTTTGTACCAGAAGGGTATCCAGGTAAATAAATATATATAAAACATGTATTTATATGTATCAAGTTCATACGTCATGGTTCTAGCTCCCCTATAAGAATAGAGGAAAACTTTTGTACTAGTACATTCTTACTATCCACGATCATGTTACCGTGTTAAATTCAATATCACTTATAAAATGTATTTGTTTTTAAGGTTACATAAATTAAGTCTTATCATCACTCCTATATAAACTTTCTTACGTGATGTGGGACCACTGATATTATGAGATCATGTAAAAATGACTCTATGACGAAGTTGGTGTAAGAGTTATATTAGACTTGGTGTTTGTAGTATTTGCTATTTTAATCATCTTTTGTCTGCATTGCACTTATTTCAGGTAGCTACATTACACGAAGATGAATATTTGAAGCTCACCAAATCATTGAGTGCCACTGAAAGCAGTTTGGTTCTTGCAGAAAGTTATGCACACAAGGTATCAATTATCATCTCTATATTTTGCTTTTGACCCATGATATCCAATTCAATTTAAAACAATATTTCATATTGAGTTGTTATTAAAACTAAAAAAGAAGTGATCGGAATGCTCGTCATTAAAAGAAAAATAGTTCAACATAACTATTTTAGAAGACTAATAATAATTTCCTTTTTATATTATAATATTGAAATTTATATATGCAAATCAACTTTTCAGATTTGGTTAGTTGGAGATGGATTGACAGAAAAAGAGCAGTTGAGTGCACCAAGAGGAACATTATTTGTTCCCTTCTCCCAACTCCCACCAAAAAAATTGCGCAAAGACTGCTTCTACCACTATACCCCAGCGATGAAGATTCCCACATCTCTTGAGAATGTTTACTCTTGTGAGGTAAGCAATTAATTAATAAGTAAAACAATAATAATTTTTTTAATTTCATTGCCACTTTTTTCTGTTTAATTCGAAAATTAGATTGACCTATAATTTTATTTTTTTATATCCCAGAATTGGTTGCCAAGAAGGGTGATGAGTGCATGGCGTATAGCAGGCATAGTGCATGCCTTGGAAGGTTGGAAGGAGCATGAGTGTGGTTACACCATGTCCGACACTGACAAAGTTTGGCAAGCAAGTCTTCGACATGGCTTCCACCCACTTGTCACCACTAAACCGATGTAAAAATAATGAAGATTATTTGCCACTTAATGAAAATGTAGCTAGCTAGCTATGGACAAATTTTCATGCAAGCTTTAGCTATTATCTATCATAAACAAACTATGGGATCGAACCTCTTGTTTCATTATATTATATCATCAGTTATGTGTAAGAGAAGAGACTTTGTCGATCTTTTCTAAAAATCCCTTTCATGTACTTATGTCTCAAATTAACCATTATGAAATAAAACAGTATAACATATTGGATAATCATGTACCAGAAGGTATTTTAATTAAAAAAATAAAAATCTCTTCCCAAATACTTTTCAATACCCTATTTTATTAAGGAAAACTAATGAAAAGGGCTTGAAAACTTTGAGTTTTAACAATAAGGACAAAATAAAGGGTAAAGTGAATAGTATCAGGTTTGACTTTTTAGTGTAAAAATGTGGTTTTTCGTTAAAGTGAACAGTACCGCGGGCTTTTCGTTAAAACTCCCATTTTATTACTCTTCCTTATTATAAGAGCATCTTCAATGAAGAGGTGCAAATTTGAGATGTAAAAAAATACATTTACGTAGCCCATTATGAGAGGCTTAGCCTACTCCCCCACTTCTTTAGTGTAGATAATATCGTTTGTTCGAAAAAAAAATATTTACACCTCCGGGAGTTTGACTCTAACGGGAGAGATGTAAATATCTCATATATTTTTTTCTTTCGACAACTTGCGGAAACCACCTGCTAAGATGTAAATATACATTTTTATATACACCTTCGGGGTGAAGATGAATAATTTACATCCAGTCATTGGAAAGCTTCCGATCAAGAACAAATATAAAATGTCCCCTTAAGGCATTTTGCATCTTCCATTGAGGAATCTACTACCATTTTTCTTTTATGTAATAACTATTTTGCTTACATGCATTATAACATATGCCACAATTGTTAGTAGGTATTATTAGACAAACTTGGTCTCATGTTTGTTTCTTTTTTCTACAAGGTGTAGTGAGAATGGGGAAATTGAATGTAAAACTTCAAATACAGATAAATACCCTTAAATACTTGAGCCACAAGTGACTTGAAACTTAGTCTTATAGTCATGCTGATTATTTGGTTGGTCTAGAAATTAAGAATGCAAAGTTGGTAATGCAATACGAATAAATAAAATGCTTGTATCAATTTGAATTCAAACCACGCACCGATGTATTCAAACTTTCACAGTATTTTTTCAAGTAAAAGACTGTTTTCCCCTGTTTTTTGTTTTGTTTTTTTTTATATTTTAGTTTTTTTTTTGGAATGAAGCAACATTTTCCTTTTTTTTTTGGGTACAAAAGATACATTTTCCTTCGAACAAAGAATTAAGTGAGCATTATTGACAATCGTAGAATATGATACATGTACTTCCTATTCGTTTAATCAACCAGGTCCTCCTTAAGTTTTGATTGTTTGGTGGAATAATCTCACGTTTAGAAACTCAGCATATTTCTTGCATATGCTTAAATACACACACACACACACACACACATATATATATATATATATATTTATTTATATAAGATCTACATAGATGAACCCATAGAGAGAAAGAGATGGTATCGATCATTCCGAAGAAACATCTGTGGCTGATCGAATTAATGGGTTTGATGGGCACAATAGCAAATTCCATAACTACCAAAACAATCATCTTTGTCATCAATCTTTACGCAAAGTTTTTCAAGCACAACACTATTATCATAAAAATCCTTGCTACAAGGACTGTACTACTATTGCCCCATACTGTGTAGTGTGCCTCCTGTTAGAATATATAGGATATGGAGGGTGTGGATCATGACACATGTAATCAGACAAATAGATAAGGCAGTTAGGAGTGTGGCTGTTAGAATAATTAGTTAGGATTGTTGGTAAGTAATTGAGCTAGTTAAGGTAGTTAGCTTAGTACTCATCATATAACTGTACCCTTTGTAACCATTCAATCAATCCAGAAAATACAGTTGCAATTCATTCTCTCTCTCTCTCTCTCTCTCTAAACCTTCTCTGTTTCCTTCTTCTTCTTCCTCTGCGATCTCTGTGTTCTCTCTGCATATTGCTTAACATGGTATCATCGTCTTGAAAGCCATTTGAGCTTTCTCGATTCTTGGTTTGCTTCCTCTACGATCTCTACACACTGATTCTTCTTCTTTCTCTGGGAATTTTGAGCTTCTTTCTTGCCTAATTCTCTGACTTGTTCTTGGTGAATTTTTGCACGCCAGGTGTTTGGTTTTTTGTCTCACTCAGATTCTTTCACAATGATCAATGTGAATCAATTGCAAATCTTGCAATCACTGATTACCAACTTGATTTCATCAGTTTCTAATTCGGTTACTGTGAAGCTGGATGATTCCAACTATCTTTAATGGTAGTTTCAGTTGTAATTGATGCTCGAAGGTTATGGAATCATGGGGTTCGTAGATGGCACAAACGTGTGTCCTCCTTAGTTTTCTTCATCTGGGTCTCCTGATTCGGCACTAACCGGTGCGTCTTCAACCCCACAAGCTGAAACTGATGAGTACAAGATTTGGAAGATGCATGACAGGGCTCTTATGCAACTTCTCACTGCAACTTTGTCTTCCTTTGCCATCTCTTGTGCCATAGGCAGTACCAGCTCAAGAGATCTTTGGATTCGGCTTCAAGAACAGTTTTCTACTGTTAGTCGTACATCCATTTTCCAGATGAAAGTTAATCTTCAGAACATCAAAAAGGGTTCTGATTCTGTATCCTGTATCTTCAACGCATTAAAGCATCACGAGATTTTCTTGCAGCTGTCGGAGTTGTTTTTGCATATGAAGATATTGTGATCTTGGCTCTTAATGGTCTTTGTGCAGAATATAACACTTTCAGATGTGTTATTCGTGGAAGGGAAAATGTTATATCTCTCAAGGAGTTTCGTTCTCAGTTACTTGCAGAGGAGGCTACTATCGAGAACAATTTCTCTATGCCCTTTATGTCTGCTATGGTGGCCAAGAATAATGGTCAAGGATCACAAAGTTACTATGTTGGGAACTCTTCTCCAAATGGTTTTTAGAATAATACTCAGACATTCAACAATGGGGGTAATTCTGGATTTAATGGCCATACTGGTAAATCTAGTTTCTTCAATGGTGGCAGGTCAAAGTATAAAGGTAAAGGGAAATTTAACAACAATCAAGGACAAAGGTATTATAATTCCAAGCCTATGGTACATGATTTTTCTCCTGGAATTCTTGGGACTCCGTCTTCATTCAATAGTGGTGCATCTTCTTCACATGTTATTTGTCAGATTTGCTTTAAACAAGGACATTTTTCTGCAACTTGTAACTTTAGAGCTGTTGAGCTTGTTGAGTCTGTTGAGCCTTGTCAAATCTGTGATAGGAAAAATCATACTGCAAGAACTTGCTTCTTTAGGAATAAATCTCCTAATCAAGTCCCACACATGGCAGCTATGAATACCACATACTCACACTCAATGCCATCCAATCACCTGATGCTTTCTGCAATGTCTAACTCTGTACCTTTGTCCACCACCGCACAATATTCGCCTGAAGTTTGGCTCACTGATTCTGGGGCCACAAACCACATGACTACTGATATGAGGAATTTGAGCTTGGCATCACCATATCTAGCTACTGAAACTGTTCAGACTGCAAATGGGGAAGGTTTGTAAGTGTCTCACATAGGCACCTCTCTCTTGAGGACTTCACATCATCCTTTGAAACTGAATTCAGTTCTTTACGTGCCTAGACTGTCTCATAATCTTTTATTTGTGCATAGATTATGTTTAGACAACAATTGTTGGTTAATATTCGATGCTTTTTCTTTTTGGATCCAGGACAAGGCCACATGGAGAATCATATTCCAGGGAGCATGCAATAATGGAATCTATCCTATACCATCTCTTATAGCACACCAGTATGCTTCAACTTCAAAAATCTTGGCCTGCTTGGGAAAACTAGTCAATTCAACTTTTTGGCACAACCGATTAGGTCATCCTTCCAACTCAGTTTCTTATACAATGCTTAAGAAGTCTAGCATAGTTACTGTACATGATACATCTTCTACATTGTGTCAAAGTTGTTTAGAGGAGAAATTTAGCAAGTTGCCTTTTCAGTCTGTTCAAACTAGGTCTGTGGTTCCTTTTGAGGTGATACATAGTGATTTGTGGGGACCAGCACCTTGTCAATCTTTAGATAGGTATAAATACTATGTCTTGTTCACAGATGAATGTACCAGATTCAGTTGGATCTTTTCCTTAATCAATAAATCAGACTTTTTCCCTACATTTGTCTTTTTCTATCATTATGTTTGCACTTAATTTACAACCAAAATAAAAATTCTGCAAAGTGATGGAGGATGAGAGTTTATAAGCAAAAAGTTTCAAACATTTCTCGCAGAACATGGTGTTTTCCATCAGATTTCTTGTCCCCATACCCCTGAACAAAATGGGTTGGCTGAACGTAAACATAGGCACATTGTAGAAATTGCCCTTACATTGTTGTAGACTGCTCATTTACCTTCATTATTTTGGACTTATGCCTGTCATACAACAACCTACTTAATCAATAGAATGCCAACTATTGTCCTTCATAATAAATAATAAATCACCCTTTGAATTACTATATGATTCTGTCCCTGAACTTTCTCATTTAAGGGTATTCGGTTGTTCTTGCTATCCTCTCCTTAAACCATATAATACCTCCAAATTACAACCTAAAACCTCTCGATGCTTATTTTTGGGATATGCTCCTCACTATAAAGGGTACATATGTTATCATCTGGAAACCAAAAAGACTTACATTTCTAGACATGTCATATTCAATGAACTTGAGTTTCCATTTCCATTACTACCTATTAAACCCTAAAGCTCAGATTATTACTCCCACTCCATTACTTGAAAATGCACTACTACCAACTCCAAATCTTCAAAATGTTCTTGTTTCACCAGTTTCAAATTCCAGAGTGCACACTTCATCTACACCTAGAGATACTCCATCTACTAGATCTCAGTCACCTCAAATACATGCACAACCATCTCCAACACATAGTCAATCACCTCACATGCATACAGAGTCATGTCATAGATCCATTGAGTCCCCAGATGTATTGCAGACTTCCAGTTCTTATAATCCTGATACCCCAACCACATCATAGTCCATTATTGCTGCTCCATCTCCCTCTTCATCAACTCCTGTGGCACTTGAGTTCTGTCCTGAGACTCTCCAAGTTGTTCTTAAGATTCCACCTATGAATTTCCACCCAATGCAGACTCGATCCAAAAGTGGTATTGTGAAGCATAAAGCCTTGTATGCCTCAGTTTGTGATTCTGGAGGGGTTGATTTTACTACCACAGAGCTTGCAACATATAAGTCAGCTTTGAAAGAACCAGTGTGGCATGAGGCTGTGAATGAAGAGATTGCAGCTTTACATTCTCAAAGAACTTGGAGGCTGGTGGATCTTCCACACAATAAGAACCTTGTTGTCTACAAGTGGGTATTTAAAATCAAGAGGAATTTTGATGGGATAGTAGCGAGGTACAAAGCTAGACTTGTTGCAAAAGGGTTTAATTAGGAGCATGGACTCGACTATGGGGAAACAGTCAGTCCGGTTGTTAAACCAACCATTGTCAGGTTAGTGTTAGCTTTGACAGCTCATCATGATTGGCCTCTACATCAATTAGATGTCAAAAATGCCTTCCTTCATGGCATTCTACAAGAAGAAGTTTATATGACTGAACCTCCGGGATTTGAAGATCATAATCATCCTCTTAAAGTCTGTAAACTACACAAGTCCCTCTATGGACTCAAGCAAGCCCCAATGGCTTGGAATGACAAGTTCACAAGCTTTCTGCCTAAATTGGGGTTCCACATTACATATGCTGATTCATCAATCTTTGTCAAGAGTTATGGTTCTTCACTTGTGATTCTGTTGCTCTACGTAGATGGCATCATAATCACTGGAAATGCCACTAAGATGATTGCACAGGTTATTGCAGATTTAACAAATGAATTTGATCTCAAAGATCTGGGGTCTCTCCATTATTTTCTTGGGATAAAAATTACAAGAACATATGAAGGGTTGTTTCTCTCTCAAGAGAAGTATGTGAAAGATTTGTTGTAGAAAACTGAGATGTTTGATTCTAAACCATGTGAAACTCCTTGCTTACCTTATAATAGGTTATTAAAGGACGATGGGGAACCTTTTAATAATCCTAGTCTCTATAGAACTATTGTTGGTGCCTTACAATACTTGGTTTTTACAAGGCCTGACATAGCCTTTTCAGTACACCAAGTTTGTCAGTTTATGCAGTCTCCAATGGCTTCTCATTATTTGGCGGTGAAGAGAATCTTGAGATATCTCAAAGGGACTATGACACATGGAATTTGTTATACAAAGGCAGTTTAACACTCCGATCCTTTAGTGATGATGATTGGGCTGGATACCCTAATGATAGGCGTTCTACATCAGGTTTTGTTGTGTTTCTTGGTAACAATCCTATCTCTTGGGCTTCAAAGAAACCACAAACAGTATCAAGATCATCAACTGAAGCTGAATATTGAGCTTTCTCATCCACTGCTGCTGAATTGGATTGGCTGCAACAATTGTTTCAAGTTCTGCAAGTTCAAATTCCTCACCCACCAGTTCTTTTTTGTGACAACCTTTCTACAATCGCACTGTCCTTTAATCCTGTACAACATCAGCGCACAAAACATATTGAAGTCGATGTCCATTTTGTGAGAGAACGAGTTGCAAGCAAGAAGCTCTTGTTAATTTGTCTATTCTTCCGAGCAGTTTGCTGACATTCTTACCAAAGGACTGAGTTCGCCATTGTTCAATACTCACTGCAACAATCTCATGCTTGGACCACCATGAGCTTGCGGGGGGATGTTAGAATATATAGGATATGGAGGGTGTGGATCATGACACATGTAATCAGACAAATAGATAAGGCAGTTAGGAGTGTGGTTGTTAGAATAATTAGTTAGGATTGTTAGTAAGTAATTGAGTTGGTTAAGGTAGTTAGCTTAGTACTCATCATATAACTGTACCCTTTGTAACCATTCAATCAATCAAGAAAATACAGTTGCAATTCATTCTTTCTCTCTCTCTCTCTCTCTCTCTCTCTCTCTCTCTCTCTAAACCTTCTCTATTTCCTTCGTCTTCTTCCTCTGCAATCTTTGTGTTCTCTCTGCATATTGCTTAACACCTCCAAGAGGTGATGGAGGGCCAAAGGTACCGAAAGTTGCCGATATGCAACCATTGCTTCCATGTTCGTTGTATCAATACAAGGTTCTGATCAAATTCTATGTGCCCGCTATGCAGAACTGATCATGTCTTGTTTTGTTCATAAGCGATATCAGCATCCTCTCTTACACATTTTTTTCTCTTTCATTAATTTTGCAATTTCTTTTAGGGAAAACACGTAGTCATCTCTACTCCGAGCTTACCATTGCTGTATGATCAGTAAATCTAAAGAGGTTAGATAAGTGTTGCTTCATATATATCTATCAGCTTCTAATACAAAAGATCTGATTATTGTACTAACTATTTTGTTAATTAGCAAAAAGTCGCT
Organism: Cotoneaster glaucophyllus; assembly: GCA_036320875.1. Classification (NCBI taxonomy): domain Eukaryota; kingdom Viridiplantae; phylum Streptophyta; class Magnoliopsida; order Rosales; family Rosaceae; genus Cotoneaster; species Cotoneaster glaucophyllus. Next base: position 23,074,052 of record CM070063.1, read on the forward strand.
GGTTTCAATTGTTTTGAGTTCTATGAGCAGAAAAGTAGGTCCCAAACTGTTGAAAAACGAAACCATCATCTCCAAAAGGAAAAAAAACTATAATTGAAACTTGTCCTTTCATAGAATCTCATGGTCTATATAACATCCTTTCTTCGTGCTTATTTTGATTTTTTTTTCTTCGTGCTTAAATTTCTATAAGCAAACCAAATCGATTAGATTGGCGGCTCAAGGGCATAGCTAGAATATTTTTTCTTGGGTGAGCTAGCTGAAATTAGTACCATAAAAACATATATTTTTTTGCTTATATATAATAATAATCAATATAAAAGAACAACAATAGAATATAAATTATTCTCAAAATCATAACCTAGCCGATAAATTCAAGGATCATATAAATAATTAACCTACTAATTAAATCAAGAATAAGTAAATAAAGAGATTAAGAATGTACCAAAGGTGACTTCATTGGAAAATCACAACGGAAAGTAAGGAATTGCGGAGATAGGGATTTAATTGTGGATTTAAAAAAAAAATTATTTTCTTGAGTAAGAAGCACATAGGCTAAATCGCATAGAGTAAATGGTCATTTTCTTTTACAAATAGGATAAAAGGGGACGGGAGATAGAGCTAATTTATAATTTTTAGCATAAAAACTTATTATTTATTACCTGTCCTCTACTAAATATACATTAAATAATAACATGTATTGAAATTAAGTGGGGTATAAGCATGATTTTACAAAAGAATAGTCTTATTCACGCCACTGTTCTAAAAATTCCCGCCTACCTGCTAGGCGGTTGGCCAACATCCCGATTAATGCCTAGGCGTTTGAAAATTTAGAACGGGCACCTAGACCATCTGAGGTGCCCGCTTGGACCGCCTAGACATTCACCTAGCCCGCCCAGACAAGCCTAGACACCCGCCTAGGTTACGACTCACGTAGACAGAAAATAGATAACTATCATTTTGTATTATTTTTTTTAATAATTTGTAAGAAATTTGTTGAATACTAAAATGAACACAAATTATATGCTTGTTCCCTATGTTTTCATTATGTTGCAATACTTCATAATATATATGTCATTATATTTTGTAATTTATGATGTAATTATATATATTTTAAGTATAAACAGACACTTATTTACACGAAATATAACAGATTTACTTAAATTCGCCTAGTCTGCCTAGACGCCCGCCTATTTTAAGTATAAACAGACACTTATTTACACGAAATATAACAGATTTACTTAAATTCGCCTAGCCGCCTAGCCGCCTAGTCGCCCGCCTAGACCGCGCCTAGCCGTCTAGGCGCTAGGCCCCAACCCATCGCCCGACTAGCGCCTAGTGTCTTTTAGAACCTTGAGCACCCATATTTACATATGACACACTCTTATTAATTTTTCGCCGTTGATCATCTTCAGTTCATTCTATCCAACAGTCGAAAATTGAGAGAAATGTGTGAGAAGTAAAAATGAGTGCATGAATAACACTAACCTTACAGAAAACCTCCCTCGGCTACAGCCCACCTTAGCCTTGTGGGTGACTCGACCATTGTGGCGGCTCCCAAAAACCGAACCTGATTAATCAGACTGAACCCATGCCTTCAAACTTTGCTAGCCACCAACTAAGTATCAAGTCTGGTTGCGATAAAATAGTATAAAGAATATATTTAAAGGTGTTTCGTGAATATTGTTTTTTATATACAACGATATATTTACAGGCACTACCATAAAATACGGCTTGCCCTACAAAACTTTGCGCAACGGAAGGAATTTTGTCGGTTAAAATAGATGTACCAGACAAACAGGGCCAGTCTTAAGGGGGTGCGAGGATTGCGACTGCACAAGGCCCCCGTTTTTTTGGGGCCCCTAAATTGAATAACCTTTGTAATATACTACATATGTACTATAAACGTGAGCATATTGAACAAAGCTGTCATTGCCGATTTGGCAAGCGCTGTTTTTGCTATCTACCTGTGCACGGGTTCGAGTCCGTGCCTGCCTATATTTTTAATTATGAATTTTTTCAGTTGTGTTTATTTCATATTGGGCATTTTCTAGAGTTTTTTTTTCTTTCTCCAAAGCTAGATAAGTATTATTAAATACGAACAGATACATTTATTTTTAATTATGAATTTTTTTTTCAGCTGTGTTTATTTCATATTGGCCATGTTTTGAGGTTTTTTTTCTCCAAAGGTAGATAGATATTATTAGATACAAATGGATACATTTACATCCTCAGCAAGAGTATTAAACAAGAATTGTGGACCAATACAGGCCCAAATATACTTCCCTCCATTTTTTAATGCAAAAGATGCCATAGAGTGTGCCGCACGATTACCTTCTCTGGGCTTTTTTAGCTACACTATTGTTTTCTTGTTTGAAATATATGTAGTTATTTTCTTTCATTATAAAAGATAACTTTTGCTAATAAATCTATAATTAGGAATATAATGATAAATTAAAATTTTAAAAGTTTGAAGATATAATCTTTAAAAGCCTCATTTTCTTTTCTTATATGATATCATTTAATCATTTATTTTCTAGTGATAATAAAGTGCAAGAATGATTCTAATTATAATATTTGAACGGTGATATGATAAGTACATATCCACCATACCATGCTTTTTCTATTAAAAAGCAAGGAGTTTTGAACCCAAAAACATAAGGGATGCATATAGATACACAAACCCAACACACCATGTTTCATTTTTATTTATTTTCTTGTGCGTTATATCAATTTGTACACATAAAAAATAAAAAGTATAAAAGAAAATATAGCAACCAAAATTTTAGACCATGTAAGGGCCCCCGTTTGGGTCTTGTACAAGGCCTCTAAAATCTCAGGACCGGCCCTGCAGACAAATATTTCAGTTGATAGGGCGAAGATGGTCAATACAGTGGGTTGACTATAACATTTATGCGATAGAACAGATTCGTAGGACAAGAACTAAGGGTAAATTTTGGTGTGAAGGTGGGAAACATTTGCTCGATGAATCAGGTTATCGTTATCTAGGAACGATTTGCTCGACGAATGTGGTTCATTGGCTAAGTGTAAAGTCAGTGGTCAAAAGTCCACTAATGATGTAGTAAATGTCCACTGCCATCAATCAATTCACATCAGATCAATCAAAATCATATCTGGAAAAAAAAAATCTCAAAACTAGCATCTATTAGTATAGTATAACAAGCTGGTGAATCGGCATATACCTAATCATTAACTAGCATCTACTAGAAATATCAGCACCTACAATAATCCTATGGCTGTAGATAGTTATTTATTTATTTTTTTCCCAAGATAGAAGTAGATTAGATACGAATAGAAATGTTTACATCCTGAGCTAAAATATTAAAAAGGAATTCCGGGCCAATACAGTCCCCTTCAAAAACTTGACCCTTCTTGAGAGAATACTTAGCAACTGAGTGGGCAGCAAGATTGCACTTCCTAGACACAAAAACAAACGACAACTCCGTCAGATTGCGCGCTAAAAACTCGATGTCACTGAGAATGCTTTCAAGGCTGTAATCAATAGGAATTTCCTTCCTGATCATCTAGATGATTGGCTTGGCATCGGATTCGATGATGACTTTATCGAAACCAAAAGTAGAGCAGGCCATGATAGCATCCCTGATGGCTGCTGCTTCAGCAGCCGCAGCCGAGTGTCCAAGTCCAATACCTGATCCCCCCGCAGCCTGGAGGAGTCCAGCAAAATCACGGCAGACCCATCCCACCCCCATGCGAAATGAGCTCTTACACCAAGCTGCGTCGGTGTTAATTTTGTAGAACCCAAAATTCGGCTTCCTCCACTTGCCATCCGCGCGAGCCTCAGTGGTTGTCACGGGTTCACTGAACAAATGCTCCTCCGATGGTCCCTTATAGGTGGCATCTCTGTAGTTTGAGATGTTCTTCCTCCAGATGTCCAAAAGTTCCTCAGGTCTCGAATGCATTCCATTGAAGACAACTACATTCCTATGTTTCCAAAGTCTCCAGAGACCGAAAGAAAATTCTTGCAGAATTTCATCTTCTTTATCCCTGCCTCTGATACGGTTACAGAACCTTTCCCAGCTAGATAAGAAATCAGGACCTGACAGTTTGTAAGAATTTAGTTGCAAAAGGGAACATAACCAAAATAAGTGACTGATGTTGCACTGGAAGAAGAGGTGGTTTTCTGATTCATCCACAATGCCACAAACTCCACAGACGTTGTCAACCTTCATGTGTCTCCTCTTTAGATTATGTCTTACTGCCAAAGCATTGTTGCAGCAACGCCAAATAAAAAGTTTCAGTTTGTTAGGGACCTTTAGCTTCCAAATCAAGTTCCAAACCTGATTATTCTTTTGATTCCCACTGGAGGATCCACGTCCTTTCTTCCCCAGGGCACCATTCTCCATAAGGTTCACAGCCACACCGTAGCCTGTCTTGACCGAGTATTCCCCATTCATAGTGTAATGCCATACCAATCTAACACTACAGCCCGTTCTACTTACAGGGATACTCAAAATTGGAGCAACATGTTCCTGATTAAAACCTGCCATAATGAGATCAGACTTCCAAGATTTGGAAACCGGGTCAATTAAATCACTAACCAAGGTTTCATGAATATTAACAGTAGGCTTGACTTTAAAGGTGGTTGGTTTAGGCAACCAAGAGTCCTTTCGAATGTTTATGCTTGTGCTGTTGCCCACCCTCCATCTCAAACCATTCCGAAGCACTTTGCAAGCTTCGAGGACCCCTTTCCAGCCCCAAGAAGTGTTCTTCCCTCTACTCGCAACCATGAGGTTTTTCCTGGGAAAATATTTGTCCCTCAGAATCATTGCAAGAAGAGACCGAGGGTTCTGAATAAACCGCCATCATATCTTTGCAAGAAAGGCAAGGTTAAAACATTGAAGATCTCATAATCCTAGTCCACCGAATCGTTTCTGTTTCATGAGCTTCTCCCAGGCAATCCAATGAACCCCTTTCCGCTGCTCACCACCTCTCCACCAAAAGTTACGAACAGCTCTTTCTAGGTCTTTGCACACCCCAATGGGAAGTTTAAAGCAGCTCATAGCATAGTTAGGCAAGGCCATGGCCACTGCCTTAATAAGGACTTCCTTCCCTGCTTGGGATAGGAATAGCTCAGCCCAGCCTTCTAGCCGTTTCTCAAGTTTATCCCGAACTTCCTCAAAAACTGCTTTTTTGGACAGGCCAAAGTCTGCTTGTAGCCCGAGATATTTTCCAAAGCCCACTTTACACTGAATGCCCATAGACTTCCCGATTTCCTCTCTAGTTCGGATAGCAGTCTTAGACCCAAAGAAGATAGAGCTTTTATCTAGATTAATTTTATGCCCGGAGTACCGAGAATAGGTATTCAAAACCTCCATGATGCCATTCGCTTCCTCAACCGAAGCTTGACCAAAAAGGACGGAATCGTCCGCAAAAAACAAGTGTGTAACCGGGATTCCAAAGGGCATAACTCTGAAGCCATTTAGGGCACCCCGCTGCAAACCCTATCTGATCATCATGGAGAGCCCTTCCGTGCAGAGTAAGAAAAGGTAAGGAGATAGGGGGTCACCTTGCCTCAACCCCCTCTCTGGCACAATGTACCCCGTTGGAGCTCCGTTTAAGAGAAAACTAAAGGAGACAGTGGAGATACATTCCTTAATCCAACTGCAAAAGACCGGTACGAAACCCATCTTAGCCATCATATAAAGCAGGAAGTCCCATTCCACCCTGTCGTAGGCCTTGGCCATATCCAATTTGATTGCCATTCCCGCCTGATCTTCCTTTTTCTGTCGGAGCAGGGAGTGAAGAATCTCGTGCACCACCAGGACATTATCTTGTATTTGTTTTCCAGCTACAAAGGCAGATTGGTTGTCACTGATCAAACTTGGCATCACCATTTTGAGTCTATTCGTGAGAACTTTAGCCAGGACCTTGTAAATAACGTTGCAGAGTGCAATGGGGTGAAAATAAATCACCAAAGTCATATATGTAACTATAATTTCATTTCTATCATTTCTACTTAAGTCTTATCATAAAAGAGTAATTTAAATCATTCATTGATAAAAAAAAAATAAAAAAAAATAAAAACAATTTAATTGAAGACATCTTTTTTGAAGGGATTCAGCGTGAATCCTTGTTATGCTCCTTGCCTTTGTCCAATTTAGTCTCACTTGTACTTGTGAATGTATAACTTAGCTTAAATAAGCATTTTCTAACAATTTGTTAATCCAACGTCCAAAAGTACTTTTTAGACAATGATTTTGCACGTGATTCAAGATGTTGAAAAACCTAAAGATAGGTCTTCGGTCCTGCACGTGCCGCAGCGCACCGTAATGTGTCAGCACGCGCCATTGCACCATGTCGCTGTGGCGTCACACGCCATCGTACTCACCGTCGCGATTGAGCGAGTAGACGTCCCAGTCACCATCGCTGGAGCCACGTGCCAAGCGTTGGAGTATTTAAGGGAAGGTAATGAAATATACCTTCTCTAGTGTAATATGCCATTAACTCTAACAGTTCTGCCACTGCAGCCGTAAATCTTAATAGCGATCATCGTTCACAACCACTAGAATCATCGCCGAAATCTGTAGAAAACTCAGAACACGGCCAAGGCCTAGTTTAAGCTCAATTTCAACGGATTTTTAACTTCAAATTCACCCAAAATTCTCCCAAGGTTTAGAAGCTTAGTTAATAAACGAATTTGGACAAAATGAGGTCGAATCCACTCGAATTCAATGGAGTTTGGTCGGTTCTTTTCGTCTGATTCTGGAAACACAACTGTTGATTTTTTAGATCGATGGGCACGGGGACCCCACTCTAACGATATCGATACTATCTCTAACTTTACCACATGTTAAATCTGTCAAATGTGGATTTTTACCACAAAAGGCCTTGGTATTAGATAGAGTAGAGTATCATACTTAAAGCCACCCTTGTTGACTTCCCCCACCGATATGGGACTGCCAATACGTCTTCTCACATGTAACCCCATTTAGTGGTTCACACGTGGAGATTTACACATCGACAATTAAAACTCAGAGGTCGGCTACAATGGAGTCCAGACTTGTTTGTTTTCAATCTTTTCAGTAAGTGCCTCTTAAAAACTCAGAGGTCGGCTCTATGTTAAAAGTCCAAACTTGTTTCAAAGTGCATACTTCTTAGTGATAAGACTTTGGCTTGCATGAGCCCATAACCGTGGGCTCTGATAATACCATGTTGGAATTTTTTAGATCAACAGGCCCGGGGCCCTACTATAACGATATCGATATTGTTCCTAACTTTACCACTTACTCAATTCTTCAGGTATGAGATTTTACCACAAAAAACTCCGGTATTAATTAGAGTAGGGTAATCGTATTTAAAACAACCCTTGTTGACTTCTCCCACCGATGTGGGACTGCCAACAACAGCAACGAGAATGGACAAGGTTAGTTCTCTTGAATTTTAACTCGAAATCTCACTAGGAGTTTAGAAAACTTACCCATACTCAACTTGGGTAGTTTTCAAAAGGAAATCACCTCGGATTCGCCAAGGTTTTGCCAAACTTCCTAGCGAAAACTGGGTACGAAGAACACCAAATTGCAGAGGTTAGAAACTTTACCTGATCAAATTTGAGCTCCGACACGAAGAATTTCCACTCGAGTTTGCCGGGAAACTACACCAAGATGAGCAGCTCAAGTTCTCTATTTTCTCGAGCTCGATTCTTACTTGCAAGACCACCACAAGGTTCCTCAGGCCGTGCTGATTCCAAATATGGTGGTTTGTGGTACGATTTGGTCGAAATTGGGATGTTAATGGTGCTGGTGTTCAGTGTTAGAGAGAATGAGAGTGAGTTGCAGAGAATTTAGAGAGAATGAGAGAGTGACAAAGTAAGGGAAAAAGACCGAGAGTGGGGTGCTAACCCACTTAATAATTTTCTCAGGTAAATTATGAAAATGCCATCCATTTAAATATATTCATAACTCACCTCTCGAAACTTCGAATTTGATTCCGTCTTCGCCCACACGCTCGTGAGTAAGAAAACTAATTTAAGGAACTAGTAATATATGAGAATTAGCAATTTAACTTCGAGCTCCATAACTATTCAAGACATCCAACTTGGGCATTTTGGTCATTTTACATTATTGGGAAATAAAATACATTATTTTAAGGTTCGGATTGTAACAAAATTTAGTTGATGATGATCACTTTTCAGGATATTTCACATTAATTGTAGACAGTTTGGATGCTTCAAAACCTTCAACATTTAGACAAGTTTCTCAGATTCCACAATTTGACAAAATGCTATGAAAAATGAGTTTGATACTCTCTAAACTCAAGGTACTTGGGTTTTTGTTCCTTCATCTTATGATAAAAATGTTATAAGCAGCGAAGGGTCTATAAAATTCAAAAGAACTCTGATGAAACAATATCAAGGTATAAAGCTATGCTTGTTACTTAGGGTTTCAATCAAGAGAAAGAACTTACATATAAATTTTTAGTCAAGTAGTGTAGTGAGGCATACCTAGATAAATTTTACCCTTAATTGCAACACATATATAAGGGGGATCTTAGGCAATTGGATGTTAAAAATATTTTTCTCATGATGAATTGCAATAAGAAGTTTACATGAAGCAACCTCAAGGATTTGTTCATCCTGAATTTCCCACGGATGTTTGTAAGTTAGTAAAATCTCTATTTGTGTTAATGCAAGCTCCCAGAGCTTGGAATGCCAAATTCACTCGTTATGTGTAAGCTGTTGGCTTTAAGCTTCTTTCTCTGACTCCATTTTATTTGTAAGGTGGATGGTGATGATGTGATCATATTATTGCTGTATGTAGATGGTATTATAATCATAGGTTTAAATAGCAAGCTGGTTCAGTGCATGATTGACACCTTGAGTAAAAATATGATATTATAATCATATTATCGTTGTGAGGTTTTTTATCTTAAAGATATGGGAAAATTGGCTTTCTTCCTTGGCCTTTAGGATGAATATAAGTAGAATGGTGATATATTTGTTAGGGTGAACTACCAATTTAGTCATTGAATTATCATCACAGTGAAAATTAGGTCCCCAAACTATTTTTTTTCCAGAAAAATCAGTCATTGAATTATAAAAATGTGCCAATTACATCCCTAATATTATATTCGAAGCTGTTCTCTTCAATTTTCCATCAATTTAAGTCACATTACTTGCATGTGATACTAGTAACGGTATTACATTATAGGTAGATTGCTAGTTTTTCATATAAAAAAAAATGGTGTATGTAGTTAATTTTGGAGGGTAAATTGGTAGTTCTTCATAAGAAATAGTGAAATTAACTTTGGGGTGTAAATTAGACGTTAGATCGCAACCTATATGAAATGTCAAGGGCTTATAGGCGAGAAAATGACGGTATTACATTCTAAAGTGTGTCAAGTGACTTAAGTTGACAAAAAATTGAATAAAAAAGCTTTGAATATAATAGTAGAGATAAAATTAGCAATTTTTAATGAATTTAGGGACTTATTTTACCGAAAAAATAATTCAGGGACTTAATTTTCACTAAGGTGATAGTTCAGGGACTAAATCGACACTTCACCTATTTGTTAACTAGGCAAAATATGTCAGAGATCTTATACATAAAGCTGGTATGGATGATTGTAAGCCTTGTTCTACACCTTGTAAACCACATCATCAGGTTCTTACTATTGAAGGTGTGTCTTACATTATACAGAAGTCTTGTTGGAGCTTTACAATATTGTTGGAACCAAATTTGCATACCTCCGTGAGCGGCTGTTGAGCACTCTAAGCAACATGCAAAACAGTGAAACAACTGTAAGCAAGCCAAAGGTTGGGAGGAGAAGGATGTGTTGGCTAAAGGCTCTCATACAGTCAAGTAAATGAATGATTTTAGACTCAAGCAGTGAGCAAAAGAATTCAAGTGTTTAGATTGCGTTACCATACATGAACCCTAGATGAGTGTATTTATACAGTGGGGAGGTAGAACTTTTTAGGATAGAATCCTTGTTCTAAGTTGGGAGAATCCTAGAAGATATCTAAAAGGAGATATTACATCCTCTTAAGAGTTGTGATTACTTGCGGTGCACACCAATTCCTAGATTGTAGGAACTCCAAGACTTATAGGATCTGATTGTGTCCATATCCGGATTAGATCGCGTGTCTTGCGAAATAAGCATGGTCATCTAGCGGAGTTGCTAAGCCTCTGCCTAGTGCCCCGGAGTCAAATTATGGTGGCACCGCTACTTCTTCTGATACAGCTTTGCCCATAGCTGGTGAGTCCATGATTGGACTTCTAGGATAACTGTATTCTAATAAGCCTTGCTCTGGCCCTGAAAAATCATGGTCCTACAAATACCTAACCTTTACAATGCCAGATATTTCTTTTCAATTAACATTGTTTGTCATTATATGAATGCTCCAACAGATGTCCATTTTGGTTTGGTCAAAAGAATTCTGAGATTTTTACAAGGACACTTAAGTATGGACTACCTTTGGCATTAACTGCATTTAGTGATTTTGATTGGGTTGCATACTTGAATACCAGGAGGTCTATAGCAGGTTATGTTGTCTATTTGGAAGAGAATCCCATAGTCCAAGAAGCAAGCATCTTCTAGGAGCTCTACAGAGGCAGAATACAGAGCTTTAGCTTACACAGCTGCTCATATAGCCTAGATCAGGTTAATTATCAAAGATGTGCTTGAACTTTTTGCCTTTACCTCCATTGATTCATTACACTACTGCATAAAACAGTTATCGCGATAAACAAGAAATGGTCGCTTAAATAAGAAATTTGTTGCCTAGAATTATAAACGACGAAAACTTCGTCGCACCAAGTTGGTCACGGAAGGCTTATAAAGAAATGTATTGCGTGACGATTAGAAAACGACAAAAAACTATGTCGTCGCGCATATAGTTATACGCGACAAAAAACTACGTCGTCGCTTCAAATTAATAAGGGCGAAGACAATTTGTCGCATATACCTGTGGGCGCGATGAACTAAACTCGTCGCATAAAGATAAGAGGGACAAAGGGTTTCGTGGTGCAGGGCAGAAACGACGAAGAGATTCTTCATCGCATAAAGTTTTAAGAGACAAAGGTTTCTTACGCGACAAAGAACGAGATCGTCGCGTAAAACGAATAAGGATGAAGATTATTCGTTGCATATCTTCCTTCATCGCAAAGACGAATTATTGTGTCGATCAAATCTTTTTTTTTTAATTGTTTATAATCTGAATTTCAAAACAAAAAAAAATTTGTTTGGTTAAATTTAAGTAAGAAAAGTAATTGATAAAGAAGAATATTAATCTAAAATAAATATGGAAAACGTATGTACAAGTAGGGAAATTTTTTAAATACACGAATATTTAATTAAAAAAGAAACTACAACAAAAAGTTATCAGAGTCAACTTTTGTGGTCGGCTGTGCTGGGTTGGGGGCCTGGAAGGTCGAGTAGTAGGAAGAGGTATAGCAGTGGGAATGTTGAAGCCGGAAAGTTGAAGCGAGGCGATGATCTAGGCCATCTTAGACTCTTGGGCAACAATATCTTCTTGAGTGGCGATGCGGGCAAACTGCGTCCCAATGTGCTTATGTTGGACCGTCACCTGCTGCTCAAGTTCCGCTACTTTCTCTGTCAATGATGCAACCTATCCCGAGGTAGAGGTTGAAGAGAAGGCTCCCGCCTCACGATGGTGGGCATTTCCCATACCCCGATACACCTTTCCCTGCCTAAGACCGAGTCTTTGGTCGAAGGTGTCTGTCACCCGCATCCTCAGGGGGGGGGGGAAGGGGCACATCCTCCATCGGGGTGTTAGGGGGAAGCTGGGAAGCCACTTTCTCAAGGACAGCTTGGCTCTTCTCCATCATAGTAGCCTATAATTATAAAAGCAAGTTAATTAATATTTATATAACATTTATTTAAAATGAATTATCCAGAAACTTCGACCCCACCTGCATTAAAAAAAATAACAATTAGTTATTAGTTGTGTAATTTAGAGTAAGAGTTATAACTTTTTTTTTGGAAAAAAATGTGGTTACGGGACGTCACTCCTCCATCTTATATGAAAAGCGTCAGCCGAAGTGGTGGAGAAACTTCTTTTTCGACCTATTTATTGCGTTGGCCTTGGCTCTTTTCTGTTAAAAGGAAACGAACCATATTAATGTCGATATTAATTATAAAGTTTTAAAATAAATTAATAAATGGAACTGAAGTATTAATAAAATATTATTAATCTATAATAATTTATACAACTCACTTACCAAGTTTTCGTCCTGAAAATCGGTGCAGAGCAGGCCCAATTTTTAGGTCGCTTCACCAACTCCAAGGGGCACTCGTGTGCTAGAGTGTCAGCCAGTTCGTCGAATCTCTAGAAATACTTGTGGAGGTCGTTCTTCCACTGAGTGAACCGGGGGGTGAAAAATTCTTGGATGTACTTGACTTGATTTGCATCAAGGTCCACAAGCTCACTCGAACTTTATAATTGTAAAGTTATAAAATAATCCCTAACACTAATATGTTAATCCTAACATTATAAAAAAAAATTTAAAAAAAAAATAAAAAATAAAAAAAAAAAAAAAACCTAAACTTACAAAATTCAAACAGAAAATTATAATGTTAACAACTTAACAAATTTAAGTAATTTAAATGAAATTTGTTAACATATTAACAAATTGAATAAATCGAAAACTAAATGAAATTTGTATAAAAATTATGAAATTTAAAATTTTAACCTTACCCAACCCCCACCCCGCACCACCCATCCCTGTGCCACCCCTACCAAACCCTTGATAACTCAGGCACCGCCACCCCAACCCAACCCCCACTCCCCACCACCCATCCCCAACTCCCACCCAAACCCTACTCCCCAAATTTCAAAATCCCTGAATTCCCTATTTCTAAAATCCCTAAATCCCCAATTTCGAAATCCCTGAATCCCCAAATTGAGATAAACCCTAAATCTCCAAATTGACAAAATCCCTAAATCTGTGACCCCTAATGCCTAATACCCTAATATGTAATCAATCCAAAAAAACCGGTACCCCATAAGGAATTTCGCTACCTTAGGACCGTTATAGTTATGGCCGCCGTTCACCGGGTGTTGCGAAAATTAGATGACGAAAATTAAACTTATTAAGTCTCGAATTTTAGTGCTCGCAAGTATACGAATCAGATGATTGTATAGCATATAAGCACGGATATCGTCCCACAAAGATCGGATTGATTCTAAAAGTCTTACTAATTAAATTGAAACAAATTATAGTTGAGAAGCTTTAACAAAAAAAGAAAGAAAAAAAGAAAGAAAGATAGATATGATTTGAATTAAATAGAAATGAAATACAACTTTAAAAATAAAATGCATAAAATAGTAAGATTAAAATATAAGAAAAGAAAACCTACAACATCTGAATTCACCGTAACCAATCCTACTTAATTCCCTTAATATGTTATGCTCAAGTAGTTCCCCAATATTGATGATCAATTTTCCCTAAATTATTTGACGACCATGGCATCTGGTTACATCAAAAGTATCCTTACATGTTAACTATCTATGGCATCTAGATGAATTTAAACAAGTAAGAACCCATTAAGCTCTATGGAAATCATTGGAAAATCACACCCTAATTGTATGGCAGCTACAAATAGGTGTTTGTGGTATCAAAGCTAAACCCAAGTTAAGTATGGCATCTACTTTAACTTGCATCAAATCAACCTAATTTAAACCTAGATGGTGATCAAGCATCTAAATAAAAATCAAGCGCATTAGTAATAGCAAAAGATACTCAATAAAGATGAAAAACTTGATAATAACAATGCCATAAGACAATTAAGTATTCATGATCAGGCTACATCGTAGCCCTAGAAAAGAAAAGAAACTAGGAAAGCTCCTCCCTCTTACCTTCTTTGCCGCAACCCCTATCTAAAATATGATTTTTGGTTCTGTTTTTGGTGGCTCTCTAACTTAATAAGGAGAAGTAACCTCCTTATATAAGACCCACGGCAAGAAGGTGTTCAAGAAAGAAAAATAACAATTAAAACCCCACTAAAATCCTATTACTAATGTGCTTTAGATCCTTATTAAAGAAGAGGAAAAATAAACCGAAATAATAAAAACTGGAAAATAAATTATGTCCTAAAGTCCATTAAATAGCATTCCCATGTCTATTTGATTCCAAAACCGCTCGGTTTCATCTTCTTGTTGTAAGGCGCATGTCTTGGCACAGCTAGTTAGCCTCATTCTCCACTAGAATTACTCTACACACCCAACAAGCTCATTTTGCGCTTCAATTCTGCATAACTTCAGTATTGAATGCCTATAAATTAAAACAATATGATAAAAATATATGAAAATATGCACACATCACCGGGTCTTTATATGTTTTGGCCACATCTGTTTCCACTCCGAAGAGGACATACATCTAAAATAATTAACAAATGAAGAAAAAAAAAATTAAATATCTCAGAGTTAAGAGAGAGAGTTGCAAGGAGCGAGAGAGCTAAAGGGAGAGAGAGCTCGAGGGAGAGATAAAGTTGTAGGGAGAGTGCATTCGAGGAGGAGAGAGAATTGAAGGGAGATAGAGTTCGAGTGAGAGAGACGGTTTGAGTGAGAGAGTTCGAGGGGGAGATAGAGGTTCTGGAAAATGAGAGAAAGAAATGCTCTCTAGAACTAATAATGCAAAGGACTTTGCGGACTGACACATTCGTCGGTCAATTTTAATGAATTAAAAAAAAAACCACCCTATTTTTTATTAATTTGAGAACAATGTGCAACAACAGGAAAACATTCATCCCGTATAAGTAAAAAAGAGCAACAAATATAGCACACTTCGTCGCGCAATATTTAATGAACATTTAAAAAAAAAAAAAAAAAAAGATGCCTACATTTTTATTTGGGAATATTGAAGGACCTGAGCGACCAACTTATCCCATTTGTTGCACAATACAGTACTGCGCGACGATTCACCCTCATTTATCACCCAATGTTTAATGAACATTTGAAAAAAAAAAGGCGCCCATATTTTTATTTTGGGAAATTTTGAAGACCTTGCGCGACGAACTTAACTTGTTGCCTTGCACAAACCACCAAATGCAACGAATGTGTCCCTTGCATCGCGCAAACCCACCTTGAGCGGCGAATTTTCTTGTACTCATCGAGCTATTACGTTATGCGCGATGGCTTTCTAGTGTTCGTCGCTTTGATTTTAATTTGTTTTTTTTTTAAATCCTTTATCTAATTACAAATTTAATAAATTAAAATTTGTTTATATACAAAAAATTAAATACACTTAATTGCATTGCATATAAGTCAAAAGTCCTTAATCTTCATCCTCGGTACAATAAATATGACTATCTTCACTTTGGTCACTTTCAGTCTCTCATTCATCCCCATCCGTTGGTACATCAACAACATCATCTGCGCTCTAAGGTGGATTGTATCTTGGGAGACTTCCAAGATCAATTGTCATTGAGTCTATAGGAATTTCGATTGAGGAACTCCAACTACCTCAAATGGTTCTTCGACAATATTAGTATCCCAAAGTATTTCTACATCAATTTGTGTCGAAGTTTCGAGGAGTTGGTCAGCAAAGTTGTCGTCATCATCGCTGTCGTCAGGATCTCGGTTAGAAATATCATACACCCTTCTATGATCAATCATCTAAACAACTTTCCATCCCCTCCCAGCCTTTAGATCATCGATGTAGAAAATTTGATTGGCTATAGTTGCCAAAATGTATGGGTCTTCATTGTACCAACATCGGGTAATGTTCACAGATAGTAAACCATCATCCCATTTAACACTTCCATTCCTACTAGGATCTATATTGAACCAACAACACTTAAAAAAGATGACTTGGCAACGGTCTTTGTAAAGCAATTGGACAACACTGGTTAGTTTGCCATAGAAATCAATGTCTGCAATATCTCCCGCTCATGGGACATGTACACTGCTGTTTTGAGTACAAAGCTTGTCATCACGCTCAGCTCCCAAGAATTTAATGTCGTTCACATGACACCCTGAATACAGTTCCGCACTTAGAAGTCTGATAGCCAAGTTATATAATTCATCAGTATACGCGGGATAATTGTTTTCCTTCAGCTTTTTCACCTAATTTATACCAAAAAATTGACATGTTGGTTTTACCAAAATTTAAGACAACTGACATACAATTATATTTTAGGACAAAACCAACAAAAAAAAAACCTAAACAACTTACTTATTAGCGAAACTAATGAGGAAACAGGCCACGATGCTTCATGGCATATAAATGCGAATGATGTTCCCACTTCATCAAGTCTTCATGTTCATCTAGGTATTCAATTATCCCATCGTAATTGTTAAGTACGAACCAATGAGCTACTTGCATGTCCTTTTTGGTGAACGAGTCACCTCGTACTGGTTCGCCAAATGGTCGTGCAATTTGGGCAAACACGGATAGTTTTTGCCTTCTCACACTACCATCATTATTACGGTGTGGTAGATTGAACGCCATCTTAACATCTTATAAGTACATAACACAAAATGTATTCGTCTCAAATGCCACCCAAGCCTCCACAATTGATCATTCGGGCTTCGCCCTATTCCTTACACTCTTCTTTAACTCACCCAGTAATTGCCCTATTCCTTACACTCTTCTTTAACTCACCCAGTAATCTGCAAAAATAAAATTGTGATGACTCAAATAAGTTAAATCGTCAATTGATCACGAACTATCTAATGACTAAGGACTTTATGCCTTTCGATTGGGTACATCGATAGTTGACATATCCGGCAAGTAATGCCTCATCTGGCAAGTGAATCATCACGTGGATCACGCTTGTGAAGAAAGAATGAGGAAATATTTGTTCAAACTTTCATAGGACTTCGACAATATCAGTGCGTAACTATTGTATATCGGACTTTCATAACATACTAACAGATAATTGAGAAAAAATATCTTGCCAACAATAAAACTGGCTTCACCATATCTTCTGGCAATAGGTGTCGAATACCAATCTGGAGCACGCGTTGCAGTATAACATGACAATCATGAGTCTTAAGCGCAAAAAATTTGCCCACATGTACGTTTGCACATCGTCCGATATTTGAAGCATACCCATCTGGAAACTTTACGGAGGATAGAAACTTTAAAAACTCTTTCTTCTTCTCCGTTTTACTTAAAAAGAAGCTAGTCTTTTTCTGGTTATCCCATCCTTCCTCGTCATCCATAAACGTGGCCTTATTCCCATTCGCTCCAAATCGATGCGAGCTTTGATCATGTCCTTTGTCTTTCCCTGAGGTCTAATATTGTTCCAACCAGTGTATCAAACACGTTCTTCTCAACATGCATAATATCGAGGTTGTGGTGCATTTTCAATTTGGTCCAGTACGGCAACTCAAACAACATACTCTTGTGTGTCCAATTTAGATGGGTGTCTGTTCTGGTCTTATTTACCGATTTGCCATACGAACCAAAATCCAAATGATTCAAGTGCACTAAAATATTTTCTCCAAACCATTCTCTAGGTCTTGGCTTCGAAGAATGTTGTCTCATTCTGACGCCACTCATGGTCTCACGGCAACCATCTACGATGCCCTAGGTAACAAACTTTCCCGGCGTGCCAAGAAGACATTGTGTCCTCCTTGCAAACTGGGCATGCCAAATAACCCTTAATACTCCACCCGAACATCATAACATACGCCAAAAAATCATTTATAGTCCACATCAGTGCTGCTCACAAGGTGAACATCTGCCTAATTGATTTATTGTATGTCGGAACTCCATTCTCCCACAAATTTTTTAGCTCATCAACCAACAACCGTAAATAAACATCGATAGACTTGCCCAGATCCTCAGTTATCAATATAGTCATCATCATATATTTTTTCTTTATGCATTTCCAAGGCGGCAAATTGTATGGTATTGTGAGGATTGGCCAAGTGTTGTGGTTTTGGTTGAATACCCCGAATTGATTAAATACGTCTGTGGCCAGCTCCAATCTTACGTTTCGCGGCTTTCGTGCAAAATCGAGGTACAAACGATCAAACTCTTTCCATGCCTCACCATAAGCTGGGTGCCTCATCAAATCGTCATCCACCTGTTTGTCCTTATGCCATGTCATGTCGCTAGCAGTATGCATCAACATATACAAACGCTGAAGCCTCGGCTTTATTGGAAGATAGCGCATAACTTTTTGTGGAATCTTCGTCGTTTTGTTTTGAGCTGTCATTTTAAACCTCGACTCTTTACATATAGGGCAATTATCTAGCGCTTCATTCTCCTTATAGAACAATACACGATTAATTTTACACGCGTGAATTTTTTCATAGCCCAATCCCAGACCATTCAACACCTTCTTTGCACTTTTGTGATCTTTAGACAAACAATTGTCCTTTGAAAGCATCCTCTTAAAAAGGCCCAAAAAATAATCAAAGCATTGATTGGACATATGAAATTTTATTTTTCCATGCATCAACTCCACAATAGTCCACAATAGTCGCCAGTACCGAAAAATCCTCGCAACCGGAGTATAATTCTTTTTTGGCACTTTTTAATAGTTTTTCATAATTTTTAAAGGCTCCACTATCCATGCTTTGATGGATGTCATCTCCCCCATCCTGATCAAAATTGGTCGAGGCGACTGGAAAAGCATCATCTAAGATATCCATAATTTGTTCATTTGGATCAACATAAGATTCAACTGCCTCAAATAATGGGGTCACATATGAAGATGAAGAATGTACTAATTCTTCCTCATGATAATTTCCAATGGTATACGTCTCCATCATACCATGTCGGTATTCGTCTGCACATCTGTTAGGATTTTGTATCCACTGTCTGTCCATATCACCTGCAAAAAAAAAAAATCATAATGTTTACAAACACTTCAATTATAACATCCCATTCAGGAATGCACGGCTACATGTCGTATTTTACGGCTCTATCAAATTGGATTTTGATGTTGAAAAAATTATGCATCATATCCCTGCAGTTCTTCAAGTGCAACACGTATGTACTAAATATGTACGCATCACTCAAAGAACGCACATACATACTACCAAATTTTTCCTTATTGAAATCTAATCCGTGAACCGCATACTACAACACATAACTGTGCATTCCCAAACTGTCCAAAAGTTGGGACAATTCAAGAATTAATTGGACAGCAGTCATGCTTTCGCATCCATGTGCGAAATCCAACTAATTCTCAAATGGGAAACTAAGTTTTCATGAAATTAACGTACGAAGTTCATACTTAACTTCATACAAAAAATTTTGCATACAAATAAATTGTATCACATAAATGTTAAAAAAAATAAATAAATTACATTTAATGTTAATGAAATAGTCGAAGAAAATATACCTCCTAATGCGTTCTTTGCCAATAGTTGTTAAAAAAAACACCGACACACAACAAATTTAATTTTGTTAGTTTCATTGTGTAATTTCAAAAAAATATTGAAAACAAATTTGCTTACCAAATGATATATAGGTGATGAAGAGCGAGAGCACGAGACCGAGTGATCGAGCTAAGAGAGAGGAGAGACTGTGAGCTGAGGGAGGAAAGGCAGATTTGCAATGAATTTGCAGTTTCTGACTCTCTGCGTCTGGTAAGCTGAATTAAATTTCATACTCTTGTGTGATTTCATCCTACAAAATTTGTGCATTCGAATACATGGTGCCAAATCTGTTCTCCTTTACCGCCTTTTTTTACCCACCATGCACGGCGAAACATTCGTCGCGTAAAACATATGCATTCTACGTTTTTGTGCCAACTCATGGCCAGTCCTGTGTTTTCTGATAACATTTGCGCGACGACGGTGTAGCGTCATGCAATTCCACTTTGAGCTACAAAAAAAGTAATTTCGTCACTATTTTTTATTTTTTATTTTTTTGGTTTAAAATAAATTTTTTCATTTATTACTTTATTCATTTTAAATCACATGCACACTTAATAAACAAAGTATTAAATTACACCTGAACAAATCTACAAAGAGTAAACTGCCGATATGCCCCCTGAACTTTTTAATTGGAAAATTAAGGACTTAAACTAATTTTTTTGGCCGATTTACCCCTGCTGTTAATTTTTCATTCATTCCATCCAAATTTATGTTAAATGAAAGCATGTGCACAACAAGTGTGGGTAGTTTGGTCGCTTCATTCTTTAAAATAATTGAAAACCTTAGATTTCTAAAATATAAACCTATGCAAATACGTGTGATTCTATAGCTTTTGTGTCTAAAGGTCAATTGAAGTGACGCTTTTTTCCACAAGGGAGAGTTACATGGTGTGCACATGATAAAAGTTAACGTTAATTTGGATGAAATCTATGAAAAACTAACGGTAGGGGGAAATCGGCCAGAAAAATTAGTTTAAGTCCTTAATTTTCCAATTAAAAAGTTCAATGGAAAAATCGAAGAGTGATAGTTCGGGAGGCAAATTGGCAATTTAGCCAATCTAAAAATGTTTAAATTAATTAAGCATTCATGCATATTTAATTAATATAATAGTTTTATTACAATAATAATTTATTCAACAAAAACTTTAAAATTACATATTAAAAAGTAATGTTCATAAATAAAAACTTAAAATTATTTAATTAAACATAGAAGAAAAACATAAATAAAATTTTATTCCGCCGCAGGTGGTTCTGGTATTCAGTTCAGTTCTACCTCACGTTCAACATCAAACTTCCACTCCCGGAAAGATGATTTGAATATGTTGTCAATGCACTTCATCAAATTTGGGTCATTTTAATCAATGTCCCAATCAAGCTCTAACTCATCGACCAAGTGCGTCTTTATCTCCTCGGGGATGTCTCTCCAAGACTCCCAATCCGCACTACATTTGTCACGCACTAATACCCACAGATCACGCATAAACTTGTTGCACATATCCGACTTCTGAATTCCCATCAATTCTTCATAATTGATTCAGTAACGACTCCTTCCAAAACTGTATCGAACCACAGGCGTAGCTCCATGTTTTTTTTTTTTTTTTTTTGTCTACTAAAAGAATTTATACTAAAAATAATAATGCAAAGCATAAAATGTATAGAAAACACATAATTTATTTAGTGGGTATTACCTTTTTCGAAACTCTTGCCCTCCATCCTCTTCAACGAACGAGCACCTGAGTCAGTAATCATGCTTAAATTTGAATAACAATTGGAATTGTAATCCGGAAAAAAGTTTTGAGAAATATGAAACCGAAACTGTTTATTTATAGGAACCTTGGCCACCTTGCATGATGAAAGCTTCGTCACTCAAAACCCAATTCTCTTAAATAACATTAAATCCTCTTACTCAAAGAACTGACCGTCTTGAGTAAAAATCTTGGAACATATGCTTCAGAACAAGCTTTCTTCTTTCGCTATCGTTGTCAAATCGTCGTCTCCCGTCACCTATATTGTGACTACACACTGAACCTATATTGTGACTACACACTGAAATCTATATGAGAAAATGACACTTTCCTTACACGTCTTATCACATCCGTCGGGTTGTCTATAGCCTTTGTCCCTTCAATTGGAGTTTCATACATCCTTCGTAGGGATGCAAAATTTATGACCAAACTTCACATGCACTCATTTCTCTTCTTATAAATTGAATTTCTCATTTTATCACGATTACCTCGCTTTTCTTCATTTCCTCTGCCCAATTCTCCAACAAGCCTGTGATATCTCATTTTAGTGTGGCCTCTTAGCTTACAGGAAATTTTTCCATTTCAAACTCTTCCCTGCAAGATTTTCAAATATTTCAAAATTTCCATTTACATTCAGGGGTCCAAATTCCTCTTCTTATCCTCTCGAATTAATTTTGGCCGACAAATCTCTCATCCTATTTCTCAAGTCGATACACATTAATCTAAGTATAGTGGGACTCCACCACACTTTGAGATCGTCAAGGCTTGTGACCTATACCACGTTCCAAATGATGTACACCTCAACCCACTTCATGCTGGAGCCGATATGTATTCGGGTTCCAGTATCCCATGAAGGCTGAAACTAGTTTCTTTAATTTTAAACCTAGATATCGCCAGAAATTCTTGTCATTGGATCCTTCGAGAGCCAGAGATTGGAAGAACCGCCCTCTTTTGATTTCGAGGAATTGGAAGGCTCCCGAGCTGTCTCAACTATCTATGCCTTATAGTTTTGTCCTATACTAAACCTAGTATATAAATTTACTTTTGTTATCAGCTTTTCCATAAATATGTAAGCATAAATTACCATGAGTTTCTTTCGCAGCTTTATCGGATGGCCCAGAACAGATAATCTCGAAGGGCCGAAAGTGTTACTAAAGAGGTTCATGATGAGGAAGGTTGGAGCTCTAGAGAAGTTGCTGACACTCTTACTCAGATCACCTTTCAGGTGACGACAACTGTTGGAGCAAAATTTCCTACAGGAAGAAATACCTCCACAGATTCGTTAACCGCAATTCTCACGTTCATCGAATCTCTCGTAAGAGGCGTCCACAAACGATCTTTCTCCGAAGCTTGTCTAGGCAAGCGGGCGGGCTGGCGGGCGGGCAGGAGGGGGGTACTTGCAAGAGATACTCTGACGCTCAAGTCAGTCAATTGAATTTCTATTCTCTAGTCTAGGTTTTTGATTGCATACCTTGCTCTTTGACTCTTTTCCGTATTTGTAGGACTGCAACGCTTGGAGAACAAGTACCATGACATGTCCTTTTCTCCCTCTTCCTTAGTGGTCCTCTGTAGTGGAGGTGGTTACCTACCTTATTCTCCCTTTTTCCGAACTCACACGTCTCCCTTCCCTTGCGCGAGTAAGAAACAGTCTACATGTTTCTTGTGGGCTTTCCTCACAGCTTGTCTTGCACAACATTATCTCTTTGGATGATTGGTATTGGGCCATGAGTCAAAACCGGATTTTATCCTCCCACACTATGCATTTGCCTTCCACAGACAGAAACAAATCTCAAATTTTCAAGTTCTTGTTTCTTTACATACTTTGTTTGTATGAAGAACTTTAGTTCTCGTGTATTAACAGAGTTTTCCATTCTGGTTTTGTTTGTTAGGTTGATTATATTGGAAAGAAACTCTTCTCTCTCTCTATACGAATTATTTTGCTTAAATGATCAAAATTATTGTATGTGCAACTTAATACTAGCTTAAGCTTGAAGATGTATGTGGATCAATTTAATCATTTATGGTTCAAATTTCATCATGGAATGGAAATGAGTGTATAATATTTGTACTGCTAAAGAATTGACTTATATTAATTAATTAATCATGTAAAGAACTATTTCTACTTGATTAATTGGTTGAAACTTGATTCTTGTCCAATTAGGTCTTTATTAGGGTTTGCACTGAGGGATTTTCATATTTGAACTAGCAATGTGAATTATTATAACCCAACTTAAGTCCATTGCGTAGTAAAGCTAAGTTGCTCTTATTTGCTAAGCTGCAATGATATGTATCCAGTGAACATGCAGATTTTCTACACGAACCTATGGACATAAGATTTAAATGATATGTATTGTTTAGAAAAAATCGAAACCGAACTAAAATCGGACCCAAAAAGAAAAAACCAAACTGAAATTAAATCGGACCCAAATTTTTTTGAGCCAAACTGAACTAAATCAAAAATTCGGTTTGGTTTCGGTTTTGACAAAAAATATAAAAAATTAAAAAAAAAACCGATTGGAACTGAACACACCCCTAAAACCCGTAAAGTGAAAACTTTTGATGGGAAAAAAGGTAGGAAAATACCTTAACCCGATTAAATGTACTCCAGTCCGTCGGGCACACCCAATGTTTGAAGGGAATTTTGATTTTTCTGAGAAAATTCGAAGAGAATTTGAAAATTTTGTCCGACAAAATTTTCAATCTTACTCGATAGCCATTGTACCTTTTGCCCAACAAAACAACCATTTCGTCAGGCGATAAGTAAAAATTATAAAAAATTTCAAACTTTGTATATTTTTTTGTAATGGTTAATCGAATTTGCAAATCAGATGTATTCATTGTGTGTTTCAACTCTCAAATAGCAATTTTTTTTAAATAACCGAATTCAAAAGAAATATAGTATTAATTGTGATGCCAAGTTTGTAACAGTCCAACCTTTTGGACCAATCCCTAGTCCGTTCACATTTATTTTTTATGATTTTCGACATATGCAACCTACTATATTCAAACAAGTTTTACGGTTGGATAGTTGAAAATTACTTCGTAGAGTTCGAATGCCCACAATGCAACTGATTCAACCAAAACTTAATGTTTTACTCCGTAACCCTATTAGGTGTAATGTATCATTTTAAATAATGATCAGGTCCAGTCATTGTATTATTCGACAGTCGGTGAGTGTAGTTGTAAAAAAAAGGGAAATTTTGGAGCTAAAATGACCATTGAATATTAAATTTTAGTTTCTAACCGTTGAAGGAATTATTCTCGTTAACTATTGTCCAAATGTATTTTTTTTTTTACTTTTGGCGTATAATATCTGATAGCATATACCACCTATATTGATAGTTGGATTGTGGAACTTAATTTCCTGGAAACTGAAAATCCTCGATGGAATTGAATATGTGAAATATGCCAATATACTTTCCTGACGAATTGAGTTCATCTTGCCCGAAAAATACCCTAAACCTTAAACCCTAAACCTTAACTACTTTAGGCGACAGAACTTGCAGATCTGTCGGGCAGGGGTACTTAACAAATAAAATTGCATTCCGTCGAGCAAGGTCTTGTTCATTTTATTTTTTTTTGGGACAATAAGAGAAATGAGCCTTTGTACTTAGAGAGAGTGAAATAAAATCTTGTAGTACGTACACATTAACCTTAAATCGCTAAACCCTCAATCGTTGTCATTATACTCGTGTGCTTCCTTATTATCCCTTTCAATGTCTTTTTCAATGCTTGAGTCATTGTTGTTTTCTTCAACCAAGGAATTCCTCCAAGTTGGTGGTAAGTTCCCGAGGCCAATAGATAATTGCATCTATTTCAATTGGGGACACCTTCCATCTCAAGTAATGGTTCAGCGATGTGTTTGCTCCATACTCCGAGAACATTTTGGGCGATTGCAAACGAAGCCTCTAGGTGAACACTTTGGTCATTGTCGGTATCCTTATCATATTCTTGCACCAGCAAGTTCCAAATATTTCCATGTAATAGGAATTGTACTACTTTCCAACCATCCATGAGCTTTGGATCATCCAGGTATAATGCATTATGGGACCAAATTTGGTTCAAACATGTTTCACCATGGATGTAGGGATCACCCTTAAACCACTGGATGTTTGTGTTGATGAATAACAAGTACATATCTTCAATGACACTGTTTGGTTTGTCTAGGTTCGTATCATACCAATAATACTTGAACAACATGACTTCCTTGGTTTGTGTACAATAATTGGACTACACTCAAAAGTTTGCCGAACAAACAAGTATTTTCATTTACCCTCCGGACAAAAATGTCATTGTTTTGAGTGCACAATTTATCATCTTGTTCAGTTGTCAAAAATTTACTTTCATTCACGTGACAACTAGCGTACGTTTCGACATTAATGAGACATGCTAGTTGAAATAATTCTTCATCAAACAAAAATAATTTAGTAAAGTGCAATGACCATTGAATATGTAAGTTTTTGCAACAAAAAAAAAAAAAAATTTATGCAAAATTAAAGCACTAACATGTTCGGCAAACCAATACGGAAATAATTATATGTGCGTTCCAACCTAACTTAAAGGATATCAAGCCTGCATCAATGCTTCATGTTGTTCAACGAATGGTTCGACATCATCACAGTTGTTTAATATGAACCAGTGAGTCACCTCCAAGTCGGTTTCTTTGAAGGGCTCAAACGAAGGTCCTTCGCCAAATGGGCTTGTAGGTTGTGTAAAGACAGGTAACTTTTGAACCCGCTTACCCCCATCAAAATTGAGCGAGTGCTTAGGAAATTTCAACATTCCAAAGGTACCTCGCACAAATTGTGAGGGATTTTTGTAAATTGATAGCTGTTGTTATGAATCCTTTGGGATGTGCCGTGTTGCAGATGAACCACTCGTAACTGCCCAGTAGTCTGGCAAATTATTAAATATAATGAAATTTTTTAATTTCAAGCGCTTGATTAAGAATATTAACAAATTAATTTACTGATAAGATTACCTCTCAATTGGATACATCCAACAATAATGCACCAGCCCAGCAAACTTTGCCTTATAGGGCAGATATGTCATTACATAAACCATACCCGTGAAAAATGTCTGTCGATATATTTGCTCTAGCCGACATAGGATGTACACAATATTTTCTTCCATATCATCTACGTGGACCTCCGCAATGTTTTACAACATAATTGCCGGAAAAACTGAGACAAATATTTAATCATCTCAACAACCTCAAAGTCCAAGTGTGGCTGAATACCAATCGAAAGTAGCTGTTAAAGTAATACATGACAACTATGACTCTTCAAACTCGACGGTGTCCAAGTGCCCATATGAACATGTCTTGCTATATTGCTAGCATACACATCTGGAAATTTCACACCTTAGAGTCACTTCAAGAAGTCTTTCTTGCCATCTGACTTGAAAGTAAAATTGGCATTCTTTTCCTTGTATTTACCATTGATGAATGTAGGTCACAGGTTGGACCTTTTCTGCATTGCTTGTATGCCAATACGAGTCTTCATGGTGTCTTGATTGCCCCTAAATAGTTATAATCGTTCTCACCACATTGTCAAATACATTCTTTTCAATATGCATGAGATCAGTAATATGTTTGATTTTCAATTTTAGCCAATATTCCAAGTCAAAGAATATACTTTTTTTTTTGTCCAATTCAGTTGTTCCAATAGTCTCGAGCCATCCTCAAATTGGAGCGTATTCAACTTGGCCAATATCTCATTTCCAGATAGATCTCTTCATCTAGTTTGATACTAGGTTGTCGCCATCAAATGTTTCAGGCTTGTCATGCCACTCGTGATACCAAGGGATCCATCTTCAATGGCCCAATTAGCATACCTTTCTTGCGTGCCAAAAAAATGATGTACCTTTGCCGCATGTGGGGTATGCCATATACCTTTTAATGCTTTAGCCCGATGACATACCATAAGCTGAGAAATCGTTAATTGTCCACATAATTGTCTCTCAGAGTGAACATTTCTCCCGTAGACCTCTCGTACGTTCATACACCATTTGGGCCATAAATCTAACTCATTAATTAACCGTCGCAAAATAAACATCAATGCAATTGCCTAGTGCTTTGGGCTCGGGTAATAAAAGATAATGATTATAAATTCTTTCTTCGTACACCTCTAAGGGCAAGTTATAAGGAAGAACGACCATCGGCCAAGTGTTGTACTTACTGGAAAAATTCCCAAACAGATTCAAGCCGTTAGAAGTAAGTCATAATCTGATATTTCTTGGTTCTACGGCAAAATGGGGAGGATTTTATCAAATATTTTTCACGCTTCACCGTCAGCCGGATGTCGCAATACATCAACATCAACTCATTCCTCCTTATGCCACTTTATACCACGTGCAGTATATATGGATCGACATGTACAATCTCTGTGGTCATGGTGTAAGGGAAAAATAACGCAATATCTTATTCGAAATCTTGTTCTTTTGATATATCAGCTCATTGCACTTGGGACATTTATATAATTTCTCGTACTAATGGTAAAACAATACACAATTATTTGTGCACACATGGATATTGTCATATCCCAACCCGAGATCTTTCAATATCTTTTTCGACCCATAATGATTAGCAGGAAATGCATTTGGTTTTGGAAGCATACATTTAAAATTCCCCATCATCATATCGTAGTTTTGGTTGGTCATATTACAATGTAGTTTCATGTGCATCAACTCTAAAACAGCTGTTAGGACAAAAAAATCTTCACAACCAGGGTAGAATTCTCACTCAGCTTTCTTCAACAATTTACCGTATTTGTCTGGGGTTTGTGGATAGCTCTTCGTCCATATTGAGCGAAGCATTAAGGAAAAACATCATTCAATATGTCCATCACTTGGTTGTCATCAACACGGCCAAATGTAGAAGGTTCATGCCAAACTGTGCCACTGCCAGAAGACGTTGACGTTGTACTGGGTGATTCTCCATGATAAGTCCAATTAGAGTAAGTATGTACCATCCCACTCGAATACAAATGATATTGGTCTTCATCTTGTGTCATCCAAATACAATTATTAAATTTTATTACATTTCACGCAAGGACACCTAATACAATTCTGAGCACTGACATGTTTGCTTCCAAATTGAATAAAATTGTCGATCCCGTCCAAATGTTAATTACAACTTGAATAAAATTGTCAATCCCATCCAAATATTAATTACAACTTCTATCTTGCAAATTGATCTACACCTTGTCCATTGTGCCTGTATTCAACGTATTTAGCAATCATAATGGTTTAAAATACGTTTCATCGCCCCCTTATGCCTTCGGTAATAATCCCACCTCATTTGAAAGTTAATTTTTATGTTGTGGTTTGCAAATTATGCGACTATTTTAGATCATAAAAAATTCGACAACTTCTCCTCAAGATTTCTCAAGTGCACAATGCAGTTATTACAGACAAATATTTAGTATGCACTTGAAGAACATTAGGTGGATACAACCAAATTATCCATGAATGGAACTTAGCCAAGTTCATCGCAAACCCTGAAACACATACTAGTGCACTCCCGAATTGTCTGAACTAGACAATTCAAGATTCATTTAGATCAGAGTAAATTGCAGCAATGGTCCCTCAACTTTAACCCAATTACAGCCCTCAACTAAAAATCTATTACCATTGGTCCCTCAACTCATCAAAATGTGTAGCTATGGTCATTTTCGTCAACTCAGTTCAAATTATGTCAAAATGAGTTATGTTGGAATGACCATTGCTACAATTAGTTAAAGTTGAGCGACCATTGCTCCATTAGGTTAAAGTTTGAGGGACCATTTCTCCAATTGAATTAAAGTTGAGGGACTATTGATACAATTTTTCTTATTTGATTTTCCATATTTGACCCTTGATTTAGCCTCACGTGCATGGCACGTAACTCATTTTGATGAAAAGGACCATAGCTGCACGTTTTGATGAGTTGAGGGACCAATGGTAATTGATTTTTAGTTGAGGGACCATAGCTCTAATTAGGTTAAAGTTGAGGGTCCATTGCTACTATTTACTCTTTAGATCGCGAAGCCACATACAGCGCATACACGCGCTTCCAACATAATCTCAAATGGGTCTAAGGATTGTTTCGAATTTATGACATGAATCTAATAAACATAAGTAACTTCGTCTAAATGGTTATGAAATTTTAACAAATTTCACACCACGAATTCCTATACTAATGTTGCACAATTTAAATTTGCCTAATCTAGATATATTTCAATATAACAAACCCAAAATTTCACATCATGCCCAATTTCAACATATATAAATATCACAATTAATCAATTCAAACTTACTATTTATAATTAAGAGAAATACATACCTTTCATTTAATTTACTCTAAGTTCAATCACAAACCTACATAAATCAAAAATAATTAATCACTCATTCGAAGAAAAAATTAATCAACGAGTAAAAATAAACTAACCTTCAATTAATTGGGAGAGCAAGAGATGGAGGAGAGTGTATGTGAGTAAGAGAGAGAGAGGGAAAGAGAGTGATGCGGGGAGAAGCAGAGATGGCGTCTAGGAGGGGGAGCAAACCCTACGAAATTCCTCGTCGAGCAAACGTGGTTCCGCTCATTTTTGTAATACGTCAGCGTGGTCTTTTAGTAGAAGAACTGAAACTGTTAGTCGAAGGAAATGTCCATCGAGCAAACTAAACTTAGCCAACAAACCATTGTTTCGTCCCGCAAGCCGCAATGAATTGCGCACCAAATTTTTTCCTCAACGCCAAAAATCTTGCTGGACGGATTTATCCTTGCCCTACAACATTCTTCCATCTCCTAAAGATTTTTAGTAAACCCTAAATGGTGACCAAGTTCGCCCTACGAACTGGTCATTTTGTTCGCCGACGAATTTATATCGATCGGGCAAGGTTTCATAGTGCAACCCCAATTTTCTGGTAGTGATTTCAACTAAAGTGATGTAATTTATTCACTCCAAAGACTATAAATAAGCAAGGATTGATGAGCGTAAATCATTTCCCAAATGAAAATTAGAACAACAAAAACTAATAATATATATGTATTTGGCATAGGTCTCTCCCTAAGTTTTTGAGGTTACTTAAGTATATTAAAGCCATGAAGTATCAAACAAAAGATCAATAACAATCAAATTTTCTCGACGAATAGTTCCATATAGTGATATTCAGATATACTAGAGTAAAGCATAGATGATGACAACTCTAGCCAGCTATTTATAGAATATAGCCAGCATTGTCACGTGATAAGTTGATAACCCAACTGAAACAAGGGATCATCTGATTAAGGTCGCGGTGCACTTAGTAACTATTTTTTTGTTTTTTGTTTTAAATATGAAGCTGTAGATCTCTAATTTTTGGTGCGAGTGGTACTGATCGTCAGAGGCTGAAACCCATGCACAAGACTTGCTTGCCAAACTTTGTCGCTGTTGGACATGGTGTAACCACACTCATGCTCCTTCCAACCTTCCAAGGCATGCACTATGCCCGCAACTCGCCATGCACTTATCACCCTTCTTGGCAACCAGTTCTGTCATCACATAAAAAGAAAGTGTTTAGCGTTTAGGGTTCAGAGTTTAGGGTTTCGGAAAAATTCATGAATAAATGAATAATGCTTTACCTCGCAAGAGTGAACATTCTCAAGAGATGCGGGAGTCTTCATTGCTGGAGGGTAGTGATAGAAGCAGTCCTTGCGCAATTTTTTGGGTGGGAATTGTGAAAAGGGAATAAATAGTGTTCCTTTTGGTGCACTCATCTGTTCTTTTTCGGTCAATCCATCACCCACCAACCATATCTGCAAATTAAATCAATTAGCTTTTATCATCCAACATATATGAATAGATAAAAAAAAAATTAAAAAAAAATAAAAACAGGAAAATATGGGCGAGGAAGGAGAATTTTAAAGCAAATAATTGATATATACCTTTTGTGCATAGCTTTTTGCAACAACCAGGTTACTTTCAGTGCCATTTAGTGATTTGGTGAGTTTCAAATGCTCAGCCTGGTGTAATGTAGCTACCTAAAATATTAAGAAAATTCAGGTTATAAGATAGGAAGAAACATCATCTTAATTACTAGAGCGATTAGAACCGAAACATTAGCATGATCACGTGACATGGTATGACAGTTTTACCCTAGTTTATCTCCCCAATGATCTATATAGATTATGTATGTATACCTGGATACCCTTCTGGCTCAAAGCATAGGCAGTGGCATAAGCAACCTTTGTGAGATTGCCTCTAAGAACGACTTGAGTTGTCCCTTTTGGAATGCTGTTTAGGATTACAGCCACAGCTAAACTACTTCCATCCACCACCTTGATTTTGAGATGTGGATGCCTTTGAACATAGAGACCGCCATATCTATTCAACTCTTCACCCTGCATATACATATATACAAATTAAATAAGTAAACAATTGTTTGAATACATAAAATTTGACAACAAATACTGTGTGCAGTAATAAATATGGTCCTTGTTCAAGGAAAGAAAATTTATATAAAACGGGTTAACTGTAATCATGTCATTTCTAAGTATACAATGTTACATAAATTTTATCCACAGAATTTGCATTATGGAATCAGACCGCCTCGTTTCATTTACTTATGTCCAATCCAGAGGTTAGTTGTAAATGTCGAGTCCTAAATTAAGGTCAAATTTTAGGTAAAATGGTTACGTGGTAGAATCTCGAGGTGAGCCCCTGTATAAGACAGATGATCACTTTACACCCATGGTATACCATATGGCTGGACCAACAGTGAATTAAATTTTAGAGTACCCCACTGGTATTACATAGACAAATACTTTTGCCATGGACCATGCATTGCCTGATATTATATATACACAGCTATAAATACATAGACAAACATTATAGTACATATTATCTACCACAACTGCATTATTTATTGGGAAGATTTAGTGAGGACTCTGGTAAAATTAATTAACTTCTTATTCAACTAGCGATTAAATTGTAAAAGTTAATTACCTGATTTAAGCCACTTAGTATTACAGTCTAGTGGTATTCCTCTTCACTTGTAAGTATAGGTCATAAGTTTAATTCTTGCCAAAGGCGAATTTGAACGACATTATTGCTAGCTCATTATGAGGCTAAGCCTATTCCCTCTCCTTTAATGTAGATAATATCGTTTGTTTAAAAAAAAAAATACCTGATTTAAGAGACCTAGGCTTAAAACTTTGACACCTTTTTCCTCTGCATCAAGTATGGCTTCCTCAATCAAGCCATTGATAGCTTCACTTTGCCATTTCATATAGTACTGAGATTTACAAATTAACATATTAAATCAGATCTCATTAAAAAAAATTAAAAACAATAATATAAATATAAATAAATAAACAACAAGAAGAAGAAGTAGATCCAGATTTAATAGAGTAATTAAGCATTAGGCCTCACTTGCAAACTGTACTTTGGAATAGCCCAAGTCTGTAATCTGAGCTCGCCAAAGCGGTGCCTCTCGACGACAAATGTACGGCCATAGATCCAAGTAATCATGACGGACCACAATGTGAGAGGCCACATCAACCACAAGTACCACGTCCTTGTGTGGGGCCTAGAGGCCAAGGAAACAAATCCTAGCGGTAGATAATATATGGACTCAGGCGTTGTGAGATGGGTTAGATGGAGGACATCTGGCAATTCCTCCCCTCTCTTGAGTGAAGCATCATAGAGGGAATCGCTTGATTTGTCCATGGTGCCATACATGTAGTCGTAGATTGGCATGAAGAGAGAGTAATTGGTCCTGAATTGTGTGTGGTGCAAGGAATGGTACCTGCATTTATATGCATGTTAAATTTGAATTAAACTCAAAAAAATACGTACGAAGCTGTTATTAGTATTCAAAAAAATTAAACTATTAAATGTTGACGAGGTTAATTAGTCAGACTTTAGTGCCAGCGCGTCTACATAACTATAAAACTACACTTTTTCGGCACTTTTCATATAGAGAGATAAAAAAAATGAATCGGTCGTATAAAAGTGACGAATAACTGTTTTCAAATGTTAATTACGATTGCATGAAGGTATAATAATAAATGATAAAAACTAACAACAACAGTAGATATCATAGGTACAATACGACGGTGATGCAACCCCAAAAAATGAAATATAAAAATGATATAGATATTAATGATGGTCGTTGGACCACGTGGACAGCCAATCGCACCAAAAGCAGTCCACAGTGACAGAAGATTTTCCTGTAAAGACATTTATTGCCCGCCCACCCATTTATTGGGCATATGCCTAAAATTCTATTTCAGGAAGGACAATACTTGGGTCCTCACCGGGAGGATCCAATGTACACATGGCATGATTTGATGAGTGGGAAGGACAATATTTTTTTTTGAAATAGAATAAAAAAATCTGAAATAGAAAAAGTATTGTCCTTCCCACCAATCAAATCATGCCATGTGTACATTGGGTCCTCCCCGGTGAGGACCCAAGTATTGTCCTTTCAGGAAAGGCTTAATCGGATAAATAGTTTTTGTGGTTATAGAGCAATTAGAAGATAATTTTCATGATAAAAAAAAGTTAGAATTTAAATTCTTATGGTGTAATCCGTTAGTGAATTTAGTTCAAAAATAATTGTTTTTTTGTTAATTGTTCGTTAATGCAGAGATAAAAAGGTATTTTGACGTGTTCTTCTTCCTTGTCTCTACTGTTTATCTCTCACCAGGAAAATAATGAAGACGGTTAGTATTCGTCGTGTGTATCTTTATATAGACCAAACATCATAGCATCCTGTAAATTTTGAGAAGTGTGTGTCAAAACAAATCTGAAAAGGAATGAAAACCTTGTTAACCAAACCCATCACAATCGCATCAAACCAAAGACCAAACCAACTGCATCGTTGGCGGTACAGACGTTGTGCTCTTCGAGATGGGACTCGATGCCCCCTCCCTCTCTTGTCGGTGTTCCGTCTAGGGAATCGGGATGGCCTCCCTTGGCTTCCCTCTGTATAATTCCCTAGTTGGGGTGGTAGGGAGATTTTTTTTTAAGCCTTTTTGGCTAGATAGTTATTCATACTGACGGAAACATGTCTGTTTCAGCTCTATGTAAGAGTTATGCTTATCTTCTCCTTTTCTAAGGAGTTTTTTTTTTTTTTTTTTCCTTCTCCCTCCTACTTTGTTAATGGAATTCCTATTGACAAAAGGAAAATTCTTAAATAAACCCAAATCCGCAATGATAAAATAGCGCGGCTGGATCTTCCTCCTTCACCATCGATTACTCGCCAACAAAATCAAAACGCAGATAGACGAGGAAGAAGAACACGTTAAAAATATATTTTTACCCTGCACTTAACGCACAATTAACAGAAAAACCACTTTTTGACTAAATTTGCTAAC
This sequence comes from Cotoneaster glaucophyllus, assembly GCA_036320875.1. Lineage (NCBI taxonomy): Eukaryota > Viridiplantae > Streptophyta > Magnoliopsida > Rosales > Rosaceae > Cotoneaster > Cotoneaster glaucophyllus. The sequence continues at coordinate 23,108,471 of CM070063.1, forward strand.
GGACTACATCACAAAGGTTTAAATCCTAATTTTTTTTAACCACGGAGCTATCTTTCAATTACCTTATCACCACAAGGACCATTTATCCAATTAGACATAAAGAGAATGTTAAATATTTTATAATATTATCATCGAAATTGATGTTAAATTGTGCAATGAAGATAATTTAAAAAATCCTCTTAGCATTAATTTTTAGAGAAATATTTTATATGTTATTATATTGCAGAAAATAATTTTTTTTTGTGCCTCTCTATCTATGTATTTTCACTTATATGATTACACGTGGGGAACCGACTTAAAATACCGAGCACTTTGAAAAGAAATTCATTAAATTGTTTGTGGTAGACATTTTTGTACTGCACTTGGATGAGGTCAGTGATTAGGTGTATGTTTCATAATTGTTTGGTGTGAATTATATGTTGTTCGTACTGAAGTACAACAATACATTAACTAAAATGTCTTATGAGGACTATAATATCATATTATGAGTCAAATTTTCTGCACTTAAAATTCTTTGTAGTATATTTTTGACCTATGTATTTGAGTGATATGTGTTCTTTAACTTAATTTATTTAGTTTTTATATTTTTATTAAGGAGATAAGTTAAAATGTTAACATTGTTAAATGCGGTTTAAATGGATGGTTAGGTGATGACGAATAAGCTAGGTCACAGAGATGCCACGGAAAATTTTGGGTGCAGAAGATTTGATTTTATCATATTATGACACACATGTTTCTATCATATCAGAGTCAGGTTCATTTGAGTGCAACGAACTAAACATCTCTCACTAATAAGGGAAGATAAATACTATTAGAGTGTAATGTTAATTGTGGCACAAACAAATTATACTATTCAATATATTTTTGATGAGATTAATTTTTATGGTATACTTAGTTGTGGATACCTTGCAACAAGATCTAATTCCTAAATAATTGAAATTGAAAACAAATAGCATCTATGAAAAACGTCATGAAATTTGTTAGAATTCAATGGTAACAAAATAATTTTGAATAAAATGTGTAAATTTATATGTATAATTATGTATATGACATGCATACTTGCCAAGACTTGCATAAAATAATTCTTCCCTATAATCGGTTGTATTTGTATAAAGACAGCGAGAGAGAGCGAAGCAAGACTTACGATGGCGTGTACATGAAATACTTGAGAGGGGGAAAAATGGTGAAGAGCCAATTTGGAATGAGCTCGAAATTGCAATGTCCCATGTTGTTCATGAAATCAATATAAGTTAAATAACCAGCATAGACTGCGACAGAAGTTGTTCCGGTGAATGTAGTTGTCAACAGTGGTATAGCAAAGAGTATGAAATATGCGATGTGCTCCGCAAATGGGTGAATCACGGCTGCACAATACATCAAACAATTATAAGTAATAATTAACAATTCAGAAATTTTTTATTAGCAGTCTATAAAAGTCTGTCTTGCACTCTTTGCTCCTTTATTTCTCTCTGTCAACTAAAATAGAGTGCATGATAATTGATTTTGAAACGTCAATAACAGCTTCTATAGTAATATCTCATAAGCAAATAACATTTTCACCGACCAAGAGAAACAAAGAACATTTTTCAGAGCTCCAAAATCACGGGATGGTGGTGAAGTGTCATCCTGTGGTCCGAGCACGCTTAAAAATCTCTTCAAGAGAAAGTGAAGTATACTACTAATTAAAAAAAAAATGGAAGGGGTACTTGGGTAATTTTCTTACAAGTGATTGGCTCAGTGACAATAGAGGAATGGTGATGAGAGTGGTAGCGAGAGTATAGGAAATGGTGGTGAAGTGCTCTGTGCAACCAGTAGTAGAGAAACTCCACTGGACCAGCATGAAGCAGAATTGTTAGAATAACTCCATCTGTCCTCCACATTGGCAGGTTTGAAGCCCCTGGCAAATGCCTGCTCCCTAAGTAGAATAGAATTGAATTGAACAGTATTTGATCATCCCTGCCCAAACAAAATTAAAAACAAGTAAGATATATATAACAAGAAATTTAAATGAACTGATTATAAGACTGCATTCGAGGTTGTAATCAGGCAGCGCATCTTTCAGCTTCGAATGGCTTTATTCTTTATACGTACCAGTTTCTTTCTCTGTCGACTTGTTCGAATTCGAGGCCCTTGTCAACAATCCGGCCGTTGCCCTTAGCCGTCTGATATCGAGAAAGAGAGATCCATAACTGGTTGTGGACAAACCTCCACAGAATAAATGGAAATATGAGGAAATAAGACAGATCTTTATCTTCCTCATTGTTAGCAAAATACGAGTATGTACCATGAATGATCCAAGGAGCCACGACCACATGCTGCAATAAAACCCCGTATAATTCTCAGTGTGTGGCACTGTATGTACACGAGAGAGAGAGAGAGAGAGAGAGAGAGAGATAGAGAGAGAAAGATGGGAGCTAGGGTTAGTAGAAGGGAAGACCTTAAAGCTTCCAAGAGGAGTCCATGGCCAGTCAGTGAGAATTCCGGGAGTAGTAGCCATATCTTTTTTCTTCTTTGCTAATAAAGCTGGCCACTTAATTTGCACAGTTTTAGCTTTGGGTATGTATGAATATATATAGTAGTTGATTGATGAGTACGTAACTGTTTTTGTTGTTGCAACAGTGATTGTCATGTGTATGGCGGTGCCTAAAATGCAGGAGTTTGTTTTAAATTCCATTCAGAAATTTTGTCGAAGATGTTCACAAAATAGGTGAAGATGTAAGCAAAGTCCAATAGCAACGTGGTTAAAAGTGGTTATGAGTTGGAAATAGGTGGTGAAAAAATTGTTATGCAATTATGGTTGTATTGTACATTAATTAATGACATGCACTTGCCTTGTATAGTGTCATACTTTCTTTTTTTTACTTTTATGGTTTAGATGTCAAAAAGATTCTATCTCCGTTAGTTAATTTTAGATAATTTATTAAATGATCAGTCGTCGATGATTTGATCTTGTGTAGATTTAATAGGGTTATAGTCAAGTTACAAGTGTGTTCTCTCACAAACAAAGCACATGTTTATTTTAATGGTCCTCTAACATATTATCTATGATTGGCTAGCGGAACCACTTTGACCAAATTGACCAATAGGATAAAACACAGGATGTAACTCAATTGGTACACATAAACTATTGTTGTATGAAAGATATTTGGTATTTTCATTTAAAAATGCATGTGTATTGCTTTTAAAACATAGTATACGTACAAGTTGAGGTCCATGATCTTGGAGGACCATTTAACCCTCTCTTTACTTATCCCACCTGCTTTTCTGCTGCCCACATTGATTTGGTATATTGGAGTCGGCAGTTTGAGCTACATCTCACGTGGTCTGATCAGAGAGATGTACATCTCACATTTCGGTCCTCATCTCTCTGACTTAACAATTTCCGTGTTTCATTGGTTCTGTCTTAATGTGAACCACACACACCCCACCCCCCCCCCCCCCCCCCCCCCCCCCCGGGGCGCCCCCCAAAAAAACAAAAAGATAATTAATTAATTAAAAATATGATAAAGCATATATATTAGATGAGCTAAATTTCACATTATAGCTAGGTCGTCGAATTACTAGCGTAACCTACCATTTTGATTCAAAGTAATTAGAAAACGAGAGGGCTTAGAAATTAACAAGATTGATATCAACTAGTGGCAATGAGACACAATTAATTGTTATTTGACAAATCTAGCAAATACAAAAAACTGAAAAATAAAAAATAAAAAATAAATAAGAAAAATAGAAACCTATTGTAGGTGGACTCAACTTATTAGGGTTGCAAATACATGAACATGGATGAGTAGTCAAAACAAGACTCACAACTCCACCGGTGATAGTTAGTGAGACACAATTAATTGTTATTTGACAAATCTAGCAAATACAAATAAAAATAAATAAAAAAATAAAAAAACCTATTGTAGGTGGACTCAACTTATTAGGGTTGCAAATACATGAATATGGATGAGTGGATATAATAGTCAAAACAAGACTCACAACTTCACCGGTGATAGTTAGTCGGGGTTGGGGTCGGGGTAAGGAGTTGGGGTCACTGTTTTTAAAAATCCTCATCTAGCTGTACCTAGGCTCTGCTTGGCCACTGCTCTGATTAGTCTTTAAGCATTTGAAAAGTAAGAAATAGTGCCAAGACCTGCTTAGGCGTCCGCCAAGACCTGCTTAGACGTCCGCCTAGACCACCTAGGCACCCGCCTAAACCACCTAGGCACCCGCCTAACCTGCCTAGGTACCCACCCAAACCCGCTCACTTAGACATAAAATATAGAACTTTCATTTTGCATTTTTTTTCTAATAAATTGTAAGAGACTTATTGAATACTTAGATAAACACACATGATATGTTTGTTCCCCATGATTTCATTATGTTCTAGTACTTTATTAATCTATATATCATTCTATTTTGCAATTTATATATCCCAATAAAATTATATGTCTAGTCCGCCAAGCCCGCTAAGCCCTAGTCCTCTTACTAGCGTTTAGCGTCTTTACTTTGGTTGGGATGCTATTACTAAAAAGACTCACAACAAGACACACAATCCCCAAAATATATGTACAACTAATGATTTGAGAACTCGAAATAATACTTACTTGGGGTTGGGTGCTCGGTTCCGGTGATAGTTGTTAGGTTTGTGTTGTTTGTGTTGAAAAGTCGTTTATCCTTATTTTTTAGGGAGTTTTAACGAAACATTTTCAGTACTGTTCATTTTTAACGAAAAACCACATTTTTACCTTTACATGACACTATTCACTATACCTTTAAGGGCTTTTTGTTAAAAGGGATGTTTTTTTTTACTTTTCATTAGTTTTCCTTATTTTTTACGGGAAACTAAACAAAACGAAAGAAAAAGACGAACATTGCCGTCGAATTGCAGTTGCAACATAGCAATTCCCAATATCCATTTCCTAACACAAACTTAAATCAATCTAAATCAACTTATAATTTCAATTAGATAAGTTTCCAGCAATAATTTAAATTGTTAGCTGCTCTGGTCCAGAGAAAAGAGGGAGGAAGAGGGGGGGGTGTGGTATTGTGAGTAAGGGAGAAGATAATCTGTAACATTCACAAAATTCAAACCAATGTTGGATAAATATCAACAATCAATGATAAATTTACAGATGCTAATAAATAATAAATGTGAACAATTAACCTAATAGAATATGAATAACGAAATAATATTAAACAGATAAACTGATGATCGAGACTTGCGTACCACAATGTCCTTGAAACAAATATTTCGCCCCTACTCAGTGCTTGTAGTTCTACGGACGTCTGCTTCATAAGGATTCAACGATCAAGTTAGAATTCCAGCACCGGAAACCTGACTTATGGCTAATTTCTTTGTGGTTCTTTCAGTAAGAAGGTTTAGGAATGTAGGAGAAGAATTTGATATTTTCTGTGTTCTAAATGCCATGCAGATGGATGTATATATAATATGATTATGCTTGTTCGCAACAGGTATGGAGAAGGGATGCATCTGTTAGGAGACATCTTCTCAGATGGGTATTTGCTTTCTGCGTTCTTTCACCACACTTCAGACTTTATTTGAAAAGATGAGTTTGTTGGTAAAAAAAAAAAATTAATTAATTAAAAAATTTAATTATTAGAGCCCGAGCTCCAAAGCCCAAGGTCCATCTTTTCTCCAAGGGTGTGCCCAATTTTATTTTCCAAGGTTCATCACTCCAATCACTTTCTACAAGGGACAAAGCCTTATAAAGTAAGGGAACCTTTTGGTGGTGACCAATATGATACAATGAAATTCTACTCAAAATTTCCAACCACCGATACAGAAAATAGTTGGTGGTGATGGAAGTGGGGAGAAGGACAGCGGGGGAGGGGAGGAGAAGGTGGACCTGAGGATATTACAATAAAAATGATTTATCAAAACCCTGTAACAACCTAAGATAAGGTTGTTGAGCACACTACGATGTGTCTCCATAGGTGGAATTTATTTCGTATACCTGAACTGGTTTCCTACCTACATGGGTGTAATTTATTTTATCTACTAGTTTTGGTGGAATAGTGTATGTATTATCTACCTGTGTGGCTTGCATCAATAGTAATAGGTGTAATTTAGGGTTGTAGTCAATTTGGATTTCAGAATATTTTAATAGAGTTTTTTTAAATGACAGATTACAAAAGATTTAATAGATTCTACAATTCTATATGGATTTTGACATATTTCTATGAATTTCGATTATAGATTTCTATGGTTTTGTATGGACTTCTTTTATTGATTTCTTAGGATTTAAAAAAATTGATAATCACATGCAAAACCGTTGGATCATTTTTAATAAAATCCAGCGACTGTGGTTAAACCTTCTTCATTAGCTACTGAACACAAACCGACGCACCGAGAACCCTAAAACCCATATGTTACAATGAGATATGTTCCATGGAAAAAAAAATGGAGTTATTAGAAGTACTGACTCATAATACCTAATACTTTTGCCAAAAAAAAACATTGAATTACAAACCCATAAGACGTAAAATCCTATTTGAATGGTATGGCTGAACAATACATTCAAGATTTAAATTCCTAATCTAGCCACACAAATAATCCGGATCCAAATAAAGCATTTCTTTAGCCAAACAATGCATTCGCTTAGTCCACACATCACCTCAATATTCCCCAACAACCGAAGCTACACATGTATGCATTCATCTGCTAGAGTTTAGGACAAAACTGAAACGATGGTGCTGGCAAGGAATAAAAAAAATATGGAGGGTAGGCCAATGGCAGCCGTGGATGCTTTGCATAGCATAGAAAGGAAAGGGGCAAGTGGGGCATGGTTACAGATAGAGAAGTCAGCTTGAGATACAACCTTGAAAAAAAAAATCCTAGGAGTGTAGGTAGGATTCTTTATAGTTTATGTTATGCATAAAATTCATTCTCAAATTCTACGAAATCACATACTTAAATAAATCCTTCAAAATCTATGATATTTTGAATACCTACGGATTTGTATGGACTTTTTAAAATCTTAATTGACTACACTTGAATTTGAATGTATTCTTTTAAATCCTGTTAAATTCTAATTTGACTACACTAAGATTTAAAAGTCTTTTAAAATTCCAGTTTAGATTCACAATTTACGACACCTTGATTCTAATTTAAAGTTCATTCAAATCTTAATTTGACTACACCCCCTTATTTTGTTTGGTGGAATATTCTTATGTTGTGTTCCTTAATTTCCTGAATAGGATCCTCTCCGGATCCACTTTGTGGGGACTATAGGGATCCTCACATCCTAACCATTCATCGTACATCGTGCGATCAGTTTTCGTCAGATACTATTTTTGTTTAATTTTAAATAAAAAAAAGTCAAATGATTTCCGACCGCACGATACACGATGAATGACTAAGATTTGGAGATTCCTAAGATCCCCACAAAGTGAATTCTGAATAGGATCCAATTCCCTAATTTCCTACTTTTATGTCAGAAAGGAAAGTTTTTTTTTTTTTTTTTTTTTTTTTTCTTCGAGATACCTATCTACCTTAATTGGCCCAAATTGGCCCAAGGTCTTTGTACCGCAATGGGGAACTCAGTTTTTGGCCCTTCATTCATGGGGGAAAATGGGATCCCTTGTTCTTTGGTGTGCCATCAATGGAATATTGGGCGTTTCCAAGGTGTGGACATTAAAAACGCACCTTGCGTCTGGATTGTAATCGGACGGTGAGGATTTGCTGAGCTGACGGGTTGTTGTGATCCGATGTAATTAAAACATTTATTTATTTATTTATTTTTATGTATTTGCCGGAGAGAAAGTGGAAGGCGGGGAGCTGAGGAACATGTTCGCTGAAGAGGGAAAGAAGGAGAGGTGGAGAGTTGGGATGAGGATCGATTCTAGTTGGGCTAAAGCTGCGTTGCAACTGCGACCCGATAATTTTATACCTTTAATTTTTTTTCGTTCACTGGGGTGTTTTTGTCGGCAATAGAGGGGAGATTAGGGTTGTCTTCAAAGGGAAAGAGAGGTAGAGAAAGGGGTCCCACCAAAAAATTAATAGTAACAATACATAACCTTACAATAACTTGCCACCAAAGTTTCATAGCTATACATCTACTGTGAACAGAGCATCATTACTTAAGCAATTTCAAGTTCCACCATAAAATTAACAATAATTTAGATACAAACATAAACCCCTACCACAATAAAATTAACAATAATTTAGATACAAAAATCAATCCCTACTCAAAACTATAACTTTACCAAAACAACAGATAACGACCCAAACTCTACACAACCCGTCAACATAGCTTCATAACTTCACAACGCACCCAAATTTTCGAAAATAAAATTCATATATATCCACAAATTCCAGCTAATTACATCAACGAACATGTATAATTAACCTTACACCTAACTTAATTTATACTAATTAACATAAATAACAAAATTAAATTATAGGGTTCCATTTTCAAAACTCACCAAATATGAAATTCACTGGGGAAATCAAATATGACGTCGGTTATTGCGGAATCACTCTGAACGCAACTCAAATGAAGCGAAAAGGACGCCCTTTCTGTGGAACCGACTAAACAACCTTCAACCAACTCCCTTGATTTTCTTCAGTGTTGTCTGAAATTTCTGTGAGGCCGGAGAACACAACCACAGACCAACTATAACTGGGTTTGGAACGGGAAGCAAGTTTTCAAACGGGAAAGATGTTTTGATGGCAAGGATGTTTGAGCAAACGCCAGAAAGGGAGAATTTTTAGAGGAGGAAAGGGAGAATTTTTAGAGGAGGACAAGACTAACTAAAGATGGTAAGTGTTGATGTCTCGCGAGGGGGTGGGGGTGGTTGGGGGAGGATAGTTTAAATCCCAAGAAATTTTGAATTCATGTCAGGTACCATTTTCATTGAGTGACGGGTAATTTATGACCCAGTTTCACCCTAAGCTCATTATGATGGATTTATTTTCAGTCGTTCAATTTTATCAACGACCCACATCCCGTTCACATGCAAGGTCCGAACCTTAAAAATCGCGGTGAAACATTAATTTTTTCTTTTTAATCCATATGTTTCTTTTTTAGTTACTGTGTAGCTAGCCTCACCTGTGGATTGTACTTTGGATTTGTAGTTTTATGTACGTAGGGTAGGGCTAGATCGTTTTGCTTGGTTTATCTTCTTGTACCTTTTCTATAGCTATATTGTTGTTGAATGTTTATCTATGTTTTTGATTTCATGTGCAGGTTAAAAATGGCCGGATGCTCCATCTTTTTGGAGTTCATATTACGCAATTTAAACTAGCAATGGATAAATTCATTAAAAGAAAAGTAAAGGGCAAAAACTAAAAACATTAATAATTTAAAAGTTAATAAAAGTTGCTAAAGTGGAAGGTACCTATTTCAACGAGACTTTTTAGCCAAAATGGTCCATGAGATTTGCATAACACATCACTTTGGTCCATGAGATTGTCCACCATCCATTATTTTGGTCATTCCGTTAAAAACTTTGTTAAGTGTCCCGGAACTCTTGGTCGAAAGTGGTTGTCTTAGTATCAAGTTAGCCATTTTTGAGCCTTTTTTTCGGCCAAACCATGGCGAATTAGCTGTCAATAAATACTATTCTCTTCGTCTCGTCGAGAAGTATGATTTTCGTTTTGAATCACTCAATTTCGTTGAGTATTGAAGAAGTTATGAATGTTTAAAGTCTACTCAGTTTTCGGCGAATTTTCCAGTTTTCCTATAGACCAGTCACCTTTCAGGCTATTTTTCGGCCATCTTTGGCAACCATTGGGCTTCCAAATAGGTATAATCTTGTTCTGCACTTTCCTATCTTCATTTTGATATATTATGGGTCGAATTTGGTTAAGAAACGATTGAGTTACGAAGCTTTGAAACCCAAACTTCAGGCCAAGAGCTTCGAGACACTTAACGGAGTTTTTAACAGAATGGCCAAAATAATGGATGGTGGACAATCTCATAGACCATTTCTATTGATTTTCAATCTCAGAAACCAAAGTGATATGTTATGCAAATTTCAAAGACCATTTTGGTCAAAAAGTCTTTCAACGACGACAAAAAAATAGACTATTCTTACCATTGGCTCTCAAAACTGGACTTAAATGAATTTAACCCATATTTTAATACATTTTTAACAAAAAGTTAAAGTGACTAATATTACAAACTTTATCAAACACAGTGATCAAATTGATTAAATTAAAAATACAATGACCAAAATAACAATCACCTGTTATAAATATGTAAAAGTTAGGAAGATAACCTTTACTAGTGATGGGAGCGAAGCAGGTGTAAAATATTACACTGAAACTAGAGCACAAGGGAATGACAATTTAAGAGGGGGATGGATACTGAAGTATTAATCTTTCTATCTGTTTCTTCTTTGTATTCTTTCTATATATGCGAATGAGTTACAATCATACGGAGTGCTCTATTTATAGAGCATCTCCGGTCATGCATCTTAATTACACATTTGAAATTTACAACACCTCATTTGAAAAGTAACCTCCTTTGCTTCCAAAGTCTGCATCAAAAGTTTGGGTATTGAAATCTTTACCAGAGTTTTTCAACATTACTGTGGGCATTCAATAACCCACAGCATTTTCAACACTCCCCCTTGGATGCCCACATATCAACACCAGTTGCCTCGTTAAAACCTTGCTTGGAAAAACCCAGTGGGAAAAAACCATAGCGAAGGAAAAAGAGTACAACTTTACCTGGATTGTTGATATAGTGTGAAGTATGCTTATGTTGCCTTGTTAAAACCTTGATAGGAAAAACCCAGTGGGAAAAATCCTAATCGAAGGAAAAAGAGTACAACATGCATGTATCATAGATGCTCCCCCTGATTTCGCATTCTCCAAACTTAGCTGTTTGGTAAGTCGACGTAATCCGATGCTTTGCACTAGCTTCTGAAACGTGCACTTTGGTAGAGACTTGGTGAACAAGTCTGCCAGATTTTCATTGGAACGGATTTGTCTGACTTCAATAACTTTAGCCTTCTGAAGCTCATGTGCACTGAAAAACTTTGGAGATATGTGTTTAGTCTTATCGCCCTTGATGAATCCTTCATTCATTTAGGCAACACAGGCTGCATTATCTTCATGGATGACAGTTGGATTGTCTGTCTTCGAAGTTAGACCATATGAATTCCGGATATGATGGATCATTGATCTTAACCAAGAACATTCACGACTTGCTTCATGTAAAGCAAGTATTTCTGAATGATTTGAAGATGTAGCAACTAATGTTTGCTTTGTTGAGCGCCATGAGATTGCTGTATCTCCATTCTTGAACACATATCCAGTTTGTGAGCGGGCTTTATGCGAATCAGAGAGAAAACCAGCATCTGCATATCCAACAAGGACCTGGTCATCTGTGGAGTTCTTTGAGTAGAATAGACCCATGTATGTTGTTCCACGAAGGTATCGCAATACATCTTTGACTCCCTTCCAATGACGAGTTGTTGGAGCAGAGCTATACCTTGCTAACAAGTTGACTGAAAAAGCTATATCTGGTCTAGTACATTGTGCTAAATACAATAAAGCACCTACTGCACTCAAATATGGTACTTCTGGACCAAGGACCAGTTCATCATCTTCTTTTGGACGAAATGGATCTTTCTTAATGTCCAAAGAACGAACGACCATTGGTGTGCTGAGTGGATAAGCCTTGTCCATACCAAATCGCTTCAGTATTTTTTCAATCTAAGCTGATTGGTGGACCAAAATTCCACTAACACAATGCTCGATCTGTAGGCCGAGACAAAATTTTGTTTTTCCAAGGTCTTTCATTTCAAACTTGCTTTTCAGATATTCAGCAGTTTTATTAAGCTCTTCAGGGGTTCCAACTAGGTTCATATCATCAACATATACTGCCACTATAGCAAATCCAAAATTGGATTTCTTAATGAACACACAAGGGCAAATGACATTGTTGATATAACCTTCTTTGATCAAATACTCACTGAGACGATTATACCACATTCGTCCAGATTGTTTTAGCCCATACAAGGATCGCCTCAATTTGATTGAGAGCATACCTCGTGGTTTGTTAGTTGTTTCAGGGAACTTAAGTCCTTCTGGGACTTTCATGTATATGTCAGTATCTAATTCTCCATATAGATACGCAGTGATGACATCCATAAGTCGCATGTCAAGTTTCTCTGAAACCACTAAACTTATCAAGTAACGGAACGTAATTGCGTCCATTACAGGAGAGTATGTCTCCTCATAATCAATTCCAGGTCTTTGTGAAAAACCTTGTGCAACGAGTCGTGCTTTATATCTTGCAATCTCGTTTTTCTCATTGCGTTTCCTTGTGAATACCCAAGGAATTTAATTCTGCCTGGATTGCATCTTTCCACTTAGGCCAATCCTGTCTCAGTTTGCATTCATCAACAGAGCGGGGCTCAATATCATCACTTAATATGATTTCAGTGGCTACAGCGAATGCAAACATATCGTCAATGATTATCTCATTGCGATCCCACAACTCATTAGTACATGCATAATTTATAGAGATTTCTTTGCTTTCATGTACTTCTGTCTCTTCAGGGACATGTGTCTCATCAAGGACATTTTCTTCTTCTGGAAGTACAGAATCATGAATTGGGGATTTGTCATGCATTCTCTCTTCTTGAATGATTTCATTTGGATTCAGTTGTGCCCTCGTTTTTCTCTTTCGAGGGGCTGAATCTTTTGAACCTGGAGGTCTACCACGTTTCAGGCGTGCACCAGATGAATCATTCCCTGCCACTTTATTCTGTCCAACAGGGACATCAATTCTTGCGGGTGCATTTGCAGCTGGTATATGTGATTTTGTCACTTTCATAGCATCATTAAATGCATCTGGCATTTGATTGGCAATGCCTTGAAGATGAACGATCCTTTTCACTTCATTTTCACATTGAGTGCTACGTGGATCAAAATGGGACAAGGTGGGAACAACCCATGTTAGCTCTTTCCATTCTTCAGGAACGGTCTTTTCTCCCCCTAACGATGGGAAGGCTGTCTCATCAAAGTGACAATCAGCAAAACGAGCTGTAAACATATCACATGTTAAGGGTTCCAAATATCTAATGATAGATGGTGAATCAAAACCCACATAAATTCCCAGTCTGCGCTGAGGTCCCATTTTAGTTCGCTGTGGTGGTGCAATAGGCACATAAACAGCACAACCAAAAACTCGTAAATGTGAAATGTTTGGCTGATGTCCAAACACGAGTTGTACTGAGGAGTATTGGTGGTTGGCTATAGGTCTCAATCGAACCAATGATGCGCATGTAAAATTGCATATCCCCATACAGACACTGGCAATTTTGTTTTCATAAGCAGAGTGCGAGCTATTAACTGAAGCCGCTTAATCAATGCTTCTGCTAAACCATTTTGAGTATGGACATGAGGAACAGGGTGTTCAACATCAATGCCCAATGTCATGCAGTAATCATCAAAGGTTTGAGACGTAAATTCACCAGCGTTATCAAGTCTGATAGACTTAATGGGATAATCTGGGAACTGTGCTCGTAATTTAATTATCTGAGCAAGAAGTCTCGCAAAAGCTACATTCCGAGTAGACAAGAGACAAACATGTGACCATCGGGTAGATGCATCAACCAAAACCATAAAATATCGAAATGGTCCACAAGATGGTTGAATAGGCCCACAAATATCCCCTTGAATTCTTTGCAGAAATGATGGGGATTCTGCACCAACTTCCCTTGAGAACAAGCCTTGCAAGGGTTATCATTTGAGACAGCAATATGTCTGCTCAATAATGGATGTCCATTAGAGTTGGTAATGATTCTACGCATCATGGTAGATCCTGGGTGACCCAGACAATCATGCCAGAGCATGTAGACCTTTAAATCAATGAACTTATGGTTCATGACAGTATGTGATTCAACTGTCTTTATGTATGTACAATACAATCCACTCGACAAACCACGCAACTTTTCCAATATACGCTTCTGGGTATCATTGGAGGTAATGCATAGATACTCCACATTTTCTGCACTTTTCGTTGCAATGTGGTATCCATTTAAACGTATGTCTTTGAAACTCAACAAATTTCGAGTAGATCGAGTGGCGTACAACGCATTCTGTATGGACAATATTGTTCCATTTGGTAACATAATCTGGGCTTTCCCTGAGCCTTCAATCACATCTGAAGGGCCAGATATTGTTGTTACCCCTATTATTGTGAGCATTAAGCTGGAGAAATACTTTCGATCTCGAAGTATTGTATGCGTGGTTGCGCTGTCTGCAATACAAATATCTCCGCCATTGCTCTTGTTTTGAGAATGACCATAATTCTTATCCATGCTTTCTGAGTAAGGGAATCACAGTTAAAAGCATGTTATAACAGAAAATTCAACTGCCACTTTTATTGAATTTTGAAATGCAAGTTTTTGAACTACAAGTTCAATACATCAAACATAAACTATTCAATCGGACCGGTAAACTTCATTCCCTCTTTGCATAATGAAGTCCGAGACATCTAGGTGGGTGGTGTCCAACTGCCCTGATAAGCCGGACACTGGATCAGGTATGTCCATTGGTTTAGCCTGGTAGAGAAAATTGGTCTCGACACCCTTCTCCTTGAGGGAGGCTTGATACAGATCCACCAGATGTTTTGGGGTACGACAAGTACGCGCCCAATGCCCATTGCCACCACATCTATGGCATGCTCCTTCAGAGTTTCTGGGAGCATTGTTCATGTGAGCCTTGCCTCTGTGGCGATTCACATTTTTAAAGCTTGGGCCTGAATTATGCCTCGGAACCTGGTTGTGAAACTGACCACCATGGTTCTTGCCTTTCCTATTCCACCGACCTCGCTTGTGACCACGTCCTCATTTATGATTATCACCACCAGAGGATGTAGCGTTCATTTCGAGGGAAGCAGCATTCACTTCTGGGAATGGTGCAGATCCAGTGGGTCGGGAATGATGGTTTCTCATCAGTAGCTCATTATTCTATTCAGCTACCAAGAGCACAGATATCAGCTGATTGTACTCAGTGAAGCCTCGCGCTCTATACTGGTGCTGCAGGAGCACGTTAGAGGCATGAAATGTGCTGAAAGTCTTTTCCAGCAAATTTTCCTCAGTGATAGTATCCCCACAGAGCTTTATCTGAGAGGTAATTCTGAACAACGCAGAATTGTACTCAGCCACAGATTTGAAATCCTGGATCCTCAGGTGAGTCCATTCATAGCGAGCTCTAGGAAGAATCACCGTTGTCTGGTGATTGTGTCTGTTTCTCAAGGCATTCCAGAGAGCTAACGGATCTTCAACCGTTAAGTACTCGCTCTTTAGTCCCTCACCAAGATGGCGGCGCATAAAGATCATGGCCTTTGCCCGATCTTGAGAGGATGAGCTGTTTTCTTCCCTGATGGTATCTCCAAGATTCCCTGCTTCCAGATAGATCTTGGTATCCAGTACCCAGGTCAGGTAATTCTTCCCGGTAATGTCCAGGGCAGCATACTCAAGCTTTGCCAAGTTCGCCATTTTCTTTTCTGAAAGAAAATGAGATGTGTAAGAACTTGCAATAATATGTATTCCTGGAGGAATATAATGTTAGAACTTCTGGTTCTTACAAATTTTTCATTTTGATCTTCAGGCCAAAATGATAAGCACTCGAAACTTCTGGCTCGAGATTTTCAAGATGAATGAGGAGGGCGATTGTACCGCACCATTCTCATTGAAATAATATAACATAGAATGGGCGATTATTCCGCACCACTCAAGTAGCAGAAAATTTAAATACGCAGAGCAGGATGGGCGATTATACCGCTCCACCTAAAAATTGCAGTAAAATTAAACAGCAAGCGAATTTAAATATGCAGGGTAGGGTGGGCGATTATACCGCTCCACCTAAAATTTGCAGTAAAATTAAATCTGCAGTCCAAGATAGGCGATGATACCGCACCATCTTGGATCGCAGTAAAATTAACAAAAATAAATACTGGGTTAGTAATCAATATCTAAACCAAACAAGAAATCAAAGATGTATGTAACCGTCAGGTTGAGAACTAGGAGCAGGCAAGGAGCAAACAGTTCGTCGCGAGGGTATATCGCGCAGTTGAGGCAGAGGAAGAAGATGAACAGTAAAATCCTCAGAGGAAACATTTTTTTTTTCTTTCTTTCGTTCGGCGAAGAGGAATGAGAGAATGATTTCTTTACTAGTTATATTTAGAGACTCGTGTTGATAACGTGTTATAAATATGTAAAAGTTAGGAAGATAACCTTTACTAGTGATGGGAGTGAAGCAGGTGTAAAATATTACACTGAAACTAGAGCACAAGGGAATGACAATTTAAGAGGGGGATGGATACTGAAGTATTAATCTTTCTATCTGTTTCTACTGAAGTATTAATCTTTCTATCTGTTTCTTCTTTGTATTCTTTCTATATATGCGAATGAGTTACAATCATACGGAGTGCTCTATTTATAGAGCATCTCCGATCATGCATCTTAATTACACATTTGAAATTTACAACACCTCATTTGAAAAGTAACCTCCTTTGCTTCCAAAGTCTGCATCAAAAGTTTGGGTATTGAAATCTTTACCAGAGTTTTTCAACATTACTGTGGGCATTCAATAACCCACAGCATTTTCAACATCACCAAGTATATGCTTAATTATACGGCAACCACACCAAGTATTGTGCCACAAGCACAATATATATTGGAAATTGTCTAATAAATATATGTTGCTACTTGTCAGTTATATACAAGGCATTCTTTGCGTAGCGAGTTTATTGCAATGGTTTTATTATTTTATCTTTAGGCTTATTAATTGAAATTTCCCTTGGAATTGTCATTTAATCTTAGTTTATCCCTAAACTGGTCTCAATTTACCCCCAAAAATTAGTTTTGTGTTACTTTGCCCCTGAAACTGACATTTTCAACTGTTTTTGCCTCACTTCACCCCATTTGGTCAAAGAACTGTTATATTCAAGGGTATTTTAGACTTTTTAACTTTTTTCACATCTATTTACCTTTAGGCTACACACTAAATCAATCTCAATTACATTTTTGACAACTCTAATTCAAAACCCAGGAGTTAGGGCCTTTTTAAAATAAATTATTCAGTCAATAGAAAATTTCCGAGCAACAATGTGAAAATTTTGGTTGCAAACTATGCACATTTCCTTTAGATGATTTTTTGTTTGGAAAGTATTTTGGACATATGATCGCTTAACCATTTTTTTTAGATTATATTGTGAGCAATTGATCTGAGAGAATGTTTTTATCTGTGAAACTTATGGTTAGGCCAATTTAAATTAGAAAGATATCTTGAAATAGGCTTATCATATTTCTTTTATGTTGTAATGAGTATTTTTCAAGTGCAAAGTTTCAAGCCAATACATGGATGCTTTGCAACTTGAATAACCCTAAGAACAAAAATATAAACCTTATTTTGGTTAATATAAAGATTTTGTTGCTTGGAATTTTTCTATTTATTGACTTATTTAAAAAAAAAACATTCAAAACTTAGAGTTGTTAAAAACATAATTGAGATTGCTTTACTGTGTAGGCTAGAGGTAAATAGATTTGTAAAACTAAAATATCTAAATTACCCTTGAATTTAACAGTTATTTAACGGAAGGAGGTGAAGTGAGGCTAAAAGAGTTAAAAATGTCAGTTTCATGAAAGAAAGAGAGAAAACCAATTTCAGGAGGTAAACTAAGATTAAATGGCAGTTTCATGAGCCATTTCAATTAATAAGCCTTATCTTTACTATGAAAAAGTCATAACTTAATTTTGGAGTCACAAAATAAATTTGGACTGAAAAACAAAGAACACAATTTGTCTAATAACAAAGAAAACCGAAGGAAGAAAAAAATACATAAATTTGAAAGAATAAATAAACAATTGAATGTGTGAGGAAAAAAAACTGTTCAAAAGAGGAGAAGACGAATATGTCGTCACTTTTGAAACTGCTATGAGCAGTTAACATTTGGTTTATCTCTTTCTTTACCATGCAAAAACTAAATCGCCTTAGTCTCTTGGGCATTCTATTTTGGGTTTTTGTCACAAATTATCTCAGCTTTACATATAAAAGTAAGGGTGGGCGGGGGTTGGGTTGGATCGGTTTTGGGCCAAAACCGAAACCAAATCGACCTAGTCGATTGAGGCAAAATTACAAACTGAAATCAATCAAGTTGGGTCTAAAACTGATCATGTCGGTTAACCGACAATGGCAGGTTGGTTTGTGTTGATTTTCGGTTTGTGAATGACATCGGAGTGGGAGAGAGAGTTGTCATCTGGAGAGATTCACAACGGTGGTGGAGGAAGGAAGAATTGAGGACGCGATTGGGAGGCTGTTGTGCTAGGTTTGATAACTAAGTCTGAAAGTGAGACAAAAAAGAGAGAGAGAACAGAGGCCATAAGACTAAACAGCCAAAAAGTGATATCCATTAAACACCCAAAACGGGGCCACAAAAACAAACAGCCAAAAAGGCAAGAAAAGTAAAGAAAAGGTGATGTCGATGCAAACTAGACAACAAAAAGTCATCCTAGACATACAAACAAAGTACCACCATCACCAGTAAGGTCTCTATTCTAACTAAAACAAATAAAAACAAACACACGGGTCGATTAGTTTAACCGATGTCCAAGAATTATAGGAACCGCTCGTCAAACTGACTTTAGTTAGTGCGGTTTGATTTAGTAACCAAAAAACAAAAAACAAAAAACAAAATCAAACCAAACCAAACCAAACCAAACCGTCTATTTGGTTTGGTCGGTTTTTTTTTTAATTGCCCAACGTTAAAGCCTAGTTTGTAGTCAACAATATTCTTCATTGGTCCATTTAAAGCCCCCTTTCCCACACCATAAATTCCATACCTATATTTTGACCCAAAAAAAAATAAAAAGTCCATACCAAAAATTTGGAAATTATGTAACCTTTAGGGACGGTTTCATTTCGTGTTTTCTCCATCGGCCGCCCAAATATATGCAGATGTACATCTGCCAATCTATAAAGTAATAGTTTCCTCCAAAAAAAAAAAATCTATAAAGTAATAGTTAAGTCATGCCCCCTAAAAATCCTAACTAATAACCATGCGACAGCGATTTTACATAGCATATATTTATTTTAGCAGTAATGATATTTCTGCATCTACACGTGAACACGTTTATATACATATATATTTCTCTTTTGTCTCTCAAGCAATGTACACATGTTACGCATCTCCTTATTAAAATCCTGAAAACAAAACTTACATAAGAAGAAAATATAAAATGATTGCTAAAGCTTTTAGTTATTTTATTTGAAAAAAAAATGAAAGATCAAATGGGGGCAATTGATTGGTTATTTAGTTATGAGGTTTGAAAAACAAAATTATTTTGTGTTCAATTTAGTACATTACCTAGACTTTTTATTTTAATTATTTTTCTTTAGTTTTATTGACATGGTTAATTTGGTCTTTAACTATTTTTTGATTAACAAAGAGAGTTTTGTTAATAAGTAGTTTAGAGATATTTTGGTTCCAGTCATCAAGTGGGAATATGTGTGTATATATTTTTTTTTGGGAGTGTATTTGAACAATTTCACTTCTTCAAATTAAATGTGTCATTTTGTTACACAAAAAATAAGATGTTTTCAATGGTTATTAACCCGGCCGGTGTTCTCATCCAAGTAGGTAGGATGTCGAGTTTCTATTCGTGTGTGTAAATGACTAATGTTAGGGAGACTACATTTATAGTCAAAATTTACAAATTAAATTATGTGTCACCAATAGAAGAAATGAGCACATTTATCAACGCTTAAGTAAATTCGATCATCAACTTCCATGTCACTTAGTTTTCAAAATTTTATCTATAAATTTAGTCTCTCTAACATTATCCTTATGTAAATTAATGTAATGGTTTCAACTGCCCTCACATATCCTTAATAATAGTAATAGTAATAGTAATAGTAATAGTAATAGTAATAATGATAATAATACTAATTAAAAAAAAATTATAATCAATTCATCACTTTCCTTTTTCAGATTGTCGCTTTGTCACCACCTATCATATTTTCTCGCTTATCATATAACTAAATTAGCATAGGTGAGTGGACATAAGGACACGGATCAACAACCAATGAAGGGCCAATAACGTTCTTTTGAAAGAGAATACGCCAAACCAACCTCTTTACTCTTTAAATATTTTCTTTTTAAAAAAAAAAAAAAAAAAAACAAACGATATTGTCTATACTAAGAAGAAGAATGTGGCTTAGCCTCACAATGAACTAACAATAATGTGATTTAAATTTGCATTTAGCGAGAATTAAACCTAAAACCTCTTATTTACAAGTAGCAGTATACATAAGTAGGCACCTTTTCGTATTAATGACTAAGTCCTAATAGTTATAATTAAAAATGTGAATTTGTTGTTGTGGGAAAGCATGGACCATCCATAGAATTTTAGGACAGTTGATTGAGGTTTTGAAGGGGGCAGTTGTATGATGTACAAAAGGCAATGCTCCGGTCTCTGTGGAAGAAATAAAATTGGCGGCTGTCAACATGGGAAATCTCAAAGCCCCAGGTCCAGACGGATTTCAAGGTATCTTCTACCAATCACATTGGGAGGTCATTGCTTCGGACGTGAATCAGTTGATTGGGGGACCTGATTTCTGGGTCTCAGCAGCCTCTGCGAATTAACGCTACTCATTTGGCTCTAATTCCAAAGGTTCAGTGCCCGGAGTCTGTTTCCCAGTTCCGACCGATAAGTCTCTGTAACTATTCTTATAAGATCCTCTCAAAAGTCCTCGCCAACCGTTTAAAGAAGCTAATGCCGCACTTGATTTCCCCAACCCAAAATGTGTTCGTGGAAGGAAGACAAATTCAAGACAACATTGGGGTTGCGCATGAACTGTTCCACTTTCTGAAAAATAGGAAATCTGTGGGTAAGTTTGAGTTGGGTATTAAGCTGGACATGCAGAAGGCGTATGACAGGGTGGAGTGGGATTTCCTGTTGGCAGTGATGGAGAAATTGGGCTTCAACAGTCGATGGAGAAATTTAATCAGGGGTTGCATCTCCACTGTGAATTTTGCCATTCTTCTGAATGGTCAGCCGGGGTCCAAATTTGTTCCTTCTAGAGGGCTCAGACAGGGTGATCCTATTTCTCCTTACTTATTTCTGTTGGTCAGTGAAGTTTTCTCTTTGCTTCTCCAAAGGGGGATTGATGGGGGGCGGATAACAGGGGTCCAAATGGATCGTACTGGTCCATCGATTTCCCATATATTTTTTGCCGACGACACTCTCATTTTCCTGAAGGCGGAGTCTCAAAACTGCCGGAACTTAATGACAATTATTGAGGCTTATTGCTCTGCCTCGGGTCAAATGGTTAACAAGTCTAAATCCAGTGTCTTCTTCGGGGGGAATGTTCCGGAGTCCCTATCTTGTAACTTGGCAGCTATTCTTGGTATGGAAAGAGTTGGGGACCCTGGAGTGTATCTGGGGGTTCCGGCCTTATGGGGAAGATCGAAAAAGAGCGGGCTGGCATATATTAAAGGTAGACTAATGGGAAAGCTGCAAGGTTGGAAAAAATCCACACTCTCACAAGCCGGCCGAGAGGTACTAATTAAGGCAGTGGCTCAAGCAATCCCGGCTTACCCTATGAACCTTTTCAAGTTCCCTAAATTCCTTTGTAGTGAGATGGATGGAATGATATCACAGTTTTGGTGGGGGCCAAAAAAATGGGGAAAGGCGAATACATTGGGTTGCGAGGGAACAGTTGGGACGTCCGAAGGAGGATGGAGGTCTTGGCTTGAGATGTTTTGTGGAATTTAATGATGCTCTTTTAGCAAAGCAATGTTGGAGGTTGGTGACGGAACCAAATTCTTTATGGGCTTTGGTGCTCAAAGCTAGATACTTCCCAAATTGTTCTTTCTTTGATGCTAAACGTGGGGGTAGGGCATCGTGGGCTTGGTCTAGCCTCTTGGAAGGGCGAGCTATTATTAAGGAAGGAGCGCATTGGCAAATCATGAACGGCAACGGGGGTTCGTGTGTGGGTGGACCGTTGGCTCCCTTCCATTCCGTCGGGGAGACCCTCTCCATTGGGTTCGGCCACTGTCTCTAGGAATCTCAAGGTTAGTTCTTTGATTGCTGTGAACAATGAATCTTGGTATATTGACTTCTTTAAACCTTTCTTGGTGGAGAGTGAGTTTAAGCTCATCCTTGGGACTCACTTGGGAGATCTTTTCAGTTTAGACAGGTTGGTGTGGCCTTTTGAGAAGTGTGGGTCTTACTCGGTCCGGTCTGGTTACCATTGGGCGTTGGACAGGTCGCGGGCTCAGGGGGCAGTAGCACATTTTCGTTCTACTCCTATCCCAAAGCTGGTGTGGAAATGTTTGTGGAAGTTAGAGGTCCCTCCTAAAATAAGAAGTTTTATGTGGAAGTCTATTAATGGCGCGGTGGCTACGAAGGCAAACTTATTTAAAAGAAGATGCTCCCCTTCTCCCATATGCCCTTTATGCAACACCATGGAGGAGTCCACCGAACACCTATTCTTACAATGTCAGTGGGTGAACGCGATTTGGCTGGATGGGCCCATGACGGCTGGACTTAGGAGGGGGAATGTCACCTCCTGGGCAGATTGGTTGAGGGATGTTTTTGACTCGATACGTGATAAGTGTGCTAGGATCAAACTTCTTTCTTATATCGCTATCTTGTGCTGGTACATATGGAAGTCTAGATGTGATTTTATTTTCAGTCAACAACCTATTCTCCCTGGGAGGATCAATGCTACTATAAAGGGTGCGGTGGAGGCTGCAAAGGCGACTTACAGTGTGCCGGTCACCAGGGATCCGATTCCAGTATTGGATCTGGACGAGGCTATTTTGTGGTTGCCTCCTTGTTCAGGTTTTGTGAAAATTAACGTTGATGCGAGTTGGATAAGTAGTGGAGGGACAGGTTTTGTGGGAGTGGTGGCTCGGGATGACAATGGTGGGTTCGTAGCTGCGGTCCGGTATTCCATTAATGCTTCTTCAGTGGCAATGGCGGAAGCATTAGCTATACTACGTGGTTGTGAGCTCGGGAGGGCTATGAATTGGGGCAAAATTAATTTGGAGTCTGATTCGTTGGTCTCTGTCTCGTGTCTCAGAAATGTGGATTCGATGGCCAGCTGGGAGGCTTTCCCTATCTTAGCTAAATGCAGACGGATGGGGGAATCTTTTCAGGAATGCCGCTGGTCTTGGGTCCCAAGATTGGCCAATTTGGCAGCCGATTCTCTGGCGGCGCGGCATTGCGGGGAGTTATGTGACTTTGTTTGGGTCAATAGACCCCCATTATCCCTTGTGCATGTTCTCTGTAATGACGGCCTTCCTTGCCCCCCCTTAATTGCTTTTTCTGTAGTATGAGGAGTGACGCTTTTAGCATGAAATGCGGTGTCATTATGTATCTTCTCGTACTACTGTCTAGTTGGTTGTGTTTTGTTGTTTGCCTTTTGTAGGCTTTCTTGGTTGTTCTGGCATCTTTGCCCTGGTAATATACGTTACCTGTTTCTCAAAAAAAAAAGAGGCAAGGCAGATGGGCTTCGTTTCAATCTTCACTTCCATGAAAGCTATCCCCCAACTACTTGCTTCTCAACCCCCTTTAATCCCATTTCAATATTAATCCGGTGGGAGTAGGGAGGATGTTGGCAGTTTTGCAAAAACTAATACCATTGCCCTTTTGTTTTTTTGTTTTTTTGTTTTTAATTAGTGGAATGTAACAACCCAAGGCTTCATCTAAAATTGCTAGTCGAAGGTGACTTTAGGGATGTATGACCTTGCTTAAGTATAGTTTTTAAAGCTTGTAATCATCGCACAAGTCTCTTAGGCAAGGCTTAGTGTCCGATGTAAGACACTATTACCTTCTTCTATACGCCACAGGAGTAACTGTTGCTCCATTTGCATATCGGTAAGGACCCTCATCAAAACAACTCAAATGTGAGTTTCAAAAATAAGACTGTACCATCATTTGTCCTCATCAAAACGACTCAAATGTGAGTTGCAAAAATAACATTGTACCATCATTTGCAAGGATTGTTTTAAGTCTCCTAGAGTCCCTAATGGTTGTCAATGTCCGATTTAAATTTATAATATGCCGTTTCAAGGAGAACGACGAGGCTAATAAGACTCAATGTGTTTGTTCATGCGTAAATATTTAGTACAATAAATTTTCGTGCCAAATGAAAAAGAGATGTAAATTAACAAAGTAAAAGAAAGAAATATTAACAAGGTAAAGAAAAATAAAACAAGAAAAAAGAGGATGGGCCAAGAGGACTGTACCGGGCCAAGCCCAGCCTGGTTAACCATTTTTCTGTTGGGGTAACCGAAACGACGTCGTCGATGCTTTTGGCGGGTAAAAGAATAAAATTGAGGAAATCAAGCGCGCCATAAACCTCTAGGAACTGGGAGTCTCTCTGCGCACACCTTCCTCACTCCTCACACTTGGAAACCCTAGCGAGTCAGAGAACCACATTACGGCGTCGTTTCCCCTGCAAAAACCTTGGGCCATCATCTTTGCCGTTCTAGCATGTAAGTATCTCTCTCCGTTTCGTCATTTTATATCGAAAGTTCATCTGATTTCTCATTTGGGTAAAATTGGGATTGTGCAGCCTGAGAAATGTCAAATTGTTTTTTGTGTAATTTTTGGAATGCCGTTAGGCAGTGTTTGGTTGCTGAGAAAATGCAGGAAAACGAGAGAACGGAAAAAGAATCGGAATTAGCCTTTTGGGTTTTTGGGATATGAGAACCGTAAAATGTTAGTGATTTGCAGCATCTATCCCGAAGCATAATTGTGGGGTTTCTGGTGTTGATTGGTAAACAGTTTCAAGCGGGTTAAATCCTGTTATCGAATTGGCTCGTTGTTACAGTTTCCCTTGCCTAATCTGCGATTTTTAATTAATTGGCAAGTTTAGATTGCATAATTAATTGTTACAATTCCAGAACTTTGACAAATTTGATTTCTGTATAAAGAGCAGAATTTTTTAGTGTATTTAGAGTGAACGTTAAAGATTACATTTGTGAGTTGTATCAATGGTTGTGATTCACTGTATTGTTTATTAGCAAGTTTCTACTATACTTAACCATAGTGGTTTCTGTAGCTTCTTTGCTCGTATTTTTTAATTTGACACCAATAAATCCAAAATCTATAACATTTTCCTACACTTGAATTTTAGGCAACTCCAGTCCAGAAAATACAACTCAAGGCAATAAACGACGAGGGTTATTCATCATCTTGGGTTTCAACCATTGATATTTTTTAGTGGAAGTTGGGACTCTCATGTAGAAGTCTCATTTTTCCTTTCACAATCTATCTCTCTGTGTGTGTATGGAGAAAGCTATGGATCCACCATCTCCAGGCTGCACTGGTGCTGAAGCAGTACTAAGTCTCCAACCCAACTCTTCAAATCCTGTTACATATCACCCGCTCTTTGGTCCACACGATGATCTGATCCTCCTCGAGGTTGATCAGAAACTTCTCCCTGATGTCCTGCACCAAAGGTGAGGGATAAGTTAAACTACTGTCTGTAGCCTTTGTTCTGGGGTCAATAGAGCGTTATTTTTTGTTACTTACTTGCAATTTCTTTTCTTCTCTTTTTCATTTCTCTAGAGTAACTGTTAGAGGACAGCCTGATGAAGATGCAGTCCTCTGCACGGAGTCAAAAACTTATGCAATGAAGTCCGTTGGAACTTCAAATTCTGTTTTTCTCATACCCCCATGCGGTCAATATACTACTTTTGAAAGCCCAAAGTGTTGTGATGAGAACTATCATGACCCACAATCTGTTGCTTCTGTCATTAAGGTTGCAACTGGTAACATGGAGCTTGTTGAAGTTGCTCCCCGACTGGACAAGCTAAGGTTGCTACTTTCCCAAAATCCTTACCGATCTGATGAGGACATAGAAATGGTGGATTTAGAGGAGATGGAGAGAACAAATACAGGACTGTATAGATGGAATGATCTTATCGGGAAGGTTCAAGCCAGTGATTACGAATTAAGGACTGGGTTGCAAGCTCTTTCAGCAGTGGAGATAAATGGATACTGGAGAATTGTGGATGAGAAGTACATGGGCACAATTCTAAGGATGCTTTTGCACAATTCAGTGTTGAATGACTGGTCCTTGTCTTTGCTTGATCAAGATGATGTTGTCAATATGTTGGAATCAGATGGCTTTCCTCGCAAACTTGCAGATCACTGCTTGCATCTTTTTGGTAGTAAGGTGACTGAAGGTGCGACCACAAGTCGTGTCTGGAAGTTGGATGAGAGGAAGGTATGTGTGCATTTTGCAAGAGAAATCTTGAGAGATGGGAAGAGGAAGATGAAGAAGTTCATGGAGGAATGGGTTCGCAAGGTTCCCGAAGGGATGGCAGCCAGTTTTGACATATTGGAAGGTGAAGTTTTGATAGAGAGGGTTGGAGCTGAGACATGGATTCGAGCCTTCAGTGTTTCATCTCTACCCTACAATCCTGCAGAACGATTCTCCATCCTTTTTCAAGAGCGTCGAAAATGGGAATGGAAGGATCTACAGCCCTTTATCAGGTTAGTTTGTATATTCTTGAGATGGTCCTTTTTCTTTTCTTCGGTGTATTCTTGTTCTAGAGATTTTGATCGAAAGTAATTTACATTTTCCTTGTGTGAATCTACTTGCTAGGGACTTGAATGTGCCGGGACTTTCTGCAGAAGGTTTGCTTCTCAAATACACTAGAAGAACACAACCAACTGCTGATGCAGAACCAGTCTTCAGCGCGAGATAGTATTAGTGTACCTATTATTCTGCATTTCTCTGGTACTAGTTTCACTGTGTCAGCGTGTTTGCACTTTTGAATTGGCTATATTGTTAACAAATCAAGTACCGTCCTCTGACATAATATCGTTCAATGCACTCTAATCAAAAGCCTGCTTGATTTTGTTGGGATGCATAAACATTCAGAAGTGATTTTGTTTCTGCAGTCATCGTTAGCATTAGAGAAAACCTGCGTCGCAGTAATAAATTGGTCACTTACTGCGAGAGAGGATGCTTCCGAACCAACATATCAAAAGATTCCAGTTCTGGAAAACTTTCACTTTTCAAAGTCTACAAAGCATATAGCTAAGGTGAGGGACTTTGTATCACAGCCGCTCCGCCCTGTTCCGGTCCCATGATGTTATGGTCTCTGATTCATCAATTACAGAGTTTATAAGGCCTTTAATATGCAATTGGGTTTAAAATTGGCTTTTGCATTCTTCCTCCTTCGTCCATGTCCGCCATTGTTTTCCGGTCCTGGTTTCCTTTCCTTGCATGCCCCGCCACACTACCACCACCCGTTTTGTAGCCATGGATGCTCGTGTTGCTGCGCTCAAATCCTCTTTTTTCTGATACACTGGACGCCAAGCTGCTGGTTTATTTTCTGTCGTGAACTAGCTTACAATCACGGTGCTGGTTCTTCTTCAAACCCATATCCAACTCCACAACCGACTCTGGGCGATGCCGCTGATCCTCAAGAGGTCGAGCCTCTTCACCATCATTGGCGTGAACTCGTAGAAACTGGGGGTAGAGCAATTGTTTGCTTACTACGGTACCGCTGATCAACAGAAGGTGTTGACAGTCTCATTTCACCTTAATGGGGATGCATTACAATGGTTTTGCTGGGCTGAATGCTTACACTCAACTCTTTGCTGGGAGGAGTTCACTAAGGCATTTTTCCGCGAATATGGAACCTCTGAGTTGGAAGATAGTGTTGAATCGTTGTTTAAACTTCGTCAATCTCTTGCTCTTAAGGACTATATCTCTGAATTCATCGCTTAGCTACTCGTATTATTGAGATTGGCCCTATATTACTGAAGAGTTGTTCTCTGGGGGGTTTAAAACGAGAGCTGAAGTATAACGGTGAAATTATTGCGTCCTGAAAATGTTCATGAAGCTATTGCTATAGCTTTGCAATTAGATGCCAAACACACTGACCTTAAATCCACTTGTATGAAACCTTCATTTACACCTCGGCCACCACTCCATACTAGACCTGTAAACGGGTCAGGGTTTATTGGGTTTTGGGTCGGGTTCAATCCGACCCGTTAAGTTAACGGGTCACCCGAACCCGACCCGTTAAGATAACGGGTCACCCGTTTCACCCGTTAAGACCCGTTAACAATTATTATTATTTTTTTTTTTTGCATAAAGTCTATTTTTTGTTGTTAAGATTTTATTGAAATTACTAAAATATCCTCCACTAACGGGTGCTAACGGGTCTAACGGGTTTAACGGGTTGACCCAAAGTGACCCGTTATTTAACGGGTTGTTAACGGGTCCACCCGTTAGCGACCCGACCCGTTAAGCACCCACCCAAATACTAATATTAACGGGTCGGGTCGGGTCGGGTTAACGGGTCGGGTCCAAAATGCCAGGTCTACCCCATACTCCACTTCCTACTTTTAACCCTATGCCTAGAACTGGTTCCTTGCCAGTGAAGGAACTTTCATCTGAGGAAATTCAACGCAAAAGGGATAGGGGAGATTGTTGGTTCTGTGATGAAAAATGGTCTCGAGACCATAGATGTACCAATAGGCAATTACCTATGTCGGATATGATACACCCTGATGAATTATTGCAAGGGGAGGAAGAAACCTTACCATCAGAATTAATCCCACATGGAGCGTAGTGAGTGTGCATTCTATGGTACTAGTGGTCCACATAAGGTTCAACCCATGAAGGTTGATGGTTTTATCGATGGCCAGAAAATTAAAAATCTTGTTAGCTTCAGGCAGCACCCATAACTTTGTGGATTAACTCTAGGAGGTTAGACTTGTGCAGTTGATATGTATGCTTTGCCTCTAGGGGGATGTGATGTGGTATTAGGGGTACACTGCCTCTCTTCTGTTAGCCTTGTCCTTTGGGATTTTCAGCTTCATATAATGGAATTCACCAAAAACTATACTAAGTACGAGCTCACTCATAACTCTTTCTGCAACTCCACCTATCCAGGAGATTTTATTGCATCAGTTGGATAAAGAGATATTCAACTCTAATTTGGGTTTGTGTTTTGTACTCAATGGTGAGTAAAAGATTGGAAGTTGTTCACCGAAAAAAAGAAGAAGAAGAAGCAGTTGCAGGAATTACAAACTCTATTGGAACACTTTGAGGAGATCTTTGTCTTGCCATCCAAGTTACCTCCTAGTAGGTCCTATGATCATCATATACCCCTCATTCCAGGTTCCAAGCCTCCCAATATAAGACCTGTCATTATGGTCCACGCCAGATATCAGAAACTGAGAAAGCAGTTCAAGAATTGCTAGATTTGGGGTTCATCAGACCTAGCCACATCCCTTTTTCTTTCCCTGTGCTATTGGTAAAAAGGAAAGAAAGTACTTTGAGGCTTTGTATGGGCTATAGAGACTTGAGTTCACTTATTGTCAAGGACAAATACCCTATCCCTCTGATTGATGACTTATTGGATGAACTGTATAGGACCATGTACTTCTCTAAGCTTGATCTAAGGTCTGGATATCACCAAAATCGAATGAGTACTAAAGATATACAGAAAACAGCATTCATAACTCATGAAAGACACTATAAGTTTTTGGTTATGCCATTTGTCCTCACCAATGTTCTAGCCACCTTCCGAAAACTCACGAATGACATTTTCAAGCCCTATCTCAGAAAATTCATTCCAGTCTGTTTTGATGATATCTTGGTTTACAATAGGAACTGGGAGGATCACTTAAGTCATCTTAAAACTGCATTTGAAGTTCTTAAGCAACATCAGTTATTTGTCAAGAAATAGAAACGTTCTTTTGGTCAACGCAAGGTTGAGTACTTTGGCCATGTGGTATCCCAAAATGGGGTTGAAGCTGATCCAGCAAAAATTCAAGACATAGTTGCTTGGCCTACACCTACCACTATCAAATTATTGAGATGATTCCTAGGCCTCACTTGTTATTACAGGAAGCTTGTCCCCAGTTATGGCAAGATATGTCAACCCCTACATCAACTCACCAAGAAATATGGGTTTATTTGGTCCACTGAAGCAAATGAGGCATTTCAGAAGCTAAAACTTACAATGGCACCTCCTCAGGTCCTAGCATTACCCAATTTCTCACTTCCATTTGAATTAGAGTGTGATGCTTCAGATTTAGGAATATGAGCAATTTTGCAACAAGAAGGCAGGCTCATTGCTTTCACAAGCAAGGCTTTGGCCCCTAAAACCTAGTCTCTATCAACTTATGAAAGATAACTTATAGATATTGTCCATGCTGTCAAGAAATGGCACAATTATCTACAAGGAAGACACTTCATTATCAAATCAGACCATAACAGCTTAAAGTTCTTTTTGAATCAAATAGCCATCACACCCTTTCAGCAAAAGTGGGTGTCTAAACTATTGGTATTTGACTGTGAAATACAATACAAGAATGGCAAGGACAATATGGTGGTTGATGCACCGTCAAGGCTTAAGGGAGATAATGTAGATTGCTGGAATGCCAAGGAGGACAATAGTGCTGCTTTAATATCTTGTTCTTCCATTTCCTACCTATAATTTGGCTAACTGGATGAACTTAGGAGATTCAATGAGTAGGATGCATGGATTCAAGATAAAAGAAAGTCACTAATGGATGGGGGGATCCACCACAGAACTATCATCTTGATAATGGACTCCTGAAATACAAGTCCAGAATTGTTGTGAGCCCTCAATCACCGTGGAGGTTCAAGGTTTGGGACGAACATCATTATACTGTTGTGACACGCCCCGACCCCAATAACACAAGTTATGAGGCCGTGATGTGCTGGCCGGCATTAAATTGACCATATGACTATCGTGAGATGACGTCACAAGCCAACTTAATGATGAAGCTATCATAAGATATTTATGATGTAAATTATCTTGGGATTAAGTCCCGTTATTATCACATCACATCAAATCAGCTACATGTTTCACACAACAGTGAACACATAAAGTGTAGTGTTGTGCATAATCAAAAGTACGATCATGCAATTTTTACAAAATAGATAAAACTGCAGTAAATGAACTATCACCCATGACGAAAGCCCTACTGCCAAGCCCACTCATCACCACCGGTGTTCTCCTTATTCTCGTTATGTCTTGAAGGAGTCGACAAAACAAAACGTGAGTGGACCAGTTTTATCACATTTAAAACCATTCAAACATAAAAACCCTTGTTTTAAAAGCATATATAGTGAAAACTACATACATAGTAATACTACAATAATAGTTGTCAATATCAACTCAATCTTGCTCGTCGTATAATAAAAGTAAATCAATCACAAATAAAGTAATGTATCACAAACAGGTAAAGTGGCGTCTACTAACAAATTTTAGCCTCTACCAGAATAGAATGTACTTGCAATAAATCCTATGGCCGTAGCTACCTATACGATATGTATGATAACCATGTGGTGAAAATAAATTACCATGATCTCAAGATATCATCTAATGAAATTAAATTACAAGTCTCGTCAAAGACTAACACAGTAATATGCATCTATATATATATATATATATATATATATCCAGAAGGAAGGCTTGAAAATGTGTATCGATATGAAAATTTCAAAACAAGTTAACAAAGACAAATCTATCGCTAAGTATGAGTTAGGAACGTTCTGTGAGTGGTAATTGCATTAGCATCTTTATAATTTGCAAGTCAGGTTCATATTCTACCCTTCATCTTACAACCTATCTTATCTGTTAATCTTCTAAGTTCGTTTGTTCTACTCCCAACCAAACAGTAAGGCGTGTTCCAAACAATAAGTCCCAGGTAGAGGCATGAGCGGATCGCATGAGCGGGGAAGGGGTATAGCGAATACGCGAGGAAGGTGAAGCATTTAAGTTTTTTGTATTTTGTTTGTTTGTTTTGTGAACTTTATGAGTAGATTGTTTGGATCTAATTCAATGGCCAGCACTAGCTCTAGATCAAATTTAGGAACTATACTAGATATTGTTAATGAAGAACAAAAACTTAATTTTCAAACTGACGATAGTGTCGACTTTGGCGATTGGAACATCCCTAGAGTTTCTAGCAAAAATATTTATAAAAAGAAATGGTCTATGACCTCATTTAGAATTGAACATCATGTTAAGACATTCGAACAAGCCTATGCTCTTAGTAAAGAACATGAAACTTGTCAATTGTTTTCTCCAGAACAAATTAAATCCCATAGGAAAGATGGTCATAATTATATCCACATTGGCTTAGTTCAGATAGCCGTAAAACCTTTAACACGTAGAGGCCTTAACACCTCTATTTTGTTATGTCTCCGAGATGCTAGATTCACTAATTTTAGTGATAGTATACTTGGAATGATTGAGTCAAGTCTTTACAATGGACCTATCCATTTTGATTGTTTTCTAGATCTCACCATAAGCCTTTCAGATCCCCATATGCTGAAAGCACTCACCTTAAACATCAAGACTTCAGGATATCAAGTCCTTGAAGGAACACAGCCCTTGGCATTAATCTATCGAGTCTACTATAAAGTCACTGGCACAAATATGAATTTCCAGGCTCTAACTAAGAGTCCTCGAGATCATACACTCTTAATTCAAACCAACCAAGAAAATGCGAACATCAAAGTTCCCAGAACCATTAGGTGGTCAGATATCAGTCTACCTTCAGATTGGTGTCTAATAAATAAAAGTAAGCCAGTAGCTATCTAGAACAGTCTAGTCAACCTTGACAACATAGAACAATATTTTGACGGAACGGTTAAGATCAACTTTGACCATCCTGCCAGAAGGTCTTGTGAGTCTACCCAGTCTCATAGGTCATTTGCTCATAGCAGAAATTCTTTTTCAGGATCCATACCAACCAATAGGATGGGTCAAGATCAAGAATTAATAAATTCATTAGTTGATAAGAAATTTAAAGTTGTAGTTGCAGAAACTAGTTCTTTTGTTACTCAGCAAGAATTAATTAATGATTTGATTAATTTTAAATTAAAATCGGTAGAAACAAACTCCCAGGTTACTCACCCGGTTTACCAACCCAATACCCAAGACCAAGGAGAACAAACTTCTCCAACAACATATGATTTCGCAGCAGATCAAATTAATCACCAACTTTTAGTTTTAAACAAACCTTTCCAGTGGAATAAAAAAAGAGTCAATGCCGACATTGAATATGAGGAGAATATCCCCAGACGAAATGTTTTTAGAAGTAAGTATACCCAGGAAGAAAAATTATAAATTTATGAAAAATGGAAAGCATTTATGCAAACACACAGATTTGAAGTATTTTTCTTCGATTATGTTGAAAAGTACTACGAGTCTGAAAAGAAATTAGAGGTAATGACCAAAGAAAATTGGCTTAAAGAAGACAAGACGATTGTCTCCTCTAGTCATCCTCCCCAGGAAACCATTCTAATCACTACTGCGAATACGGAGATTCCAGCCACTCCTTTTTAAACTTCCTAAGGAAGATTCAAGAGTAAAACCAGTCATAGAACATAATAATTTTACAAATCAGAGTCTTCACACTATTGGTAAACAGCTTGATAAAATTGAAACTAAAATTGATAATTTATCTCAGCCCAAGTCGATCACGGAAAAAACCCTGGCTAGCTTCTCAGAATCCTCTTCAAAGGCAGTAGCCTTGAAAACCACTTCTACTTCTCAAAAAATAGATCAAATGTTAACAGAATTAAAAAAGGAAAAGACAGTTCATGTCTTAAATCATCCTGAAGAATCCCAATCGGAAACTTCTCTTCCATCCTTTGAGTCTGAATATGGTTCAGATTCCATCCGAAAAGTCGAACAAGCTTTTGAAAATCTTGAACTTAAAAGAATTTCCAATAGGCGAGTCAACCCAACATCCCTTAGCAAAAACTGGTATCCCAGACCAACTCCTCCAGATATTCAATTTGAAGAAAGAAATATCCAAAATCAATTCTCAGTCTCTTCTGATAAACTCTATGAATGAAACATAGACGGTTTGTCAGAACAAGAAATTCTAAATAAACTCCAGCATATCTCTATGGTTGCTAATAGTTATATTACCAATCATAATCTTACCCAAACTCAAATTGTCGACCTCTTGGTCACTGGATTTACAGGAATGCTCCATTCCTGGTGGGAGAAGCATCTCACTGAACAGTCCAGAAATGAAATAAAAAATGCAGTTAAAAAAGATGAAGAAGGAATACCAATTTTTGATGAGCAAATTGGACAAGGTGTCCCAGATGCCATCAATACATTGCTTTTCACAATCATAGAACATTTCATAGGAACACCTAGTAATGTCACCTCTATGATTCATGATCAACTCAGAAATCTGAGATGTCCAACTCTAAGCGACTTTAGATGGTACAAAGATGTATTCATGTCTAGAGTCATGCTCAGAAAAGACAGTAATCAACCATTTTGGAAAGAAAAATTTATAAATGGATTACCAAATTTATTTGCACATAAGATTAGAAATGTCTTAGTTAATGAAGAAGGTATCATACCATATCATACCCTTACTTATGGAAATATAATTAATATTATCCAGAAGGAAGGCTTGAAAATGTGTATCGATATGAAAATTTCAAAACAAGTTAACAAAGACAAATCTATCGCTAAGTATGAGTTAGGAACGTTCTGTGAACAATACGGTCTTCCACCTATTGCTCCTTCTAATAAGAAGAAAAAATCCCAAGTTTATCAAAAGTACTCTAACAAGTACTCAGGTAGACAATACCCCAAGTACAATAAGTACCAATCCAAAGATAAAAACTTTGAAACTAATAAGTTTTACCAAAAACCCAAAACCAACAAGTGGAAACGGAAACCTTCTGGTAAAATCCACTCCAAAAACCCAAACCAAAAAGGAAATTGCTACAAGTGTGGCAAGTATGGCCATTACACCAATAAATGTCATGTCAAGAAAACCATCAACCAGTTGAAGATCTCTAAGGAAAAGAAACTTCAATTAATCCAAGTCTTAGAACTTAGGGACACAAACCATAGTCAGTCGGAAGATGATTTGGAATTATCTTCTTCTGATAATAACTCCTCAAGTGGACTTTCCTCACCCAACGCCAAGCTAGGATGTACCGATGCTTGTTGTCAAAAGATTTCAGTCCTTAACAAACAAGAAGAACAAGAAAATCTTCTTATAGAACTAATAAGTAAAGTCGATGACCCTGAGTTAAAATCCTTTTATCTTAAGAAACTAAAGAAATTAGTTTCTTCTGAAGAACCTGGCACTAGCCAATCTCAACTAACCCCAAAAATCTCTCTTAGCACAACCTTAGAAAGGTTTAATAAGACTAAGAAAGAAATCACCATCAAAGACCTCTAACAGGAAGTCAATAAAATCAAAGATGAAATTAAGTTTTTACAATCTGAAAACATGGATATCCGTACACAGCTCAGTAGAGCTCGAACCCAGGAACTTGTCAATAATCATGAAGATGGACAAAGTAGTTCTTCTTCTGGTTATAACTCAGATGCTCAGTCGAGCAAGCACTCTACTCAAAATTTAGTCTTAGGTCTTTTGGACAAAATAAGATTAAAAAAATGGTATTCTAAAATCAAAGTAGTAATTGATGATTTTCATTTTGAATACGTTACACTGATAGATTCAGGAGTAGACTTGAATTGTATTCAAGAAGGGTTAATACCTACTAAGTACTTTCACAAGTCCAATGAAATACTTAGTGCTGCTAATTCTTCACCAATGCATTTAAAATATGAAATACCAGTGCGCATGTTTGTCATGATAATGTTTGTTTTAAAACCTCATTTGTTTTAATAAAAAAATATTTCTGATCCAGTTATATTAGGTCTCCATTTCCTTGCACTCATATATCCTTTTAAGGTTCATCACGATAGGATTACCACCCGTGTCTTAGGACAAAAGGTTACATTTGAGTTCTGCATGGAGACAGATCTCAAAAAATTAAGATATATTCAGAAAGATAGCATATCGCGATCCATCAACCTGATCACTAATAAGACACAACAAATTAATTTCTTAAAAGAAGATATTAATCACAAAAGAATTGAAGAACAACTAACAAATAAGTCTTTGTTAGAAAACATTAATAATTTTCAAAAGAAACTTGTTAATGAAGTCTGTTCTGATATTCCCAACGCCTTTTGGCATAGGAAACAACATATCGTTAAACTTCCTTATATAAAGGAATTTAATGAATCTAAAATACCTACTAAGGCCAGACCTATCCAAATGAGTCAAGAAGTCTTGGAATTCTGCAAAACAGAAATACAAGAACTTCTTAATAAAGGAATTATCCGTAAGAGTAAGTCCCCATGGTCATGCCCTGCATTTTATGTTCAAAAGAATGCAGAACTAGAAAGAGGTACTCCCAGATTAATTATTAACTATAAACCTTTGAATGAAGTTTTGGAATGGATTCGGTATCCAATCCCGAAGAAAAGAGATTTAATAAAGAGACTTTCCCAAGCAGTTATATTTTCAAAATTTGATATGAAATCAAGCTTTTGGCAAATTCAAATTCATGAAAATGATAAATATAAAACAGCTTTTGTAACGCCTTTTGAACATTATGAATGGAATGTAATGCCTTTCGGCCTCAAAAATGCCCCAAGTGAATTTCAAAATATTATGAATGAGATTTTTAATCAATATAGCCATTTTTCGATTGTTTATATTGATGATGTGCTTGTTTATTCAAAGTTAATAGACGAACATTGGAAACATTTGCATTTGTTTGCTAGAATAATTAAGTCCAATGGATTAGTTGTTTCTGCATCTAAAATTAAATTGTTCCAGACTAATGTTAGATTTTTAGGATATGATATCCATAGATCTACCATTCAACCCATTGATCGTGTCATTCAATTTGCTGATAAATTTCCTGATCAGATTACTGACAAAACTTAACTTCAGAGATTTTTAGGTTCTTTGAACTATGTATCTGAATTCTATCTTCATCTGCGTCAACAATGTAAACCTTTGTTTGATCGTCTTAAAGATAATCCCCCAGCATGGTCTACCATTCATTCATCCATTGTCAAACAGATTAAAACTCATGTCAAGACTTTGCCGTGCCTTGGCATTCCAACTCCCAACTTTTTTAAGATAGTTGAAACCGACGCATCAGATATCGATTATGGAGGTATCCTCAAGCAGCAAACTTCTTCCGGATCTCCTGAACAAATTGTTCGTTTCCATTCAGGAGTATGGATTTCTGCACAATGTAATTATAGTACTATTAAAAAAGAAATATTATCCATTGTATTATGCATTAGCAAATTTCAAGATGATTTATTAAATAAAATTTTTTTAGTCCGTGTCGATTGCAAATCTGCAAAACATGTTTTACAAAAAGATGTTCAAAACATTGCATCCAAACAGATTTTTGCACGGTTGCAAGCCATATTAAGCATTTTTGATTTTGACATTGAATATATTAAAGGCAGCCAGAATTGCATCCCAGATTTCTTAACACATGAATTTTTGCAGGAGAAGAATGACAGGAAACAATAGTCACAGGAGGCTTCCAGCCACTATTCCTCCTCCACCACCAGTAAATCAGGAATCTATTCCCGATTCCTCATCGGCCTTAGCCATTACCAGCCGTTTCACTCCTTTAGGATCTACTATAGGAAATTTCCGACCAAATTACCAAATGGCATTAGCCAAACCTTATGATCCATATTCATCCATGCCATCTTCGTCAACTCAAAAAACATCTAGCTATGCTAAAACCTCACCTTACATAAAAAAAGAACCAACGGAATACCTTTTCAGCATCCCTTCCAACATCAATAGAAACCAAGCACCAGAGAAGATAGCCAAAACACTTCTCCCGCCAAATTCTCATCATTTACCAACTGAACCTTTCAAAACCTTGAAATATTATCAAGCCATTCTCAGTGAGACATCAATCATTTCTATTAAGCCCATTTATAGTAATACTCATGAAAATAAACTTCTTTATCATTCACTCTATATTGGGAAATTCCTTTTAGAATCAGAATGGGGAATCCCCATTTACCAGTATAAACCACTTCATTCCCAGCAAGTTTTACTTCCAAACAATCAATATAACTATTATGATTACATCCAAGCATGGACCAACATATTCCTTCACCAAACATCTGATTTTAGTCATTCATGGTTCATAACCTTTGATAAAAGTTTCAGATTAAATTTTCCAACCTGGTTTCCAGAATGGTGGTCTACTCATGGCCCAAAAGCCGCATTAATCCCAGAAGATCTTAAGAAGGTCATCACTACTGGTTTCCAGCACAAGTTTGACAGAAGTCGTTTCGACAGCAGACTCACACTCCTTTCATTATTTGTAGCAAAATATAAAATCCCATGGATATTCAAATGGAATTTTGAGGTTGAGACAGGTTGAGTTTTTAGAGCCCGGTGGGTGAAATGGTGGGACAAATTTGACCATTAACTGATCATCAGCTTGGTTCAATCAGAGTTTCCAATCGTCCCTGTTCCAGCACCAATTCCTTCACCAGCAACAACGGCATTGCCAGAAATCGATATCCCAGAAGACACACAGCCATTATCAGACATTAGTCCAAGTTCATCCCTCAAGGGAAAGTCCAAGTCATCTAGGTCCTCAAGTTCGAAGAAGAAAGAAAAATCTTCACAGCTTAAAGACTTAGCTCAACAGCTTATGGCAGAAGCATCATTGCTCCACGATGAAGACTCAGAATCTGAAGCATCAGATGTTGATTCTCAGCATCTCGCCATTACTCCCAAACAATAAGATTTCCAAGATTCCTAAGATCCTTTTGATTTTTGAATTAGAATTGTATTAACATGTAATCATTTCACATTTGTACTCTTGTAAGTTTTACACTTGTAATCATGTGATCCGAGCACCAAAAGTAGAACCTGCAGTGCAGAAATCACTCCGACAAGGCACTATTCATGAATAGTAAAAATCACTTTTTACTATTCATCCATCAATTCAGCAGCAGACGTGTGATCCAACAGTGAAGATTCTTCATCATTCGGCTCCAGCCTTTACAGCTTCAGCAAGGCAACCGGAATTCTCGCCTCGATCATCCAGCTCATAGCAATCATCACAGCCATTCGGCCTATATCTTCAGACTTCGAACTCATTTCAAAGAGGGTTAATTTTTAGCAACACTTCTGCGTATTCGAAAGAATAGAAGTTCATTCTGTATCCAGAGAAATTTAAACACTTGTATTTTAATTTTCAATCAAGGATGCCTGCGAGCTCCATCGTTTTCCTCATCAACTGCCAGTAGGCAAATTTGTAAGTTGCAATCCAAGTTTAATAAAACTATTTTAAAAATATATTTGCATCATTAATTTAAATTCATTAATTTTATTATGAGAAATATTTTCATTCCAAGTCTTATTCCCAGAGAATTCATTGAGCATCTCATATCCAAGGTAATAACTGATCCAGACTTTGTCCAGTTTATTCTTTGCATCTATGATCTTT
Source organism: Cotoneaster glaucophyllus (assembly GCA_036320875.1). Classification (NCBI taxonomy): domain Eukaryota; kingdom Viridiplantae; phylum Streptophyta; class Magnoliopsida; order Rosales; family Rosaceae; genus Cotoneaster; species Cotoneaster glaucophyllus. The sequence goes on from CM070063.1 coordinate 23,147,814, forward strand.
GGTTTCATCTTTGTGTTTATCATGAAGCTCATCCTTGTGATCTTATCTGTTCTCCTTTTGATCCTTATAACTGCATTCTTGCACGATACCTCTAGAAAATCATTAGATACAAGCTTCCGTCCCCATTTGGTATATATATATATCGTAAAAACGTTTATTTTTCGAAGGGATCCATTTTTCGAAGGGATCCACTCACAGGTAAGCATGTGATAATCATGTGAAGCTAAACTAAGCTTTAATCAACATTCTATAGAAAATCGTCCAAAACTACCATTTAAGTAAAGAATTTGCAGAAACGGAGGGCGCCGCGTGAGGAACACCGAAAAACCTAAGGATAGGTCACTCGCCGATGTGGGCCACCGTCATCGGCGAACGCGTGTCGCCGCTGTCTGGCGAGTAGGTGTCACACTCGTCATCGCTAGAGCCACGCGTCGGTGCGGTGAGGATTTAATAAGGGTTAACGGAATATACCTTCCCCGTGGACAGATTCCATCATTATTAATGAATTTCCATTTGCCGCTGTCAAGCCTAACGACGACCGGTACCTGCTACCGTTTTTCGTCGTTGACGAGTTGCTGGAATCTGCAAAAAAAATCCCAGAAAGTGTTAAGTGCTTCCCCGAGCTCGATTTCATTGAATTTTCAGTAAAAAAAAAAAAAAAACTATCCAAAAATCCTCCAAAAACATGTAGGAACTTATCGACACAGAGTTGAGGTTGAGGAAGGATCGAATCCACCTCAAATTAGCCGGATTTCCCTCGGGGAAGCTCACGGATTCTGGAAAAATATAGATATCATGCAAGCACGAGTTAGGGTCTAAGAAATAGACTCAAAACCACCTACATTCCATCCCAAGGACCAACCAATGCAAAACACAGAGAAAGGCAACCCCAGTTGGCTTCGAACTCGACGGTTTTCACCGGAGTTCGTCGCTAGACTGGTTATGCATGCACAAAGAGTTATTGAGGCTAATTTCTTGGATGATACAACATTAGAACACATCTCCAACACAGAGATAATTCTTAAATTCAAGGATTGAGAAAAGAATTTCACCGGGTTCGAGTTTGAGAGCTCAAGTTCTCGGCTTCAATGGCACCGTGGCTCATAGTGCACCAATCCTACATGCAAGACCACCTTTGTGATCCTTGCATCCCAATGAGTAAGAATATGTAATATTTGGGTTTGGTTGCTAAAGATTCAAGGTGAAAGGAAGAGAAAAGCTCTCAGAGCTTAGAGAGAGAGAAGATTTAAGGGTTAGATAGAAAGAGAATGTGCTGAAAATGAGGGAGAAGAGAGATGGCCGGAGTGGGTTAAATCCCACTTAAAATTATTTCAAATGAAATCGTGAAATTGCCCCACCATTAATTATAAATTTACAATTAAGCCTTCGGCACTTCAATTCGAATTTCGTTTTGGACGTTACTAGAAAAATGTCTACCCGTTGCTGCGGGACTTGAATGCATGAATCTTAACCACACGAATTAGACAGATGTAACTTGAAAAAAAAAATAACAAAATCATGAACGAATAAAAAGGATAGATGAGTGAAACATGAAAAAGTAGGTTGTTTTTCTTTTAGCAGCTAATCTTTCAAGCATAAATGTTCAAAGCAACAAAGATGCAGTATGCTTGTTTCCATAAGTTATAGAAGGAAGATGCAGTCCACACATATCTAGGCACCTGTTTAAGTAGTTACAAAAAAGAAATCCAAATGTTCAAAGGAATAAAGATGCAGGATGCCTGTTTCCATTAGTTACAAAAGGAAGATGCAGTCCACACATATTTTGCCCCTGTAGTTAAGGTGATAAAATACATACCCTGCAGCCTAGGCACCTGTTTAGGCAGTTACAAAAAACTCAAAAAAAAAATGTTCTGTTGTTGTCTCAACAACTAAGTTTTCAGCTGCACATATTTTAAAGGCAAAAAATTGCAGAGCAACTTTGTAGCAATTCATAACGGAGACTTTTGTCATTCATTTTTTCGATGGACGAACATCTTCAGCACTATAATAAAAAACACGAATCATAGTTTAGTAAAAATTGGTATAACTGATGTTATGCAGGTGTGCATGCGAAAAACAAATTGTAATTTACCTATCCTTGGTTTTTTTGGCTTCAGACTTTGTTTTGAGTGCAGCTATCGGTTCTTTATCGGCAGGCTCAATCTTAGGGACAACTAGTTTGTGGAATTCTCTGGCAATTCTAGCAGAATTGGTTGTCTCTGTTTGCCCGGTGCGAGTTTTTTTGCTGTGAATGAAGGTACAATTTATAAGGTCAGAGAGAATTATGATAGGTATGCAAAAAAGTGTCAAAGACTGGAGCAAAAAGATTGGCTAACAGTTTTTTATCAACAGCATAACACATATGTACACCCAAGATAAGCAAGCATATTTATTAAGATTTATACATAAGATGATAACTGAGAAGAAAACTTAACCTGTCTGGTTTGTCTGCTTGATCAATGAACAATGCTCTTTTTGAAGTTTTTGGAGGTGCAACCGATTGGGGATGGTGATCTGGCCGCTGGGAAGGCATCACTGGGGTGGGAGTTGTTTCACTTATAATTTGTTTTCCTGTAGTGGCAGTAGGCGTTTGCGGGTCGATTAAGGCAATTGCTTGGTTCAAGGGCAGTTGATCTTGAAGCAATCCATAAATGATGAAGTCCGTATTTCGAAAGTCACTGTTTTGATTGCCAATAGATAGCAAAAATCTTTTTGTTTCGGCCACCAATTTTTTCAAAGGTGGTGGCACCATGAAGGGATCGTCATATCTGTCCTCTATTACCAAAGTGTGGCAAGAAACATGTAGTATCTTTTCAACGTGCCTTCCTAACATAAGGAAGTTGTGCTGATTTGTGCTATCTTCCACTGTAAGATTGATTTCGAACCTAAGGAAGAGTTGGATATTTTCATGTTAGGCAGTTATCACTACCATTAACATTCTGAACGTATAGATTGCCAAAAGCATCAAGCCAACAAATTTAACCAGATACCACATAATGTGTTTAAGAATGCTAATGATCACAAAATCCTGAAACAAAAAAAAAAAAAAAAAAAAAAAAAAACCAATATGACTGAACTATCTTGAAGTAAAATACCACAGGAACCATACGTCTGCCTATTAGAAAAGCAGGCATAATTAGCACATCATTGCAGTCTAAACATGTGTATAAAATCTTTTTTGGCATCAAATTACAAAAAAAATTTGTGTCTAAAACGAACGGTAGCTGCCCAAAAAGCAAGGAACCAATGAATACCTCATTATATTCTATCTTAGGTAAGGATTAACAACCTATAACATGCAACATTTAATGCCCATAATTTTGAAACTTGCAGATATAATGAAAGGTGAAAATTCTATTTCCCTCAACAAAACAAACAGAAAATATTTCCAAATTGACATGCACCATGTTAGATGCAACTTTCTCATTCATTTATCAACAATCTAGTATATTTCCCACTAATTACCCTATCTCACCAATTAGTTGTGATCCAAATACAAAGACATTTTTTTTACAAAAACAACTTTGAATAAAAGTCCATGAGTATTCCAAAACTTTAGTCAACCAAAGACACTCCCATTCATATGTATATCATAGGCAAAAAAGACAGTTTCCTAACACATGCATACCAATCTCTTTATTAAGTGGAAAGACATATGTAAAGGAAGCTTTGTCATGCATTCAATCTTGTTGTTGTGCAAAAGATGATAACCATAAAAACATCATCAATCATAAATTTTATAATTGCAAGAAATTTAAAAATGATTAAGCAGCTTAATACAATAGTTAGATGTAAAATATGTGTAAAAGAATTACCATGGTTCAGGTAATCTGTTTAATAAACCATGTTCATTGCACTGAAATGATCCGGAAGTTTTTTTTGACAGCTTTACGGTAGAACGGGCACGACTTGTACCACCAACTCTACTCAAATCAAATCCAACGACAATCGCTTTGCATGCAAAACTTGCATTCTGTTATGGAATCACACAATTTTAAAATAATGAAATACATTTAATCATCATCTTGTAAACATGAAATATAAATGAATAAAGAAAAAAGCAAGAGATAGCCAAGTAAGAAGAAGCGCTAAAATTTATTATTAAAAAGATGTGATTTTTCTTAATAGGTAGGTGATAAGAGACTAACTTTGTGTAAAGCAGGATCAAGTAGAAGGAGCTCATCAATTGTTTTGGACACAAAATTAGGACTACCAGCACGGTCTATATACATTTCAGCTGAGGTGCGCAAGATTTGAACAGGTGATCTCAGATGTTCAAACCTGTGTCATGTATGTTTAGGTTAAGAAAGACAAATCGAAGAAATATAAACAGCAAAGTTATTAAAGGAAGGTTGTCAATTTACTTTTGTTTGTATTGGGTGAGCTGCGGAATCTCTGGATTGAAAATACAAACAGTTGATCCAGTGCTTCCAAGAACAAGGTTTCCTATATATAAAATATAAGAATGAACAATTGAAGGTTTAAGCAGCTAAATAAAGGACGTTGAGGTACAACCTCGGTATTGTTTGACTTTGAGGATTGTTACAACAATGAAGATAGGTGGTGGAAAGGATTTTATTCCACTGTCCTCAAAAGTCGTTGCAGCTTCTCCCCATAAGGTGATCCTAATCGATTAGCCCTTGTAAGTTTAAAAAAATGTGATGTTGTTTTATGTCATAAATATGACGCTTTATGTGTAAAGCGTAATTTGAACTTAACGCATAGGAATGACCTTATATCTTGCAAGTTAAGATTACTCTTCTTCGCAATTCTTGAGTTTTGGACAGTCACCTCTTCAATCGGCTGCATAGTTGTTAAACAACCAAACACATCTGCGAACTATATTTAGCGGTGAAAATTATTGCACACCAAAGGCAATGAATAAATTATAATGATGATTTTAGATGTTAGTGCATCACATAAAACCAAATTTGTTACATGTAAGCTCAACATCGTTGTTGATTCTCTTATGAAGTTGATCAAGGTCAATCAAATTGAACCACTGGTTCGGGATCTCCTGGTTTGTTTTGTCAATTGGAACGATTGTGGTTCTCCTATTTAATTCAAGCGCGGCAGGATGATGGGCAACTTTGCTTGATGTCCTGTTGTGAACAACACAAAATTTAGTGATCTCGTATGCATCGCCGACTCTTAGAAGGTCCAAAAAAAATTGAATGTCTCAAGCATTCATAGTCGCGTGAACTGCATCCCCCTGTTAAAAGGAGAAAATTAAAATAATGCAAATTATTAAATGTGCGGTAGAACATTTAACACATGCAGTTTAAGAAGCTAAAAAACAGTGAGGATAACACAATTCTGGCCACAGAGGCAGCATTTAAGATAAAATACGCCATAACAGTAAAGATTACTTTATGAATCGAAATGATAGCAACTGAAGCAACCTTGTAAATAAACCTTGAATTATATTTTTGTGGGTAAAAAAGAAACAAAACAAATTAAGAAATAGAAGAATTGATGGTCTCTACTTAGTTTTGTTTACATATGTAAAAAAACTTATTTAAGCAGAATTAAATGTAATCTCTGTAGTGAAATGCAAAGAGAGCAAAAGTGTCAACATCACAGTCTAAAATTTGTTTTTCCAAGAACGAAATTTATTGTAACACATGACATTATATGGAAAAGATGGAATTTTGATTTCTTTTGGTTTTGCATGAATGTAGTGGCCCTATATAAAAATTGATATCAAGGCCCATGATTGAATCCAATAAAACAATCAACCACTCAAACATTAATCGTGTGGAAGTGATGTATAATTCGGCAGCGAATTGCGTAGAGCAATTAGTTCATGAACTTTAGAGAATGTTTGACGACAAAATTCGTTGTACCAAGAACACAGCATGCACACTTGGATACATAAAAAACGTAAGCATCTTACGATAATGAAAAAGGTGAAAAATTCTCACCTATTTATCGACAAACACACAATCGAGATTGTGGCTGAGGATCATCTTCGATGATTTTTGTGATCCACATCCTGCAAACCTTGATTTGGAGCTTGTTTGCTGGCTGGTATGGCCTTAGAGAATGAAGCAGCATCATCTCCATCAATCTAGATAGAAAAAAAATTGAGAAGCAAATTACATTGAAAACTTAATAAGTTGATTTATCAAAGTAATGGCAGAGTCATGTTTAGAAAAATAAACAAATGGAGAAAATAACAATGCAAACTTATACCTTCATGTAAATGTTTTAAAACATTTTTATAAACCATGTTTTTTGCATAACCGTAAGGCATGTCGGAATCATGAGTAATAACAATTTTTAGACCTTCTTTTGAGGTGAATCTAGACACTGCAACATATAGTTGCCCATGAGAAAAAATAGGTTGCGATAAATACAAACCGACAATTTTCAAGGATTGTCCTTGCCTTTTGTTGATCGTCATCGCATAACAAATTTTTAGAGGGAACTGTCGCATTATCAAGATAAAGGGAAATTTGTGCTGAGATGATTCAGTAATTATCATGGGGATAAAAACTCCTGTAATGATTTTTGCTTGTATAATTCTATCGTTTAATTGCATTACAACCAACCGTGTTCCGTTACACAACCCAACACTTTGGTTCAAATTCCTGATCAACATCACTGGGGTGCCAACTTTCAAAACCAACTTGTGATGCGGCAAACCAGGTAAATCAAGTTGGTTTAGAAATTCTGTTGGATAAAGCACATCTAAATTTTATGTTGAAGAAGACACTGAATCAAAACTGAGATATGTACGATTTTCACCGGGCACCATACCCAATAGAAAATCATTTATTTCAGCAGTTGTATCATTACGTGGTGTCACAATAGCTCTCTCTTTCAAATATGGTACATCTCGAAAATTTGTCATCAAATCAGTATACACAGTTGAAACCATGGCTTTGATGGGATCTTCATCAAAACGAATAAGGAATTGTTCGGGTATTTGAACCCAACAACTTTCTTCATCAGTTTAAGATAAAGACCCGGCAACAGTACCGTTGCCAATGTCTAATATCCACTTTGCAAAATCAGCGAGTTCTTGTTTTTCCCTTTCGTTCAAACCTGTCTTCGAAAGTCTCATATTTTGCTTCAAAAAGAATACAATTAAATAGGGCCAACGATATGAACTTGTCAATGATGCTTCAACAATGTCAGCAACGCTTCCGTTTGGAACAACAAGAAGAATTTGTCTGAAATCACCTCCAAAAAGAATCGACATACCCCCAAATGGCAAATGGTCAAAACCTGGTTTTGACCCTTTAAGAAGATCACGAAGAGATCTATCAAGAGTTTCAAAACATCGTTTATGATTCATTGGGGCTTCGTCCCAAAGAATAAGAATAGTTTTAATGATTAGTTTTGCAAGTTGAGTCCCTTTTTAATTTCACAAATCGAACAATCTGTGATGTTGATAGGAATTTTAAATCTAGAATGAGCCGTTGTTCCACCAGGAAGCAAGAGGGAGGCAATTCCAGATGAAGCCACCACCAAAACAATCTGATTTTAGCAATGATGGTTATCCACAAAAAAGTTTTGCTTGTGCCACCATGACCATACACAAAAAATAGGCCTGATATATTGTTGTGAATTGTTTCCATGACACTGTTATAAACATAATGTTGCTCTCTATTTAATTGGCTCATTAAGAGCGAGTGCTCGTGTTTCAGCTTGTCGACATCGTAATCTAACTCTTCTCTCAAACTCCTATTTGCAAGTCTATCCATCATGAAATTGTTTGGTTGTGGTAGGTGACCTTTGACAAAGAACTAGTTACAGCAACAAACAATTTTTCTAACTCGTACAAAAGTAAATTTCTAGCTTCATCTTGGTATTTTGAGACATCTTGCAAGCCAAAAGCATTCATCATGTTTTTCATAATGTCATCACACATCGTCTTCCAATGCGTTTCAAACAAAGCTGATGGATCAGCAACTTCACAAAAGAGAACCAATGTGACAAACAATTGCCTAAGTTGAGAGAATGATGCAGTGAGAACAACTTCTAACATAGCGTTATTCCATTCCCTATCATCACCTAATAAACCAAGAGAGGTGCGTGCAGCTCGAAATGTGGGTTGTAGAACGCCATTGAAGGTCTTCAGATGGTCAGATCCAAAGCTGCCTTTTTGGTAATTTAGTAACAATCCCAAGTACTATAATTCATCGGCAGCATGGTGAACATATGCAACCCTACCTAAAGATCTACCTTTTTTTTTTTGTACGGGACCACTGTTCTCATCATTTTTCCATACATACTTTGTAGGAAATTCAACGTAAGATTACTCACGTGCATCAGGGTCTTGAACATTGGTTTGAAACCATTGTGTTAACATTGTGCTTTCAAGATTAGGGTGGTTAACAACATGATTGAGATAATCGGTCTCTCTAAAAACAACATTTTGGTCAGATGGAAGGTGCACAGACAACCGCTCAACCGATGATTTTCTAAAATGAATGTGAAACTGTAACAATCTCCAAATTGCTTCGTAAGGGCATAAGTATCTACAGTTTAGATAAGCCACAATCTCATCAAACTCCTCATCCTCAAAAATAGCTCTAGCTCGATCAACACATTTAGTTATGTACTTAAAAAGATATTTAATGAGCATTGATTGACAGCATGATTCAACATTTATATGTGCTTGATACTTCAATAATAGCTCACGATTGTAAAGGACAACAAATGCATTATCAAGCTTGATTCCATTTTTTTGAACAAATATATTTTCTATATCTCGACTCTTATACTTAACGAAACCCTCGTAAAAAAAAGTGGTTTCACTTGTGAAAGATTTAGGAAATTTTTTTGAACACTTGTTTTCTTTCATGCAAGGTGAAAATTTATTCGCAGCACCACATGGACCGTGTATCATGTACTGTGAAACTGCATCATACCCAGCCTTGTCACATCTTTGATCAGGAGTCTCAGCCAAAATTATAGAATCAACATCATAAGGAGAATGACACTTATAATGTTTTTTTACCCAGAGTAAGATATGACAATGAGGAAGACCTCTTTTTTGGAATTCCATCGTGTAAAGCACTGTTAATCAAAATAGAATGCGGAAACATCAAAATTATAGACTCTTTAGATTTGCAGCGAAAAGACAAAAATAAAAAGGGAAAAATTTGGCGAAGAATAGTATACTGACCATATTCGACCTCGCCAAAAGGTTTTCCTGATTTGAGGTATTTAATCATATGGTCAAGTTTTGCCTTAAAAATTCTAGAAATTAGATCTGGTCTGTCTTCAACTTTACAACCAGGTTTATCACGCAGATCTTTAATAATTTCAGGCCATTTAGCTTTACAGGTGAAAGTGATAAATAAATCAGGATTTCCAAACTGGCGACATATAGGCATGGCATCCTGATAATTATTTATCATATATCTAACATTGCCTATACACGAAGTTGGCAGAATAACCCTCTTGCCAATAGTAGAACCAGCTGCATTTCCTGCTTTAAGCGCTTCATGAATTCTTTTAAGACCTTCTGTTCTCAAAGAATCTTGATTTGCTCTAATGAAATCTAACCTGTCTTCTTCAAATGTCGCATATGCATCAACCAAGTATTGTTGAAATAATCTCTCGCCTTTTAATAGGGTGTCAATATAGCCTGGTCTATCCTGAATTTGATAACCAAAAAATTCTCTCATGGATACCCTGCTGCCATCCTTTAGTTTTTTCCCCCCTAAAATTTAGATTCCAAGGGAGACCTTTCCTATAACCATCTTCACCGTATGGGAAAAGAAGAGGATATTGAAGTGCCATGTACATAGGATGTAACTTTGTGATTCTCTGTAGGCCATCAGTCTTATGCTCCACAACAATATCTCTTTCGGTGTGAAATTGGTCGATGTCCCCAACTATCAACCCACCTATCCCGTCATGTGCTGGCAAATTGTACTGCACATCACGGTTGGTCTGTGCACCATACAAACGTAGCCTTAAATTACTTGTGGACCCTTCATTAATCTTATCCTTGGCAAGCCTAAAAAGCTTAACAACTTCATTACACTCATCCAGCATTTTGATAAGGCCACTAACAATTTGTTGATCAAGTTTTTCAGACGGTTCAGATCCGTTGAAACAATTGATACGACGATTATTGACTTCATTTTGAGTGTTATAAATGTACAGTTGTGCAAATTTAGGATCGCCGCCTTCTGGACGCAACAGAGATCCCATCAAATGATGTACCTGACCGTTAATCTTAAAAACATATGGACCTCGACCCTTGTTGATAGACAGATCAACTTTGGCCCCCATTGAAGTTAATGTCATTATTGAATTACATGATCTAATATTTGTTTCATAGCAGCAAGAGAATGCAAAGAAAGAAAGAAAGTCACATTGGAAGATTGCATACTCTTTCTTTTCTTTTTTTCTAATAAGCGGCTTGCCCAATTATGAGTGAATTCGCAACAAAATGAACACTTTAAGTATCTCTGGCTAATAGATAGTGCAAAGTAACATGATCAGCAAGACAAACAGGTATAGAAATTGGATGAGAACTCGTCCCAGCTTCCAAAAGTGAGGCAGAAACATCATTGGCGGGAATGTTTTGTTCAAAAATTCATGCAAATGTGTGAGAACGGTTGTTTCCATTGCTTAAAAATAGCAAAGAGCTTGAGGCATTGTTGTATTCATCGTTATAAATGGTGGGAACATCTTGCAACACCAAACTATTCAGATAAACTACTGCAACAGATGCAGGCAAATCGGTATGTTGAGTTCCAGTGGCATTGTTAGCTACCCCTATTCTTCCAGACATAAATCTACATAGACGGGAAAAACCACACGGCAGTGGTTTATTCTCAAATTAAAGCAATGTCATGATGAAGTAACTATGTTAACCACATGAAATAAGCAGCGAACCACAACCCATGAAAGCAGGAGGTTTTCAAAACCCTGACCACGTTGTAAACATAACAGTAACAACATAACCCTAGTCTTTTTACAAAAAAAACGAAGAATAGAGAAAGTTGATCTGCAACTATTTCCTTAGAGAAACATGTTTCGTTGTGTAATACGGAAAAGGAACAAATAAAACGAATTCCAATAGCAAAAACAGTGTGCTAAAGTTAAATAGCATAAGATGAAATAACAACGCTACCATGATCCAAAAAAGACATGCATCGACAATCAAGCGCTAAACCGAGAAAAGAGTGGATTAAACAAACAGCAATGGTTCTTTAAAGGGCCAAAAATCTAACCGTTGTAGATGCGGAAGCGCAGCTGCTGTAAATGGTAATGAAGAACAACGTAGGACCCCAATGATCAAAAGAGAACCTAGAGAAAGAGGAAGACAATATATAAACACATATATAATTGGAGGGAAATAAAAAAGGGAACAAACATTAAACAAAAAAAGGCAAGTCACAACTCTACGCCATTAGTTCTGCAAGATATGCATGCATAAATTTGAAAGAAAGAAACAAATTATTTAGGCTCAATTCACTATAGACCGGTAAAAGGTGCGAGACGATAAGTGAACAGTTAACAATCTAACCAGTTTATTTAAAACAACAAATCATTTTTACCGGTAAAAAATGGAGTTTGGCTTTGCGCACATAATCAACAACAAAACTCCAACCTCTTTATTGCCCTTATCGCCAAACAAAAAAAGTTTACACCCTTATCTTATCCATGACCCATGTCGTCTCTAGACATTTAAAGCCCAAAAGGTTGTTGCAGTGAAGGCAAGCAAGAACAACAAAACTCCAACCTCTTTCCAACGACCAAACTTCAACATCCCACAAAAAAACCCCAAAAATCGTTGCAAAACATTATCATCCAATGGAACCTTTTCTTTCGGCGAATTACTACGATTTGCAGGTCGATACACATAGTATAGACCACCAACTTGTTTCGGTTCGGACCTTTACCATAAACGCAAACCCATCCTTGTTTTTTCTATTTTCACTGCTTTCTTTGTACCAGGTCCCGGGGGAGTATCGAAATATCTCACTAATGTCCCTCGATTTTTTTCATCGTTTCGTGCCTTAACCAGTTCCCTTAAATTTTTGACCAAAACTCCTCCTTCGATCAATCTCATTCATCATTTTATTTACCCTAAATCAGAAATTAAATAAAGCGTTAATATTGATGTTTCTTTGAAATATATTTTAGCTTCTAGGTTTAAGAATAACACTGTCATAAATCTTTAAAACTCAAATTAATAAAGTAAATGCATAAGAGCTCGCAAATTTCTAAAATATGCAAAAAGTAAATCTATTAGCAACCCTAAGACTTTCCAATTTAAAGACGAAATTGATGTGATATAAGTTAAGCACACAAATTAAACCCTCTTGGTGTGAATTGTAGTATAGATGCAAGTAGGGATCGTTCTAGGCCGGGGATTAGGAGGGATTGCCAATCGACGTTAAACTGACTCAAAGACTCAAAAACAAACTTAAAAACGTTTGGATAAGTTGAAAAATACTTAAAACAAGTTCACAAGACTCAAAACAAGTTAAAAACACTCAAAACTGCCTAAAAACACAAACTGGGCAGTTTCTGACTCTAAACACAATTTTGGACGAAAATAATGTTTTGGCTTGACTCAAAACACTTAAAAACACAAGTAAAACAAGTTTAAAACAATTTGAAACAAGAAAGTAAAGGGGGGTTTTGTTTGAACGAATTTGAAAAGAAAACAAGTTGAAAACAGATTTTAAAATAAAACAAAGTTTGAAAACGTTTTTGAGAAGTTTGGATGGATGATGGGCTAGCTAGAGGCTCTTTCTCCACACATGATATGTATGCAAACGAATCGATTCCCAGTTACTCCTTCATTGAATCACGAACGACAATGCCCCAAGTTAACCGTGACATCACTAATTAACCATCAGATTTTCCTTGTGTTATTGGATTGGATGACATCATTCGACAACCCAAAGCATTCTTCGAAAGTCCCCTACATGACATCATAATAAAGATACAATCAAAGATCATTACGTTCAATGAAAATCATAAGCATTGACAAAGCACTTGTAACTATGACATCATGTCACTCATGCTAGGAATTGAACTTAACGCGATCGTGATCAACGACCTTCACCACTTATGAATATAAGTTTGTAACGATTATGTGAAACTCCCTTATACTCTAGCATCAAATTCATGCATGCCAATTAAGTGTCGACCCTCAATCAACAAACACCAATAAGTTATCAATCAAACAGTTAAGCCAATTGCATTCACAACTCACGAATTCGTAAATGAAACTTATCAATTCATATTGCACCCATAATCATGGCTTTGAAATCACCCCTAGCCAAAAAAGGGTCTAGCCACTCATGTTCACAGCAAAGTAACAAGAATTTAACTTAAACATTTATAACAAAGAAAGAATTACACCTAGAACGCTCCAACGATCCAAAGCTTGAAGAACAAACACGTCCAAGGTCTTCCTTCTTCTCCTTTGCTGCGGCACAAGTGGTTGAGGGAGGTTTAGGATGTGTTTTGGGGTCAGAGTTGTAAGGGAGTTGCGGCAAGAATGTGTAGATGGCTGAATGTGTGTAAGGTTGTGTGGATCGGTGAATGGATGATTGAATGGGTGCAATAAGGGTTGGTATTTATAGAGAAAAGGTTTAGGCATAGCTGGGATTTATTTAGGTAACAAATACTAAACCAAAACCTAAAGGGAAATAGGAATTAAAGTCAAAACCTAAGGGGAAAAGGGCTAGGACTTGTGGCATGTGCATGAATTAAAACAAAAGGAAGTTCAAGTGCGGCAAGGTGAAAGAAAGAAAGGGAAAGGTCTTTTAATGCAAGGAAAGGTGTTTCCTTATTGTTTTAGGTTCAAAACCACCCTAAAATAAAAGGGAAAGGTGCTGGAATAGGGGAAAATTGTGGCAAGAAAGGGTGAGTGGAGAGGAAGGTGCGGCATAGTCCTAAAGGGCAAGGGATTGTGTTTCCTTGCAAGGCAAGGAAGATGTGGCTGATGGCATGTGCGGCTCCTTCCTTTAATTGGGATTTAAGTGTCCCAATATATCTAGGATTCCCTCCTTGTAAATGAAACCTTGATAGAATAGGCTTAGGAAAGTCAAAGGTCAAAGTAAGGAAACTTTGACTTAGTCAACCCTTCTTCTTCTTGGATTCCTTTTCCTTCTTTGACTTGAATTTATTTTTCCTCTTCTCTTTGGCTGATTCCTAGCATGCTTTGGCCTTCAATTTCGTCCATCTACATTGCTCCAATCATAAGCTATCCAAAACATGCCCAAAACAGCTCCAAAAGGCACCAAAATGCACTTTCTTGATACTTTACCCCTTGGGACCTACAAACACACGAAAATAGTTTAAAATACTAAATTAAATACGAATAACTAACATAAATGCACGAGAACAAGCTAACTAATTCGCATAAATATGCTCATATCAAATTCCCCCACACTTAGCTTTTGCTAGTCCTCGAGCAAAACGAAACAAACAAAACAAAGTAACAAACAAAACACAATCTAAACCTTCCAACGTTTTCCTCAGGGATTTCCCACGCACATGACATGCCAAAGATCATCATTCATATAGATTTTAGTCATCTTTACACTCGAGCACATACTTAATCACAGTCGTCACTTACTTGCTCGCATTTAATCAATTAAAACAATGATTTGAATGTAGTAACATGCCTTAGAGAATTCACCCAATTCCTTACAAGATACACTCTTTTTCACACAGATTTTCTGACTACACACCCTACACTAGTTATATGTGAGAAGATTGATGTAAAAATGAAAACGAATACTTACATATGTTTATGACAAAGAAAGCATTTTCTGGAGTTATTAAGCATGTTTAAATATGATCTCATGAATGGAATGCTACTACTTAGATGCTCGAAACCAGTGACACCATATGCTCATACCAATTCCAAACTCCACAAATTGAAACACACAACACTCAAGATTGAAGTCAAGGGTTGTAACGAGGCTAGGGTATTGGTTAACAAAGAAAGGTAGGGATAAACAAACGTTCTTTAAGCAATAGTAAGCAAAGTAATGAAATTGACACTTGGAATTCATGTTAGAATACAGAAATCATCTTTTAAACACAAGGGAAGATTCATGCAACACTTAGGGCCTAATTCAACTTTTTGGACCCTTTCTTCAACAAGCAACACTTTAGAGCTCTTTTTCTCATATTTTTCAACTCTTTTTCATTCTTTTCACAACTTTTCTTTTCCTCTTTTCTTTTCATACAAATTTTTCTTTTCTTTTTGTACTTAAACACACAAAAATCCCTTCCCCCACACTTGCTTTCTGCAACATGTTACTCAAAAAGAATTCCCTCTAAGTCATGCTTTACTATGCTTCAAGAACAAGGGTATGGAGGGTCCTATTCTAGGCTAGGTGAGGATGATGTGGGTTAACAAAGAAATAGGCTAAACAAGGCTCAACGGGGTTAAACCTAAACATAATGCACGGGGATGGCTTTTTGCCTCTTGGTTCACTACACAACTTCATCTTGTTCGTGTGTTATGCAAATCAATATCATGCTTTGAATGAAACGGATATGAGTTCTAGTATTTGGAACTAAATGATGAAACGCCTTCTAAGTAGTAACCAAGCAAAGAATAATGAGATCATGCAACGACTTTAGAAAACAATGAATGCACAGATTTTTAACTCTCCAAAGAACGTTTTGGCTCAAGTCTCACAAGGTTGTAGCGTTAATTTGGGTTCCTTCCTTCAAGCATGTTACAAAAACTGATTTTTTTTCTTTGTAATTAAAGGTGAATTCATAAACAACAACGACAACCAAGCATAAACCAAAGGTATATCAAACTTCCATCCATGTTTACAACTTTCCTTAATCGTCATGCAATTAAAAACCAAATCCTCATCATTGGGTTGGAAGGTACCCTAAAACACAAACAAACACACAAAAACAACTCTTTTTGGCTTTTTCAAAACAATTTTTCAAATTTTTATGAAATTTTCGGATTTTTAAGTCAAAACACACTAAAATGCTTCAAAACACACTAAAAACACATAAAAACAGTGAAAAACAACATTGCAAGTGATAGGTGAATAAAACCCACGAAAATCATGCAAAAACAGCTTGTTTACCCCCCCCCCCCCACACACACTTAAATCAAACATTGTCCTCAATGTTTCAAACACAAACACACACAAAAAACAAACAAACAAACAGCAAATAACACATGAATTGCAAAGTAAAATCAACAAAGAGCAGGGTTTAGGAACATAAACACCTGGTTATGGAGTGCTTTCTCGGTCTCCCCTTGTTGATTGCATGGGTTGCCTCCCATGAAGCGCTTTCTTTAACGTCTTGCAGCCGGATGAAGAACTCCATTCACTCTCCATTGGAGCCCACGACATGGAAGGGGATTTCCTCCACTAGCTGCCCTACGACACTCTCATAATATGGCTTCAATCGATGTCCGTTGACCTTGAATTCTTGCCCATTCCTGAAGCTTTGGACTTGGACTGCACCATATGGAAAGACATTAGTAACAACAAAAGGTCCAATCCACTTAGAACGTAACTTACCAGGGAATAAACGTAAACGGGAGTTGAAAAGCAACACTTTCTGCCCAATTGAGAATGTTTTGCCTTGAATCATCTTGTCGTGGAACGCCTTGGTTTTCTCCTTGTAAATGCGAGCATTGTCGTATGCTTCATTCCTTATCTCCTCAAGTTCATTCAATTGGAGCTTTCTTTGTATTCCAGCAGCATCTAAGTCCAAATTGAATGTTTTCACAGCCCAATGCGCCTTATGCTCTAGTTCCACAGGTAGGTGACACGGCTTGCCATAGATTAACCGAAATGGAGACATCCCTAGGGGTGTTTTGTAGGCCGTGCGATATGCCCACAATGCATCGTCTAAACGCAAACTCCAATCCTTTCGGTTTGGCCCAACGGTCTTCTCCAGGATTTGCTTGATTTCTCGATTTGAAACTTCGGCTTGGCCACTTGTTTGAGGGTGGTAAGGCGTGGCAACCCTATGCTTGACATTGTACTTCTTAAACAGCGTCGCAATGGTCCGATTACAAAAGTGTGATCCTCCATCACTGATGAACACTCTGGGCATGCCAAATCTAGAGAATATGTTAGTTTTGATGAAATCTGCAACAACTCTAGAATCATTAGTTCGGGTGGCTTTAGCTTCCACCCATTTAGAAACATAATCAACGGCAAGCAAGATGTAAATAAATCCATATGATGAAGGAAAAGGACCCATAAAATCAATACCCCAAACGTCAAAAATCTCAACATTAAAGATAGGGCTTTGCGGCATTTGGTCCCGTGCACCAATACTTCCTGTTCTTTGACATCTATCACATGTTAGGCAAAACATTCTAGCATGATCAAATTGGTGTTTCCTTACTGTTTTAGGTTCAAAACCACCCTAAAATAAAAGGGAAAGGTGCTGGAATAGGGGAAAATTGTGGCAAGAAAGGGTGAGTGGAGAGGAAGGTGCGGCATAGTCCTAAAGGGCAAGGGATTGTGTTTCCTTGCAAGGCAAGGAAGATGTGGCTGATGGCATGTGCGGCTCCTTCCTTTAATTGGGATTTAAGTGTCCCAATATATCTAGGATTCCCTCCTTGTAAATGAAACCTTGATAGAATAGGCTTAGGAAAGTCAAAGGTCAAAGTAAGGAAACTTTGACTTAGTCAACCCTTCTTTTTCTTGGATTCTTTTTCCTTCTTTGACTTGAATTTATTTTTCCTCTTCTCTTTGGATGATTCCTAGCATGCTTTGGCCTTCAATTTCGTCCATCTACATTGCTCCAATCATAAGCTATCCAAAAATGCCCAAAACAGCTCCAAAAGGCACCAAAATGCACTTTCTTGAGCAAGAAGCTTAAGCAAAAAATCCCAGGAAAATGAGCAAGAAGCTTAAGCAAAAAAAAAAAAAAAAAAAAAAAAAACAATTTTCAACGACCAAAACGCAATACCCATTTAATCATACACGAACGAAAAATCTAAATACAAAGTGATAGATCAACGAACTGAAAACCCCCAAAAAAAAAGCCACAAAAAAGAAGAAAATTGACCTTAAAACAAATAACAATGCACAGAACAGAGAGATGCATCCCCAAAATGAGAGAAAACGAAACAAAGGAACCCCCAAAACCTAACCTAACAGTGCAACAAAATCCAGAAATAATTCACAGCAAAAAGGCTGAAATGATAAGATCTATGCTAACAGTAAATAATGGAATAAAAAATGGAACTTAGCTTTCGAAATCCAACCAATCATCCGACATGCGAAAGAGAACGGACGATCCAGAGTGATTCGTGGACTGAGGGGACCTTACTCGACTCTGTTCACCATCCCAACCTTCCCTCTCTGTTTCTCTCCTTATTATCCGGACAACCACTCTCTATTTCTCTCACTGTCTCCCTTCCACTCTGCCATGGCAGGATCGGCATGGCTTTGCCTGTGCCGAAGAAAGAATGAAGTGATTGGGGATGGAACCTAACCCCAATCTGAAACCCCATCGATAAATTAGCCTCCTAATTTTTAAAAACTACCTTCCAACCCAGCCCCACTTGCCATGGTTTTGTTGTAAATAAGGCAAAATTGAGGGGGGAGGAATTGACCTCAAAAGACAAAATCACCCTCCTAACTTTTAATAACTACCTTCCAACCCAACCCCAAATCTCATGGCTTTGTTGTAAATAAAGCAAAATAAAAAAAAATTGAACAGTTTCCGTCCTCCCCTACTTTAGAATAGATAATAATATGAACATACCAAATTAATTTTATGAAACTTAAGAAAGTACGAGAACTTTTACCTCGAGTCGAGGCTCGAAAATTGATTAAGACACACATTTAAGGGCAAAATGGTCATTTCACATGTCTCGAGAATAAATACAATACTTTAAGGAACGTGTCGTAACATGTTGCTAGACATCAAAGGGTTTTAAAAACCTATCACAGACTCAAGAAGGGTTTTAATTGGCTTGGCATAAATAAGGATATCAGAACCTTTGAATCTGAATGTCAAACTTGCCAGCAAAACAAGTGTGAAACAATATCACCTCCTGGGTTGCTGCAGCCCTTACCAATCCTAACTAAATTGTGGTATGAAATTAGCATGGATTTTATAGTTGGACTACCTCTATGCAAGGAAAAATCTGTCATTATGGTGGTTGTGGATAGATTAAGCAAGTACAGTCACTTTATTCCACTGACTCAGCCCTACACTGCAAGTATGGTAGCACATCACTATGTTGAGAATGTATTCAAACTTCATGGAATGCCCTACTACTATTGTTAGTGACAGAAATACAATATTTTTGAGTAATTTTTGGAAAGAGTTCTTTATGCTTTAGGACTCTAAACTATGCATGAGCTCAGGCTATCATCCACAGAGTGATGGTCAAATAGAAGATGTAAATAGACGTTTGAAAACTTATTTCAGGTGTTTTGTTGGAAACCAACCTAAGAAATGGGTCATTTGGCTTACTTGGGCAGAATGGAACTATAATTCTTCTTATCGCACATCTGCTAAACTTACACCATTTGAAATAGTGTATGGCTGCCCTCCATCACATGTTACTGCCTATGAAATGGGAACTACTAAATTGGACCCAGTGGAACAGAGCTTGATGGAAAGAGATAGGCTACTTGCTATGCTTAAAACCAACTTGGAAGTAGCACAAAACAGGATGAGGGTTCAGGCTAACAAACATAAGTCTGGGAGGGAGTTCTCTGTGGGAGATTTTGTTTATCTCAAGTTGATACCTTATCAGCTTCGATCTCTGACATCACATACTCACCACAAGCTTCATCATAAGTTATATGATCTTTATGAGCTTTTGGAAAGAATTGGTTCTGTAGCCTATAAGCTCAGGCTTCCTACAGGATCTAAGATTCATCGTGTGTTTTCATGTTAGTTGCCTTAAAAAGCAACTGGGAGGAAGTGTACAACCATCTACATATATTCCCCTTATCTATGATGAGGGAATTGTGCAAGATACTCCATTAAAAGTGCCAACTTGAAGAATGTACAAGAACAAGCCATTGTAGGGGTGCAGCTTCTGGTGCAGTGGTCAGGACCAAAAAAGAATGCTGCCACTCGGGCGGACTACGGTGACTTCCACCTCAAGTTTCCTCAATTCCAGCGTTGAACCTTGAGGACAAGGTTGTTTTTCCAGGGGGTGTGAATGTTAAGATATGTGATTCATCAATCACATACTTTATTAGGGTTTTAATATGTAATTAGGTTTAAAATTGTAATTGAATTATTTTGTCTTGCTGTAAGTTGTGTTGCCGTTGTGGACCAATTGTTAAATGGCCCATTAGAACCACTACACACTCTAACGTTCATAAGAATATTTTAATAGAAATCAAATTAGCTTTTGCCTTCTTCCCCCTTCGTCCATGTCCGCCATTTTGTTGAGTTAAGGTCGAATCTAGACTCATGAATAGCATACTTATCACATGAACTCAACTTCATTGCCTTCAATGTTCATTAGGCATTTATAGTTGTAATTGTTTTCCGAACATAAATTAAAGAACAATGAGCAAGGGTGGGTGACAGAGAAAAAGAAGACGACCGAAGATCTTAAATTAAATTGTAGGTTATTCAGCCAAAGATCAATACATTTTTAATAATTAGTCATATACCAATGGCTAATTTTTGTCTTAGACTTAATTAATGAGATATTTTTATTAATTAAGTTTAGGTCAATTAAGTATGTGGTATAATATTCTAGTCGATAGGATGTTAGATTTTTACAATGCCTCATAAGTTCAAAATTCCTCCCTCCCCTTAATAATAGTATAAAAAAAAGTTTAGGTCGATGAAGAATGACACATAGAGTTCAGACAGATCCATATAAATAGTCAAAACAGTACTTTTCTACCTTGATCATTTGACATGTCTCTCTCGCTTGCTTCTCTCTCTCTTTCTCGCCCTCTCTACTTCCAATGAATTGTACACCAATGAAAAATCAAAATACCTTTTTTTTTTGTGTAATCAAAACGATAGTATTGCATTTCATTGCAAAAAGTAGAACAAAATGATTACAATGTTAGACCATTTACAATTACAGAACATCCTCCACAATCACATCAGCTATAAACCCTATCAAACCAAAAAAATGGACTAATAGCTCCAAGGATAAAACGGGCTAATCGATGGGGAGCACCATTGGCTTGATGGTAGACGTGGGTGTAAGAAGCCTCAGTGATCTTTCTCAACAAGATGGTCTTACCATTTTGGTAATGAGGAGACAAATGATGGGTATTAGCATGATTTGGTTAAATATCAATGTGTTCTTCTTGCTCACAAGAACCCTCATTAAACGGAGATTGACATCTATTTTAAGGTCTTAAGTTGCATGTTATCCTCTACATCAAATCTTACATGTTCAAACAAATACGAGGGTGTAGGTTTATTCCCGTTCACATGCCTCTTCTTGTACTTGTCTTCGGTATTATGTAGTATTTGTGGATGAATTTTACAAATATATATATATGGTTTTATCCTTAAAGCGTAAGTATGAAATGAAATGGATGAATTTGAAAAGTATTGGCATAAATTTCATGGGTCAATGGCAATTGCAAGTATTTTTAATCCAAGGTTCAAGATGAAATGGATTTAGCATTATTTTCCTCTCATTTATAAAGAGAATGATCCATCATACCTCGAGAAAGTTCATGACTTGGCTATTAACTTTGTCAATGAATATGAATTGAAGTATAGACCAAGGCATCGGTCTTTCGAATCTTGTTCAGCTACTGATTTTCAGTCATATGATTTTAGAGTTGGTGACATCTTATGACCATTTTCTTTTTGATTCTACCATCGGCAATGAACAATCCAACTTAGACTTGTATTTGGGGGGGGGGGGGGGGGGGGGGGGGAGAAGTCTAGCGCTCAAGATATATTGTCGTGATGGAGGACAAATGAGATTAACTATCCTATTTAACATCAAAAGCGTGAAACATTTTGGTATTGTAAATGTTAGTGTGAACCTACATACAAAATTCACTTCACACACTTCCATTGAGTTTTTGGTGGAAAGGTTTGACATGTCCAAGCGAACCATTAGGTATTCATCTCTGCGTTTTTTTCCTTCTTTTAAGAAATTTCATTTCATTTCACAGCTTCAACATAATCACCGAGGTATTTGGTGGAGGAGAAGACTACTACTGTACGGACAACACAACTCATGATCATTATTCCAAAGTACTGTTCTAAAAATTTTCGTCTAGCGCCGCCTAGGCCCCGCCTAGTCTTCCCACCTAGGCGCTAGGCGGTTGGTCACCACCTCAAATAATGCTTAGGCGTTTGAAAATTAAAAAATGAAAACTGCTACTATTCCTCACATCATATGAACCTACAAAAAGGTTCAACGAATTAGGTACAATCCTAATTATCATGCATATCTATCTTTGACCGTATTTTTTCTTTATGATATGTTTGCCAATTAATTATTTACAGTTATACAAATATGTGGGTGCAAAAAGAAGATTAATAGTAACCATACAATTTTTCTAAACAAGGTATAATAATTATTTTTTTCATAGTTAAGTATGTAGTACATTCCATTACTTTAGTTTCAAATTATCTAAAACTTAATTTTGCCAACAGTTTTACAAGCATCATACCACACTCAAACTAAAGTTGAAGCATAGGATTAAGGTACAATGTCACAATTTTGCGTATTTCATAAACATGGTCACAAACAGTTAACTCAACTTGACAAAATACTTTAACTTACAGTCTTCTTCAAGCAATTGGAGTAAAAGTGTTGCTATTGGAAAATTGTCTAATTTGAAGGTACTTATATTATTACTATTAATCTCTACTTATCACAATGATGCTTTTATATAGTTAAACTTCTAATTTTATCATATTGTTTGTAGGTTCTCAATGAAAAAACCTCTCGCATGCACGTAAGTGATGGACTATACATAGGGAGATATGAACATGATAAGGCTTCTCGAGATACCCATATCAGATAAAAGCAAACTGCATATCTTGATGGACCTTAATATTTTTGTCTATTTTTTTAATTTACATCTACGTACTATTGTTCATGAACTTCAAGCATAAACGTGCATCCAAAATCTCATATTGTTGGACAATTGCATGAATAAAATTTGATAGGAGCATATTTATGCGACTTAGTTAGCTTGTTTTCTTGCATTTACTTAGCTTAATATTGTTAATTATAGTGTTTTAAACCATTTTCGTGCAATTTCAGGGCCTAATGACAAAGTGTGCAAAAAGAGCCAATTTGGAGTGTTTTGGAGCTATTTTGGACCAAGGATGGATAGCTTATGAGTCAAGCAAGAAGGATGGACGAATTTGAGGATTTAAAGGCTAGGAATCAGCTAAGAAGAAGGAAGAAACAAGTTCAAGTTCTAGAAGATAAGAGAAGAGCAAGAAATATGGAACATTATCTCAAACATTATCCAAAACCTTATCTTATCTTATCCAAACTACCTTATCTTATCCTAACCTTATCCTAATCCTATTCTACCTTAAAACCAGCTACAAAGAGGACTCCTAATTACATTTAAACACCTAGAAATCAGATTTCTAGAATCCTTATCCTATTCCTACAAAGGTGCCACACATATCATCTTCTAGAAGCCCAAATACCTGCTGCAAGGAACCATCCTTTTCCCCCTTGGATTGTGCTCGAATTTAACCTTGTTCTTTGTGGATTTGGAGTCTTAAATCCCTCTCCAAAACTACCTTGAAACCGTGCCTTTTCAGCCCTATAAATACATAGGTGCCGCAGCTCATTCATTCACCACCCTCACATCACAAAACAACCCCCCATTCGACATACACCCCTCTCATACAGATTCATACACTCATAAGCCTCTTGTGCCGCAATTGCAAGGAGGAAGGACTTAGTGCCGTGGCTGCATCCATACTTCTAGGTGTTTTCTATCCTTATACTTCAATGTTTAATTCAATTTGCTTGTGTGTAATTGTGAACATGAGAGGCTAAACTCGTTTTAGCTAGGGGCGATTTCAAAGCCATGATAATATATGTGACATGAATTGATTATCCAGTTATTATTTCATAAGTTATGAATGTAATTTGCTTAACTGTTTGATTCAAAACTTATTCTTGTATGTGGGTTAAGGTGGCCAACTTAGTTTGCATGCATGAATTTGATGCTAGAATATAAGGGAATTGCATATTATGAACTTGTATTCATAAGTAGTAAAGGTTGCTAGTCACAATCGTGTTAAGTTAAATTCTGGGAAAACATATATGTTGTCATATTTTCCTCGTCAATGCTTATGGTTTTCAACGAACTTAATGGCCTTTGAGTATGCTATCATCAATAAGGATAATTTGGTTGGATACGTATTCTATCTAATTCAATGAACTTAGGAAAATCTGAAGGTTAACTAGTGCAATTCACGGTTAATCTGGGGCGTTGTCATTCATAATTTAAAAAGATAATAACTGGAAGTTGATTTGTGTTGCATATGTGTCATGTGTGGAGAAGGACCCTCTAGCTAGCCCATCAACCATCAAAGTTTTCAAATTCGTTTTCAAACTTGTTTACTTTACAAAGTCTTTGTTTTATTTTCAAATTCGTCCAAACCAAAACACCCCCCCCCCCCCTTTTACTTTCTTGTTTTAAAGTGTCTAAAATCTGTTTTCTTTGTGTTTTCAAGTGTTTTGAGTCAAACTAAAACCAATTTTCGTCCAAAACCATCCCTAGTGTCTAGAATCTGTCCACAAAGTGTTTTTAAGCCGTTTTAAGTGTTTTTAACTTGTTTTGAGTCCCTTGAGTCTATACAAACGTTTTTAACTTTGTTTTTGTGTTTTTAAATCAATTTAGAGTCGATTAGCAATCCCTCCTAATCCCCGGTCCAGAACGATCCCTACTTGCATACATACTACAATTGACAACAAGAGGGTTTAATTTGCGTGTTAAGTAATTTTCACATCAAAAGTATGTAGATACTATTGTTATAATGTGCGCACATGCAAAATTTATAAAATAATCATTTAAGAAATATAAAAATATCTAAAGAAACACATTTTTGGGGCATGTAGCACCCATGATGCAAAAATGTCTCTCGCACTTGCGGAGATGCTAGTATATGTATAGATATATCTTCATAATTTACCCTCTTAGCCTAATTCTAACTTCTATTGTGGAATCATATTCAAACTCTACTACTTGTGTTGAAGATTTTGCCTTTGCTGATGATACTAATGTGGACATGGTAAAACTAACTTCTTTTTTTTTTGATTGATCGAGATACTAATTCAATTTTTATATTTCTTTTGCAAGCACTTGTGGTGATAAAGAAACAACGAGACTTTGTGATTGAACGTGCCAAAGCATTAGAGTGTTCAAAAGCTTAATTTTGGATATTTGTTGGATACCAGCTATTTTTATGAGCTTTGATAATCTAGTATTTAAGATAATGATTACCTTGAGTTTTTGGAAACTTCAACTTTGTAATCATATGGAGTTTGATTTATTTTAATTTTCGGTTTATATTTCTTAAGTGAGAACTTCCTTGTGTTTATGGGAAAAGTATGTTGAATGCACGAATTTTACTTTCAATATGCTTTGGTTTGAGAAAAGAAATACTACTATGGAATTTGAGCAAAGTTATGAAAAATTCTATTTTGATTTTCAACTTGTTAAAAATACGGGTAAATAGATAAATAGTTACGAGATTATGTGTACGGTTACCTGTTTATAAATAGCAATGTATTAAAAGCGTGAGGCGTGGGCGAGGCGTCCGAGGGGAAGCCCGGCCTAGGCGTGAGGCGTGAGGAGTGAGGCGAAGCCTCATGGAACCTAAAATTTAAATATATATTATATGTAAGTATATTTATAACAATATAATACTTTGTAAAAACAAATATAACTATAACTAAATCAAAGATAATATCATCTTCTTTATTACTAAGTCTAGTTGTACTTGGAAACTATGTCATATAGTCTCAAAATGTTATAATTATTTATTTTATTGTAAGCAATTATAGAGAACTTCAAGGAAAATAAGGATGAATGGCCACAATTATAGGAAAATTTCAAGCAAAATAAAGGCTTAATGTTGCAATTATAAGTAATTTAAAAGGAAATAAAGGCTGAGTGATTAGTTATAGGGTATTTAAAATGATATAAAGCAATAATTATGGGAATTTAAGGAAAATAAAGGGTTGAGTGGAGTATTTATAGGGTATTTAAAATGAAATAAACGAGGTGGAGTATTTATAGGGTATTTAAAGACAAAAATTAAAAAACAAACTCAGCCTAAAAAACCCTAGCCGCTGTCTTTATCTCCATCTCCATCTCCTTTGCTAGTTTCTTGGTCTGCAACCCAAAAACAGCCCTGCAACTAAAAGAAATCCAGATTTCTGCAACCTAAAAAGGAAAAAGGGACGCCCAGTTGACGCCTCAGGCGCCTAGGCGAGTATTTCGCCCACTCCCACAAAACAGAGGCGAAAATAGTGAAGCCCCGCCTCCAAGGGCGCCTAGGTGCGCCCCGAGACGAGTTTTTTAAAACATTGATAAATAGTTACTGTATGAGCATCCTCATTTATAAAATTATCGAACAGACAAACGCTTACACAAATTAAATTTGGGCTCTAATATGGGCTCTCATTGAGCCGGGTTTGTATTCGTCTTCACCCGAAAAGCCCAACTGCACCCACTTTTCATTTTTCATTTTGGAGCCGTACGCACATTTTGGGCGGGAAAATCACAATGCGAAATCCGACATCCCCAAATCTCCGATCGCACTCTCAGAACTGAACCAGCAGAGACCAGGAACTGGAAGAGCTACCACCCCATTGCTCCGATGGCTCCGAGAAAAAAACCCATTGCTTCCAACACGACGTCGTCTAAGAAATCCAACTCGAAAGCTCAGCCGCAGGCCTCCAAGTTCGGCATCCAACATTTTTTTGGGCACCACACCCAGAACTCTCAGAAACCCAACAAAGGCGCCGCTTCTGCCCCTCCTCAGAACCCTAAACCCCTCGCCGCCGCCTTCTCTTCCACCATTGCTACAGCACAATTGGTTCCGAAGATCCGAAAGCCTGCCCAGATTGATGGGGGTAATCCGGTTTTAGTTTCGGTGAATGATGAGAATCGGTCGAATTCAAAATTGGGGAATAAGAACAGCATGTTGCAGTACACGCCGCCGGAGAATTTGATGGCGGCCAGAGTTGGTGGTGGTAAGGAGAATGTTGACGGTGAGGCCTCGCCGGAGATTTCAAAGTCCAAGTCTGTAAATCGCTTCAAGTTTTCACCTGGAATGGTAAATTCTTAGCTTCAATACTTTACAGTAATTGTTATTTTAATTTCTGTACTGTTTCTTATTGAAAGATTATTTCTTTATGCTACAATTGATGGAAACGCTTGTGTTTTACTTGTGAATGCTTAAGCAATGCTGATTTTATTTGTATGTGTGGGCGACATTTGCCGTTCTCATTGCGGTGAAGATTTTGTGTTCTTTTCTTTCGTAATTAGATTTTGGGAGTTTCGGTATGTTGATAGTTGATAAAGCAGAGCCAGGATGATGGATGTGATGAGGTTACATGGAGGATATCTCCGGTAAATGAAAGACTCCCAAGTTGTTTCAAAACGCACGCCAGAGATTATTAGAGTGTTGGCAGACTCTTAGCTTAAGTCTTTAAGCATTAGGCAATGCTTGCAAAACAAGGCAAGTTTATTTGTTAGCTTTTCCCTTTTTCTTTTCATTTTTTGTTGTTGTTTGTATTGTTGTCAGTGCTTAATCAATGATGAAATGTACAGACTTCTCCTGTTGAAGCTGTAATGGTTGAGAAGTGGCTTCCCTCACCGACACCAAATACTTCTGATAGATCATTGGTATCCCTGAAAGGGGTTGGTGTAAAAAGAGCAAGGTTCTAAAAGGCGCTAGGCGCTAGTCGGGCGGCGGGATGGGGCCTAGCGCCTAGGCGCCTAGGCGGGCGACTAGGCGGACTAGGCGGATTTAAGTAAATCTATTCTATTTCGTGTAAATAAGTGTCTATTTATACTTAAAATATACATAATTTCGTCATAAACTAGAAAATAGAATGACATCTATATTATGAAGTATTGGAACATAATGAAAACATAGGGAGCAAACATATAATGTGTGTTTATTTAAGTATTCAATAAGTCTCTTACAATTTATTGGAAACAATAAAATGCAAAAGGAAAGTTATCTATTTTTTATCTAAGTGAGTTGCAACCTAGGCAGGTGTCTAGGCGGGTCTAGGCGGGCGCCTCAACAGGTCTGGGTGGGCTAGGCGGTCTAGGCATTAATCGGGGCGGTGACCAGCCGCCTAGCGCCTAGGCGGGGCCTAGGCGGTGCTAGGCGGGGATTTTTAGAACAGTGAAAAAGAGTTAAACCAGATCAGGATATGGATAGTAATGGAACTGGGCGTGATATGACTATCCTAGGAATAGCTAGTAGGCAGAGTCCATTCCGAACTACACCTTCTCTATCGTACTGCCATGGCCATGATGAGGTATTTGTACTTTCATTGTGAACTGGCATAATTATTATGGTGTTGTCTGAACTTTTAAATTCAGGGAAATGGTGAAAGCAAGAAACGGGACATTCTGATAGACTGGTGACAGAAAAGGGCACAAATGAAAACAATAAAAAGTAAGGGAGAAAAAAGAAGAAGAAATTTGATCTGCTGTTTTGTTTACACCAGTCTTTTCCGATTTAATATTTTCTTTGTCTATTCTTTATTACAATCAATACAAATAAAGAATATTCTTTTATAATCCTTTTTCTGTTTGCTAAGTAGAGGGTGTGGAAGAGTGCAGGCTGGATACAAGCTGGATGGATGAAGTGGAAGAGTGCAATCGGAGTGTTGTGTGACCGCCGTATGCCATTGAAGCTCAAGGAAAAATTTTATAGAACAGCAATAAGGTCGGCGATGCTGTATGGCACAGAATGTTGGGTGGTGAAGCATCAACACATACATAAAATGGGTGTAGCGGAGATGAGGATACTTCGTTGGATGTGTGGGCATACAAGAAAGGATAAGATTAAGAATGAGGATATCCGAGGTAAAGTAGGAGTAGCCGAAATTGAAGGAAAGATGAGAGAAAATCGGTTATGGTGGTTTGGACATGTGCAAAGAAGGCCTACTGATGCTCCGGTTAGAAGATGCGACCACGGGACAGAGGTCCAGAGCCGAAGGGGTAGAGGAAGACCTAGGAAAACGTTGGAAGAGACTCTAAGAAAAGGCTTAGAGTACTTGGATCTAACGGAGGACATGACAAAGGATCGAGCGCAATGGCGTTCTAGGATTCATATAGCCGACCCCACTTAGTGGGAAAAGGCTTTGTTGTTGTTGTTGTTGTATGATTGATGCTGTAACTGCAATGCAGCTTGCTAATGGTGTTGCATGTAATGGAGTTTCAGATCAGATGGGGTTGAGGCAGCATAAAAAGGTTTGAGTCAATAAAATTATATACTTGACCAAATTTGGACCATGCTATCATAGATAACTCAATATCTATGATCTATATCTTTTTTCCTGATTCAACTAAATAGATTATCTCATCAGTTATGCGTATAAAATGCAATTAATCAGTTCATTTTCTAATCTGCAACATGCTTTAAACTTGTTAAAGTCTATTCAATTGTTGTTGTGATTGATAAAAGCAAGACTATTAGTATAAACATAGTATTTGAACATGCATTATGATTAAAATTTTGGATAATTTATGGCGGCTCATGGAATTGTATGTGCTGTAATGGCATACTTCGCTTGTGAAAAAGAAAAAACAACTTGAATTTTTATTGATGGAGAAAATTAGCAAAGATGTGGCTATGACCAAACTTTAGTACTTCATGATTTGGTATTCATTGTCAGGAGGCGAAGTGTAAGTAATCGAATTATTTTTCCCTGCTGTTAACACTTACAATCTTATGTGATTATTTGTCATGTTGCAAGTAAAAGGATTTAGGAAAAGAAAATCCTTATGATGGTTTTTTGTATGTTAAATTAGTTGGAGTTGCGCTTTGACAGGTTGAATTTGTATTGTCTCTCTTTTAGGATTTTATTTATCTTTAAGTGAAGGTTGAGTCACTGTTTATCTAGATCCTTATCAAAGGCAGTTGATTCATGAGCAATTTTCTGTTCTATCAGGTATCTCTTGGGCCTCTGATGTTTGCTTCAAAGTTTGTCCTGGTTGGCGATCATTATCAATTACCTCCTCTGGTCAAGGTGTATATCATTGCATGTCTATAGGGTTCTAATTGGTTGTTACGCTCTGAATTGTGGCTTAATGAAATGCCCTATGTTTTTCTATTTCCAGAGTACGGAAGCTCGAGAAAATGGAATGGGGGTAGGCTTGTTTTGTAGGCTTTCAGAAGCGCATCCTCAGGCAATTTCAGCGTTGCAAAGCCAGGTTGTAATTCATTTACTATTATGTGTGTATATATATTTTGGCACTTCTGTAGAAGTAATATTTACCAAACTGCTTGCATCCAGTACCGTATGTGTCGAGGCATTATGGAACTGTCAAATGCCTTGATTTATGGTGATCGACTGCATTGTGCCTCTCCTGAAATAGAAAATGCGAAACTCAAGGTTTCAAGTTCAATATCTAGTTCATTGTGGATACAGGAGGTAAGAGCAATTTTCACAGGAATTCCATATTTCTATTGAAATGTATACATGTTTATTCATGATGTGCACTTGCATTAAGAAGTATACCTATATCCTTGTCCGGTCTACTCATAAGTGGTAATTATAGTATTCATTTGATATCAAAATTCTCATTCAGTTTATGGCATCTTTCTTCTGCTTCTTTGTTCCGGATATATCCATACAGGTTATCTTCTGTATCACGTTGTGGGCATTGGAAACTATTGAATATCATGTAAAAGAATTATGACTTGATGTTCATTACAACCTGTTAGCTTTTTTAAAACTTAGACTGTGCTCAGGGAAATATGATTGATTTTTGTCACAGATTAGGTTCAAGTGAATTGTTTCACATTTTATGGCGTTTTGAAAACTAGTGCAATGAAATTGTCGTTTACTTCAAACTTTGATGCAATTTTCATGTGTTTTAAAACTTCGTTGCAGGTTATAAACCCAAGCAAGCCAGTTATATTTATTAATACAGGTTCATTGAAGTACTATTATTTGTTTTCCATATCTTCTCTTCTATATAAGCAGCATTGGTTTGTTTATCCCTTGGTTGTTTAGTATAATCACCTTTTGCAATGTCGATTCTTTACCTGCTTTTGAGGAAAAGGGTCACAAGATTGTGAGTAACCCGACAGAAGCTAACATAATTGTACAGGTCAGATATTCGCTTGAATATATATAATGCAATCATCCTTTTTTCCCCAAGAAAATATGTTTCTGATGTGTTGCAAACCGTTGAAGTAGCTTGTTTTAGCTAAATTAAATTCTCATTTTTCTTATAGGTTGTGGAGGGAATAGTCAAGAGTGGAATAAAGGGGGAAGATATCGGTGTCATTACCCCATATAACTCCCAGGTAGATATCATCTGGCTTGCCTTCAACCGCCTGACCTCTGTCGAGGTACATACCATTGACAAATACCAGGTCCGGTTGAAGGATTCATTTTCTACGCTGATGTTATTGTTTTCTTTTTCTACGCGGATGGCATTGTTATATCTATTTTCGGTTGTCATGATTCCACTTTTATCTGATTAGCAATGCCTTCTTTTCTATCCAAGGAAGAGACAAGGATTGTATACTAGTGTCCTTTGTTAGGTCAACAGAAAATCCAACGAATTGCTCCTCCTCACTGCTTGGAGACTGGCATAGGATTAATTTGGCTCTCACTTGTGCCAAGGTAAGAATCGCATTGGTTTGGCCTTCTCACTCAATTATAATGTCGAAGATAATGTTCCAATCTGAATTTCCAGATTTTCTATGTTTTCGGAGTGACCAAACTGAGTAACATGCTTTTCTTTTTATTTTGGTTTTCTTTTGTAGAAAAAGTTGATAATGGTTGGATCGTGCAAAACCATATCGAAAGTTGTGCTGATGAAGCTTCTTATCGAGCAAGTTGAACAGCAGTCGGGCATCTTAAACGTATCGAACAAGGATATTAAGTTTAACAGCGAGTTAAGGAGATGCTCTCAGTCTCAGGCTCAGGTCAGATAGATGATTGATTGTAAATTTTCCATCCTGTTCGTCTAGTTTTGGTTGGTGACTGGACAAATGCTGCTGATATATGAGGTTGAAAGTTGTATATTTAGAAAGATCACTCTCTCTCTCTCTCAGAGGCATTCTTTCAACAGAAAATTCTTCATTTTTATTCTTTCCCTCAGACTCTTCAATGCAACAGGGACCCTTTCGTATCAAGAGATCACAATCACCAATGCGCGAGTGACTGAACCTAGCATAATTCTAAACTAAAAGTAGCATACTAATGCAATATAAAAGTGGAGTGCGAGGGGTTTGCAGCTCAATTGACAAGGATTCTGAGTTCGATTCCCTTGTTCCCCATATCAATTATTTTAGCAGCAGAGTACAATCGGTCTCCTAACCGTCATTTTACTTTTATACAAGCGATATACTAAGTTGCGGAGAGGAAAATTCAAATTCAGGTGCATAAAGAGAGCATATCTTCTACACCCATGTCTGCCTGCCCGAACTACAATTTAGAAGTCAAATTTTATAAGGCAAACACAGATGATGTCTTTGTCTCCAAAAGTTTCTTTGACTTGCAATTCTACAAAATTCTTTAAATTATAAAAACTAGAGCAACAATTTAACGATAAGGCAACGGACAAAATAGCAAACCGATATGGTGACAGACAACATTCACTTCTCAACAAATTATGGGTTAAGACGCTTTCAGGGGAAAACAAGGTACTTTTTTAGGTATGATGATGATTTTGAAGTTTTAGATCGTCCAACTAAGATAAGAAATAATTAATGCAATTTTTCTGTTTTTTTTGTTTTTTTGATTTCATATTTTTTCGAGGTTTAGGAGAGCGCATTGCCTGCAGAAAAGGACTTTGTTAGCCCATTGCCTGCGAAACTGTTCGGTCAGAACCTACCAAATAATTCAAAGTTTGGGAAGAAATCGAAGAATTTCTTGAGAATCCTACTAATACCTGTGAACTGCATCCACCGAAATATTTTTTTGTTTTCAATCTCGAAAAGATAGCCAGCAAATACAAGATTGTATAAGTTGCACAACATTCACGGTTGAAATGTAATTGGATAAGTTGTACAACTTTGATTTTGAGTTTTTATTTTCTCAATGGGTGTAAAAAATAGATCTACATATTGAATTGGGTTATTGAGAGACAATTTAGGTAGTAAATTTGAGCTATTAAAAGTCTAATTAAAAAACCGAAACTTATTAATCATTTAACACACACATTCCTTCCAATACAAACTTACAAAACCATTTCCCTTCCTTCTTGGCTATGGCAGCCCTCAATATGCAGGTAAACAACATAACGAAAAATAGCAACCCTCTACGCTCTATAGACTGGAGATCGTAAACGAACTTGGCCTCCGTCCGTACCCTCTTCCCGAATATTGTAAAATCCTTGTATTTCTCCCCATCATTGGCACGAAAATGATCATGTCAAATCTCTTTTTTGTGTTCTAGTCACTGACATTACAGATATCCTTCAAGCATAACACACTCATTTGAAATCTTAGGCTGCAAATTCTTCACTTTCAGTCTTTTGCTCAGATCCTTCAATGCAACAGAAAAGTTCTGGACATCATTTTCATCCCACAGCGGCAATACTTCTACCACAATTTTTTGCAGCAAATTCTGCTCCAAACCGTCTTGGAGAAGCTCTTCAAAATCACTAACATTTCCTTTTAAGTCGAACAAAACACTACACATTCCTTGAGAGTTACAGTATTCCAAAATAGCACTTAAGCTTATTCGATCAAACACCACTGTTTCGATACCTGTTTGAGCTCTCTCTAGTTCTACCGATGTCTCCTTGTCTGCAAAGACTATTAGCTTATCCGTGGGTTCCACGGTGAGAGCAGAGATTTTGATTGGAGAACTAATATTCCTAGCTATTATAATCCGAAGTGGTTGATTGGCTCCAGCTTCTTTGGATGCGGGAATAGAGACGTTCTCCATTATTGAGGAAGGAGAAAGAATAACTGCATCATATTCCTGTAACAATTGCGAATAGTAACCACCAGACTTGGCAGCTCCTTCCCCAAGCTGATCCAGAAAGCGTCCATTGACTGAGATCGAGTATCTGCAAACAAGAGGAAAGTCTCAACTTCACAGTACCAAGCAAACAAATAAAAAAATTCTTTTGGTTACACAGCACAACAATCAAAGACATCACGACTCGAATAAGGTATCATTTCCACTCATTTTTATGTCCATTGATTTTCTCTTGCTATTGACTACTGTAAACAGAATAAATTTACCTGATAGTGACGAAAGGATTCCCCGTTAGCATACAATGGATATACGCCTCATTTAGCCTCTTGCATAATTCTTCCTCTACGCATGTAGTAACATCAATTCCTGCATCTCTTAATCTATCCAAACCCCTTGATGCTACAATTGGATTCGGATCCACCATTCCGACCACCAATCTTTTCACTTTGGCTTTGATTAGTGCTTCACTGCATGGTGGAGTTCTCCCATAATGATTACATGGTTCCAAGCTCACATATGCTGTTGCATTCTCAGCCAAATCCCCAGCATCTCTCAGAGCAAAGACCTGTAACATTTAACTTCCGGGTATAAATTTTCATTAACAGCTACTGATAAAGCTCATGTCAAAAGATAAAACACTTAGACAGCATGTAGTATCCACCTATCCTTTCATTCTTTTAACTTCTAACTGATCTCTCTTGCTCTCCGCAAACGCACGGACACAGAAAGACCCCACCATTACTAAACTAATAATTTAAAAACTTTATAAGCACAAAACTTTTAGAACGTCTGATCATTTTTCAAACAGCACCTATAGCAAGAGCTGAAATAGGAAGAGAATTCCAGAATCCAGATTGCTATCCCCATGCAAACATTTTCAGCTAAATGCTCCACAGTTGTAAAGAAAATATAATTGGAAATTTAACAAAAAGAAGAGAGGGATAACCCCAGAAAGAACAGGACCATGCTATCCAAAAAATAAAAAGTTGAATGAAACAGTGTGCAGGTATATGCTTTCCTTTCCTCTATTTATTTTTAGTGATCTTTCCAAAATATTTTAACTTGTAAGTTGTAAGCAACCAAACAAAGAGCAAAGTGACTGAAAATTTTGACCACCTCATTACTCAAACCAGTATCCATTCATTGAGAAGGAGAACTAAAACTGAAGAAAAGAAGTTTACCTCAGCATGCGGCTGGCCAGCTTTTGGGTGAAAGCCTTCACCAACAACCTTGCCATCCTTGACAATAACACAACCCACCATAGGATTGGGGCTGGTGCACCCGATAGCCGTTCTTGCAAGCTCCACACACCTCCTCATATAGAACCCATCATCTGTATCCTCTTCTTGTGCCACTCCACACGTGATCCCACCAAACTTACCATGGGTTCTTAAACCAGTTGGTGATTTCGACACCCTTTTGAGGGAACTGCAAAAACCCGATTTGGGACTTGGATTCAACCTCAAAAGCTTGGTGGAAAGTTGCTGTGATAGTGAGACGTTGGGTGGACTGAGGGCGTAACTTGGGAGTGAAAGTTTTTGAACTTGCATTTCTTTTGTTTGTAAATGTAAATCTCCGATCAGAGTTTTGCAACTTCAGCCAGATTTGTTTAAATGAGTGCAACTCCCTGAGTGAGCCTCGGGTTGTTCCCGCTCTTTAAGGCCAACTTATTCACTGTAAGAGCCGAGCAGCACAGATTTTCCGTTGTTTCAGTTTCTTAGAAACTGTGTTTCTGCAAAGCAAATGAATCAAGAACTAAAGAGAGAGATAAACAGCGGCCATATGGAGTTTTATCGCCTCAATCTCTTACTGTGAGATCACTTGTGCGTATATTATCTTCTGATAACAGATATTCTAAACCCCCATCAGCACCACCACAATTCCTCTAAACCCAACGATAAACCAAACCCGTTTTTCCCCTTTTTCTCCAGAAATCATGCCCGATTTCCACCGATTTCCCTCCCCTGACAAATAACTATTTAACACACTAACGCTATCGTTCTACTTCAAAATAACTGAATCTGGAGACTGGAGATGCATACAATATAGGAAAAATGAAAGACACGAACTTAAATCTAGTCCCATATATACGTTTGAAACCCAGAACCCAAGTACAATCAGTGATACAAAAACTTGAACCAATTGAAGTCGAGAGTTGTTCAACAAAGAGAGCAAATCGTTTACCTTTGTGGCTGTGGGAATACAGAGTTCCAACGAAAAATTGAAATGGGTGCAAATTCTTGTCAATCTTTCCCTTGAAAATGTAAAAATCAGGCAAGAAGTGGAAGAAATTGTTGGCAGCCAGCGTTTGATAGGAGACTGAACCAAAAAAAAAAAAATTGGGATTGAAAGGGTATTGTTGGCAGTAGGAAACTGGTAAAAATGTAATGTTAAAAAGTGTCTGAGCCCGGGTTCGAACCGGGGACCTCTAGTGTGTGAGACTAGCGTGATAACCGACTACACCACCCAGACTGCGTGCTGATGGTGCTTCAGTTAACTATAATAACGTCTTGTCAGTAATTTCTATGCCAAGATTGTTTTATTCTCACTAAATTAGGTATATTGTTTTAACAATATAAGAATTTTATGTGTTTTTTTTTTTTTTTTTTTTTAATTTGGGAGGGCGAGTTTCAAACCCAATACGTACGAGTAGAAACTTAAACATCTTATCCATTAAAATATTGGACTACATACTGTTACTAAAACATGAATATTGGAATATTGAATTTTTGAGTTTTTTTGTGTTTACTTAAACATGAATATTGGAATTATCTGGGGCTGAGGGAAGGCGTAAAGAAAGGTTATATGCATATTGATGTGGAAAGTTGCAGTAGTAAAAATCCACTGTCTTCGGTCTTGACGAATTTGTACATACAAACTAAATAAACACTTCTGATTAAAGACCAAATCCACGAACTCAAGGAGTGGGTGAGGGGGTTAGCCAATAGAACTCTAATGCCTAAGTTAGTTTTATGAAAAAGAGAGAGGTTTAGGGCTTAATTGCGTAGCAAAAACTTACCAAAATTTGGTAGGAATGGATATTTATAGGAGTTAGGGTTGCGTACATGTGTAGGGTTTTCCACGTCATGTGTCGTTCGATTGGCCAAGGTGTGTCATCTGTTGGATGGAGGAGAAATGATTATCCCGAAGATATTATTGATTAAATACCTTATTGGGATTATCTTGTAATATTTTTGATTGGATGTGTTTGTGATTCCTTACTTGATTGAATTGGTCTTCAATTCGAAAAAACATAAAGATATGATTTATCAATTAATCCTATCTTTAATACCTTTGACATTTCTCCTTGCCATAGGTAGAAGAGCTTGATAAGGTTGTTGTCAGATGCTTAAGTCTTCAAGAGAGTTTAACTGCCAATGGAATAAATGTGGGTCTCGCAAATTTAATATGGGCATTCTCGTTATTAGCTGGTGAAAGTCCACGGGTTAACTCCAGGATTTTTTGAATCAAATACTGTCACATCCCAGCTCGGGGTCCACCACATCCCGGGCCCGCTCCACCACCGTAGCACGATATTGTCCGCTTTGGGCCCTGACTACGCCCTCACGGTTTTGTTTCTGGGAACTCACACGAGAACTTCCCAGTGGGTCACCCATCATGGGAGTGCTCTCGCGCGCTACTCGCTTAACTTCGGAGTTCCAACGGAACCCGAAGCCAGTGAGCTCCCAAAAGGCCTCGTGCTAGGTAGGGATGAGAATATACATATAAGGATCACTCCCCTGGGCGATGTGGGATCTCACAATCCACCCCCCTTAGGGGCCCGACGTCCTCGTCGGCACACCACGCCCAGGGTTAGGCTCTGATACCAAATTGTCACATCCCGACCCGGGGTCCACCACATCCCGGGCCCGCTCCACCACCGTAGCACGATATTGTCCACTTTGGGCCCCGACTACGCCCTCACGGTTTTGTTTCTGGGAACTCACACGAGAACTTCCTAGTGGGTCACCCATCATGGGAGTGCTCTCGCGCGCTACTCGCTTAACTTCGGAGTTCCAACGGAACCCGAAGCCAGTGAGCTCCCAAAAGGCCTCGTGCTAGGTAGGGATGGGAATATACATATAAGGATCACTCCCCTGGGCGATGTGGGATCTCACAAATACCCCCACACCTGCTTTGTTGCATGCAAGAAAGGGCAAGAGGGGTAGAAATCCCAAGTTAAGTGGATAAGCCAGAAAAGTTGATCGTCGTCGTCGTCTTCGTCGTAGCTGGACCAAAGGTAAGAAAAAATAAAACTTTTCCTCTTTTTTTTTATTTTTGTTGCAGGTGAGCCATGTTAGGACAACAACGTGCAAGGAGCCGCAGTGCAGACTTGGGTTAGCTCGGGTGAAGCCGAGGTGCTTGGAGGAGGTGGAGCAATGGGCCTGCTTTGCTAGGTTGGATTGAGAGATAGAAGAATAGTCAGATGCGGGGCGATGAACTTCTGCATGAGTGGGCCAAAGGGCCAGCTGGAGAGAGATATGGCTCGTGAGGCCTGAGCACTTAGTCATTAGGTTCTTGCGGTTCTAGGCCAAGGGGTGGCACGCTAGGTTGAGTCCTGGTGTGGGCTCAATTTATTATTTTCTTTATATCTCTCTAGGAATCTTCTAAGCACATTATTGGTGTTTTTGCAAATGAAGTTTTCAATATGCCTTCTTCTAGCTGCAAAAGTGACGAGTATCTTCTGTCTAAGTATTGTCAGGGTGGGTCTTACTGTAAAGTCGGTTACTTTAAGGCTACTCAATTTAAGATTGGTTGTGATGAGCTATTCAAGGATTTTCTTGAGACATATAAGCACACAATCCAATCCAAAGTTCGTGTGAAGCACGGGAAAGGTGGAAGTAATCATAAGTCATGTACTGAGGCTACTAAAGCGAGGAAGAGAGCTATCAAGTTTCAACCGACTACTTCACAATGAGATTGATCTTTCCTATGTCGCATTTTTTTCAGGAGGCGATTTGCTCTATGAGGTGTGCTCTTGCTCAATGCTCCCTGAATTCAATTTGTGCAAGGGTCAGATTCTCAAACTTGAGCAAGTTCTTCGATTTAGGCTTGAACATCAATGACTTCTAGTATTTTTTAAGATTGACGACAATGATGGCATGGGGCAGTGAAGTCTCTCCATAAGCTTTTCGACTCCTAGAGCATGAGTGATCATGAATGGGTCAGGGACATTCTGGAGGTAAGTGGAGAGTGAGAGTCTTTGGAGGTAAGTGGAGAGTGGGAGTCTGTCTCTTCGCCTGAGCTGCGTGTTCCGACTACATTCATTGATGGTAAGTGAACTACTCCTTCTTGGTCTGCTTGGAATTTTTATTGAGCTACTATTGGCTTCAAGCTATTGAATATCTTCTTTTCTTTTTGTAGATTTTGAGTTTGGCTCAACTCCCAAGACCAAGTCTAACATGAAGAAAGTGTATGTCATTTGGACATTCCCGTTGAGTATCACGAATGGCCTTGAGTGCTCTGCCTTTTGGCAAGGAGAAATGTGGGTTGTCTCCAAAGGAAGAGTTTAAGCGGATCAAGGAAGATGCGTTCACCCGTCCGATCGCCACTGTCGAGCCTACCGCCAGTTAACTAAGCCTTGTTGAAGACTATTGTGGCTAATTCCTAGAGCGTTGACGCAGACTATCGTGCTCCAGTTACACCTGGGCAGCAAAACCCATCCATGTGTGGATATCAAGATAGTTTACCTTCTCCTAGAAAAGAGCATGCCTCAAAAGGGTGTCGGGGAATTAGTTTACCCTCTCGTGTTGGAGAGCATACCAAATTAGTGTTAGGGGATTAGTTTTGCCTTCTCACGTTAGAAAGCATACCTATATGGGTGTTGAGGATTAGTTTACCCTATCGCGTTGGAGAGCATACCTTAAGAAGGGTGTTAAATGGTAGCTTACCCTCTCTCAGATGAGAACATGAATATTGTTTTTGAACATGCATTTGAGCCAAATTTATGAATAGCTTCTCAAATCTTCATTGAAAATAGGCGAAATGTATCAAACTTTGTTGGAAAGTAGAACTAAAACTATCGGCTTGCGAGGTCTTGTTTGTCAATCTACTTGAGACTTCGAACTTATTTGGCTTGGACAGGATTCAAGGAGTGAAGGTTAGGTCAGACATAGTACGTTCTCATATTGTAGGCATTCCACTACTTTTCAATTTTGTTGTCATTCATGGTGGTGAGCGTGTAACTATCCTTCTGCTACTCTGCTAATTTAGTAAAGACCTTTTAAGGTGGGATCCATCTTTTTTGAGCCTTCTCTACATACATTAATGAAGGCTTTTCTCAAGATTGTTTCTAGGCTGGAACTACCAGATCTTGACCTTTTAGTTATAGCTGGAGAATAGTTGTTGCTGATGAGTTGCGATTTTGGTGACAACCTCGTCGCATTCTTCCTTTGCCAAGTCCAAGTTGTTGGCCACCTTATTCTCCTTCAGCTTCAGATTTGGCAGTATAATGATAATGGTTGGCATAATGACATTGGGGGAGATGATCTCCTTGGAGTTGAATGTTAGGAAGAAGGGAGTTTCGCCGGTTGCTCGTCGTTTGGTTGTGGATATGCCTATAGAAGGACAGGGAGCTCATCTGACCACTTCCCTTTCTTGTTTGTGAGTGACTTCTCGAGGCAGTCTAAGACAGTCTTATTGGATGCCTCGGCCTACCCGTTACCTTGGGGTAATCTTGGTATATACATGTGATGATGCCATATTTCTGGAAGAACTTCACCAAGTCTTTGCCTACTATAACTCTGCGTCGTTGTTTCTTTCAAAAGAGTATGAGATTCTGAATTGGCAGCTAATGTTCTTCCAGATGAATTTTTCTATGTCTGTCTAGGTGGTTGTAGTCATGCGTTCAACTTCAACCCATTTGGTAAAGTAGTCGGCCGCTACGATCATGATGTTTCTGCCCTAGTAGCAAGCGGCATTGGTCCCACCAGGTCGATCGTCAACTGCATGAATGCCTCAAGGGATTGTTTGAGATAGAGTTTGTTGGCAGGTAGTGAGGCATTAGCTTGAAGCGCTGTCAGTTGTCGCATATTTGTAGAAGTTCTTTAGCATCTTAAGGCATGGTTGGCCAGTAATAGCCTACGTTAAGAGTTTTCTAAGCCAAGGAACGGCCACTAGAGCGCCTTCGTGGATCATGCTCAAAACCTTCAAGTCGTCAGGAGGTGCCAGGTAACAGAGATGTGGTCCTATGAAGGATCTTCGAACGAGCATGTCGTTCACATGTAGTTGCGTCCTGCCTTCGCTTGGAGATTTACTTGATGCCCAAGTCAGTTTCTCAGAAAAGAGAGTTTTAAGAGCTTAATTGGGTAGCAAGATCTTACCAAATTTGGTAGAGAATGTGTATTTTTCGGAGCTAAGACCGACCACATGTGTAGGGTTTACCATGCCATTTGTTTACCATGCCATTTGTCAGTATCCGGTTAGCCAAGGTGTGTTATCTGTTGGATGGAAGGGGAAAAAATTATCACGTAGGTTTTATTAGTTAAATAATTTCTTTGAATTATCTTGTAGGATTCTTGATTGGATGTGGCTGTGATTTCTTGCCTAATAGAGTTGATGTTTTTTTTAGTAATTAATTCTATCATAAATACCTTTGAAAAAAAAAAATCATATCAACTAAAAAAACTATAAATTGATCATATGAGTCATGAAATTTCGCAAAAAAGAGAAAGAAAAGGAAAGCTTTCGAAATACCGAACGGAAGTTGGTTTGAATTAATAGTAATGAAAAATAAAGGAAGGAAAATGAAACAGTAATGTCGGATATTCCTACAGCTTAATTGACAAGGAAAATTAAATCGTATCAACAGTATCCTTAATTAACAATCGTGGACTTCTCTATTACAGAAAGTATCACAAAATAAAAATCATAACTATCCCAAAATAGCCTCAACGAATTTAAAATTTTCACTATAAATTTTAGGCATATCAAGGCTCTGTTTTTCTGCATTCTTCTTGACTTATTAGCTCACAGATTATTCAGCATGGCTTCCCCCAATTTATTTGGTTTGATTTGCCTTCTTATGTTTTTATTGACTACTCAACATGCAGTTCTTGGTGATATAGACTATGGCGATGCTCTCACCAAGTCTTTGTTGTTTTACGAGGCTCAACGTTCCGGTAAATTGCCTTCCACGCAAAGAGTGCAATGGCGTGGAGATTCTGGGCTTAAAGATGGAAGTGATGCTGGTGTAAGTTCACACAAATTTAACTTTGCTCCCTTTGATGATGAACAATTGAACATATACAATTTTTCTTTGGGAAAACGATTCGCGCACGCCCTTCTTCTCCTGTTGCATACCCTGCCTGTTTATTTTGTTCCTTAATTCTCCTTTGATTTATTCAAACTAAATCCTAGATACAAACAGACCTGTTAATGGGTAGAAACAGGTGTACGAAAACACACTTTCTGCAAAATCACAATTAACAATTGTTAGCATCCACAGTACACATTCGAAAACTAACGCTAGCATTTAGAATTTTGCAGCATGTTATGTTAGAGAAATTATTTTCTTATTCGTTACATGACCTTCCATATACTACTTGATCACATATAACAGGTTGATCTTGTGGGAGGATATTATGATGCTGGTGACAATGTCAAGTTTGGATTTCCTATGGCATTCACAATAACAATGC
Source organism: Cotoneaster glaucophyllus (assembly GCA_036320875.1). NCBI lineage: Eukaryota > Viridiplantae > Streptophyta > Magnoliopsida > Rosales > Rosaceae > Cotoneaster > Cotoneaster glaucophyllus. The sequence continues at coordinate 23,190,543 of CM070063.1, forward strand.
TTTCATGGAGTACATTGGAGTTCACCAAACAACTCGAGGCCAAGGATGAGCTGTCAAATGCATTGGATGCCATCAAATGGGGAACGGATTATCTGATCAAAGCACACACTGCGCCGAATGTCCTCTATGGTGAAGTTGGTGAGGGTGATTCAGATCATGAGTGCTGGCAGAGACCCGAAGACATGACCACTCCGCGGACAACCTTTAAGATTGATGAGCAACACCCAGGATCTGACCTTGCCAGTGAAACTGCTGCTGCTTTGGCTGCAGCTTCCATTGCTTTCAAGGATAAAAACCCTAAATATGCATCCGGCCTTTTGACGCATGCAAAACAAGTAATACTCTAACCAGATCTCGTACCCTATTTTTGGGTTAAAAAAATTCGTACTATATTATACATATTATTACTTTTCACATATATAATTGGTGTACCAATATCTAAGGATACATGAAAATTTGCAGTTATTCGAGTTTGCTAGCAATCACCCTGGCATTTATTCGAATAGCATTTCAGCAGCAGGAAAATTCTATGCCAGCAGTGGATATGAGGTAATAATTAACATTTAACATGGGGTTTATGCAAATATTAAGTCTAATTAATCAGTTAAATCTTTGTGACAAAATTCTAAAAAATTGTGTACTTTTGTTTCTCGTCAGGATGAGCTATTATGGGCTGCTTCATGGCTTCATCGTGCTACTGATGATAAAACCTACCTGGATAATCTTGGCCAAGCAGGCAATACTGGTGGTGCTAGAACTGTGTTTGCTTGGGATGACAAGTTTATTGGCGCACAAGTCCTTGTTGCAAAGGTACTAGACCAACTCTGTGTGTGTATCGCAGTAAATTTATTTATCATATAGTTTGATATATTATGTTAATGGTTAGACAATATTGAATTATAGTTGTTGAAAAACTGTAATTTGTCTAAATATGTGGTACGGATTCATATATATATGCAGCTTGTTCTGGAGGGCAAGGTAGACTCTGCAGGTGCATGGGGACAATACAAGAGCCAAGCTGAGCAGTTCATTTGCTCTTGCATTCAAAAAGGTAACAACAATGTGAAGAAGACGCCTGGTGGGTTGTTATGGTTTTTGCCATGGAACAATCTTCAGTACACTTCAACTGCTGTATTCGTCGCAACAGCATATTCAGAGTACTTGAACGCGAAGCATGCCTCCATTCAATGCCCTGGCGGCATTGTCAAGCCGTCTGATCTTATTGCCTTGGCCCAGTCACAGGTATAAATATCTTTTTCATCCTTACAGACGACGGACAATTGTTTAGGGTTAACTTATTTGTTGATGAAGTAGGATGCTCTAAACTTAAACTTTATAATCTTTCCAATTTACCAGGTGGACTATATCTTGGGATCGAATCCAGGGGGTATGAGTTTCATGGTTGGATTTGGGACAAAATATCCGACGCAAGTTCACCACAGAGGAGCATCCATTGTTTCAATCAAGGAGAATTCAGCTCCTGTTTCATGCAAAGCTGGGTTCGACTTGTGGTTCAACAAGCCCTCGCCGAACCCAAATGTATTGGATGGAGCAATCGTTGGTGGCCCGGATGAGAATGATGGCTACTCAGATTCAAGGTCGAACTTCCAAATGGCTGAACCAGCAACTGTTACTACGGCACCACTAGTAGGTGTCCTCGCTAGGCTTGCCTGAGTTAATTGGTAGTTTTCATCCATTGTCCTGAACTTGGCCACTGTCTAGGGTTGTATTCTATCATTTTCTCTAGTTTCTAACAAAAATCCCATTGTCCTGAACTTTAACTCTATTAAGTAAAAACTAAGGAGAAATTAGGTTCACATCCTTCTTTTTGCTACTCCATTGATTAAAATCCTATTCATTTTCAATTTTTGATCAACGTCCTTGGGTATTAATAACGTCATTAATTATTTGAATAATAAAATATTTTTATTTTAAAATATATTCCTTTAGTATTAAAAATGTTACAATTAGTATATTTTTATTTTTCTTTTTAATTTGCAAATATTTTTTAATTTGTACCAATTTTCTTTTCATTTTTAATTTGTACCCATATATTAGTTTCTTTTTGTGCCCATATTTTTTAAAGTTCTATTTGTGTTTGTACTCATGTGTATACCATCACATGACATTGTATATTTGTCACATCCCGACCCGGGGCGGATCACTTCCCGGGCCCGCTCCACTACCGTAGCACGATATTGTCCGCTTTGGGCCCCGACTACGCCCTCACGGTTTTGTTTCTGGGAACTCACACGAGAACTTCCCAGTGGGTCACCCATCATGGGAGTGCTCTCGCGCGCTACTCGCTTAACTTCGGAGTTCCCACGGAACCCGAAGCCAGTGAGCTCCCAAAAGGCCTCGCGCTAGGTAGGGATGGGAATACACATATAAGGATCACTCCCCTGGGCGATGTGGGATCTCACAATATTTAATCAATGATAGAAAAATTACATATGGTATATTTATGTTTTATGCCTAAACTTTGTATCATATATTTATATTTTTAGTTTGTACCCACTTTTAATTCACAACATTTTTTTTTAAATTTGTAGTATTTTCTTTTTAGTTTTATTTTGTATCCTTGTATTAATTTATTTTAGCGCCTACATTTTTTTTTAAAAATTCATTTGTACTCATAATTTTTTATTTTTTTATCTGTACCCTAATTTATTTATAATGTACCCATTCTTCTTTATTAATGTACCACTTTGTTATATGTAAAATGTACCAATTTTTTAACACTATGGATACATTCTTTTGCCATTTGTTATTTCTTATTTTTACATAGTTTTTATCCATTTATTCAATCAAAATATTTGATTTTTTTTTATTGTAACCGTTTCTATTAGTATTATAATGAGGGATTTTAAATTTATAGGATTATAAATCTCATAAAATATCAAACGATTAATGTCAAAACTATAAAAATATAAATAGTAATAGTAACATAATGAGGTGTACAAAGTCAAGGGACTTTGATCAAACTTTGAATACTATTAAGATTTTGATCAAACTTTGAATACTATTAAGATTTTAATCAAAGAATGTTAAGGATTATGGACCGCATCCAAAGTATCCCAAAAACTAATTAACTTTGAGTCTATATTTAGGGGATAAAGGCCAATTGCAAGATATGAGACGACCCATAAATCATTTGATCATGATCAATTTTGTAACCCTACTTGGGTATTGAGCATTTATCTGTAAGAACTGAATTTCTTGCAATGGTTAGTTGTTGCAACTGCGAAAAAGAGAATCAATTTTCTTACATTGAATCATTCATATATGTGTGGATATGGATAACATATTGATTTTTTTATATGTATCCATTTGATTTTTTTGATTCATGCTCGAGCTGGATGATGAAAAATTATCTTGTCCGATCCTTTTGGGGAATGGATCCTTTCATGTACGTAGAACTTTCGTATTAAGTTGCCTACCTTGGTTGTCTTTCAATCGGTCAATTATTTATCGTCACAAATTGAGTATAAGTTAATGACATATCTCTCCATCACATCATGAACTCATGTCCCCAACTCTACCTATAGCTGGGTTTTCTCCTTTTCAAAATTTCTAGGATTATACAGAGAGAAAAAAACTACCCATTAATTCTCTTATGCAAAGTGACTTTTCATGGGTTAAAAACATGGGAGTTTTAACGAAAAACTCGCGGTATTGTTCACTTTAACGAAAAACCACATTTGTACACTAAAAAGTCAAACCTGATACTATTCACTTTACCCTTTATTTTGTCCTTATCGTTAAAACTCAAAGTTTTCAAGCCCTTTCCATTAGTTTTCCTTAAAAACATTTGTCCATGTAAATACGTTTTGTACTTGTGTAACAAAAGAAAAGAACAATTGCATGTGTTTTTTATTCCCCTCTCAAAATCGCTTGCAAATATTTCAAATACATGTAGCCAACGGTGGAGGTACGTAAATTAAAAGTCATCCTCAGTTGTACCAGCTTGGTTGAAAAACGAGAAGTTTACTAAATATATATTTTTATGTAAGAACGTTTTGATATAGGTGTCTTAGTTTTGAATTTTATGGACTAAACATCTCTGCCTTTTAGAGACTTGATTAAACTCTTCTTCTCATCATTTTGGTGTCACATATATTAGAATTAATCATTTTTTATACCAAAATTACATGACCTGCCACTACCCCATATTTCTTAATCTCACGCCAAAAAAATGCAGCATATTGAACCAAACTTCCTATAATCTAGCATTTTGATTACCCTCTTCCCCTTCGAAGATAATTGTAAATAAAAAAAAAATCCCTAGTTAAATACAATTTATTTTCACAATACTTCCTACAATTTAGCAATGTGTCTCTCCGATTTAATATATTATCCCCAAAACGGTTGAAAATATTTTTTAATCTCATGAAATCAAACGTACCAATATAATTTTTTTTATCAATACATTAAGAGAAAATAGGACTAACAACAATATAAACGTACCAATAAATAATGTGTATGAAATAGAACGCACCAAAATAAAAAATAATGTACCAATATCAACAATATGTACCAAATAAACGTACCAATCAATGTTTTTTACAAATTAAAACGTACCTAACGGCAATATACACGTAATATGTTGTACCTAATAATAGTTTGTCAACTACTATAAGTAAAAAAAACAGGGGAAAGAAAAATAGTTTGACAAAAAAATATGAAAAAATTACATAGTGCTTTTTATGTTTGGTCACCAACCATTTGGAAAAAAAAATCAATAAAACGAATTTGAGAAAAGAGATAATATTTAATGTTTGTAGAACAAAAAAATTATTTTGATCGAAAAATTATAATTGAAAAAATAGATAATAGAGTTAATAACTAATATCCTGTTGCAGCCCTATTGGAATAGGAATGTGATTGTGTAAATCCAAGTATATCTTGGAATATCTCTTATATTCCTATTAGGAGTAGATTACCTATTAAATATTGTAATCCTAAAGGGTAAGGAATTGACCTTCCCTACTACTATAAATAAAGGCACAATGGGGTAAGATAACACACACCCACAATTACACATCTCTCTCTTCTTCTCTCTACTCTTGCCGCACCCCTCTCTTTATGGCCTCCATAATTATTCAGTAAATTATGCCCACAACACGTTATCAGCACGCTCTTAACGCTGCGCTAAAGAGAGTTTGATCTTTAATTAGGGAAGTATTACGTTTTAATCATTCTTTTCATGATTAATTTATTATTATTTTGAATTGATCTACATGCTATTGATTCAATTTAATTTTTCTGTGTCGAACGTGATACAACGCATTGGAGATGTAATTCCGGTTTTTCGAGAATGATCTTCTACAAATTCAAAGGCTTTTGTAGTTTTCTGCCAATCAAGTACGCTTAAAATAAAGTAAGATATTTGAAACGACTCTGAAACATGAAAACATTCCCCATGATGCATGAACCCCCTATGTTTATATTTTCCTTCCGATATATATATTGTATATGTTCATATATTTGTTTCATGCATCGCACAATTAAATTGTTATGTGGAATTTGTGAGTCAAAGTACAAAAATAAATTAGAAGCACATTAGGGTTTTCCTAAACCCTAAGGGATTTGAAAAAAAAAGAAAGGAAAAAAAAGAAAAAAAAGGGGAAACTGGGCATGGTACGGCACACCCATCGCGCCACCACTGTTGGCAAACCTGCTGGCCTGAAGCCCAGCTCACTCTCACCAAGCCCTGACCTGGGGTCCATCTCATCGAGGCCTGCAGCCCCGACTCTCTGCCATCCATTCCAGCCCAGATTGGTTGGGTTTTCTTTCCCAGACCCGTGCACTGCAACCTCTCTGGTTGCTGGGCCCTATGGCGCCCTGCCCCGCGTCTTCATCTGCAGCCAGCCCATGCGGCTGGACCCGAGCCCCTGCACGCTGCAACCTTTTAAGGTTGCTGGGTTTTTGTTGCCAGCCCTTGCGGCTGGGCCATACGCGCACACACACACACAGCCAGCCTTTGTTGGGCTCCCCGTGTGATAAACCCTCAAGGCCAGCTTGCTGCTGGACCTTCATGTGCCTTCCCCTTGGCCCAAAAACCGAACCCAGCTACGGTTGAGGCTCCGTCCCTCCCCCGTGGTCTGCAGCCACAACCCGAGGCCCTTTTGGGCCGTGAGTTTTTTTACTCAAGGCACCCCGTGCCTTCCTTATCCCACGACACAAAGCCCAAAACATTTTTTTGGGGCTATATTTTCGATCCAATAATATTATTTTAATATTATTTTGCTTCTACAATCGACCATGTATGGCCTGATTTATTGAATTAATTAAAAGTGACCTGCAGTCCATTAATCTGATAATGAATCCAAAATTCTTGACTTGAAGATCACTTTTGGACATTAACGATTCAATAATTTATCTTTCTACTTTGAACCGTCACATTCTTTCGTAGTAACGAAGCTCTCACACTTGAGTTCCTGAAGAAACTCAAATCCACTACACTTAGTTAGTATATTGCATTCTCTGTTTCTTGCAGGAACCTCTCTTTTATGAACTGAATGTTCATAAACTAAATCGAACCTGTAGTTTGGAATTTAGTGCCTTTGAAACCCGAAGTTTTCATAAAACAACACACTCATGAAAACCATGTCTTAGAACTCGAATGTTCTAACTATGATGCATATGGATGTTTCATTCCCATAGCACCAATCACAATCTTGTTCCCTCCAATTCAGTGGATTGTCGAACCATCACAAATTCGATTTTCCTGATTTGGATGTTTCTCGTATAAACCACTTTATGTGGGGTACAAGACGTGAATCTCCCATTGACTATTAAGTAGCTGCGAAACCATTGAAGCCAACAATGGCAAGGAAGAGCTGAATAAGCTTCCGCCATGATCTTCATTCGAAGACTTATGCCCGAAGCATTACAAACGGAAATACCTCCCGAACGAGGATTCCATGGCTCTTTGGCTCGCCCCTATGAACTGTTTAATCATGAAAGACATTGCCTGAAGCACACCATGATTACGTCTATGAATGAGTACAAATCTGAAGTTTATAAATCCGATTGAATTTTGACTGGAGAATACCTTTCTCGTCCTTCCATGTTTCTAACTCGCTCCTTAAGCAACAACAGTGTAGAAAGCGGAAGTTTACCAAATTCTTGGATCTGATTACTATCACAAACGTGAGAGAACGGTATAGACTCAGTTTGGCTAGAGTCCACCAAATGGCTTAACCCAGTTCGGTCAAAGCCTACTGAACCCAAGTTTGGGTCTGTCTATCTCATAATCCAATTTCAGTTTGGTTTTACAACATATGGTAGAATCAGGGCCTGCCAAGGTGTGGCATCATGCCAGAAGCATGATCCTTGGTACCTAAGACCTCAAACTTCAAGAATAATGGATAGTATTCCTGAACCTTAACCCTGCAGAATCTACTTCCGTCTCGATGGAATAGATCGTTGGTTATGCACTTGTTCGTGCCCCTACCAATGTTGTTAAGGAGTACCATTCTAGTAGTCAATATGTGAGACTGATTTTGCTCCACCAAACATCGTTGGAAGAGCAAAATTTTGACATGGATGGCCTTGTTGGTCGAATCCCCTTAGTAAGCCACTTACTTTGTGAACATTTTTCCATGTTCTTGGATTCAAGTTTGGTGTATGTTTTACTTATGGATAATCTTATTGATATTATCCTCGAATATGAGTTAATTGAATCATGTTTCTTAGTACATGTGACCGATTCAATTAAACACGTGATTAGGTAGGAATGTGGGAAAGTTAGTTGTCTGGATGAATGAGTACTACGCGCACTAACTTTACACCTAAATCACATCTCTAACAACGACTTCAGGTCTATTCAACCTGATTAAGAGCAATGGCACGCTCCTCGTTGTATGAATGATACTGCATCACCATTTAAGGGACCTTAAATTCTCCATGCCGATGAGTTTTTAAAGATATTCGAGATGACAATGATCATAAATCACTACTAGAATTTTGGCCTATAGCTACCCTTTTCCATTGGTGGCTATTGTCAAGAGTAGCCACTCATATTGGTGGCAAACCACAATAGCCACCAAGCAGCCACCAATTAGAGAGTGTGGCCTATGTAGAGGACTCTATTGTAACAATGGCTACTCTTAATACATTGGTGGCATCTAAAAACAATGCCACCCTAATTCACATTGGTGGCACCTAAAAACAATGCCACCCTAATTCACATTGGTGGCAAAGTTGCAAAATAATATTAAAAAAAAAAAGATGCCCTTTGTGGGCACCCAAATTGGAGTATCATATTTCTTTTTCTGTTTTTGGTCAGAAAACAAATTGTAATATCATTAAAATATAAGAATACAACTATAAATTTGCATAACTGAAATTTTATACAATTTTGTACAGATGTTGGAACCAATGTACACATTTTATACAATTATAGAGGTAGGGTTACATCCCACGTGAAAAACCACAGGGGTATGAACTCTGTTTCTCTCAGGTTTTCAACACTCAAAAAATTAGAGGACATAATTAAGTATAAATTTAACTGAGATCAGCTCAAATACCTCCAAGTTTATCATACAACTCTACAGCTAGCTAACAAAAATATAGATTATCCAATTTTGAAATTCCAGTTGATCGATCACAAGGCATCAAAGGTCAAAAACAAACCCCTTAACCATCTAAACCCCTTTGCCTCCAAATACTATGGAATCCCAAAAAATTACGATAAATTTGAGAAATTAAACAAACAAAAAAAGGAAACTTGATTGCAAATTAGGAAAAATATAAAACAACTACCTCCTTATGGCATTGATCTGATGAACAGTGAAGACGATGGTGCTTGCTTACAATCTTAGATCCGATCTCAGACTTCACCGACCGACTCGATGAGTTTCGCTTCCAAGATCTCGTTCTGTTCCCATTATAATCTCCACGGACTCCTCATCATTTATTGAATCTGAATCTCTAGCATCCATTGCTTCTGAAACAAAATGGATATAAATTAATTAATAGCTTTTTAAACAGGTAGGATATGTCACATAAATGAAATTTTTTAACAAGAAAAAAAAAAGAACTAGAAGATACAGCGCGCGCACACACACACAGCGCACAGCACACACACACACACACAGTGCACACAGCACACACACACACACAGTGCACACAGCACACATCACACAAACACACACACAGCGCACAACACACACAGACACAGACACAGAGCACACAGCACACACGCACACACAGAGCACACGCACATGCACACACACACCCACAAGCGCGCACGCACACACACACAGCACACACACACAGCACACACACACAGATCACACACACAGAGACAGCACGCACGCACAGACAGCACAACGCACAACACACACACACACACACACAAACACAGCGCACGCGCGCACACACACACAGAGTACACAGCGCGCACACACACACAGAGCACACAGCGCACACGCACACAACACACAGCACACAGCACACAGCCACACACAGTGCACACAGCGCACAGACAACACACACACACAGACACAGACACAGACAGCACACACACACATGCGCGCGCACACACACACACACACACAGAGCACGCACACAAGCACACAGAGCACACACACGCACACAGAGCACACATCTGTGCGTGCACACATACATACACAGCACACAGCACACACACAGAGCACACAAAACACACACACACAAAAACAGCACACACACACACAGACAGCACACACACACAAACAGCACACACAGCACACAGCATAACTACCTGCTAACCAAATCTTGAGAATATTGATAAACCAGAAATTTAAACATGTAAGTGGCCAGATTGCAAGCACGAGACTTCCATACCTCAAACCAAAGGCGGCGTGTTGTCTAGTAGTCCAAACCTTGATCCTTGATAAATTGGACCTCCTTGTTTGATCTAGCAATCCAAAAATAGATAAATTAGGCAGCATGTCATATCAATATAACACCCCTATATGTACACACGCACACCAAAACAGCCTACATTCAGATTTGCATCATATCCTTGTTTCTAACTCTCTGGGGAATTTTCACAAACACCTAATAGGCAAGATTTGCTTCAATATTTACCGTGCTTGAGACTACAAAAACTTATAAAAGCAGTTGCTTCTTTTTTAATTTATCCATCAAAACTATTGCAACTGTAGATCCTGGGAATTTAAAAAAAAAAAAAATCCAAGCAAGAGATAAAATGTGATAGTTGTGGTTAAGGAGAAAATCACAACCTTCCAAGGCTTCCATTCTTCTTGGCCCAGGTTGGAAATAACCTTGATTCACCTTCCTCGTCCCCAATCTTCGACATGCATACAGAAAATGGAATTAAAATTTGAAATCTACAATCGATCCAAAAACTGAAAGTTTTTATTTTGAGAAATCACTTACACTAGGGAACAACCATGAGGAGAAGATCATTTTTACCTCTTGGCTGAGGTCCAATTCAGGCAGACTTAACCGGAAATTGGTCGGAATACCCACGGTCACCGTTTCTTAGATCTGAAATTGAGAAAATTCGGCAACAAATTTGGAGAAACTAACTTGAGGGTTGGAAAGAGGAAGGGAAGAGGATTCTAGAGGTATAGTTTGATGCTCGTTGGTGACCGGAGCACGGAGTTGCTGCTGCATGAAAGAGAAGAAGGAGGGAGACGATACGGGAGGGAGGAGAGAGAGAATGAAGGGGAAAGCGAGCGGAGGGAATGAAGGGGAGTTGGACTTTTGTGAAGGGGAGAGAGGTTTAATGGTTTTTTTATTTGTTTTATTGGTGTTGAATAAATTGTATTGGTGCCCAGTTAATCACAAATGCACAAAAAGCATTTTTAAGAAATAAAACTATTTAACAGACATCAATCATTGGTGAAATAAAACTATATATCTAGGTTTGAAAAAAAAAAATTAACCAGCACCACTTAGGCGCCAACAAAATAAATAATGAAATAAAAGAGTAGAAGAAAAGTAATTTTTAAAAATAATAATTAATAGACACAAATGATTGGTGGCTCAATGTTGAAGGCCACCGATATCAGCAGCACCCCATTGTAAAGCCACCAAAAAAACATAAGAGTAGCAACTTTATATCTATGGCCACCAATTGCCAAGGGTGTGTAAAAAATAGTAGCTATTGTCAAGAATTCTAGTAGTGAATGAAACCACTGAAAAAAATATGTTGTAATCCTAGTATATCTTGGAATATCTCTTATATTCCTATTATGAGTAGATTACCTATTAAATGTTGCAATCCTAAAGGGTAAGGAATTGACATTCCCTACTACTATAAATAAAGGCACAATGGGGTGAGATAACACACACCCACAATTACACATCTCTCTCTTCTTCTCTCTACTCTTGCCGCACCCCTCTCTTTATGGCCTCCATAATTGTTCAGTAAATTATGCCTACAACATATCCCACTAAATAAGCGGAAAAATGCATCAAAAACGTAAGAGGATACATTTACAAATTAATAATTAATATTTTATTTTAAGAAAATACAATAATGACATGTAATTTAATTTAACAGAATATGGTGAGGTGTCTATTGGTCAAACACTTTAATCAAATCTTGAAAAGGGCCAAAAGGCACAAATGTTTTGTATAAAAGATATAAAAAAGTTGTAGGGGATTCTAATGTATTACCAATTGTAACCCACTATTTATATAGCTCACCAAGATGATGAGATAAATTCTTTGCTATTATTTTTCAGTTAGTTTTATCTCTCTTATTCGTATAATTATTTTGTTTCACCTTTTTATAGACTTGCATGGTTTACAAAATGATACTTGGTTCTTCATTTGCATAATATATATATATATATATATATATATGATCTTAAGAAAAAAGAACATTCAATCTTAAAGCTAGCCGACCTTCGAAAGAATTTATAACTCCGCCCTTGAATGTAGTGAAATATGATCACATGTAGTACCAAAAGAATCTGCTATCCAACTTTGTTTTCGCCTTCTCATGAGTTCTGTTGGTTCCGGAAAGGAGTTATAAATCCAAGTTCTTTTGTAAACTGATAACACACATGGCTATAACAGTGGTCGAAAATGGTGAAAACTGGAGCGTGGGGCAAAGATAGTTTGTCTTGGATGAAGCAACTGTGCTGTTAGGTTGTGTTCCTTGTCTTATTCCTTAATTGAGATAGGAATGTTCGACTGTAAAAACCCTACTACTCCGAAGATATATATGAATGAATGCTGCTGCAATGTTATGCAGCCGTCACTCTTACATTCTCACTCCCTTTTGCTCTAAATACCTCACAGAAACACTCACTGAAATTCCTTACAAAACACACAGAATACAAAAACATTAACAGCAAAGGCATCAGTTGATTCCACAACTGATGGAATGATAAAGAAGGTCATCAGCCAAGAATTCAACGATCGAACGGTTGTCACAATTGCTCACAGAATCCACAGTAATAGATAGTGACCTAGTGTTGGTCCTCAGTGGAAGTAAGTATAAACACAACAAACGCATACAAACACGCGCACATTTCACACACAAACACATTACATTATTGACATAGAGTTTAACCAAATTTTTGTGCAAACAGGACGGGTTGCAGAATACAACACGCCAGCCAAGCTACTAGGGAGGGAAGTGTCTTTATTTTCTTAACTCATAAATGAGTACTCGATGCGATCCCAGAGCTTCAACAACTTACCAAATCTCTAAAATAAAGTATCATAGATTAACAAAGTAGTTTAATCGATATTGTAGCTGCTATATAACTGCAAAATTCATGAGATTCCCATCTGCACCCAGGTTCTAATCCCTCTCCCCGTATTTTAGCTCGTATAAAAATAAAAAAATAAAAAATTAGCAGGACTTACCAATTTAAGCATCATTGTGGCTGAAAATAAAAATAATTCTAAGAATCTTGTTGCAACTTTATCTGTACCAAAGTGTGCAAAAAATGAGTTGGATATCGAACCCAGAAAAATTCCAATGTCAGATAGAATTTAGTCATTAGTGCATAATTAATCAGTTAGTTACTAATGCAGTGTTTACTTACACGGAGTTGCTTGATTACGTGAGAGTGTAGGACAAGTCTTATTTTCTGACATTTACTGGGATCCACTGAAATAGTCTTATTACTAGGAAGTGAATTCAAACTTGGGTGCAAGAAGCACACTACCCTCGCCAACTGGTCTAACGACTTTAACCCCCGTTTGCTTTCTAATGTTTTCTTGGTTGGATTTCAGCATATTTTTTTCTATTATTACGCATCTTTTTGCTTAACCAGAAATCATTACGAGGTTTAGTTTTCCTGTTTGAATGAGGAATCAAACCCTTGACTTATCGTAATCTTTTTCCCATTTGGGATATCCCAACAGCTTAGCTTATATACAAATTCACTTTCATTTACTTTTTTCATGCCACAAACACTCATCTTCTGACATCCACTCTCTTTTAATTCTTGTTCAACCACATTTATAACATGTTATAGGTGTAAATTTGAAATATAAAATAAACATTTGGATTCGAAAACGTTGGGGACACTTCAACTCGGAAACTCAAAAATTTGAAACTTCAATTATATACGGATTGGATGTTCTGATATCCAGTTCTTTTCAGAATTCAGCCTTTCAACTTGCAGGTATAGTTTTGTGTAACTTCCATTGTGTTTTCTCACTAATATGCATATGTGTGTGCGAATATCCTTCTAAGATACATCTGCTTCCTTTGAAACGTCATCTTAAGTTCATGCATAGATTGGCTTAAAGAACACATGATAACATGATTAGTTCCATAACTTCCGCAACGACATGTTCTTAGTCTCCGTCTTCATTACCTTGGCAACTGCCATCTCAAAATCTTCTTGTGTCACATGAATCCTCCTCTCCCTCAAAGCAAACATCCCTGCTTCTGTGCAAACTGACTGCAGCAAGGACAAAGACAACATGCGCTTTTTAAAACGTGCACACAAACCCTGACTTCCTAAGAAATCCGTGGGATACAATAAAAACAGAAATCAATACCTTCAGCTCTGCACCAGATGCACCATTTATCTTCTCTGCAATCTTCTTCAAATCAATGCCTCGCATTAAATTCATTTTCCGTGCATGTATTTTCAAGATTTCCAACCGAGACTGCAATGTGTTATATATATTAATGAGTATTGTATGTTAATGAATAACCAATAAAATAGGCCGTGATCTATCAAGTTCATATCCTCAAAACTGTTATCCTATCAGTGAAATTTGTGCAATGATATTCTTTAAAATAAAATTTCTAACATTTTCTTTTCTTTTCTTCTCTCATCTAAGAACTATAATTAAGTTATACTGCATGAATGAAACCCATAGACGAGATGCAAGTAATCAATTGAAAGAACAAACTTAAAACTAGACTTACGAATGGATCAACAAACCTATTGAAAGCAATAATCCCACCAGTATATGGACTTTCATGTACCTGTTCATTAGGATTTGGAAATTTAACCTTCCTGTCAATTCGTCCTGGCCTGAGGAGCGCTGGATCCAGCATATCAACACGATTTGTGGCCATTAAAACCTGTATAAGTTGCAATTTGAAGAGGATGGTTGTCAACTAAACGATAATGTTTCCATATCTTATAGTGTTTCGATATCAATGCATCCACATTCTCTAAAGTACCTTTACCCTGTTTGTTGCCTCAAATCCATCCAGTTGGTTCAGAAGCTCTAGCATAGTCCGCTGCACCTCACTGTCACCTTTCCCACTACCAGATCCCGTACGAGCAGATCCAATACTGTCAATTTCATCCATAAAAATGATAGATGGAGCATGCAGCCTGAACAAAATAGAAAGTTAAAGGATGAAGTTAGTAATTGGGGAGCAGAAGTATGAGAGGAAATTGGATTAGAAACCTTAAATATGCCCTCATATTCAATTTTCATTTCATTCTGTTTCGCAGGATAGAAAGAAGTCGCATCATTGAGTGATCCACAATCAAGGTCTTTGCAGCATTTAAACGTAAAACATGTATTCAAAAGCTCCCGGACACTCCAGAAAGCTATTGTTCCTTTATTTCTTCTAGATTCAGTTCCCAAGGGCACCGGATTTACATACACGCCTTTGACTATCCCGTAGTATGACTATATTTCAATACCATTGATGCCCATCATCACAATTGCACAAAAACTTATTCTAGGCCAGACTTTCCCCTTCACGAATTAAAGCCTCGCCATCAAACCTGAGCATATGTAAAACTCGAGAAATGGAGCAACGGAAATATAAAAGGAGATAGCAAATGCAACATGTTGAGACAGGGAAACATGGAATCAAGATAGTCCTCATAAAATGAGATGAAAACCAACCTAGCCATGAGAAAAAGTGCTCTAACCATCATAGCACCTTGGCCAGTGTACTTTTGGACTAACTCGGAACCAGAAAGCCTTATGAAAGTACAGTCCGTATGATGAGCCACAGCCCGAGCCACCAATGTTTTCCCAGTACCAGGTGGTCCGTAAAGCAGGACGCCCTGATGTATGAAAGAGTGAGTTTCAGGGCACTAACGTAGCAGTTGGTGCCTACTAAGTAAGCAAATGAACGAAAACAAAAATAACTTGGCAACATAGTTCTACCTTTGGTTCCGCTATACCAAGACGCTCAAACAATTCAGGATGTTTAAGTGGAAGTTCAATGACCTGGAAAGATGATCAATAATGAATTGCCTAAGAATGTGAAGAAGAAATACCGCAGAAACCAAGCTAAACGAGAAAAAAATCAACCGGGGACTAAATATAAGTTCGGACAGTAGGATTGTGCAAAATAAAACCTCTTTTATTTCTTGGATTTGCTTATCCAGACCACCAATCATTTCATAAGTAGAATCAGGAACTTTTTCGACTTTCATAACGTTGACAAGAGGATCAACTTTTCTTGGCAGTATTACATGAAGAGCGTAGGTCTCAGGGCGAAGAGCAACTCTCATTAATGGTTTGAGCATTGTGACATCAATATTTCTATCAATATTAACAACATATTTTCCTCTTTGGCGAACCTGGAAATTGAAAAGAAACAAAGGTCGGTACTAAAAAAGCAGAACTGAATTTGGTATGCGTAACTTCTGAAGTATCAGCAATGAACAAAATGTACAACTACTTACCAAAACCAAAGCCTTGTTCCTGTCGATTAATCTTATAAACACTCCAACATAAGATGGAGGCTGCTCCAGCAACCTGCGTTCTTGCTTAAGAAATCTCACTGTTCAGTTTACAAATTTAACTCATCAATCAAGCTATATTTGATAAAATCAAGAACACCACCAGATCCCCAAATTTCACACACATTTCAACTATGCAAAAATGCGAATCGACCAACAACGTGGTTGGTAAGCACAGAACCAATATAAGTTTCTTGCTCTCTTAAGTACATATAAAGTGTGTGATTGTTTTGCTCGAAAGTCGAAACAAACTGTTAACCAAAACCACATTCTAATAATTACGACCGAAAACAGATTTTAATCTACATTTTCGGTACCAAATTTCAGTAACAATATCTACATTCTCAGAAATCAGTACAAGGATCGAAGCAGAGTCGATAAACAAGATCACAGAGCAAGAATCGAACCAGCAAATTGACCCTAGAGAGAAATCATTTGTGCGAATTAGAAACAGAACTTGGACAAAGAAATGGAATCTTGAAAAAGAAATGGAACCTTGATTTTTGAGCCTGCGGGCTTCAACAAAGAGGCGACTGATACGGGGAAGCTTTTCGGTCCCTCGCTGTATGACGCTTGCAATTTGTTCGCAAAGGTACGATTTGATACCATCTGCTACTCCTTTGTCCTCCACAGCCATGACTGCTCGATCTCGACGCTGATAGGATGCCTTCGTAGTCTGTCTGTATAATTCCCAATAGGCCACGGTTAAACGATTGGGACTTGACTTATATCCCAAGTCATCAAACGGTTTTTTATTTTAATTGGCGCCAAAAATAACAAACCCTTAAATTCTGTTAGTACAAATAACTAAATTTTAGCACACATCCCAAGTCATTAACAGCATTTTTTATTTTTTTTGGACAAAAGATATTATCTACTCTAAGCGGAAGGGGTGGGCCTAGTCTCATAACGGGCTAACAATATATGGTTCAAATTCGCATTCGGCGAGAATCGAACTTAAGACCTCTCACTTATAAGTGAAAAGGAATATCGCTAGACCACAGTATTAAGTGATCATTAATACAATCTTTACAAATTGTATTTTATTCTCTGTTTTCGTTCCTTAACAACAAATTGGATGAGTTAACGAAATTGACCAAACTATCAGTTGAGACTTGAGAGTGAGCATGAGGAACGTGGGAAAATAAAATCATGGATCTGAGACGAAGATGAAACACAGTTACAAGTTCAGTGAAAATTGGAGTAATTAATCCTTATTCTATAAAAGTATACATTAATTTGATACAAAAATGACCATAGTAGTGTGCCCCGGTCCTTGGGCATTGTGTTTCTATAGCCGGTAGTGCAGGTTTGGCTTTTCTGAAGGCTAATGGGAAGTGTGACCCCAGGAGGCTTTGCCTATCTCTTCCTCTATTAAATGGCATCCTGTTGACCAACACGATGTGTTTAAGTTCAATTTTGATGGTTCAGTTTCAAACAACAGTGTCGTTGCTGCCTTTGTGCTTCTCTAACAGTAACTCACAGGTGATTGGGGTGAGGGCTCTAAATCTTGATGGCGCTACTATTTCGGTTGCAGAAGCAATGGGTTTGGGAGAGGGTCTCCAGTGTGCTAGGCGCAAGGGTTTCACTAAAGTGTCGATGGAGGGGACTCTAAGATCATCATTGAAGCTGTGCAGGGTCATTGGGGAGTTCCTTGGAGAGTTAGTTCTATCATCAATGATATTCGTGTCTTGGCTCGGTTTTGTAGTTATATTGATTGGAAGCACATTTTTAGGGAGACAAACTTTGTTGCGGATGCTTTAGCTTACCTTGGTCTCTACCTCTCGAATTATCGTTTTTGGGATGTTTGTTTACCTGATGTTGCTCTTCCCGCCTTTAATTTTTAATGTATTGAAAACAGTTGTACTAGAGATTTCGTGCTTTAATGAATTTCTTTGCACAAAAAAATGACCATTGTACTGACAAACTCTTTTAAAGATGTCGGCTCTACTATAGGATCCTATAAGAGACCCATCCATGTTAGACAATGTGACAACGATATAATTAATTTGATATGTCTAAAAACACAAAAGGAATGTTTCCCACATTCTCCACGGACAACCCTCCCTTGCCCCTTTCTCGCTCTTCGCTTTTAGATGAGCACCCAATTCTACCTTAAAACCGGAACCAGAATCAAAACTAGTCTATCTTAACGGTTCGGTTCGGTGCGATGATGACTACGAGTCATCAAGGACAGTGGTTCCCACGACATGCATCAGCTTTAGGCAAGCATGGGTGGTGACGATGCCAAAAAATAAAGTCGTGGGGTCTGGTTTTGAGTCTGGAGCAGCAAGGCTCCCTGGTGGCTCACGAGGTCAACTCGGGTTGCTTGTGGTGAAAAAACTTTTTTTTTCTTCTCTCATAATATCAATTTACAAAAATATTACAATATTCAGAATATAATGCAAACACAATTTATTTAGAATCTATAATTAGAAAAGTGTAAAGTTGACTTCATGTATTATGATGAAGGTTCATGCAATCAGGCTGAGAAAATATCGACAATTAAGATCGTGTTTTAAAAGAACCTGGATTGCCACGATGATATCATGAACTTGTAAGTCTCAGAAATTCCTCATAAGATACGAATTAGTATGTACCAAAAATTCCTCATTAGATTCCGTAATGCAACGTAGGAGTGTGCTAATAAAGTGTTACCTCTGTAATATGCTGATAACGTGTTATGACCTATTTAATTTGAGGAAGAGAGGTGCGGCAATACATAGAGTGGAAAAAATTGTAGAATGCTTAGGAATTGTATGATTTTCCATATACCCGTGCTTTTATTTATAACAAACCAACTTGAGTGGATTAACTTATCTTCCAAATAAGTACAATTATATACAAAAAAAAATCATTGAAACAGTAAATAACGTAGAAACCAAATCTATTTAGCATTTACATGATCACACATTAAATAATATTCAAAACAAATTCAACAAAGTTGTGGATGGAAATTTTAGGGAGTTAAATATTGTCCTACGAGTTGGACTCTGAGTGATAATTTCGTTTGTAAGAAAATAGTTAGTGGGAAATAAACCAAAATTAAAAAAAATTTAAGTTGCGATTTGTGCATTTTCTCGAAAAAGAAAACAATGAAAGAACTATCCATAAGGCCGGCCTTTCCGATTCGAAAGGCAGTGATAGATGGCGGTCAGAAGCCTGAGCTCACTACCAGCCGTCCGATTCGAAGCCTCAAAATCAAACGGTGCTCCTCCTCCGCCTCTTCCTCCGCCGCGGAATCCAGAGCCGCGGCCCCGACTCTCCCTCTCCAAACCCTCTTGGGTCGTCCGTACAGAGGCAAGTTCGTCACATCTCTTGTTGGTTCCTGACAAAATGGTGGAAAATTGAAGTAAGAGAAAGCAATTAAAAGTAAACCAAGACAAGAATTGCTATTTAGAATTTGAGTTACTAGGAACCCAATGGGGTTTTCTGTATTGGAAATTGTTTCAAAAATTGAAATTTTAGTTGGGTGAAGTTATATTTGCTTTGAAATTAATCTCAGAATTTCAGTTGGGTTTTTCTGTATTTTTATTGATTATTATTATCTTATTTGGATAGTTGTATAATAATAATTTGATTATTGGATGAATCTTTCAGCATAATATGGAGAATTTGTGCATATCTGACATTGAACTAAAACCATGGTTGTGAAAATCATTGGATTCTGGAATATGGGCTGAAATAATGGTGATTTGCACTCTGCCAATCATAGACCCTCAAGTGCGTGTATGGGCATTGGTTTTTTCAAGAAATTTTATCAAAATTATATCCAAAACATTGAGTATAGCTCTCCCTAAAGTGTAAGGGATGGATATGTGGCATGTGTTCCTCATGCTTTGTGTGTTTTAACTTTTGGATCACGCGCTGTTTGTTGCAGTCAAATGTTCACAGAGAAGTAAGGAAGAAACCGGATCCTCCTTGTGAGGTCTGCACTGGGAGCGGAAGGGTCAGTTGCCACGATTGTCGTGGAAGAGGTATCTCTCTTTCTTTCCATTTTATGTACACACTATTCTTAATATTTTTATCGTTTGCTTATTTTCAGTGTTTACTTTTGAGAGAATGGTTAGGAAATTGATGCTAGTTTATTGCTGAGTTCTTGACTTTCCTTTGTTTTAAACTTTTAAATGCAATAAGATTGTTTTCTCTACATAAAGATTTCAATCATCTGTAGCAATTAAAAAAGTATACGTATGTTTTTACTTAATAAGATCTTATATATCAGGGGACGACAAACTAACTTCAATTGATATGTGATCCGCATAAGCATTCTTATTTAACGAATTCGTTAACCATCCTCTGAAGTTAGGTTGCCAACGTACGGTAAACAAATGTTCACTTTGTCCAGATGGACTGGTTATTTTACCTCCAGTCTTCTGATATTGAATTCATTGCATATTGAAATATGGATGTGTCAAATCCTGATGTCTTTCGAGTCCACCCCTGTTACCCGGGTTTTCTCGCCGTGTTTCAGATTCACGTTTGGAGGTTTGTTTTGTGTGTTTATAATGTTTGGCTAGATGTGTGGATTCCTATGTTTGTTTGCAAATTCTATCCTTATATTCTATTTTTGCTTTTCTCTGTCTCTAATACTCTGTTATCTTCTATCTTCTAGGAAGGACAAATTTTATTGACATGAAAATGCTTCCCAAAGGAGAATGGCCAAAATGGTGATGTTTCAAGACTTCATGTACATTGTAAACTGCAAGTTCTACTCAGTTATGAATGTGCTTCCGTAAACTGCTTCAACCACTCTTGCAGGTGCAGGACTTGCGGTGGAAGTGGTCTCGGTTACTGCTCCCGCTGCCTTGGGACTGGTGAGTATCGGTATATAATGGGATTTCAGTTCATGAAGATGAATTCGTCTCAAAGCAGAGACAATCAGAATGAGGCTCAATGCAAGCAAGACCGCCGTTCTGCTGCAGATTTCTACAAAGAGTAACTAGTTAATGTATATACGTTTTGACAGACTGAGTCGATGTTGTACTAAAATTCGGTTATGTAAAGTAGGAATGCTATCAATAGTTTTGATCACTTATCCGCTCTCAGTAAATGCACAATCAGATTGTTATTCAATTCAGATGGAAAAGCGCTTCTTAGTACATTGTTTTATGCAGACCAACTCGAATCAAATCCCTTAGAGGAAACAGAAACCTATCTCCAGCTTCAAGCTTCTTAGGGCTTGTTTGGAAATGCTTTTAAAATGATTGAAAACGTTTTTAGTGAAAATGTTTTTGTAGCTAGACCCGGCAGTTTCTGACACGACACGAAAATAACGGGTTTCGGGTCAACACGATAACTTATCGGGTCATTATCGGGTGACCCGTTAATAACGGGTTCTTAACATGTATACACGTGGGTGACCCGTTTCGACCTGTTAAGAAAAAAATTATTTTGATAATTTTAAAGTTTAATTACTAAAAAAATTATTATAAAATACAATAGCCATATTAATATATACAATATATTCTATATGAAATATATAGTTTTGTATTATTATTCTATATAAGTTAAAAATAAAAATTTAGTCATTATTTATTTTTATTATGAGAGTTCTTTATTATCATTACTAGGATAATAAATTTTACTTAACATGTTCTTGTCCAAAATTAAAATAAACTAGTATAGTATGTGTATAGGCAAGAACTAAGAAGGCATACATACAAGTATGAAAATGTGAAAGAATATATAAACACTTGTGATTCATCATTATTCCTCTACGAATAGATAATGGTTACACTTACATTATTGTTTAGATTTTTAAAATCCTCCAAACCCTCATAAATAAAGTTTTTTATTTGAGGGCAAAATTAATAAAATTAATAATAATTATTATAGAAGTGTAAAAAATGTAAAAAAAAAATATCCAATCACTCATAATGACAAGCTTTACAACTTTTATGCAGGGGTCAGCTTCGAAATCCAACACTATAATTCATAAACCTTAAATTTATATTTAACCGTCGATTGTCATTTACGCTTTATTCTTGTTACTGAATTTCATTTTTTAAATTTTCCTTTTTGAAAACATGATCATCTGGCGGATGTAAGAAGCTGAACGGTTCAGATCTTTGATATCACGTTTCGATATTTACGGTTAACTGAAATATGAGTCGATGTCATATAGTTTGTAGAAACTTTATAAACATCAAGCAATATTTTCGCTAATCGTAAAACTCTGAACATAATATCAACGATCTAAACCGTTCATCTTCTTGCATCCTCTAATAGATCATGTTTTCAAAAAACAAAATCTGAAAAAACAAAATTTGATGAGAAAAATGAAGTGTAAATGAAAACAATAATCAACGGTTAAATTTTGATCTATGATTTATATGATTATAGTGACGAATTT
Source organism: Cotoneaster glaucophyllus (assembly GCA_036320875.1). Classification (NCBI taxonomy): domain Eukaryota; kingdom Viridiplantae; phylum Streptophyta; class Magnoliopsida; order Rosales; family Rosaceae; genus Cotoneaster; species Cotoneaster glaucophyllus. The sequence continues at coordinate 23,213,058 of CM070063.1, forward strand.
CGAAGTTAAGCTCTTCACGAAAGTTGTAAAGCTTGTTATTACGAGCGTTTATATATTTTTTCTATATTTTTAATACTTCTACATTGAAGGGTTTGATTGGAAGAAAATGTGCAAGATGTTCTAATGTTCCAATGTCCTTAATTTTACAAATCTTTTGAACATTTGATATTTTGTAATGTTCTAATGTTTTTTTTTATTATGCTCTTATTTTGGATATGTAAATATACACTTAAAAGAAAAATCTTTTTTTATGTTTTGGATGTGACAATACTTAAAAAGAAAAATGCGTTTTCACTAAAAAAAAAAGTATTATGTTTTTTATATAATTATTTATTGGTTTAAAATATATTTTCCTTAACGGGTAACGGGTCGAGTCATATTACCCGTTAATATTATCGGGTCGATTTCGGGTCGGGTCGGGTCATTTTACCCGTTTATTTTAACGGGTGTTACATGACACGACCCGTTAAGATATCGGGTACGACACGAACACGGAAAACACGACACGAATGCCAGGTCTATTTGTAGCCAATCCTTAATAAAAAGAGCAAATGAATTGTAGAAAAATACTTGAAATGCTTCCTGAATGAAGCGCATAACTGGTGCTTCTTCTAGGAAGCACTTCAAGTGTTTTTGGAATCAAAAAGTCATCTTCTCCAAAAACGCTTTCAATAATTTTAAAAGCATTTCCTGACGAGCTCTTAGTATATTGATTGTTTTTTGTTTTGGTTATGCCTATTCCGAGGAACCATCAGGAACATAAATCCAGATGCGCCGGGTAATAGTGAGTTTGGAGGAAAATGTAGTTAAGAAAAGGAAACTCGACGACGCTTGTGTTAAGGGAATCGGAAACTCGACGCTTGGCTGTGTTTTGCCTTTTGAGGAGCTAGATAATCAGCTTGTATTGTTGTGTCTGTGTTGTCATTTTTTTTCTGTTTTCTTCTTATTTGGCATAGATATTGCTTACCGGAGCTGTATACAGTGTACGGCTAACTATAGCAAAATGCATTTTTGCTCACCACCCTAAACTTTGGTGTATGCTCATCAAACACCAAATTATCTGCCACTTGTTCTTTAGCTTAACTTTGGTTAATTTTTTTTTTCAAAAGTGAAATGTAATATTTAATGTGAAAGTTAACTGCAGTTAGGTGAAATGACATGCGGTAGATAATTAGGTGTATGATGAGCATACACTATAGTTATGGTGGTGAGCAAAATGCTCCCTATATTTTGATTACTAATTAGTCAATTAATTGTCTGAAGTTTTATGGACGTACATACGTATGAAAACGAGAGTTATTGCATGGAAAATGACAGCAAGTACGTGTGTGCATGAAGAAAGATGCTACATTAATCGGCTTTGGAACTAGGATGGATACGTACTTAGCTGCAATATTGGACACGTTGTTAATTAAGTTCAACTTAACAGTAACAATGAGCAATATTAGGGCATATTCGTGTCTTAGAACCTACGATTTTAGGAAAAACATGAGAGGCAACTCGCAAGATACGTGTGTATGTTTCAGAACCTTCTTCAAATATAACATTATTAAATTTCTTCCATTAAATTTGACATAGATACATTCTCAAATCAACGAAATAGAATGTACCCATATAAGTTTAAAAAATGGATTAGAAGAAATTAAATGGATTTTATATTAAAAAATGGGTACATTTTATAGTAAAAAAAATGATACATTTTACATATAGCAAATTGGTATATTTAAGAACCGGTACATTTAAGATTAGTAAAAGTTGAAAAAATAATATGAATGGGTGCATTTAAGATTAAAAAATTTAAAATCTTTTTATAAAAAATTAATGGGTACAAACTTATTGACACACCCCGACCTAGATCGAGGCATGCTGGCTGTCATGTGAGGGTGACGTAACAATGTGCACAGTGCAGAAGCATTAAAATAAGAAGAACTACGAATCAATAAAAACAAATTCAAGAAGTATTAATACACAATCAGAGCGTAATTGTCTAGGTGCAGTCGAACATAAGGAGTACTTAAATAAAAACATTCATAGGGGTCCTACTTGAGTGATAGTCTGTCAGAATCGCAGTTGCAGCCTCGGATGCCACCAACTATGCTACCTAGAACCTGGAGGGGCGCAAAACAAAAGCGTGAGTGGGCAAAAACAAAGCTTTTCAAAACCATTTCAAAAACAATCTTTATATCCCCTCGCCGTAAAACCTGTATACTTTCCCAGGAAATAGTATGTACATATACTATAGCTCAACTGTAAACATCATCACAATACGTAATCAAATCATGAATACGCCATGCCATGTATATCAAATCATCAGGTAAGTGAAATCATATGCAATAATAACTGTACAGCTCGTCAGCTGATCTCTATCTCATAAATCATGCCTGCACACGAGTCGAACCCACTTATAGTGGTCTATACGACAGGACTGGGTGTAACATAATACGCTCTAGTGCTACAATCACGTGAAGACTGTGCGAATGATCGCGGGTCACCTACGAGTCGAACCCACTGAAAGTGGTCTATACGACAGGACTGTGCACCTAACTTGGATCCAAGATGAGCGTATGGTGCGGGAGGTGAACATCACGTGAAAGACTATGCCCCTAATTCTGGGCGGGAGCACTAACACCGAGGTGCAGGTTAATGAGCTCTCAATGCATCTCATCATACTTTCATAACTCAACTCTAATTAACCACACATAATCTTACCTGGAACTTACCTGAGCGCCCACAACACCAACAATCATGCGCATACAATTCTTAATGCATAATCTTTCATGATGCATACTCAGAGGTATATATGTAATGGCATGGCATTTCATTTATAAAAGCATTTCAAATGCACTTTCTGGGAAAAACACGTTGTATATAGGTATATATGGAAAACAAAAGCCCACTCACTGGTAAGTAGATGGATCGTAGCCCCCGTGCCTAGCCTGGCTACGCTCGTCCTCCGGATAGGTTTCGCCTATGTGAGAAACAACTATAAATACGTTATTTTAAAGCACATAAACGAAACTAAGAAATAACTTCTCATACAGTGCTCAAATGAGGTGTGTGAATATACCAAAATGATCTACACAACCTCAGGATCATCCCCATAATTTTAGAATTAATTTTCGAGACCTCACGCGCCCTCACGTTCCGGCCAAGGCACGGCCAGACGCGCCTCCCACGCGCAGGCACGTGCTTAGCACACGGACCGCAGCTTAACTGCCGTTAGGAATATTCTGTGGAATATTCCGTTAAAAGCTAACGGTAACTGTTAAAACTAACTAACGTCGTTAGAATATTTCGTCAAAACTGACGGAATATTCTCTGTCTTCTTCCTCAGAACTCCGGCGACCGTCGCCGGTGCCAGAAACTGGGCAAAACTTCCAACTCACTATTCTCACTCGATTCTCAACCATTTTCTTCGAAACTTGAACCAAAATAAATCTTAGGGGATAGAGAATCACGTTATACATGTTTCAAACCTCTAATCTCACGAAATCACGTCGGAGCAAGCTCAAAACTCCGGCGATCTCTGCAACTCGTCGTATTTGGGCTTCCTGAAGTCCAAAATTCACCAACGATGTACTCCGAGCATCGTGAGGACCTTCTAAAGCTCGCTATGGTCCTAGAATTCACAAAAGATCACAGGTTTAAAAGTTGGTGAATAGTGTTTTTCTCGGAGGTTCGATTTCCATGGTTTTCTGACGTCCAAAACTTACCAAAACTCAACCAAAACACTTAGGAGGAAGAGAGGGTACCTTTAGGAGTCTTGAAATGGCATGAAACTTCCACAATCATGAGGTTGTTACTGTACCTCGACTGATGCTTAGATTCTAGGGTTTTTTTGTGGTTTCACGACCAACCAAAGACACCACTCAACTCGTAAGAACACGAGGAGTACAATGATGCACTTAAGAACCTCGATCTACAAACTTTCGAAAGGTTTTGGGGTTGGTCCGTACATTTGCAGAGGGAGAGAGAGAGAGAGAGAGAGAGAGAGAGAGAGAGAGAGAGAGAGAGAGAGAGAGAGAAAGAGAGTCTGAGAGTGAATGAGAGAGAAGAGAGCACGAGAGGAGTGAGAGAGGTCCAAGGGTGTGTGTGTGGTCCTTACACTAACACATCACCCCAACAACAACACAAAACTTTAATCTAATTGGAACTAACTAATCTCACCACAAAACCCTAACTCTAAGGTTCACCTCTTACTTTAACTAGTTCCAAATAACTTGGAAGAAATTTGATTGGTCCACAACCAACATGTTGGGCCTCTAAACTTAGCCCAAAATACCATAACAACCAACGAGGAGGGATAAATCCGTCCATTCACATTGAAGAAGATAATAGAAGTACATACTCCGGGACGGGCTGTCACACTTAATCTATTTTTTATTTTTTTTTTTGGAAATGTTTTGAATCGAAAATTAATTAGGAGTTTAATAAGGGTATAAGTATTAAAACCCTAAATCAATTACTAATTTATATTTTAAAAAATTATGTAACTGATATGTAAATTTATTAATACATTAATGCTAAGAACTTCAACCAAAATTTGAAAACTGATAAAGTCTTAATCAATGAACATTAGTAACTAGAGACTGAATACTAATTTTTCCATTATGGTATTATATATGCTTTTCAAAAGAGATTATTAGCTTGTATAATTCTATTGCAGTGTGGCGGGTGGGAACTATCTATGCCATATTTCTGTATTATTGTGTCCTTGTTATTCGGCCTTGCTGAAAAGGCACAAGCCCGCATAGATATTGCCTATGCATGTTTTAGAGAATTATCGGCAGGCACACAACTAACTAGAACATGGATTGAGAGAGGGCAGAGTGGCCTACTACCAATACAACTGGGCGTCGTTCTTTAACTAATCACCTGTAATTAATCAATGCTGAAATAAATCAACCTCTTATCTTGTTTCAGACGAGCAAAATACGACAATATACCCAAACACCTATTTGGTGCAATGCTAGAAGCACTTTGACCTTTACTCAAAAGCACTTTCAGATAACCACCCGGTATCTTCCGGAGCTGTAATCTTTACACACTAAGCAAGCAAGCTTTTGGCTCTATTAATTCAAGATATCCATCATCCCGCGCTATATGGATCAAAGCCTTCCACTTTAGGAATAGGTTTAATTATTTAATGTTAACGCTAAGGAAGAGAAATCCTTGCCGAAAAGCTGGGGATGTAAGGTTATGAAAGGTAGTTTGCTCGCTCGACCAAAAAAAGAACAATTGAAACAGCCAAGAACAACAAAAACCTTTCCAGCGGACAACAGTTTTTAAACCCAAATGATTCCACCAAATACAATCCTTCAAGAGCAGGGGATAGCAACCAAAGGAAATTGTTCGCAAGGCTTAGCCGGTTAAATGGATAAGTCGTGTAACAAACAATCCTGGTTCATTTGGCGTTGCTGCCTTCGTCTTTTGGCTTTGGGACCAGCTCAGTCTTCTTCAATAAATAAACTGAAATGGATTAAAAATGTGGTTATTCAAACTAAGTACTTTCGGTGCTTCCTGGAAAACTATCTCTTAATAAGCAGACCTGGTGTTTTTTTAATGATGTTTCTAATGAACTATTAATCTTATGACCAAAAAATAGTACAAAGATTCATTCGAAAATTACTTCCACGCCGAAGTACTGCATATAATTACTAAGCATGGGTCAAATACGTTACTCATCTGACTCAGTAAACAACCACAAATCCTCAAATGCAATGGTGAAAAGGGAAGAAAAGAAGAAAGTTACACAAAAACATAAATAAACAAAGCGCTGCATGCCTCCTTCCCTAATTAGCTTCTACTGATTACATTTGGCTAAGTATTGGAAATTACACTAAGGCTTTGCCGGTTCTTCAGGTAAATCATCTTCGTCATGGTAAATGTTCTCTGCCATCTGCCAGATCTGGAGTATGTTATCTTCAGCAACGCTAGAAATAACCCAATCTTCACACGGGTTCCACGAAAAATCAGATATCTTACTGGTGTGACCCCCATGAATAAAAAGTAACTCTGGGGGGCCGTCTTCTGCATCCTCTGGTGTCTGCTCTTCATCAATTCTGTAAAGAACGAAGTTATAACATTTGAGTTAAGATTTGTTTTCATGCAAATATAATATACAGTACACAATGATCAAAAAAAGTTTGTAGGGCACCATAACTATACAGGTGCGGATGCTTATCCAACCTATGTTCGAAGATTCTTTCTTTATTGACAAAAGTAAGCACGAAAAGAGAGATCTCCAAATGCATCAATTAAGTCCAAAAATTAAAAGAGATGCACATCAGAGACAAATATACCCTGGTTATCTTCATATGAAAGCTAGTATAGCAACTAAACCTGGGACATAAGATGAAAGGGAGGAGTGCCGTAATAGTACTGACCAAGATACATATATAATGTTTTTAAGTTCCGACTCTGAGGATAGTCCACCATACCCCTGGTTTTGACAGTGTCATTTTTATATTTTATTTCCAGTGTTTCTTTGCTGTATCGAAAAACATTTATTGAGGCTTGTGTCAAAAATTTTGCCGAAGCATCTATTGTGAGATCCAATGAAATGTTCAAGTGGAATTTGCATTTGTGTATTTGTTACTATGTAGTGTTTACCCAAATATATCTGTCTTCTAATGTGAGGTCTCAATTGGCTTCATTAGCTGTAGGCTTTTGTTTTCTGTACACTAATACTTTAGTTTGGCTACTCTGTTTGGTTCACTCTTATGACCAAGAATAACCAACAAGCTTGGACGAGCTTAGGACGAGCTTTGGATGTATGTGCCTGCTATATACTTCAATGCTCAAAATATAAGGAGGATGATGCGTACGTGTGGTCTGATGCTAAAGATCCACTGACTCTTACTTTCCTGATGTATCCATGATAGTTCTCGTATCTGGTTTCCTAACTAAACCACTATTCTAGAGCCATAACCTAAATGCTTTCACAAGAATAGGCACTTAAATTTGAAATATATTGATTTCTGTTAAAATAGAACAAGTTGGAGTGAAGAATGCCACTCCCTATAAAACAAAGATAAAATATGACACACAGTTCTTTAAGGAATACCTGCTAAGATCCCAAACCATGAGTCTCCTACCAAGACAACAAGAAGCTAAGATAGTTTCATTCTTTGGATTCCAACCGACTTGGAAAACCTCCTCCCTGAAATACCACAAAAATAAAACTTGATATCAGATCTATAGATTGATTACAGCAAAAGATAATTTTGGACATCCAATTTTATGAGGTCCAGGGAAGGATCCTTACTTATGGCAATCAAAGGTGTGGAGTGCAGTATTGATTTTGCGTAGATCAAACAGCTTAACAGTTTTGTCAGTAGATCCAGTTGCAACAACCCATTCATTGAAGGGATTGAAAGCCAAACAGTTAACCTGAAAAAATATTACATAAACAAGCTACTTTAAAATTGTCCAAAATTTCCAAGGCTCTAATATCATAAAGAACTTATCTGTTCATTACTTATAATATTAGATAAAGAAAACTACAAACCTTATAAATGTTGCAAAATTGTAACAGATATATTAATCGACACAAAGTTTGTCAGCTCTAGAGTCTAGAAGTCAAAAAATCACACAGGACTTTGCCTGCTAAGATAGTCACACCTAAAAACAGCATAACTATCTCAACAATGATTGCTTGTTTTTGTTTCAATTAGGTATTCCACAACCCTGCAATAAAGTATAAAAAATCCATTGTAACAAATTGACCAAGCTATCTAGTATTGCCGAAATGTCACTAATACAAAATTTTCCTCTTCAGTATTACCAAAATGTCAATAGTTATACGTAAAAGCTGCCACCCTAGCCTTCCTGAATAGCCATCATTGTCTAAGTCCTTTCCAGGTTTCCACAAAAGATCTACAGATTTTCACCAGACTTTTCAATTACCAAAATACAGTATTCATCAGCTGGCTAAAAACTCTTTGAATCGGTGATGGAAAAAATTAGCTTAAGGCACCAAATTACAGCAATCAAAACATATAAATTTGAATGTTAGAACATAATTTAGAACATAATACACGAGAGCATTTCAATTTTGCCAACATACAGTATTCATCAACTGGCTAAAATTTGGATAGAAAAAATTAGCTAAAGGCACCAATTTACAGCAATCAAAACATATCAATTTGAATGTTAGAACATAATACAGAACAGACCTGAATGTACCAAGATTGACATTTAAATCTTAAATGCATAAACATCAAAAATCTGTAGCAATGACAGAATATTCACAATTTCACATCACTCACCTCACTCTGATGAGCAACCACAGATTGGACAGGCTTGGTAACTGATGGAGTCCGGAGATCCCATATGAGAAGGTATTGATCATCACCAACAGAACCAAATAAGTATTCATGCCTCAAATGCCATGCTACATCTTCCACAACACCTTCATGAACCTAATCCAGGAACCATTTCAAACAACAGTAAACTTTTAAATAGAAGATGCGGAGAAGCAGCAATCGTATATAAGTGCTATCTTATTGCATCCAAACTCAACACGTTACTGCCATCATGTTTAATGATAGCCTTACTCTGGTATATGTGCAAATTTAGCCTTTTCTTTACTTTAAAAATAGCAACAGCTGCACAGAATCATCAGTATCAAATTGCAGACATAGCTGTAGAGACATACCTTAAATATCTGCATAGCTTCAAGAGTTTTGTTCTTAGCAGTCGCATTAATGTCCCACAGGCATATCTGAGCATCATCCGAACCACTGAGTAAATGACCCTGCTTGAACTTACTCCACGATAAACCATATCCTTCAGTGCTGTGGCCCCTCAGTCTCAAATCAGGACTGCATGCACCATCCAATGGAGGCTTCGATGGATGTTTGCTATAATCGAACACAAAAACTTCAGCATTAACGGTCTTTGTGGCAATAATAAATGGATTCTGAGGCATATAACGAGCCCGATTAACCTCTCCATCATGATTTATTTGCTGGATTATTTGCACCTGCAAGAAAATATAAGACCACATATCTGATTCCATTTACACATATGATATCTGCAAATACAGCATAAACCAATATACAGTGTTTCAGTTCAGGTATTAGAGTGTCATATGGGCTGCAGCTCATAACGTTTTTGGTTCTTGGACTCTAAGGACAGTTATCCTATATCAATGGCCGTTGGTACTTTTCTAATTCAAACCAGTGCATCCTGCCTTGTGGAACCAACTCGGAACACAATTCAGGAAGCTGGTGTGTTTTCTCTTTTTCGGAGAAACTGAATTTCCTTTCTGTTTCGCTCTTCCTCTAATTCTTAATAAACAACTTTAGCCAAAAATAAATTCGAAATTTCTTGTATTTCCTAGCAGTTCCTCTGCACCCAAACAGGTCCACATTCCAAAACCCCCAAATTTGAAAACTTTAACAAATCTGTACGAACTATTCATGTTCCTAGCCACAAAATGCTTAAACCCTATCCCCAAAATTAACAACTCGGACCACAAAATCAAGCGTTACCTTTCCATTGGCGCAACCGAAACCGCCGACCTCAGCTCGATCATCGTCATAATGGCGAGCATCGTTCTCGGCATCCTCCAATGGCAGCTGGACCTGAGCGAGCATAAGGTAATTCGGCTCGTTCTCGGAGGTGTGAGTCCCCAAAATCATCTTCTGCACCGAATAGTCCTTCCCCGGAGGCTCTTCTCGGTCGGGAAGCCACTCCACCGTAAGCGACGGCCATTCTAGGGCATGGGTTATGACCAGATCGTACAAAAACGGTGTGTTCTTCTTCCATATCTTGTACTCCTCGTTTATCAGTCGCTCCTCTATCTCTCCCCTCATTTCTTCGTCGTCTTTGCCCATGCTCTTCCTTCCACTTTCTCGGAAATTCTCGTATTTTCTCGAGAAAATTGTTGAATCTGAGGTGTGGGTTCTTGGCGGGAATTTGGTGGAAACAAACCCTAAAGGGAGGGTTTGAGGACTCTAAGGGGGAGAGTGTGTTCGGAACTTTGGAGAAGTGAAAGAGATGTTGGGCTTAGTTGGCGGGTCTTTGGTGTGGGAAGCTCCAAGGGAATTACGGGGTTATACCTTTTCCAATTTTTTTTTTTTTCAATATGTACTTCTCATTTTCTATTTTAATGTCGAGCAACTTAGTACTGCGTGTTATTTATCTTCATTTGTAAGTGAGAGGTCTTAGATTCGATTCTCGTCAAAGATGGATTTAAACATATTATTGCTAGCACATTGTGATGTTATGCTCACCCCCTCCCCCTTAGACCATCTCCAATGGTGGGCTAAAAGCCAAATTACCCCCCAAAATTTCCCCCCAAACTCAATCCAACCCAAGGAAAAAATTTGGGCTAAATGTTAAATGCTAAACCAAGGCCAGATTCCCCCCAGAATTTAGCCCAGAAATCGGTGTGGGCTCCACCGAACCGAGTGAAAATATTTATCGGAATTTAAATTTTTTTGGATTAAAATGTTCATAAAATTAATTTACTATAGTCTACATATTTATTTATTTTTTAATTTAATTTAAGAAAAAAAATAGCCTAAGTTTATTCTTTAATAATCCCGGGCTAAAATTTTAGGCTAGAACGGTTGGAACAGAAAAACTGTTTATGGGCTAAAAGCTAAATTTTACGGGCTAAAATGTTTGGCTTTTAACCCAATCATTGGAGATTGTCTTAGTACAAATAATATTGTTTGTTAAAAAAAATGTCATGGTTGGTAGTGAGGTGGTCACGGGTTATTTTGAAATCGAGATTTATTTTATTTTGGTTTGGTTCGTTTCGGTTTCAAACAGTTTTATTTTCGGCTTGAGCCTCAATTGTAGGCCCTTAAAAAATTAGCATTAATACAAGTATTCAATATTCAAACAAACTAAAAATTTCAAAGCGTAGTCATTTGCAAGCTAAATGCTATATGGCGTTAATCAACTCAATTGAAAAAAAAATCATGATCACCATCACCATAATGAAATTCAACGTGAAACAATATTCAACATCAAAATGCCTTGTGGCATTAGTTTAGCATAACCAAATTGAAAAGATTAAGTTTACCACACTAAAATTAAAGTTCAAACAAAGTTTAATGTCAAAATGCCTTTTGACATAAGCATTAGCACAACCCGAAAAAATAAATTGTTCGTGCAATTTAATGAAAAAAAGTTTTGGTGTTTTAAGTCACTACTTTGAATCGTTCAACCCTTTGCATTTCCATTTCTTTTTTGACACTTACTCTTTGAAGGTATAAGAGGCCTTTGAATTTGTGAACGGGCTTCATAAGGCGATACTTTGAAAGACATTCAACCTTGTAAAAGTGAAACTGATGGATGAGAAGCTGTTAAACCTTGTGAACTAGAAGCTTGAGATTGCCTAGGAATTTGTTGTGATCGAGGATTAAGAGTAAGATAACCGATGCTTGAATTCGAATCAATCAACTCTACACAATACAAAAACATAAACAATATAAATTACATTAGTTAACTGCAAAAAAGTAGATATATTCATAAATCATCACCAAAGAATTTTCCCACCACCATTCCCGCCCTACTTTTTAACCAATTTTACCATGGATATATTCATAAATCATCACCAAAGAATGTTCTTCTAGTTTAGCGACCACGGTAAGAAAACACATAATTTTTCAGCTTTCTCATTATTACGAATAAGGAATTGAAGCTTCAATTCATCATTCTTCACGATGGTCTCTTGAGAGCAAAATAATTGACTAGCAAACCACCACAGATGACTCCCAGGCTCTCACCTTTTCTTTCTTTTCTTTCTTTTGTTTCTTCTTAACCTCGATACTCATTGGATGCACAGCTCTCGTTTTCTCCGGTTGGCCTTCATCATCGGACATCCATGCTTCGTTGTCAACCCAATATGAAGCTTGCTTCTTGGTCAGAGTAGGACCGACACAAAAACATGATTCCGAGGGCACGTCGGGTGAAAATGAGTTTCAGAGACAAAGTGAGACTCGCAAGCAATTTCCTAGAGCTAAATCGAAATTAATGAAAAAGATAAAAAGGCAAGTACAATGTGATTGATTACTCAACAAAATTTGAGCTTACAAGGTCAAACAGTGATCATACAACACCACCACCACCACAACAAAAATGCCGATTATCCATCACCAAACCATTTTTTCCGCAAAAGGGGGAGAAATGAGATTCGTGAAGCCCTAGGTCCGAAACAACAATCTATGAAGCAGGGCGTCTCTCTCTCTGCAAAACTTTTACTTTTCTATTGACAATCCTGTTTCCGACAAGATAGCTAGCTATACGGCAGTAACAGAAGCTGGGAGGGCACACCGCCGACATGAATTTGATCAATCAATGCCCAAGGTGGAATAGGGTTCATAGCCACCCTGACAAAAATTCAAAACGAAAACTCTCAGCGAGTCAGCACTGCTTTCCCGACTTAAATGGTAAAAACTATGTAAACACTTGACTATTCTCCCTAGAAACTAAGATTAGTAATAGAACCTCAAAGGGAAGATTAGAGCTAGAATCAAATGGTTTAACACATGAAGCAGAGACGCATGACATTTTTTGCCTTTGCCCACTGACTTCATTAGGTTTTTCTATACAGGCCAATCGCCATACAAATCGATTGAATTTGTTTATGTAACAGGAAAGGATGGACTAATTTTCTGTAAGAATCATATTAAACAGATTTTATTGATATATGCTACTCACAGAGCAGTCATCATGAACACGCCATATGGTCTCGCCCAGAAGATTTGCTACTGACAAGACAGTTAGCTGGGGAAAATAATTCTGCTCCGACACTGGAATGGTATTTGTTATGATCACCTCTTGAAACAAACCGCTCGACAGCCTCTCTATCGCCGGAGGGCTGCAAAAAGACAAAAGATAAAAGTAAATATTCTAGCGTGCTATTGCATATACTGACTACGGCTTATAGGTCAACATTAGTTTCATGCAGAAAATACGTATGAACAAATAAAAGGCTCTCCCTAAAACTCATTCCTTCAAATGTCATAAATGCCAATCACCTAGAGATGACATTTCAATATCAAAACTGCAGATATTTTATTCGATCCTTTCACCTAATCATAATGCATATTTGAACAGATGTACATGGCCGAGTGCATTAAACTCCCACTAACATGGGTTCTGAGGATTGCAAGATAAATCCACCTATATTTCCACCGAGGGTGTTCCTGCGATCATCGGGTCTTAGGGTAAGCCAAACCATTAATGCTAAAGGCCACTCTGTCCAAATCATGCCAATATGTATCGAATAAAATTGAGAAAAAAGAAAAATGATTGTTGGCTCCAGTGGATGTTGTAAAGATCATAACCTCGGCTTAAAAGGCTCTTTGTGTCATGCTAAAGAGTGAAAGTGGAGACTCATGCACATATAAATTCCATGTACCTAAAAACCGCATGCGTACTGCATGCATAGACTTCCCTGGCACCCTCTTGATGTAGTAAAGCAGCACCTTTCGTAATAGTCCCTACAACCAAACATCCAAACAATGATACTCTGTTGCAAGAATAACAACTAAGAATATAACTGCAAAGACTAGTTGATAACAGAGGAAACTGCTATGAAAACATCAATCAATTCAAAACCAGGACAGTGAATCAATAGTGTTTGTGGCATTTGTAGCTAAGACGGTTAAAACTTGAAAATACAAGTTGTGTGAACAAACTTGTGATTTCGTGAAACTAGACTTTCGTATAACCGAGAGGGATTTTTGCATTATCATTTATGCACAATTAAGAGCTCTTACACTAATGGCTATGGATGTACAAAATTGTAAAAGAATATCTGGATTTGGAACAGTGCTAAGAATCAACTATCCAATGCTGACCCCAGGGACATTTCATCCACTGAAGGTTTCAGTATGTGGGCCACTCAAGTGTGGAACGCACAAACAGTCAAAATTGAGGGGTCGCGACAGGGATAGTTTCCCTTAGCATCTCTCTAAGGTTTGATGATTTCCACACTGTCAGATAATCCCCTGTATAGTCTTAGGCACGAACTTTCAAGTTAAACAGACATAAAGGACTATCAAACGAAGAATAACCCACTTCTTCAAGCCTCCAAGATACAATTTAAATGCTGTGCACATTAATTAAGTCTCCGTCAAAATGAAAATTTGTTCCAATCCTGATCTACATTTAGATGTCCTTACAGTTATATTTATGAAGATGAACTAGTACAATGCAATGCTTCCTATGGTTAAAAGATAAGGGTTCCAATCCATAAAAAAAACTATACCATTATTATTTGTATTGGTTGAAATATATTTCTCATTTCTTCTCATATGAGAGATGTAATAGTTCTTTTCAGCCCTTGTTACCCCCTATTTCTGATTTTACTATGATGATTTCTATTTCCATAATACTCGCGTCATAGGCAAGATCCTTTTTAATGATTATGATTTCTCCAGACAATAGCTTTACCATCACGAGCTAGGCTCATCATCAATATCTAAGTGTTCTCTATTATGTAATATCATTGTTGGTACTCTATATGATCGATTTTATAAACAGATTAGAGCATGTACAAACTAACCAGCTGTGTCAATCATGTCATCCACCATAACTGCTACTTTTCCCTTCACATCACCAATCAAATTCATCACCTGCAAAAGAGAGATACAGAAATGAGTTCCAAGATACGTTTCCATGTGGAACCCAAAAAATAAAACTTATGCATATGTGGATGACTGTCCTTTGATTAAATTGAGAGAAGAGAGAGAAGAGATAGAAGAAGAAAAGAAAGAAAGGTGTGTCATTCACAAAAAGTAAGAGAGGCTTTTAGGAAATCCAGAGTTTGGATAGAGAAATATGGTAAAAATACGGGCACATTCAACAATAATTTTCAGAATGTAAGCCCAGGGGGGGGAGAAAAGTGGTAATAGCTCGGGTAAATGGAGTTTATTGTCAGGATAAAGATGGCGGAAATGCAATCAAGTCGTCATATTCTCAAAGAGAAGTAGCAACACCGCCTATGTCAGGATTGAAGGATTCAGAGGTAAACAGAAGTAAGAACAACAATAAGATATCTGAAGTTGTCCCAAAGAATAATATCTCAGATAAATAGGCTGCCATTAGGAATGATGAGGTCAAGGAGTATCAGCTGAGTAAGGATGGGTAGTTTTTAAATGATTTCAAAGAAGTGTACAACAATTGATTCGGACTTCCAAGATTATGTGTTGTTATTTTCAGGAGGTGGAGGTTGTGCATTAATGGATGTTTCAAGTCGGTTAATTTTAGAGTTAAATAATAGTTTTTTCAGACTGTTTTTGAAAATGCAACATCATGAAATTAACTTGGTCCCTCATAGTCTGCACCAGTTTATCTAAGCTTGATATACGATGTGAAAGCATTCAGGTTTCACAATAATTTACCTTTCCAACAATTTCATGTGTTGCTTCAAATATAATGAAAGAACAAGACAATCATAGGAGGTAAATCAGATAGTTGTCAAACCCATCTGAAAAGATCGTACCTCTGCCACATTGTGCCCATGACGTCTTTTATCAACAATGGCTAAAGGAGCATCAGATAATTTTTTCGCGAATGCACGAGCTCTAGCAACACCCCCAACATCTGGTGAGACCACTACCAAATCATCAGAGCATATAGTCTTGCTCGCGAGGTAATCAAGTATCACAGGCTGTGAGGACATAAAATAAAAAAGGTTATAAAGAAAGTGAACCACATAGGAGGAGATGTCCAACAATTCGAACTCTGTGATCAACAGTATTTAAAATCTTATACTTTAAACAGTACATTCGTAAATAAGCATATATACTTTAAACAGCTAAATCGAGCAAAGTGAATTTTATCAAAATCCTTGTAAATTGTTTCCTTAAAAGATTCCTAGATACAAATATATTTATAGTTCAAAGGAATATCTCTTTCAGCCAATTTAACAAATAATATGTCAATTCAACTAGATTTTATTTCAGGTAGCCAATTAACATTCTTGGAAGAGTCCAACACCCCCGGGTCCGTGAATTATGAAACAAAATAGAGCAAAGTATCACAGGTATTACCTGACCATATACATGATCCACAGCAATATCAAAATATCCCATAGACTGCCCAGAATGAAGATCGCATGCAAGAACACGATCTGCACCTGCTTCTGTAATCAAATTTGCAACAAGTTTGGCTGCAATAGATTCACGCCCTTGAGTCTGTAACAAAAAACAATTTAAGATAATAATTAAAACAAATTCAAACTTAAAATTGGTTAAACCTTGCATATCATCTTCAATTAAAATAACGGCATCGTGGAGTTTACCACAGAATGCATTTGCATATATGTTATCAACTCAGCATTCTGAACTTCTGCTTATTCATAATTCTATAGTGTAGCTCAACCTATTTGCGGAAAAATTCAAGCAAAAATAATACTGAAACTTACTTTTATGTTGATGACCTGAACTTTCTTAAAACCTAAAACCCCAATTTAAGGAATCTAACTTGCGTATTCGCAATAACTCTCCATCAAGATATTTAATTGAATTTTTGTATTAGGACAAAGGGGAATCAGTTATTAGTATTACCAATAAGCTATATTCTGATGCTCACAGTAAAAATTAACCAAACATGATAAGTTTCAAGAGTCCTCGCTCATAATACGAAGTTACCTTTCTATCAGCCCTGGCATAGCCAAAATATGGAATCACAGCAGGAATCAGTTATTAGTATTACCAGTAAGCTATATTTTGATGCTCACAGTAAAAATTAACCAAAGATGATAAGTTTCAAGAGTCCTCACTCATAATACAAAGTTACCTTTCTATCAGCCCTGGCATAGCCAAAATATGGAATCACAGCAGTGATATTCTTGGCTGAAGCCCTCCGACAAGCATCAATCATGACCAGAAGCTCCATAAGATTTTCGTTTGCAGGAGGACATGTGGGTTGCACAAGATATACATCACACCCTCTTACACTCTCTTGCAACTGAACATATATCTCTCCATCAGCAAAGCGTTTGATCTTAATCCTTCCAAGTTCCAGACCCATGTAGCAAGCAATTTCCTTTCAAATAAAAACATTAGGTCAGACCATCGTGCAATTAAATGATTCATAAGTTTACAATACATTATGGCTACGTTTGCTTTGGGGAAATTGTTCCAATTCCAAGCAGAAGGTTTCTGAATTAGAAAAGCTTTCTGATGTTTGTTTGAATGGTCAACTTCCTGGAACATATGAGCATTTTTTTAGCTTGTGCGTCAGGAAATGCTTCCTTAAGAGACAAGGAGAGAAAATAAAAATCTCCTTTCCTTCTGTTAAGTCAAATGGCATAATTAAGGCAAAATTGTCTCTAAGAGATTGTTTTTCTCAATCTACCAACAGTGAAAGCTATTTCCAAGAGAATTTTTGTGATTGAAGTGTGTTTTTTTTTTTGATTCAAATTTCCATTTGCTAAACAAGGATGCATAAGAAAATGCACTTTCCAAACATACGAATACCAAAAGATGGGCAATGCAAATGACTATCACCATGAGCTATATATTTTATAGAAACAAAAGAAATTCAAATCATTACTTAAACAAGGATAACGGTGCATTTTGACATATATTGTAAGTTGAGGGTACTATGCAGTCCTGTAACACAGTAAAAACCAGAAAGTAAACGACAAATCGATAACCAACAGCATTTTTGCATACAAATCTTGACACGCTAACTAATATACTTTTATGTAGGGACCATAACCTCTCTTTGATTTTGTTAATTCTCATTTATGATCTAGAAGATGTTCACGAGTCCTTCTTCCCACTAGCTTCGTCATTCCAACTATCAACCATAACAAACTGACAGGCAAACCGATAAAGCAGAAAACTACATCCATACAATATACCTCCTTCCAACAATTTACTTATATATGTCCAGGTGAAACCATCAACAGTCAATTATTAGTACGTAGATAACTAATCAGTTTGTCCGATCCTATGCATAATTTCCTTGGGTTTCTTGATCCTCATTTTTCCACAAGTAAATCTGACAGTTTCCAATTGCAAACGACCAGGAAACAATAAAAAAGAACAAGTAAACTCTGATTCCCAACACCTCTACCAAGTCCTCCTACCAACTCTTATGCAGAACCAAAAGGTCCAGAACTCAAACAATAACACACGAAACTTTTGGTATCTACTTTCCCTAATCTTATCATTAGCATGATAAAATTTATCATTCAATAACAAAATTGTCATTCAAAAATACAAACATAGACAATCTTAAGTGGTAAATTTGTCTAAAGCTAAACCTGAGAAAGCGCGGGGTTCGCAGTGCCCGAAAAGATCCTGAGCCGGGTATCATTCTTGCCAATTTCATTCACCAAATGTGTTTTCGTGGCCGAAAAATTCGGCATCATATCTTCACTCCTGAAGATTGGAACGCACGGCTTTCCATTTGCATACTTGAGAGGCTCTTCCACACTACACCTCTGCAACACATTATTCAGAACCAATAAATTTCAAATCATATTATCGAAATACCGCTCCAATTGAAAAGAATTAGAGAGAATATTCGAGAATTAAAGCATTTCTTGAACCAAGAAAATCAGAACATGAAAGCAAAGGAAGGTTACGGCAGCTTACGACGGCTTTTGGGACCGGGACTAGAGAGCGAGAGAAGTTGGGGATGTAAGCGCGAGTGTGTAAAGAGTTGCGAGAAGCGAGAGGGGACGGGGACACTGTGTGAAGCAGCGACGCCATTTCTTGGAGTTGGAGGTAGCAATCTAATCAGTTCGAAAGAGAGAGAGAGAGCGAGAGAGAGAGAGAAAGAGAGTTAGGGTTATGGTTAGGGTTAGGGTTTTAGAGAGTTGGTCGTCATGGGAAGGAGTGGTAGTAGAGTGGGAGGTTTATTGGTTGTTTCTCAGCAAATGCTGCTGCTGCGAGTGGCGGGATGGGGTTCAGGGGAATTGTGAGGAAGAAACACTACCCATTAAACATTTTAGAGTAAATTCAGGCCCAAAAAAAAAAAAAAAAACAACTATTTTGAGTAAGTTTACTTTATTTTCTATTTTTTTTTTTTTAACTTTTCTTTTTAGTTTAGCTTATTATATTAACATCCTACAAATTATTGAATGAACTTCACATACTTAATACACCTTATATTTGTTTTTTCAATTAAAAATTATCTTAATACACCCTACATATTTCCCCATAATACCCTCACACCCCACATTTTCTACGTACACCCCACATTTCTCAAATCTTATAACACTCATTTCTAATTTTCAAGGACTGAATCTAAACATTTGAATGTTTAGTTTGCCGAATGATTTCAAATTGAATGATATGAAAAATGTTTAGATTCATTTGAACGTCTTTCAATAATAATAATAATAATAATAATAATAATTTCAAAGATATCTTGTTGTTTCCATTTTCTTGTGCATATTTTGGTCGAACAAGTCGACGTGCAAGAAAGCATCTTATGAATGTCATTGCCTCACTCTGCAATCAATTTGGTGGCCATGGCTTTGAATTATGAGATTCATAAGTGCTAAGTCTTGAATTATGAGATTGACAAAAGATGTCGTCTGAAATTTTGACAAAAAATGCCGGTTGGGATTTAAAGCATATGTGGGTTTGTTTTCAATTCCACCATTAAAACCCATGTGCATGTGTTTTAAATATTTGGTGGTAATTTTAGATGTTTAATTATTCATGTAATCCATGTGATCCCTAAAAGATGAATACGAACATAAAAGCTTAAATAACACAGCAAAAGCAGGATTAAATAATTATCGATGTTGTCGAATCACCAAAACAATGAAAAAGATGAAGTCTTACCTCATGTGAAGCTTCCAAAACATCGATTTTGTGTTCCATTCATCAAAAATAGTTTTTCTCAATCAACATGTGTTTGGGCTCAAAATAATTATTGGGGCCAAGCTTGCGGTGGTATTCGGCCCAAGCCGTCATGGGCCGCCCAATCAGTTATGAGTCCTATTGCAAGGCGAATTGATTCATATGATAGTAAAGAAGTCGAGTCCCGGTATGACAAGGGGGTTTCAGGGTTAAAGGCACGTGAAATTCGAGAGTGAATCTGGCTTATTATAGGGCTTAATTCAGGAACCCATTGGTAGTAGGATTAGCCGAATTAGTATCAGATTGGGACGAGGAGTTCTAGTTCAAGTACATCTCTGGTTTGGCCAGGAGTATATTCATTGCTATAAATACAAGACCCAGTACATCGTTCAACCCTCTCCAACTCAACACATAAACTGCGCTACGCAAACTCTCGCTCTATGCGAAACCTCTCAACAACCTTGAGATTTTTATTTTCTTTTTCTCACCAACACATCTTCAGTTTGGATAAACAGCACTGTTGCCGTAGAATCAGCCGACCGGGAGCACCTTCAGTTTGGATAAACAAGATTAGGTCAAGGCCGACTGGTTATCTATCCAAGTCTAGGTCGAGAAGGATTCGAGAATCCTTATTGGTAGAGGCCATCTCATTAGCCTTCTCGACGAAGTGAGGTGTTACAGATTACTGGGCTCTAGAGTTATTTTATGATCGGATACTCACAAGTAAGTTTTAGAGTTCGGCATTCTGATGGCCGAACCACATTCACCATCAAGACATACATCTCTTTCGAGTATTTGTGTCCATACAGTTTGGTGCCAGTTCGGCGTGCTTATACTCTCACGAATATAATCACTATGACCGAACCCGGTGCCAACGAGCCGTGAACTTTACAGAACTAGCAGCTTTGTCTTCAGGCTCTAGAACCTGAAGGTCGAGACGTGTTCCTTTCTCGGCCGCAGTCACAAGATCAAGAAGTCAGCAACGCGCCCAACGTACATCAACAAATTTCACTCACCAGCAAAGCTCGGCCGTCGAGTTGGCACGCCCCGCACATAACCGAATGACATAGTTAGCTCATTAGTTACTCGGCCTGCGCGCCACGTAGGCTTAGTAGTTTTTAAGGTCAACAACATGTTTATAGTTTCATTGGTTAGGGTTTTGTTCAACAATGGAGGGTGGGAGAGGTTTTGATAGTTGAAGAAGATAAATAATACATTAAAAGTGATTTGGGGTGTATTTAGAAATTTTTTATTTTTTTAAACCTAATAAGGTCAAAATTGTCATTGCATAGTAGGGTAAATAAATCATTCAATATTAAATTTAAATGTGGAGTGCATTCAATATTTTGTAAGGTGCTAATATAAAAAGCCTTTAGTTTTTCCAACAAGGGCATGTTTGTAAATGCATCTAAAATGACTCAAAGCGTTTTTAGTGAAAGTCTTTTTCAATTCCAGAAGTATTTGAAGTGCATTTTATAAGAAGCACTTTAAGTTTTTTTTTCCCTTTTTTTTTCGTGATTCACTTGTATTTTTAGTAATGATTAGTTTCAAAAGTATTCATCGAAAAAGCTCAGTCATTTTAAAAGCACTTTCAAACATATCTTTAAAAACACCATTTTTATTATTTCACACATCTATGTTTAATCATGCTCTTTGTTTTTGTTTGATTTATTGAATTTAATGACCAGAAATGTGGGACCATAATTTTCTAGGGCCGGAGTAAGGGTGATCCGAATACCATCACCTCAAAAGTCTGGTCATGGACTCACCAGCTCCAAGCGGAGTTGGACCAAATGGAGAAATGGTGACACAATCACCCTGTTCCAAGGCATTAGGCAAAGTCCAAGTGACTCCGCTGGTATGACCATACTTGTTTCGCAAGACATGCAATCTAATCCAGATATGGACTTAATCAGATCTTTCATAAGTCTTGGAGTTCCCACAATCTAGAAATTGGCATGCGCCCCCAGTAACCATAGCTCCTAAGAAGATGCAATATTTACTTTTAAATATCCTCTAAGATTCTCCTGGCTTAGAAAGATGATTTTATCCTAAAAATGTCTCTCCTCATAGTATAAATACACCTATCTAAAGTTCATATATGGGAACACAATATACTTTAACTCTCTTACCCATTACTTGAGTCTAAAACAGCCTATTAACTTGACCGTCTGAAAGCCTCTGGCCGGCACACACACACACACACATCCCCATCCCCGGTCTTAGGCTTGCTCACGATTGTTCTCTGTTTTGCAGGATGCTCGAATTCGTGCCTCCGCCATCCTCGGCAGTGCACAGATTTGGTTCCAATAATTAGTGCCTTCATTGAGAGCGAACTCATATTCCTCTCGATCATATCACCCTACCACTAACATATCTACCGAAGAAGGCTCGGTTAACGCCAACGCTAACCCTGTTGGCAGGGAAAACTCGTTTTTCGATGCGTCCGTCGTTCCAAGGATGGATAATCTGATGCCTCACCCCTCAATTACTCCCGAACCGAGTAATAATCCACATGAAATATCAACTGCACCTAGGATCAATGAGGCCCAGTCCACAGACTTTCTCCTTTTATGGACCATATTTGGGAGACCCTAATGAAGATCAACACCTCTTTTGAGGAATTGGAAAAGAGCCAAGCAACCGCTCGAACGAAAAGCCACTTCGATATTGTGGACATAAAAAAACGCATGAAAAACCTAGAAAATTCAAGCAGAACAACCTCTCAAACTTAGATCCCTGTTTTCGGTTATGGGAATATCAGTATTATAACCCTTGAAGGAGAACCTATAGTGTCGCCCGCTGTCCCAACTTCAGCAAACATCACAGATCCGACAAGGACCCCTTACGCGACAGACAGGTCGATAATGTGGCCTCTAAATAGGCGTCGAGCCCCTCAAGACTCTCATCCAGTGAATGTGACAAGGGCATTGAGACCGGAGCCTCACTGTTTGAGATTCGACAATCCCGAATCCTTTGAAAAATAAGAGCACTGACGCCCCCTGAATAGGGAAATTCCTAGAGGCCTTGTCATAGAAGGTAATCATCGCACCCCTAGTAGGTCGATGGTTTGCATCAAAAGTCTACTCTCAATGGCAATCGAAGCCATGCCTCCACCTGAAAAATTTTCGCAACCATGGTTCAAGTCGTTTCATGGAGATTCTGACCTAGGCTATCATATTATGACTATCAGAGCGCCATGGCATACAATAACAATGATGCTTGGATGTATAAGATGTTCATGTCCACCCTAAAAGGACCAACTATGAGATGGTACTTAGAGTTGCCAGCTAGGTCCATTGATTTCTTTGAAAGTCTATCTAAAATCTTCACCAACACTTACTCATTATACCGCGACGTGTGCAAACGTCATGAAGCCATGTTAAGAATGGCTCCCCAGTCCAGAGACGAAAACCTTGGAACCTATCTGAAGCATTTTAGTGTGGAGCTGGCTGAGGTTGAAAAGCCAGATGATAGGTTGGCCACCATGGCATTCACGCAAGGCCTCTACGTCCACTTACCCCCTTCCCAAAAGCTAAATAAAAGGAAGTATGTGTCACGCTTTAACTCTGGGGGATGAATCATCACCAATCATTAACTCTTAAATAACTCCTAAATTCCTAATGATTACAAACTTGCCAACTCACCCTTGTTTGGTAAAAATATCATGCCAATCCCATATAATCACCATTCTCCAATTCAAAATAAAAATATCTCTAATTACATATGAATATGAAATAATACTAGTTAGTTTTTGAAATAAATTTGTAGCAAAATGAACTTACGTTGAGACTAGTTTACACATCAAAATTAAGTTCTAATACACATAATGTATAAATAGAAATCCAATAAAATCATTAAATAAAAATGACTTCACACATACACACATATGTAAAATCTCCAGTGGCACTAAAGCCTCCACTAGAAGAACTGTAACTAGCTTCCCTTCTTTTGAAGCTCTGAGTCTTGCGAGGTCCTTGAGATGACTGACCTTTACCTTTGTCATCTTTCCTCTGATTCACATTCTTTTCCTCTTCTTCATCACTATCGCTGGACATTTTCTTAGAGTCCTCAATCCTCAACAAAATCTCGTAAAACTCCTGGTAAGAAGCACAATGGGTAGTGGTCGCCATAGATCGTCATTTCTTCTTAGTACCCAGCTTAAAACGACGTAACATCACAACCGGATTAGCAGCAACATCCGGATGGTAACGAGACAAGTTCATAAACTTTATGTAGTACTCAATCGCCGTCATCTTTCCTTGTCTCAAATTTGTAAACTCTTGCTTATTACCATCAATATATGCCGGAGGGATAAACATTTTCTTAAACAACTCCCAATCAGCTGTTTTTCTCCAGTGTCATCGTATAAGACTCCTTTCTCTACCAGGATGTAGATTCAGGACCCAAAACCAGGTAGTCATCTCGACCCACCTTTCCAGAAGAAGATTCCCTTGACTTCGCATCACACAAAAGGACTTTTCAACATGATTAAGCCATCGCTCTGCTCCCTCAGGTCCATCATTTCCCATAAAATGATTCAGCTTCAACTTATAAACAGTCTCAAGAGAAGTCCTTTGGGGAAAACGAATAACAGACTGAATCATATTAGCAATAGCTTCCCCTAACTGAGCTATATCAGGGAAACTAGGCTCATTTGAACGACGTGGCTCTCTGCGAGGCGGCATAATTCTGACAGAAGACACTAGGAAATTCACAAGACATGCAGGGCTGCAAACCTAGGCTCTGATACCAAACTGACACACCCCGACCGAGATCGAGGCATGCTGACCGTTACGTGAGGGTGACGTAGCCATGTGCATAGTGCGGAAGCATTAAAATAAAGAAGGAATACGAGTAAATAAAAACCGAAATCAAGAAGTGTTAATACCCAATCAGAGCATAATTGTCTAGGTGCAGTCGAACATAAGAAATACTCAAATAAAAACATCTCATGGGTCCTACATGGGTGAAGGTCTGTAAGAATCACGGCTGCTGCCTCGGATACCACTAACAATGCTACCTAGAACCTGGAGGGGCGCAAAACAAAAGCGTGAGTGGGCAAAAACAAAGTCTTTCGAAAATCATTTCAAAACAACATTTATATCCCCTCGCCGTAAAACCTGTATACTTTCCCAGAAAATAGTATATACATATACTAAAACTCATCTAAAATCATCATCATGCTAATATGCCAATAAATCATGAATATGCCATGCCATGTCAATCCAATCATCAGGTAAGTAATCCAAATGCATGATAACTGTAACAGCTCGTCAGCTGAACTCTAGCTCATAAATCATGCCTGCACACGAGTCGAACCCACTTATAGTGGTCTATACGACAGGACTGGGTGTATACAATACGCTCTAGTGCTACAATCACGTGAAGACTGTGCGAATGATCGCGGGTCACCTACGAGTCGAACCCACTGAAAGTGGTCTATACGACAGGCATGTGCACTTAACTTGGATCCAAGATGAGCGTGTGGTGCGGGAGATGAACATCACGTGAAAGACTATGCCCCTAACTCTGGGCGGGAGCACTAACACCGGGGTGCAGGTTAATGAGCTCTTAATGCATCTCATCATACTTTTCATAACTTAACTTCTTAATAACCACACATGAACTTACCTGAGCGCCACAACACCAACAATCATGCGCATACAATTCATAATGCATATACATTTCATGATGCATATTCAGAGGTATACATTGGCATGGAAATTCGTTTATAAAAGCATTTAAAAATGCATATTCTGGGAAAATACATAGTATATAGGTATATACGGAAAATAAAAGCCCACTCACTGGTAAGTAGATGGGTCGTAGCCCCCGTGCTTAGCCTGGCTACGCTCGTCTTTCAGATAGGTCCCGCCTATGTGAGAAACAACTATAAATACGTTATTTTATTCACATAGACAAAACTAGCTAATAACTTCTCATACAATGCTCAAATGAGGTGTGTGAATATACCAAAATGATCTACACAACCTCAGGATCGTCCCCATATTTTTAGAATAATTTTCCGACCACCCACGCGCCCTCACGCGCAGACCAAGGCACGGCTAGACGCGCCCCCACGCGCAGGCACGTGCCTGGCACACGGAACAGAACAGTGACGCCGTTAGGAATATTCCGTCTAATCCTAACAGAAACCATTAAATCTAACTAACGACGTGAGAATATTCCATCAGACTTGACGAAATATTCCTTCATCTTCAACCTCCAGCTTCGGCGACCGTCGCCGTCGCTGGAAAACTGGGAAAATTTCAAATCGACTAATCTCGCTCCAAACTCAACCATTTTCACGAAATTAACACCAAAATGAAGCTTGGAACTTTAAGAATCACGATATACCTCTTTCAAGCTTCAAATCTCACGAAAACACGTCGGAGCAAGCTTGACACTTCGGCGATCTCTGCAACTCGTCATATCTAAGCTTCCCGTGGACCAAATCTTACCAACGATGCACTCTGAGCATCGTGAGGACCTTCTTAAGCTCGCTATGGTACTAGAATTCACATAAAATCAACCAATAAAAAGTTGGTGAATAGTACCCAATTCGGAGATCCTATTTTTAGGGTTTTCCGACGTCCAAATCCGTCCAAAACTCAACCATTACACTTAAGAGGAAGAAAGGGTACCTTTGGGAGTCTTAAAATGGCTTGAAACTTCCAGGATCGTGTGGTTGTTACTGTACCTCGACGACTCTCATTCGAACTAGGGTTTCTCGAAGGTTTGCTCGCTGAAAATAGGTATGGTTGTGCTTGTGGTTCTTCAAAGATCACAATGGTGACCTTGGTACGTTCGATCTGCAACGTTTGGAGGTTCTTTGGGGTGTCGTCCGTACAACTTCAAAGAGAGAGAGAGTGAGAGAGTGAATCCGAGAGTGTAGGAGAGAGGGAGAGTCAACGAGAGAGAGAGAGAGTGATCCAAGAGTGTGTGTGTGGTCCTTAACACCAATCACAACACACTAGAATCCAACTTTACTTTCCAATTGGTCCAAAACTAACCAACTTAACCAATTAAACCCTAATCTTCTAAACTTACACAATTAGGGTTTCCAAAACTTAGGAAATGAGGGGATTGGTCCAATTCCAAGAATTTGGACCTTTGCTTAAGCCCAAAATCATAACGTAACCCGACGTTCAAGGGTAAAAACGTACATTCACATTTTCGAAGATAACAAATATGTACGAATTTGGGACGGGCTGTCACAAGTTCAATGGTATATATATATATATATATATATATATTTATTAAGTATCTTTAAATTTATTTATTTTGTACGTGTAACACTTAAGAAATTGAATTGTATGCATATTTATTAAGTAGTTTTAAATTTATTATTGTAGTTCGGGTCGGGTTTTTGTTAGAAAAAATATATTATTGTGGGTTTTAGTTTTAAAAAATTGAATTTGAAGAGAATAAAGTTACATTTTCAGTAAATTTTATAGTAATCTTTTTTTTTTAAAAAATACCTTGCGCGAGGTTACAGTATGGTTGTTGAGCAAAAACGTTTTGCGCGACGTGGCACATGCGTCGCGCCATTGTTAAAATTTTGGCGGGGCAATTGTTTACAATAGGCGGTTCTTTTAAACTTTCCCAATTGTTAAAAAATAGGCCATTTGTAAAAATGTATACCTGCGTCTCTCTTCCCTCTCTCTCACTCGGTCTCTCTCTTCCCTCTTGCTCATCTCGCCCTCTCTCCCTCTCTCTCACTCAGTCTCTCTCCTCATCTTCTTTCCATCCCTCTCGACTGCACCCAGCCAGCAAGCAGCAGCAAGCTGAAGATTGACCCAGGTATCTATCTTTTCTTAATTCTTTATTTTTCTTCTTTCTAAGGTCAGAATCAGGCTTTAATGCCTTAACTTGAAGATTTTGGTATTGTAATTAGATTCAATCTGGAAAATTAAATTAGAAATTGGGGGTTTTAGTGTTAAATCGAATTTTGGGGTTAGGAATTTTAGGGTTTTAGTGTTAAATCGAATATTAAGATGTTGATGGTGTTGTGCGTTGTGAGTGTGAATGAAAAACCAAGTAAACTTTGGTAAATTTGACATCATGAATCTCTGGGTGTGATAAGCGTTTGGAAGAATTTTTGTATCAGATCTCGTCTTTGTGTACTGCATTGAATATTATTGAAAGAGTTCGATTGTTTAATTGTTGTTGCTCCGTTAGTTTTCGGGGAAAATGTAGGAAAAGTAAACCTTTTGTCGAAGTTATTTCTTTTATCGAATGTATGAACTATATGAGCCCATTAGGGTAGGATAGATTTCTTATATTTTTCTCAGTAAGTAAAGTTGTCATTGGAGATGGAATGCAACTTTTAAGAAGCTAATAACCAGCTGAATTCTTGAGAAAACAAAAATGTTTTATGAATGTTCCGGGTGAAGAGTGAAGATAATGTGCTAATAATGCTTTAACTATGCAGATAGAGAAAACCCAGCAAACATAGATATCGAAACTCGGTTGTACGTGTTTCACATGATTGTGTTGTTTATGTTATTTGGAAAATAATCTGTCTTTTTTCAGTGGTATTGTTGCTGCAGTCTTTGGATCTACGGGGTTCCTTGGGCGCTATCTTGTGCAACAACATGGTGAGCTAACTGTCAATAAATGCTTTTAATTGGAATTCCATTGAATTGCATGTATGCGTTGCTTCAGACTGTGATTGTTATGATTGAGAACATTTCTTGTAGGTGATTGTTGGACTGAACTTGATCTGGGGAAGAGTGATTTTGTATTTTATCCTTGAAAAAATGACAGAAGTATAATGGGTTGTTTGGCATTTACCTTGAGGATAATTTATGGTTTTCAAAAATCGGATTCAAGAAGCATACCAAACATCCCTTAAAGTGTTTATTGTATCTGTCATGCATGCTCGTGCTGATTCTTTACTTCTCTTCCAGCCAAAATGGGAAGTCAGGTGTTAGTTCATTTCCGTGGTTCTGTGGACTCCCATCGTCACCTCAAGTTAATGGGGGATTTGGGACAGGTAGGGTAATATGTGCTGTTTCTTAGTTAATGTTCCTTCTTGACTGGGGAAGTAATTTTTCTCCATTCTTCAATTATTATGTTTCTGATGTTCTCACATTTCACTTACTCAGATTGTACCAATGAAATACAATCTGCGAGATGAAGATTCAATTAAGGCAGTCATGGCAAAAGCAAACGTGGTTATCAATCTCATTGGTATGCATTCTTGAGCCGTGACTTTATATATTAAAGATACTTTAATCTTTGGATTCAATGAAGGAACACTTTGTAGCTTGGCAGGGAGGGATTATGAGACAAGAAACTTTAGCTTTGAGGAAGTGAATCATTCCATGGCGCAACAACTGGCAACAGTAGGTATCCTGCATTGACATTCATGACATTATTTTCGTTCTTGTGCTACTTCTAATCCTACTGCCATCTACTTCTCTTAAAAGTTGGTTCCCAAAGCATCATCCTTAATTTTTCAAATTTTGTAATTTAACAACGTTGCTCATGCACATATCTTTTTCTGAACCTTCATTGAAAGCTATTTACTTCCTTAAGTTTCTCACTGAAAGCTTTAACCTATCTTCTAACTTTTTATTTTCCTTTTTCTTATTACTTACAGATGTCCGACATGATGAAAGGCAGGAAAAATATGTCAGCCTCCTTTGCTTTGTTCCTATAATTTTTTGGAACAAGTATTCTTTCCACAAGTATTTTTGTTGCCCAACTAGAGCAGCTATGATAGTCACTTTGATTTGTTGTACTGATATGAACTTACAGCACATGAGAAATCTTCGATAAGTTTGCATTTGGAGGAACTGGAAGATCCAGAAAAATTTGTAGAAGAAGGGGGCAAGGTCATCACGGGCCAGGAATATGTTTTTCGGTTGCATGAGCTTAAAGCTGATTAACTCATGCATGGCATGTCGATGATTGTGTTACACCCTGAAATTATCAATAAAAGTACATTTTAATTGATAATTCAGTTTAACCAATTAATCTTACCTGGAGAGAATTTGTAATAGAAGAAAACATTTAGCATCAAACCTAGAAGACTACTTGTAGTTTTTTCTTTTTTGTTCGGACATCTTGTATGTACATTTTCATATATTTTATAATTAAATAATTTTTCTTGGTTTATTAAATATTGTTTAGAATTTAATTATAATATTTATTAAAAATTAAATAAAAAATATTTTTGCCAAAAAAAAGGTTTGCGCGAGGAAGAAGTAACATCCGTCACGCAAAGTAGTTTTGCATGACGTATGTTACTTCTTCGTTGCGTAAACCCTACTGTCACTGCCTTGGCGCGACGATTAGCGCACGACGAAGGTTGCGTCGTGCAAACCCTTGGGCAACCATTTTTGACTTTGCGCGACGAAAGTACCTATGTCGCGCAAAGTGTTTTTTCCATTAGTGATAGGAAATAGCGTCAATTTAATGTTTAATTGCTGCAGCCGAAAGCTAAACTTTTGAGTTTTGATGTCACTTACATTAGTCTTTTGTATTAACAAGAATCCAAATTGGTAGGTTAGACTTTGTATCCAAATTCCCTTTCCCAACAAAATTGACGCCGCTCTTATTGATGTTCAATTCATGCACGGCTTCTATTTCCCACTGCTTATCAATCTTAAGAAAAGTCAATTATTTTACAAAAATAAAATAAATTAATTAAAGTTATCTTTTGCATCTGCCATTTAGACTGAGTTGGTTAGAAAAAGCTTCATATAAAATCTTAAATAAATAAGCTTAACTAAGTTGATTAGAGCATTGTGTTTAGTGTTTTCCTTCAACATGCAAGTTTGAATTACTCTTGTCGTAATTTAGATAAATTTAGGGTAAATTACACAGAACCCCCTCAACTATTAGGTCATTAACAGTTTCATACCTCGTCAAAAAAAAGTTTCAATGTCATACCTTATCTTCGAATTTGTTTCAATTTCATACCTCTCGTCACTTGTCTGTCAAATTTTCTGTTAAATGCTGACGTGGCACATTTTATATTAAAAAATTATTAAAATATTATAAAAACTTAAAAAAATATTTTAAATATTAATTTAATATTTTTTTTCTCTCTCTCCCCTCATCTTCTTCTTCTTCTTCTTGCATGCCGAACTGGTTCGGTTTTTTTTTTTTTTTTTCTCTCTGTCTCTGTCTCTGTGAAGAGAGAGAAGAGAGAGAAGAGAAGAAGAAGAAAAAAAAAAAAGAAAAAAAAAAGAAAGGGTTCTCGGTCTGGGCAGAGAAGAGAAGAAGAAGAAGAAGAAGAAAGAAAAAAGAGAGAGAAGAGAGAGAAGAGAAGAAGAAGAAAAAAAAAAAAAAAGAAAAAGAAAAAGAAAGGGTTCTCGGTCTGGCCAGAGAAGAGAAGAAGAAGAAGAAGAAAGAGAGAGAAAAGAGAGGAGAGAAGAAGAAGAAAAAAATTAATTTTTTATTAATTTATTAATTTTTTATTATAAAATGGGTCCCGTCACTTGCCACGTCAGCATTTTAACGGAAGAATTGACGGAAGGCTGACGGAAGGTATGAAATTGAAACAAATTCGAAGATAAGGTATGACATTGAAAATTTTTAAAGACGATGTATGAAAATGTTCACGACTAATAGTGGAGGTGGTTCTCTGTAATTTACCCATAAATTTAGTATAATTTGTATAAAAATAAAAACAAAAACTTAAATGCGGAAGACAAAGAATAGCTTAGACACAATTATAATAAGAAAATGCATCTTATTACATATTGTAGGCTACATCAAAGATTGCATTGAGTTTTACAACTGGCCTTGCCACATTCTTTCTACAACACCTTGTGCTCAACTTGGAGAAATGAAAAAGGCATTTCTCTAGTATCATTGCAAGCATTGACTCTATGTACCCCATGACGGCCCTTCCCTTTCTAACAAAATCTTATATGTTTAGACGATATATAATCTCTCTCACGCAATGTTGAAACCTACCACTAATAGGAGCGATAATATACCTGCTATAAAAATAAAATGACATATGACCGACACATACAATAACTTTATATCTTTATGACCCTCCTTTTTTTTGTTTACCATAGATTTGATTAGACTCTAAGTTCAGCTTGCCCAATATTGCCACTGTCATTTCCACCTTTTCCTTCAAACTTGATATACTTGTACCATTTGGCACATAATACATAGACCAAAAGATCAGCTGTTGTCAAAGCTGCTAAGAGAAAGTAGAACCTATCCAAATGGCCTTTGTTAAGGTTTCCAGGGATCCATCCTGGCATGTCATCCCTTGCAGAAATCTTCATCACAACTGTAACAAGTAAGCTACTCACGTAGTTTCCAAGTGATATTGAAGTCATACAAAGTGCACTCCCAAAGCTCTTTAATCCATCAGGTGCTTGTCCATTGAAGAACTCCAGTTGACCAACATACATGAACACCTCTGATGCTCCTATAAGCATGTACTGAGGAACTTGCCAAAATATGCTCAATGAACTTGAATTTTCGCAATCGATGTTGCAGTCTTTTATCGCATACTTTAACCTGAACAACTCTACGACTCCTGCTGAAATCATCGCCATGATTGCAATAACAATCCCAATCCCCATCCTTTGAAGCTCAGTGAGTCCTTTTTTCCACAGTCTGGCAACAAGAGGGTCAAGAACTCGCCTGTAAATGAAGATAAAAGCCGCTACGCTGAGAATGTCGAAGCTTGACATGCCGGCTGGGGGAATGTGGAAGCTTGAAATGGTGGTCTTCATTGCAGCACCTTGTTCTACAAAAAGTGATGCCATTTGAGTAAAAACTACAGAGTAGAGAATTGTGCACAGCCAGATTGGGAGTAGTCTAAGTATGCATTTTACTTCTTCTACTTGTGTCACTGAGCAAAGGCGCCATGGATTTTGAGCTCCCTTGCCCATTTGATTCATCTCCTTTGATGTGATGATTGCTGCTTTATCCAGGAATCTGGCAAAGATTAACATGGATCAGTTGAAGGATTTACCATTGGTCATATAATTAAGCACATGTGTTCTTATTACTTTCATTACAAAAAAAAAAAAGAAAAGAAAAAGCATCATCACTACGTACTACTTAGCAATGTTTTTATTTTAATTAATAGGTTTATTTGGAGTATTTTTGGTAGTTCACTAAGCATGTTTTAAAAGCTCTCCTGAGAAGAAGAATCTCATGAAGAAAATGTTCCCAAAGAGATTCGTGTGACTATTGAAATTATCTATTAAAATCTAAAAAACATATATATAACTTACTTGAATCCGTGGGTGTGAACTATTTTCCTACTCTCATTTGAAGAGCATTCCTTCTCATCCTCTCCCTCGTACAAATCCTCCCCATTTGGTGTCATCTCAACCTTCCATTTTCTTGTTGCAGCGACGATTACCCGAAAAAACCTAGAGAGAGGGTTTCCCTGAGGCTTGAAATGCCTGTACATTGGTGTACCACATAGAAACAAGACTAAAGCCATGGCAGCAGAGCCAGTAGATACCCAAAACCCTAGAGTCCATATTCCTTTATCCTCAAAATATCCCAAGATTGTGTTTGAAAAGAGAGAGCCAAGATTCAAAGCCAAGTAGAAGTAGCTAAAGAAGGATATCTTTGAATGCCGTTCGTTAGGGTCCTCCTCGTCAAACTGGTCTGCCCCAAATGTAGCTATGTTAGGTTGGTAACCTCCATTTCCAAGTGCAGTAAGGTATATAGAGATGTAGAACAATCCGATTTCAAAGGTCGAGTGGTCTCCACAGGGAGACTTTTCATCACCACAGCCTTTAGGCTTAAGTAAGAATATATAGGTCGTTATGGATAACAATGACAAGCCCTGCTCAATCAAAAAACAAATTTGCATGAGTATACTTGCAAGAAATAAAACTAATGCTATGACAAACTAGTATGCCTAAATAAGAGAAAACAGAAGACAGTCTAGGGTTTTCTTTCTAATATATCATCAGATCTACCTATGAAGTGAATCTCATCTTAATTTGAGGAAAATTACTCATATTAAAATAGCGGTGCTTTATTAATTTTAGATTAATCCTAGTTAGATATTTTGCTTATCCATTTTGCCACAAAGTTGAGCTTACTTGTCTCACACTTTTTTATATATATTATTCAGGCAATTGTTTGCACTAAATTATTCTCAACTACTAGAAGTGACATTCTAACTTGGGTATAAAGGAGGGGAGAATACCTTACTCTAACAAATTGCCTAAGCCTAGATTTGCTGAACTAGTGTTGCTTAGATGAAAGGATTGAGCTCAAACATACAAATTTCGTGTATATATACGTAGTCATTTTTTCAAGAAAACTACTACCTATTTTTTCGAGAATAAACAAATTACTAGTTTGGATATTAAAAAAAAAAAAAAAAAAACGAATGAGCTGCTTTAATTTTAAAAAATCAACTTGGAGTTTTGGGATGAGTAAAAATCACACCAATTGAATTCTTATTTGTACTATATTTCTTTCAATAAAACCATGGATTCCATTTATTGACGAAAAAATGAGGTTAAACCTGCAAAATGATTAATATAGTTATTGGATGCTAAGCTAGCAATTAGTAAATAACTTACAATGACAAAAATAACTTGAAATATAGCACAAGTTTTGTACCTCCCCCAGTAAGAGTCACTGAGGAAGGCACCAAGAAGAGAGAACAAGTAAACTGTTCCAGTCCATTTGCTGACGTTATTTGCAGCCTCTGCGTTGTCTTGACCCAACACTCTTGTCAAAAACAATACCAAGTTCACTCCTACTCCAAAGAACGCCAATGTTGCCAACCCTTGATTTACTGATCACGATAGATAACATTTTATCAATTAATAAAACAGGTCAATTGTGTTACGAAACATCATTAATTAATTAGGGATGTTATATTATGATATGATGGTTGCACAACTAAAAATGAGGGCCAATGAGATCATGGATGTAAATGTGGCAGCTAATCACAATAGTCACGTTCGAAAAAGAAATCACAATAGCCACGGATACCCTACGTGGCTAAAGATCATCATGTTGAATTATATGTAATTGTGAATTAACTTGGTTCAATACAATAGTGTGAGATCTGTCTAAGACGTATGATGTGAAATAATGATATGGAGAAAAAAAGAACTCAAAAATATCACATGATTTTGGTGATGCAACTAATCAGACATTAAAACTAATTAAGAATTATGTAAAGTTAAATTTTCTTAAAATTACAAATAGTTAAAATATACAACAAATACTGCTACCACTTAGTACTACGGTCTAGTGATGTTCCTCTTCTTTTGTAAGTGAGGTTCGATTCTCACTAAAGGTGAATTTGAACCACATTATTGCTAGTCCATTATGAGGCTTAGCCACTCCCCCACCGTTTTAGTGTAAATAATATCGTTTGTTAAATTTTTTTTATATATATACACACAACAAATAACAGTGAGAATTTCCTTACAGCAGACAAATTTCTTCCACACAATAAAGAAATTGATATTTATTTTCAGATTAAAAAAAAAACTTAACCTGTTCAAACATTAGTTAATAATCCAAATAAATAATCGAACAAATCTTGTTACTAAACAGTATAATCATATATAATTAATTACCTAATATGAGAATCCCAGCAACCCATGTTCCAGTTCTTCCTCGGACAGCACGGCGGCCATGCCAATCAGTGGTTCCATCGAGTGTACAAACTTCTTTTATCTTCTGGTTCTTTTCTTCTGCATATCCCTGAAAATGTTTGAATTTATAACAAAGTTAGCTAGCAATACGTATATCCTTCTAGCTAGATGCAATACTTGAGACGTATGTTTGGAAGTTATGTTCAACAATTATATTTTTTAGTGATATCCAAGTCATCAATGCACCTCAGTTAGAGCATTCAGCAATTTTATTTGGAAGTGTTCTTAATTAAGGTCACACAACTTCATATCTTACCAAGTGAATCTCACAGGACAATAATATATAAAATAAGACCTTTAATTTTCTTGTGGTGTACATAAATTAAGATCTTAATTTGCTCTTTGTGTACACGTCACTAATCTGCATGCACTACACATTGATATAATAGGTAAATACATTCATAAAATTATTTGGACTGACAAAATTGACAAACTTGCTCACACATGTGGAAACATCTGTTCCGTGAGACATTAATCCGAAAATCCATAAATATGTTAGGGTGGGTGATCACATCTGGAGGCAAGCAAAGCTTCAAGGTGAGTCATCAATACATGCGTGATATGCACAACAGAAAATTGATATACACATCACCAATCGATATAATAAGTAAATATGATACATGTAGCAAGTAGCATTGCCTGCACATCAAAACTATCTTACACACGTCACTTATCTATATGCTATATATCACCTTAGTTTATGGTAAAGATAAAAGAGAGGAATACAAAATTCATCACAAACCTGGTCCTTGCAAACATTTAAGCAAGCCATTGCTACGTATTAAGCTGAACTCTCAAAAGAACTAGGTAGCTAGCTAGCACCCCCCGCAAAATAGTATGACAGAGTGAAACGATTGGGAGAATAAAAAGATGAGTAAGAGAAACCAAGAAAGTGAAGAACCAATATTGTTGGAACAAAAAGATGAAGCACTCGTGTTTGTCTGGGGGTACAAGGGAAGTAGGAATGAGGGGTTGTATATATAGAGGATAACAATATTTAGTGAACGGCTACGATTACATGCTGAAAGATACGTGAGAAATTGAGATAAAAAATGGTTCACAGGAAAATTAGTCGATCGAGCTAGTGACAAGGAAATCCGTAGGAAGACTAATTAGGTAGGGCTTCTCACTTGTGGGAAAAAGAAACGTGACATTGTTGGATACAGTCAGCCAACATATACCATCATAGATAGGTGACTAAGTCGATGACTTTTTTCACGTGAATACAACAAACATCTTGACTTAGGTTACCTAAGGGGTTGGTTTATTAGAAAGTGAGCAAAAGTTTAGAACATCCAATTCGAGTTGAAATTTCCACTACTGTATTATTTGGTGTCACTAACTCTGCTTTGACGTACTATTTGATTCAGAGGTTAAATATATATTGTGACCTCATGTGGTAACAGAGCTGCATAAAAAAGAGATTAGTTTCCATTAATGTGTGCTATAAGATACATTCTCTATTAAAAAAATGGTTGTGACTACAGGCTGTCTTTGATATCGACATGCTTGAAACATGTAATTGTTAATTTTCCGCACCACCGTTTTTAATCTAATATAATATTTTCGGCGGGATTTAAATTTGTTTTTTGTTTTGTTTTAATGCTTATATATGGTTTCGTTCTGTGAATTGAAGCACCAACAAACGTCATACTTTATAATTGCGTCCACTTATTTTTGGCTGCTTTTGTGGAGTTAATTTGACTGTAAAACTTGAGTTGCATTATATATGGCCTGACTTACAGGACTAGATGGAGTAGTAGCTAGCAACGCTTACTATTGGTGGTTAGTCTTTTTCTTTTTAATGGTTTTATTGGCCATAGAGAGATGATAGTAAATTAGTAACAGTAGGTCTTTTGGATACATTTAATTGAAGAAATAACCAGATAAATCCGAAAAGCTGATCAAAACAAAGTACCAGCTACTCTAATCTCAACAAATTACTGGAAGCTGAGTACTAGTTTAATAAAAGTATTAATACTATCTAATTCTTTTCGGATTTTTTCGAATTTCAAAATTTCAATTTTAGATGAATCGGACAAAATATATTGAAACTTTTTTGTTTGAAGTCGGAAATTCCTATCCAAATTGCACCCATAAGTATTACATATGTAGCAAGAAGCAGCTGGTCTAGTCAAGCTCAAAAGTAGTGGGCATGCATGTTGCATCATAAAATCAATTGGCAGCATGACGAATAGTCTAACTTACTTATAAGCTATGAAATGTTTATTCTCCCATCAATGTGAGATTTATTTTCAACAACAGTCACTGGGTAGACTGAGCAATCTTCGTTTAAATCACATAAAAATTCTGGTTTTAGAGCCACCAAAAAGTAAAATCCGAATAATAAAAGAGAAACCCTAAAAACTTAATCGTGTAGCACCAAAGTACGTACTATTACTGTAGGACCTCTCCTATAAGTTTTATTGTTTTCTTCTTTACCAAACATATGTATCGGATTTTCCTAAAGAAATATTAAGTTCATATTTCATGAGTTTAGAGTCATTAAAAATCGATTGGTTCTGTTCTTAAAAAATAAATAAACTTGTACCAGCAAGCTTCGAAAATGATCAGTGAAACATTTTATAGAAAAAAAAAAAAAAATCAGAAATAAAGATCTAGGAAAAGCTTTGTAGCTAGTTGATCATTTTCTATTGTTTGTTTAAAGGCTTAGCTGTACGCCATATTAATTAATAAACGCCTGAAGTCTAAACATGATTAGTAGTGGTTAATTACCAAAGCTAGCTTTATCTGTATACCACCTTTATCAACTTTTTTTTTATTTTCTCTTTCTTGTTGATTTCAACACCTAGGAGGCCTCTTATTCTTGGTCGTAGCCTCATAATCGTCTTCAGCCTAACACAAGCTGAAAATTTGAGTTCCTTATTAGTAAAACATCATTTACATATGCATATGAAGAATATTAGCTATCTTCTCTATTTACCTTCTTTGTTTCTTTCTCATTCAGCTTTTGACATGTGTACTTCACTGCAGGTTAAATTAGAAATTTTAATGTCTGAAAATATAAATTTTTGTTTCCCCTTTTACCCTTAGTAAATAAACCAAATTGAAAATAAAGATAAAATTATAAAGCTCTGCCCTCTTCGACTCTTCCCCAACTTTTCACATCTATCAAGCAGGTGTCATCCATGGCAAGCTCAGCCCTTGAACTACAACAACAATTAAGAAAAAGTTCAAACAAACATCTGATTCTCCATCATCCCCATCACCGACCTCTTGAAATCCTTGTACGAATCTCCATTGATCCAATATAACGTGCCGTATTACCTCTTTTTATTTCCTCATCGCTTTTTGTGTTTTTTCTTCTTCTTGAACGAGGAAGGCTGGTGAAAAATCGTCGTTGGTATAGAAATCAAGAACCTACCGTGGGAGGGGATGGGATAAATGGGGATGTGGTGGTGAGTCATGGGAAGTGGTAGAGTTAGAGTTGTGCTTGGGATGATTGCAGTTTGAAACACTAATAATAAAATTATTTTGCATGATTTATAACTTATACGTCAAGCAATTTCTATGAAGTAATTTCAAAGCATTTCTATGTTAACATCACATGCGTTTGGAGCAAAGCAGATTGACTAATTTCTTGCGCGTTATAATACAAACGAATATGTGTTAAGAAATAATTAAGCAAAAGTTTGCAACAAATACCAATTCCTTTGAATGAGTTTTGGGTAGAGCTAGCTACGTACCGTGCACAATCTCAAGCTTAAAATCCTCATTAGATATTTCAAAAAAACAAAAAAAATCTAATTAAGGTTTGATAACCAATTTAGTTTTTAAATTTCAGTAAACTTAAAAACATGAAACTTGTTTGATTATTATTTTTTTTCAATATTCAATTGAAAATATAATAAAATAAAAATTGGTAGCTGCTTTCATTTTTTTTTTTTGGGGATAAAAAATTAAAAATTGTTTGATTTTTAATAAATTAAGTACTTTTAAATTCTAAACATTTAATCTTGTATGTATAATATGAATTTTTACTTTGGTAACATAAGATCTTTTTTATTTTACTTTTGTTAATGAAACCTTCATTGATCATGAATAAGAACTTACATCAGCAGAAGCAACATCCACAGAAGAAAAAGGGGTAAAAGAGTGATAATGTATAGTATACATGAGCAAACACGATTGAATTTATTCAATATAAGTTTGATTTGCATGTCTTTGGCCTTTTATCAAAATAAAAATCTTATCTTGAGAGAGGATCGACCGTAAGTCCTTGTGTATAACATTTTGCTACTAATTTCTTTTTGGTATTAATATATAACATTTCTTACTTTAGCCAGTCCATAAAATTGACAAACCTATGAATCAATCCATCCTATTCCTTTAGCAAGTTGCTACGATCAGATTTATAATATTCCCATATGTTATAGATAGTAAAGTCTCAAGTGGATCCATGAAAATGGTGTTTGCCTTACGTCCAAGCAGACAACAACTTATAGTCAATATCAAGCTTTACGCAAAAGTTAATTCAATTGTTCTTTAATCGTGTTTAATCAGTCATTTTCACACTATGCTAATTTAACTTCTAACTAGCTGTTTAGGGTTTGAATGGACGATCGGAAACCATTGAGACGCAAAGTCCGGATTCCCTTTCATATATAATAAGTGCAGGTGAAAAGCTAGTGGTCGTATTCAATACACGCACGGCTCTTTCCTGTTTCATCTTCTTGCTTATCACCTTTTTGATGTGATAAACGATTGATCAACTACTACTTATGAATATAAGTAGAAACAAATATAAATATTTCTTTAATCTGGAGATATTTTCTCTTTTGATCGATCTTGGGTCCATTTGCTGCGTCAGCATGTTGAATTGAATAAACTAATTGATTTGCAGATTTTAAAACGTGTCTGATGGCCTTTCATTTTCTTGGATACGCATTTTTTGACTTTTTGATATGATATATATGTAGAATTAGAGCAACCTAATTTATAGTGATAATCATTAGATCGTACTACTGCTAGCAGAACATCCTTATTTCATTACTAAATAAACATTGGGTCTCGCCCCAATTCTTTGATCGAGTATGTTTGGAGGAGGGTATGTTACGAATGGAATGGAAGTAACTAGTAAGAAGTGGCCAATAAACTTAAAAGGTGAAAACATTTGTTGGTGTCGACCTCTTTTTTCAAAGTTATTTATTTATTTAACAAATGATATTATCTATATTAAAAGAGTGGGGTGGGGTAAGTGGGAGAGTGGACTAAGCTTCACAATAGGTTAGCAATAATGTAAAAAATCGTTTGTTATTTGTTACTCGTTATTAAGGCTTAGTAGTATTCTGTTTACTCTTTAGTATACATATATCCTTATATAAAAATAAAAACTTTCCATCAAAACTTCTCTTTCTTTCTTGCCTTTTTAAATCCCTCATTTTTCTCCGCTCTCTCTCCTTCTCTCGATTAATCTTTCACTAAGTAGTGAAATGTTAATTATTAATCTTGCATAAGATATTACTCTATCTATACACATTGGCGAAACTACACTCACAGCTACAGTGGGTTGTAGCCTAGGGAGGATATTTACAAACTACAGCTATAATAGTCTGTATGTGTGCTTGTTGTAGCTTATTGTAGGTGTAATAGCCCACTCAACTCCTGCCAAAGCTATTATTTAATATGTTTCTTAATTCATAAATAGTACCTTACTACCTTATATATATTATTATTATTATTAAGTGGTGATATGCCCACCCCCAATGTTTTATTTCCCCACCCACCTTATATTTACACCCACCATAAAAAGTGAAAAAATACATCAACGCTTTTCCCACCCATCATTATTTCTAAAATAGGAATGTAATTGTGTAAATCCTAGAGAATATGAGAATGTATCTTATATTCCTATTAGGAGTAGATTACCTATTAAATGTTGTAATCCTAAAGAGAAAGGTATTTACCTATCCTACTACTATAAATAAAGGCACAATGGGGTAAATCAAACATACCTCACAATTAAATCAATCTCTCTTCTCTCTATTGTGGCCGGCCTCCCTCTCTCTCTCTAAACTCTAGATCGTTCAATCAAATAGTCTTACAACACGTTATCAGCACGCTCTTGCCAGAAGCTGAGGAACTGACGCATCGTAGGAGGAGGCTATCATCCACCAAATTCAAAGGCTTATTCGTTTTCTGCTAATTAGGTACGCTTAAAATAAAAGAAGATATTTGAAACGTCCACGAAGCATGAAAACATTCCCCATGATGCATGAACCCCTCTATGTTTATATTTTCCTTT
This sequence comes from Cotoneaster glaucophyllus, assembly GCA_036320875.1. Taxonomy (NCBI): domain Eukaryota; kingdom Viridiplantae; phylum Streptophyta; class Magnoliopsida; order Rosales; family Rosaceae; genus Cotoneaster; species Cotoneaster glaucophyllus. Next base: position 23,254,757 of record CM070063.1, read on the forward strand.
CGATATCACTGTTCTAAAAATCCCCGCCTAGCGCCGCCTAGGCCCCGCCTAGGCGCTAGGCGGTTGGTCACCTCCCCGATTAATGCCTAGGCGTTTGAAAATTAAGAAATGGCGCCTAGACCTGCTGAGGCGCCCGTCTTGACCGCCTAGGCACCTGCCTAGCCCGCCCAGACCCGCCTAGGTTGCAACTCACTTAGATAGAAAATAGATAACTTTCATTTTGCATTTTATTTTTTCCAATAAATTGTAAGAGACTTGTTGAATATTTAAATGAATACACATTATATGCATGTTCTCCATATTTTCATTATGTTCCAATACCTTCTAATATATATGTCATTCTATTTTGTAGTTTATAATGACATTATATATATTTTAAGTATAAATAGACACTTATTTACACAAAATATAATAGATTTACTTAAATCCGCCTAGTCCGCCTAGGCGCCCGCCTAGTCCCCGCCTAGGGGCCTAGGCGCTAGGCCCCAGCTCACCGCCCGACTAGCGCGTAGCGTCTTTTAGAACCTTGTTCGATATACATATTGTATATGTTCATATATTTGTCAATATATATATATATATATATATATATATATATTTGTTTCATGCATCGCACAATTAAATTGTTATGTGGAATTTGTGAGTCAAAGTACAAAAATAAATTAGAAGCAAATTAGGGTTTTCCTAAACCCTAAGGGATTTAAAAAAAAAAGAAGGGAAATTGGGCATGGTGCGGCACACCCACTGCACCACCACTATGCAAGCAAATACCAGGCCTCGGCCTGGACTTCACCTCGACATGGCCTGCAACCCCGAGCCTATTTGCTGCCTCGCCCCGGCCTGCACGCTAGCCCACAAGGCTGGGCCTTATTCTCTGCGGCCTGCAAACATGCATCTAGCCTTTTATGGTTGGGCTTCGCATCCTTGCGCCCAAAAACCCACAGGCCAGCTTGCGCTGGGCCTGTCCGTGACCTCCCAGCCGCCCAAAACTTCAACCCAGCTGCGGCTGGGGTTTTACCCCTCCCCCCGTGGCCTGCGGCCATAACCTGAGGCTCTTTTTGGGCCGTGCCTTCCTTTTTCCCACGGCACCAAAGCCCAAACATTTTTGGGGCTATAATTTCGATCCAATAATATTATTTTAATATTATTTAGCTTCTACAATCGACCCCGTATGGCCCGATTTATTGAATTAATTAAAAGTAACCTGCAGTCCATTAATCTGACAATGAATCCAAAATTATTGACTTGAAGCTCACTTTTGGACATTAACGATTCAATAATTTATCTTTCTACTTTGAACCGTCACATACTTTCGTAATAAAGAAGCTCTCACACTTGAGTTCCCGAAGAACCTTAAATCCACTATATTCAAGTTATTATATTACATTCTGTGTTTCTTGCAGGAACCTCTCATTATGAACTAATTGTTCATAAAAACCTAAATTGAACCTGTAGTTTCAAATTTAGTACCTTTGAAACCTGAAGTTTTCATTCAAAACATACCACATGAAACCTGTAGTTTTCATGCATAAATTAAACCAATACATGTCTAAAGAACCTGTATGTTCTACAATATATGTCTATGGCTTACCATATGACTACTCACGTTTTTCCCTCCGTTTTAGGGATATATCGAACTTGAACAAGCTCGATTTTGCCGCTCTAGAAGTCTTTGGAAGAAACTATCTGAATTGGGTTCAAGACGTGAAGCTCCATCTAACTGCAAAGGGTATTAGAGCCACCATCGAGACTCCTATCACCGACAAACCTGTTGACGAAGCTCAGAAGGCTACTACAATGATCTTCATTCGAAGACACATCCATGATGCACTGCAGACCGAGTATCTCGCTGATGAGGACCTACGCACCCTCTGGCTTGCTTTAGTTGACCGTTTCGATCACCATAAAGACATATACTTGCCTGAAGCAAGGCACGACTGGCAGCATCTTCGCTTCCAGGACTTTAAGTCCGTGAATGAATACAACTCTGAAGTTTGTAGAATTCGTTCTTTGTTAAAATTCTGCAAAGTGGAAATAACCGAATCAGATCTCCTGGAGAAGACCTATTCGATTTTCCATGCGACCAATATTGTCCTGCAGCAACAATATAAGGCACATAAATTCACCAAGTTTTCAGATTTGTTCTCTATTTTACTTTTCGCTGAAAAGCAGAACCAGCTGTTGATGAAGAATCATCAAGCTCGACCCATTGGCTCGAACTTCGCGCTTGAAGCGCATGCAATTAATTCTCGCAGCCATAAACGACGACAAAATCGTCGTGGCCGTGGCAATGGGGGACAAGCCCAACCACGGGCCCAAGGTCAACAGAGTGCCGCACCTAAGGGAAGAATTGCTACCTAGCAGTGTCCACCACTCGCCCCTAAGGTCCCAAACTTCAAGAACAAGGGTAAAGCTCCCATTCAGGCTGTTTCTATTGAATTGGACATGTGCTATCGTTGTGGATCAAATGATCATTGGTCACGCATATGCCAAGCTTCCCCTGAGGCTATTGCCAAGTATCATTCCTGTCGTGAGTCGAACTTTGCACATGTGGATCATCCGGAAGATGCAACTACATCAATGGAGATATCAGATTTTCAGGAGGCATCAACGCCTATGGATGAATAAATTAGACATGTTTTTAGGGTGTTTACCCCTAGTGGCCGAACCCACTAGGAGTGGCTGGCCCTACCCCCTATTTTGCTAGGTTTATGGTTTAATTTTGAACAATTTTCCTAAGTGTTTGGAATAATTTGTTTGGTTTTGGTTTGTTTTGAATTATGGATTGTTATTTGAATTGATATTATTTTCTCGAATTGCTTAATTGAATGAATGGACTTATATTTATACATGTGACCAATTCAATCAATTTATTTTTAGGTATGTCTAGTGGGGAAGTTAGTTGTTTGGCAGATAGTGCAACCACGCACACCATCTTGCATGAACGACACTATTTTACTAAGTTGATACCCAAGAAAGCTCATTTGACAACTCTCTCAGGCCCATCCAACCTGATTAAAGGATACGACAAGGCACGTATCATGTTGTCTAATGGTACAATCTTGACCATTAAGGAGGCACTCTATTCTCCACGTTCCAGAAGAACGTTGCTGAGTTTTAGAGATATTCGAGATAATAAATATCATCTTGAAACCACTAAAGATCATGGTTCTGAATTTCTTTGTATCACTTCGTACGAATATGGCCAGAAGCATATTCATGAGAAGTTGGAACGTCTGCCGAGTGGGTTGTACATCACAACCATTCGCGGCATAGAAGCCCACACTATGGCCGGACCTATGCCTGAGTTCCAGGATACTTTGTTGCTTTGGCATGATCGTTTGGGACATCTTGGACGTGACATGATGCGCCGTATCCTCAAATCTTCTCACGGGCACAAGTTACATCCCTATGTTGGACTCATTCCATGCAAAGCGTGTTCTATTGGGAAGTTGAATACTCAACCCTCACACACAAAGATTATTCACAACCCCCTTAAATTTCTTCAGAGGATTCAAGGGGACATTTGTGGACCTATCCAACCAACTTGCGGACCATTTAAATATTTTATGGTGTTGGTTGATGCATCGACAAGATGGTCACATGTTTGCTTGTTGTCCACATGCAACTCCGCGTTTGCTAGACTCCTAGCTCAAATCATAAAGCTAAGGGCTCACCACCCTGATTATCCGATTAAGTCGATTCGACTGGATAACACTAGAGAGTTTACGTCACATACCTTTGACGATTATTGCATGTCAGTAAGGATAGATGTGGAACATCCTGTGCCCCATGTTCACACCCAAAACGGCCTGGCAGCAGCTTTCATATAACACCTTCAAATGATGGTTCAGACTTTGGTTATGAGAACCAAACTGCCGGTATCTGTCTGGGGATATGTAATATTGCACGCAGCTATGTTGGTCCGCCTGAGGCCTACCGCTACTCAACCACATTCACCGTTACAGTTGGTCACTAGATACGAGCCTGACGTCTCACATTTACGGGTGTTTGGGTGCACCATTTATGTGCCAATACCGCTATCACTACGTACCAAAATGGGTCCTCAGAGAAAAATGGGAATCTATGTCGGTTATGATTCGCCATCAATTGTTCGCTACTTAGAACCCTTAACAGGATATCTCTTTACCGCACGTTTTGCGGATTGTCACTTTGATAAGATAGTTTTCCCGTCATTAAGAGGAGATAAGCATGCTAACGTTCCCGTAGAACGTCGTGAATTATCGTGGTATGCTCCCACTATGTCTCATTTAGATTCCCGTACTGCTCAGTCTGAAACTGAGGTGCGTCAAATTATAGATCTTCAGAGCATTGCTCAAAGCATGCCGGATGCTTTTAATGATCTAGCAAAGGTGACAAGATCACATATACCCGCTGCAAACACAACTGCAAGGATAGATCTACCCCGCGTACATCAACAACTCATTTGGGAAGGCCGGACCGTCCCCGAAGGTGGGGAGACGGCTAGCCAATCATCTGCTCAAACCCTGAAGCGTGGCAGACCCTTTGGTTCAAAGGATTCACAACCCCGGAAGAAGAAAACGGCACCAACTAGTGACCCTAGTTTGAATCTGACCATCGCTCACTCATCCGTTCCAATGCATGAGGTTATTCTAGATTACGGTGATGCTTCAGACGAAACATGTCAGCTTCCCGAGAATCGCGAGATTTCGGTCCACTATACAGTATTGGATGAAGATTGGAATAGGAATAAGATGATCGTCGATGATGCATTCGCATACTCAGTAGCTACTGACATCATGCTGAGCGATGACATTGAACCACGTTCCGTTGATGAATGCCGACGTAGAACCGATTGGTCAAACTGGAAACAAGCAATCTAGGTCGAACTCGATTCGTTCGCGAAACGTAAGGTATTTGGACCTATCGTTCCTACACCACCACGAGTGAAGCCCGTTGGCTACAAGTGGGTTTTCGTGAGGAAGCGTAATGAGAAGAATGAAATAGTGTGATACAAAGCACACCTCGTAGCGCAAGGCTTCTCTCAGCACCCTGGAATTGATTACGAGGAGACATATTCCCCCGTAATGGACGTTATAACGTTCTGCTACCTAATCAGTTTGGTAGTTTCGGAAAAACTGAATATGTAGCTTATGGACGTGGTAATCGCATATCTTTATGGGGATCTAGATACGAAAATATATATGAAAGTTCCAGAAGGACTTCCATTGACTGGCTCAAATAGTTCTAGACCACGGAACACTTTCTCAATTAGGTTGAGGAGGTCACTTTACGGATTGAAACAATCCGAGCGGATGTGGTATAACCGTCTGAGTGAATATTTGATGAGTCCGAGTTATGTGAACAATGAACTATGCCCATGCGTGTTCATAAAGAAGTCACATTCCGGATTTGCAATCGTTGCAGTTTATGTCGATGACATGAACCTCATCGGGACTCCCGCAGAGCTTGAGGAAATTGCTGCACACTTGAAATCGGAATTTGAGATGAAGGATCTTGGAAAAACTCGATATTGCCTCGGCCTGGAGATCGAGCATTGTTCGGATGGAATCCTAGTACATCAATCAAACTAAACCCAAAAGGTGTTGCGATGTTTTAATGAGGATAAAGCGAAGACTTCGAGCACACCCATGGTCGTTCAGACTTTAGATGCTAAACGAGATCCCTTCCGTCCAAAGGAGGATGAGGAAGAGATTTTGGAACCCGAAGTTCCTTACCTAAGTGCAATTGGGGCTTTATTGTACTTGACTCAGTGCACTAGACCTGACATCTCCTTCACTATGAATCTATTGGCTAGATACAGCAATGCGCCCACACGCAGGCACTGGAATGGTGTTAAAGATATTTTCCATTACCTCAAGGGTACTACGGATTTGGGCTTGTTCTATACCCACGAATCTCCGAGTGTTGCCGCCCCCTATGGTCCTCGGGTTCATTCTCGCCTTGTTGGTTACGTAGATGCTGGATATCTGTCTGACCCACATAGAGCACGTTCTCAAACAGGTTAGGTCTTTACCGTTTAAGACACCGCTATATCTTGGAGGTCTACCAATCAAACGCTAGTCGCGACTTCGTCTAACCATGCTGAGATTCTCTCCCTACATGAAGCATCGCGTGAGTGCTTTTGGCTGAGATAAGTTATGGAACATATTCGAAGCACTAGTGGTCTTACATCAGTCGTTGATCTTCCTACGATGATCTTTGAAGACAATGCAACATGTATCGAGCAGTTAAAGAAGGGATACATCAAGGGAGACAACACCAAGCACATAGCGCCAAAGTTCTTTTACTCACACCAGCAGCAATAGCATCAGAACATTGAAGTCAAGAAACTCCGTTCCCAGGACAACCTGGCCGATCTCTTCACCAAGTCGTTGCCCAAGTCTACTTTTCAGAAGCTCGTCCAAGGAATCGGTATCCGTAAATTATCTAAGTTAAATCGCTTATAGTTCTCTTATTTAGAAGTTATGTCTAACTCAGGGGGAATATCTAGAAGCATACTCACATCATCTTAATGTACTCTTTTTTTCTACGATTAAGAGCATTTTTCCCACTGGATTTTTGCTACCTAACAAGGTTTTAATGCACCCCATCCTGGGATGATCATACTCCGTTGAGTTCACTACATTTGTCCAATTTGACGTTTGTTTTAGACATTATGCATATTTTCTTACTTTTCTCCTTAGTCTATGGGTTTCCCCATGCCTTGGGTTTCATCAACTATTCTACCTTATCTGCTGAAAATCTGATGAGATGGTTTGTTGAGTATTTACACACTCAAGGGGGAGTGTTGCAGTCATATTTAGAATAAGAATGTGATTGTGTAAATCCTAGAGAATATGGGAATGTATCTTATATTCCTATTAGGAGTACATTACCTATTAAATGTTGTAATCCTAAAGGGAAAGGTATTTACCTATCCTACTACTATAAATAAAGGCACAATGGGGTGAATCAAACACACCTCACTATTAAATCAATCTCTCTTCTCTCTATTGTGGCCGGCTTCCCTCTCTCTCTCTCTAAACTCTAGATTGTTCAATCAAATAGGCCTACAACACCTATATATTTCTTTTTCAATTTTTATCTTGCTTTAAAACAATTATTACAAATTTTGGAAAAACAATTATCACTAAATGAAAATACCCAAGAACTCCAAATATCACCATCAGGCAGCAGCCCTCTCCCCATAAAATTTGCAGAACCGTCACTACCGACTCCCCAAATCCCCAACACCCAGCACCCCTCCTCGATCGCCAACCATCACAGCACCACCACTTCTCGAAAGCCGCTCCAATACCCAATTTCTATCGTTTCCAATTTCAATTCATATCACGCAAGAGAGTGTGATGAAATTAGAAGAGCTTCACTTATAGTTTGGTGCTGCATTGGCTTTCTCTAACATCAAATTCCTCCAAATTAAGTATATGATAGGTATCCAAATTGTTCCAAAACACCAAACACGATTGGGGTTCAACGAGTGTCGAATCCATGAGTCCCCTAATGTAATCTGGACTATGAGCTTCTCTCCTCATCTATCGCAACATTGAAGACTAACTTGCTCTACTCTCTGGTGAAGCTTGATCACATCTTCCACAACATGTGCTTTATTGTTGGCCTCGAGGCTTTTGCTTTGTCTAGTCCGAATTCCCCTCTTCCTGATAAGTTTAATTTTTGAACTTCCTTCCCCAGGAAAGCTTGTGGGGTTTGTGATATTTTTTTCTTATTCTTATTTATGATATTTTAGGTTTTTTTTTTAATTATCAGTATAACCAATAATTTAATTAAAAAGAATCAATATAACTAATAATTATGTGGAAAGACATAATTTGTTGGTTTTTAGGTCTTTAAAGGTCATTTTATACTAGGATAAATTTGTCAATAAGAGTATCATTTTATAGTGGGTGGGGAAATAAGACACTGGGGTGGACTTAACAGCACTCTTATTATTTTAGGCTAAAAATAAAAATGGTAAATTAATACAGAATTAGGTTTCTCCTACTCCCCATGCTTTTTACCCTATTAAACAAAGTTGCGTTGCTTTCCCAAGAAAAGAAAAACTATGAATCACCGTCTAATTATTTTCTAATGAAATTCAGCATTGGGTAAGTTCCTCATCTCCTCATTTAACTCCTTTCTTGATTCAATTGTTAGGCTAATAATTTCTTTGGTCCTTGAATTTGTCTATTAGGGTTAAAGATTTTGGGAATAGCCCATGTTTCATGGTTCTTGTATTTGTAACTAATAAAAAAGCTCGCCGAAATTATGATAGTAAAAATATTTCAATTCCATTAAGAATCTAAAGTCACAACTTGAATTGGTATCCCCTAACCTATTTTTCTTTTGGGTACCTGTAATCAACAAAAATGATAATATTAGTTCTCTTTCTATTGCTTTTTTGTATGCATGTTTTATTTGTGCTAAAATAGTTGGAAAGTAATTAAAAGACTTGTTTGGATTAGTACCCCATGTACTTATTTTTATGTAGATTATTATATAACTTTAAGTAAAAAAATATATATCATATGATTACATGCTAATAATTTTAGCTAGCCCACCCATGAAAAATTTTCTAGATCCGATATTGTTTACACAATCTTATTTAACAATTAAAATCTTATTTTCTATACTATCTTCTTAACTTCATATCAATGTAAATGCATTTTAGTCCAACCTCTCTTTTCTTTCATTTAGCCCAACATCCTTGTGTGCCAATTTTGGTCAACTTAGGTTGGCTATCTTTTTTTCTAAAAACAAATTTGCATATATAGTTAGCGTAAGAGAACATTAATACTAATTGGTAATATTTGAGATTGTGACACTTATAATCCATAAAGTAATTAGTGTGGAGCCAAAAATAATCATAAGGCGACACATGGATTTTTTGACAAAAGAGGACCAAATTACCCTCGAGGCACATCGGATTTCCTAAGCGCGAGCAATGGACAATCATCCCTCAACCAAGTCAAAAGTGCCCAAAATAGGTAACAATTCAAAACCTATCTCACCCAAATCTCTTCTACAAGTTAACTCCCAAAACCAATTTCATTCCATATATTTCTTACCTTTTTTCCTTTCTTAGCTAATCAATTAGCTATTAATTCTAAATATTTCATAACCACCAAAACATTCCTTTTATGTTTAATTAGCCAATTAATCAACCTAATAAATTGTCTAATTAAACCAAAATTAAACCTAAAAACCAACCTAATGGCCGACCACTCTTTCTCCAAAGAGGACTGGCCTATAGATATAGGCTCCCATTTTCACAAAAGATCAATTCCAACACTCTCGCAAAAATCTCAACATTCTCTAAACACTCTTTCTCTCTAAATTTTAACTTTGGCATCGGAGGTTCTTCGGCCAAAGCCCCCCATTCATCGTGGGCGCGTGAGGCTCTTGGCCTTGACCAAATGTGTTAATTGTTTTGTAGGTGCAATTTTGTCCAAGATCAAGGAGGAAGAAATTTGCATCCACAGTTAGGTGTTTTGAAGATAAACTTTGATGACTCAGTGAAGAATAGTATTGTTGTTGGGAGCTTTATCTTTAAGGATGGAATTGCGTACCCTATTTTTGCTAGTGCTAGAAATTTGAAGGAGGTTCCTGTACTATTTGTTGAAGTTATGGCCTTAACAGATGCACTCAAATTGATGAATATGAGAAGATACAAATTTTTGTGTTTAGAGAGGGCTCCAAATTAATCCTAGATTGCTTTGGTGGTACGCGCTCTACATCGTGGATACTAAAGATAATTGCTAACATTAACTCTCTTGCGAGGCTTTTCGACTCAATTTCTTAGAAACTTGTGCTTAATTATGGAGGCGAACTTCTTAGCTGATGCCATAGTGGATTTAGTGCACACTTCGGATGCAACTATTTTTGGGACCGCACTATCCCTTCTATAGCTAGAAATGCTTTTTGGTTTGTTGTTTGTTGTTTTAGAGAATTCTTTTTGTAAGTTTTATTTGTTCGATAAGAATCACCAATCAATCACAAGTATATATTTGCAAGAATAAAACGAAATATACATATACAAAATTATATGCTAATAAACAAGTAACATACAACTATATATGTATATTGACATAATTCTAATAAACAAGACTGATATTTAAAAAACAAAATGAAGATCGAGGCTTGGGTACCGTAATGTATTTGAAACAAAATTTCGTCCTACTCTATGCTTGTAGTTCGATGAACATCTGCTTCACGAGGATTCAACGATTTGAACCACGATTTCAGCACATGAAGACTTGGTTTCTAGCGAATATCTTTATGGTTTTCTCAGAATGATAGGATTTAGTAACATTCGTAAAAAGAATGTGTTTTGTGTTTTGATTGATAGGAAAATGCATGAATATACAATAATCATACACCTTTTCACAATGGATATGAATTTGAGAGGTGACTGTTCAACAGAAAATGTGTGTGGCTTCATCTTTTTCTCAAATCTTTTCAGACATTCTCGGACTTTACCCAGGATAATTCTGTTGGAATAAAAAAAAAAATTAAATCCAAAGTTAATATAATAAATTACAAATTAATTTAATAATTCAAATATTTGAATTCAATATTACAGCCCGAGGCCTATCTTTACAATTAATATATTTTAATTATCAAACGCCAAAATCCAACCCATTCAACTCCAATTTTTCTCTCCATAGTCCATCTTTCCAATCACTAAGTAAGAAGAACAATGTTTTATGAAGTATGAGAAACTTTTGGTGGTGAGCAATTAGGACAATAAGATAGAATGAGATTTCTATATAAATCTCCAACATTATTTCCTATCAACAAAAAAAAAATTATTGGATAAGGTATTGAATGACCAATTCCATGAGATTTCACTTCAACAAGATTTAGAGCCTTGAATGCTCCTCAGCATGAAGGATCGATGTCGCGCAACAAGCCTTAGTTGGTACTTGGACAAGAATAGTCTAAGGACAATGATGTTCTACTTGGACAAGAATAGTCTAAGGACAATGATGTTCTACTGTAAATTTATTGATGTGCGACCTTAATTGCTTCACGAAATAGACCAATCTCTTTGCAAATATTGTCCCTAATTACAACTCCATTAGTTGTCAATGGATCCATTTGAAGAAGTTTATTGTACCAAGAAATCGCAACCACATAACTTCATTATTCATTATAAATGACATAATAATGAGAGGAGTAGGAAATTTAGTTCTTTCAATCAATGCAAACTTATAATAAAAACCATCAGTAATTCAAAACCAGTACTTGATGGAGTTCTCACTACGTAATAAGATATACTTCAACTGTCTTAGTATGGCGAATAAATTCTATCATGTGTTAGATTTTGGTGGAATCCAAACCAAGTTTTGGCCAATAAAGTTCATGCAAATGAACTAATTTTAAATAAGGGTTTTTATCACAAATGGTCCCTGACATTGATCAAACACATCATTTTGGTCCCTGACATTGAAAATCAATAGAAATGGTCCCTGAGATTGATCAAACACATCACAAACGGTCCTTCCGTTAAAAACTCTTTGGGCAATTTTCAAAGCTTTGTAACTCAATGTGAGATCCCACATCGCACAGGGGAGTGATCCTTATATGTATATTCCCATCCCTACCTAGCACGAGGCCTTTTGGGAGCTCATTGGCTTCGGGTTCCGTAGGAACTCCGAAGTTAAGCGAGTAGCGCGCGAGAGCACTCCCATGATGGGTGACCCACTGGGAAGTTCTCGTGTGAGTTCCCAGAAACAAAACTGTGAGGGCGTAGTCGGGGCCCAAAGTGGACAATATCGTGCTACGGTGGTGGAGCGGGCCCGGGATGTGGTGGGCCCCGAGCCGGGATGTGACAATTTATTATGAGATCCCACATCGCACATGGGAGTGATCTTTATATGTATATTCCCATCCCTACCTAGCACGAGGCCTTTTGGGAGCTCACTGGCTTTGGGTTCCGTAGGAACTCCGAAGTTAAGCGAGTAGCGCGCGAGAGCACTCCCATTATGGGTGACCCACTGGGAAGTTCTCATGTAAGTTCCCAGAAACAAAACTGTGAGGGCGTAGTCGGGGCCCAAAGCGGACAATATCGTGCTACGGTGGTGGAGCGGGCCCGGGATGTGGTGGACCCTGGGTCAGGATGTGACACTCAATCGTTTCTTAACCAAAGTTGACTCATAATATATCAAAATGAAGATAGGAAAGTGTAGAACAAGATTATACCTATTTTGAAGCCCAATGGTTGCCTGAGATGGCCGGAAAATAGCCTCAAATGTGACTGGTCCGCAGAAAAACTGGAAAACTCGCCGGAAACTGGGTAAACTTTAAACGTTCATAACTTCTTCAATAATCAACGAAATCAAGTGATTCAAAAACAAAAACCATACTTCTCGATGATACGAAGAGAATGGTATCTTTCTTAATGGCTAACTCGCCGTAGTTTGGCCGAAAAAAGGCTCGAAATTGGCTAACTCGAAAATGGTTATCCAATTTCGAGCCTTTTTCCGGCCAAACCACGGTGAATTAGCAGTCAATAAAGGTACCATTCTCTTTGTCTCGTCGAGAAGTATCATTTTCATTTTTGAATCACTCAATTTCGTTAAGTATTGAAGAAGTTATGAACGTTTAAAGTGTACCAGTTTCCGGCGAGTTTTCCAGTTTTTCCGCAGACCAGTCACATTTGAGCTATTTTCCGGCTATCTCTGGCAACCATTACGCTTTCAAATAGGTATAATCTTGTTCTACACTTTCCTATCTTCATTTTGATATATCATGGGTCGAATTTGGTTAAGAAACGATTGAGTTACGAAGCTTTGAAAATTGCCGAAAGAGTTTCTAAAAGAAGAACCATTTGTGATGTGTTTGATCAATCTCAGGGACCATTTCTATTGATTTTCAATGTCAGGGACCAAAATGATGCATTTGATCAATGTCAGGGACCATTTGTGATAAAAACCCTTTAAATAAAAATAACGAAAACGTTGCATGCACCCCAAAACCCGATAACAATGGATCTTTAAAACTTGTGTCTTTGATAAAACTTAAACATGCAACAAGAAGAAAGAATTTGAAACTACATTTTGAAGCACTACCTTGATTTTCATCAAGGTTGATCACCAAGTGGAGGACATGTATTTGCATGCTCCACCCCTATTGGAACCAAGGTTGGGGCTTACCGAAATTTCTGTAGCTTATATGTACAGAGTTCTCTTGGCAGAGGTACAGATCATTCAAACAAAATTAAGTATCTAATGGGAAAATCAAATTTATTTTCAATGCTTTAGTGATTCATTAACTTTAAAATCTATCTATACTGAAATGTGGTAGTTTATACACATACGTACTGTTTATGTGTATTCATTTGTGCATTACATAAATGTGCATAGTAACAATTAAAAAAAACGGAGTATGGTGAGTCTGCCGTTAAGAGAGATTGTATAGAAACAAACCTAACTAATTAATTATATTTGAACTGCAATTTTCCTCTTTCTTGGCCATCCTGGGTGGTTCTCACTTTAAGAAAATAAAAGTCTGCCTAGCTAATATGTGATTAAGGGGAAACCTTCAGGTTCTACATGTTCTGTTTCATGCCCTAATTCAATGGTGACCAATTATTATCAAATAGTAAACTTCCTTTTTCTAAACTTGTATTCAGCCTTGTGGACGATTGTCTCTTCCACATGAAAGGAGCATATTTTGTGGTTTAATATTGGACTTATCAAATTTATAAAAAAAAATATATATATTGAACTTATCCCATTTTTGTTGAACTTAATATTTGATTGAATCACAGGATGGTGACCCGCGGTTATCAAGCTTTGGTCTGATAAAAAATAGCCGAGAGGGTTACAGCTATAGCACTAACTTGGCTTATTTCCCACCTGAATTTTTGCTGACAAGTATGCCATATGTTGTTTAGAATACGCTATTGGTGTTTTCTTATATACTCTTACGTGTGGAAAGATTTCAGTGTGAGGATATTTAATCGTATATCGTCATGGTTAGTAATATTCATCAGAGCATAAAATAAAGTAACTGGAAAAACAATAGTGATTTCCACTTAAAACAAAAGGGAAAAGAGCAAGTTAACTGTCACAGACGGTAAAAGCAAGGGAGAATTGCCAAGTTGAGTGGGATTTGTATCCTCTTCTGAGCAGGGGATCCGAATCCTCCTGACCCAATAACACGGGCCGTTGGATTTTGATCCAACGGCTACAAACAGAGGACCCTCTAAAAGTTTTTTTTTTTTTTTTTTTTTTTTTTTTTTTTGTCAAACGACAGATTTTGTTAGATTAAATGTTAGATTAGCCGCCGACGAGATTCGAACTCTCGTCATTAGGAGTGGTTCGGGACGGGATCCCGAACCGAAACTCATAACCCGAATCCCGAACCAATCTATTTCGGGATGAGATTCCAAAAACCGAAACCAAACTGAAAGTTTGGGATTCCCGAATTTTTTTTCGGATTTCAGTACAATTCGGGATTGGCCATTTTCAGTGCAAAGATTTCCCACGACACCGATAGAGGTGGAGAATAAGGGAGGAGGAGAGATTGAGAGACAAAGAATCAACAAGCGAGTCGTGGTGGCTGCTCAACATGGTGGCTGTGTGACGTGGTGGTGGACATGTGGTGATTGCGCCACGAAGTCATTTGGTGGTGGTGCGTGGTGGCTGCATTGGCTGGGCGACGGAGAAATCAGAGAGAACTCAGACGAGGGAGGGAGAGAGAGAGAATATCAAGGTTATGTATGAAAGCCACGTTGGTTTTGTATTGTGAAGGCGAAGTTGTCTTTGCTTTATGTTTGAAAGTCAATATGCCTAGAGTCTAGGTGCCAGCAAAGAGGTGGAAGTCATTATGGCTTCAGACGTAATGGTGATAGCTAAGGTGCGGACGCATTATGGAAGTGAGATGATAGATGGGAGTGTAAGTTTGTGAATGACAATGAATGTTGTATTGGATTATTTTGTTGTAAGCCCATTGTCTACCGAGTGGTTAGCAACAAATTGATCTGATAGTCCTAACCTAATAAGGATTATGGAGTCTTATCCCTTGCAATTAACCTAGAGGAAATCTGATAGATTTATTACAAAGATATCGTATCATGGTGGGACTCTAATTGATTTGGAATATCCATTTAATCAGTTAATAGGCCGAATTAAAGGGATGAGCGTCTATATATTAAGAGGTCCCTGCACTCACAGTATAATCCTAGCAGTCATGCTTCTTCTTCTTTCCCTGCTTTGGAAGATAAGTTTATTTCCCTTTAATTGCTTGATTGGTATGTTGTAATTATATTTGTTATATCTGTGATCCTAGTAACTTGTTGATTTTCAGATTACTTCTTACATGTGGTATCAGAGCCAGGTTAACTTGTCTAGGATTCAGAAGTTCCACGATCATAAGGTTAGTTTTGAATATATTGAAATTGCTTCTGCGTATATTGTGCTTTGTTCCTTGTCTGCAGATACAAAATCTGCTATGGAATTTGCAAAGCTTGGGGGTTCCAATTATAGCTAGCGCACCGTGTCAATGATCAAGTTTAAAATTTCGGTTGTTTTCGAAGGACTTTCGGTGAGAATCACTCGGCCTCGTGAGATTACTTTGGTTTATTCCAGTCCGCTGCATATTTTGAGTAATGGTTTACAAGAAAAATGTTGATTTACGCTTCCATCTATCGTTAAGCCTGGAGGCATCCCTCTTCAGGAATAAGAATCTGGTAAATTTTGATTTCCCTTATGCTCATGTGAATGATGGTTGGGACAAATGCTGAGACTTTCTTTTCTAATATCAAATATGAATTGTTGGATTAAAAAGTCTAATTTATCTTTCGTTTCAGTTCATGTTTACTACGTTTGTCCTCTGTGACTTTCATCTAACAAATTCAAGGCATAACTATTTGTTGTTTTGGTTAAATGTCTTTTACTTGTGGATCCTGAGGCTTCCGCTTAATCTTAGAATATTTTTTGTAATTGCTTTTCTAACTACAGTTTTGCAGCATGAATCACAAAGATTCATGGCAAAATTTATATTGTGAATGACTGTTGACCAACATGTTCAATTAACTTTATGATTTAGATGTCAAGTTACATCATACAACATATATACATAAGATGTATGGTGGGTGAAACATACATTATTCCAAGGATTTTGTAGTTTTTAGTATTCCTTTTCTATCACATGATATCTCTGATGGAGTAAATTTGTTTGGTCGAAGGATCAGAGAGCTCCAGTATGCTAAAGATTTCTCCATCATGATTGAAGCAGCCATGGTTCATTGCCCATGCACTAGGGTTTATGCATCGAGCTTGAACCCCATTATGAAAAGCTTGCTGCCAAGTCTTGCATAATGAATTATTTGCCATGCTTTATTATGGGTTGAGCTTTACGAGATTTGCATATCTTGCTTTAATTTGATTGGTAGTGTTAGTGCTGTGTTTCCTAGGGCTCGCCCAAAACCCTAGTGAGCATATCCCGTTCAAAAGTGAGAATAACTTTTGACCCAACGGAAGTAAAGTTAGTAAGCTTGCTCATATTTGTTGTTGTTGTTGTCTAAAGCAACCTTTTGAAATTATTTTGAGTTTATGGATTGAATTAACCTTATGGACACAGATTTCGTGGGTGAGATTGTATAGGATTTTCATGATTTAAAATTCTGAATTTGGATACCATGACCCTAACATGTTTTATGCAGGCACACATGTTCATTCATAGCTTAGATGAATGTGTGAAGTCATTCTGCAGGAATTAGAAAGGTTTGAGATCCCTTTCAATTCTCAAATCTTGCGATCGTAAGGAGCTTGATCTATATACACATATTAATGCCGTGGCCATTTTGGTGTCACTTTTAAATTGTTTTCTTATCTTAAAAGGAGATTTTGATATATCACAATGGACATGCTAAATGTTGTTTTAAAAGAAAATTGAGATTTTAGTAAAGTTATGAAAACAAGACTAGCTATGTTCATGGAGTTTAGCCTACCTTGCAATTTGTTCTATTTTAGTTTCTGATTTTGATAGATTTTTCATAACTCCAAATTTTATGAAATTTGGTCATGTCACATTTCTAGACAAGAAATGGATTTATGTGAAATATTTAAGTGTGATACCATGTTGCTAGAATAGTCTGTTTGTGATATTATTTTGATATATCTATGTAACTCCTAAATTCATGAAATTTTAGTATGATATACATTGAGATTTTTATTTCAAATCTGAAAATTTTCACAAGCATTGGTTTCACAAATGAATTATTGGTGAATTTTTAATGTCGGGACAGTCCTGCAGAATTTACGCAGCTTCTGCAGCACATTCCATTTCGATTTTATTTTAGCCCACTTTTAAGATTGCAAAAATTATGGAACTTTTTGTGACAGTAAATGTATATGTCTACTTCATTTCTGGAAATTCTCATGCATATTGGAGACAAATTGAAGTTTTGGTGAATTATTTAGTCTCGGGTATATACTGCAGAATGTTTTCCGTTTCTGCAGCACATCCCATTTCGAAATTGATTTTAGTACACTTATTAAAATTCAAAAATTAAGAAATTTTGGGAATTAACAGATTTGTATGTTTACTTATTGTCTGAAAATTTTCATGCATATCGGATGAATAATCAATATTTGGTGAATTATTTAGTGTCGGGTATGTACTGAACATTTTCTGCTATTTCTGCAGCACCTCTCTTTTCGAATTCATTTTTGGCTCGTTTATAAGATTTAAAAAAAAAAAAAATCATGAAATTTTGCGAAATAATAGTCATATATGTCTAGTTCATACTTGAAAATTTCCATGACAATCTAAAGAGAATTGAGTTTTTTAGTGAATTTGCAAACTAAAGTAGTACTGGTAAATGTTGGTACTTCAAAACTGGTTTTGTTATGTGATATTGTTTCACTGATTTGTGCACATCTATTGGTACCAATTATTATACAAGTTTATGGTTCCAATATGTCCTTATTTTATGCAAATTCTCAATACTAATGAATTTTATAGACAACACTGATTAAATTTTGATTTAAAGATGTATTGGTTTGTTTTGCTTAAACCAATGTTTTGTTTGGTCATCAATTTTGATTATGATGATGATTGTCTTTTGATAGAAAATTGGAAAGTGACATCAGTTTACTAATTGATCATTTTGGTCTCTATCGAATAACTGAATAACCATGTTTCCTATTTCGAGAACTCTATTGTTCAATGTCAATAACGACATACTTTTGTGTCTGATTGAATCTTTTGAGAATCATTGAATATCCAACAAAATGGTTATTTAATATTGTTCTAAAGGATTATTTTGAAAAGTCAGAATTATAATTTATATGGTAAATACTTTTGTCCCAAAGGGAATTTCAAGAAATCATTTACCACTATAAATTACTATTATAGCAACATAAAGTACTTCTAACATATTTTCATCTGGCCAAAGCTGTTGAAGCTATATGTATTTTGTGTATTTTATGTTTTGGCTAGCTATGCAGGTATTTTTTTTGCATGATTAGTTTCTACCCAAAGGTGTAACAATCATGCAATTTGCAATTGGTTCGATCCTCCACAATTCGACTACTTCCATGATGAATCTTGCAGAATCAAGAATGAGTAGGTAAATTTGCCAATCTTTTGCCTTAATTTTTTCTGAGTTCTAAATAGGATTACAATTATTGTTGGAAAATTGATGTTATTGAGATATCTAAGTGTTTATCGACCTTGTTTTAGAATTAAAACATAAATTTTGAGTTTGGATTCTCTTATTAGGTTTCATTTTAATTTGTGACCTAATCTTTAACACATATGTGAGTCTTCTCTCATACACTAAAATAAAATAAAATTTGTAGTCATTGCATAAGTTTTATTTATGGAACTTTTAATTCTAACGTACTTAAAAAAAAAAAAAAAAAAAAAACTATTTATTTGATCTTTATTGATTCAACTAGCCCATATTTTGTTATATGAAAACCATTTTCTCTAGTATTTAATCTTGCAATTTTGAGTGTTTGCCCAAGTGGGAGAAATATTGTATTATGGGCTTCACACTCATCAATTTTGCATGCTTTTAATGGTCATAGTTTTGGTAGATAAAATGTACATTATCATACTTGTTTATATTTTATTAGTTATGTATGCAACTAATCTTGCAGGAAATTCAAGAAGGGTTAATAAGTATATTCTGCTCAAAAGTGTTTTGCTTATTAATTCTTGTTTGTTGTTCAAGAAATTGGACTTGTGATTTATATGTTATTGAGGAATAATTAATCTGCTCAAAAGTGTTTTCTTATTCAGTACAACTATAAATCAATGTATAGTGAAGCATGAAATTGACAAGATTGTATATACTTCATCTGCTCAAAAGTGTTGAAGCTATATACGTTTGCCTTTGTATTTTATGTTTTAGCTATGCAAACCTAATATAATTAGTTTCTGTCCAAAGATGATTCTGGAATTATATGCTTTTGATGCCATAAGAAAACATTTAGTTAAAGTTTTCTATTTCTGTCAAATGTTAGATGAACAAAACTGACCAAATGATTTTGTATAGTTTTTAAGTCACAATAGTCACTTCCCTACAGATATCTAGAATAAAGATGTTGAGCTCACAAATTTTATGTTTTAGATCCCATGACTAATGTTTTGCTAATGGGAGTATTTGAAAGGTATCTGTTTCATTTTGTAGACATTTACAAAGTTTGGTTTTACTCTCTTAATTAGTGGGAGTAATAATAAGTTATCTATATAATTTTGTCTCTGTTAATCAGTGGGAGTAAGAGATTACCTTTTGTGTTAAAAATTTGAAGTGTTAGTGGTTGATACTTTAAGAGTAAATTTGGTTTAAATTTTGTTCATAAGTTTTAATAAGAGGTCCTGATTTTGTAAAACAGTATATCGTATTTTACTTGTTCTCTTAATATATTCTAAATTGACAGAAAAGTTGGATGTTGTTACCAACGTTGTTGAGTTCTTTTGTGAACTACTTTTGTACTGAAATATATTTTCATATTTTCAGTTTGACTATTGTGAGCTAATATTTTGACTATTAGCTCTTGACACCATGACTTCGTTAGTAACAAAGTACTTTTAAGTTGAATGTGTATGTAATCCTGGAGTGCAATGGACAGACCAAGTTGTCCTTTGTTTTCTTTGGTTCTGCATTCAATTCAAAGTGACAAGTTGCTAGGAAAGGTTGTTGCATACTTATGAAGACTCAGTGATCACCATGAGTTCTTATTTTGTTAGGATGAATCATTGACATTCAAGTGGGAGAATGTAAGTTTGTGAATGACAATGAATGTTGTATTGGATTATTTTGTTGTAAGCCCATTGTCTACCGAGTGGTTAGCAACAAATTGATCCGATAGTCCTAACCTAATAAGGATTATGGAGTCTTATCCCTTGCAATTAACCTAGAGGAAATCTGATAGATTTATTACAAAGATATCGTATCATGGTGGGACTCTAATTGATTTAGAATATCCCTTTAATCAGTTAATAGGCCGAATTAAAGGGATGAGCGTCTATATATTAAGAGGTCCCTGCACTCACAGTATAATCCTATTCTAGTGCAAAACCCTATTTTGTGCACAAGGACTTTCGGCTGCTAGAGTGTAGAAGTTCCTCCTTGAAACCCTAGCAGTCATGCTTCTTCTTCTTTCCCTGTTTTGGAAGATAAGTTTATTTCCCTTTAATTGCTTGATTGGTATGTTGTAATTATATTTGTTATATCTGTGATCCTAGTAACTTGTTGATTTTCAGATTACTTCTTACAGGGAGAGCTTGAAGTCCTTGAGGAAGTGAGGTGACAGAGAGTAATGAACGGTTGAGATTGAACCTCAACTAAGGGGGGTGTATTCAATCGGGAATTTGAGAGAGTTTAGTAGAATTATAAATTCATGGATTTTTATGGAGTTTAATTGATTTATAGAGATTCCATATAAAATTTTGATTCAATTCCCTTGAAATCTCATGGGGAGAGGTGAGATTTGTGGATGCTTAAAATACACTACGAAATCTCTCAAATTCCCTCTAATTCCTTAACTTTTTCAAATTCTTTAAAATCAATTTCTAATTGAGTACACCCGAATTTATAAGGATTTTAATAAACTATCTTAAAATCCTGATTGAATACACCTTGAATCTCAGAGAATCACTTAAAATCCTGATTGAATACCCCTAAATTCATTAAAAGAATTAAAATCCCTCAAAATCCCAATTGAATACACCCTCCTAAATCCAATGGCCATTAGTAATTCAAATATATATAAAATTATATTAAAATATTGATCGGTTCGGTTCGGGAATACCAAACGAGGCCATATGAGATCCCAATCTCGTACCAAACTTTTCGGGATTGGTTCGGGATCGGATATCGAACGGTTCGGAATTTTCTGTTTGGGACGTTTTTGGTTTGGGTTCGGGATTTTCAGGATTTTTTTTTCCAACCCTACTCGCCGTCATGCAAGGGATACCCAATTAAAATTCCAACAAAGACATCCACTGAGCCTGAACGGCTTAAACCTGCGTCCACTACCAACAAGGTGAACTATACAACAACAGATAGAACATCCACTACAACAATATCAGCAATGAAATAAAATAATAAAAAAAAAAAAGAAAAAGAAAAAAAGAGCAGCGTTCAATCAAACAATATTGCAAAAGAAGAACCATCCTAAACTCTCGAAAGTTAAATGTGTAAGCAGGACTGTGTGATAATTTGTAGAATGTTTCTGATACTGGCTACCAAGCAAACACCATTATCCATTGTACATAATAAAATGTTTGGTTGTTGCAGGTATGGTCATTCCAGAGAGTGTGATCTACAGTTTGTGACTGTTCATCTTGACCTTTTGAGTGGAAAACATATCCCTCGAAGCCATGGATGCATTCTTCACATGTCTTTAATTTTCTGCACTATCTCAAGCTTCATGACTGTTTCATTCTTAATTTTCTTTTTTGGGTTGGCATGACAGTTTCAAACTTTAATTCAATCATGTGATTTTTGTATTTATATTTAAATTATGCTGACGGGAATTAGAAGGGTAAAATCTCCGGTGCCATGCCAACCCTCATTATAATTCCTCCAAACACAAAGGATAAGTGTGCCATATTGCTAGACCTCCACTTGCAGATTGACTCTGCAGATCGTCAGTTGGAAAACCAAAAAGAATTAAAGAAATGTTTTTGGGGGCAATGCTAAAGAGAATTGTTTTACTTATAAGTAATACGAGAATGTTTCTTTAAATAGGCATTCTCCTGTCATTCCAAACATGGTACGAGCATTGTCTGTCTGGTTGGCTACACTGGATCACATTTTGAAATTTTTTCCTGTAGATTAGTTATAACGTCTTATACCCAAGCTAGGGATGGGAGACTTAGGAGTACTTAACACCATCTGCATGGTGAATTAAAATTAAATACTTTAGCATGGAATACAAGGAAATAATGCAGTCATAAACAAAAATGAAAAACAAATGGATGCGCCAAATGTGCGAGGGGCCGACTCGACCAACAAAATTTACCGTCATTAATTTCATGGTTTATATCAAAATACACTCTCTTTCTCAAATCACTAAATCAGTCAATTTATCAAACAATTGCTTGAGCCTAGTGTTCTTCATGAGAAGGCTATTGAGGGCCATATATATGGTTAGTTGTGAATAAAATAGCGCCAAGTCCCGTTAACAGACCAGGATTGTAGCTACGCTGTTAACTATTGTTCTACTTGGAATTGCCTACTTGACCCCAAGTCCATTAGACTTTCTTTGCAATTAATATCTGCAAGACTGATTCTCCTTTGATGTTAAGGAAGCGTCTGTTATTATAGAGTTGTCGCCTTTAATGATTGGGGCAGACAGGTCACTTGCAACTTCTTACTTCGTGGAATTGACTTTCTTTGTTATTTTCTAGGCATTGGATCTCATAAGGGGGGGAATTTGTTATTATTCATGGATTCATCCTTAGATGGAAATATGCCAATGAAGATGCAACTGAATTGGTTGAATTGGCCTCAAAATGTCTTCAATATGAGGCTAAAGATCGATCTGAGATCACATTTCTTCTGTCAGCAGTATCCCCCCTCCAATAGCAGACAAAGGTATTTTGAAGAGTTACGGAAGTCTGATTGAAAACTAGGATTCTGTGATGACTTGTCCTACAATTTTTTTCATGTGTTTTATACTTACTAAGATGTTCATTCGTTGAAACTGGAAATTTAGGTTGCATCACTTGTTCTAATGGGTTTAACAAAAACTCCAGTGGCGATGCCAACCATGCATTCTCTTTGGAAGGCCCGCACACGGATGGACCTCTCTGCAGTTCATGAGATTTTGCTAAAGACTGGTTACAGCGATGAAGAGGGTGCAGAAAATGAAGTGGGTTTCTTTTCTTCTCTATGTAGGTGGACCACGTACATCTGGAAATAGAAAACTTAAATATGATTATCTTACCATATTACAGAACGAAAGAAGGCAGTCTTCCGCCATTAAATAAAGCTTCTTGAGCAAATGCCGCTAGTGTTTCTTAGCTTTTATAAGTCGTCCATCTTAATTAGTAGTTACAATGTGTAATTGATGAGTCCAAATTATACCATATATTTTACCCTATTTTTTGTTACAGTTTATTGGTTATTTTGGTAGAATTTTGATTATTTGTTATATATTTTCAATGTAGGATATTCGACTTCATCTGGAGCAAAAATTGATCAAACGGATGCATTTTGGAGTG
Organism: Cotoneaster glaucophyllus; assembly: GCA_036320875.1. NCBI lineage: Eukaryota > Viridiplantae > Streptophyta > Magnoliopsida > Rosales > Rosaceae > Cotoneaster > Cotoneaster glaucophyllus. The sequence goes on from CM070063.1 coordinate 23,278,451, forward strand.
ATTCCAATTGGTGGTTGTTTGTGAGTCTTTCAAGATGATTGTGTCAAAATTTCAGATTTTTCTACCTAGCCATTTACCGTGGCAATAAAATAAAGGCCCAGCGCGCAGCTTTCCCAAATTGATGTTTCTAGACGTTTTATGTATTTTGGAGGTCAAGATGACATATTTTGAGGAAGATTCCTTCTGAGGATTTGTAGGGGACTTCTTTAGCTTTCAAAAGAGATCTTTTGGACCAAATTGGAGTTGATTTGGTCCGTCAAACGACTAATTTTCTGAGAACTCCAAATTTTAGTTCAAATAGGAAACCTTTTATTTTCTGTTTTATTATTTTATTATGTTTCCTAGTTTTATTCTAAGACCTTTTAGGTTTTTATTTTGTAGTAGTATAAATAGGGCTTTTTAGCCATTAGGAAAGGAGGAGAGAACGCACGCACCTTGGCTTTGAAGAGCTTTTGATAATTCAAGTTTATTTTCAAGATGTTTTCTATCCATATTTTTAATAATATTTTGTTTGCTAGGGCGAGGCCACGAGCCTTAGTAAGAATATGTAGTTTCTTTTCAATTTGCTTATAATATTATGCATGCAAGTTTTGAATTATTGATCACCGTGTTTATACTATCTAACTGTCTTGATGATTGGCAATAAGAATATGTAGTTTCTTTTCAATTTGCTTATAATATTATGCATGCAAGTTTTGAATTATTGATCACCGTGTTTATACTATCTAACTGTCTTGATGATTGGCCACTGTTAGGATATTTACAAAAGTAATTTGATACAATTTTGGCAGAGGGCTGTCCCTGAAATTGGCGTTGGCTTCTTGTGGTTAATATGTGTAACTTCTTAGGATGGACGACACGTCTTAAGGGTTATATGGTTTTTCAAAAGGTTTTCACAAAACTTAATGAGTCTTGCATGTTCACATTTGATCAGGACGCCATGGACGAGTTGCATGTTAGATATACATTCTATGTTGGAGGTTCCAAGTAGGGTATACTTTAGGAAAACCTAATCTTCAAATATGCATGTGTAAGTTATAAGTAATTGGAAGAACTATGTAGGATTGTTAAGGTGATGGCGAAACCCTAGTGCTCAAATTTATTTTCAAAACTATTTTCTTTTGTTTTCTTTACTTTCCCAATTTATTTAATTATTTTTAATTAAATTCGTTTTTAATATTTTAGGTCATAAAATCACCTTTTTTCCAAACTTGGTTTTCAAATAATTAATTAAGATTTGGTTTAAATACAAATTATTCATTCTTTCATGTGGAAAGCGACATTGCTTGAGCCGTTTATACTACAACTACCTTGTACTCTTGCAAGTATTTTTAAGCGCTTTTATCCCTACTTTTGTAGGTGGTAAAATCCCTATCTAGAAATTGGCGCCATTGCCGGAGATTGTTTTAAATAATTTTTTGTTTATCAACTCTTAGTTAATTATTTTTGTATATATCTTTTTATTTACTTGATTTTAATTTTTTTTTAGGTAACAATTTGTTGGTTTTAAAAGCACTGAAACAATGGATTGGTTTGGAGCCTCACAAGAAGCACCTACAATTTGTGCTCTTTGCAATTTGAATACCCATGATATTATATATGGTCCTCAGAGGCAGTATTTTCCAGAGTTTGTGCAAAACCATATTAATATGAGGAACAATTTTTAGAGGCCTAAGTGCACTTCCTACTCAAATTTTTACAATCCATCATGGCCAGAGCATCAAAATCATATGTGGGTGGGTAGCCATTAGCCTTTTGAACAGCCTCATGCACCAGCAAAAGATGATTGGGAGATTACAATTGAAAACATGGCTAAATCCTCTGAAAAAACCACCGTGTGATTTAGGATACCCACCGTATGATTCAAGATACCCAGGCTTCGTTAGATAATATGGTGCAACAAGTTGGGTAGCTCATGCATCAATGGGACGAAGACGACGAAGACGAATTTCCTTGTCAACAAATTGATGGCCCACAAGACTCAGAGGAATGGTGCGTAATTCAAACACCCCAATGTGTAGAGAGTTATGACTACATACAGGAAGACACCAGAATTGAAGAGCGCCTATGCGAGGACTATAGCCCAATGGAGGAAACTGCTAATCTTGAAGTTCCACCAGAACCTGCTGATCCTAACATATCTCCGGAACCCATTCCTACCCAGACTTATATGCCACACATTCTTTATCCAGAGGCCGCAAAGCAACCAACAAAGCTGCACTTGACAAATCTGCTAGATTTAGATACACGGCAAACAGCTCAAGATAAAACAATTTTTGTTGTTGTACCAGACAGTGAACCAGCAAAGCCAATCATAGTTGCAGAAATTGAGTGCAGGTCCATTGAAAAGGCTAAGGCATACAAGGAAAATAAGACATTTTGTGGCACCCAAATTCCTCATAGACAAATTCGGCCAATACAGAAATTATGGGTATTAAATACAAGATTAAAGTTAATTCGACGGAGACCGAAACATTGCTGGAAGGAACCTTATTTGCTTACAAAAATTCATTCACACGAAAAGGTGGAGTCACTCAGTACACTAATTAGGTTTTCGACTTGTGATGGCAGGTAGCATTCGGAACTAATTCGATCTAATCTCAACTACTCATGGACTCATACATTCATCCATTCATCTCAGTATGCATTCAACCATCCATTCATCACAACAAAATTCATCATCACATTTGTAAGAATATTCATGGGAGTCAAGTTCAACACAAATGCAAGCACATGATACAGAAGGAGCACAGGATGAGGTCCAGGGATACTCACAGTGGGGATGTTGAGAAGACCTATATGCTTATGGACCCCTTTCACTCTCTCACTCTCTCACACTTCATTCAAAATATAATTATATAGAAGTTTGGGGGTGGGGATCCAAGCAGCACAGAGAAGAACAGTCATCAGGACCATCCATATGCATATATTTTTGCTCAACATACATCATCAGGAGACATGACACACAAGTATCATATCAGAGAATTTCGTCATATCAATGAGCCTATGCATCAAGTTCCGAATGGAGTTCATACAACTTCTGGTCATGAAATCCGTAAGAAAAATGAGATATTTACCTTGGTGTGCACTGGGACATTGATTCGATGAATTGGAGCTTCAATTTGCAGAGACATGGAGATTTGGGAAGAAATGACAGAAATCCAAGTATGGAGGCACGGCTGGGCATTTGCCTTGGGTTCGGCAAATCCAGGACCATTGGAAGATTTTGAATGACTAGAGAGCCAGGTAGAGATGATTTTGGTTTTTGGTTATAGAGAAAGGAGAGACATGAGAGCTGCGGCTTTATATTATTTGAGACAAGTGGCTGAGAGTTTCCAAGTTTAAGACGAGAAATGGGAAATGAAACGGACGTGTTATAGGTAATAATTGTTCCACCCAAGAATTTGCCTAGTAACCCCGAGACTTTTTCTAGTAACCGGGACAGTCCTGCCTGATCAGCAGTGATTCTCACGTCAAAAGGTAGAGTCTTGGCATGGGGTAGGGTGGTTAGTTGGTTTCGTAGCCTTTTCACTCGAGTTAATAAGTCCTTAGGGGTGTTCTACACCTACTGCCCTAAAGCCTTAGTGGTTTGGGAGTCATTGACCTAAAGCTCGTTACATGGGTTGGATCAAAAGCTTAAGAGAACTAACACTGAACGACCACCACTGTTACTGAAAAAAAATGAAAAAAAAAACGAAGAGAAAATTCAAAAAAAGAAATCATGTTATTATGTGTGAAGTGTTAAATAAAGAGGACGAAATGTAGGGATTTTAGTTGAGTCTCCTTAACTATGCTGGTTCACTTTACACCAATGGAAGTTCATGAATTCTTTTCTAATTGATTCTAAATGGCTTAAACTCTGTGGTGGGACTAGTTGGAACTTTTGGAAAGTTGTTTTGATTTTTAACGTTTTCTATGGATTACAACTTGAAGTTGAAACTTTTGTCTTAGTTGAGTTTGTTTAAGTTTTTAGTTTGTTAGTTTTTAATTTATTTTTGAGTTTTGTTTTGCTCGAGGACAAGCAAAAAGCTAAGTTTGAGGGTATTTGATGAGTTCATATTATACCATATATTTTACCCTATTCTTAGTTATAGTTTATTAGTTATTTTGGTAGAATTTTGATTCTTTGTTATATATTTTCAATGTAAGACATTCGACATCCTCAGAAGCAAAACTTGATCAAATAGATGAATTTTAGAGTGATTCCAATTGGAGATTGTTCATGAGTCTTTCAAGATGATTGTGTCAAAATTTCAGATTTTTATACCAAGCCGTTTTACTGTGGCAATGAAATAAAGGCCCAGCGCGCAGCTTTCCCATATTGATGTTTCTAGACATTTTAGGTATTTTAGAGGTCAAGACGGCATATTTTGAGGAAAATTCCTTCTGAGAATTTGTAGGGGGACATCTTTATCTTTCAACAGAGATATTTTGGGACTAAATCGGAGTTGATTTATTTGGTCAAAAGACTAATTTTTTGAAAACTCCGAATTTTAATTCAAATAGGAAACCTTTTATTTTCTATTTTATTATTTTATTATGTTTCCTAATTTTATTCTAAGACCTTTTAGGGTTTTATTTTATAGTAAAATAAGGCTTTTTAGCAAAAGAAGGAGGAGAGAACCCATGCACTTTGGCTTTGGAGAGCTTTTGACAATTCAAGTTTATTTTCAAGGTGTTTTCTATCCATGTTTTTAATAATATTTTGTTTTATGATTGTTAGTAACTAGTTTCGTTTGCTAGGGCGAGCCCACGAGCCTTAGCAAAAATATGTAGTTTTTTTCAATTTTCTTATGATATTATGCAGGCTGGTTTTGAATTATTGATCACCGTGCTTATACTATCTAATTGTCTTGATGATTGGCCACCGTTAGGATATTTAGAAAAGTAATTTGATGCAATTTTGGCGGAAGGCTATCCCTGAAATTGGCGTTGGCTTCTTGTGGTTAATATGTGTAACTTCTTAGGATGGACGACACGTCTTAAGGGTTATATGGTTTTTCAAAAGGTTTTCACAAAACTTAATGAGTCTTGCATGTTCACATTCGATCTGGACACCACAAACAGGTTGCATGTTAGATATACGTTCTATGTTGGAGGTTTCAAGTAGGGCATATTTTAGGAAGGCTTGTGAATTGTAATCTCATATCATGATACTTAACATCGAATGTGTGTTTTTACTAAAGCTGTGATTTCAAGAGTAGACCCAACGAGTGCAAGATATGTTGAATACCAAGAATTTTGGGGATATTGCGTCTAGAGACAAGGATTTAAAAAAAAAAAAAAAAACTAACGAAAAGTTCAAAAAATCTTCCCTTTTAACTAAAATCCATTTTTAAAGGTATAGTGAATAGTGTCAGGTAAAGGTAAAAATGTGGTTTTTCGTTAAAAGTGAACAGTACCAGGAGTGTTTCGTTAAAACTCCCTTTAAAAAATGGTTTGGAGTATTACTCGAAGGTATTTTCTTTCATTTTTATTGTTCTTTACTTTCATTCTTTGACGCATAATTTGATTCCTATGATGCCATGGTCTAGTTAGCAATTTCCGTTTTTGATCCTTCTTATCCTATTCTTGATCCAATGCGGAGACAAGGTATGTTCATTAGACCCTTCATGACTCATTTAGGAATAACCAATTCATGGGGTGGTTGGAGTATCACGGGAGTACTGTAATGAGCCTGGGTATTTGGGGTATGAAAAAATCTTGAAAGGGGGATGCCATGTTCCTTACAGCATCTTTTGACTAATGAAATTATTTTCATCATCTTCTACCCTTGTGAGTACGATGTGTGTACCAAAAGCTCTAAAGGTTACTCTTACAATATCTTTCTGGCTTTTAAAATCATATGAGCAGCAAATGACAGCATAATCCGATTCCTTGTTTATTGTAGAGTTGGTTGCGATGATGTCTGTTCCTTCGGGTACTATACTTGTGAGGCGAGCGCTCTCCTACTTAAAGCATCGCATCCACGAAGTCCACCACCTTCGCCAGCGCCTCTCCTATTACAAAACTCATGTCCGCCATCGTTAGCACACGCAGACAACTACTTTCTTTAGTCCCCGTCCTGCACAAACAACTAGCACCCCCCAACCCCACATGATTTGCAAAGTAATCCACATGGATTACGTCCTCAGTTGTTAACTTGTTCGAGAAAGTTAACAAATGTTTATAAGTAATTCATGGTATTTTCTGCTCTGTATTGGCTCCAGTTGGCCTTTGCAATTAGTTTTGTTGGTTTCTTTGTTAGTGTTTTGGTAAGTTAAAAATAGTTTGGTCTATATCGTCTTCTTGTGGTTATCAAGTTGGGTATTTTCTGGTCTTTGCTGGCCTAACTTGTTATTCTCTTTTAGGGCACATGCGTAATCTTATATTTTTATATAAAGTTTCTTATACAGAAGAACATTAAGTAAAGGGGTTGAGCTAAATAATTTGATATGAACTTCGTTATTGCGGAAGTTAAACTTAAACTTTCTATTCACATGTGAAAAAAAAAGCTATTAGATTGTAGTACTGGTGGGTAAACAATACGTTTGTTTTGCTGGAACGTGCTGTTTAAAAAATGAAAAACGTTGTATTGCAGCAACTTTCGTGCTAACTAATCATGCATAATGCATGGTTGTTGAAATTATTTTATCATATGTGCATGTTCCGTTAGTTAAATTTATATTTGTCACGATAACCACATGACTCATTGGTGATTAATAGTTATTTTTAATATTCAAAGTCGAATTATTCATGCTAAGACGCAATATCAAGTTTTGATTTAACCAAGTGATATGAGTAAGGAGGGAAATAAACTTAGAATTTAGATAAAAATCAGAATTTATGAATTGACATGTATCAATTCTTTTGTTTGGATTCATAAGCATAGAAATTTAAAATTTCCGCGTAGAAAAAAACTTGGAATTTGGGACCTCCAATTCCTATGTTTAAATTCCATGTAAATAGATGTCATTTCTCAATTTCTATGATTGAGAGTTTAAATATAACAAATTCTGTATTCAATTCTATTGTTTTATTTGGTTAACCAAACAAGAAAATTTATAAATTCTATAAAATAAAATATGGTCATTTCAATTTCCGTTATTTTAAAGTTCTTAGTAATCTTAAATTTCTTCATTCAAATAGTATTACTTTTTTTATTTAGAAATGTTGAACTAATTGTCTGGAGCTTAGCTAGCGTTGGTCGTTGATGAGACCTAGTTTATGCTAAATGACAAAATCTACAAGGGATATTCATTTAACTAAAAGATTTTGTAATGCACCGATACATTTACACTAGATGATGGGTGATTTGAGTTAAGCATATAACGGGCTAAAGCTAATATGATATTGAATTTATCATCGACTGATGTCACTTTAAACTTCCTACTTAGACGATAGTGCTAAGCGGTTTATTTAATTAAAAGTTGAGTGCGAGATTTGGCATCTAACTCATCATTTACGAGAGTTAATCTTAAGATCTTATAATAACAAGTAGAGAAGAATATCTTTGTAAAAAAAAAAAAAGTAGAGAAGAATATCACTAGGTTGTAGTAATAAGTTTTTTTAGCCACAATGGTTCCTAAGATTAGCATAACTCTTTACTTTAGTCCCTGTGATTTAAAATCAATAGAAGTGGTTCATGAGTTTGTCCACCATCAATCATTTTGATCATTCTATAGAAAATCTCCGTTAAATAAGGATAAAATGACAAAAATGCACTCAATTTTTGTGAAATCATTTTAACTCATTGTTTATTAAATTAATGATATTTTTGTCATTTTGGTCCTTATTTAACATAAATTTTTCACGGAATGGCCAAAATGATTGAGGGTGAACAAACTTAAGGACCGCTTCTATCGATTTCAAATCTCAACGATCAAAACGAGAAATTATATCAATTTCAGAGACCATTTTAAATAAGAAGCCTTATAATACTCTGCCCAATATATAATTGTATTAAAACAATACGGAGATAGTATAAAATTTTTAAAAAGACAAAGAAAAAGGGCAAACAATGATTTTGAGGCCATATATTCCTCTCATCTCATGAATACAATATAAAGGAAGGTATTTGTTAAAAATGTCACAATAGAATTTTATTTCTGCAATTCAATAAACAACGCATGTTGTTCCAGGCAAATTTCAAAGTACATATTTAGGGTACTACAGACAGAGTAAGCGTACACCTTTGTGCCATGTAAGTTCTTAGCGTTCATCTCGAAAAATTTATTTACGGTTATACCAATGAAAAAACCATATTTTCAGTTGTAACGAAAGAGGAAAAAAAGAACCCCATTTTGTTTTTTCGACAACAATGCCTTTGTCACACCAGATGTGCATGATAACGCACAAAACCAAATTTCCAAAACTTCACCTATAAAAACGTTATTTGGGGTAATAAATCTACAAGCAAGGAAATCATCAAAAATTCAAGATTGAAGACGGAGAGAAACAGGCGCCATTATTTGCCTTGCTCTCTCTCTCTCTCTCTCTCTCTCTCTCTCTCTCTAGAACTTTCTCTCCCCAACTATCTGAAGCCAACTTGAAACGTCTCCCTTTCTTCCTTCAAATAAGAAAAAAGTAAAATAAAGGACTCGGTGTAAATACAATACATATATAGGTCAACACACTCATAGATCCCTATTCACCTACTCCCCTTGTTCTTCCTCAAGCGGCTTTGATTTCACGGTAAGTCCTCTCTCTCTCTGGAATTCTGTTTGGGTTTTCTCTCTTTCTCTCTCTTCCGCTCAATCTCTATGGTTATATGTTGTTGCAGAATTTGGGAAGTTTGAATTTGTTTCTGGGTTTTTATGGTTCTGCCTCTGATTGAATCTGTTTTCCTTTATCATCCTCGAAAATAAGTCTTGGGTTGTTCATATTTTTCTCCTCGCTCTGATGGGTCGGTGCTTGATTTTCCATATTTTTTAAAGTTAAAGTTTTTAATCTTTATGGTTATAGATGTTGTTTTTCTTTTTCGAAGTGATAATTTCAAGTTAATTGGATTACTGAAAGGAGGTATACGTTCAAATATTAAGATGGGTATGTAGCTTGAAGATGATGCTGCTTCTACTTATCTAGATTACTGGGTTTTTCCCCTTTGTGCGTAATTTGCAGTGGTTCAGAAATTCAAGTTCTTACAGGATTCGGCTGTTTGATCCCACGCTATTACGGTTTTTTGATGAAATACATGAAAAAGTAGTTGGTAGTTGCCAGGACGTAACTCAGCATTCCAAATCAGAACTCAAAACCTGCATTATGAAACCGAAAAACCCTCAAATCACATGTTTCTGGTGGTGGTGGGAGAGATTGGTTTCTGGTTATAGTCTTATATGTTAATTTCCTTTCTTAATAACTTAGTAGCATCCAATTTTATATGGAATTTGTGCTTGATTTTCAATAGCTTGTTGGGGTTTTATATTATGTGCTGCTGTTTAATGATACTGGTTCTATACTTCTGGGAATCGGAAATTTATTTGCTGCAGAGCTCCCAGTTTCCTTTGTGTTTGAGGAGGGATAAGTTTCCTATGTGTTTCCTCTTGTTTCGATGTATCTGGAACCCCTGCCCCTTCTTTTGTTTAACTTGAGAGTGATATTTACTTTCTGTGGCTATGAAATCTAGTTTGTTACCTTTTTTTTTTCTTGGAGGGACAATTCGAAAATCTAGTCATTACCTTGTGTGTGCATCTTATCACCATCATCTTGATTATTTTGGTTTTCACCTCAGTTTCATGTTCTTCCGTATTTAGGGATTTTCTCAGGTCTTCCCTTCTGTTTTAAACATCATTGGGGGAATTTCTATTATTGTGCAATATGCTGTTGCGTGCTGTCGTATACTGTTGTGGTAGAAAAACACTTAATATCAGCTAAGAATATGATTTATCAAAGCCAAGATCCGACCTTCCAGCACCGGGCAGGTGTCAGACTCTATACATCGTGTTACCACTTAGCAGAGTCCTGTGTTTTTAATAAACAGTCGCTATCCCCTTATGCTGCTTTCCTAATCAAAAGATAGGAGAGCACCCCTTCTCCCGAAGTTACAGGGTCATTTTGTCGAGTTCCTTTGACATGGTTCTGTGAAGCAGCATGGCCAGTGCCCCTCCCACAATTTGGTTGCTTTTGTTTCCTTGTTTTTGGTTGGTGAATGTGGATTTCTGGATGCTTTTTTATTGCGAATGAACAACTTTGTGAGAGTATTGTGGTAGCATTTTGAACTTCTTGTGAATGTATATTATTATAGCTGTACTAGTATTTATAATCCGATTTTCTTGTCACCGTTTCCAACTTATCTTCAACTAATACGATATGTTTGGATGCATGCAGACCAAGCAGATAAGACATTTTATGGATAAAGCAGGACTTGGCAAGGAGGCTCCTGAAGAAGTGACTCGTGAGTCGCTTATTTCCATTTCTGACTCTGAACCAGAGAAGAATCTGAATTCAATTCTCTCTTCTGGAAAGTCGAATGGCGAGGCAATAGATGCTGATGGAGAAGAGAAGTTTAGGTCCGAGCTGATCTCCATTTCCTATGCAGAGTCACCGGAAGTTGGAGGCTTACCGGTTACCACGGGAGAACTTAACGGCTAGGGTGCAGGCGGTTCCCGTATTAATAGAAACCAAGTAATACTGTGTGTATGGACTTGTATTGTGTGGAAGTGGTTTACATATTCTGTAAAATAAACCTTAGAGTTCCTTGAGACAGTGAATGAAAAAACCATTCCTGTCTTCGTTGTCCCTGTGTGCTGCTGATTGTGAAATGTGGCACTTCTGTTATCTATTGTTGGGTCTCAAAGCTCACCTGCAATGAATAAATATAAACTGTAAAATATTGTTAGGTCTTCATGTAACAATGTCCTAATTTTTTCGTCCCCACCAGGGACGGATCCAGGATTTAAAACTCTGGTGGACTGAACTTACTATCAAAATACGAAAATTTACTTTCTTGCCAAGGGAAAAATTTGAAAACTGAGAATTTTTATATACTTCATGACTTTTTTGTTTGTTTCAACAAATAATATTATATACACTAAGAAGGAGAGGGGAGGGCATAGTCTCACAATGGGCTAACAATAATGTGGTTCAAATTCATCTATGACAAGAATAAAAACTAAAATCTCTCACTTATAAGTAAAGACGAATATCATTAGATTAATGACTTTTAGCCTTCCATTTTTCAAATTTTCTTATAGCATAATAGGAGTTTTGTGTTAAGAAAATTGAAGTTGTGAAACGCACAAAAATAAAAAGGTTGTAAGGAATGCTAGGTATATTTCTCATTTATCTTCTTCTTTTTGCTTTTTTTTTTTTTCATTTAGCTTTTGACATGTGTACTTCACTATCAGATTAAATTAAAATTTTTAATGTCATGAAAATATAAATGATTTGTTCCCCTTATGCGCTTCAAAATAAGTTTCAGCTTCTTCTGTGTTTATAATCATTTTTGTATTCTCTTTCATTGTAGTCAAGTTTTACCATTGTGTTTATGGGCTTGGCTACAATACTAAGATTCACTCAATAATACTAGTTTTATTAAATAACTTAAGCGTTGCAAAGATCCATTAGATCTTCATATGCCAGATCAAATTGTTGATTTTCGGACTACTCGGAGGTATGTGTTGCGGTCTAAAATTATGTTATTTTGGACATTTGTTTAATCAAGGGCGGCACTACAATGAGGTCTTCCATGGGCTGCAGAGTGCAGACAACCTTTTATTATTTTACTTCTCATGTCTGGCAGGCCTCTTACATTTCTCACTATGACAGCCCGTCTAAGAAGGGTAGTAGGGTGGGGATTTGAATTCCATCCGGGTTCTCTTTGTAAAGATTCTAAAGATCTTTACTTCTTCTTCGTTCATCGTATATCGTGTAATTAGAAATCATTATGTATTCTTTTATTTAAAATTAAACACAAATAGTATTTAACAAAAACTAGTCGCACGATGTACAATGAACGGATAAAATGTTAAAATCGCTAGGATCCTCACAAAGAGGATCCGAAGAGCATCCTCATCCATATGATGGTATCTATATGGTATATACACACACTACTTTTTATACAAGTAATTTTGTGAAGCGGGTCTCTATATTTTCACCATATTCTCATAAATCTAGACGATTTTTGCAGATATTTAAAAATAGATTAATGGCTTCAGAAATCAGAATTTATGTAGCAAAACTAAAAACTCTGTGTGTGGTATATGATGTGTGGTTGAGATTAATGAAGACTAGGACTCTAAGATCATGACAAGCGTCTTAATCTGAGTGTATTTGTTTGTATTGTTGTTGGGAAAGTGAGACAGGATTTGAGTTTGTTAGTTAATTACGGTATAAAGCTCTCCTCTCTCTCAATTTTATAATCATCTTCTAGATTCTCTTAATGAAATACTAACCTTTATGCACGCGCGCACACGTATCCAGAAAACATTTTTTGAATCACAGCATACTACGCGCGACTTACACGTATGAAAATTAATAAGTTATTTGAATCACTCCTTTGTTCTTATGTATGAAAATTAATAAGTTATTTGAATTTGATGCTCTCAAATCTCAAGAATTGGGACACTTTATGCATATAAATGTATAAATGTATTATATGCATAAATTGACAAAAGAAAAGTCAAATATTTGAAGTAAATAAATAATCTTAGATCACGCTAGAAGAAACCTCTCATAAACCAATTAAAGCAGTTGAATTCACATAATAAAATTGGTCTCTATAGAATTTACAATAAGAGTAGAGAAAATAATATTTAATGAACAATTGATTGAATCACATTATTGCTAGTCCATTGTGAGGTTAAGCTCACCCCTCCCCCCTTAGTGTAGATAATATCGTTTGTTCAAAAAAAAAAAAAAAACAACAATCATTTGACAACTAATTTAATCACATTATTATCCGCATGTGAAATACATTTTTTTATAACCGGCATTACACGCCTCTTAAAATGTTTTGAACGTGTTTAAAAATAGAGAAATTGAATCACATTATTGTTAGCCTATTGTAAGGTACTAATTAAAAAAAAAACCTCAAAATTGACAAAAGAAAACTCAAATATTTGAAGTAAATGAATAATTTTTGATCATGCTAGAAGAAATCCTTCATAAACCAGTTAAGGCAGTTGAATTCAAATAATAAAATCGGTCTCTATAGAATTTACATTAATAATAAAGAAAATAATAATTAATAAACAATTGATTGAATCACATTATTGCTAGCTCATTGTGAGGCTAAGCCCACCCCTCCCCCCAGTGTGTAAATAATATCGTTTGTTTAAAAAAACAAAAAAAATCATTTGACAATAAATTTAATTACATTATTATCCTTGTGCGAAAGACTTTTTTTTTATAACCGGCATTACACGCCTCTTAAGATGTTTTGAACGTGTTTAAAAATAGAGAAAATAATATTTAATAAACAACTGATTGAATCACATTATTGCTAGCCTATTGTGATGCTAAGCCCACCCCCTCTCCCTTAGTGTAGATAATATCGTTTGTTAAAAAAAAACAATCATTTGAAAACTTATTTAATCACATTATTATCCGTGTGCGAAAGACCTTTTTAATAACCAGCATTACACGCCTCTTAAGATGTTTTTCACGTGTTTAAAAAATAGAGAAATTAAATCACATTATTGCTAGTCTATTGTGAGGCATTAATTTAATAAAAAATAAAAAATAAAAAAACTATACCAAAAAATAAATTATTAAAAAAATACTGTTAAAATGATGAAAATCCCCCTGCCTTATTTGATGCATTATTTAGGGATGCCTTAAAAAAAATAATCATTTGACAACTAATTTAATCACATTATTATCCGCATGCGAAAGATTTTTTTTTATAACTGGCATTACATGCCTCTTAAGATGTTTTAAACGTGTTTATAAATAGAGAAATTGAATGTGACAACCTATTCCTAATCTTAAGATTTTATAAATTTTAAAAGAACGATTTGACGAAAATGTCCTAAAGGTGAGATTGTTGACTTTCATTGACCATCTTTTCATGACATGTACAAGCTATTATTTTACCGTATTCTCGAAGTACTCGACGATATGAACGCGTAGGCATAAGCGGAATCGAATTCGGAGCTACGATGAAGATTTTACGAATTTACGTTCGTAAATGGCATTTTAGTAATTTCATGTTTATGGGAGAAGATTTGATTTTTGGTCTTCTTGGCCTTGGGCTGTGTACCACGTGGAGCCCACGCCCCACTCCTCTCCCTCACACGTGTCCCCCTTCTTTTCCCCATTTTTCAGGAAACACTCTTCCTCTCTCTCTTATTCTTACTATCTGTTTTCATATCTATCCCTCCATCTTTCCCAGCTCTTTCCCTCTGCAAACATTGGCCGAAACCGACACACCTCACCACTTCGGCGAGCCTCGCCATACCACCACCATAACACTTTATCCATCTATGTTAAACTCTCTTTAATTCTCCCGGTCCTCCCTCTCTCTCACTCTCTCTCTCGGAGCCGTTCCTCCCTCCGCAACATTCATCGGCCGTGAAGTCGAGATTGCCACAACCAACATGCACACTTTGTCCCCCTCCTTAATTTAAATCAGAAGATCACAAACGAAGCTTCGATATTGAACCCACGACGTACACCCGAGCCCAGTTTTGATGGGTAAATATTCCGACGATGGTGAGTTTCGAAAAAAAAAACAACCTAAAACTTAGTGGATCGTGTTTTGGTATGTAATTCTAGCTTTTCTAAAGTTTTTGGTGGGGGTTTTGGTACAGAAACGGCACGGAGAAAATTTCCCCATATTTTCTGGCGAACTCAAGAAAGTTGCAGGTATTTTTCTAGCCTACTCCGGCCACGGCTGGGTGTTGTAATGGTATACTTCGACTCCTCCTCCTTTAAGCTTCAATTTGGTATATTAGGTTGCTAGTGTTGGTTGAGTTGTGGAGTCGATCAGAGTAGGTGAACTTCCGGCTTTCTCCTTCCCAGAAACCAGTGGCCGGAGAAGAAGAAGAAGAAAAAGAAAAAAAGAAAAAAAGAAAAAAAAAGGGAGGGGCTTTAAGCCCAAAAAGCCCACCCCAAAAATCTTTGACCCAAACCTTTGGGCCACGACTCCAGCCCGGTCCAATTTCCAAATGGGCTTTGGAATATTCTTGGAATATTCCTTATGTCGATTTTTCAAAATTTTCTCAATAAGCCTTATAGGCTAATTTCGACATCCCGAATTTGTTTTTGACATCCATTTAGAGAAATTCCAAAGTTTTTAACGTGGTTGACCACCGGGGCGTTTTGGTTGACTTTTTTTTGTTGATCGTTGACTTTTTCATTGACTTTTTATAAAATTTGCCGGGGACCCTCCTTACGTATTTCGACACTCTGGTTCTGAATCCGCACTCTGTTTTTCCAAATTTAGTTGTTTAAGTTGAGTTTTACTAATGGGTCCTAATATTATGCTTAGGTGCGATTATTATTGGTGACTTCGGCTATTCTAGTTCGAACAGGTTCGACTCGACGACGATCTGTGAGTGGGTCTTTTCTTTATATATATATATATATATATATATATATATATTGGTTAGTTTCCATATATACAATTATTAATAAATTCTCTACGTGATTGCCTTGATGAAATTAATGTTTATAAGAAATGCCTTATTGTTGGGAAATGATGAAATAATCTAATAGGATGCACCGGTAAGCTTATTATTAAAGGGGATGCCTTAATTATATTTATGGTCATGAATAGTACTATATTGACTAGAATTGTTGAATTGTTGTGGCATGATTATATTTAAGTTATTTGCTCATCACTATTGCACCAGTGTTAGTACTCACCCGGCCCAGGGCTAGTCTTTCACATGTATGTGAACATCTCACCGTACACTCACTTTAGATCCATTGTAGGTGCCAATCCTGTCCTAGATTGCTATAGGCAATTCGGACTCGTATGTGCTGCGCATATCGTCAGTCTTCACGTGATTGTAGTACTAGAGCGTATATCATTATTACACCCAGTCTTGTTCATGTCAGAATACCTCTGCATGAATTCGTGTGTCAACATTTGTCGATGAGCATTCGATGTGATATGTTTATTTAGGCAAAAATATGTGATTACGGACGTCATGTGCTTGCTTACGAAATATTGTGACGTATGGCATCCTTGAAATATTGCTGGCTATTTTAAACATTTTTTTTATACTATACGTAATATGTATATTTGGGAACTATATTTGTTTTATGGCGAGGGGTTATAACGTTTTCAAAAAGGTTTTTATAAAACCTTATTTTCAGGTCCACTCACCTTTATTTTTCGCCCCTCTAGGTTTTATTGCTGAGCTTTTGCGTCGATAAGGATTCTTGGGAAATCTCAATTTAGGTGGCTGCCTTTGATGCTATACTTCTTGTTCTACCTTACTGTAATTTAATTATGCTCTGTCATAATGTGTGAAATGGGTTCATTCCTGCTCACTAGTGCACTCTTATATTTACGCACTTTTAGGTTTAAATTTATACACATTTTTCACATCACTACACTTTATGGCTTCGTCACCTTCTAAGTGTCGGCCAACACAGCTCGATTCGAAGTCTTAGTGGACATTCCGGGTCGGTGTGTGTCAGTTTGGTATCAGAACATAAGTTTGGGCAGTATTGTATTCATCACACGCATGAAGTAAGCATTCTCAATTCTTGAGCCCAATTCTCGAATCTTGCCACCTCGTCGAGCACGAAAAATGTGTTTATCTTTTCTAAGTTTTGAGTGACTTAGACGACTTATCGATGTTCTAGAAGAACATTTCAGCGACCACTTCTAAACTTTAAACAAAGAACCTTGCTGCCAAGGAGAAACCCGTTTTGGTATGAGTTGAAGGCCTTGAAGCAGGGCTAATATATCCACGGTTGTGCATCACTGGAGAATTTCCCATCAATTCCACTACTACCTAGTCATTTCTACCAACCCCTTCAAGATAGGAAACTAGAAATAATTTTGATTCCTTGGCAGTACCTGTTAGTATATCATCTATTAGAATTCCTATGAAGTTTTACTTTCGTCAAGATTCCAGAAATGTCTTAAGCGACAACCTGGTGCTAAAGTGGTAGCACTCGACCGAAGAACATCTGGGGACAATCACTTTTGGTCCCCAATATCACTAATCTTTTCAAACGCACTAGTGATCATTTCAGATCTTCAGGGGGAAGATCGACTTCCGTTTAAGTCCATTCTAAAGTAGATTACTAGTAAATTCCTTTTTCTAACCTTAGGACATTTCGATTGTCACTAGTTCCCAGAATTCATTTTGATGCAGAACTCGACATTTCGATGAGTATAGACATGAGAGTATGAGTTGTTATACCTTCAATTGACAGTAATCATTTTCCGTATAATCAAGGAACCAATTCGTAGGACTAGTTTCTTACCAGTCATCCAAAACCTTTTACCAGAGCGGGCTCTAACCTATAATCAGCCTATGGTGGTGCTATTAATTGACGATACTGTTCGATATCCAGGAATTGTCAATCAATATTCAGGCGGTATGATTTCTGATACCGGACACATGTACTAGTATCTGGGAGCAATACCTTTATGTCGGAATGTCGGTTCATAGTTTTAGGGTAACAAACAATGTCATAAATATTAAAAGTATCATATATGCATTAATTAGCGACGCGATTGTTAGACTGATTAATAGTGATTACCTGAGCCGAAGAAATTAAAATTGTGAAAACTTAGGAGCAAGCCTTGTTGGAGAAAAGTAAACTTGTAGTTGTTTTAACTATACTTTCCACTTAGGTAACCGAAACCTCTTTGATCAGCCACATTTTTGATCACTTGCATAGACAAACAGTAGAATCGAAGCATGAGTTAATTTCCGTTGTAAGAGCGAATTGAGTATCGAGAAAGCTGTGACGGCCTATTAGTACGTACGTGTCGTAGAGAAAGGAAATAGTATGGTACATTTTGAGTACGTATACCTATGGCGTCATTTCTTAAAATTCTACCTGATATACCGTTGAAGCGGAAAGTGAAGTACACCATCGATCCACTTTCTTGTACTACACCAATTTTCCTGGTGTCTTAGGGAACCTCAAACCTAGTTAGGGAGACAAAAGGCTAAACCTTAGGATTGTACCTAGATTTTAGCAACTTAATCGGGTGATGATTAAAATTGTGAATACCCATACTTCGAATTGATGGTCTACCTGACCAACCTTTGTAACCCGAGCTTTCCTCCATAGTCTAACAAATTCATAGTGTCTTAACGATGACTTTCTCATCTAAACACCGACAGTCAGCTTTATACCAAAATCCTCAACTGTTAACTTTGATTAAATTGGTATTTTTCTTGGGAGATGTGATCTCAGTAGACAATATCCTTTTCTTTTTCCCAAAAGGTGGTAATGGAAGAAAGTTGAAATTCTTACAAAGTGTTGTGAAATTCGAGATATCTTTGGCCTTGTCGACTTTGTCAACGATTTGTTGGCGATTTTTCGGTTATATTGTTTTTCCTCACTTATCGATCTAGGAAAGTTAGTTTAGTTTGGGATGTTGATTATGAATAAAGTTTCTGACAACTGAAGTGTTGTCTTATCTTACCTTTGTTTTACACCTTTCGATGACATTGATCATTTCGAAACCCTCGATGATGTTTCTTTGGATGTTTTAGTTGTGTAGATGCCACATGAAGGATTGCCATTTATTTTTCCCAAAGTTTAGAACCGTTTTAAATGAATCATCTTATTCATGACCTAGAGTCAACAATTGTTACCTTCATTTGAAAACTGGATGATACTTCTCTGTGGAGAAACGTGTCCAAAATCTTTATCAACCTTAGACCTCTCAAATGCATCTTCATTTGAGGGGAGCTAAATTTTTGACAATGATGATGGAAGAACCAAACCAATGCCTACGATTGCACTATCGTGTACCATCCTGTTTGTGCAAAAGTAGTTATTGTTTATCACTGCAAAAGACATATCTACCCTTGAACATTTCCAGCATTTCCTATCCCATTCCAGCTGGAGTTCACAAGCATCGATTTGACGTTATTTTCGAATTATCAAGAAATTGTTCGAGTGGTTATAATCACTTCTTGTATCCAATAAAGATGGGGAAATATCACTGTAAACTCTTGGTATGAGATATCTTATACACGTGGAGATTATGACGATGTTTTGGTGATTACTGATCGACTTGACAAGCGAACTGACCTTTCTTTGGTCAAGAGGGACTACGTTTAGACCATTTGGTAAAATTCCTCATTCTTGAAATTATCTAATTTTCTGACGTTTCGATCAACATCTACTTTGATTGCGATTCCATATTCACTTCTTGTGCTGGAAGGCATTCTAGTTAACCTTGAGTACATGTCTACCCTATTGCACTTCATATTAGTTTTGAAGCAGATAGACCGTTTAGGTAAACCGCTCGAACATTTAAACCATTAATTCCTCAATCACCTAACAAACAATCCGTTGAATGAATCTTTATCGTTGGTGATTGAATATTCTAGAAGCTACCGTTGTAACGAGATGTTATGCATTCAATCCAGTTATCTTGTACTCTAGATTTGATAGACTTGTTTTGACCCTCAAATTCTTGAGTGTTCTTTTAACCTTCTGGACATCGTTTTTTGTTAAATTCGAGAGCAATTTAATATGAATCTGCTCAATATGGCTATATGGTGTGTGTAGGGCGAATACCTTGTAACCTAATTTTTTCTTATAAGATATACTACTTCCCGGTCGAGCTATCTTGCAACGGTCTCTAGGGTCTTCGGTCGAATTTGTCTTCTTTCCTGTAGTAGTTGATCTGATGAGTTCATCGCGCAATTTGAGTCTAAGCATTGGGCTTTTGAAAGCTATCTTCTGTAGGGATCCCTGATCGCCTTGTATAACTATTGATCAATGGCTTTCGCGCTAGGAGATCATCAGCTTATGGCAGGATGAATGAGCTCCTTATTGATATAAAAAAGGATACGGTGAAGTCGGAGCCTCGGATGACGGGGGGAATATAGACACTGTATCTCACCTTGATGCATGTTTCACTTCCAAGCCTTGGGAGGTCTTCTGGAAGGTTATGAGTACAAAGTTGTTATCCGATACCACCCTTCAACTTCGGACTAACAGCCAGGCGGAACGAATTATCCGGACTTTCGTGGACATGTGTTTATCTGTTCTATAGTTTTAGCATGATTGTAATAGACACTTATCCCCGTTAGTGTTACGTCCATTTGAGATTGAGATTTGGTATAGAGATTCTATACATAGTACATGATTGACAGAAGAATTCTGCGAACATGTATATTGAAGAATCAAATTTACGATATAGCTAATTTGTGTGCTATTGACGTTATCGCTCGAGAGGGTAGTACGTGAGCACGGTCGAGACGCTAATCAAACGATTTATATGTATTTCCCAATGAAGGGCATGATGGTAATATTGCACCCTCGAGAATTAATCATTTGCTTATCGAGACAACAATGAGTTGTCGGTATTGCGGGCTCCAGACCGTAATATTGATATCTTATTTGTTGGATTCGTTAAGTGAGTGGATAGGTAGGTCCGTTTGCGTTAGAATACCTATTTATTTATTTGTCATATATTTATCCATTTATTATTTGGGCTCGATCCGAAGATACTACATACATACCTTCGGAGTACGTGACGCAACAAGGTGAAAAATATTTTATATTCAGTTTTAGTTTCAGTACAATTACTTTAACTTTTCGTTATTATATGTATGAATTTTGATGGAATGTTATTATACACATAAATATTTTCGACTTTATGTTTTTATATAAAAGCATTATATTATAGTATTGTACTAAAGGAAGGAAAGTATGAGTATGGGGCATGAAAGAGGAATCATTGCACTCTGATCGTGACGGAATGACTTTCTTTTTTATGCAACCGCTCTAACTTACATATTTATTTTTCTATTGTCTTTTCACTATTTTGTATAAC
This sequence comes from Cotoneaster glaucophyllus, assembly GCA_036320875.1. Lineage (NCBI taxonomy): Eukaryota > Viridiplantae > Streptophyta > Magnoliopsida > Rosales > Rosaceae > Cotoneaster > Cotoneaster glaucophyllus. Next base: position 23,299,365 of record CM070063.1, read on the forward strand.
AAATGATTTCAAATTTCAGGGACAATTTTATTTATTTATTTATTTATTTATTTAAGGTGGGTAGATTGTGACAACTTATCTCTAATCTTACGATTTTATAAATTTTAAAAGAGTGATGTGATGAAAATGTCCTAAAGATGAGATTGTTGACTTTCGTTGACCTTCTTTTCATCATGTGTACAAGCTACTATTTTACCGTATTCTTGAAGAACTGGACGATACGAACGTGTAGGCACAAGCGGAATCGAATTCTGAGTTACAATGAAGATTTTATGAATTTACGTTCGTAAAAGGGTATTTTAGTAATTTTATGTTTATGGGTGAAGATTTGATTTTTGGTCTTTTTGGCCTTGAGGTATGTACCTCGTGGAGCCCACACCCCACTACTCTCCCTCATCCATGTCCCCTTTCTTTTCCCCATTTTTCAGGAAACACTCTTCTTCTCTCTCTTCTTCTCACTATCTCCTTTCATATCTCTCCCTCTCATCTTTCCTAGCTTTCTCCCTCTGCAAACAATGGCTGAAACCGACACACCTCGCAGCTCCGACGAGCCTCGCCATACCACCACCATAACACTCTATCCATCTCTGTTAACTTTCTCTAATTCTCTCGGTCCTCCCTCTCCCTCACTCTCTCTCGAAACCGTTCCACCCTCTGCAACATTCATCGGCCGTGAAGCCAAGATCGCCACCACGAACCTGCACACCTTGTCCCCTCCTCAATTTAAATCAGAAGATCACAAACGAAGCTTTGATATTGAACCCACGCCGTACACCTGAGCCCAATTTTGGTGGGTTAATTTTCCCACGATGGTGAGTTTCGAAAAAAAATAACTTAAAACATAGTGGATCGTGTTTGGTATGTAGTTCTAGCTTTTCTAAAGTTTTTGGTGGGGGTTTTGGTACAGAAACGGCACGGGGGGAATTTCCCCATGTTTTCCGGCGAACTCAAGAAAGTTGCAGGTGTTTTTCTGGCCTACTCTTGCCACGACTGGGTGTTGTAATGGTATACTTTGACTCCTCGTCCTTTAAGCTTCAATTTGCTATATTAGGTTGCTAGTGTTGGTTGAGTTTTGGAGTCGATCGGAGCCGGTGAACTTTCGGCTTTCTCTTTCCCAGGAACCAGTGGCCGGAGAAGAAGAACAAGAAGAACAAAAAAACAAAAGGGGCTTTAAGCCCAAAAAACCTGGCCCAAAAATCTTTGACCCAAACCTTTGGGCCACTACTCTAGCCTAGTCCAATTTCAAAATGGGCGTAGAATATTCTAGGAATATGTCAATTTTTCGAAATTTTCTTGATAAGCCTTCTAGGCTAATTTCAACACTTCGAGTCCCTTTTTAACATCCATTTAGTGAAATTCTAAAGTTTTTAACGTGGTTGAGCACTAGGACGTCTCGGTTGAATTTTTTGGTTGACCGTTTACTTTTTCGTTGACTTTTTATAAAATTTGCCACGGACCCTACTTAGCGTATTTCGATGCTTTGTTTTTTCAAATTTAGTCGTTTAAGTTGAGTTTTACCAATGGGTCCTAATATTATGCTTAGGTGTGATTATTATCTATGACTTCGGCTATTCTAGTTCGAACGGGTTCGACTCAACGACGTGATCTGTGAGTGGGTCTTTTCTTTATATATATATATATATATATATATATATATGTTTGTTAGTTTCCATATATACAATGATTAATAAGTTCTCTACGTGATTGCCATGATTAAATTAACGTTTATAAGAAATGCCTTATTGTTGGGAAATGATGAAATAATCCTACGGGATACACAGGTATGCTTATTATTAAAGGGGATGCCTTAATTATATTTATGGTCATGAATAGTATTATATTGACTAGAATTGTTGAATTGTTGTGGCATGATTGTATTTAAGTTATTTGCTCATCATTGCTGCACCGGTGTTAGTACTCGCCCGGGCCAGGGTCAGTCTATCATATGTATGTGCACATTGCATCGTACACTCACTTTAGATCCATTGTAGGTGCCAGTCCTGTCCTAGATTGCTATAGGCAATTAAGACTCGTATGTGCTGCACATAGCGCCAGTCTTCACGTGATTGTAGTACTAGAGCGTATATCATTATTACACCCAGTTCTGTACATGTCAGAATACCTCCGCAAGAACTCATGTGTCAACATCTGTCGATGAGCATTCGATGTGATGTGTTTAATTAGGCGAAAATATGTGATTATGGACGTCATGTGTTTACTTACGAAATATTGTGACGTATGGCATCCTAGAAATATTGCTGGCTATGGTAAACATTTTTTTTTATACTATACGTAGTATGTATATTTGGGAACTATACTTGTTTTACGGCGAGAGGTTATAACGATTTCAAAAAGGTTTTTATACAACTTTATTTTCATGCTCACTCACCTTTGTTTTTCGCCCCTCCAGGTAGGGGTGGGTTCAAAAAATCGAAAACCGAAAAAATCGAAAATCGGACCGAACCGAAGCCAAAAAAAACCGAACCGAAGTTTTTAGAATTAATTAAAATTAATTTTTGTTTATTATTAAACGGTGTCGTTCACTCGTTCTTTCAATCTGAAACTGAAACCCTACCCCCTTACCCTTCGCTACCTTTTAGAAACCATTCCCTTCCCTTATCCTTCCCAAATCCCAAGTTCCCAGTTCCCAATTCCCATTCGCAGCCTCTGGCTCCGCCGCTCCGCGCACTTGCGACCTGCGACCTGTCTTCGTCTTCTTCCTTCCCAGCAACTTGCGACGGTGCGACCGTCTCACTCTCAATCTCTCACCCCCGTGACCCGTGACGGCATGACCCGCGACGGCATGACCCGCGACCTCCTTTCGCCGTTTCCAATCTCGAGTCACTCGAACCACGACTTCCTTTGCAAGGTTAGTCAGTCAGTCTCTCATGTTCTACAGATTTTCTTTAATGGTAATGCTTACTATTGTTGTCAATTAGAAGAATCTGATGGGTTAGGAAGGGTTTGTCAATTAGAAAAAATGGGAGGTTTTGATTTAAGGGTTTGTAACCATTGGCTGTGCATCTGAACATTCATACCCTTGTGGTGAAAACTGGGTTCGACTTCGATGTTTATGTTAAAACCAGTTTGCTCTGTTTGTATGCGAAATGTGGGTATTTGGAACATGCACATAAGATATTTGATGAAATGCCGAAGAAAAATGTTGTTTCTTGGACTGCCGTGATTTGTGGGTACATTAAAGGGTTTTTTTGTGTATGGTTCTTCTCTTTTAAAGATTTAATCTGTTCACTTATTATGGGAGAAAGGTACCTGCATAATCTAGATATCTCTATTGAGATTTGGTGTAATTGGGACAGCAGAGCTGTTTGATTTATTCATTCTAGAGGTGAATTATGCATTTACTAATCCGGCTGTTAACTTGCTTTCTTTTTCCCATGTCAGCTTCTATGCAAATAATAACTTGATGTGTTTTTCTTAATGCGAATGTACATCTCCACTGCCTAAAGGGGAATTTGAAACCCGATTGCTATGCCATCGTGAAGGCATAGTGAATGCTTTACCTTACAATTGAACTGATCTTCTTTCTCGATTTGATTGCTAACCATATAACTATTCAAATGGTCCTGCATCAGTTCTGTATCTTCCAACTAACCCATTGGATGTTATTCTTTACAGTTATATGTTATGTAATTGGTGTATGGGAAAGCTTTGTGCTTGAGGACTTGAAGAGAAGAAGTGTGTGCAAAGACATGAAGTGATGAAACCTTGAAGGTTTATTTGATTTTATTGTGTTGGAAGACATGAACTGTGATTGTGTTAGAGATGTTAAAATTTCAATTTTCAATTTTTTTTCATTTTTTTGAAAAAAAAAAAAAAAAAAAACCGAAACCGAACCGAAAAAACCAAAACCGAAAAAAACCGAACCGAAAAAAAATTGGGCCGAACTGAAATTTCGGTTCGGTTTCGGTTTTGTCAAAAAACCGAACCGATTTGAACCGAACCCAGCCCTACCTCCAGGTTTTATTGTTGAGCTTTCGTGTCAACGAGGATTCTTGGCAAATCACAGTATAGGTGGCTACCTTTGATGGTATAATTCTTATTCCACCTTACTGTACTTTACTTATGCTCTGTCATAATGTGTGAAATGGGTTCATTCCCGCTCAAAAGCACACTCTTATATTTAGGCATTTTTAGGTTTAAATTTATACACATTTTTCACATCACTACACTTTATGGCTTCGTGACCTTCCGGGTGTCGGCCAGCACAGCTCGATTCGGAGTCCTAGTGGACATTCCGGGTCGAGGCGTGTCATTGAATCACATTATTACTAGCCTATTGTGAGGTACCAATTAAAAAAAAAACAGCCCAAAAAAATTAACTATTAAAAGACTTACATGTTTTAAATGTATTTATATGCGTAAATTGACAAAAGAAAAGTCAAATATTTGAAGTAAATAAATAATTTTAGATCATGCTAGAAGAAATCCCTCATAAACCAATTAAAGCAGCTGAATTCACATAATAAAATCGCTCTCTATAGAATTTACATTAAGTATAGAGAAAATAATAATTAATAAACAATTGATTGAATCACATTATTGCTAGCCCATTGTGAAGCTAATCTCATCCATTCCCCCTTAGTGTAGATAATATCGTTTGTTTAAAAAAACAATCATTTGACAATTAATTTAATCACATTATTATCCGCGTACGAAAGACCATTTTTATAACCGGCATTACTGACACACCTCGACCCGGAACGTCCACTAGAACTCCGAATCGAGCTGTGCTAGCTGACACCTGGAAGGTGACGAAGCCATAAAGTGTAGTGATGTGTAAAAATGTGAATAAATTTACACTTAAAATTGTCTAAGGCAGAAGTGCGCGGTGAGCGGGATTGAGCCCATTTCACACGCGATGTCAGAGCATAAGTAAAGTACAGTAGTGTGGGTAAGAATCATACCCTCAAAGGCAGCCACCTATACTGGAATATGCCACGAATCCTCGTCGATACGAAAATTTAGTAATTAAAACCTGGAGGGGCACAAAACAAGAAAATGTGAGTGGGAAAAAACAAAGCTTTTCAAAAACCATTTTAAATATCAAAGGTAGTAACCCCTTGCCGTAAAACCTGTATAATTTCTTAGAAAATAGTATACATAAATATATCCAAAAACCATGCTCGAGAATGCAAAATCCATATGCATACCATGCCAAATCTCTCAATAAAACCAAGTAAGGAATCCCGACAAAATAAATCAATGAAAAGTAACATATCAGTCGGATCCACCTAATTTAGCCTATACGGCTGAACTACGACTCATCAAGTATGCCTGCACACGAGTTGGAACCACCTAGGGTGGTCTGTACGACAGGGCTAGGTGTAATAAGTACACTTAAGTGCTACGATCACGTGAAGGCTGTGCGATAACTCACGGGTCACCTACATGTTGGAACCACCTATAGCAGTCTGTACGACAAGACTGTGCACCTAACTTTGATCCAAGGTGAGCGTATGGTGCGGGAGGTGAACATCACGTGAAGGATTGTGCCCTAGCCACGGGCGGGAGCACTAACACCGGGGTGCAGGTTAATGAGCTTTAATGCCTCTAAGTAACCATACTCATGCAACTTACCATCAACAACATATAAACTCACCTGGGACTTACTTGTCCGCAGCGTCAACAATAATATATACAACTAATAAATGCATATTCTAAACAGAAAGTATTTGGCATGACATATTAAAGTGTAAAATCAATTAAATACGGGGAAAAACATAAAGCATATATATATATATATAGAAAAACAAATACCCACTCACCTGGAGTCCGCGCTAGGACTCCCTAATACCAGTACCAAGGCGTCCCGAACGATCGGCGCCTAGAACAATTATCAAACTACATCTCAGAACTCTTATCAATAAAATACGTAACCCACATAAAACATATCCTCAAGGACATTCTAGAATAATTTGAGACCCATTGACCAAAAGTCAATCGCCGATCAAAGTTCGACAGTAGGGTCTACAACCCTACATAACTCGATCCGGAAGATCCGCATCTCAAATTTCCAATCTGTAACTTCCCATGATATTAATTATACTTCTAGAACACCATACTAAAGTTTCGTTATGATCCAACGGTTGGATCTCCGCCAATTCTCAAAACCAAGTGGCGGTTAACGTTTTATTTTAAGAACTTACAAATCCAATTCGGGAAGATTTTTATGTCAGATTCACGATCCATAAGTTCCTACATTCTTCAAATATTACGTACTATAACATATAAAAGTTTGGTGACGATCCAACGGTCGGATCATCGATTCACATATTGACCTAACCACGTATCGTAATGAAATTAGGTTCAAATGTTCAACCTACGTCATACCACTAACAAAACTGAATTCAGGACATCTAACATAGCCTAAAAATAGCATTAGCGGCCCACTGGCCACGCGTCGCCGCACGCGCCTGCCGTAGGTGGCGGTCGGCCGCCCCGACTCGCCGGAAAACCAACTATTTCCAAAAATTACCAAATTTTGCAGAAATGAAGATCTCAATGAGTAGAGAAACTTTCATACCCGTGACTAAGGCCAATTTGGCTTGGAAAAACTTCAATTCCACTGAAAACCATAGAATGGGTGTCCTTGATTCGTCCTCAAACCAACTCCGACGTCCCAACCATTGCTTGGGCTTTGTTCCAGGCCCCAAGAGGATGCTATGGTGGTGGTAATTGGAAGAAAATGTTTCAGGTTTGGTTGGGCTTTGTTCGAGCAAGGAAAGTTGCGGCACCCACGAATGTGTTCATCCCAAATACAAGGCCAAATTTCATGATTTTTGAGGTGTAACAGAGAGAGAAGGTCGTGGAAGAGTTTCCAAGTGGTTTCTAGAAGCAATTCATCGGAAAAAGGGGTGAAAACTCATCGGAAACGTGTATGGGTGCCGACCGGGTCGGGTCACCAAGACCCGGGTCATGATCCCCCGTGTCTCCTCTCCCACTTTTCCCCTTCTTTCTTATGTTTCTGATTGGTCTAACCTTTCTCTCTCTTCTCCTAACTGGGCAGCGCCCACTCCCCTTTATTTCCTTTCTTTTGCATCTGCACCCTCCATTTTTCATTCCTTTAATCTGGGCCACCCATGTGGCACCCCAGATTTCATAAAAGAAATTCTATATTTTTCTAATAATAAAATTTCTAAAATGCCCCAAACTTCAAACGTTAATATCTCATTCGTTATAACTCCAAATCACAAACCGTCTGAGCCCGCACGTCCGTAGCGACAAGTACTACGAGGGTACGCTAAGAAAATGAACCTTACGTGACATGATACTACAGTCAACAACGGTCAATGCATACGCCTTGATAGGGATTTTACCACCTGTAAAAGTAGGGATAAAAACACTTAAAAATACTTGCACAAGTACAAGGTTGTCATAGTATAACAGCTCAAGCAAGGTCGTTCTCCACAGGGATTGAATAAATAATTTATGTGAAAACCATATCTTAATTAATTAATTAAAAACAAGGTTTGGAAAAAGGTGATTTTATGACCTAAAATATTAAAAACAAATATAATTAAAAACAGTTAAATAAATTGAGAAAGTAGAGAAACACAAAAGAAAATAGTTTTGAAAATAAATTTAAGCACTAGGGTTTCGCCGTCACCTTAACAATCCTACGTAGTTCTTCCAATTACTTATGACTTACACATGCATATTTGAAGGTTAGGTTTTCCTAAAGTATGCCCTACTTGGAACCTCCACATTGAACGTATATCTAACATGTAACCCGTCCGTGGCGTCCGGATCGAATGTGAACATGCAAGACTCATTAAGTTTTGTGAGAACCTTTTGAAAAACCATATAACCCTTAAGACATGTTGTCCATCCTAAGAAGTTACACATATTAACAACAAGAAGCCAGTGCCAATTTCAGGGATAGCCCTCCGCCAAAATTGCATCAAATTACTTTTCTAAATATCCTAATGGTGGCCAATCATCAAGACAAATAGATAGTTTCAAACACAGTGATTAATAACTCAAAACTTGCATGCATAATATCATAAGCAAATTGAAAAGAAACTACATATTCTTGCTAAAATAATAAAACAGAAGTTAAAAGGTTTCTTATTTGAACTAAAATTCAGAGTTCTCAGGAAATCACACATTTGACCGACCAAATCAACTCCGATTTGGTCCCAAAAGATCCCTTACAAATCACACTTTTGAAAGCTGAAGACGTCCCCTACGAATCCTCAGAAGGAATCTTCCTCAAAATATGCCATCTTGACCTCCAAAATACCCAAAATGTCTAGAAATGTCAATCTGGGAAAGCTGTGCGTTGAGCCTTAATTTCATCGCCACGGTCAAACGGCTTGGTAGAAAAATCTGGAACTTTGACATAATCATTTTGAAAGGCACACGAACATCCTTCAATTGGAATCACTCCAAAATTCGTGTGTTTGATCACTTTTTGCTACAGAGGAAGTTGAATGTCCTACATTGAAAATATAAACCAAAGTATCAAAATTCTACCAAAATAACCAATAAATTAATACTAAGATTAGGGTAAAATATATAGTATCACGCCTCGAAGGGCATTATCATATATTCACTTATTAAATTTATAAGAATCATAATTTTTAGGGACGGGTCGTCACAATCTCCCCCCCTAAGAATATTTCGTCCCCGAAATTTTAAATAACTTGTAAAATATAAATTCTCAAAAGTAGGAAAAGCATATCTATCCAAATACTTACCCACATCGCCCAGGGGTGTGGATCCTGTAAGCCTTATATGTATATTCACATCTCTACCTAGCACGAGGCCTTTTAGAAGCTCACTAGCTTCAGATTTCATTGGAACTCCGAATTTAAGCGAGAATGGGCCAGAGCATTCCAAGGATGGGTGACCCACTGGGAAGTTCTGCTCGCGTGAATTCCTAGAAACAAAACCGTGAGGGTGTGGTCGGGGCCCAAAGCGGACAATATCGTGATATGACGGAGTCGAGCCCGGGCCAGGATGTGACAATTTGGTATCATAGCCAATCCCTGGCCGGAAGTGTGCCGACAAGGACATCGGGCTCCTAAGGGGGTGGATTGTAAGATCCCACATCGCCCAGGGGTGTGGATCTTGTAAGCCTTATATGTATATTCCCATCTCTACCTAGCACAAGGCCTTTTGGGAGCTCATTGGCTTCGGGTTCCGTAGGAACTCCGAAGTTAAGCGAGAATGGGCCAGAGCATTCCCAAGATGGGTGACCCACTGGGAAGTTCTGCTCGCGTGAGTTCCCAAACAAAACTGTGAAGGTGTGATTGGGGCCCAAAACGGACAATATCGTGCTATGGCGGAGTCGAGCCCAGGATGTGGTGGGGGCCCGGGTCGGGATGTGACAATTGCACGCCTCTTAAGATGTTTTGAACGTGTTTAAAAATAGAGAAAATAATATTTAATAAACAACTGATTAAATCACATTATTGCTAGCCTATTGTGAGGCTAGGCCCACCCCCTTCCCCTTAGTGTAGATAATATCGTTTGTTAAAAAAAAAACAATAATTTGGCAACTTATTTAATCACATTATTATCCGCGTGCGAAAGACCTTTTTTATAACCGGCATTACACGCCTCTGAAGATGTTTCTTCTTCTTAATATTTAAATATGTATCTCACTTAGTACTACTGTTTAGTAGTATTCATCTTTATTTATAATAAGAGGTTTTAAGTTCAAATATCGAAAATAACAAATTCGCAACCAATTTATTCTCTCACCCCCTTAATATAAATATATCGTTGTATAAAAAAAGATGTACCAAATTCAATCTTCCTACCAAATTTAAACATCCCTCCCTTCTCCCGCTAAAACACAACAGTCAAATATAAATTTTCGAGATCAATTTTCTGCTCTAGATACCATTATTAGAGAGTATCCAATATAGAATCAGAGTGTACTTTGAAAAAGAAAGAAGTATGTAATGCTTGAGTCAGTGTGCTATACTATTTGTTTCTAAGTTTGAATTCCTTTATCCTCTTCAGAATTTTAAACGAATTTAAGGTAATTTTCTTTTGTTCCTAAGTTCGACATCAAGTTATTTGTGATTAATTGCGAAACTTATCTCAACCCCTTTTACTTAATATCTTATATAGAAGAAATTTTAATATATATATATATATATATATATATATATATATATATATATATATATATATATATATTAGTGGAGCCTCACTCCGTAATGTATTTCAATGATTCAACTGTATATTTTCTTTTATTTCTTATCTCAAAGATCATGTATACAAAATATCACCTAAATCCAGAACCATATGACCGTTGGATTAAAATTAGTGAGTCTTGGTAGAACCGTGTTTGTCCAATTTTTTCAGTACAAGTGAATGTTTAATTTTAGATTTGTCTAATTTTTTATAAAGATGATCTAATCCAATGATATGTATATATAAGGTTTGGATCTAGAGAAACACGCTTTTGACAAATTTTTGACACCTTTGTAGGGGTCATTGCTTAATGTACTACAATGGCCACACCGTCTATATTTAAGTACATGATTCATGGATCATCCTTGAAAAAAAAAATAGAGACATTAATCTAAAACCAATAAAACATTCACTTGTAGTGAAGAAAATGGACGAATATGGTTCTACCAAGAAACACTAAATTTAATCAAACAGTCATATGATTTCGGATTTGGGTATTTTGGTAGACATAAAAAATGGACTGTTGAATCGTAGAAATACATTACAGAGTGGGGCCTCACTAAAATTGTGTAAAAAATGTGTACATTACAGAGTGGGGCCTCACTCAAATTTTAACGATCTGAACTGTCTATTTTCCAAGTTACACTTCATAGATTATCACAAAATATTAGCCAATTTGAAAATATTTAAGGCATCTGATTGAGTTTAAAGAAATTGATGAACACTATATTCTAAGAAACATTGAAATTTCATCATGACAATCAAATGCGTAAAATAGACGGTTTAGATCGTTGAAGTTCGATATGAAGTGGGCCCACAACTAGTCCTCATTTTTATATAAAAAAGGGATCACTTTAGATAAAGCATTCTCTCGTTTATTTTCTTCACTACAAATAAATATTAATGATTTTGAATTTATCTAATTTTTTTAACAATGAGCTGTGAATAATCTACTAAAATATAGACGGTTAGAATAGTTAAAACACATTATGAAGTGAGCCCTATAAAATGAGAATCAAAATGTGTGTCAAAAGCGCTTTATCCCGAATTTTAACCCATATATATGTAATGATTGTGAGTATTGACAATTAGGGACTCGACTCTTTAGTTTAGTAAGTGGTTAGAATTTTATATCTGGTGTTTGACAACAATCCAACAAACACGAAAGTAGTCAAGTGGTTGGATAATGTATATCCCATATTTATATGGTTGGATAATATACGTAATGCAGTATACAAATGAATCAAAATCACCACTAAAGAAGTCAGTCCAAACGTGATCCAGGACGAATCTGAACTAGCATGAACCCATTTTTGTGCTGTCACTTTAAGGAACATAAGATATACAACTTTTTTAAGTCTTCGTCTGTTGTGAGTTGCAATCACTAGTCCTTGGAGAAACATAATCACACCTTGCTTATCTTGTTTCAGATTTATATTCTTAACACGTAAATTTGTGCAACAAAAAAAAATGATAGGCCAGTTCTTTTCTTTGATGCCATGTTTACTTTTATCTTTCTTTTTGGAGAAAAGTTGGGCATGTGTTTCATTAATACAAGAATTTATATTTTTATTAATATACAATACGAGGTGTACTATTTCATCTGAGTTAATGACATAGTAGATACGTCTAATAAAAGATAAATCATTGTCTTATACTGTATTCTGTGTACATAAAAAAATCACTTCAAATTACAATATAGATAATATACTACTTAGCCCAATTACGATACGTAATTTGCTTTACTTCTGGTTAGTGCTTTTTTTTTCTTTTGTTTTTTAATTTAAGAATTCGCATTTACAAACTTTTCAAATCTTATAGTGAACACAAAAACGTTATACTAAAGAGTTGAAACAAAACACATAATTTTTTTTGTGAGATCCCACATCCCCCAGGGGAGTGATCCTTATATGTATATTCCCATCCCTACCTAGCACGAGGCCTTTTGGGAGCTCACTGGCTTCGGGTTCCGTAGGAACTCCGAAGTTAAGCGAGTAGCGTGCGAGAGCACTCCCATGGTGGGTGACCCACTGGGAAGTTCTCGTGTGAGTTCCCAGAAACAAAACCGTGAGGGCGTAGTCGGGGCCCAAAGCGGACAATATCGTGCTACGGTGGTGGAGCGGGCCCGGGATGTGGTGGACCTTGGGTCGGGATGTGACAATTTGGTATCAGAGCCTAACCCTGGTTGTGGTGTGCCGACGAGGACGTCGGGCCCCTAAGGGGGGTGGATTGTGAGATCCCACATCGCCTAGGGAAGTGATCCTTATATGTATATTCTCATCCCTACCTAGCACGAGGCTTTTTGGGAGCTCACTGGCTTCGGGTTCCGTAGGAACTTCGAAGTTAAGCGAGTAGCGTGCGAGAGCACTCCCATGATGGGTGACCCACTGGGAAGTTCTCGTGTGAGTTCCCAGAAACAAAACAGTGAGAGCGTAGTCGGGGCCCAAAGCGGACAATATCGTGCTACGGTGGTGGAACGGGCCCGCGATGTGGTGGAACCTGGGTCGGGATGTGACATTTTTTTTCTTACTTCTTACTATTGCATCCACCATGCATTCTAATTTCTAATTAAAATTTGGGGTTATATCACAAATGGTCCCTGAAATTGACCCCGTCAATCATGATGGTCCCTGAAATTGAAAATCGATCAATGTAGTCCCTGAATTTTAACTCGCGAATCAATGTGGTCCTTCTGTTAATGTTCCGTCCAAATTAACTTTAAAAAAAGGTCAGAGAACCAATTTTTCATGGTAAAATGATAAAAAATAACCCTGTTACTTATAATTTTACTTACTACCTCTCTTTTCTTTTTTCCATCTTCACTTTTCTCTCCATTTTTTCATGGATTTGGTGCTAAAACTAAAATAAAAACAAAAAAAAGTGGTTCTCTAAGCTTTTTTTGGTCATTTTACCATGAAAAATTGGTTCTCTAACCTTTTTTTAGTGTTAATTTGGACGGAACACTAACAGAAGGACCACATTGATTCGTGAGTTAAAATTCAGGGACTACATTGATCGATTTTCAATTTCAGGGACCATTTATGATATAAACCCTTAAAATTTTTACATCCCAACAAATTAAACATTGCAGCAAAGTAAAAAAGTACAATCTAATTATATTGAATGTGAGATGAAACATAATAGTCTATAATGAGACAACTAATAAAACAATGTGCAAACATATATGCCAGAAAATAATAAAATGAACATATGCATTTTTGTTTTGTTTTGTCAAAGTGGTTTCCAGATAGATCAAACCGGACCAAATTAAATTTATTACAATTTGGTTTGGTACGACTCGATCAATTTGTATAGTTCGACCGAGTTGTACGGTTCATCAACCCCTTAACTACAATAACTCATATACATCGTATCTCAATGAAGCAAAATAGTTGATTAGGGATGAGGATTCTCTTCAGATCCTATTTGTAATGATCCTAGAGATCCTCACATTCTATCTGTTCATTGTACATATCGTGCGGCCAATTTTCGTTAGGTACGGTTTGTGTTTAATTTTAAATGAAAAAAAATTCAAAATGATTTATGACCACACGGTGTATAATAAACAGATAGGAAGTGAGGATCTTCACAAAGAGGATCCGGATGAGATCCAAATCCGTTGATTAGAATTCAATCAAATTCAAATGATTTTGATAACCTATCCAAACTATTTATCTTTCAACTTTTATTTTACGTCCATTGAATGAAATCCATAAATCACTGTAGAAAAGATCTATCCAGTTGTGTCTTGTTTTCTGTTTTGTTATCATGATCATCACCATCGTCAAGTTCCTAAGAGAAACTCCACCCATGGAGCCTTCCCCCCAGGCAACTCACTATGCAATCCACCCTAATGAACAGTAACTGCCTTAAATGAATAGTAACTGCCATAAATGAACAATAATTACCATTTGCATCTCCACCCATGGAGCCCTTCCCCCAGGCAATAAGCAATTAAAATATTAATATTTTTTCTCACCCAATTATAAAATATTAATATTTTTCTCTAATAATTTTAACTCTCTCTCTCTCTCTCTCTCTCTCTCTCTCTCTCTCTCTCTCTCTCTCTCTCTCTCTCTCTCTCTCTCGCTCCCGCTCCCTCCCGAACCCAGATCCATCATCCCAAAAACCAGAATACCCCCCCCCCCCGCCGCGACGACACCTCCCATACCCCCCCCCCCCCGGCCGCGACGACGACCCACCCAGCTCCCTCCGGTCCCTCGCTCTCGCTCCCTCTCTCCCTTTCTCCCTTGCTCTCGCTCTCGCTCTCTCTCTCTCTGTCTCTGTCTCTCTGACACAAAAAAAAATAAAATATTGCAAAGGCCTCGGGCAACAGGCCCGTCAGCTCCCCACCCCCTCCCTGCTCGGGCTCCCACCTCTGCTCGGGCTCCACACGGCTGGGCTGTCCTCCACCGGCCCTCAGGCCCCTTGGTCTCCACTGTCACTCGAGCAAGAGCAACGGGTGGACTTGCTCTAATCTCACGTAATGCCTGTGTGCTTATATGCTTTGTGCTGCAGGCCTAGACGGCTAGCCAAGTAGCTAGATCAGCATGGCTTTTGTTTAAGTTTGCAAGACATGCCCTTTGAGTAGAAGTAACAGACATGTATCTTTTTTGACCAAAAAAAAAAAAAAAAAAAAAAAAACAGACATATATCTTTGGAGAGATCTTTTAGTTAGTGGAAGGCAATTGTGTGAATATATAGATGGTGGATCGATCTAGCAAGTAGCTGATTCTGATTGGCACGAGATTATTTAATTTCTTGCAGGTTGACATTGTATGGAGCTTGCTTTTGGAACAAGTACCCTAACCATTTCTATGTTTAATAATTATATCATCCATATTACTGGTACAGTGGCTCTTCCATATATATCTAATGGCCATATCAACGTCTTTATGCAAAAGGTTTCACTTTTAACATGAAAAGGCAAAATATTTCTATTTGTTCAGGGACTCGCATATTATTTACATATATATTTATATATGGTATAAGATCAAGAGATAAATATTTTTACATTTCTTTGTAACCTTTAAATTTTAGAATATTCAACTCTATTGATTAAAAGTGATGTGAAGAATTTTAAACATTAAATGACTTGTATGAAGATGTGGATTGTAATTAATAAGGAAATACTAATCTAAATTAAAAACAAATATCTAATAGAATAAATTGAAAAACACAAATAATCATTTGAACACTAATAACAAAAAAACATGAGATTGTTACAGTCATATTTAGAATAGGAATGTGATTGTGTAAATCCTAGAGAATATGAGAATGTATCTTGTATTCCTATTAGAAGTAGATTAACTATTAAATGTTGTAATCCTAAAGGGAAAGGTTTTTACCTATCTTACCATTATAAATAAATGCACAATGGGGTGAATCAAACACACCTCGCAATTAAATAAATCCCTCTTCTCTCTAATTGTGGCCTGCCCCCTTTCTCTCTCTAAACACTAGATCGTTCAATCAAATAGGCCTACAACACGTTATCAGCATGCTCTTGCCAGAAGTTGAGGAATTGACGCATCGTAGGAGGAGGCTATCATCCACCAAATTTAAAACCCTAGATCGTTCAATCAAATAACCCACTCGATTGGGCCTAGTCTTCTTGCGGCTCACAACACAGGAAGCCAGCCTATGCGGCTGGGTTCCCATTTGAACCCTCACTCCAGCCCACGGGGCTGGATTTTTTGTCCGCCCGTGCGCCCCCACTCGGCCCAAACCCAGCTGGGGCTGAGACTTTTCCCTATTCCCATGTGGCCTGCAGCCCACCCCCGTGACCCCCCTTGGGCCTTGCCTTTTCCACAAGGCACCCAATGTCACATCCTGGCCCGGGGCCCCACCACATCCCGGACTTGACTCCGCCGTAGCACGATATTGTCCGCTTTGGGCCCCAACCACGCCCTCACGGTTTTGTTTTTGGGAACTCACACGAGAACTTCCCAGTGGGTCACCCATCATGGGATTGCTCTCGCGCGAACTCGCTTAACTTCGGAGTTCCGATGGAATCCGAAGCCAGTGAGCTCCCAAAAGGCCTCGTGCTAGGTAGAGATGGGAATATACATATAAGGCCTTATTGTACTTGGCTCAGTGCACTAGACCTGACATCTCCTTCGCTGTGAATCTATTGGCTAGATACATCAATGCGCCCACACGCAGGCACTGGAATGGTACCTCAAGGGTACTATGGATTTGGGCTTGTTCTATACCAGCGAATCTTCGAGTGTTGCCGCCCCCTATGGTCCTCGGGTTGATTCTCGCCTTGTTGGTTATGTAGATGCTGGATATCTGTCTGACCCACATAGAGCACGTTCTCAAACGGGTTATGTCTTTACTGTTGGAGACACCGCTATATCTTGGAGGTCTACCAAGCAAATGCTATTGCGACTTCGTCTAACCATGCTGAGATTCTCGCCCTGCATGAAGCATCGCGTGAGTGCTTTTGGCTGAGAGAAGTTATGGAACATATTTGAAGCACTAGTGGTATTACCTCAGTCGTTGACCTTCCTACGACTATCTTTGAAGACAATGCAGCATGTATCGAGTAGTTGAAAAAGGGATACATCAAGGAAGACGACACCAAACACATAGCGCCGAAGTTCTTTTACTCACACCAGCAGCAGCAGCATCAGAACATTGAAGTCAAGCAAATTTGTTCCTAGGACAACCTGACCGATCTCTTCACCAAGTCGTTGCCCAAGTCTACTTTTCAGAAGCTCGTCCAAGGAATCGGTATGCGTAAATTATCTGAGTTGAATCGCTTGTAGTTCTCTTATTTAGAAGTTATGTCTAACTCAGGGGGAGTATCTAGAAGCATACTCACTTGATCTTAAGGTACTCTTTTTCCTACGATTAGGAGCATTTTTCCCACTGGGGTTTTGCTACCTAACGAGTTTTAATGAGGCACCCATCCTGGGACGATCATACTCTGTTGAGTTCACTACCTTCGTCCAGTTTGACGTTTGTTTTAGAAACACAAACTAAATGGATTTCTAACTAATATGACACTTTAACATAAAGGGGGGTTTGGTTTTGACGATTTTGAAAACAAAACAAGAACCTTGTAAACTAAACAGATTCTAAAAACGATTTTTGATGAAACTTATGGATGGAAGGCTAGTTAGAGGGTTCTTCTCTACACATGACACACTTGCATACAAACCAACTTTCAGTTGTTCTTTCGATAAGTTATGAAACTCAACACCCCAAGTTAATTAGGTTCGCTTAAATTAACCTTCAAGTTCTCCTTAAGTTAATGAATTGGATGGGAATGCGCATACAACAATTCAAAGCATTCTTCAAAAGTTCCTTACGTGAAAAGCACAATAAAGATACAATCAAAGATCATTAAGCAACATGAGAACTATAAGTGTTGACGAGGCCTTCGTTACTATGATGAGCATGAAACTAATGCCAAGAATTCATTTAACGCGATCGTTTATAAGCGACCTTCACTACTTGTGAAATATAAGGTTGTAACTATTAGGTGAAACTCCCTTATACTCTAGCATCATATTCATGCATGAAAACTAAGCGTGCACTCTCAATTAACATACACAAATAAGTTATCCATCAAGCAGTTAAACGAATTGAACTCATAGCTTATGAAATCACAACCAAAGGTAATCAATTCATATTGCAAGTATGTACATGGTTTCGAATCACCCCCTAACTAAGGGGGGTTTAGTTCCTCATACTCACAACACAAAGAATATAAAGTTTAGACATTGAAAACAAAAGAAAGAAAGCACCTAAACGCTCCAGCGATTCAAAGTGAACAGCAAGCACGCCTATGGACTGTCCTCCTTCCTCTTTGCTGCGGCACAAGACTTGTGGACAGGTTTAGGGGGTTATGAATGATGTAGAATGGTGGAAGATGGTGTGGTGGTGTTTAGGGTGGATATATGGTGCGGCAAGGATGTGTTTTGGAGCAGAAAATATGGAGAATGGTGAAGGATGGTGCGGTTTAGAGAGGGGGAGTGATTTCTGGCGTGAATGGTGAATATGGGAGGTGTATGGAGATCTATGAAGCTGTCTCCCCCCCTTTGAATGTATGGGATGGCTGCTACTTAAAGGACTTGCAGCCACAAGGTGTTATGGGCATATTTCTTTTAAATTCTTCCCCCATCCCCTACATATCAGCATGCTCACTCCTTTTATGACACCAACACTCAAAACTATAAGTGGAAGACCCATCATTTGTTGTCCATCCTCCTTATTTTATTAGCCAATGGAATGGGCAGCCATGTTCTCCACCTTCTTAGCTGATTCCTAGCCTTTGAACTTTCAAATTCGTCCATCCCTTTAGCTTGAATCATACACAATCCTTCCTAGGTCCAAAAACACTCCAAAATGCTCCAAATTGGCTCTTTTTGCATCCTTAGCCAATGGAACCTGAAAATGCACGAATTTGAGTTTAAACACTATAGTAAGTAACAACTAACTACTAAAATGCAAGAAAACAAGCTAACTAAGTTGCATAAATATGCTCCTATCAATTATGCATACTTCTCACGTTTCTCCTTAGTCTATGGGCTTTCCCCATGCCTTGGGTTTTACCATAGCGAGGTTTTGTGAGTTTTACTACAAATACATACTTCAAATTAAATTTGAGACTAGCGATCACCCATTGTGCCGATGACTTCATCAACTATTCTACCTTATCTGCTGAAGATCTGATGCGATGGTTTGTTGAGTATTTACACACTCAAGGGGGAGTGTTGCAGTCATATTTAGAATAGAAATGTGATTGTGTAAATCCTAGACAATATGGGAATGTATCTTATATTCCTATTAGGAGTAGATTACCAATTAAATGTTGTAATCCTACAGGGAAAGGTTTTTACCTATCCTACCATTATAAATAAAGGCACAATGGGGTGAATCAAACACACCTCACAATTAAATCAATCTCTCTTCTCTCTAATTGTGGCAGCCCCCCCTTTCTCTCTAAACCCTAGATCGTTCAATCAAATAGGCCTACAACAGAGATCTCTCTCTTCTTTCTTTTTATAAAAAATAATCCTAATAATAAAAAATAAAAATAAAAACACAATTCAAGAGTAGAAAAATCATGAAATACACAAAACTAAAAAGATTTTTCAAGACCTAATTTTATCACCCTACATATATGAACAATAATATAGAATTATAGAGTTTTATTTTGCTTACCTAACAAAGATTCAAGGCATGGAAGTTGCAAACCTAGGGGAGATGGAGGTTGCATACCTCCTTATTTTCACGATTATAGCTAGGGTTTCTTCCCTTTTTACTTTTAGTTTTAATTTTCTTCCAAATTTTATGTTTTTTCAAATTTTACTTTATATTTAATATTAGTTAAAATTCACATAAGCATCCATGCTATTTAATGAATAAATAAGAACTCTTGGATGTTATAAAAATGTAAAGGCTACAAAGAAGTGTAAAAATGTTTGTAAAAATATTTGTCTCTGGATCCTAGGCCTTTATGTATAGGTTATTATTATTAAATTTCAAAAATTCATTTTGCACTCTTTATAAGTCTATTTTTCATTTTAAATGTCGAAAATTTCAACTTAATATCTCACTCCAACTAATTGAATAGTCTTATTGGTTCGAGATTTTTTCCTTCATTTTCATGCCGCATCTCAAGATGTTTTTTTTTAAGGGAATGTGGTTGCAGACAGTTTCTCCAACATAGGTTTATTTTGTTCAGCTTTGGTGGCCTAACTCCACAACGACGGTTCTTGCTTCTTTGTATTATGGTGTTCTTGGCTAGCCCTGTTTTTGTTGTTCCCATTTGTGTGCAACCTGGCTTACAGGTTAGTCTCACTGTTGGGATCCAAAAATGTCACACACCAATCAAACCAAGTCTCAAGGCCCAATCGTCATGCAAAGCCTACATTAAGGCCCAAACACATGCCAAGGAGCAGGATCGACGAGGAATATATTTACAAACATGCCATGCCACGGTGATTAAGCTGGATATCCATGCCATGCTCATACCTATTGATCACGCCATGCTTCCTCATGTTAGTCACTATTCATGTTAAGCCCAAGTCTCATATTCGGGGCTTGTCAAGTGGATTGTGGTGTGGATGGTTACGGAAGGTTATTGGGCCTACGTGGAATCGGGGTTATGGAACACTTGGGTTGCTTG
This sequence comes from Cotoneaster glaucophyllus, assembly GCA_036320875.1. NCBI lineage: Eukaryota > Viridiplantae > Streptophyta > Magnoliopsida > Rosales > Rosaceae > Cotoneaster > Cotoneaster glaucophyllus. The sequence goes on from CM070063.1 coordinate 23,319,679, forward strand.
GGGCCCCAAAGATCCAAGCCCATACTTTTTGCATTTCACGCAGGTAACATTGAGAGAGGATTAGCTTAGTTTACCCCTTTCCCTAGCAAGCTAACCCTCTTAGTTAGGACTAAACTAGATTCTTGCATTAAATGCATGCTAAGCCCAGCAACTTACGCATTTAATGCTGACTTTTCCTTCCCAGCCTGCACAGACAACCAACGCGCAAAAGCCATGAGGCGTGCTACCAGAAGTAGCGCTTACGGAAAGCCAGCCTAGGAAAGTCGCGCCTCGGGAAGAAGCAAACTGCAGGTCTTAACAGTGCATCTATCTTACACCAAAAAGGGAATAATAAGAGGGCTAAGGAGAAAGGAAGCGAAGACCAAGCCACAAAGGGAGATTCCCTTGAAGCTTAAAGAAGAATCCTTCACTTACATAAGGAGGGAGATAAGCCATTAGAGGGAGGAACACAGAGAAGGTAATAGAGAGAGAGATAAAAGAAACATAGGAAGATAGAACCGCCCGAGAAATAAGCCAGAGAGTTCCATTTAGTCCAGAAGCATACTTCAAGCCTCAGGAACCATCACTCATGCAACCTTAGTCATTCCCATAGCCTTTCACCAAACATCTCAGCCATTAGAAGCTTTGGTATCACCCTAGGAAATCCCAAATCATGCAGTTAAGAATGCCATGCAACCATGCAAACCCTTTTTCTTTCATGTTAAACTGATAATTTTCTAGTTTTCACACCACGCTTCACTGAGCAAGTCATTATCTTGATTAATCGTGCTATCTTCGAGTCGTTGATGTTACCGGGGTATCTCCTAAGACAAGCTAACTCTTTCGAGATATTCCAGGACTTGGTACGAATCTGCACCAAGGGAGACACGATGACATTCTTAAAGCCCAAGTCCACCTCGACCTAAAAGTCCCCCAACATAAATAGGCGACTCTGTTAGAGACATATCTCAATCTTGATTCAATGGCTTCAAGATCCAGAAGAAACATACTAGGAGTGGCAACACCTTAGACGTAGAAGAGGTTGCTTCCCGGCTCGATAAGTCTCAATGCAAAGGCCCGCACCAGGAAAACCTGGACGAACATGACATGCCGAACATCATTGCATCCATTGATGCCTTGGGTGAAGCTAAAAAAAATTTGATGCGTTATGTGAAAGAGTTGAAAAACTCAATCCCGAAACCAAGTGAGAAAACCAGTGACAAGGATTGCACGCCCATGGAAAAGGCTTTCCAGGAGGAGTTAGTTGGCGCTACTGGCAAAGGTTTTGAGAAGGCGACATCCTTTGTCACTCAGGAAGACGTCAGAGCCATAGTCGAAAAGGAGCTGCATAAGAGTTCAGAGGATTTGAAATATGTTCCTGAGCCACCATATCCAATCAGTGTTCTCCATATGCCATATCTTAAGGGATATGAGATTCCTACCCTTGTTCTCTTTGACAGGAGGAAGGGTAGCCCTATGGAACATATAAGCCATTTCATTGAAGCTTTAGGTCCTCATGCTGGCGATTGCAACCTTTATCTCAGGGAGTTCTCAAAAAGCCTAACTGACTGTGCTTATACTTGGTACACCACCATCGCACTGGGTTCCATTCGGACCTGGGAAGAGCTGGCAGGCATGTTTTATAAAAAGTACTTCCAGCATGAAGAAAGGATCACGACGACTTAGCTCAACAATACGCATCAAAAGCACGGGGAAGATCCGGTTACTTTTGTCAAACGTTTCCGAGACCTCGCCCTTGTCTGCTATGACAAGAAAGACGAAGAAGCTCTTATGGAGATCTGTATCAGCAACTTTGTCGTTGACTACAAGGTGTACTTGGAGAACATTAGTATCAACCAGTTCTTAAGGTTCTTGGAAGCAGTGAAAAGACCAGCTTGTCAGTTAAGCCTTCCACAAGAAGATCTTAGAAGATGACGAGAAGGAAACTCATTATGCCTTAGTTGTGGATGATAAATCTTATTATAACCATGGAAAAGGAAGGAAATGGGGAGTGATAGGGAAACCTATCCTCCACTAGCATGTAAAGACAAGGAATTCCAAGCCATCCTTGACACTACGTTCACAGATAACGCCATCAAGCTGCCTTGACCGTACAAAGCCCCTTCCAGGGAAGATATAAAGGATCCAAGGTAGTGTCACTACCATCAGTATGTGGGACATTCATCTATTATGTGTCAAAGTTTGCATAAAATTCTCCATGCAAAAATTTGCGAATGGACGCTAAAGCTGCCATGCAAGACGCAAGCCATAGACACAAACCCTTTGCCAAAACACTGAGGGAAAGAGTTAGCAGTTGTCATTACATGCTCCGGAGATGATGATGCCTTTCACTCATGGATCAACAATCCCAAGCCATCGGAAACCATTTGGGAACCTTCTGAGAACATGGAGAAAGCTTACTGGTACAAATACTCCAAGCCATAGAGCTATGATACTCCATACCCCAAGTTGAGGGATAGGGAGATGAGTATGCAAATCTCATGGATTTTTCCCTAAGCCTAAGTAACGAGGGCTTCACCATCAATATGCCAGAAGATATAATAAGGGAACCTCGGAAAAACAGTTGTTCAACCAGAAAATTACGGATGTGACTTTGTACAACATTCTGGACATGGAAGCCAACGCAGTTAAGCGTTACCTTTCTCGAGGGCAATGGCTTATTGCAGCATAGGTCCTCCAGAAAACCCGAAGTTCAAATTCCTTTTCGACCAACTTGAGTTTGGCCCGAAAGCGAGGATTGCTGCTATTGAAGCTCTCATGCATGTTTCCGAGGACTGTGGCAATCAATGCTATGCCGCCCAACCGTAAAGGGCTTTTCTTGAGAACATTAATGTCATTATCTTCACTGACGAAGACATGGAAGTGGCTTTCCTCGACCTCCGAAGGCCACTATACTTGGAATAACATCAGGTGAGCTTTGGTTAACACTAGTTCATCCGTCAAATTCTACCCTTAGCAGTGCTCACTGCAGCAGGCGTCCCAACGTTAAAAGTGGTAAGGTCTCAAATCTCTATCAATGGGTTTGAGAACAGCAGTGAGGAAAGTATGGGATATATCAAGATCGACTTGAAGATTGCCCCTATCAGGTCATTTACGAAGTTTTATGTGAATGACATCAATGTCGCTTACCACGCTATACTCAGAAGGCCATGGATAAACAAGCATAGACTCGTGGCTTCCACTTACCACCAGTGTGTCAAGGGAAAGATTGGTCTGATGCTATTCGCATCCTAAGAAACTAGATGCCATTCAACCTAGACGAAGTTCACTATTCCGATGTCGAGTTCTATAATGATTTCTTAAGTGCTGGGAGTGAGATATCATATGTCTCAGGGATACCCTTAACCCCTCAGGAATAAGTTCGAGATCTCAGTGATCAAGAATTCCTAGTTAGTATGGAAAGAGGAAAACGTATACAGCCAGAGGCTAATGTCCTTGCCTACACTCCACCTTAATGCTCTAAGGTTGGGGAGGGCTTGACCACATTGTGTGGGAAACCCTCTAGAATGGAAGCATTGCACGCCAAGCAAATGAAGGCCCTACATGTTTGTACTTGTTGCTGATGACGGATCCTTGCAGAAAATCATGCCTACGCCAAAATGGATGCAAGATGGATCCATTGTAGTGGTGAAAAAGCTTGAAGAGGTAAACCTAAGTGATGATCCCTCTGTGCAAAAAAAGATTTCTATTAGTGTTTACTTGACTGTTGAGGAAAAGAAAGAATCAACCTGCTAAAAGAGTTCAAGGACGTTTTTGCCTAGAGCTATGAAGAAATGCCAGGCCTTGATCCAAATTTGGTGTGCCACATGCTAAATGCACAGCCTATGATCAAGCCTGTGGTGCAGCAAATAAGGAATTTCCACCCGAAAATAGAGGCTAAAATCAAAGTCGAGCTAAAAAAGCTTCTGGTGGCCGGATTTATCAAGCCTATCAAGCACCCTATTTCACTAGCCAACATCGTCTCATTAAAGAAGAAGAACACTGTCCAAATCGAGATATGCATCGACTACCGAAATCTCAATGCAGCATGCCCAAATGACGAGTTTCGACTGCTTAACATGGACATCATGATCGATTTAACCTTATGGCAAGGCCTGATGTCATTCATGGACGGCTTCAGTGGATACAACCTAATCAAGATGTTTGCTAAAGACATTGAGAAGACTGCTTTCCGCACGCTATTTGGAAACTTTTACTACACTATCATGCCATTCGGGCTCAAAAATGCCAGTGCAACCTATCAGCGAGCAATGACGGCAGTCTTCTACGACATGAAGTGGAAGACTATGTGGATGACCTCGTCGTGAAATCGAAGATCAGGAAGGGCACTAGGAAGTGCTAAGAAAAATGCTGAGGAAATGCCGAGCATATGGGTTAAAGATAAACCCTAAGAAATGCACCTTCGGTGTTTCCTCGGGCAAGTTCTTGGGTTTCCTAGTGCATCAACGCGACATTGATGTAGATCCAGACAAGGTGTGCATCATATGAACTCTCATGCCACCAATAAATGCAAAGGAGTTGAAAAGTTTGATGGGGAAGTTGTCCTACATTTAGTGGTTCATCCCAAGATTAGTAGCAGCAACATGAGCATTTGCCCCACTGCTTAGGAAACGGAAGGAACTTCCGTGGACCAAGGAATACGATCAAGCCTATCAACGAGTCCCGTAGCTAGTCACCAACATTCCTACAATGAAGGCACCAGTCCCGGGCACTCCGCTCAAGCTCTACCTAGTTGCAACATGCACTGTTGTAAGAGCTCTACTTGCCCAGGATAGTCCAGTTAGGGAAGAAGCACCAATCTACTATGTCAGTAGACAACTAAGGGGAGTCGAAACCCGCTATGACAAGACGGAACGTCTTTGCCTATCTTTTGTCTATGCATTACAGTGGCTGCGTCACTATTTATTAGCCCACAAGCTACACCTCATGGTAAAATCTGACCTTGTAAGGTACTTGCGTACTAGATCTATACTGTCTGGTCGTTTGGCTCGTTGGGTGCTCAAACTTTCCAAATTCAAAATTATATGCGTGACGCCTAAGGCTATCAAAGGCCAAGCTATGATAGACATGCTAGCATTGTTTCTCGAAGAAGAAGAGGCCATAATTTCCAAGGAAGTCGTTGGTGCGCTTCCAAAGTTAGCTGCCATCATTGTGGAAGATGAGCCATGGGTCATGCATTTTGATGGTTCTTCCACAACCACATGAGGATGAGCTGGCGTTGTACTTGTCAACCTAGAAGGCCAAGCTACTGCTTTATCCTTCAAGCTAAGCTTTCCATGCACAAACAACGTAGTCGAGTATGAAGCTTTCTTCATGAGCCTTTCCATAGCCAGGGAAATGGGTGCAAGGAAGATACGAGTTGTAAGGGACTCGAATTTGGTCCTGAGCTAGGTCTAAGGAAGCTTTGCAGTGAAGCAAATAACCATGGCACTATACTGCACTGTGGCCAAGAAACTCATGCGAAGCTTTAAGTAGGTGGTGTTGGAACACGTTCGTGGCACAACCAACAAATATGTGACATTCCCAAAGGAAACGTCAGAGGATGACGACTGGAGGGAAACTGTCAAAAGGGAACTCTCTAAGCCAAGTGGAGAGCTCAGCATCAAATACCTTAAGGAACACATCGATGTTAATGGGACACTCTACAAGTACCTGCCTGGATAAGTGCTAACTCGATGTCTTGAACCAAAAGAAGCACAAAAAAGGTTGCATGAAATCCATGAAGACACATGCGAAGTTGACAAAGAAGTAAGTCTCTATCACCGACTACAAAGAAAAGGCTATTACTGACCAGAGATGAAGAAACAAGCCATTTGCATTTAAGCCGAATGTCCAAAATGCAGTAGAACATTTTCCCCAGGAGAGGCATTTACAGTTTCCATCACTGATGATTAGAGGTCCCCATACCTGACCTTCTTCATCGATAGAACACTGCCAAGCAAGGTCAGGGACGTACGCAAACTGAAAGAGACAACCAATAAGTACTTTATGGATGAGGCAACTCTATAGCAAAAAGGATTCAATGGGGAACCATTTGTTGAAAAATGCCCACTAGACCTTGTTCTTTAATGTAACCAACGACAATAGACTAAACTAGCAAATATAGAAAAACTTAGAAACACACAAGAATTATACTGGTTCGGCAGAACTTTTGCCTACGTCCAGTTGTGATTTCTCTAGATAGATAAATCAACGCTCTTTTGATTAATAATAGAGATTACAGAACTTTTGCAAACCCTAGAACTAATCTAAAAACTCTTGGCTGTCTAGCTGTTTTCTCTCTCTATAAAAATCAGCCTTGCCACACCTATTTATAGACATAGAATTGACTTACATGTCCCAAGGCTAATTGAATTCCTATTTCTAAGTGGATTAGGAAATTACACTTATCCAAATCCAAATAAACTTCTAGAAAACCAAACCTAAATTGAATAAGGAAAACTAAAATTCTTTCCTAATCCTTCTAGGACAAGAATCGGTATACCTCTAGGTTTCCTAAAACAATCCTAAACCAACTAGGACATATTTGACAAGCCAAAATCCTAACACCATTGAGATGTTTTGGGCCATTCGAGTCATCACAAGTCATGCAAGAAGTACATGCTGGAGAATATGACGAGCACCAAGGAAGGAAAAGGCTACATAAACAGCTGATGAGCCTAGGATACTATAGGCCAACCATGAAGGAAGACACAAACAACATGGTTAAGAGATACTATGTATGACAAGTCCATGGAAACTTAATCCATAAGCCTCCAACACTACTGCAAGATATGCGCACCTCATGGCCATTCCATACTTGGGGGCTCGATTTGATATGAACCATCAACCCGGCTTTCGAAAGTCATATATGGATCTTAGTAGCCACTGAGTACTTCACAAAGTGGGTGGAAGCAATCCCTATCAGGAAAGAAATAGGAGCAGAAGCATCCAATTTCATCACGGAATGCATTGTTTGCCAATTTAGGATGCCTTACAAGATAGTGAGCGACAACAACACACCTTTTGTGAACAAAAAAGTAAGTGCCATACTTGATGCTTACGGGATTAAGCACCGCCACTCCACGATGTACTATCCCCTGGGAAACGGTCAAGCTGTGTCCACAAACAAAACACTACTAGGAATACTAAGCAAGATGGTATACAATTACGCAGGGGGCTGAAGTACGCATCTCCTAGACGTTCTATGGCCCTATCGCACACCTCTAAGGAACGCTATGGGTTTTCCCCCTTACTTCTTGGTGTATGGGTCCGAAGCTATTAGCCCTGTGGAAATGATGATGCCCACGACAAGAGTCTTGACAATCAACGATATGGAATGGGATGCCGCAGCATGCGCAAGCTAAAGGTGGAAAAACCTTAAGCTACTTGAGGAAAAAAATGCAGAGGCAGCTAGGAAAGCAGCCTTACACCACCAATAGGTTGGCAGAGCCTACAACCGCACAGTCAAGCCGTGCAACTTCAAGGAATGAGATATCGTCCTCAGGACAGCAAGGCACATAAGGAGGTAGATCTCCAGACCTTTGAAGTTTGCCCCACGCTGGGAATGACCTTTTGTGGTCAAGGAAGCCTATTGAAGCGGTTACTACTACTTGACATTAGTCAAGGAAGGTATGCTAATAGAACCTATCAATGCAAAGTGGCTAAAGCCTTATTACTACTAAAACGCTCATGCTTATTTTAGAAGAACAAGCTTCTTCTATGCAATGATCATTTTGCTTACTCTATGAGGCCTTGTAAACCCATGCAACGATTGATGTATCCCAAATTTTAGTGAAATGAAGGAGCATTTTGTTAAAATCTTTCTTTACATTGACAAGAGTAACTAGAAGGATTTCTTCTAAACAAGCTATAGCATCAGTCATACTAAGGCTATAATAAAAGCCCATGCCAAGCAAGCTACCCTAAGGGTCAAATGCTAAGGTTATAATAAAAGCCCATGCCAAGCAAGTTGTTCAATGGTTCAAAGCAATGCTCATGGAGCATGCCAAGCCAACACACCGTGCAAAACCATGGAGTCAACCAAATAAAGCTTTATTTTTATTTTATTTTTATTTTATTTTTTAAAGCGATCATGCAAAATGAATGCCAAGCCTAGCAATGCAAAATCAATGCCAAGCAAGCTGCTCAATGGTTCAAAGCAATGCTCATGCAACATGCCAAGCCAACACACTATGCAAAACCATTGAGTCAGCAAACAAAGCTTTTTTCAAAGCAATCATGAAAAATCAATGTCAAGCCTAGCAATACAAAATCAATGTTAAGCAAGCTGCTCAATGGTTTAAAGCAATGCTCATGCAACATGCCAAGCCAACTGCAATGCAAAACCATTAAGTCAAGCAAATAAAGTTTTTTCAAAGTAATTATGCCAAATCAATGCCAAGCCTAACAATACAAAATCAATGCTAAGCTTAACATTGCAAAAACCAATGCTAAGCAAGTCAAGCTTTCCTAACATGCTTTGTTTCCCTACGGAAGCTATGACATCTTTTCCATCTTTCCTTAGGAAAACTCACTAGCAAAGTGTTAAGCGGCATGGTCAACTATTTCCCCCAAGAAAGCAAGCCAAAGCTCAAGGTTGTGTCTCAAAGCCTAAATAGAATTTTATCTAGCAAATTCTCATGCACTCGTTGTAAGAGAAAGCCAATGTCATCGCAAGATTAAAAATATTGCAAGCTTCATGATAAATTCAATGTTGGAATCTGAAGCCAAAGGCAAATAAGCAAAACACAAAGTAAGGCAGCCAGCCATTGTTCAAAAGCGAAAAGCTAGCTGTCTAAAAGGAAACTTCAACAGAAAGTAAAGGTCAAGTGAGGAAAGCAATTTTCTTCCTAGCCTGCTACTACAACATATCAAGGTTCATGCTCTGCCAAGAAAAAAAAGTCAAGGGCTAGAAAAATGCAAACGGGCATGCAAAGCGTGTAGTTGTGGGAAGGTGAAAAGTTACTCTCAGAACATTACCTTTTAGAGGAACTGCTAGAGGTGCTATTTCCTTAGAACTCCCACGGACCAACTTCTTTAACTTGAGCTTCTCAACCTCTAGTTCCTTATGCTGAGGTTTAAGAGCATGCATCAATTTGTTGACTTTGACGAATTGATCCAAGACACCATTCTCTTTGTCAAGCTGAAGCCTAAACATTGTATCACGCAACTCTCCCAGCTTCTCTACTAGAGAACCCACTAGCACACCCAAAACTGCCACATCGCTAATCATATCTCGCCAACATAATAGCTTGTGCTCTACGAATTCCAATAGGGAAGTATGCTCCATGCCATAAACCAGGGTTCCAAACTCCTCGAAGATCATTTCCTGCATAAAGAAAGAAAAACCTATTAAGTTGACATCTGCATCATCGACACGCTTGAAAATTCTACCCAGCATCTCAGTCTGCCTGGGTGAACCTTTACTCCCCTCAAGTCAACCAGGGAAAAGAAAGCTTCGCCTGAAGAGATCAATTCCTCAATTGAATTTAATACCCTGACTTTATTGGCGATATTATGGTTGAGCTTCCCGAGAGCCTCATGCCACAATGTCCATTCTTCAACCGAAGCCTGCTCATTAAGGGAATGAACCTTTGGATGAGGTGAGACTTCTGATGGCTGGACATCGGTATCCTTTGAAGCCTCCTTAGGGAAAGTTGTAGGCTCGGGAAGAATACCACTAGGGGTTGGAACACCTTCTGTAGCAGCAACATCAGCATTCACCTACCAGGAAAGCACGAAAACATGCACAAGTAAGAGGACAAATCAACAAGCAGAGACACAGAGTAGCACAACCCACAGAAGTTTTCCAAGATAAAACTCCAACAAGCCAACATACTTATACATGCACACATGCAAAAACACTAAGAAAACATGCTAGGAAAAGTTTAGCTACTTCCCACATGCACATGCACATGCAAGCTTATGCAAATTCCAAAGAGAAATAGGCTGACAGTTACAAATTCACCCAAGGGAAAATATTGACGAAGAACAAGGAAACATACCTCTGTATCATCTATTCCCACTTGAATGTCATCATTCAAAAAGCTGTCGACTTCATCGAGATCAACATCCTTTGCCACATTGATGTCATCTTTGCCACTTAATTATCTGCCACTATCTTCACCCTCTATGTCCTTCCCTAGGGAAGCCTGAGGATATTCTTTGCTATTAGGGTCAGACTTAGCACTTGTATTGCTACTTTCCTCAACGGCCAAGCCTTTACCAGCCACCTCGTCGCCATCAGTTTCCCTAGCACTCAGTTCTTCCTCACTCGTGGCTGTACTATCAAGGAATTCAGGAGGCTTGGAAGTGCTGGAAGAAGCAGATGCTCAAGCACTCCTAGTCCTACGAGCAGGACCGACGGGAGCTGCTTCCTTGGCGGAAGCCTTGGTTGTAACAGAAGTTATGGTTAGCATACAACCACAAAATAACAGAAGCAAGGAACAAGGGAAGAAGTTCCATTACCTATCATTGGCTTCACTGAGGAACCTTTACTCTTTGATTTCTTTGGAACGGGGGGAAACGTCTAGCTTACTGCTAGAAGGACCATCATTCACCATTCGAGGCCTGAAGTGCTTTGCTGCATCATTTGAGGCTCAACATATGAAGCACTAACGAAAAACATGCAAATGGAAAATTAGCAAGAGAAGTCAAGTCGAGAAATATACCCAAAGCCTCTTTCTTCCTTTGTCCTGCAGGCTTTCCATCACCAACACTTGATGCCCTACTCTTCTTGGTAATCCGAGAATAATCACTCGAAGCGTTACTTCCTTCCACTGTAGCAAGGCATGGCGCTTGGAACCGAAAGCAGCAGTAGGCTCTAACACTAGTCTGGGATGGCTGACAATGCTGGGGGACAACCACGGTTGTTTATCAACATGGAACTTAGGAATGGCAAAGATAGCCTTTGGAGATGCCACTTACCCGGGTTCGGTTAGTAACATAATGGAAAGGGCGAAGACATTCTGGAGGCGCATACACAAAACTCTAAAACAAATTATTGAAAGAAGCTTTAGCCTTAGCCGAGAGAGATCGCGGCACCCTTTGGCCAAACCCAGTTGACATCGCACCCTAAAAGAAGAATAAGGAGCACTTATTTTCTCGCCATTCTCTCCTAGAATAGGGATTGAAGGGGCCACTAAAGCCAGCGACTTCTCAGTGAGCAAGGAAAGTCAAGATTCTTAGACAGAGGAATCGACGTCACACTTGAATCATCACCACAAACAACATCAGTAAAAAACATCATAGAGGCAAAACCTTCGGGGATCGACACATACGGACGGAAAACAAAGTTGCTCACATCATCTAAAAACTCCAAGAAGTCCTGCTTCTTTGCTAAAATCTTCTTGAGCCAATAACATGCCAGCGGGAGCTTTTCGAGCTAATAGGAGGATGAGTCAATAACATAACGGCTTTTCCCTACACCATAAGGGTAAGGGGTTATCTTCAGACCCTTGACGCGCTCCCACAAAAAGATTTGCAGAGAGCTGGCATAAAGGAAACTTTTCAGCTGAACACTACCCCCAACCTGCTCCTCAAGAGTGTGAAGCTGATCCAATTCATGGTCAAGAAGCCCAAGAAATAACGAGGATAGCGGAGCCACATGGCCACACATAACTACTATGGCCCAGGGAATCACTTAGGAGCTGAAGGTGTCCTTACTGTCACAGAAAATGAAGCGTCCTAATCATAAGCATAACATAGCCTCGAATTGGCAATTTGGTTTTTTGTTTGTCTACCAAAAGTTCCTAATCCATTCGCTGAAGCAAAGATCATTGCTAGGACAAGTGGGGGCACCCTTATTCACAATATCAAAAGTAGCCGCATCTGCAAGAAAAATAACATAGCTGAAGGGATCCACATTACACACGATCAGGAGATGCGTAATATTGGAAACATCTTTTAAAGTTAAGGTATACTCTCCCCAGGCACAAATAAAGGTATGAGTCTTTGAGCTTCACCTCCTAACCACGTGGCGAAGAAGTTTGGGCTTAAGGTGAATAACCTGCTTCTTGGTCATAAAAACGACGTCTAAAACCTTGGCCCTTGTTAAGATCGCACATTGGTTTGCAAAGCCAAGTTCAGCATCCACCCAATCTGCCTAGCCGGTGGCCTCACCACAAGAGAACTCAAAGTGGATCGGCATGGTGGGAAACAACACACTCTTGATGCAATACCAGGAAATATGCTTAGGATCGATATGAGGGACCGAGTATAAGGAAGGCTCATCCTCATTGAAAGCCTTATTCTGAGAACCAAGAGGAGGTGGTGGCCTGCCTCGTTGAAGACGATCCTCAGTAATGAAAGACCCATCCATTGCAATTAGGCAATTTGGTGATTCCGCAGCCATAACACACCTATGGAAAGTAAGCGTCAAATCATCACTACTACAAGCCAGTGCAACATGTACGAAGAAATATACAAGCATGCAAAGCAAAGCACAGTAAGGAATCTACCCTGGGAAAGCAAGAAAGTGCGCCCAAGAAAGCAAAAAGGTACGTTCCTAAAATTCATAGCCTTTCATGCAAAAGTTTAAGACTTTAACATGGAACTATTTTCTCTATATTCAATCATGCAAAAACATGCATCTTTCCCTACACATGTCATGCTATTAAAGCCCTAAGACCATCTCCAATGGTGGGCTAAAAGCCAAATTACCCCCCAAAATTTCCCCCCAAACTCACTCCAATCCAAGGGGAAAATTTGGGCTAAATGCTAAATGCTAAATGCTAAACCAAGGCCAGATTCCCCCTAGAATTTAGCCCAGAAATCGGTGTGGGCTCCATCGAACTGAGTGAAAATATTTATCGAAATTTAAATTTTTTTAGATTAAAATGTTCATAAAATTAATTTACGATAGTCTACATATTTATTTTTTAAAAAAAAAATTAATTTAAGAACAAAAATAGCCTAAGTTTATTCTTTAATAATCCTGGGCTAAAAATTTTAGGGTTGAACGGTTGGAGTAGAAAAACTATTTATCGGCTAAAAGCTAAATTTTCCGGGCTAAAATGTTTGGCTTTTAGCCCAAGCATTGGAGATGGTCTAAAAGATCTAGGTAGGGAAAGGATGCTACACGCATATCCAAGCAAAAACAGGCTATATGCAGTCAAGTCAATCATGTTAAGCAGATCAATGCAATTGATCAATCGATCCCACTTAAGCACGCACCAATATGCAAACAAGCTAGGCTAAATGATAATTACACAATACACATAGGAAACAAGAGAGAAATCATAGAAGGCGTTGCAAAGGATTTCAAAGTAGTATGACTACCCAAGGAGTTGAGTTCGATTTCCCGAAGGAAAGGCCCACACCTTTTGTGTGTCCATGCTAAAACCCCAAAATCTTTGGGACACGTAGTCAAAAAGAAGAAAAACATGCTTAATTTCATCACCAGAGCAAACAGAGAAGGCAGAAAGAAGAAGAAAAATTCAAAAGGGTCAAGGGAAGAACCTTACTTGAGGAAACCTTGTCGCGAGCACAGAGAAACATGAACATGATAGTACAACCCAACGCAGAAGATAAGCAGAGAGGAATTTGAAAGAAACGCAGTTATAGGAAATTTGAAGAAGGAATGATAATTAAAGAGGAGAAAAAAGATCAAGGACAAATTAAATAATTGTGCTAGGGAGAATAGTAGTTTGTAACGGTTACTAAGTGGAGGTAGGAGAATACCCAGAGTTTCTCCATATGATTCGACGTGCACGAGAAGCAAGAGAACACAATGGCAGTGATTTATCAACTGCCACGCTGGAAGAGGAAGAGTCCCATCAGGAAGCCCACGTTCAAAAAAGGAATCCCTTGGGCCTGGGGTTGATTATCTGGCCCACTCAAGGATTCTCATAGCCCAAATAATTAAAGGGGCTAATGTTGGGGCCCAAAAATGTCACACACCAATCCAACTAAGTCTCAAGGCCCAATCGTCATGCAAAGCCTACATTCAAGCCCAAACACATGCCAAGGTGCAAGACCGACAAGGAATATATTAACAAACATGCCAAGCCATGGTGATTGAGCCAGATATTCTCGCCATGCTCATGCCTATTCATCATGCCATGTTTCCTCATGCTAGTCACTATCCATGCTAAGCCTAAGTCACATATTTGGGGCTTGTCAAGTGGATTGTGGTGTGGATGGTTACCGAACGTTATTGGGCCTACGTGGAATTGGGGTTATGGAAGACTTTAGGCTACTTGGGGGCCCAAAGATCCAAGCTCATGCCCTTTGCATTTCACGCCGGCAACATTGAGAAAGAACTAGCATATTTTACCTCTTTCCCTAGCAAGCGAACCCCTTTAGTTAGGACTAAACTAGATTCTTGCATTAAATCCATGCTATGTTCAACAAGTCAGGCATTTAATGCTGACTTTCCCTTCCTAGCATGCAAAGACAACCAATGCGCGAAAGCCATGAAGCTCGCTACTAGAAGTAGCACCTGTGGAAAGCTGGCCTAGGAAAGTCGCGCCTTAGGAAGAAGCAAACTGCAGGTCTTAACAATGCAGCTATCTTACACTAAAAGGGGAATAATATGAGGGATATAAGAAAAGAAAGGAATACCAAGCCACATAGGGAGATTCCCTTGAAGCCTAGAGAAGAATCTTTCACTTACATAAGGAGGAAGAGAAGCCATTAGAGGGAGGAACACAGAGAAGGTAACACAGAGAAAGATAGAAGAAACGCAGGAAGAGAAAACCACCCAGGAAATAAGCCCAGTGAGTTCGATTTAGTCTAGAAGCATACTTCAAGCCTCAGGAACCATCACTCATGCAACCTTAGTAATTCCCACAGCCCTCCACCAAAGATCTCAACTGTTAGAAGCCTTGTATCACCTTAGAAAAACCGAAATCATGCAGCTAAGAATGTCATGCAACCATGCAAACCCCTTCTCTCTCATGTTAAACTAATAAGCTTCTAGCTTGCACACCACGCTTCACTTGAGCAAGCCATTATCTTGATCAATCATGCTATCTTCGAGCCGTTGATGTTACCGAGGTATCTCGTAAGACAAGCTAACTTTTTGAGATATTTTGGGACTTGGTACGAATCCGCACCAAGGGAGACATGAAGACGCTCTCAAAGCCAAAGTCCACCTCAACCTAAAAGTCCCCAACACTCACTTTCTTGATGCGTGCTTTGCTTTTCATCCTAACATTTTGCATTTGGTGTTTCAACTTTCAAAGGTTGTTTCACAGGTTTATACATTTTAGGTTTTGTTGGGGTTCTGCTCTATGCCCCCTCCCTTTAACCGGGTCATGTTTAAGTTCCCCTTTATTCATGTATTATTTGTTTTCCGAATTCTATTTATTTTTAGGAGTAAAGGTTTACGTCCTTCCTGATATTTATTCATAAAACATCCCCTCATACCATAAATATTTTTGGATGAATATCAGAGTTTTCTCTTAAACTTACACAATTTAGAATCCAACTTTAATGTTTTATCTTTCTCCATCTTGAGGTATTTACAGAGAATAAGTTACTAACCTAATTAAGTAAACTAGCCTTTCTACACGCGCTTTGCGCGTGCGAAAGACTTTTTTTACATCACGGCGCGCTACGCGCGGCATTAAGGATTTTTTTTTTCCTTTCACATCTATGCATGCATAAGGACATATTTACTACAAAAACAATTCATTCTTGTTCTTCATGTCTTGCTCGTTAAGTAAATAAACCTAATTGTATATGCAAAGCTAAACCCACAATGACTAGTAAACACAAGGGTTGTTTGATAAATCTTCATTTTTGTAAATGAAAACACGTAACTTTTAAGTTTTTTTTGTTAAAAAATGATAACTGAAAGGTACTTTTTTAATTTCCAAAATCTAGCTTCAACTTTCAGTGAAATTACAACTAAAGTATAAGCCACTTAGTACTCTTAGTACAACGATATGGTAGTATCGTTCTTCACTTATAAGTAAGAGATCTTAAGTTTAATTCTAGCTACAGGTAAATATGAACCATATTATTGCTAGTCCATTGTGAGGCTAAGCCCACCCCTCCCCCTTAATGTAGATATATCATTGTTAAAAAATAAAAAATAAATAAATAAAATATTATGATTAAGTGCCTAAAAACCCTCAACCTTAGTGGCATTCCAAATTCCTTTTTAAACATTCCAAAGAAGTATTGTTATCTCCACAGCCATAACTGCTACCATAGCCGGTGTCACCGCTCTTACCACCATTGTTATCTGTACACCCTCTGCACCACCACCATCCTCCCACCCTTGTCGTTGCCATCACCACTGCCCTTGCCGCTCGGTCATCGCCACCGCCCCACTACAAATGTTTTTTTATTATATATACAATTTTATACCACTTATAAATTAAAATTTACCAAACTCTTTTATATTGGTTTTTACTTATAACACTTTCAAAAATAGAGTTTCAAACATTACAGCTAATTATTGTTAAAGAACAATAGAAGCAATTTTTTTAAAATGTGTAGCAATCCCAAACTGGCCATGATACTACATGTTGTTATTGCTGTTAATGGAGTATGTCGGCTATGTCTCTTTAATCAAGCTTCAATACCAATATATTTTGATTGTTTTTTGTTTTAAGATAATATTAATTCTAATTCATTTTTATTTTTTGAAATTTTCAAAATTTGCGATTTAGGTGCCAACTACTTTTAACGCCGACTCGTGTTGTTCGAAATATGTCTCTTTCGCGTACTATTGAGGCTCCAATTGAGATCTTTTTTTTTCACCAAAAAAACTACTTTATTTTTGTTAAGCAGTAAGTCTTCGATAAAAATAAAAATTGGTGCTTATTTTTGATATTAGTCTCTTAATTGTTGTCGCCTATGTAACTGACAAGGGAATAGGGGGTGCGGCAAAGAGAGAGTGGAGAAAGTATAGGGATATCTATGTGTTTATGAGATGTGTTATTCACCCTACATAGTACCTTTATTTATAGTAGTAAAGAGAAGAAGAATTATTTGTCCTCCAAGTAAATACAATCATATAGGGAAAGAATAATTAGTAACCAAATCTATCTAGGATTTACACAATCACACTTTAATATAATATCTATAACACTCCTTTTGAGTGTATAATTACTCAAGTAGATTCATCATCAGGTAGAGTTAAGGAAGTTGACTCGCTGGCACTAATCTGGGAACACGCTAGTCTCAAATAAAGAACTTGCATACGTAACTAAGTCTCACAAAAACTCAATGGCTTTGGTAAAACCCGAGACGAGGCAAAAACCCATAGTCTAAGAAAAAGTGAAGTGCAAACCCAAATTAGACGTCTACTGGACGTACAAAAGGATATGAGTGCCTCGTTAAAACCTTGTTAAGTTGAAAAACTCAAAACGAAAAATGCTCCTAATCGTAGAGAAAAATAGTACACTAAGATCAAGTGAGTATTCTTCGGGATACTCCCCTTGGGTTTGACATAATTCCAAAGAGAACTAATAATGTTACACCTCAAAAAGTTTACGCCTACCAATTCCTTGAACAAGCTTTTGAAACGTCATCTTCTGCAAAGACTTGGTGAAGTGGTCGGTCAGGTTGTCTTGGGAACAGATTTGCTTGACTTCAATCTTCTAATGTTCTTGTTGCTGATGCGAGAAAAAGAACTTTGGCGCAATGTGCTTGGTGTTTTCTCCTTTGATGTATCCTTTGTTGAGTTGTTTGATATATGCTGCATTATCTTCAAAGGTCGTTCTAGGAATGTCAACGAAGGAAGAAAGTTCGCATATGCTTGAATGTGTTCAACAACTACTCTCAGCCAGAAGCATTCCCAAGTAGCTTCATGTGGGACGATAATCTTAACGTGGTTTGAAGAAGTGGCAACTAAGGTCTACTTGGTTGACCTCTTAGATATTGCAGTAAAGATGTAACTCGTTTGAGGGAACACCTTGTACGGGTCAGATAAATACGTTGTGTTAGCATAACCAACAAGGCAAGAATTGACTCGAGAACCAAGGGGGGTTGTGGCACCTCTCAAGGATTTGTAGGGATACAAACCTAAATATGTCATACCTTGAAGGTAGCTAAAGATGTTTTTAACACCTGTCCAATGTCTGCATGTGGTCGTGTTGCTATATCTTGCCAAAAGATTAATTACGAGGAAGATGTTGAGTTTAGTGCATTGAGCTAAGTACAATAAAGTGCCAAACACACTTAGATATGAAACTTCAAGTTCCAAAATCTCTTCCTCATCCTCCTTAAGACGGAAATGATCTCGTTTAGCATCTAGCGATTAAACAACCATAAGAGTACTCGTAGGCTTCGATTTTTATCTTCATTAAAACGACACAATACCTTCTTGGTGTAGTTCGACTGAGGTACTAAGATTCCATCCGAACAATGCTCGATCTCCAGGCAGAGACAGTATCGAATTTTCCTAAGATCTTTTGTCTCAAATCAGACTTCAGGTGCGCGACAATTTTCTCAAGCTTTTCAGAAGTTCCAATGAGATTCATGTCATCGACATAAACTACAATGATCTTAAATTCGAAATGTGACTTCTTAATAAACACACAAGGGCATAACTCATTGTTCATATATCCCTGACTAATCAAATACTCACTTAGACGGTTATACCACATCCGCTCGGATTTCTTTAGGAACTTTCATCTAGATTTTCATATCAAGATCTCCATAGAGATACGCTATTACCAAGTCCATGAGTTGCATATCTAGTTTTTCGAAAATTACCAAACTAATAAGGTAGCGAAACGTAATCACATCCATTATGGAAGAATACGTTTCGCCATTATAGAAGAATACGTTTATATTGCCTTATTTCATTCCTCTCATTACGCTTCCTTACGAAAACCCACGTGTAGCCAACGGGCTTCAAATGTGGCGGTGCAGGAACTACGGGCCCAAACACTTTACGTTTCACAAGAGCGTCGAGTTCGACTTAGATTGCTTATTTCCAGTTTGACCAATTGGTTCGACATCGACATTCATCAACGAAACGTGCTTCAATGTCATCGCTCAACATCGGTAGTTACTGCATATGCTAATGCATCGTTAATTATCATCTCATTTCTATTCCAAATATTATCCAAGCTAGCATAATGAATCGAAATCTCTAGACTCTCGGAAGTTGGATTTGTCTATTCCAGGACGCTTCCATAATCTAGAATTTTCTCATGCATTGGATAAAATAAGTAAGTGGTTGCCAGATTCACGGTGGGCTCACTAGCTTATGCCATGGTTTTCCTCTTCTAGGGTTGTAAATCCTTTGAACAACCAGTTTTGCCATGTTTCTGGGTAGAAGCAGATGATTGATTAGTCGTTAACGTACGGGGGTCTGCCATAATGGTGTCCTAGCCTTCTAAGAGGATACATCTATTTTTACAGGGATATTTGCAGCTGGTATATGTGATCTCATCATTCTCGCTAGATCAGTAAAAACATTTAGCATGCTCAAAGTAGGCTCTGAAGATTTAGGATGTGTGGCACTTCAGTCTCAAACTGGGTGGTGCGAGGATCTAAATGAGACAAAGTGAGAGTCGTCCACGATAATTCGCGTCATTTTTCTGGAATGTTGATGTTCTTATCTCCCCTATTGATAAGAAAATTGTTTCATAGAAGTGATAATCCGCGAAATGAGCAGTAAAGAAATCGCCTGTCAAAGGTTCTAAGTGACGAATAATAGAAAGAGAATCATAACCGACATAGATTCTAATCCTTCTCTGAGGACCCAGTTTAGTAAGGAAGGGCGGTGCAATTGTAAAAGGGTTTATTTAGAGAAACCTTACCTCCCAAACTTAGCATTTGTAAAGGGTTCTCATCGCGATAGTTAGAGCACCACCTTATTCTTGCACTAGGAATTAAACATTAAACCCATAAAGAATCCTCTACTCCGTGCTTACTAACACATTTATCGAATTGAAGGAAGTCCAAGCTTATAGTTTAAATGACCTGAAAGGAGGGAATTAGTAACAACTTACCCTGCCCATTCTCCAGGGCAAAGATTTCAATAATTGCAATGTAGTCCAGAAGAGGATTTTTTTCTAGACTAAATTGCGTGTCTGCTTCCAGTGAAGTTTAAACAAAAGTTATTTGGAAACTAGGTCAGAAACACTTTTTGAATCCTTTATCGAACCCTATGCATCGAACCTGAGTTTTCCGATCGGACTACCTTGGCTGGGTTGGCCAAAACACTTTTGCAAATTGAAGCACTTTTAGAATAAAATTACTCTTGAGGATTGGCTAGTCTAGATGCCCAATTTGGATCTGCTAATATATGGTGTTGCAGAGCATACTTGACCTATCATGTTGGTCTATGATAGAAGTAGTCGTACTTAGGGTTGGAGTTCAAAGCCATATTCGGATGATTTCTGGATCGCCATTTCGACTATTCCCTTGAATAAGGTAGAGCCCAGGTTTGAATGTTATAACCCACAACTCTGCTAGTTGTATAAAGTTTCTAAAAGCCAGATTATGCATTTTAATTATGGGTTAGGCCGCTATGTTACCGTGTCCATGGCCTGCCAACCGTTATTGCGTTTATTACGGGTCGAGTCTCTCAAGTTGCTAACAATTCAAGGCGGATTGGGCTAAAAGAGATTCATTTAACAGTGTTGCTTTGAATTTTTAGATTTGCATTCGTACGAAGTTATCAAAGTTTATGCGTCTGAGTGGGATGAACAAGATATTTCATGCATCAAAAAAAGAAAAGAAAAAGATAGAATAGGCATTCGTATATCAAACCTTCTTTTATTCATACCTAAAATAAGATTGATAAGGGAGGTGTGATTGAATCCATAAAGAATTGCCTACATATCTCCAGGACAGAAAATCAAATTACTGGTGTAGTTCTAAGAAAAAGATGATATGGTGTAAAAATTACATCAGGATCACTTTTAACGTTAAGCCTATGGTAGGGCATTGGGAGATGAGTTCTCCATGGACTTGTCTTCATGCAGACAGCAGCATTGTGATTGAGTCTAGAGTACTCTGCCTACATATCCTTGGAAGAGAATCAAACCGCATGTAGTTTGAATTACCTTTTTCTTTTACTTGATTTTAAGGCAATGACGAACGGTTATCGGAATTGGGTTCCCTGTGACTTTTCTCGTTGCTTTTCTGTCCTTTAGAGTCTTTCACCCTTCATGGATGAATTTTATACAAAGGGTTGGCTTTTTTGCCAGTCATTGGTCTTATCATTAGTGTGTTTGTCCAATCGATCCCTATCTCTGGTTTCTATTGAGCCTTCTTTCCTTACTTTGTCTTCTACAAAATCCCAGCAGTGCCCTTGATCTAGGAGCTCTTTGATGTGGTCCCTCAGCACTCCGCAACCTCTGGTGGCATGGCCAGTTTTCTTGCAGCATTCGTTTGGATTCTTTTTTGTTGAGTGCTCTGATATCGGCTTTTGGCACCTGAGGAATGGTTTGTCCTTTATGCTATGAATGATGTTGATTATGGTGTTCAAAGAGGTATATTGTTTTAATGTCGTGGAGAGGGAGATAGAGTGTCTTTATCGACCCTTCTTCTGTCAATCTTACTGGAATAGTCTGATTCAGCTGTCGTTCTTTTGCTTTTTTGATCCCAGCTAGTCAGAGCATTTATAATATCAAAGTACTCCGCCAAAGTGGCATAAACGTACTTTCCTTTGTTTAGTTTCTGAGAAAAAAAGGTGAATGGACATACAACTCTTATTTGAACGTCATAATGGCAAACTAGCCATCAGGTTTTTCCACCTTCGCCAGTTCTGCTCGGAAGCTCTTCAGGTAGGTTATGAGGCTTTCATCCGTAGATTGAGGAACCATCCTGAACATGGCTTCATGACACTTGTAAATGTCTCGATATGAATAAATGTTTGTGAGCAAGTCGACGAAACTTTCAAAACAGTCGATGGACCTGGCTGGCAACTTCGAATACCATCTCATTGCGAATCCCCCGAGAGTAAATGGGAACATCTTGCACATCTATGCATTATCATTGTTGTCTAGTGCCATGACATTTCTATAATGCATGATGTGGTGGTTGGGGTCGGAAGAGTCGTGACACGACTTGAACCTTGGCTAGGAAAACTTTTCTGGTGAAGTTACATCCTTAATTGCCATTGAAAGCAGAGCCCTAACTCGGATTTTAGGCTTGTTTGAAATAAAAGGTTGATCGCTCCTGGCCATGCATATATGATTTTCTTTGTCCAGGAAGAGTCGTTGCTCTTGGCCTTAGAAGACTCAGGCTCATCAAATCTCTGACGAGGCTTCGCTCTCAATGTTCATGTTGCGTCTGAAGGGGGATTATGTGGGTTTTATGTCTACCCTAAAGAAATTGCTTTAGCAACTTGACCATTGTGTAACGGATCTCTGCTCAAATTAATGATATTTGCCAAAGGCGGAGCAACATACGACATTATGGGATTTCCTTCAAGGGTTATGATGTTTATGTTTCCATATCTGAAAATAGGGATTTGGTTTCGTGGGGTTGTTTTGCTTGAATTCTCCAAGTTCTTCATATGCCTATCCATGTCTACAAAGTTGGAGTGACTTTCCGCTCTAGCAGAGGTTTGGTTTTTTTTTTAGCTTTTCAACAGAGGGGTTGATCTTTGTTAAAGCCTCCCAAATTTGGTCCATAGAGGGAGGTGATATGTTGATAGGATTTTTGCCAGTCCCATGTGTGGTGGCTCCCTGCAGGTCGTTACGTGTCCTAAGGGTCGTAGTGACCTATGGTGGTGAGTTATTTATTCCAGGAATGGCAGATGCATCAAAAGGTGGGTTATCTGCACCGGTGTGGTTAATGCTGAATGTTAATTGGAAAAATGATTTGGCTAAAAGGAATATGAGTCATACTCTCAATGAAAGAACCAATTATGGAACCAAATTTGTGCACCGCCGTGAGTGGTGGTTGTGCAAAAACTCGAGTAACCTGCAAAACAGTTAACAACCGTGAGCAAGCCTAAGACTGGAAGGGGGTGTACCGGCCAAATGATCCCTGACGGTAAAGTAGTGAATGATTTTAAACTCAAGTAGTGGGCAAGAGAATTAAGTGTTTTAGATTGCGCTGCCAAATATGAACCTTAGATGTTGTATTTATACCTTGGGAGAGAGACCTTTTTAGGATAGAATCCTCGTTCTAAGCCAGGAAAATCCTAGAGGATATCTAAAAGTAGATATTGCACCATCTTAGGAATTGTGATTACTTGCGACGCACACCAGTTTCTAGATTGTAGGAGCTCCAAGACTTATAATATCTGATTGTGCCCACATCTGGATCAGATCACGTGTCTTGCAGAACAACCATGGTCATCCAGTGGCATCACTAGAACTCTGCCTATTAACCTAGAACAGGGTGATGGTGGCACCGTTGCTCCATCTGATACATCGCTGACGGACCTAGAAAGTCTATGGTCAAATTTCTGAGCTAACTGTATTCGGATCAGCTTAATCCAGCCCTGGAAAATTATGATCCCACAATTAGAATTGTGCCCATATTATATATGTATGGAATTTATGGATGGATACGTTCTTTTGAAATGCACCTATACATTGATTTTGCAAAAATGCCATTCTTATGCCATTTTGTCTCTTGGGAGGCTTTTAAATGCCAAAAAATGTGGACTGCAAATCCCCTTATGGTGCATTTGTTTGACTTCCCTAAGTTTCAATGGACTGACTTGGACTAAGAGCTAGTGTAATTCCGTGTTTGTTACACGAATGGACTATCTTTAATGAGATTAGGTAGGACTCCCCTAAACTAAGTCCCTCACTAGATGGTCATAATGAGACCACCCCTCCCCAAAAAACCACCAGACTGCTAAGACCGACTCCTTCCTTTCACTTCGTCTCGCTGCTTCGCACCATTCTTGCACCGTCTATTTGGACTGGATTTCATCTTAATTTGGATTTCGACTTCAATTTCGTTTGGATTAGGATTAGGATTTGAATTTCTTAATGAAGCAAAACTTAGATTATCTAAAAGCCTACACATCAGAAGAAATAGATGAAATGACATGGGGGAGCTTGGAGACAACCATCACCCTTTGGATCCAGCACTTCGAGCTTGGCGTCAAAGCAATGCTGCAAGAGTAGCAAATAGTCCTAGAAGCTGATCAAGCTCCTCAACATGTTTGATTCCCTTAAGAAGATGAAGCTTGGATTTAGATTTCTAGAAAAGAGGGAGAAAAAGAAGGATAGGTTCAAGAGAGTGGAAAAGAATTCTAGAAAAAAGAAAAAACATAATTAATAATAAAATATTAGTGAATATAAATTAAATGATGTAATATTAAGTTTGTTAATTATCCTGTTTCTTAGTTCGACATGGTATCAAACGCTTCACTAAGTTAGTCTAATTTAGTCTAGTCTAAGCAACTCTAACTTAGGATTTGAGGCTTGCAACAAACCCATCTTAATGTGTGGAATTAGTTGTAAATTTCATAATTTGTTATTGTTTGGACCCAGATTATTATTTTGGGCCGAGCTTAGAGTTATTATCGGCCCAGTAGCATTAATTTTGTTATGGGCTATCCAATAAGGGTCGGTCGAATCCTAATGCAAGGAGGATTAGTTTAGATAAAGGTGAGGTAGTTGAAACCTAGTGCAATAAGTAGTCTTAAGGGTAAGGACGTTGAGAATTAGGGGATGAATCTGGTTCGTTAAAGAATCTGGTTCAAAGTCTTTTCAGAGTTAGGATTGGCCGAGACCTAATCAGATTAGGTTAAGAAGTTCTAATCTGAGTATGGTTCTAGCTCGGCTATGAAGGGGTTTGCTACTATAAATAGAGGAGGGAGTGCATTCAAGCACATCAAGCACATAGTTACCAGCTATTTGGCCGAATCGTTTGAAGGCATCATATTCATGCACATCTCCCGAGTTTGAAACACTAACGCAAATGAATTGTCTCAAATAGCCTTTGGAGCACAACTTCTAGGGGCGAGCTAGGCCGGGTCACACCAGTAATGTGACGACCACAACTAGCCTTGGTTAATCAACAAGTCCTCCAACATGACCACGTGATCCGTACACGAGTTATGTCCCTACCTTTGTTGTTGGAACGAGAAGATTCTGTAGATGTTTGCACGGTCGAGACATTACCTGACGACTGGATAAGGTTAATTATGCAATATCTCGATAATCCTAGTGGCAACCATGACCACAAGACAAGGGTACATGCCACAAATTACGTAATGTACCAGAATAAGTTGTACCAAAAGGGTGAAGATGGTCTGTTGTTATTATATCTCGGCCCGGAAGAGGCAACCCAAGCGATTACGGAGGTACACGAAGGAATATGCGGAGCGCATCAATCCGAACACAAAACGCGTTGGTTGCTCTGCCGACACGGATATTTCTGGTTGAATACGTGCGAGGGTGTGTAGAATGTCAAATCCATGGACCTATACAAAGGGTCCTGGCCAAATTACTTAACTCGATCACCAAACCATAGCCGTTCAGAGGATGGGCCATGGATGTAATCGGCAAGATCACGCCTTATTCCAGATCAGCAAAGCATGTATGGATACTCGTAGCAACTAACTACTTCACCAAGTAGGTCGAAGCGAAATCTTACGTTGAATTAACGTCTAAAGAAGTTTGTAATTTTGTGGAAGAAAACATTGTGACCAGATTCGGCGTACCAGAAACAATCATAATGGACAACGGCATTCGGCTGGATCAGTCCACGTCGTACGACCCACAGGTAAACGGACAGGCCGAAGCAAGTAATAAAGTTTTAATCAGTATCCTTGAGAAAATGATAAAAGAAAAGCCTGGTATGTGGCATTTGAAGTTAAACGACGCATTATGGGCATATCGAACTTCACTCTGATTAGGAATAAGGACGACACCGTATGCGTTAACTTATGGACACGATGCCATGCTACCAGTCGAGCTAACCATAAATTCGTTGCGAGTTATCGAACAAAGTAGTTTGTTTAGTGCCGAGTACAGTCAGGCCATGAGGCAAGAGTTAGAGGACTTGGAGAAAGCTCGGCTCAATGCCTATAACTTGCTGGTGGGGCAGAAAAAGATTGCCGAACGAGCTTATAATCGACGGGTTAGACAAAAAACGTTCGGCGAGGGTGAACTAGTATGGCAAACCGTGTTACCAGTAGGGATTAAAGACCCTAGATTAGGGAAGTGGTTGCCAAATTGGTAAGGACCATTCGTCGTCCACAAAGTTCTTGGCAAAGGGGTATACCATTTTAAGGATCAAATTGGCTTGGTTCATAAATTACTGATCAACGGGAATTCTTAAAAAAGTATTATTCAATTACATGGGAAATGCAAGAGTAAAGAATTTATTTCAGTAATGTTCAAAGGAAATTTACAAGCAAAGTTACAAAGAGTCGACCGGCCTACAATAGTGACTAAAGCATAAAGTCCTAGTCGGTCGAAGGAAGAAAAGGTTCAAGAGCGGCTTTCAGCTCCAACCACTTCACTTCACCCATCGTAACCTCGGCTTGTCACGTTCTTTTATCAACCTTTAGCTATTCTATCCACTTAGCACAAGCAGCGTACTCTGCCAGCCATGGTTTGCTCGACTCGAAATCCTTTTCAAGCTCAGAAGCAACGGTCGACCTTTGACTTTGAAGTTCAGCAATTTGACGGTCAAGATCAGCCAGTCGCTCATTCTTTGTTTTTATGGCCTTGAGCTTTGGTCGGATAGCTTCATGAACGATCATTGCAGCCTTAAGGTCATCCTCTGCCTAAAGAGCCCTGTCGAAAATAGTAAAATATTGCCTTGTTTATTCTAGGATACAAGATAAATGAATGACACTCTCATTGCTCATAAGGTCATCATTTGCAAGGTTGTTCATAAATTCTCCAATATAATCGAGGCCTTTACGTTGAAGGATTTGAAAGGCCAAAAAAGACAGAAGCTCTTGCAGCTTGGTGAAGGCATCAGACGCGGCCTTAGAAGACTCAATCGTTGTTGTTGAAAGACTGGTCGTCCCGGAAGTGCTATAGAGGAGAGAGTCGAGCTCGACTTCCCATGAAGGTTTCATAAAAAGAATTGTTAGGAAAAGGAGAATCCAAACGGGATGGCAGAAACAGAAGTGATGTTAGACCTGCCGAGAGGAGACTTAGGCCATGTCTGCTGGTTCGTTGCTCAAACCCAAAGAGCTTAATGGCCGAGCCCATTGTTTAAGGTAGCCTTTTAATTCATGCGTCTGATGAAGGTTATCTACGTTTGATGGCCACTGATGTGGCTAGAAAATATAAATAACACCCTTTGGCGCATAGAATTTTCGGTGCAATGAGCGGTTTCGGCACCTGGCATTTAACGTTTTTCTTAGTTCAGAATTCTACAGTTGGAATTTAATAAAAGAGAATGATTGAGCCTTACAAAAGTTGAAGTGTCCTCTTGAGGAGGAATGCCGAGATTTTGGTCCTAAGGATAAACTGGCGTCTCTGCTGTCGCTTCCAACTCGACTAAAGGCACCGCCTTATGTCTAGGACCTACTTCGAGGGCGTCTTACCAGCAAGGATGCCTCGCTCTGGTTCTCCTGATCATGAAATTGGTCGTTTAGTTGAGAAACCTAGTTAAACACTATAGGAAATTGTTATACCTCTTCTTCCAGGATGATCATTGGAGCTTTCTTTAGATTAGGGGAAGGGTTCTTCTCGGCTGTAGGGGTCGTCTTCACCAAAATAGCAACCGCTGGGCCAACATCAGCATAAACGATGGCTGGCACCAAAGTTGTAAGTTCCTCGACAACCAAAGCGATGACCGGTTCGACCGCGACAGCAGCTCACGCAGTGGGTTTGACCACGGTCGTCTGGTCTGTGGTTGGGACCGTCGGGTCTCGCGGTACAGTTGCCAAGACCTTGACAACATGGGAAGGGAGAGGGACACTTGGAGTGGTTGCTTTTGTAGTCTGACTTGAGATGATGAGAATTTCCTGTTCTCTCTTCTTTGCCTACTTCTTGATACGCTCTAGAGTCTAGCAATGGTGCCAGTCGTTTCGACCTCTGGGTGAGGTCGTTTGCTCGGTCCGGTCGGTGCAGCAGGGGTCGTTGCTGGAGTTGGTCCGGTCCAGGGAAGTGCGATGGTCGCAACCTTCTTGGGAGGAAGGGCAAGTTTCTTCTTAGCCGCGACCATTGCGACCACATCAGCTTGTTTTATTAACCGACCACTTGGAAAAACTAAGCTTGAGTCAAAACAAAGTTTAAATAGACAAAGCTGAGGAGAGGTAACAGGGAAATGAAGAGATGTATATCTTAGGTTGTTTCTTTGGATCTTACGGCGAGAGTCTTTTGAGGCCAATCGCCAAAAAGCTTCTTTGAAATTTCCTCGGCCGAATCACTGAAGAAATCCTTGATGTAAGCATCCCACCAATCGGCGAAGGTGCTAGTACTGTGGGTTTTTAGAGTGTTCGACCGAAGGCAGAATTTTATATATCGCTCTTGGAACTCTTTCTCGGCTTCTTCGCATTCCCTCTCCGAGGAGCTAGAGAGGCGTTCTTGGTTCAAGAGAGAACGAGAAGTGAGGAATGGCAAAAGACAGCCTTAAAGGAAACCTAGTTGACTAGCTAGGAAGTTGGGATGATAAACTTCCCAGCTAGCCCTCTGAGCGTTGCAACCAAAATGAAGGTCGCGAACTAGGGTGAATGACCCCTATGATCGTCGAAGGTCGGTCTCTTCTATTTCCTCCCAAGCTAAGTTTGGGAGTGTGATGGAAGACCGATATTTTTGGCGACGGCGGACTAGAAATTCTCGTCTGAAAGATCTTCAAGGCCAAAGAAATACTTGAAGATTCCTTTGGCCGAGTGAGCGGGAAAATGGTGCGAGGCCAGTTCGCTTTGGAAGAATTGAAGCTTGGGATTTCTGGCCTTAGTTTTGGAAAATAGACCTGCAGCCAAAGTTGGAAGACCCATAGTGTGCTGTTCTGGTGCAGGTGGATTTTTCCAACAGAAGCCTCGGGCAAGTGATAGAGGCATATTTATGCAACTTAGTTAGCTTGTTTTCTTGCATTTATGTTATTAGTTCCTAGTTAATTTAGTGTTTTAAGCTATTTTCGTGTGTTTGTAGGTTCTAAGTGCTAAAGTGGCAAGAAAGTGCATTTTGGTGCCTTTTGGAGCAGTTTTGGGCATGGAATGGATATCACATGCATGGAGCAAGATGGATGGACGAAATTGAAGACCTAAAGAGCTAGGAATGTGCTAAAGAGATAAAGGAAATAAATTCAAGAAAAGGAAAACAAGGAGCCCAGCAAGAAAGAAGGAAAGTTAGCCAAAGTTACCTTATTTTGTTCTAAACCTTTCCTAATCCTAATCCACCTAAGTTCCAGCTGCAAGGAGGATCCCTAAATATATTAGGAAGCTTAAATACCTAATTCTAGAAGGTCAATCCTAATTCTAAAAGGGAGTCGCACCAAATCTGCCTAGGGACCCTTCCTTGCCATGCAAGGCAAACAGATTCCCTTTCCTTCTAGCTACCGCACTTCCCCTTTCCCTTTCCCTATGGGATTATGACTTTACTTACCCTTTTTCTTATGGATTTGGTGTACAAATCTGATTCCAAAATTAATTAGGGTCGTGCTCTATCAGCCCTATAAATATATGTTCTTGCCGCATACCATTCCACACATCCATCCTTCACCATAACTCACCTACATCCATCCACCACCACAATTCACCACAAATCACCAACAACCACCCTTGTGCCATAGCAAAGAAGAAGGAAGGAGACCCTTGAACGTGCTTGCCATTCAAGACGTTGGATTGTTGGAGCGTTTCTAGGTGTACTCTATTCTTTGTTTATGTTTAAGTTTAATTATCTTTTTTTTGCTGTGAACATGAGGAGCTAAACTCGTTTTAGCTAGAGGAGAATTCAAAACCATGAACATATTTTCAATATGAATTGATTACATCCAGTTGTGATTTCATAAATTGTGAATGCAATTTACTTAACTGCTTGATTGATAACTTATTCTTGTATGTTGATTAAGGAGGCCTACTTAGTTTGCTTGCATGAATTTGATGCTAGAATATAAGGGAGTTTCACCTAGTCGTTATGAACTTATATTCATAAGTAGTGGAGGTAGCTAGTCACGATCGCGTTAAGTAAATTCCTGGCAGGAGTATCATGCAGTTCATAGTTACGAATGCCTTGTCAATGCTTATGATTTTCACAAAGCTTAATGATATTTGCTTGTATCTCTATTATGCAGTTCATGTAGGGAACTTGTGAAGAATAATTTGGTTGTCGATGCGTTGTTCGTCCAATTCAATGACTTAAGGAAAATCTGAGGGTTAATTAGTGCAGTTCACGGTTAATCTGGGGCACTGAGGTTCATGGTTTATCGAAAAAGCAACAGGAAATCGATTCGTATGCAAGTGTGTCATGTGTGGAGAAAAACCCTCTAGCTAGCCCATCACCCATTCATTCCCCAAATTTGTTTAAAGTTGTTTTAAGTTTAAAATCTGTTTTGTTTTTACTTAAATTTGTCCAAAACCAATCCCCCTTTACTTTGTTAAGTCAATTAGGTTAGAATCTGTTTTAAAGTGTGTCTTTGAGTGTTTTGAGTCAAAACCAATACAATTTTCGTCCAAAATCATTCTTAGTTTCTGTTTTGAGTCTTTTTGGTTGTTTTGTGCAGTTTTGAGTTTGTTTAGCTTATTTTGAGTCATAGGAGTCTAGTTAAGTGTCTTTGAGTCTTGTTTTGTTTATTTGAGTCTAGCTTAGTGTTTAAGACTTTAAATTGAGTAGATTAGCAATCTCTCCTAATCTCCGGCCTAGAATGATCCATACTTGCATCTATACTACAATTGTCAACAAGAGGGTCTAATTTGTGTGCTAAGCTTTTATCACATCACAAAGCATTAATCGAGGTTGGCAAGGATGGCCGGGCTAAAGGCCTGGACATGACCACTGGCTAGAGCTTCAGCCACTGGTATATTTTCGGTTAGGCATTTGTTTGACTTGGTACAAAAGATGAACCTATTGTACCAGTAAAACAGGAAGGCTTCGTGCTCTCATTTCTTAAGAGCTTCTCCCTCCGAGCCGGCGAAATAGGTGATCAGAGTGCTGTAGTTGAAGAAATTCTTGTGCAATTTTTGCATGTCTTCTTTCAACAGCCTTTGATTCTTCTTTGACAAAACTTCGATGGCCCGCTCGTTGAAGACTGCCTTTAGGTTCAGGTCAAATTTGTACCTAGAGAGAGCGGCGTTGATTGGAAGACCAGAGGGAGAAGTGCCAAGTATGGTAGTGATGTCTAGCACAGTTGGGCTGATGAGACCGAGAGGAAGGATCATGGTGTTGATGGCTTAACACCAGAAGCTTAGGGTGGCCATCAAGAGCTCTCGGTCCATGGTGATCTCAAAGGTCGAGAGCTTGATCGCATCAAAGATGCCGAGAGTCTTCCACTTGCCATCAAAGTGTGGTTCCATTCGAGTGGCCCAAGCAGCCCAGGTCACTGTGATCGAGGGCCAGGCTCCTTGGGGTTTATCCGATTCCCACTTCGACCAGAGTAACCATGGAGCAAGGGTCCTAGGCAATGGGCCTTCAACATATGGGTGATGGTTTCTGGGACATTGTCCTTAAAAATGGGTCCTAGAGTCTGGTGGAAGAAGCTCAAGTCATCCTCGGATCGGATAATTTTGATGGCGTTTCGATCGATAATGTCTCGGCACTTGTCGCACTTCTCGGCAAGCTTGGTGATGAAGGTGTTGGCAGCCATTGATGAAGACTTGAAGGTTTTTTGGGTTTTAAAGTTGGGTTTCTTTTCTGGGTTTGAGATCAAATGGCAAGGAATTATGGAGATATGAAAGCGTAAAAAGGTCAAGTGAATTTGGATTAAGTATTTATAGGCATTTGGGAAGAAGATCAATAGGTTAATTTTAAAGGAACGAGGGGTAAGTTCGACCAAAATATTTCGTAATCATGACAGATATTTGAGAATCTAGGTGAAGATGCTAGCTCGCGGTTTGAGGATGCACGATTGCGTGTGGCGGCGAAGTTTATGGCGAAAAGACTTTTCAGTGTCCGCACGTCTCAAAAAGACCGAAAAGCTCATGAATCGAGGTTGCACGATTGCGTGTGATGGCGAGTTTAATGGCGAAGGGACGGTTATGTGTCTGGACGCCTCAAATGTCATTATTGAGGGACAAACATACCAATAGGATGCCACGTGGCAAGGAATCTGACAGGATTGAGATCGTGCAATCGTGCCTCAAAAATGCGCTTGAGTGGTTAGGATATTCGAGGCTTTTCGTTGTCTTTTAGGTTATGCTAAGGGTTTCTTTCGCTTCTTCAAGGTCGAGGCTCGATTAGGAGTTATAGGCCAAAGACCTCAGAAGCGATGGGGCAATGTTTGGGCCCAAAATATTCTTTTGGGCCAAGCTTAGAGTTATTCTCGGCCCAGTAGCATTAATTTTGTTATGGGCTGTCCAGTAAGGGTCGATCGAATCCTACTGCGATGAGGATTGGTTTAGATAAAGGTGAGGTAGTTGAAATCTAGTGCAATAAGGAGTCTTAAGGCTAAGGACGCTGAGAATTAGGGGATGAATCTGGTTTGTTAACGAACTTGGTTCAAAGTTCTTTTGGAGTTAGGGTTGGCTGAGACCTAATCAGATTAGGTTAAGAAGTTCTAATTCGAGTATGATTCTAGCTCGACTATTAAGGGGTTTGCTACTATAAATAGAGGATGGATTGCATCATTCAAGCTCCATTCAATTCAACACACAAATTGCCCTTCGCAAAACTTCTCAACAACCCTGAGAATTTTATCCTTCTCCCCTTTCTTCCTGCCAACATATCTTCAGTTTAGATAAACAGCACTGTGAAGGCAACCGGTGACATCTTCAGTTTGGATAAACAGCACTGGAGCTATAAAATTAGCCGACCGAAGAACACTTTCAGTTTGGATAAACAGCACTGCTTCGAGACCGATTGGTTATTTATGCAAGTCTCGGTTAACAAAGATTTTTCGAATTCTTGTTGGTAGAGGTTATCTCATTAGCCTCTTGGCGAAATGAGGTGTTACAGGTTACTAGGCTCGGCACGTTAGTGGATATTCACAAGTCAATTTTAGAGTTCGCCATTCCGATGGCCGAACCATATTTACCATCAAGACATACATTTCTTTTGAGTATTTGTGTCCATATAGTCTTGTGCCAGTTCGGCATGCTTATACTCTCACGAATATAATCACTGTGACCGAGTCTGGCGCCGACGATTTATGAACTTCGCTGAACTAGTAGCCTTGTCTTCAGGCTCTATAACCTGAAGGCCAAGACGTGTTCCTTCCTCAGTCACAGTCGTAAGATCAAGAAGTCAGCAGCGCGCTCAACGCGACATCAGCATATTTTACTCCTCGGCCATCGAGTTGGCACGTCTCGCACATAACCGAAGGACGTAGTTAGCTTATTAATTACTCGGCCTATGCGCCACGTAGGCTTGGTAGTTTTTGGGGTCAACAATTAGATTTTTTTCAAAATTACATTTGCTAGATTTAATTGCTTTAAATGATATAAAAAAAATGAAATGGAAAAAGACATATGGCATGTCTGTTAAGAGTTAGGGACTTGAATAACAATTAGAACACATAGGGCCCGTTTGTTTGACCGGATTAGGGAGGACTGGACTGGACTAGACTATAGTCCCTTGTTTGGTCTGCACCAAGATTAGGTTTAATGACCTTAGCCCAGACTCGCTCGGATTATACGCCTCCTTAGCAGTTCTTAACGAGGATCTCCAATTTTGGGCGGACTCGTAAGCCAGAGAAAACCACGAGAGATTTAGTCGTCCAAGAACCCCCCAACGTCGCTCGTCCTCATCTCTGCGTCTTCCCTCTTCGTCGTCCTTGCCCTGCTCGTGTTGCCAACATCATTAGCACTTGCCAACCTAGAATCGCATCGTCTGCTTGTTTCGAATCTCTCAGAACCCAGAACCCGTCGCATTCTCTTCCTGCTCTCGCCATCGTTTGATTCACTCCGATTTGAATCGCAAAACCCAGACCCGAAGGCTAGTAGACAGAGCCCAGATTCGCTGAAATTGCAACCCACATTCGAATTGCAAAACCAAATTCGTTAGAAGTTCTGCACATCTTTCAATCGCCAAACACAGATTTACGCAGAACAACTTTTCAAGAATAAAAAAGGAGAAAAACAGTGAGAGCTTTCATTCAATCAAGATAGTTTTCTGGAAAAAGGAAAGAGATAGAGAGAGAGAGAGAGAGATAGTGCTTTGGTTCTCGAGAGAGAGCTCTGGTTGTCGAGAGAGTCTGGAAAAAGGAAGTGTTCTGGAAAAAATGAAAAGGAATAGGAAAAAGAAAAAGGAAATAAATAAATAAATATTATTTTTCTTGTTAGTCTGACACTGCACCAAACGCTTCACTAAACTAGTCCAGCTTAGTCTATTCTAAGCTAGTCCAGCTTAGTCCCTGAAGCTAGTCCAGTCCAAGACAGTCTGGTGCAACAAACGCACCCATAAGGTTTTATTCTAATGTTTAAGTTAAGGGATCACTTCCAAAGCGTCCTAAAATTGAATATCAATGGGTAAAGTCATGTAAAGTCATAGTTGATAATTCATATATTTTTCGAAATAAATTCATTGAAATTAATCCATTCATATATAGTTCGTTTCAACTTATCATGTAAACGAGATGCAGTGAAATCCAATGTTAATCATAAACATTGATTAGGTTTGATGTTATCAGTAATCAAGATCACATCATGAAGGTAGCCATTTGTGGCTTCACTTACTTTTATAATTTTTGTTTATAAGAAATTAGGCCGTAGTTCAACTGCCATTTGTACAATTTGGAAGATTGAGATTGACTTATTCTCATTAATTGAATAATATCCTTTGTACAGTATACAACTATAATTAAACTTTTACAATCAAACTCCTACAAATTAGCTGCTAATTGATATATAACCTATAATACAAGAAAAGTAACCAATTACAATATATTTGCTCGTTAATATCGTTGATTGAGCCACAATAATGACAAGTATCTCGGTGATGATCCTTAACTTTCTCACTAGTTATTGATATGCGTTGATTGTTCTTGGATCCGGATCACCAAAACCTTACCCATGATCGGTGAAGGAAGTATAATTGAGTTGAGTTGGGTTTTTATTTTATTTTTTTTATAAGTGAGGGTAATGGAAGACCTAATTTTTGGATGTACACGAACAAAACATGGATTTAAATAAAATTTCTCTTACCATATTTGGTTGTGGATTTGGATGGGATTCCAAGTAGGTCATTTCACGCTTATCCTTACTAATTTTGTATTAGGTGTATATTATCCTTAGTATCTAATCACTTCAAATTCATAATAAACACAGTAATTATTTTTACATGGTATAGTTAATATTTATGTAAATTGTATTTATTAATTTTTTAACTATGGATATATATTGTATTTCCTTTTTAATAATCTGTATACATTTCATTTAGCCAGCGATTATTTTTTTTCTTTAATTTCCCAGAAGGATCTTAGTTAGTCCAAATTTAAACATTATTTTACATGGATTTTAGATAATAAACAGGCCAAAATAATAATACAAGAATGACGAATGGTGCAGGTTAAAGGAATCAAAGACAATTTTATAACAAGACAAAACAAAAAATATGGGTAAAGCCTTAAAGGGCCGGCACCTATACATGTCTCTATCACCATGTAAATACCACAATTTCGTTTTTTTTTTTTTTTTTTTTTTTTTTCAGTTCATGTATAATTTC
Source organism: Cotoneaster glaucophyllus (assembly GCA_036320875.1). Lineage (NCBI taxonomy): Eukaryota > Viridiplantae > Streptophyta > Magnoliopsida > Rosales > Rosaceae > Cotoneaster > Cotoneaster glaucophyllus. The sequence goes on from CM070063.1 coordinate 23,355,273, forward strand.
TCTCCTCTCTTTTTTCTTTTTTTTATATACAAATTTTTTTAATTTTGCTTAGGAAATTTTTTTTTCTACGTTTTTCTTTATCTGGGAAAGACAAATCACTATTTCCTTAACATATTTTATACCGCTTTGGGAATTTACTTAATTCAGAATCTTCTTCGTAGTTATTGCATGTATTATAATAATGTAATTTGAAATTATAACTAATATAAAATTCCTACTAAATAGAATTTAATATAACCTTATATATATTGTAATATTTCCCCACACATTAATACAATTTAGCCATGCCTAAATTGTATATAAAGGAGCAAACATAGAGACACGGAAACAGACAGACTGAGGGATATCACTCAAAGTTTGAGCTTCTTCTCCTTTTCTCTCTCTGTTTATATTCACTCTCTGTTCCTTAAGTGAGTGAATAGTGAGTCATCACAAAGCATAAGAAAATAATGGTGCTGGGTTTGGTGGTGGGTGTGGGAACGGGGCTAGCTTCCATTTGGATGTTACTTCTGTCGAGCTTTGTTGGTCTTGTGGCCTTCTGGTGGCTTATCAAGAATGCAAATCGGTTATTGTATGAAACCCAGCTGGGTGAAAGGCAGTACTCCCTCCCTCCGGGTGACTTGGGCTTGCCTTTCATTGGCAACATGTGGTCCTTCCTCAGAGCTTTCAAGTCTAACAATCCTGAGTCCTTTCTCGACAAGTTTGTTTCCAGGTCAATTTCCACCTCTCTCTTTCTCTATCTATATGTTGGTTTTGCTAAAGTTATATTGTTTGATATTCAGTAAATTGATATTGAATTTACCAATTTGGCCCAACAAGGGAAAGTTTGTGCTGATGTTTTACCATACGTAACCTTAGTGAAGTAGAGAATAAACAAAATTACCAAAACCCCTTTTTTTTTTTAACAAACGATATTATTTATATTAAATAGAGAGGATGCGTTTAGCTTTACAATGAGCTATAATAATGTGGTTCAAATTCTCCTGATATTCAGTAAATTGATATTGAATTTACCAATTTGGCCCAACAAGGGAAAATTTGTGAAGTAGAGAATAAACAACGTTACCAAACCCCCCCCCCCCCCCTCTTTTTTTGTTTGAACAAACGATACTATTTATATTAAATAGAGAGGATGAGTTTAGCTTCACACAACGTTACCAAAACCTCCTTTTTTCTTTTTATTTTTTTGTTTGAACAAACGATATTATTTATATTAAATAGAGAGGATGAGTTTAGTTTCACAATGAGCTAGTAATAATGTGGTTCAAATTCTCCTTTGACGAGAATCGAACTTAAGATCTCTCAATTCCAAATAAAGAGAAATATACCACTAGACCGTTATACTAAGTAGAACAAAAAAAAACGTTTTATAATTGGCCAATTTTTTGCACTTTTACTGTCACATTTGTAACAGAAGGTTTTCTCTTGTAATTTGCTTTTGTAACTGATTTTTCCTGTGCATATTTGACACTTGTAGAGGACACTCTATACAAAATGTGGGTCACTGCGCACCACACTTCATACAAATACTCCCAATTTTTCACCGTTCCTTATTTTGTATGTTTTCTGCACAAAAACCCTTGTTTTTGGCAGTCAATCCCCAACCGTTACTCGTGATCTTCAGCAGTTTTATCGGCCCCACATGCTTATTCAACCCCACAATGTGCATGCTTAGGAAGTCTCACCGCCCTCTGCTACAGTAATTTCTTGTGTCGTGTAAATTGTTCTTTTGGTATACACGTGTCACACATTCTCTTGGGTTTTACAGTACAAGTAAATTGTTCACATAGGATTTTAAACTAGAAACTATCAAAAAAGTTGATTGAATTTGTGTCAAGTACATATTTTAACATGACTGGTTTTTATTTAACCTTTGATAAGACGGGCTTATCTCCTCCTTCTATGTCCCACACACTAATTGTACATGTGGGAGTCATAGACAGACAATGGGTGGTGCATGTTAAACCAAATTGTCCATGTAGGATGCTAAAACTATAAAATATCCCAAATCTTGTTTACAAAAGAATTGGGTTTAACAATAAACATTAAACAAAAAGATTTTTTATGTTTTGTATGTGTAGCACTCTTTTTCCTTGACAAAATTGTTTCATCGTGTGGTTTTGCCGAGTCAGGTTTTGATAAGGTCATTTCTTTACGCGTTTAGTTGATACTTGTCTAATGAAGATTCTATTAGCCTTAAATAAAGAAAAAATAAATAAAATGGTTTTAGAGTTTAGCCTTCAATGGGTTGAGAACGTCTTCATTTTTGTAATGCGATGATTTGGTAAAGTTGTTGATATTTTGAGTTAGTAGCCCTTTGTTTAATTTCAATATGCTTCCCCCTTGTCATCCACTACTTGGCATTTTCTGACCAAAGAAACTATTTGGCATTTAAGTGCAAAAGTGAGATATAATGGAGACTCATTCGGAATGACGATGTGGAACTCCATTTCCAAACATTAAGAATAAGTTCCCAACTTTTTGAGTTGATTGACTAACTGCTTTTTCTCCAAGTGATTCTCCTTAGAAACTGCTTTTAATATTCTTCTTCTTTTTTTTCCCCTTTTCTAAAATACAAAACTAACAGAATTAAAAAGTTAAGAATTAAATAATATATAGGATGCTAGAAAACTACCTGAAATAACAAGTCGACATTGTGGCCAGCACTATAGTCTGTGAGATTTAGAAGCAGCAAATATTTTTGGTCCAAACTTGCATGCTTTTGTGGGGTCACCATGTAGCAATGTGTCACACTCATTTTTTATTAGTGTCGGATGTAGTGCGCCTAATGCACTCAATACAAACTGGTACATGGATGAAAGAACATTATTCACATTGTACCATAAGGTTGAACAATGTGAATGGAAGAGTTTCTTCTTTGGTTAACTATTTTCATTTGAATTATTGACAGTTAATTATCGGCCTAGTTTCAATCGTTTTGTGTATGCAATATGTTTCTCCGATTTGACCAACTTGAGTGTAACTTTTTTGCCTTGTCAATGAACAATGCAGATTTGGGAAAACTGGAATCTACAAGGCCTTCATGTTTGGGTTCCCAAGTATCATTGTTACAACGCCTGAAACAAGTAAAAGAGTTTTGACTGATGACGATGCATTCAAACCCGGGTGGCCTGTTTCAACTGTGGAGCTAATTGGAAAGAAATCATTCATTGGTATATCTTACGAAGAACACAAACGTCTAAGGAGGCTAACAGCAGCTCCGGTCAATGGTCATGAAGCATTGTCTGTGTACATGAAGTACATTGAAGAGATTGTCATAACGTCCTTGGAAAAATGGTCCAAACTGGGACAAATAGAGTTCTTAACTCAAGTCAGAAAGCTTACCTTCAAGATTATTATGTACATCTTTCTTAGCTCAGTGAGCGAGCCAGTCATGGAGGCTTTGGAGAGGGAATATACAGTACTTAACTACGGAGTTAGAGCCATGGCAATCAATCTTCCGGGATTTGCATACCATAAAGCACTTAGGGTGAGGAACTGATAAGTTGGGTTTTTTTGTTTCATAACTTGGACATTGGAGTTCTTAATTTTTTAGCATTTAACTGAGTTGTTTCCATTTTAGGCTCGGAAAAATCTTGTTGCTATATTTCAATCAATTGTGGATGAGCGAAGAGCTCAAAGAAAGTCTGGAAACAACTATGTAAAGAAGAAAGATATGATGGACGATCTGCTGGATGTTGAGGATGACGATGGAAGAAAACTTAACGATGAGGATATTATAGACGTACTGTTAATGTACTTGAATGCAGGCCATGAATCTTCCGGCCATACCATAATGTGGGCTACCGTTTTCCTACAAGCAAACCCAGAGGCTTTCCAGAGTGCCAAGGTATTTGAATTAACATATTTTTGGGTAGTTCATCTTGAATGTAGTTTTTTCTTTGTCTCATTTTTCTTTTGAATATTAGGGGACTGATTTACCTGTGCAGGCGCATTGTCACAATTCACCATAGTTACAAATTTTAGCTTTCATTTTGGATGCGTAATCAATCCACTTAGATTAGCCCGCATGTTTCAAAGTCATAGATATTTATGTTGTTAAGATTGTTCAATGAAGAGATGTGATCGTTTCCTCGATATCTTCTGACGAATTCTGGTTTGATACCTCCTGAATACTTCAAATTGATTTGCTAATCATGTTTGGACAACTTTAGGCTGAGCAAGAGGAGATTCTCAAGAGGAGGCCACCAACGCAGAAGGGATTGACACTCAAGGAATATCGAGAAATGGACTATCTTTCCAAGGTACAAAAAAAATGGATTCATTTTCATTTTTGCTTTTATTCAGCTGTTGCCAAGTGGTTCCAGCTAACTGTTTTAAACTCCTTAGGTGATTGATGAAACTCTTCGCGTGATAACATTCTCACTCACCGTCTTTCGAGAGGCAAAGAAGGATGTCAAAATAAACGGTAGGTTAAGATTTGTTTTTCGTATGTATTTTTACTCTGCATACATATCTTCACTCGTTACACATTTTTCTTCAAATTCTACACCTCAGAAATTTACTTAATATTTGGCTTTCAGGTTATAGCATTCCCAAGGGCTGGAAAGTATTGGTTTGGTTCAGGAGCATTCACTATGATTCTGAATTATATCCAAACCCAATGGAATTCAACCCTTCCAGATGGGATGTAAATTTTTAAGCACTATAATTTACTAATAATTATGACAAACAATAATTTGTACTTACATCTGACTTGGTTTATTGCTTTCTGCCGGCCCAGAATTTCACACCGAAAGCATTAAGTTTTCTTCCCTTTGGAGCTGGAAGCCATCTGTGCCCCGGAAATGATCTTGCTAAGCTGGAAATTGCTATTTTCCTTCACCATTTCCTCTTAATTATAAGTGAGTACTCTTAACCAATTGCCTTCTCCATGACTAAAATTCGGAAAGGTTGTTATATTTTTAATCATCTTCTAATGTTTCGGTGATTTGATCAATGCTGCAGGATGGAACGCACTAATCCGGGATGCCCCTTGATGTACTTGCCTCATACTAGGCCTAAAGACAATTGCATGGCAAAAATCAAGAAATGTGGATCTGCAGGGGCATGAGAGCATTGAGAGAACAAGAGAACTAAGCAAGAGAACTAAGTACACAGATTAAGGTATATATTTCATACGTAGGTTATAAAAAACAGCGTTTTTTACGGCCTAATATATTTGACCTACGTCATATGATTTTAGTTGGCAAGTTTTGAACTTAGATCCTCTGTCCATCTGTTACCAGACCAGGAGCCATGCCAGCGACTAATCCTTACTCAGAAGTGTGGCTGCCGAGGAGTTTTCGCGCAGCAGCTAGTTAGTTTTAGTAGTTTATAAGAGCTGGTGCTTGTGCATCTGCACGCTTGTTGAATGTGTAACCTTGTTGTCCTCGCTTTAATAAAACTGCTGGACATTGTACCAAGCACTTTGTACCCCTTTTTTTTTTTTTGATAAATTTGGACAACGGATTTCTAAGTAACAAGGAATTTAGGATAAGTTAACTAGAATTGCACTGCTTATGAGCATTATAAAGTCACCAAACGAACAAAAATGATATTCTTACTATCTAGTTGTATCATGATTTGTATCATTTATCTAATAGAGATGAGATCCACGTGCATTGGTGGGCCCTATCTCTTTAGAGAGATTTGCTAACAACGCATTTCAAGTAATCAGCTACAAATCTCTATCCGTGTGTTAGATTGTGTGGTTTCAATTTTATGTATCTAATGTTTTACAATTCAGGTCTTACAAATGTAGCTTAAATCCCTAGGTAATGGATAATATCAAGTGCAACCAAATTAACCATTAGAGCTGGTTTGATAGGATGTTGACTAGGATGACGATTCAACACAATTACTTAGTTTTGTAACTAATTATTGGATATGAGAAGTTGGTTAGTTGGTTTCAATTAGAGATAAGGTTGTTAGCAGGTTTCTTAGTGGCTAAGATAGCTAACTACTATATAAGAAAAGTTGCAAGGAAAAGTTGTTGCTGTAAAAGTTGAATATTGTAATAAATACATAGAGTTACTGTTACATTGAGAAAGAAAAGAAGTTGGGGTTTTATCATTTATATCAACTAGTGCATTCGATCCTGCTTAATCCTTTCTCGTGTATGACTCGCCTTGCTTCCAGAAAAACCATGGAGCCTCGTGTGTCCAATCTCAAATCCTTGTTTGCTGATTTCCAGCAAGAATTCAAAGAATCCATAAATGAGTTCAAAAAATCAAGAAGAAGGGAATTCAGAACTACCCATGAATTCATCCTTCAATAGCTGCACTCGTTATCTTCGAGGGGTAGTGGGTCAATCGGTGAATCTTCTGAAGCGATACAATCATATCTAATTCGGCAAAGGGGTATGAACCTAATCTGGGTACCAATCCACTTCGCCAAGAAGCTTTTCCCAATGCATTAAACCAGCGCCCTTCATTTCTTAAGATGAATTTCCCAAGATTCTGTGATAGAGATGACCCTTTGGGCTGGATTTACAAAGTTGATCACTACTTGGATTTCTTAAATATCGAAGATTTCAAGAAAGTTAAAATGGTTTCCTTTCATCTTGAATGAGAGCCTCTGCAATGGTTTCAGTGGACCAATTGTATTGCAGAATACCTCAAATAGGAAGATTTCACTAGGGCTTTATGTTAAGAATTTGGACCATCAAAGTTTGAAGATTCAACTAAGAGCTTGGACAAGCTGCGACAAACAGGTTTTTGCGAGATTGCATCTTGGAATTCAGGAGATTAGCTAACAGAACTTGAGATATCAATCCCTCTCTCATAAAATCTTGCTTCATTGGTGGCCTAAAAGCTGAGTTAAGGCATGATGTCAAGATCTTGAAGCCCAAAGATGTGTTGGAAGCCACTGCATATGCATAACAACTCGATGCCAAGTTATCATATTTAAAGTTCAAAACTTTATCTCATCCTTATACTAATCCTTCTATCAGAGCACCTCTACACAATGTTAGTGACACACATCCTGGAGAAATTAAGCCTAAGAATGATAATGTGCGTAGATTGACACCTGAAGAGGTTGAGTTCTGTAGAAAAAAATGGTCTATGTTTTCATTGCGAAGAAAAGTACACTAGGGGTCATTCTTGTGAGAAGAAACAAGTGCTTCATACTGATGTTCAAGATCCTAAAGAAATTGTAGCTGTTGTGGAAGAAAACTTAGAACCTGATATTACTGCATGTGCTTTGTTTGATACTCCTACTCTTAAATCAATAAAACTATAAAGGTTGGGGGAATGATAAAAAACTGTTAGTAGTCATGCTTATTGATTCAGGGAGTTCTCACAATTTCATTGTTTTATCCTTGGTCAAAAGAATTAGAGAAGCCTTAATGAGATTACAATTAAGGACAAATTCCATATTCCATTAATTGATGAATTGTTAGATGAACTAATTGGTGCTGAATATTTTTCCAAATTAGACTTAAGATTAGGCTGTCATCAAATTATGATGCATCATAATGGCATTGTGAAAACTGCATTTCGAACTCATGATGGTCACTATAAGTTTTGGTTATGCCTTTTGGCTTGACTAATGCTCCAGCCACATTTCAATGTCTAATGAATGAGATATTTAGGCCTTACCTCAAAAAATTCATCTTAGTCTTTTTTGATGATATATTGGTGTATAGTAGAACTTGGGAATTGCATTTGGTACATCTCAAGATAGTATTTGAGCTTCTGCAATCTCATACCTTGTATGTTAACAAGTGTGCCTTTGGTCAATCTCAAGTGGAGTATCTGAGACATATAGTATCTAACGAGTGAGTGGCAGCTAATCCATCTAAATTGGATGCAATAGCCAATTAGCCTGTTCCAACATCAGTGAAAGCTTTAAGATGATTTTTGGGGCTTACAGGGTATTATAGGAAATTTATTCCCGATTTTGGAAAAATCATTGGTCATTTGACAGTTCTTAGTAGCCATAACAACATTCAATATACTCAAGCAAGCTATGACTTCTCCTCAGGTATTGACATTACCAGACTTTTCTCGGCCATTTATGAAAGTGATGCTTCAGGTTTTGGTATTGGAGTTGTATTATAGCAAAATGGAAGGCCTATTGCCTTTACCAGCAAGGCATTGAGTGTTAGAAATCGATCTCTATCTGCTTGTGAAAGAGAATGAGGGCTATCATTCATTCAACTAAGAAATGGCAATCATATTTAGTGGAAAGGCATTTTATTATCTAAACAAACATCATAGTTTGAAGTTTTTCTTGCAAAATAGAGCCAATACTTTTTTCAACAGAAGTGGATCTCTAAATTGCTTGGTTTCAACTATGAGATACAGTATAAACAAGGGTGTGATAATCAAGTGGCTGCCTTCTCTAGAATCCCTAGGGATGCACAAATGGTTCCACCAGATTCTCAACTTTCTCACATGGAATTCCTAGCTATTTCTTATCCATAGTTGGATGGATGATTTGAGAAGACATAGTGAACAAGATTCTTGAATTTTGGCAAAAATACAAGAAGTGCAGAACATCACAGATTCATCTGCACTCAAATCTTTTGAAATACTAGGTTGACAATGGGTTCCTAAAGTACAAGTACATAATTGTACTAAGTCCCACTAGCTCTTGGATACAAACTGTATTTGAAGAACATCATAACAATCCTTCTACTGGTCATGCTAGGTTTATTAAAACATATAAAAGGCTTTCTAGATCCTTTTACTAGATTGGTATGAAGAAAGAGATCAGAGACATGGTAGCTAATTGCCAAACTTGTCAGCAATATAAGTATGAAACTTTGGTTCCAGCTGGATTAATTCACCCTCTGCCAATTCCTTCTAGAATGTGATCTGATATCTCAACGGACTTCATAATAGGACTGACACCTTCTAGAGGTAAAATAATTATTTAGGTTGTAATTGATAGGTTTTTCCAAATATGAGCATTTTGTATTATTGTCACACCGATTCACTTCTGCATCAGTCACCAATCTCATTGTTGAAAATATTTTTAAGCTTCATAGGATGCCAATCTTTATATTCATTGATACAGATCTTTTGTTCTTGAGTGCTTTTTGGAAATAATTTTTCGCACTCTACGGATCATCCTTGTGTTTCAGTTCAGGTTACCATCCTCAAACTGATGGTCAAACAAAAGTAGTTAATAAGTGTGTGCAGACATACTTAAGGTGTTTTTGTAGTTTTCAACCTAAGAAATGGTCTATTTGGCTACCCAAGGCAGAATGAAGCTATAACACAACTTATCATTCTACTACAAAACTATCTCCATATGAAGTGATTTATGGTCAACCTCATCCATCTCTTCCTGTCTATGAAGCTGATACTACTAAGTGTTAGGAACCAATCAAATGTCAAGTATACAATATATAAAATAACTTGTATAATTTAATTCGTATAAATGTTTCACAGATACAAATATCAAAGTAAAAACAATTAACGAAATTGCATATAAAATCACTGACTTGAATTCGAAGATAGAGGCTTGCTGTAGCAATCTCCTAAGACAGAAATACGCCCCTACACTTGTGCAGTAGATCAATGGACGTCTATCTTGCAGGATACAACTATCTAATCCAAGTTCTTGCACTCGAACTCGGATTCTTGGTGAACTGATTTGTGTTTTCTCTGTGAAAACGTTTGAATAATTGTGTTTATGTTTCTGATCTAAGTGCCATATTTATAATGGCGTAAAAAGAGCAGTTAGATCCGATAAGAATGGATGTAACTGTTCGTGATCAGTTTTATCCTTTCGAAAAAAACTGAATGTAAAAATCAAAAACGTAAAACTGATACTTGTGTTTTTCGTCCATCCGAGCCCAAGAGCCCCAAGGCCATCTTTGACATTTAATATATACACCCAAACCCTCCAAGTCTAAGGCCCAAGGTCCATGGCCTTAGCCCAGTTCTTCTCAAACTATAAGTGAGTGAACTTACTTATGAAGGGTCATTTTAATGTTTGTTTGGGCGATGTGGGACTGGAGTCCCCAAGAAACTCAACACAAGTTCCAACAATACCCCACATTTTCTATTCAAACTTTAGAAATACCCCACATTTGAATAGAAAATAAGATATTAACTAAATTAGTAACGTTTTTCCAGAGAACAGCGATATGATATGCATCGGGATAGGTGTCTTTTGGACTTGAACCTTCTCTAGTGAGTACTTATCGGATTTACCTAATGAAGCAGTGAATTTAATATCTTGAACTGATCATTCTTTGTAGTAAATCAAAACAATCAGTATCACACATATCACATCTTGACACATTTTAATTCATACGGTTGTGTTCATTTTGGTCCTGAACATATCCTGATTTCATGAGACCTTTAGAGAATTGTAGCCATATCAATTCTCAAAGATGCGACCCCACATCAATCTCATATAGGTAATGCTAAATAAGAATAGCCTGTTCTATTCATCTTAACCATAAGATATTAGCATTATTAAGAATAGTGATTCACCCTCTTCATCTTACAGGTAACACACTGTTTTTCATCATAGGAATGAGTAAGAATCGTGTGTTTCTTACTTTGAGTTTTCCCCAACTAGTTTGCCTATTGAACCTAGACTATGGAAACTCCATTTAGCTAGGTTAGGTTTCCGTCAAGTTATAACTCATTGAGTTGGCTTTAAACCCATTCCCCTCGATGTGAATGCCACTTGATCCTTGGATAGGCCTTTTGTCAAATGATCGGCAATATTCTCCTTAGATTTAATATAATCAATGGAAATAGTTCCATTCTTGAGTAGTTGTCTAATGGTTTTATGTCGTCGCCTTATATGTCTCGACTTCCCGTTATATTCAACGTTTTTGGCTCGACCTTGTGCTGCCATACTGTCACAATATATACATATTGCAGTCACAGGCTTTGGCCATAATGGAATATCTTCCAGAAAATGTTTAAGCCATTCAGCTTCATTAGCAGCTGTATCTAAGGCTATAAACTCTTATTCCATTGTCGAACGTGCTATACACGTTTGCTTACATGATTTCCATGAGACTGCTGCTCCACCAAGTGTAAATACATATCCACTTGTGGATTTACTGTTTGTGCTCCCTGAAATCCAATTTGCATCACTATATCCTTCTAATACGGGGGGATATTGTGTGTAATGCAAACCATAATTCATTGTATGCTTTAAATATCTTAATACCCTTATTAAAGCATTCCAATGATCTCTTCCAGGATTACTTGAATACATGCTTAATCGACTTATTGAATAAGCGAGATCAGGTCTTGTACAATTCATAATGTACATCAAGCAACCTATAACTTGTGTATACTCCAATTGAGATACGCTATCTTCTTTATTTTTAGCAAGTTTATGAATGGGATCAAATGGAGTTACTGCAGGTTTACAGTCATAATGTCCAAACCTTTTGAGAACCTTTTCAACATAATGTGACTGAGTTAGAACATAACCATCTGAATTCCTTAGAATTCGAACTCCAAGAATCACATCAGCTAATCCCATATCTTTCGTATCAAAGCTAGAATTTAGCATTTTCTTTGTGGAGTTAATCACATCTTTGTTTGTTCCTAATATAAGCATTTCATCAACATATAGACATACAATAACACAAGCATTTTTTGTTTGATTAATATAAATGCATTTATCACTTTCATTTATCACAAATCCATTTGTGATCATATTATGATCGAATTTTTCATGCCATTGCTTAGGAGCTTGTTTAAGTCCATATAATGACTTAATCAATTTGCAAACTTTCTTTTCTTGACCTTTTACAATGAAACCTTCAGGTTGTTCCATATATATTTCTTCATCTAATTCACCATTTAGAAATGCAGTCTTGACATCCATTTGATGTATTTCGAGATTGTACACAGATGCTATAGCTATTAATAACCTTATAGATGTTATTCTAGCTACGGGTGAATAAGTGTCAAAATAGTCAAGCCCTTCTTTTTGACGATACCCTTTGGCAACTAGACGAGCTTTATACTTGTCTATGGTACCATCCGGTCTCAAATTCCTCTTAAAAATCCATTTGTGTCCTATTCGTTTATTTCCAGGAGGCAAATTAACCAATTCCCATGTATTATTTTGCATGATGGATTCCATTTCACTTTGAATAGCTTCTTTCCAATAAGGCGCTTCAGAAGACTCTAATGCAGCCTTATAAGTTTGATGCTCGTCTTCGGTTATAAAAGTGAGGAAATCAGGACCAAAACCCTTTGCAATCTTTGCTCTTTTACTCTTCCGTGGTTCCAAATCTTGGTTTTGAACTCTAGAAGTTGAAGCATGATTTTCGTCATCATTTCTTGTAGAATCATTATGTACTCTTTTGTTCATAACATGTGACCTATCTTTATAAGGAAAAATTTCCTCAAAGAATTCAGCTTCTGCAGATTCAAGTATAGTATTTACATGAATGTCTACAATTTCAGATTTATGAACCAAAAATCTGTATGCCGAACTATTATTGGCTTGACCAATAAATATACAATTCACTGTTTTTGGTCCAAGTTTTTGTCTCTTCGGAAGAGGCACTTGAACTTTCGCAAGACAACCCCACACTTTCAAGGTTTTGTATGTAGGTAATCTACTTTTCCAGATTTCATAAGGAGATTGATTAGTCTTCTTATGTGGAATTCGGTTCAAAATTGTGTTTGCAGCAAGGAGTGCTTCACCCCATAAATTATGTGGTGCACCAGAACTGTTCAACATGGAATTAATCATATCCTTCAATATACGATTTTTCCGTTCAGCCACTCCTTTTTGTTGAGGAGTATATGGAGCTGTCGTTTGATGTATTATTCCATGTGTTGAATAAAATTCTGCAAAGTCATTAGATTCGTATTCACCACCTCTATCCGATCTTAAGACTTTTATTCTTTTGTCTAGTTGATTTTCAACTTCGGCTTTAAATGTCTTAAACATGTTTAAATCTTCATCTTTACTATGAATCAAATAGACATAACAATACTTGATGCAATCATCAATGAAAGAAATATAGTAGTTCTTTCCTCCACGAGTTGGTGTGGATTTGAAATCACAAAGATCACTATGGATTAAACCAAGTATTTCGTTGGATTTTTCCATAGATTTATATGAGTGTCTTGCATACTTGGATTCTGTGCATATCTCACATTTAGATACTTTGTTCATAGAGCATTTGGGCAATAGGCCTAAGTTAACCATTCTTTGAAGAGAACGAAAATTAACATGACCTAATCTTGCATGCCATAATGTAGATGACTCAATCAAGTAAGCAGAAGAAGCACTAAGCTTGTTATTGTTATTAATAGCATCAACCGAAAGTACATTCATTTTAAAGAGCCCCTAAGACAGATAGCCCTTTCCCACATACATCCCACCCTTGGTGATTACAAACTTGTCAGATTCAAAGACCATTTTGAAACCTTTGTTACTCAGAAGCGATCCAGAAATCAGGTTCTTGCGAATATCAGGAACATGCAGTATATTGGTGAGTGAAAGCTCTTTTCCAGAAGTGAGTTTGAGCGTCACTTTTCCCTTCCCTGCAACTGCAGATGCAGTTGCATTCCCCATGTACAGATTTTCTCCTCCATCAACAGATTGGTAAGTAACAAATAAATTCCGATCAGCACACACATGCCTTGTTGTTCCTGTATCAACCCACCAGTCATTGGTATTAGTCAGTAAATTGACTTCAGATACAACTGCAACAAACTTATCTTCTGCAATGTTTGCTTGATTGGAATTCTCAGAATTCTGATCCTTCTTGTGGCGGCAATCCTTTGCCCTATGACCTGTCTTTCCACAAACCCAGCAACCTCCTTTGATTTTCTTGAAGGTTTTTCCTTTTGCAGCAGTGAATGCTTTCTTCGCAACTTCTTTGCCTTTGTTTTTCTGATGGTGCCTTGCCTTGTGTGAGTCACTTCCTTCCACAACATTGGCTTTTGCCTCCAGCGATGAGACATCATACTTCTCGTTTCTACGATGATCCTCCTCCACACGCAGTTTCAGAATCAGTTGATCCATGCTCATGTCCTCAGTTAGATGCTTAAGATAAATCTGAAAGTCCTTCCAATTCGAAGGCAGTTTCTCTATAATAGAGCCAACCACAAAACCTTCTTTCAGACCAAGATTTTCTTCATCTAACTCATGAACAATCACTTGGAGTTCTTCAACTTGCTTGACAACAGACTTAGACTCACTCATTTTGTAATTCAGGAATTTTCCAATCACAAACTTCTTGGAACTAGCCACTTTAGACTTATACTTCTTGTCCAGAGACTCCCACAGTTATTTCGCTGTCTTATATGATGAATAAACATCATACAGGGAGTCATCTAAAGCATTCAGAATGTAGTTCATGCATAGAAATTCACTGTGAGTCCAGGCTTCTATAGCCTGCAGAATTTCGGCAGGAATATCTCCCTCTTCTGGCGCTTTAGGGGCCTCAGAACAATCACGTGACTCAAGTTCAGAGTGGTCAAATAAAACAACATTTTATGTTGCCAAAGTTTGAAATCAACTCCCTTGAACTTCTCAGGTTTCTCAACGTGTTGCTTGACGACACCAACATTTGATTGATCCATGGTTAAAATTTCTGTCTTAGATTGTTAGGAACCAATCAAATGTCAAGTATACAATATATAAAATAACTTGTATAATTTAATTCGTATAAATGTTTCACAGATACCAATATCAAAGTAAAAACAATTAACGAAATTGCATATAAAATCACTGACTTGAATTCGAAGATAGAGGCTTGCTGTAGCAATCTCCTAAGACAGAAATACGCCCCTACACTTGTGCAGTAGATCAATGGACGTCTATCTTGCAGGATACAACTATCTAATCCAAATTCTTGCACTCGAACTCGGATTCTTGGCGAACTGATTTGTGTTTTCTCTGTGAAAACGTTTGAATACTTGTGTTTATGTTTCTGATCTAAGTGCCATATTTATAATGGCGTAAAAAGAGCAGTTAGATCCGATAAGAATGGATGTAACTGTTCGTGATCAGTTTTATCCTTTCGGAAAAAACTGAATGTAAAAATCAAAAACGTAAAACTGATACTTGTGTTTTTCGTCCATCCGAGCCCAAGAGCCCCAAGGCCATCTTTGACATTTAATATATACACCCAAACCCTCCAAGTCTAAGGCCCAAGGTCCATGGCCTTAGCCCAATTCTTCTCAAACTATAAGTGAGTGAACTCACTTATAAAGGGTCCTTTTAATGTTTGTTTGGGCGATGTGGGACTGGAGTCCCCAAGAAACTCAACACAAGTTCCAACACTAAGTTGGAAATGGTTAATAGAAGTTTGTTAGAGAGACAAAATGTGGCACTACTTAAAACTAATTTGGAAGCTAGTCATGTGAGATTGGTACCTTATCAACAGATGTCATTGGCTATTCACCCTTCCATAAGCTGCAACCAAGATTTTATGGTCCCTTTTGAAATATTGGTTAAGATTGGTCCAATTGCTTACAAATTAAAGCTTCCATCCTGTTTTTCATGTTTCTTGTCTAAAGAAACATTTGGGTGCTACAATTCAACCTATACTGTTCATTCACGAGTGATTACTAATGCTGGTATTTTACAAGATGTTCCATTGGCAATTTTTGATAGAAGGATGATTAAAAAGGGCAATAATGTAGTCATTGAAGTGTTAGTTCACTGCTAGAATCATACTCCAAAAGAAGCTACTTGTGAAACCTTCTCAGATTTGAAGACTTGATTCCTTGAAGTGGTTCAGTTGTAATGTTCTTTAGTTGTTCAACTTGAGTTTTACACTATTTTTAAGTCTTGTTTTACAAGACTCGTTTCAAGGGGGGAGGGGTATTGATAGGATGCTGACTAGGATGATGATTCAACACAATTAGTTAGCTGTTGTAACTAATAATTGGATATGAGAAGTTGGTTAGTTGGTTTTAATTAGAGATAAGATTTTTACTAGGTTTCTAGGGTGCTGCATATTTGAACCATGTTTCATCAGTCACCATAAAAAATAAAGAACCCAACTTTGTTTGCTCACTGAAACCCCAAGCGATTCAATCCCACCGACGATGGACATGACAGTGGTAGAGGAGCTAGAATTCTGAGGGAAAGGTGACGTCAGCTGAGGAACCGTGCACGACAAGTTCGAAATCAACGACGAAACTCTCGATTTGGCGTCGTAGGTAGATTTGTTGTTGGCTTATCTAAATTCAAACATAATTGAATCGGTGGCGGTCAAGATTGGGAAGGTAACAAAGTTTTTGAGATTGGGCCACCTCAGCCGCACCCGAGATCATGCCTAAGTGAACCCCGCAGTGAGGGAAGCAAGAAGCTCTGACATAAAGGAACCGAATAAGGAGGAGGGTTTTCAATTTTTGAATTTGATGGTGTTGAATTTCATGGGTTTCCAATTTTTGATGGTTTGGAATGTGGGTATTTTTATAGTTTTGTGATGGAGAGAAGGGGGTGGATGTGCAGGAGTCGAAGAGGGAGGGGAAGCACTGGGTACGGAGAAGGGAGGATGAAGATGGTGGATGTGCATAAGCCGAAGAGGGAAAGGGAGTACTGGGCAAGGTTCTAAAAGACGCTAGGCGCTAGTTGGGCGGCGGGCTGAGGCCTAGCGCCTAGGCGGGGCCTAGATGCCTAGGCAAACTAGGCGGATTTAAGTAAATCTATTATATTTCGTGTAAATAAGTGTCTGTTTATGTCACACCCTAAATTTTTTTTTTAGAGCATGAATAAAAAAGGTAACTTAAATGTAATAACAGGTGACTGTGTTGAACTAAAACGTTTTATTAAACAAAATAATTTACATAGTGTTTACACATAAAAGAAACGACAACAACTCCTTAAAAAGTTTAAAACTATTTATAAGTAGTCTCTTTCTTCCAAGTTAGTTACTAGATTTCTGTTTCAGCTCCTGTAACACAATTGATAAGGGGTGAGCTAAAAGCTCAGTAAGGGCCCAAGGTCTTAAGTGATTCATATTATTAATGTTATGAATGTTTTATGAGTAATGTAATGCAAGAACATACTTCTTTTCTACCCAACCCGTTAATCTATATATTAAAGCAAACAGACCTACATGTCCAATACCATGCATTTTACCACTGTGGTCTCGAGTGCTTTAATATATAAAATAACCCCCATCAAATATCCCAAGTTCATAAACCCCTTTTGCTAGTCATCTTATCTAATTCATTGATCTCCAGCCCAAATCACCCACATCGATAATTCCCGTCGATATCATATTGTAATGTGCACACCGGGCTCACCTGGAACTGGTTTCACAATGAATAGATTCAACTACACAAAAGCTAATTTCCACATTTTCCCACAACCTAAGTAACTCCTTTACTTCGTTGACAAATGATAATGATCATGGCAGTATATAATATACCACATTTATAATATATCATATCTAAGTCAATAGTTGAATATATATATATATATATATATATATATATATATATAGCATGTTCACATATCAATATTTCACGTAATACAAATAACACATGTAATTAATTAATTCCCCAAATTCCTCTACCTCGAATTCTCACTTCTTACTCCACGAGTACTTCTTTTGCTTATCTCCTTTATCACTCTCTTACTCACTTTCTACGTAGGGTATGTATTGCATGTTGCAAGAAAAAGAGCAAAGATGGAGCATTGCTCCTATTTATACCATAACTAAGGCGGCAAACTAGTTGTTCTCATTGGTTTATAAGTTTCTCTACAATCAACTCCACTTGCTATTACACCATTCCAAGTTAGCTATAGGCTTCATTAGTCATTATCATAGTCTTCACTAGTCATCACCCTAAAGTGCTTACTAAGCACTCTAAAAATACCAAGTGATAACACCTAACCTACAGACTTTCCACCAAACATGCTAATAATATGATTAGTGTCCTTAGGTCGGAAAACTTAGCCACTCAATGAATGCCATTTGTCCTCAATTTCCTAGTCCAACCGTAAATTCTGAATTCGTATAGACTCCGAAATGTAAACCGAAAATTATCGTGATCTCGAAATGAAATACACTTTTATCCTATGACAATCAAAATACTAAATTCTACAACACGTTCTAAGCACTTTGAAAATTTAGGAGTTTCGCAATCTATCTAAATAAACTAAAGAAGGGTAAAGTCAAATTGGATTTTTCCCTATTCCACTTGGGTTAAATATAAATTGTACATGGTTCGTAGTCAAATAATTTCAGCCCAATCTTAGTTAACCTAAGCTAAATAAAAATGTTCCCATTTAAGCAAGACTAAATAACAATAAAAAGAGAATTCTAAAAGTTTAATCAAATGCGCACGTGTGGAAGGTGTATAAAATTTAGAAATTTTAGGACTCCACAGTTTATACTTAAAATATATATAATTTCATCATAAACTACAAAATAGAATGACACATATATTATGAAGTATTGGAACATAATGAAAACATGGAGAATACACATACAATGTGTGTTCATTTAAGTATTCAACAAGTCTCTTACAATTTATTGAAAAGAAAATGCAAAATGAAAGTTATCCATTTTTTGTCTAAGTGAGTCACAACCTAGGCGGGTGCCTAGGTAGGTTTGGATGGGCTAGGCGAGTGCCTAGGCAGTTTAGGCGGGTGCCTAGGCGGTCTAGGCGGGCACCTCAGCAGGTTTAGGCGCCCTTTCTTAATTTTCAAACACCTAGGCATTGATCGGGGCAGTAACTAACCACCTAGCGCCGTTGAATTTTAGAACAGTGGCACTCAGTGCGGAGGAAGAAAGAAGAACCCAGATTGATGTTTACTTTTTTTTTAATTTTTAATATTTATGTGGGCCCATTTTGACAGGTGGCGTCAATCATTGTCTACGTGGACGTCATGTCAGCAGTTAACGACGGAGGTATGTAAGTGTTCTAGAATTATGACTTCAGGTACCAGACTGGGACGAAAAAAACTTCATGTACCAAATGTTGAAAACCAATAAACTTTAGGGTAATAAATTGAGATTAACCAAAAATGTAAATATATAATCATTTGAAATGAAGCAGATAGCATAAACATGACATGCTTCATTGTATTTCTAGCAAACGATATTATTTACATTAAGTGCTTCATTGTATTTCTAGATTTCTAGCAAACGATATTATTTACATTAAGGGGGTGGGGGAATGGGCTAAGTCTCACAATAGGCTCGCAATAATGTGGTTCAACTTTCCTTTTAGTGAGAATCGAACCTAAGACCTCTTACTTACCAGTGAAGAGAAATAGTATTAAAGCTTAGCACTAAGTGGCAACACCTTCATTTAATCTCATGAATATTAATATAAGCAATTATTATTGGCACTTCAAAAATCTCATTTTACATTCTAAAATAAAATTTGTGGAATACTAATAACACTTCTCTTAATATATTATGAAAATTAAGTTAACATATCCGAAAGATTTTTACTCCGTAGGAGCGAGGGTCGAAACGAACATATAAGGGTCGGTGTCCGTTGCCTACATCTAAAACTCGAAAAATAACGGTATTTGAAACTCGAAGCGGAATGGCAACGGCTACTTTGGCAAGGCAAATAGGCAGAGCTATTACAAACAGCACAAGCGCGGGAAACGGATGGTTCAACCCTCACATGGCTGCTGCTTCCCGCGCCATTGCCGAACGGATCCCATTGGTCGATCTCGTTCTCGAAGTCAGAGACGCAAGGGTAATACAATAATAACTCAAAGTAATTGTCACGCACGCACTGCAACTGTTTGATGAAATGCCTGACTCACATGCTGTGGCCTTTTTTTCTTTCTTAGGATTTCTATGTTTAAGCTCCGGATTTTTGACCTTTAGCCCTTTAATTGTAGAAACTAGTGCAACCTGTGTATCTGGCTTTCAAGTTTGCTTAATTTGTTTGGTTGACAAAGTGCTTCTTTTACCCCAGAATTTTATACAATTTTCTCTTATGAAGTTGTCTTTATTTCTACACTACCAGTTTTAGCTTATTGTATAACTTATGCTTATGTGGAGCAATAATTTTTTGTCAAAGTTTTCATTCATTACTCGGGTTTTGGTTAATCTGGAGTGGAGGAACCATATGGTTTGCTTGCTTTTGAAGCATATCTTTCTTAATGGAATTTTCCATTTTAAAGTAAATTTTTAGCTTTGAAGTTGGCTCTTTACTCTTTACTTCTTTAGCGAGAAAAAACAAAGAAAAAGCAAAATTGGGTTGAAATATTCTCCAGAAGAAATAAAAAGTTTGTTTGAAATCTTAAATGGGAATATTACATGAGTGGTTTCAGAAATGCTAATTCAACAGTGATAGCATCATTTCACATAATGCCTTTTTTTTTATCTTTTCTGTTTTATGATAAGAGTTGCACTAAATATTATCTGAACCACTAATAATTCAATAATACTACTTTTAGATTCCATTGTCGTCGGAGTTTGACCAACTAAGGAACTATACACCACTCTCTAAGAGAATAATACTGTTCAACAAGGTGGACCTTGCGAACCGTTCTCAACTGAAGGTGAGCATTTCTTCAGCTGGTTTATTTCTAGTCATGTTAGATTTATAGGACAAATTACTGAATGAGCATGAAATATTGTAAGTATGGTCAATTTTCTGTGAACTAATTATCTTTAATGGTGAAAGAGCTGGTCAATTGACATTTAACTGAGGCTGATGCTTCTTTCCTTTTGCTTTTACTACGGTGTTGAGAGATTGTGTATACCTGTTCCTAAAAACCATTTTCATTTCTACTTTTCTATTAATTTCATATTTTGTTTAATTTGTAGGACTGGATGAAGTACTTTAAACAAAATAATCGTGTTTCATATGGAGTCAATGCCCATAATAACGACAGCATTCAGCAGGTAAAATGTAATTACCATGTCTGTTTGTAATAACTTTTGTTAAATGCATTTTTCATTGGAGGAAAAAAAAAAACACATTGAAAGCTCAAGTATATGGATATACACAGCAGAACGATATGCTTCTTTGGTTCTTAATTTTTTGTCCCTAGATTACTTTTTCAGTTTGCTGGATATTGAGGACAGTTTACTTCTTACAGTTGTTAAACTTTTTGCAAGCTCAAGTAAGAAAATTGAAGAAAGCTGATCACTGTCATACCACAACAATATTGCTAGTTGGAATTCCTAATGTTGGAAAGTCAGCCCTTGCCAACTCTTTGCATCGGATTGGGAGGATTAGCGCAGCAGGTACCGCTTTAAATCATAATCATTCAATTTTCTTTTCTGGGAGTTTTTTAGCTGGAAATGATCACAAAAAATTCATTTTCGTGTATTACGTATCAGTAGAAGTTGAATAAATTCTATATTTTATTGGACATTGGTTGTCTTGTAGAGAAGGGAAAGTTGAAGTGTGCTACAGTAAGTCCACATCCTGGTGAGACAAAAAATATCAGCAGCTTGAAGGTTTGTAGACTGTCTTTTTAATTTTTAACACTGTAGTTTGTATATTAATAGCCATAAAATAGCGTGTGAGTGCATCACTCTTATTTTAACATATGGCTGCTTACGGCATTCAGTATTTCATTTCAGATTGCAAGCCACCCCAATACTTACGTGTTGGACACCCCAGGCATTTTGCCTCCACATATTTCAGATGATGATGTCTGCACCAAGCTAGCCTTGACAGGTATGAGCATCATGGATAGTTTATTTTAGCTTCACTTAGTCCAAAAGGGTTTCTGTTTCTGGTGTAATACCATCTCTCGTATGAAGAGGACAAATCGAGTTACTCGCCCATACACTGGTACTGCAGAATGACTGGTATGAGTGAAAATTATGACATGTTAAAGATGCTCTGTTCATCTGTTTGCATTTCCAACTGCAGGAACGATTCAAGATTGTTTTGCTGGGGAAAAAGAACTGGCTCAGTATTTTCTGGCTATATTGAACAGGAGTGACGAATACAAGAAATGGGCAAAGTTCTCCAACAGCGAGAATGAGGGATCACTTGCAAATAAGTATATAGAATCCTCAACTAGCTCTGAAATCGGCATGAAACGGAAAAATCAATACTCCACAGATCACACGCAGGTTTGAGAGCTTTTGTTGTCATAATCTTGAATTCCAAAAGTCCTCCCAGTTGGTTTGTGGTATTATTTTTAATAAACAACAAAAGATTCTCTTGTCAAGTTTATTATAACAATAACAATGCACATATCAGTGACAACAAATTGAGATTGATAAATATATTTGGAATAAAAATATGGTTAAAAAACATTGATATTTTTGAATTTGTGGTTCCATCATTAATTTTCTGGACAATAAAAGTGACATTCAAGTTTTGCATGCAGGATTTCATAGTGCATGAGGTTCGTAAGACACTCTTTGAGATGATATCATCTTTCGACGGTGATGTGGAAGACGAAAGGCTTATTAAGGAAGAAATCAAGGCTGTGGGAGGAGCTTTTCACGTTCCTTTGGAATCCGAAGAACATGCTGAAAATAAAGTCGCAGCTAAGTTACTGAATCTTTTTCGTACCGGGAGGCTCGGACATTATATTTTAGATTGTATCCCATGAAAGCTCCAGTCCTGTGCAATTTCTGTGTAAATATTTATTTTCATGCTAAAATAGGATGGTACGTACATAATTATTATGATGAAGTAATTGACAAGTTTATCAAATATTTGTTTTTTTAATTTCAATTGAGAATGATTAGGCGAGATATGCTCTTCCCCCGGCCGGTCCCATCCCCACCATTACTAAGCCAAAACCTGCAATGCCCAAACGATCAACGAAATCGATAATAAAGACAAAATGAAATGTCATGAGCATGGATAGAGGCAACAAAGTCCGGAACCGTAGAATTAAAGAATTTACAACCTAATTTCCTTCTCGATAAATATGTGTACATATAAACCACATTTGACAAAATCGTTATCGACAATTCTTCCAATCCACCATAAGGAACCAAGGGACCGCATTAGGAGCCTTGAAAAGATAATGAATAACCAACATAGAATCTGTTTCAATCCATATAAACTTCCAGTCTATGAAAGGCAAGAATTTATGTAGCAATTGAACTTACAAATTTCGTATTTGATGCAAAAGCACCAAGCACCCTACCATCCGAAGAGAAAAAGATCCTCCCAAATCCAACACCCCCGTTGGCACAAGATCCATCAATATTAACCTTAAACCACCCAGCCATTGGCAACTTCCAACGGACTCGAATGAAGGATGGAGCCTCAATAGAAAGCGTGAGATACCTAATAAAGAGAAAATAGGAAACACTGAAGACGATGAGCTACAACTTGGGAAACACACTAGTGCCAAGTCACGAAATCGAGCCACTAGCCAGCACTTGGTATAATTCAATGAAGAAAACTTGCCCCCAAACTAAATTTGATTACGAAGAAAGCAAATGCTCCATATAAAAGTACAAGCCATTATAATCCAAAGTTTCAAGTTGAACCAGAAAAAGTTGAAAGAAAGGTTTATGAAAAAACTTGTAACATTGATGGTACCAATAAAGAGGGACGACAAAAAAGCTCTAGCAACCAAGACCAAAGATCCACTGTCCAAGGACATTCCAAAAAAAAAAATGTGAAAGAGAGACTCAACGGCTGGATTACAAAATGAGCAAAGAGAACCATTGAAACTCTCATATGCTGAAGCACAACATCAGTGAGGAAACGACCTTGTAGGACTTTCCAAACAGTAAGGCTTTGCCTTGGTTGAATCCAATGAGACCAGATGATTTTTCCTCACATCACCTGATCATAGTTATGCAAGTGAGAATAAACCTCTTTAGTTGTAAGAATACCATAGAGAGAAACAGACCAACATAAAGAGTCCATAGATGCCTGTAACAGGAGAGGTTAGCTATAATTAAAGTAGCCACCTCAGGAAAAATAGTAATGAAACCAGCCGGCAACTCCCAATGAGAACCACATACAAAATCTCTCACTAGGGGTTTTGACCGTATGAGCAAGAGTATTAGGGATTTCTAGATAAGAAATTTGAGAACACCCAAAACTAAAGTCGAATGCAAAGAGATAATAGGAAGAACCTTTTAAAACCTAGCCAGGTGGAGGATTTTTTATAAGTAGAAAGAGGA
This sequence comes from Cotoneaster glaucophyllus, assembly GCA_036320875.1. Classification (NCBI taxonomy): domain Eukaryota; kingdom Viridiplantae; phylum Streptophyta; class Magnoliopsida; order Rosales; family Rosaceae; genus Cotoneaster; species Cotoneaster glaucophyllus. Next base: position 23,379,289 of record CM070063.1, read on the forward strand.
ATCAATTCAAACCTCTATTCAGGAAGCAAGCACGCATGAAAACAGCCATTAGAAGAGAAGAAGCTAGCATGTCCTAACAATCAAAGATTTAGTTTCTTCTATAGGGTTATCTTTTGAGCCAAATCATCTTATTATTAATTTTAATTTGGGAAATCCCTGATTTGAGAAGAAAAGAAAAAATCAGACCCTATCGAAGCCAGAAGAGGGAAAAAAAGGAAGCAAACATCTCATGTTTTGCGTACAAACCTAAACCCTAAACCCTAAACCCTGATGCCTAATCCAGAGTACCCGCAATCTACATCTTATATCCCTATCTAGCTCATTGTTCTTAACCATGGCTGTTATATGTCGTGTCCTTAATAACTTCATCATCGTTATCCTTGCCACTGTCTTCGGTTTTCTCAACTGGATCATGCCTGTTCATTTCCCCCCTATACGGTTAAGTCTAACGTACCTCATGCGTTGCATACTCAGTTAGATTTCAGCACCAACGATACCACCCTCCTTTACGACCTTGCCCTCAACATTGCCCTTCGCAATCCCAACCGTTTTTATGGTATATGTCACGATAATGTTGAAGCACAGCTTATCACAAGAACGAGTCGACATTCGACTTTGGTACGGCAAAACCGAGGTCGTTTTACCAAGGGCCTAAGAATACTAGTTATTTAACACAAACTTTCAAAGGGCAGCTGCATGACCTCGTTAATAATAAAATGTTGATGTGGCTTTAGTCTATTGGTCCATGTGTCACAGTGTAATTGGATTGTAATAAGATTAGGCTGTTATGAGTTAGTTAGCTGGCTGCCTTGTATTGTAAACTAGTTAGTTAGAATCTCAAACACGATATGTACATATAGCTTTAAAATTATAGCTTTGAAAAGATTCACATTAATGAGAAATGAGAGGTACATCAGTACATATTGTTTTTGAAATTCTAACTAACTAGCTTACAATACAAGGCAGCCAGCTAACTAACTCATAACAACCTAATCTTATTACAATCCAATTACACGGTGACACATGAACCAATAGACTAAAGCCACATCATCATTCGGTTATTACTCCCTCTCAATCTCAGTTGGGATATCCAAGCCTAAGATAGCCTAAGATTGCTGCAATGTCTGATCAAAACTAGGATGTGTAATCTTTTAGTCAAAATGTCTGCAACTTGTGACTGAGTTGAAACATAATGAACTGTAATGTTTCTTTTCTACACTCTCTCTCTGACAGTGATAATCAGTGTCTAGGTGTTTTATTCGAGAATGAAATATTGGATTTGAATTGAGTGTCAAGGCAGAGATGTTGTGTCACGCCCCGATCCCGACATACGTCCAGGATTGGCACGTGACGTCATTAAAAACCCGTATATCTCACATACCCCGCCTACGGAATATGTACAAAGCATAATTCAATATTCAAATTGTGTTGTAATTTTCGTATATTTTATGGCTGCATCTAACCTCCTCGTTAGACTGCCTACGTACCCTCAACAAGGATCAAGCCATTCGTAGTTCACCTTTTCACCACACTCGAACATTTATCACATAAATTAAATCATACAATACAAACAATATTTCCTATGAGCCAGTCAAATCATATTGAATAAAATATAAGTCTATGGCTAAATATATAAAAATCACATTTCCATAGAAATCATAATCATCAGACCAATTCATAATCACAATTGATATTAATGTAAGAAATTAAGGTAAAACCATATCACATATGTTCAAGTTACTCTCTAACCAATGTAGGCTCACTAGACTTCAATTAGTCTCCCATAATACTAATTTTAGTATTTAAAATGTTTCGAGACATGTTGACCAAAAGTTAATTCTCGGTCAACAATAGGATCCATAACGCTACCTAATTTGATCCAGAAGATCCGCACATCAGATTCCGGATCCGTAACTTCCTAAGGTCCACATTATACTCAAATAACAATATACTAAAATCTCATCACGATCCGACGGTCGGATCTCCGCCAATTTCAAATTCAAGTGACGGTCGACAATTAATTTTACAAACTTAGAAATCCAATTAGAGAAGATCCGTACGTCGGATTCTCGATCTGTAAGTTTCTATGATCCTCAAATATTATATTCTATCATGCATTAAGGTTTGGTGACGATCCAACGGTCGGATCGTCGATTCACATTTTGACCTAACCACGTATCGTAATGAAATTAGGTTCAAATGATCAACCTACCCCAAACAAATATCAAGACTGAACCCAGGGCATTTAACATAGCATAAAAATAGCGCTGGCGGCCCACTGGCCAGGCGCCGCCGCACGCGCCGCCGTGGGTGGCGGTCGGCCGCCCCGACTCGCCAGAAAATTTAACTATTTTTAAAAATTACCAAATTTTGTAGAAATCAATATCTCAATGAGTAGAGTAAGTTTCATACCTGTGACCAAGTCCAATTTGGCCTGGAAATGCCTCAATCCTCCATGAACCCGCCGGAACCCTAGAAAAGGGTGTGTTTCGATTCGGCTTCCAAACGAGCTCCGACGCCTCCACCACTGCTTGGGCTTTGTTCCTGGGATTGAGGGGAGTCTATTGGTGGTGGTGGTCGACGGTAATCATTGTCGAATTCACCGGAAAAATGAGAAAACCGCCGGAAAACCGTGGACTTTGTAGCTTCGGTTTGGAAAAATGGGAAAGCAATAGGGAAATATAACACTACAGATATGTAGACCTCGTCAAGGGCTTTCCATGGACACCAAGATCACCCAAAACGGAAGTCGGATGAAGAAGATATGGCCGGGTTAAAAATGGTGATTCGCGGGTGAAAAATGACCCATTTTGGGTCTCTCCTTTCCCCTCCTTTCCTTCTTTTCTGATTGGGCTTCCCCCCTCCTTTTCTCTCCCGCACTCTCTCCTTTCTCCTCTCTCTCCCTTGCTGCCACTTAGCAGCGTATAAACATTTTTTATTTATTTATTTCCCAACATCAAAACTTCTCTAATTTCTTCGTTATAATTCCATTTCACGAACGGTTTGCGTCTACGCGTTCGTGAGATCGAGCTCCATCCAAAGATATAAATTGTGACCTCGCAATAACCACGAGTTTTAAATAAATAATTTTCAAACTTCAAACTTCGTAAATAGTTTAATAAAAATCTAAATTCAAACAAATTAAAATAAATTCTTGAGAAATAATATAAAATCTCAATAATACGAATACTTAGATTATAACAGTGAAATCCGGAAACGAGATTTCACATGTTGTCACAATGCATAACAGGTGGAGAAGTTACAAACTCATTCAAATCATTGAGCACAGATCTTGTCCAGCAAACATCAGCAGTGCAATGTGCTAGTGCTTTGTATTCAGCTTCAGTTGAACTTCTGGAGACAGAGGCTTGCTTCTTTGATTGCCATGATATATGATTTCCACCCAAATACACAACATAAACTGTTATTGACCTTCTTGTATTTATGTATGCAACCCAATCAACATCAGATAAAGCTGATATATGAAGATCAGTTGAAGGAGTGTAAGTAAGACCACATTCCAAGGTTCCTTGTAGATATCTTAGACTTCTTTTCATGCAATGTCAGGCTTTGAGAATGTCAAGTATTGTAATGCCCTAACCAAACTTCTATAAATGGTAGGATTAGACATAGGCTTGCCTTCAGAGACAAGTAACTGAGTGTGTGGTTTGGATGGAGTTGGAGCAGGTCTACAATTTTCCATTCCTGCTTTTTTAGTAATTCTCTGGCATATTTTGTTTAATTGACAAAGAGACTTCCATCTGCCTTATTTTAAATATATATGATGTCCAAGAAAGTATGTCAGCTGCCCCATATTTTTCAAATCAAATGACTCTCCAAGTTGGGTGATAATCAATTGAACTTCGGACTTGTTAGAACCTGTCAATATGATATCATATACATATAACAATAGAATGACTATATCTTCTCCATCATTCTTGACAAATAAAGTTGTATTAGATTATGATACACTGAATCCCATAAATGGTAACACACCTGTGAACTTTGAATTCCAAGCCCTAGGGGCTTGGTTGAGTCCATATAAAGATTTAACCAATTTACACACATGTTGAGGACATTTTGGATCTATAAGGCCTTGTGGTTGCTTTATATATATGTCTTCTTGAAGATCTCCATGCAAGAAGGCATTTTTAATGTCAAGTTGTCTAAGTTCCCATTTTTGACAAGTAGCAAGAGCAAGAATCAACCTTACAGTAGTGTGTCTTACAATTAGATTGAAGGTTTCAGCATAATCAAGCCCTTGTTCCTGTGTATACCCTTGTGCAACCAATCTTGCTTTGTATCTTGCAATGCTGCCATCTGGATTCTTCTTTATTTTATAAATCTATTTACTCCTGACAATAGACCTATTAGCTGGAGTTGGAACCAATATCCATGTACCTTGAGCCTTTAGTGCATCATATTCATCCTGCATTGCTTGCTACCAATAAGGATTTGATGAAGCAGCTTTGAATGTTTTTGTTTCATCGGTATCATTGATTTATGCTAAAATAGAATATCCAGCATAGCATGTATCTTCATCTTCAATTTGTAGTGTTTTTAGCTCAGGTAACACAGACAAATAAACATCCTAGTTTTTCCTCATAATTGCACCAAATTGCAATCTAGTTGTCATATTGTGTGTTTTCCCAGATCTAGATATATGATTATATTCAGAGATGGATTCATGTGTATCTGAGATAGGCAATATTACCTGAAGCTGTGCAGGATCAAGGACGGGCAACAATGGGAGAAATTGATCTTGTGTTTGAGGAAGGACTTTATGAACTGTGTGTTTCAGATTCCTAAGATAACTCTGCAACATTTGATGATTGAGTGTGATTAGAACCATTTCGAAGTCCACCATATGTTGATGCAGATCCTAAAATATACCCAGTATCAAATTTCTATACTTGAGTTCATAAAATTGTAGCATGATTTAGTGCCTGAGATGTATTATTGTTACTTTCAGAAGTTAAAACATTCACAATCACTAAAGATGAAGAACTGGGAACTATTATGTTTATATTCTCATAGATTTAAACTTTATTGACCTTTGCTGGAAATTGAGTTTCATCATGAAGCACATGTCTGGATAGAATTAATCTTTTGGCTAGCAGATGATAGCAAATAACCCCTTATATCTTGATGCATACCCTAAGAACAAACATACCGAAGACCTAGCTAGGTTGTAGTTTGTTATCAGTCTACTGTTGTATGTAAATGATATCATCTTGACGGGTTCTAAGAAGTCCAAAGTTCAATTGATTATCAATGAACTTGGAGAGTTATTTGATTTGAAGGATATGGGGTAGCTGACATACTTTCTTGGACTTCATATTCAGTATAAGGCAGATGGAAGTCTCTTTGTCAATCAAACAAAATATGCCAGAGAATTATTAAAAAAGTAGGAATGGAAAATTGTAGATCTGCACCAACTCCATCCAAACCACACACTCAGTTACTTGTCTCTGAAGGCAAGCCTATGTCTGATCCTACCATTTATAAAAGTTTGGTTGGGGCCATTACAATACTTGACATTCTCTAGGCCTGACATTGCACACTCTATCAATGTTGTTCATCAATACATGACTAGGCCTACTGATATGCACTTCTTCCTAATGAAAAGAATTCTGAGATATCTACATGGAACCTTGGAATGTGGTCTTACTTAAACTCCTTCAACTGATCTTCATATATCAACTTTCTCTGATGCTGATTGGGCTGCAGACATAAATACAAAAAGGTTAATAACATGTTATGTTGTGTATTTGGGTGGAAATTCTATATCATGGCAATCGAAGAAGCAAACCTCTATCTCCAGAAGTTCAACTGAAGCCGAATACAAAGCACTAACACATTGTACTGCTGATGTTTGCTGGATAAGATATGTGCTCAGAGATTTGAATGAGTTTGTAACTTCTCCACCTGCTATGCAATGTGACAACATCTCTACCTTGGCACTCAGTTCAAATCCAGTATTTCATTCTCGAATAAAACAACTAGACACTGATTATCACTTTGTCATAGAGAGAGTGCAGAAAAGAGACATTAGAGTTCATTATGTTTAAATTGAGTCACAAGTTGTAGACATTTTGATTGAAGGAACAGCCTAATTTTCATTAAACATTGCAACAATCTTAGACTTGGATATCCCAGCTGAGATTGAGGGGGAGTAATAACAGAATGCTGATATGGATTTAGTCTATTGGTCCATGTGTCACAGTGTAATTGGATTGTAATAAGATTAGGTTGTTATGAGTTAGGTAGCTGGCTGCCTTGTATTGTAAGCTAGTTAGTTAGAATCTCAGACACTATATGTACAGATGTAGCCTCTTATTTCTCATTAATGTGAATCTGTTCAAAGCTATACTTTTCCCTTTTTTTCTCTCTTCTCTCTCTCTTCGACTCTTTACATTTATGAAGTTCTTCAACCTTTCTCATAATTTCTGCAACTCTGTAAAGCTTGATTAAGCATTGTTATGACTTGTTGGGGATAATTATTTTGAGAATATTAATTCTACGTTTAAGGACATTGTAATAAAACTCTCACTTCGAGACTACTTCGAATCCAATCATAGAAGAAGAAGAAGAAGAAGAAGAAGAAGAAGAAGAAGAAGAAGAAGAAGAAGAAGAAGAAGAAGAAGAAGAAGAAGAAGAAGAAGAAGAAGAAGAAGAAGAAGAAGAAGAAGAAGAAGAAGAAGAAGAAGAAGAAGAAGAAGAAGAAGAAGAAGAAGAAGAAGAAGAAGAAGAAGAAGAAGAAGAAGAAGAAGAAGAAGAAGAAGAAGAAGAAGAAGAAGAAGAAGAAGAAGAAGAAGAAGAAGAAGAAGAAGAAAATGCAGGACAAAATAATGAATTAAAAGGGTAAAATTTTCAATATACAATTTGTTATTTTTCCAATTATAAAGCTTGGGTATATTTTGAAATAATTAATTAAAAGGGTGAAATTTAGAGGGTTATAAGTGAAAGTGAATTAAAACTGCATTGTGTTTCTTAATATCGTGTAGTATGATTCAAAAAGTGAAACATCCTTCAATATATTCAACTAGTATATTAAGAATTAATATTTAAATGTGACACGTTCTGATACACACACACATACACACACACACGCACTCGCACATATACATTATTCAGTATTCATCTTAAAAGTTTAATTTACTAAAATAAGTTGTCAAGACCTCACCCATACCATGATTGTTCATAAGTATTTTTGAGCTAATATTGTGTTCGGGATGAACTTAGAAGTAGTAGAAAAAGAATAAGTTTTTTATTGTTCATATACCTTTGATATAGAGGGAGGTGAGTCAAACTTGAGACTTCGAGTGAAAGTTTGAAGGCTCTTAACCGATTAAACTATAAACCCCCTTCTAGAAAAAGAAAAGTTGATCTGAAGAAAAACATTATGCTGCATTGCCCACAGAAAGGTTACATAATTTTCTTATTTTGGAAACTTTTGAAAAGATTTTTTCTTTTTGGAAAACTGCATTAATTGTAAATTTTACCCCAGATACGCACATTAATTACTCAACAAATAGCATGTGGCAAAGCAATTTGTGATGGCTTACGAGACACCTGCTTTTTATCCATTATATATATGCTGTTTAACATGGAGTTTAAGAATGAATCAAACTAATAGGGATGCTCTCTCCCCCTCTTTCTCATCTCACTCTAGCTCACTCTCTCTCTCTCTCTCTCTCTCTCTCTCTCTCTCTCTCTCTCTACGGTTCTACCAGAACCTTGTTTGAACTTTCCTCTCCGGTTCATATGCGAAGGCCTAAGAGAGGTTCGTCAAGTATGTGTCGAGATAAGAATTTGAAGGGCCCCCAATCTGATATCATGTCCACAAGTAACATTCCCATCAGACTTCGTATTCTCGTTCTGGACGTTGATGCTGATTTTCTTACCTTTATTTCAGGCTTGCTTAAACTTTTGAAACATGAAGGTACCAGACTTAGGAAACGTCATTCCATTTGATTTTTCACTTCTTACAAGAGAAATGAAAAGGAAATAAAAAGGGGAAAGTAATTTTATGCCCGAAATATACGTAAAGTTTTGCATGCAGCCTTTCAATTTTAGTCATGTTAATCTACCCAATTCTTTCATTTTAGGTAAATATTTGATTTATAGATTTCTAGTAGAGTTTAAAGAATCTGCTTTTCATTAGAGAGATTAGCTTTTAGTGTTTTTCCAGTTACAGATTTTTTGTTTTTTAAACCCTTTCTTTTCTTTCAGTTTTTGCTTTTCTTTTTCTAATTCTTTTGTTCTTTCATCAAACTTAGAAGGCAGGAATTAGATTGTGTTTTCCTTTGAATATACAAGATAGACGAAAGTTCGGCTGGCAGCTGGTAGGTCTTTGTCATTTGTCTTGTCTGACTATAGGCATGTGGTCTATGCATTAATGAGGCCGTCAAGTTGTCTCGAGAACCTGGCTCTGGCCTGCCACTGGGCTTCGGGCAACACTCTTCAATTCCTCTTTCTTCTGGGCCTTTCTTTCCTGAGACCCAAAGTTCAAATATTAGTCCAAACAGATTGTTTACCTCCTCTCTCTCTCTCTCTCTCTCGGTTATTGTTCTATCCTGAAACCACACTTGCATATATGGAGATCTTTTACAAATAGTTTATCAAATCAGGTTTAACTGATCATAAATCGCTAATGTTTAAAACAATACCACCAAATTTCAATATATACAGAGGTAAGTGTTTATGTTCTTAGTGAAATAATTCTACTATCCACGAGTACCTACTACTGCATGACTGTCAACGATGTCTGACCTGCGCCTAATTTTCTCTTCGCATAGCATACGCGCTCATTTTGGAACCTCATTAATTATCCAATGCATGCGTATCTTTCGAAACATTTAACGAAATCCTATTTGAATAATGCTACTTTGTTTCTAAATTGTGAAAAATTAATTATTATTTTGTGCTATATTTCAGTTGTGACATTCATGAATCCAATCCAAGCCTTATCTGCACTTCTGCTTGCGGAACACAAATTCCATCTTGTTATCACAGACCTTTACCTGCCTGATATTTTTAGCGGACTTCAAGTTATAAGAAGAGTAAGAGATGAATTTAAGCTGCCGTTAATTGGTGAGGAAACTGTAATTAGTCATGTTCTTTATATTTTGTGTGCATATGTTAAATATCCAAAGTCCTAATTAGCCACACCTTTTGTGTCATTTTCTCTCTTTTGTATATATATACTTTTTGTCTCAAAGTGAGAGTGGCTTTTTAGATTAGTGGTTAGGGTTTTGAAGATTGGGGATTAGGGTTTATCGAAGTGAAATTTGGGATTAAGGATATCTCTAAGCATCCAGTTACCTTCTTGTTTTTGTTATGTATGTTATGTTTGTAAATGATTATTACGCAACGATTGTATTTCTAGCCTTTGTTATGTATGTAAGTATGTTTGTATATGAGCATTACGTAACGAATGTAATTCTGACTGGTTTCAACTTGGATGCAGTGGCTTCAGCTGATAACAGCGAGAGTACCATACTAGCAGCTCTAGAGAATGGTGCTGTACATTATACAGTGAAACCAGTTTGTTTTAGTGATGTGAAAAACCTATGGGGATTGGTTTTGGGAGCCAATGAAACAAGAAGATTGGATTCAAACAATAATATTACCAACCGTAGAGCAAGTGTTGATGGGAAATTGTCATCATCCGCAGATGGGAGTAACAATTCTAAGAAAAAAAGATCATCAGAGGGAGGGAAAAGTACTTATATTTCTACAAAAAAGCACAAGGTCGAGTGGACTTCTGAACTTCAGGATCGCTTCTTGGAGGCTATTAATTATATAGGCCTAGACAGTAAGTTAAATTTAGTTTGATTTAGTAATAGTTTTCTTACTAGTATTTAACTAATTGCTATTCCTTGTAGTGCTGTAGTTTGATTTGTCTTAATTACCTACTAATAACTAACTTCTAGTGATTATGGTTTTATTGATTTACAATTTTTTCAGAGGCTGTTCCAAAAAGAATCCTTGAGGTCATGAATGTTGAAGGGTTAACCAGAGAAAACGTTGCAAGTCATTTGCAGGTTTGTCTTTAAGTCTGTAGTTGTGGAAAGTTCAGTAAGTATGTAATAATGGTATTTGGGTCACATTTACTCATCACCTTGTTGTAGATGCCAACACTCTCAACTTATGTATGTGAGACCCACTGGTTTTAGAGATGTCAATAAATGTGTTTCAAATTGCAACACTTCGCTAATTAACCTATGCGTGTGATAACTAGGAAAAGTTCTTGCATGATTACCCTCACGTTTAATTGAAATCGAAAGAGAAGGCAAATGCCAAGAAAGTTAATAATTCTTTCGATTATTTTTTCAACAATTGCTGTCCATCAGATTTGAATTCTTGAAAACCTTGAATTAAATGATTGGATGCGAAAGGAATATGTATACATTAGAACTTTGTGGTTCTTCCTGCTGAATGGTACTTATTCCTGATTGTAGGGCATGATAAATCCTTTCCGCCCACCCTTCCTCCTTCTACACACCTTTGTTTGTTTTTTTCCTTAATTATTCTGCTTTGATTTATTTAATCAAAACGCAATAAGTGTGCTTAAAGAGAAGGGGGTGTGCGGAAATAACTGATGATTAATTCAATTCAAATTAACAATGATGATTAATCTTTCGTTGTTTTCTCAGAAATATCGAATGTTCTTAAGGAAAGTTGCAGCAAAAATTTCAGTCAGCAAATTGTCACTGGAAAGAGCCCAACACACAAGACGTGCACTATTGTATCAAAACATTCTAGTAGAAAGACAAGCATCCACACTGCAGCAACGAAGATCATTCCATGAAAATTTCGAGCTCTTAGTTAATCAGAATACTGCATGGCTTCTCAACCTCCTGCGACGTGGTGCTAATGATCATGAAGCTTCTAGCAGCAGATGCCTACCTCGATCAGGATCATACAACACCAGACAAAATCCATATGTACTGAATGCTCAAACACACTCTAGAAAGCAGCCTTTGATGATGAACACAACAAATCGTTTCCAACCAGCCAATTACTGTGGAATATTTCAATCAAACAGTGCTAAAAAAAACTGGTCCATTACTAACACATCGGCAGATGTTGCGTATAACTTTGGGAGCAATAATGCAAATGGAGTTAAAATTGGTACCAATATTCCAAATCAGATTCTGTTTAGTTCAAGCTGGGATACTTCAAATGGTGTCAAAAATTATGTCTGTGGTGCTAGCAGCAGTCAGCTGTCACCAATGTTTGCTGAAGGCAATAATATTGGACAAGAAAATGTTAATGCTTCAGCACTGGAAGATCCTCTACAGAAACAGCAGCAGCAATATGGTGGTACTGACCTTGTGAATGCTTCCAATAACAGCAGTAGCCATGTGACAGGAGTAGTGGACTGTTCTAGCTCTACTGAGATACAATTGAAAGAAAGCACTACTGGTCATGATGACTTTGATATTAGTGATATCTTTTGGAATGAACTTCAACTGGAATCTGTTACTGATGATAAGGTATGCTCGTATAAATATTTGTCATGTTAGTGAGAAAGATATAAGATTTCCCTTTTGACTATATATATAATACTGCACATCAATAAGGGAAATAATTTTTGTATACTTCTTTTATCCGCGCTTGTGTCTTTTTCTTTTCTTGGATTGAATAAAATTAAAAGATAATTAATTGAGAAACATAAATAAACAGAGATGTGCATTCGAAGAAAAGGAGAGAACATCATTTCTCCATTAATAATTGATCACGTAGTCCTTCACAATTATCAGAATTCTTTTTTGTGCAGGGAAAAGGAAAACAAGTCATGAATTCTGAACAAGACACTGGTGATGACCTTAATTCGGAACCTGCGACTTGTGATAAGGTATGCTTGATGTTTTTCAAGGTACTAAGAAAAACATAATTAAATTTTATTTTTGACTTAATGTATATATAATATTGAGCATCATCTTCTTTTGGTTTAGGGAAAACAAGTCATGAATTCTGATCCCAATGCAAGTTTGGTCCAAGAAAATTCTCCTCTGAACAAAGAAACATCCCTTGGCCAGGCATGTAAAATGATCACCTTTATATATTATGCTTCTATTACTTAACTACAAGGAGAAACGCCTGGCGCAGCCTTGATTTATTTTATTTTCTGTACTTTGGTTTTCCATTTGGCATAATCAACTTTAATTTCAACTCATGACATATTTCATTTTAATAACATAGTGGGATTGTAATGGTGTAGCAGGAAAACCAAGGTGATATGATGGACCTTGAGTTCGATGGCGATAGGCTGAATTTCGTGGATCTCTCTCCTGATGAGGTATGTTCATTATGAAAGGTAAATTTAATCCTAAAATATTCATGTCATCAAGCACTAGTTTTCGTATTTGTTAGTTTAAGCTCCTCTCGGACGTGTAGATATATATATACCTACGTAAGTCCTTGGGAATTTGGAATTAACCAAGTGGTGAGAAATAATCGAAAATTGGGCAGGTTAAGAGTTCGACCCTTTCCTACATAACCAAAGAAATAAAAAAGAGAAAACCTTGATCAGCAAAAACGGAGGGATCCAATGAGACGAAATAGTTGTTAATAAGTTAAAAAAATATATTAAATTTTATTTTAATGTTCGTGTGGCGGATTTTTATTCGTGAACGTTGCTTACATGCTACATGTTATTGAAACATTGAGATCCTTAATCCATTTCAAAATGAGCGAGAGTCCAGAAGTGTTCACTCTAATTACTTTGATAGACTCCCTTACGATTTTAACATTCCTTTTTTTTATTTTTTATTTTTTATTTTTTTTTATTTTGTTATTGCTGACAGGACTGGGAAAAGATTATGGAATCCTTGCTCAAGTGACGGCCAGGCATATATAGGCCAGAGTGATAATCCTGCAGCATATATCATGTAATAGAAAATAATCTGAAGCTTTTGATATTGGAAACTTGGAATAAGGATTTGTAGTATATTAAGAATGGATCTTGCAACTTAAACCCTCCATTCGTCTTCTTAGAACTGCTGTTGAATTTTGATCTTCTTGCATGCATCTAGACAAATCAATAGTTTGCAAACTTACTTTTTATAAAACTAAAAATATGGCAAACGTTATTTATAGCCAAAATGTTGTTTCCGCAGGTAGCAAAAAATGTTTTCTATTAATTATAATTCTTTTACATCACTATATATATGGGTTAGGATCTGTGGACGAATATTTTGAAAAGTTAACATTTCTTTCAAGTCTTTAAATTTTATAACATCTAAAAAAAAAAGCCAAATTCAGGCTGCTCGTGAGGGAATATATCAAAGCTTTGGAGCGCACTTCAGCCAAGTGATAATGGAGAGTGATTGTTGGTCATAACAAAGAAGGATCAAGGCTCCATGATTCTTCAGGTTCGTCGCTCAGCTAATAATACAACTCATCGCTTGGTCAAGTTGGCTTTATTTTTATATTTTAATGATTTTTGCATGTAAATTTAAAATTGGGTAAATTCATAAGACCCAATTCATGAGCCAAGATCTTGAACTCCATGATTTTCACAAACAATTATTAATACTTTATACATAAATTACATACCTCGATAATTAGCCGTCAAATACCATCTACAATCTTTATCTTCAGCAATCCGTAGACAAGTCGTCAATGTGGATGAAATTAGGTTCTCTCTAGCCCTTGCTTGCATGTTAAAACGCTAATATGTGTTCTTCATTAGTGTATACATTAGATGGATATGTGCACTCTTATAGGCAGAGGGAGGAGTACAATTTTCTAATGAAGCCCATCGTCTATTACCTCCCATCACAATAATAAAATAGGAAACCAATTCTCATACAATTTTTTTTTTTTTTTGGAAACTGGAATTCAATAACCGGGCAAAGATGCCAAAGGGAAAAGAAAGCTTACAAAGAAGCAAACAAACAAGCAGATTACAGAAGAGTAGTGCAAGGAGGTTACACATGATCAGACGCTGCACCTCATGCTAAAACGTCCCTCCTTACCCTACCCAAACAGTTAATGAGGACACGGGAGACCATCATTACATAATACATGAATAAGGGAAGATGGGGGTCTGACAACCCAAACAAAGTCACATACTTCCGTACACTTCCGCGAAGCCAGATGGTCCGCAACCGAGTTGGCCGATCTTGGAACCCAAGACCAGCGGCAGTCTAGAAAAAACTTCCTTAAGCTACTGCATTTCGCAATGAAAGGGAAGGCTTCCCAGCTGCCCTTCCTTGAAACATCATTCAAGCAAGATATAGTTTCCATAGAGTCAGATTCCACAATAATAGTCCTCCAACCGTTGGTGATACCCAAGCGGCACCCATACAAAATAGCCATGGCCTCCACCATAGCCATACTAGAGGCACTGACCTTGTATCTGCAAGCTGCTAAGAAATTGCAATTGGCATCCCTTGCCACCACCCCGAGGAAACCCGAACGGTCCCTTGCATGCCAGCTACCATCGACATTGATTTTAACCTCCCCCACTGCTGGAGGAGACCAAACCGAAGAGGATATTGTGTTCAGAGGGCACGACAAGGGAGTAGCAGCCGGGGTAGAGGTGGCTTCTTTGAAAGCAAGGGCCGAGCGATTAATCGCCTCCAGGATCCGAGGGTGGTGAATAGGTTGGTGGTTGAAAATGAAGTTACATCTAGCAATCCAAATATGCCAACATGTGAAAGATATGTAGAAAAGCATATAACAAATTACCTCATTGGAGCCCCCATTAGATTCAAATAATTGGAGCAGCCAGCAAGCCCAAGAAGACCCCTCCAAATGATTCATTCTTAGATTCAAGCAGCCCCCAAACCAAATACCCCGAACCCACTAGCATTCAAGAAGAAGATGAGTAATGGTCTCGTTCTGAATACCGCAGATAGGGCAAAGGGGTGAAGGAGAGGAACGCCGTTGATGCAAATTTGCCATTGTTGCCAGCGCACCATTCAAGGACTTCCACAAAAAACATCTAAGCTTTGGAGGAATCTTTAGCTGCCAAATAACCATCCAAACCGAAGCAGGTATAAGATCCGGCCCCTGGGTGTGGGCCAAGGAACGATTATGAGCCCACTGATAGCCAGACTTGACGGAGTACACCCATTTTTTATCATGAGGCCATACAAGTCTATCTCTCAACATCTTATCACCCGTATGGGTTTCCAAGATTGCATTATAATCCTCCACCCTCAAGAAAGGCTCCAAAAAATCAATATTCCACAACCCACTGACCGGACAAATAAGTGAATTTACAGTAAGATTCCATGAAACCTGGACCGTACCCAATGGGACGGGTTTACCTGAGGGGATATCCGGCAGCCATCTATCAATCCAGACCCGGACACTTTCACCATTCATGATCTGCTAGTGAGCCCCCTTCAGTAGTAAGTCTCGGCCAACAAGCAGACTGGACCAAGCCCAAGAAGCTCTCCCCCCTCTTATAGCATCAAGGAAAGAGACATTAGGGAAGTACCGGGCCTTAAGAACTCTCGTCCACAAGGAGTTTGGATCAGTAATAAGGCGCCAACATTGTTTAGCCAACAGTGCATCATTGAAGGCCTCGAAGTTTCTCAAACCCAAGCCCCCGTCCTTCTTAGCACGGCCCAGCCGTTCCCGAGACACCCAATGTATTCGGTTCTCTCCATCCTTTTGGCCCCACCAAAACTTTGAGATCATGGCATCCATTTCATTGCAGAGTGAAGACGGGAACTTGAATAGATTCATGGGATAAGCGGGAATGGCCTGAGCTACCGCCTTGATGAGAACTTCCCTCCCGAAGTGTGGACTTTTTCCAACCATTCAACTTTCCCAAGAGTCTACCCTTCACATAAGCAAGGCCGGCTCTTTTGGACCGACCCCAGATAGCCGGCACACCAAGGTAAACACCCAGGTCACAAACTTTCTCCATACCCAAAATACCACATAACTGCTCCGATAAAGAATCCGGCACATTAGCACCAAAGAAGATGCTAGATTTGGCCAAATTGACAAGCTGCCCAGAAGCTACACAGTAATCGTCAATCAGTTTAATCACATTCCTGCAATTCTCCTCCTCAGCTTTGAGGAAAATGAGGGTATCATCAGCAAATAGGATATGACAGATAGTTGGCCCATTATGGCTTGTCCGAATTCCCTTGACCCTATTCCCCTCACTTTCCTTTTGAATGAGCAGGGAGAGGACCTCACTAACAAAAAGGAAAAGGTAAGGGGAGAGAGGGTCACCTTGGCGAATACCGCGAGATGGCGCAAATTTGGAACCCGGTTGACCATTGAGGAGAATAGAGAAATTGACCGAAGAAATGCACCCCAAAATCAAGCTTCACCATCTACTATCAAAGCCCATTTTCTCCATTACCGCCATCAGGAAGTCCCATTCCACCCTATCATAGGCTTTTTGCATGTCTAATTTGACAGCTAATTCAAACTTTTTCTTGGCTTTCCTAGTTTTTAGAAAATGGAACATCTCGTGGGCGATGCCGATATTGTCTTGGATTAACCTGCCAGCGACAAAAGCATTTTGGGATGGGGAGATTAGCTCCGGAATAAAGACTTTAAGGCGGTTAGCCAGAACCTTGGAGAGCACCTTATAAGAATAGTTGCACAAGCTTATGGGCCGGAATTGAGAAACAGAATCTGGGTTTTGAGTTTTTGGGATCAAGACCAAGTGGGTAGCGTTGAGGCGCCTAGGGTCCTCCACCCCGTTCACCAACACCTCAATAAAATCATTCACTTCCGCAGCAAGGACGTCCCAATGTGATTGATAAAAAATGCCCGGAAAGCCATCGGGGCCTTCATTCCACCCATGTCCATAACCGCGGCCTTTACTTCTTCCACCAAGACCGAACCCAACAGTGCACTGTTCATTTCTGCCGTGACTTTTGGAAGAATGCAGTCCAAAATCTCCCCCCAATCTCGCTGCCCAGAAGAAGTGTACAACTTCACAAAATGGTCGTCCACCAATTTCCTCACAAGGTTGGGATTGTCAATCAACACCCCATTGTTATTCTTTAACGAGACCACCCTATTTCTTCTTCTTCTTTCTAAGGTAGCTTGATGAAAGAACTTAGTATTGGCGTCCTCTTCCTTGAGCCATTGAACCTGAGATCGCTGCAACCAATAGTTTTCCTCTTGATTCCGCAGGTGGTCCACAAGCTTTGAAACCACAGAAATCTCATTAGCATTCGCCCTCCAATCTTGTTGAAGACTTTCCAGGTGGTTCATCACCTCTCTTATATTTCTTCCCCGCTTTCGAAACTTATCATTACTCCACTTGATAAGTTTAGTACGGCAAAGATTGAGATTGGCATTCCATTTATCAAGAGGCCGATTGTCTCTTCCATCAGACCACACCTCTCTGACAATATCTTTGCATTCCTCGCCCTTGGTCCAAAAGGCTTCAAAACGGAATAATTTTTTCCTCCTTCCAGGTTGCACCCCACATTTCATCAAAACTGGACTGTGGTCGGACCCCACCGTCGTGCAATTAGTGATCAATGTGTTTGGCCAACATAACTGCCAACTCATATTGACCAAACAAAGATCAAGCCGCCTCTACCAGCTGCCCATTTCTGTTTCCTCTCCATGTAAATTTTTGACCTTTGCATCCCAAGTCAATAAGATCCGTTTTCAGCATGAATTCCTCCAAGTATCTCAGTCTGTTATAGCGCACTTCCGCTCCTCCTACTTTTTCATGACTCCATAAAAACTCATTGAAGTCTCCCCCACATATCCAGGGCATACAATCGGGGCTAAAAACCTGAATCATGTTTCTCCAAAAAGCCTCATTCTTCGCACGGTAAGACGTCGCATAAATCCCAGTAAATCGGAACGCAGAAAGCGAGTCAACAGAGCTGCAGGAAGCATCAATGTAATGCCTAGAGAAGTTCTTCACCTCCACCTGCACCGAGTTATCCCACCAAAGGCTCAGACCGCCCGCTTTACCGACGGGTGCCACATCAAAGCCATTAGGATATCCCAAACGTCTTCTCACTCCAGCTATTCTATGATCCTTCATCTTTGTTTCAGACAAGAAGATCATAGAGGGTCTATGTTCCCTAATTTGCCCATGAAGGGCACGAACTACCGTGTCCGACCCTAGACCACGGCAGTTCCAAAAGAGGTGTATCATGGTTGTTTTGCGGCTGTTGAGGGCCAGCCGCCACCGCCTCTAGAGGAGCTTCCATCTTCCACTGCCTTCTTCCAGTAAGGAAGCAGGTGTTGTATTGCCCCTTCTATCTTCCTCTAACCCCACGGTGCTGCCCCTCTTGTTCGCCAGCATACCATGGGCTTCCAGCTGGTTGTTTCCTTCGTAGGCATTCAGGCCATCCTCCCCCGTGCCTTTCCTTTCATTTGTCGCATCTCCATCAACCCGATATAGGCCTTGAGGGCGGTGCGTGGGTCCCTGTCTAGTGGTCCCCGCCATTCTTCTATCTACCGAGTTAGCAACCACCAGTTTGGGTGGCTGAACGAGATCCCTCACAGGTGGTGCTTTCGTCCATTCCCCGTACCCTGCTATACCTTCCTTCATCGCCTCATAAGTGCATTCCACGTTTGCATGACCAATCCGCCCACATTTATAACAAAAGTCTTGTAGCCTCTCATACCTGAATTTGATCCAAGACTCCTGGTTGTTATGTCTTGGAAGCCAGCACCCAAAGACAAGGGGTTTAGAAGTATCAATGGCAACTTTCGCTCTCAAGAAGCCTCTATCTTTTGTCGGGTCTTCCGTAACCTCCACTTCGCCTATCTTTGCTGCAAGATGTTCCAGATTTTCAACAGAACTCATGTTGGGGGGAATACCCCTGAATTGAACCCAGAAAGACATAACATTCAACTTTACTTCCTCCAAGGCTAGCTCATGTGGCCATCTTTGTACTGCCAAGTTCTGTTTCATTACAACCCAAGGGGCTTGATCAAGAATCTTCATGGTAGTGGATTCGTCTTTTGTGGTGATGATGAAGGTGTTGCCTTTTACCCATTTGATATCTACTTCCCCAAACTCACTCCAAGCCGATCTGAGGATGTTTCTAACCCCCCATTTGTTCAGAGTTTTTTGTGCCATGACATTACCCACAAGCTTAACTCCATTTTACAGGTTGGAGAGCTCCATGTTCTTCTCCAGATGAACTACCAAATCCTCAATCTCAGCTTCTGCCATTTTCTTTCTGATATGAGATGAGTAGTAGCCGAGCTTGGGCAAAGTATTCAGCAGTTTAAAGAACAGAACCGTACGCAAATTTTTCCTAAGAACCCCCTTGCCCCACTTCTTAAAAAGCCAGATAACTTGGGCGATTTGAACCATTTGCAAAATCAACCTCATAACTGCACAACTACTTTCTTCTCCACCTACTTTGACTACTCCTTTAATATGGGTTTTGAATTTTCCTTGGATGTTGGCCCTTTCCGTAGGAATAATAACTGACAAATAAGGTTTAAATTTCGCACGCCTACCTGGAGTGGGATGTTGGTGTTTAATGCAGGGATCCATATCGTGAGGGGTAGATCTGCTCAAATCTTCCGCCCTCTTAATGCCATCTTTTCTGGTAGGTGGGTATTCATCTTCCTTAAAGCTTGCCATAAATTTGATTCACACTCTTACCACAGGTCTGACAAAAGGGTAGAAAAGATAGGAGGATGTTTCACAGAGCCCAGAGACCCCAGATCTGGCAGAGAGAGTCGCTAAACAGATGGAAAGGGGAGGTTCGGCAGAGTGGGAAATTAATGAGCTGGGATGGTTGTTGGGGAAGTAAAGAGGTCGGATCGAAGAGAAGGAAACAGGGGGGCCTAGCTAAACGGACCGAAGCCTCACCACGGAGGGACTCCCACTCAGGGGAGAAAGCTCTCACAGCGGAGAGAAAACCAATAGAATTGCTTTATATTACACATGTACCATGGCATTAGGCCATATTAGAATATTAAAATATTTTTACGTTCTCTCACTTGACCCATATGACACATATGTCTTTTGGTTTAATAAATAAACAATAGGTGCACATTATATTTGAAAGCATCCTTACTATCAAATGGTTAATATATATATATATATATATACCAATTTTAAGTAATTAACTAATGTGAGTCATGGTGGTTTTAAATCTACTAGTGATAAGTAAATACAAAGAACCAATAATGTCCTTGTTAGAGACTATTCCTGTTATATACGTCCAATCTCATACATGTATAAATATATTGGAAAACAAGAAATATCATAAACATCACCAGTTATTGAGCTTAGAGTGTCAACTTAAAGAATTAAACATCATCCAACACACCAAATCATAGGGGTGTGCACTTGAACCCGAAAACCGAAACCGAAACACAAACCAAATCGAACGCACCGAATGGTTTGGTTTTACGGTTTCAAAACGGTTTCGGTTTGAAACTGAACCGAATGAAGGAAAAACGGTTTGGTTTCGATTTCGGCCATCTGAAAGCGAACCGAAACCAAAACTACATAATTTTATTAAATGTTAAATTCTAATTGATTATTTCATTGAGTCCATACATTTAACTCAATCCGAGGGGAGAGGTTTCGTGATAAATCAAAACCGCCGCTTCGGAAGAAACACTAGTCAAAGAAGCCAAACTAGTACACTGAATTCGGATAATCTAACCACTGAAGAGCAAAGAAAAGAGTACTTAATCCAAGGGTTGTCAAAGCAAGAAGGATTGAGCATTGAACTATCCAATGTGAAGAAAGCAGCAACCATAGAGTATGACAGCTTCATCCACATGTGCTCTGCTCTAAGCAACCGTGTCAGCGAAATCAAGAAGCTTTTGGAAGAGAGTGGCAATGCCGAGAGAGGAGGGTTTGCAAGAGAAATGAAGGGTTTTTTGGAGGAATGTGAGGTGGAGCTCACGGTGGTGAGAGAAGAGCAAACTAGGGTTATGGAGCTTGTGAGGAAAACAACCGAGTACTACCAAGCAGGAGCTTCGAGAGACAAAGAAGCTGCACCAATTTCAGCTGTTTGTTATTGTGAAAGATTTTCTAGACATGGTTTACTCTTGTTTGTGCAGAAATTTCAAGTAAATTATAGAAAGACTTCTACCGTAGAAGAGAAATGAAGTGTATATCAAAGGAAAATGAAATGAGATACAACTAGGTAACCATACATTTTTCAAACAATGAAACCGTGCCAAAACCATTTAAAACCAAATTGAACCGAACCAAATGGTTTGGTTTCAATTTGATTTTAGCCTCAAAACCGCACTGAACCAAACAGCAAAAACTTGCAGTTTTGGTTTTGATTTTTCTCAAAACCGCGCCCACCCCTAACCAATCATGACCACAATTCTTTCAACATATGACATTTATTTCCACAACAATAATCTAATTCTTAATGAGGTTGGGAGAAGAACTTTTGTCATCACTGACACTCATTGTTTCTGAATCTACTTTATACAAGATATTTTTCTTTTTGTTATATTTAGCATTCTTACAATACTTGTCATTATTAGAGAAAGTGACAGTTGCGACATTGCCATGAATTCTCGGCGGCTTAGTAATAAAACGTAAGTGCCAACTCTTTAAGAAAAATTCGCACTAAATAGTAAGAATTGTGGCCTCAAAGCAAGCCACATTTCCTACAACGATAATGAATTCTCTTCGTAATTTGATGCTCCAATTCTTTATGGAAATCAAATAAGCCTAAACTTGTCCCTTACTAAATTGGACAAGATTATTTCATATCTCTCTATAACTCTTTCGATATATGCTTAAAGAGAAAAGCCTAAAAATCCATGTGATCCCTTCAAAATATTGAAATTCCTATCACATAAAATGGCACATTCATATATCTTAGAGAAGATTTAATGGTTTTAAGCAATGACCAATATTAGCAAGAAAAATATCTATAATTATTGGGATGTGTTTGGACCCGATTTTACACCATCGGTCCGAGTAATCGAGGCCGTTGAGTGAGCATGGTTCTTAGCCGTCGGATAAGAAAGTTAAGATAATTTGCTATTGCTAAGAGATAATATTATGGTTTTTAATCATAATAATTATCTTTCAATAAATTATCTCAATTTTCTTGTACAAAATAAATGGGATAAAAATCATAGTCCCAATGTATGGACAGGCAGAACAGTCCGATTTAATTTGAATTTGTTAGCAGTGTACCGTGTGGATTAGAGCAACTCGACTTGGATTCTTATCACGTGGTATATCATGGGATTTGCAAGGCTTGGATAATGGTGAGATTGGAGACCTAAGTAGGATAAGTTATTTATGGATGTTGTCAGATGAATTGAATTGATGATGGACTTGGCCTGCATGCCATGTGAAAGGCCCAAACTATATATATATAATTGGTGGTTGTTTAGATGAACGTTATTCGTTCAAATCCAAGCGTGCGGGTTATCTTGGGGTTTGATGTGATAAGACTAAATGCAAGGATCAAATTTGGTTGCATTTTTTACTAAGTTCAGAGTCTTGGGAGTAGTAGGGCTTATCCGAAGCTCAAGTCAATGGAAGAGTTTTAATAGCTTGGGAGTCTTTATCAGCTTATCAACCAGTGCGTACTCGTCCCTATAAATACAAGACACCGTGCAACATTTCAAACCCCCCCTAATTTTCAACACACAAACTGTACTGAGCAAATTCGCTCCACGCGAACCTCTCAACAACCTTGAGAAATCTCTCATTTTCCCTTTTCTCGCTAACACATCTTCAGTTTGGATAAACAGCACTGTGAAGGCAACCATTGACATCTTCAGTTTAGATAAATAACATTGTTGCCGTAGAATCAGCCGACCGCAGAGCACCTTCAGTTTGGATAAACAGCACTGCGTTGAGGCCGGCTGGTTATCTATCCAAAGTCTCGGTCGAGAAGGATTTTCGAATCCTTATTGGCAGAGGTCATCTCATTAGCCTTTTCGGCGAAGTGAGGTGTTACAGATTACTGGGCTCGGCATATTGAACGCCGAGTTGTTTTATGATTGGATATTCACAGGTAAGTTTTAAAGTTCGACATTCCAACGCCCGAACCACATTTACCATCAAGACGTATATTTCTTTCGAGTACTTGTGTCCGTATAGTTTGGTGCCAGTTCGGCGTGCTTATACTCTCACGAATATAATCACTGTGACCGAACCTGGCGCCGACAATCCGTGAACTTCGCAGAACTAGCAGCCTTGTCTTTAGGCTTTAGAACCCGAAGGCCGAGACGTGTTCCTTCCTCGCCCATAGTTGCAAGATCGGGAAGTCAGCAGTGCGCTCAACGTGACATCGACATATTCTACTCCCCGGTCAAGCTCGGCCGATGAGTTGGCACACCCCGCACATAACTGAAGGACGTAGTTAGCTCATTAGTTACTCGGCATGTGCGCCATGTAGGCTTGGTAGTTTTTAGGGTCAACAAGATGATAAATATAAATATAAATTTACTCCCATTAAACTTGAGATATATATACAAATTATTAGACAAAAGTAGATTATAATACCATTAAACTTTGCACACTATGATACTTTAAATTACAAAATTATGTGTTTATTTTTCAGTAATGAGAAGTTCTCAAATTAATTTGTGAGGAGTTCTCTATTAACCATTCATCCAATATAACATTTTTCACATCAATTCTATGAATCAATAAAACATAATGAGATACTTATATCAGTGTGATTCTAATTGAGTTATTCTTATAAACATGTGAGAATGCTCCTTACAGTGAATCATTTCCTTACAAGTGAAATATTTGACCAGTAGCGTAAAGTTTGTATCATTGCATATTGTCATGAGAGCTATGTGTCATGACGATACTTTTATACAACTCAACATCGTTACGCAAATCAACGAAATGTCAAACTTTATTTCAATCCATTCATTTTAGTTGCATCATTCAGGATATAAAACCAATAAGTAGAATCAATACATTTATGAAATGGGAAAATGAAATTGAATCCATACTTATTTCGTAAAATGAAATTCTTGTAGAAAAAAACATACATTCATTCAAAATAACAAATGTCAACACAATTGATGTCTTGACATCATCTTAATGTTCCTCTTTATGATGTTGTATGATATTTTTATTGGTAACAATAGAGTGGATACTCATTTTGTTGTGTTCATTGTTGTTAAATTGTTCACAACTGTAAAAACAACAATTGCTTTAGGAAATACTTACATCCCACTGTCCTGAACAACCATTTTTACTTGTTTTTCCGCTCCCACTTATTTCATGATTATATAATGAATTGTTGGAAATGTGCCCTAAAACCAATCATATGATGATACTTTACGGACATTTCACATGTTAAACTAATCTAGTTTAATATAAAAGGCAAAGATTATTGTTTTAAGCTGTCTCATATAAATGTTATATGCTTAAACGATAAGTCCAAGGAATATGTAATTGAGAGAATGTGATCTAAAGAAGTTAGATTCAAGAGACCATTCTCTTTCGCATACATATCATAAACGTTCCTGGTCATAGGATTTCCAATTGGGCATTGACAGTCCATTAAGATCAGTATGTGCTATGTCTTCTCTTAGGGAGAGTGACTGGACTCGAGTCATTGGTGTGACTGACACCAAGACAAGCATGTAGGTGCTCGATAGAGAATGAGTCGACTGACCGTGATCAACGAGGAGTTCTCATGTTCATGTCACATGAGAACTCATGGTTGGGATAATGCAAAGTAGTCATTTGACCTGAGGCATCATAGTTATCTTGTGGTTAGGTCCTTGATCTTTGACTATGTCACTCCATCTGAGGGTATCCACGACATAGTTGGGGTTAAGCAACTTAGCCATGGAGGCAAGTGAATGCGCAACAAGTGATCTCTAACCTTCAAACCGTTTGAGGGAGAATATGATATGATTAAGAATCTTTGGCTAGAGTATGAATGAGATTTAGGAAGTAGTTCCAAATCACATTCAAGGTAATCATATAAGTAAAAGAATCACATTGGATAGTAGACGTGAATAAACTATCAAACCAAACAATGTGGTCAAGAGTATTGTATTAGAGAGAGAATGTATTGCATTGTAATCCTAAACTAAATAGGTTCTCCACCTCTTCTGATTAGCTAGGGTAGCCATGACATACTGCTAGGTGTCACCCATGGTTTGTGGAAGCCTTAAAGGTGAGTAATCACTAAAGGGAAAATTGAAAGTAAGTTTCAATTCACAATCAATTTGAAGAGTTCTAATCGCCCACTACCTCGCTAAAAGGAACCTAATGGATCGTACACCGAGTAAGGTAAAGATTGAAGAAACAAAGAAGATGAGTAAAGATAATTAAATGGTTTAATTATTTATGGCTAGGATTAATTAATATGTTAATTAATCAAACGAATAAGTTCGTTATAGACCTCGGGTTAGTTTTGGGCCGCAAGGCCCAATGAGATTTGAATGTCAAGCCCATTAACATAAGTTGTATGACAACTTATTGACTTAAGACCCAAAAGGGCCCAAACAGCCCAGAGCTCTAAGGAGGCCGGCCATATAGAGAAAGAAAGGGGTTTTGGTTCTTTTAGTCACTTAATTGAAGGGACTATATAAAGGACTTTATAACCATTTCATCATTAGGGTTTCTTTTGGAGAAAAGATGAAAACACAAAGCTCTCTTTTCTCTCTAAGAGGCCGGCCACCCTAGAGGAAAATAGCTAGCAATCTTACTTCCTCTAGGTCACTCATCTTTTCATAAATGCTCTCCTTGGTGTGGAAATTTAGAGGTTATCTATTTTGGGAACTTTGAGAATCCATTCTACCATCCTCATCCAAGAAATCCATGGAGCTAAGAATTAAGGAATAAAGACCCTATCTCTTGGGTGATTAGCCTTTTCTTGTTAAAGATGAATCAATAAAGGTATAATATTTCTCAACTCACTTTGTTCTTGAGTTGAGTCTTGGTTCACCACAACTACTAGGCTTTGAATTTCATGGGTAAAGTTTTGTTTTGAGTATGTACAAGCATGATTTTGCCTTTAATTGTTAATTGCATGTCATAGATGTTGCTCAAATGAACTAGTTTTCACAAATGTTTCCTTCAAGTGGTATCAAAAGCCTAGGTCTAGTAGTTGGTGAATCCTTTTGGGTTTTGTAGTTCATAGTCTTTGATTTGAATGTTGTTATTGTTACAAGCTTTATTCTTGCTTCTTTGAATGTAAATTTTGTTAGAAAATTTGCCATCTCAAATATTGTAGATGTAGTTCATATGAGCATGAATTTTGGAGCTAAAATTGAGTGCCATGTTTATGAGGAAATTCGGCCAAATCCAAAGGGTGGATTTTTGGGTTCATGTTTGTCTTGGTAAAAGTGTTTTAAAGTGACTTTTGGAACCCCTAAGCACCCTAGTATGGTAAATTATTTTCCTTAAGTTTTAGAGTTTTTGGGGTGTCTTTGGGTGAAAAATGTTCATGAAGCTCTTATTGGTTTTCATGAATGTTTTTCATTGTTCTTGTTATGTTCTTGGGCAAGAACAAAAAGTTTGTTGTTTTGATTCAAAAAGGTGTTTGGTTGTTTATTTGTTTTTTGTTAGTGATGGATGATGTGATTCTTCAGACAACACCCATACTTCTTTTATTATTCACACCATACTAATCACTTACAACTTTCAATCACTTTTCAAACACACAAATAAACTCACACACACCATCTCTCACCAACCAAAACTGGCCACCCCTATAATGAGGGTACTTTTTGGGATTTTATGCAATTACATAAAATTTTGATACTTTTATGTATTTTTACTTTGACCCGAAAGTTTATGTTTTTACGGAAAGACCCAAAATCATTGAAGGACAAATTGTTTTGCTCCTTTAATGAACTTTTTGCATTTGTTGAAATTTTTGGGTTCTAGTTGTAATTACATGAAGTAGTGGACTTTTGTGTTTTTACAAAGTGACCTCAACAATTTGTGTTTTGCAATATAGCCCAATAGTTGAGGTTATTGCATTTTGGCCCAAATTAGTTGAGAACAAAATAGTTTTGTATCTTTAAATGAGAATTGAATTTTCATTTCATTTAGCTCCATCTAAATCAATTCTATGGATACAAAAACCAAATGACAATGTTGCATTCAAGTTTAATTAGTTAAAGCGTTAATTAATTAAAGAAATGGTGATTATGAACCTAGGCCTACGATAATTGAGCTATATGAAAGGCCGCCTCTCAAATTTGTTTGAACCATGTGAATGTGTAGATTAGATTTTGGTTGTAATTTGATATGATCAAATGTTGTAAAAGAGCATAAGCTCTTCTTTACTTTGAAGTACTCATTTTCTTGTTTTATTTGATATGCATGAAATTGGAGTAGTAGGGTTCAACGCCTAATAAGAAAACACACCTTAATGTGATTAAACGCGTAACTAAAATCAATCACCATCCCTAAACCGAGATCCAACACTAGGCTCACTTTGGATCTAATCAAAGGTTCATAGTCATCCTAAGGCCCTAAGGCAACTATATAGTCCATCAATGAATGCAAAGCTTATGTTAGTAGTACCATATACTTTTGCTTTAAAAACTGTTTTACAAGCATACTGGGAGTATCATATACTACTAAATCTATCACATGGACCAATAGTTGTAATAGGACCAAATTGTTTTAATAGATTAAAATGCATCCTTATATGTGATGAGATCTAAAACCCTCAACCAAACCATTATTAAGTTGACAAGCGTGAGAGTGCTTTGAACACTCTTTCGTGGCCTTCCACTGTGGTAGGCTCCGATAGTTTGTGACTTATACACCGACTTCACCCTATAATGGGGGAGTACAAAGTATGTGCTTATACTTAGGAGGAGTTCTATATACATAACATGATGAAGTGAGGTAGGCAACGAGTTTAGCCAACATGATATAATTCTGAGGCTAACTGGCACGGTGGGAATGACCTAACTAAGTGCAATGACGCCAACATGATATAATTCTGAGGCATCATTCTCTAGAGGCCAAACTAGATGTGTACTAACATGAGATGCAAATGAGTAAGTGTACTATCTCATTATTATTAACGCTAGAAAACATCATATAATTGTGAGGTGGGCTTGGTAGTAGTGAGCCTCCCATACCCTGCTAAGAGTTTCCTCCAAAACTCTCAAATTCCAATGTGGGATATGGAATTTGCCGAAAATAGTAGATGGTGCTATTTGATTTAAAGACCCGGATCAAATGGCTTAAAATCAATCAATTTATATTCGTTATGTATTTATTTACCGATATATTTGCAAACGCTATCCAAAACTTGACAAAGAAAAGCCAAAGGCTTTAGTTTCCGAACTTGGTACCACAATCCCATAGATTGTCTTGAATGGATTGTATATGTATCTAAGTAGTCTCATCCTCACAATCTTCCTATTGGTAATGTATCATTGGAAGAACATGTTAGATAAGTCTATCATAAAGAGGACAACACTAACAACAAGTGTTTATTCCTTTGTTGTACGAACAAAGGAACTCGAGAAGATTAGCACAAAGATATGGACACTTTTAGTGACATAATTCTTCTATTGCAAATCGTTGTATGAAGAAATAAGAGTTGCTTTGAACAACTTTTAGTTAACGTAAACACTAGTGCTTGTTTTTTTGTTAAATGAACAAGGAACTTGAGAAGTAAGCACAAGGGCATGGACACTTTATGTGCTATGATTCTTCACTTAAAAATTGTTGTATGAAGAAATGAGAGTTGCCTTGAACAACTCTTAATAGTTTGTAATTATGTTTAGAACATAATGGTTGGTTGACAAAAATAGTCCATCAACATGGACTTATGATGATTTTGAATCATTGAGTGTTGAAAGTGTTAAACCACTTCAAGAGATGGAAACTAGACAAGGACTTCACCTTTGAGTCCCTATCCAAATGGTTCGCTAAGTTTAATGTAAACTATATAGTGAACAATAACCACACGCTCTCCAAATCTTTTGATGTGTATAACACAATTGAAATAGGTTTCAAGATGGATAGTGGAAGTTTAGGGACCATGACTATTGTAGTTAATGGAGAAGTCAAACGAAGAAAACGAAATAACTCCAAGGGAACAAACTTTCTTTATGAAAGGATGGACATTGGAAGGGGTATTTGCAAGAAATGTCTTGCAAGTGTCAAGAACACACATTTCGAAGGTGCTATTAAATGTTCTTGAATAGTTCAAAACAGTTGGTTCTTCTACTTGAATGTTTGATTCTGTATTAGTAACTATATTTTACAATCGTTGTAAAAGTGTGGCTAATAAGAAGTAGAAATGAGAGAAGATAAAGTACTTCACATTCGGAACGTGAATAAGATATAGATCTCTGCGAAAGCAAATAGTACTTGCTTCTCATATGAACTACCAAAGAAATTGGAAAAACAAAGATTGACTTTACATTCCAATTTGAATAAGGAACTTAATTCCGTCACGATAAGAGATGGATGAATATTTTGTTTGACAAAACGTTGCTCTTTATTAATGAATGATTGGATTATTGTAATCTAATTTATTGTCTCTATAGTAGAGATGATGTGGTAGTGTTAACTGTTTAGAATATAACGATACTTAAATCCCAAAAGGTTTCAAGGTAGTGATTAATCACACTGAGTTGTGACACCACTAAAAACATAAATTACAAGTTGGTCATTCATGGATGCTTTGGATCGTTAGATCCGGATCCAATGCCTTCTTGTTAAAATTGTATAGAGGCGAAAAGTTCAAATCTTTATTCTTTTGAAAAGAAGAAAGAATCACAAAGTTGTTGAGGTTAATTCACTTAGATGTTAGTGGCACTTGTCCACAATATAATACTACTCATGTTGTATGACATTCCCCGAAGATCGCTCTCGGTTGGACTATCGTTTAGTTTGAATAAACAAAAGTCCGAATACTTTGCAAAAGGTTTCAAAGAATTCAAGAATGTAAGTTGATGAGTAAGACGTCTAAAGTGTTTACCTCCTTAGATTTGATCCATGAAAAAATAGCACTTTAGAATAGTTTCCTTGAAAGATATCAAGGAAAGTAGCAACATAAGATAATGGATTTCTCTATTGGGAGAAAAACGAACTCGCATAAGATGTAGTTCGTTGGATATTATCAAGAGTTAATTAGATTTAAATGCTCAAAATTTGAATTTCTTTTATTAAACATCCATGCCTTTTGGAATTTTGATCAAGGCGCTTTGGTACATTACGCCACATCAATATTTCTTATTTTTTAAATTAAAAATAATAATTGTATTTTTTAAATGAAAATTTTACATATTGATTTCTAAATTTGTCCTCTTAATTAGTTGAGAGAATTTTTTTTATTCATGTATTTTAGGAGTTGTGGACTTTTTTTAGGAGATAATTTTGGTTTTTTCGCTCAACATATTTATCCAATTATCTCTTTTAATTTTTTTTTTCATTGAAAACATTTTTTTATCCTAAAATTGAAAAAATAATTGAAATGATGGACGCTTAGATTTTTTGGTTTGTTTATTATTTAGTATACTTTTTGTTAGATAATTATTTTGTATACATTTGAATTTGTACATATTGTTGATTAGTGATAATGGTACGTTTATTATTGGTTATCATATATTGGTTTTGTATTGATTGGTACGTTTATTTTTAATTTTTGGTTGTACATATTGCTGATTGGTACGTGTAGTTTTAGCTTTTGTTACGTTTTGTTTTAGCTTTCGGTACGTTTTTTTTAGCTTCCGGAATGTTTAGTTTTGTTCTCGTTGATTGATAGGTTTTTTTTCACGATTTTGTTACGATTGTTTTTGTATACATTATGAATTGTACCATTTAGTATCATATGGGTACGATTAATATTATACATATCGTTGATTGGTACATTTACTTTTGTTCTTCAACATTGTTTACTAGTACGTTTATTTCCGATTTTAGTAGGTTTGTTTTCATTCATATATTTTGTATTGGTACGTTTGTATTATTCTCAATGTTATTTTCTTATATGAATTACTACAAAAATTTATATATGGATTACTACAAATATCTTAAATGGTATTTTATTTATTCATTGAAGGGAAAAAAAATCAAACGGCATGGTATTTTATTCCTTAATAAATTGTAGATAATCATTTTTTTTTTTGTATAATTATCTTTAGAGGGAATCAAAGGAGCTAGATTGTAGGAAATTTGTTTCAATATCTCTGCATTTTTTTCCTGACGTGAAGAATTTAGGCAGTGGTAAGATCTATAATTTTGGTACAAATAAAGGATAGTTATGATAGATGAGACTCCAAGTTTGTAGGAAAAATGTTTAATTAAATCTCAAAAACCAACAAATGTTTAGTCTATAGAGTTGAAAACTCAGGCATTTATATCAAAACGCTCGTATTATCAATTACCCATATATAGGATATATACTTTTAAGACAATATGATTGTCCATTAGAAGTTCTTCCAAAATTTTCATGACTCCATAGGATGTAGTTCCAAAGAAAGACAAGTCTTAATCGTGTTAAGATTTGGGGTTGTGTGCTAATAAGCAATATTTGTTTGAGAACAATATTGTGGGATATCCTTAAATTAACCTTTGGATATCACTTCTATAAACCAACTAACAAATGTTATTTGTTGGGTAGTTCGTTGTAATCCTACAATAGGATTTGCCTAAGATAGAGCAAATGAACGAGAGATAGAACTCAAAGAATTGGTTCTTTGAGAGACAAGATGATAATCAATAAATATAACAACCTAGTTCCTACACCACTAGCTCCAAGGTAGTCGATTTATAAACCGTCTCAGTTGAATGGTTTGAACTTTATGACTATGTCATAGAGTTACACCTCTTAATTCGAAAAAAAAAAAAAAAAAGAATGAAAATCCTTATGACTACAATGAGTGTATATACAACATATACTCAAGGAAATGGTATAATACCATTTGACCCGAAATAGTGAAACCTTCATAGCTAATTGGTAGCTTAAGGTGACTACAATCAAAGATATTGGTTGACTTGGAAGAAACCATCTTTGACGTAGTCTTGGTTTCTGTTAATTTGAATATTGCTAACTACAACTAAAATGTGATTCAATGTTTGGACATAATATGGGTTTCCGAAATCATTATCAAGATGGTATTGATAATATATGTCTAAGATTAGGAATCACAAGACTTGTAAGTTGTAGAGATCCATCCATCATGAATCTTAGCAAGCTAGTGGGAGCTATAAGCGTCTTATGAGAGAAAGATCAAATCGTTTGATTCCTCATAAGATGTAAATGAATCTTTTATTTACTAGGTTTACAAAAGATTAGTGGGAGTTAATTATACTCCTAAATTTGAACATATATATGATATATTAATTTTAAGAATTCTTCTTCGTTAAAGT
Organism: Cotoneaster glaucophyllus; assembly: GCA_036320875.1. NCBI lineage: Eukaryota > Viridiplantae > Streptophyta > Magnoliopsida > Rosales > Rosaceae > Cotoneaster > Cotoneaster glaucophyllus. Next base: position 23,411,549 of record CM070063.1, read on the forward strand.
TATGACTTTAAACATTCTATAACGATAGAATGTATATGGGAGGCATAGTCTATATACATGGGATGAAAATCTATAATGATAGATTTCAAGATATAATTGGATTATCTCAATCCCTATTGATAGACGACAGATGTAGGAAGTTTCTCGAATAATAAACTTCAAATGAAAGGACAATTCCAGTTAGACTGGGAAATTGCTTTTCTATAAGGGAATGTACCATTTTGACTCCCAAAGAAGCATAATGCGTCTTTATGCTTACGTAGAAAGGTGATTTACGTATTTCATATTGTATGAAAAATGTTGATATGAGTTGTACCAAGAACGGTACAAGACGATATTAGTGCAAGCCCAAGATCAGAACCATGGCAACTGTCAAGTGAGTCCTTAAGTATTTAAGAAATACTAAAGGATAGATTTCTCAAGAATGAGGAAGAATTAGAGTAACGCAATGGAAGCGTAAATGTATTAGATTATGAATCTAATATCGTATCCATCGTTGGATGTCTCTTCATTATGAATGAAGAGATAATTAGATATCTCTTTATTATGACTAAAGAGATATTTGGGTGGAAACATTATAAGTATTGACTTTAGTGTGTTCCATCATGTAAAATATATATTGCCATATAGAAGCTTACAAACAATGTTGTTTGGATGGGAAAGTTCATTTATGAACTCTCCATTCAGTTCCAACCAGAAAGTGTCTCTAGTGTATCGACACTATGACACTTATGGGGCGATAGCTCAAGCCAAGGAATCAAGGTCTCATCAAGATCCGAACTCAAATGAGATACTTAACCAGATGATTAAGAATCATGTATAATGGTGACGTCGTTATTCTCAAGGTTGCTTATATGGATAACATATAGATATCCATTGTCTAGGCCTACTACTCAGCCATTTTTGAAATGAATTCAGAAGAGGTATCATCATTGATGAACAAGCTGATTGACTCTAGTGCAAGTGCGAGATTGTTGGAAATGTTCCCTAAAACCAATCATATGATGATACTTTACGGACATTTCACATGTTAAACTAATCTAGTTTAATATAAAAGGCAAAGATTATTGTTTAAAGTTGTTTCATATAAATGTTATATGCTTAAACGATAAGTCCAAGGAATGTGTAATTGGGAGAATGTGATCTAAAGAAGTTAGATTTAAGAGAGCATTCTATTTCGTATACATATCCTAAACGTTCCTGGTCATAGGATTGCCAATTGGGCATTGACAGCCCGTTAAGATCAGTATGTGCTATGTCTTCTCTTAGGGAGATTGATTGGTCTCGAGTCATTGGTGTGACTGACACCAAGACAAGCATGTAGGTGCTCGATAGAGAATGAGTCCATTGAATGCGATCGATGAGGAGTTCTCATATTCATGTCATATAAGAACTCATGGTTGGGATAATGCAAAGTAGTCCTTTGACCTGAGGCATCATACTTGTCTTGTGGTTAGGTCCTTGATCTTTGACTATGTCAAAGTCACTCCATCAAATGGTGTCCACGGCATAGTTGGGGTTAAGCCACTTAGCCATGGAGGCAAGTGAATGCGCAACAAGGGATCTCAAACCTTCAAGCAGATTGAGGGAGAATACTCTATGATATGATTAAGAATCTCTGGCCAGAGTATGAATGAGATTTAGGAAGTCTCTCTTGTAGGGTAGAATAAATCACTCTCCAAAGTTGATTTAATAATCCACTTAAGATGGACTTAAATAGGCTTTGAGAAAAAATTATTCCCTTTCCTAGAAGGATCTAATTTCCTATTAAAGAGGGAATCTACATCAAAATAGGAAACAATCCTATGTTTCCCAAAGCAAGAAGATTTATACACCTGCTGCCCTTTCCTGCTAGCAGCCCAACAAGTGTGGGGGCATTTGTGGAGCAAAAAATAATCAAGAAAAATATAGAGGCAACATGTGGATTTTTGGGTGAAAAGGACAAGATTACCCTTGAGGCACACTAGGATTTCTACGCGCAAGCAGTGGGCAATCATCTCTCAATCAAGTCAAAAGTGCCCAAAATAGGTATTTATTCAAAACCTATTTCATCCATCTTCTCAAATCTTCTCCACAAGATAACCTCCAAATAATTCCTTTCTAATTATATTAATTAGCTAATTAATTGATTTATTGCTCAATTAATTTATTAATTAGCTAACAAATCATGAATCTCATCCAAAAAACCATTCAAGTGGCCGGCCCCCATCCTCCCAAAGGGGACGGCCTCACCCCTATATGAACATCCTCATTTTCTCCAAAACCTAAGTTCTACACTCTTACTAAATTCTCCAAACACTTTTCCCTCAAAAATTCGAATTTTGGCATCGGAGATTCTTCGGCCAAAACTCCCCTCCCCCCCCCCCCCCCCCCAAATTCATCGTGGGCGCGTGAGGCTCTTGGTCTTGACCTAAGGTGTTGTTTGTTTTGTAGTGCAATTTTGTCCAAGAACAAGGAAGAAGAAATTTGCATCCACACCAATCAAACTTACAAAAAAAAAAAAAAGAACAGAGAAAGATTGAAGTGTTCATGATAAGAAGGCTAGCATTGAATAAGAAATAAACAAGAAATAAGACCTTGACAATTCTACTACTTCTGACCTAGCATATTCTATTTCCATATGGATCGATGACATATTGGCCGCTATATAAGAAAAGTTAACATTAACAATAAGCTTTGACTAGTCATAAGCTTTGCTATCACATCTCTCACCGTCAGATTATATCATACTTATTATATTAGCACATAATAATGAGTTCCCATGATAAATTTACTATTATTTAGGAGAGTAGAGGGGAATTCGAAACTATATACTAGTTTAAGCATATGATCTCACATACAGTTCCTTCCCACACTATTTGGCCCAATCATATACCCCTCAATTTTTTACCACTTTTTCCGGCTAACCAATAGCTTAAAAACATACAAACTTTGAGCATCTTAAATATGACATATTATAAGATATCTTAAAATGCTAGATTTTGGCTTCATAAAGTGGACTTTCTTTTCATTTTAATTTTAGTGGAAATTGTTAATTTTTTTTGTTTTAACAAACGATATTATCTACACTAAAAGGAAGGGGTTGGGCTTAGCCTCATAATATGCTAGCAATAATGTGGTTCAAATTCGCTTCATACGTAACAATAGTGAGCTATTATATTTTCTTGTTGGGTAATGCTAAAAGGACCATATTTTTAAATCAAATTTTGTAAACCAAATGATGTAGTTGTTGATGATTGGATTATTACTTGAGTATTGATTCATGTGTTTATTTTCTATTGGTGACACATCATTTAGTTTGTAAATTTAGTTTAAAATTTTGATCTACCAAGCATTACTCTTTGTTGATTGTAGCCGATGATGATAAAAGCAAACAGAGCACATATCAAATTTTTAGGCTACTCATAACTCACCGTGGAAAATTTGACCAATCGAAAGTTATATTTGATTTTAAATTTGACGCATTCTCTCTTAATACAATGAAATATTAGGGGTCACATATGAGTTTGGAGTACTACACCTAAGTCATATTTAATTTTGAATATAACAATATCTCAAGGGTTAAAGTTTAAAAGTCGAAAAACAATTTTGAGTCCCTATATATGCATAGTAAATGGTCATATATTAGACTCCGTATGCAAGATTTGAAAAGTGTATAAACATACTCTGGCATTGGGTTCATAAAATTATAAGATATCCAATTTGGGTCGTTGGATTTAATTTCTCAACTTTCAAGAATTATTTTACAAAGAGATTTTTTTAATATATTCGGAACACGAGATGATACAACACTTGTAAATATGTTTCTTAAGGTTTCTCTACTTGTATTATAACATGTGATATAGCGATTTGTGTTCCAAATACACCAAAAGTGTCTGTAGTTCATGAGTTTTGTCAACTTTCAAGTGTAAAATTGTCTTGTTTCATTTCACATAACTGTTGGATTTTGAGATTTCGAAAAGTGTCCATATATAAATTCTGAATTAAAAATGAAACAGTAAAAACAAAGTTAAACGGTTTTGAACCGTAATTGGGCTAAAAAATAAAATGCACAGAAAAAAAAATATTGGATGAGACCCTAGACTTCCAGATAACAGTGATATGTTTTGAATTTTCTCCTCTGGTTTATTTCACACCTAACAAAATTACCCTGCTTAGTAGTGATCGTTATCTACACTCCAGTTCAGTACAACTAGTACACATTATTGACTATTTATTTTAGGGAACTTTAAAGAAAAGATCCAGTACTGTTCATTTTAACGAAAAATCACATTTTTACACTAAAAGTCAAGCTTGGTACTATTCATTTTACTCTTTATTTTGTCCTTAACGTTAAAACTCAAAATTTTCAAGCCATTTTCATTAGTTTTCCTTTTATTTTATGCAGAATTAGTAGTATTCAAGCTTTCCTATATTTTAAATGTAGACATTTGAAGAAACTAAAGCATGCGGTTCAGTTTTTTTCATTTTTATATAAGGATATAATTGAATTGAATATAAGAGGTATCCTATCAACGTTTGTGACAAACTAATTTTCCTCTGCACGCAATCCAGGTACTACATGAGGTGGTAACATACTTTTGGCTTCAGGTCAAATGAATAAGCTAAAATGAATAAGCTAAAGTAGAGCCGGTGGCCAAAAAAATAAACAAATATGTGGGAGTTCGTGGCAAAAAAAAAAAATGAATATGTGGGAGTTCGAACACGGATTGAGGATTCCAATTGTTTACTTGCTTTGATGCTGGACGTTAGAGCAGTTCCACCGGAGAACTGATAGGCTGGCACCCAGCCCGAGCTGGTCTCCAGGCCAGCCCAAAATCGACAGAGGCATGGACTGGCCCGATTGACGTCATCTCACGCTTACACCCTCAACCTCTTCATCTGCACCAACCTTATCACCCTCAACCTCTTCCTCTGCACCAACCTTATCGCCCACTACGCCTCTCTGGGCTCTCTCTCTCACGCTTACACCCTCTTCTCCGCCGTCTCCTCCGCCTCTGATGTCTTCCTCTCGAATGTCATGATCAGAGGCTTCGTCGACAATGGCTTGTATAACAAAGCCATTGCTCAGAGTCAGTCTTGGGATCCTCAGAGTCAGCCTTGGAGCCATTTTCTTTGGAGGCAACCTCGGACGACGAAGGTGGATCAGAGGGAGTGTCAGTGGATGGGTTATCGGGTCGATCCGAAATTGTGGCAGTTGTTGGGGTCGAGGAGGATTCTAGGGTTTTCTTAGGGGCTTCAAAGGCGGTGATGGGATCGCTGGGCTTCTGTGTGTCGGTGGCCATTGGAGAATTGGAGGTCAAGGAATTGGGAATCGGAGACTGCTGTGGTAAAGAAGGTTAGAGAGAGAAAGAGAGATGCAGAGGGGGAGGTTCCAGATTTACCTTTTTTTTTTAATAAAATTATTATTTTTATTATTTTATAATAAAATAATAATATTTTAATAAAATTGACTAGGCTATTTTTTGTTAGGGGTGTATATGTATTTGGCCTATTACTGTTCATTGGGATCTATCACTGTTCACTGAGTGGATAAATGCGCTGAGTGCTGACGCATGTTTTTTAAGGTGGAACTGCTCTTACATAAGATGCATTTGGTTTTTGGAAAATCTTCTCAACTATCAGATACATTCATGAAGAATTGCAAGGTTTTTTCAACAATGAATTTTATGTAATAACATTTCAGTGGGATGGATTAAAAGAAATTATCTTGGTTATTTATATTATCTCATTATAATATCATGTATTTGTCTTAAATGAGGGAGGTTTAAGCATCTATAAATATTTGTATTTGTAAGGCAGAAAAAAGGAGAAGTTGTTAGAAATATAATTTTGAAATTTGAATTGTAAACTCGTTTTTAAGTGCATTGCTCTTGTTTTAGAGTTTTCAGATCTCTCCTTGTACCTGAAGATAATGAACCCTACCGATCTATCTTATCCTATTCATTTTATTTGCTTTTTTACTTTCCCACCACACTGCTCCCTGCATCATGCGTGCTTTCTATTAGACTAACCTCGGGTTTTTTTTAATATTTGATATTAGATAGAAGTAAGGCAGTTTATACAGAAGTTTGTCAACTCCTGTAGCTCTCTTTTGCATATCATGTACTATTGGACAGATTAAACAAAAACAGTGATGTTTGTCAAACTAGCTTGATCATTAAATCTATTTTTCTATTATTCTGTCAAACATGGCTGATCAAACTCCAATTTTTTTTATTGTCTTGGATCAGATTTTCACCTTGAGAGAGGTAGATGGTATATATCATTGTCAGCAGGCAGCTCAACGGTTGATATCTACAAGTTATTGAAAATAAAAATGTACACTCTTAACTGAGAATATGTTAGCCTCGCAGTATTCGCCGTGTGTTTTGTGAGTATGATTTGAAACATGTAGAAAATTCATAGATATAGTTGAAAACTCTCCACCTTTTAGAAAAAGAAAAAGAAAAATTAGAAAACTGGAGAGTCAAGCCTTGCATGTCTTGCGCGCGCAGCGCATGATGTAGATGTATTATGTATGTGGTAATATAGCCAACCTTTCTAAAGTCAACTCCCGAAACTGTCGGCTATAGTTTGAAATCTTATACATATATTCATGTTTATTCTGTTTTCACACACCAAATTTTTTATAATCTTCCCTATGTCCATTGCCCTATGCCCTATGCCCTATGTTATTAATAAAAGGATCCCTGATCTTCAGATGAGCTGTGAATTCAAATCATCAAGGTTTAATTTCTATTATAGGAGATATTTTTAGGTGTACTCAAAACACTATCATGGTGTAACAATTTCACTGAAATTATAACTTGTATTTGTATTTAATAAATTTACCCTAGAAGTTAAACATATCAATCATGTCGACTCATTTTGTAAACATGGAACAGTATATCACGTGGTAAGTGTTTTAGATTATTAAGTAACATTTTAATTTTCCGATGTAAGATTCACTCTCAACAAAACCTAAATTCATTGGATAAAATGAGACCTATTCCCAAATGAGTAACTATAATATTGCTGTCACAACCAAATTATCTAGAAGGAAAGATACAAAAATTTCCGTTCATGTTACTAGCAGGAATGAGCCAATTTTATACCGTATATATTTGAATTTTCTAAAAATTTATTTTACTGTAAATTAATTGGCTCCTCATTGTGTACGTCTAACCTGAAAACAAATGTACTCAAATAATATGTTGATGCCATATTTGTGAAGCAGAAAAATTTTCACTGGCATGCTCCTTTCCTTTTTAATTAATAACCCATTTCTTTTAATTTAAATTTTCTGTAAAGGAAGTTAATCTTAATCATGGTCAAACACCCAATACATGCATGAACAAAGTAACTCCTCGTCAATTTGCAATGGTGCTCTTACCATGTTTATGTTTTGGGTCAAGCTACTTACCATGTATTACCATGCAGCAGCGTTTCTTCCAGCGGTGGATATCACATATATATTAGATTTTTTTTTATAAGAATGCAAAATAACAAAAAGAAATGGGTCAGATAGGAATATCACCACAATTATGGTAGACTCATGGTACTTAATATTAGGCTTAAATTAAAAAATTAAAAATTAAATCAAAACAAAGAAACTTTCCTGTGCTTACTTGTAGATTTATTGTTAGCTACTAATTAGATGCATATCCATATACTGACTTTGAATTTTTCCCTTTATTGGACTTTCACACCCTCCTCCCCTCTCTCCCTTCATATGTATGAGACGAGAGCTTGATATTGTTAATCTCATAAGTCATAGTCCTCTCAACTTCTCTTTGATTCTGCAATGGAGGATCTTGAGATATCAGAGAAAAACACACCTGCAGATCACGACTTTCCTCCATACCATTTCAGATGTCCCATTTCTATGGAGCTCATGAAAGACCCCGTCACCATCTCCACCGGCGTCACCTATGAACGCAACAATATAGAGAAATGGTTCTTCTCCTACAAGAAGAAAACATGCCCAGCTACAATGCAAAGCCTTGAGAATTTTGACATGATCCCGAACCACACCCTCAAGAGGCTCATTGTTGCATGGCAAACCGAAGAGGATGCAAAAAATGTTATTTGCTCAACATCATCTACACCAAGGCCTTCAGCTAAGCATGACGAAATTCAAGCGCTCCTCAACACAGTCATGTCATCCCCATTCAAGGTAAATTCGATAAAGAAACTTCGTTCCATCATCGAGATAGATGATGAGATGAAAAATTATTTTATTCGATCTAACGGGGTCGAAGTTCTTGTCCAAATTCTTGATCAAATTCTCTTGGAGAGCTCGGATTTCACAACGTTTAGGGCTTGTGAGGAGGCTCTTTGTATTCTTCACCAACTTCCAATATCGGGAGAAGGGAAAACATTTAAATTGTTATCGAAGCAAGAATCAACCAGATCGATGACTGTCCTGCTTCAGCGAGGAAGCACTGAGGCACGGCTTCATACCATTACCATATTCAAGAAGATGGCGAAAACCGAATATGATTGGAGTTTCGTGATACAAGATCAAGGTATAGATTTTTTAAAATCCTTGTTGGAGCTTGTTTCGGATGAAATTTGTAGCAAAGCAAGTTCATATGCCTTAAAAGTCTTGATAGAAATATTAAGAGCATCAAAGAAAAACAAGTTGAGGGCTATTGAAGCAGGCGCAGTTTGTGTTCTTATAGAGCTACTGCCAGACTCCAACAGATCCAAATGTGAAAAAATGTTGCAAGTGATAAAGTTGTTATGTGAATGTGCTGAGGGAAGGCAGGCCTTGGTGGAACATAGTATGGGCATTGTTGCAGTTTCCAAAAACATGTTGCATGTTTCTAATGCTGCCACCAAGATTGGGGTGAAGATTATATGGTTGATTTGTAATTTTCATCCGACGGAGAGGGTGTTGGAGGAAATGTTGATTTGTGGATCGGTGAAGAAGCTTCTGGCATTGTTGCAGATGGATAGCAGATCTTCTACAAAGGATAAGGTGGTGAAGATCTTCAAGATGCATGGAAATTCATGGAAACGATATCCATGTTTCCCTTGGAATTTGAAGAATTATTTGGATTTGTGAATGATTCTCCCTAATTAGGGTTCTTTTTTTTCTTTCAATTTTTGTGTTAATTTTTCAAACACAAAGCAAGATACAATTAGTTTTCTCTATTAAATTTGAACTGGTACTTAGTATTGCAAAAGTCTGATTAATGATTTAGATTTTTATATGATTGGATATGGATAATGCTAGGTAGACTAAATTTGTAGACTAAATTTGCAAACTAAATGATATATCACCAATAAGAAATAAGCTCGTTAATCAACTCTCATGTCATTTAGTTGACAAAATTTAGTCTACAAATTAGTCTATCTAGCATTATTATTTAAATATTGGTTCAGTGGTGATAATAGTACTTTATTTTGTGTTGATCATCGATGGAACTGCATGTGCTATTAGATATGCTTGTCTAAATTTCCTTTCACCTCTCTCTTGGTTTCAATTTATCTCCTGCTAATTGTTTCTACTTGATTGGAGTATGTTTCAGTTTAACTCACATAGGATATGAGTTTTTTGTTTATAGGTATTGAGTTCGATAGTTAATTAATTGTAGTTGGCCGCATTATGGTTATCGGACTTTATCGTGGTAGGTTTATCGTAGTAAATATTAAAAGCTTAATTAAAGCAATGATTCTTCAACCTTAAGCCGAATGAATATAATTATCAAACTACGATCCGAGATGCACTATTGGATATTTCAATCAACTGCATTATTCTTGGTTGATTACATGTAGAGCCAAATGAGGATTTGACCTTCCAAAATACAAAAAAAGTGGTAAATAGAAATTTACAGTCTGAAAACAGTTACTCGTATAAATAAGGGCAATGAAGAAAGTAGTCATCTCTTATATTTTTCTCGATGTGGGATTTACTCTCAAAACTGTTATTTGTACACCTCTTTTTACTTTTTATACACTCATCTCAATGGCCATCGTATCAAATAAATTGAAGAATATCAAGAACATAAATTAACATGAAATGTGTAAAAGATAAAAAGGAACGTGTGAATAGCACCATTCCTGAATAAAATAAAAACTATTGATTGGTGGTGATCTGGAAAGATGGTGAAATCCTTGCCTATGCCGGATCTTTATTTTTTAAAGTTTTGTAGGAGCGGTGGTCGTAGTGAATGAGTGTCTCAGTGTGTGAATGCTATAATTAAGTAAAGTTTTAGCATGTCCGACCCACCTAGAAGTCCAACACCTCAGTTACCAGCTTGATTAGGAGTTTAATTTGTTCTATATTTACCCTTTCTGGACGGAGAGATCAACTAATATAGGTTTCCTGCATAATTGTGTTGCAGCTCAAACAGAAATGATATTAGAGCCATTGATGAGTGATTCCAAAACTAGGAACTTAATTAGGTAACATATTATAAGGGAAGGTTTGTCTATACTATCGCAATTCATGTATGAAAGATTTCGATAAGACGATTCAATAGGAAAGAAAAATGAACTTTTTTTCTTTTTGGAATAAAATTTTTATGGAAGCCACATGAATAAAATCAAATCTTATTTCATTATATTTACATGAGATTCCTTTTTCTTATTATTAAACAAGTTCCCCAGATGACTTATTTGATCCAAATTTAAGTTTCATCTTTCGTTTTTTTTTTTTTTTTTTTTTTTTTTTTTTTTGAAGTATAAGTACTCTTCAATGACTGTACAACGTGACTGAAAGGTGAAAAGAACCTTATATGGGGAGTGTGATAGGATTTTTACCACCTACAAAAGTAAGAATAAAAACACTTAAAAATACTTGCAAGAGTACAAGGTTATCGTAGTATAGTAGTGATGAGTCGATATTATACTATATATTTTACCATATTCTTAGTTATAGTTTATTGGTTATTTTGGTAGAATTTTATACTTTGGATTATATTTTTAATGTAGGATATTCGATTTCGTCTGGAGCAAAAAGTGATCAAACGGATGAATTTTGGAGTGATACTAATTGGAGGATATTTGTGAGTCTTTCAAGCTGATTGTGTCAAAATTTCATATTTTTCTACGAAGCCGTTTAACCATGGCGAAGAAAAGAAGGCTTAGCGCGCAGCTTTCTCATATTGATGTTTATAGACGTTTTGGGTATTTTGGAGATCAAGATGGCATATTTAAAGGAATATTCCTTCTGAGGGTTTGTAGGAGACGTCTCCAGCTTTCAAAAGAGACATTTTGGGACCAAATCGGAGTTGATTTGGTCAATCAAAAGACTAATTTTCTGAGAAGTCTGAATTTCTGTTTAAATAGAAAACCTTTTATTTAATAGTTCTCTTATTCTATTAGGTTTTCTAGTTTTCAGAAGAGCTTTTCTAAGTAGGATTTTATTTTGTAGTAGTATAAATAAGGCTATTTAACCATTAGAGAGAAGGTAGGCATCAATTTGGGAAACTTAGCTACGCTTTGACGATTTGTATTTCAAGGTGTTTTCTATCCTTTTTCTATTTCAATAATATTTTGTTTTATGATTGTTCGTAGCTAATTTTTGTTTGCTAGGGCGATGCCTTGAGCTTTAGTATGAATATGTAGTTTTTATTTAAGAATATGTAGTTTTTATTTAAGTGCTTATGATATTATGCATGCTTTGAATTATTAATCACTGTTTTTAAACTGTCTCTATATCTTAATGCTTAGCTACTATTAGGATGTTTAGAAAAGTAATCGGATGCAATTCAGTCAGAATGCCACCGGAGAATTGAGTATTGCTTCTTGTGATTGATAATTGTAAGTTCACTTAGGGCGAATGCCACGTCTTAGTGGTTGCATGGTTTTTCAAAGTGTTTTCACAAAGCGTAATGAGCCATGCATGTTTATATTTGATCTGAATGCCATAGACGGATTGCATGTTTTATATATGTTCTAGCTTGAATGCCACAAGTAGAATATGCATAAGGAAAACCTAACCTTCAAAATTGCATGCGTAATTCATAAGTAATTGATAAATCTACGTAGAATTGTTAAGGGGACGGCGGAACCCTAGGCTTTTACAATTTGGTTTTCAAAACAATTTTCTTTTTTTTCTTTACTTTGTCAATTTATTTAATTGTTTTAATTTAAAATTCATTTTTAATATTTTAAGTCATAAAATCACCTTTTTCCAAACATTGTTTTCAAATAGTTAATTAAGAATTAGTTTAAATACAAATTATTCATTCAATCCTTGCAGAAAATGACCTTGCTTGAGCCGTTTATACTACAACTACCTTGTTCTCTTGCAAGTATTTTTAAGTGATTTTATCCCTACTTTTGCAGGTGGTAAAAATCCCTATCAAGCAGCTCAAGCAATGGGGGCGCAACTAAGGGTTTAGCAAGATCACTCGCTTCAGATGTGCAAGGACAGTTCCTACTTTGAGCTAGCACTTGATCCTGATGGTGACAAGTAAGGTCATAAGAAGCAAGTGGTGAGCCCTGAGAAAGAGCGCTCCGCCGCGTGCTACAAGGGAAGGAAGCGAATGAATAATTTATGTTAAAACCAAATCTTAATTAATTATTTGAAAACAAAGTTTGGAAAATGGTGATTTTATGACCTAAAATATTAAAAACAATGAAATAAATTGAGAAAGTAAAGAAAACAAAAGAAAATAGTTTTGAAAATAAATTTGAGCAATAGTGTTTCGCTGTCACCTTAACAAACCTACATAGATCTTCCAATTACTTATGAATTACACATGTATATTTGAAGGTTAGGTTTTCCTAATATATGTATATCTAATATGCAACCCGTCCGTAGCGTCCAGATCGAATGTGAACATACAAGACTCATTAAGGTTTGTAAAAACCTTTTGAAAAATCATATAACCCTTAAGACGTGTCGTCCATCCTAAGAAGTTACACATATTAACCACAAGAAGCCAGCGCCAATTTCAGGGACAACCCTCCTCAAAAATTGCATCAAATTACTTCTCTAAATATCCTAATATAAGCCAATCATCAAGACAATTAGATAGTTTAAACCGGTTATTAATAATTTAAAACATGCATGCATAATATCACAAGTAAATTAAAAAGAGGCTACATATTCTTGCTAAGACTCGTGGTGTGACGACCCGTCCCTGAAAATTAGGATTTTTATAATTTTAAGGGTTTATATCACAAATGGTCCCTGAAATTGACCCCATCAATCATGATGGTCCCTGAAATTGAAAATCGATCAATGTAGTCCCTGAATTTTAACTCGCGAATCAATGTGGTCCTTCTGTTAGTGTTCCGTCCAAATTAACACTAAAAAAAGGTTAAAGAACCAATTTTTCATGGTAAAATGACCAAAAAAAGGTTAGAGAACCACTTTTTTTTGTTTTTATTTTAGTTTTAGCACCAAATCCATGAAAAAATGAAGAGAAAAGTGCAGATGGAAAAAAGAAAAGAGAGGTAGTAAGTAAAATTATAAGTAACAGGGTTATTTTTGATCATTTTACCATGAAAAATTGGTTCTCTAACCTTTTTTTAGTGTTAATTTGGACGGAACACTAACAGAAGGACCACATTGATTCGCGAGTTAAAATTCAGGGACTACATTGATCGATTTTCAATTTCAGGGACCATCATGATTGATGGGGTCAATTTCAGGGACCATTTGTGATATAAACCCTAATTTTAATAAGTGATTTTACGAAAATGCCCTTCGAGGCACGTACGTCGCCTTGGGTTAACTGCAGTGTCGTGTCACGTAAGAATTATTTTCTTGGCATATTCTCATAGTACTCGTCGTTACGGAAGCGTGGGCGCAAGCGGTTCTTGATTTGGAGTTAAGAGTATAGTTATGAACGTTTGAAATTGGTTAATTACACTTTAGATTACTAAATTATTTGAATTCCCACCTTGTGGGAAAGAAGCCAATCAACTCAAGGTTAGAACTAAGGGACCAATCAGGTGAGAGGAAGGAGAGCCAATTAGGAGAGAGGGCCTTCACTCTCGTGGACTGCACACCCGTGCACAGCACACCCCGCCGTACCAAAAATCCGGCCAATTTCTGCCATTTTTTCGTTGGAACGCCATATCCACCACCTGCAACCTCTTCCCCAATCTTTCTTCTTCCCTCTTCACCCAAGATTGAAGAGTTATAGGCCCAAAAACGCAAAGAACATCACCGGAGCACCGGAGGTGTTCGACGGCGATTCCTCCGATCCGGCGAGTTTCACCACTCACCACAACCCTTAATCAACTCCCCTTGGACCCATGAACAAGACCCAAGCAGTTTTAAGGGTGTTGGAACATCGAGGAAGTCGAATCGAAGTACAGCCATCTTAGGGTTTTCGGCGGGTTTGAGTAAAATTGGAGCCTTTCCCAACTAAATTAGACTTGGCCACTGGTATAAAACTTGTTCTACTCATTGAGATCTTCATTTCTGAAAATTTGGTAATTTTTGGAGGTAGTTGGATTTTCCGGCGAGTAGGGGCCGCCGACCGCCACCCACGGTGCCGCGTGCGGTGGCGCTTGGCCAGTGGGCCGTCAATATTATTTTTAGGCTTTGTTTGGCGTCTTAAGTTCAGTTTTGATAATCGAATGACGTAGATTGATTAATTGAACCTAATTTCATTACGATACGTGGTTAGGTGAAAATATGAATCGATGATCCAACCGTTGGATCGTCACCAAACTTTGATACACTGTAATACATAATATTTGAAGATCATAGGAAATTTCGAATTAGGAATCCGATGTATGGATCTTCCCAAATTGGATTTGGAAGTTCATAAAATAAAATGTTGACCGCCACTTGGTTTTGACAATTGGCGGAGATCCGACCGTTGGATCGTATCAAAATTTTAGTATGTTATTTTAGAAGTATAATGTGGATCTTCGGAAGTTACGGATTGGAAATCTGAAGATGCAGATCTTCCGAATTGAGTTATGTAGGGTTGTGACCCTACCGTCGCACTTTGATCGACGGATGACTTTTGGTCAATGGGTCTTAAACCATTCTAAAATGTCCTGGGGGATATGTTATTTGCGAGTTACGTATTCTAATGATAAGAGTTCTGAGGTGTGATTTAATAATTGGTCACAGGCACCGGTCGTTCGGGATGCCTCGATGCTCGTGTTTGGGAATTGTAGCGCGGATTCCAAGTGAATGGGCATTTTGACTTTCTATATATGTATATATACCTTATGTTTCCCCAGAAAAGTCATATAATTGGTTATATGCTTTCAAATATTATGTTAAGTGTTTATACGTTAAATTATGTATTTATTAGTTGCATACACTATGGTTGGTGCTGCGGACGTACAAGTAAGTTCAGGTAAGATTATGGTGTTATTTGAAATGATTAGGTTATGGCATGATTATATTGTGTTCTACGCAACTCCGACATTGTCGTACAGGTTGCCATAATAGGTAACTCCGACATTGTCGTACAGGTTGCCTATGAGTCGTACAGGTTGCGTTAAGCATCTCTGACTCATGTGATATCATAGATTGATTTATGTGTTGTACAGACCACTAGAGGTGGTTCCGACACAGTTTTGTCGTACAAACCACTATAGGTGGTTCTGACACAGTGTAGTCGTACAGACCACTATAGGTGGTTCTGACTTATGTGCAGGCATATGTGATGAGTTATAGATTCAGCCGTACAAGCTACTATAAGTGGATCCTGCTGATACATTATTTTTCAGCGTTTTAAGTCAGCTGTTTGGCTTGATTATGTATAGGGTATCTTGCAGGATTTACATATTGGGATTTTTGGATTTATGGAAATGATCTTGAGACATATATATTTGTGTATATAACAATTTATGGGAAATTATACAGGTTTTTCGGCGAGGGGTTATACTTTGGATAATGTAGAAAGGTTTTGAAAAGCTTTGTTTTCGCCAACTCACATTTTCTTGTTTTGCGCCCCTCCAGGTTTTAATTTGCTAAAGGTGCGTATCGACGAGGATTCGTGGCATATTCCAGTTTAGGTGGCTACCTCTGAGGGTATGATTCTTATCTATGCTACTGTACTTTAGTTATGCTCTGACATCGCGTGTGAAATGGGCTCAATCCTGCTCAACGCGCACTTATGCTCTTAGACATTTTAGGTTTAAATTGATTCATATTTTTACACATCAGCACACTTTATGGCTTCGTCACCTTCCAGGTGTCGGCCAGCACGGCTCGATTCGGAGTCCTAGCGGACGTTCCAGGTTGGGTTGTGTCAATTTGGTATCAGAGCATAAGTTGGGCAGTATTGCATTGATCACACGCGTGATGTGAGCATTTTCGATTCTCGAGTTTGATGCTTGAATCTTGCCACCTCGTCAAATACGAAATATGTAATAGTTTTCCTGCGTTTTGAGTAGTTTTGTTGACTTGTCGACCTTTTAGAAGCTTATTTTGGCGATAGACTTGAGGCGAAGAATTTCTTTATCAAGGGAAAGATGTGAATTTGGGACGAGTGGTTGGCCCTAAAGCAAGGCTAATGTACCAATATGGTTGGATCACCCGGGGAATTGTAAACCAATTCCATTATTATTCTCCAGCCATTAGTATTAAATTTTTCGAGATTGGAAATCCGGAATAGCTTTGTTTCCTTGGTTGCACCCGTTAGCATACCAGTATTTAGAATTCCTATGAAGGTTACTTCGTCGAAATTCCAAGATCGTCGAGGGCGACGACATGGTATTAAAGTGGTAGCGTTTAATGAAAGAAATGCATGGGAGACAATCACTTATGGTTTCCGATAGTAGTAGTCTTCTTGATCGCACTAGTCATCATTTCGGCTTTTCAAGAGAAAGATCGACTGCCGTTTAAGCCGTTCTAAAGTATATTATGAGTGAATTCCTATTTTTGGTTTTGGGACATCTTAGCCATTATTAGTTTCCAAATTTCTTTTGGTGATGTACTCGTCATTTTCATGAGTATATGCACCTAAACATGAGTTGTTATATCTACGATTAGTTTGAACTCTTCGAAGTAGTGGGTATTTCCTCTAGAATTATGAAATTTCCCTTACAAGACCAATTCCTTCTTAGATATTTAAAACCATTTACCTGAGTAAACTCTAGGTTGTAATCGGCGTATGGTGGCGCTACTAATTGACGATATAGATATCCAGGAACCGTTAACCAATATTCATGAGGTATGATTTCTGATACCGGACACAGGTACTAGTATCTGGGAATGATACCTTCTACGGAATATCAGTTCACAGTTTCAAGATAACAAATAATATTAAAATATTATGAATTTGTTAATTAGAGCGCGACTAATAGACTGATTAACATTGGTTGCTGAAGTTGAAGAAACTAAGTTCGAAAAGTTAGAAGTAAGCCTTGTGTTAGTATAGTAAACTCATAGTTGTTTTTACCTTATCACCTATCTAGGTAAGCATAACCTCTTCTGCTAGCCATTTTGTTTACCTTCCCTAGTAGACAGTAGAATCGAAGTACGAATAAATTTCTCACAGTTAGAGTGAGTGGAATATTGAGGAAGTTGTGGAAACCTTTAGGCCCGTGACGTGGTGAAAGGAAATATTATGGTACGTTTTGAGAACGTACATTCAGGCGACACATTTCAAAGTTCACACCATTTGGAAGAACTTAATTACTAAAGTGTATCGATTAGGACTTTATTCAATCAAGTCTCCTATTTAGGGAACTTCAAACCTTAGTATTGTACCTAGAATCTAGTCATTTCCTTAAGTGACGATTAAAGCTGTTATCTTCTACTTTGAGTTGACGATCTAGCTGACCTATCCTCGTAACTTGAGTTTCTTTGTTAATCTGCCTACTTGTGGTAACCTTTTCGACGACTTTCTTATCCACTTTGGTAGTGAGACCATGTTCCTCAAACCTCAGTTTTGCTTGGATTGATAATCATCTTGGAAGGTGTGATCTTCATAGACAGTATTCTTTTCTTATTCCAAAAGAGTTTTGAGAATGAAGGTCGAAATTCTCATGAAGTGTTGTGAATTCGAGTTGTCCTTGGTCTTGTCAATTTTATCGACAATTTATTAGTGATTCTTCAATTTTAGTATCATTCCTCACCTTTCAGCCGAAGAAAGTTAGTCTAGTTTGGAAGTTTGGATATGAATAAAGTTTCTGACAACTGAATTGTTGTCTCACATTACCATCGCAAAAGATATAATTACTCTTGAACATTTTCAGCAATTCTTATCCTATTTCAGCTGGAGTTCACTAGCATCGATTTGATATTATTCCTGAGTTGTCAAGAGTTGTTCGAATGGTTATAATCACTTATTGTGTTCGATCGGAGGTGGATAATCATCACCATAAGTTTCCTTTATGAGCTGAATTGTGCATAGAGAGAAAGTGAAAATCAATAATCATGATGTTGAACCAATGCTACACTTATATGGTGTTTCATTTTGGGTGGTAGCTTTACTCAAGTGGAAGGTAGGGCTCTCCCAGCCCCAAAGTTTAAAGTTGGTGTGGGTGCTAGGATTTCAACAACAAAACACTTGTGAAACCAACTAAGATAGAGGTGGGTTGTTGTTAACTTCTCTGCACGCTGTGATCTAAAAGCCCTTGGGTGAGATCTAATCAAATGTGGGGATATGAAAGGAATTAAAACTGAGGCTCCACTTGAGGTGTTGAAAAGAATTCTCAGTTTAGGCGAGCTCCGCCTTTAGTTAGAGTAGAAAGGATGATTGAGGAAACAAAGTTCAAACTCCCTGGACAACTACAGTTTTCTATATGTTTTCTATCAGAGGATGATGACATTATGAGAGAGCTGCTTATGGATTTCTATGCTAGTTTAGGTAAACAAAAACCAGACCAGATTATCATCTTGACATAGTTCTATCTCACTGTGATACTCGTTTTACTTCCAAGTCTTTGGAAGCTTTTTAGAAGGTTATGAGT
Source organism: Cotoneaster glaucophyllus (assembly GCA_036320875.1). Lineage (NCBI taxonomy): Eukaryota > Viridiplantae > Streptophyta > Magnoliopsida > Rosales > Rosaceae > Cotoneaster > Cotoneaster glaucophyllus. Next base: position 23,430,386 of record CM070063.1, read on the forward strand.
ACTAGATTTTGTTCAATATCACATTACTAACCTGAGACTAACGAATACTCTAAAACTAGTTGCTCATACTTTAGTGGATGTGATACATTTTGTTCGTTCCTTTATTAGTTTAATTGCAACATGACACTGTCTTTATTTTAGTGTTTGTATTTATGGTTGGTTTAGCTATGGTACCATTGGAGCCGATATACAGAGATTTTATGCTTAGTACATGAGTGATAAACACATATCCTTGTTGAGGTTATGTGTAACTGTGGTTACGCTCCTGATTATGAGCATAGCATCGTTTGAGAAATGTTATAAATAAATTATGTGCAATATGTGGTTTACAGAAGAATATTGTGAACAGGTATTTGAATGATCAAGGTTATGATATGGGAATTTTATGATATTGACTATATTACCTGAGGAGGTAGTGCGTGAGCACAATTAAGGCTTTGTTCTGACGAGATATGTCTATTTCCCAATGAGGGGCAAGATGGTAATATTGCATCCTCGGGAATTTCTCACTAGCTTATTAAGACAACGATAAGTGATCGGCATTATAGGCTGCAGACTGTAATATCGATGATTTAATTGTTGGATTCACTAAGCTAGTGGGCAAGACCGCCTATCTATGACAACATTTACTAGTTAGATATAGTTCGGACTTATTCTCTAAGTTCGTGACACGACAAATGTTGGGTGAGTTAGTTCTACTCTTGATTTTAAACTCTTGAAACAAGTATTTCAATGGTAAGTATTTATGTATATATATTCATTTTCAATATTTTATATCTGTAATATTTTTCTTATGTTAATTTGTTGTAGTTGGTGTTTTCAACTTTACGGTTTTACGGACGTTATACTACTATGTCAAGGAAGGAAGAAGGTATGAGTTTGGAGGCATGAAAGAAGAATAATTGAAAGAGGAAGAAATCAATTTCTCCCTTGGATAAGTATTTAGATAGTTATGCTTTGCCTACCTTTGAGAACTTATATTTTACAAGATATTTAAAATTTCGGGGATGAAATTTTTAAAGGGGGGAAGATTGTGACGACCCGTCCTTGAAAATTAGGATTTTTATAATTTTAATAAGTGATTTTACGAAAATGCCATTCGAGGCACGTACGTCGACTGGGGTTAACTGCAGTGTTGTGTCACGTAAGAATTGTTTTCTTGGCATATTATCATAGTACTCGTCGTTACGGACGCGTGGGCGCAAGCGGTTCGTGATTTGGAGTTATAACTGTATAGTTATGGACGTTTGAAATTGGTTACTTACACTTTAGATTACTAAATTATTTGAATTCCCACCTTGTGGGAAAGAAGCCAATCAACTCAAGGCTAGAACTAAGGGACCAATCAGGTGAGAGGAAGGAGAGCCAATTAGGAGAGAGGGCTTTCCTTCCCGGGGACTGTACACCCATGCACAGCACACCCAACCGTACCAAAAATCCTGCCAATTTCTGCCATTTTTTCGTTGGAACGCCATATCCACCACCTGCAACCTCTTCCCCAATCTTTCTTCTTCCCTCTTCACCCAAGATTGAAGAGTTTTAGGCCCAAAAATCCAAAGAACATCACCGGAGCACCGGAGGTGTTCGACGGCGATTCCTCCGATCCGACGAGTTTCACCACTCACCACCACCCTTAATCAACTCCCCTTGGACCCATGAACAAGACCCAAGCAGTTTTAAGGGTGTTGGAACATCGAGGAAGTCGAATCGAAGTACACCCATCTTAGGGTTTCCGGTGGGTTTGAGGGAAATTGGAGCCTTTTCCAACTAAATTAGACTTGGCCACAGGTATAAAACTTGTTCTACTCATTGAGATCTTCATTTCTACAAAATTTGGTAATTTTTGGAGATAGTTGGATTTTCCGGCAAGTCGGGGTGGCCGACCGCCACCCATGCTGGCGCGAGGCCAGTGGGCCGTCAATATTATTTTTAGGCTTTGTTTGACGTCTTAAGTTCAGTTTTGATAATCGAATGACATAGATTGATTAATTGAACCTAATTTCATTATGATACGTGGTTAGGTGAAAATATATATCGACGATCTGACCGTTGGATAGTCACCAAACTTTGATACATTGTAATAAATAATATTTGAAGATCATAGGAACTTGCGAATTAGGAATCCGATGTACGGATCTTCCCGAATTGGATTTGGAAGTTCATAAAATAAAATGTTGACCGCCACTTGGTTTTGACAATTGGCGGAGATCCGACCGTTGGATAGTATCAAAATTTTAGTATGTTATTTTAGAAGTATAATGTGGATCTCTGGAAGTTACAGATCAGAAATCTGAAATGCAGATCTTTCGAATTGAGTTATGTAGGGTTGTGACCCTACCGTCGAACTTTGATCGACAGATGACTTTTGGTCAATGGGTCTTAAACCATTCTAAAATGTCCTGGGAGGATATGTTATTTGTGAGTTATGTATTCTAATGATAAGAGTTCTGAGGTGTGATTCAATAATTGGTCACAGGCGCCGGTCGTTCGGGATGCCTCGATGCTCGTGTTAGGGAATTATAGCGCGGATTCCAGGTGAGTGGGCATTTTGACTTTCTATATATGTATATATACCTTATGTTTCCCCAGAAAAGTCATATAATTGGTTATATGCTTTCAAATATTATGTTAAGTGTTTATACGTTAAATTATGTATTTATTAGTTGCATACACTATGGTTAGTGCTGCGGATGTATAGGTAAGTTTAGGTAAGTTTATGGTGTTATTTGAAATGATTAGGTTATGGCATGATTATATTGTGTTCTACGCAACTCCGACATTGTCGTACAGGTTGCCTATGAGTCGTACAGGTTGCGTTAAGCATCTCTGACTCATGTGATATAATAGATTGATTTATGTGTCGTACAGACCACTAGAGGTTGTTCCGACACAGTCTAGTCGTACAGACCACTATAGGTGGTTTCGACTTATGTGTAGGCATATGTGATGAGCTATAGATTCAGCCGTATAGGCCACTATAAGTGGATCCAGCTGACACATTATTTTTCAGCATTTTAAGTCAGCTATTTGGCTTGATTATGTATAGGGTATCTTGCAGGATTTACATGTTGGGATTTCTGGATTTATGGAAATGATCTTGAGACATATATATTGTGTATATTATAATTTCTGGGAAATTATACAGTTTTTTCGGCGAGGGGTTATACTTTGGATAATGTAGAAAGGTTTTGAAAAGCTTTGTTTTCGCCCACTCACATTTTCTTGTTTTGCGCCCCTCTAGGTTTTAATTTGCTAAAGGTGCCTATCGCCAAGGATTCGTGGCATATTCCAGTTTAGGTGGCTACCTCTGAGGGTATGACTTTTATCTATGCTACTGTACTTTACTTATGCTCTAACATCGCGTGTGAAATGGGCTCAATCCCGCTCACCGCGCACTACTGCTCTTAGGCATTTTAGGTTTAAATTTATTCACATTTTTACACATCAGCACACTTTATGGCTTCGTCACCTTCCAGGTGTCGGCCAACACAGCTTGATTCGGAGTCCTAGTGGACGTTCCAGGTCGGGGTGTGTCACGTGGCCTCGCCCTAGCAAACGAAATTAGTTACGAACAATCATAAAATAAAGTATTATTAAAAATATGGATAGAAAACACCTTGAAAATAAACTTGAATCCTCAAAAGCTCCAAAGTAGGGCACGTTCTCCTCCTAAAGTAATACATTCCTCTGTCTCTGTAATGGCTAAATAGCCTTATCTATACTACTAGAAAATAAAACTCTACCAAGAAAATGTCTTCTAAAGACTTGGAAACATAATAGAATAAGATAACTAGGAAATATACTCCTATTTTAACTTTGGGAAATCTGCTCAGCCACAAATCAACCACGTTTTTAGATCTACAGGGCTACAAAACAAGCCCAAAATGGCAGAATTAAAGCTTGAGATGTCCCGAACATAATTGCAGAATACCTCGAACCCAAAAGACATCATCTTGGACGCCAAAAAGCTCACATAAACCCAAAACGTCACTTTGACAGTACTGCTCCTTTATTTCATTGCCAAAAATAAACTGCTTGGTGGAAAAAATCTGAAACTTAAGTTGAAAGACACACGAACATCCTCCAATTGGAATCACTCAAAAATTAATTAGTTTGGTCACTTTTTGGTTAAGAGAAACTCGAATGTCCTACATTGAAAATACATAACAAAGTATAAAAGTTCTACCAAAATAACTAATAAATTATAACTAAAATTAAGGTAAAATATCTATATCTATATATATCTATATTCTATATATATAAAGTGAGAAGGCCAAATAGGTGAAACATTCAAAATGGCAAGCAATGCCCCTCCCTAATAAAGAAATTCAAAACAAAACAATTTAATTAATAAGGGTAAAATGGTAAACTACATTATTTTGATTATTACAAACAAAAAACCCACTACATGGGTAGTTACTTGATAAAATTAATACTAATATTTGACAAAAAAAAAATACTAATACATAAACATAATAAATAAAAAAACTAATTAGCACACGTGTAGGCGTGTAGGGAGAAGGCCAAATAGGTGAAGCATTTCAAAATGCCAAGAAAGTCCCTTTGTTTTCTTTAGAACCAAACCCAAAAAATTTCAAAAAATGAGGATAAACTAGTAAAAAAACAATAACCACACAGAAATACATATTGAAAAACCACCACGTTCAGGACGTTCAGTTTTCTGCTAGCAGTTTCCGTTTAGTTTTCAAAACCCCACAACCTTTTATCATAACTTCTCCGCTTCATCTGTTCAGTTACAAAATTCTGATCTCCATACATCGATTAACCTTCTCTCCCAATTCGAGCATTGTTTCTCTCTTCTTTCTAATGCTTCGTCTTCGTTTCGGATCAACTTGCTCTGACTCAGCCACTCCCGCAGGTTTGAAACCGCCACCATCGTTGCGTACTAGAAGGACGAAGGAGATATGTTTTTCATTGAAGAAAGCATTTCGTGGATGTCCCTCGGTGTCTTCGATATGGTTTCTCAAGCTCTTTACAACCAACTATCTCTGGTTCAAGTGCCAAGTTCAGTCCTAACCTTAATTTTTCTTTCATCTCTCAATTTTCTCCATCCGAGCAATGAAAAATTGAACTATGTTTTCAGATTATTGATTCCAATTTGTGAAATCGCTTCAAAGTTTGAATTTTTTATTATGTGTTTTTGGGATTTTAGGCTACTAGCATACGGTCTATACTTTTAGGGAAGGATTGTTGCAGCTGAAACTGAATCACCACGTTCAGGGATGGATGTTGTTTTGATCAGGGATTCCCCCCATTGGGTTTTCATTGCAGTTCAGATTTATAGTAAATGCAATTCTGGTTCCTAAAGCTTAAAGAGAAGGTCTGCAAAGGTATGTTTACAGCTATATATGTCGTGTTCCTTTCAAATATGTGATTGGGCTTTTGTCTATCTTCCATTTTAGTCATTCGTTTTCCTTTCAATTTTCACGAATAAGAAAATTTAATGTTAAATTTTTCAGTGCATAGGTTCATATGTAATCCCTCCTATCTATAATGGAAGTTTGTAGGGTTTATGCTTTGGTTAACAGTGATGGAAATAAAGTTGTTGCGATGAAGACCTCCCTCACTCTCTGAAGCCTAGAATAGAGTGAAACGGTAATTCTCTGCGCCTTCTCCTTTTCCATTGAAGTGTTTGAATACTTACTTTTCCTACGTTTTTCTCATTGAATTTTCTTTTAAGTGTATTTATTTAAATGGGTTTGACACATTTACCAGACATATAAAATTAGAAAACTAAACTTTGGGATTGTGTGGCACAATAGCCAGTAGAAAAAAGGGAATAGGTTGGATTAGTTGGACTCATTTTTTACTGTCTCACTGCAGAGATTATCACTTCCCTCCCCAACTTTTTACTGACCTTTGTCCACTTCATCTAATTTTTTAAATGCCTTAATCTCTTGAATGCTTCTTCTTTGCTTTTTCATCCATTTTCGATTTTTAACACATTTTGTAATTGTGAAACAGGTATTGATTGATTTTAGCGAGTGGGCTTTTTTGTTAACGTGGATCAGATTCGGACCTTTGTGTTAATCGAAGTCATTGCTGGTGGGTTAGCTGAGGTATGATTGCTAGCTTTCTGTCTTGGTGCAATTCAAAATGTTTTGAATTGTTATATGGACTTAAGATTTAGTAAGTACTTGCCGAAAGTCATGGGATTTCGAAATATCGATGTCTTGCTTGCTTATTAGGTTACAAATTGCTTATTAGCTTAAACATCTAATCTAAGAATCAAGGTAGTCCTTTTTTCACTACCTCACTACATACAATGTGTTGATGATTTACAAAACAGAGTCGTGTGAGAGGATCTGTGCGTTCAACCTCATTGGTTAGGCAGGCCTTGGTGTTTGCTGTTTTGGGCAGTGTTTAATCCATTGCCAATGGTGCATTACTTTGTGATACCATGGATGAGCAAGAAAGTAAATACAAGAGTTTGATTGCACAATTACACGGAAAAATAAGTTTATATAATTTTAACTATTCTGAAGTGAATCTTCTACTTGTCCGGTTCAATGTTGTCTCAGTTTACATGGGACGATGCAACACTTATATGACACTTTTCTTATCGGCTGTATATGGATCATCGTTGACTTATGGATTAATATGCTTATGTATATGTATACATATGTTTTGATTCCTGTTAAACCTTGTTTGTATTATTTTTGTGTTTGGCATTGACAGTAGCTTTGAAAACATTCATATTTATCCATAGGACCTTGAGAGAGGGTGATCGAATTTTCAGAGAAGAACTAAGTTTTTCTCAGAGAGGATGAATTCTGCAGTTTTCTAATTTCAAAGACGATTCCAGCCCCATTGGTGAATTTCAAATGCCTTAATCTTTTGAATTCTTTCACCTCTTTGGCATGTCAATTGTCATTATTAGCTATTAGATGCAGTTTGAAATTATGACGTTCATTTTGAATTCAAAATTGAAGAAACACAAACACATCTGTAACTTCTACACATATTATATTATGCAACATATACATGCAAATATATTCTAACCCTTGCACTATGTTGTTGAACGTACAAAAAAAAAAAAAAAAAAAAAAAAAAAGACTAATGTGCTGTTGACTATAGTTTAATTAAATTGATGATACACATTTGAGGACATGATTTTAAGGATAGTATCACTTTCATATGTTAGTTAACTGTTACAATAATTTTTTCCCTTATGTGCTCATTTCCTTTGTCAAATAAATTATTGTGTTTATTTATTTATTTATTTTTATGTAGGAATACAAAAAGTTTTCAACTGGAGTTCAACATATCAAGCATGGAGAGAAATGATAAGAGCAATATAGCATAGGTTGTCATCTTCTTAAATAAATTGCTCTCAATGTTAGGATGTCTTTTTCCTCCGTTTGTGGTTTTGTCCTACTTGGTATGAACAATGTTTCAATTCTATCAAATATTCTCCCTCAACTTCTGTAAACTTTGAATTGCTCTCTGTATTATGTCACATGATGATCCCCTTTCTTTAATGTTTCTAATATGTCTCATAAAGAAAGAAAATAATGAAATACAAACAAGTGAAGCAATTCACGCAGATAAATACATTTAAAATGTGAGTCGCGCGCAGAGCGCCGTGATTAAAAAAAAAAAGGTCTTTCGCAATCATTTTGTGTCAAGGCCTTGAAATTGTATAATTGTACAAGATTATTGTGTTACCGTATGAGGCCTCGACATTACAGGGCCTTGAAATTCTCTCTTCCCCTTTTGGTTTCTGACAGATTGTATTAGATTTATTGTTGTTTGTTTGATGAGGTTCTCGATTCAAGAGCATATATATTTTCAGTTTCTACTATTTGGCGTTTGTTGAGTTTTAAGTTTGAGTTGTTGTGATGTTTGTGTGTTTCTAAATTTCTTTCAAAGCTTACTTTTAGTTTGCTTTTGTTTGTATATATTTCTTCCGAACAATTTTTCAAGTATGTTCGAGTTGCATTCATGCGAGCTATACGAAAATGATAGTTATGTGAGTAAATTTGGAGAGAAGAGTGGCATAAATTAATAGTACAACATCTACTATTTCAAAGTAAGCCGATATATTTGAGCTTTCTATTTTTTTCTATTATAGGCTAGCATAATGAAAGGGACTGACTGCTTTTGTTGCTAATATTTATGGTGTCGGTGTTGTGGTGTAAACAAAAACATAATTTTAATTTTCTCTACCAAATACTATGATGAATCCTATGTCAAATGATGTATATGGTTTTGAGATATGTAAAAGATCTATTGTGGTACATATTTGTATTTGACTATTTTGCCTGGTAGGTAACTGTGATCTTCATGCTTATTGTTTTGTGTGGGTTGTTAGAAAATACTCCAGGCAATGAGCAAGTTTTATTCGATATTGAATTTGTTAAAAGAAGAAGAGAACACATTTTTCTCAATAGAATGCAAATTTCATTCGACTTGGAGAAATACTATTTGACCACTCAAACTTAATTAGTTTGTTTGTAACTTAAAACAATAGTGACACTATTAATATCTAAACCAAATGAACAATGAGCAATGACTTTTTGAGTAATCTCTGAGGGTTAAAACATCCTCAGATTACACATTTTAGTTCGTCTTTTGCAATGAGCAATACAGTCCTGCAAGTGGCCTCTTTACCACAATGGTGGAATGGTATTGACCCCTTGCATGAAGGCATGGGTTCGAACTCTGTTGGTGGCTAATCTAACAAAATCTATCATTTGACAAAAAAAAAAAAAAAAAAAAAAAAAAAAAAAGAAGAGCAATACAGTCCAAGGCAGAAACAATGAGAGTCGTTGCACGCACTTCATTTGCGATTTAGGGGAAAGAATCTAATCCTCTTTTGAGAGAGTCTCTTGATTTCGATTACATTTTAAGTTTTTTTTCCTAAATAGTTGGACGAGGCCATCTCCTTTGGCAATGACATCCTATCTATTTTTAGTCATCACTTAAGAAATGTAAGAATATCCAAAGGAACACATTTTTGGGGCGCGTACTGCCCGTGATATAAAAATGCCTCTCGCATGCACGTGAGCACGTGCGAAGAGACTAGTGTAGTATAATATCGACTGTACAATAGACAATTTGAGATTCGACGCAAACAGTAGTTCGAAGGAACGGAGCATAGAGCCTTTATATTAGTAAAGCACCTGCTCCTAATGGCTTAAGCCGATATTCCCATTTTCTCGTCCACCCATGATGCAAAAGGTAGGCTGTTAGAGTGAACGTGCTGAATTTCAAAGGATTCCTTGTATACATATAGTTATTTCAAATTCGTTTCAAAATATACCATGGATATAGATTTTTCCTAGTCTTTTATGTATTGCATGTCGTCCGTTTAAATTATTACACTAGTGTTTCTAGATTTTTCAGAAACATTCAATAAGAACTTTTCTAGCAGTTTTTATAACAAATTAATTTCCATCATGTGGAGCCTGTGGTGTTCACTAATAACAGTAATTTTGTCAAAAATAAAATAATTTTTAAACCACCCTCTCATTTGACATGTATGGTTGTGGCATTTACCTGTGGACGAAAATTGTATGTAAAACTGTAACATTTTGTTGAATTTTTGCATAGTTTCCCCACACTTCCACACCCCCTCCCTTGGTCAACAGATTTTGACTATAACTTACCTTCCTATTTATATGTCTTTTCCCGTACACTATGTTTGAAATCTTGGATGAGAAAAATAAATTTGGAATTTTGACCAAAGTCAAAATTTATAAATTGACATAGAAATTTAGAATTTCTGCAAACACAAAAAACTTGGAATTTGGGATCTCAAATTCCCAAGTTTAAATTCCAAGTAAATATGTGTCATTTTCAAACTTCTACGAGTGAGCGTTTAAAAATAACAAATTCCATATTGAATTTCCATTGTTCTTTTAAGTTAGCCAAACAAAAAAATTCACAAATTTTAGAAATAAAATTCCGTTATTTCAATTTCCGTCATTTTAAAAATCCTTAGTAATTTTAAATCTCCTCATTCATACAAAGTGTAAAATATTCACAAAGGTAAATAAATAATATATACACACACACACACACACACATAAACTAGTCATATATGCTAGAAGTTTTCATTTGAACGGGCTATCGAGGTGAAGCAGCTCCTGCTCCAAATTAAATTAATTTGAATAACCACGACTTAAGAGGTTGTCTGCAGAAGTTATCCATTGAAATGGAGGAAAGATTTTTGTTCTTTATCTTTTGATTATTTGGAAGGCTAAACCCCAAGTTCTAAAAGTGAAGGTATTGAAATTGCATAAAATATAGACGTGAGGGAGATGTACTTGACACTCTCAAACAATCTTGCGGCGTTCGCTTTCAAGGATGTAATGGAACATTTGAACTTCAAACAGATTATCTTGTAGTAGCTCTTTGAATTTGAATTTAATTTGATACTGACCCCATAGCATAAAAAATATAGCAATAACACGCAAATTTAATTTCGTTATTAGCCTTTGGGATTTTTCGATGAATATGAGTGCTCTGTTGAATCCAAAAATAATAACAATAACAATAACAGTATACAAAGAGCATGTAGCTGAGTTTATCGTAGTATTTACCTTTGTACTTGATGTCCAAATTTCTTCACCTGGAATAAAACAATATATTAATTGTTAGTTTGAATCACATGGATGATAGGTTCGATATCAATTAATTTCTCCATCCCAAAGTAAATATATTGGAGAAAATTATAGCAATGGTCATTTAACTTTAACCAAATTGGAGCAATGATTCCCTAACTAAAATCCCATGACTATTGATCCCTTAACTCATCAAAACGTGCAGCTATGGTCATTTTCGTCAGCTTTGTCAGAATCCCGTCAAAATGACTCAGGTTGAAAGGACCATTGCTACAATTGAATTAAAGTTAAAGGACCATTGCTCTAATTAAGTTAAAGTTGAGGTACCATTTCTTTAATTGGGTTAAAGTTAAAGGATCGTTGGTACAATTTTTTTCCATTTGGTTTTTCATATTTGTCTCTTGATTCAGCTTCAAGTGTGTGGCATGTGATTCATTTTAACGAAAGTTCTAATAAAGTTGACGGAAAATATCATAACTGCACATTTTTTATGAGTTAAAGGACCAGTGATCATATAATTTTAGTCAAGGGGCCATTGCTCCAATCGTATTAAAGTTGAAAGACTATTGCTACAATTTTCTCTATATATCGAGTATTATAAAAATAAAAAATAAAAAAATAAAAAAGAGAGTAGGCAACAAGCGGGGTTTTGAAAAGGCCAAAGTCAAAATCAATGCATTGACACTCAAACATTTATGAAGTTCCTATGAAATAAAGTGTTGTGTGCATGTTTTCTTTGTCTAGTTGAATGTTGAAAGAAGACTGATACTAACTGCTAAAGGGCATTGGAACAATATGCATATCAGTGGTTACCGGTTGAAAAGCTTCTCAGCAAGTCCAGTCTCTGTCGACCGAATCCAAACGTGCGGAAAGACAATATAAGAACAACATTAATATCGACAAATCAACGCTTCGCTTGATACATTGTGCAAATTTATGTCTAGAGGCTTTAACCATGCGTATACAGATTTATTTTATTTGGCTGACACAAGATATGCATTCGGTTTTATGTCCCTAGTACCGAGCCATTCGGTTTTATTACCACGAACTTGAGCAGTGATAATATGTGTACCTGCTGAAGTAAGAACTTAAACCAAATGGCCTTGACAAGTTACAAGTTTGAGCAGGTAGAAACACGTAGTACTTAAAGCTTGGCAATGGCAGTTACGGGCAAGTTTGATCTTGCAGGGAGCTTTAAATCTTCCCATCCTTCATCGTCCAACTTAGAGAAGTACCGCTCAACCATATGGTCAGTGACGAGCTCCAATTTAGAAGGCTCCCACTGCATGAAGAACCAAGAAAAGAATCCAATGAAAATTAAAGCCTAAGTTGTAGAAATAGAGACATTTGTATGATAAAAACACGTACACAGCCAGATATATATGTGTGTGGGCTCGTGTGAGTAAGTACATAAAAGGATTCTACACCCAAAATTATTTGTTCTGTTGGCATTAGAGCAAAATTTACAAGCCATTTCAATGACTACGCGTCCGAACTTGAAAAAGTCTGGATGAGAAGCAGAGATAATTTCTTTACACACATAAGTTATGTTGTCAAAAGCAAGCCCTCATTATAAGACAAGGGTCACTTTGTGGTAGCACAACCATCAATGTGGTACACGATTTAAACTTTCCATGTTTTAGGTTTCAAATAAAGGATAACAGAAAACAAGTTAATTTAAAATATTTAAATATATTTGTTGATCATAATTAGATGATGATCCACTTTCAGTATCTGTTGATTATTTACACGGATGATCTTTCAAGAGAAAAGTAACAAAATGTCATTTACCTTTGGGTTCTTGTCCTTGTCCAACAATAAAGCTCTGCAACCCTGCAATTAGAAGCAAAGCTTAAGTCACCCGAAAAAAAAAAAAAAACGTGGATAAGCTATGTGGACAAGCTAACCTCTCTGAAGTCCTTGCTGACTTCTCCTTTCACCACATGCGAAACCATTCTATATTCACGAACAAGGCACTGACCAACTCCCTGAAGCCTTCCTTCTCTAATCTAAACTAGAAAGGAACACATTAATACCAAGCCCAAAATTTTTGCAATTCAATCAGATACAGCGCAACGTGTCTCGATGTTTGTCCTGAGTGTATTATAGAACTTCAATTCCAAGCTTTAGCCTTAGGTGATATTTGTGAGGAAAACAAATACCTCATTTTCTGCTGAGAGAAAATGAAAAGAAATACCTAACTTGCAAGTACATATTTTTTTGCCTTTCATAACTGTGAGATTACATATTCATGTGTGCCATAACTTTATATTTCACCTTACTATATACAATCTACGACAAAGCATGAATTCATATTTTTAGAATATAGTTATGGAACCCTATCCCATCTGTCCTGTGCATAACAAGCAATATTTTTCTTGCCCGATACTAGGAGAAAAAAAACTCTAATATCATACCAGATTCATACGCAAACTCGATATATAATTTTGAATGCTAGAATTAACTAACTGCAACTTTAAGGCCTGCAGTAGACATACTGATCTCAAAGAAATCTTCAAACTCATTGGTGATGCCTTCTTTAGTGCTTGAATTGTTGAAGTTAACCAATCATCCGCCCTGTTTTTAGCCTCCTCATCCTCCTTCAATAGCAAATCATAGGTATGGTTAAGTAAATATACATGTTTAGTCTACGAGTATAACACTAAACATAAACTGTTTAAGTACCGAGCCAAAAGAGTAATAAACTTTCCAAAGATGCAAAACACAGAGAACATCAAACCAGGCCTTCCAATATTTTAAATTCAAATCAACTTACAAGGGCAGATAAAAATCCTTCTACAGTTCTTCTAGAAAAGCACTTGTCTATAACGTCCATCCTGTATTCAAAACAGCTCATACATTACAAATAAATACTCCCAGCTTTTCATTTTTGATAATATATAACTGGTTCAACAACTGATGGGTCTAGTTGAACTAATAGACACATCAATTTCTGAACTATGCAATGGATTTGTTAAACTTGACAAATGCATAAAGATGTAGCTACTCTCCTTAACATCACCAATTTTACCTCTAGAAACTTCTAAGTGTGTAGCAACTTAAACATTTGACTGTTAGATGTGCTTCAACCATTAAAATAACAAATATTGTGATGAACTGAGGAATGTAGTTGGTGCCCTAGGTTTTATGGAGTTCACGCTTCTGCTATGAGGATCCAAATTGTTATAAAATCTTTTGTGTTCCACTGGATATTCCATTGGAAGTAAAATAAGATCACACAGAACAGTGAATACATTTAAGGGAAAGTTCAAAGCAACTGGTGCATGAGAATTTCAGTCTGTTAAAAGAAAAGAAAATATTCACAAAAAAAAAAAAAAAAAAAAGAAAAAAAAAAAAAATCCTAGAAGAAATAGTTATAAGGAAAAGAAATACTAACCGGAAATAAGCACTTTTCTTTTTCAGAGCTGGACTCTGCGAATATTTATCTATAATTGCTTGAATATTGGCAAAATCACTTGAACCAACTTTGTTTAAAGCTTCTTCTAACAAAGACAATCTCTGTCAATAAAGCAAACACAGAATAAGCACTCAAGTTTAACATGCTGCAACTTGTTATGATTCTCAACCAGCATAACTCCTTAACCAACCAGGTCATCTTCTTGTTACTTTTCAATTAGGCCCATTAGAATAGATAAAATATGACGATAATAAGAGGTGGCATACCGTTGATGGAACAAAATGTGTAGCAAGACCGCAAGCAAGCATTTCAGCACCATCCAATCTGGTTCCTGTAAGACCAACATATTCTCCTGCGGTGCACATATTGGAGAAGGGGCAATCAATAATTGACTACAAAAGATAGTAAAGAAGAGGAGTACATGTCATAGTTGCCACTACTTCATACAAAAGACAGTAGAGGACAAAAATAAATTATGTACTGAAGTCAAACAAATATGCAAACCAGAGACATAACAGATATTACCAAAGAATCCAGGAAGTCTGGACAAGTAATAAGAGGCACCTACATCTGGAAAAAGTCCCAAAGCAGTTTCAGGCATTGCAAAAACCTGCAAAAGATTAATCAGAAATACAAGGAATTAAGTTGTTACTACAAAGATATATATCTTTGCAATTGGTCTCCCCAAACGCAGTTAAAAATCTCGACCATTCATTGGATACCAACAGCGACTCAATTACGCACAAATAACACACTAAGCAGATTCCTTCCTTTTTCATATATAACAGATCCCTCTTATTTCCCAATAGAACGGTCAAACCATAATCTAGTATCATATACGAAGCTTGGGATTTCATGCATCCCTTGGCCTGGTATAAAAATGGGAACTATGTTCCTTCCTTATGTACCTTCCTTATAATGGGTAATTCAGTCATATTCTACTGTGAATAATATAAGCAGAAATTAACTTCCCATAGTTCAAAACAAAGAGGGAAAATAGAGAAAAAGGAAAATATGCAATTCATAAATAGTTCAAATCAAAAGGATGCACCCCAAATTACACCCAACTTGAGACCTGAGATAAAGTGAGACATACCGAATTCTCAGTTGCAACACGAAATCTTCCATGTATTGAAGCACCAGCCCCACCTCCCATAACAATTCCGTCCAGAATTGAAACCTTCAATGATGTCATGATTATAGTAAGTAAAATATATTTTTCCAAATAAAGCTATATTGACCAAGAACGAATACCTCTGATACCAAAACTCAATAAGTTTTAATACGAAAACAGAAATTAACAAATGAACTGGGTCACCTGGGGTTTACTGTACGTTGCCAGCAAATAATTCAAGGTAAACTCCTTCTGAAAAAAATGAGCAGCTAATCTCCAATTTCCTAAGTTATACAACAGGGTGATCTCAGGTTGAAAGTAATTTATTGCATACTATAAATAGATACACAGCGTAGCAGAAAGGGGAATGGACACCAGTTGAAAATTTAATAACAGTTAAATGATACTTGCACCTAAATTGATGATATAGCTCAGTACTTGATGTTAATGATCAGTATATACGCTCAATAAAAATAGAAAAAGAAAAGATAGAAAAAAGCAGTTATGCCTTCATTAATCTGACGAACCACAGCCGCTACATCTCCACCAGCACAAAAAGCTCTTCCTTTCCCCTACAAAAATACAAACAAGTCGCACCTGTCACAATGTTTTACTTTCACTGTGTAGCTGAACACAGGAGTATGAACGTTCAAGAATTATTTCAATCAAAGTTTGAGTGGATAAAAGCCCAGCCTCTATCCCAGACAATCCATTATACACCATAATAAACTGTAATCAAATCATCAACCTTTTAGATTGCCACTAAGCAAGCTAATTGAAAAAGCGGAAAATGAAAGAGAATACCAAGCTGGCTTGGGTTTAAATTTAATGCAAGAGACTGTAAAACTTATTTTGCTCCCAACCATTTTTAAGGAAAATGGTCAAGATGAATTAGGGGAAACAAGTGGTATGAAACATGTGCTCCCAATAAACTTAAAATTCTTTTTTCTTGGAGAAGACACAACAGAATCAAAAGATGACTTTACATCTTAACAGGATTATAGGTTCGCAATTTCAAGCCAAAGACTTTGATGCTAATATTTATAAACAAAACTCAAAAGCAAATGTAAGCATCATAGCTCTGTCAAAAAGAGAGATAAATTAAATGGTTAGAAACTTACAAACATCCAACTGCATATGCATAGTAACTTCATACTAGGACAGCATTACTGGACTTCTTTCTCGTTCCTCATTGATAAAGTTTAAATACAATACATAAAACTAGAGGATGGAAGAAGCGTACCTTGACAATTACCAACTTGACATTAGCATCATCCTCATAGGAAAGAAAAAGTTCCAACAGACGAGAAATCTACCCAAAAAAGGAACAAGAAATGAGAAACATTATAATCTTGTTTCACCAAAACCCATATTAACCATAGTTAAGTAGATAATATCGCTACATGAAAAAGTTATAGACACGGCATAGTATGAAGCAGCTTAATTTAATCATCTAACAGTCATTTAAAAGATGATGCAGGCAACAAAAGACTGAGGATAAACAATGTTTGAGATTCTGTTTATTTTCTACATGATACCTCTATGGGATCTTCAAGGATGATATGATTCTTAGAAAAAGCATATACCATCTTAAAAAAGAAAAAGAAAAAAAAGTGAGAAAAAAATGAGAGGGTATACCTTCTGCTAAAATCTTATCCTTGAAAATGTATAATCTAATTCCAAATTTTTAAATTCGAGAAAGTTGAGTTATGAATCAAAAATAACACAGAACACAAAACATCAATCATAAAACATAGACACAAGACAAAAACAGGAAAAATGAGTAAGGTCTCAAAATTTCAACTAAAGCAGTAAAGTTCATGATAGGGAAATACCATATCAAAGTTAAGGGCATTCAGTTGCCGAGGTCGGTTCAATGTCAATGTCCTCACAAACAAATTCTTCTGTACCAAAACCTATCAGATAACAAGAACCAAGCCATAAGCTCCAGACAAATATTAGGCAACAATTGAAATAAAAGCACTAAATAATCACATAATCCGCATTTCTACAATAACAATTTCCGACCCAATTCAGGAAAGCAACTAAAAATTGGAATTCAAGCATTAGGAATACAAATTTCAAGATGCTCCATGTTCCACTCCTAATTTGCCCAGAAGCCAAACACACAATAATATGAATTGAATTAAAACAGAAGAAAAACACACACATACACACAAAGATGTATGTATATATATATATATATATATATATATATATATATATGTATATGTATTGTAAAGGGTATGAATAGAATAAAAAATTGGTTTACCGAATCTTCTTCGCGCGGAGTGGAGGTGGAAGAAGCCATGGTTGTACTGGAAATGCACTGAAACGACAGATACAGGCGCACGCCAGAAGCTTTTGGATACTGGTTTCGGCTGAATATAGCGGGACAGATTTGTAATTTCCATGACCCAAAACTTTGGTTGGGTGTTTTGTTCGGTCAGAAAAAAATGGTTGGGCCCAGTAATTAGTCTTGACGCAAGCCATTAGGCCTACCAGCCTCAGACTCCGGTCCACTTGATTAGAAACTGTCTCGTGTTCGACTCACATGGTAAAAATAACTTGTGATAATGTTGGTACCATTTACTTAGCTTTTTATTTTGTCATTATCGTTAAAACTTAAAATTTTCAAACTTTTTTTATTAGTTTTATAATATAAGGCAGGGATTGGAAGAGACTTTTTTTTTTGTGGAAGAGACTCATTTTATTGTCTAGGATTGTGTGAGTATTTTAAATGTCATCATCTCATTTCAAACTCCAACAATTCATAACTTAACCACTGGAGTTGATTTTAATTATTATTGATTAAATAGAATGAAGAGGAGAGTTTTGTTTTTTAAACAAATGATTTTGTCTACACTAAAATGATGAAGGAGTGGGTTAAGCCTCACAATGGTTAACAATAATGTGGTTCAAGTTCGAATTAGGCAAAAGTCGAACCTAAGACCTGTCACTTACAAGTGAAGAGGAATACCACTAGACTTGCTGTTGGTGTATTTCATTAATATATATAGGGTGAAGTGCCGATTTAGTCCTTGAATTATTACCTCAGTGAAAATTAGGTCCCTGAATTATTTTTTCGGTAAATTAAGTCCCTAAATTCATTAAAAATTGCTAATTTCATCCATATTATTATATTCAAAGCTATTTTGGCCAATTTTTCTTCAACTTAAGTCACTTGACACACTTTAGAGTGTAATACCGTCATTTTCTCGCCTATAAGCCCTTCACATTTCATATAGGTTCTGAATCTAACATCTAATTTATCCTCCAAAGTTAACTTACACTTTCTTATGAAAAACTACCAATTTACCTTCCAAAGTTAACTTCATACACTATTTCTTTATGAAAAACTACCAATCTAGCTTCTAATGTGTATCACATGCAAGTAACGTGACTTAAATTGAGGGAAAATTGAATATAGTAGCTTTGAATATAATATTAGGGATGTAATTGGTAGCTTTTTATAATTCAATGACTAATTTTTTTGAAAAAATAGTTTAGAGACCTAACTAAGGTGATAGTTAAGGGACTAAATTAGCAATTCACCCATATATATATATATATATATATGGTGTTGCGTGAGAGACTGGCTGCAAAGCCATGTCTCTTGGAATTGAATATATATACATATACACACACACGAAATTGAAATGTGGTGTTGCGTGCATGATGGGAGAAAGGCTGCAGTGCCTTGTGTGAAGAAACACAACCAAAGGCTGCAGTTCCATGCCTTTTGGTTGAAGAAGCACAACTAAGGGATATATCCCTTGCTATGAAATCAGAAAGTTATGACTTCTTGCAGTTCCGTGTCACTAGCAATGGGATTGCATCTTTTCAGTTTCTGAAAGGATGCAGCAGGGTGCGACTTTGATTAAAGGATGCATCCATTCGGTGGTAATGATGCAGGAAAGAACATGACCTTTTATGCACACTTTGATCCATCTTCAAAGGGTTTCATGGTATCTATAAATAGCTCATGGTGGCTGTATATTTGGATATTCAATTTTTCAAACAATAGTTTCCTATCCTCTTTCTCTCCATCAAAATCATACAGTTTCCTTGTAGAAGATTTTACGGGAATTTCAGTTCTTGCTAAACTAAAATTCCAAACTTTGTTGTATCCTGGAAATGATTTGCTTTAGACCTGTTAGCAAACTCATTTTAGAGTGGGGGCAAATATCACTTTAAGGAAAACGTATTAACATGCCTCAAAGTCATTTTTCTGTCAAGTTCTCAATCTTATTCTAACACGTGCGTCGTAAGTAATCATACTCCTAAGAGGATGCAATATATACTCGTAAGAGGATGCAATATCTACTCCTGGATATCTTCTAAGATTTTCCCAGTTTAATGTGGATTCTAAAGGACTCTCTCTACTGACATAAATACACCATACGAGGGTTCATCTCTGGTAACGTAATTATCGCATGCTCTATTCTCTTACCCACTGCTTGAGTCTCATATATTACTAACTTGATCGTCGGAGAGCATTTGGACGGTACCCCACCGATGCCAACGTGATCATGCGATCATTTGTTCTTTATAGGTAATCGAGTTTGTGCATCTCCTCTACACATGGTGATGTGCAAATTTGGTTCTAACATATAAATTTTCTACTTGTGAGAACAACTCAACACATAATTCAAACCATTAGACTTGTCATCATAGATCGAATTTTGATCAAGATTCGATTCAAGTTTGACATAATAAATAAAATATAATTGACTTCCATTTTTATACACCGAGGGATTGCCAGCCTTATTTACAACAAAAAAAAAAAAAAAAACAAGAGCTGACGATTGCTTTGTTTTCGCCATAGGCATACCATCGGAGTTCAATCAGATTATGGAAATTTGGAGCTTGTATGAGAGGTCTTCGAGTCAAGTGGTGAACCTTCAAAAATGTGTTGTATGCTTCAATAGAAATATCAAGAGGCTAAAGCAGGAGGATTTGAATTGGTGCTTCAGTGTATCCTGCGTTGACAGGCACGAAAAATATCTACAGCTCCCTACGTTGGTTGGGCGTAATCACAAGGTCTGTTTCGGGCACACCAAAGAATGACAAGGGAAAAGCCTTCAATGCTGGAAAGGGCGACTCCTTAGTGCACCATGATAAGGCGTTTTCTCGTACCCACGACCTTCTGTGGCAACCTTAATTGAATGATAGCGACGTTTTGTGGAATGAAGCTACTGACGGATGTTGTATTAACTGGTTGAAGTGGGATGCTTTATGTGCCCCAAAAGGTGGGGGAGGCTTGGGCGTCAAAAATACGGATGAAATTAACCTTGCTCTCTTAGTGAAACAGGACTGGCGGTTGATCAATGAGCCTGACTCTTTGGTGGCTAGGGTCCTAAAGGCCAAGTATCACCTCAAATGTCGTTTCTTGAGGTGCAAGTTAAGAGCAACGCTTCATATGCTTGGAAGAGCATTTGTGCTTCTAGAAGTGAGATTGTTAAGGGTTCGTGGTGGTTCATAGATAGCGGGGAGAAACTGAAAATATGAGTTCGTTACACTAACAACACAACAAACTCTACATATTCATCAAATTTTCCCCTGTACATATATTGTCACACACTTGACAATAAATCAATTTTGTTGAGAATATCTGAGAACTTTTGTCCTAATAAGGGGAGAAATTGAATGGAAGAGAAAGTTTTCAATTATTAATTTTTTGAGGAAAAGGAAAAATGGGATTGAAATTTGAGGAGGATGAGTTCTTAGCTTGCTGCGGAAGCACCAAATTCGCCAAAGAAATGGCGGAGGCGTCCCCTTTTTCATCTCTCGACGAAGCTGTGACTGCCGCCAGAGACAATTGGTTCAGCAAGGTCGATGTCAATGGCTGGCTCCAATCGTTCTCCGCTCATCCTCATATCGGAAACTCGCATTCGCCTTCTCCTCACTCCACCTCTAATCAGTTCGGTCCTTAATCTCGCTCTTCTTATTTATTTGCTGTTTTTTTTTTTTTTATAATTCACAAATTTTTACTCAAATCATTGACAACCCATGAAGGAAATCGGCATAACTGAAATAAATTACTTGAATTTTCACACCATTGATCATCAGATGGATTGTTGTTTGCGTAATTTACTAATTTTTAGTGTGTAATTAAAGCTAATCACAAAAATTAGAAATTTTGAATCTTCCAAAAGATGCCCAATTGGATTTTAGCTCATCAAAACCATCCTGGGGTAGTGGTGTATCGAGTTTATTCAAATGGGTTGAATGTGTTAATCAAATGGGTTGCCCACTTCAGTATTTCATTGCTGAGATTTTTAAGCCATGTTGTGTTTGAGCTTGGTGTTATTTACCAACAAGATGAGGCCTTTAAAGTTTCAAGTCTTTTGCTGGACCGCTTGACGTTTTTCTAGCTCTATACCAAGTCCAAAAAAACGTTAGCGTAAAATTAGAGTGGAGTGCTCTTGTTCTTTGTGGGCAAATTGATGCTAATTAACCGCCTTTCTTTCTCCTTCAGTCCTTTTAGATATGCAAATGCAATGATATTGAAGTAGCTGATGTAACAATCATTTTGTAGGTGGAGTAAGGGATAGCATGCAATTGCCTTAGCAACTTCCACTAGTTCTAGCTTGCAGGTTAGTATGCTTCAGATAGTCGTAATACCCTCTTGAAATGAAACCAAACATATTTAAGGTTTCCCTCTATTTCTTCTTGTTTTAGTCTGCAGAAGCGAAAGAATTAAAAATAGTTTGATGTTTCAATTTCTGTTTGTTTATGTGAAAGTTATGATCAAATTTTTTTTTTCCTTTTACCTAAATTTCGTGCACCTGGTTTTTGTAGGAACTGGCCGAATGGAATGCTAAATACAGGCAGAAGTTTGGTTTTATATTTCTTATTTATGCATCTGGAAAGAGTACTGAGGGGATACTTGCCCAGTTGAAGGTAGCTTTTCATTTACGGTCGGTTTTTTTTATTAAAGTTTCCAATTGTTAAAAGATTATAGTCGTGGCCTTGATAAGCATGATAGAATAGCTTGTAGATATATACTAGCGATTAAATCAATGGATTCATTGTTCTGAAACTATTTCATTTGAGAATTTCAGTTTAACCTTTTTCGTTAATAGTAGTTTCTCTTAACTTAAGGCAGAATGAATATATTTTACTCGATAACTTTTGGTTCGCATATTCTGGCTTAATTAACCTTTTCATGGGAAACAAAGATTAATAAGTCACACAAAGTCAATAGTTTACAAAAATCACTCTTTAAAAATAAAAATATAAAAGCCAATATATTGCCTTTTCAGTAACTGGTAGAGAAACTTGTTATATTTCAACATGCCCAGAAAGATGGCTAAAACCTCACTCTGACCTCTATATTGGCACTTACGCCCCACTCTTATCTTTGGAAATTCTATTATTCGTTTCCAACCAATTCACTCCAAAAAAACAAAGTGACAAAAATACTTTTAAAGCACTTTAGAGTCTGTTTTTCCTGGAAAACAATGTTAGATTAAGCCAAAATTTTAATGTTTTCGGGCAATGAAGAGATAAATAAAGAATGTGTTCCACTCCATAGAAAGTGTGTTCAAAAGACAGGAGATAACCTGCAGTTTAGCAGTCGCACTAAAGCATACATCGACTTGTTAGGAATGTCGGTACTACAAGATAGAGAACACATAAAGTAAAGTAGAAAACGGACACCAAGAATTTACGTGGTTTGGCAATTTATGCCTACGTCCATGGAACAACGATCAACCTTCACAATATGAAAATGATGAGTACAATAAGAGTAGTCTTACCAACAACGGCTGAGCTAGTAACAGGGCTAGGGTGGGCTCTAGCATAGGGAGAGTTTTAGTTGTTTAAGGTTAAAAATACTGATAATTTAGATAATTTTATTATTTTTAATTGTTATAGCCCATCCAATAAGTAAAAGTTCTGAACAATAGAACTACTTTTAGAAAAAGTAAGAGTTAATAAATATTAAATAAATTATTTACTTTAATCAATATCAAAATTTATTATTATTATATTTTAAATCTTACACACACACACACACACACACACACTGACACACGTCCCATTAAGTCTATTTATTTTATTAGCTTCTAGGTTAGTTTAGGTTTCCTAGGTGTACAGTAGTCATCTCATCCGGTTTCACAAAAGTAAATTTAATATTTTATTAATTTAGGTTTCTTAAGAGTAGACTAGTTTATTATTTTATTTCGACTTTTGGGGTACAACACAGCGACCTATTTTCAGTTTCGGAAAAGCTTTTGTCTCATCTGGACGTCTCTTCTCTGCACTGCAGTTCACAGATTCACAGAAACCAAGCGTGAGAAAACTTATTGATTTTTCTTATCAATAGGTAAGTTTTTAACCACTATATTCTTATGTCTTGATTATTTTATTTGTTTATTGCTTTAATTTTAGCAGATTCAATGGTTGTGTACATTGAAAAAGAGCTTGTCGAAAAGATTGATTCATAAGAAATAACAAAAGATTTCAATTCCATTAAGGATCGAAGGGCACAACTTGAATAGGTACTTTTTCTTTTATTTGTTAAGTTGTTATGACAAGATTGATGATGTATGTTTCTTTCTACTATAAGTTGCAACTTCAAATGTTTTCTTTGTTAAATCTAGTTGAAACTTACTTTATTCATAGTTAAATTTCTTACTTTAAATTATTGCTTTCAGGTTTGTCATTGTGTAACTTTACGTAAGTAACAAAAAAATTTAACCATTTGATCTCCTAGTAATAATTTTAGTTTAGCCCACCCACCAAATAATTTCTAGCTCCGCTATTGCTTACCAAGCCAAAGACAAGGCTTGATGGATACAAGAAAGTATAACACACTTTCTATCACTCTAAACTTCACTCACACAATGTGTAGTGGAACACTCTCACTCTCAGTCTTGGAGTGGAACTCTAGCTTTGGACTTGATCATTTTCTACTCACTTCTTTCTTGATTGGTTACATCACACACACATATTTATAGGTGAGAGCTTGGCATTCTACTAGTTTCTAGTTCTTTCTACAAACTAGAACTAGTTTATAGTTTGTAGTATATTCTACAAACCTCTAACTTAGATAATTCTAGACTAGCCATCCTACTTTGCATGCTAGATTTTTCTAGCATCCATCTTTTATAATGGGCTGGACCTTTAATGTCCTTCATCATGGGCTGGACCCATGGTATACCAACAATCTCCCCTTCCAGTCCATGAGGGATGAATTCCGATCATGACTACAAGTTACTTGGAGTCCATCCCAGCAGCCTTAATGCAAAATTCCAACTTTGATTTTGTGACTACCTTTGTCAACATGTCTGAGGAATTATTATCGGTATGAATCTTCTTCAGCTATAACAACTTGTTCTCGATAACATCTCTAATCCAATGATAATGAATATCAATGTGCTTGGTGCGTGAATGATATGTAGTGTTCTTGCTCAAATCCAGAGCACTCTGATTATCACAATAAACGCCATAATCACTTTGCTTCAAACCCAACTCTTGGAGAAACCATTTCAGCCACAGCAACTCCTTGCAAGCTTTTGTAGTGACTATGTATTCATCCTCGGTTATGGACAAAGCAACACACTTTTGCAACTTGGATTGCCATGAGACGACTCCCCCTGCAAAAGTAAACAAGTACCCAGACGTTGATTTTCTACCATCCAGGTCACCTCCTATGTCAGCATCTGTAAATCCTTCCAAGATTGGTTTGGAACCGCCAAAGCACAAGCACATCTTAGAAGTCCCCTTCAAATATCTGAGAATCCACTTAACAGCTTCCCAGTGGTCTTTCTCTGGATTAGAGAGAAACCTGCTCACCACACCTACTGCATGAGCAACATCTGGCCGTGTGCACACCATTGCATACATGATACTTCCTACCGCTGAAGAGTAGGGAACAACTGCCATTTTCTCCTTTTCTTCATATGTTTTTTGACACAACTCTTTGCTCAACTTGATATGATTGGCTAAAGGTGAGCTTACCGGTTTGGCTACTTTCATGTTGAACCTTTCAAAAACTCGTTCAACATACTTTTCTTATGACTGACACAACTTCTTGGATTTTCTGTCACGAATTATCTCCATGCCCAAAATCTGTTTGGCTGGCCCTAAGTCCTTCATGTCAAAGGACTTAGATAACTTTCCTCTGAGCTTTTTAATCATAGAGGCATCTTGACCGACAATCAACATGTCATCAACATAAAGCCATAAAATGATGAATTTACCTTTGGAAATTTTTTTAATATGGACACAAGAGTCAGCATGAGTTCTCTTGTACCCATTAATTACCATGAATGAGTTGAACTTCTTATTCCACTGTCTCGGAGCCTGCTTAAGACCATATAAGCTTTTCTTGAGCTTGCACACCAAATTTTCTTTACCTTTGACTTAAAAGCCTTTGGGTTGCTCCATGTGTATCTCCTCTTCTAAATTGTCATGGAGAAATGCAGTTTTAACATCTAACTGCTCGAGCTCAAGATCCATGCTTGCTGCCATACTAAGGATAACTCGAATGGAAGTCATTGTCACCACCTGGTGAGAAAATCTCATCAAAATCAACTCATTTCTTTTGACCAAAACCTTTGACAACCAAACGAGCCTTGTACCTAGTCATGTTGTCGTCTCTTTTTAATTTGAACACCCACTTGTTTTTCAATGCTTTTCTGCCCTTTGGAAGCTCCGCCAGCTTATAGGTATCACTCTTTAATAAGGAATCCATCTCTGACTCCATTGCCTTCAACCATTTGTCACTGTCGTTATGAGCTATGGCCTCCTCATAAGTTTCATGATCTCCATAATTAGTCAGCATGATATACTCTGATGAAGAATACTTGGTAGACGGTCTTCGACTTCTGCTGGATCTTCAGACTTGGTCTTCATTCTCTTGCCAGGCTAGAGGTTCCCCCTGATTGAGTTCCTCTTGAATCTGTTCTTCAGGCTTCCCTTGATCAGCAATTTCATGGTCTGGCTCATCTTGATCAGGCTCCCCCTGATCAACATTATCTGGTTCTGCAGGCACTTCATTGGCAGCTGCTTCAGGGATGTCACCATGACTTTTTTCATCTAAAGTTAATGGATCAACTCATCTGACTGCACCATCTGGTTGTGCCTCTTTATCCGAATCCCCAATTGTTTGATCTCCATAAAAGACCACGTCTCTACTTATGATAAACTTCTTCTGGTATGGGTTCCATAATCTGTAACCAAAATCTTCACCGCCATAACCAAGAAAGATGCACGGTGTAACTTTGTAGTCTATCTTTGATCTCTGCTCTTTGGGCACATGCACAAAAGCTTTGCAACCAAACACCTTCAGATGAGAGTAAGACACATCATTACCAATCCATACTCTCTCTAGAACATCAAGACCTAATGGTACTGATGGAGATCGGTTGATCAAATAGCAGGTTGTCCTTACAGCTTCACCCCAGAACTGCTTAGATAACTTTGCAATCCTCAACATACACCTGACTTTTTCCATGATGGTTCGGTTCATTCTTTTAGCAACACTGTTATGTTGTGGAGTTCCAGGAACTATTTTATCATGACGTATGCCATGTTTCACACAATACACTTTAAACTGGTGAGATGTGTACTCACCACCGTTGTCACTACGAAGGCACTTGAGAGGTTTCTTAGTTTCCCTCTCCACCATGGTATAGAACTCTTGGAATGTCTGAAACACCTGGTCTTTGGATTTCAACAAAAACACCCAGACCCTTCGTGAAACATCATCAACATAAGTAACAAAATATTTATTTCTTCCAAGTGACTCGACTTCCTTGGGACCACACACATCTGAATAAACAAGATCTAACAAATTTCCTTTCTTTGTAGATGGAACAGAAAAACTAACTCTTCTTTATTTACCGAATAAACAGTGCTCTCTAGTGTTTAACGACATACTTTTGGCAAAAGGAATGTAAGACTTTTTTGCCAGAACTTGTAGGCCTTTCTCGCTCATGTGGCCTAGCCTCTTATGCCACAAGGCTGTCCTCCAGAACATTCAACTCACATTTCAAAACCTTGGCATTTGACCGGTACAACATACAACAAAGTTATGCTCTTGCTACCACCATTAAGCCTTTAGTAAGCTTTAATTTTCCTTTGCCAATACGGTGATAATAACCTGGTCGATCAAGGATACCGATGTTTATCAGATTGAGACGTATATCAGGAATATGTCTCACATCTTTCAACTGGTAGCCGAGATTAGTTCTTAGACAAATATTACCAATTCCAAGAATTTCGGAATAGCTTTCATTCCCTATCTTCACTATGCCAAAGTCACATTCTTTGTATGTACTGAAGAACTCATGTTCGGATGTAGCATGGAAGGATGCTCCATAGTCAAAGATCCATTCAATGTCTCTGTTAGAATCACCCATATGTAGACATTCACCAACAGACAATATTTCTGGTACATCACCACATAGGATTGCGGTGGTATAGCCAGTATCATCTTTCTTCTGATTGTTTTTTCATTTTGCTCTCTCCTCCAAACTCGACAATTTTTCTTCATATGGCCTTATTTGCCATAATGGTGGCATGCACCCCTGAACCTTGACTTGGATCGGCTAGGACTCCTGCCATGACCTCTAGGCCCTCTACTTTTGCTTCTTCCACGGTTCTCTGTGATAAATACTTGGCTGCTATCTGTGCCAGAAGTCTTTCTCCTTATTTCTTCATTGAGCATGCTATTTTTAACATTATCAAGACTAAGAACACCATTAGGAGCAAAGTTACTTACACTCACCACAAAGGCCTCCCAACTGTGTGGCAAGGATCCAAGTAACAAGAGCGTTTACAGCTCGTCCTCAATTGTCATGTTCATAGTAGCCAACTGGTTGATGATATTCTAGAAATTGTGCAAGTGTTCTGCTACACTTAAACCATCCTTGTACTTCACATTGATGAGCTATTTGATCAAGAAGGCTTTCTTGGATGGGGTCTTCTTCTCAAGCAAGGACTCAAGCTTCGTCCAAAACTCGCGGGCATTGGTATCATTAGACATATGGTGAAAAGCACTATCGTCCACCTATTGTCTAATTGTGCCAATTGCCTTGCGATTCATCTTCTTCCACTCGGCATCGGACATGCTCTCTGGCTTAGCGGCAACTCCTTCAATTGGCTCATGCAGATCCTTGCAATAGAGAATGTCCTCTATCCTTGGCTTCCATGTTACCCAATTGGAGTTGGTGAGTTTGATCATAGTGCCACTTCCTTCTATCTCGTAATACGAGCCAACCGGGGCTCTGATACCACTTGTTAGGAATGTCGGTACTACAAGATAGAGAATGCACAAAGTAAAGTAGAAAATGGACACCAAGAATTTACGTGGTTCAGCAATTTATGCCTACGTCCACGGAACAACAATCAATCTTCACTATATGAAAATGATGAGTACAACAAGAGTAGTCTTATCAAGCCAAAGACAAGGCTTGATGGATACAAGAAAGTATAACACACTTTCTATCACTCTAAACTTCACTCACACAATGTGTAGTGGAACACTCTCATTCTCTATCTTGTAGTGCCGACATTCCTAACACGACTAACATAGTTCTTCTATTTGCAATTGCGATGTAGTAGACAATGACCAAGTTTGAAGAGTAGTAGTTATTATCGTTAATCTTTTTTATGCGTAAGTAAATATTTTTCTTGCAACTTATAAACGAAATGTAAAGACCACATGAGATATTCATCAGAACATCCGCTGATGTTTATTTTGTGATGCCCGTGGAATGAGGAGAAGGATAACACTTCTGCAAGACCATGCTCTACAGACTCTGCATAAATTGTTACTCAAATTAGTAAGTGTTCTTTTCCTCTATGTAGAAACGATATCCAAATAGGCCAATAGTTGAGTTCGAGATTACAACTCAGGAGCATATGAAAATAACAGAGCTATGCCTTGCGAAGCTCTTTGCAACAAAAGAAAATGTTACTTCTACAGGCAACAAGAATCTCGCAATTGTTGCAAAGAAAGCATAAGGTATTTTAATTTTTTGTCTAGATAATTTTTAGTCCGCTTTATGTGTATGCAACTCTGGGCTTTGCTTGTTTCACAATGTTTATAACTCATGAATGACTCTTCTCCAGTAAAAAGTCACTTATCTTTCCTTGCATTTGCTACTATTTCTAAATTTTTTTTATTGGTTTTCTGAACCTTAGAGGATTGTGTTAGCATTATTGGAGGGCATCGAACTGCTGCTTCTTAAGCTTCATCCGTAAAAACTTCTCAAGCTCCAACTCGAACCCGTCCACCCATCACAACCCATGTCTTGGATGTTTCTCGAGGATGTCCAGGTTCTAAAATTGAGGTGTGTTTAAAAATGTGGAAGGGTCTTCAACCTCGTCCCGTGTTTGGCGAGTCGAATACAGGTGGTTGGGTATTTCAAGGGCCTTCGACTACAGAATGATGGGCGAAATGGTCAATTGATGAGCATAGTTGATGTAGTAAACCCAGTCACTTAGAAGATCAACTTTAACACAGGTAAGTACTCCACAGGCAGGTTCTTTCCTTATGTTTCTATCATGTTTGAGATTTGAGAGTGTCAGAAATTGGAACATTTTCATGTTCCTCTGCTGCTGTCACCTTTCTCATTCTTGACATACCGTGGAAACTAGACTTATGTGTAGTTTAGTTGACAACTAAATTGTCTGTAATTTTACTTAAGGTTTTCTTGTTGACAATGTATTAAATCCATTGGAAAGCAATATCGATCTTCATGTGTTAACGCTGATAATATGAACAACGATAAAGTGAATGGCAGTTTCCTTCTAGGATGGGAAGAAGTCCCTTTCTTGCCACCTTGTATAAAATGAGTGGGCTTTCCTAGTGTGAAATTCACATCCCTGGGCACATTGCCTAGTTATTTCGAACCTTTTGCTCAAAATTTCCAATACTTTCTCAAAGATTAACTACATTTTACTTTTACACCCCATGTTTTGGGGTGATTTTCAAAATAGGTAACGAGGGTAATATTGTTATTTTCTCGATTATAGACTTTGAACATTGCATAGAGACTTCGAATTTAACTGGCAATTTACATTTTGAATTTCTCTCCTACTATTTTCATTTTCCGGAAAAGCAAGTTCTTAAACCCATTGAAAACTACCAATCTATTCTCTCAAGTGTGTCACATGCAAGTTACGTGACTTATTTGATGAGAAATTAGATATCATAGCTTTGAATTTTAGATAGGTAGGAAATTGGTTGTTTTTAAAGTACTTAAGGGACTTGTTTTTCTATAAAAATTATTTAGCGACTTGATTTTCACTCGAGTAATCATTCGTGGACTAAATTGACAAATTACTCGGTTGTCTAATATTGTTTATCACCTTCTCGTTTGTACGTACCTTCTCTTTTGACATTCTCCTTTAATTTTAAGATCCTACAATATTACATTATCAGATCAAATTGTCTATTTTCAAAGTCACTCTCTACAGATCATTCCTATAAAAGATAGCTAAATCAAAATCCATTTACTTAATCATCTTACTTGTTATCCAAATAAACGAACTATGTTATTTAGTCAAACAATGAATTATGACTACGTTAATCGAATGATTAAACAATTTTTGGTTTAGAAATTATTATTATTATTACTATTGTTGTTATTATTATCATTTTTTTATTATTATTAATATTTTTTGCAAAGATTATGATACAAAATAAACAATTTCGATCAACAAGACATATCGTAGGGTGTTAAAATTAATGAAGAAAGTAAAAATTGAAAAGAGAAGGTACAAAGGGAAAGACAACTAGCATTCACTAGTAGTAGTAGGAGTGAAAATACGAGGATAAAAGGGCAGTGGCCGAAGGAGGCTATGCATAATACAAAAACGAAGTATGAATTCTAGTTGTATAAAAAGTTTGATAAGTGAAGGAATTGAACAAGTGTCATCAGTGTATTGTTTAGGATCCATGTCAACATAAAACAGTTAGAATTAGTTAGTTGCCTAACTTTTGTTAAGTTTATGTTAAGAATTTGTTAGTTTGTTAGTATCGATGCATTACAATGGCTAGTGCATATAAAGTTATGAATGTACTCTCATTACTCATCAAGGAATCATAAACACCCTTTCTTCTTCGCATCTCTCTCTCTCATTTCTTCTCTCCATTGATTAATTCTTAGCTTGATCTTTAGCTAATTCTTGTACTGTTAATATGGTATCGAGCCAACGATTCTGTTGTGGTTTGTTGATTTGATTTTTTTCTGGGGGCTCTCAGTGCTTCTTCTGCTGAAGTTTGTCTGCATTTTTCAAGAATCATCAATGGCGATTCACAAGTCTTCACAAGATGATTGAAGTTTTGGGTAATCTGGTATTTCTACTGCTTTACAGAGTACTCTGAAGAATCTCAGGTGATAAAATGTTTCTTGAATTTCTTAGTGTGGGATATGAAGTTTTTCAATTCTAGGTTAGTTCATGCGATCTTGTTGTCTTGTTGTGCAAACTGCTAATAAGTAGTTTAAAAGCTTGAAAGGCATGAATCCATTAGAAGATAGATTACAACTTGGAGGCACGAAGCCATTTGTATTGCAGTTTATAGGCAAGAAGTCATTTCTGTTGAGAATTTTTTTTGTTGATTTCTGAGGCCCAATGCCATTTCTCTTGAATTTTGTGATTTGAAGTATTACTTGATTAATTCAGTTTCTTGAGTAGACATGGCACCTTCATATGTTAGAATTGAAGGGTGATTGGGTATGCTTACTATAAAGTTGAATGACAAGAATTTCTCGAAAATGGGTTTTTCAATTCAAGTCGGGTTTGAAAGGTTATAAGTTGTTTGATCACTTTGATGACACTGCTGTGTGTCCACCAAAGTTTGTGATTCAGATTGAGCGTGGAGTAACTAGTGAGATCACAAATGCATTTCTTGAGTAGGAAGCAATAAATTTAGCATTGCTCAGTTTGCTTATTGTAACCTTATCTAATGAATCCATTGAACATGTTTTGGGGTGCAAAATTGCACATGAGGCTTGGGCAAGTTTGCATGACAGATATGCATCTTTCTCGAAAGCAAGGGTGAACACTTTGAAAACTGAATTCTAGACAATGCAAAAAGGGAGTGATTCAATTAAACAATACCTAAATAGGCTCTGAAATATTAAAAAACTGTTGATTGCAACTGGTGAATTTCTATCTAGTAATGATTTTGTTGTGGCTGCCTTGTCTGGTTTAGCAAGAGAGTATTCAAATATAAGAACTGTGATACTCACAAGAAATACTTCTATTTCTTTTAGAGAATTGAAAGAACAATTACTATGTGCAGAAAGGGAAAATAACTCAATGGTAAATGGGCTAGCAAGTAATTTCTCTGGTTTATATATGCAAGGTTCCATTGGCTCATCTTCATCAATGTCTGATATGACATAGGGAACTTCAAGTAATTTTTATAAAATTTCATATTCAACTGGAGGTACAATTACTAGGGTACCAAATGCTGTTCCTAGTTTTGATGTACCATTTCCTCAACAAAGAGTTGTGCAATTTCCAGCATAAAATTCTTTCTATGGGGCTTCAAATGCTAATGGTTCTTCTTTTCTAAAACAAAGTGCATTTTAGCAAGTCCAAGTGTCAATTCAACAAGGGTTTCCTTATGGTAATACTCAGTTTGGTGATGCTTAGCAGCAAGCATTGTTTCAGCAACCAATGCAGTTTCAACACCTACACAATTGCCTATACTATTTCAACAACCAGCACCATTTCCTGACTTCTCAAACACTTATGGTTTTGTTGGACAGAATAGTACACCAAGATAGTTCAGTGATAATTCAGGCAATGGAACAAGACAATACTATGGACCAAAATCAAATGGCAATGAGAATTACATATCTTCTAATGGCAGAGGTCAATCCTTTGGTAGCAAGAATTCTAGTGGAAATTGGCAATCATGGTCTGGAAATACTAAAACCAGGACACATATTGTTCTCGAATGTCAAATTTGTTTCAAGAGATGACACAATGCACCTAATTGCTGGAAAAGATCAACTATTTCTAGTTTTGTTGGCCAAATTATGGAGTGTCAAATTTGTGGAAAAAAGGGACACAATGTTCTAGGCTGTTACCATAGGAATAACTTTGCATATTAAGGGATTGTACCAACTCCATCTCTGAGTGCTATGCAAGCTCAAATACTACCATCATTTCAAGCTTCTCTGTCATCTCTTCCCAATGACTCAAGGATTGTAGATACATGTGCATTTCATCACATGGTTGCTGATGTGCAATCTCTACAGAATGTAACACTATATGAAGGCAAGGATAAAATAAAAGTTGGTAATGGAGAAGGTTTACTTATTAAGCACATTGGTTCTACACAGCTACAAACAATGTCTCATTCCTTAATTTTGAGGAGTGTATTACATGTCCCTACAATTGATGTTAGTCTTTTATCAGTAAAGCAGCTATGTAAAGATAACTAGTGTTGGTTTATATGTGATGACACTAACTTCTATGTGCAGGACAAGGTAACCAAAACTATAATCTATCAAGGAAGAAGTAGTGATGGTGAGTTGTTTCGAATTCCTATGAAAATGCTTACAAAGAGTTCAAGTCCTTCAGGATAGAGTTCAGTGGGATTGCTTGGTCAAAAGGTGAAATCTACAATATGGCTTCAAAGGTGTGGTCATCCTAGTAATGAAGTCTTATCTGTAATGCTGAAACAATCCGATATAGTTAGTTCTTGTGATGATAAACAACAATTGTGTTTATTTTGTATTGCTGGGAAGATGTCTAGATTACCATTTGTTGATAAGAAAGAGTCATGTATTTTTCCATTCACAAAGTACACTCTGATCTTTGGGGTCCTTCACCTATAAAATTCATAGAGGGTTACAAGTATTAAGTGAGTTTTGTTGATGAATTCACAAGATATGTATGGATATTCCATTTGATTAATAAATCAGAAGTTTTTTTTTTTTTTATGTTTTTCAGAAGTTCTATAATCTTGTTGTTAATCAGTTTTGTTACAATATTAAGTGCTTACAAATAGATGGTGGTGGAGAGTATACCACTCATAGATTTAATGAGTTTTTGAAACACAAGGGAATTGTACAAATGGTTTCATGTCCATATACCCCTTAGCAAAATGGACTTACTGAAAGAAAACACAGACACATAGTGGAGACAGTAATCACATTGCTCACAACTGCAAATTTACCTCAAGAGTTATGGTTTCATGCATGTGGTCATTCTATATTTCTTATAAACAAAATGCCATGTAAAATTTGATTATGAAATCACCATATCATGTTTTGTTTGGGTGCAATCCTTCACTGCAAGGTTTAAAAATATTTGGCACAACTGTGTATCCATACATTAGGCCCTATAATGAGAACAAATTGCAGCCCCAGAGCATCTATGTGTTTTTCTGTTGGATTTGCAATGGGATATAATAGAGTAATTTGTTTCCATAGACAGTCTAGGAAGTTTATCATTTCCAGACATGTTATACATGATGAAACACTTTTTCCATATAAGAATGTGGATCTTACAAAAGCTCAGGTGTCTCGTACCACTCATACATCCAGATCATTTGGTTCTCCAATTGTAATGAATATTCCAGTACAAAATATGCATAGAGATGTACGAATTCAATATGTGAATGAGAATCAGCATAGCATCAATTATACTTCTTCAAGGTCTTCAAATGACTCCAATATTGAGGTATCTGCAATACCAGAGTAAGTGCAATGGAAGAAGAATTTGATGCACTGAAAAGTCAAGGAACTTGGGTTTTGGTTCCTTCACCTACTCACAGAGCTATTATTGGAAGTAAATGGGCGTTTAAGTTGAAAAAGAACCTTGATAGCTCAATTTCAAGGTATAAAGCTCGATTGGTGGCTCAAGGTTACACAAGAACTTGGCTTGGACTATTTTCAGACATTTAGTCCAGTTGTAAGACATACAACAGTTATAATGATAATTTCACTTGCAGCTCATCATAAATAAGAATTGAGACAACTTGACATAAAAATGCTTTCTTGCATGGTGAATTGGAGGAGGAAGTATATATGAAGCAGTCTCAAGGATTTGTAGAATCTACACATCCAAACTTTGTGTGCAAATTAGTAAAGTCACGGTATGGGTTGAAACAATCACCCAGAGCCTGGAATGCCAAGTTCACAAGATATTTGCCTGCAATAGGGTTTTAAATGTCATATTCTAGTACTAGTCTATTTGTCAAACATGATGGAGAAGATGTAATAGCTCTACTATTATATGTGGATAATATTATACTGACAGGATCAAATTCTATTAACGTGCAAGTAGTTATTCAAAATATCAGTGAAGTGTTTGAGTTGATAGACATGGGAAAGCTGTAATATTTTCTAGGGTTACAAATTCAGTATAAGGAAAATGGAGATATCTTCATTAATCAGTCTAAATATGCAAAAGACTTGATTCATAAAGTTGGGATGGACTCTTGCAAACCAACTACAACCCCATGTAAGCTGCATACTCAGTTGTTAGCTACTAAGGGTACTTTATTGTCTGATCCTACCGAATACAAAAGCTTGGTTGGTGCACTCCAATATCTAACATTTACTAGGCCTGATCTATCATATATTGTCAATG
Organism: Cotoneaster glaucophyllus; assembly: GCA_036320875.1. Taxonomy (NCBI): domain Eukaryota; kingdom Viridiplantae; phylum Streptophyta; class Magnoliopsida; order Rosales; family Rosaceae; genus Cotoneaster; species Cotoneaster glaucophyllus. The sequence continues at coordinate 23,466,084 of CM070063.1, forward strand.
TAGCATGTCAATATATGACTAATCCCACAAATGTGCACTTTAATCTTATCAAAAGGATTTTGAGGTATGCTCAAGGATTAATACAATGTGGTTTGACATATTCAGCATCATCAGATACATCAATTACCACATTCACTGATTCTGATTGGGCAGCTAATCCCAATACTAGAAGATCAGTCATAGGCTCTGTAGTATATATGAGACTTAACTTATCTCATGGCAATCAAAGAAGCAGGCATCAATGTGAGATCTCGCATTTTTAGGCTTTGTATTAATGTTATTTTTCGCAGTTTGTTTTAACCTAGAGCCTTTTTAGCCATTTTAATGTTATATTAGTTACTTACCTAATTATTTGTGACACTATATATGTATACCTTTTGGTTAAGCCATGCATGCTTTCATTTCCTGTATGCAAAGAGTAAGGACTAGTGATTAGGCTTGCCATTTTAATGACACCTGCCATTGTAACAAAAACTATGAGCATCATCACCTATCTTTTATCTTCCCAATCTTTACACCTAGTATGCCACCATTTCCCAGCCGCCAAAGCCAACCAATTAGAGCCTTTGGTAGCCATCTTATATTCCTATAAATAGGAGCTCTGCTCCATTTGTTTTTCTACTACAATTTGTGTGCTCTAGTTTACGTAGTGGTGGTATATAATGTGTGTGTGTGTGTGTGTGTATATATGTATGTACGTGTGTGTATATACATTATATATGTATAGAGAGAGAGAGATTAGAAAAGATAACGGTTGAAGAAATACATTGGTTTGGGAGTGATTAAGAAGTTAGATCAAGTGCATGGAGTTTAGCTATTGCAGTAGTGACGTGGATCTTCGTTTCAGCTTTGGAATCCAGGCAGGGAAAATACGGTAAACCTTTACAGAAATTGATTTTATTAAATTTCGTGAAGTGTTATAATATTCTTGATCCTTTTTATTGATTAATGTGGTTGGATGTTAATTGACTAATTGCTTCAGTTAAGCGTTTACTTGTTATTGGTTATGGAATTATTGCTGGAATGCTATTCGTTGAGAATATACTATGATCGATGTGAAAGATGAAATGACATTATTTGTGCATCATTCATGTTGTGAGATGTGGTTGGAACTTCAGTGCTGAGATTGGAATTCCGGAAATAAGGGTAGTTGGAAAGGATCTTTTGTGTAATTGAATCTATTCATTTTGAAACCAGTTCCAGGTGAGCCTGGCGTGTGCATTAGAATAGGATATCGGCTGGAATTGTCAATGTAGGTGATTTGGGCTGAAGATCAATGAATTAGATAAGACGACTAGTAAAAGGGGTTTATGAATTTGGGATATCTTACGGGGGTTAGTTTCTATAATAGAACATTAGTACCACCACTGCAGTGGTAAAATGCATCGTATCGGACCTGCGTGTTTTATTATATAAATTAACGAGTGTAGCTGAAGAGGTTGGATTGCATACATGCATTGTTATCATCTATGATTTGATATTTGGCTATATGATTTCATGACACTTAATTTAATATTGTCAATTTACTGTGATAAGGTTATGTCCCTACTGAGCTGTTGAAGCTCATCCCTCTATTGTTATGCAGGTTTACGAACTAGACATTCAAGAGAGTAGGCAAGAAGAGATCGAACTAGATTGGAGTGGAGAAAGTTTATTCATCTATTTATTGTAGGTTGTAAAGAATTCTTGATTTGTTTAAGAATCATGAATTATTTATATAAGAGGAATTTATTTTCCAACCTGTTTCAATTTCTTTTTATTTATTGAGCTTTTATTGTCGATTTGGGTTTTTATTATCGAGTTCGAGTTTTTATTGTTGATTTGGGTATGGGGCGTGACAGAATGGTATCAGAGCATAGGTATTAGACACCCTTGGATCAGAACTATGGGAGAAGATTAGCATGAGCCAGATAAGTTTGAAATTAGAAGTGTCAGTGAAATAGATTTTTGGAAGTAAATGTTTTGTTGGCCTTTAGTGATATGTAGAGTGTATGAAATAGGCTTGAATGTGAAGTCAGTTTTAGCACATGATCTTGACAATTAAATTCATATGTGGATCTTTTGAGAAAGGAAATTAAGTTTGATCCAAAAACGAAAAAGATGGAAGTTAAGCAGTGCATGCATATAACTTTAAGATGGATTTCTTAGGTGAAATGGGTTCAGGAGTAACTAAAGGACGAGAGAACTTAAAATGTGGACTTAAGTAAGAGGATAATGGTTATCCTTACTCTGGAAGAAGTAAGAAATAAACTGAGTACATGGTTGTAATGTTCTTGCCATTTAGAGAGAGATAGGACTGTTATCAATTTTTTTTTTTTAAAGTTAGGTTACTGCAATGAATAAAATTGGAGAAGTCAATGTGTACACAACTTATTTGACTCTGAACAGTGAAGCAAACAAGAAGTATTCAAGTAAATTCTAGAAAATGAATTTCTCAAGAAAATTTGTCAGTTAGTTGATGGATTAGAATCGATCCTAGAGTTAAGAATTGAATGAGACGAGAATTTGATGCGACATAGAGTTTTTTAATTTCTGGTGTTGTTCTGATCCTGAGTAATGGACAAATAAGAAGGATTTTATGCAAAAGAATTTTATAATAAGCTAGTTACATGCGATGTTGGAATGAGCAATTAGAGATTAATATGCTACGAACACTTAGATTTTGTTACTCGTATACTTTGATGTAAGAGCAAGTAATGACGAATGAAATTTAGGTTTGAATATGTCAATGGATTACTTTTGGGATAGATATGAAGCTAGTAGTCATGATTTGGTGACGGATTGTAAGATACTAAAGTGCTTTCATTGGAGAATTAGCATACATATGATTATATATGCAGTGAGTATCACTGAACAAATTGCCAGATTTATTCCTAAGATGATACAAAGAATTATGATCACTTTGGATTTGTAATTTTGCAATTGAGTTATGAAATATTATATAGCTAATATGAGCTCTAGGAGTTAGGCTTGAACTCAGTGTTGGTTCACGATTTTAGGGAATCACTTGCAAAATTATTGTTATATACAGAATCATAATTATGAAAGAGAATTAGTGCTTCAATATGAGGATTTGGGTATTTATATACTGGTTAGAAGAATTTGAGAGTACCTATATTGATGCAGAAGGTATTCTACATGTTTCAGTGTTGAAGAATTCAAAAGAAATGTATAAATATGTTGTTGAGGCTTGGTGTAATGATAATTAGGCTTGAATATATAGTAGAGATGATGAAAGATACTCTAAGAGGAGGGATGAACTTTGGTTGCCTGTCAGCTTGTTTGATGAAGATATGCCGAGTTTTGGAAATCAAATTAAGATCGAAAAAAGATGCAACTATATTATAATATTGTTCGTACGAAAAAAGAGTAATTTTCAGAGGATAAGCTTCTGTTAATTTTAAGAAGAAAAAGAATTGAGGAGTTGAGGACTTCAAAAGAGAGTGAAAATCACAAGTATACATTCTTGGTGATAGATGTATAAAGAAGGAATGAATGACAGTAGAGAAAAGGAAGGTGGGAGTGCCATAATTTAGTGACTTGGAATTTCATAGGATTGAATAGGAGATTGGCCTATTTAAATTTGGACGTTGGACTACTACTTGACTGGGATGCAGTTACTGGAATGAGAATTGTGTTGAAGTTGTCTTGTGGTTTTAATTGAAATAGAAGAAAAATAAATGAGTTCAAGGAAAGTGGAGTTAAGGCTTACTATTGAACCAGAGGAAATAATGGGAATAAATTGATGAGGTTTTTAATATTAGCTAGTGAATGAATTATATGTGGTGAAAATAAGACTATTAGAGGATTCTTATTGGCTTGACATGTATTGAAGTTTTTGAATTTTTGGAGTTGGATGATCTTATTTCAGTAGTTTAATTGGTATGCGTAAGGTTATCAATAATTGGAATACTAAACAAAGGGCTTATGATGCATAGTACTTATTCTCTCTTTTATTTGGAAGTTAAGTAGTGATTGATATGTACAAGTTCACAAGAATGAAGTAATCATTGGAGCTAAGAGCCTCATATACTTTATTTTACCACAAGTATTTAAGCGGCTAAATGAATGTTATGAAAAGAATGGATAGTCGTGACTTGGATGATCAAAGTAATCCCTAAGCATGAATAAGACATGTGTACTTTTGACACAAATTGAAGAACTCTAGTACCTTGACTTATCTCTATTGAGGTTGGATTTGTAGGTTCAAGAAATAAATTTACGGATATTAACTTGGAATTTAGTCTCGTAGTAGAAGTACATAAAGATGAAGTTATTGGAGAATGTAAGACTTTTGTTCGTGATAAATTAATATGCAGTTGAAGTTATTGGTTAGTAGAGGATTAGAATATTGAGATGACTTGGAATATTGGTTGTTTAGTGGAATCATGAAATTATTTTCAAATTGACACCATAAAGTGATTGATGGCTGTAAAATTTTAGTTTCTCATTATGTGATTTAGTGGTGACTCTTCAAAGAGGATTTAATTATTTTGGATTTGGAGATATATGAATACTTGGAATAGTATTCACTTTAAGTTGAACTCCTTTGAGGATATTTGAGTTGAGATCTGACAAATTGATATAGATGACATAATATTTGGAACACGCTAGTTGACAATAGTATTGTGATAAACTTGTTGGATAAAGACTTCAATGGTTCTTTGATACAAAGTGAATATTGCATATTTGAGAGTTGACAATGCAAATGGTGAAATTTCTTAAAGGAATGATAATGGAATGTTTCTAAATTTCAAGGGAAGAAGAGTTATCAATTAAGGATTAATAAGCAGTATTTTCAAATTTGACTTACTGGAGAGAAATATTATGAGGTTAGAGTTGAAGGTTATAAGATGTATTTTTTTATGGTAGCATTTGGTTATTAATTTGTATGAGCTTGATGATATATATTACATTCAAAAGAAGTACTTGGATTATAGATATGTAAGTTGGCTTTTCAGCCCACAACTTGGAAATACTGTTTAAAACACTTTTCATAGTAGAAGTTGTAGGAGTATGTGGAATATAAGATCTGTTATTTGATGAGTTTTAGAAGATTTTATAGATTAGTACTCAACTTCGGAATCATTTAGTGAAGTCGACATTTTTTAGACATGGACTTGAAAAGTATTGAGTGGTTGTTTCTGTTGACGTTTCTAGAAAAAATGAGATTGATTGAAGTTGAATGACTACAATTATAGATGGATAGATGATCTTTATATACGAGGACTTGAGGTGGCTTGTTTTAAGAGTCAATTTTAGGAAGTCTTAATATTGATTTACATTCTTATATTAATAATATACTTATCAACATAGGCTTTGATGGTTGGACATTTTTAAGGATTAAGGTTGGATAAATTTTGAGGACGAATTTTTTTAAGGAGGGTAGATTGTGAGATCCCGTATTTTTAGGCTTTGTGTTAATGTTATTGTTAGCAGTCTGTTTTAACCTAGAGCCTTTTTAGCCATTTTAATGTTATATTCGTTACTTACCTAATTATTTGTGACACTATATATGTGCACCTTTTGGTTAAGCCATGCATGCTTTCATTTCCTACATGCAAAGAGTAAGGACTAGTGATTAGGCTTGCCATTTTAATGACACCTGCCATTGTAACAAAAACTATGAGCATCATCACCTATATAAGCTGTCATATTTCTATGACATTCTTATCTTTTATCTTCCCAATCTTTACACCTAGCATGCCACCATTTCTGTAACGACCCCTTCCCAATTTTGCGGTTTTTATAATTTTAATAAGAGAATTTACGAAAATGTCCTTCGGGGTAAAGTGTTGACTTTTGATGACTGTCGTGTCGTGTCATGTAATACTCGTTTTCTTGGCATATTCTCGTACTCGATGATACGAACGCGTAGGCACAAACCGTTCATGAAATGGAGTTATAACGAAGGAGTTATTAACGAGTGAAGTAGAGGGCAAAATAGGTAATTTACCATTTAATTGGAAGGCTCCAGAAAATCTGGAGTAATGGGATGAGCAACGTGTGTGGCTGAGATTGAAAAAGGGAGTGAGAGATGGACGGTTGGGATGAGAAGGATAGAAGAGAAATGAGAGAAATGAGGACTGGAACCAGCCAATGAGGAAGAAAGGAAATGAGGGAAATGAGGGAAGGAAGAAGGAGAGAACAGGCCAAACCCAGTTTCTCCACCCAACCCGCCAACTTGACCCGCTCATATCTCCTTCATACGAACTCCGTTTTGGGTGATCTTGGTGTCCATGGAAAGCCCTTGACAAGCCCTACATTTCTGTAGTGTTAGATTTCCCAATTTCTTTCCCATTTTTCCAGTTCGAAGCCACAAAGCCCACGACCTTTCTAGCGGCTTTAATCTTTTTCTGGTGGCTCCGGCGAGCTTCACCATCGATGACCATCACCAAAAGACTTTTCTCAACTCCAGAAGCAAGGTCCAAGCCTTGGATGAGGCGTCGGAGTTCGTTTTGGTGACGAATCAACAACTACCCAAATCAAGGGTTTCTGGCGGGTTTAGATGAAATTGGGACACTTCCTAGCCGAATTGGAGTCGGCCACAAGTATGAAAATTGCTCACCTCACAGAGATCTACTTTCCTGTAAAATTTTGGTAAATTTTAGAAATAGTTGAATTTTCCAGTGAGTCGGAGCGGCCAACCGCCATCTGCGGCGGTGCATGGCCAATGGGCCGCCAATGATATTTTACGCTAAATTGATATCTTGATCTCATATTTGATATCCGTATGACGTGATTTGATTATTGTGAACCTAGTTTCATTACGTTACATCACTTGGTCATTATTTGAATCGACGATCCGACCGTTGGATCGTCACCAAACTTTAATACGCTATAGTACGTAACTTTTGTGGATTATTGAAACAGACGGATCAAGAATCCGATGAACGGATCTTCCCGAATTGGATTTGTAAGTTCATAAAATAAAACGTTAACCGCCACTTGGTTTTGGCAATTGGCAGATATCCAACTGTTGGATCGTAATGAAACTTTAGTATGATGTTTTAGAAGCATAATGTGGATATTTGGAAGTTATGGATTGGAAATCCAAGGTGCAGATCTTCCAAATCGAGTTACGTAGGGTTGTAGACCCTACCGTCGATCTTTGACAGACAGTTGACTTTTGGTCAATGGGTCTCAAATCATTCTAGAACGTCCTTGGGGATGTGTTTTATGTAAGTTACATGTTCTATTGATAAGGATTCTGAGATGTGATTTGATAATTGTTCTAGGCGCCGATCGTCCTTGGGGATGTGTTTTATGTAAGTTACGTGTTCTTCCTTTTTATAGTGTGTGTGTGTATATATATATATATATATTCTTTATGGTTTTCATAAACGTTTTTAGATGAACTATGCTTTGAATGCCATGTTGTGAATGAATTATATTTTTAGTATTTCATTACAATTGTTATGCATTATATGGAATGATGTTGCGGAGGCTTAGGTAAACTTCAGGTGAGTTAGTATGTGAATGATTGGTTACATTACATTGTTATGTATAGATGCACTTAGAGCTCATTATCCTGCACCCCGGTGTTAGTGCTCCCGCCCGAGGCCAGGGCACAGCCTTCACGTGATCGTTCGCCTTCCGCACTGCACACTCACCTTGGATCCAAGTCTGGTGCCAGCCTGTCGTACATACCATAGTAAGTGGTTCCGACTCGTAGGTGACCCATTCATCACATAGCTTTCACGTGATCGTAGCAGTTGAGCGTACTTATTTACACCCAGCCTATCGTACAGACCATATTAGGTTGATGAGCTACAGGTTCAGCCGTACAGGTCATATTAGGCGACTCCGGCTGGCCTATTATTTTACCTTGATTTCCACACTTGGCTTACATATTTCAGTGTTCAAACATTATGACATGGCATACTTGGTTTTCACTGTCTTTGTGCATTGTTTTACGTATATACGTAGTATTATTTTCTGGAAATTATACGGGTTTTACAACGAGGGGTTATAACGTTTTCAAAAGGTCTTTATTAAAACTTTATTTTCAGGCCCACTCACCCTTGTTTTTCGCCCCTCCAGGTTTTAGCTGTTGAAAGTTCGTATCGACAAGGATTCTTGGCGAATCTCAGTATAGGTGGCTACCTCTGAGGGTATGATCCTTACCCATACTACTGTACTTTACTTATGCTCTGACGTCACGTGTGAAATGGGTTATTCCCGCTCACAGCGCACTCTTGTCTTTAAGCACTTTTAGGTTTAAATTTATTCACATTTTCCACATCACTATACTTTATGGCTTCGTCACCTTCCAGGTGGCGGCCAGCACAGCTCGATTCGGAGTCCTAATGGACATTCCGGGTCGGGGTGTGTCAATTTCCTAGCCGCCAAAGCCAACCAATTAGAGCATTTGGTACCCGCCTTATATCCCTATATATAGGAGCTCTGCTCCATTTGTTTTCCTACTACAATTTGCGTGCTCTAGCTTACGTAGAGGTGGTATATAATGTGTGTATATATATATATATATGTGTGTCGTGTGTGTATATACATTATATATGTATAGAGAGAGATTAGAAAAGATAAGGGTGGAAGAAATACATTGGTTTAGGAGTGATCAAGAAGCTAGATCAAGTGCGTGGAGTTTAACTATTGCGATGGTGACATGGATCTTTGTTTTAGCTTTGGAATCCAGGTAGGGGAAATACGGTAAACCTTTACATAAATTAATTTTATTAAATTTCGTGAAGTGTTATAATATTCTTGATCTTTTTTATTAATGTGGTTGGATATTAATTGGCTAATAGCTTCAGTTAATTGTTCACTTGTTATTAGTTATGGAATTATTGCTGGAATGCTATTCGTTGAGAATATATTGTGGTACATGTGAAAGATGAAATGACATTATTTGTGTATCATTCATGTTGTGAGATGTGGTTGGAACTTCAATGTTGAGATTGAAATGAAGGAAATGAGGGTAGTTGGAAATTATCTTTTGTGTAGTTGAATCCATTCATTGTGAAACCAGTTCAAGGTGAGCCCGGTGTGCACATTAGAATATGATATCGGTGGGAATTGTCGATGTGAGTGATTTGGGCTGGAGATCAATGAATTAGATAAGATGACTAGCAAAAATGGTTTATGACGTCCAGGTCCGCATGTTTTATTATATAAATTAACGGGTGTAGCTGAAGAGGTTGGATTGCGTACATGCATTGTTATCATCTATGATTTGATAGTTGGCTATATGATTTCATGACACGTAATTTAATATGGTCAATTTACTGTGATAAGGTTATGTCCCTATTGAGCTGTTGCAGCTCATCCCTCTATTAGATTGGAGTAGAGAAAGTAGGCAAGATGAGATCGAATTAGATTGGAGTAGAGAAAGTTTATTCATCTATTTATTGTAGGTTGTAAAGAATTCTTGATTTGTTGAAGAGTCATGAATTATTTTTATAAGAGGAATTTATTTTCCAATCTGTTTCAATCTCTTCTTATTTATTGAGCTTTTAACTCACATTTCGGATTCGGGTTCGAGTTTTTATTGCCGATCTGGGTTCGGGGCGTGACAATCAGTGTCTCGAAGCTCTACTGAGGCAAAATACAAAGCTTAAGCACATTGTGCTGCATACATAGCTTGGATAAGACTGTTATTGAAAGACTTACATTAGTTCATTGTTGAACTACCATTGTTACACTGTGATAACCTTTCTGCTTTAGCTCTATGTTCCAATCCAATATTTCATACTAGAATCAAACATTTAGATACATATTTTCACTTTATCAGGAAAAAAGTGCAAAGAAAGGATTTGATGGTCCAATATATTCCAACTGAAGAGCAAACTACTGACATTCTTACCAAGGGGTTACATGGACCAATGTTTGTCAAGCACTGCAGCAATCTCAGGCTTGGTTACCACAGCGGAGAATGAGGGGGATGATAAGTGAAGGAATTGAACAAGTGTCATCAGTGTATTGGTTAGGATCCATGTCAGCATAAAATAGTTAGAATTACTTATGATTAGTTGGTTGTAACTTTTGTTAGGTTTCTGTTAAGAAGTCTGTTAGTTTGTTAGTATCAATGCATTAGCACAATGGCTAATGCATATAATGTAAGAATATCCCAAGATCTAACAGCATGGTATTAGGATTACAAAAGAAAACAATATGCAGATTGTACTCGCATATGCATGTGGCATGGCATTAATGGCATGCATACATATGATCATGAAATACTTACATGTCGCCATGAGTGCTTCTGGTGCAAAGTTGAAGTAGTCTTCTACTTCCAATACCTCTTTATGAATTCTACTAGCAAAATAGGTTTGTAGTTTCGTGAGATTCTGACGATATGGAATCAGGGACTGCTTCTTGGTTATATAGCTAGGGTTTCAACCAATTCCACCCTATTAACGGAAAGGATATCCACCCTAATCTTTTCTAATCAACTAGTGTCCCATCATGACTCTTATACCTTGTATTCTATTAATAAAAGGCCCATGAATTGATTGCAAGTAATTAGGACTCCAATATGTTTATTCCTTTAAGGCTCCGAGAATCATAAAAGATTTCATTAACTTGATTACCAAGTCAACTACTCTCTCAAAGATTGTCGGCATAATTCATTGTCATTCACAAATGGTTTTACATATAAAGCTGTTAATGTACTCTCATTACACACCGAGGAATCTTAAACACCCTCTCTTCGCATCTCTCTCTTTCTCCATTGATTAATTCTTAGCTTGATCTTTAGCTAATTCTTGTACTACTAATAAAGTTAAGATACAGGAAAATTTCAAATGAGAATATCACCACATACATTGTTATGTATTAGTTTTTGTTTACATGACAATATATTATTAAATTGGAATGTCACAGTAGTCGTTCCGTACACACAAAATTGACACTCATCAAATAATAGAAGTACAATACATATAAATTTACACTAGTCAATAATTCTGCTAGAGAAAAAATTAGCTTAAGATCCAACCCAACCTTATTCTCAAATTAATTATGCCTTAATCCTTGATGTGGAATGGAATTAACCACATTAAAACAAAATTTTCCTCACTCATCGAAAGATACAATTTGAAATTGAAATGGAGTCACGCCTTCAACTAAAAAATCGGATCTTGAATTGGCATTTTGGGATGGGATTTTAGAGTACTTGACGCCTCTTCAACATCGCCCACAAGTTTTTCCTAAACGTCTGCATGTTTGACACGTTTCAACTATACGTCCACAAGCCATCTTTGCTCATTCTGGGTCGTACGAACTCTCGATATATATGTTAACATTTTTATTGTCGATTGGGAGCATTATAGTTCAGTTTATTTGGCAAATTTTGTAAGGTGCTGATAAAAGAGAAAGGAAAAATGCAGGCAGTGAAGGACAAGATAAATGAAATGGGCGCCTTGCGCAAGGTCAAGGAGGAGGCCAGGGCCGAAGAGAGGGTACGTATATTTCATATAAATAGTAATGCAATATTGTTACATTTGCAGATCCCATTGTCGCTTAATTCCATAAGAAATATGTGAACGACTTAATTATTTGTCTCCACAAATAATATATTCTGATGTTAGATTTTCTTTTCGGTTTTTTTTTATCATACAATATGAGGCTCGTTTGGAAGTGCTTCTAAAATAACTGAAAGTACTTGCAGAAAACAATTTAAGTGTTTTTCCAGGATTTACTTGCATTTTACTAAAGATTAGTTCGAAAACATTTTCATAAAAAGTTTTTCAACAATTTTAAAAGCAGTACAAACAAGTCCGTTATCATTATAAAAGTACACACAAGAACAAAGGGACATGTATCGTATATCAATGTACCAACTAATAACTGATATAACAAAAATGCCACATGGCATTATTCTAGTGATTGAGGTTGTTAATATAGTTAGAAGTGTATTATTGTAATTGGGATATATGGCTATATAAGGGATTGTATAGCTATCATTTTCTTAAGTTTAGTTGTAGACATTTTCTCTAATCAATCAATACAATCTCTCTTGTTTCTCTCTATCATCTTCCTCTTCCTCTGTACCAATTCTTCATCTTTTGCAATGTAGTTAATATGGTATCAGAGCCGCCAGGCACACGCCATGAATTCTGGTGGTTCCACTTCCCATTATTTTTCATCTGTTTCTAGCTTAGTTTTCTTTCCAAATTTTCATTAGATGGTCGGATAAGTTTCTGGGTGCTTCCGCGATCGTTCTTTTACTTCTGGGTTGATTTTTTTGTGAAGCTGCTGCTGACTCGTAGGAATTCAAAGTTCAATCTTTTAATCGGAAGATTAAAGATTTGGGGGTGTTTGATTTGATTAATCGGTCTTACAGTTCGTACCTCGTCACCAAAACGTGTTGCGTCACCGCCCTGATTTCTTTATTGCGTGATTTCTTTCTTCTGGTGTTGCCATAGTCGTCGGTGTTGCTTATATCACCGATTCGTGGTGATGGCTTCTGCAATCGATTCGTAACTTTTGGGCTATGAACAGAGAGTGTCGGTCAAAATCTGGGTTGTCAAAATATGGGTCGTCAAAAGATTACGGTGCCGAGATCCATCTTCTTTCTACTGTGCAAATCTCGATTCGGTGGTGATTCTTTCTGCTGTTCGTCTGGGAATTTCTCTTCTGTGTTACTGATTGGAAAGTGGGATCTTAGACTCTGTTAGGTCATTTCTTGTATCTGTCATCTTCTTTATGCATATATGGTGTTTGTGGAATTGCCGCAGAAGATAAAGTGTGAGATTTTATACATGATTAATTGTGAAGGCCATTGACGTTAGTTGAAGAATGATGAAATATGGTTTCTTGATTGTTTGCCAAGATAATTTTTTGTTGATGGTTATTCAGATTATGGTCTCTTCTTGGTGTTGTTCGCACATAAGCTCTTTGTGCTCTTTATCTGCCACTTTGATCCATGTTATGTTCTCTGTTGTGGAGAAAATTTCTCAACTTTGTGCAGTCCACATGTTTGAAGAAATGCACAGCTCAAGTTGTTTTGTGAAGTTGGTGAAGACACATGTTTGTTAAGTTGTTTTGCTATTTTTTGGATGAATTGTCTAAGATAAACTACTGTTTCATTCAGTGATTTGGTTGGATTAATTACAAGACTTCAAGAAAGTGTCATTCTTTCTTAATGGATAAGAAAGTATCATTCTTTCTTTGATTCCATAGAATTTGTCAAGAGTGTCATTCTATTGTTGCTTTAGAATTTGTCAAGAGTGTCATTCTCTTGTTGCCTTAGAATTTGTGTCAAGAGTGTCATTCTCTTGCTGCCTAGAAGAATTCATCTGTTTTGATTTCTGGATTGTACATGTGTCTTTCATCATGGCTTCACCAACGGCTAAAGTTGTAGTCTTGTGTGATGATAATGGAGTGAGCAGAAAGTTATAGCCTTGCGTGATGGTAATGGAGTGAGCAGAGGTTTTGGTTTGTCTCTCAACCCTTCAAGAAGTTACAAAAGCTCTCAGTAATCTTTTGGTCAGCAATTACATAGGTGTCATGGGGTGCACTTCCAATTGTGGATCACTTTATATTTTCAAGATAGTGGGGTTTGTCCAAAAGTCGGCAAGAGTTTACCGATGATGATTTGGCTTAACACTCAAACTTCAAGCTTGGTTTCGTCTTCGTTATCTTCTATCTTGTGAGCCAAGTAGAACCTAATGTAGCCCAACTCTGCAATCTTGTATTCAACCACAAATGGAAGTTCAGAAGACTAGTTGATTGTGACTGTGTTCGACAATGTGGTAGCCTTTGTGAACGAGTTCATATACCTCAGAGCAAATGTCAACAACTGCAGACTATCATACACTGCTCCAAACTGCAAGAGACAAGGGTTTAGGATTTCCTGTAGTGTTTAGCTTCATGACAGTAATTGCAGATGTATTTACAAAAGGATTGCACAGTCCAATGTTCTTGAAGCATTGCATACATCTTGGTCTCGTAGTTCTAGATCAGTCTCAAATACTTGGCTAGTTCAAACTTCACTTGGATACTCCAAGTTTAGCTTGAGGGGGGAGTAATAACTGATATAATAAAAATGCATGCCACATGACATTATTCTAGTGATTGAGTTTGTTAATATAGTTAGAAGGATATTATTGTAATTGGGATATATGGCTATATAAGGGATTGTATAGCTATTTTCTTAAGTTCAGTTGTATACATTTTCTCTAATCAATCAATACAATCTCTCTTGTTTCTCTGTATCATCTTCCTCTTCCTCTGTACCAATTATTCATCTTTTGCAATGTAGTTAATACCAACGAACGTGAATGTACTTGGAGTTTTTACTACGCATAGTGTACCTAATCAAATGACTATAATCAAATTTCAACCTAACACTCATTTTTCATACTGCTGGATATTCAAATTATATATTGCTAGGCTGAGAAGGAAATAGCAAAGGTGAGAGTAGACGTAGCTCATGAGGTGAGATTGGCTAAAGAAGCTGAAGCAGCAATGTCACTGCATGTGGCCATGGCTACGGAGATTGCCAGAGCTGGAGACAAAGCAGCAAATGAACATGATATTAAGGCAATGCATACGGCTAATGGTACGAACACTACACACAAACATGGAGCTTCTCCTGCTGAAATGGCTGGTGCGGGAGGTCATCCAGCTTATAAACGAATGCCCTAAATTTTTATCTATCTTTCTCTGAACATGCACCTATGAATTTGTAATCTCTTTATTCATATGTGTGTGTATATGTATGCACGTCTTTGTATGTTCATGCATCAATTTCCTTATAATCTTCTACGTTAAATTATTTCTTATAGGTTTGAATATTCGATACAGTTTTCGTTCGATTTTTGGCAAAATTGTTTGTGCATTTTTTGTAATACAAAATTAGTAATATTAAGGGTAAATTACATTTTACCCCCTCAGGTTTGGAGTCGATTTCAATTCCTTACAACATCTTTAAAACATTTCACTTTCATACCTCACGTACTATTTTATTTCAATATAATACATCTGTTACATTTTCCATTCATTGGTCCATTAAGAGCTAACGTGGCTGGCACGTGGCAAAAAAAATAATTTTTTATACATTAAAAATATTATAATATTAATCTTATTAAAAAATTAAAAAAATTAAAAAAAAAACCCGAACTCATATCCCGTTCCTTCCCCCTCACCTCTCTGCAACTCCCATTTACAAAATCCACCGCTCAGCTCGCGATTCATCCCCATTGAAGCACTTCCATACCTAACTCTACCCATCAACCAACCCATTTACAAAATCCCCACTCTGAAACCCTAATAACCTAACCCCCAAACCCATAAAGAGTCCTGCCCAGGCCGTCGAAAAAGTCTGAGTCAACGAAAAGGCTCCGGAGGTGGGCAATAGTGGCGGTGGAGCCGGAGGAAACGGTGGGCTTCGAGGTCGAGGAGAAGGGGTTGGGTGGTTGGCCCTCCGAGGAGTCGTCAGACTCGAGAAACATGGTAGGAGGTTGGATGTGAGGCAGGAGAGGTCAAGCTTGGAAAGGTCGAAGAGGAAGAAGTCGTTGAAGTTGGGTAATTGAGTGATTAAGAAAAACATGGGGTTGATTAACTTGAAATTCAATAACATTAAGAACCTGCTAAGGAGGGTAATTGGGAGTGTAGGGCCTCGTAATGTGACCCTGTGTCTCGTAAAACACTGTGTGAGTTGCTTCGTCCATGGCGTAATGATTCGGCGTCGTTTTTTCACCCTCCAAGATCTCAAACACTAGACCTCAAAAACCACACTCGCATCTCAAATTCCTCATTTTACAGAGGAAAGAGAGGGAGAGAGAGAGAGAGAGAGAATGAGAGGTCAATGTGGGACCCGTGCTGAGGGGTGCTCGGGTCGAGGGGATGGAAGGGATGGACAGACGGGAAGGAAGAGATGGGTAGGGGTGGGGGTGGGATGTGGGGTTGCGGGGAAGGATTTTTGGGTTTGGATTTTTCTGGTTTTATTTTTTATTTTTTTAATAGGGTTAATATTATAATATTTTTAATATATAAATTTTTTTTTGCCACGTGGCAGCCACATCAGCACAAATGTGGCAACCACGTCAGCTCTTAACGGACCAATGGATGAAAAATGTAATGGATGTATTATATTGAAATAAAATAGTACGTGAGATATGAAAGTGAAATGTTTTAAAGATGTTGTAAGGAATTGAAATTGACCCTAAACCTGAGGGGTAAAATGTAATTTACCCTAATATTAATTTTGATGTTTATAATCTTGGGATTTTATCACAAACGGTCCCTGAAATTTACTGAACTCATCAAGATGATCCTTGAAAATAGGTGTCGGAAATCAATGTGGCCCTTCCGTCACAATTCCATAAAAAACTGTGTTATGTGCTGATGTGGCACATAAGTGGGTCCCATATGACTAATTAATATTGCCATGTGGATTAGAAATACTTTAAAATAATACAAAACAATTTTTATTTTTGGATAATTAAAAACTTTAAAGAAAAAAAACAGTTAACTTCTTCTCCCACTCGAGGAAGCTGCATCCGTCCACTTCGGCTCCGAATCAGGAACTATATGCCTGATATCCAAAGCCCAAAGCCCCTAATATCTCATCCACCACACAATGAAGCAACACATCCCCAAAACTCAAATACAAAATTAAAAAATTAAATCGAAAATGTAATAAAAATAAATTAGAAAATGTGAAATTACGGGAAGAAAAAGGAAATTAAAGGAGGAATTACCATCAGAATGCGCATCCCAACCTCTGTCATGAGTCTATCGATGTCGCCGATGATCATAGGGTACCTGGGCTCTAGCTTGTGCCGGTCGACCCCGTGCCCGACCCGAAAAGGCAAAAGATTGGACGAAGTGGCGGAAGTTGGAGCTTGGTCAACCTGGAAGGCCGTGCTAGCAAGGCGCAAACGACGGGCCTGCTCCTGTGATTACTCAGATGGGAGAGGAAGAAGATGATGAATAGTTATCTTTTTTTTCTAAGTTTTTAATTATATAAATAATTAATTTTATTTAAATAATTTAAATCCACATAGCAGTATTTAATTATATTGGTGGGATCTAGTTATGTGCCACATCAGTATATAACAGAATTTTTGACGGAATTGTAATAGAATGACCACATTGATTTGCGACACCAATTTTGAGGGAATACATTGATTGATTTTCAATTTCAAGGATCATCTTGATGAGGTGGGTTCGTTTTAGGGACCATTTGTGATAAAAACCCTATAATCTTTGTTCTGATATATTTAATCACACTATTTTTTAGTCGCCACACGTCCCGCCCTTGAGGCTTTATATGTATTCAGGTTTTTATTTTATTTTGTTGTTTTAGGCTCAACACTTATGGACTGCCCCTTATGTGGTCATTTAATGACATTAGAACTAGGGGTAGGCACGGGCTTGGCTGGGCCCAAAATTGGAGGGACCCGACCCGACCCGCTTGAAAATACAACGGGGCGAGCTGGGCCGGATTTTACTATTTAAAAACTGAGAACTGGACCTAACCCGGCCCGTATAAAACGGGCCGGTTCCTACAGGTCTAACGGGTACCCTTTTTTTTTTTTTTTTTTTTTTTTTTTTTTTTTTTTTTTTTTTTCCGAAACGGCAACCTCCCTCACTCCACAGTGAAATCTGCACAGCCAAACCCCTGCACGGTCACGGAAAAACCCAAATTTTAGGAACAACCCCATAAATTTTGTAATCCGCAAGGCCTTGCTGCCCAGACCCTCGAAACTTGCAGATCACAAATGGCACCCAAGTCAGCCACACACGAAGGCTTCTACAACTTGCACCCTTCCTCTTTTTCAAGCTTCTACGACATGCAAAAGCTTCAACAACAATCCGATCGACAACCCCTTGCAGACCAAATCAGGCCCCTTCTTCCAAATCGCAGCTGCTGCTCACCTAGGCTGCAACGTGTAGTTGTGACCTTCAAATCGCAGTCGCTGCTCAAACCCTCATCTTTGAAGGTTGAACAACGACGACTCGACTGAAGGCAAGGTCGGACGGCAACTCGCACAGTCTCCACGACTAGATGTCGAACCCGATGCCGCAATCAGCGGGCTTTTGGTGGTTGTTGCACCAGTCCTCTCAACGCCAGCCATCGTCGATTGGGTTCCCGATACATGATTTGTGGAAAACCCAGCTGGGATTAAGAACTTGAAGAAGAAGAAGGTTCGAAGAGAGAGAGAGAGAGAGATCGAGAGGGATGAGAATCGACAGATCCGAAAGCAAAATAAAAAACTCACAAGGAGGAGAAATCGAGGGAGAAGACTCGGAGTGGTGTCGGAAACCCACAACTCGGAGTGGTATCAGAGACTCGGAGTCGGGATAGAGAGAAAGGGTGAAGGGAGAGTTGTGAATTGGGTCTGAGAATAAGAGAGGGGGTGATATCGTGACAGAAGGTAGAGCAATGAACGGTCCGGGCCGGGGGCCCGTTTTCTCTAACTTTTAAAACTTGCCCGCCCCGTTTAGTATTTATAATTTTTGGACCCACCCTGACCCGCTGGTCCAGGACCCGTTTGCCCACCCCTAATTAGAACACTTTAATGAGCTCCCAAAATGAGAGCTCCTAGTTAAAACGAGTTAAAATATTGAACCACATTATTTTTAGTCCATTGTGAGACTTAACCACTCTCTCACTTCTTAATGTAGATAATATTATTTGTTCAAAAAAAAAAAACAAGTTAAAAATATCAAATTCTAATCATGTCCTTTTTAGAGAGTTTTTATGAGTTCCTAAATCTAAGGAATGAAGTATCAAGCACATGTGTGAGGCGTATTGGCTTGGAACACCAGCTATCCATAATGAGGTGGTATTCCAAGAATGCGGAAAAATTTCTCCTCATAGTGGTTCTATTAGGCCATCTCCAACCCAAGGGTCCAGAGGGCCAGAGGGCCGAAAATAGCCCGAAAACCGTCTCCAACTGAGGGCTAGGCCAGAGGGCTCTGGAATCTGAGAGGGCCCCATGAAATCCCAAAGGGCTAGAGGGCTGGCCACTTCCAGGTTGGCCATTTTTTTTTTATTGTTGGATTTCTTGTCGGTTATAACCGACACGAATGCTTTGAATATTCTTTTTTTTTTTAAACAGTTTTATTATTATTTTTTATTTACAAAATTTTTCCTATAACTTCTATTTTGCATATACTTTTTTTTAAATTCTATTTTTTTCCTATAACTTTTATTTTACAAATTTGTTTCATTTTTTTTTTAATTCCATTTTTTCCTATAACTTCTATTTCACAAAATTTGTTTCATTTTATTTTAAATTCTATTTTTTTTCCTATGACTTCTATTTCACAAAATTTGTTTCATATTTTTTTTTAATTCTATTTTTTTCCTATAACTTCCTAAGCCATTATACAACATTAAATTAAATTAAGTAACATGAAACAACATTAAACAATACGAAACAACATTAATAACATTAACCAACATAAAAATTATACAACATAAAAAAAAACATTTAACAACATGAAACTTAAACAACATTTAAGTTGTAGTTTTTAAATAATAAATTATGTTTGGCCCTATGGCCCTTTGGCCCTCGGTTGGAGACGGTTTTTTGTGATAGGGCTAAAACGAGCCCTCTGGCCCTTTGGCCCTCGGTTGGAGACGGAGGCAAATATGGCTCTGTACTGTTCATTAAAATATTAATATCTTGAAGTATCTTGGAGGGCCAGAGGGCTAAAACGAGCCCTCTGGCCAGCCATCGGTTGAAGATGGCCTTAATGCTAACGGTTGTAATATTATTTTTAATAACTAAAGAATTCATGGATGGAGGGGTAGAAGAACTTTGTAAAGCATACGCGTCAACATGTCGAGACTTACATGATATATTATGGATCATCTAATGCAACACGTGATACGATAATGATTTAAGCACTGAAATGAGTATGAAAAAAGTACCAAACAATTTTTTGTCTATAGAATGATAGGTGGATTTGAATTCAAAACCTTGGTTCATAGGTAAATTCTGAATCAATTGACTAGAAGCCCTTGCAAGAACATCCAACTATGTATAAAGATGCAGAGGATTAGAACTTACAAATTCCAATTGAACTCATGAACCTTAAAACTTATCAGATCCTTCATAAATGTGCATAATAAATTCACATGTCAGCACTTAGTCATCCATATCCAACCAACCCAAATCTACCTGGCTTTACATTTAAAGAAATCCTAAAACTACTTATTTCAGCTCTATATATACCTTCTTTCAGGGAATGAACTACAAGGAGCCGCCTCAACCTCAAACCCATATAATCCATTGTCTCTTCCTTCAGCAATATCCCTAGCTCACCATGACAAGAAAGAAAATTAAGCTTGCATACATAAGAGATGATGCTTCAAGAAAAGCCACCTTCAAGAATAGGAAGAACGGGCTGATGAAGAAGGTAAAGGAACTTAGCATTCTTTGTGGAATTGATGCATCTGCTATCGTTTATAGCCAGTATGACACCAAACCAGGAGTTGGTCCGAACCCGGATGTAACCCGAAGGATAATCACAAGGTTTAAGCAGATGCAAGAGATGGATAAAAGAAAAAATATGATGAACCAAGAAAGTATTCTAAGGCAACAGATAGTTAAAGTTGAGGAGCAGCTGAAAAAACAAAATAAGGGAAACCAAGAGAAGGAAATTATGATACAATCTATGTACGGGAGCCTTCCAGCTGACTGCTTGCAGAATTTGAGTGGCACGGATTTGAACGGCTTGTTGTTGTCGATTGAAAAAAGTATAGAAGCAATTGAGGAAGAAATGCAAGAGGCATGACCATAAGCAACAATGATTAATGAGGTTCGAGGGGTAACGGAAAATAGAGTAAGGGACTAAGGGAGGAGAAATGATGGGGTAGTAGGTTAATTAAAATAAATTGCCCCTCTTCTATTTGTTTCTAGTGTGTTATATTTTCTATTCAATGTATTTGATTTTTATATTTTAATTTACTTTCAAATGTTATGTAGTGCAGTGTCATATGATAATTGTATTGAATTCAAAGCATTTAAATCTTAACCACTAAGGTGTTCTATATACATGATTTGTGTGTCGACATTGTTTTTCTGATTAAAAAATATATGATGATTGACACTTAGCACTGCGGTTTAGTGATTTTTTATTTCACTTTTAAGTGAGATGTCTTAGGTTCAAATCTCGTAGATGTTGAGTTTGAAACTAGTTTATCCCCCAACCACTTGTATAAAAAAAGGATGACAGGCCACTAATCCTATGGTTTAGTGGTTTTCTCTAATTTTTAGAGGTCATTGGTTTGACTCCCGTTGATGACAAGAGGACTCACTGAAATTGGTACCAGATAGAATCACCTACAATAATATGAAATAACAAGAGATACAATACTTATTTCTACCAAAAAAAAAAACCAAAATAGCATAGATGGACAATAACCAAAACTCAACCATTCAGTTCACTTCCTAGTCATGCAATAACAAGTAGTACAGATAGCAGATATCAAAGTCATCATAAATCTATAAATCTAACGATCATTGTCTAGTTCATTTATGATAACATTTAGAGTTAAAGAGGTATCAATGATACACAAAGATTTGTACCCGAAAAACCGTTAACATGGTAAAAAAATCGGGGGAACTCATCCACTAATAGAAAAGTAAGTTCATACAGAGAATCAAACACATACAAGCTCAAATCCTAGACTATGTTAAAGAGCGGTTTGTACCTTGCTGGAACCAAATTTCCGCACCACCGCGGAAGGAGGAGAGTGTCTGATCGGTCTCCCACAAGAAAGAGCAAACAACTCTGAACAACCTAAGGTATTGGTGTGGTACCGAACAAAGGGTCTCTGATGATCATAACCTAAGGTACTGGTGTGGTATTGGACAAAGGTTGTATGATGGTAAAGTTAGTCTAAAGATCTTAGAACTCAATTAATAGACAATAAAGAAATTGATAGTAAACTAGGCGCTACCATGTTGAACTCTAGAAGTTGTGTTTATACTAGTCGAGTGAGAGTTTTCAAGATAGTGAAATCTGCATTAAACCAAGAGAATCCTAAAGGATATCTAGTATAAGATATTGCTTCCTTTTAAGAATGTGTTTACTTGCCGCACAAGCGAATTCCTAGATTGTATCTCCAAAAATATAGGCAACTACTCGGATCCCTAGTCAGATCAGGCTTTCGGGTTTTTTCGAGCAAGCATGGTCGTTCTCAGCAAGGCCTACGGGGCTTGCCTATCATTCTGGAGCCTAACAGAGTGTGGTGGTACCGTTGGCTCATTAAGTTTTGTAAAAACCTTATGAAAAACTTGCAACCCTTAAGAGCATGACATTCAACTTATGTAAACTGACAATTCCCAAAGACAAGAAGTATTAATCAATTTCAGGGTGATACTCCAACATAAATTTCATCCAATTACTTGTCTAAACATTTTATGGTGATCAAACATTAAGACATAAAGAAGTTTAAAACAGTGATTGAAAATTTAAATTAAGTATGCATAAAAACATAAGTAAATTAAAAGGAAACTATATAATCTTGCTAAGGCTCGTAGCCTAATGGCCCTGACCCTAGCAAGGAGAGTTAGTTAGACATAATGATAATTAAATGTAAAGGTATTATTAAGATGAAACGAGAAAAAAAAAACCCTTGTAGTACAAAGTAGCAAATCATCGAGCTATCTTCTCCCTAAGTTGTATTCCAAAGTAAAGATTCTCTAATCTACGTATAAAACTTCGGCCTATATACTCAACTAAAGAGTCAAATCCTCCTAAAATATGTTTCCCACAAAATCCAGAAAACCCACAAAATAAGGTAACTTAAAGATAGTTTCCTAACTTGTTACATACTCAAAACTGTGAAGATTCTTTCCTTTGAATGATCAAATCTACACATAATCAACCTTAAGAGGTGTTATTGAAACTTTTATGACGTCCTTTTCAAAGTTGTTGAAGGAAGGTTTCCACAAAAAAGGCGTCTTCACTAATTTATTGGTCAAACAATCCCAAAAGGTCAATCTGTCCAGCACAACATACTTGTACTTTTTTAATCGACACAACCAAACTGCTTTGAATTTAAGGTTGAGATTTTGACTCAGTAAACTTAAATGCCTTGGAATCTGCTTCAAATGGAATTATTCAAAATATCCATCATTTCTCCATTTTCCCATCAATATAGATTCTATTGCGTTGTATGCAAAATATAAAAGGAAAGTATCAAACATCTTCAAAATATATAATAATATCCAAGTAAAAAAATGGTAATATATAATATAATGACTCATCAACATCCTTGTTTGTGGCAGTAAACAATTCATTCTCTCGTTCTGACAATCTTAATCTGATTCTGGCATTCCGCTCTGATTTTTTTTCGGGATTGTGTATGATACAGACAACATTTTCATCCGCCTTGGAGTCTGAGTGATGTCGTCTTTGAGTTCAAGGGTAAAGTCAAATTCCTTGTAACTTGTTTCTTGACCTCAAGGTTGTGGTTGTTATTAAGGTTCTAAAAAACGTTAGGAGCTAGTCGGGCGGCAGGCTGGGGCCTAGCATCTAGACGGCTAGGCAGGGTCTAGGCGGCGCCTAGGCGGTCTAGGGGGATTTAGGTAAATTTATTGTATATCTTGTAAATAAGTGCATATTGACACTTACAAAAAAATTATACTCGTATGAAATTCATAGATAAGATAATAAAAGAATGATAAATTAATTAAATTTACTATATAATATATCAATCATATGTCTTTTCTTTTAAAATAATATATGTGATGTTAGGGTTTAAATACATACTAATGTAAATGGTCTTAAAAGAAAAAAGAATAATAAAACAATAGATATTTACCGGTTTATGTAGATGGTCATAAAAGAAATAAAAGAATAAAAAATTGCTAAAGAGAGTTAATTGGGGCTAAGACCCGTGCAATCAAAAGAGAGGACATGGTGGGGCCATAAAAAATTCACCCCACCCGTCCGTTTAAACTTTAAATTGAAAGTTAATTTGGTGGTCCCCACCCCTTCATTTTTTTCCTCGCGACCTGCAACATCATTCCAGAAATATTTTCAGATCTCGGTGTCTTCTTATACGGGCCTAGGCCCACCTAGCTTCCGCCCAGACCCGTATAGCTCTGCCTAGACCCATCTAATCCCACCTAGGCGTCCGCCTAATACATTTTTCGATTTTGCGACCGATTAACAGTTAATCGGAGCGGTATGTCACGGTCCAGCGCCTAGGCAGCCGTGACACGCCCCGACCCTGATATTCCCCGAATACCAGGATAGACACGTGCTGGCCGACACCCGAGGGTGACGAAAGCTATTTGTTGAGTGCAAATGCTAAGAATAAGAAATAAATAAGGGGTATGAATTCAAATACAATGGATTAAAAATTTAGGAACGTGTTCAGAGCATACAACTAAACCTAATCACTAAAAAGAATTAAGATAAAATTAAATGAATAAAGGAGTGGGTCCTACATCGAGAGGATTCGAAGATGCCAGTGTAGTAGTGCCTCAACGCCGGGATTGTATGCCTCGTTTCTAAGTCCTGAATGGGGGCGCAAAACAAGGGTGAGTGGACCAAGTTTATATACATAATACGAAAACAGTTATGAACGTACTAATTCCCACAGTTTAATAATGAAAACTACTAGCATAATAAGTGATAGGTTTTTCAAAACCTCTAGCATGCCATAAAAACAATTCAATATCTATCTGCAAATCAATCTCAGAAATCATATCAGGAAGCATAACATCAATCATAAATAGTTGTGCTGCTAGTGAGTATCACCGAATAATAATAATAATAACTTCCGGCCCAATGCCTGCACCTAAATCTCAATGGCCTTCACCATGAGATAACTCCCTCCCGGCCCGATGCCAGTCTCCGTGGTCCTTCAGCCTTCCGCTAGGGATTATTTCTCCAGGCCTCTGCCAACTACAAGTCCTCGCACCTGGCGGCATGGTGTTCACTAGGTACGCACAAAACATGTTTCTAAAATACAACTTCGTAGCATAAATTCATCGATCCTCCATACTAGGAAGAGGTGTTCTAAAAGCATTTGAAACACATTCTTAGCATCCTATCGTCATCCATCAGATAGTCTACCAGAATGTGGGTTATGTAGAAAGTATGATATAATGCAAATAGTTCAAAACACATATATAATCAATAATATTCAAATCATCATGCTTCCTGTAAAGTATTCATTAAATCAATAAATCTGCAAGGCATGCTAGGAACATATGCAATGCTTTAATTTAAAACATGTTATTTTTGAAGGTGGTCCACTCACAGTACTTAGCCGCCAAAAGCTGCGCCACTAGCGAAGACGGAAACGTCACAAGCATTGCCCCTAAGCACATAAAGGGTACACTGGGTCAAACTCTAGGCAAACGATTTAATTTGGGAAAATGGACGTCGAAAACGGATTCAGGACGTCGAATTATCCTAGGAAGGATCCCGGATAATTTTGTAAAGTCAAAAAAATATTCTTAGAATATTCCCTGACGGAATATTCCCCGTAAAGGGTTTGGGCTTGTTAGGGTTTAGGGTTTGAAAGGTTAAAGAATTTAGTACTTAAAGCCCTAGATTAAAAAGGTGTGGGCTTGAAATAAAATAAATACAAATAAAAGGATTTGGATTTTAGGTTAGGCTTTAAAGGGTAATGGGTTTGAGTTTCAAGGGCCCAAGGGTTTTGGGTTTGGATAGGTTAGGAAAAAGGGGTCTTTTGGGCTTAAGCCCAAACCTACACATACACACACCTACGGCACACGCAGACACACGGTACACATACACACACCTACGGCACACGCACACACACGGTGCACATACACAAACACACTCACGTGCACCATACACACATGCACACCACACAAAACACACACACACACTGCACATGCACAGAACGCACAAAACACACACACACACACACACACACACACGGCCCAAAGGCCTCACACAAAGAGCCGGGCTTTAAGCCCCTTTCATTTAAAACCGGCACAAGGCCCTTTGGGTCTTTAAAAATAAAACAAAACATAAAAACTGAAATGGGTTTTGGATTGGGCTCGGCAAGAAAGGCCCAAAGGCTTTTTGGGTTCTGGTTGCTGGATTCCAAGGAAGAAGAAGGTCGGAAATTCGGCCGGAAAACCACCCAACTTTAAACGCTCATAACTTTGTCACTACTCCACGAAATCAAGTGAAACAAAAACGAAAGTTGTAGTTCTCAAAGAGACAAAGATAATGGTACCTTGCACGACGTCTAAATCGCCGTTTTTTGGCCGGAAATTTCCTCGAAAGGGGGGGTGCTCCTCGTCGGAAAACATGGAGAAACTCCACCGAGGTGGTTTCTTCGTTGTTTGACGTCTAAAACGTGTACAAAAGTTTAGTCAACAACTAGAGACGAGAGAAGGATTAATTCAAAGGTTTAGAACCTTACTCTCATGTCGGAAAATCGAGAACCGGTGTCGAACAAGGCGGCTCAGCCGCGGTGATGCAGTTGCAGAGTTGAGAGATTGAAGTGAGAGAGTCTAAGAGGGATGAGGGACATCCCACAGGTGAAGGTGGCATTTGGTGGTCATCTCCAAAGCACCATCTCGGTGCTGCTAGCTAGGGAAGAAGGGAGAGAAGAGACTGAGAGTGAAGGTTGAGAGAGAGAACTCGGGAGAGAGTGAGTCCGAAAGAGAGACCAAGAGAGAGACTCGGGGGACAGAAATCAGGGGGTGGGCCCGGGCACACCATTTAAGACCCAAAAAAATCATTTTAAAAGGAAAAGTATCCCGAACTTAATAAAAAAACAAAAATACTCTTTTTGTACATTAAAACTCGGAACAGGTTGTTTCAAGCCGCCTAGGCCAATTTTCAGAACAATTGTTGTTATATCACCACTAGAGCTGGAGTTGGGGTGCTCTGCTCAGCTTCACAGATCATGTTCATGCTCTCAACATCATAGCAATGGGTAGCGAAGTGATCCCCTTAATTTCCTTAATACTGTTAGGTGATGAATATTAGAGGGATCTATGCTGTGAAGCCAATTCTGGCCTATGATGGTTGTGTTCAAAGTCATTCATAACATTGAGAGGTCTCAGCATGTTGTAGGATTCCATCTGAACCACTAGATCCATTATTCTGATAAATCAGACCGGGGTGCCTTCAAAGGTATGAAAAGTCGTCTTGTTTCAATTGACGTTGTTTAGAATTCTTATCTTTTCCACTGAGTGTTTAAAGAGAACGTTGACTCCAGAATCGTTGTCTACCATATTCTACTGGCCATACCATTGAAAATCTGTATCTTTATCATCCATTTTTGCAGGCGGTCGTCCTATCTTTTTTAGTGCTACCAAGATATTCTTATTCACCATAGGTGCCATTGATGTTAAGTGTTGGCTTATTTGCTGGTTTATCTTCTTCTTCGTCAGTGTCAGTGAGCAGATATGATCGGACTTGCATTTGTCCCTCTTGTCGACAGGTTCATCCTTGTTAGTTTTATCTTTCACATATTCCTAGCAGTATCCCTAGTTGATCAGTTCTTCAATGTGCTATTGGAGCATGGGGCAGTTCCGTGTAGTGTGCCTAGTGCGTTGGTGGAAGGAGTAGTACTCATTAGACCATACATTAACCATGTGCTCTAGAAGAGGCTTTAGTCTTTTGAGATAAGGCTTATCCTTGATTCTGTGAAGGATATTTTTTATTTAAGTGTTCAAGGTAGTAAGCTGCCTTAGTTTAGACGAAGTTGACTTATCTTTTCGTTCCTTTATATCGTTCAAATGAGGGGGTAGAAGGCAGAAGAGTATCACACCTATTCACGTTCTATTCAGACTTCCTTTTTCATTCGATTTTGAACCCTTTTTTCGGGCTTCATCATCCCAGCTAGTACCATCATCAGTGTTCTTGAAGCATTCCGCCAACATGGCGTAGTTGTACTTGCGTCTCTTCAGCTTCCGCCACATATGTGAATGGACAAAGAGACCTTGCTTGAAGGGCATTGTGGTGAGTTTATCATCTGGTCTCTCCGTTTCAACCAATTTCGCTCGAAATTGCTTGAGATAATTTCTAGCACTTTCATGCTTAGATTAAGGCTCCATGTTGAACATAGCATCATGGCGCTTTTAGATATCGCAATACGCAGATAAGTTTGCAATAAAAAAACTTAACAAGCGTACAAATTTGCCAATAAAGCGTTATGGCAACTCCGAGTACCATCTCATAGTAGGTCCTTCCAAAGTAGATAGGAACATCTTACACATTTATGCTTTATTGTTCCTATTCAGAGCCATGGCATTCTGTAATGCATTTATATGGTTGTCTTGATAGGAATCGCCACGGAAGTACTTGAATCAAGGTGGAGTAATCTTCTCTAGAGGAGGTGCGGTTTTATAGAAAAAATAGGGTATTAATCTCTAAGATGACCCTAATTGGGACTTGGTTCCGAGTATACCTCAAAGTGTCCCTATAATTATCTCGATTCAGTATTCCGCGCCTCTCCTGATCTTCAGACGGCTCCAGATCATCGAAGTGAAAGGGCACGGGTTCCACACAAGAAGCCCTTGTAATACCTGGAGGTCCAAGGTTGAGCTGAACATGGACTCCGCATGTGGTTGTATGACTAATAATCTGGTCTTTGCGTCGTTCCATACACTGTTTCTCATCAAGAGTTTCTGCAAAAACTGGAAGAGGATTTCCTAAGTTGAGGTACTCAGAATCCCAAATTTGGAGACTGAAACTTAAGTCTGCGAAGTAGTTTCGTGGGAATTCTCTAGACCTTTCATCTGTAGATGAAGTTCAAAACGGTTCTCCTCATGAGATGCTTTTGAAGTCTTTAGTGGATCTTCAACAGTTGTGCAGATCTTCTTCAGGGCCTCCTAAAGAGTCTTTGACGGTCAAATTAGTATAAAAATCTTATAACTCAAGCAGTAGGAAAAAAAAAAAAAAAAAGCAATTGAATGCAAAGTACGCGTTACCATGTTGAACCTGGTGTAATTATACTAGTGGAGCGAAAGTCTTTTTAGGATAATGAAATCCGCATTAAACCGAGAGAATCTTAAAGGATATCTTGAATAAAATATTGGGATTGTGATTACGTGCGGCACAAGCAGATTCCTAGAGTGCACGAATCTCAACAAATATAAAAAACTAATATGATCCCCATTCAGATCAGGCTTCTGTGTCTTGCAGAGCAAGCATGGTCATTCTCAACAAAGCATACGAGCCTTACCTACCATTTTGGAGCCAACAGGGTATGGTGGCACCATTGGCCCATTTAGTCGGCTTAGTTTGATCATAGTCGTGTAGTTCGTGACCGACTATGGAGGCACTGAGGTTTCGTTCCGCCTTACTCCAGCCCAGGAAAATTCATGGTCTCAAATACCTCTGTGCAACTTGAATTTTTTCAAGGGGATCTAGGTTTAATCTTCACAAATCACAATAGTGGCAGTTTTAGTTCGAGCCCTTCATTTGTGGCACCAATGCAATGAATGAGGATGAAATAAGATGCAAAATGTAGATTCAATAATAAGAAACAAATCTCCTCAATTGAATGATGACAGATCAAAGAGATTTGATATGAACCTTCACCTAAAAATCCATACGCAAAAACCTATAAGCTCAGATCAAAATGAGTCAAGAAAATGGATTATCTTCCCATGATTTCTATGAAGTACAGTTTTAGTTCAAAGAAGAAAGTTTGTGCATCTTGGGTTATGAAAATTGCTGGGAGAAGAACTAACATGAGCCAAGGGCTAAGGTCATATTTATACTCCTAAAAACCTAACTCATAATACAATCATACATTAAATTCTATATGAATACGTGGACATTTATGTGTAAATAGTTAGCAGCAACCAACTCATACATAAGGCACATGTCCAATACTGAGATGACATGAATAAAGGAATGTATGATGGCTCATCCAAATTCAGAGCAGAGTCACATGACAATTTTACATATGTACGTGCTCAGACTTGATTAGGCAGACAACACTAGTCAAGTAGTGTAAAAATGTAGTCTTGAGAAGCAAATGCATGAACCCAACCTTGTTCAGTGTGAGAGCTTAAATCTTCATCATCTTATGAGCTTCATCAACGTCCTATCATTGCTCTAATCCTAATTTGAGCTTGGTGTGATAATAGAACCATAATGAATACATTGTTTGATCAAGGAAAGTCAAACCTAATCAAGTTCTAGATCTAACACTCCCGTTGAGGGGAGTTCTATATTGAATTATTATATATGCCTAGGTCAGTGTGCGTTTATCTAAATCCCTCACCCTTTAATGTAAAATACCGTTGCTATTTGGCTCCACATGCATAATACTTGAACACACACCACAATAGTGCATTCTCCCAACAAATAATTAATGCATCTTAACCGTATAATTTTCACCCAATGTATTAAATAAATGAATGTTTTGTCATGAATATATTACTTAGTGCTCACACTGTTGACTTGTTTCATGCATAAACGACCTCCTATTCGAATGATTTTTTGTATAGATGATCTTCAAGTTAAGATTAAAAATGAATGGTTCTGATTATAAAATTCATATGGTGGAGATACATTATTCGCATGAGATTGGATAAGTGCATTCCACGTGATGTTCCGTGCCAATAAAACAAAAATATATAAATATAAACTTGCACATGTTTTTATTTCATTGGCACGAGATACCACCGTGGTGGTGTACCATTATCCTTTACAACCATGTCTCTAATATAAGTGAGTTTCGCATTTATAAGTGAGGTCAAAATTATGCAATATAGTTAACAACACTTTCTAGTTAATATTGCAAACTTTTGAATTCCTATTTGACCATAAAGTAATTTGTATTTAGTGCTAGAAAACCATAAGAATTATATGAAACTCATTAGATTAATCTTCGTTTCTTAAAATTTTTGTTAGAGGTGAAAGAAAGTGAGTGAGACTAGGAAATTGAGTGCGGAAAATAGCTAGCATAGGATTCACTGGTGGAGCGTGGAAAATTATTTGACAATATGCAACCAAATTATGCTTTTTATGTTTCAAAAGCAACATACAAAGGGTAGAAATGGATATAAAGAAAATAACTTCAGTACAACTTATATACCAATTTATACAAAATATTCTTCAACTACGTACCTCCAAATTAAACACTTTTTTTTTTACAAAGCAATTAGAACTATATATTATAATCTATCGAGAAGAGATTTCAACTTGACTACAAGCTAGAGGAACATGAAGGCATACAACTGTCTCTAATCAATTGATTTAACCCACAAGTCCTACTACTCAACTTTAATTTAGTTAGAAGTGGCCATCAGTGCTGGATCTACATAGGATTGAGGTCAATTGACCCGTAGACGCCAGAAAATTTGTTGGCCAACTCCGCTAGCGAACCCGTTGAACATTGGTCTTTGACCTCAGAATGCATTAAGTGTTCGACGAAATGCCTCACTGAAAAATTATTGGCAGGACTACGCGCAATGCTTGGCAAGCTATGCACGCAACTTTTAGTAAGTCTTGCAGGTAGCACATCCATCATTTATCCCTCCTTCACTATGTTTTCTCCCCTCCTTTTCTTATTGTCTACGTCTCCTATCAGGATAACTATAAGTTTTATACAAGAACACTTTATGAGCTCAACAAACTAAAATTCTGGTGGTGCAAATCTCGCATTACAATGTCCGCTAGTTTTTTTTGGGTTGGAATTGGATTGTTTATCTGCAAAATGCAATGTTATCAAGAGTACTTTTATATGTGAAAAGATCAAACCATAAACCACTCAATCAATTGATTGTCATTGCAATGTTTTCTTGAAATATCATTTTCGTCTATTTTATTTCCTATAGTGAAATGTCGTAATAATTTCTAATGCCTATTTCTTGCAAAAATGATCTTAAAGCGATGAATTAAAAAGATAGATGATGCCACTAGCATTATGAGGCAGTGGTATTTGTTTTCAATAGTATATGTGAAAGATACAAGTTTCAACTCTAATAGATGTCTAGTTCAATACCTAATAAATACGACTGATTGACACATTATGTGGCGCCAAGTCCACCATATCCCTTAGTTTAAAATATTGTTGGTTTAAAAATAAAAATAGATAGTTGCGACCGTTGAAATAAAACTTGGAGCAAGTTTCAGAAGATATCATTCAAGGTTGTTTGATGAATCCCTTGATAGAAGGGACCGTTTGATATAATTATATCAAGATCGTATATGCATATAAATGTAAGGATGGAGGTTATGGTCCCTGGTGTTTGCCCTTGGTGAATAGAATAGTAGGGTTGTTGCGTTTGGTGGTGTTTTGATCATGATCTGAAGGAATGATCCAATTTCTCCAATTCAAATAGCTAACAATGGCAGGTCAACTACCCCCACCGCAAGTCCCACCAACACCAGTGCCTTGAAAAACAAAGCAAAACCAAAAACTTTATTAATGAATTACTCTTAATTTCTTACCCCATTGAAACATTCTAGATGGCTTTTCCTTTTTATATGAACTATTTCCAGAGTGCATATATATATGTTGATTACTTGTTTTTCAAACCCCTCTGCTTATCAGTGCTGCTAAAATGGCAGCAACAGCAGCTAAGGAGAAAGACAAAGACAAAACGAAAGATGAAAAGAAAGTGAAGGAGAAAGATGACGGAGTAATCAATGCTGTTTACAAAGTTAACCTCCACTGCAAGCAGTGTGCACGTGATATTAAGAAGCCTCTTATGGCTACCCAAGGTACGTATAGAGCAGCATTCCTTGTGTTTTTTGGTCAAAAGTATTCCTTGTGTTAATTCCACACCATGCATGAAGTTTTCTCAATATATATGTGCCGACTGTGTGAAATAAAAAAGCTTTGTAGTCAAAATGGTCCTGAGATTTGCATAACTCCTTACTTTGGTCCATGAGATTTGAAATCAATAAAAGTGGTCCATGAGATTGTTTATCATCAATCATTTTAGTCATTCTATGAAAAATCTCCATTAAATAAGAATAAAATAACAAAAATACGCTCAATTTTTTGTCAAATCATTTTGGCCTATTGTTTGTTAAATTGAGGGTATTTTTGTTATTTCAATCCTTATTTAACATAATTTTTCACGAAATAACCAAAATGATTGATGGTGGACAATCTCAGCGACCACTTCTATTGATTTCAAACAAAAACTTTATACTTAGACTATATCCGACCCTTGTGTTAAAACCTAAAACTTTTAACCCAAAAAATTTAGGTTTTAACTCAGAAACAGTTTTTCTGCTCCAATCCTTCTAGGCTAAATTTTTAGCCCGAGATTATTAAAAAAGAATTTAGGATAATTTTTAACCTTTTTTTTCAAAAAAATAAATTATGTAGACTATCCTAATTTAATTTTAGGGTTAAACTCGGTTTACTACCTAAAGTTTCTTAGTTTTCAATATTTAGTACATGAAATTTTTTTCATCCCAGAGTGATACATAAAGTTATAATTTTGGGACACTTTCATACATATGTTAAAGCTGCTATTAAATTTGCCGTTAGCTGTTGACATGACATCTACGTGGACAATGACTAGGTGACATGAATATTAAAACAATAAAAAACTAATAAAAACTAAAAAAATTAAAAAAAACTTTTGGACTTTTCTCCCTCAAGCTTGCTGCACATTCAAGCTGCTCAAACCAACCACCACACCCCTTCCCCAGCCCAGGTATGTTGAATCGAAGATGCAGAGCGTCCAACGCCTCCCGCGCGGGCTCCGCAAATCGTTCAAATTCTCCTCCGTACCCTCCCTCAAATCCTCCTCGACCACCTATACCGCCGCTGCTACATTCACTAGAGCCACTGTTAAAACCGTAGCCTCCGCGGGCTCGTCCACCACCCATGTTGCCACTGCTACCCGGAACGGCACCCTCCCCTAGGCCAGTCACGTCAACAGCTTTGGTTCGACCACCGACATCCTCTTCGCCAGTGTACTCGACCGTCTCGCCTTCTCCAAAGTGCAGAAACCTTCGGATCGGATCGAGGACTGGACAAACAGATGCTCTCCGCTGTCGTTGGGGATAACGAAGCCGAACGCCTTCTGGTCGCTGAACCACTTGACGGTGACGCTCAATCTCACTCGTCTTTCTCTCTCAATCGCAAATCCCATAACCCTAACCCTAGAAATTGCCCTCTCTCTCCCACTGTAAATTTGTTTCTTGAGTTCACTGTTGATGCATTTGCACGTGAATCATTGCTCGGCGGTTTCAATTTTAGTGTTTCTTTGGCTGATTATCATGAATGCTAGTATCAGATCCATGGGATTTAGCTAGAAAGGTTCGATCCCGAGCTGCTTGAATGACTGCAGCGAGCTCGATGAGCTTTTAGGGTTTAATTTTTAGTTTTTTAACTTTTTAGTTTTTCAAATTTTTAGTTTTTTAATTTTTTTTAAATTATATTTTTTTAATGTCACGTGGGCGTGGCGTCCAATCAGTATCTACATGGATGACACGTCATCGTTTAATAGAAAAATTAACAGTCAAACTCATAGAAGTATGAAAATGTCCAAAAATTATAACTTTAGGTACCAAACTAGGATGAAAAAACCTTGATGTACGAAATGTTGAAAACCAATAAACTTCAGGGTAGCAAACTGAGATTAACCCTTAATTTTATAAACATTTTAACCTAAAAACATTTAGATTCCGATAAATATTGAAAAATCATTAAACTGACACTATGAAACTTGTGGAACACTATGAAATAATATGAAACAAATGAAAATTTTTTTTTAATTACTTTAGCCATTTGATTTAAGTTTGGACCGTTAAGTACCATTGGATGTATTCATACTAGATCTTAGCCGTTGGATTCAATAAATTTATAAATATAAAGCTAAAAAAAATACACATATATGGTGGGCCAACCTACTAACCCAGGGGTCTCCTAGCCTAAATTTACCCCAGAAATGAGTTTTGGGTTAAAACTCATATTTGTCCCAAGAGTTGGAGCTAGTTGGGATAGGTTTAGAACCTAAAATTTGAGTTTTACTCCAAATGTTGGAGTTGGTCTTACTGTGAAGAAATGAAAAATGTAGAGCATATGGAGTTATGCATGTTTTCGGGATTGAAAAAATATACGATGTTTATATTGTCAGATTATGAATTTTTGTCATAATGTACGGTGTATATGCTTACAATGTGTAAAATAATTTTCCGTCTATATAACTTAGACGATCATAATAACATTACCACGTTACATGTGAGTGTGTTTCCTTGCGTTTATTTTCGTTTGTATATATGGTCCATAGTTGAGGCACCTAATTAACGGAGCATTATGTAAACATGCATCACCAGGGGTTCACAATGTAGAGGCTGATATGGAGAAAGGTGAAATAAAGGTAAAAGGAGTTTTCGACCCAACAAAAATTCAGAAACGGCTGGAGAAACTTTGTAAGAAAAAGGTCGAGTTAATATCACCCAAACCTCAGATCAAGGAAAGCACAGTAACAGAGAAAAAAGTAGTGAAGGAAACCAAAGAGGTTGTTCTCACTCACCGATATACTTCAAATATTTTTTTGCTTAATATGATTACCACTACTTAACAATCCAGGTAAATTATTTGATTGTCATCAATTATATTTCATTGATAGTCTATTTAATCAACAATCATGGCTGGTTCTTTTCCTTAAAAGTTGTTAGAATTATTTCCATTTTACTTTTATTTATTGTTTAATCAGTATACTAGTATTGACATGTGCCAAAGTTAGATATACTAGATGCATTGTTGGTGATATTTTGAGTGCTTAAGTTGCTAATTAATTCTTAGGTGTGTATAAAATCCCACACAGAAATGACTTTGAGAACCCTCACATAGTAGTTTAACAAACTTTTGACCGCTCGCCAATTGCCAATTTGTTTTGAGTTAGATACTCTAAATATGTTATAATTTTGAGCAGTTGACATAGTTACACGTCATATAATATGTGTGTGAGAAGAAACTTTTCATATAACAGTTTACACGTGGATATAAGCCCTATTTTTTAATTTTTTAACAAAGCTATAATCAAATGATTGCATTAGAATAACCAATTCTGTTCTTTTATTCCGAAGCCAATTTCACGGACAATAGTGGTGAAGGTTCACATGCATTGCGACAAATGTGAGCAAGATTTGAAGAAGAAGTTAATAAAGAACAAAGGTATAATTTCCAAACTTTCTTGTTTGTATGTATAATTTAGGGGTTTTTTTTTTCTAAAGAACAAAATATATGTCAATGATGTTTGTAGGTATTCACAATGTAAAAACTGACATGAAAGCACAAACTCTAACAGTGGAAGGAACAATCGAGCCTGAAAAACTAATCTCGTATTTGCGAAAAAAGGTGCACAAACATGCAGAACTTGTGCCCTCGAAACCACAGAAAAAGGAAGAAACAAAGGAGAATGAGAAGAGTTTCCCAAAACCACCAGAGAAGGAGGAAAAGAAAGAGAAAAAGGAGGATAAGCAAGAGAAAAAGGAGGATAAGCAAGAGAAAAAGGAAGAAACAAAAGAGAAGGAGAAGAGTTCCTCAAAACCACCAGAGAAGGAGGATAAGCAAGAGAAAAAGGAGGATAAGCAAGAGAAAAAGGAGGATAAGAAAGACGGTACTGAGAAATCTACAGAATCAGTTACCAAGGTTATAGAAGTTAAGGAACAGGTAAATGTTGTGGAGGTTAAAACTAAAGAGAGCAATACTCCATATTTCATTCACTATGTTTATGCTCCACAAACGTTTAGCGATGAAAATCCAAATGCTTGTTTTATAATGTAAACAGGTGAGGGTAGAGTACATATATACCTCACTCCGTTTTTATTTGGACTAATTTCTTTATATTTGTCTGCTTGTATGAAGATATATGATGCTTATAATATAGACTCAATATAGACCATGGATATTAGGTATATTCTTAATTCCTTGAATGTATGGCTCAATTTCTCAATCTGAAAATTTTAACTTTTTTTTCTTTTACAGTATAATTCTAGTAAGCAAACATTATCACCCTGATGTATGTAATTTCGGTTGTGGTCCTGTTTCAAAATTGCATTTGTTAGTTTTCAAGTTACTTAAACTCTTTACCATCACAAAGATGAGGGTGAAGTTTCAGTTTCAAGTTTAATCATTATGGTAGGAATGATCGGTGGATGACGAGCAAAAGTTCCATTAAGTCCTAAACCCTAAGTCTCACGCTGGAAATCTTTGAAAAAGATTTCAACTTAAGTGGTTTCACTTCTAATTGCATGGCAAGTCTTCTGTATGAAAGCCCAATTTTGTTGGACTCGATATATAGGTCATGTGATTAAGTTGAGAACAATATCAATATTGACTAGTAGTGGGCCGTGGCGTCTCTGAAACTCTAAACAATAAGCAACACAACATAAAATGCAAATAATTCATATATATCTGCATGCATTCCGGCCACGTCTTGCACATCTAAATCTCAAGGGTATATACACGCTACTGACTATACTTTAGACATAAATTGCTTGCCTTCTTTTCCAAACACCTATTTATCATCACCTCTTAGTTAAAGGACTATAGACTGCATACCACAAAACTACCACAGAGAAATAACTGTTCATAGTATCCACATTAATTTCTGGTAATGAGATACAAAATGCCCTGACGGCAATTTTTGTAGGGGTGAAAACATGATATGAAATCAAGTGCCCTAAATCATAACATAAAATAAACCTGAATTATAAACTAGTCTTATCTATTAAGCCACAGGATTTAATAGGTAGTTTTGGTTAGTTCAGCCTTACCCTCCTTGGAAGTTCATGCTACAGCGAGGTTCGCGCTTTGTACAGCTGACTTTGTGACTTGGGTTGAAGAGGAGGCAAATAGGCCAATTCTTGACATTAGGGTTTATTCTGAAATTCATTGGTTTGATTTCCTTTCGCTGTTGTTTGGTGAAGTGCGTTCTCTTTAACAAGGCCACACTTGTTTACAACCCTTCCCTATGTATTCGTTATTATGAATGACTCAAATTTAATCTCGCAATAAGAAAAAGGAATTCAAGCATCTTTCCTTTTTCTTCTTGTTCAAGAATATTATCATAACAAGCATTTCCTAGTCCTTCATGTCTAAGTTTCTGAAATATTAATTTCTAAAAGAAAAGTACTCCTAGAATATGTACGAACGATATAAAACTGAGGAATAATCCATGAATGAAAGAACCTTTGAGATAATCATCAGTACAACTAAGTAATATATTTTAAGAAATGAGAGAAAAACTGAGAACAACTAAAATATATTCAGTGCAAGAGACTAGCTAGGACGAGTTGGTTAGAAAATTGATTATCTGGTTATGTGGGTGAAGTGGTCAGATCATGTGAGAGCTTTCTTTTAGTAGGTTTTGGTTGTTTCTTATCTTTCTTTGTTTTGGTGGAAGATCGGACAGATATATTGGGGGGGGGGGGGGGGGGGGGGGGAGAGAGAGAGAGAGAGATCTAATTATATAAATTCATGTTTATGATATTAGTTTCACATGACCAAATTAATATCATATAATTGTATAGCCTACGAGTGGAAAGCATGATTTTTATAGGTATATATAAGCATCCCACACATGGAAAAGGCAAAAATTAATCATCGTTTTCATGAAAAATCACCAAGGATTAATTAGTAGAAAATATTTTACCTGATTAATCAATATAGTTGATAGCTCGATCTTTATTCATCCTACGGATTAAACAATATATAATTATTGAAGCTTATGTTAAGAGGTTGTGATACTTATCACAAAATTATTTATCAGTAATATCAGTTCTGACGATTATTATATCAAATCCAAAGCTAAAATATTCTCTGAAACCATTTCTAATTAAGAAAAGGGAGTTCCAAAATCCAATTTCCATCAACATTCCATGGACACATTAAAAAGCAATACAAATTAGGAACCAAAATGAAGTTACGAGAAGATGGACGAAAGAAATTAAGCAAGAAAAATAATTGTACAAGGCTGGGGAATGGGGGTGATGATATTAATATAAAGATCGATTCTCTGACCTTGGTTGACCTGACCTATAGCTAGCAAAAACTATCAATAAGGCGGCCGCCCAGCAGAGTTTCCTCCCCAACTATCAACCTGCAGCTGATGAGGCATGTTATTGAGTGGCAGGTTAAAGAAGGGAAGCCCCGAAGACGGATCTGGAAAGGGGTTGCTTACTCCTCCGCCACCGCTGCCATCACCACCGCCTCCGCCACCTGAGGACTGTGGCATAGGCTGCTGCATCTGCAGCTGCTCCTCTTCCTCCAAGGGCAATCTCTCATAAGCCACGTTGGTAAACGATGAGGCTATGACAATAACAGGTCCAGATGCTATTAGTGCTCCCACAACATTTCCACCCACAACCTGGCCTTGACCACCAGCTAAAAATATTGTGAGGCTGGTGGCCCCAGGAGGTGCAGGCGGCGGAAGAAATGAACCTGTTAATGACAGAATCTCAAATCTGCCGTGCAGTGTGAGAACTGCGCCAGCCGCAGATGGTTGACGCAAGCTCACGTTGGTCACCATACCACTCCCACTCAAAACACAAATCCCTCGCTGCCTTTTCCTAGCATAAGTGCCGACGGAATCAAACACATCACAGCCACTGCTGACCTCCAAAATATGTGCTCTTAGGGTGTTTGCGCTCTCACGAGTTATGATCACTGGGGGTTTGGGCTTGTTTCTAGACCCTGGGGGCCGACCTCTGGAACGTCGGCCCCCAGAATCACCCGAACCAGGATTTGGGGTCACCAGGTCAAACCCTTGATGATGAGGATTGTCGTTATCAACATCATTTTGGTGGTGGTCAGAGGAGAAAAGATTGTTGCGGTTGGGGGTGGTGTGGTCATCTTCGGAGTCCGGCGGTCTTTGGAGGTGGAGATCAGGGAGTTGGAGCTGCTGATGAACAAACCGAGATGCTGAACCCAAGTCTAAGCCAGCCATACACAGAGAGCTAAAACAGAAAACAAGAAAAATATAGTAAAATATATGTATAAATTTTAATATAGCAAGGTTCAATATTTTATGGGTTTTGGAGAAAGGAGAGCCCCATAACTTCAAACCCTAGAACGAATAGAAAACAAAGGGGATCAAGTGCAGAGAAAGGGAAGGGTACGAGTTGAGGAGAGAGAGGTGCAAGGAGGAGGAGAGAGATATCATAAAGTGGCAAACGCAGCCATTCTCAACTTCTAAAGTATAAATATAAAACGTATATGCTTATAAATTAGCGGACATAAAATAATTCGCTTCTTTAGTAACTTTTACTTTTTTGAATGTGGGAATTGAATTTTCTATGTTAACACTTAGTGTGCTTGAACCTAAAGATAATGTAAAGAGGAACAATATTTTATGACCATATATATTAGTTGATCAGTTATTACATGATTAAAAGATATGTTAAGGAGACTCTCTTAAAGTAGAATTCTCCATGAATTTTCTGCTACCTCATAATTTAAGGTTAATTCTCGTGTCAACATTATAAAATATTGTGTCAAAAATATGAGGTAACAGATAGTATACATGAAGAGTCTCACTTTTGAGAGAGTCTCCTTAGCGCATCTCTCCATAATCAATTATCATACATGTAAGAATTGTGTTATCAGCAAAATTCTATTTAAACTAATCTTAAATACATTGATGAGAGAGAATTCAAACTCTTGAGATCAATTAGCGGATGGCACTTTATTATAATGGAGGAAAGCAATCATGTTTATACACTCTTGTGTGGATTCGATTTCCCACCGAGTTCCCTCCCCGACAACTAATTACCTAACCGACTAATGCTATCACTCTACTCAAATGGGATCAATTAGCCCATGTAACCATACCCACGTTTACATATATATACATATATATTTTAAATTAATGTGCTTAAAAAGTCACGTTCAGTGTGATCATGGCGCCAATATGTAAATTTGATACGTATTATTTCGCATCAATTATCATGATAAATTTTAACAAAAGTAAATAGTTCAAAAAACTTCTCCATTTCTACAAAGTATTCTTTAGAGCAAAAAAGAAACCTTAGCCACCAAGGGGAGGAGGAGCAAAGAGAATCCTCCTCCCCATTCCATACTTTCTCCTCCTCCTATAAGTTAGTCTTTTGTGATGATTCCGTCTGAGTTATACTCAGGTTTTAGAATGTACTCTATCATAATTTCGAATGTGCTCCTTATTCAATGATCAATCCAATCACTCTCTAAAAAACTTATAAAGAGAAAATTGGAGAGGGAAATGAGAAAAGGAGAGAGTAGATAAAGGAAATGTAAAGTGTTTTCCAAGCTTGTGTATATTTCATCTTTGATAAATTAAGCACCTATTTATAAGCTTACAATGATGAGGTTAACCCATAAGTTACAAACTACTAATACACTCTAATTAGAGCATGCTCTACTAAACACTAAGATAGGAGAGGTTGTGGACATTATGGTGGTCATCCACATTCCATACATTTATATAACACTCTCAAATTATTGTTTTCTCTACATTATAACTAGTTCTGGAGGAGTTTGTTGCTATCTACTTTAGGTATTTTTTGCCATCTTCACCTTTATTAGCTAGCTGCTACTATGCGTAAAATATACGTTAGAGACCATGTTTTCCTCAAATGTTGATCCACCCATTATTCCACAATGATTTCCGTGAGTTGAGTTGTATTGTTTAGGCTTGTGGGTTTGGCTTAATTTGGTGATTTGAGTAGTATTGTTGACATGGTTGATGTAACTTTGATATTTTCTTAATGAAATTAACTTAATTTGTTTTTTTTTTGGTCAAAAAATTAATTTCTTTTGTTTAATTGATAAAAAATAAAATAATTGTAGTCGTTTTATCATGTTGTAATGAATTGTTAAATTAAAAAAAGCCTAGTGATATTTTTTTCCAATATTAAAAGTAAGTTTCAGTTCCGATTCCGTACTTCCCCATTGATTAGCAGGAAAAAGAAAACTGTTACATAATTTTGTTCATAAAATATGTCACAAAATGATGTTGGATCGACTTATGTCGCTTTCTTTAGACATTACTCAATATTACTTGAGATTATACAATTTAATTAAGTGCTACCTTTCTGAGAAAAAAAAATCTTTTTTTTTGGCCAAACCTTTCTAACCAGTTTCTTTGAATGAATGTTTTTATTTAATCAAATATTTGTTTAAATAGCTTCATGTATTTAAAAAAGAAAATTAAAAAATCGCATCAATATTTTTTTTTTGGCATCTAAGTACTTAGTATTGAGACAAAAATGGGCATTTAACAAATGACAGATTCAAATGGTTCATCACAAGGAAAGTTTTGAATCAACATTGTAAAAGTTAAAAACTTGAGAATTGTGGATCATGATGAATTATATATATATATATATGTCTTTCTTGTTTGGGAAGTTTGTTGTTTATTCGTCTATAATTGTATACAAAAGTGCCATGGCTATAATCAACTATTTTTGGGAACTTTCATGAAGAAGTTTTGAGCTTAGTTTATTTTAATAAAAAAAATCATGCTATAACTTTATTTAATGAAAAACAACTTAAATTTTAATGAAAAATTCTTAAATTTTAATAAAAATGATAAAAGAACTTAAATTTTAATGAAAAGACATAATTTTAATATTAAAAAAAATGATGCCCGGG
The DNA here is from genome assembly GCA_036320875.1 of Cotoneaster glaucophyllus. Classification (NCBI taxonomy): domain Eukaryota; kingdom Viridiplantae; phylum Streptophyta; class Magnoliopsida; order Rosales; family Rosaceae; genus Cotoneaster; species Cotoneaster glaucophyllus. Next base: position 23,508,577 of record CM070063.1, read on the forward strand.
ACCCCCGCGTCCTCACACTTACTGTTTATGAAACTTACTACATTGTTTATGAAACTTAACTTACTACACTGTTTATGAAACTTACTACACCGTTTATGAAAATTAACAGTATCACATTGTTTATGAAACTTAACGGTACCACATTGTTTATGAAACTTAATGGTACTATACTGTTTATGAAACTTAACGGTACTACACTGTTTATGAAACTTACTACATTGTTTATGAAGCTTAATGATGCTACACTGTTTATGAAACTTAACGGTGCTACACTGTTTATGAAACTTAATGGTACTACACTATTTATGAAATTTAATGGTACTACACTGTGTATATATGTATATTATTTCTTTTGCCTTAAGTAGGTACAAGTGAAATCTACATATATCACTTATATATATATATATATATATATATATTATTTATTATATACATAAAAATATACCTTACAAGATTATAGTACTAGACTTGTGTTTGTGTTATCTTGCTTTGTCAAATGCCTAGAAATGGGTATCATCAGTTAAAATGCAAAGTTTTGAAGCACATTTTTCATTCATTTTCTTAATATTTTTTGGTCTGGCAACGACGCAGCACAAGAAGAAACACAGTACCAGAAAATATGGCTTGCTCTACAAAATTTTACCTGACGAATCATATTTTGTTGGGTAAAGGCACTTTACTCGGCGAATTTTTCTGTTAATAGGGCAAAACTGGTCAACGTTTAGGATTTATTCAAACCCTTTACAAGACGAAACACAGTCGTAGCATGGTAATATTCGTCAGGCAAGTGGTAATATTAGTCAGGCAAGTGTGATAAGATGAAGGAGCGCGGTAGCCAATTGTGGGGGTTTCCGGCGCGCATCTATAAGATTTGTAACGGTAACATTAGAACTAGTAGTTGGAAAGGATATAAACACTCATTCTTACTCCATTTTGTAGCTCAATTCAACCGTCAAACGTGTTTGCATATACTTCAAGATCTCCTACGCCAAAAATCACCTAAAGAAAATGTTCAGAAATTTGGTGAAGGGAAAAAAATCATTTGACAGTTATAAACGAAAAAACATGATCTAACACTCGTTTTATAACTCCAATTTTGTTGTTTTTTTTACAAATAAAATCCTCAAACCTAGAAGAATACAACTAACGAACCCGATGGTCAGTTTAAAATATTTATACGAGTGGATACAACAAAAGCTTACATTCTACTTAATGGAAGTATAGAATAATAAACTCTAAGTGTTTCGGAATCCATTCGTTTGATGGGACACACATTCTATGAAACTAGTTTCCACGATTCAACCGTCAAACATGTTTGCATATACTTTGAGATCTCCTATGCCAAAAATCACCCAAAAGAACACTCGAAGATTAGGTAATGGGACAAAATCATCTGACGGTTAGAAACGAAAAATCACAATTTAATGGTCAAACTCTGCTTTTCTTGATTTTCTACAAATACACTCTTCAACCTAGAAGAACACGATAAACAAACTTGATCGTCAATTTAAAGTATATACACTAGTTGATACAACAAAAGCTTACATTCTACTTAATGGAGGGATAAAATAAAGTGATTAATAAAAGTCGATGGAAATATAGATCAAGACCTCTCCCTCTCTCTCAATATATCCTGCTTACGAGATCTAACATAGGTAGACACAATGTAGTATTTCACACGGCAGAATAGTAAATATGGGATCAATTAGCACCCTAGTCAATCTATGATGGATTTTTATCACCAATGGTCCCTGAGATTGACCAAACTCATTATTTTGGTACCTCACTTTCAAAATCAATCAATGTCGTCTCTGACATTCATCACCGCACATCTATTTGGTCCTTCCGTTTAGATTCCGTCAAATATTTCTGTTAGTTTGCATGTGGGACCCACAAAGCCAATAAAATAGTGACACGTGTATTACACAAAAAAAAAGTTTTTATCACAAATGGTCCCTGACATTGATCAAACTCCTCATTCTGGGCCCTGAGTTTCAAAAATCAATAAATTTGGTCCCTGACTTTCACTATCACACATCAATAAAGTCCTTCCATTAAAATTTCATCAATATTTTTGTTAGTGTGCTGATGTGGTCTCACTAGTCCAATCATATGACGCCAAGTGGATTAACTATAAGAAACTAATTTTTTTAGGGTGAACCAACTGGCGAATATTCCACGCTGACATTTATCTCGCATCCCACAATCCCGATTGGAAAATAAGATTCAATCTAAATTCGATAAAATTGAATCCAAATTCAATTCAAATTTGACAGGATTATAACCAACTAGAGAGAATCAGAAGTGAGTTCACGGAGAACAAGATGATGATGTTTTTTTTCCTTTTAGTTTTTATCTTTAATTTCTTATAGTACTTTTAGTTTTAAATCTTAAAAAATTTTGTTTTTTTTTATAGTTAATTCATTTGTGCCATATGATTGGATCAGTGTGACCATATTATCACACTAACAAAAAATAATGATTGAAATTTTAACGGAATTACTAAATTGATGTGCAGTACTTAAAGTCAGGGACCAAATTTATTGATTTTTGAAACTCAGGGACAAGAATGAGGAGTTTGATCAATATCAGGGACCATTTGTGATAAACACTTTCTTTTGTGTAATACACGTGTCACCATTTTTCATTCATGTGTAAGTAGACATACTATCAAAGATAATAAAATACTCAATAGAAACTCTGGATTTTTTTTTCTTCTTTCCTCTCATAATTTGGATCTATCTATAACAAGAAAGACAATTAGTACCCTTCATCTCATCCTGATCATTCATGTCATAGTTCATCTCATCTTTTCCTTAAAATTTGGCCCCCTCTTTTATCTCTTTTAATTGAATATATATTTGGAGTTTATCATCCATGTGCAAGGCTAGTGTGTTATAACAGGCTGGTTGGAAATTAAATACTCATATTCATATACCTAGGAAGAAGCATGCATTGAGTTAAACCTTGAGATGTGTATTTAATTGTATTAGGAAATATCTAGATAATCAAATATTGTTTTAAGGTGCTGCGCTAGAATTTTTTTTTATTTTTTATATTTTAAAATATTTGTGTTATGTTGGATAAAGCAGAATGTTATCCTATGTTGGATAAAGTTTCAATATTGTACGTGTAATTTTGCTATTGTATATGGCTTGGTGCTGGCTACTTATATAAAGTGTCTCTCACATCGCAACCCATTTTATATGCCATTCATTTGTGGTGCACTATTAGTCATGATGGATTCATAGAATCGAAGAATCTCATGGGTACCTGAAAATTTCAACTCGACAAAGATATGCCTAATTTAAGGGTAATAATAACTAATACAGAATGGTATGGACTTTATCCGTGGCTAATTCAATTTCAGTAGTCATTTGGCCAAAACACAATGAAATGCCTCGTTTGATACAAATGATTGGATTGGAATACTAATCTTTTAAAGTTAAGGTATTTTAAAGGTATAGGAGAGTAATTTTTCATTTTGAGAGAATTGAAGGATTAGACATGAAACAAAACTTCTCTTCTAATCCGATTACATTTTGAAGAGAGTTGGAATGGAATGAACCCTAATCCTCTAATGATGAAAAACTTTGAAGATCATGCAATAAAGCATCACATGAATTGGCTGCAAATGTTTCTAGGGTGAATGGTCTGTTCTAATGGGATACATTCGATTATAATTAAATCTAATATCAGTCTACCATTTGGAAAAGAAAAAAAAAAAGATGCCTGTTATATATTCATCAGCGTCAGAGACTCAGAGGGGGTTCTGAGGTTCCCAAATTTTTTTGATCCTCCAATGTATTACATATAAGTATAAATTTTTCTAATAAATAAATTTTAACTGACAAGAAAAATCATCATCATATGATTTTTTTTGAATGATTTTATTTATATTACAATTGATTAAGTGGAGCTTATATTTAATATATTAATTTTCCACTTTTCTCTAGTAAAACAAAAAACATGTGTATTACTTTCTTGCACTTTTCTTTAGTAATAAAATCATAACTCGTGTATTACTTTTTCCACAAACATAAATGTATTTCCGTATCTCTCTTTTAGTCATGCTCTATTCTTTCATGGATGAACTCTAAATCATGATTTCATGGCAATTGAAAATTATTCAATTAATAAGAATGAGATGATGATTTCAATTAAGTTTGAATATTGATGTTGATTATAATCAACAAAATTATTACTTATTAAATAAGAAAGACCTTTTAATTAAGATTGCATAAGACTCCTAAAATGTCAGAAACGGCCTATTCAGCATGAATACAAAATGACACGACAAGAAAATGACATATACTAACTATAATTTCTTTTGTTCAATTATCTAATCCAAATGATCAACATCACCGTCGCTGAAATAGTGCATGAAAGGAGAAAAGGGAGCTTTTCTTTTATTTTTTATTTCGTCGAACTTTCAGAATATTAAAGTATTAAAGAAATAAGAGTAAAGCATGTATTATAGAATTGGCTGATGTGTTCGGTCAGAGAAAACCTAAGAGCAAATAAAAGATAATACTTGCATTTTATGGGAATGCATATATCTCACTTTTTATGAATAACGTATCTTCAACGTATAAGTTTTATAATTAGAATAGTTCAGTTTTTTATTTTTCATTTGAAATCAACTCTACAAATAATTAATTCGAATATGAATCATTTATGTATCCAAATATATATAATAAATGAACAAGATGAATTTCAAGTAATATATTTAAGATGAACTATCCATTTATTGATACATTTGTACAACTAAATAATTTCTTATTCGAATGATAATATATTGTATCTTATTCTTGAGAATATGCAAATATTATCCTCAATAAAATTAACTTTTTTCTCTGGTCAAAAATAAATAAAATTATCATTTGAAACCAAGATTTTTGTAAGTGCTCCCCACGAATTTCGGGCAACAAGGCCTACATTTTCCAAAAGCTTTCATAAAAGTTATGCATTTGGCACTAGAAAAGAAAAGCACACATAAAACGCAGTGAGTAGAACACAGACAATCAATAAATAATTACATAAGAAAAAGAATAATAATATAAGTCATATGTATGAACGATGGGGTTGCCCTAAAGGACGAAACCCCTACCTTGGATTTTGCTCTTCCAGTCCCATTCATTCTTGGATGCGAGATTTGACCAATCCTCTTATATCATTTCTGTCCACATCATTTTCACCATCATTCTTTCTTTCACTCCCCAATTCACAAGGTCATCTTTGTTTATTTGTCGATGAGCTTGACCATACAATACATACATACATACATACATACATACATACATATTAACGTGTAAAAATGTCTAAGGACAGTTTTGTGGATGTTAACAATTATGGAAAGCAAATGTTATTATGAAAGTAAGATAATTAAGTCACTAATTATAAGCTCCCATTTACCAATCAAATCCGACCTAAAGCTAACTTTGCACATTGAATACCAAAATGACCGATCAACCCTCAATTAAGATGGCTAATGTGTTTGGGAGACGCATGCAAAGGTAAGATTTTCCATTTTCATGAAAGCAAACAATTTTGTTGAGAGAAATCCATATTCTCGTCTCATGTTCTTGTATGTTATTAGTGTGTTTTAATGACCACAACACTATCGTTTTCTGTTATTCAATATAAATTATAATCACACTGTACCAAAAAATTATAATAATCATCCATTTAAGTAAATGGTCATGTGTTTTAGGTGTGAAATGAAAATATAGGCTCTTGTATGTTTGATCGACGTTTCCAAGTATGTTGACTTGTATTAGTTATATAGACTTGGGCTCATTTACTAACATTATAAGTTTATTCAAGAAGTGAAATTAATAAATGATGCGCTCCAAACCACCAGGTTTCGCCTCACAATGGACTAGTAATAATGTGGTTCAAATTTGTCTTTGGTGAAAATCAGACTTAAGACCTCTCACTTGCAAGTGAAGAGGAATACCACTTGACCATACGTGGTACTAAATGGTGCTCCAAAAACCTCTTTAACTGTAATTATATAAGATTTGCTCATTATTCACTTGACATAATTTAATAATTTTAATTGAATGATTAGTCCTATGGTGATAGGAAAGTCGGAAAGTAGACCTTGAGATAAAAAATTAGGATTTAAATCAATGTGGCGAAGTGAGAGGTATTACGGTCTGGTGGTATTCTTCTTTACTTGGAAGTGAGAGGTCTTAGATTCGAATATCGTGGATGACAAATTCGATACCAAATTAGGTTTTGCCAAACTCCTCATCCCCTTAGTATAAAAATATTGATGTACTTAAAAAAAAAAAAAAACCAATGTGGTGAAGTTTCTTATGTTAAATTCAAAATTAAAAGTTTCGTCAACTCTCCGTTAATTATTATGTAGGCCGCACATGTGAGGCTCGCTTGTTAACAATTAACGAAGAGTTGACACAACTTTGAATTTTGAGTCTAAATCCTAACATGCTTCACCACAAGAGTTTAAATCCTAACTTTTTTACGACATGAACTACTTTATGACTATCATATCACTACGAGGACTATTTAATCTAATTAATCCGAATAATATTTGTCCAGCTTTGACTGTTTCAAAATATTATCCAGCACTTAGCATCTTTTAACAATTGTTTAAGGGCAAGTGCTCCTTATGGAACCTAATGACATGCAATCTGTCGTCTTTAGGATTAAAATATTGACAACTTTCATTGATTATCTCAACAACGACAATATAATCGACCAATCAAAACGCGTCTACGGACACAAGAAAACTAATTAACAGTACCCTAATGTCTCATCAAATCCGGGGTCCCCACCACGTTGTGATTAAGACTATTATATTTCCAACCTAATCTTGTCATATGAAATACATAATGTTGTGGGATTGTCAGTTAGATCATACTCGGAAGGCAATTAGATAATGTCTCCACCTAACTTTTGTGCGCATTTTAAGCAAGTCCAAGGTTTAATTTCTAAAGCAATAACACTCGGGATAATGATTTTTAGGTTCAGATAAAGTTGTTCAGAATAATGTGTTTTCTCTTCTTGCATGAATGCGGGGATGGGAAAGGGGAGGAAGCCTAATTAGGGTTTCGTTATCTTCGATCGGTCTGAGCAGGAGAGGATGTTTGTTGATTCAAATCAATGACCGCGCCTTCATTCAACTCCCTTAACCCACTATTTGTCCATGCATTGCAATTGCCTTTTGTCTTGTAATCTTTTGAATTTTACAAAGTCTTCTCATTTCAAAGATGAACAATCTTCAAGGATGAAAAATCTCACAACATGTGAAACTTGTCTTGTATGCCATTGTTTGGGCCCAAAATAATAGTGGGCCGAATTAGGACCATCTTCGGCCCAATGTCTACTCAAAGACGCTGAGGATTAATGTCATGGGCCGAGAAGGTTCAGGATAAGCCAAGTATCAGTTGGAGTAGGAATGCTGCGGATAAGCGTGAGAATGAGATAGAGGCCGAGACCCATTAGGAAAAGGAGTCCCGAGAAAGCCAAGATAAAAGTGAATTGAGCCCACGATTGGAGGCAGGTGCAGAATCCTAGTTGAATTGGGATTGGCCGAAATAGAGTTGGATTAGTATCGGCCGAAGAGAAGTTGGACTAGGAAGAGGATTTCTATCCAAGGACGGTTTGAAGTATTCGCATTGCTATAAATAGAGGGGAGAGCATAACATTCAGTCTATTTAATTCAACACACAAAATTGCCCTGCGCAAACACTCTCAAACTTGAGATTTTTATTTTCTTTTTCGCCAACACATATTCAGTTTGGATAAACAGCACTGTGAAGGCAACCGGTGGTATCTTCAGTTTGGATAAACAACATTATCGCCGTAGAACCAGCCGATCGCAGAGCACCTTCAGTTTGCATAAACAGCACTGCGCCGAGGCCGACTGGTTACCTATCCAAGTCTCGGTCGAGAAGGGCTTTCGAGTTCTTATCGACAGAGGTCATCTCATCAGCCTTCTCGGTGAAGTGAGGTGTTACGAATTACCAAGCTCGGCACATCGAACACCGAGTTGTTTTATGATTAGATACTCACAGGTTGGTTTTAGAGTTCGGCATTCTGACGGTCGAACCACTTTCACCATCAAGACATATATCTGTTTTGAGTATCTGTGCCCCTATACTTTGGTGTCGATTCGGCGTGCTTATACCTTTACGAATATAATCACTATGACCGAATCCGGCGCCGACGATTCGTGAACTTCGCAAGACTAGTAGCCTTGTCTTCAGGCTCTAGAACCCAAAGGCCGAGGCGTGTTCCTTCCTCGGCCGCAGTCGCAAGATTAAGAAGTCAGCCGCGCACACAACGCAACATCAACATTTTACTCACCGGCCGAGTTCGGCCGTCGAGTTGGCACGCCCCGCATTCAACCGAAGGACGTAGTTAGCTTATTAGTTACTCGGCCTACGCGCCACGTAGGCTTGGTAGTTTTCAGGGTCAACATTTTGGCACTCCCGGTGGGACCAAGTGCTAAACCTTCGAAGTTCATGACCATTGAAACACGATCAGTAACAAAGAAATCAACCATGGGAAAGTCGATCGCTACCCACTCGAATCAGAACCCCGGGGCCGACGGTCCATTACGGACACAGACCACTGCTGCCGGGACAACTGAGGCATCGAATGGGACACGACCAGAAAGAGAAACGAGCGTTGGCGAGCTGCCTCGAGACACAGGGGTCCTAGAAAAGATAACAAAAGGAGCCGTGATCGAAGGCATTGTGGATGATTATGATGAAGACGGTGGTGAGGTGTCCGACCCACCAACCAGATCATTTTTTTTACGAAGGCTCGAAGAACAGTCTCGACAGTTCGAACAGACTTTCAGTCAAGGAATAAGAGGAATACTCGAAGAAATACATAGTCAAAACGCCATGCACACGAGATTGCTTGAAGTCGTGGTTAACAATACCCAGCCTATTGGCTATTCTGATCGTTTCAAACTGCCTAATCCAATGTCCAGCAGTATCACCGGCCGAGGCAGGACCCGCTCGGCTCAAAATGGTCGATCTAGACAAGAGGGGCGGATCAAGCAGTCGGACAGATGATTTTGATCCCAGTATGGAAACGACGTCCGTGGACGTGGTTGAAGTTCAGAGGATGATTGATTTGGCTCTGAAGAAAGGGCCGAAGTTCCCAAAATTTATCCACCCGTATCCAGCTTATGTAGAGAAGTTCGAATATCCTAAAGGCTTTAAAATCCCAGATTTCAGCCTTTTTGCTGGAGAATCATCCCTATCTTCTTTAGAGCACGTCGCCCGTTTCACTGCACAGTGTGGAGATGTTAGTAGTGACTTCTATAAGTTACGATTGTTTAACTTCTCACTCACAGGTTCGGCATTTGCGTGGTACATTAACCTCCCACCTAATTCCATTCAAAGTTGGGAAGAACTGGTCGAGAAGTTTCACGAACAGTTCTATCGGCCGGGGATGGAAATGTCAGTTTCTTCGTTGGCCAGAATGGCACAAGACTCTGATGAATCGCCGATAGATTATCTTACAAGATTCAAATCGGCCAGGAACTGGTGCCGAGTACCTCTACCAGAAGTTGAGTTTGTTCGACTCACTTTGAACGGTTTAGACGTGGAATATAAGAAGAAATTCTTGGGGGCAAACTTCCGCGACATGTACGAATTAGCTCAACATGTCGAGCAATACGACTATTTGCTTCGCGAAGAGAAGGTTTCGAAATCCCCATCCCGAGGGACCATCTATAAGAATCTCACGGTCAGCTATGCATCGACGGAATCTGAAGAATACGCCAGCATAGATGCGGCCGAAATAGTGATCGACAAACCATATATATGCAAAGCGTTGACCCACATCAATCCTAAGGATGTCAAAATTCGGCCAATATCCGAAGAAAACGCCTTAAAAACGACAAAAGTATATACGTTTGATATCACTAAGGCCGACGCCATCTTCGATCAATTGTTACTTGCCAAGATTATAAAACTTCGACCGGGACACAACATTCCCAAGGTCGAAGAGCTGAAGGGGAGGGTATATTGCAAATATCATAACTCGAGCAAACACACGACAAACAATTGTGTCGTGTTTCGGGATACTATTCAAAGATGGATTGACGATGGAAAACTTAAGTTTCCAGAGAAGAGAATGGGAGTTGATGCTGACCCTTTCCCTACAACGACGGTGGGTATGGTCGATGATCATTTACCTCGAAACAAAGGAAAAGGAAAGATCAAGTTCGTCTCGACGCGACATGTCGCAAACAAGGGCACCAAACCGCGGCTTCAAATTGATTTGTTTTCAAATGCACCACCTCAAGCTACAATCGGACCAGCCATCGTCGAACCCATGTCAAGTTCAAAGGTCGAGTTTGTCCCAGCTCGGCACGTCCTAACAAGAGGTTTTCAACCACGACTCAAGATCGATTTGTTCTCGAATCCCCCACCTCGAGATTCGGTCGGACCAGCCATCGTCGAATCCATGTTAAGTTCTGGTGCTGAAGAAGCCATTGAATCTGCAACCCTGTGCACACAGTGCAAAACAGATGTTCCGGTTGAACCAAGAGCACGGCCACGACAAGCAGAAAAGCCACGTATGCGCTCAGTCCCGACGACGCTTCAAAAAACACCCAGCTCGAGTCCGCGCAATACTGTTTTCAACAGGCTCGGCCCGCAGGAGGTCAAATCATCTTCGGCCAGACGACGACTCGACTTTGATACTCCATTCTACAATGAAGAGTATTATTCCCGCAATTCTAGTAGCTCGAGCTCTTCTGCAAATCGAAGAACCTTCAAACCTCCTGAACCTCAATACCAACGTTGGTATACTTATCACTCACCCAAAGGTGTGTACACTGCGTTATCCAAATCACAGAAGCGTCGACGCCAAAGAATAGATTGCCTAGCCCGCCGACAAGCGGCACAAGAGACTTCGGCTACTTCGGGCCCCAAATGGCAGCCGAAATAAAAAGTTGGCGATAACGATGATCGGCAAACCCCAGCAATTATGATAGAGTTAGTGCATGGCAAATAGTCGGTTGATCACGTCCTGGAAACCACATTTGAGGAGGCCGAGAAGCGAATCAAACTTCTTATTCGACCAGGCGAAATGAAGGCATGACTTGAGCATTTTAAGAAGAAGGCCGAAGATAAACTTCCTCCATTACCTGTAGAAGAACCGTTGATCAAAATCTGGCGCAATCTACATCCACCATTCCTCGGAGAAGCCCTACAGTACATGAGAGAGTTTCATAAAAATCATTCGGCCAATGATTTATATGGTTTGCTGAAAGCATGTCAAGACACGATCGAGCTTGTCTCGACTTGCCCAGATGCTTAACGGATCATCCAAAAGAATTCGGACCTCGGGTTGAAAGCTAGGTTCCAACACATATGTGAAGCCCGAGTTCTCGGCTTCAAAGTTGATCCATATACAGACATCAACCCAGCTGAACTCCCTTTTTCCCTTGAAGATCTCCAATACTTGCGATACCATTTTGAGGTATTTTCAGCCGTTTCCCTCTTCGGCCTTACGGCCGATGAAATACGCCGTGTCGAGCGTTTGGACGCCTATCTGGACATCAGAAACGCCCGAATCGCGTACCAAGAGCAAACCCAGATCATGGCGCAAGTCCCAGACCCGACGCCGGAATTAAAGAACCCAGAGGGCAAGGACGAGAGTCAGGAGGAGGAGAACCTCGGGGACGAGGAGGAGAACCCGGGGGACGAGGAAGAAATTCCGGAGGACGAGACTCCAGAGGAAGAGAAACCGATGAAGGAGGAAGATCCCAATTCGATGGGCCCTTCAATCCTCGACAACATGGAAATCAGCATGGTCCATGTCTTGCCTGCCAATTTTCAGTCGACCACGTCCCAACCAAGCTTCCTAGATGGCGACGTAGTGGTCGAAGAAGCTACCCAAGTCGACTTTGTCTCTCCCACCGAGGTCGACCCAACGGCTAAGGACGATAACCTCAAGGCAGCTTTGGCCGAATTATTTCCTCGGTCTGCGACATCCAACCTTCGTCACCTCAAACCATTGTATGTCACAGCCCACATCGAAGGATATCCGGTCTCAAAAATCTTCGTCGACTGTGGGGCTACTGTTAATATCATGCTTGTAACCATCATGAAGGCCTTACACCGCTCCAACGACGAGCTTATCCTATCAGGAATCACCATGAGCAGCTTCGTCGAGGACAAGTCTCAAACAAAAGGGTACTACCGCTAGAGGTAAGCATCGCAGGTCGCAACCACATGACGGCTTTCTTCATAGTTGACTCAAAGACCGAGTACAATGCATTGCTCGGTCGGGATTGGATTCATCAAACAAGTTGTATTCCTTCTTCGTTATATCAAGTCCTCGTCTTTTGGGATGGTAAATCAATCATCGTACATCCAGCCGACCATCAGCCCTTTGAAGCCAACATGATCCAAGCACGGTACTACGACGACCACATTGGCTACATTACTCTACAAGGGCTCAATGATGAGGGACGACCGACTCGCATTTCAGTTCAGAAAGCCGTCGAGGTTGGCGCCGAAACTGTTCACCAGGATTCGGCGAGACTCAGACTGGCTAACTTTATCACCAACCTTGATGTTTGACACCAGTCAAACCAGACGCCAAGCCGTGGTTTCATCGATTATGGAACGACTGTTGGCTCATTGGCATATCATATCCAAACAATCTCATTCAGGTATCAATCTCGTGGAGTTCCTTGCCGAAGACGATAGCTGTCCCATGCTCTCTTTTGATAATATTCCAGCCGCTCCGGCCGATCTCGAAGACACTCGGCCTCCGGTTAAGGATCCATTAGAGGAGGTGAATGTCGGAACGGCCGAGGATCTTCGGCCACTGTTTATTAGTGATCTGCTTCCCCAATCTATGAAATCAGAGCTTTGCAAGCTACTTCATGAATTTAAAGATTGTTTTGCTTGGAGCTATCATGAGATGCCCGGTCTTGATCGAACACTCGTCGAGCAGGAGTTACGTATCAAACCTAATTGCAAGCCCTTTCGTCAACCACCCCGACGATTCTCGACCGAGGTCCAACTCAGCATCAAAGATGAACTCGTTCGTCTTTTAAACGCCGGGTTCATTCGGACGGCTCGATACGTCGAATGGCTAGCAAATATCCTCCCAGTACTCAAGAAAAACGGCGCCCTCCGCATATGCATCGATTTTCGCAATCTGAATTTGGCAACACCTAAGGACGAGTATCCAATGCCAATCTCTGACCTGCTCATTGAAGCCGCGGCCAACCATGCCATGTTATCCTTTATGGACGGCCACGCTGGCTATAACCAGATCTTCATTGCCGAAGCCGATGTCCATAAAACTGCCTTTCGCTGCCCGGGGGCACTCGGCACTTATGAATGGGTCGTCATGCCTTTCGGCCTTAAAAACGCTGGTGCCACATATCAACACGCCATGAACGCCATCTTTCACGACCTGATTGGCACGATCGTTGAAGTATACATCGATGATGTGGTGGTGAAATCAAAGAGCTGCCAAACGCATCTTGATGATCTTCGGCAGACTTTCCTTCGTATGCGCCGACATCATCTCAAGATGAACCCTGCCAAATGCGCATTCGGTGTCTCGGCCGGTAATTTTCTGGGTTTTCTTATCCATCATCGGGGCATTGAGATTGATGAGAACAAGGCTCGAGCAATTATGAGTGCTCCACCAAAAGGCAACTCTAGTCGTTGCTCGGCCAAATAAATTTTCTCCACCGTTTCATAGCAAATTTGGCAGGCAAAATGAAGGCGTTCTCCACACTTCTGAAACTAAAGGATTCAGACAAGTTCGAGTGGCGTGAAGAACACCAATCAGCTTTCACGTAAATCAAAGTCTCTCTTACCAAACCACCCGTTCTCGTTCCCCCTCGGCGCGATAAACCTTTAAAACTTTACATATCTGGGGCCGAAGAATCCATCGGCTGCCTCCTCGCTCAAGACAATGACGCAGGTCGAGAGCAGGCCATTTTCTATCTCAGCCGGAGGCTCAACTCGCCAGAGATCAATTACTCCCCCGTCGAGAAGCTTTGCTTGACTGTATTTTTCGCCGCATCCAAACTCCGGCACTACATGCTACCGTCGGTCACTCATGTCATCGCTTAGACAGACATTATCCGATACATGCTCACTCGGCCAATAGTCAAAGGCCGAATTGGGAAATGGACGATGGCGTTATCCGAATTTAGCTTACACTATGTACCCCAGAAAGCAGTCAAGGGGCAAGCTCTCGCCGATTTTCTTGCTCAGCACCCCTCACCATACGATTTTGGGGAGACCGACGTCGAGATCGGCATGGTGGAATCACGCGACAACTTCTGGACACTTTACTTTGATGGTTCTAGTACCTCAACATCGGCCGGCGTATGCATCGTCATCCAATCACCACAACAACACCGTTGGTATTTCTCGCTCAAACTTGACTTTGCGTGTACCAACAATCAGGCTGAATATGAGGCCCTTGTCATCGGCCTCGGCGTTTTTCATGAATTCCGAGCACCTCGCGTATTCGTCCTCGGTGATTCCGAACTTGTCATTAACCAGCTCAATGGCACTTTCCGTTGCATGAGTTGCACTCTGGCACCTTATCACATGGTTGCCAGCTACCTGGCCGAGAGCTTCGACGGTATTACGTTTAGTCACGTTTCTCGAGATCGAAACACCGTCGCCGATGAACTCGCCCAGCTGGCCTCCGGAGCATAACTCTTGGGGGGCGAGGTAGGCCGGATGACACCCACAGTGCACCAGTCATATCCGGCCCTGGTTAATCAACAAGTCCTTCATCGCGACGAAGTAATTCGGACGCGCGTGATGTCTTTACCATTGTTATTGGAACGAGAAGAATCGTTGGTTGTTTCTGCGATCGAGGCATTACCAGACGATTAGAGAAGACCACTTATGCAATACCTTGATAACCCGAGCAGCAAGCACGATCGTAAGACAAAGGTGCATGCCATGAACTACGTTATATATCAGAATGAACTATACCGGAAAGGTGAAGACGGTCTACTGCTCTTGTGCCTCGGACCACAAGAGGTCGCCCAAGCAATCGCAGAAGTACATGAAGGGATTTGCGGAGCCCATCAATCAGGTCGGAAGATGCGATGGCTGCTATGCTGCCACGGGTATTTTTGGCCGAGCGTGTTAAAGGATTGCATCGAGTTCGCCCGATGGTGTGTGCAGTGCCAAATCCATGGCCCCATACAAAGAGTACCAGCCGAGGTGCTACATTCAGTTACTAAACCTTGGCCGTTTAGAGGCTGGGCCATGGATGTAATTGGCAAAATTACACCATCCTCCGGAGCAGCAAAACATGCATGGATACTAGTGGCGACAGACTACTTCACTAAATGGGTCGAGGCAAAATCATATGCCGAGTTAACGTCCAGAGAAGTTTGTAATTTCGTGGAAGAGAACATCGTGACAAGATTCGGTGTGCCAGAAACGATCATAACAGACAATGGCACGATTTTCACATCCGACAGGTTTAAGGAATATACGAGTAGATTGAATATTTGACTCGAACAGTCTACGCCGTATTACCCACAGGCGAACGGACAAGCCGAGGCGAGTAACAAAGTTTTGATCGGCATCCTCGAGAAAATGGTGAAGGAAAAGCCTGGTATGTGGCATCTGAAGCTAAATGAAGCTTTGTGGGCTTATCGAACCTCACCACGATCGGCGACTGGAACAACGCCGTATGCCTTGACTTATGGGCATGACGCAATGCTGCCAGTCAAGCTAAGTGTAAACTCGCTGCGAATAATCGAACATAGTAGTTTGTTCAGTGCCGAGTACAGCTAGGCCATGGGGCAAGAGTTAGAAGATTTAGAAGAAGCTCGACTTGACGCTTGCAACCTATTAGCGGCACAAAAGAAGATTGCCGAACGAGCTTATAATCAACGGGTTAGACAGAAAACATTCGGCGAAGGAGAATTAGTTTGGCAGACTGTATTACCGGTTGGAGTTAAAGATCCTAGATTCGGCAAATGGTCTCCAAATTGGGAGGGACCGTTCATTATTCACAAGGTTCTCGGCAAGGGGGCATATCGCCTCAAAGACCGAACCGGTTTGATTCACAAACTACCGATTAATGGGAAGTTTTTAAAGAAATACTACCCCTTCACTTGGGAGATGCGAGAATAACTAATTTTTTTATTAATATTCGCAAAAGTTGTACACGCTAAGATTACAAGGGAGGCCCTAAGGCGAAGAAGGAAGAACGGTCTCAAGAAAAGCTTTCAGCTCCAGCCACCTCACTTCTCCCATGATGACCTCCGCATGCCGAACCCCCTTATCCATCCTCAGTTGGTCGACTCGCTTCCCGTTCGTAGCATATTCGGACAAAAAAGATTTGTTCGACTCAAATTTCTTTGCAAGCTCGGAGGCGAATGCTGACCGCCGATCTTGAAGTGCGGCAATTTGGCGGTCAAGTTCGGCCAACTACTCATTCTTGGCTATCAGCACCTCGACTTTTGGACGAAGAGATTCCTGTACAGCCGAGGAGGCCTTCCATTCGTTCTCGGCTCGGAGAGCTCTTGCAAAGATTCCAAAGTGCTCCCGAGCCCGCTCTAGGAGAGAAGACGCTCAAGTGACAGAGGCATTGCCGCAAGATCGTTCAAACACGCCCCGACAGAGTCGAGGCCTTTGTGCTCCAGGATTTGAGAGGCTGACAACGACAGCAGTTCTTGTAATTTGGCGATCGTATCTGGATCAACCGTGTCGTGCAGGCGCAGCAGTCGAGGGCCCGGCCGTCCTCTTGGTCGTACCAGCAACAAGGACATCGAACTCGGCTTCCCACGAAGGCTGCATGGAAGGACAAAATATTAGAGCCAGTTAAAACACAAGGGATAAGCAAAGAAAAGGTAGTAGACCTGACAAGACGAGACCTCGGCCGTGTCCCCTGGGTCGTTGCTCGAACCCAGGGAGCTTAAAGGCCGAGCCCAGTGTTTGAGACTGATTCTCAATTCACTCGGCCGATGAAGGTGGTCTACGTTCGACGGCCACTGAGGCGGCCAAGAGATATAGACAATACCCCTCGGCACGTAGAATTTTCGGTGAAAAGAATGGGGGGCACCTAGCATTTGGTACATCCTTGATTCAGATCTCTAAAAGAAGAAAAGAACACTAGAATCAAAAGCAGGCATTCTTACATAAGCTGATGTAGCTTATTGAGGTGGGATGCCGAGGTCGAGGTCTTGCGGATGCATGAGAGTCTCTGTCGTCGCCTCAGCCGCCACAGGAGGAGCTTCCCTGGCATTTGCCTCGAACGGATTTGCAGCATTTGCCTCGGCCTGGACAGTGACGTTCGCCCCGACCGGAGTTGCAACACCCATCTCGGTTGGAACAGTGGTATTTGCCCCGACCGGAGCAGCTACGTCAACTTCAGCCAGAACAACCACATCTGCTTCGACAATCGCAGGAACAGCCTCCTGGACTACCTTGCTTGTTGGTGGGGGAGCAGAGACTGGAAGTTTAGCCGGTCGGGCTCGACGAGGGCGATGTGCCAATGGTATCTCCTCGCTTGTGCTATCCTGAAAGATAGACAATAAGAAGGTTTCAGAGTCAAGCAAAATTTGACACTATACTTGATTGTATTCCAAAAGTGCCCATACCTCCTCCAAAATGATCGCCGTTCATTTTGGATGTTACGGAGATGGCCTCTCGACCACTAGGGTCATCACGTCTAGAGCAGATGCGACATTGGGCACAGGGGATGAGGGTTCCTCAGCCGAAGAAGCAGCGGAAGGTTCAACCACCCTGGGGATAGTCGAGGTGATGACTACCTCTACCGCCTCTGAAGCGGGTGGCACTTGGGACGCTCGACCGATCGAGGTCGGCCTTTGCTCCAACAGATCCTGGGCAATTGGAGCAGGAAAATGAGCATCAGGGATGGTCGTCTCGGTGGTCTGACTAGAGATAACATGAATCTCCCGTTCCCCTTTCTTTGCTAACTTTTTGACACATTTTTGGGGTCGGGAGCTTCACGCACCGGCTCGTCCTCTTGGCGCGGCCGTTTGCTCGGCGGAGTTTGTACGACGGCGGCAGAATGGGTTGATCTTTTCTTGGCTACGGCCGCAGTAATTATGGCCGCCTGTTTCAGTACTCGACCACCTAAAAAAGGAAAACATATTTAGGATCGAGTAGTTGAGAAATAAAATTAAAGTCAAGTGGTCGTTTGAGATATAAGGGTAAAGATGGTCGGGTACCTTGAGCTTTTTCCTTAGGGAGAGGGACAACAATTTTCTTGGGACAATTGCCGAAGATTGCGACGATGATATCGTCGACCGCGGTCCCAAAAAAGTCCCGGGTGTACGACTCCCACCAATCCCTGAAGGTGTCGGTGCTCAAAGACTCAGGAACAGCCGGCCGAAGACGGAAGTGCGCACACCTCTCCTGGAATTCGTCCTCGATATCCCGACATTCTTTCTCTGACGAGCCGGAGAGTCGTCCTCGGCTAAGAAGGGAGCGAGAGAGGAGTAGAGGCACCGGACAGCCCTACAGGTAGCCAAGTTGCCTGGCCATGAACTGCGGATGATAGACCTCCCAGCTCGACCGACGAGCATCGCAGCCAAGGGGTAGGTCGCGTGACAGCACAAACGATCCCCAGTTCTGGCGGAGCGAAGGGTCCTCGTTTTCACTCCAAGCTGCGATTGGGAACTTGATAAAAGAAGGGTATTCTCGTCGACCGCATATGAGGAACTCGTCGTCAGAGAAATCTTCAAGACCAAAGAAGTACTTGAAGACTTCTTCAGCTTGGTGGGGAGGCGCCGGTTTGGAAGCCAGCAGAAGGCCGAGCGCTTCGCCGAAAGGGAAGTTGGGAACGTCTGGCCGAAGTGTGGTGAAGTAGGTTTGCAACCAGAGTTGGAATACCCAAAGGGGCCCATTCTGGTGAGGGTCGATCTTATAGATGGTTGCTTCGGCCAAACAACGCAGGAGGTGGGCGAGGATGGCAGGACTAAGCACCAGAGTGAGACCACTTGCCAAGGCTTCAGCTACCGGCATATTCTCGACCAAACACTTGTTCGATTTGGTACAACAAATAAACTTGTTGTACCAATAGAACAGAAAAGCTTCGTGTTCCCCTTTGCGAAGGCTCGCCTCTCTTCGGCCGGCAAAGTGGGCTATGAGGGTGCTATAGTTGAAGAAATTTATGTGCAGCCGCTGAACTTCATCATTGAAGGGGTCTTGACCGTCCCGACGCAAGGTTTCGACGGCTCGAGCATCGAATAGGGCCTTTAGATCAAGGTTCGACTCACACCCAAAGAGAGCGGCATTGATTGGGAGACCAGAAGGGGAAGTTCCTAGAATAGCAGAGATGTCGAGGATAGTAGGGCCGATAGGGCCAAGGGGAAGAACCATGGTATTGGTGGCCGAGCACCAGAAAGTTAGGGCCGCCATAAGAAGCTCTCGGTCTATGGCAATCTCCATCGTCGAAAGTCTGATGGCGTCGTAAATTCCCAGAGCCTTCCACTCTTGGTCGAAGAACTTTTCCATACGGTTGACCCAAGCAGCCCAGGTCACGGTAGTCGAAGGCCAGGCTCCTTGGGGCTTCGATGTATCCCACTTCGCCCAATCGAGCCCTTGCTGCAGGGGCATCAAGAAGTGCTCCTTCATAAGGTCGACAATGGGAGAATGCACTGGTTTCTTGAACAGAGGTCCAAGAATTTGGTGAGTAGTGCTTGAGTCGCTCTCGAAACGAAGATTCTTGACAGCACAACGATCAATGAGGTCTTTGCATTTGTTGCATTCCTCGGAAAGTTTGGAGATGAAGGGAGCCATTGTTGAGAAGAAGAAGAGTTAAAGACGAATTTCTGGGTTGAAAGTGCTTTAGGAAGGTTCTGGGTTTCCTGGGGGTCTGTGAGAGAGAAGCAAAGGGATTTCAGAGATTTGGAAGCGTAAAATGGAAATGAAAGAAAAATGGGTATTTATAGACGCCTCGAAGGAAGACCAATCGTTTGGTTTTGAATTTTGAAATGGGCCAATCGGGATAACTGCGCGCCATGATGAGAATCCAGAAAATCCAGACGAAATGACCAAAAATCTCGCAGAACTGACGGCATATCGCGCAGTTTGAGGACGCACGATCACGTGTGACGGCGGATTTAATACGGAGAGACGTTTTGACAGTTGCATGCGCCCGGAAACATGATTACGGACTGTTGAGGTGATCGAGGATCGACGCGTGGCAAAGATGGGAAGGATTCGAGAAGAAACTCGCGTCTCATAAATGGGCGTGAAATCATTTGCCTAGGAAATACCACTGATTATAGTGGAAGAAAAGGATTAACGTTTCGCTTCTTCAAGGCCGGAGCTCGACCATGAGCTATGGGTCGACGACCTCAGAAGCGAGGGGCAATGTTTGGGCCCAAAATAATAGTGGGCCGAATTAGGACCATCTTCGGCCCAATGTCTACTCAAAGACGCTGAGGTTTAATGTCATGGGCCGAGAAGGTTCAGGATAAGCCAAGTATCAGTTGAGTAGGAATGCTGCGGATAAGCATGAGAATGAGATAGAGGCCGAGACCCATTAGGAGAAGGAGTCCCGAGAAAGCCAAGATAAAAGTGAATTGAGCCCTCGATTGGAGGCAGGTGCAGAATCCTAGTTGAATTGGGATTGGCCGAAATAGAGTTGGATTAGTATCGGCCGAAGAGAAGTTGGACTAGGAAGAGGATTTCTATCCAAGGACGGTTTGAAGTATCCGCATTGCTATAAATAGAGGGGAGAGCATAACATTCAGTCTATTTAATTCAACACACAAAATTGCCCTGCGCAAACTCTCTCAAACCTGAGATTTTTATTTTCTTTTTCGCCAACACATCTTCAGTTTGGATAAACAGCACTGTGAAGGCAACCAGTGGTATCTTCAGTTTGGATAAACAGCACTATCACCGTAGAACCAGCCGATCGCGGAGCACCTTCAGTTTGGATAAACAGCACTGCGCCGAGGCCGACTGGTTACCTATCCAAGTCTCGGTCGAGAAGGGATTTCGAGTTCTTATCGACAGAGGTCATCTCATCAGCCTTCTCGGTGAAGTGAGGTGTTACGAATTACCAAGCTCGGCACATCGAACACCAAGTTGTTTTATGATTGGATACTCACAGGTTGGTTTTAGAGTTCGGCATTCTGACGGTCGAACCACTTTCACCGTCAAGACATATATCTGTTTTGAGTATCTGTGCCCCTATACTTTGGTGTCGATTCGGCGTGCTTATACCTTTACGAATATAATCACTGTGACCGAATCCGGCGTCGACGATTCGTGAACTTCGCAAGACTAGTAGCCTTGTCTTCAGGCTCTAGAACCCAGAGGCCGAGGCATGTTCCTTCCTCGGCCGCAGTCGCAAGATTAAGAAGTCAGCCGCGCACACAACGCAACATCAACATTTTACTCACCGGCCGAGTTCGGCCGTCGAGTTGGCACGCCCCGCATTCAACCGAATGACGTAGTTAGCTTATTAGTTACTCGGTCTGCGAGGCACGTAGGCTTGGTAGTTTTTAGGGTCAACAGCCATTTACTACATATCTTAATAAAAATACTTCAGAAAACTTATGACATGTTTAAAAGTGTTTTTAAGCCACTTAGTATTATGGTCTAGTGATATTCTTTTTCACTTGTAACTGAAAGGTGTAGGTTCGATTCTCGTCAAAGGCGAATGTGAATCACATTATTGCTAGTCTATTGTGAGGCTTAGCTCACTCCCCACGCCCTTAGTGTAGATCATATTGTTTGTTAAAAAAAAGGTTCTATATGAATCGGTTCTAATTAATTTTAGGATTCTTTAGAGATAGACACTTGAAACTCCTATTTTCCAAACAAAAACCCACTTAATTTTAAACATTAATTCAAATAATTGGTTGCATATGAGAGCTACTAGACCCACCACATTGTCTTATTTTCCCACACACATTATATTCTCACTCACCTTAAAAAGTTAAAAAATTCAAATGCTATTTTTCCACCCCTATAATCCCTAAAATAACCTTTAATATATATTCAAATTTTTATACATTTTTTTTAATCTATCCCATCCTTAATTGCAGCACCACTTTCACGGTGACTCTCACCCCCAACTCACAATCCTTTCGCCACCACCCTCTCAATAATCAATATCTTTTTCCCCTATCCACCACCACACTCTCCTGATCTCTGCCTCTATGCCACCCAAAGAATCAAATTTGTGCGAATAAGAATAGAAGTATAGGAATTCATTTGAAAAAGTTTTTATGGCAAAAAAATTGTGTTAATAATGCATATAATCGTAATGGTAGGCAAAATCAAATATGAATGTAAAGCCACCAAGGCCTGCAAATTCAAATGGAAACCATAGAGGTATCCAAATTCAAAAGAATTCGACAACGACAATTCTAATATATGATGAGCAAATTCGAGTGACCCACATACAAAATTATTCTTCTGCCTTTTAAATAGAAACATAATCTTATACCTCTTCCATAGAAGCGTCATCTTCTACCTCTCAAATAAAAAAGTCATCTTCTAAGTCCATTGATATTTTTTTGCTTTCTCTAAATGAAGGAGATGAAAATATGAGTTAGGGTTTAAGGTAGACAAATCGTCCCCCACATCCAACTTTTTTTTTAAAAAAAAGAAGATAATTAATGTCCTTATCAGTCTTTTTGCAAATTGACAAATTTGTAATTAAAAAATTCATTAAAAGATGGGTGGGAAGATAAGACATTGGAGTGGGAATAATATCACTCTTACATATTTATCTACACATTTTAGACAAATATATAACCAATTATTAAAACATATTTACAACTTATGCGACAAAACCCTAATTATGTCCATAAATGTTATTACTCACCCTATTTATGATTAACAATTTTTTTTTTAAATAGACGATATAAAACCCATATGAAAATTTTATCTTTCTTGTATCATGAATATTAGTAACATATATGAAAATTTTATCTTTCTTGTATCATGAAAATTTTATCATTTTAAAAAATAATAATAGGTACCTTCCATATATGAAAAATAAATTCCTTAGTACAATCAATAATTTTGAATCAAATAATATTGTCTGTTAAAAAAACAAAGAATCAATTAATATTATTTTATTTTGCATGGGTTCCTATATGTATGGCACTTTTTATTGTTATTATATATGCGTGTTAAAAATATATTTTATGTTTAATGTAAATTAATTTTGAATCATATAATATATTTTTTTATTTTTTAGGTAAATTATTTTGCATTTTTTTTACAAATAATAGCGTTAATTTGTTAAATTGTACGTTGTAGGTGAGGGAAGATTGGTAGAGATCGAACACACACCAGAGTGGATAGGCATAATTATTTTCCGTCACTGCGGTAAAGTGTCATCTGCAAAATAATTTACCATTTATTTATTTGTAAAATATAAGTAAATTAATTTTGAATCAAATAGCATTCCTTTATTTTGTAGGTACATTATTTTGTATGTATTATTAGATATATTAGGCATGTTTGGTTGTTATTATGGATGTGTTTTTAAATAATTTACTTATATTTATATGTAAAATATAAGTAAATTAGTTTTGAATCAAATAACATTCGTTTATTTTGCAGTTAAATTACTTTGCATGTATTATTACATATATTCAGAACATTTTATTGTTATTATGTGTATGTGTAAAATAAGTTACCTATATTTATATGTAAAATATAGGTAATTAATTTGGAATCAAATAACATTTTTTTCATGTATTTTCACATAGATTAGGAGTTTCAGAGAGTAAAGTGATGACTTTGAGTTTCAAGAGGCAAAGTGGAATCAAGATCAAGTTATGGGGAGTAAACTGATGACGATTGAATTTCGGGAGGTAAAGTGGGATTGAAATTGAGTTCCATGGAGTGTAGGTAAAAATTTTACTTGTATAATATACTTTTGTTATTGATATGCATTCAAATCTTAAATTGTCACTTAGTACTATGATCTAGTGATATTTCTTTTCACTTGTAAGTGAGAGGTCTTAGGTTCGATTCTCGCCAAAGGTGAATTTGAACCACATTATTATGGCTGACCTATTGTGAGGCTTAGCACATCTTCCCACCACCTTAGTGTAGATAATATCGTTGTTCAAAAAAAAATTCATGAAATTAAATTCATATTTTTTTTTTCAATTGGCATAAATTATTACCTATAAAGCAATATCAACAGAAGCATTAATGAGAGTACTTGCTTGAACAAATTAATTTGAACAAAAAGTGCCCTAAGAAACTTTTGACATCCGCAATAATCAACCCTAATCGATTATTCACGTTATTAGTGCTAACCTTATTAACTATACTTTTGGTCAGACTTTGTATTATAAGTGCTGGCTGCTTTAAAATTAAGAATAGAAAGCTTGGTTTTATCCAATATTTTATGAGATACTATGCACATGAAACATTGTTTTTTTTTTTTATAATCTTTTTAAGACGAGATCCATTAAATTTTTTTGTAGTTAATTTATAATAAAAGAAGACGCATAGTTTCATGCAACAAAATTTGATTAATTAATTAAATAGCACCAATTCGCTATTATTTTGTTAAAGGAAAAAGACAATTGACACAACAACAAGTGTACATCTAGTGCTAAACTTTACATTTAGTATCCTTTATCTAGTGATTAACAAGGCTTTGATATGGTGGAAATTCCTTAACCTGTGGGAGGATTCTTGGCTAATCATTTATGGACAAACACATCTCTAATTTTATAGTCATAGTGATGTATTTTATAATCTAAATTTGAAGACTAAAATGATTAACATTGATCATCTTACCACAAAGTAATATTTTACATAATTACCTGGTTGAGGATTCCCCTAATTTAAAAAGGGTTTCTGTTTTTATTTTAGTTTTTATAGATGACTTGAATATTGAAAGTCAATTATTAGAATAATTATACCAGTTTTTGTCTTCCTCAAGCTGAGGAAAACATTTTCAAATAAAAATGGAGGATGTAAGCTCAATTAATTATTGCTACCCAATTAATCAAGAGTTTCATTTCAAACACAAGGTGATCACTTTTCATTTAAAAAGATGCATCGATCGGTGTAGATATATAATAAGTGGGGAAAACAAAATGTTTTACGCATCAGGCATGTACAAGCGCTGCCGCCAGAAGGGCTAACGTTTCCTTTACATGACCTTTTTTTTTTTTTTTTTTTCATGCATTCGAATATCTCTAATGGGAGATAAATTTTTTTTTTGAAATTGACATTTTATATTTCTTGTTTCCTGAGAGATTTTCAATAGACAGAGTGTTAAATGCACATTTTAGCTGATAAATCTTTATTTATATTTTGAGAGGGTGGAACCTACTAGTTAACGAGAAAAAGATAAATGGAATCTCAAATTTATATATCATTGTAGAATACATACAACACATACTTACATATTATGAAAATGTAAAATAAGATGTGAATGTATTTTAACATCTCAAATTTACATGTCTACATTAAATTTATATATCACTGTAGAGTAGATATAACTCATATTTACTCACGTTAATTTTCGGATCTGACGATCCATATTTCTGAAATTTAACCTGCACCAATGGAGGGGTAGGTTGTGAGAGGAAGGAGGAGAGGATACAAAAGTGAAAAAAAAAACAAAGGAGGAGAGGAATGGTTTTGATCTTTCCGACGGAGGAGTAGGTAACAGAGAGAGGAAGGCGGAGAGGAAAAAAGGGAAAAAAATGAAAGAGATATGGTTGACGAAGGAGGAGGTAATAGAGAGAGGAAGGAGGAGAGGAAAAAGGACAAAAAAAAGAGATATGGTTAACGAAGGAGGAGGTAACAGATAGAGGAAGGAAGAGAGGAAAAAAGGGGAAAAAAAACCAAAGATGTGGTTGGGATGCAGATCCACTCTGGATCCTTCTATGAGGACCACGCGGACCACATCATTGTGGCTGTTGATAAAAATCTTGAGTGTCTTTCAGTCTAAGTCTGCTCTCTCAAATAGAATGGTCACTCCGTCTCAAACAACACCACCATGTTCCGGCCGCCGAACTCGTTCATCAGGTGTTCCACTCTATGGCTGAAAACACTTCCATCTCCTCTTCTCGAACCTGGAATTTCGACCCAAAAAAATAGAAAGAATTTGGCAGGCCCATAAGTTAGTGTTGATTCAGTATTTAATCAGTGAAATTTTGACATGGAAGAACTCAAGTTTGTGCTTTGTCGATTCCTGGGGTCTAAGGCCATCTCCAACCGAAGGATCCAGAGGGCCAAAAAAACCTGAAAATCGTCTCCAACCGAGGGTCAGGCCAAAGGCCCAACTGGTTGGCCTAAACCAGCTAGCCCCGAGCCGGCCACATGCTGACTTCATGATGACGTCATATTTATTTATTTACAGTTTTTTTTTTGGGCCAAAATTTTCTAAAAAATATTTAATTATGGGTTTAGAATTTTTGGGCTGAGAAAGGTGATTGATCAAAGTTGGGGAGTTCATTTTATAAGCATGTTTCCTTGCTCATTCATCTCCCGCGACCGATGTGGGACAATTATAATGGGTGTAGTTGTAGTTCCTTTCATAAGCATGTTCCTTTCACAATTTATTTTAAATATTTAATTATATTAAATTTAATTTGTTGTAGTTGTAGTTTTTAAATTTAAATAATAAATTATGTTTCGCTGTATGGCCCTTTGGCCTAGGTTGGAGACGATTTTTTGTGACAGGCTAAAACGAGCCCTATGACCCTTTGGCCCTCAGTTAGATATGGTAAGAAATATGGCCCTGCACTGTTGATTAATTTCTTAGAGGGCCAGAGGGCTATAATGAGCCCTCTGTCCAGCCTTCGGTTGGAGATGGCCTAAGATATGGCAGAGAGAGAAGGAGGCGGAAAACAAAGGTGCATCAACCCTGGTATTGCTTCAAGTAAGTTTTAAAAAAGTAAATTTAATCTTGGCCACACGATTTTGAACCAGTGGTCCGGATGATGTGGTCATCCAGATCCCAAAGAAAAAATCAGAAGAGGATCATGTTCCATGTGGTTATGACTTGTGAGACAGCCACAAAAGATAAATATATGATTTGAGACAAGAGCATTTTAGTAATCATACTAGTTTATATTTTGATTATGTTAAATTAATAAACAGTTTTATGGAATCAGTTATCATTTCTATTCCGATTTCAGAACATTTTAGTAAATAGCTTTTATGGAACCTGGATTTTTATTCTTTTCAATTCAGTTCTTTCTCAATCCAATTCTTTCTTATTTTGTTGTTTATGAGAGAGGATCCTTGCTAGATTCTTTTTGTAAGGATCTCGGGGATCCTCCAAGCACATCCGTTAATCGTACATCGTGCAGCCATTTTTGTTAGGTACTTTTTATATTCAATTTTAAATAAAAAAAAATTTAAAATAATTTATGACCACACGATGTACGATAAACGGATGTGATTGGAGGATCCTCAATGGATCCTCCTGGGTTGTTTTATGAGTAACAATGAATAGAAGCCTCGTAATTATTTCAATGCAAACCACAGAGGACTATATCATTATATATAAAGTCAAGGGACCAATTAATAGTATTTTTTGGTGTCACAAGCTTCACCAAAAGAATTGGACAAAAATGCCCCTCAAACAAAAAACTTCAAAAACAACCCAAAATAATGCATCAAATGTGGCAGGGGTATTTCATTATTTTAATAGTATTATTTTAATTTTTTTTTTGTACAGTTTTTTTTTTTTTTTTTTAATAATTAGTACCTCATAATAGGCTAGCAATAATGCGATTCAATAAGTTGTTCATTAAATATTATTTTCTCTATTTTTAAACACGTTCAAAATATCTTAAGAGGTGTATAATGCCGATTATAAAAAAAGTCTTTCGCAAGCGGATAATAATGTGATTAAATTAGTTGTCAAATGAATTTTTTTTTTTAACAAACGATATTATCTACACTAAGGAGGAGGGTGGGCTTAGTCTTACAATAGGCTAGCAATAATGTGATCAATCGCAATAATGTGATTCAATCAGTTATTTTTTAAATATTATTTTCTCTATTCTTAATATAAATTCAATAGAGACCGATTTTATTATGTGGATTTAGCTGCTTTAATTGGTTAATGAGGAGTTTCTTCTAGCATGATCTAAGATTATTCATTTACTTCAAATATTTGACTTTTCTTTTGTCAATTTACTTATATAAATACATTTAAAATGTGTAAATTGCGCGTAGCATGCCGTGATTCAAAAAATGCATTCTGCATTCACGTGAGCGCCTGCATGAAGGCTAGTGTATATAAGATGAAAACAATGCATGTATGCAAATAAACCCCAAAAGGAGCCCAAGGAAACAAAACCCCGGCCCAAATAAACAATATAAAAAAGAATTCAGCTCCCCACTTGACATGCATCAAAGTAAAATCACGTATTTAGTTAAGTAAATATTTTAATCATATTTATTCTAATTAACAAAATATTAATGGACTTCTCTAGAATCGAACCGAACTGAACTGAACCGTGTGAAGAAAAAAAACCGCATAGACCAAAATCGATCAAACTTTAATTGAGAACCAGACCGACTTGAAAAGGTTTCAGCTCGATTTTGGTCTTCAGGAAAATGGTTCTAACCGAACCGAACCGAGAGGATATTTATATGATTTTTATTATATCTTAGGCCCAATTTTAATTATCCACTGCTTTGCCAAGTCCAAGTCCATCTTGCTTTTCTTAAGCCCGAATTATTTCTATTAGGCCTATCTCATTAATTCAAAAGCCCAATCCAAATATCCATATCCCTTTGCACACGTCTTTTTTCTTCTTTTTATTCTTTCTCTGTTGTGCTCTTTCTTATTCGTATCTTCTTCTCTCTCCGCCACCCTATTGTTTTGCATGTTACAAATCTACATCTAATCTTGTAGATTTGGTTGAATTTGTGTTTTTTTTTGTTTTTTTTGTTTTTTTGTTTTTAAATTGTTACTGACACTCCAAAAATCTTATTTTACACTTCAAATTTTTTATAATTATAAAGAAAAATACACTTGTGATGAGTGTAAAATAAGATTTCGAGAGTGCTAATAACAGTTCCCTTTTTTTTCCGTTGGAAGAATTTGTGGTTAAAATATATGGGTTTATGTTGAACTATAAGGATTTGAGAAAAAATAATATGAAAATCAGGTTAGAATTGGGAACCGATAAAATTGAACCGAAACCATAAAAAATTGAACTGTGTTGCAGTCCTATTAGATTAGGAATATTATTGTGTAAATCCTAGTATATCTAGGAATATCTCTTATATTCCTATTAGGAGTTGATTATCTATTAAATGTTGTAGTCCTAAAAGGGTAAGGAATTAACTTTCCATACTACTATAAATAAAAGCACAATATGATGGAATAGAACACGCCTCACAATTACACATCTCTCTCTTCTTCTCTCTATGCCACACCTTGTCTCTATATGGCCTCCATAATTATTCAGTAAATTATGCCTACAACACGTTATCAACACGCTCTTGACACTGCGCTAAAGAGAGTTTGATCTTCAATCAGGGGAGTATTACTTTTTAATCATTTTTTTCAAGATTAATTAATTATTTTATTAAATTGATCTACATGCTATTGATTCAATTTAATTTTTTTCTTTGTTGAACGTGATACAACGCATTGGAGATGCAATTCCGGCTTTTCGAGAAGAATCTTCTACAAATTAAAAGGTTTTTTGTCGTTTTCTGTCAATCAGGTACGCTTAAAATAAAGTAAGATATTTGAAACGACCATGAAGCATGAACCCCTCTATGTTTATATTTTCCTTCCGATATATATATATATATATATATATATATATTGTATATGTTCATATATCAATATATATATATATTTGTTTCATGCATTACGCAATTAAATCGCTATGTGAAATATGTGAGTCAAAGTATAAAGTAAATTAGAAGCAAATTTAGGGTTTCCTAAACCCTAGGGATTTCAAAAAAAAAAAGAAAAAAAAAAAGGAAAATTTTGGACATGATGCGGCACACACACTGCACCACCCCGTGGCACAACCTAGGCAGCAGCCTTCTGGGCTTTGCTGCAACCACACGAACCCCTAGGCCTTCGGCCTGATTGACTGCCATAGGCCTGAAGCCCCAGTCCACTCTCTAAGGAATGCCGCAACCTTCATGGGCCATGTCTGCTAGACCCAACCCACGACAAGCTTTGCTTGCTGGGTTATTGTCCCGCGCGCACCTAGGCCTGAAGACCTGCTCACTCCGGTGCCAGCTCACATAATTGGGCTTGGTCCCCCAGACCCAAATATGACGCCAACCACATGGCTGGGCTCCCGTGCCTCAACCCACAGGCCAACTTTTGATGGGCCTTGACCCGGACCTCCTTGAAGCCTAAACCAGCAGCTTGGGTTGCAATATTTTTTCCCCACCCAGGCCCGTGGCCTACAGTCCACTCCCAAGGCCTTTAAGGCCTTGCCTACTCAAGACACCCAGCCCAAATATTTTTGGGGCTATATTTTCGACCCAATAATATTATTTTAATATTATTTAGCTTCTACAATCGACCCCGTATAGCCTGATTTATTGAATTAATTAAAAGTGACCTGCATTCCATTAATTTGATAATGAATCCAAAATTATTGACTTGAATATCACTTTTGGACATTATCGATTCAATAATTTGATAATGAATCCAAAGTTTTCATTAAACAATACACCCATGAAAACCCAACGTTTTTCACGAAAATCATGTCTTAGAACTCGAATGTTCTAACTTTGATGCTTATGGATAATTCATTATCATAGCACCAATCATAATCTTGTTCCCTCCAATTCAGTGGATTATCGAACCGTCATAAGTTCGATTCCTTTATTTGGACGTTTCTAATAGAAATCATTTTATGTGGGGAACAAGACGTGAATCTCCACTTGACTATTAAAGTAGCTAAGAAACCATTGAAGCCAACAATGGCATGGAAGAGCTGAATAAGCCTCCACCATGATCTTCATTTGAAGACTTATGCCCGAAGCATTACCAACGAAAGTACCTCCTGAACGAGGATTCCATGGCTCTTTGGCTTGCTCATATGGACCGTTTAATCATGAAAGACATTGCCTGAAGCACATCATGATTACGTCCATGAATGAGTATGATTCTGAAGTTTATAAATTCAATCGAAATTTTGACTAGAGAATACTTTTCTAGTCCTTCCTTGTTTCTAACTCGCTCCTGAAGCAACAAGTGTAGAAAGCGAAAGTTTACCAAATTCTCGGATCTGATTACTACCACAAACATATGGTAGAATCAAGGCATGCCAAGGTGTGGCATCATGCCCAAAGCGTGATACTTGGCACCTAAGACCTAAAACTTCAAGAATAAGGGATAGTATTCCCAAACCTTAACCCTGCAGAATCTACTTCCGTCTTGATGGAATAGATCATTAGTTATGCACCTGTTCGTACCTCTACCAATGTTGTTAAAAGAGTACCATTCTAGTAGTCAATATGTGAGACTAATTTTGCTCCACCAAACATCGTTGGAAGAGCAGAATTTTGACATAGATGGCCTTGCTGGTCGAATCCCCTTAGTAAACCATTTACTTTGTGAACATTTTTCCATGTTCTTAGATTCAAGTTTGGTGTATGTTTTACTTATGGATAATCTTATTGATATTGTCCTCGAATATGAGTTAATTGAATCATGTTTCTTAATACATGTGACCGATTCAATTAAATGTGATTAGGCAGGAATGTGGAAAAATGAGTTGTCTGGATGAATGCGTACTACGCACACTAACTTTACACCTAAATCACATCTCTAACAATGACTTCAGGTCTACCCAACCTGATTAAGAGCATTGGCGCGCTCCTCGTTGTATGAATGGTACTGCATCACCATTTAAGGGACCTTAAATTCTCCCTGTCGTTGAGTTTTTAAGGATATTCGAGAGAACAATGATCATAAATGAAACCACCAAAGAAAATAGAGTGGATTATCTTTACACCACCTCCAAAAATGAGCATGCAGCTTTGATTTGGGGCTAATGGGTTGTCTCTTAACTGGGAACACACCACATGTGGCCGGCCTAGAGCTTGGTGATTGAGTAGTTTACTTGCTTTGGCATGACCTTTTGGGACATTATGTCGAACAATGATGCTACAACGCATCTACTTACCCGAAGTAAGAATCTTGTGCCTACAAGAACACTTTGCCAAGCCTGCTCATTAGGGAAATTGATCTTCTAAATCATCCCTCGCAAAGATACGAAATCACCATTTTTCATAAGTGAATTCAAGGGAATATATGTGTGGACTAATCCACCTAAAATGCGGATCATATAAATACTTATGGTTTTGGTTGATGAATCGACAAACTGGTCACATGTTTGTCCACACACATTGCTGCTAAACCTCATGGCCGATTAAGGGTTCACCACCCTACTTATCCCATAAAGTCTGGGAGACTGGATAATGCCAGAGAGTTTATATCAACGGTTTTCGATAAAGTATTGCATGTATTTTGGGTTTATAATTGAACATCGAATTCCCATGTTCACCCCAAATAGCCTCGCCTAGTGATCATAAAGCGCAATTTAAATGTTCAGCCGAATTTTGGTAAATGTACCAAGTTTTTGGTTTTTGCCTAGGGCTATGCAATCTTGTACGCAACTATGTTGGTCCACCTTAAGGCCCATTGCCACCCAACCTATATGACGTTACAGTTGGTTACTGGGTACGAACCTGGCACTTTTCGTATTTACGCATTTGGGTGTGCATTCCATGTGCCAAGTTACGCCGCCATGACATACCAATATGGGTCCTCAAAGAAGGATTTGAATCTTTGTCGATCATGATTCTCCTTCACACTAGCTCTCTTAGAGCCCTTGCACGTGAACTCTTTATCGCTCATTCGCGGGTTGTCACATTAATGAGACAATCTTCCCACTGTTAGGGGGAGATAAGAACGTCAACGTTCCTGGAGAACGGTGCGAATTTGGTTGGACATTGCCCACTATGTCTCATCTCGATCCCCATACCGTACAAGTGTGATAAGCAAGTGCGATGAATTCTAACTTTCAAAATGTTGCTCCAGACGCATTCCTCTGATCTAGATGAAGTGACGAGATCATATACTAGCTGCAAACATGCCTGCAAGGATAGACGTACTTAACGGACGTCGAGTCAACATCCCTAGAAGGTGTGCCGCCCCTGTTGGATAGTTTGGATGCCTCTGTTAGACAGTCTGGTACACCGACGGATAGCCAATCAATCTGTCTTGGCCTGGGGCACAACAAATCACTCGGTTCATAGGATTCACTTCCCTAAAAGAGGAAACACTGCACAAAATGAATCCATACTTGATCGCTATCTCAAATCATTTCCATCTCATGAGATTAATCCGGATTACTCTCGAGACTTGAAGTTCTTGGTCCAATATACTAGTTTGGATGAGCTAAATGGAATTGAAATGAGATTACCATTGATGATGTTTTCACTTATATGGTAGCTATCAACATAAATGAAAAGCAACGATATTGAACCGTGTTCCGTTGATTAAGTGACAACGTAGAACTGATTGGACAATTGAAATTACAATCCAGGTTGTTTTGGACCTGTCGTTCTTACACTACCCAAGGTATCCCCGTTGTGTTACAGGTAGGAAAGGAAGCATTATGAGATGAATGAAATAGTGCGATATGATGCTTGTTTTACGGTGCAAGATTTCTCTCAAAACATCATGTGATTGATAGCAGCATTATGAAATATGGTTAGTGTTTCTCCATAGGGATATAGATATGGAGATTTACATGTAAGTTCCCGAAGAATTACATGGACTGTTTCAAATAGTTCCAAACCACAAAACACCCTTTTATTTTGAGGCGTTCACTTTTGGATTGAAAAATTTGACGGATATGGTATACATGTCTACATGATTATTTGATCAGTTAGGGATGTGAATGAATGCTCTTGCGTGTTAAAACTATGAAGTCTTATTCTGAATTGCTAGAGTTACAATTTATGTTGTTAACATGAATACCACTAAGACCCTATAAGAGCTTGAGAAAACTGCCTCGCACCTGAAGATGGAATTTGAGATGAAGGATTTTAGGAAAACTCGTTTATGCCTTAACCTGAAGTTCAAGCATTGTTCTGACGGTATTTTTGTCTAGCAGTCGGACTACACCCCGAATGTGTTACCTTTGAGTATACTTTTGATCGTCCATACATTATATGCAAATGAGACCCTTGAAGAGGCTATGGAATCCGAAATTCCATATCTATGTTCAACTTTGCGCTTCGTTGTACTTAGCTCATTGTATTTAGACATGACATCTCCTTCGCTGTTGATCTTGGTAAAGATGCAGCACCGTTCCTACACGCAACCACTGAATTGGTATTAAAGACGTACCCTGAAGGTACTACGAATTTGGGCAAATCAAATCCCAACGCATCTCAGGGGATCCAACCCCCTGATCCTAGAAATATGATTGCCTTGTTTATTATGTTGACGCAGGTTACTTATCAAACCCACACAAGGCAAAATCCCCGAATGGTTATGTCTTTACCGTTAGGAATATCGCAATATCTTGGAGGTCCATGATATGACCTTAGTTTCGAATCGTTCCAAGACTGACCTTACTTCACTACGCCACAAGTGAGACATGGTTAGGAATTCTTGTTGAGCATTTCGAAGTAATTGCTATTTTTCATCCATCGTTAAGTCCCAACGATGATCCATGAAGATTATGCCGCATGTATCAACCCGACCAAGCCATGATACATCAACAAAGTCAACATCAAGACATATTGCGTCTACATCTACATCAGCAAAGCATCAGCAGACTGAAGTCATGCAAACCTATCTTAGACAACCTTGTCGACCTCTA
Organism: Cotoneaster glaucophyllus; assembly: GCA_036320875.1. Lineage (NCBI taxonomy): Eukaryota > Viridiplantae > Streptophyta > Magnoliopsida > Rosales > Rosaceae > Cotoneaster > Cotoneaster glaucophyllus. The sequence continues at coordinate 23,543,405 of CM070063.1, forward strand.
CACAACGTCACTGCCGAAGTCAACCTTCCAGAAGCTTGTCCGAGCAATTGGTATGCCTAACTATCGTATGCAATACTTGTAGTTTTCATTTGGAAGTTATGTCAAACTCAGGGGGAGTATCTAGAAGTATACTCACTTGATCTTAATGTACTCTTTTTCCCTACGATTAAGAGCATTTTTCCACTGAGTTTTTGCTACCTAACTAGGTTTTAACGAGGCACCCATCATGGGCTGATCATACCCTTGTGAGCTATTCTACTTGCATCCAAAAGATGTATAGTTTTGACTTAATGCAACTTCTCACTTTTCTCCTTAGTGTATGGGTTTTTCTCCCACCTTGGGTTTTACCATAACGAGGTTTTGTGAGTTTTACTTTTTTTTTTTATGCATTCTTCCATTGATTTGAGAACATTTGCTCATTGTACCGACGACTTCATCAACTGTACTTGCTTTAACATTGAAGACCTAATGCGTCATTTACTTGAGTATTTACACACTCAAAGGGGAGTGTTGTAGTCCTATTAGATTATGAATGTGATTGTGTAAATCCTAGTATATCTAGGAATATCTCTTATATTCCTATTAGGAGTTGATTACCTATTAAATGTTGTAATCCTAAAAGGGTAAGGAATTAACCTTCCCTACTACTATAAATAAAAGCACAACAGGGTGGAATAGAACACACCTCACAATTACACATCTCTCTCTCTCTCTTCTTCTCTCTATGCCACACCTTCTCTCTCTATATGGCCTCCATAATTATTCAGTAAATTATGCCTACAACAAATTGAACAATTTATAAATAATTTTAGTAAAAATCAAACCGTAAACTTCAATTCCAGTTCCGGTTTTGAGAATAAACAAGATCGAATCGGACTGTGACCGCTTGCCAATTGATATGCAATGAAGTAAAGTCATGGATTTAGTTAAGTAAATATATCAATCATATTTATTCTAATTCCCAAAATATTAATGGACTTTCCTGGAATATTAATACACTCAAACTGTAAGAGTTTAGAATCTGAATGAATGATTGTATTGATTTACTTTGTGTACATAATATATACAAGTCGTTGTACTTGGGGTGCAAGGCACTTATCTTATTGTATATAATTACAATTAGGAGTTTAGTTCCTAACCCTAATAGGAAGGAGAATTCTAGTCGGATTCACCTCTATTAACATCTCCCACAAATTTGGCGGTCTTGACAAGACAAGTTTGGACCAAAGTATGAGCAATCGAGTCTTGGAGAGACCTTTGGTTAGAATATCAGCTGATCAACCGAGGAAAAAACTAAACCTGATGAGTACCAAGCTTGGCTCGTTTCCAAACAAAATGATAATCTAACTCAATATGTTGGTGCACACATGAAACACTGGATTAGCCACTATGTACGTAGTGTTGAGGTTATCACAATAGAGAACAACGGATGAAGAGACCAGAGAGCAAAGCTTTTGTAAAAGATAAGAAAGCCAAATGGTCTTAGCACAAGCATGTGCAAGAACAGAATACGCAGACTTAGCATTAGAACGAGAGACAACAGGTTGCTTTGTCAAACCTCAGGATCCCGTGAAAATGTTGTTGGAATTTTTTATTGGTATCCTCTCTGGTTCCTCTTTGTGAGGATCTAGAGGATCCTTTAATCGTATCCGTTCATTATAAATCGTGCGGTCAGTTTTCATCAGGTACTATTTGTATTCAATTTTAAATAAAAAAATTAAAATGATTTCTGACCGCATGATGTACGATGAATGGACATGATTAGAGGATCCTGGGGATCCTCATTCGTCAAAATGTACCAATTGTTGTCATTACTTAAGCGTTGATTAACGTGCTTATTTCCAATTGGTGACATAATTTAGTTTGTAAATTTTGTTTAAAAATTTAGTCTTCCAAGCACTATCCTTAGAATAATATGATAAAAGAAAAGCTACACAACATTAACAACATGATGGAAACTTAAATTTCTATCCAAAAAAAAAAATGATGGAAACTTAAAAGAATTGGCAATAGAAAAGTAAAAAATAAAAAATAACACAATAATTCAGCAAGAGGAAAATCTCTTACAATGGCATAATGTAAAATTAGGTACAATGATTTGATCATCAAACAAAATTGTAAGTATTATTGTGGGATCTACCATCATGGAGGGAATAATGGTAAAAGGGTAAATAAAAGAAATTTTGTTGTCTAATATATACTGCCCTAAAATTGCGTAACATGAAATTTAGTAGATCTGGCATTTGTGTTGTGTTTTCTATGTTCGTGTTGTTTTCGTGATATACCAGATATCTTAACGGGTCGTGTCGTGTAACACCCGTTAAAGTAAACGGATAATATGATCTGATACGAAGTTGACCCATTAATATTATCAGGTAATAGACTCGACCCGTTATCAGTTAAAGAAAAAATATTTTAAATCAATAAATAATGAAAATGAAAAACATAATTTGACCCAAAACAAATGGAAAACATAATACTAAATTAGTATATACATATTAAATTGTCACATAAATATTACTTCAAAACATTAAAAAAAAATATATATTTGTCTTCAAAGGGGTTTTAACTTTAATCCTTCAAGAAGATTGAAATTAAAAATAAACCTGGTGTTAGATTACATATTGATTATAGTCCCTTGATGTGTCCTTAATTCAAAGTAATTAATGTGCATTTTATTTAATGTGTCCCATTAAATATTTAAATTTATTAATATACAAATTTTAATTTATTCTTTGACCAAAAAAAAAGTTTTTTTTTTAATTTAGTATTTAACATTCTTCAGACTTAATATATGTACCGAAATGTATTATATTGAACTAATGTATTTAAATGTTAGTAACGAAATGTATGTATTGAAATATATGCACCGAAATGTATTATATTAATGTACCTAGATGCGAGTACCGAAATGTATGCACCAAAATGTATGTATCGAAATGTATGTACCGAAATGTGTGTACCTATATGTATACACCGAAATGTATTATAATGAATTTAATGTACCTAAATGAAGAAGACAAAGTACATCGAAATATATTATATAACTTAAATTAGTTTATCTAAATGTTTACAGCAAAATATATTATGATAAATGAAATGAAAATTATAATTACAATGAAATAAAATTAATACATTAAAATTAGGAAGAAAAAGATAAATAATAAAAAAATGCAAATGTAATTAATAAATGAGGTTATTAATGTATCAAGGGACTAAAATTATATTTTTGATCTTACTCATGGTTTTAGTCTAAAAGTCATCTTTGCCAAGAGTATATCGGAAAAGCTAGGTTTTCGATGATTCAGGCTGCTCTTTCCGACGAGGAGGCAAGTGTGAGGGCTAGGTGTGTTCCAGTTGCCTAATGGTGTGGGAGAGAGTCTTACAATTCTCAACAAGGTGTTTCAAAGTGTGCACATGGGGTTGATTTTGGCTTACAACAAGACTGACGATGTGGATGCAAATTTATTCCTTCTTGTTCTTGGACAAAAGTGCACCTACAAGACTCATGCGCCCATGATGAATGGGGGCTTTGGCCGAAGAACCTCCGATGCCAAAGTTAGAATTTTGAGAGAAAAGTGTTTGGAGAATTTTGAGAATTTAGCAAGAGAATTCGAATTGAGTTTTGGAGATAATGAGGCAGTATTTATATGGGTGTGGCCGGCCCCTTTAGGAGGAGGAGGACCGGCCACTTGGTTGGTATTTTGGGTGAGGTTCATGATTTGTAGCTAATTAGGAATAATTGAATAATAAATCAATTAATTAGCTAATTAATAGAATAATTTCCTAATTGATTAGCTAACTAATATAATAAAAGAGGAATGATTTGGGAGTTACCGTGTGGAGAGGATTTGATAAGGATGGATGAAATAGAATTTGAATTGTTACCTATTTTGGGCACTTTTGATTTGGTTGAGAGATGATTGCCCACTGCTCGCACGTAGGAATCCCAGTGTGCCTCGAGGGTAATTTTGTCATTTTCACCCAAAAATCCACATGTGGCCTTGTTATTTTTGGCTCCACAAATGCCCCCACACCTATTGGGCTGCTCGCAGAAAAAGGCAATAAGTGTAGAGATTTTCTTGCTTTAGGAAACTTAGGACTGCTTCCTATTTTGATGTAGATTCTCTCTTTAATAAGAAATTAGATCCTTCTAAGAAAGGGAAATAAATTTCTCTCAAAGCCTATATAAGTCCACCTTAAGTGGGTTATTAAATCAACTTTGGAGAGCGATTTATTTTTCCCTACAAGAGAGAGAGAGCTTAGAGGATATTTGTTCCCCTCATCTAGCAATCTTCTACACTTGCAAAGGACCGTCTTTCGTTGCTTTCTTCATCTTCTCCGCACCGCACCAAGGTAAGAAAAATTTAATTTTCCTTGTCTTCTTCTTGGATAGTACTGTCGCGGGGCAGGGCAGCCGTCGGGATGGTGCGGCACGTCGGCTAGTAGGGGCTAGGAGTCGGCTCGGCATGGGCTGATGAGGTGTTGTGGCAAGGACCACTGCTTGGGCCGCTTGGCTTGATTGAAGCCAAGGATTGGCTAGGCATGGGCTGAGGAAGTGGTGTGGCATGGGCAACGGTTTGGGCTGCCATGTTTGGGCTGCTTGCCAAAAATGAGGAAACTGCTTGAGTTTGATTTCTCAGTTGCCGTGGATGGAGCAGTCAAGGATAGAGCTGCTGAAGATGAAGTGTCGGATGAGCGAACTGTTAAGTGCAAAAATGGTTGCTGCCCCCTGACCATTTGCTGCCTAGTTGAGCTTCAAGCATTCGATCTTTTGAGCTATGTGGCCTTCTCGCACTGGAGAGCTTACCCAGATGGGTGTCGGGGAATTAGTTTATACAATTAGTTTACCCTCTCGCACTGGAGAGCAATTAGTTTATCCTCTCGCACTGGAAAGCAAACCCATATGGGTGTCGGAGAATTGGTTTACCCTATCGCACTGGCGAGCAATTAGTTTATCCTCTCGCACTGGAGAGCAGACCCATATGGGTGTCGAGGAATTGGTTTACCTTCTCGTACTGGAGAGCAATTAGTTTATCATCTCGCACTGGAGAGCAGACCCATATGGGTGTCGGTGAATTGGTTTACCTTCTCGTACTGGAGAGCAATTAGTTTATCATCTCGCACTGGAGAGCAGACCCATATAGGTGTCGGGGAATTGGTTTACCTTCTCGCACTGAAGAGCAATTAGTTTATCCTCTCGCACTAGAGAGCTGACCCACATGAGTGTCAGGGAGTTGGTTTACCCTCTCACACTAGAGAGCAATTAGTTTATCCTCTCGAACTGGAAAACAAACCCATATGGTGTCGGGGAATTGGTTTACCCTCTCGCACTAGAGAGCATGGAAGTCGTTGTCATGAGTGCAGCTGAAGAAAGCTAGACTGCTGGACAACTGAAATAATCCTCAGCCTGTGAGATCTTGTTTGGCGATCTGCTTGAGACTTTGAACTGCTTGTGGAACCCGCGTAAGGGTGTAAGCGCAGTGAGTTGCTCATAGAATTATTGTGCCATCATTAGGTGTTTCGTCGTGTGTCTTTTTTAGGCTTGGTTGGCGCGAGCCACAAGGTAAGATCAGCATGGTTGGGTTTGTGGTGCAAGATTGGCACAATTATGAGCCATGGTGACAGATCAATGGCTGCCGGGAGCCGTGAAGCAGGTAGACACGGCTGTGAAAGCATAGCTTAGGCCACGTTGTGCGTAGCAGGAATAATTTGACCACTAGGTCCGTAATGCTCAGCTACTGATGATCTGTTGCTTGAGTATTGAATCATCTGGAGTGTTGAGAATAAGGCCTGCCCCCGGTTCTTGGTAGTTGGGCTGGTGTGTCATTCTTGTACTCGTCTGCCCTCGGCGCGCCATTAGGCGAGCTGCTTCATTTGTCGGAACATAAGTAGTCTTTATATCTGGCAATCTATATGGGATAGTCTCGTCTGCTCGATCCTGTCATTGAAAGATAACTTGCTTATGTTGGTCATGTCTCATCGGAGCGCCTTGTCAATAGCTTTGTTGCGCAGGAAATCGTACAATCGCTCGGTCATGGGCCTTTCTACTTCTTCCTAAATTTGCCTTTGTTGGGGTGGCGGAGCTCTTGGCTGCCCCCGATCGTGACCTGTTGGTCTAGGCTGCTCTTCCATGTGTTTGGCTCGTCTATGTCGTGACTGCGGTGCATATGGTATGTTCCCAGCAGACGAACGGGTAACTTGCAAGATGTTGGTTGAACTTGAGCCGGATTGAGTGATTGCTTCTCTCCGTCTGTTGTCTACCTACTCCGATGTGAGGTGAAGGATGCTCCTTGCAGGCCTTGCCGTAAATGAACATTTCGTATGGAAGGTTGCTCATGTTGATTATCGGAGTGTGGCCCCAACCGTGAGTGTATGTTTGTCCGTGGACCTTGCTAAGAGTACACGCTCATCCACACGCTAAGACGGGAGTCTACGATATCTTAGGGGCCCATTCGGGAGTGTATTCCGTTAGAACGCTCGGTTCGTGACTGGTCAAGTGGCTGCTTACCAGGACGTTGCTGAAGAGGTTCTTCGTCTGTCCTCGTCCTACTTCGAGACACCTCGTCAGGGGCACGTTGCATCTCGGTATGCTGCAAGAGTTGATTCACCAAGATCGTCTGTTGTGCGAGGGCGCTTGTTAACTCTATAACTTGTCGAGGCAATTGTTGTTCTCCATTTGGGTTGGAAGAGCTTGGAAGGAATGCGTCTCCTTGAGCAGGGAAGTGTGGTAGACTCCGGGCGTGAGATTTAAATTGGAAAATGTCAAATCCGCGGAGAAACATGGTAAAAATGCCCCCGGTTCAATCGTAGGCCCATAAATTTGAAGCCGAGACAGTTGAACTAATCTTGGACCGATTTGGGCTGCTTGGAATGCCATGGGAGCAGGTTGGGCCGCAAGAGCTGGCTGTGCCGCGGAAGTAGGCTGGGTCGCGAGAGCAGGCTGGGTCGCGGGAACAGGTTGGGCCACGGGAGCAGGCTAGGTCGTTGGAGTAGGTTGGGCTTATGGCGCTCACGGGTGTGAGGCTTGGGCTCGACTAGATGGCACGGCTCGGGCCGTAGTGGTGACACCATGGACCTCACCTCAGGTGGTTACCGCTGTGGAAACTCGTGGTGGTGGTGCCGCTCTATTTATTGTCACATTTAGCCTCGTGAATCGCCGCGATCTCATCTCTTGGATGCGAGAGTCTTCTACGAGTATGAGACTCAACTCTCAATGAAAGCACCAATTTGTGGATGCAAATTTCTCCCTCCTTGTTCTTGGACAAAATTGCACCTACAAAACAAATAACACCTTATGTCAAGGCCAAGAGCCTTACGCGCCCATGATGAAGGGAGGGGCTTTGGCCAAAGAACCTTCGATGCCAAAGTCAAAATTTTGAGAGAAAAGTTTTTGGAGAATTTTGAGAATTTAACAAGAGAATTCGAATTGAGTTTTGGAGAGAATGAGGTAGTATTTATATGGGTGTGGCCGGCCCCCTTTAGGAGGAGGAGGATTGGCCACTTGGTTGGTATTTTGGGTGAGGTTCATGATTTGTGGCTAATTAGGAATAATCGAATAATAAATCAATTAATTAGCTAATTAATAGAATAATTTCCTAATTGATTAGCTAATTAATATAATAAAAGAGGAATGATTTGGGAGTTACCTTGTGGAGAGGATTTGATGAGGATGGATGAAATAGGTTTTGAATTGTTACCAATTTTGGGCACTTTTGATTGGTTGAGGGATGATTGGCCACTACTCGCGCGTAGGAATCCTGGTGTGCCTCGAGGGTAATTTTGTCCTTTTAACCCAAAAAATCCACGTGTCACCTTGTGATTATGTTTGTCTCCACAGACGACAATGGAAGAAATAGTCTCAAAGTTTTCAGGGAAGCTTGCTATTACAGAGAAGGAACATAAAGTCATCATGGTTGACGAACAAGACATGGGATCTTTGAAATCTTCCAAGGTGTTTCTGCTGATATTCGATCTCGAAGACAATCGTTTTGCTTTCATATTCAACTCTCCTTATGAGCGAACCACCATCCTGAAGGGGGGGCATTAGTTGTTTAAAAAACAGTTCATTTTGGTTCTTGCGGAGGCAGGTAACATGACCAATCTAACAAGGGCTTCGCTATTTCATCAGGAATTTTAGATTCAAGCGAAGGGCTAACCGTGCTGTTATATGACACGCCATATGGGGAAGTTTTTGGGCAACCACTTAGTGGATTATCTACTCACTGATTAGAGTAGAAAGGAGGAACAGTTTGGAAGCATTCTCAGAATTAAGGTCCCCATTGGATATTCGAAAATCGTTAAGACGTTATATGGCATTGCAGTTAGAAGGTCAGACGTTGAATGTTGATATTTGATACGAAAAATTGCCACTCACTTGTTTCTTCTGTGGCATGATGGATCATGTGGAGGATTAGTGTAAAATACCACGGATGGCAGGACGATAACTATGCCAAACCTTATAAGAGGTGGTTTCAAGATGATGTGCTAGGAAAAGACTACATAAAGCCTGCTGGTAAATGGTTTGGGCTGGGACCTGATGGTGGTTGGACTATGACAGCGGTAATCGTGGATGACATGGATGATATTATGGAGGAACATGTGGGGGCTGAGGACAAGTTTGGTGGAGGTAATCAGGATGAAGATTCTTCCGAAGTACACAAGTCGTGGAATGGAGGCACGGATAAAGGTAGTTTGGGAACACGCATGTTAGTAATGTGTCTGAAGGGAGCCAGTCACACTAGCTTATTCCTGATCTTAATGAAGAAGCTATGGTGAAGGATGATTCTATAACAATCTTGCCATATGTGGCACTTAGAGAGCCTTTATTAAGTTCACGTCAACCATTGCTTTTGTTTGGTACTGAGATCCTAACGTCGAATGTATGACAAGAGGTCTTTATTGAGAAAGGTAATCCACCTGAGAATAGCAGGAGTGTTTGGCGTTTAGGAGATGATGATGTTAAGGATGTTGGGAAGGAAAGTTATGATCACCAGGTTGAACCTACACTTTTGTTGGGATCTGATCCTTTCAACCTGGGTCCGTTCATTTTTGGAACTGGAAATTTGGCTGGAAAAAATTTAAAATGGCGTCTGGGGCGTAATATAGGAAGCAGGAGGCTGCATCGTAGCAAGTTTGTTCTTCCTGAACTGGGGAAACATATGGATCGGGAAAATGATTATGTTGGAAGACCTCATGCCACAAAGAAACGTACTTCTTCGAGTTCAATCAATTTTACAACGGCGAAGGCCTACGAGGTTCAGCCCCGCCAAATGCAATGAGTTGTATCAGTTGGAATTGCCGGGGGCTTGGGAACCTCCGTGCAATTCGAATGCTTAAGAGACTCGTTCTCTTTAAAGATCCCGCGGTGATTTTTCTGTGTGAAACTAAAAGCTCCATTGAACATATAGAGAAGCTAAAATCATAGTTAAAGTTTGATTGTGTGTTTACGGTACCGAGTTCTGGTCGGTCTGGTGGCCAGTGTGCTATGTGGAAAGAGGAAGCCCAGTTTTCACTTCACTCATATTCTTCGAATCATATTGATTTTGAGGTGGGCGGGGTGGGAGATGCCTTTCACTGGAGAATTACGTTCTTTTATGGCTATCCAGTTGAATATGAACGAGTTGCTTCAACGTCTCATGGAAAATTCGTCATTACCTTGGTGTTGTTTAGGGGATTTTAATGAAGTTTTCCAAGTCGTTGAACAGAAGGGTGGTGATGTACAAAGCGAAAGGCAAATGAAAGGATTTCGGAATGCGTTGATGAGTTGTGAACTAAAAGACATGGGTTTTGTTGGTAACAAGTTTACTTGGGTAACGACAATGGGTGGTGGTATTAAGGTTCGCATTGATAGAGTGTTCGCCACATAGAAATGGATTGATTTTTTTTCGGGTTTCAAAGTTGTCCATATAAAACCTATGTCCTCGGATCATATTCTGATCTTGTTGGAGTGGGAGGTCAGAAAAAGAGCAAAGTTTAAGAAAAGTTTCTGATATAAAGATTGTTGGTCAGTGCGGGAGGGTTGTGAAACAGTGGTACAAGCGAGATGGTCTACAAATTGCATTGGATCCCTTATGTATCAAGTTACGGAGAAGATCAAGGCAACAAGGGTGCATTTGTTAAAATGGGTGAAGAACATTCCTGGTGAAATAGTGGCAACGAAAGATAAACTACAAGCTTTATTTGGTAAGCCGTTCACTAAAACAACTATTGATCAACGACATTATTTGTATACTCGTTTACACTCGTTATTGGCACAAGAAGAGGCGTTCTGGCGTCAACGGTCCAAAGAGAATTGGTTGCGTCTTAGGGATCAAAATACCAGATATTTTCATAAAAAAAAATCTTGACGACGACGAAATGGGCTACACAGTTTGTTTGATGAAGCAGGGAAGTGGCATGAAAGCAAGGCTGGAATGGAATCGGTAATTGTGGATTATTTTCAGGAATAATTTGACTCCACGAGTGTAGCAAATGTTTCTGCAATTTTAAGTGCGGTTGCACCGAAAGTCACGGCCCAGATAAGCCAGAGTCTTCTGTTACCATTTTCTGATGAAGAAATAAAGTCTGCAAATGCACCCTACCTAGGCGCCCGGACAAGATGGAATGACTCCTGGGTTTTATCAAAAACATTGGACAATTGTTGCCATGATATCTGTAATGGAGTACGCCATCTTCTTTCATTGGGGAGTATGCTTCGGAAAGTTAATTTTACGCATGTAACTCTTATACCTAAGAAAGTAGACCCAACCTCCATAACTCAACTTTGGCCAATCAATTTGTGTAATGTGATATACAAAATTTGTTCCAAAGTGCCCACGAATAGATTAAAGCTTATTTTATCGGATATCATTTCGCCATCCTAAAGCTCGTTTATTACTGGAAGATTAATATCCGACAATTGTTTGGTGGCATCAGAAATTGCTCACTCTATGAAAAAGAAGAATAGTGGTTGGAATTGTGTGATGGCGCTAAAATTACACATCAGTAAAGCTTATGATCGCTACGAATGGACGTTCCTAAAACAAATGATGAGAAGATTGGGGTTCGTCGAGGAATGGATTACTTGGATAATGATGTGTGTCACTTCAATTTCTTATTCATTAAAGCTTAAATGGGGAACCAGTGGGATTCGTACAACCTAAAAAGGGTATTCGGCAAGGGATCCGTTGTCTCTATTCTTGTTTGTGATTTGTGCAGAAGGTCTTTCGGCTTTGTTGGATGTGTGGGAGGCTCAAGGATGGTTACAAGGGATCAAGGTCTGTAATGGTGCACCTAGTATTCATCATCTACTCTTTGCAAATAATAGCTTTATTTTTGCCAGAAGTACTTTGCAGAAATACTGTAAATTGAAGGAGTTGTTGCAGGGCAAACGGTTAATCTTTCCAAAAGTTGTGTGGCGTTCAATGCGAATGTGATTGATGTGGATGCTCAATTGTTTGCGGATTGCCTTGGTATGACCCGGGTGGATTACCATGATCAATATATTGGGTTACCGGTTTTCACTGGTAAATCCAAGAAGACTACACTCGCATATATCAAAGATAGGCTCTAGAAAAAAAACTACATGGATGGCTTGGGAGTATTCTAAGTAGTGTTGGTAAAAATATTTTAATTAAAATAGTGGCCCAGGCAGTCCATTTATATACCATGCAGACTTTTTTGCTTCTGAAGACATTTTGTGATGAATTAAATCAAATGGTTGCACGGTTTTGGTGGGGGAAAGAAGCTGGTAAACGACGTATTCACTGGGTGAGTTGGCAGAAGATGTGTAAGCCTAAATGTGAGGGAGGGTTGGGCTTTAAAGATTTGTACGCTTTCAATCTAGCTTTGCTTGCTAAGCAAGGTTGGCGTATTATCCATCAACCACATTCTCTTGTTGCCCAAGTCTTTAAAGCTCGTTATTTCCTTGCAACGGATTTTCTACAAGCCACGGTAAAGCCAAATTCAACCTATTGTTGGAAAAGTATGGCGACATCTAGAGTATTGATTCAGCGTGGAGCTCGATGGTAGGTGGGTGATGGTTTGAATATTAAAATTTGGTGTGACAACTGGCTACCGCGAGATAATTATGCAAAAGTGCTCAGTCCTTTACCGGTAGTAGTACATCATAATCTTACTATGAGATCTCTTATGGTGGACTCGGATCGTGTTTGATGGAATATGCATTTGGTATCTCAGATGTTCTTTGTGGTGATGCACCGATTAGTTCAACTATGACGGTGGAGATCAAGTTTCTGTGGAAGGCCTTGTGGCATGCTAAGGTACCTGGTAAAGTCAAAATTTGTATATGGAGGGGTTGTTTGAACGCTTTGCTGACTAGAGTCAATTTGAAGATGAGAAAGGTACTTATGGATGATTGTTGTCTCTCATGTGATAACGAACCTGAAACGATTGAGCACACCCTCTTGCATTGCTCTCGAGCAGCGGCGACATGGTTCTCTAGCCCCTTAGGACTATAAACTATGTAGCATAGAGATGTTAGGTTACAAGATTGGTTAGCTCATTTGGCTACTTCTCTCTCAAGGGAGAGTTTTGATTTGGCGCTTGTTTTGATTTGGAATATTTGGAAAGCTCGTAATGAACTGCTATTGAAGGGCTCGATGTTACCACCACAAGAAATCTAGCTACAAGCTCACACTTGGTTGTTGGAATTTAAGAAGTGAAATGAGGTGCAACCGATGACCAAGGCTGACAATGTGCATAAATAGAGGAAGCCGAAGGAAGGATGGATTAAATGTAATTTTGATGGAGCATGGGATGAACATGAGGTAGTGGGAGGCGTTGGCGTGGTTATTAGGAATGCGACTGGGGTTTTATTGTAGCCATAAGTTTGAAGCTGGCTGGTATTACATCATATATGCTTGCGGAGATTGCAGTTGCTCCTGAAGCTGCTTTATTTGTTCAACAATGGCAGACTGAACATGTGATATTAGAAGGAGATGCTCTATTAGTGATAACTACAATCTGAAATAATATGGTGGTTGATCATGGGCCATTTGGGCATTTGATGGATGATACACGAAGGATCCTACAATCATTCCAACTGTGGAAAGCAAACTTTGTGCGAAGAGATGCCAATACTGTGGCTCATCGATTAGCTAGACTTAGTTTAACTTGGGAGTATCCCGTCTTTTGGTTTGAGGAACCTCCTGATGTAATTTTTGATCTTATTTTGGAGGATAATTTACTTATTAAGTTTGTTGGTGCGGGACACTTTTTTTCCCTTCAATCGGTTTGATTCTCGGGAAGGTGAGGGCCATTGTTAGTACCCTTTCCTCTAATTGTACGTTGTTCCCGTTATGAAATGAATATCGTACTTGAATTTCAAAAAAAAGTATTACATACCCCAAAATAAGAGCCTAATAAAAAAAAACATTAATACATTACTACAGAATACCAAATGTTCAAGGATATGCAACATGAAGGGAGTTGCGTTTCATGAGATTTGGAGGGATTTAAAAATCTAAACGACCATGTAACCATCGTCTAAGCGTAAAGCATGCAATTATTAGCGTTTATATGTGATTTCACATTTTACAAACTTGTACATTAATGGTTATTCATGAGTATTTGTGTGGTTTTAAATTACTTGATATTTTTATTTTTAATGTGTTTTATATTTTTTTTAATCTCACTCTTTGCCTATAGTATATTATAAAAATAAATAAATAAATGAAACTTAAATTTTTAAAATTTATATAGAATAATAATACATATTTAACATACAATATATATACACACTATGATTATTGTATTTTATAATATGTTATTCGTGTAGTTTAAAAAATTAAAATATATTGTTGTACTAAAAAAAAAAATTAAAATCATCCAAATACCTTATTTCTTAACGTGTCGAAACGGGTTATCCGCATGTCACTCTCGTGGTAACCTGTTAAAGACCCATTATTAACTGGTTCTTATCGTGTGACCTGATAACGACCCGATCAATCATTATGTTGACCCAAAATATGTTATTTTCGTGTCATTTATGTGTCATGTTAACGGATCCTGTAACAAATTGCCAAGTCTAAAATTTACGTGAAAAATTTGTCTTTCAAAGAAATCTTCCATACTTCCAACGTCTTAATATAAAGGATTGGGATAGTCAAATGATATTCTGATCAACTGGTAGGTTTGAACTTGTGAATAATGAATTTGATACTAAATTATTAGAGTAAATTGTAGTGATGGTTCATCAACTTTAATCAAATTTGAGCAATGGTCCCTCAACTAAAATGTGTAGCTATGGTTATTTTCGTCAACTTCGTTAGAATTTTGTCAAAATAAGTTATGTTTGAAGGACCATTGTTACAATTGGGGTCCCTCAAGTCATCAAAATGTGTAGTTATGGTCATTTTCATTAACTTCGTCAGAATTTTGCCAAAATGAGTTATGTTGGAAGGATCATTGCTACAATTGGGTTAAAGTTGAGGGATCATTAATTCAATTGTGTTAAAGTTGAGGGATCATTTCTCCAGTTGGATTAAAGTTGACGGACCAATGGTAATGAATTTTTAGTTGAGTAGGGGTGCAACTTGGGTTGGGCTAATCCGAAACCGTCCATGTCCAACCCGACTTTAAATCCGAACAAGCCGGTTTTTTTTAGTTATAACCCGCTCGAACCCAATCTACACCCAAGTGTGCCAAGTCCAAAAACCAACACCCTTTCTAATAATTTTTTAATAAATTACTATTTATAATTACTTAAGCTATTAGGGAATAAGAGGTTTTGATTAGTCAGCCCATATTCGTAGTCTCTAAATCCTAAAGCTTTATAGTAGATTGATTTATGAAATTAGAGTTAGCCAGCTTTGATGCTACTTGGCTTAAAATTTTTTAGGAATTCTTGGAAACTAAGTTGTTACAAGATTAAACTTGTAAAAGTTGGGCAATCCAACCACAACCCAAGAAAACTGTAACTCAATTAAACTTGAGCCCAAATGAACCCGAATGAAACCCAAACCAAACCTGAACCCGAATTGTAAAAGTTGGGTTATATTGGGTTAACCTTCCAACTCGCCCAACCCGCTCGAGTTTGCACTTCTATAGTTGAGGGACCATAGTTGCGAGTGTTGATGAGTTGAGAGATCAATGATAATGAATTTTTAGTTAAGAGACCATTATTCTAATTCACTTAAAGTTAAGAGATCATCGCTACAATTTACTCAAATTATTACAACCAAGTTAAGAGATCATTGCTACAATTTACTCAAATTATTACGACCACGTGACTTACCTCAAATTCTGAACCAACATATATATATATATATATATCGTTTAGATAACCAAAAACAAAACAAAAAACAAAAAAAGGACAGAAAAAATAAAAGAATCGAAGCTCTATTAACTAGGGGTGGTTCGGGTCGGGATCCCGAACCGAAACTCCTTTCCCGAATCCCAAACGAAAACATTTCGGGATGGGATTTTATATCCCGAAACATAACCGAATATGTGCATTTCCCGAAATTCGGGATTCCCGAAAGTGTTTCGGGATTTTCGGGTAACTTCGAGATTGGGCCTTGAAGCCCAAAATGTTGGGCTTTTAAAACTTTTTACAATTTTAAGGTTACAGCCAGCCACTGCCCAAAAAAAAAATAAAGGTTACAATTGCATGCAGCCAGCCACTGCCTGCACAAGCACAGCCCACCTGTTAGCCTGCATAACAAGGATCCTAGACACTTCTATCACTTTCAATTTTAATTGGGAATCATTTTTCTTATTCTCTACAACTTTTTAATAAATAATCGGAGGAGGTATCAAATGAACTCAAGACACTACGGATGACTAGTAAGCCAGAGAACATGTGCCGCATATAAATGTGAACAAAGAACCCTCACCAATAGACTTAAACACATTATCCATAATTATGAAAGTACCTATAAGTTGAGTCCTCGTTCGCTTTGCTGCTCCCAATAGTATTGTATACCTTCACATACATATCAAACTCTTATGATTTAGTGCCACTTCAAACCAGCATCAAATCGCTATTTTGAGAAAACTTCAAAATAAAAATTCTGTTTGCAACAAAAAGAAAACTATTGAAAAGAGATAGTTAAGAAATCAAAGTAACAACTGTGCTTTAAACTAGTTGTACATTAATACCATTATATAATCCATAGCAATCATAACAGAAATAATACTAAAACGATAACAGTTTATTTGCATCACTCACCAGAACACATGTGATCATTTGAAATTCATTCTGGCAAAGCGGGCAGAGGTTTGTAATGGTAGCCCAATTGTCAATGCATGAGAAACAGAACCTGAAAACCCCAAGATGAACCCATGTCATAAAACAAAATTCCTCTCTCTCTCTCACACACACACAAAACCACACTAAAGCACATACCAATGCTGGCAGCAATCGAGAACACCCCTGTCGATTATTGCATTCATGCATATCCCACATGTTTCACCCTCGAAATTGGGATTGTCCTGCACATTATGACAGCAAAATAAAATAAAATAAAAATCTCAAACAGATACGAAGCCAAGCAGCTACACTTAGCTTGCGTATCTAAACACACAAATAAGTAGGTCACAATCCACACTAGCTACAAAGCCACATGTAAGAACTCTCTCAAGAAATTGCAGCACCTCATGTAAGAACTCTCTCTCTCTCTCTCTCTATGTGAGCAATTTTTATGTTAATTGTAGTTTACCATTGTTTATTTATGTTAAATTTTACAGGTTGTTGCTTGTATATTTTCATATGTTTAATTGGGTTTCTGTGAAATGCTGTCTGAAGAGTTAAAGAGAGAGAAATGACAAAACCCCAGTGAAAATAAAAAACCCTAACCTGGATTTTGGGACTCAATTGGTTCCTTCCTGTGTCTGCGTGAGTCGTGGAGGATGAGGAGCAGCGTGGATTCGACGGAGGAGTAGAGCGGCGGGAGCACGGGCGGCGAGACTGTTTGTGAGAGTGTATGTGAGGGAGACTGAGACTGTGAGCAAGAGATAGCGGAGAAAGTGAGTGAGAGCGGAGCGGAGAGAGTGAGCGAGAGCGGAGCGGAGAGACCAAGAGTGAGTCCGAGAGATCTGATCACCAACCTAATAAAATGACCTAACTAATGGATGGTTGGATTAGATTTTAACAAATCCAACGGTTCAAGTAATTTCTAATTAAAAATTAAAAATAAATAAATGAATATATATAT
The DNA here is from genome assembly GCA_036320875.1 of Cotoneaster glaucophyllus. NCBI lineage: Eukaryota > Viridiplantae > Streptophyta > Magnoliopsida > Rosales > Rosaceae > Cotoneaster > Cotoneaster glaucophyllus. Next base: position 23,560,564 of record CM070063.1, read on the forward strand.
ATATATATATATAATAATCGGTTCGGTTCGGGATTACCGAAAGCTTTCAAAGCTGTGGCCGAATCCCAACCCGAAACTTTCGGGACGGGTTCGGTTTCGGATACCGAATGTTTTGGGAAATTCGGTTCGGGAATTTTTCGGTCAAATTTCGGGACGGGATCAGGACGGTTCGGGATTTTCGGGAAAAAATTCCACCCCTACTGTTAACCATTTCTCTTCACTGTTACCCGGCCTGCGGTACCAACCCAAAACACTTTCCACCTGGCCAAGCTAAGAACGGGGATGGCGCCATAGCCACAAATTGGAAGAACCCTGGAGATTTTCCTTCAATTTGAACGGCAAACAATCGTTAATCACTCAAAAGTTGAACAATCAAAATGTAGGTTTGCTGATTTGATGTCTTGCATGTCACTGTGTGAGTTCGATTTGGATAGCCATGGAAAGGTAAGTCTCAAAAACCCAAAGAAAACCCTGAAATTTTGATCTTTTCGTTTCCCTTTGAAAGTTGAAACAAGATCTGAAAGAAATAATCAAAATTTGGTTGGTTACCCTGAAAAATTAACCATGGAAACCATTGGTGCAAAGATTATAGAGGAAGAAAAGACATGCAACGATAGAAGCAGTAGTGATAGAATCAGTAGTCTTCCGGCTGACATACAGCACCATATACTCTCCTTTTTACCCAACAAATTTGTTGCACGAACCAGTGTTTTATCTCGAAGATGGAGTTCTTTATGGGCATCATTTCCTATCCTAGACTTCTACAGCATGAACCCCTTGAAATCCCGGAAAATGAATTTTGAATTCCTAAGTTCATTGCTGCAACGGCGTGACCAAAACTCTAGGATAAAGGTGTTTAGAGTTCAGGGTCATTTGAGTTGTTCATGTTTACATGATTGCATTGATTGGGTGGTAAGGCATAGCATTGAAGAACTTACACTTGAAATCAGTTTGAGTGGCAAGTTCGATTTGCCTAGCTATGTGTTCAACTGTGATTCTGTGAGGAGCCTCAATCTGATGGGCAATAGCCCAGCAATTTCAAACTCACAGTTCAGGTTTCCATCTTCTTATGTCGGGGCTATGAGTGGTATGCGTTCGCTTCGCACCTTACGTTTAATATTTGTGGAGATCTTGGAGAGTGCTTGTTTGGACCCGATTTACCTATCGGCCCGAGTAATCGAGACCGTTGAATAAGCGGATATTAGACCGTTGGATGATAAAGTGGTTGAAATGAATTTTAGTTATTATTGAGAAATAGTATTGTGATTTTAATCATGATATTATCTCTTAGTATTAACTGAGATATTTAAACCTAATATTTAGTATATCCAGTCGGTTGTTTTGGAAAAGTTAATTTGGTCCGTCTTCAGTTCGAATAAGCTCATCATATTAATCCCCAGATGCATGCAATCTTCTACGAATCCTATTTTTGATAAAAAAAAAAAAAAGCAGGTGGTACAAGTCAAATTGACTTAGAACACATTGATGGGATTATATATTTCATTTTTTATTATGCATGTACGGATGGGTTATTTAGAGGCCTAGATAGGCTTGGCTTTTGGTGGTGATAAAGCCTAGGATTTGATGATGATGGAGTTACAATGAGGTAAGAAGCCTATATAGGCTAGACTTCTGATTATGAGTTTGAAAAGTCAAAATGGGTTTTATCTTGGTTGGAAAAGTTAGCCCTTTCCTCACGTGGATGATGTGCATGCATAAGATTGAATATTTTGCCAGGATAAGATGGAAAGCTTTGATTGATGTGATAAGGCATATGTGAGATAAAGTTTTTAATCAAAAAACTTTATTATAGTGATTTTGCACGAGATAAGTGCATGGTCAGCAACAAGTGAGGTTTCAGAGTCACAGTGAAGTTAGGATTGGGTTCCACGACTTGGGTATGCAGGTCTCTATAAATACCAAGCGGCAGACAACTAAAGAGCATCTCCAACTCAACACACAAATCTGCCCTGCGCAAACCCTCTCAACCTTGAGATTTTTTTTTATTTTTTTTTTCGCCAACACACCTTCAGTTTGGATAAACAGCACTGTGGAGGCAACCGGTAAACATCTTCAGTTTGGATAAACAGCACTGTTGCCGTAGAATCAGCCGACCGCGGAGCACCTTCAGTTTGGATAAACAGCACTGCGTCGAGGCCGACTGGTTATCTATCCAAGTCTCGGCCGAGGAGGATTTTCGAATCCTTATTGGCAGAGGTCATCTCATCAGCCTTCTCGGCGAAGTGAGGTGTTACAGGTTACTACATTCGGCACATTGAAAGCCAAATTTGATATTGAACTTCGCAGAACTAGCAGCCTTGTCTTCAGGCTCTAGAACCCAAAGGCCGAGGCGTGTTCCTTCCTCGGCCTGCAGTCGCAAGATCGAGAAGTCAGCCGCGCACACAACGCAACATCAATATTTTACTCACCGGCCGAGCTCGGCCGTCGAGTTGGCACGCCCCGCATTCAACTGAAAGACGTAGTTAGCTTATTAATTACTCGGCCTGCGTGCCACGTAGGCTTGGTAGTTTTTAGGGTCAACATTTTGGCACGCCCGGTGGGATCCAGTGCTAAGGCTACGAAGTTCATATGATCGATCAAGATTCTGATTCGGCTCCACGTAGCCGATTGTATGACGAAAGAAAAAGATCTTTGGAAGTGGAAAGAGTTCTTTGTGGCTAAAGAGAGATGCAAAAGTCGTTCGCCCGCATGTTGAGAATAAAAGCTCATGTTAGCCTCCAAGAGCAATGGGTAAATGAAGACAGGGCTCGATTTAATGCCTAGTTAGATAGAGAACATTTTCCTTACGTTTTCGACTACAAGTCAATTCCATTTGATGAATGGTTGGTTGAAAAGACCAGGGGGCAATTTTTCGCTTCGGTCACAACCAACATTCGGCCTAAGAAGATTGTCGAGATGGCCGAAGAAATACCTAGGCCACCTGTTGTCTCGGTCGAGATTGAAAGTGTGGTAGGCCTAGAAGAAAAGGTTCAAGTCTTTGAGCCAAAACTTGACTTGGAAAATGGTTCGTCAGAGGAATGTTCCAATGACGAACAAGACCAAATCACGGTTTTAGACGCCGAAACCACGCCAATCGATATGATTATTGGCGATAAAGCCGATATAAAGAAATCTCATTCGGCTAAGTTGTTCGAGTTAAAAGCCGAAATTGGTGAAATTATTATGCCAGGGGGGCATAATAATTGTTCAACACACTCGGCGGTCGAAAATGAAAAATATTTCTCCAAGTCAGAAATATTTGGAAAAAATTCTTTATTCGGCCTAGAGCGAAATCAAGTTGAGAATTTTAATATTAAAATATCTCGGCTTGTAATAAAGCATCGTTGGCCTCCTCCTGTTTGGTTCGGCCACTTTTCTTTCCATTTGTTAAATTATTTTCTTAACCATTTGGTCTCTTGACCGATACTTAAGAAAATAAGGGGGCAACGAGCATTGAGCCCTCATACCAAAGAAAAAAAAAAAATTTAAACTCTCGACTGTCTAGGCCGAGGCCGAGAAAAGAAAGAAAAAAAAATTGTAAACTCTCGGCTGTCTAGGCCGAGGCCGAGAAAAGAAAAGAAAAGAAAAAATGCATGGCCGACCATCATTTCAACTTCTCAGTCGGCCTCTGAGTCAAATGTCTGCGCCCACTGTTCACCTGCTTCACATGTCCCATCCTTATCAATTCCCTCATCTTCTTCAATGTTATAAAAAAGAAAAAGAAAAAAAGAAGGTGGATGTCGAAGTCTCGGCCAAAAGGCCGAGCCATTTAATGCTTGCAGCTTGATGAGCAAGTGTGTGCATAGATATATATATATATATATATATATACACACACATACACATATAGCCAACTGTTTGCGGAGCTCGACTAGCATGAGTTGGTGCTCGACACAGGTTGCCATAAAATCATTCGGCCTGCAGTGAAGTATAGCAGCATGTCTTTCCTTGTGTGCTTCCTGTCGTGAAGATGTGATGTGTAGGCTGAGAGTCGAGAAGGATTCGGTTGGATCAGAAAAGACTTGATCTTAATGACCGAAGGTTGTTGGTCGAACTCGACCATAGTATAAATCGGCGAGGCAATGTTTACAACATGACAAATCCTGTCGAATCGAAATCTCAGCCAAAAAAGCATGGCATGCAAAGATTGGCATTTGTTTGGAATTTCTTAGTCATGGCCGACAACATCATTTAATAGGCCATGATGTGATTTCTTTTGTGACCTGGGTATTTAACAAAGCCATGTTTCTCGGTTCCGCTTCCTTTTCTCTTGAATGGAGTGGATAGCCGAGTAATATGTCTTAACGGTCGGGAGCTAGGCACAAATAATTAATTTCCTTAACCATTCGGCTTGCGAGCCGAAGCTCAAGGAAACTGGGGGGCAATGTTTGGACCCGATTTTACACTATCAGCCCGAGTAATCGAGACCGTTGAATAAGCGGATATTAGACCATTGGATGATAAAGTGGTTGAAATGAATTTTAGTTATTATTGAGAAATAGTATTGTGATTTTAATCATGATATTATCTCTTAGTATTAACTGGGATATTTAAACCTAATATTTAGTATATCCAGTCGGTTGTTTTGGAGAAGTTAATTTGGTCCGTCTTCAGTTCGAATAAGCTCATCATATTAATCCCCAGATGCATGCAATCTTCTACTAATCCTATTTTTGATAAAGAAGCAGGTGGTACAAGTCAAATTGACTTAGAACACATTGATGGGATTATATATTTCATTTTTTATTATGCATGTACGGATGGGTTATTTAGAGGCCTAGATAGGCTTGGCTTTTGGTGGTGATAAAGCCTAGGATTTGATGATGATGGAGTTACAATGAGGTAAGAAGCCTATATAGGCTAGACTTCTGATTATGAGTTTGAAAAGTCAAAATGGGTTTTATCTTGGTTGGAAAAGTTAGCCCTTTCCTCACGTGGATGATGTGCATGCATAGAATTGAATATTTTGTCAGGATAAGATGGAAAGCTTTGATTGATGTGATAAGGCATATGTGAGATAAAGTTTTTAATCAAAAAGCTTTATTATAGTGATTTTGCACGAGATAAGTGCATGGTCAGCAACAAGTGAGGTTTCAGAGTCACAGTGAAGTTAGGATTGGTTTCCACGACTTGGGTATGCAGGTCTCTATAAATACCAAGCGGCAGACAACTAAAGAGCATCTCCAACTCAACACACAAATCTGCCATGCGCAAACCCTCTCAACCTTGAGATTTTTTTTTTTTTTTTTTTTCGCCAACACACCTTCAGTTTGGATAAACAGCACTGTGGAGGCAACCGGTAAACATCTTCAGTTTGGATAAACAGCACTGTTGTCGTAGAATCAGCCGACCGCGGAGCACCTTCAGTTTGGATAAACAGCACTGCGTCGGGGCCGACTGGTTATCTATCCAAGTCTCGGCCGAGAAGGATTTTCGAATCCTTATTGGCAGAGGTCATCTCATCAGCCTTCTCGGCGAAGTGAGGTGTTACAGGTTACTACATTCGGCACAATGAAAGCCGAATTTGATATTGAACTTCACAGAACTAGCAGCCTTGTCTTCAGGCTCTAGAACCCAAAGGCCGAGGCGTGTTCCTTCCTCGGCCGCAGTCGCAAGATCGAGAAGTCAGCTGCGCACACAACGCAACATCAACATTTTACTCACCGGCCGAGCTCGGCCGTCGAGTTGGCACGCCCCGCATTCAACCGAAGGACGTAGTTAGCTTATTAATTACTCGGCCTGCGTGCCACGTGAGCTTGGTAGTTTTTAGGGTCAACAGTGCTTCAGTTGGGTGTTTATTTTCAGGTTCTTCATTCCCTTTTCTTGAGAATTTGAGTTTAATGGATTGTCAAGGAATAACTCATCTAAAAATTTACTTGTCCAAACATCAACCATGTACAAGTTGTCGGAATGCATGTAAACAGCCTGGAAGTTTCTGGATTGAGACTGGAGAGTTTGGACGTCAAAAGTTGTTTCAACCGAAACAACAATGGAAATTGGGTCAACATTTTTGCCCCAAATCTGAAAATCTTTAAATGGGTCGCTAATTTCAACATTGAGATAATTTCCATCCAGAATTTCCCTACCCTGATAACAGCGAACCTATCTGGTTGGCTTCAGCCCAATAGCGGAATGACGAAAAGGAGAGTTGCCGTCGATCTTCTTTGTGCATTATCCGAAGTTGAGAACCTTTGCATAGGCCCTGATTATCTCCGGGTTAGTTCTATCAGTTTTATTCTCTACTTGTTTGGAGACTTTTACAATTGCGAATATGCTAGCTTGCTCGGATGTTTTTGAACCAGTGAAGTTGCCAAATCAGTTAACATCTTAATTGACCAGTTCTTTTTTGATAGCCTATAAGTGAATATTATACGAAGAATACCTTTGCTTAAATGAGATCAGAAAATGGAGGATTTCTAGGGAGTTCTAACTGCTTTTCATTTGATTTCTTTCCATTCATTGCGAATTCCAATCAAGCAAATGCATCTTATTATGGTCAATTTACTACGTAGATATTAAAATGTTTACGCTTGCAGCCACCCTAGCTAAACTTTTTGTGCTTCCGTTAAATGTCTAAATGGGCAAGTGCATGGGCCCACTTTTGGAAATCAATCAAACCTGGGTTTTCCCGCTAGGTTGGGAGTTAATGGAATGCTCAAACTGTAATATCCCACATCACCCAAGGTGTGGATCCTGTAAGCCTTTATATGTATATTCTCATCTTTACCTAGCACGAGGTCTTTTGGGAGCTCACTGGCTTCGGGTTCCATAGGAACTCGAAGTTAAGCGAAAATGGGGCAGAGCATTCCCAGGATGGGTGACCCACTTGGAAGTTCTACTCGTGTGAGTTCCTAGAAACAAAACCGTGATGGCGTGGTCAGGGCCCAAAGCGGACAATATCGTGCTACGGCGGAGTCGAGCCCGGGATGTGGTGGGGGCCCGGGCCGGGATGTGACGATTTGGTATCAGAGCCAATCCCTGGCCGGAAGTGTGCCGACGAGGACGTCAAGCCCCTAAGGGGGGTGGATTGTAATATCCCACATGGCTTCGGGTTCCATAGGAACTCCGAAGTTAAGCGAGAATGTGGCAGAGCATTTTCAGGATGGGTGACCCACTGGGAAGTTCTACTCGCGTGAGTTCTTAGAAACAAAACCGTGAGGGCGTGGTCGGGGCCCAAAACGGACAATAGCGTGCTACGGTCAAGGTCTTAAATGCCGATAATATCGGCGATATTTCGCCGATATTATCGGTTTTTTGCTTTAACGATATTTTAATTGGTATCCGAGGAGTTTTCGTCAAAATATCGCGATATTATCGATAATATCGATAATATCGCGATATTACCGATAATATCGATAATATCGCGATATTACCGATATTATCGTAAAATTTTGGGTGTGCAAATCAGAGAAGAAGGCCGGAGCTTCTACAGCCTCGCCGGAGATGGGTGTGCCTATTCCCGAGCCGATTTCATCCCAAAAACCTTGCAAAAACACGAGATAGAACTTCAATTTCACATCTAAGCTTCGATCTAGAACAGATTCAACAGAAAGAGGTAAACCCGAAGCTTACCTAACCGGAGAAATTCAAGAAACTCGCCGGAGGGTTCCTGCGTTCGCCGAGTTGCAGAGACGAGAAGGAGAGGGAGAAAGACGAGGTGGGTGTATTCCTGAAGCAGGTGTGATGGTGTGCGTGTGTATATGTGGGTCTCGGACTCTCGGTGCAGACTGCAGAGAGAAATGAGAGAGATGAGAGTTTCGAGAGAGAGACGGCGCCGACGAGGCGGAAAACGCGGACGAGGAGGAAGGCGAGGGAGGAGCAGAAGGCCATGTGGGAGAAGGATCGAGAGACTGAGGTCTCTGTGCGTGTGTGTGGGACAAGGGAGAAGAGAGATTGAGAGATCTCTGTGTGTGTGTGGGTGTGGAAGAATGGAGAGAAGAGAGAATGAAGGATCGAGAGAGAGAGAGACTGAGGTCTCTGTCTGCGTGTGAAGTGAAGTCTGTGTGCGTGTGTGAAGTCTGCGTGCGTGTGTGTACATATGCATTTACCAGATATTTAGAAAGAACAATAAGTTACATGTACAAAAAATAAAATAAAATAAAATAAAAATAAAAATTGATAGTGTTAAAAACTTGTAAAATATATTAATTTTCGAATTATGTTTTGAAATTTCCGAGATTATTCAGATTCCAAAATTTCTAAAAGTTCCGAAAAGTTATGTCCTGAATACAATCCGATTCTGAAATTTCGGAGCGAAACTTGAAATGTTGTCCGATCCGACCCATTCCTGTTGGGATGGAATCGAGCGACTCATGGAAAGAATCTGAGACTCAATCTTCAAATGATTTTGCTTATGGACAACGTCAACCAATCTCGGATCCATATGGGTGGCATGTTAACAATTACATGCAAAACTATTTTGGGGATTTATCATTTGATAACTACTCTTCACAATACACTCACTCTACACATAGAGATGATGAAGATAGTGAAAAATTTGAACCTCATAGGAACTCTATGTGGTACTAAGTCACTCATGTATCTTACCATGCAATGTATAAAGTGTAAAATATTGTACTAATTCATTATATATAAATGATTATGGTGTGTTTAAACTTCTTTCATTAATTACTACATATTTTCTACACTCACAATGTTTGTCAGCTCGCTATATAATCAACTTGATAATGTTAAATCCATCATGCAATGCATTTCCTTCCAATTTTTTGTGATAAACTAATAGATAATTGACTAAATAAACATCCTGCAAAGTTTCAATAAAAATTTCCAAGTTTTTCTTACAATTTCCGTGGTTTCCATATAATTTTTATCGATATCGATATTATCCCGATATTTCCATCGATATTTCCGTGTTTTCGGACTACCGATATTTCCGATATTACCGATATTTAATACCTTGGCTACGGTGGAGTCGAGCCCGAGATGTGGTGGGGGCCCGGGCCGGGATGTGACACAAACATTTTAGGAGAAATTAGGTTCTTATCCTTCTTTTTGCTACTCCATTGATTAAAATCCTATTCCTTTTCAATTTTTGATCAAGGTCCTTGGGTATTAATAACATTATTAATTATTTCAATAATAAAATATTTTTTTTATTTCTAAATATAATTATTTAATGTTAAAAATGTTACAATTAGATATTTATATTTATGACTAAATTTTTTGTCATATATTTTTAGTTTTAGTTTGTACCCATTTTTAATTTGTTTAATTTGTACCAATTTTCTTTTCAGTTTTAATTTGTACCCATATATTAATTTCTTTTTGTGCCCATATTTTTTAAAGTTTATTTGTATTTGTACCCTTTTTTTTTTTTATTTGTACTGTTTATTTTGCTAAATGTACCCATTCATGTAAAACTTTTTAATCTTAAAATGTACTCATTCTTAAATATACCAATTTGTTATATGTAAAATGTACCACTTTTTTATATAAAATCTATTCAATTTTTTTTTCTAATCCATTTTTAAACTTATATGGGTACATTCCTTTTTCTTTAATTTTAAAATGTATCCATGTCAAGTTTAATCGAAGAAATTTACTAATGTTATTAAGCCTAATATCTTTCTTTCTTTTTTGTGATTTTGAAGAATGTACCCATGTTTTGATACAATAATTTTTTTGGTTAATTTTGATGAATGTACCCATGTTTATATATATATATATATATATATATATATATAGACACACACACGCAATAGTATATTTATATTTTAATATTTTTAATCCCACAAATTATGGTTTTTTTATTTAAAATCTCATTTATATAAAAAACTAAATTTCTAATTTTTAATTTAAAAAATATAGTAACGTACATAAAAATAAATTATCATATTAATTTCAGGGACCTCGATCAAAAATTAAAAACCAACAAGGTTTTAATCAAAGAATGTTCATAACTAAGGATCGCATCCAAAGTCTCCCAACATTTTATTATTTGGTATTTTCTTATTGAAGTTTCTCAAACAGAAAGTACCCCCAAACCTTGTATTTTGTAGTTAGCTTTAAAATAAAATGCACTACTTTGTAGGTTTCTCCTCCAAGCCAGAAGGTTTTGAAGGATATATATGTATACATATATTGTATGTATTTGGGATGTTGTTATTGGCACATCAAAAATCTCATTGTGTACTCGAAGCTAGGAGGAAAAATACACTTATGAGGAGTGTACACTGAGATTTTTGGAGCACCCTGTATTCTATATATATACGTGTGTGTGTAAAAATATTGTATATATGGTTTTGTATTGTTTGGACATGCCAGAGATCTTAGTTGGTTGTAATCGACATAGATACCACACCAAGTTTTCCTACTTACACTTGTTACATTCTTTCTTTCTTTTTTGTCGTCGTACATTTATGTAGCTTATTTAATTTTGCAGATTTTGTCTGAAATTTATTATGGAGGTGGCCTACGGTTCTCATTTATGAAAGTTAAGACCCTGCACATTTCCTTTGGTTCTTTGCAAACACCAGATATCCCAGGGCTAGCTTGCCTATTCAAGAGCTCTCCCATGCTCCATTCTCTCAGAATTGATATAAATGGTCGAGAAGACAATGCTGTAAGTTGTGAGCCTGTGGCATAACTTTAATTTTATATTTCTAAACTTCTCTGATCCTTTCATGTGTGTGTGTTTATATTACTTCTGCGCCTTAAGGTAACCAGAAAATGACAATCCTGTAATTACTTATTCGACACTCTACTCACATGGTACTTCAAAATCAAATTTCAGAGATGGATGAACATTTTATTGGACAATGCTGATTGCACTGACGAGGAATACTGGGAAAGTCAAGCTCAAACTTTGAGTCACTTCCTATGCCACTTAAAGGTGGTGAACATTCATCTTTACGAATATATGATCTCTGAGAGTGTGATTAAGTTTGCAAGGTTTTTGCTTCAACATGGTAGCGGCTTGCAAAAAATGATTCTTTCTACTTTCCAATGCTTTGGTAGCAACAAAAATCCCTGGGAGAATAGCATTGTTTTACTAGACTAGAGGGATTGCCCCGGTCATCTGCCAACATCGAATTCTCAGCTTCTTTTTCTCCAATTGTTTTTTCAGACTCTTAGAATGCAGAGGATGGTATTAGGCTTGATTTCCAGGAGCCATGTCCAAAGAACCAGTGGTGCCGTCGTAGCTTGACCATGGAGACACCTTTATGATAAAATATGAACATTTGAAGAACTTACTTTGTTACAATGAATTGCAAGTTTGATCCTAGACAATATTTCAATTCCATTGTGCAGTGCTCTATGTTTTCTTGGATTTGGATACCCAATGCTGTAGTAGTTTGGTACTGACATAGCCAATCTATAATTTCAATTCCATTGCTTCTAATTTGGGAACAATGTACCTTTCTTCTTTCTGATTCTGTTTGTGTTTGTGTTTGTTTCAGTTTCTCCTGTTATATCGTTGAATTAATCTTTTCTAATATTTTCTTGTTCAGGTTGCAGTTTCTAGGATTTGATTTTTGGCTGTGGGTTTGGTTGTAGCTTGCTGTTTGTGGTGATGTATTGGTTCAAGTTTCTTTAGTTTTTGTTAAATCTTGATTTGATCGCAAAGTTAATGTCTAATTTCTGTTATTTTTTAAGTTGTCTTCTGATATGGCGAGAGTATAATTTTGGGGTTTAATGTTTCTTGCAATATTGGGAAAGATTGTTTCTTGCAAAATGTGGAGTAGATTTCTGCTTTTGGGTGTTTAATTTTTTATTGCTAGTTAATATCTCTCTCGTTTCTCGGTTGCTTTCTCTCTGCGTTGAAATGGAGATGCATCTGTGTTGCAATATTTTGTGATCTTATTACATGTATTTCTGCTCCCTGCAGCTCCTATTTTGTTAGTGTTAGCATGACTGAGTTTACTCTTCAGCTCTCTCTCTGATATGCATAAATGGTATGTGATCTAACTAGCGAATCAATTTACTGTACCAGTAGAACAAGAAGAGAAGGTTTCGAGGATTTATGATTGTTTATTGAGTAAATCTCGGAATAAATCCCCTTATCATCATGGTTTCTTGGAATTGGAAGGGTTTGAGCCGTCATTTTAGTATCTCATAAAGCACGATGATGATGAGGTCAGGTTTTCAAGGCGCAATCTCTAAAAATTAGTGTTTTGGAGCCTACGCGCTTGGGGCGTGGAACGCATGAGACCGTTGAAGACAGACAGACGCTGTGGAAACTCGACAAGTGGTGTTTTGTGGTAGTCGAGGACAAGTGGTGCAGATATGGGATTGAGTGCATTAAATGCTCAAGTTAGTGGGTCTTAACTAACTCAGAACGATTGGCCAGGTGTCCTTGGCCGAATAGTGTTTTCACATTTTCAGAGCCTCTAAGCCAAAGGTTCTCAGCCTAAAGTTCCAGAAGCAAGTGGGCAATGTTTGGACCTAAAATAATGGATATGGGCCGAGTAAGATTATGGGCTTGGCCTAGAGTTAGATAGGAGTCCCAATCTGTTTAAATAGAAGCCCAGCCCAAAGTGGTTTGGCCGAGTTTGAATTAATGACGGATTTCTTGAGAATCTCGGCTAAGTCCTATTTTAGTAAGGAGTCTTTAAAGATCAGGATGGCATAGTAAGATTCGTAATATTCCAAGGATCTGATTAGAACAAGAAGTGAATTAAGTACCAAGGAAAGACTAGGTTCATATTTCTAAGTCTAGTAGGAGTGACTGAATTCGATCCAGATTGGAAGATGATTTGTTATTGGACCAAGATATGCCGAGGAGATGCAATTCAAGTAGGATTTTACTTCGGCACCAGGTGAAAATCATTCTTATAAATAGAAGAGAGTTTGCAACATTCAGGAGACCTTCAACGCAACACACAAATCTGTCTTGCACAAACTCTTGCTTTACGCGAAATCCTCTCATTTTTGAGAAAACATTGACCTTCCTAACTTCGTCAAGCACACCTTACAATTTGTAGAAATAGCTTTGGAGCTGTAGAGTCAAGTGATCGAGGAGCACCTTATAATTTGTAGGAATAGCTCTACTCCAAGTTCGGTTGACTATCTATCCAAATCTTTATCAGCAAGGAGTCTTTGAGTCCCTACTGGAAGAGGTCATCTCATTAGCTTCTCAACGAAGTGAGGTGTTACCAAGTTACCCCGTTCGGCACATTGAAAGCCGAACTTTTATTGAACTTCACAGAACCTAGCAGCCTTATCTTCAAGCTCTAGAACCCGAAGGTCGAGACGAGTTCCTTCCTCGGCCGTAATTGCAAGATAAGAAGTCAACAACGCATCCAACACCATCACTGCGTTCATTTACTCACCGATCGAGCTCGATCGTCGAGTTGGCATGCCCCACATTCAATCGAATGACGCATTTAACTCATTAGCTATTCGGCCTGCACGCCACTTAGGCTAAATAGTTTTTAGGGTCAACACAACCCTAATAAAGTTTGCCAGTTACTCGGCATTCATTTTGTTCGTTTGATGCAGACCGTGGTTTTATGTAACCTTTAGATGTTGAGGTCACCTATATCTAGTAATTCCATACGTCATTAGTAGCTAGATTTCTTCTACTAAGTTATCACTCATCAAACTGAATATATTATGTGACAAAAAAATTTTGTCGTTGAAAGTTGATCCAATCCGAAATAGAACTGCTTGCGAAACCAGCATTCGGTGTTGCAAATTTGCTGTCATGAGTTCCTGAATTTAGGGTTCATACTGTGGGTTGGTAGAGCTGAATGATGATAGATTTCTTTAGGCACCTGTGGAAAATGTGGGTGACAGAAAACATAAAACAAAGCAAAAGTAACATTTGATTTGAATGCTAATGTAGCCCCAAAATCCAGAATCTACATAGGATAAAATTTCATCTCTCCATAAACATTTTTTAATTACTATTGGTTTACAACCTGTAAAATTTTGGATTTTGCAGCAGAATTTTCATGTTCGTACATCAAATTAAACCAATAAAATATGCCGCACGTTATAGTTTAAAAGAAAAAAAATTGTGTTGATAATTACTCTGATAATTAAGTTTCTCTTTTTTGTTTGCAGAAATTAAAAATATAAATAATTGTCTGGCATGTTCAAAGCATAGAGGCTCCCAAGCAAGAAGAAATCAAAGCCAGATTTACAAATTTGGCAGCACATGTTGAAGCACGTCTCACATTGGTCATACAAAATTTTTGAGAGAAGGGTGAACCGTTAACACTAATCTTAACGCCGATACTGATATTGTATCATAATTTGCATCTTACCATCTGTAAAAGTATGGAAAGGTGGTTCAAAAGTGGACCTCGAGTGCAAAAGCGAATACTCTTAACCAACTGAGTCAAGCCACTTACAATAAGGTGAGGTTTATATGAAGGCCTTTATCAAATTAACAGTAGAACTATTCAATACGAGAGGAAGTTTAACTTCATGAAATTTCCGATGCGATACGTGACCCCATCTATTAAAATTTCTCTGAGTCCTAGACGCTTAGTATATTCTACATCGGCCGGCTGCTGCATGTTTTATAGACTAAAAATATAGTTTATCAGGCCATGAAAATATCGTTTTTCTTCGTTAAATTCATGGAAACCTCTTCGGAATCTCCGTCACAAAAAACGAAAACCGAAACTCCAATTCTCGCAATCATCATAATGTCAGCCGATACGAAACAATTGCAGTTGCAGACGCAGCTCTGCCTCACAATGCCAAGCCCGTCAATCATCTCCCGCTCTTCGTCCTTCCCACGGCTCAAAAAAGCATGGCCTTCGCAGTACACTCTCCCGGAAAACCTCCCTCCTGCGATCCACTCTGCATGCACAGCTCCTGCGTCGAAGATCACTTCTGCCAAGCTTTCCTGGAGAAGGAAGTTCAGAAAACTTATCAGGAAGAGACGGAATTCGAACTTCACAGAGCAAAGCCTCGAGGCTCACAATAACGCGCACATTGTGAAAGATGTGATCAAGCTTCACAAGAGAGTAGAGCAAGTTAGTCTTCAAGACTATTATAACTTTGAGATTGATGAGGAGAGAAGCTCAAAATATAGTCCCTATTACATTAGGGGACTCACGTATCCGAACTTCGTCCCTAAGCATCCAATTAGTACTCCCGGGCGCGAAAGCCATACCTCTCATGGTTCTTGGAACTCAATCTCCACCTTCTTTTCGGGGTTCAAAATGCGAGAGTGGAGCTCTTGCATTGGTTCGAAAAGCAAGAGCAACAAGCTTAGGCCGGAAATGTACACCGCAATGAAACCCCTCAAACCACCTGTAGTTAACTCCTCATCATCGACAATTACAGAGCTTTCTTTGGTGGAGGAGGAGAGCAGAGAGAGGAAGAATGTCAGGACGAGTAGCAACGAATCTAACAAGGAGAAGCCATTGAGGAAGAGAGTGCGATCAGGAGGAGCAGCAGCAGCTGATGCTGATGCGCTGAGAAATGATCAAATTAAGGTGATGAGTGACGCCGAGAAGGAGTATGCATGGGCAGACAAGTACCAGCCTCTGTGCTTAGAAGATTTCATATGCAATAGAGACAAAGCAACTCAGCTGCAGGCTTTGGTATGCATGTACATCAACAACTCTTTCTTTATTTTATGCACTTCTTTTATCTTATCAACTACTCAAATTAATTTGTGCACTGAAATTAAAAATGCAGGCCAAGGAAGGAGGATGTGGACATTTCATATTTGAAGGACCGCCCGGAGTGGGGAAGAGAACGATGATTTGGGCTATGCTTCGAGAGGTTTATGGACGCGACACAATACATGTATATAGATATGATTCACTATGCTTCTCATTGATTTATTTCCAGCTTTTATTCATGTCAATCTTTTAATTTTTTTTCTTTGAAATATATCATCAGGCCAGAGAAGAGTTCAAGGCATTCCACCTCAAGGTAATTTACTTTATCCTCAATATTAGTACATATAACATTCTTGTGTGGATTTAGGGGTTCATAATCACGAATGACAATTAGTCTGTAGTTAATCACTCTGTGCTGCATGATATAACAAAACATCGACCTTTTACTCGATTTTTCTTCTTTGTATCTTTCTTCTCATAGGGTGAAATGGTAGGTAGTATAGAAGTACGTGTAAAGCAATCTCCTCAACATGTAGAAGTGAATCTCTCTGAACTGAAGGGCTACGAAAAGCATGTGATTGTCGAACTCATGAAGGAAACACAGGACAATATGCTGAACAAATCTATGCCGTGCAGCCTTGACAACTGCCGAGGTATATATATTTAGATTAAAATCAGTACAAATTGATTTACTTCTGAAACTAAGCTGAGTAAATAAGTGCAGGAATAAAGCCTCTGCCTATTTTTATACATATATACATGTTTGTGCAGCAATAATATTATACGAGGCAGACAAGCTTTCAACCGATGCCCTGCTGTATATAAAGTGGCTTTTAGAAAGGTATAAAGGGTGTAATAAGATCTTCTTCTGCTGCTCTGATGTCTCAAAGCTTCAGGCAATCAAATCGCTTTGCACCGTCTTTGAGCTTTCACCTCCTTCGAAGAATGAGGTGGGAAACTAGTAAATCGTAACAAGGGGTACATAATTATGTGTTTCCTGAATTTAATATGTTTTGGTTTGCTGTTTTCCAAAGAGTTTGATCATGTAGTTTACTTTCTGCATTTTCAGATTGTTGAAGTTCTAAAATTCATTTCTAAAAAAGAAGGCATAGATTTGCCACATGAATTGGCTGAAAGGTTTGCCCAAAATTCTAAGAATAATCTCCGTCTAGCCATTCGTTCATTCGAGGCTACTTGGAAGAAAAGGTAATTAATAAGGAAAAAAAATAGTTTCCGTCAACTGTTTTTGCTACTCATATTAATTTACGTGTTCTTGGTGTGCTCTGAAACGGTGTACATGCAGCTATCCTTTTAAAGAAGATCAAGTAATTTTGACAGGTTGGGAAGATAATATTGCAGATATTGCCAAGAATATGATTGAAGAGCAAAGCCCAAAACAGTACGCTCCTTTGAATTGTTGGCTATATATTTTGTTCTTGGTACAAATTATTCTGTGGTAAGAGTACACTACACAATATGTGCCTCGGAAAACTCAGTTTGCCTTGTTCTCAAATTTCCGAGATACATATTATTGTATGAGCCGGTTATATACAAGTTTATAAACCCCTCCCCCTCACGATATTTAGTGAATCTCACATCCTGTGTTGTGAGATGGCGGTACAAAAGTTCTTCGGCGCGAATGGAGCTTAGCCCAGTTTAACTGTAGAATAGATTAGAATTAAGATAAACTTTGCAACTTCTGCAAATTGAAATGATCTGCATCTTTTGGCAGGCTATATATAATCCGCGGAAAGCTTCAGAATCTTATAGTTCATGGCGTATGTCCCGAATTCATTTTCAAAGTAAGCACATTGTTGCCCTTATATTAGATGTCTGTAATTTAAGTAATAATACTATGAAGCAAATTTGATCTAATTCTTATGCAGTCCCTAGTAGCAGAGCTCAAGAAGTATGTGGACGGCAGCCTGCAGGATCGAGTTGACAGCATGTACGACGAATACAATGTACGAAACTTACAAACCTTACAGGCCAAATTGTTTTGATAGGTGTTAAATAATGAACTACTAATGTCACCAAAATATGGTTTTCTCTTGAATCATGCAGAGGAACGACGAAAATATGTTTGAGAGTGACAAAGCACTGTCACTCAGTCGGCACGATCACGGGGAAACGGGTAAAAGGCCCGCCGAACAATCTATAAAGCACGTTCAGCAGTTCATGAGAATTGAAGGTAAAACAACTGTTGGAAAGTTAATATAATCTCATGAACTGGTTTGATTTGTGTTATACATGTAGATGCACGGAAATATTATATTGTCATACTGCGTGTTAGATGCTTACATTACTAGACTATGAATCTGGATCATTGATTGGGTTGATTTAGATTTGAATCTGTGGTTTAGATTTACAGTCTGACAACATAAGTCTGGCAAGAGAACATTGCCCTATAAGCGCATTATGTGTATATAACACTAGAATATGTCCATCACTATTGCAATCTAAGGATTTGCCACTTCTTATACATAAGTTTATTTTCATTCTCTCCCAGAGTTTATAGCTAAGTTCATGAGCTGCTACAAGGGTTGCTTAGATACAAAATCTTTACCTGGTCAAGATCCAACGTAAGGAGACTTCTTATCGTCAGCCAAACAACTCGCTAAGGAATTACGTACCCTAAAATTTCCGTTGGGGGAGCTTCTTTTCTATTTTTTTTTTTTTTCTTGTTACATATGATCTTAGTACTGCTGCAGCTGGAAACCATTGGTTTTCTTGTAAACTTGAGCTCATGGCTTAAACTATTATGGAGTAGTAGTGTGGAAATCAACAAGGTGTAATATGACAAAAATGTTTGTCAACAACATTTTGAAGTGAAAATAATGTTTTATTAAGAAGTTTATATTATTACCAGCTAGATATTCTCGGACGTGTTGGGATGAGAACGAGAATAAGTTCAAGATTCGATTCATTTTCTCGGACGTGTTGGGATGAGAACGAGGATAGGTTCAGAATTCGATTCATTTTCTTTGTAACACGAAAATAACATTAAGTTTTGCTTCGGCCATGCATCAAGGATGATAAGGGTCACTCAATGTCAAAATTTGTAGGACACGTAAAATCGTTACATAATTAGCAATGCCAAACACAACACTTGGCCAAACCACCGTGACGTAGAAATTCCGGCTCAACGTTATTGATCAGTTCCATAACAAATACCGGCATACCACTTTGTCGAAGCAGGCATGGATATGAGAAAAAGAGGAGCTGTTCGTAGAGGAAATCGAATTCCCAACGCGTTCGGAGAAACTGTTGATAATTAGTTTTACAGCAAGGTATATTGCATTTGATCAAATACATATGAATTATTATGAGAATACAAGCATAACAAGCTTCCGTATATTATAGAGCCCAAACCAAATCAAAATTTGAATTAATTCGTATGCCTTACTGTACAAGCAATTGAGAAAACAAATGATACAAAACTGCAGGATACCTTGTGTATTATTGAACTGCTAATCTCTGGAGATGATCCAAGAAGACCTCAAAACTGACATCGTCGGTAAAGATCACATCCCCTCCCGGTAGTGGAGCTTCGTTGTTATAAGTCGCAGAAGGATTCAACTTTGCCAAAAGAAAACGGGCCTGTGTAATTACATAAAGGAAGGGGGATCAGTGACGCCAAACGAGTATCTAGTGAAAAACAGGTTCGTTCTTATTTTCCTATTGACTCATGCCAAAACAAGGAATGATGACAACAGATTCAAACCAAGAATACCCTGGAGTAACGTATCAAAATATCAATGCCAGAAATATAATTCCTCTCTATAAATCATCAAAGAAAAAGAGGCATGGTCCGTAAAAAAATAACACAATGACAATACTTGGGCCAACTCATACGTTAGATACAATTGTAATGCCAAGGCATTTTTACCACAGAAATACAGGTTTTTTTGTTTAACGTCCATACTACAAGATAGCATCAGAATTACCTGAGAACCATGCTGATCGCAAATCACCAGGCGGGGTACTGGAAATCTTTCCTTGATAATTTGATCTCCATCATCACGAGGAGCTTGTAACAATTGAGCAAAAGCCTGGAAGCATAGATGTGTTTTAGTGGACGTAATATTTTGAAGAATTTTTCTAGCATTGAACCTTCTACTTTTATCAGAATTAAAAGCAACAGTTTCCTTCAAGGATCTTTATTTGTTTGAACTTTGCAGTAAAAAAAACAGAACAAAATAAAACTGAATCTGGCTAATTCGCAACTCGTCATTTTATCGATTAAAATGAATAAGGGCCATATCCAAGAACAATAGATAAGCCATCGAGCCAAAGGCAAATTTTGAATCCAATAGGATTGCCCTATGCAAATATGAGTTACTCATGAGACTCGGTGAGGTAGATGAGTAGGTCTGATTGTCCATGATAAGCACCATGATAAGCACCAAAACTTGATAGTTGATCATGGAGTTTTTGCTTTTACCGCAGAAAAAGACGTAACAAATTATAGTATTACTTTGCACAATTAAGTAGTCATAAGTCAAAGGCAGTTAAAAAAATTGTTCCAAAGCAAAACAGATGGAAAATTCCACATTATACCATAAATAATCAAGAGCTTTTAGTGCTAATGCTTACACATATACAGATCAGTCTACTATCTCAAGGCAGGGTCATCTCTAACCCAAGGGAGTGGCTTTAGTAACAAGTTGCAATGTTATACTCTGTTTTCATCCAGTATAATTCTTTATATAAAATTAATCAGGAATCATGCAAAGAGGACAATGCATCTAATGTTTGATATGCTGGACGTCTTGATGCAGCCTTCATTATATTTTATATCACGATAAAGGTGAACTTAGTCTTGAAGAAAATGATCTTTTAGATTCACTTTTTTAGACTTGAAACATAGATGCAAGGCAAAGACAAGCTGTTCAGATCAACTTTAACTTGAAGATGGCAAAACATTACCTGATGTTCTGGCAGATCCTGATATCCAGCTTTCCGCCATTGAGCAATGGTTGAACCATGAAAAATAACAACAGTAAAGTAAGCGTCTAAAAGCAGAATCCTATCTGCTGCAATGGCAGCGACGTCAAGAAGTGCTGGTTCTGGGCCTGAATGAAATGAATATGAAATCAACGAAGGCTGAATCATCACAACTGAGTTGGTAACATTTTCTCGGTTGAGGATCATTCTGAAGTATGCTGTTTCATCTGGGCTGTTGTTAAAAACCTGCAACACAAGTTCAATTGACGTTAATCACAATAGCCATACAATAGATAACAACGATAAGAAAAATGCTGAAATTAGAAGTAATGTGACATACACACAGAGGTATATACCTGCACAAATTGAGAGCGTCGTAAATGAAACATAAATTGGGGGAAGATTGAAAACCGTGGAGATAAACTGAAAGAAGAGGGACTGTCCTTTTGGTAATCTCCAAACCGAGAACACATGTGTATCAATGATTTATCCAACCATCTTATAGGGTCAAACTCTGCCTGGATATTTCATGAAATGACAAAAGATTAGTGAAGCAATCAGTCATATTTTACAAAATAATACACACACATGTTATAAAACATCAAGAATGCTGAAAATCACTTCTCACAAAACCAACCCATAACGTATTGATTATAAGGATACGACTCTTTTGCGATTTTACCACATCAAATATGCAAAACAAATAAAGTACTATATAGCATGGTTGTATTGGGCACTGATGTATGTCTCTGTTCATTTCCATTGCCAGTCACCTTGTCGCACTAGAGTTTGGATAGAGTTTGGAGAACAACTATTCAAAAGCTCAAATGGAAAAGATTACATAAGGAAAATTAACATGTGATGTATGCTTTCTTTTGGTTTTCTTATATAGAGTATTCTTTATATGAGAATGATTCTTCACAGAGTGATGTGTGGATAATAGATGTATAGCAATTGTCCATATTAACTTCACACAGAAATTTGACATCGCCACAAGTCATCAGCACAATAATCCACTACAATTAGGACTACAAAGTGATCAGCTAAAAATTCCATTATTTGTTACATCTTCCACTGTATGTTTTTGGTCTTTACAGTGACACAACATTTTACCATTCAGCTACAGCCATTGGATTTAAAAATAACAGTGATACTGAAACTAAGAGTGAAAATGTCTATGGTTCATTGTTGTTTTTTCTGAGAATCAACATCCCAATCTCTAAATCTAGACCTTGTCAGCATGGGTGATCGCTGTTTCATTTCTTTTGCATGTCATGCACATGTACACGCAGCATATCATATAGGCTTTAATAAATTACGTTTTTTGAAACTTCAATATCTATTGATTAATAAATAACAGAGATAAATGAAAGCTTCATTTAAATGTCCTGTGACGAATTATCTTAAAACTAAAGAAACTCATTCAAAGAAGAATAGAGTGATGAATTGATGTATTCTTTATGGGATTTGTAACTCCATCTGTAGTTTCAACCTCCCCAGGATGACGGCAGACTTGAAAAACAACCTATAGGAACTTTATCCCAAAAGGAAATAAATTTTCTTGCATAAACATTTCTCGGCCCTGTATAAGTTCAAAGAAATATGCCTAGGAGGCTTTCAGGTTCCAGAGCGAGAACAGACAAGAATTTTGTTCTTCAACATTCAAATAAGCTCCATTACCCATGAATCATGTTCAAATTTTCTTCTTTCTCTAAACATTAGTACTTGCGCATATTCGGTTTTACCCTTGTTTTGTTTGTTGGAGTGTCTGTCAGTGAGCATATATATGTGAGAGAAACAGATAAAGGGGAGATGGAAAAATGGAAGCGGCAATTCAAATTTTTTTGGGGGTCAATATCACCACTTCCAATTAGGAAAATCTAATAAGATTTGTTATCAAGAAATTTGGGTTTCAACACCTGAGACAAGTGTATAGAACCATGTAATAATAAAGATTACCTCAGTTTCCATTTTGAAAGAAACTAGGCGTGCCATGACTACAGCAGCTGCTTCTTGGTCAAATCCAGCAATCAACTCCTATTGTATAAACCAGTAGCTTCAGAACACAATTTAAAAGAAAAGAAAATGATACTTGAGGAAGTAAAACCAAATTCATGAAGCTGCAATAACTAGTATGTAATCACCCATGGCATCAATACTATTCCAAATCTATAACAAACTATTATCTTCCCCTCATAATCAATGAAAAGTAACTAAAGTCATGAAAATAAAGGGGAGAGAGAGAGAGAGAGAGAGAGAGAGAGAGAGAGAGTTGCATATATTGTTTTAGAAGCAGTTTAACAATGAAAGAAGAATTTCCTCTAAATTATGACAAGGAGCAAAACGCCCATAGTCCAACCCCATAGCCTCTTTTGAATCAAAGGTTTTATTTATCAAAGAACATCAAATTCAAATAGAATACACTTAAACATTGCAATTTGCAAGTGGTTGTGAAGGTTCAGTAAAAGCAAAGTTTTCCATGATGAAATACCTTCATTATATCAGATACATTATTTAATATTTTTCTTTGCAAGAAAAAAAAGATAATGCATCATATATTGAGGACAGGGAGTACAGAAAACTTGCCTGAAGGCTTCCAGGTCCAGCAACCCATCTTCTCGATAGGGTCGTAACACGGAGTCTCATTTGACCACTACTATGCTGATAACTGTAGCAAAATATCTACAATCAGTAAACATATTTCCTTCTATACTAGGCACAAACAAAAATAATAGCTCAAAGTCTGTGAGCAAGGAGTTCATACTAAGTAAGAAACTGGAAGTAAAACTGATTGCTAGTCGGTTGAACAGTAGCATCTGGGATTTCCTTCTTAACAATTTCAAATATTAGACATAAAGATGTCGCTTTGTCAAGGCCACACATCTTCCATGCACTAGTGCTCCCCTGACCAACAACCGTGTCCGAGCACAAAGGACCTTTCTGCACAAGGTCACCAGTATAAGGTTTAAGAACATGACCAGCTAAAAAGAGAGATCAACAAAATACTGTTGATTATACCTTCTCAAGAGATGCACAAGGACCAATAATGCCCTGAACTTTGACATCTTTTGAGCAGTTTATCTCAAATATACCACTGCATCAAAGATAAAAAATCAGAATGCCAGTAAAGATTTGTCACAAATTTAAACATCTACATAACATATAAACAACGAAAATTATGTTCAATGTTATGTCCACCGCAGCTCGGCACAATATAAGCCACTCTTTTAAGGAGCAAATTATATGAAAAATTACTGGAGTTATTGCCACGTTATCAACAAATTTGTTATAACTAAAACTAATTCATTTTCTTTTCAGAACAATAAAAACATTTAACCTTGTCACAAATAAAAGAAAAAACTAAACTGCAAAAGAAAATCTTATATTCCTAAATTATTGATCTGAAACTATGCTCAACAATAAAGTCACCACACTAGACCAGAAGGTTCCTGACAAAATAGTATCTGTACCATTCCACTGATATATAAGCAAATTATTAATAGTAAAACAAATGGGTGAAGATATATTTAGCAGCTGTGCAAGATGTACAGAAAAAGAAGACATCATGTTGCAAGGCATATACACAGCATCATATATTACATTCTAAGAAAGCATAGGTACAAAGAAACCACAAAAAACTTCAATAAGAAAAAATTATCATAGATAAGTTTGCTTCGCAACTGCAAAAAATGTTTTGGGAATACGAAGGCCTCAATTGGGGTTGTGAAAGTTCTAATATGTGCACCTTTAGTATCACGGTGACCTTTGAACTACACCTCTGGTTTTGTTCTTTCGTCAAAAACTCTTCTTTTTTTTTTCCAGTGAATGAAACTTACTTCCTAAAAGACTTACAAAAAATAAGAGTATGTTTTCAATTTTCACAAATAAATAACATAACATATACATGTCAAGAAAGCCAAAGTATAACATAAACACAAACGACATTCCAAAAGTTTACAAGCAAGAAGCGCAAGTTTTCTAAATCTACTGGGAAAAGTTCATAATGAAATTTGAAAATAAACAGCAGCAATTTCCCATTTTGAGATTGACCAAGGAAACCATACTTTGATGATAAACCAAGCTCATAATCACCCGACTTAAAAACACGTCTGAGTGAGTCCTTAAACACCGAATGGCCAAAACTTTCAGCAAGTACAACTAGTCCTCCAGTTCTTTCAACTGCAATTTTAAGTTCTGCGATCCCCACCTGAAAGGGGAAACAGCATGCAAAAGAAACAAGAAATAATTTTAAATGAACATAAAACGCCAACAAATAAGACACCTTCAATTTAATCTGTGGAACCCAAGTGTATAAGCTCAAGAAGCTTAATAAATTGTTTAACAGCAATTCTTTTGGGATTAGGACTAGTCTCCAACATATAGAATCCTTCCCCTCCATATCAATTAACAATAACATATTACCTACCCCCCTCCGAAAAGAAAAAGTAACATAAATAGATGTCGTACGCATGTTAAACATTTTCTGTTACATATTATTGTACTGCAATAAAGATTTATAACAGGCAAATTAAATGTCCGAACCCCAAAGATGACTATAGTTGGCAAAGATTAAAAAGAAAAACATTTAGTACCATTGGAGGTTCTATCTTGTTCCTGAGATAGGGTAGTTGGAGGATAGACAACTTGGACAAATGAAATGTTGCCATCTTTCGTAAGTGGTAGTGGAGATTCCTATTAAAAGAATTCTCTTTGGGATAGTTTTCTTAAAAGAAAATATCTACTTGGTGGAACTCTAATATTATGGTTAAAGGGTCAAGTCAAGGACGTTGGAAACATATTTCAAAGGGTACCTTTCTGCTCTCCATTATCTTCGTGCAATGATGGGGAGCGTAGAAGATTAGTGAGACTGGTGGTAGGAGAGCCTCTTTTCTATGCATCCTATCCGCATCTTTACGGGCTATCTAACTCTCATAACATATCAATGGAAAATGTATGCTTCTTCTCTTATCCAATAAGTTCAAAATTTCATTTTGTAGAATTTGAAAGACTTTGAGGTTAGCAAGCTTTAATCTTTACTCTTCTTTTATTAAAGTAGTTCATTACAAGTTGTTAAACCATATAGAATATGTTGGAAACTTGAATCCTTGGGGCTTTTCGTGCAATTCTTCTTTTTTAGAATTGGTATGAATACATAAAAATACAGAAATGTATGGACTGATTCAAGATGAAGGAAAAGAAACAAAGTACTTGGATAATCATCGCTACAAAAAAAGTAGAGACAAACTTGAAAATCACCTGGTCAAGGGCACAAGCAAAAAGATCAAGAACATGTCCTTGGTTTACAAGCTGCTTTGATAGTCCCTCATAAAATTTCACGGCTTTATGGAAGTGTGTGGCAGAATCTTTATCTAGGTCCTTGTGCGAACGAATGGGTTCAGATAGGTTTTTCGACACAATCTACAAAAGATCGCAAGCAGAAAAGTCAGTGTAGCAAATCAGTAATTAAAAAGGTAAAGTATAATTGCCACCATGCTATGGCAAAAGAAACATCACGCACTACATGGTTAAACTACCTAATAATTACCATCTCAACCATTTAAATTAAAATTTGGAGGAAAATAATTAAAAATCAAGAAACTTTGAAAACAAAGCATATGGAAGAGGTATCCCATATATGAATAAATTGTCAACAGTTATGGTAGTGGCATACTGGCCATAGGTTTAACAATCACATGGTACTTTTAGACCATATCCATGAAAGAAAGGGAGGGTGAGGAGTGAGCAGCTGGAAAACGCAAGTCTAGGTAGTTCCACTTGTAGTCAAGCACAGAACATTCACAGGGCTAAATGTGAAAAAGATAAGGACACCCTTAGCCCCACTTTCATTGGCCGTGTATGTTGAGCAAACCAGCCAATTACACAAGCCAAAATGCGATATTACACACATATTACTGAAAAAGCTTTACAATTTTCCATCCAATCCTAAGCATTTGAATGTACATTGAGAAAAACAACCATTTGCATAAGCCAAAATGTCAGAAAACACATATAGCCAAAACGGAATTATAAACTGCCAATGTTCAATAACTAAGCATTTACATTAGCCTGTTTTGTTTGTCTTTTCATTCTCTAATCTGTTAATCGCAATGACCCCTTTAACGAAAGCAGTAAAAAAGTAACAACACCAAAGGACCAAAAAGCGAGAAAAGAAGACAGAGAAACAATTTAGGTAAAATAGGTCCCTTATAATGAATTATAGTGATCCCAAGTAGCAGTACCGCTGCCAAAGAAGTTCCTTAGGAAGCAAACCATATAAAATCGACCACAACCTTCCAACCAACTACCAACCAGGGATAAAATCTCTACCTTCTAAGTTTTGGTAAACTTATAAATTCTTGTTAACAGTGATCTTTGTAGCAAAAAACATATTAGTATCAATCAAGGAGACTCTATTATCTTAAGTTTCGGTCCCACAAAAATAAATAGTTAAGAATCCTTACAGCACCCAGGCCTTCTGTGGAAGGCCCGCCAATAAATGCCATAATCCGAGCCCCAGAACCGGGCACGCAAGCTCCCAACAAGCTGGCCGCAACGCTAAGGGCAGTGCTGGTGCATCGGGTGGCCCTCTGATCCGCGGGCACTGGCCAAGGGTCCTTCTGCAACTCCTCCAACACCGAATTAAGTGCAAACTCACAAACCGAAGCGGGCAGCAAAAATCTGGCAATGCTTTCGGTGCTCAACCCGTCCCGGTGCCCAGCAATGACCCCAGTAGCCGGTTTGGGCTTCTTGAGAAAGAAACTCATCTGTTCAAGCAACTGCTCCTTGTTGACGTCCTTGGATCCTTTGAAAATGTAAGTTTTGGGGACACCGGAGAAACCCAATTCGTGGACATGAACGAAGGTCCCGAAAGTGATGAGCCCCACGAGAGAGTAGTCCGGCAGGAGACCCAGAGCCTGAGACAGAGCGGACTTGAGGAACGACAGCTCCTCCTCGATCATGCAGGTGTCGACGACGAAAATGAAGACCGGAGGTGAGGTGGGTTTCTCGAGCGACGAGTCGTATTCGATGGTGGTGTACTGGGGGAAGAGCTCGGCCGGGAGGTTCTCATCAGAGATGGAGGCGTAGTGGGGAGGGAAGTGGTTGCGGGTGAAGCAGAAAGGGCAGATCCAGATCTTGGCGGCGTAATCGACGGTGGAGAATGGGTTGAGGACGGAGCGGCAGGTACGGCAGCGGAGGGCAGCGTAGGGGAGGACGGGCATGGAGGGGAATGGCTTGATCGGAGTGTAGATTGCGGAGACTGGGACTACGCTGTTGGTGGACTCTTGCTTCGTGCCTGGGATTACGTTCCATGGCATTCGAACCCCGTCTTGGGATTCGAGGTCCAGAAATTCACTCATTGTTTTCTGCAATTCAGGATTTGCAGGTGGATTGCAGGGAGTGTGAGAGTGGAATTCTGGGTTCGTTTTGTCTGTGGAGGGAGAGGACCTGAGAGTGCGTTTGTTGACGGAGAGAGAGAGAGGAAGAAGAATGGATGGGCCATGTTAGAGGATCATGAAGCCCGTTGGTCTTTGGGACTTGATTTCCCATTTGGACTGACAAATATAATAAGCCCAATTTGTTCGGCTAAAATTATTTCATTTCCATACCAAACAAAACTCACTTCGTCTTCTAGAGCTGAAAAAGCACTTTACATAACGTCTTAGGGGTGCGTTTGTTGTACTGATTATTTTGAACTAACTTAGCGAAGCGTTTGGTATATTGTTTGACTAAAAAGTAAGATATAAACAAACTATAATATTATATATTATTTAGCACATATCTAATAATATTTTATTATTTTATCTAATAATATTAATTGAAACCTTTTCTTCTTTTTTTCAGTTAGGACCAGTCCCTAATTTTACTGTATTTTATTTCCAAAAGAATTAGTTGACCCATTCTCTTGGCGTATTCATGTAGTACTCGCCGTTACGAACGCATGAGCGCAGGCGAAATTGAATTCAGAGCTATAACGAAGATTTTACGAATTTCGATACGTCAAGGGTAATTCAATAATTTCACGTTTCGGGAGATATTTTACGATTCTTCTTTAGTGGTCTTATTTTGTGAGCCACTAAGGCCCACATATGTTTCTTTATTCCCCAGATCCCCTCTCCCCCATGACTCTCTTTCTCCCTTAGCTCTTTCTCTTAAACTCTTTTTTCTCTCTTAACTCCTTCATCTCTCTTTGTAACTCTCTCCCTCTCAGAAAGCACATCCAACACATAACAACAACGACAACACCTTCACCATCACCGGCTCGCACTCCGACGAACACCACCACCCTCAGAACATTCACATCACGAACCCAGACCAGGCCAAGGTCCCTCATTCCCTCTCTCTCGTTGTACCCGATGAAGGTACGCCTCAAAAACTATCTAGAACTTATTAGATCATGTTTTGGAGTACGACTAGTGTAGTTTTAAGAGCCTTGGTGATGTTTGAACACATGAATAACTTAGGAAGCCATTTCTCAGATTTTGGGCGAAGTCCACTAGTTTGCAGGCTATTTTTCGACCAAACCATGATAAGTTAGCCATCAAGAAAGGTACTATTCTCTTCGTCTCGTCGAGAGGTATGATTTTTTTTTAATCACTCAATTTCATTGAGCATTGAAGAAGTTATATCCATTTGAACTTTCCCTAGTTTTCGGCAACCTCCGTGACTTTCAGGAGAGATTCAGGCCATCTCCGGCCACCATTTGGCTTCCAAATTGGTATAATCTTATTCTACGCTTCTCTAGCTTCGTTTTGATATATTATAGGTTGAATTTGGTTAAGAAACGACAAAGTTATGAAAGCTTTGAAAATTTCCCAGTTTTCTAGCAAATTTTCCAATTTTCGGTGGGTTTTCTGGTAGACCGGGTCGACCCGACCCGTTGACCCATTGACCTGACCCGTTGACCAGTTGACCTGACCTAGATTCAATTGGAATATTCTAGCGTTGACTTTTTGTTGACTTTTATGAAATTTGCCCAGGACCCTTCTTAGGGTATTTCGACGCTTTGATTCCAAATCCACGCTTCATTTTCCTAAATTCAATCATTTTAGTAGGGTCTTACTAATTGGTCCTTTTAAGTGATTAGGTGCGTTTGTTAGTGGCGACCCCGTCCTCCCTAGTGTAAACGACTTTTCGGTGATAGAATATTTATGAGTTGACCCTTTCTAAAATGCATGATTTTATTACTAGAAGTGTATACATGAAAAGCATGATTTATGAAACGTTTATGAGTTATCGGATTTACGCTTTATGAAATATCATGCTTTATTGACCTTATGTTTATTGAAATATTTATGAATATGGTTTATGATGATGATTTGAGCTAGAATGCTCATATGGATTTATGATATGATGTTTGAGCTATTAAGCTCCGATGATATGACTAGGAAAGAATATGTTCATGGTTTTCTGTGCTTATTTAGTTGGTAATCACACAACACGAATATGTACATGTCTATGACCATATGACATAGTTTGCGTGCTTTGAGATTTGAGGTACTTGATGATTATACTCCCAGCTTCACTAGTCAAGGCTAGTGTTGGTGTGCTATGTTTTTCTTCTCTAGCGTAATCTAGAGTCGTACAACTTCATCTTCGGGTGATGGACCATATTTTCTTCACGGGCGTAACCCGGTGTCATATTTCTTCACTGGCCCAACCCAGAGTCGTACAACTTCACATTAAAGTGATGGACCATATCTTCTTCACTGCGTAACCCAGTGTCATACATATTCACTTTCGGGTGATGGATATGCCTTCGGGTGACTATGGTACCACTAATGAGCACACTATATATGATATATGTTTTATGAAGGTTTTCATGGCATGTCAGGGTTTTCAAAATTCCTATTACATATTATGTTATGAGGTTAGTACGTTTGAAGAGAAATTGGTTTTAGTTATTATTTATAGTAAACTTAGTCCACTCACCTTTTATTTTGTGCCCCTTTCAGGACTTAGAAATAGGCGTACGATCTTGGCGTTAAAGGATTCCCGTAGCAGTAGCTTCGAGTCTTCCTCACGGTGTTGGACCCCTTTCTTTATAATCCCACTTTTAAATAATATTCTTTCTGCTTATAATCTTAATTAGTTGTAAGCTCTAAACATGTTCATGCATTTTCATATTTTTAATATTTAACGTTACATATTTTATTTACGTTTGTTTCTTTTCGACACAAATGTTTTAGAAATAAACGAAACACAAAAAACAATGATTTGGCTACTGCTCAAGCTCTGTGTGTTTGGCCTATTTTATTGGATAGTTGTAATGGATCTATTTTATTTGAATTTTTTCTTTTGTGTTTTTTATTTTTTTCCAGTATTAAAGACAAGTTTAAATTATAACTTGAATTACAATAGGCATAAAAATAATTGGAAATAGTTGAATGCTTAAAATTGGTGTTAATGTTATTAAGGTATTCCCTTGATTTACAATCCTATCATTACAACAAAACAAAAAAATAATAAATAAAACCCTTGTATTAAAACAAAGAACTATAGCATCCCTTCTATCTTTAATCTCATCACTCCTTACTTACATCTTTAAAGAAACCCTTGGAACCAACTAAACTCTCATTCAAACAAGAACATAAAAACAAAAGATGCACAAGACATAAGTTCAAGGACTTATTGTAAAATCTAGTCTTAAGTGTTTGGCTTTCCTTGTCAAATATTGTAATTGAACCATCACACATGCTCAATCTAGCTTTAGAATATACTTAGATTATGAGATGTTGCCGCTGGAGTAAATGTTCAAGAAGTGGCACATTTCAACTCAAAGGTTTTTTTTGTGTTGCATTCTGTCTAGTTAGTTTTGCGCACTGACTTTTAGCTGTCTAGGCACACAGATTAAGACAACCCACATAGGCTAACTGACACCTTTCTGATGGTAGTCAGTTTTTGGCCATTGATCTACCTAGATCTCTTTTGCAGCCGACAAGTGTCCTTGGGAAAAGTTGGCTGATGAAAAATCGTATTTCCTTGGGTATATTTACTTTTAGGGTTTCAGATTGTTCTTAGGGGTTTAGAACTTAGTTTTAGAGTGAGAGTTTCTTTAAAGGCTTAAAGCTTGCATCTTATCTATTTATGAACCCTAATTGCAAAACCTTTCTATGCATTAAACACTCAATCATTGTTTATTAGGGTTGCATTGTTTTAAGGTTTTGCATTTATGTCTTGACCTGATTTTAAGCTTTAAATTTGTTTTTATACCAAGCTTTTGGATTCAAGTTAGATTCTTCCTTCAACAGTTTGATTGGAGAATCTGACTGGTTATTTGAATCTGTATTTCATGTGCATATCATAAAATCATATCACATAATTGATCGTGTTGATCTCGATGCCACAAGGTGATGAGCTCAAGATGAGCTGCCACTTCGTGAAAACCAAAGGAGTCCATCTTGTGTAAGGTAAGGTTGCACAAAGGTAAAGCTACTCTGTAGATAGGGATCTAGGAATTGAGCTTGTGTGATTTTTGTATGAATCTTTGTTTACACTAGAAGATTGGACTCAGTGGAAAGTCCTCGGTTTTTTTAACTTAGGTGGGTTTTTCCGACCAAAAATATCTTGTGTTCAAGTTACGTTTATTGGGTTCAAGTTATGCTTATTGTGTCACATATCCCACACATATATTCATGGTACATATATATATATATATGTTGAACATCTAAATGGTATGTATTTACTGTTATGCTCACTTAACACATTGATAACATACAACGAACTATAGCCTTGCTGACTATGATAGTTTTTGGAAACTGAAATTAGTATTTGAATCTTAGATTTATTGACTAACAAATCTATCTTAGTTGACTAGCAGGCTTGACTAGTCAGTCCAGTGGATTATAATTTTTATAAACAGGTTATTCCACATGGTATCAATTTCAATTGGTATCAGAGCCCTGCTCTAGATATACATATAGTGATCTCTGGATTTGCTGGTATTTGGTGAAATCTCACCATGGATCGTGATCGTGTCGGTAGCTCATGTAATACACCTCCATTCTTTGATGATACAAATTATGCTACTTGGAACTAGAAGTTTCAGATATTCCTTAAGGCTCAAGATCTTATAGTTGTTGATTATCTCACTCTTGAGTGGATGGCTCCATCAAGGCTAGTCAATGGAGAGTCTTTGATTAAGCCAAAAAGGTGAATGGACTCAAGGAGAAATTACTTCGGCTATGGCTAATAGGAAAGCTAAAAATGCTATTATTTATACCATTTCGTCTAATCAGTATGCTCATGTTTGATATTGCACAACGGCCAAGCAAGCTTGGGACAAACTCCGAATTCTTCATTAGGGTGATAAACAAGTAAGAGATTTAAAACTCCAAATGACCCTTTCAAAATTTGAGGATTTGAGAATGTTTGAGTCTGAGAATTTCTCAGTTTTCTTTGAGAGAGTTGAAATGTTAACAAACGAAGCCTTGGGTTTGGGGAAGCTTATTGATGAAACAATTGTGGTTCAAAAGATTTTGAGATGCTTGCTTAAGAGATTTCATGCTAAGAAGGCTGCCATTCAAGAGTTTCAGGACCTAAATAAGATCAAGCTTGGAAAATTGGTTGGGAGACTCATTACCTATTAGATGAAGCTTGACATAGATGAAAGTGACTCCAATAAGAGAAAAGAAGTAGCCCTTCAAGGTGTTGAAAACTATGAGGTTGTTAGTGATATATGTAGACATGCCTCAGAAAATGATCTTGCCTTATTTGTAAAGCAATTCAGAATGATTCTCAGAAATAGAGGAAATGATTCAAAATGGTTTGGTGAGTCAACAAATAGTCAGGAGAAACAGTCTTCTAGAGTGAAGAATAAAGGGTTTGCTAGAAAAAGTTACAAAGATTTATTGAAGGTACCTGGTCCATGCTTTGCATGTGGTGGAAGTGGACACCATGTTGCTGATTGTGCTAACACCAAACTTCTTGGTCAAAAAAGTAAAAAGGCAATGATGGTTGCTTGGAATGATAACAATGAACAAGGTTCTGTGCATTCTGATGAATCGTCAGATAATGAAGAAAAGGTTGTTACTTTTGTTTCTCCAATTGAGGAAGTGTCTCTGAGTGATGATGATTCTGTTCTGAATGGCAATGAGGAGATATCTTATTATGAAGTGTGCATCAAGTATGATTCTCTCTTTAATGAGACTTGTACTACAAAAGTGGAGAAAATTGAGCTAACTAAAAAAGTTGTTGATTTACAAAAAGAAAACAAGTCTATTCGTCTAGTCAGAACTGAACTGGATGAAAAAATTGGTTATCTTGATGTTCATGTTGAGGAGCTGAATAAGAAGACTTCTAATTAGAATGACAAAGTTGAAAAGGATGATGTTATTACTATTCTTGAATCTTAGGCTCAAAACTTGCTAGAATCTCAAGATAACTTGATGGATTAAATTCATGCATTGAAGGCAAATAATGTGATGTATCATAAGGCCAACAGAAAACAGCTACTTGAACTAGGGGTGGGCACTTCGAACCGAAAACCGAAACCGAAACACGAATCGAATCGAACCGCACCGAACAGTTTGGTTTTGCGATTTTGAAACGGTTTCAGTTTCGAAACCGAACCGCGGCAAAGAAAACGGTTTGGTTGCGGTTTTGGGTTTTCAAAACCGCACCGAAACCGAAACCGCACCATTTATGTTTTTGGTTGTACTAATGCCATAAGGCATTTGACATTGAACTTTGTATGAAACTTTGAAGTTTGAACTTTAGTTGTATTATGGCAAACTTAACTTTTCGATTGGGTTGTAGTAAAGTATCGTGATTGGTGATCAAGTTGAATTTTAGTAGATGTGAATCTGTGATGCGTTTTTGTGTAGTTTTTTGGTGCATTTTTGTGCAGTTTTTTTGGTTGTGCAGTTTTGTGCAGTTTTTGGTGCAGTTTTGATGCAGTTTAGCTGCAGCTTTTTGCTGCATTTTTGGTGCAGTTTTTTGTGTTGTTTTACTGCTGTTTTTATGCAGTTTTGGCTGCATTTTTTTGGCAGTTTTGCCTCTGTTTTTTGCTGCAGTTTTACTGCATTGTTGTTGCTGTTTTTGGTGCAATTTTGCTGCATATTTATTAATTAATATGTGTATATTTTAAATTGTACATTGTTTTCTCAAAAACCAAACCGAAACCGTTTGAAATCGCACCGAACCGAACCAAACGATTTGGTTTCATTTTGGTTTTGGCTTCAAAACCGTACCGCATCGCACCGCAAAATGTTTCGGTTTCAGTTGTGGTTTCACTCGAAACCGCACCGAACCGCACCGTGCCCACCCCTAACTTGAACTGAATGAGGCAGATGCTAAAGTTATTCGTCTCACTATTGGGACTGAAAAAATTGACAAGATGCTGAGTATTGGGAAACTGCACGGTGACAAAAGTGGTATTGGTTAAGATCTATTCCTACGTGCCATCATTGTGGTGAAGTTGGGCACATTCGTCCAAAATGTAGAAAATTGTACTTTGGAAAGACCAATTTGCTAAAGGATCAGGTGGAACGTCATCGAAATCAACAGAATTGCTCAACTCGTTCATTCTTCTTCATCTATAAATTTTAAGCAAAGTTCGAAGTGGGTGCAGAATGAGTCAAACAGATGCCTTGTTGTTCTAAATGTTATATCTGCTACCAAACCAAATGTATGTTATCTTGACAGTGGGTGCTCTTGTCACATGACTGGAGATAAGGAGGCTTTATCATCTCTTGCCCCTTTTGTTGGCGGTGGAGTTGTGTTTAGTGGTCGGGATAAGTCTCATATCATAGGGAAAAGTGATGTCAAAATCCCTGGATCGCCTTAGCTTGAAAATGTTAGTTATGTTGATGGGTTGAAGTCAAATCTCATTAGCATTAGCCAAATCTCATTAGCAAAATCCCTGGATTGTAGATTAACACGGAAAGAACTTGCTTGTACTGTCGAGATTTGGAGACAATTGTTACATAATTGATGTTTCTAAAGTTGCTAAATACTCCAAGTGCCACAAAGACATTGATGATGCTAGTGTTCTATGGCATACAAAACTTGAGCATGTGAACTTCAAAGACCTCAAGAAGTGTCCAAACATGAGGTTGTGAGAGGGCTTCCACCTCTTTCTATTTCGTACTTATATGTTTGCAGACCATGTTAATTAGGAAAGCAATCTAGGGTGGCACACAAGAAAGTGACTGACATCGAAACAACTAAGCGTCTTCAATTGATTCATATAGATCTTGTTGGACCAATTCAGACCTTATTTCTTAGCAGCAAGAAGTACATTTTGGTAATTGTGGATGACTACTCTAGATTCAAATGCATATGCTTTTTAAGGGAAAAATCTAATACCTTTCAACAGTTTCTCACTGCGTACAAGTAATGTTGAATGAATTTTTGTCTAGCCATCCTGCTCTAGTCAGAATCAGAATTGATCATGGAACCGAATTTGAGAATGCTCACTTTGATGACTTCTATTCAACCAACGACATCAAGCATGAGTTTTCTGCTTCAATCACATCTTAACATGGAAAGAAAAAAAAAATCATGTTTTGATTGAGATGACTAGGGTGCTACTTAACAGCAAAAACTTGGCAAAATATTTTTGGGCCGAGGCAATGAACACTGCCTGCTACATCTTAAATTGTATGCTCATCAGACCTGGCACTAGTGTGACTCCTTATGAACTATAGAGGGTAAGAAGCCAATGGTAAAGTATTTCAAAGTCTTTGGGAGTGTGTGCTACATTCTACGTGATCGAGAACATCTTGCAAAGTTTGATATTAAGAGTGATGAAATAATCTTCTTGGGGTACTCTAACACAAGTTAGGCCTATAGAGTTTATAATTTGAGGACAAATACCATCATAGAGTCTATAAACGTCAATATTGATGACATTGATGTCCCTCCCTTTTTGGCAACTGAAAGTGATGATGTGTTATTTTCCTCTTCTAAGGATAACGGTGATGCTTCTGGTGAGTCAAGTGTGGTATCAGAAAGTGACAATGAGAGTGAATCAAGCACTAATCAAGACTCTCATGTCCTATTCAAGGACAAACCAAAGTGGGCCAGAGGTCATCGTGATGAGGAAATTATGGGTCCGATTAACAAAGGCGTTAGAAATCAAAGATAAATAGCTGATAAAGTTGCAAATGTTTACTATGTCTCCCTGATTGAGCCTAATAATATCAAAGATGCTCTAACTAATAATGAATAGATCTTAGCCATGTAGAAAGAATCAGTTTGAGAGGAATGAAGTCTAGTCCCTTGTTGATCATCTAACGAACACTAATGTTATTGGGACAAAATGGATTTATAAGAACAAGTCTGATGAGTCAAGGAATGTGATCAGAAATAAGGCCAGGCTTGTTGCTCAAGGATACTCTCAACTTGACTGTGTTGATTTTGATGAAACCTTCGCTCATGTCGCTCGTCTTGAATTAGTCAGACTTCTATGTGCTATTGCATGCCATTTAAAGTTCAAACTTTTCCAAATAAATGTCAAAACCGCATTCCTTAATGGATATCTTAGTGAGGAGGTTTACGTGGAACAACCAAAAGGCTTTAGGGATCCTCACAAGCCAGATAGAGTGTACAAATTGAGGAAGGCTCTCTACGGTTTCAAACAAGTCCCACGTGCTTAATATGATATGTTGTCATCTTATTTTCTTACTCATGGTTATACTCGTGGTTCTGTTTATAAAACCTTGTTTGTTAAGAAGGTTAAATCTCATGTTGTGATTGCTCAAGTATATGTGGATGACATAGTTGTTGGATCTACTTTTGATTCTATTGTGAAACAATTTATCGATATGATGACAAGTGAATTTGAGATAAGTTTGGTTGGTGAATTAAACTATTTCCTTGGCCTTCAAGTGGAACAAGAAAATAATGGCATCTTTATCTCTTAAACAAAGTATGCCAAGAATTTGGTGAAGAAGTTTGGTCTAGAGGGGCTAAAAGCTGCTAGATCTCCCATAAGCACTTGTGCCAAAATTCGCAAGGACTCAAGTGGCAAGTATGTTGATCATACTCTGTATAGAAACATGATTGGAAGCTTACTCTACCTAACTACTAGTCGACCAAACATCACATTTGTTGTTGGGGTGTGTCCATGGTTTCAAAGTTGTTCCAATGAGTCTCACTTACAAGCAGTGAAGAGGGTCATCAAGTATGTAAGTGGGACCACTGATTATGGACTTTAATATACTTATGACACCAACACAAACTTGGTTGGGTACAGTGAAACAACTAGCTAACATATTCACTAAAGCCTTAGATAATCAAAGGTATGAAGATCTTCGACAGTCTATTGGTCTTTCTACAATGAACTAAATTGTTTGAATAGCTACGCTTCCAGGTTGTGTCTGTCTTGTCAGCATGCCCATTAGATACCTTCGTTTTGTCTATTTATATGCTTATCTTAACTGTCATACATTCATGATATTTTTGGGATTATCCTTGGTTAATTATGCATTGTGATGTCAAAGGTTCTCCCTTTTATCTTGATGGCCTTTGAAAAATCATTTTTGCTATCATCCAAATCCAGTGGTGTTCTTGAATTTAATGTTGTTTTAGTCCTAATTGAGTGATAGTGACTTTACTTACTCTATAATATGGACCATGTGGCAATTCTCTTCTTACTGTCCTCTCTCCAAATCAAAACAAAAATTCAATTGGGAGAGTGTTTTATGAAAGGGGTGTCTTCAAAAGAAAGTATATATTATCAAATGGGAAAATCCCTTCATTTTGGTCTTCCATGCAATGTTATGAGTAGTGCTTCAAGATCCCCCTCCGTAGGTCATGTATCAATTCTCTTAAATATCAATATTGATTCATCAATTTTTCACCTTCATTCAAATGACCTTGGCATTTCGCAAATTGATGCCTCACTCAAAGTTCCTCACCAAAGTGGTTTTTCCTTCAAGGCTTATGCCTTCCTTTTTTGCGAGTCTTGTCCATTGTCCATATTATGTAGGAAGTGTTCTTTCTTAAGGTCAATGGATTATTAAAAGGTTGATTAACTTTGAAAATGCTTGGTTCTATAATTTTAAGATGACTATCCAAAATCCTTTCTCCCATACCTTGACACATCATTGTCGAATTATGAGCTTGTGTAATCTCATTATTAATGTTTGTGTATACCTTTGAAGATTTGTTGATTGAGAATTGCATTGCACGTCTACTTTTTGTGTTCTTGAAATTACATATCTCTTGGAAGCATAGATATTCAAGCTACAACATAGTTCATTCTCATCTTTTGGTTATGTTGTTAGTAGTTTATTGGTGCAAAGCTTCATCTGTTATCTTGATCTCTATCGTCTTAATGAGCTGCCTTTGGTGATTTGGGTACATTTGTCTATGCTTATGCACAAATATACTTTCATACCGGACAAATATACTAAGACAAGTATGTTCTGCAACGTCGTATGTTAACAAGTCTGAATGGAGCATTGAGACTAGGTAATCCCCAAGAGGAATTTTATTCTAATGAAGCTCTGATATGCATAAATGTTGTGACTAAGCCAGTCAAGGTAGTCCGATCAAAAACTCTTAGGTCCAACGCAGGGTTTAACAAAATGGTTCAAAAAGTGTTCCGACCCACATGCCGACGACCAAGTCTCCAAAGAAACTTCGTTTGAGATTCACTGGAAATAGACACACAAGGAAATACTCATTTCCTTGGCACCACATTGCAAGTATTGAAGTCCTTAGCCCAAGAATTGGGGAAAGGCATAGAAGAATCAGCTTATGTCTACAAGTTATTTTTAGGTACAATTCGAAACTCTTAATTCGATAAATGTGTTTCAATAAGTGTGGAGCAAAAGTTTTCTCATGGGTTTAATATTTAATTCCTGGTACCATAGTGATGTGGTACTCCAGATATCGTGATGAAAATACTTTATGAATGCTAAGTTTGGGAGGTAATATTTTTCTGGATCAACGTTGCCAATGAGGCTTTTGAGCTCTATCCCGGGCCCACAAATTTACTCATATTTCGCTCCGTCACTTATTTCTCCTATAAAGTTTGTCTACTTTAGAGAAGTTTATCGATTAGGACTTTTCCATACACGAAGAAAAAACAAAAAAGAAATTATATTACGATGAAAAATAAAGCTTGAATCATGGAAGAGACATGCCTCCATCCTGACCAGAAAACTTTAAGGCTAGTCTCTTTTTGCGACTTTTTTTCCCTTGCCAGTAGTTGAAGACTCTCCGAGTGCATCGAGTGCTGGGCCTCCTGTTGATAAGGTAGATATCAAAGATTTGTGGGGACATTAATTTATTTATCTCATATTTGTCCTAATATTGCATATGATGTGATTGTTGTAAGTTAGTTTATGTACTCACTAAGTTAAGATCACATGACTAGGGTAATGCGAATTTGGGAATATCTGAAGTCTGCACCCGGTAAAGGTATACTTTACGGAAAACATGGGCATCTAAAGGTTGAGGGGTTTACAGATGCAGAATGAGCTGATAATGTTACTGACAGACGATCTACATCTGGACATTTTACATTTGTTGGAGGTAATTTAGTTAAGTGGCGTAGTAAGAAGCAGAAAGTGGTGTCAAGGTCGTCTGCTGAAGCTGAGTATAGGGGTCTGGCACATGAAATATGTGAACTCCTGTGGTTATGTAAACTTTTGAGATGTCTTGTTTTTTAACCAAATGAGGCAATGAAGTTATATTGTGACAATAAGTCTGTAAGAGATAACATATAATCTGGTACAATATAACAAAGCATGTGGAGGCTGATCAACACTTTGTCAAGGAAAATCTTAAAATGAAGATTGTGTCTATACCTTTTGTGAATTCAGAAGAGCGGTTGGTTGAAGTTCTTACTCATGTAGAAGACTCAATTATCAAGTTGGGTATGTATGATATCTATGCACCAACTTGAGGAGGAGTGTTAATATGAGTCTTAATTTGTAAATATTCTAGGAGTCTTATTTTAGTTAGGATTAGGATTTATAATTTGATTGTAATCCTTGTAATTATATTTTTTTTTTGTAGATTAAGACATATGTGCCTATATATTGTAAACCCTAGAGAGATGGATAAAATAACAAAATATTATTGATGTATTTCCTGTGATCTACAAAATATGGTTCAAATATAAAGTATCTCTAGCATCATGTTTGTTCATACAAAGTGGAAATGTCTCCATTGTTTAACTTTGTTTTTTCTTACCAAATCTGGCCTCTAGGGCTTTCCACACTCACGTGTCTTTATTTGTTTTTTTTTTCTCTTTATTGTGTATCACTTGGACTTACATTGGTAGAAAATTAAACAAACAATTGCTTCAGTTAGATTAGTGTAATTTTGTTGTTGTTGGATATCATTCTCTTCCCCTTGAAACATCTGTAAACTTCTCGACCTAACGACTTGAGCATTTGCATGCGAGAAAAATGGTGAACCAAAGACACTTATCAATTGGCATATACAAATATGCCAAGTAAATTATATATGTTCAGCTTTTTTTTTTCTTCTTTGTACCATCATATACGCATACAAATGTACATACACGGATGGATGCATATACATATACACACACGTACATATATATATATATATATATATACATATCACCAAATATTCTGAAAAAAAAAATTAATTAGTTTTACGCCCAAGATAATTTTATTAACCCAATTGGAAACAAGATAAAATATCTAAAAATAAAGACAAAAAAGTGGGAATGCAATTTAGTTTTTGGAGTATAAATAGAAGGGAGCATTCATACCGGATCGAAATTATGTAAAGTTGGTATTGTTCTTAAAGTCGTAAGCGGCCATTGTTAGATTCAGATAGAAGGCGTTTACGACTTTAGAACAACAACGATCGTCTTGCTCGTAAGCAACTTTGGTGCCTCTCTTGGTTTCACAAGCCAGAAGCCAGGTTTCTCTTATCCCTCCTCTTGTTCATAAACTTTCCATTTATGTTTTATGCACGTCATATGTGTGTTATAGTTCAAATGGCTATAATTATGTATATGAACATTCAGAATCTTATCCACGATAATATGACCTTCACATACGAATAAGATTTCTTATATTAATTATACAATTTTCCCAGTAAGTATTGTATTATATTTTGGCTTAATTTATAGGAAATTGAGTAAAATGATTAATAAAATCTTTACGTCGTATTGTATGGACATATAATTCCAATTATTATTATTATTATTATTATTATTTTGTTAGATGGAGAATGAGAAATGGGATTTAAGATTACGGGTTCGAATCCACCCAGCATAACAAACTAGATAATAATACTGAATTATCCAATTCTCTGCTGGAAAATATAGTGCGTTTTAATGATTAAAGAAATACATATTATGGTGATATCAAACAGTTTATTTTGTGTCAAGAATATATGTTATTTACGACAATACGTGTTCTTTTTTCTATACCTTAATTTAGATCGAGACTTGTAATGGTGGTATTTGTTTTGTTTTCATTAGCACGTACACGTGATCTGACGCCACGGTTTAGGCTTTGAATTTTATAATACGAGGATGAGCAAGCTTTAGACATTAATCAGATAATGTTAAGCCATGTAAAGCATTCAGTTGGAGAGTTGATATTGTATTACTTTCCTATTTCAATTAAACATTACACGAAATCGTGACTTTCCTCCATACGGATTCAATTTGCTCTCTGGTTCCAATTACACTT
This sequence comes from Cotoneaster glaucophyllus, assembly GCA_036320875.1. Lineage (NCBI taxonomy): Eukaryota > Viridiplantae > Streptophyta > Magnoliopsida > Rosales > Rosaceae > Cotoneaster > Cotoneaster glaucophyllus. The sequence continues at coordinate 23,602,691 of CM070063.1, forward strand.
TTTATTATATCTAAACATGTGAAAAGTCCAAAACGAAACACCAACATACTGCCTACTTTCAAAATACAATTTTGACTTAACTTCAAGACAACATGGGCATATACATCACCCTTGTCTTGAATTTCTTTATTTATATATTTTACTCAGTGATTGACTTAAGTAGGCAATAATGTTAATTTGAACTTATGAAATCTCATTTATTTCTTAACAAGTAGGACTCTAACATGTGTACAGACTCATTATTCGCGAACAAACTTGGTGAAAAAAAGTTGGTGTTCGTGACTTCACAACCAAAGTCGTAATTAAGATATTTTTTTTTTTTGGATAATAATATATTTACACTAAAGGGTGGTGTGAATAAATTAGTTTCCATCTAATCATCCATGAAACTAAACCTTAAAACTTTTCACTTACAAATGAATGTTGTTTAAAACCATTAGAGTTAGCAAGGTGGGTATAGAGTGATAGATAGAAATTACTGCAATTTAATCCGATTAAATCCCATAAAATTTGATATTGTATTTAACAATCTTTTTGCATACATTTTGAAGTGTGAGATGGACAAATAAAAAAATTTCACATTTTTGGTGCGATATTACAAATTCAAATTTACCATGCCGATTTTATTACCATAAAAATGTTTGTCCATACATGCTAACTCACAACAAATTGATTGTGAAAACGCAGGAGAGGAGACTCTCAGAAAATACAGAACAAGAAGAAGAAGAAGAAGAACAAGAAGAAGAAGAGAAAAGGTCCCAGAAAAAAAAATAAAAATTGAAGGGTAAAAATGGCTGGTGGGGGAGAAGGTCCAACGCTACAGTTCACGCCAACATGGGTGGTGGCGGCGGTGTGCACGCTAATCGTGGCTATCTCTCTCGCTCTGGAGCGTGCACTACACTCCGGTGGCAAGTACTTGAAGAAGAAGAAGCAGAAGCCACTGTACGAGGCTTTGCTCAAGGTGAAGGAGGAGCTGATGCTGCTGGGGTTCATCTCTCTCCTCCTCACTGTTTTTCAGAAGAGGATCACCAAAATTTGCGTGAGCCCTAGGATTATGGTCAAATGGCTGCCATGCAAACTCAATCACTATGACGATCATCTCAACGGCGAAAAAACTGCCCATTACTCAGCCACCTCCGTGTTTGGTGGCATTCTTGGACCTACCAGGAGGCTGCTAGCTGCTGGGGGTGAGGCTCAACGAGGTTACTGTGGCAAAAAGGTATCTTCAACATAACCCAAAACCCTATTTAGTTTTTTTATTTTTATTTTGTGCTCCTATATATGATGATCTTATCAATGTTTTGTCGGGTGATTGGCTATACCGAGTATCGATCAGTTTACGCTACCTAGTGCATTTTTGTTATTCATCAACATTTGAGCAAATATCAACACGATATTGATAAGAATTTTAGTATCTGGTGTCAAAGAAGTTTGCTCTTATTTCAATTTCTTTGCTACAGTGGTTGGGATTTTTTGAAAGTTTGCTTTAATTTTTGAAATTTTCTGTGTAACTTGTCTGATTTATTCATTTGTTTTGATATTCGTCAAATGGAGACTAATGAACTTGTAGTACTGGCTCAAGAGTATGCCAAATTGGAACCCATTTGACTGAGTTCGAAGGGGTTTTGGTTGTGAAATTGAAGCCTCTTTGATTTAGATTGAAAGAGTTTTGATTCTAGAATCAAGGAATGCTTCACACCAGAAACACATTTGAGAACTGCAGTAAAATGAATCCGTTTTTGTTTATCACGATTTAATGACCTGAGTAGTTGAGAACAAATTAACAAATAAATGATCTATTTTATTGAAGCCATGCTGTCTATGATAATCTTCAGGGAGATAAGACCAAAAGATAGATAGATAGATAGATAGACATACCCAAAAGAGATACAGCTACAATGCAAGTTGATAGACATAATTTTGGAAGTTCATTTTCCTGAATAGGAATAGAGGACCTTATTGGGCATTCCATGAATGATTTCTTTATGTTTTTAGGGATTTCAAAAAAAAAAAAAATTAATGTTTCATTTTCGTTGTATATGCACAGATACATAAAAATTATTGGTTATGACTCTTTTCACTTTTTTTTCTCCCACAGAATAAGGTGCCATTGCTATCAGTTGAGGCATTCCATCACTTGCACATCTTTATCTTTGTCCTAGCCATTGTCCATGTGATCTTCTGTGCTCTCACTATTGTCTTCGGAAGTTTAAAGGTGAGCTTAGACCACTGATTATCTTTCTTAAACCTTTACTTTGACATTTTACTGTTGGTGTTTTAAACGCAGCCCTTTTCATAACACCCTTGATTTTGTTACCATGATTCAGATACGTCAATGGAAAAAATGGGAGGATGAAAATGCAAAAGAGATTAGTGAAGTAGATGAAGGTATGAATTCTTGCAAAAGAGAATAGTAGGTTTAATTCCATTAGAAAATGCACTGCGAGTCTTCGGATGAGCAGTCTGACTGACTTGCAGAACTACATTCTCATTTGGAAAGGCTTTGCGTCATTGATCTTGTTGTTGCTTGTGTATTTTCCAATTCGGGATTTGTGTTGGTGCAGCTCAAACAAAGATTACCCATGTTCAGGAGCATGACTTTGTCAAGGATCACTTTTGGGGTATCGGTAAAAATTATGTTTTCATGGGATGGCTGGTAAGTTATTTCTGTTTACAATTCAATCTATCTACATATATAATTCTAACTAAGGCTAGAACTTACGAATGATAAAATAATGGTTGAGTTTAGTGCATTTCTTTTACTTTTACGATAAGAAAAGAAACAATGCTTATTTTTGTTTTCCCAAGTGCCCATGATACCCAACGATTTTGGTGAGTCTTACACATTTCTGGGATAAGAACTGTCAAGGCATCTAAGACATTATACTTCAGATTCATTTAAAATTAGAACGATTTTTATTGTTTTCCCAATAGAAATACTATAATGCTAACAAAGCGTTTTGTTTGTTTGTTCTTTCTGCATATGTCCAGCATTCTTTTCTCAACCAACTTTATGGATCAGTGTGCAGATCAGATTACTTGACTTTGCGATTGGGTTTCATCTCGGTAAGTACCTTACAAGAGGTTGATGAGTTCTAATGTAAGTATGTTTACTGTCTCAGTCGGCTCCTAACCTATGATATATTTTTCATCTTCATTATTTCTACTGCAGACCCATTGCAGGGGAAACCCTAAGTTTAATTTCTACACATACATGGTACGCGCACTTGAAGATGATTTTAAAAGAGTCGTCGGTATCAGGCAAGTTTTATATGATATTTTTTTGCCATATTGAAGTTCCTTGTGTATTAATTTGGTTAATTTTCGAGAAGTTTAATATTTATGACCAATCCGTCCCTTAAAATGGTTTTGATTCCTTTTGATTCACCATATGGTTTTCGTTGGCTGCAGTTGGTATTTGTGGATATTTGTCGTCCTCTTCCTGCTTCTAAATGTTGATGGTATGATTCTTGTTTCAAACAAAACCACCTCCCTTTGACATTTTCATGCAGTTTCTGTAGTTGTGGCATAGATTGCATTGCCCACCTTCAAGTTGAACACTGTCGCGATAAATAATGACATTCTTTTCTTTTTCTTGTGCAGGATGGCATGCATACTTCTGGATTGCTTTTGTTCCCTTCTTTGTAAGTAGTCTTGACATAACCTTGGTCTCAGATCTTGTGGCTCATTCACATGTGCATCATTTGCATGGAAACTGCTATACTTGCAAATTCAAGCATTTCATCTAACTTCAATTACATACCAGAGTGACATAATGTAACTTTAGCTATTAGCAGGTAGCTGCATAAGCAGACGAACTTTTCCATTACATTTGAGTCACCGCGCCATTTGAGTTGTGCATAATGAAGAAAACTAATTGCTTCTCTTATCATCATTCATCTGATTTCAGTTCCTTGTTATGTACTCAATCTTTTCTTTCCTATTTCTCCAGCTTCTACTTGCTGTCGGAACCAAGCTGCAACACGTAATCACCCAGTTGGCTCACGAGGTTGCTGAAAAACATATCGCCATAGAAGGGGAACTAATAGTTCAGCCATCAGACAAGCACTTTTGGTTTGGCAAGCCCAAGTTTGTTCTCTTCTTGATCCATCTAATCCTCTTCCAAAATGCTTTCGAAATGGCGTTCTTTTTCTGGATATGGGTAAATGCAGATTCTATGATCCACAACACACCGTATGACTACAACTAAATTTGTAATCGAGATTGAGTTAATCAATCTGCTTATATTCTTTTGCAGGTTCAATATGGCTTTACATCTTGCATAATGGGAAAAGTAAGATACATTGTCCCCAGGCTTGTTATTGGGTAAAAATCCAAAGACCTTTCCCTTCATTCTTATAAATTTTCGTTCGAAAACATTCGAAGAACATTTATTTAACATTTCTTACTGCTAATCCATTGCCTTTTAATTTTCTTTTTCATTAGGGTGTTCATTCAGGTGCTCTGTAGTTATAGTACTCTACCACTTTATGCGATTGTCACGCAGGTGTGTCGAGTTTAAAACTAACAAATTTACCTTCTTTTTTTTCTGGAAGATGAGGGTTTGGCAAATTTAGTCAAAATTTGATGTTGATGGACGAAAATTCCCCTTACTCGAAGCTTGCCCGTAAGCCTCTTCAAGAAGACTCGAAGCGGGTTTGATTATGCTTAGAAGAGTCGATACTCGAAGGGGCCTTAAGAAAATACTTAAAGGAGTGTGTTTTGTCAACAATCATCAAATTTTGGCAAACTCACCCCAAGAGAAATAGCCATTTTAAAACAGATTGTCATGAGTTTTGGCCACTATTCTGAAAATGGCTATTTTTCATCAGGGGTGACTAAATTTTTTCTATTTTTCGAGGTGATTATTAAAGTTCCTCGCTCTTTTTCAAAATGTTGATTATATAAAATTCTGTTTCTGCAATGCAATGCAGATGGGAACCAATTTCAAGAAAGCAATGTTCGATGAGAATATACGCTCAGGACTTGTTGGTTGGGCTCAAAAGGCAAAGAGAAGGAAGGCGAGCATTGACGCATCTTAATCTAGCACTGGTTCCGTTGCGGGAGTTTAGCTAGGCAAACTTAACCAAAAGACAACTACGAAGGACTATACATCTCTTCCTCACATGATATATATTTTTTGTACAGTCAAATATAGCTATAGTTTTCTCAAAAAAATATAGCTATAGTTGTTTGGTGTATGTGTTCCTCGCACAACTTCCCTTGCGTGAATGATGAACCCTTGTGTTAATTTTGAAAGGTGCCTTAGTTGAGCCTTTGTTAGTCGCTTAGGCTCTCTTGTTAAGTGCTCTTAGGCTCTCTTGCAAAGTTAATAGAGTGTCGGGCGTGCCACTGTTGGCCAAGACCAACAAATTGTAGATTGATTCGAGTGTTTGTAAGTCATTTGCTTGTGCCACAAGTTAACTGAGCTTCTTGTGCAAATGATTGTTATGGAGGGGGTTTAAGTCCATAATAAGTCATTTTATATGCCTTGAAGATAAAGACTTTTTAATTCATGTTAAATCCCAAGTTATTATAAATTAGCCAGCAGTAGTGTAAACTACTTCATAAGTGTTAGCCGGAAGAAATAATACAGAAAGGAAATATAAACAAACATCGAATAGATATTTAGGATCAGAAGTTTATAGGAATCCATAAAATGTTGATGAAAATAACAGCAATATCTATGAAAAGATGATAACTAAAACAGTAGATATCAAATACAAGTATTTAAACATAGTTTAAACCTATTCAGGCAAGATCAGCTGCATGTTGGGCAAACTCTTTGCAGCCACAAGATACAAGCTTTAATGAGGGAAAAGGAAAGCAACAACAAGGAAATCGATACTAAAAAAGGGAAAGTAGCAGAGTTAAAACTATAAATATAGTGGCTGAAACTACAAAAAAGAATGTAAGGAAAGTGATTGAGCTTTTAAGAGCCTTTTCTGAGGGTTGAGTTGAGTGTCTTTTTCTTCTTGTTTTTCTGCTACTTTTATAGAGCTTTCTTCCCTGTAAATTATGCTTTTCTAGAACCGGTACGTCCCCATTTCTACCAAGCGGCTGATGTGATTGTTGGCAGATGATGAGTTCCCACTTGAACAACCATTCTTTGATCTCTTTGAATTTACGAATTTTGCCATCAAAAGGCATTTTCTTGCAAAATTCCCTTCGAGTCTGATCAGGAGAAGGCTTGCCGCCAAAAATTGCCACGCCACAAGTATTTTTTAAATATTGTTCAAATGTGTAAGAGTTATATACCCACCATGCAGTGAGCTGCTTTCCAGGGAATTCGGCCATGGCATGAGCCTAATGTTCATTTTTTATCCAAACAATAGTTCTCACCACTCTCAAGATTATTAATCCGCACAAGGGAACATAAAAAACTAAATTATCAAATCATTTTTTTATCATATAATTTCCATAGCCCCTTGCTCGTTTAACATAGCATCTAGGCATTAATAGAGATACATCGACCCTTACTCACTTATCATCGTGCAATGTTAAACGAGCAAGGGGTTGTAAACTTTTTTTTTTAATGACTCCACTCAAAGTTGTTTGGAAGCATCAGTGACATTAGTTTTACCCATGACACGCAAAAGAAGTATTTTGACTTTACTAGACGGGTGAGGTCAAAAAAGCTAGGACATGAGGGTAGAGTTCAAGAGAGTAAAATGTGTTTAGGAACGTGAATATAGAAACCTTAACTGAAAAATGTATGGAAGTATTGGAAGTTACGGTGACGAAAAGGATAAGTCTTATGTGCCTCCAAGAAACTAAGTGGGTTGGTCTTCAGGCAACTTATCTCGAAAACTCAGGTTTTAAGTTTTGGTTTTCGAGCATAAACAAATCAAGAAACGGTGTTGGCATCATCATGGATAAGACTCTAACACAAGATGTCGTAGATGTTGAGAGGGCCAAGGATACAATTGTAGCAATCAAGATTGTAGTAGGACAAGAACTCATCATTGTGATTAGCGCGTATGCACCTCAAGTTGGATTCAATAAGACTCTGAAGGAGAAATTTTGGGAAGATCTAGGAGAATTGGTTCAAGAAATCTCTCAGACGGAGGAGTTATTCATAGGAGGATATTTAAATGGACATGTGGGCAAGGAGACAACCATTTTGGATTTTCCCATGGCATAAAATCTCTTTTTAGTCAACATCTTCTTTAAAAACAGAGAAGAACATGTGATCATATACAAGAATGGGTCATCAAAACACAAGAGATTTCTTTTAATGAGGAAATAGGATCTTATAACTTGTAAGGATTGCAAACTTATACCGAGAGAGAGCCTAGCTAACCAATATCGTTTTTTGGTGATGGACATACATATCAAAAGAGATAGAAGAAAGAACAAGGCCTTGAAGTGTCCAAGAACTAGATGGTGGAATCTAAAAGGAGAAAAAGAAGTCACTTTCAAAGAGAAAGTACTCACCCAAGGTGTTAATGATACAGAAGGGAATGCTAGCCAAATGTAGGATTCTATGGCCAGTTATATCTGAAAAGTTGCAAAAAGGGGTATTAGAAGAATATAAGGGTTTTGCCCTACATCAAAAGGAATCTTGATGGTGGAATGAGGTACAAAAAAGGTTAAGGCTAAGAAGGAATGTTGTAAAACCTTATACAAGTATAGAACCGATGAAAACTGTGAAGGTATAAAATAGTGAACAATGTCGTGAGAGAACCTAAGCTAACGGCTTTTGACGATATGCATAAGTGATTAGATACCAAAGAAAGAGATTTGGATATTATAAACTAGTTAGAGCAAGGGAAATCAAGACAAGAGACTTGAACAAAGTAAAGTGCATCAAGGATGAAAATGAAAATGTTCTAGTTACGAAGAATGCGGTTAAAGACTGATAGAGACCTTATTTCATAATCTTTTCAATGAAGTTCACGAAATGAGTACTTCTTTGGGAGAGTTGAGTAACACAAAAAAGTGTAGAAACTACACCTTCTACCACCGAATTAGGAAGGAAGAAGTGGTTGTAGCTTTGAAAAAGATGAAGCATAGAAAAGAAGTAGGCCCCGACAATATACTGATCGAACTGTGGATGATCTTAAGAGAGACGAGTATAGCATAGCTCAAAAACTTTTCATTAAGGTTTTGAAACAGAAGAAGATGCCAAATAAGTGGCGAAAAAGCACTTTGGTGCCTATCTACAAGAATAAAGGTGTCAGAAAAAATTGCATGAACTACTAGGGTATTAAGTTAATGAGACATATAATGAAGCTTTGAGAGAAAGTAATTGAGCATAGACTGAGGCAAGAGACACGGGTCTCAGAAAATCAATTTGGGTTCATGCAAGTGTGCTCGACCATAGAGACAATCTATCTCTTACAAAGATTGGTGGAACGATAGAGAGATATGAAAAAGGTTTTGCACATGTTCTTTTAAGATTTGAAAAAAAAAATCGTATGATACAATCCCAAGAGAAATTCTTTCAAGGACTCTAGAGAAAAAAGGATTACAAGTAGCATATACCCAAGCAATAAAGCATATGTATGATGTAGTAAGGATTGCAATAAGAACTCATGGAGGACAACCCGAAAGATTTCCCATAACCCTACACTAAGGCTCAGCTTTAAGTTCGTATCTTTTTGCATTGACAATGAAAGAGTTAACGGGACATATTCAAGATGATATCCCTTGGTGTATGCTCTTCACAGACATATAGTGGTGATAGATGAAACTCATGATGGAGTAAATGTGAAGTTTAACCTTTAGCGGGAAGTGTTGGAATCTAAAGGTTTTCGCATAAGTAGGTAAAAAATATAGCATATGAAGTGCAATTTCAGTGCAAAGGGGGTTCGAATGAGATACGAGTGAAGATTGGAGATCAAGAAGTACCAAAGAGTGAACACTTTATCTTGGATCTATATTGCAAAAGAACGGAGAATTTGATGAGAATTTCAACCATAAAATACAAGCTGAAGTGGAAAAGTGTATCAGGTGTGTCGTGCGACTGTCGTATGCCACTAAAGCTCAAGGAAAAACTTTATAGGATGACAATAATGCCAACAATTCTTTATGGCACGGAATGATGAGCAATCATGCATCAACATTGCGAAAAATGAGTGGAGCGGAGATAGAAATGCTTTGTTGGATTGTGGGCACACGAGAAAAGACAAGATTAAGAATGAGAATATTAGAAGTAACGTAGGAGTAGCTGCGCTCAAAAAGACTAGCTGGTGACTTCATCACGACAGTCTATCCTTTTAGGGGTCAGGCAGTGGCGAAGCCACGTGAGGGCGAGGAGTGGCGCGCCGGGAAACACCACTGGAGAGCTGGGTTCGCCACTCCCCTCGCGCTTCACCGGAAAAAAATGGTTCATCTTCTCCTCTGTTTTTGCTGGGCAGTCTGTTCTGCTGCGCGCAGTAGCAGCAGATTGCTGTTTTTTTCTTTCAAAATCCAGGCCAAAACGACGTCGTTTTGGGCCTGGTAAAAAAAATTAAAAATTTTATAACAAAACGATGCCGTTTTGTATATCTGAATTAAAAAAATATATATTATAAAGGGGACCGCATCTGCGTGTCGCCCCTTCGTTTTGTCTGTCACCAATCAACACACAGAGAGAACAAAGCTGTTCCCCCAAATCCCAGCAGCCAAGCCAACCAATGCCAGCCAACCGTTCCCTTTAATTTCAGCCGCTGATTTATGCTGCTCTCCAGCTTGAGCCGTCGGCTTCCACCATTTAAAGGTAAATTTTTTTAATTCCTAAATGTATAATCCCTAACCCTAATTAATTATTTAATACAAATTTCGTTTAATTGGTATAGAATCATATTGTAATGCACTAATATGGTTATTGGTTATTGGCTATTGATTATTGATGTGAATCATATGCTTATGATTATTGATATGAAATTATGAAATTATTTTTTAGGGTGAAAATTAAAATTAAAATTTGAATTCTTGAATCTTGATGATTAGTTTAATTGATTAGTTGTATTCATATGAATATGATTAGTTGAATTGAATTTTTATTTATTGAATAATTTGTATGCTTATTCGTATTGATTAATTGAATTGTTGGTTGGTTGGATTAGTTATTATGCATACTATAGTATAGTCTACTTTAGGATTAAGAGTCTAAGAATTTTTATTTCTTTTCATTTTACAGTTACGTAATGGAACGATACTATAAGAAACAATGCTTAAATCCTCCTTCAAACATTTCGGGTAGTCCTTCTCCTTCAAATATTCCGAGTACTCCTCCTCCTCCTCATCCTTCAAATATTCCAAGAAATCCTCCTTCAAATATTCCAAGTAGGTCACAACAAAGTGAGGCCATTGAGTTGGATGAAATATTGGTTAATCTTCCTGCAGACCTCGCCGACAACAATTGTAATTTGTTTGTATTGATTAATTATGGAAGACATTACTATATAAAAAGATTCAGTTGTTGCCATTATTCTTTAACCTTGCATTCTTTTAAGTTCGCCCCTCCCCCCGAGAAATCCTGGCTTCGCCACTGGGGTCGGGAACACTCACAAAGACATTTCAGCCTCCCACTGGCCACCATCATACGATTCATCAGAGCCAAGAATCGAACCCAAGGCACGTCGTGTGGAATATAGGCCTATAATTCATCCCCAACCACTAGGCCACTCCGTGGCAATTTCTTAGCGAATTTTATCGGATATCCTAGTTTTGTCTTGGAATTGTCCATGTATGTATTTCTAGCACAACAATGGCTTTTGCTAAGTGTATTACTTTTAGGTTTATGATCTAACTTGAAAACTACTAGAATGATCGTTAGAGATACGAATAATATAAGGGTTTCATTTTTCAGTTCATATTGTTGTATGGACGACTAAAGTTTAAACCAACGAATCTGAATTGGTCACTTTTGATTGTCTAATAACTTGGCTTCGATCTCCAATTTCATATAGGAAAATAATTTCTTCAAAAGTCATGCAACAATATTGTATCAAAGAATGGGGAATTAGGCAATGAACTGTAGTCCTCGTGACAAGAAATTCCAAGTATAAAGTTTCTAGTTTATCTACCCTCAAAAAGGAAACCGTTCTTATTTTGTCAAAAGACAACGTGAAATATTTTTTTTTTTTAATAGTAACATTTATCACCACCGATACCCAAGTATAGCTGCCACCTTATCTTGGATTGTAAATTGGCTCAAAAGATCTCGAGCTTGCATCGGGTTCCGCTCGTGAAAGAAGTTGATCTTAATTTTTAACTTGATAACAAACAAGCTAAATTTAAGCATTCGCATGCTAGGCTTATAAAAAATTCGTGATTGTCCTATATTTTTTTGGGAGACACCTCAAGATTTTTTTTTTCTTCTCCAAAAGGGAGATACCTCAAGTTAGACTTTCCTTTATTCAAGAAGTTCACTTAGTATGAAATATTCGAGTAGATTTTGAATTTTTTTTTGTTTACTATTGGAATCAAATTCACACACATCCACATACGGAGGCGAGAATCAATCATAAACTCATGATCTCTGGCAAGGGGAGAATGAGGTTGATTGGAGGGTGGGGGTGTGGTTGAATCCTAATAGGACTGCCTACATATCTCTGGGAAGTAGAATCAAACCACAAGTGTAGTTCCAAGAAAGAATGGTGTGATGAGCAATACATCGTGAACGATCCTTGACAAATAGCCTATGATTGGGTGTTACGGAAATGAGTTCTCCATAGACGTGCGTACGAGTAGATGGCGACCTGTATGCAGGGTGAGCCTTTGTTAGGCATAGAGAGAATATGTGTGTGATAGTTTTGCAAAAAAGATGAAAAGAATGTTCCCTCATAAATACCCATGCTTGAGTATTTATAGAGATCTTGAGAGTCCTTGTATGGAGGGTAATCTCAATTAAATTGGGGATTATCTAGGAGAGAATCTAGGATAATCCAATTCTCTTAAGATTATAATTACGTTGCCTAATTCCCAAGGTATTCTAATTTGATTTGAATAAGGATTTCCTTAATTGGGAGACAAGCAATATCTCTAATAGGTTTAAGCCAAGCATGATGGACTAGGGTTGTTGGACTACGCTCTATGGGTTACGGGCATTCTAGTCCTCCTTCACATCCAAGGTGCCACGTGTCATGAACCAAAAAAATCATGGTCCCACATTTAGCATCAATTATGCTTTTGCTTAGTTTTAAATTTTTTTAAACACAATATTTATGCGTGTTGTACTCTTTCTCCTTCTATTAGAATTTTTCCTAGTTTTCTCCAGTATATTTTTTTCACAAGAGTTCAACGAAACAACTAATCAATAATATTCGTGCATCCAAAGGGAGTGTTATAAATAGTATGAAGCCTTGTTGCACAATGAAGACTCTTTTTTCCTATTGGTGTGTATGTATCAAAGTAACAATAGCTTAAGAACAAGGGAGCTTTAAATGATAATGACTTCTTCAAACTTTTCTTAACTTAAACACTTTAATAACTTTATTCAATAAATATGTCACAAATTACATACAGGGCCTATATATTAAAGACTCACTGGATGGAACAAAGGGCCAACACACAACTCTCCAATTTTTGTTTCCAGCCATGCCCCTAACGACGTTAGTGTAGATCCATCAAAGTACTATCACTATTTCAAGAATTTAACACCGTCCGTATTTTCTAAAATTGAACATTGTCACATCACTATTTCTAGAATTGGCACTATCATTATTTCTAGAACTAAAAATTGCCACTGCCACTATTTCTAGAATTAAACACTGTCGCTATTTCTATAACTAAACACTGCCACCACGACAAGTTCTATAAGTGAACAATGTCACTAATTCTAGAACCAAATCTGAAAGTATCAATTTTAAGGAAGCACTTGCATAGAAAGAAAGATCATAAAGAGAGGATTAAACTTCTCTCTTGGGTCGAGGATCAATTCTACCAGGTTTGGTAAAAAATGGGCAAAAATTGCCAGAAAATCGTCACCATTGGAGAGCTTGATGTCTCTAGACATTAAGTTTCAACGTGTGGGTCTTCTATTAGAATAACGAGGGCATCAATACGAACTCGTAGCCTTTGACCTTGCGTGATTTATGAAGAATTCAAGATTGGAAAGAAGGAAATGAGATGGAGGAACACAAGCAGCAATTAATGTGTTTCCAGCGTGAAATGGACCAAATAAACGGGCAAAGGCTTGCCTTCATGGAAAAATAAAAAAACTCATAACTTGGGCCAGTTTTATTCGGATGGTTTGATGTTGGGTTTGTCTTAACCATTAAATAAAGTTAATGCTTTTGATTAAGATTCAAAGTTTTGAAATTTTTTTTTATTAGTTTTCCTTGAGAACAATTTGCTTTATCTATATACTTTCACTTTTCAATCTGTAAACATTCAAACTCGGAGGAGCACTGTAACTCCCATAAGGGGTTTTCTTACAACACTTTTCTCACCTCATCTTTACTACAGATACCAATAAAATAAATAAACTGAAAAATCCTTCAATCTCCAGCGAACATTCTTCCTCATCTATCACTCTCCGCTCCACTTCAAATCTTTAGCAAAGGTTCTTCCTCAACATATCTATATATAACATGGTTGTCCTCATTTAACACATTTTTGAAATTCAAGGACCAACTTGATACGTAAAGAAAACTTGGAGGAGGAGGACTAAAGTGCAAAAGTCAGAAAAAATTTGGAGGCAAAAATTGAAAGATAACCCTTACGACCCATGGATCACGAGTCACCCGATCGACCCGACCCACTTCTCCACCCCCTCCAAATTTCAATGCTTTCGTTTCCACCATTTTCAGCCGGAAAAAGGAACCCAGGTAAACCCTAACAAGCGCCATGACTCTCCACTCCATAGTCATACAGAAGCTACTCAGCACCAACGCCCATTTGGGCCGCCGTGTCGCCGCCCACCACTTCAAGCAGTTCACCTACGGAACCCGCAATGGCATGGCCATCATCGACTCCGACCGCACCCTCATCTGCCTCCGCACCGCCGCCGAGTTCATCGCCGCCCTCGCCCAGCAGAAGGCCCGCTTCATGTTCGTCAACACCAACTCCCTCTGGGACGAAATCATCGAGCAGATGACGAAGAAGATTGGGTGCTACAGCCCCTCCATGAACATGCTCTGGCGCACTGGCGGCTTCCTCACGAACAGCCACAGTCCCAAGAAGTTCAGGTCTCGCCATAAGAAGATTTGCTTCGGCCCCACCCAGCCCCCGGATTGCCTTGTGGTTTTTGACACGGATCGAAAATCTTCGGTGATTCTTGAGGCTGATAGGTTGCAGATTCCAATTGTTTCGCTCGTCGATTCGGCAATGCCATTGGAGTACTACAAGAAGATCACCTATCCGATTCCCGCCAACGACTCGGTTCAGTTCGTGTACTTGGTGTGCAATTTGATTACCAAGACGTTTCTTCTTCAGCAGAAGAGGAATGGTGCTGTTGCACCAGACGAGGGGACGAGGTGGGTGTCGTGTTGTTTGTGTTTATTGAGTTGCGCTCTAGGTGTTTGATGTTTTGCTCCAGTGAAACTTTGTGGTGAAATTTGATTGTGTCTGTTGTATTGAAGGGAGCAAGTGGAGAGTATAGAGGAGAGTAAGACTACCAGCAAGGCTGAGTTGCTTGTGCTTCCTTACAACTTGTTACCCATCTCTCCTGGTAAAATTCTAAACATTATTCCTTTAAGAAATTTCACCAAAAGCAATCAATTATTTAAAAAATTTCATTTCGTGCGTGTATGAGAGCGCAGGTGTTGAAGAAACTGAGGAGCTCTTAGACAAGCTTGTTGTGCTCAAGTTCAATGGAGCTTTGGGTACAAATATGGGATTCGATGGCCCAAAGTATGCACTCATACTCAATTACTACATTTTTTTTCTTTTCTCTTCCCAGTTAATTGCATTCGTAGCCTAAATTGGTATACTAGTTGTGCCAGAATTGTTCTTGGTTTGGTTTTGGAGAAAATTTACTGTAATTATATTTATTTCTAATTCAGGTCTGCTATAGAAATCCGTGATGGGTTGACATCTTTAGACTTAATTGTTAAGCAAATTGAGGTCAGTTTTAACCACTCTCTCATGTCTCTTTGTGTTGCTTTCAAAATGGCATAATGTATTCTATGATCTGCACTTCAGATATCCTAATATCACTGCTCCAATTTCTTGCAGTCTCTCTGTTCTAAGTACAGATGCAGTGTTCCTTTGCTCCTGATGAACACACCAACGACACACGAAGATACCGTCAAGGTGACCTTGGCATTTACCTGTAAGTTCATACTTTTGGATCCTATGGTTCTTTACTCATATCAGCTTGTGTAATGTAGGTCTTGGAGAAATATTCCAATTCAAACATTGATATCCATTCTCTTAAACAGGTTTTCAACTCTAACTTATATTTTATTTGTATAGTAGTTTATGTTGTTTTTTTTTTTCTTTCCCTTTTTGGGTTATTGGAAGCTTGGATTAGGAATTACTTGTGAATGTATGTGTTCTAATCTATACAGACCGAACAACCACAGCCGAAGTCACATGGAGTAGGACGGGGTGGTAAAGATGAACTGTAAGCCATCTTTCTTATGTCTTTCGACATTATTAATTTTTTTTAACTATAACATAAAAAATCAGTTTGATGTTGATAGCAGACATAACACATTTTCAGATAGATTAAATGTTATTAGTTCCTGGTGATTTGCAGTGTTTGTCCTGGTGTGAGTATAGGAATCTTTTTTTTGTTCTTCTACTTCTCTTTTCATGTTCATTATGTGCACTATCTAGGGATCTATCCATATAGACAACCGTAATATCTAAGTATACCATCTAATACATCTCTGATGCCCGTACCATCACAAATTGATTTCTTTTGACATTTATTTATTTATTTTTAATTTTTTTAATTTTTTATCAATTACACTCCTTTTGTGTATATGTGAAGGTATCCTTCTGGTCATGGAGCATTGTTCCTTTCCCTTGTCAAAAGTGGAACTCTTGATGTCCTATTATCACAGGTATGTATAGTAATGCATCAGTTCTGAAGCTCTTTGTTTTATTTTTATTTTTATTTTTTTACATTTTCATCTTAACTACTGAGAAACATCAATTTGAATCAATGCATAAAGAAGTACCTGACGAGAGGTGGTATCTAAAGGTAAACTTGACTAACCTGTTCAGCTTTCCTTTTCAGGGTAAGGAGTATATCCTTCTGGTTAACTCAGACAACGTGGCTGCTACAATTGACCCAAGTATCCTTGTCGTAGTTTTTTTCTTTTATTAGTGTAGTCCTCTGTCATACTTTCATTTATTTTGTGCTTTGGATCTTTTTTGGGCTTAATCGTAGACCCTTGTGTCCCTTAAGTGGATGTGTAGAAATTTTAAACCATTTGATTGAAAACAAAATTGAATATTGTATGGAGGTAACAATCAACCCCCTTCTTTTTCTTTAGTTTATTTTCTCATTTTCTGTGGTAATATTGTAAGTGCGAATTTACCCTTCCAACAGGTCACACCTACCTCTTATGATTCAGATTTTAGCAACATTGGCTCACGCCTACAGAAGTTTGAGGTAAGTTGTATATATGGTTCTATATAACCTTCCTCTTTTCTCAATCCAATAAAATTGTGGTCGGAGTGCTCAATGGTAGTATTTTCAAAGGTGGTTAACTTTTTACTTTTTGTATAAATTAAATTTTGTGATGCAATTTATAAATGTTTGAGCTTTTGAGTGATAGGTTAAACGTGAAATTCTTTAATGAATCCACATCTTGCATGGGTCCTATTTTTCCTTCATTTTAAGTTGGTTGTAAAGAGTTAGATTCAAGTTTAGGGGAAGCCTTGAAAGGAAGCAACTGTATAAATTTGGAAACCTGTTCATAAAGCTGGAAGTTGTGCCGTAATTGACCAGAACCTGGGGTTCTAGATTGAACTACTGAAAAGTTATTGTCATGACTGAAATTCATATTAATCCAAATGATTGATCATATGATGAAAGCCTTTAAGCTTATTGACGAGAACGAAACCTTCCTTCCATTTGTGCTACGATCCGTCCAGTGTGTAGGAAATAATTTTGAAGTATTATTTTTTACCAAAAGAACATACACTTGGATATGTTTACGGTTCAAATTCGCAATCCAACTGGCTGCTGATAGTTGGTTTTAACTACATATTGGTGATGAACATAATTATCTCACCCACATTAACTTTTGAGAAGATGAGTTGTCAATAACTCAAAATCCAAATATGTTCACAATTCTAAAATGCTATATATTTCTTGTGAGCTAAGGCACATTGGATAGCTGATAGCCTTGCTAATTGGAGCTGCAACATGGATTTGGGCTATTGTTATTTTCATTTTAAGAACCCTCCCGAATCCTGATTGGTTTGGTCTGCTGGGTTATGGAAGATCTGTTAGGCCCGTTTTATTGCTGAGACAAATTGATTGTTGCTTACTAGAAGTGAACTTTTTAATCCGAATTTGCTTCTAATCCCAAATGCTCTATGATTTGTTGAAGTAAACTTGTTTTTGTTAACTTGGCTTTGGTCTAAATATTCGTTATAATCATCTTAATTTGATGTTAACTATTGACGGATAAATTTTATTTTGGTCTTAATATGTTAAATAAGAGGTAATTAATATTTCTTCCCCTAATATTATGCAGCTTGCGGAAATAGCTCAGAATTTTGTTAAGCATGTAAGTTGTGACTTATTCCTCTTCTTTTTGGTCTTCTCTTTTGGTTATGATTTGTTTTATATCTCTCTTTCTAGGTGTGAAATTCTATTTTGTGCTGATAATACTTGGTATGTTTAATTATTAACTTGATTTATTTAAATGATGACTCACTTTCTGTGTTATGTGCTTGTTGATGCATCCAAGTCAATGGACAAATTCAAACTTCTTGATACTGGCAGCTTGTAAGTTGAAATAGTAGGTCTTTTGCGTTGCTTCTGCAACTGAATAATATGTTTAACTTCATATTTGTGCTATCTTGAACAGGTGGGTCAATTTGAAAGCCGTTAAAAGGCTTTTGGATACAGATGCAATAAAGATAGAAGATATCTCTGTTTCAAAGGTACTGTACCCCATAATCTGTAGAACTTCCCTACATTAACTAGTAATTACTAAAAATGCTACTTCTTTTTAACAGGGAACGGAGAGTGATCAAGTTCCTTTGCAAGAAACGGCAGCTGGTTCAGCAATACGGGTATTTTTCGTCCAATGATCAATACTTGTCATTTCTTTCAGTAGTTATTGTTTCAATGTTCTTTGTAATTTAAATTTTATGTCTACCAGTTCTTTGATCGTGCTATTGGTGTCAATGTTCCCCATTCTCGATCTCTTTCAATCAATAAAACATCAGACCTACTCCTTTTAAAGGTGATGTTAACACTTCTCTAACCCATATGTTTAATATTAACAAGTGAAATGGTACTCTCTCTGGAGCTTCAAATTTATTGTTTTTGTTTTATCTCATTTATATATTTCTACAGTCAGATATCTTCATCTGCGATGGAGGAGTTCTAGTTCGGAATATAGCTAGAACAAATCCCGAAGATCCTGTTATTGAATTAGGACCCGAATTCGAAAAGGTAAAGATTTGTTTAACTGCAATTTCAATGCCTTTATCTGTTGCCATTTGTCTTTAATAACTTTATTTATTTTATCTCCCTCAGGTCAGTGACCTCCTGAGCCGATTTAAGTCCATACCCGATATTATGGACCTGGATAGATTGAAGGTGACTGGTGATGTGTGGTTTGGAGCTGGTATAACTCTCAAGGTATTGTCAATGTTCTCCTGGAATTTGTTTCAAATTTGTATGAACTTTGTGCCCAAACATATTATGAATTGTAACCTTTTAGTTTTGTGGAGGTTATTTTATTTCTTTGTGATATTGGCTGTAAAACACCTCAGATTCTTACTACTGGAAAACAAATTGCTAGTTCTGGCTATCTATCATTATACGTAGGACTCAGGGCATTGATATCAAAGCAGAACACATGTACTATGCACAGGACTCATATTCATTCAAGTTCATTCATTCATTTATCCATTCATATAAAAATTGATTTTCGTGAAAAGCATATTGCCATCAATCTTTCCACTGTTTCTCTCTGTTATTTGTCGATCCAACACCAACAGTATCTCATTTCTTTTCTTATGGTTGATTTACTTCTCAAGGGGAAAGTAACTATTGTTGCAAAACCCGGGATGAAATTGGAAATTCCTGACGGAGTGGTAATAGAGAATAAGGTCAGTCACTTTTTATTTATTTATTCTTTGTTTATCGGGCGTCTGTGATTTTCCACTTTTATCTGCTAAACTATTCTGTTACACTTCCCAGGACATCAATGACCCTTGGGACATTTGACAAGGAGACGAGTTGCTCGGAGAATGTTGACGGAAAAGAGTTAAACCTGCCGAACATCTTCCTCCGGAGTCGTTATAGGGAGCAGCATGCTTTGACATGGCTACAGATTCCATGGAATATTCCATTATTTGTTTTGAGAAACAGAGAAATGCAGAGCGCAGGCGCAGTATTTATTTTGGCTGAGAATTAGAGAGATGGCGTGACCAAATAAGCTTGGTGTTAAATTGTTTATTGGAAGAGGTATTATCGCAGCGAAAGATTGTAGAATAGTTGCTGTTGGTTAGTCTACTGATTGATTTTCAGCTGTAATCTGATTTTAGCCGTAAAGTGCGGCGTAAGGAGCTTAGCCAAGTGTTGTTCTGGTATTGTTCGTAATCTCCGGGCCTATTTATATTGTGAACTTGCGAAGTTAGTGCAAGTTACCTTCGAATTCTACGAGAATTTTTTAGCATCATATGGTTTACCATGGGTTGGGGTTTGGGCTGGCCCTTTTTTTGTTCATGGGCTTCATTGGTTTTCGGTGGAAGCCCGGCCCTATGTAAATTTAATGACACTTCTGCCCACCAAATCTTAAAATCCAACGCTGGGGATGATGGGTCGGGAAGGGCAATTTTGTCCTCTACGTTTTGAGCGAATTGGTTCGATAAAGAGAGATATGGGAGGATTTGTTGCGAGGGATTTCAGGGTCAAAATCAAACGGCCCACTGTTTTTGGAGTCCAGATCTTCTGCACCCAAAACCTCACGTGGCCTCTCTATGCCTTTGCTTTTTGAACTAAACATAATTAATGTTAACTTTACAATAATTAAAATAATAAAAAATAAACCAAATTCTCAGCCAAAAAGCAAAGGCACAGAGGGGCCACAAGGGATTTTGGGTGCAGAAGATCTGAACTCCTGTTTTTGTAGCTTTATTGTTTATTTATTAAAATATAAGTTTTTGTTAATTTTTTTGGCAAAGAAACTCAGTGGTGGCTGTATTAGTAATTACCAAGACAAGTTATGTATTCTTATGAGTACCGTATGAGTGCTGTGTGAGTTTGGGTTTTATCAATCATCTGAATTATGAGTTTTTTTTCATAAACTTGTTTGTGGGGGTTATCTACCTGTCTTCAGACTTGAATGTGCCTCATTTGTCAACCGCTGATAGGATTGAACATCAACCAAGGAAGGTCAAACTATTGTCGATGCTTGATGAGGCATGTAATCTCTCCTTCTCTCTTCAAAGACTTCTGCTTTTCAATCCAACGCTCCATTGTTTTTTTTCTCTCCCAAGTCACTGGGACAAACGCAGAAAATTTCAATGCTTTTCTGATTGTATCCTAATATAACCAGTACTACTACTTCCTTTCAGCCCTTTCAGTTGTCATTGAATGGCATAGCGTTTCGCCATTTATCTCCGAATCTTGCCAGTATCTTAGTTGCTTGGATTTCTCAAAAACCTTTATGTGATGAACCATATGAAAAGAATCGGTTTAAATCGAATAACTGTGAAATAAACTTATCGAATATTGACTCTTATCAATTGGTATTTTCTATAGGTGGCATGATGGAACAGTCCCATCAGAGTTCCATCGTGTTTGAAGTGGGTTCCTCCCAGAGCCATGTTCGTTGTATGATATTCAAGGTTTGATTTTCTGATGCAATTGCTATAGCCGATACACATTAACCACAAAATTTATTAAAAAAAAGGGTTTATATCACAAATGGTCCCTGAAATTGACCCCATCAATCATGATGGTCCCTGAAATTGAAAATCGATCAATGTAGTCCCTGAATTTTAACCCGCAAATCAATGTCGTCCTTCTGTTGGTGTTCCGTCCAAATTAACTTTAAAAAAAGGTTAGAGAACCAATTTTTCATGGTAAAATGATCAAAAATAACTCTGTTACTTATAATTTTACTTACTACCTCTCTTTTCCTTTTTCCATCTTCACTTTTCTCTCCATTTTTTCATGGATTTGGTGCTAAAACTAAAATAAAAACAAAACAAAGTGGGAAATTTCAATTTTTTTTAATATCAAGTAAAAAATAATTCTAACTAGGTTAGCTCCATTTCTTTTTTTAAAAGAAATTGGGTTAGCTCCAAAAGCTACTGCCAAAGTCCACCTTTGATCATTTATCTTGTAAAAGAAATAGGGTACCACCTTTTTTTCAAGTAAAATTATAAGTAACAGGGTTATTTTTGGTCATTTTACCATGAAAAATTGGTTCTCTAACCTTTTTTTAGTGTTAATTTGGACGGAACACTAACAGAAGGACGATATTGATTCGCGAGTTAAAATTCAGGGACTACATTGATCGATTTTCAATTTCAGGGACCATCATGATTGATGAGGTCAATTTCAGGGACAATTTGTGATATAAACCCAAAAAAAAATTATTATTGGTTTTTGCATTATTTGTTGGGAAATACTCCTTCCCTTTTGTGCTTATAATTTTTTATGCAAGGAAAAAAAAGCAAGTTGGGAAATATTTATGTTCCTTAAAAAATTATGATTACTAATTTATTTCCCTTATTTCAATGCGAATGCAGCTACATAAAATCTACTTAACTAATGGACAGGACCTATCGTTTGGCTGCGATAAAGTTTTGGTTGGTAAGGTCCTCCTGCGACTCATGTGAATCAGTTGCAAAGTGATTTTAGTGTTTGAATTTCATCTTTCAAGCATTATCTGAATTGCTTGAGTGCTTGAGTGCTTGAGTGCTTCAATGTTTGAATTAGATATTTCAAATTGTATGGGAATTGTAGTCCATTAGGGAAAATTTTATTAAAATGTAATGGATTCCTTTTGGGTAATAATGCATATCAAGACCTTTGAATCTGTTGATTCAGATGTTTGAACACAGTTGAGACTCACTATGTTGTTTTTGCAGTTTGATTATGAATTGTTAATTAGAGTTGGCTAATTTTGTTACTAAGAGTTTAGGGCCAATTAACAAATCTATTGAGTGATTTGTAAGAGTCTAGAAGTAAACATTTTGGAGAAGTTGAAGTTATTTGGAGTAAACTGATAAAATTTGACTACTCTGGCCAACATGTTTTTGTACTATTGATTTAGTGATTGCAAGAACTAGTTGCATTTGAAACCCGCAGCATCGCGTGGGCAATTTTTGCTAGTTCTAAATTAAAATTATGGACGGTTTGGATGATTGACAAAAGTTGTAGAGTGAGCTACACAAGTGCCGACTTAGACAAATGATTCATGGCCGTCGAGAAATTCAAATTAAGTATATAATGTGTGATGAACCCATCTTATGTTAAGTTGCTCTCTATATTAACAAAAGATTGGTGTTATACTGATTCACAGTCTTATCTCCCCATTCACTTTATATTTTCACCCACCATAAAAAGGTGAAAAAAGCTAATAAACTCTTTCCCCACCTACCGTTATTCTCAAATAGTTCTTCTTCAATTTTTCCTTAATATAAAAAAATTATTATTATTTAAGAAAAAGAACAATTATCATTAAACAGATTACTCAGCAACTCTAAATATAACTAGGAGAAGAGATATATTTTTACCTATTTTTTAGTAAACTTTGTAGAAGTAGAATATGATTGAAGTGTACAAGTAATCCTTTAAAGGGATGCGGATAAATAGGTCAATCAAACCATAAACGAAGAATAATAAGATAATTATCTTGCCTTAAAAAAATAGCGGAATTCATTCGACCATTCCAAGAGCACTTTCTCATATTCTCATAAGTCGGACAATATTATGTTATTTCCGATGATTGTATTAGTTTTATTTATGTTAAGCGTTAGAGTCATAGGAATCCATTTTCTTCAATCAGGAGGGAATAGATTTGGATATATTATCCAAGTACATTGCCCCCTTGAGTGAACAAGAGAACGACTTTGTATAGAAACCCTAAACCCATGTTCGTCGGTCTACCAGGCTCACCATTATTTCATTCTATTTTTGAATTTAAGCTCAAAAGAACATATGTATGGAGCTATGTCAACTTGTGTACGTCTTGTTCACCAAAAAAATTTCTAGAACCGTCACTACTAACACCTCCAAATTCTCAGCCAACCGTACCACCACCCCACAACACCCAGCTTCAGTCTTCAGTTGCCAATCATCGCAGCATCACCACGTCTCGAAAATAGCTCTGTATCCAATCTCTATCGTTTTCCAATTTTAATTCAGACCGCATAGGAGAGAGTGATTAAATTTGATAAGTAAATAAAGTTCAGTGATTGCCACTTAGTACTACGATCTAGTGGTATTTCTCTTCGCTTGTAATTGAGAGATATTTTTTAAGAAACGATATTATCTACACTAAGGGGATGGGGTGGGCTTAGTCTCATAATGAGTTAGCAATAATGTGGTTCAGATTCACTTTTGGTAATAATCGAACCTAAAATCTCTCACTTATTATTGAAGAGGAATACATACCACTATAACATAGTTGTAAGTAAAAAAAAAGGTAATTACATAGAAACCCCTCAGGTTTGAGGTCTATTACAACCCCATACAACATCTTTCAAACATTTCACTTTCATACTTCACGTACTATTTTATTTCAAAATGATACCTCCGTTACATTTTCCATCCATTGATCAGTTAAGTGCTGACGTGGCTGCCACATGTGTGCCACGTGGCAAAAAAAACAAATTTTTTTTTTCTAAAAAATGAATCTTCTAAATTTATTTTAAAAAAAAAAAAAAAAAAACAAAAGCCATCCCCCCACCCAGCCACCCAACAGAAGAAGAAGAGGAGGAGGAGAGGAAAAAAAAAAAACCCATCTTCATCTTCTCCGACCCCCCCTTCCTTGCAACCCACCCCTTTCTTCCCCTCTTCCGTCTTCTCCAAACCCACCGTGCACCCGTCCTCCACCTCCTCTGCACACACTACCTGCAACCCAGAAAAGAAAAAAAAAAAAAAAAAAGCCCATCTCACTTTCCGCAACCAGATCTCGTCTTTCCCAATGAGTGTGGATTTAAGGAGTGGGGTGTGTACAAGAGGGAAGATGGTGCGTGCGAGGGTGGGTGCAGAGGGTGGGTGCGCTGCATTTTTTTTCCTTTCTTCCTTCTGGGTTGCAGGCTGGGGTTAGGGGGGGAAGATGTGAAGATGGGTGCGAGGTGGAGGATGGGTGCGGAGGAGAAGGTGGAGAGGACGGGCAGGATCTTGGCTTCGGCGAAATGGGATCTGGGTTTTGCGTAGGGGGTACGGGGCCAAAATGGGACCACCTGGGCTTCGCGCAGGGAGGTGGTGGTAGGATATAGTTCAGGTATGGGGGGCGGCTGATGATTTTGGGTTTTCTAAATTTTTGTTTTGTTAAAGATTTATTTAAAAAAAAAGAATTAAAAAATTATTATTTTTTCCACGTGGCACACATGTGGCGGCCACATGGCATAAAGTGGCAGCCACGTCAGCACTTAACAGATCAATGGATGGAAAAATGTAACGGATGTATTATTTTGAAATAAAATAGTACGTGAGGTATGAAAGTGAAATGTTTGAAAGATGTTGTATGGGGTTGTAATAGACCTCAAACCTGAGGGGTTTCTCTGTAATTTACCCTAAAAAAAACAAGTTCAGTGATTGAATAGAACCCAAATTGGGTAAATTACAATTTACCACCTCAGGTTTGGGGTCGATTTCAATTCTTTATAACATCTTTAAAACATTTCACTTTCATACCTCAAGTACTATTTTATTTCAACATAGTACCTCCGTTACATTTTCATCCATTGATTCGTTAAGAGCTAACGTGGCTGCCACATTTGTGTCACGTGACAAAAAAAAATAATTTTTGTATTCATTTAAAAATATTAATTAAAAAAAAAAAACCCCAGAACCCATATTCCCCCCCGACCCACCTCCCTCACCCGCAACCCACAACCCCCGTCACCTTCTCCCTCTCCTCCCTCTTCACCTCTCTTTGTTTCTCCCTCAATTCACCACCACACAACTCCTCTAGCTTTCCCGGCATTGCTCCAACCCATCTCCCCCCCCCCCCACCCCTCTTCTCCCTCCCAAGCCTCCCAACTTCGGCCTTACCACCGTCGGCAGCGATAGCAGCAACCAGCTCGCCCGAGTGGAAACAACGCTGATAAGCTCCTTGTCGATGTAAACAATAGTTTTTAGGGAGGCGAGGAACAGAGACGCCATTTGGGGGTTGTATTCGTCCAAATCTGAAATTCCCCCAAACCCAGGTCCAGGTTTCAAGGCCGAAGCCGGCGTCAATGGCAACCTCAACGACGTTTCCCCTACCCGCAACTCCTAGATTTGGAGGTAAATCTCACACCCCAAGCTTGCACCGAGCTTCAAATTATGACTTGTCGAGGATTTTTTTTCTTGTGGCAAATTCCGTCCGACGAAGGGGTGGGCTCAGGTGAGACTTTTGGGGGTGGGTGATGGGGGATTTTTGGGAGGGGTGATGGGGGATGATGGATGGGAGAAGGTGGTGGGTTGAGGAAGACGATTTCTGGTTTTTTTTATTATTTTATTTATTATTTATTTTATAGTTAATTATTTTAATATTTTAAATTTTTTATTAAGTGTTTATCCACGTGGCACAAATGTGGCAGTCACGTCAGCTCTTAATAGACAAATGGATGAAAAATGTAACGGAAGTACTATATTGAAATAAAATAGAACTTGAGGTATGAAAGTGAAATGTTTTAAAGATGTTGTAAAGAATTGAAATCGACCCAAACCTGAGATGGTAAAAGTGTCATTTACCCAGAAAATTTTAGCCCCACTGTAGTTTGGGGAACGTACATTGCAAATTGCAATCCTTTCCCAAAACCCAATTGGGAAGGATAAGAAACAAGGCCACCCGCCTTCCAGTCCTCTTTCTCACTCAACCCAAAAAACCAGACAGCCATGTCAATCCTTTCCATTTCATCACCTTCTTCTTCCTCCGCTTTCCTCCCCAATGTCTCCTTCTCCTCCAAATCCTCCTCATTCCTCACCCCGCCGCTCCAAATCGCCACCCCATCGCTCGCCGTCGCAAAAAACGACAAAAACCGACTGACGGGAATAACCATGAGCATGGAGGCCGGCATTGGAGTTATGGCCACGAAGCTCGGCATGATGAGCTTCTTCGAGCCCACCGGCAAAGTCGTCCCGGTCACCGTCGTGGGTTTCAAAGAGGGCAACATCGTCACCCAGGTCAAAACCCAGGCCACCGACGGCTACGACGCCGTCCAAATCGGGTACCGGCGGGTCCGTGACCGGAAGCTAACGAAGCCCGAAATGGGTCACATCCAGAAGGCCGGCTCGATCCCCCTCCGCCACCTCCAGGAGTTCCGGCTTCAAGACGTCCAAGGGTTCGAGCCGAACCAGAAGCTCTCGTTCGATGAGCTTTTCAACGAGGGCGACATTGTCGACGTCTCTGGAACCACAATCGGAAAGGGGTTTCAGGGAGGAATCAAGCGGCACAATTTCAAGCGGGGGCTGATGACCCACGGGTCCAAGAGCCACAGAGCTCTCGGGTCTATCGGTGCCGGAACCACGCCGGGGCGGGTTTACAAGGGGAAGAAGATGCCTGGGAGAATGGGAGGAACCAAGACCAAGATTAGGAAGCTGAAGATTGTGAAGATCGATAAGGAGCTCAATGTTGTGATGATCAAAGGCGCTCTGCCTGGTAAGCCCGGAAACCTTCTCCGCATTGCTCCTGCTAAAATTGTGGGGAAGAACATTCCCAAGAGTTAGTTTGATTCCCTTTTTTGTTTAAGTTGTTTCGGTTTTGTGAATTTTTGTATCGACATTGACTCGTATGAATGTTAACTAGTGTTTTATGAATTTATGGAAGTAGTTCACTTGATAGGAGCAAGAATAACTGGTTTTGGTTGACTTGAATGCTAGATAGTGGAAATATGATGCTAGTCTTTTGTGAAACTATGTTTGAGTTCATGAACGCTGATCGCGGAATTTGTGATAGAAAGTAACAATTTTTGGCTTTAGGATGAATTGGGTACTCTTCGATAAACTAGGAAATCGACTAAAGAGGTGTTGTCTGTTTTTGTTTTGTTTTGTATCATTTGTGTCAATGATATGGCTACAATGCTACAATCATATAATTTGACATGTTTGTTTAGAGCTTATTGCAATAACTTCTTTGCTGTCCATATAGAACTGTTAATTCTTCACATGTTCGTTTCTGGTCGTTGTCCTCTGTAACTTGTTGGGTGAGTTGGGTGAAGAGAGAGGTTAATCTGAACTGGTATAACGAATTGCAAGATTTCGAATCTGTTTAGACTTCTTGGAAACTCGTTATTTGGTTCACAGGTAGTTTCTTAGATAAGGCAGCCGTGAAATGATAACCTGCAAAGCTCCCGATAAAATCATGGAACTGAGATAGTCCCCTGAGGTAAAGCTATATGGGTTACAGCTACATATTCTGGTGGATGTGGATGGGTGGTGTGTCCTAATCCTTATCCCTTTCTTCACTTTTACTCCCTCATCACCTTATTTAGTCCTAGGGCTAGGGGCTTTCG
Organism: Cotoneaster glaucophyllus; assembly: GCA_036320875.1. Classification (NCBI taxonomy): domain Eukaryota; kingdom Viridiplantae; phylum Streptophyta; class Magnoliopsida; order Rosales; family Rosaceae; genus Cotoneaster; species Cotoneaster glaucophyllus. The sequence continues at coordinate 23,630,447 of CM070063.1, forward strand.
TGGGTACATATTTTGGAATTGTTCCTCCCGAGCGACAAAAAGCGCGCCAGTAAGATTTTAGTCTAAAACTGTATGCAAATGTTAGGCCAGAAAGGAAACAAAACACGAAAAACTGCAACAACATGTCCAACATCACACAAAGCTCATCTCATCTGGTGAGGAGAAGATGTTTATCAGTGCATCGCCATAGTCAAAACAAAACATGTTTAGCATTTTATTTTAGATAAACAAACTGCAGCTTGATTGTTTTGGAGGACTTCAACAGAGTAGGCGGAAGTTGCGTCTTCCTAATGGAGGCGCCTGCAGAGGGTGAGTCCATCCCCAACGGAAAGATGAGCCAATTCGATACGAGAATCAGCTGCTAGAAAGGTGTTCAACTCCAAGATATGTTTTCTGTTTGGTCTAGCTTTTTCATCTAGTTTCTCCTCCGGCTCCGCCACTGAGCCGAACCATAACGTGTTATCGTACGCGATCATTCCACCAACCTTAACAAGCTTTAACAGTAGCTCATGATATTCCATGTACTTATCCTTGTTAGCATCCACAAATGCAAAATCAAAGCTCCCTTCTTCCTCCCCCTGCATATTCGTTAGTTGAGATGGTACAAATAGCAGCACTCGTATATTGATCTTGTAGGCTTCTAACCGCGAATCTTGCAACGTTATAAGTAAATAACGAATGAAACTTACACTGGAAATGAGATCATTTAGGACTGAGAAGGCATCCGAGTGGAAGAATTTAATCTTATGATTCACTCCAGCCTTCTGAATGAACGGCAATCCGAACTCGTAAGCTTCTTTATTTGGATCGATTGCTGTAATCTGAAAATTTGTTTTACAAACACCATAACTAATTATTTGTGTTCTTCCAGCATACATCAAATTTTTATACCGACGATATTCTATTTTAAAGAAATTTAAACTGCGGAAAGAGCGATATTCGAATTTGGAAGATTAAAGTATAGAGAATACTATGCCATCAAGGGGCAGTGCAAGAGCAGTCGTGAGAAGAGAATAGCCACTAAAAACTCCGAGCTCCAGTGTCTTCTTTGCATTCATGATTTTTAGAAGCATTGAGAGGAAAAGTCCTTCATCAACAGGCACATTCATCATACTCCTGTGCTCCAAAATGTAATTTTTGAGGTTAATTAAGGGTCATTTTGGTTCCCATCCCTAGTCAACTTAATTGTTAGACAGAAACCTTATTTGTTTAAATATTTTGACCGAGATCCATAACATTATTTAAGATATTTAACTCATGAAATTATATTGTTCTTCACAAATTATGAAATTTAAACAAATTCAAATAATATTTTTAAAATATAATAAATACTTGAAAATAAATAATAGAATAATACTGTTCTTCACAAAATTATAGCAAAGAAAATAATGTACCCACATAATTATTAACATATTTTTAAAAAATAACTATTGATATATTTTAAAACATAAAATAAAAACATATAATTAGCATGGGTACATTTAGTAAAATTAAAAATGGGTACAAATAAATAAAAAAATATGGGTACAAATACAAATAAAACTTAAAAAATATGGGCACAAAAAGAAATTAATATATGGGTACAAATTAAAAGTGAAAAGAAAATTGGTACAAATAAAAAAAAGGTTGCAAATTAAAAATGGGTACAAAATAAAAATATGTGATAAAAAATTTAGCCATAAATATAAATATACCAAATGATATTATCAAATGTCACATCCCGGCCCGAGGTCCACCACATCCCTGGCCCGCTCTACCACCGTAGCACGATATTGTCCGCTTTGAGCCCCGACTACGCCCTCACGGTTTTGTTTCTGGGAACTCACACGAGAACTTCCCAGTGGGTCACCCATCATGGGATTGATCTCGCGCGCTACTCGCTTAACTTCGAAGTTCCTACGGAACCCGAAGCCAGTGAGCTCCCAAAAGGCCTCGTACTAATTGGAGGTGGGTATATACATATAAGGCATAGAGGATCCACTCCCCTGGGAGATGTGGGATCTCACAATCCACCCCCCTTAGGGGCCCGACGTCCTCGTCGGCACACTTCCGGCCAGGGATTGGCTATGATACCAAATTGTCACATCCCGGCCCGGGGTCCACCACATCCCGGGCCCGCTCCACCACCGTAGCACGATATTGTCCGCTTTGGGCCCCGACTACGCCCTCACGGTTTTGTTTCTGGGAACTCACACGAGAACTTCCCAGTGGGTCACCCATCATGGGATTGCTCTCGCGCGCTACTCATTTAACTTCGAAGTTCCTACGGAACCCGAAGCCAGTGAGCTCCCAAAAGGCCTCGTACTAATTGGAGGTGGGTATATACATATAAGGCATAGAGGATCCACTCCCCTGGGCGATGTGGGATCTCACAATCCACTCACACGGTGGACATGATATTGTCTATGATGAGTTTATTTCACCTGACTTATTTACTTGATGAATTAATGGCATGGTTTGGCATATGTTGGATTCGTTGGCATATTCATGAGTTAATGGCATATTATAGCATATTCATGATTTGATTTATGCATTGAGTATAGTGATGTTTCCAGTTGAGATAAGTATATGTTTATATACTATATATTTTTCTGGGAAAGTATACAAGTTTTACGGCGAGGGGTTATAAAGATTGTTTTGAAATGATTTTCGAAAAGACTTTATTTTTGCCCACTCACGCTTTTGTTTTGCGCCCCTCCAGGTAATAGCTAGCGTTAGTGGTGGTACCCGAGGCAGCAGCAGTGATTCTGACAGACCTTCACTCAAGTAGGATCCCCGTTGGGATGTTTTGTATAAATACTCTTTATGTTCGACTGCACCTAGACTTCATGCTCTGAATATGTGTTACAACTCCTTGAATTCGGTTTTTGATTATTCGTATTTCTCATTACTTCAATGCTTCCGCATTGTGCACATGGCTACGTCACCTCACGTGATGGCCAACATGTCTCGATCTCGGTCGGGGTGTGTTAGTTTGGTATCAGAGCCTAGGTTTGCAGTCCTGCATATTTTGTGAGTAATCTAGTCATTATGATGTCTTCTGTCAGAATTATGCCGCCTCATAGAGAGCCACGTCGTTAAGATGAGCCTAGTTTCCCTGATATAGCTCAGTTAGGGGAGGCTATTGCTAATGTGATTCAGTTTATCTGTTCTCCCTAAAGGACTTCTCTTGAGACTATTTATAAGTTGACATTTTCTCAAGTGACGCGACCTCATCCTACGCCCCTAGGGTTGAGTCAGAGTTTGCTATGCCTAGAGAAGAGAAGTGTTATGTGGATTATGGTTATCCAGGGTGTCCAGTAATGGTGAAAGATGTAGTTATGCCAGCTAATCTTATCCCGTTAGATATTGTGGGTTTTGAGGTGACTTTGGGCACAGATTTGTTGCATTATAATCGTGCCAAGATAGATTGCTACGGGAAATCAGTTACTTTCCATCGTCCTGGATTACCAGAAGTTACTTTTGTGGGTGAGCAAAGTGAAGTGAGGCATGTCGTTATTTCTGCTGTGAGAGCAAAGAGGTTGATATCAAAAGGCTTCCAAGAATACTTAGCTCTTGTGGTGCTAAACGATATTGCTCCGAGTAGTGTGAAAGATGTAAAGGTGGTTAGACATCTTCCCGATGTTTTCCCTGAGGAGTTCACCATTGATTGCTTCCAGGTATGGATCTTATATCTTTGACTCCTTATAGAATGGCTCTGGATGAGTTGAGGGAATTGAAATTTCAGTTGCAAGAATCGGTTGATAAGGATTTCATTCAACCTAGTACGACGCTTTGGGGAAGCTCCAGTGCTGGTTGTGAGATAGAAAGACGGGACTTTAAAGTTATGTATTGATTAGGCAATTGAATTGAGTAACGATTAAAAACCGTTATCCATTGCCGCGTATTAATGATTTGTTTAATCAGCTTAGAGGTGCCTGTGTGTTTTCCAAGATTGATTTGAGGTTAGGTTATTACCAATTAAAGATTTGACGTGAGGATGTCCCTAAGATTGTTTTCAGGACTTGTTATGGTAATTATGAGTTCTTGGTGATGTCATTCGGCTAACGAATGCGCCTGCTACTTTATGGATTTGATGAATCAAGTATTCCAGCAATGTTTAGACAGGTTTGTTATTGTTTCATTGATGATATTCTAGTATACTCTAAGACTAGAGTAGAGCATGCTAGACATCTTGAATTGGTGTTACGAAGTTTGAGGGAGCATCAGTTGTATGCTAAGTTTAGCAAATGCCAATTTTGGTTAAGTCAAATAGCATTTTTGGGACATGTTATATTTGCACAAGGTACTCAAGTAGATCCTTAAAAAGTTGCAGTTGTGGAGAATTGGGAACAACCTCGAACCGTCACTGAGGTACGAGTTTTCTTGGCCTAGCAGACTACAATAGACGGTTTGTAAAGGATTTTTCAGTCGTTGCTTTGCCATTGACAAGATTGACTAGAAAAGAGGTTAGGATTGAGTGGGATGAAAATTGCGAGCAAAGTTTTCAGCAACTGAAGTATTATCTCACTCATACACCTGTTTTGGCACTCCCAGATGATAGCGGTAATTATGAGGTCTATAGGATGCTTCTTTAAATGATCTTGGATGCGTACTGATGCAACATGGTAGGGGTAAGCAAGCAGATTTATTCTTTCCACCGGATTTTGCTGATGACTTTCCAGTATCAATGCAGGTCTAACTTTTGGCTGTTATTACTTTGATTTATCCCATATATTTTGCCTATCAATCAAACTACATTCTTTTTTTCTCTTCTTGATTTCAGATATCGGAAAAGTATGGGTTGATATATGTTATCACAAAGCTTGGACTTTTATTTGTATATGACCTAGAGACAGCAATTGCAGTTTATAGAAATCGAATCAGTCCAGATCCTATATTTTTGACAGCTAAAGCTTCAACTGTTGGGGGTTTTTATGCAATCAATAGACGAGGCCAGGTCTTACTTGCCACTATAAATGAACAAACAATTGTACCATTTGTTAGTGGTCAGGTATGCTTTTGAATCGTTTTGTGCTTTTGACTACTGGAGAAAAGAAATTGTTGGGTTTTAATTTATCGTTTGTGGATTTTGCAGTTAAACAATTTGGGGCTTGCAAAGTTGCAGTGAGTCTTGCATTGCTTACGCTTCACAGAAATTGAAACCTCACGAGATGAATTACCCTACTCATGATTTGGAATTAGTGGCTATCATCTTTACTTTGAAGATTTGGAGACATTACCTTTATGGAGAAAAGTGTAAGATTTTTACGGATCATAAGAGTCTCCAGTATCTGTTTACTCAGAGAGATCTTAATCTTCGTCATCGAAGGTGGATTGAGTTGCTAAAAGATTAGGATCGCACGATTGAGTATCATCCTGATCGTGAAAATGTGGTAGCTGATGCACTTAGTAGGAAGACTTCAGCTAGACTTCATGCCAGTTACGATTGTTATGGTCTTCTTCTTGATGATTTACGATTCACTGGAGTGAAGTTAGGAGTGGAAGATAAAGAAGAAGCCTTACTTGTTAATTTTCAAGTTAGGCCAAATTTTAGTGGATCGTGTGCTTGAAACTCAGATGGATGATGAAGAGACCCAAGAACTAATTGAGGCAAGGAACGACGGGAAAAAGAAAGACCTCAGATTTAGAGAATCAGATGGCATGCTTATGCAAGAGAACAGGATGTATGTGCTTGATGATATGGAATTAAAGAAAGTAATTTTGGACGAAGCATATTGTTCAGCTTATGCAATACATCCTGGAGGTACTAAAATGTATCATACCATTCGACCATTTTATTATTGGTCAAGTAAGAAAAGGAAAATTGTTGAATGTGTGAGTAGGTGTATCAGTCGTCAGCAAGTCAAAGCAGAAAGAAAGAAGCCTTTTGGATTGATGCAGCCACTTTCCGTTCCACAGTGGAAATGGGAAATATCACTATGGATTTTGTGTACAAGCTTCCTCGTACACGGAACGGGTGTGATGATGTTTGGGTAATCGTTGATCGACTTACTAAGTCAACACAACTTATCACCCTCAAACAGATGGTCAGTCAGAGAGAACCATTCAAACTTTAGAGGATATGCTGAGAGCTTCAGTACGTTAGTTTGGTGATGATTGACAAGCTAAGTTGGATTTGATGGAGTTTGCCTATAATAACAGCTATCATTCTAGCATCGGGATGGCACCATTTGAGACACTTTATGGGAAAGCTTGTCGTATACCTTTGTGTTGGTCTAAGGTTGGTGAAACACCATTAGTGGGCCCTGAGATAATAGAGGAAACTACTCAGAATGTTCAAGTGATTAGAGTTAATATGAAAGTGGCCCAGGATTGACAGAAGAACTTGACGGTTAGGCATGCCATTGATAGAGTGTATGACGTTGGTAATTGGGTATTCTTAAAGTTATCGCCTTGGAAAGGTGTTGTAAGATTCGAGAAGAAGGGTAAGGTACATCAGACCGTATCAGGTTATCGAACAAGTTGGTAAGGTTGCTTATAGGCTTGAGTTGCCTTCAGAGTTGGTCAGAGTTCATAATGTGTTTCACGTCTCTATGCTTCGACATTATGTTTCGGATCCTTCCCATGTGATACTTCCTCAACAACTTGAGATTAATCCGAATTTGACGTACGAGGAAGAACTAGTGACAATTTTGAATTAGAAGGACAAAGTGCTGAGAAACGAGACCATTCGTATGGTAAAGGTTCTGTGGAGGAACCATTCAGTGGAAGAGGCTACTTGGGAGACTGAGGATAGGATGAGAGATATGTATCCTCGCTTTTTTTTATGAGTATCAGTTATGTATTTTGTTGTTTGAATTTCGAGGATGAAATTTCTATAAGGGGGTAGATTGTGACAGCCCGTCCCTGATTTTAAGAGTTTTTAAATTGTTATAAAGGATTTTACAAAAATGCCCTTTAAGACACGTGCATTGTTCGAGGTTAATTGATGTGTCGTGCCATCTAAGATTTGTTTTCTTGGCATGACCTCGTAGTACTCGTCGCTACGGACACGTGAGCGCAAACGGTTCGTGATTTGGAGTTATAACGAAAAAGATATTAAAGTTTAAAGTTTGGGCATTTTATGAATTTTTTTTATAAAATCTAATGTGCCATTTGGATGGTCCAGATCAAAGGAAATTCGAATTGAACGGCCAGGATGGAAAGAAAGGGTTATATAGCAGTGGGTGCTGCCCACTTAGGTGAAGAGAGAGAGAGAAATCAGCCAATTAGAAGAAGAAGAAATGAGGAAACGGGTTAGGCAGAAACTGCCCAACCAGAGGAAGAAGACAGAGGCTTCGGGAAAGAAAGGAGAGAGAGTTGGCGAATGGGGAAAAGAGAGAGAAGAGATCGGCCAACCAGAGGAAGAGAAAGGAGGAAATGAGAGAGGGTGAGAAGCGGAGGAAGAAGAGAAACGGGTTGGGAGAACCCGTGACCCGCGTGCGACCCGCCGGTGTTCTTCACCCATTTCCGTCGAAATTGCATCATTTTTCCCGTGAGTTACATCAAACCATCTCTTGGAAAACCTTCTATGATCTTCCCTCTTCCTATTACACTCCAAAAACCAAGGAATTTGGCTTTGAAACTTGATTAAAACTGTGCGGTGTGTGTGCGGTGGGTTAGTGTGCAATTCTTCAAATCTTGAAACGCTTTCTTTCAATTACTAACACCCATAGCATCTCCTTAGGACCTGGAACAAAGCCCAAGCATTAGTTGGAGCATCGGAGTGGTTTTGGAGGTCGAATTGAAAACACCCAATTCTAGGGTTCTTACGGATTTTGGTGAAATTAAAATGTTTCCATGCCAAATTGGACTTGGCCGAAGGTATGAAAGTTGTTCCTCTCTTTGAGATCTTCAATTCTACAATTTTTGAGAATTTTTAAAAATAGTTGATTTTTCCGGCGAGTCGGGACGGCCGACCGCCACTCGACGTGGCCAGTGGGCCGCCAAATTATTCTTAGGCTGTGTTTAATGCTCTAGGTTCAGTTTTGATAATTGTTGGACGTAAATTGAGTAATTGAACCTAAGTTCGTTACGATTCGTGGTTAGGTGAAAATGTGAATCGACGATCCGACCGTTGGGTCGTCACCAAACTTTGGTACGTGGTAGTATGTATTATTTAAAGAAGGTAGGAACTTACGGATCAGAAATCCGACATACGGATCTTCCCGAATTGAGTTTGTAAGTTCATAAAATAAAATCTGAACCGCCACTTGGTTTTGGCAATTGGCGGAGATCCGACCGTTGGATCGTAACGAAATTTTAGTATGTTTCTCTAGGAGCATAATGTGCATCTTGGGAAATTACGGATCGGAGATCGGAGTTACGGATCTTCCGGATCAAGTTTGTGGGGCTGTGGACTCTACCGTCGATCGTTGATCGACGGTTGACTTTTGATTAAGGGTCTTAAATGATTGTAGAATATCCTACCGGATATGTTTTACGTGAATTACAAATTCTATGGTTAAGAGTTCTAAGTTGTAGTTTGATATTTGTTTTAGGCGCCAAACGTTTTGGGACGCCTCGATGTTTACGTAGGGAGCCGTAGCGCTGACTCCAGGTGAGTGGGCTTTTGTTTTTCGTATATATCTTATACTATGAGTTTTCCCAGAAATTGTTTTAAAGGATTTATGAAAAGAAATGCCATATCAAGTATACTTATGTTTAAGTATACTTTAGAATGTTTTCTTAAGGAAAGTATGCTTGATAACGAAAATGCCATGCCATCGCCATCATATATTTATATATATCTCAATTATGCATGACGAAATGAATATGCATAAGGAAATGAGTATGTACGATGAAATAGTTATGCATAAGGAAATGAGTATGCATTATGAAATGAGCATGCATTATGTTATGGTTATGCATTAAGGAATAGTTATGCATCATGAAAGTATTATGCATTATGGAGTGTCTATGCATCATGAAATTGTATGCGCATGATTGTTGGTGCTGTGGACGCTAAGGTAAGTTCAGGTAAGCCTCTGCGTGTTTAAATAAAAGTTGAGTTATGACGAGATTGACGAGAAGTTGAGATGCATCGATAGCTCATAAACCTGCACCCCAGTGTTAGTGCTCCCGCCCAGAGTTAGGGGCCAGTCTTTCACGTGATGTTCACCTCCCGCACCATACGCTCATCTTGGATCCAAGTTAGGTGCATAGTCCTGTCGTATAGACCACTTTCAATGGGTTCGACTCGTAGGTGACCCGCGACTTATTCGCACAGTCTTCACGTGATTGTAGCACTAGCGCGTACTATATTACACCAGTCTTGTCGTATAGACCACCTTGAGTGGGTTCGACATGTGTGTAGGATATACATTATGATGAGATATGTTGAGATTGAGTATGAGCTATAGTTCAGCCGTGCTGATCACACGGTGGACATGATATTGTCTATGATGAGTTTATTTCACCTGACTTATTTACTTGATGAATTAATGGCATGGTTTGGCATATGTTGGATTCGTTGGCATATTCATGAGTTAATGGCATATTATAGCATATTCATGATTTGATTTATGCATTGAGTATAGTGATGTTTCCAATTGAGATAAGTATATGTTTATATACTATATATTTTTCTGGGAAAGTATACAGGTTTTACGGCGAGGGGTTATAAAGATTGTTTTGAAATGATTTTCGAAAAGACTTTATTTTTGCCCACTCACGCTTTTGTTTTGCGCCCCTCCAGGTATTAGCTAGCGTTAGTGGTGGTACCCGAGGCAGCATCAGTGATTCTGACAGACCTTCACTCAAGTAGGATCCCCGTTGGGATGTTTTGTATAAATACTCTTTATGTTCGACTGCACCTAGACTTCATGCTCTGAATATGTGTTAACACTCCTTGAATTCGGTTTTTGATTATTCGTCACTGTGCACATGGCTACGTCACCTCACGTGATGGCCAGCATGTCTCGATCTCGGTCGGGTTGTGTCATCAAATGTAACATTTCTATCACTAAATGAATATATTTAGAAATAACAAATATTTTATTATTGAAATAATTAATTACATTTATTAATACCTAGGGACCTTGATAAAAAAAATTGAAAAGAAATAAAGTTTTAATCAATGGAATAGCAAAAAGAGGGATGTGAACCTAATTTCTTCTTAATTTAATTTGGTAAAGGGGATTGACTTTTTAGTGTAAAAATATGGTTTTTCGTTAAAGTGAACAATACCGCGGACATTTCGTTAAAACTCCCTTTGTATAAAGGGTGGCTTCATTGAATACATTTGACAATTTGTCGAAGGCATCCGACATACTAAGGCCATCTCCAACCGATGGCTGGCCAGAGGGCTCGTCCTCCAAGATTCTCCAAGATATTAATATTTTAATGAACAGTACAGGGCCATATTTGCCTCCGTCTCCAACCGAGGGCCAAAGGGCCAGATGGCTCGTTTTAGCCCTGTCACAAAAAACCGTCTCCAACCGAGGGCCAAAGGGCCATAGGGCTAAACATAATTTATTATTTAAATTTAAAAACTACAACAACTTAAATTTAAAAACAACAACAACTTAAATTTAAAAACTACAACTTAAATGTTGTTTAAGTTTCATGTTGTTAAATGTTTTTTTTTATGTTGTATAATTTTTATGTTGGTTAATGTTATTAATGTTGTTTCATATTGTTTAATGTTGTTTCATGTTACTTAATTTAATTTAATGTTGTATAATGGCTTAGGAAGTTATAGGGAAAAAAATAGAAGTAAAAAAAATATATTAAACAAATTTTGTGAAATAGAAGTTATAGGAAAAAATGGAATTTAAAAAAAAAAATATGAAACAAATTTGTAAAATAAAAGTTATAGGAAAAAAATAGAATTTAAAAAAAATATATGAAAAATAGAAGTTATAGGAAAAATTTTGTAAATAAAAAATAATAATAAAACTATTAAAAAAATAATATTCAAAGCATTCCTGTCGGTTATAACCGACAGGAAATCCAACATAAGCAAAAAAAAAATTGGCCAGCCGGTGCTGGTTGGCTGGCCGGAAGTGGCCAGCCCTCTAGCCCTTTGGGATTCTGTAGGGCCCTCTCAGATTCCAGAGCCTTCTGGCCTCACCCTCGGTTGGAGACGATTTTCGGGCTATTTTCGGCCCTCTGGACCCTTCGGTTGGAGATGGCCTAAGGCCATCATCAACCGAAGGGTCCAAAATAGCCCGAAAATCGTCTCCAACCGAGGGCCAGGCCAGAGGGCTCGTGGGCCCCACAGAATCTAAAAGAGCCAAAGGGCCAACTGGTTGGCCCAATCCAGCCCTGGGCTGGGCCAGAAATTCTAGCATTCCTGTCGGATATAACCAACGGGAATTCTAGGCCAAATTTCAAATATGTCAGCTAGCTGTTATTTTTTAATTTTTACAGTTTATTTTTTTAATTTTTACAAAAAAAAAATTCTTATAGCTTCTATTTTACAAAATTTGTTTTATATTTTTTCTAAATTCTATTTTTTTTTTTCCTATAACTTCTATTTTACAAAATTTGTTTCATATATTTTTTAAATTCTATTTTTTTTCCTATAACTTCCTAAGTCATTATACAACATTAAATTAAATTAAGTAATATGAAACAACATTAAACAATATGAAATAACATTAACCAACATAAGTTATAGTTTTGAATTTAAATTAAGTAACATGATGACGTTACTTGCCTGTTGAATTTGAATTTAAATTGTAGTTTTTAAATAATAAATTATATTTGGCCCTATGGCCCTTTAACCCTCGGTTGGAGACGGTTTTTTGTGACAGGGCTAAAATGAGCCCTTTGGCCCTCAGTTGGAGATGGAGGCAAATATGGCCATGTACTGTTGATTAAAATATTAATTTCTTGATGGGCCATGGGGCTAAAACAAGCCCTCTAACCAGCCTTCGGTTGAAGATGGCCTAAAAACACTTCGTATCTACTTTGTCTGACGGAATTCTTATAAGGCACTCACCTAATATTTATATATGTTGGTAGAGCTATGCCGAAATATCTTCATGTGACATACCATAAGGGACTACTGAAATAAGTTCAATATTTGGTTGTTTGTGACAAAACTATATGTTGCAGTCCTAATAATTTAGGAATATGATTGGGTAAATCCTAGGAAATCCTTATGAGATTCTATTATATTTTATTTTTAGATATTATTCTATTAGAGTTGTAACTTTATTGTGGTAAGAAATTAAACTTCTCTACTACTATAAATAAATGCACAATGGATTGTGAAAACACATTTCAGAATTCACCCAATTCTCTCTACACTTTGCCGCACCCTCTCTCAATCTCTCTGTTATTGTTCAGTCAAATAGACCTACAACATGTTATCAGCACACTCAGGGGAATATTACGCTCTAATCATTATTATTGATTTTATTTTATTTTTTTGAATGCTCAACATGCTATTGATTCAATTTAATTTTCTGTGTTGAAAGTGATACAACGTATTGAATGTGCAATTTCGGCTTTTCGAAAAGGATTTTCTACAAAGGAACCCCTAGTAATTGATAGGTGCATTATTTATCATATTAATTATTAATTATCCCTAAGTTTTGTTAAGGAATTGGTCTTAAAAGAACCTTATTACTTTCCTTTTCTCAATTTCAGCCAATCTGCGCACTTAGGACGTTTTTGGTGATACTTCGACTTTCTGGAGGAGTTTTGATGCAAGGCCAATTGGAGAAGGAATCTAAGAGGCTGAAGATCGTTGTGTCCGAATTTCATAATTTTTCATGGAGCCAATCATTCCAGTTTCACAAATCAATCCCGCAGAAGTTTTGCCCGTCAGAATTGCGCAGCTGTAGGAGAATGAAGATTTGGAGGCTTTCCCGATTTTTCCTAGTGGCGTGCGATATATGCTAGGAAAGATAAGAGATAAAGATAAGTTTCCCATATTTCAAATCTGGCGTGCAAGACAGATGACGTGTTTCCCAAGTCAAGAAGGATTCTTTCCTAGTTTGTGTCATTAATTGTTTAGGAGTTTGTTTTGTTTTAGGAGAGTTTCTCCCAGACCTTTTAGGGTTTTTCCTAGTATAAATAAGGTGCCTTAAGCTCTCTCTAGGAGATCCATCCACGACCACATCCATCCACCCCCGCATCCTTTACACCATTCACCATCTCCGCAATTTGTGAAGAAGAGCTTAAGGTTTATGATGAAGCCATGACATGAATATTTGCGAAGTACTTTGTTAATTATTATCCGATTATATGCCATGTTATATTCTTAATCTTTGTGGGTATTTTATTTTAGGTTCGAGTTTCTAATGACTGATCACCTTTAGGAAATTTTCATGTAGAGATTTTGTTAAATCTATGAGGATGACCAATCAATTAGGTTTATCGGAACTAAGATCAAGAAGAGTAGACAAGCTAGTGAGGATGACCAATATCAAATTAGTCCTACTTGGTTGACATGATTCTTCTACGCTTAATGGGTTTTTATGTGTTTAATTGTATGCCTAACCAATAGGATATAATTATCATGTAGAGATACAAGAGTTGATGCCTGACCACAGACTAATTCATACCTTAGAAAGAACAACCTTTAACATGGGCATGGTAATTGGATAGTAGTTGGCTCTATGAAAAGTAAATAGGATTGTTGTTGGTGGATTCATAACCTTAGACTTCCATTATTTCTTAATTTCTTCTTGTGTCGTGTGTTTATTTTAATTAATTGTCTTTTATTTTTCTTGTTAATTTTAGTTTTAATCAATTACTCAGTTATTCAATTCAATCTATCCTTTGTTTGTTTAATTAAGTCTAGCGTGATTAATCGGTTAAATTGGTGTTAAAGCATTCCCTGTGGGATCGACCTCGTATTTGCATATATTACTACAATTGATTCGTGCGCTTGCAAGTTTAATTTGGTTTAGATTAATCTATTATTTAGGTTAGTTTAAATATACATAAAGTTTTTGGCGCCGTTGCCGGAGATTGCTCCTTAATCCCAATTTGGCTTGTTGATTGCGCTTTACTAAATTTTTTTTTTTGTGTAGTGATTTTATTTTTCCTTCTTTCTATTTTCTGTTTTAGATTATTTAAAAAAAAAAAATCGTTGGTTGCATTCCCATTATTGAATTGTCAATTAGACTTTCTCCTTGTCTGACTATTAGTGTTCGGTTCTCCTATTCTATTTGGATACCTTCTTTTGTCTTTTCATTCTTCTATACCACCCCGAGTCTTCTAGTCTTCCAGTTGGAGTCTTTTGTTGGTAATCCGTGAGTTATTAGTAGTAGTTCTTTGGTTCAATTTTCTTTTTTCATCAATTAGTTTTCTTTCGTCCCTTCTTTCACTATTTTACGTTTTCTTTTCGTGGACGAATGCCCGATGGCTTGGCAGCAATCTTCAATGGAATATTGGCCTTCTAGTTCTCAATTCTCAGAATTTATACAAGAAGCTACACCCGTTGAAGCCACGAAACCTTCATGGGAAGAAACGTTTCCATTGATGGTACAAACCACCTCTCAAATTTTGCAAGCTCTCCAACAAGGGCAGCAAGCGTTCCAGCAAACAGTCCAACAAGAGGAGCAAGCACACGCTCATGCAATAGCAAAATTGGAGAAGCAAGTTGGAAAACTTGCTACGATATTGAGTGAAAGAGACCAAGAAATATTTTCAAGCGAACCTCCAGCTAATCCCATTGAGCGATGTGTGTGCCCTGTACAAATCAATGCAACTGAAAAATTCAAGAGCGAGGAAAAGATGTACAACCATCTTGGTGAACTAACTAACGAGGAAGCAGAAGACGAAGACAATGATGTCACCCCACTTTCTAAAATCCCTACTTATGAAGAGGAGTTGCCCTTTCTACAAGGCTTCACGAATCCACATAAAGAGGAGCCAAACATAGAGTTAGGAAGCCAAAAGGAGGGAGACGACAGAGATAGAGACAAGGGATGCGACAAGTCGGATTTTCAATTGTTTGAACCAAGTCCACCTCTACCAAGTGTTATAGGGTGCTACATGATAGATTCCATAGAACCAAATCCTGATGATTCTTTCATTCTAAATTCTTCCAAAGATCCTTTTGAAGTCCACTGCTCAAATTATGGTAGAGAGTTTGGAATTGAACCAAAATTTGAAGTCATGCATGCTCAACTCAATTCCATTCGAATGGCCAAGATACGGTGGAAGAGACAACGGAAAAAGGTGACGAATAGAAAGAAGTCTCAAGCTTTGAAATTGAAGAACCAAAAATATACAGTGCCTCATTGCCTTGTATCAACACCAAATTTCAAAGCTACAAGGTGGAAGAAATGGAATAAGAAGAAGATTCATGGAGTGGTTCCTCATTTTAATGATCCACCATCATCCACTTAATTTCGGCATAGTCTAGCTCATGACTATAAAGAATCACTTATTGGGAGGCAACCCAAGTTTTCTAAATCTTTCCTTTGTTTTTGTAGTTTTTAATTTTGTCTTTGGAGTAAGTTTATAATTTCTTTCTTATTTTGCAGGAACATGGGTTATCCAAGATTCAAGTTCGGGGGAGTTTGTTATATAGCGATTCGCATCATGCTTCAATGTTGTTCATTCATGCTCCAATGAAAAATCCTAGGAAGTTTTCACACCCTTTCTTTAAATGTGTTATTTGTTATGTTTTCTATGTTCTAAACATTGAGGACAATGTTTAATTTAAGTTTGGGGATAGGGGTTGGATTTAATTTTTATAAGCATTGAAAAAAAAATATATCGAAAAATTTATGGTTTTCAAAAGCATTGTTCGATTATAGTTTGTCCGATTATAGTTTGCTAGGAGTTGATTTTGCTGAAAGCTATTTAATTTGATTTGGTCGTTTCCGTTCTTTTTAGGTCTTAGTTTGTTTTTTTTCTTTAGTTTTTTTCTAATGTGTTTCTTTAGTTTAATGTGTCATTTAGTTAAAATTTAATATCATGAAAATTTATAAAAAAAAAATAAAAAAAAGAGAGTCAAAAAAGTTCAAAAAGATTTTATTTTTCTTGAGTCATTTTCTTTTGGTTAGATCTTCCATAAGTCAATGATAATACTTGCTTTCTTCTAGGTCACAAACTTATTTGAATTGGTTTTTTTTTATTTGAAATTTCAATTGCTTGATATGGTTAATCCGATTCTTACATGATCATTCTCAAGTTTATTTTATACAAAAAACCAATGTTAGTATGATTAGCTTTTAACTTAGAGAAATATATATGGATTTTAAGTGAAAACTTATTGAACCCTTGTGAGATTTTGAGCCTCTTGCATATTCTTTCTTGTGAGTTTCATGATAGCATTATCATTCACTAGAACTTGCTTCAATATCTCTCGAGGCGAAATCCTAAGTCATGCAACATTAGAGAGATGATTAAGGCCATGTTTGGATCATTTGAGCCTTTCGACCCAACCTTTTATGTTATATTATCCCCAGTTACCCTTTTGAAGCCAAACACTTACGCCTTTTCTTTCATCAACCACAGTCATCCCTACCCATTTAACCTATATTAGCCATACCCTATAGCTTAGGAGATACCAAGTGGACATCAAGGAAGATAAAGATTGGGTTCTACAATAAAGAAGTGGCGTGTACCGAGGTGCCATGTATAGTGTTAGTTTTATTTTATTCTTCTATGAAAAGAAAAAAAAAAGTCGGAAAAAAAGAGAGAAGAAAAAAAAAAAAAAAAAAAAAGAACTAGAAAAAAAGAGTTTGAAATTGTTTCATCTGTATGACATGAGTCCTGGACGCCAATAATTGAAGAAAGAGGACCGACCAAATTGCATTATGAAGATATCTTGGTATTTCTTAAGCTTTAGTTTTTCCCTATCCTTTCTTTGATAGCTTATACCCTAGCCTAATGTTACAACCCTTGTAAAGACCTTTGATCTTTGGTGTTGCATTGATTTGCATTAGTGGAGAGATGATATGAAGAGCAAGCTTATGGGGTTTTATATTGCTTATCATGATTTGAGTGAAACACTTTGCCCTTTAATGTGTGATTTCTTTGTGAGTGATATTCATGGTAGAGGATTTGAAGTGGAAGCTTTGGTTTGCATATACTATCCAGGTTGAGTATGCACCTACCAATGTCGACATTTGAATAAAAGCTAAAGTGCAATGGTCACATCTGTCACAATCAACAAGTTTTCTTTCCGTACCGCCACCATCAGACCCTCGAGTAAAATCTATTTTATCGGATTATCTCGTACTGAACTAAATTCAAAGATTAAAATTGATTAATTTAGATTAGATTAAAGCTGAACTGATTTAATTAAATGTTTGAATTAATGTCAGAATAAAAATTAAGATAATTAACAAATACGATATTATATTATTTAATGTTGTTCCAATAATATTTTACTATTCATTCAACATTTTTCATTTTTTTTTCTAAAAATCTCTAAGTTCTCTAGAAACTTCTCTCCTATCTAATTTTGACTTGAAAATAATTAATAAAAAAAAATGCCTTTCTCCTTGTCTACCTCTTTTGGTTTCGTCCCCATTCTCTTCATTTTCTACCTTTTATTCCTGCAGAGCGCAGATCCTTCCCATCTCTTCCTTTGACCTCTGTAATCTATACAACCATCATCTCTAACAATAATTAGACTGACTCCATTGATTTACCCAATTTCTTGAATTTTTTTTCTGGCCATTTGGTCAAAGTGTCGATCAAAAAGAAGGAAGCTTTGAGCTTCATCTGAAACAAAGAAAAGAGTTCTTTGGTAGAAGAAGGCAAAGCTCATGAATTTTTTGGGAATTTTCTGTCCGTCCCCAAAGCTAAGCCGTCTCGGAATTTTCTGGGAAAAAGGAAGAACAAGCACCGCCGATTGCCTGGCCACGGTGACGCCGGAGAAGAAGAAGGCGAAGCCCAGGGATTGGTGTTGGGGTTTAGCAAGAAAGCTTGGGTCTAAATCTCGGCCTCGTCTCCTTTTTAGTCCTGTTTTATTTTTTGTTTTTTGGAAACTTTTTAGTCCTCCTTAATACCAAGGGAAAGCACGAGACTAGATAGCATGGTTTAGCGAAGGAGACAGCACCTCCTAGTCGAGGCGATTCTCATTTATTATAGTCCAATTCCATACCAAACATAGGATTAGAATCCCACTTAAGCCAATCCAAGTTAGTCCATCCTAAGAGCAGTTCCACCGTGGGCAATAGTCCGGTGGACTGGCTCTCAAATAGGGCCAGAAAGCCCGAGCAACTTGGTCCAGCGTGTGCTGGCGATGAAGCCCGAGCGGGCCCGGCAGGAGTTGCCATCCCGAGAGCCCGAAGGGCATGTGACGCAAGGCTGACGTCTGGGCGACGTCAGCCACGTGGTGGACGGGCCTGGACTTCCCTTTCTCTCTCTCAACCTTCATGGTTCTTGAACGACATCGTCTTCTTACGGTGGATGGGCGGTGGCGACGACAACTCTCCCCAATGCCTCATCCTCCCTTTGTAAAACGATGCCCAGCCAGAGTCCTCCGCATCTCTACACGTGTCCCGTTCGCCAACACGCCGATCCTCCTGCTCGTCTGCTTCCACAAGGCGCTGCAGGCCGAGCTCCTCGATCTCCACCTCGTGACCACCGCCGCCTTGGATGTGGATGCGTGTGCTGGGGCAACCTCGGGTAGACGAGAGTTTGATGCAGAAATTTGTTGAGCATTTTGGTCAAGCGGCTGCAGAGAAAGATGCGGAAGAGAAGGAGAGAGAGAGAGAGAGAGAGAGAGAGAGAAAAGGATGTAAAATGTTTCATTAGTTTTACTTAGTTTAGGGTGATTAAAGAGTCAGAAGCAAATTAAAAATAAAATTTTTATATCAAATTTGAACTAATTCATGTGATTAGGAGTCTTCTACATTGCTCTAGAGCCTTCTCCAACATCAAGAATAAATTTTTTATAAAAAATAAATAAATAAAATTCTCTTTAGTAAAAAAATTCAAGACTACATTTTCTTAAAATAATTAACATATAAAATAATTAGTTAAAATAAGGGTACTTTAGTAATTACATTATTTTTCATTCCGATTCATGTGAATTAGTAAAAAGTTTATATAGATCAATGTCATTCCTACTCCGATTCCAGACAGTCTTAGTAAAAGTTTATATAGATCAATGTAATTTTTCTATCATTGATTAAATATATAATGTCATGTAATGGTATACACATGGGTACGAACACAAATAAAACTTTAAAAAATATGGGCACAAAAAGAAACTAATATATGGGTACAAATTAAAAATGAAAAGAAAATTGGTACAAATTAAAAAATATTTGCAAATTAAAAATAGGTACAAACTAAAAATAAAAATATATGATAAAAAATTTAGCCACAAATATAAATATATTAATTGTAACATTTTTAACACTAAAGGAATATATTTAAAAATAAAAATATTTTATTATTCAAATAATTAATGACATTATTAATACCCAAGGACCTTGATCAAAAATTGAAAATGAATAGGATTTTAATCAATGGAGTAGCAAAAAGAAGGATATGAATCTAATTTCTCCTAAAAAAATAAATAAAACTGTAAAAAAAATTCAAAATTAACGGCTAGCTAACGTCAGCAAGCCGTTGGATTCAAATTTTAGTTTAAGTATTCCTGTCGGTTATAACTGACAGGAACATATTTATATTAAATCTATTCCTGTCAGTTATATCCGACATGATTGCTCTGATTTTCTGGCCAGCCCTTTGGCCCTTTTAGATTTAGTGGGGCCCACGAGCCCTCTAGCCTAGCTCTCGGTTGAAGACGATTTTCAGGCTATTTTCGACCATCTAGCCCTCTGGACCCTTCGTTTGGAGATGATCTAAGGCCATCTCTAACTGAGGGCTGGCCAGAGGGCTCGTTTTACCCCTCTGGCTCTCCAAGATAGTAATATTTTAATGAACAGTACATGGCCATATTTGCCTCCGTCTCCAACCGAGGGCCAAAGCGCCATAGGGCTAAACATAATTTATTATTTAAAAACTACAACTTAAATTCAGATCCAACAGATGAGTGACGTCAGCTAGGAAAAAATAGAATTTAAAAAAAATTGAAACAAATTTTGTGAAATATAAGTTATAGGAAAAAATGGAATAAAAAAAAAATATATGAAACAAATTTTGGAAAATAAAAGTTATAGGAAAAAAAATAGAATTTAAAAAAATGAAAAATAGAAGTTATAGGAAATTTTTTGTAAATACAAAAAATAAATAAAACTGTAAAAAAAATTCAAAATTAACGGCTAGCTGACGTCAGCTAGCCGTTCAAATTTTAGTTTAAGCATTACCGACAGGAAATATTTATATTAAATCTATTCCTATCGGTTATATCCGACATGATTGCTCTAATTTTCTGGCCAACCCCGAGCTGGCTGGTTGCATGTGGCCAGCCCTTTGGCCTAGCCCTCGGTTGGAGACAATTTTTAGGCTATTTTCGGCCCTCTGGCCTTCTGGACCTTCGTTTGGAGATGACCTAAGGCCATCTCCAACCGAGGGCTGACTAGAGGGCTCATTTTAGCCATTCGACCCTCCAAGATGTTAATATTTTAATGAACAGTACAAGGCCATATTTGCCTCCATCTCCAAACGAGAACCAAAGGGCCATATGGCTCATTTTAGCCTTGTCACAAAAAACTGTCTCCAACCAAGGGCCAAAGAGCCATAGGGCTAAACATAATTTATTATTTAAAAACTACAACTTAAATTCAAATCCAACGGCTAAGTGATATCAGCTAGCCGTTGGATTTGAATTTTTTTTTTGCTATAAATAGGGTGGATATTGGGCTATAATTCACACAACTTTGAATTCAATCTATTTCAATTCAATCTCTTTCAATTCAATCTTTTTCAATTCAAGTTTGCAATGAATTCCAACTTTGGATCCTCTTCGGATTCCAACTGGGGGTACTCATCCAATTCCAAATTAGAAGTAAAATGGGCGCAAATGAGACGAAAAGATGAGGAGTCTGATGAAGAAGTTCAAGTAAGGTGCAACAAACAGAACAGAGCTGCAGCCATGGTGCGTCAGCCAACTGAGGAACAACCTCAATGGGGTGGCTCTGTTGTTAGTCGCTCTTACAAACCACGAAACAGAGCGATGGCGCATGCCAATCTGATGAACAACTATTTCAACCCCAACTCGGTGTACACATAAGAGAATTTCAGACGTCGCTTCTGGATGAGGCGTCATGTCTTCGAGCGTTTACTTCGTGATGTCCATCAGGTCAATCTAAACTTTTGACAGAAGCGGGACAGAGTCGGCCGCACTAGTTTCTCACCTCATCAGAAGGTTACTATTACACTCCGAATGATGGCCTATGGCTCCCCAGCTGATTCGATGGATGAAATCCATGATATGTCTGAGTCTACATGCCTTGATACTTTTGAACAATTCTGTGACACAATTGTTCCGGTTTACAAAGACGAGTACCCCCGCGAGCCAAATCAAGAAGATCTGAATCGGCTCCTTCACAAAGCTGAAGACCGTGGGTTTCTGGGCATTATAGGGTCATTAGACTGCATGCATTTGGATTGGAAGAACTGTCCCACCGGATGCCAATGAGGCATTAGCGGAAGGTCGAGAAAGCCAACTGTTGTGTTAAAAGCGGTTGCTTCATATAACACATGGATCTGGCATGCTTTCTTTGGAGTCTCTGGATCCCAAAATGACATTACAGTTGTTGGGCGTTCACCCCTCTTCAATAACTTGACGGAAGGTAAAACACCTCAACTTGACTACTACATTAACAGTCGTCAATACAATATGGGGTATTACTTGGCAGATGGCATCTACCCAAAGTGGGCGACACTTGTCCAAGCAATTCCAAACCCTAGGAATGATGCATAAAAGTTGTTTACCTTACACCAAAAGGCATACCGGAAAGATGTTAAGAGAGCTTTCGGTATTCTACAAGCACGGTGGAAGATCATCAGCGAACCAGCAAGAGGGTGGAGTCGAGAAAATTTGGACTCCATCATGATGTCTTGCATCATATTACACAATATGATAGTGGAGGATGAGCGAGATGGGTATATTGATGGAGAGTCCGATGACGACCAAGAAGATCCAAATAGGTCAAGAAGGGCTATAAATGAGTACATGAGGCGTTATAGAATGATACATGCTCGTGCCACAAACAAATACCTACAACAGGATCTTGTTGCACATCTTTGGCCAAAAGAAGCATGGAGTAGGAGTTTAAGTTTTATGTTGTTAAATGTTTTTAAAAATGTTGTTTAAGTTTCATGTTAAATTTTTTTTTTATGTTGTATAATTTGTATGTTGGTTAATGTTGTTTCATATTGTTTAATGTTGTTTCATGTTACCTAATTTAATTTAATGTATTATAATGGCTTAGGAAGTTATATGAAAAAAATATAATTAAAAAAAAATATGAAACAAATTTTGTGCAATAGAAGTTATAGGAAAAAAATATGAAACAAATTTTGTGAAATAGAAGTTATAGGAAAAAATAGAATTTAAAAAAAATATGAAAAATAGAAGTTATAGGAAAAATTTTGTAAATAAAAAATAATAATAAAACTGTAAAAAAAAAAATTCAAATGCACCAGCATTCCTGTCGGTTATAACCGGCAAGATTAATGTTTTTTCTAGCCAGCCCCGGGCTTGCAACCAGCCCTTTCAGATTCCGTGGGGCGCTCTCAGATTCCACGAGCCATTTGGCCTAGCCCTCGGTTAGAGACGATTTTTGGGCTATTTTCGGCCCTCTGGACCCTTCGGTTGGAGATGGCCTAATAACATCACTTTTCGGCCCTAAGCAATTGAGGCATACAATTCTGCCTCTATTGTAGAACTAGAATTTATATATACTTACATTTTTTGTCAAATACATACATACATATATATATATATATATATATATTCTAGATATTCTTCTTGAATGCATTGATTTACAATGTTTATAGGGAATACATGAAAGAAGAAGAAGTACAAATCTAGCCCATAATGTAGTACATATAAAATTATAACAAAACTTATATGTAATCAAAGACTCATCTTCAGCCTCCAAAAGCCCAAATACATACGTCTTTTATCGTTCCTTCATCCCTGCAGATACAGTAGAGGGAGATGAAAGAAAATAGATTACCACAAAATAAAACTTCAATTGAAAATCCCAAATAAAAGTGCAACATAAGATAAAGTAATATTTAAATATAAATAGAACTCACAAAATAAGAAGAAACTTGTATTGTCACCCTTCTCAAAAGAATTGTACATTAAATCTGCAAAAGCAAAAAAAAAAAAAAAAAAAAAAAAAAAAAAAAAAAAAAATGAGCAGGTTCATAAGGTAATCTTCTAAAAATAAAACCTAGAAATCTTACACCAAGTTAAAAGTATAAGAAAATCCATAAGTGAAGATTAGCACAAGGCCTTTACCTTAAAATTTCTTGAGAATTTTCAATCAATTCTACTTCGAATTCTTCAAATCCGGGCACTCTCCCCATTCTTAAATTTTGTCGCTCAGTTTTTTAATCTCTGGAATATCTCAATGAAGAAAGTTAAAGACAAAATAGAGAAGAAAAGATTATGAAGAAGGAAGAAATGAGAGAGAATACGAGTTCAAAAAGAAGGAGTTGTGCGCGTGGAAGGTTGGAAATGAGAGAAATAAGGGATTTCGGTGCATAGGTATCGGAGAATTAGGGTTTTGGAAGTTAATATCTTTTGATTTATCCATTAAATACATCCAAAACAAACGGAAAAAAAAATATGTAAATACCTAACTAAAATTATTAAATTTCATTAAAATGTTAGAGGCCCATTTATTCACCTCTAATATCTGAAATTAATAGCAACAATTTTTATTCCGTCCCTATCACTTTAATTAGAGGCAAAATTATATATCCGTCCCTAATGCAAATTATTAGAGATGAATCCTTATTTTCGCCCCTAAGCTACTGCACCTAATAATCAATATTCTTGTAGTGTACCCTTTCCTATTTTGGTACATAAAGGGCCATCTTTCGTTTTTCTGAAGCCGTTTGTTACAAATCTTTCTCAGTAGGAAGCAAATGTGATAATGAATACCATTTATGAGCTTTATGTGCAGTTCAACTACTATATATCTGTCATGGAATCTGACTCGGCTAGCTGTTGTTACCAACCTTAAGTCTCGTTCTCTCCTCCTTGCGTTTTGATCTGTCAGTCTTTACCTGCTCTTTAATCTTCATCGCTGTTCGGTTAGAAACTTCGTTTTGTGCCCATTAGTTAGGTTGCTGGAGAATTTTTCCCGACTTAGTCCCATGCTTATAATCTTCTTCACAGTTAGATGCGGTGGGTTTGACTCCTCATGTTTTAGGGTTTTGACATCCGATTGGTGATCATTTCAAACTTATATTTTGGATTTAAGCCTAGTAACCAGTATATAGGTATCAAAGTAACCTACGTCTTTTTGTCTAAATCATTCGGCAACTAACGTAACTTTAAACTTGTTTATGTATGTATCTATGTATGTATGTAACTGCATCCAGGGCCGGCCCAGAGAATTTGGGGGCTCTAGGCGAGTCTTCAAAGTGGGGCCCTAAAGTTCTCATACCTCCGACTCTTTGTATATTGGTATGTAGTAAAAAGAATTCGCTAATTACATAAAAAATCTATTTCTTCATCGAATATCGTTAAAAATTAATATCAAAAGAAAAAAAATATACTAACATTACTTAATATTACATGTCATATGTCTTTAGACGCAAATGCACTAAGTGTTTGCAGTCAAGATTGAGAGTGAAGAGCAATAAAACTTGATGATCAAAAAGTAAAAAACAATAAAACTTGATTGACGAATATAATAATTCAACAACGTCAAGTGGTTCTCTTGTGTTGTTTCTAAAATCAACACACACTAGCGAATCAAATTTTCGAATAACCTAGTTTAACAATAAATTATTGAAAAAGAAAATTCAAATTCAAATTTATGGTTACCTCAAATTACAATTTTCAGGACCAAGTGATAGTTGCTTAAACATTCAATAGAAATAGAAAGACTGGAAAGTTGAAAGAAAAAGGATTACAAAGTTATGATTATTCTGGTTTTTGTTATTTTTTTAAGGTTATTTTCAAAAGCAAAAGAAAAAAAAATGCATTTGGACAGATTGAGGCCATTAATTTCACTAGCCTTTGTATGTTTTTTATTTAAGAAACTCATGTTTTTTTTTTATTTATACAATTTTTATTTAAAATATTTTTGAAAATAAATAAGAATTTAAACATAAACCACCCATTAACAGGAAGTTTTGTTATTGTTTTTTCTAAAGTTGAAAATTTTAAATTCATTTAAAATTAATATTTGTTGAATTATTTTAACTTCTTTTGATTCTTGTAATTTTAAAATGGGTAAATTACATAGAAACCCCTCAGGTTTGAGGTCTATTACAACCCCATACAACATCTTTCAAACATTTCACTTTCATACCTCACATACTATTTAATTTCAAAATAATACCTCCGTTACATTTTCCATCCCTTAATACGTTAAGTGCTGACGTGACTGTCATATTTATGCCACGTGGCCGTCACATATGTGCCACGTGGCTAAAAAAATAATTTTAAAAAAAAAGCTGAATCTTTAACCCAAAAAAAAAAAGTTAGAAAACCCATCAGCCAACCCCCCCCCCCCCCCCCCAAAAATACCTGAACCGTATCCCATGACCCTCAGATCCCATGTCCCCCTTCCCCCCAAAAGCCCCCCACCCCCGCAAAGCCCAGGTCCCTCTCTCCTCGATCCCACTCCACCCCGTACCCCTTTTTCCCCCAAAAGCCCACCGAGACCGAGATCGAATGTCGTCGAAGCCAAGATCCCACCGCCATTCCCGCCCGTCGTCCACATTCTCCTCCGCACCCATCCTCCACCTCCTCCGCGCACCCATCTTCCCCACCAATCTGAGCCCAACCTGCAACCCAGAAAGAAGAAAAAAAAATGTAGCGCACCCTCTTCCCTCTTGTACACACCCCACTCCTTAAATCCACACTCATTGGGAAAGAAGAGATCTGGTTGCGGAAAAGGAGATGGGTTTTTTTTTTCCCTCTCCTCCTCCTCTTCTTCTTCTGGGTTGCGGGTTGGGGAGGGGTTCAGCTTTTTTTTATTTTTTTTATTTTATAAATTTAGAAGATTCATTCTAAAAAATAAAAAGTAAAAAATTATTTTTTTTACCACGTGGCACACTTTTGGCGGTTCGTGGCATAAATGTGGTAGCCACGTCAGCACTTAACGGATCAATGGATGGAAAATGTAATGGATGTATTATTTTGAAATAAAATAGTACGTGAGGTATGAAATTGAAATGTTTGAAAGATGTTGTATAGGGTTGTGATAGACCTCAAACCTGAGGGGTTTCTATGTAATTTACCCTTTTAAAATTTTTAAAAAGCAATTTATCTTATCTTTTTTTTTTTTTTTTGACAATTGAAAAAGCAATTTATCTTTAATTTCATAGATTTGAAAAAAAAACAAAAACCAATGCCTACAAGGTGTTTTGAACTGGCCACCCCAATGAAAACGGAGTGGAACCGTTTCCACTGCACCAACGAAATAATTGAAATGTTTCGTACGTTTTCTTTATTTATTTTGTATAAATGATGTATAAAAAAATTTGCCCCTCCCCCCCCCCCCCCAGACTTGGGGGCCCTAGGTGACCTCCTACCTTGGCTACCCTCAGGGCCGGCCCTGACTGCATCAACTTTCATCTTTTTTGAGGTCCACTTTCCATATTGGTTTATATATAGCAAGTGGGAGTTGGGGGGGGTGTGTGTGAGTCAACAACTCTCTATGTGTTTTTGCTCACAATAGATTTCATCATTTTATCGTTGATAGTCTTCTATCCGACACCATTGACTTTTTTTTTTTAATTTAAAATGCTTTCCTTTTTCTTGGCAGATTAAGAGTGATGTCCGACAGAAAAAGCCTTTTTCCTGACTCTGGCATTCCTGTCGCTTCTTTTATCCGTCATTACGTTCATTTCCTATCTGATTTTACCTAATATCCTACATTAATTAACTTTTCTTGTCTTTTTTAAGGACACTAATGGGTAGTTTCGTAGTAGGGTAGCTTCATTCCCAAAAGCAATATCTTGTGATTTCATAGGTTCCTTATATGTAATAGGATTAGACTCCAAACTTGGTGTAATCAAGACAAAGAGGTTCACCCAAGGAGAAAATGTGAGATCCCACATCGACCAACGGAGAGGGGGTGATGTGCCTTATATGTACATGCTCCCCTCCCTATAGCACGAGGCCTTTTGGGAACTCAGTGGCTTCAGATTCCATCGGAACTCCGAAGTTAAACGAGTTTGGGCGAGAGCATTCCTAGGATGGGTGACCCACTGGGAAGTTCTCGTGTGAGTTCCCAGAAACAAAACCGTAAGGGAATGATAAGCCCAAAGCGGACAATATCATGTTACGGCGGAGTCGAGTTTGGGATGCAACAGAAAATCATATCCAATCTACTATTTTTTTACGCTGTCTTATGTGGTCTCTTGTATAATTTGACACTCGACCCCTATTTGCAGATCAAACTCAAAGGACATTTATTTTAAAACTGTTTAGGCCCAAATTAATGGGTATGGGCCGAGTTAGTTCTTTGGCCGGCTCATGATAGATTATTGGCCCGTAGTAGAGTCTTGATCCATAAGGAGATCTAGATTCACGGTGAGATCTCAGCCCAATTCACAAGGTAACTTGGCCAAGTCCAATTTTTTGGTCAAGGATTCTAGGTTTTTTATTTATATATATATATATATATATATATATATATATATATTTGAACATACAATATTATCTACACTAAGGGGGAGGGGTGTGCTTAGCCTCACAATGGGCTAGCAATAATATGGTTCGAATTCGCCTTTGGCGATAATCGAACATAAGACCTCTCACTTACAAGTGAAGATGAATACCACTAGACCGTAGTACTAAGTGACAAGGATTCTAGGTTCTTTGGATAAGAGATAAATCTTGTTGGAATACCTCAGCAAATGGGATGATCATAATATGATTTTTGATCTTATCGAGGGGTCAAGAATTTACATAAAATCAAAGTTTCGGAGTTAGAAGGAGTACTCAAGGCCTAATCCTGGTATGAAGAGTATTATCGTTGAGTTCTAATCTTGATAAGTTTTTACCTTGGTTGTTGCTATAAATAAGAGAGGATGAACAACGTTCAAAGCCCTCCAAACACACAAACAAATCTTCCATGCGCAAACACTCACTCTACGCGAAATCTCTCTTGAGAAAACACTAACCGTTCTAACCTCGTCAAGCACACCTTCAGTTAGTCTTAACAGCACTGGAGCCGTATAATCAGACGACCGAGGATCACCTTCAGTTAGTCTTAACAGCACTGCTTCAAGTTTGGCTGGTTATTAACCAAGTCTCGGCCAATAAAGAGTCTTTGAGTCCATATTGAAATAGGTCACCTCATTAGCCTTCTCTGCAAAGTGAGGTGTTACCAAGCTCGACACCTTGAAAATCGAGTTTATTTTATGATTGGATATTCACAAGTACATTTTAGAGTTCAGCATTCAGACTACCGAACCACATTTACAATCAAAACACTTATCTCTTTTGAGTATTTATGTCCATACAGTCTAGTATCGGTTCGGCGTACTTATATTTGCACAAATACAATTATGGAGACCAAACCTGGTGCCGACGATTCGTGAACTTCAAAGAAACTAGTAGCCTTGTCTTCAGGCTCTAGAACCCAGAAGGTCGAGACGAGTTCTTTCCTCGGCCACAATCGCAAGACGTAGAAGTCAGCAGCGCGTTCGACACCATCACCACCACATTCATTTACTCACCGACCAAGCTCGGTCGTCAAGTTGGCACACCCCGCATTCAACTGAAGGATGTAGTTTGCTTATTAGTTACTCGACCTGCGCACCACGTAGGCTTAGTAGTTTTTAAGGTAAACATATACACACACTAAAATTATATAGTGATAGATGACAGCAGCAAAACTAAAAATTGAAAACCTATTCCCTGTCTAAAGTCAGACATAGCAAATCTTCTAACATCATACAAGCTCATCTCATCAAGTGATTAGGAGAAGATGTTTAATATTTCATCATCGAAACATTTTCTGAAGATAAAATGTGTACCAATTTCTACTATAGATTAACAAACCGCATGAACTTCTAACATAGTACAAACGAAGTTTCATATTCCTTCTTCTTATCAGATGCACCGTCAGTTCAATGGTGAGGCCATCACCCATGGAAAAAACTACCAATTTGATACGGGGGCTAGAAAGTTATTCAGTTCATGAATGAGAATAAGCAAATGGACACACCCAATTTCAGAAGACTGAGATGGCATTCCAAATCATAGTAAAAGGAACTTCGTGAATTGGCACATGAGAAAATCTGTGAACAAAAACTACAATATAACCAATAAGAGGACACTCTTTGAAAACAAGGAGCGCCGGATGAGTTTTCTCCTCAACGCCATCAATGAAGTAGACCCCAAACAAACCTCACCAAGAAGGCACTTATCGATGGAAAGGAAAAATGATGGATTTTCGCCACCTACAAAATTAAAGATAAAAACACTTAAAATACTTGCAAGAGTACAAGGTAATTGTAGTATAGTCATCTCTAGCAAGGTTGTAAGATCCCACATCACTCAGGGGTGTGGATCCTCTAAGCTTTATATGTATATTCTCATCTCTACCTAGCACGAGGCCTTTTGGGAGCTCATTGGCTTCGGGTTTCGTAGGAACTCCGAAGTTAAGCGAGTTCGCGGGAGAGCAATCTCATGATGGGTGACCCACTCAGAAGTTCTCATGTAAGTTCCTAGAAACAAAACCGTGAGGGCGTGGTCGGGGCCCAAAGCGAGCAATATCGTGCTACGATGGAGTCTAGCCCGGGTTGTGGTGGAGCCCGGGTCGGGATGTGACAATTTGGTATCAGAGCCAATCCCTGGCCAGAAGTGTGCCGACGAGGATGTCGGGCCCCTAAAGGGGTGGATTGTAAGATCCCACATCGCCAAGGGGTGTGGATCATGTAAGCCTTATATGTATATTCTCATCTCTACCTAGCACGAGGCCTTTTAGGAGCTCACTGGCTTCGGGTTTCGTAGGAACTCCGAAGTTAAGCGAGTTCGCGTGAAAGCAATCCCATGATGGGTGACCCCACTAGGAAGTTCTTGTGTGAGTTCCCAGAAACAAAAGCGTGAGGGCGTGGTTGGGGCCCAAAGCGGACAATATTGTGTTACGATGGAGTCGAGCCCAAGTTGTGGTGGAGCCTGGGTCAGGATGTGACAAAGGTCGTTCTCCACAATGATTGAATGAATAATTAATGTGAAAATCAAATCTTAATTAATTAATTAAAACAAAGTTCTAGAAAAAGTTGATAATAAGACCTAGAATAAGGGAAACGAATTTAATTAAAAATATTAGAGAAACCGGCAAAGATAAGAAACATAAAAGAAAATAGTTTTTAAAAATAAAGTTGTAAAAGCACTAGGGTTCCGTCATCATCTTAACAATCTTAAGTAGTTCTCCCAATTACATATGACTTGTACATGCATATTTTGAAGGTTAAGTTTTCCTAAATTATGCTCTACTTGGACCCCCAATATAGAACATATATCAATCATGCAATCCGTTTGTGGTATTCAAATCAAATCTAAACATGCAAAACTCATTAAACTTTCTGAAAACACTTTGAAAAACCAGGCAACCCTTAAGACGTGATATTCATCCTAAGTGAAATTACAATTATTAACCACAAGAAGCCTTTGATTTCAAGCACCGGTCTTTGACCAAAATTGTACCAAATTACTTTTCTAAATAGCCTAATGGTGATCAAGTATTAAGGCAAATAGATAATTTAAAACACGGTGATTAATAATTTGAAACCTGCATGCATATATAATATCATAAGCAAATTGAAAAGAAACTACATATTCTTGCTAAGACTAGTGGCCTCGCCCTAGCAAAAGGGATTAGTTATGCACAATCATATACAAAAAATATTATTATGAACATAGATTGAAAACACTTTGTAAATAAACTTGAGTCATCAAAAACTCTATAAGCCGAGTTCGCCAAAGGAGTGTGTCCCCTTTTTTTTCCTTAATGGCTAAATAGCGTTAGTTATACTACTACAAAATAAAATCCTTACGAGAAAAAGTCTTCTAAAATCTAATAAAGATAATAGAATAAGATAATTAGGAAATACATTCCTATTATAACTTTTGAAAATCTGCCTAGTCACAAATAATCCCACGTTTCTGGATCTTCAGGGCTCCAAAGAGGTCCAAAACATCTAGAATTAAAGCTTGAGATGTCCCAAACATAATTGCAGAAGGCCTCAAACATCATCTAGGGCCCCAAAAAGGCCAAATAAGCCCAAAACGTCACTTTGTCAGCACTGCACACTGCTCTTTTATTCCATTGCCATAAATTATCCGCTTGGTAGAAAAATCTAAAGGGGTTTTGGAACATTAGTCCTTGCAAAAGATTAAAATAAAAAAAATAAAAAAAAAACCTGGTGCTAGATTACATATTCAATTTAATCACTTGAAGTGTACTTTTATCAAAATTTATATTCAATTTTTGTTATTAATGTGTATTTTTATTTAATATGTCCACATTAAATTTTAATTTTATTTATTAATATGCACATATTTAGTTCTTTAATTATAAATGAACATAAATGAGAAAATATTAAAAGAAATTTGTGATGCAAAAATATATAAATACATAAGTGTACAGAAATGACTGTGCCGAAATATATAAAATTGACTTTTTTATACCGAAATATTTGTACCTACATGATTGTACCGAAATATATTATAATAAACCAAAATGTATGTACCGAAATGTATTATATTGAATTAATGTACCTAAATGTCAATACCAAAATGTATGTATCAAAATGTGTGTACCGAAATGTGACAGCCCGTCCTTGATTTTAAGAGTTTTAAATTGATATAAAGAATTTTACAAAAATGCCCTTTGAGGCACGTGTGTTGTTAGAGGTTAATTGATGTGTCGTGCCATCTAAGATTTGTTTTCTTGGCATAACCTCGTAGTACTCATCGATACGAACGCGTGGGCGCAGACGGTTCATGACTTGGAGCTATAACGAAGAAGTTATTAAAGTTTGAAGTTTAAGTAATTTTATTATTTTCAAAAAGTATAGAATTTCTTTTATGAAAATGGACGGCCCAGATTTAATGAAGGAGGGAATGGATGGCTTAAAGGAAGTTATGTGGGTGTGTGTGTGTGTGCTGGAGAAAACAGAAAAGAAGAAGAGAGGAACGGGTTGGGCAGAGGGTTGGGCAGAAACTGCCCAACCAGAGGAAGAAGACAGAGGTCGGGAGAGACAAGGAGAGAGTGCTGGCAAATGGGGTGAAGAGAGAGAGATGACTGACCAACCAGAGAGGAGGAAAGGAGGAAAGGAGAGAGAAGAAGATGCGGGGGATCGGTCGGATCCCCAATTCGACCCGCGCCCAATTTCTTCGAAATTTCTCCATGTTTCCGGTGAGTTACTTCAAACCAACACTTGGAAAACCCTCTATAATCTTCCCTCTTCCTATTACACCCCAAAAATTAAGGAATTTGGCCTTGAAATCAAGTAAAACCGTGCGGTGTGTGTTTCGTGGGTGTGTGCAATTCTTCAAATCTTGAAATGTTTTCTTTCAATTACTAACACCCATAACATTCCCTTAGGACCTGGAACAAAGTCCAATCATTAGTTGGAGCATCGGAGTTGATTTGGAGACGAATTGAAGACACCCAATTTCTAGGGTTCTTCACGGGTTTGGCGAAATTGAGGTGTTTCTAGGCCAAATTGGCCTTGGCCAAAGGTATGAAAGTTGTTCTACTCCTTGAGATCTTCAATTCTGCAATTTTTGAGAATTTTTAAAAATAGTTGGATTTTCCGGCGAGTCGGGGCGGCCGACCGCCACTCGCGGCGGCCCGTGCGGCGGCACGTGGCCAGTGGGCCGCCAATGTCATTCTTAGGCTGTGTTTAATGCTCTAGGTTCAGTTTTGATAATTGTTGGACGTAAATTGTGTAATTGAACCTAAGTGCGTGACGATACATGAATAGGTGGAAGTATGGATCGACGATCCGACCGTTGGATCGTTACCAAACTTTGGTACGTGGTAGTATGTAATATTTGAAGAATGTAGGAACTTACGGATCGGAAATCCGATGTACGGATCTTCCCGAATTGAGTTTGTAAGTTCATAAAATAAAATGTGAACCGCCACTTAGCTTTGGAAATTGGCGGAGATCCGACCGTTGGATCGTAACGAAATTTTAGTATGTTGCTCTAGGAGCATAATGTACATCTTGGGAAGTTACGGATCGGAGATCGGAGTTACGGATCTTCCGGATCAAGTTTGTGAGATTGTGGACCCTACCGTCGATCGTTGATCGACGATTGACTTTTGTTTAAGGGTCTTAAATGATTCTAGAATATCATTGAGGATATGTTCTATTTGAATTACGAATTCTATGGTTAAGAATTCTAAGTTGCAGTTTGATATTTGTTTTAGGCGCCAAACGTTTTGGGACGCCTCGTTGTTCACGCTAGGGAGCCGTAGCGCGGACTCCAGGTGAGTGGGCTTCTATTTTCCGTATATACCTTATACTATGAGTTTTCCCAGAAAACAATTGAAATGTTTTATGAAACGAATGCCATGTTAGTACGTATGTTGTTATACTTGGAACATTGTTTTATATGCCATCAGGAACGAAATGCCATGCCATCACACCTTTGTTATATCTCAGTTATGCATAAGGAAACGAGGTTGCATAATGAAGTGAATATGTGTAAGATAGTGAATATGCATTTTGAAATGATTGTGCCTTATGAAATGAGTTTTGTATTAGGGATTAGTTATGCATTAAAAGTTAGCATGCATCACGCATTATGCATTATGGAGTGCCTTGCATCATGGTATTGTATGCGCATGATTGTTGGTGCTGTGGACGACAAGGTAAGTTCAGGTAAGCCTCTGTGTGTTTAAATAAGTGAATTAGGACTAGATTGATGAGAAGTTGAGATGTATGGATAGCTCATAACCTGCACCCCGGTGTTAGTGCTCCCGCCCAGGGCCAGGGCATAGTCTTTCACGTGTTGTTCACCTCCCGCACCACACGCTCACCTTGGATCCAAGTCAGGTGCATAGTCCTGTCGTATAGACCACTTTCAGTGGGTTCGACTCGTAGGTGACCCGCGACTTATTCGCATAGTCTTCACGTGATTGTAGCACTTGAGCGTACTTTGTTACACCTAGTCTTGTCGTATAGACCACCTTGAGTGGGTTCGACATGTGTGCAGGGTATACAGATGATGATGAGATATGTTGAGATTGAGTATGAGCTATGGTCCATCCGTGCTGATCACACGGTGGACATGATATTATTGTTGAGGAGTTTATTTCACCTATGGTACTTGTTTTACGAGTTGATGGTGTGCTATGGCATATATGTTGGTTTCGTTGGCATATTTATGAGTTGATGGATGTTTTGGCATATGTTGGCATGATTTGGCATATATCGGAATTGTTAGCATATTCATGAACTAGAAACATGGCATAACACATCTTTGAGTAGTTGGCATTTCATGTATCGTTTCATGTTAGCATGTTGATGATGTTGTTTCAGATAAGTTTAGTATATGTATATACTATTATTTTTCTGGGAAAGTATACAGGTTTTACGGCGAGGGGTTAGAAAGATAGTTTTGAAAAGGCTTTTGAAAAGATTTGTTTTTGCCCACTCACGCTTTTGTTTTTCGCCGCTCCAGGTATTAGCTAGCATTGTTGGTGGCACTCGAGGCAGCGGCAGTGATTCTGACAGACCTTCATTCATGTAGGATCCCTGTTGGGATGTTTTGTATAATTATTCTTTAGGTTCGACTGCACCTAGACTTCATGCTCTGAATGTGTTAACACTCCTAGAATTCGAATTTTTTTTATTCATATTTCTCATTATTTTAAACGCTTCCGCACTGTGCATATGGCTACGTCACCTCACGTGACGGCCAGCATGCCTCGATCTCGGTCGGGGTGTGTCAGAAATGTATGTACAATATAGTATATTGAATTAACGTACCTAAAAGTCAGTTCTCAGATGTGTGTACCAAAATGTACGTACCGAAATGCATTATATTAAATTAATGTACCTATATGTTTTTATCGATAGATATACCGAAATATTCAAATGTATTAATGTACCTAAATGAAGAACATACACAATTGTTATCTGAATATATATTATAAAAAAAATTAGTTGCCTAAATGTAGACATTAAAATATATTATGATGAATGAAATAAAAATTAAATTTAAATGTAATTAATTCATTAAAAAAATAAAACATCAAAATAAACTAATAAATGAGATGATTAAATTGTACTAGGGACTAAAATTGGATTTTAATCGTACACAAGGTTATAGTCTAAAACTCATCTTTTTTAAGATTAAAATGAAGTTTTCTAAAATCTAAAACTTTGTCAAGAACAAGTTGAGAGACTAACGAACATCCTCCAATTGAAATCACTCCAAAATTCATCCGTTTGATCACCTTTTGCGCAAGAGAAAGTCGAATGTCCTGCATCAAAAATTTACTTCAATGTATCAAAATTCTTACAAAATAACCAATAAATTAATACTAAGATTAAGGTAAAATATATATTATAATATCCCCTTTTTTTGTCAAATATATAGTATAATATCAACTCATCAAAAAACAAATCTAATTACACATGAACATAAAATTAAAGGCAAGACAGACATGGAAATTGGGTTTAGGTGGCAAGGTGGTGGGAGGGAAGATGAAGGAGGAAGGCTAGGAGGAGGGAGAGGAAATATCCAGAACTTATCAAGATAATTATTATAGCAGTTGCGCAAATTTCAGGAAAACTGTAGAAGGCAAATGGCTTAAATTTTCCATGAATTGCCACTCAATCATATTTCTCTTCTCTCTCACTGAAACTTTTACATGCATTGCATAACTTGTTGCCTAACGATTATTATTTATAATTTAACCTTTGGATCATATGCATCTTACATTTTGGTATCATGGATTTTGTTGCTTTTGTCTTGTTTTGCATTGGAAAGGATCTATCATTTCACCTATATGTCGTAATATTTCTGGTTTTATGAAAATTAAAATAGTGATCGTAATCTATTCAATTAAATGTTACATACTTATCTACTTGTGTTTAATACGGTACTTATAATTACTTTATTCTAAATCATTGTAACCAACGATTGATAAAACAAAAACTCAAAAGAATGTAAGTAGTAAACATTACTATTCCAAGTTCCGATATAACTTGAGAGAGGGCAAGTGGTGGATTGCCTATGTGAATAGAGTCTGCCTCTTTAATCTACTACGTCTCAAGTTCAAACACTCTCGAGTCTCCTTAGTCTAACTTAAAATAGTAATATCGCTTGTAATAAAAGAGATAAAGACAGACAGATAGAGATGTGTGAATGTGCTACCAAAAGCATATGCAATGAGCTTTATCATACAACACAAGCAAAGCTGTTGCTGGTCTCACACCAGATGAAATAGAACAAGGAAGAGTACAAGTAGAAGAAACGAGCCCACTCCGAACCCGAACCCGTCACCACCGTGTTCGGAGGTACTCGTGTGATGAACCTCGGGGGATGACATCTCAAACGATGGAAAAAATGAAGCAAGAACGTGCACAACCAGTAAAACTAAGAGAAGAAGAAGCATCACAAAAGCAAAGGTGGTTCTCCGCTCTGTCTCTGCACCTACTTGGACCACAGACACTGAGATTTCCAGAAGGGATATTATGGTAGGCCTGCAGACGATCAAACCCAATGCACCCACCAATAGAGAAGGTACAAGTGGCGACGGCCCTCTGATCCTCATTGCAAAGCTCAGTTGGCAGTTGCTCTATCTCTAGCTTCTAGCGGTTGCAGAAAGCACTTTCCGGTGGGTGCAGAAAGCAAAAAACTAAGTTACTCAGAGCAAAGGAGGGGAGTGATTTATAAGAGGGGAAAGGGTTGTTTGTTAGTAGCAGTTGAAGATAACTTCTAAATACAATCATTCTTTCTTTTTTGTTGCATGTTTGATGGTTGTTGAGCGATGCCAACGTCTCTACAGGAATCCCTATTCTTCTATTATTGTAATTTTCTCATGAGAGGTTTTTCAGTTTGACTATCAACCCGTCAGTTAATGTTACTAATTTTCTCGCGTTATAATACTGTTTATTAACATTATATCTGAAGTCTATCAAATGTTAACCAACTCATCTACTTATATTAAAAAATATATATTAATAACGCAATGTCGAGCGTAGCTAAAAGGGTTTTTTAAAGTAAAGGATATAGCAAGTCTAGGCAGCCAACCACAGGCATTTTCTGCATGACCATTTCTTCTTTAGGAAAGAGCTTCTTATTATATTTTCTTTTTTCGATGCCTTCAAGAAAGGGTGTTTTCGGGAAATAGACGATGACAGCGCCAACGAGAAATTCAAGATTCATGCAACTGAAATCTTGAAACGGATAAATAGAGGAAATTGTAAAAATAAACTCTTACTTTAATTCAAATGGAGTAATAGTTATTTAAAAATAATCTTTTACTTTAATCCAAATGGAGTAATAGTTATTTAATTAAAAATTTATGACTATTGGTCCCTTAACTCATCAAAACGTGCAGTTATGGTCATTTTCGTCAATTCCGTTCGTCTATTATGTCAGAACTTTTGTCAAAATAAGTCAAGTGACATGCACATGAGGCTGAATCAAGTGGCAAATACAAAAAACCAAATGCGAAAAATTATAGTAATGGTCACTGAACTTTTACGAAATTAGAGCAATATTTTTTTAACTTTAACCCAATTGCCGCAATGATCCTTCCAACATGATATTTTGTCAAAATTCTAACGAAGTTGATGAAAGGGAGCATAGTTACACATTTTGATGAGTTTAGGAGCCAATGATGAATTGGTCATGAATTTTTAATTGAGAAATCATTACCCCAATTGGATTAAAACTAAGGGATCATTGCTACAATTTTTTCGGATAAATATTTCTGAGATTTTTTTAGTATAGATTTTAACAGTTAAATCTTTAGGGGAAAGTATACAATGATCAAATATCTAATGGTTAAGGATTTTGGAGAACAGAAACACAGGAGCACCATATTAGTTCAAATCATCACATAATTCAACAGCGAAAAAGCGAGCGACAAAGATCCAGATACTATTGACCAATAAAATAAAATAAAGCAGATCCAGATACACCAAATCTCACTTTACCTAATACAGTATATACTGTGGTCAATGAAGAAGAGACAAGAGAGCAACAAGCCCATCAGCTACTGGTATATTGACTGAGTTCCCCAAACTTTTAACTACATTTGTTAACCTGCACTTTCATCCAAACTCCGACAAGTCCGAATTTCCGACGCTGTGTACATCTGACAACAAAGATGATGCAGATCTAGCTATCATGTTGCATCCTCCATTTACACCGTGAATTAAAATGTAGGATTGTATCGGAGATGTTGCTCGTAAAAATCGATCAACTGGAAAAGAAGAGAGAGATTAGCAGAAGTACAAATGATGATATCATAGACGAGTCAATAATCGTTGGCCGCTTAAAGCCACTGAAATGTTGTCAAGATAGAATGTTATTATTTTGAGCAATAATCACTTACCAGAAGCGGATGATTAACCTTGAGAGACTTGTTGTCCACTATCACTTCAGATCCGTCGGACCTTTAACAAGGCAAACCACGAATAAAAATGTTATAAAGCATGCGAAGAGAACCATGTGATCCAGACTTAGGCCGGTTCTGTAGCAATTGATGAGCAGAATTAATTACAACTTCCTATATTTAGAGAATATATGTTCATCCATCGAGAAGAATATAGACTTTCCACATTACATCTATATAAAATTACAATTAAACGTCATCAGGTCTTGGGTTCGACTGGTGCAGGACCAGATAATTCTTGCTAGAAAATAAAAATTAAAAAGAAAAACCCCAACAGGCATGTTGTCCATCTTAACATGCCAAAACTTTTACATCCATTCGTTCAGGAAGCTCAGATCTACCTTACAGAAATGCAGATCCATGCGATCCGAAAATGGGAACAAAACATGGTAGTCGCTAATCACTATGCATTGAAGCGCAAGAAGGTGAGATTTATCATGAACCATAGAAATCAATAACTAGAATTTGGAACTTGACAAGGCAGTTCAAGTAGAAGCTTTTCTATTGTAGCCTCCTTTCATCTCAAAATGTCCTAATTTATAAAGGACTACTCCTAAGTACTAAAAATAAAAGGTAAGCGAGCAAAAAGGAAAATTTAGATCACCCAAGTTAATGTCAGAATTGTAATGTACCACATTTGGATCAGAGAGACCCCAAATTAAAATTATCTAGGGAGGTACTGTAGTAATGTTAAAGAAGGCAATACATTACTGAAAAGTCCATAATCAGTTCTCAGAGGATTTAACTTTCAAGCCGACCAATTTCTCCAATAAGGGTCATAAAAAGATCGCCTAACCCATAAAATACTCGTAGGCTTAGGCAGTTAATGCAGCAACATGTCTAAACATAAAAATCACACACATACTCAACTATTGTACTTCGCACAAGTTATCACAAGGAGACGAGGAAACAAGTCATCTTTTCCTCAATTTTAGTGTTAAGGAAGCAATTTTAACCATACACATTTAAAACAAATTGTCTTAAAACCATAAGATCAACCAACATTTGAAGAAATCTCAAAGTTATAGCTTGACAAAAATATTTTGCCTATGCAATGACTATTGAACTGCTCAGACTACGAAGCCATAGAGATGCAGCTACACTGATGCCATGTATCACTGCTCCTAAGAAAATATGCTACTCAAGAATTTTTATTAAGCAAACTAGAAAACATTCTAACTTCAACTACAAAGGGGGTGATACCAGTCAAAGGATTCTTATGCACAGCAGTCCTCTATCTAGGATATTTGAGAAACTGTATTCGGGCATGCACTTACAAGCCATATAAACATACGAAAAGAAAAGAAAAAATATTTCTAGATGATAGCCACAAAACTGTATGACTACACCAGAATCATTCTTTTAACCGAATGCACGGCATCTTTAGATCATATCGGAGGGAAGAAAATAGTTACTGAAATTCCAGTAGTACCTAACTAACTAACTAACATGTAGCATTGTTAGGAATAACCCAGTCAAATGTTTATTATTAAGGATAGCGATCTACATCTGATGGAGCATGCATTTTCCTTTTATGAAACAGAAGGGCAAAAAAAGGAACTAATGGAAAATGCATCTTTTATTTAACCTATTCAATAAACATACTATTCATAAATCTGGTCAGAATATATTCTTAAAATCATTTTCAGCAATGGAAAAGAATTGTAAATTGAAGTTTAAGACAAACCTCATTGCCTTAAAGGTGACTAACACATCCTGGATGTCATTTGACACTGAAGTTGAGTATCCTATTGGCTTTATTATCTTGGTGATACGTACTGCATTTCTGGATTCATCAATCTTATTCCTGCGACTTGAATTTCCCCCAGCATAATCAAGATTTTCTGCCCCTGATTGACTACCTCTACCGCCATATCTGACACTGACTCTGGTTGTTGCATTTGGTGTAGCACCCAGTTCGGACACTTGTGACTCTTGTTTAAACCTCTTCACAGAACCGGACTTCCTCTTCTTAGCTCCAGTGCCGCGATTGCTCTGTACTGGTTCTGCACAATCAACCTTGGAAAGACCATCTGTAGGGCCAATAACTTCTGGAGCCTTTGCTTCTTGGAAAGGTACAGAAACTTTATCCCAATTGACAACATTAGTAAATGTTGTTGCTCTGAGCTCACTAAGCTTTGGATCATCCTCATTTTCCTCTCTCCTTCCACCATTTTGTTGAGAAGTTTTTGAACAGCCATTTTCAGCATTAACTTTCTTGGCTGCTTCAATATTGTTGACATGCCCATAATTCTCTCCGTCACGAGCTAAAACCACTGGCTGTTGAGGGGGAGGAAGACCAACAAGTTTCGAGCAGTTGAGAGCAGTGGATGACAGAGCTTTATCCACGATGCCGATTTCCACATCTGTCATATTGTATATAGGAATAGGATCACTAGAACGCTGCTGCCTCTTCTTGGGTTGAGAAAGAGGAGTCCCTTGCTTTCTCTTGCGCTTCCGATGCTTTCCAGTTCGCAAGCTTTATAAACGACATAAGAAAAACTTATATTAAAGGATTAGTTTATGTGATATTTGTAAACTTTGTAGCAGACATAAGA
Organism: Cotoneaster glaucophyllus; assembly: GCA_036320875.1. NCBI lineage: Eukaryota > Viridiplantae > Streptophyta > Magnoliopsida > Rosales > Rosaceae > Cotoneaster > Cotoneaster glaucophyllus. Next base: position 23,671,635 of record CM070063.1, read on the forward strand.
ATAACTACATAAAAATATAAGGTTTTATTTGTGAGAAAAAACTACTAGCAAAAAATGAACCCAATCAATTCAATCTTAAACGATTTAGTTTCTACGATTTTTATAAACTTAAACACAGTCAAAAGTTATGGTCCTTTCGCCCAAGTTTTCTGAAACAAAATGAATAACTAGGTACAAAATATACCTTTCTTCAAAGGCCTCAACAACATCAGCTATTGACTGGAGATTATCTAAGGGTTCCCATGTATTGGCAGTCTCTGGCCAACCGCGCCTGTATAAGCAAATAGCAAATAAATACACCAAATCAATTAACAGGTGAAGCAGATTATATGGAGACACTTTTATCAAATTTCAAGTTTGGGATTTTAGAAAACATAAGTGTTTGCGGGTTTATTTACATATTACTATATAGGGTTGGTTTATTGGTCTAAGAATGTCCACTATATACAGATAGGCCTTAAATTTCTCCCCTCCTCCTTCTGCTGCCCTATCTATTTTCCATCTTCAGCATCAACAGGACTTCGATTTCATTCAATGTAACTAAGCAGTGTACGTGCGCGTAAATTAAGTTAAACTGCGACAACAAAAAAGGATAAGAAAGAGGTTTACGCACCATTTGATGAGGTACTGGAGCTGGCCCTATATCGTTGGTTTTGCAACATACACAAATGAAAACACAAAGCACTCAGTAGTAAGATTAATTTAAGTAAGCAAACATATACACCCATACACCCATCATTTCTTACCAAAACTCAAATTTAAACAGCAAAAATAAAAATTACCCAATTCATTTCTCACAGGCAAAGTTCAAATGGTAACAAATTAGCACCAAAAAAATTTGAGTCAGAGAGTAGTACCTTTCGAACCCTTTTCCGGCGAATCGCTTCGATTTCGTAGAAGCCGTCATCAAGCTTGTTACGCTCTCTATTTTCGTCATCAGCGCCAGCCTCACCGTCCCCGTCGCCAGCTCCCTCATCGTCAGCGTCCTCTTCAGCTTCGGCGTCTCCGTCGCCATCGCCATCTTCTTGGGTAGCTTGAGGTTCCTCCTGATGCTCTTGCTCTTGAGCGGCGGCAGAAGCTTGCTGTTGGTGAAGAGCAAAAGGGGCGTCGGGGTGGTTGTTGCCGGCGTCCCGAACAAGAACAGCACCGGCAGCAGGCATTGCCTCCTTCCAATTGTTGTCCCAAATCTCCCTTCTTCCTACCTTGGTTCTCATTTGTGCTACAATATAGTGAGAGAATTCCAAAGGATTCTCTCTCTCTCTCTCTCTCTCTCTCTCTCTCTCTCGAGTGTTCAGCCCCAATTCCCCCCAAATATGTAAACCTGACTCCCACTTCCTTTTCAAGCGTTTTTCCTACCCTTATTTCTCTCTCCAGCCCGCCTGTATCTTTCTTATCAATTTCAATTTCTACGATTTAATGCTAAATCTGTTAATTAAAATTCTATTATTCTAACGTGTCAACGTCTGATTGCTTCAAATTTGAATTGTTTTTCAATTTATTTAGTTATTAATATGGGACTTGTTAAAATGTGGACGGACTCGTAATTCGATAAACATGTTTCCTAAATAAATTTGGTGACTTAATATTATTTTTTTTAATCATGTTAAGTAAACTAAATTTGAAAATAAAATTTGCAAACTAAATAATATATTACCAATAAAAAAGAAACACAACAATCAACGTTTAAGTAATAATTCAATTATTAACTTTCATATTATTTAGTTTACAAAGTTAGTCTCCTAGCATTACCCTTTTTGTGAAAAAAATTTACATTATGACATTGAATTCCATACCATAGTTGGTATTCGGCATTTGCTCAATTTGAAAAAAATAATGTTTACTTCTCAACTATATTTTAAAATTTCTTTTCTAGAACAAAACTATATTGCCATATTGAATTTCGTACCATAATTGATATTCTGATGCAATAATGTATGTACGTCATGTGTTATAAGAGTTGAGGGAAAACTTAGGTTAATAAGCATTTCTGATTCAGTATTTTAGAGACGCTTAATGATGGCAGGTATAGTTATAGTAGTTGACAATTATACTATTACCCATAAGGCCAAAGTTCGACTATGGACTCTATTAAAGTTTTAGGCTCTTAAGGTGTTCGGTACGTAAAAATCCAAAATCAAGTTTGGCCAAAATCTAAAATCTCAAGGATTTTTTTTTTTTTTTTTTTTTTTTGTGAAAAAGTGGCTTAAATTGCAAATCCACTTAGTTCTTTGTTTTCACTATGCCAAAAATACCATTTTCAATCTAAAGTAACGGTTTAGTGGTGACTCTTGTTGAGTCCATAAGACCAAAGTTCGACAACATATAGCCTACTATATTCCCTTTATTTAAAAATAAAAAATAATAATTTGTGAAATAGTGTTAAACTCCACATTGTGTATGCTAAAACTCAATTTCGGCTCAACACTGTTTATCTATAGTGTGAGGGCGGAAATGTCCTCGCCTTCTTTGGTTTTTGGCATCGTTTTCCCCCTTTTCTACATTGAAATCTTTTCTGTGCCCATGCTAGGTAGGTGTTTTCGGAGAGATTTTTCAATGTGACCATCACACAAGGTGGTACATCACGTGTCGTTATATAAATGGTGGGATATGTGTATTAAAAAACTAATAACTTAAAAAATAAAATTTTCCACCACTTACATAAAAGCACGTAGTGTACCATCCGTGTTCCCGTCACAACTAAAAATTTCTCGTCTTTTCGAGTGGCCGAATTGCCCTTGATCTTTTTTTTGGTTTTTGTCGTTGCTGCAGGGAAAAGGTCGAGATTGTCCATGCCAAGTGTCGATCATCATGGGTTGCTTTTTTGGGGTTGTGTGGTTTCATTTTCTTTCCGTTTCTTATTTGAGTCAGTCTTTGTCTTTCACTCTTAGGTTCTCTTTTCCTTTGTTCTCGATTGTTTGCTTCGGTTTGGCGCGCTTTTATGTTTTCTCCTTCTCAGCTGTGCTCTTCTGCAGTTCGCACCTATTTCCTTCATCGAAGAACCTTGCAGTGCGTGAGTTTTTTTTCAGATTTTTATCTTAGTTTCCAAAATGAGTTTTCTTCTGTTGCATTTAAAGATATTTAGGGTTGGTTGGTTTTTTGGGTGTGTGGTTTAATTTTATTGACGTTGTCCATTTAGGCCATGGGTTCGAATAGATTTTAGGGTTTTAAGCTGTTGGAAAAGTCAGCGGGTGTGCAGAGAGAGGTACAAATGTGTGATTTGCTGAAGCAGATGTTAGGGAAAGAGAGAAAGGGATGGAAGAAGCGTGGTTGCAAACAAACCTTTGAGGTAGAGAATTTGGTTTCTGCTATTTAAGGGGTTTTCCTTTTGGCGATATGATTCTTTTAATCAGTTAATGATTTAAACAAACTGTTAAGGGTGTATAGTTTGGGAGTGTGCCTTTTTTCATGTGAGACTGTTGGCGTTGATTAATGAATCAATTTGTATTTTTGCGGTTAAATTTTTGTGGGGTATTGTTGTGTGAGATTATCGTTATGTTATCGTGTTTAGGTTATGATTATCATTTCTGTGTTCCAGCTTTCAACATTTATGGTGTTGACCAAGTATTAATCTCTTTGTCTCAAAATTTTGAAATCATGTTAGTTTAGTGTGCTTTATATATTGTTGGCCAATATGGTTATGGTTTCGTTGTATCTGAGAGATAAAGAGCGCTGATTTGGTTTGTGATCAATTGCGTTTAGGGGTTTTGATTCATTGAGGTGTATAAACAAGTGTGGACACAAATTGACCTCTGTGTTGGGCAAAAACGAGGGTGTGTCTGTTTTAGGGTTGTCTTTTTTAGAATTTCATTGTTTTGACCAGTTCTGGTCTTTCAATGTTTCGATTATGCATTACGTTTGTTAAAGTTTTGCTTTGAATCGGAATTTTTCTTTTTTCGTTTTGTGTTTAGGCAATATTTGGTTTGTGTGCTTGATGGTAAAGTGAAACAATGTGGAACGAGCTTAGTTTGGTTGATGGAAAACGAAAGCAAAAAATTATATTATGAGGTGGTTGTTTTGGGAATGTGGTTGCTTTAGTGTGACACTTGTTTTTTCATTGTATGTTTTGGTTGTTTCAAGCCTTTTGGGTTCAGATTTGGTGTCCAAAGGATGACATGAGTTTGTATCTTTTTGGAAATAGAGGTTTGGTTTTGTGTTATGGAACCGGATTCGCGTTGGTTGATAAATGGGTTTGGGTTGGTGTTTTTGTGCTTAAATTTTTGTGTGATATTATTGTATGGCATTCTACAATAGTCTATTTTTTGTGTGGTTCTTAGGTTTGTACGAGTTTCTGATATGTGATGGAAATTTCCTTTTGACAGGATTAATGGAAAGCGTGCGCTCAACTCCTATTGATCAGTTAAAAACCATACATGAAGCCAGAGAAAATCAAAATTCGAATATGCAGGATTTGGAAATCAATGATCCCAGGGACTCTTAAAAAATATACAACCCTGCACTGTATATTGGTCAACGAAGCGGTGAGAAATCATTGTTTAATTATATTAATCAAAGATTGAGACAATGACAATTAACTTAGCAGATGAGACAATGACAATTAACTTAGCAGATAATGCTTATGTTCCCATGCTTTTTTACATGCTACAAAGTAAAACTTAAATATGTTATGGTCGACAAAATGCATACATCAATCATCTATTACCTTTTTTTTGTCAACTTTTTTGTTTCTTGACTTATGTTCGGCATGTAACAATTTATGTGCCAATATTTTTTGCCTTTGGATTTTTTTTTTAGATGTTGCCTGAAATAATTTAACTATTTTGATTCATTGTGTTTGCTCATGGTAACAATTTGATTAATGCACTGTTGTTTGTGTTGTTGAATGTATGATTTGTGTTTTCATTTCTTTGTTAATCAATTTTCTTACTTTTTTTTCCTTCTTCTTTTTTTTGCCATAATGTAATGTGAAGCAACATGCGGTCGAGGGCTGTACATTAGATGTTGACCATGATGTTATGGTTTCAAAAATTGAAGTCATTGGATGCTATGAAATCACCTATTTTCAGACTGTTAGAATTAGGAGACAATACAGAGTGGTACCGCATGAAACTCAAGTTTTGTTCACCATGAAAACAGCGTTTCGAAAATTGGCAAGTGTGTTTCCGCCCATCCCTCGGCATCAATTTTTTCTGCAAGATTATAACACGCTTTAACAGAGTTGACATCCTTACAAATACTGTTAATGTCTATCTACATGTGTATGGATTGAAGCGTGTTAACATTTAATTTCTAAAATGGATTTTAACAATCTGCCTGTGTTTATCTTTTAAATGATAAGGTGTCATTGGTCGTATAAGCTCTGTGCAGCGCCTGGAACCAAACAGATTAACCAGAGGATTGTGTACATATGTGATGTGCTTATCCAAAATATAAGGTTATTTTTCACTTCTTATCGCTATTATTATAAATTGTTTTCAATGTTTGTTGCTTTGCTACTATAAAAAAAATTAAAAATTTATTTGTCGTTTCTTTTATCAACAGAAAAGAAGAACTGATGGTTACGTTGTGGGCAGACGTTGCAGAGGCTTTTTCTTCTTTGTCAACAGAGACGTTAGTGGTTATTGTTTTCACAAGTCTGAAAGTCAAGCTCTACCTGGGTATTTCGTTTTGTTATATCGTGTATTTATTTTGGTGTATACAGATACTGTTTCATTTAAATTGTTTAGATGTTTTATCGTTGTAGGATTTTACTATGTTTCTTTGGTGCAGTTTGTCATTATATGTTTCCCTCCTTCCTGGCCAATTAATTTGCAAATATCTGAACATATTAGTGATTAATGACTGCTTGAACATATTAGTGATCAATGACTGCTATTAATCATTTTCTTAGTTGATTTCCTTTTTTATTCAGCTGTACGTGTTAGATTGATTTAAGCATGGTTGGTTTTTTTATTAACAATTAGAAAATAATTAAAATTATGTTGTGAATAAGTTAGTTGTTTTGAAATAGACCGCATGATAAAACTGATTGTGCCATCACTTTGTCAAAAGTTTTTAAAAAGAAGAGCATCTGTGTATTGCAGATCGTCTCTTCTATTATGTAGTTTTTTGTGATAAAATGATGTAGCAGTTAAAACAAAACTTTGAATTGTATGCATCGGAAGTGTGAAACCCCACCCCCAAAACTTTATGTAATTTCACATTTTCCCTCAAAATATATATGAGATTACATTTTTACTTTATAGATTTTCTCTCAAATTCTCTCCTATCTCTACCTGCCACATGGTAGCTCCTTCACCATATCTCTCATTCTCTCTCTTTTCCCCGAGCACTCTCACTCTCACTCTCGGATCTCTCTAGTAGCTCACCCTCTCCTCTCCTCGATCGACACACACACTTACCACACCCAAACCCAGACGATCGCCAGCACCATCACCATCATCATGTAACCCTCCCTCTCTCTTCATCTCCATTTTATCCCGTTGTGATTTCACCTGATGGCGCGGCAATTGAGATTGGGATAAAGGATGATTGTGATTTATCATCAAAGATGGTCGGATCTCTCTCGTAGCTCACCATCTCCTCTCCTCGATCGACACACACACTCACCACACCCAAACCCAGACGATCGCCAGCACCATCACCATCATCGTGTAACCCTCCATCTCTCTTCGTCTCCATTTTATCCCGTTGTGATTTCACCTGATGGCGCGGCAATTGAGATTGGGATAAAGGATGGTTGTGATTTATCATCAAAGATGGTTGGATGTTCACGGCTTGGATTCTACAAACACGTCTAAGAGTTTTGATTCTATAAATACCGAGTGGCAGACGACCAGGGTCGGCCCTGAGGGTAGCCCGAGTAGGCGCCCGCCGAAGTGGGGGCCCCAAATTTATTTTTTATTTTTTTATATATATATAGAGGAAAGTGTTATTGACACTCCAAAAATCTTATCGTACACTCTTCACAAGTGTATTTTTCTTTCCAAATATAGAAAGTTTAGAATGTAGAATGAGAATTTTAGAGTGTCAATCTTAATTTTCTATTTATATATATATATATATATATATATATATATATATATAATTTTGTAGTTTGAGTAAAATATCTAAATATGAAATTATAAATATTTTTTTGGAACTTGTCGTGCAGCTTTTTGGGTGGGGGCCCCCCAAAATATTTCTTTTTAAATATGTGTATATATATAATATATATATATATATATATATATATATATATAATACATATTTTTAGAGTTTGAATTTAATAAAATATTTAAATATAAAATCATATAATTGTCTTGAGAGAAACTTTGTTGAAGGAAATAATTCGGACAATGGAAGTGTTGAAATATATAAGACAAATGGATGGTTGTTTCCTGAATGCATTGGTTGCTTATCGTATTTCGATCAACTATGTCACAAGAAAAATTGAATGGATTAGCTATTTTGTCAATTGAAAATGAATTGGTTGAAAAGTTAGATTAGGTAAACTTAATTAATACATTTGCGTAAACGCAAGACGTGTAATATTTAAGTAATGTTTGCATATCTTTCTTCTTTGGATATGAATTCTAATGATTTTTGATGTAGAAATGAACTTTTTCATGTATTTAGCGAAACCTTTTCTTATACATATAAATGTACAATGAGTTGTGTGTCAAAGAACTTTAGGGCCCCACTCGAAGGCTCGCCTAGGGCCCCCAATTTCTCTGGGCCGCCCCTCAAATTCAACACACAAACTGCCCTGCGCAAACCCTCACTCTACGCGAAACCTCTCAATAACCTTGAGATTTTTATTTTCTTTTTCCGCCAACACATCTTCAATTTGGATAAACAACATTATGAAGGCAACCGGTGACATCTTCAGTTTGGATAAACAACATTGTTGCCGTAGAATCAACCGACCGCGTAACACCTTCAGTTTGGATAAACAGTACTACGTCGAGGCCGACTGGTTACCTACCTAAGTCTCGATCGAGAAGGATTTTCGAATCCTTATTGGCAGAGGTCATCTCATCAGCCTTCTTGGAGAAGTAAGGTGTTACAGGTTACTACATTCGGCACATTGAAAGCCGAATTTGGTATTGAACTTCGCAGAACTAGCAACCTTGTCTTCAAGCTCTAGAACTCAAAGGCCGAGACAAGTTCCTTCCTCGGCCGCAGTCGCGAGATCAAAGAAGTCAGCAGAGCACTTAAGGCCACATCCACATTTTACTCATCGGCTGAGTTCGGGCGTCGAGTTGGCACGTTCCGCACATAGCCGAAAGATGTAGTTAGCCCATTAATTACTCGGCATGCGCGCCACGTAGACTTGGTAGTTTTTAGGGTTAACAAATATGCATTCTACGAAACTAATTTCAACGATCCAATCATCAAACTTGTTTGTATATACTTCGAGATTGCATACGCCAAAAATCGCAACAAACAAATATTCAGAGATAAAGTAACGGGACAAAACTTTTTGACGGTTATAAATGAAAAATGACGATTTTACGGTTATTTTAACTCCGATTTTGATGATTTTTTATAGCTACACTCATTGATCCAATATGAATACAATGAACTAATTTGATCGTCAATTTAAAATATTTACACTAATGGATACCACAAAATCTTATGTTATACTTGATGAAAGTATAAATAAACTCTAAGTGTTAGTGAATATATCATTTTGATGGGATACGCATTCTACGAAACTAATTTCGACGATCCAGCCATCAAACTTTTTTGTATATACTTCGAGATCGCATACGCCAAAAATCACAAAAAACAAACATTCAGAGATCAAGTAATGGGATTTAACGGTTAGTTTAACTCCAATTTTGATGATTTTTTACAGCTACACTCCTTGACCCTATACGAATACAATGAATTAATTCAATCTTCAATTTAATATATTTACACTAGTGGATACCACAAAATCTTATGTTATACTAGATGAAAGTATAAATAAACTCTAAAGTGTTAGTGAATCTATCATTTTGATGGGGTACGCATTATACGAAACTAATTTCAAAGATCCAACCATCAAACTTTTTTGTATATACTTCGAGATCATATTTACCTTCAAAGATCAAGTAACATGACAAAAATTTTCGACGGTTATAAACGAAAAATCATGATTTAACGGTTATTTTAACTCCGATTTATAGCTACACTCCTTGATCCAATATGAATACAATGAACTAAATCGATCGTCAATTTGAAATATGTACACTAATGAATTCCACAAAATCTTATGTTATACTTGATGAAAGTATGAATAAACTCTAAGTGTTAGTGAATTTATCATTTTGATGGGGTACGCATTCTACGAAACTAATTTTGACGATCCAACCGTCAAATTTTTTGTATATACTTCAAGATTGCATACACCAAAAATCGTAAAAAAAAACATTCAGAGATAAAGTAACAGGACAAAACTTTTCGACGGTCATAAATGAAAAATCACGATTTAACGGTAGTTTTAACTCTGATTTTGATGATTTTTTACAGTTACACTCCTTGATCCTATATGAATACAATGAACTAACTCGATTGTCAATTTAAAATATTTACACTAGTGGATACCACAAAATCATGTTATACTTAATGAAAGTATAAATAAACTCGAAGTGTTAGTGAATCTATCATTTTGATGGGGTACACATTCTACAAAACTAATTTCAACGATCCAACCATCAAACTTTTTTGTATATACTTCGAGATCGCATACGCCAAAAATTGTAAAAAACTAACATTTAGAGATCAATTAACGAGACAAAAAATTTCGATGGTTATAAACAAAAAATCTCGATTTAACTGTAGTTTTAACTTCGATTTTGATGATTTTTTACAGTTACACTCCTTTTTCCAATATGAATACAATGAACTAATTCGATTGTCAATTTAAAATATTTACACTAGCCACTTCACCCACCCGATACCCAGTTGGCCTGATGTATCAAACCTAGAAGACTATTTGTTTTAGTATTTTCTTTTTTGTTCAGACATCTTGTATGTACATTTCATATATTTTATAATTAAATACTTTTTCTTGGTTTATTAATTATTGTTTAGAATTTAATTGCAATATTTATTAAAAGTTAAATAAAAAATATTTTTGCCAAAAAAAAAGGGTTTGCACGACGAAGAAGTAACCTGCGTTGCGCAAAGGAATTTTGCTCAACCTAGGTTATCTGTCTCGCAAAGACACTTTGCACGACAAAAGTTACTTCTTCGTCGCGCAAACCTTTTTTTTTTTTGGCAAAAATATTTTTTATTTAATTTTTAATAAATATTGTAATTAAACTCTAAGTGTTTGTTGAAAGGTTAAATACACTACTTTTAGCTCAAATGCTAAATCATACATTCAGATCCTACTAAACGAAGGAAAAAATACATTTCAGTTTCTTCTAGTTGGTAGTTACAATGCATGGACATTGCACATAGCCCGGACATCTACTATTTTTCTTTCAATGTTACTCAATACATAAATTGTTCTTCTAGTTCGCATTTGACAATGTTATGCAATAAATAATTGGTTTCCTGTGATTTAAGCTACAATTATTTAAAGGCATGTTGTCTTGCTGGGCGACTTGATTTGCTAGACTGCTTCAGGCTCTTAACAATTTCATACTGCTTCTTGCTAAACTGAAATAGTTAAAAGCACACATTCAGCAAGAGCCTCATTACAATTAGAATGTTATATATCATGACCCATAGCAACAAGTACACAGAAAAAAGTGGCCTTGTACAAAACAAATTTAGTAGTTTTAGTTTGAATTCTCAATTCAAAGTTACATATACAAAATCAAATCGCTTACCGGATAGGAATAGATCGAGGAAGGGAGAGGATTGGAGAAGGTTTTGAAGATAGATTGGGGAAGGAGGTAGCTGCTGCAACTGGTTTGCAGTTTCTGCCTCCCAAATTGATTAAGTGATTTTTAAAAAGTCGTTGACTATGTGCGACGAAGACTGGCTTCACGCAAAGCTGTTTTGCTCGACGCAAGTGCTCATACGTCACGCAAAGTTGGGAAAAAAGTGGTAAAACATTCTTGGTTTGGCGCCAAAATCTTGCATGACGCACAAAACTTCGTGCAAGGTGTCGTTGCACAAAGGCCGTTTGTGCGACGTTTTGTGTTTTGCCTTTGCGCAAACATGTTTTTGTACTAGTGGATGATTCGGGTTTTCCCATTTAGGGTTTGAAGTCATGCTTGGTTTGGTTGGCTTGTCTCCTTCATTATCTCCCATGGCTGTGTAGGTGATAAGCTCATATTTATATATATTTTACATCAAATTCACTTGTCTTTTCTTAGTTAGTTCCTTATATTTTTGAGCTATTTACTTTGTTTTTGTGTTTTGTAGGATTTTTCAAGCAAATAAAATAAAAATAGCACAAATGGGATTTTAAGTAACAAATTCGTCAAAACTGCCTGTGCAGGTCAGCTGACTTTGGAAGCAAGTTGCGGACAGCTCAGAATGAATTAGAGAATGAGCCTTATATGGTTGGAAAGCTACGGATGTCTATTTTCTGGAGCATTTCGCGGATTGTTAATATCATTTTTCTAGAAGAAGTTATAGCTGTTTTAACACTGAAAGGTTGACAAGCGGCTGAGCAGTTTGTAACTGAAATGAAAGCAATAAACCTAATCAATCTAGCAGCCAAAACTGATGCAGTAAAGTACAAGCCAGCTGACCCCTATTCAAATATCAGAGGAAATGAAATTGAAGATGAGGATTAAGTGGGAGTAATGGGCATAAAGGCTACCTAAAGAGTTACAATTGTTTTACCATTTCATCTCACTTATTGTCAACACTAAATGGCTATTAGTGGGTGAATTAAGAAGAAGAAAATGGGCAGCAAGTTAAATAGGAAGAAAGCTACAGGTTGCAGAGGGAAGCAAAAGAAAAAGAAAAGAAAAAAATTAGAAAAAAAAGAAAAAGAAACCTTTAGTTGCAGCGGCACAAAGGAAAGGCAGCAGGAAGGCAGCATAGAGGAAGGCAGCAGAGAGAGAGGAAGGAGAGAAGAGGAGACTCGATACTTTTGGTTCTATCTTCTCAAACTCATGTCTATCTTTGGTTTTAATTTAAGAATTATGTATAACTAAATTTTTAGCAGTTAGGGGCTGTTTTGAAGACCCGAATATGATTGCAAGTTTGTTATGACATTTTGTTTGAATTACTTTTATGAATGGATGAAAATTGGCTCACTACTTATCTCATTGATGAATTCTTTATGTGTTTTCTATGGATGCATACTTAGTGAGCATATTTAGGATTCTAATGCTATGAATATGTGTGTGCCAGCCCTTGTCGAATGAGGACCTACATATGTTCTAGAGTAGTACTTGTTAATTGCGATTAACATGTGGACCAATTTCTAGGATAAGTAAGACAACGCCAGTACTTACGATGCCTTGTGATGACTCAAACTCTTTTCGTTCTTAATGATTTCTACTTGTTAAATCTATGAACACGCCATTCTAGATTGCATGCTCGGGACTAAGTTAAGTTGAAAACGCCATTCTCTTAACATACTACATAAGAAAGAGTAATAGGTTGAGTTCTACCATTGAGCCAACTTGAGCATCTTCATCCGGAAATAAAAGGAATTTGAATGAAACATAACATGTTTGCATGATTATTTGGTGGTGGATAGCACTTCCCCTAACTCGTTTTCTTAATTTGTGAACTACAATATATTTTTACTACTTAAAATTTGTTTCTGTCCTGTTTTTGTTCGATTTAATTTAAATATCAAATCAACTCCAAAAATCCCAAAAATTTGTGTGAGTGTAGTTCCGTGTGTCTAGTATCTGCATATAAAATTTTGTAGACTTTAGACAAGTATAAGTTGGTCTAATAATTATTTTTCGGTGGCTGGTCAGTAGGGACAGCAACCCAGTTTTTGTGAAATTTTAAGTAGTTAGATAAAACAATCTTCTGCGGGAAAGACCCTTATTTTCATATGCTACAATTGACAAATCTTAGTGTTAATAAGGAAAATCAATAGGATATTTGTGTGCTACTTTGTGGTGTGTTTTTAATCCTATCAGTAGGCTAGGGTTTGTGTTTGTGTTTTGTTGACTCTCCCAGATCAGTGCTCTAGTGCCATTAAGAAAACCGAGATATGATAGAATTGATATTGTTATTCAATTCACAATGCTAGTGTTATAGATTTATACATGTGTTACATATCAAGATCCTACTCTAATGCCTACAATTGTGCTTTCATGAATACAAATATAAGGAAACAAATAACTACTTATCAATCACAATATTTGACGCTGATTTTTTGAGATGCTTTCCTTTAACATTAAATCCCTAAATCTTGCAAACCTAAATCCCTAAAATCGTAAATATAGAAAATCACGTAGTCGAGGAGAGATACATGGTGTTCGACAATCTCATCGGCAGTGATGGGGTGGTCGGGACGGGAAGGTTTGGGATGAGGCGATGGTGATGGTGGTCACAACTTGCAAATCCCCAGAGAGAGGGATGATGGAATGTTGATGGTTGTCGAGTTGAGGTTCGAGGAATGGTCAAGTCCAAGGCGGGCAGATGAGTACATATGAAAATGGTCGAGTCCAACCCTTGGACGAGTCGCCTTTTTGCGGTGATGTCGCATCTTTAATGAATGGGAGAGACGAGAAAGAGGAAGAAAAGAGCGAGTGAGTCTGAGTGAGAAAAGATCCAACGGTGAAGTGGAGGTGTGATTAAATTCAATGGTAGAAACGGTCTGGGTCAAGCCCCCCGTGTCAACTGATTTTTTTGACCCGTCCCGTTGCATTCCGCTTTGTATTATATAAATATAGGACCTGCGCCGATCCGTTTGGGCGCGTACCGGCCCAGGGTGCAAGGCCCGTTTGGCCACCCCTAATAAGGACCGAACTTTCTGAAAGAATCATCGACTTTCTAGACATAAAGATCAGAGAAATGGCTCAACTGGGATCGACTTGGAGTTGGAGCCCACGTTAAGCAAAACATAGGCCAACTTAGTGTCCCATTAGAAAAATAGTTGGTTGACGAACTAACGGGCGTAACCATTTTAAGAGTTGTTTTTCTCAAATGTTTAGGACGCAGTGTCCAAAACATTTCATGGACACTTAAGCTAATATCGGGGAGACGAAATCAAACACAAGCCTTTTGGGTGTGACCGTGTCGACTCCAAGTCTTGCTCTTTTCATCTATTTGAAGTTGGAAAAAACTGAACTTAAGTAATTTATTGTTATAAATCAACAAAATGAGATTGAACCTTTGCCAGATATTGAAGTGAAAAAATAATAATGGATCACTCTATTTATTTTCCTTACTGATGTTAGTCGATAAAACAAGCGTTAAAAAGCTAGCAATAACGTTGAGGAAAGTAGTAGTATTGTGTCTTCTTTTCTTGTATATCTGATCATACAATACATGCTCTTTATAGAGCTCTAAACGTGTAAAAGTCTACAAAACTAATTAATGCATGTTGAAGTCATATTATGTGAGCATTCACACCATTTCCCACCACTACGGATACCCATATATCAATATCAATTGTCTCCTTAAAACCTTGCTAGGAAAAACTCAATGAAAAAAAATCTAGCAAAGAAAAAATAGTATAACTTTGCTTGGATTATTGATAGTGTTAAGTATGCTTATGTTGCCTCGTTAAAACCTTGCTAGAAAAACTAAGTTGGAAAATCCCTACTCGAAAGAACAAAAAATAACACGCGTGTGTCTTGGATGCTCCTCCCATGAGTATCTCCCCTTGATTCCGCATTCTTCAATTTGACTGGTTGTTAATTCCGCGTAACATACAATGTCCACGTCTACATAGTTGTAATGTTCTCACACGTCTGCGTAATGTTTGTAGTGGGCATTGCTAATCCTTTCTATTTTATGGTCTATTCCTTGCCAACTTGGACTCAATCCCTAACCTAAACCTACCCTAAAAGATGCAACTACATTGACCAAATGTGTGTTTTTAGTCGAAGCACGGTTAAATAAAATGTGTTTAACCAAAAAAAAACAAAAGCCCTAACAACTTCATAAGAAAGCCCAAGTGTCTGAGCCCAAGCTCGAGCCCAACTAGGACTACACAGTTTTTTTTTTCTTTTTTTTTGAGCATATCTATTCTAAGAAGGTGAGGGAGTGAACTTAGTCATACAATATATTTGGCTTAATAGTATGATTCAACTTTCTCTTTAACGAAAATCGAATTTAAAAAAACTTACGACTGAAGATAAATACTAATAGATCCTTACATAATTTTTTGGATTTTAAATTTCCGACGACCAAATATAATAAAATAATATAAAACAGAGGGCTTTCATAGTTTGGGGAGGAGAGGGGGAGAAGAAGCGTTTGAAAATAGGCAAAAAGTGGGTCTTCTGAGTAATTAGGGCACCGAGATCAAAGAGTGTTGCTGTCACTTGTGAGAGAGAGAGCAATGGCGTCTTCCAGTTTGATTAGGGTTTGCAGGGCTGTGACAGCGGCGACCAGGTCCTCCAGTTCCACCGGCGGAGCTGCTCTCTTTTCCTCGAAGCCCGCCACCGCTACTGTTCCGAAGCCAAAGGCAAAGGCGAAGGCTAAGCAGGCTAAGCCCAAGGAAGCAGGTGTTTCGACCAAGCCCAAACCCACCCTCGGGATTATGAAGCCGATTCCGATCTCTCCAGCTCTGGGAAGCTTCCTCGGCGTCAAGGAATCCTCCCGCGCCGAAGCTGTCAAGCAGATCTGGGCCCACATCAAGCTGCACAACCTACAGGTACTCGTCTCTCTCGGCTTCACACTGTATTTTGTCTATATATTTATAAATATCTTCTATTTTCTTTTCTGTTTGATCTTTTTATGTGGGTTTTTCTTTGATGGGTTCTAATAAAATGCTTTGTTTTTGTTTTATTTATATGGGTTTGCTTAAATTTACTTTGCAAATTAGAAGATTTTAGCTGGAAGAAAAAGGGGTCTCAAAGCCCTAAAACCCTACGCCTTAAATCCTACCCCAAATAAAAATATAAACAAATGAAAAAAGTAAAATAGGAAGTAGCTGTTGTGGGGTGCAGAAAATGGGATATCCAGACACTTTTGGATGATCATTCATTCATTCTTTAGGTTCGTTGTTTTTCTAAGAACGAAATGTATTTGTTGTATCTTAACTTGATGGGAACTTGGCCGAATGCAGAGTTTTGACAACGTCTCGTTAGTTAGGTTTTGAAGATTTGACTATGATTTAATTTTTTCCCGAAGTTGATTAAACCCTAATAGACGGTGCTCTGCATTTCTGTTCTTACAAAGCTGCTTTTTATTAAGTTAACTAAGATGCTGCTCTGCATTTTTGTTATTACTTCTATTTGACATGATTTTGGTTCATGATCTTATTTTGATTTGCAATTTGGATATTTCTTGGTTGTCATTTGTCGGTTGTCATTTGTCGCTTGGATTCTGTTCATGTTTAGCAATCACTTTTTCATCAGCTTGACCTCACAATCTTATTCAGAATGCATTTTGCTTCCGTGTTGACATGTAGATGTATGCTTACTGTAATACTTTGAGATGTCTCTGCTGTTTGGCAATTCAGTAGTTTCCCAAAAAGTTGCTGGGATGCTATAATATAACTTTCTATTGTAATTATGGATCATGATTTATAGTTTCTAACTAGGATGGCTCAGTAGCGATTACAGCTAAGAGATGTTATGTAAGGTCTTCTTTTATTGACGTTAGCACTTATGTGGGTGGATTAAGAAAGTTTGTGGTACAAAATTCTGGCCCCCAAGCATATCTTCTGTGTCTGGTCTAAAGAATTGTTTGCGGTCACAAATAATTCCATACTTGCTTCCTTTGGTCTCAAAATGTCTTAATATAAGTAAAACATGATGATTGAAGACCCAGTATCTAGTCAGTATATTGAGGCAATGTTATATGTCGATTTGTATAGCCAATACCAAGAGCCAAGCAACAACGGAAGCCTTGGCAATTACCGAAAACGTTGGAAGACTTTTAAAAGTTATGCTTTGGACTTACTTTTTGCTGGTTTCTTTTGACGTGAGCACCTAGATGCAGATGGCACGAGATTGTGTGGACTTGTGGCCTTGTGGCCTTAATACTTGGAACAAGGCCCATAAAAGGGATAAGCAGTTTAAATCTGATCTAATTTCTGTCCCCAAAATTCAAATGAATTGTGCCCTTGCATGTCTGTGGGTTGGATTTGTGTGTCAAACTAGTTGGTCTGGGAAATTGTAACGTATTGATACCATATGGTTTGTATACACCATATTTGTGAGTGCTACTTATTCTACGGTAGTTTAGGAAAGTGCAGCGGGGATGTGGGCCCTTACGTGTTTATGGAATGCTTGTTTTCATTTGAATTTTGTACATGCTGTGCGTTATTAACCACAGAAGAGTAAAATACTTGCAATTGAGATGTGAAGTTGAGTTGAGTAATAGTACTCAAATACGTCTGCTTTTCTGTCTGCAGAATCCTGCCAACAAGAGGGAGATTTACTGTGATGACAAGCTAAAGGAGATTTTTGAAGGGAAGGAAAAAGTGGGCTTTCTGGAAATTGGGAAGCTGCTTTCGCGCCACTTTGTGAAGGCTGAATGAATGTCTATTCAGTTGTTAAATTGATGCGTGTTGCTTTTGAATCGATGCTCCCCACCCCTTGGAAGAGCAAGTCCTTTTGGATATAGCTTTATGCTCACCAACTTTCATTTGAAGACCTTATTGTGTAGGAAGGGAAGGGGTTTGGTAATTGAAATTAGCTGGGCTACCTTTTGGATGTATAAAAGCACGTAGGATGAACATTTTATGATTTAACGTAGATTTTCTATTGTATCAGTTTCGTTGTTGTCATTTATCTTAGCGTTTTATATTTTGTTGCCATGGATCTTAGTTGCCTCTTAAAATGTCAATCAAAAGCTGCTTGGATGGGATCAAGTTTTTGTTATCTTATGTTGGTCTATTTGGAATGACAGAAATGATGTAATTTTTCAAGGAAATGGTTTTGATGTTGACCGTATTTCTTTTTCTGCTCTACAAGTGCTGCAGGAATTTCATGATGCTTGTGCCAAGCCGATGAGTCCAGATCTTCTGCACCCAAAACTTCATGTGGCCCCTCTGTGCCTTTGTTTTTTGAACTAAACATAATTAATGTTAACTTGAAAATAATTAAAATAATAAAAAATCAACCAAATACTCAGCCAAAAAGCAAAGGCACAGAGGGGCCACATGGAGTTTTGGGTGCAGAAGATCTGGACTCCAAGCCGATGGGGATGGCTGGCACATCAACATGGTTACATGGGGTGGTTCGTTGGCGACCTCCCTCTTACTCTTCCATCCCTACCATTACACACAAACTCTCTCCATAAGACAAAATCCATACCGAAATCCCTAGACCTCTCCGGCCTTTACACGAATCGTTAGCAGAGCAAGACCAAGGAGTGAAGAGTACTATTAATAACAGTATCTGCTATTCTCATTACAGTAGCTTGGAAATCGTTAGTTAAGGAGATGATGTATCCATTGCTCTACAATGGCGGGAGACCCGTACCATTGTGTCAACGTATCATTTGAACCAACTGGTGAGTGGTAAAAACCGTCGAAGCTAATGTTGAGGGCACCCTCCAGATAAGCTGATGCTTCTGGTACAACTCCATCTCCCCAAACATCTGCCTGCCCACAGACCTGAAACAAAACGATAGTCTCATTATCGGCATTCAGCCTCCAGCCTTGACGCTCGGCTTACAAGACATGCCGAGGACATAACATCAATACAAAATGGACTGTTTAACTGTTGACAATGGGAATGGGAGTTTCTACCTGCTTGTACCCTTGCCCGACAAAGCGCGCGCGCAAGGTGGTTGTGGTTGATGTTGAAGTGCTCACAGTCGCATCACTTATGAAAGCATCATCTGATGAGGGTTTTACACCCTCTATTGGGAGTGCAAAATCCATTGTTTCATTTGAGTTGCCAAATAAACGAGCACCTTGAATATATCTGCGGTTTACATATACAAAATCCGTTTAGATTCAACGGATTTTTCATTCAAGCAATTACATTGAACACAAGGTCAAAATCAATAACGGTGATACATATATTTGTCCCCATAAAATGGTTACATGAAGTAAATTCATTCAGACGATAACAACAGAAGCAAGCTGAATAAGAACGATGAATCAAATTATGATTTTACCTCCCTGCGATACATACATATTTCAGTTCAGGAGTGTTAGCAGCTTTTGAGCAATGCTTATTAACATAATCCAGAAGACCCCTCGTTTGATCAATGACCCCCGACACACCTTTTGGTGGCGGCCTGAACAGCATATAGGTGCCAGTTAATACTCAGGATGAAATTTGAAGTAAGATTATGCAGATGGAATAACAGAAGCTCCTAGGCATGTCATCACCAAAAAGACCTCAGACAACGATATGATACAAGTTGATTTACATATGTAACAGAGGCATCCAAGGGTCATCAGCAAGATATTTTTGAGAAAAAAGTTTGATAAACTACAGGTGGGGGGTTCCAAGAGTCAATAACAACGAGATATCCGAAAACCCGAATTCTTTCATGTAAAGACGTGCAAGCCATCCTCCTGCTGAGTGTCCAACGAGGGATAAAGTCCCACCTACAATGAAATATGTCCAACAGTTTCAGAACTAGAACAAATGAAGCAAACAATTACACTAGTCTACTTGCTGGAGAAGTCAAGCATCCATTGACAGAGGATGGCATGGATCAAGAACAAAAGTACTAAAGGGATTCAATCTAGTGTTTCATTTCAACGTCCCCTCAAGGAAGAATCGCATGTGAAGGGAGGACAACAATTTCTGATGGCTTTTCCGGAGCACATTATCTTAGCCACTTTTATACTGTCCATCTCCCTCCTCTCGTCAACGATTTCTGATTTCCTGAAAAGCTGTATAGCTATATGATAAACTTCATCTGATACAAGAATTTGATTCTGTAATTACGTAACCAACTGTATCAGTCAAATTAATTTACGGTCTTCCAGCATAACTGGTTGCTTCATAGGACAGTACTGGATGCCTTCTGGCTTAGAAAAGCTCTATATAAATTTCCATTTCAAGCATAAGCTAAGCGGTCTGTTGATAATATTATTGCATTACAAAAGCTCCTAAAGCACGAGAATTCTAAAATCAAGCAATGCCATTTGAAGATCTAGCAGCACGCTAAGTGTTTAACAGAGATGAAACCAATTATCGTTTAGTATCATCTAAGTAGGTTCAAGAGACGCGGTTTCAGACATGTTTGAATAATGTTAACTCTATTATTAGATTTCACCGAGCTTTCATAACCTTTTCTACATAGATATTGCATCGAAGCTTATTCACCTTATCGACATAGATATTGCATTGAAGCTTATTCATGTATACTTATAGACATAGTATATATACAAACATATATACATATATATATATATATATATATATATATATATATATATGTATGGCATCATCCACCCTCTTCAAATACCTGCCAAGTTGCCAGCATCGTCATTCATTATTCGTTCTTAGTTCAAATTCAATACAACCTTATTCCAATGTAAGTCAAATTCCAAAGGGTACTCGTCCTAAAGAAGCAAACTATAACAATTACAGGAGACTGAGTCGACATACCAATCGAGTACAGGCCGAGGACTGAGAGTTCCTCGCCAGTAATTGGGGTCACCAAGCCAGTGGCATTCCTCAGCCAATCAATTCTTGACACCATGGCAACCACTGTGCTCACTCCATACCCTCTCAGAGTCAGCTCTAACTTCTGGTAGTCAGCTGAGTTGTTCCCCAAACCCTGAAACCGAAGTGCAAAGTGTATGCATGAATATTATTACAGATTTGCATATATTGGCTAGACCAGTTAGTTAAGGCAGCGTGACAAGATATGAGGTCATATCCGCCTTTTCATAAATTAGAATAGTTTAAAATATCATTGCTTCGTGAAAAAGAAATATTGGTGCAGATTTTTATATAGTTAGTGAAAAACACAGATGAGGAAAGTGTTAATGGGAGTTTCTACCTGCTTGTACCCTTGCCCGACAAAGCGCGCGCGCAAGGTGGTTGTGGTTGATGTTGAAGTGCTCACAGTCGCATCACTTATGAAAGCATCATCTGATGAGGGTTTTACACCCTCTATTGGGAGTGCAAAATCCATTGTTTCATTTGAGTTGCCAAATAAACGAGCACCTTGAATATATCTGCGGTTTACATATACAAAATCCGTTTAGATTCAACGGATTTTTCATTCAAGCAATTACATTGAACACAAGGTCAAAATCAATAACGGTGATACATATATTTGTCCCCATAAAATGGTTACATGAAGTAAATTCATTCAGACGATAACAACAGAAGCAAGCTGAATAAGAACGATGAATCAAATTATGATTTTACCTCCCTGCGATACATACATATTTCAGTTCAGGAGTGTAAACAGCTTTTGAGCAATGCTTATTAACATAATCCAGAAGAACCCTCGTTTGATCAATGACCCCCGACACACCTTTTGGTGGCGGCCTGAACAGCATATAGGTGCCAGTTAATACTCATGATGAAATTTGAAGTAAGATTATGCAGATGGAATAACAGAAGCTCCTAGGCATGTCATCACCAAAAAGACCTCAGACGACGATATGATACAAGTTGATTTACATATGTAACAGAGGCATCCAAGAGTCATCAGCAAGATATGTTTGAGAAAAAAGTTTGATAAACTACAGGTGGGGGGTTCCAAGAGTCAATAACAACGAGATATCGGAAAACCCGAATTCTTCCATGTAAAGACGTGCAAGCCATCCTCCTGCTGAGTGTCCAACGAGGGATAAAGTCCCACCTACAATGAAATATGTCCAACAGTTTCAGAACTACAACAAATGAAGCAAACAATTACACGAGTGTACTTGCTGGAGAAGTCAAGCATCCATTGACAGAGGACGGCATGGATCAAGAACAAAAGTACAAAAGGGATTCAATCTAGTATTTCATTTCAACGTCGAAAAATCGCATGTGAAGGGAGGACAACAATTTCTGATGGCTTTTCCGGGGCACATTATCTTAGCCACTTTTATACTGTCCATCTCCCTCCTCTCCTCAACGATTTCTGATTTCCTGAAAAGCTGTATAGCTATATGATAAACTTCATCTGATGCAAAAATTTGATTCTGTAATTACGTAACCAACTGTATCAGTCAAATTAATTTACGGTCTTCCAGCATAACTGGTTGCTTCATAGGACAGTACTGGATGCCTTCTGGCTTAGAAAAGCTCTATATAAATTTCCATTTCAAGCATAAGCTAAGCGGTCTGTTGATAATATTATTGCATTACAAAAGCTCCTAAAGCACGAGAATTCTAAAATCAAGCAATGCCATTTGAAGATCTAGCAGCACGCTAAGTGTTTAACAGAGATGAAACCAATTATCGTTTAGTATCATCTAAGTAGGTTCAAGAGACGCGGTTTCAGACATGTTTGAATAATGTTAACTCTATTATTAGATTTCACCGAGCTTTCATAACCTTTTCGACATAGATATTGCATTGAAGCTTATTCATGTATACTTATAGACATAGTATATATACAAACATATATACATATATATGTATGGCATCATCCACCCTCTTCAAATACCTGCCAAGTTGCCAGTATCGTCATTCATTATTTATTCGTTCTTAGTTCAAATTTAATACAACCTGATTCCAATGTAAGTCAAATTCCAAAGGGTACTCGTCCTAAAGAAGCAAACTATAACAATTACAGGAGACTGAGTCGACATACCAATCGAGTACAGGCCGAGGACTGAAAGTTCCTCGCCAGTAATTGGGGTCAACCAAGCCAGTGGCATTCCTCAGCCAATCAATTCTTGACACCATGGCAACCACTGTGCTCACTCCATACCCTCTCAGAGTCAGCTCTAACTTATGGTAGTCAGCTAAGTCGTTCCCCAAACCCTGAAACCAAAGTGCAAAGTGTATGCATGAATATTATTACAGATTTGCATATTGGCTAGACCAGTTAGCTAAGGCAGCGTGGGCAAGACATGAGGTCATATCTGCCTTTTCATAAATTATAATAGTTTAAAATATCGCTGCCTCGTGAAAAAGAAATATTGGTGCAGATTTTTATACAGTTAGTGAAAAACACAGATAAGGAAAGTAGAGAAATTGTGAGCTTAACTGGAAGAAGAACAGCAGGTCGGTATGAAGATGATGAGGATGATGGGTCCTGAGAGAATGCAGAGGAGGAGAAGGCTAATGGCTTTAAAGGGGATAAAAGCATAGCCATTGCCATACCCCACAGAAGAATAAAGGGAGGGGAAGATGCTGGGGTTGTGTTGACCCTAAAAACTACCAAGCCTATGTGGTGCGCAGGCCGAGTAACTAATGAGCTAACTACGCCCTTCAGTTGAATGCGGGGCGTGCCAACTCGACGGCCGAGCTCGGCCGGTGAGTAAAATTTTGTTGATGCTGCGTTGTGCGCGTGGCTGACTTCTCGATCTTGCGAATGCGGCCGAGGAAGGAACACGTCTCGTCCTTCAAGTTTTGGAGCCTGAAGACAAGGCTGCCAATCTTCGCGAAGTTCACGAACCGTCGGCGCCGGATTCGGTCACAATGACTATATTTATCAATGCACTGTTCAACGCTCGGGCCGTCGAAACGTTGAGCCGAGACGGTCAAGAACCCTCGAAGGATGAAGTTCAGAAGCTGCACAAGAACTTTTTCAACTACAGCACCCTTATTGTCCATTTTGCCGGCCGAGGGGAGGCGAGCCTTCGCAAACGACCTCGCCAAGAGGCCGAGCCGGTACGTGAAGCTCCCCGCCCTCCAAAACGTGTCAAGAAATTGGCGTATAAGGGAGAATGGGAGATTCATGTTATCTCCAGTCAGACTACTGAGGCGACCACTCCTGATGCCCCTCTCGCTGCTTCTGTCACCTAGGGTTTGTCGGGGCAACATCCAATTCCGATTGGCCGAGCATCCCAAGTACGACCTTTTTTCAGAATCGGTCGAGCCAGCTGCCGTTTCAACCATCCCTGAGGCGGTTGAACCAGCTGCGCCGGCCGAGGAACCTGTTGCTCCGGTGCCAACTGTTGCACCTGTTCTGGAGGAGGTAACCCCCTTGGTCGAGAAACAACCCCCCAAACATCCAAAACAATCAGCAATTATCTTGGAGGAGGTATGAGCATGTTTTGTAAGAGATGATTATGCAGGCAATCTTCTTTCTTTGATTTAAAGACACTCTTATTATCTCAGGACGACGTGAGTGAATAGATTCCGTTGGAGCGTCGTGCTCGTCCAGCCAAACTCCCGGTCTCCTCCCCCCAACCATCAACCAAAGCAGCTCCACAAGCTGGATTTGCTGTGGTCGATGGGATGTGGCTGTTTTGCCTGAAGCGGATGCGGTTGCTCCTGCCGAGGCGGATGCTGCTGCTCCGGCCCAGATGGGTGCCGCTGTCCCGGAGATGGCCCCTCTTGCAGAGACAGAGGCGACGGCGGAGACCCCAATGCACCGGCAGGATCTCGACCTCGACATTCCACCTCAAGAAGCTATGTCAGCCTATGTAAGGATTCCTCCCTTTTTACTTTAGTCATGTTTTTCTTTTTAGAGTTCTGAATCGAGGATATACCAAATGCTAGGTGTTTTCCCATTCCTTTCATAAAAAATTCTACGCACAGAGGGGTGTTATCTATATCTCTTGGCCACCTCAGTGGCCATCGAATGTAGATAACCTTCATCGGCCGCGTGAATTGAGAAGCAGTCTCAAACATTGGCCTTTAAGCTCTCTGGGTTCGAGCACTGACCCAGCGGACATGGCCAAAGTCTCGTCTCGTCAGGTCTACTATTTTCTTTTTTTTCCTTATTCCTTTGTGGCTTAACTCGTTCTGACATTGGTTCTCCATGTAGCCTTCGTGGGAAGCCGAGTTCGACGCCCTCCTCGTTAACACATCTAAGAGGACAGCTGAGCCCTCGACTGCTGCTACACAGGACTCATCTGATGCAGATTCTATTGTCAAGCTGCGAGAACTCTTATCCCTTTCGGCCTCTAAGATCTTTGAACGTAAAGGTCTTGATTCCATAGGAGGATGCTTGAATGATCTTGCAGCCAACGGCCATCTAGACAATGCCGTTGTCACTCAAGCGTTTTCCGTTCTAGAGCGAACCCGAGAATACTTTAGTATTTTCGAAAGGGCTCTTCAGGCCGAGGATGACTGAAAAGCCACGACGGCTGTTCAAGAGGCTCTCCGACTTAAAGTCGAAGCGTTGGTAGCAAAGAAAGAGCAGTTGGCCGACCTTGATCGTCAAATTACCGTACTCCAAAGTCGAAGGTCGGCATTTGCTTCTGAACTCGCCAAGGAATTTAAGTCGGGTAAATCATGTGTGACTAAATATGCAACCAATGAGAAACGGGTCGAGCAACTAAAAATGGACAAGAGGATTCGGCAGGCCGAGATCACAATGGGCGAAGTGAGGTGGCTGGAGTTGAGGGCTTTCCTTGAGTCTATCTTTCCTTCGTCACATTAGGGCTATTTTATTGTAAAACGACCAGCAAACCTTATTTGTACCTTTTGCGAATTTTAATGAAACGACTTCTATTCTTGCATTTCCCAAGTGACTGGATAGTACTTCTTTAAGAACTTTCCATTAATTGGTAATTTATGAATTAAACCGGTTTGGTCCTTGAGGCGGTATGCCCCCTTGCCGAGAACCTTGTGAACGATGAATGGCCCTTCCCAATTCGACGACCATTTGCCGAATCTAGGATCTTTAACTCCAACAGGTAAAATGGTCTGCCAAACCAACTCTCCATCGCATAACGTTTTTTGTCTAATCCGTTGATTATAAGCTCGTTCGGCGATCTTCTTTTGTGCCGCTAGTAGGTTATAAGCATCAATCCGAGCTTCTTCTAAATCTTCTAACTCTTGTCTCAAGGCCTGACTGTACTCGGCACTGAGGAAACTGCTTTGTTCCATTACTCGCAACGAGTTTATACTTAGTTCGATTGACAACATTTCGTGCTCGTACGTCAGGGCATACGGAGTTGTTCCAATGGCAGACCGGTGTGAGGTTCGGTAAGCCCATAATGCTTCGTTTAGCTTTAGATGCCACATACCAGGCCTTTCCTTTACCAATTTTTCGAGGATACCAATCAAAACCTTGTTACTCGCTTTCGGCTTGTCCATTTGCCTGTGGGTAATATGGCGTAGACTGCTCAAGTTGAATTTTCAAATTCGCCGTATATTCTTTAAACCTGTCGGATGTGAAAATCGTGCCATTGTCCGTTATGATCGTCTCTGGTACACCGAATCTAGTCACGATGTTTTCTTCCACGAAACTAGAGACTTTTTTAGATGTCAATTCAGCATATGATTTCGCTTCGACCCATTTAGTGAAGTTGTCTGTTACTACTAGTATCCATGCATGCTTTGCTGCCCCGGAGGATGGTGTAATTTTGCCGATCACATCCATGGCCCATCCTCTAAACAGCCATGGTTTAGTGACCGAATGTAGTGTCTCGGTTGTGACCCTTTGTATGGGACCATAGATTTGGCATTGTACACATCCTCGGGCGAACTCGATACAATCCTTCAACACACTCGGCCAAAAGTAGTTGTGGCGACGAAGCAGCTATCGCATTTTTTGACCAGATTGATGAGCTCCGCAAATTCCTTTATGTACTTCTGCAATTGCTTGAGCGGCCTCTTATGGTCCGAGGCACAACAACAATAAACTTTCCTCACCATTTTGGTACAATTCATTCTGGTACATGACGTAGTTTATGCCATGCACCCTCATCTTGCGATCATATCTGTCACTCGGATTATCGAGATATTGCATAATCGGTCTCCTCCAATCGTCTGGTAGTGCCTCGACAACACAAACATCCACAGACTCTTCCCGCTCTAATAACGAAGGTAGGGACATCACGCGTGTACGAATTACATGGTCGCGGTGAAGAACTTGTTGATTAACCAGGGTCGGATATGACTGGCGTAACATGGGTATCATCCGGCCTAACTCGCCCCCCAAGAGTTGTGCTCTGGAGGCCAGTTGAGCGAGTTCATCGGCGACAGTGTTTCGATCACGATAAATATGACTAAATGTAATACCGTCGAATGACTCGGCCAAGTAGCTGGCAACCATGTGATAGGGTGCCAGAGCGCAACTCATGCAACGAAAAGTTCCATTGAGTTGGTTAATCATGAGTTCGGAGTGGCCGAGGACGAGCACGCGAGGCTCTCGTAACTCATGAAGAACGCCGAGACCGATGACAAGGGCCTCGTATTCGGCCTGATTGTTGGTGCACTCAAAGTCAAGTTTGAGAGAGAAATACCAATGGTGTTGTTGTGGAGATTGAATGACGATTCCTACACCAGCCGAAGTTGAGGTACTAGAACCATCAAAATAGAGCGTCCAATAATTATCGCGTGTTTCTACCATGCCGATCTAGACGTCGTTCCCCCGAAGCCATATGAAGAAGGGTGCTGAGCTAGAAAATCGACGAAGGCTTGTCTTTTAACAACTTTTTGGGGTACGTATTGTAAACTGAATTCGGACAATGCCATTGTCCATTTCCTAATCCGACCTTAGACTATTGGTCGAGTCAGCATGTACCGGATGACATCTGTCTGAGCAATGACCTGAGTAACCGAAGGGAGCATGTAGTGTTGGAGTTTTGATGCGGCAAAAAACAAAGCCAAGCAAAGCTTCTCGACCGGGGAGTAATTGATCTCTGGTGAGTTGAGATTTCGGCTGAGATAAAAAATTACTTGTTCTCGTCCAACATCGTTGTCTTGCGCGAGGAGGCATCCGATGAATTCTTCAGCCGCCGAAAGGTAAAGTTTTAGAGGTTTATCGCGCCGAGGGGGAACGAGGATGGGTGGTTTTGTAAGAGAGACTTTGATTTGCGTGAAAGCTGCTTGGTGTTCTTCGCGCCAATCAAACTCGTCCGAGTCTTTCAATTTTAAAAGCGTGGAGAACACCTTCATCCTTCCTGCCGAATTTGCTATGAAGCGACGGAGAAAATTTATTTGGCCAAGCAAGGATTGAAGTTGCTTTTTGGTCGTTGGAGGTGGAGCGGTAATGATCGCTCGAGCCTTGTTCTCGTCTATCTCAATGCCACGATGATGGACAAGAAAACCCAAGAAATTGATGGCCGATACACCGAAGGCGTATTTGGCCGGGCTCATCTTGAGATGATGTCGGCACATACGAAGGAAAGCCTGCCGAAGATCATCAAGATGCGTTCGGCGACACTTCGATTTTACCACCACGTCGTCGATGTATACGTCCACGATCGTGCCGATCAGGTCATGAAAGATAGCGTTCATAACGCGTTGATATGTGGCTCTGAGGCCGAATGGCATGACCACCAATTCGTAGGTTCCGACTGCCCCCGGGCAACGAAAGACAGTTTTATGAACATCGGCCTCGGCGATAAAGATCTGGTTATAACCGGCATGACCATCCATGAAGGACAACATGGCATGATTGGCTGCGGCGTCAATCAACAAATCTGAAATTGGCATTGGGTATTCATCCTTGGGTGTTGCCAAATTCAGATTGTGAAAATCAATGCAAATACGTAAGGCACCGTTATTTTTTAGCACTGGAACAATATTTGCTAACCATTCGACGTATCGAGCTGTCCGAATAAACCCAGCATTTAAGAGACGAACAAGTTCATCTTTTATACCGAGCTGTACTTCGGTCGAGAAACACCGAGGGGATTGGCGAAAGGGCTTGTAACCAGGCTTCATACGTAACTCATGCTCGACAAGTGTTCGGTCGAGACCAGGCATCTCATGATAGCTCCAAGCGAAACAATCTTTAAATTCGCGAAGTAACTTACAAAACTCAGATTTGATAGGGTGAGGTAACAAAGCACTAATAAATAATGGTCGAGGATCATCGGCCGTTCCAACATTCACTTCCTCTAACGGGTCTTTAACTTGAGGCCGATTGTCTTTGAGCTTGGCCGGAGCAACTTGAATGTTATCGAGATAGAGAACAGGACCATTATCTCATTCAGCAAGGAACTCCACGAGGTTGACTCCAGAGTGTGACTATTTGGAAATTGCAAACCAATGAGCCAGCAGTCATTCCATAATCAATGAAACTGCGGCTCGGCGTCTAGCTTGACTGGTGTCAGACATCAGGATCGGTGACAAAGTTAGCCAACCCGAGTCTCGCCGAATCCTGATGAACAGTTTCGACGCCAACCTCGATGGCTTTCTGAATCGAAATTCGAGTCGGTCGTCCTTCATCAATGAACTATTGTAGAGTGATGTAGCCCACATGGTCGTCGTAGTACCGTGCGTGAATCATGTTAGCTGCAAAGGGTTGGGTGTCGGCCGGATATCCTTCGATGTGGGCTGTAACATACAATGGCTTTAGATGACGAAGATTAGTCGATGACGAGCGAGGAAACAATTCGGCTAAAGCTGCCTTGAGGTTGTCATCTTTTGTCGTTGGCTCAACATTGGTGGTAGTGACGAAGTCGACTTGAGTAGCTTCTTTTGCAACTACGTCGTCGTCTAAAAAACTTGGTGGGACGTGCTTGATTGAAAATCGACAAGCAAGACATGGACCATACTGATCTCCATGTTGTCGAGGATCGAAGGTCCCATCGGACCATGATCTCCTTCCGCCAGTTCATCGTCTTCTAGATCCTCGTCTTCTGGATTCTCTTCCTTTGGACTCGTGTGAAGTGTGTTTGCATCGATCATCTCGACTGCTACCGGAGCATGTTCCCGTGCATCTGCGATGATTCTTTTTTCTTGTTCACAGGTCTTTGGTTCCTCAGGGATTGGAAATGGGTCTGGGACTTGAGTCGTGATACGAGCTTGTTCTTGATACATGATACGGGCATCCCTGATGTCCAGATAAGCATCTAATCGTGCGACGCGCTTTGTCTCATCGACCGTGAGGCCAAAGAGAGAAACGGCTGAAAATACTTCAAAATGATGTCGTAAATATTGAAAATCTTTAAGAGAAAAGGGAAGTTCGGTTGGGTCGACATCGGTATATGGATCGACATCGAAACTGAGGACTCGAGCTTCACGTATGTGTTGGAATCTAGCTTTCAACCCGAGATCAGAATTCTTCTAAATGATTCGTTCAGCATCTGGACAGGTCCGTACGAGGTCGATCGTATCTTGACATGCTTTCGGTATACCGTATAGATCATTAGCCGAATGTTTTTTATGAAACTCTCGCATGTACTGCAAAGCCTTTCTGAGGAATGGTGGATATAGGTTCCGTCGGACCCTGATCAAAGGTTCCTGCATGGGTAATGGGGAAAGCCTGCCATCGGCCTCTCTCCTAAAATGCTCAAGACGTGCCTTAATTTCCCCTGGCCGAATAAGAAGTTTGATCCGCTTTTCGGCTTCTTCAAATGTGGTTTCGACAACATGATCGACTGGCTACTTACCTTGGACTAAATCCGTTATAATGGTCGGGTTTTGCCGACCGTCCTCATTGCTGAATTTTTCTTTCGGCTGCCACTTGGGGGCCGAAGTCTCTGGGGTTGCTCATCAGCGGGCCAAACAATCTATTTTTTGGCGCCGACGCTTCTGCGATTTGGACAGTGCGGTGTACACGCCTTTGGGAGAATGATAGGTATACCAACGCTAATCTCGTGTTTCAGGAGGTTTGAAGGTTTTCTGGTTTGCGGAAGAGCTCGAGCTGCTAGAATTGCAGGCATAATAGTCTTCCTTGTAGAACGGTGAGTCGAAGTTGAGACGTCGTCTAGCTGAAGATGGCTTAGCGTCCTGCCGACCGATCCTGTTGAAGACTGTATTACGTGGACTCGTGCCAGGCGCTTTTTGGGGTGTCACCGTTGCTGAGCGCCCTTGTGATGTCTCTGCCTGCCGCGACCATTCTCTTGGTTTGACCGAAACGTCTGCTTTGCATCGACTACACAG
Source organism: Cotoneaster glaucophyllus (assembly GCA_036320875.1). Lineage (NCBI taxonomy): Eukaryota > Viridiplantae > Streptophyta > Magnoliopsida > Rosales > Rosaceae > Cotoneaster > Cotoneaster glaucophyllus. The sequence continues at coordinate 23,702,495 of CM070063.1, forward strand.
GGTTGTGGATCCATTAGTTTCTTCGGCACTAAAACTTAACATGGATTCAGGGCTGGTCCGACTGAATCTTGGGGCGGCACATTTGAGGACAAATCAATTTTGAGTCGTGGTTGAGAACTCTTTTTTGGGACGTGACGTATTGAAACGAACTCGGCCTTTTCTTTTCCTTTATCTCTAGGTAAATGAGCATCTACCATGCCCACTGTCGCCGTAGGGAAATGATCATTGTCGACACCCATTTTCTTCTCTGGAAATTTAAGTTTTCCATTGTCGATCCAACTTTGGATGGCATCCCGAAACACGACGCAGTTGTTTGTCGTGTGTTTGTTCGAATTATGATACTTGCAATATGTCCTTCCCTTCAGCTCATCGGCCTTGGGAATGTTGTGCCCCGGTCGAAGTTTTATAATCTTGGCAAGTAACAATTGGTCGAAGATTGCGTCGGCCTTAGTAATATCGAACGTATACACTTTCGATGTCTTCACGACAGTTTCTTCGGACGTCGGCCGAACCTTGGTGTCTTTAGGATTGGCATGGGTCAATGCTTTGCATATATATGGTTTATCAATCACTATCTCGGCCGCATCTATACTGGCATATTCTTCAGGTTCCGCCGAGGCATAGCTAACCGTGAGATTTTTGTAGATGGTTCATCGGGATGGGGATTTCGAAGCTTTTTCTTCGCGGAGCAAATAGTCGTATTGCTCGACGTGTTGAGCTAATTCGTACATGTCACGGAAGTTCGCTCCCAGGAATTTCTTCTTATATTCCACGTCTAACCCATTCAGTGCGAGTCTAACAAACTCAACTTCAGGTAGAGGTACTCGGCACCAATTCTTGGCTAACTTAAACCTCGTAAGATAATCCATCGGCGATTCGTCTGATGCTTGTGCCATACTGGCCAACGAAGAGATCGACATTTCCATCCCCGGCCGATAAAACTGCTCATGAAACTTCTCGACCAATTCTTCCCAACTTTGAATGGAATTAGGTGGGAGGTTGATGTACCATGCGAACGCCGAGCATGTTAGTGAGAAGTTAAATAGTCGTAACTTATGGAAGTCACTATTAACATTTCCACATTGTGCAGTGAAGCGGGCAACATGTTCCAATGAGGACAGAGATTATTCCCCAGCAAAGAGGCTGAAGTCTGGGATTTTAAAGCCCTTAGGATATTCGAACTTTTCCACGTAAGCTGGATATGGGTGGATAAATTTTGGGAATTTTTGGCCCTTTCTTCAGGGCCGAATCAATCATTCTCTGAACTTCGACCACGTCCACGGACGTCGTTTCTGCACTTTGATCAAAGTCATCTATCCGGCTGCTTGATCCACCCTTTTTGTCTAGATCGATCATTTTGAGCCGAGCGGGTACTGCCTCGGCCGATAACACCGATATGGGATTATTCTTTGGAATAGGTTATCTGGATCGATCAGAATAGCCAATATTCTAGGTATTGCTAACCAAAGCTTCGAGCAATCTCGTGTGCACGGCGTTTTGACCACGTACTTCTTCGAGTATCCCTTTTATCTCTCGACTGAACGTCTGTTCAACCTTTCGAGACTGCTCTTCGAGCCGTCGCCGAAGAAACGATCTAGTTGGTGGATCAGAGGCATCATCCCCGTCTTCGTCACAGTCCTCCACTATGCCTTGGATCACGGCTCACTTTGTTATCTTCGTGAGGATCCCCGTATCTCGAGGCGGCTCGCTGAAACTCACCTCTCTCTCTTGTCGCATTCCTTTTGACGCCTCAGGTGTCAATGCAGCAGTGGTCTGTGCCCGTGACGAACCTTCGGACCCAGGGTTCTGACTTGTATAGGCAGTGGTTGATTTCCCCATGGTTGATTTCTTTGTCACTGACCGTGTCTCAATGGTCATGAACTTCGTAGAATTAGCACTAGGTCCCACTGGGCGTGCCAAAATGTTGATCCTAAAAACTACCAAGCCTACGTGGCGCGCAGGCCGAGTAACTAATGAGCTAACTACGTCATTCAGTTGAATGCGGGGCGTGCCAACTCGACGGTCGAGCTCGGCCGGTGAGTAAAATTTTGTTGATGTTGCGTTGTGCGCGTGGCTGACTTCTCGATCTTGCGACTGCGGCCGAGGAAGGAACACGTCTCGGCCTTCAAGTTCTAGAGCTTGAAGGCAAGGCTGCCAATCTTTGCGAAGTTCACGAACTGTTGGCGTCAGATTCGGTCACAGTGACTATATTTGTAAAGGTATAACCACGCCGAATCGACACCAGAGTATAGGGACACATATACTCAAAACAAATGTACGTCTTGATGGTGAAAGTGGTTCGGCCGTCAGAATGCCGAACTCTGAAACTAACCTGTGAGTATCCAATCATAAAACAACTCGGCGTTCAATGTGCCGAGCCCAGTAATTCGTAACACCTCACTTCTCCGAAAAGGCTAATGAGATGACCTCTGCCGATAAGGATTCGAAAACCCTTCTCGACCTAGACTTGGATAGATATTCAGTCGGCCTCGACATAGTGCTATTTATCCAAACTGAAGATACTTCGCGGTCGGCTGATTCTATGGCAACAGTTCTGTTTATCCAAATTGAAGATGTCACCGGTTGCCTTCACAGTGCTGTTTATCCAAACTGAAGATGTGTCAGCGAAAAGGAAAATAAAAATCTCAGAGTTTGAGAGGTTTCGCGTAGAGCGAGAGTTTGCGCAGGACAGTTTGTGTGTTGAGTTTGAGGGGGCCTGAATGTTGCGCTTCTCCCTCTATTTATAGTAGCGTCAATGCTCCTGATCGAATCAAAATCGTAGTTGGATAGGAATCCCTTCCCTAATCCAATTTTATCTCGGCCGATCCCTAATTCAACTAGGACTTTGAACCTGCCCTAACCGTGGGCTAAATTCACTTCCGCACCATGGTCCGCCTGGGACTCCTTTTCCCAATAGGTTTCGGCCATCTAACCTTTATCACATTCTCATGTTTATCTGTATCCTTCCTAATAAAATTCGGTCAACCCGACCCCGCGGCCCACGGCATCAGCCCACGACGCTTCTGAGAAGGTACTGGGCCGAGGGTGATCCGAGCTCGGCCCAATATTATTTTGGGCCCAAACAGGTTGGCATTTTGTAGCTTGTATAAAAAATGGAGGGTCGCACAAACATACACACCACCGCACCGGTGGCTTCTTTGCAAGTTTGACAGTCGAGGTTAAGGTCAAGGAGACGTGGCGTTCTGCGATCCTCCAGCTCCAGTAGCCTCCATTTTTCTATTCTCAACAAAAAGTGAGACCATTTTGAATAAAAAAAAAAATAAAAAAATAAAAAAAGGAGAAGAAGAGAACCAAAGACCAACAAAATCACGACCAAACTGATGGGTCTCAAATTAGTTATTATCATATTGATAAAAGGCTTTTAGTTAAAATTGTATTTGAAATTAACATAACGTTTTATTTTGGTTTTTGAAATTTAAAATTGATACAAGTGATCATTAAGATTTTGTTTTTTTTTTGTTTTTTAAAAATTTCTAACCAAAACGACGTTATTTTGGACCTAGGAAAAGAAAAACAGAAATAACGTCGTGCCGTTTATAAAAAAAAAAAAAAAAAAACATAGCATAAGGACCACTCGTCCCTCATTAATTATACACACACATACACAGATGAATTCATAATTCCTCGTGGTCTAGACAGACATACTCTAGACAAAAAGAAGCAGAAGCTTTTCGTTTACCTTTGGAAGCATCAACCAGCAACAACCCACTGCTGCCAGCCACGTGACATAACCCTCCACGGCTCCATGCCGTCGTCAGCCACCGGACGCACCATCAGCCATCGTCAATTTCGAGGTAAATCCCTCATTTTTCAACTTTAAATTCTTAATTGATAACTTAATATTGTTGTTAATATATATGATTATTGATTAATTGAATTGTGGTTTAGTTAGTCATAGTAGAGTACTCTAGGATTAAGAGTCTAAAACCCTTTTCTTTGCTCATCATACATCTACATAATGAATTGATACTAATACTCCTTAAGGCCTCCATCAAATATTATGCGTAATCCGACTTTGAATATACCAGGTAGTTATCACTTGAATATTCTGGTTGGTCAAAATCCTACTTCAAATACTTCTGGACTTAGACCTCGAATGATTGATTTTTAGCCTAATTATCACAAAGCAATTCGTAGTCACTATCTATAAAAGAATCCATGTCATCCTAAAACCCATTAAAATGCCAGAAGTTTTGAGGAATGACAATCGACGTTTTATCACCCGTTGATTTGATATTTTTGAGTGGTTGGATTATAGTATAACAAAAATACTGCATTTTGCCTTATTGTTATCTTTTCAAATGTGATTTTGATAAAGCGGGAAATGTTGCAAGTGATATCTTCACTAAGAAAGTGTTTACAATTTGGAGGAAAGGACCCGAAAATTTTTGAGACCATAAGGAAGATGTTGGAAGTCTTCATAGTAAAGCTTCACAACAAGCTAGCAATTTGATGACACAAGAGCAACATATTGAAATCTTTGTGATCAAGCAAACGGATGAAGCTCGCACTAATTATCATGTATTGAGTAGCGCACTTGATTGCACTCGATGGTTGTTGAGACAAGGTCTTCCTTTTTGTGGTCATGATGAATCACTGAAATCAAATAATACGGGTATTATGTGGAGCTTATGCAATTTCTTGCCGATCATGATGAGAAAGTTAGGAAGGTTGTGTTTGGGAATACTTCCAAAAATCTTAAGTATATCTCTCATGGTATTCAAAAAGATTTTATCTATGCTTGTGTCTTGGAACTATTGATACAATCACTAAAGATATGGAAGGAGCATTTTTCTCTTTTGATTGATGAGTCACGTGATGTTTTAACTAAAGAGTAAATAACGGTGGTAATACATTATGTCAACAAAATAGGGGAAGTAATTGAAAGTTTTGAGGTCTTCAACATGTCTCCTCTACAACTAGTTGCAAAATTTGAAGAGGTCATTCAGAGATAGTTTGCTACAGCAAATTTGAGTATGTCCACGCCTACCATAAAGCTATGATAGAACTAGTAATATGAGAGGTGAGCCAAATGATCTTAAAACTAAGATTTTGAACAATTATCCTCAGACATTTTATGTACATTATTATGCACACTAACTTCAATTAGCTCTTGTAATCGTAGCAAAGCAAAATGAGGATGTTGCCACTTTTTTCATAGCAGCTAGTAGTTTGGTTAATAATATTAAATCATCGTGTAAGTGTCATGATGCATTTAGAGAGAAACAACAAAACAAATTTTGAAAGCCCTTGATATTGGTGTTCTTGAAACGATGAAATGGTTCATCAGGACATTAGTCTCATACGTCCTTGTGATACACGTTAGGACTCATAGTATGGTATTATAGTTAGTATTTTTGTTATGTTAAACCTGTGGTGGAGTTGCTTCAGTGTATTAAAAGGGATATACAGGAAGTAAAAGTTTTAGTATTGAATTTATGGTACTCATATTATGATACAAAAAATCTGAAAGTTTTGTCAGTATTGAATTTAATCACAAGAGATATATAGGACTAAAATTTTTTTAGTTCTTTTTTTTTTTTTTTTTTTTCTTAGTGTACTTTGGGGAAACGACTTCACAGGGTTGCATCATGACAGTATGATGGGATACAATTACGGTGACATCTCCATTGTAGATAACTTTTATTGTACTTTAGACACTTACAAGTTACAATTCACCATTGCCGAACTCAGAATTGAAAGAGATATTCTCTGAAACAGATGTTTGCATTCTTTATCGAAGTGAATGCAAGTTTCAGGTGACCTAGGTACCCATATTCTTAATGAGCTAATGAAGGTCAATGATTTTGGTGAGAACCACCATCATCAATGACAAAGAGTAGGCAACAAACTGATTGTTTTGGCGAAGATAAGAGAGAGGGTGGAGAGGAGAGAGATGAGCAGCGATGGGAGTGGGAGAGGTCAAATAGTTTTTAGGATTTTTAGTTTTTATTTTTTTTCAAAATTTTCAAATATTAAACTAAACGGTTAAATATGTACCTGTTTGTGATAGCGGGTATACCGATAATCACCCATTTATATTTTACGGGTAAACGGTTATATATACCTATAATTATTTATTTGTCTAAACAGTTACCCATTACCGTAATAATGAATCTTATATGGTCGGGTAACCGCGGTTACCCATCCGTGGGTATTTTGCCCATCCCTACTCCACATGTTAGCCACGTGAGTTTGTTTAATGGAAGTTTGGATTTGGACCTCAATTTGCCTCATTATAAGAATTTAATTAACAACTTTTTCGCCACTTAGTACTACGGTTTAGTGGTATTCCTCCACTTGTAAGTGAGAGGTCTTAGGTTCTTAGGTTCGATTCTCGCCAAAGAAAATTTGAACCAAATTATTGCTAGCCCATTGTGAGATTAAGTTCATCCATCCCCTTTAATGTATATAATATCACTTGTTAAAAAAAAATAACAACTTTTTCACCATGAAAATGACATTGAAGGTGATGTGTCACCTAGAACCACAAAAGAATTTTGGCCCCAAAATTTTTTTTTAGCAAGTACCATTGACCCGGCATGCCCAATTTGTAATGAATATGAGGAAACTGTGGAGCACATGTTCCTTACGTGCCTATGGGTGTAGCTGGTTTGGTTTGGTGGTCCGCTTGGCTACAAGATTGATAGATGTTCAACGACAAATATCAATGCTTGGTTGATGGAAATGCTGAAAGTGAACTATGCAACAAAAGAGGATAGGAAGAGATCTATAACATTAATGGCTATCACATGTTGGCATATATGGAAAGCTCGGTGTAAAGCTATTTTTAATCATCAAAATCCATCTCCTTCTCAAACCATTCATGCTATCACTTGTGCCAATACGACTTTCTGAAAGGCGAAGGAATTGATAAATGTCCAGCAATCCCCGGGTTTGGAAAATCAGAGGAGAAGGATACCCTGGTCTCCTTCCCCTTCACAAATGATAAAAGTGAATGTTGATGCAAGTTGGAAACTCAGAAGTAATGAAGGATATGTGGGCATTGTGATTAGAGACTCACAAGGAAGATGCATGAGCATGGAAAGGAAGAAAGTCAGTGCTTCAAGTGCTTTGATGGCGGAGGCTAAGGCGGTGCTTCAAGGTTGTCTAAGTGCAAAGCAAAGGAATTACCACTACATAATTGTGGAGTCTGACTCAAAGCAGGTAATTTCAGCTCTTAATGAAGGAAACGAAAATTGTAGCTGGGAAATTTTTCCCATTGTCATGCGTATTGTAGATGTTGGGAATTCTTTCTAGATTTGTAAATGGTCTTGGGTGCCAAGATCAACGAATGAAGTGTCAAATTTCATCGCAACCTATGTGGGTAGGGAGATGAAAGAGGAATGTAGGATGGACAGACCACCATCTTCGTTTGTTAGAATCTTAAACAAGGATGGATTGCCATGTCCTCCTTCTTAAGTAGTTTTTTGGAGTGGGGAATGACGCTTGGTTTATTGTATTGGCGTCTACTTGTATTCGCCACTCCTTTTTGTTTTGTTAATCTTGTTAGCCTTGTCTGGCTTTCTTGATGTACTTCGACTGTGTTATGGAATGTATTTCCAGTTTCTTAAAAAAGAAAAAAAAAGAAGAAAAGAATTCTTTAAAAGGAAAACTAATAAAAAGAGCTTGAAAACTTTGAGTTTTAACGATAAGGACAAAATAAAGGGTAAAGTGAATAGTACCAGATTTGACTTTATATTATAAAAATATGGTTTTTCGTTAAAGTGAACAGTAGCGTGGACTTTTCGTTAAAACTCCTTGTTTAAAATCAATCAAATCTACGATCTTCCGTTAAATTTCGCAAAATTCTTATTATTTTACGTTACATATACAGAGGCATTTCCTGTTTTTTAATCTCTTTATTATGTAGCCGTTGGATTATGATCTCACGGTCTCAACTTATCCTCTCCATTTCAGTTTCAATTAATTTCACCGAGAGAGTGAAGACTGGAGAGAAGGGGAGGGGTACCCAAAACCCAAAACCCAAAAGACAAAAGCATTAGGATATGCAGAGCAGCAAAATGGTGGGTTCTTGCGTAGGCGGTGGCACACTCAGTGCTGCATTACCCAGAAGGGCTCTGAAACTGAAACGGCTTATTTCTCCAACTTCACCACTATTACCTTCTCACCAATTTCACCCCATCAGCAGAAGATTGACCGCCTCTGCTTCTGCTGGTGCACAGCAGCAGAGCCCCAACCTAGTGGCCTTGGAATATGCCGACCTTAATCTCAACCCCACAATCTCTGAGGTCCTTTTTTTGTTAATTTATATTCCTTCACAAAATTTTCGATATAATTGTCATTTTCGTGTTCTGAAAGTACGGAATTTATTATTTCTTTGATTGATGTAAAGCTGACTACGTTTTGGGCTCAAATCCGTCTCCTTCTTAGTGTAGCATAGAGTAGTAATACCGCTCGCAAATTTGTAATAAAAAAGTAGCCCACTTTGTGGGGTTGTATTTCTGAATTGCAGGAACTGGGTCTGGGTCATGGCCGAATCAGGCAACATGTCAACCCTCTGAAAACCTCTCTCTCTGTATGTCATTTGGAGGCTCTTCTTTTTCTTTTCTTTTTTCGCTTTTCGACATACAATAGAATACTTTAGCTATAGAGAATTAGAGAGAGTGTTTGAATAATCCTTTTTATTCATTTTGTTTGATTGGGTAGGCGCCTGTGGAAGTACCTGATTGGAATCAAGTCTTCAGGGATCCAACATTGCCACTCATGGTGGACATTGGAAGTGGTACTGGCCGTTGTTTTACAGTTCCCTCGCACATGTCATCTGTGTGTTTACAGTCAAAGTTCTTCTTTATCATGAGCGCTTTAGCTTTGCATATATGTTGTGGTTGTTTAATAGAACCAGTAATTTCCTTTGAAATATAAACCCAGGTGTTTCCCATGTTTGAACTCAACTTCTACATCTTATTAAAATTATTCGGGATTGGGGTACATGATTTTCCATTTCTGTTCAATGTATGAAATCACTACAAATGATTCTTATATATATATATATATGTCAAATGTAGTGATTCCTTCGTTTACCATTTATGAATTACTTGTTGAGCTACATGACTTTGTTCACCGAGAAGAAATTATATATAGAAAAAGGGGATTTTTGATGGACAATGCTAAATCTACTCCAATCTTTTGCATTAAATATAAGCTACGACTCTATGACATGGTTTCTAATCATTCATCATACTTGTTGCACCCATCATGTATATGTCAATGGTAGCACAAAGTATGCGGCAAGCCATGTAGCATGCCACATCATGGAGTAAGACAAAGTAGAAAAACTCATAGTTGGTTCATTACTCATTTTTAGTGTATTTATCATGCCAAAGCAGCAAAGAAAGTGTCTGGTCTTATACCACCGTGTTTATCTTGAATTGTTACTTTGAATACGCTCTTCAAGTGTACAGAAGGACTATTTTGTTCTTTGTATTCTTTAACTTATGAGAGTTGTATCAAGATCATGATAAAGTGAGAAAGTATAACTACACCTTATGTCAAAATACTATATAATCTTTTACAATTGAGAATTCCAAGTATTACTGATTCATGTATTGCGCTCATATACTTAACAAGGGAGACATACCTCCCAATGGAACGAATTTTTCCAAAGATCATATATCAATCTAAACGTGTAAACATTTTCAGGTAGCGGCAGATTTCTCTTATGGCTCGCAAAAAGGAATTTAGTTGTGAGAAATTATCTGGGACTGGAAATACGGAAGAAAGTATGGGAAAACTCCTTGGGTTATTTTTTATACAATTGTTAGTTCTTCTGATTGAGTTAATGTATAATTACTTCGTCCTCTTTCCTCCCTTTTTCAAGAGAATAAGATGGTTTGTTTCTCATATACTAATGGTTTCCTCCCTGATGCAGCTGGTCAAGCGTTCTCAATTCTGGGTTCAAGACCTGGCTCTTAGTAATATGTAAGACACTTGATCATTAGTTGGTTCCTATTGTATACTATTGGCGAGAAATTGATATACTATATTGAACTAAATGGCAGACATTTCATGTTTGCAAATGCCACAACTTCCTATCAACAACTAGTGTCTACATACCCCGGACCATTGATGCTTGTTTCCATCCTGGTGAGTTCACCTCGCTGAAACATTCCAGGTCAAATTTTCTCATTATGTATCCAAAAAGATAAATACGACTAAAAGGGAGGGATTCTCTTCATGTTATTCTGGTCAGTCATAAGGTTGAAACACGACTATTCTAATGGATTCTTTGCTCATGTTCATATGCAGTGCCCAGATCCTTATTTCAAGAAAAGGCATCATAAGAGACGGGTTGTGCAGAAGCCTTTAGTAGATTCCATTGTGAACAGTTTAATGCCAAGCGGCCAGGTTTGAATAACTCATTTAATTATAAAATAATGAAGCGAATATGACTTTTCTTTTTGGACTGAAAGCGACTATGATTGATTGTTATAAAGTTGCTAGTTTTTGTTTAGGTTCGCTCAATATACAAGTTATAGATTTAATAGTATCAAGAGGTTGAAGTCTTATCTTTCAGTTTCAATAATTTGCCTCAATTGTCCATGGTTCTGGGTACGAGGATAGGGAACGGTTGAGTTAATGTGGGGAGCAGATGAGCAGCTTTTGCATTTTTCTGTATAGAAAGTATGCCACTGTTCATTATGGTTACTCTACATAAGAATCCTTCAGTTCTTGCTACTCTACATGTACCTTAGGTTTGTTTTGTTTTTCATTAACTAATCAATCACGACCAAACGGATAACCTTTTCTTCGTATTGATTGATGCATAATCTTAAATAAATCTGTATGGACACAAAGATATGGCTCAGGTTGCAAGGGTTAGGCTGCTATTGAGGGAGGCCTTTAGGATGAAGACCACGCTGTTTAGAACAGCAGAGTAGAACAAGCTTGCTGCTTATCAAAGACAGGCCTCTAACCAACTTGTTTTGTGCATAAGCTGTAAAGGTGTGTATTGAGTCTCACTTGGTTATAATCTGAGTTGATCGAAGTTATTTAATCAATTACAAGGATTTCAATTATTGACCTGTCCCGGTTGTTTTGTGTCAATGGTATGATCTTGATATATGGTATAAAAGTCACTCAATACTGCTTTGTGGTTATGAGAGTAATGCAGCATGATAGGTTTAGCCCAACGTGGATAGTGTTGTCAAAATATGTTGCATGGGGGTTGTGCGAGTGTATAATGAATCCCGAAGGATTTTTATTCTGCATTGCTGAGTAAATTGAGTTTATATAAACAGTTACGAGGATTACCTCTAATGACTAATAATTTTGGGCGTCGAGTTGAGTGCTCTAGGTCACGAGACATAGTTTTCTGAATAAAGTTGTATAACCTCTACTTATTCAGAAAGAAGAATCAAATTCTCTCTTCAAATTGAGTGCATACGTACTATGTGAACTCTTTCAATGACTTTCGTCGTCAAACAATGGCTTGCTTCTGGTTGAATGAAATATGAACATATGATTGTATCTTTAACAACATAATCCGCCTGCAGGTGTTTATCCAATCCGACGTACTTGATGTGGCACTTGACATGAGAGATCAGTTTGATTCTCATTCCAATATCCTGACACACATCCACGAAATTGACACAAATATGCTGTGTGACAGCGAGGGATGGCTGTTAAACAATCCATTGGGAATTCGGACCGAGAGAGAAATTCATGCAGAGTTTGAAGGTGCAAAGATTTACAGGCGGGTGTACCAGAAGCAAATGTAATTAACTTGAAGGTTCGAGGATGAAGCGCAATGTGGATCAAGTGAAAACATATATAGAGTGAAGTACCTCCTGTAGAAATTTGGAAGTGGTTATTTACCTTAATGTTGGGATTACCAAATTTTTGTTTAATTAAAATGTAGCGATTAGGTGAAGCACATTTTAATGTCTCAGACAATTTTTTATCATTAGGTTTTTTATTACAGAATTTATTTTTCCTCCAATAAAGCAAAAACAGAAGTTCTTTGTCAATTCAAATTCTAGGGTGCTGAAATTGTTGAGACTGAATTTCACATGGGAGAAGGAATGTTACAGGTTTATAGGTAGTCGGGCTACTCTCTATATTGTCGGGCTACTCTTCGGATTGTGAATTGGTTTTATAAGTAGAAAGGGAGAAATTTTAGTATGCGACACACGGATCATGTGTATGTGGGGGCCAGCTAACTAAGTAAGTATTTCCTAGAAATGCCCTCCTAGTAAGAGAAAAATTCTAATATACAATAGTCAAGTCAGGTGTTTGTAAGTGGGCTGGTGTGGTTTTTCTTTAGAGAATTTTAACGAAAAGCTCCTGGTACTGTTCATTTTAACGAAAAACCACATTTTTACACTGAAAAGTCAATCCTGATACTATTTACTTTACCCTTTATTTTGTCCTTATCGTTAAAACTCAAAGTTTTCAAGTCTTTTTTATTAGTTTTCCTTTTTTATTAAGCTGTAGAGTTGACGAAATTCGATTTTCGAACAGTAGAATTTCTCTCACTTCCCCCACTCCCAAAGTCCCACTCATGTACACTGCTCTTCAAGTTTGATATAACAATGATTTCGTTTCATGTAAGTTCTTTTCGTTCTATAAGTTAAAAAGGAGGATTGTTCCACCAAAAAAAAAAAAGAAAAAAAAGTAGTTGTTTGGCTCTAAAGTTGGGTAGTAAAATTGACACAACGGTCATGTAATGTACAAATGTGGAGGCCATTTGCCGAAGCCAGTCTTCAACTCTTCAACCATGCTGATACTGCGTTCGAAGATCTCAGCCAAGCCCTCCCCTCTCCTCCACTCAATCACCACCGTCTCCTCCTCCTTCTCCACCTTCACCCCCGCCGCCACCGCCGATTTCCTCCACTCATACACCGTGACCCCTCCAATCCAACCCTGGCCTCGACGCCTCTACCCAAAGCGCCTCATCGCCCTTATCGCCCACCAACCCAGCCTTGACCTCGCCCTCCAAATCTTCCACCACGCCTCCAAATTCCACCCTGGATTTTCCCACAATTATCACACCTATCACGCCATCCTCAACCGCCTCTCCCGTTCCCGCGCTTTCCACCGGATGATCGACCCCCTCCTCTCCGACCTCAAAAACTCCCAAATCCAATGCTCCGAAGACATTTTCATCACCCTCATTCGCAATTTCGGCGTTTTGGGTCGCCCCAAACTCGCCTTCAAAGCCTTCCTCGACGTCCCGAATTTCGGAGTTCAGCGCTCTGTGAAGGCCCTGAACGTATTGTTGAACGCTCTTGTTAAGAACAGTGAGTACGGTTTGGTTCACTCTGTGTTCAAGAATTGTGGGCAGAGATTTGGGATTAGGCCCAATTTATCTACTTGTAATATTCTGATCAAAGCGCTTTGCAAAAAGAACGGCGTCGAGACTGCACTCAAGGTACTCGACGAAATGCCTGCAATGGGGTTTATCCCGAATGTGGTGACTTATACCACGATTATTGGTGGGTATGTTTCGCGGGGTGATATGGTTGGGGCAAAGAGGGTTTTTGGGGAGGTTTTGGATAGAGGGTGGTATCCGGATGCGACTACTTATACGGTTTTGATGGATGGGTTTGTTAAGCAAGGGAAGTTGGTTGATGCCGTTAAGGTCATGGATGAGATGGAGGAAAATAAGGTCGGGGCAAATGAGGTTACTTATGGGGTTATGGTTGAAGCTTATTGTAAGGAGAAGAAGTCGGGCGAAGCTGTTAATTTGCTTAATGACATGCTTGCAAAAGGGTATATACCATGCTCCGCGCTTTGCTGTAAGGTGATCGATGTTTTGTGTCGTGAAGGGAAGGTGGAGGATGGTTATGAATTGTGGAAGAAGCTTTTGAAGAAGAATTGCACACCCGATAATGGAGTCTCAAGCACGCTCATACACTGGTTTTGTGAGAAGGGAAAAATATGGGAAGCTAAGAAACTGTTTGATCAGCTTGACACGGATTCCATTCCGAGCGTCATGACGTACAACATGCTTATTGCGGGAATGTGTGAAGCGGGGGAGTTGTGTGAGGCGGGGAAGGTGTGGGATGACATGGTGGAGAAAGGGTGTACTCCGAATGCTTTTACTTATAGTATGTTGATTAAAGGATTTTGTAAAATTGGAAAAGCAGAGGAGGGGATTAAAATTTTAGAGGAGATGTTGGACAAGGTCTGTTTGCCTAACAAGTCTACTTATGTTATGTTGATTGAGGGGCTCTGTGACTCGGGAAAGGAAGCGGAAGTCACAAAAGTTGTTTCAATGGCAATGTCAAGCGGAGACGCAAACATTGCTTCCTGGGATCTTTTAGTTACCAAGTTTGTTGGTGATTCGGATGCTGGGGGAAGTCTTCTGGACAGGATACTACTGGAGAATGTTACTTAGAGGCTATTCAACGTCTACTCTCATCGGAAGAGCCCAAATGTTGTAAGAACTGAACTCGGATGCACAAACCATAATCTGCTGCGCAAGCAAGCGTTTCATTTCTGGGGGGAATTGAAGTATATGGTGTCTGATGTGACAGAGTAATCTGAAAGCAACATTGAGACGAGTAATAAGCTCTTCAAGCTCAATACTGCACTTGGCTGGTTGATCGTACTTGGTTCGCCACACTTGGATCCAGTCCAAGCTAGTTCAATCTTGATACGGGTTTCGAATCCGCAACAAATTACATGGAGAATAAAGGGAGCGGTAAAAAATCTTCCTGCAAGCAATTATCCAGAAGAATATTGAGAAATCTAAATTTTGAAGCTTGCGCAGATGCTACATTATGATGAACAAACTTATAGAAGGTAGAAGGGGCAAGGATAGTCGGTGTTTACCATTGTCGATGAGGTAGTTATTTTATTTTTATTTTTCTTCTATGGTGCGGGCATCAAAGTTTTATTTTTTTTTTATTTTGTTCTTGCCGTAGACTATAAGATAGGATGATTATATTAGAATGTGAAATTAAAATTGCAATCAATTATTAATTAATGCCTGTTCATATCATACATGACGTGAATGAGTCTGATCACAGAAAAGATTATCTTCAAACGAACCGGCTTAGCTTCTGTATGGGGCTTACTCATTGGCTGGAACAAAGCCACATTTTTTTTGTTGTGAATTCAAAGGTGGTATATATATATCTTCGAAAAATTCGCTTCAACCATGAGTAAAAAAAAGAAAAGAATACATTTTGTAGAATTGAAGAGAAATATCCCCAATACATATCTTATTTTAATAAAATACATAGGTTGTTTGTTGAATAAACACGTGGCAAAATTTTAGAAGGAAGTAACGGTCACCTTGGGTCAGGGAGGGTGACCATATAGGAAAATTAATGAAAAGGGCTTGAAAACTTTGAGTTTCAACGATAAGGACAAAATAAAGGGTAAAATGAATAGTACCAGGTTTGACTTTTTAGTGTAAAAATGTGGTTTTTCGTTAAAGTGAACAGTACCGCGGGCTTTTCGTTAAAACTTCCTAAAATATAGTAATTGGTTTGATTGCCACTTTGAGCGTGAAGCTGATTCAAACAAGACCAGTGAAGTTACAAGTGTAAAGATATAAATTTGATATTTAAAAGTTACAACTACATCTTATTTACATTTCATCTACATTTTCGAAATATGAGTTCTATTTAATGGAGAAATATAAATTTGGGATACCGTTTACTTTTCACTCTCTAATTAGCATAGCACATGCAATTGGCCCTTTATCACAGTAGTAGAGAAAAGTGTCGCTCTTGTATTATGATGTAGGATCAAACATCGACTCTCTAATCTAACATCTTATCTAACAAATCTATCGTTTAAAAAAAAAAAAACTAGCATAGCACACCTCCTAAAATTGTAAAGAAATATGTAAACTTATATTTTATGACCAATGCGAATGGTTCTGAATTTTCTGAAACTCTATTTATTGAATAATTTCTCAACTAATAAAACTATATAAATGGAGATGCTCTTACAACCATTTTTTTGTGTGTCAACCGTTAACCTTAAACATTTTTTTTGACGCAAGTGGTGGAGGATAGGGCATTTAGAAAAAGGAAAATTAAAATCTTTTTTCTATATCATTTAGATTAAACATATGTATCTTTTTAAAACTTAATTAAAGTGCTTAGACCAATAGTCACCTCTATTTTTTTAAATTAAAATAATTTTTGAATTTATCCTTTTATCTGCATAATGCACTTTTCCTTATTTAGTGGAACTCCGAAGTTAAGCGAGTTCGCGCGAGAGCATTCCCAGGATAGGTGACCCACTGGGAAGTTCTGCTCGCATGAGTTCCCAGAAACAAAACCGTGAGGGTGTGGTCGGGGCCCAAAGCGGACAATATCGTGCTACGATGGAGTCGAACCCGGGTTGTGGTGAAGCCTGGGTCGGGATGTAACGGTTCAAAGGTGTGAGATATTTACAGTTCACGGCTAGTGGCATTCCTCAAAAGCCTTCATACTCCATAATGCACCACCAACGCTGATTATAGGCTAAAGTCCACTCAAGTGGGTGGTTTTGAACAACTAATAAGTAATTGATCCTGTGAGAGGGTTCCATAATTCTAGAGGGAAATACTCACTTCTTCGAAGATTTTGTACTAATCATAGGTATAACAACTCATACTTCGGTGTATACACTCATCGAAATGACGAGTACATCACCAAAAGAAATTTGAAAACTAATATTGGTTAAGATGTCCCAAAGCCAGAAAGAAGAATTAACTAATAATCTACTTTAGAACGGCTTAAACGGAAGTCGATCTTCCTCCCGAAGATCCGGAATGATAATTAGTGCGGTTAAGAAAGCTAGTACTATCGAGAACCATAAGTGACTGTGGTGTAGCCCGAATGTATCTTTTTGTCGTGTGCTACCACTTTAGCACCATGCTGTTGCTCAAGATAATTTTGGAATCTTGACGAAGTAAACTTCGTAGGAATCCTACTAAATGGTATACTAACGGGTACTGCCAAGTAATCAAAATCTATTCTGGTTTCCTATCTCAAAAACGTTGATAATGATGGCGTGAAAATGATGATGGGATTGATTTATAATTCCCTTGTGATACACCATTATCGATACATTAGCCCTGCTTTAGGGCCAACAACTTATTTCAAATCTACATCTTTCCTTGGCAGGGAAATTCTTCGCTTTAGTTCTAAAAAGCATTCGCCCAAAATGATCTAAAATGTCAACAAGTCGACAAAACTACCCCAAAACTTAGGAAAAACTAACACATTTTTTCGTATTTGACGAGGTGGCAAGATTCGAGCATTAGGCTCAAAAACTGAAAATGCTTACATCACGCGTGTGATGAAACGTAATACTGTCCAACTTATGCTCTGATACCAAACTGTTACATCCCGACCCAGGCTCCACCACACCCCGGGTTCGACTCCATCGTAACACGATATTGTCCGCTTTGGGCCCCTACCACACCCTCACGGTTTTGTTTCTGGGAACTCACGCGAGCAGAACTTCCTAGTAGGTCACCCATCTTGGGAATGCTCTCGTGCGAACTCGCTTAACTTCGAAGTTCCGATGGAATCTGAAGTCAGTGAGCTCCCAAAAAGCCTCGTGCTAGGTAGAGATGGGAATATACATATAAGGCTTACATGATCCACACCCCTGGGCGATGTGGGATCTTACACCAAGCATCTTTTAGAAAAAAATTTTTGGTAATGAGATTATATTAAAAGAGAGTACCAACAACATCAACACAATAACGGCAACAAAGGCCAAGCTAAAAACAAAAAAATACAAGAAGGTTGTAAAAGCACCAACAATCCAACCTAACAACCAACATCAAAGGGAGAACAATTACATATGGATTCTCCATTTTTGAAAAATGGGCATATTTGCAATAGAGATCAAAATCTGCAAGAACATAATCGCAAGTGTATAGAGTTCATAATGGTTTTAAAGACATCAATTGAGTAGAGGTGCTCATTTATGTATTTACGGTTATTTCGTTCCTTACATATAACATAGACAACAGCTTGGAGGCACAACTTCCTAATGGTAACATTCAACGATTTACATATCCAATTATTAACAGCTCAAGAGATAAACTCATGCAATCCAAATGAGGGGGATCACAACCACACTTAAAAAGCACATTAGACCAAATACTAGCATTATACGTGACACGCCCTGATCCCGATGTCCGGGGGACAACGGGATGGCCACGTGCTGGCCGACACCCGAGGGTGACGCAAGCCATTTAATGAATGCATATGCTGAGAACATGTGAAACATGGATGTAAATTTCGCACAAACTACGCAATGGTATATTCCAACATAAACCTTATAAAATAATATTAAACTGCCAACAATGATAGTGATAGTGATAATGCATGACATGTTCAGAGGATACATCTAATTCAGAATACAAGCGGAAGATACTATTACAATGATGTCAAAGCAGAAAGGATGGCACAATATCACTGGTAGGGGAATGCCTCATTGCTCAGATCATATGCCGCGTACCTATGTCTTAAGGGGGTGCAAAACAAACATGAGTGGACCAAGTTGATATATAAGTAGTACTAACATAGTTATTCAACAACATACTAACCCCCAAAGTTTTATGAAAACTCAATAGTATAATATGTAATAGGTTTTCTGAAAACCCTAGTATGCCATAAAACCTTCGTAAAACATTATCATATATAGTGTGCTAAATAGTGGTATCAATATTGCCCGAAGGCATAGAGAACTCTTCATTTAGAACACTTCATTCGCCTGAATGCCTTCATTCACCCATAGGCTCCTTCAGCACCCACCTGAAGGCTTATATAGTATCAATCGCCCGTAGGCTCATACAACACCAACCTGAAGGAATATATAGTAACCATTAGATAAGCACAAAATCATTGAATATAATTTTTCCGACATAAGTACATATATCTCAAAACATCTTCGTAGTATATAGTCATCCATCATATATATACTACAAAGAGTGTAAAAACATGTTCATAAATTGTATATAGTCATCCATCATATATACTACAAAAAACGTAAATTTGATAAAGTATGGTATTCCAAAATATTCTCAGTAAAGCATGATAAATCATAAAGTGTAAATCTAATTTACTCATAAAACGTAACCATTAAATCATGCTTTTCATGTATGCATTTCTACTATTAAAACATGCATTTTAGAAGGGATCCACCCACAAATACTCTGTCGTCGATGAACCGTGCGAAATAGGAAGAACAAAATCGCCGCTAATAGTCGCACCTAAGCACATAAAGAGTCCAATTAATAAAACTCTATCATAACGACTGAATTTCGGGAAACGAACGTCATAAACAGATTCAAGACGTCGAAAAAACATAAGGGGGACCTCGGGTACCCCCACGCGCTATCACACGCCGCTGCAAGGTGGATGCTTCGTCGGCCACGCACCACTGTAGATTGCCTGAAAGTTGGCCGAAAAATTTGTCGACACCGCCATGGACAGGGCAGGCACCCACGCGCCACTTGTGTGCAGCCTGGGTTCTGGGCTAGGCCTAAATAGGTTTGGGACTAGGTTTATTGGGCCCAAAACCCGTGTCAACTCGGCCCGAATGCCTGGTTTTGGGTAGGGTTAAAAAAAGTTTTAGGTTTCTAATGGGCTTGGGCTTGAAGGCCCGACCCAAAGCTCTGGGCTAAAGGACCTGGGCTTGTGGGTTTGGCTATAGCCAGCCCGTTTCTCGTCGAGGAAGAAGGTACAAGCCTCCCAAGCTCCGGTCGATGTCGATTCAACACCCTAGCCTACGATCAACCTATGAAAATGAAAATAGAGCTGAGAAGGAGAGATTTGTACCTAAGATCCTTCGTGAGGTGGTCAGAGTTGGCTGGATTTCGGCTTGAAAGCCACGGGGTTCGCCAGAACTGGGTTCCTTTTTATTTTCTTTGTCGAGAGGTGGAAAAGGTTGTCAAGGGTGGTGGGTCATGGTGTCGTCGATGTGGTGTCTCGACTTTTGGGTGTGGGTGTGTGTGATGGTGTGCTCGGGGGGAGGAAGAGAGATTCAAGACTGAGAGGGAGAGTGAGTGTGAACTAAGAGAGAAAGAGAGAGACCAGGGGAGAAGAGAGGAAAAAGGTGATGGGTGGGGGAGTTGCCACATGGCAATCAGAGTGAGAGTGAGAGTTAGGAGGGAATCTACAAAGGGGATCTAGATTGAGTAAAAGATAAAGGACAAAAATGTAAATTCATAATTCCAGTAAATATGAAAGTACAATTAGTTTAGGGTGGGGTTTAACAATACGACTCAATGAACAAGTGATTGTGTGACACATTATCAGTCAAGAAAAAAGAGAAAATAGACGAGACATAAATGGTGAAGACCATTACTCGGCCATAATAGATGACTTAGTAGGGGTGGGTTCAAAAAACCGAAAACCGAAAACCGAACCAAACCGAAATCGAAAAAACCGAACCGAACGAAAAAATCGAACCGAATTGAAAAAACCGAACCGAACCGAATTCTTTTGGTTCGGTTTGGTTTTAGTGGTCTAGAAACCGAACCGAACCGAACCGAACCGAATTAATTAAATTAATATTTTTAATTTAATTTATTTAATTATTTGTTTTGGGTATTATTTTTTACACCCAATTTGTAAGCCTAATGCTTTCATTGTACGTACTATCATGATAAAATAATTCATCTCACGTCCACCAATCTATACTAGCTCTTTATATTATTCATAGTTAAGAGTTGAGATGTGAAGAAAATGGTAGAAAATTTTACTTTTCTAAAAAAAAAATCTATTTACAGTTAAACTTTAAACCTAAAATATTATAAAAAAAAAACCTTTATGCTATAATTCTAGTTGAACTTTAAATGTTTACTTTCATTGTCTTTGATTCTAGTTGGAATATTTATGTTATGATTGTGTTGGAGATGTTAAAATTTAAGATTTCAATTTTTTTCAATTTTTTTTGAAAAAAAAAAAAAAAAAAAAAAACCGAAACTGAACCGAAAAAAACCAAACCGAAGTTTCGGTTCTGTTTCGATTTTGGCAAAAAACCGAACCGATTTGAACCGAACCCAGGCCAAAATCGAAACCGATTTAAACCGAACCCAGACTTACCCCTTATGGCAAGCCAAAAGATGAAGCTCCACCTCAAATACTACAGAGCATCAAATAAAGCACACGCGTACGATTAACGGGTGGCCATTCACTTTAGGGATTCTGTGAATCAAGTGTATAATATTACAGATTGATGGGAATCTAATATCACACTTGTTTACTTTATTATCGTATATAATACCCCTTCATTTCTTTCAAATTTCACACAAGCTTTTGTTTGAGTGTTTAAGGCAAACTGTCAAATCATTTTGGTAAGCCTCTCTATCTTTCTCATTTCTATTAATATCTGGTGCTTCTTCATCAATAATTCCATTATTATTATTATTATTATCTGAATATGAATGGAGTAGATGAAATTTCTTCTCAACCGAACTTCTTTTTTATTTTGGCAAAATTAAGAAGTTTGACAATTATTTGGTTTTCAATTTTCAATTCTTGTTTTACTTAATAAAAAAGGGAAATAAAAAAAATTGTTTGATTACTACTTGCAGTTTTCATACTGAACACTGAAAGCTACTTTATTGAGATTTCAATATTTGATTTTGAGTTTTTATTTTTCTGAAATCTGAAAAATGAAAATGATTACTAAACAAGTTTTCAGTTTTCAATAACTGATTACGAAAATCAAACGGACCTTAAGCTTTTGCTTCTTTAACTCTTTTTATTTTGTACATTTGTTTTTGTTTTTTTTTTTTGTTTTTTAATTTTTTTTAACTCTAAAACTATGCTTTTTATGAAGGCTTTTTTTAGCCAAAATGGTCTATGAGATTTGCATAATTACTCACTTTGGTCCCTGATATTTGAAATCAATAGAAGTAGTCCCTGAGTTTGTCCGCCATCAATCATTTTGGTCATTTTATGAAAAATCTCCATTAAACAAGGTTAAAATGACAAAAGTACTCTCAATTTTATAAGGTGTGAGATACAAAATTGTAAATGCACACAAATGTTTGGA
This sequence comes from Cotoneaster glaucophyllus, assembly GCA_036320875.1. Taxonomy (NCBI): domain Eukaryota; kingdom Viridiplantae; phylum Streptophyta; class Magnoliopsida; order Rosales; family Rosaceae; genus Cotoneaster; species Cotoneaster glaucophyllus. Next base: position 23,724,506 of record CM070063.1, read on the forward strand.
AGATTGGTTCCATAGATGCTCTCTTTTTATTTGAAGTTTACCATAACAATATATTTGTTTCAGTTACTATAATATGCAACGAAATTATCTCTCACTTCATGTTGTGTATATCGTTAATTAAGTAGAAGCGTACTGTACTAATGTCACTGTCATTCATAAACATACGATCTAGTAAGAGAACACTAACATTCATAAGTACTTTGCTTCTTATTTGCTCTCAGTAATTTAAAAAAAATATTATTATGTATCTAGGGATCAATTTCACGTAATTATATATAAGATGGGAGCTGAAAACGAGGACAAACATGAGACTTCTGAGAAAGGACTGTTTTCATCATTCGGTTCTGGATTTGGTGCCGGACATGGAGGACAGTATGTTAAACCATGCCCTCCACAAGGATATGGATACCCCCCACAGCCACAACAAACACAGTATTCATCATATTCATACTCCTCTTCAGGCGGGAACTCTCCAACTGGATATCCTTCCTCTGGAGGGTATCAACAGCCCTCCTACGCTGGTGGATATCCGCCAGCTGGTGGTTATTCATCAGGTTTAACAACTTCATATCATTCTACGGGTAATCGAATCACGTTTGTCATAAATATTTTCATTTTGTAACTTAATAATTTTTTGGTTTATCATTAATTATTTTGGAATTATCTATACTTGGGTATTACAAAATTATAAGTCAAACTATACATGGTATATGCGTATACGTGCATCCTTGAACCTATGATGTATATAATCAAAGGACTAAATTACATGCTAGCTAGTAGTGATCATCATATATGAACTACCAAAATGCCGTAAGTAGACTAATGAATGTTTTCTTTCTTTGGTGACTGAAAAAACTACAGCGCATGAATCATCTAGCATGGGAATGGGAGGGATGTTAGCTGGTGGAGGTGGTGCTGGTGGATCTGCTGCGTATGGGGCTAATCATCTTATGCATGGGGTGGGGGGCCATGGCTATGGAGGTTCCCACGGCATGTTAGCTGGTGGGGGTCCTGCTGCTACTGGGGCTAATCATCTTATGCATGGGGGTGGGGCTCATGGTTATGGAGGTTACCACGGCTATGGAAGTTCCCACGGCTATGGAGGTTCCCACGGCTATGGGGGTTCCCATGGTTATGGCGGTTCCCATGGCTATGGTTATGGCAGGTCCGTTTAGTGGATCTAGGAAACTATCTTGGTCGGTTCATCAAGATTGAAGTCTATATATAATCTACGCCCTCTATAATAAGAAAATGCTAGAGAGACTGCATTTAGAATTCACGTTGGACTACTTTTCTTATAAATATAGAGTATATCTCTAATAGAAAAGTGGTATAATGTAGTAATCTAAAATGTAATCTCCTCACTTGTTAGCATTACTCTTTAATAATTACTTTAGTCATGCTAGTGTGTATTTTCAATAAATAAATATAAAGGGAAATTCTACGACACCCTTACAAAAAAGGAATTGATACCCTTTAATTAGTATAACTACAATAGAGTGCTGCTAATGTCATTCACCAATTCTATTTCCTCACCCCCACCTTATATTCTCACTTATAGGGATGTCAATTCTAACCGTTAAAACCGATAACCGTGGATAACCGCCCGAATAAATTGGATTTGGGTACGAAAATTCGGGTATAATTTGGATATGGGGAAAAACTGTTAATAATATTCGTTTATGGTTTTGGATATAGTTATAGGGCGTCCCCAATCTGTATCCGTCCTCGAATCCGAACCGAATTATATATAATATAATAGTATATATATATATATATATATATATATATGGGAAATTTTATTTGAACCCATATAACCTCACTCTACACCCAACTTAAATTTAAAATGTGAGTTGTCAGTTTTACCCTATTGTATAATTACCATCAAATACAAGATGAAATCAGAAATCAAACTAAAATTTATCAATAAACCCACTAATCAATATACCCACTTCCAGTTCCAATGACAACTGAGGGCCTAAGTTAATAATTATTACTAGTGTATGTGTATGTATAAAATGATTTTGAGTCCTACAATTCATGCAGATTTGATTTACTGTGGCTAAAACCCAAGTGATGCCTAAAAATATGGATTTACATATTACAATTCCACCACCCAATACACCTAATCTTAAAACTGAGGTAAAAACTTGAGATTAAAGCATTTGAAAAACGCTACTGCATTTGTTTATGAAGCGGCTATGGGATAAAAACAATGGGAATGCAATTCAGATAAAGCACACAAGGATTAAAACCAACTCGATTTCTATTGTAAGAGAAATAAGCATATTTTTTTTTTAACATTTCAATCTCAAATAAGCACAAAAACACCGTAACATATGAGTTAATTACTTCATCTAATCTTGTCTGCTCACATAACTTCCCGATTCCAGATTGCTTGTTTGACCAATTCATCAAACACGACTCCATATATGTATGGACATTACACTCTCAATCAACGAGTTGTTGAAAACAAGTTGTAGAACATTGATTTTGGATTTTTATTTTTAAAATGGGTGTAAAGATAAATTTGCATATTATATTAGGTTTGTGAGGGTAGTTTAGGTAGTAGAATTGGGTTTAAAGAGATATTGATAATTTAATTAAAAACTATATGGGTGTAAAGAATAAGTTGGGTGTAGAAAGAGGTTATATAAGTTCAAATAAAATTTCTCTATATATATTTATTTATTATTCACCTAATCCATTACCTTGAGAATACAAAAATTGTACTATGTGAGTTGCATTTTGTGGGCAAGTTAAAAAGTTTTGATATGAATTAAAATCTATGAGAATCCAGACCAATAGTACTTGTGGGAGATATGAAAGATCAGCCAACATTATCAATGTTTAGGTTTATTTTGTATGCTCCACAAGATCCATTCATTAAATCATTTTATATATCAAATATTTAATGACGAAATTAATATTTACTAAATTATCATGTGTCAATTGAATGAATATATTTTTTGTATTGACGAAGATGGGTATAACGGTTAACCAATGGGGAATCCGTTACCCGATGGGTATGGTTAAGGATAATACCCGATGATTAATTGATGGTTATGGATATGGTTAATTTTCATGGTTATGAAGATGGATATAGCATTTCCGTCTCCAAACCGAACCGTTGTCATCATCACTAAAAGTTGAAAATGAAAATGTTCATTTCTCACCCACTCTGATTCCTAAAATAACCTTGATGTACTTTTTCTTTAATATGAAACAAATAAAATAAAACAAAAAACTAAAGGAAAAATCAAAGAACCCAGCATCCGTAGTTAGATACTGACGCGGCAACGACAAACACGTCCTTATGTCCTAAGTTCCGCACCGGACATGAACGAGCGACAAAGATGGATTTACATTCTCTCTCTCTCTCTCTCTCTCTATTTGTCTTCCCTTTTCCTCTCTTGCATCTATATCTATTCCTACTAAGAACAATCGCGCAGAGACGAGGCCTCGTCTTTGTCTTGATTAGATCTTCTTCCTCCGGCTGTTGTTCGGTGACTGTGTCGTTGAAATCAAGGAGATTAGCACAAAAATCTCAAGTTTGAAATAGTGGATAGGAAGAATCTGTTGCACGATTGCAACTTTACTTGGGCGATTGGATATTTCTTGGTGTCTTATGAGTGTTCTTTGGTCTCTTTGTCATCAACAAAAGTGGTTGGGTGGGTGCTGGATAGTGACATTAAAATTTCTCTTTTATCACTTTTAATTTTTAGAGCCTTGTTTTGTTTAGGTCTTCAAGTTCATTTTGTATGAGGTTGAATTTGTCAATAAAATTTTCATACTAACGAGGATGGAGAAATAAGATAATGGGGTAGGCATAGCACCACTCTTACATTATAATTGTCAAAATTAATTGTTCAATGATACATTAAACTGGTGAGATTATATTAATGATATTGTTTATTACACTACCAACATTGATTGTTCACAATGAATCTTGTCACCATATGAATGTAAGATATTATTAGTGGGCGTCACAAAAAAATCACTTTAGGTACTTCCTCATAGGGCTGGGTTCGGTTCAAAACGGTTCGGTTTTTTACCAAAATCGAAACCGAACCGAAATTTCGGTTCGGTTCGGTTCGGCTCATTTTTTTTTCGGTTTTTTTCGGTTTTGGATTTTATCGGTTCGGTTTCGGTTTTTTTCAGGTTTTTTCTATTATTTAAAAAAAAAAAAAAAGTCTGGAACAAACATGCAAGATGCAGAAACGCATGCAGAGAAAACGCCATGGATCTGACATTATTGGGTGTTGGTGAGTCTTTCTTGTTGTGGATCCGAGAGCTATCTTCGAAATCGAAGTAATCATCCAGATTCGGAGAAACTAATGATGAATCAGAAGAGATCATATCCATCATCATCAAAATTCCAGCAAAGAAATAAAGAAACAACAATATAACTGAAATGGCAGAGCAACATATACATAGATATATACGTGTATGTATGTATGTATATGTATATCAACCAATAAAGCACGCAATCAAATAGGAAGAAACACTGACCGTGCAAAAGTGCAGATAAGCTTCCCATAGGCATGTAATCATAGACAATAAGCATGTGTTAGTTCTTTGATTTTTCCATGAAAATAAACCCAAAAGAACTAAATAGCAGCAAGGAGAGATTTTTACCTTTGGGGGTTTGTTTTTAGTCCCTCCCAAACTTCTTGAAGATGTAGACAGAGCCCACGGTGATTTATTTTCTATGGTGTGCATTGTCAATGGCGCTGCCAACTAAGACTAACCTTGTGCGCCGTCAACAGCCCATCAATCCCATATTGTGCCCCTGGATTGCCCCACTGCCACCGCCGTTTGGCTCTCCTCTTTGTCGAAATCCACACAGAGAAAGAGTGATTTGGTGGAAGAAAGGAAGAAGGGAGAGAGAGAGAGAGAGAGAGAGAGAGAGAGAGAGAGAGAGAGAGAGAGAGAGAGAGAGAAAGGCAGAGAGGAAGCAGCGGCTGGGGTGAGAGCGGCTGGGGTGAGAGAGCATTTGAGAAAAAGTACAAAGTGAAAGTGGGAGTAAGGCTAGGGTTTGTGAACTTAAGAAATTTTATAAAGCATTAAATATTAGAAACCTATAAATAATATACTTGTACAATTATAGCAGCATAAAGCCTACGGTCGAGTTGGATTGAAGCGAACCTCCCTAACCTGGAGGTCAGGGATTCAAACCTTGACACCAACATAGTTTTTGAGTATTTATATATATTTTTTTTTCGGTTCGGTTCGGTCCGGTTCGGTTTTCGGACCTCAAAAACCGAAACCGAAACCTAACTGGGCAGATTCGGTTCGGTTCGGTTTGGCAGTTTCGGTTCAGTTTTTTTTTCGGTTCGGTTTTTTTCGGTTTCGGTTTGGTTCGGTTGTCGGTTTTTTTCGGTTTTCGGTTTTTTGAACCCACCCCTACTTCCTCACGCTGGTTTTATGGTGTTACAACATTATGTCAGCAATTATAAGAATGATAAATGTGGAGCTTACACGTGGACTTTTATTTTTACTATTAACGGGAATGCCCTCATTACATTAGTGAGACCACATTTGTTCCACGCGCAATTCAACCACCAAGGAGTCCTGAGGTGCTGACCACAACTTCTCCAAGCTCCTCTGCTCATGACAAGGAGATAAGGCAAGTTAATTAAAGTTAAATTTAATAACTAATTCCTACCTTTAAGCTTACCAAAATGAGGACTTTTTCCTTTATTTAAGAAAACACAATCAAATCCAATCAAGGATTTTTCAAAGATAATCTTAGATATATTATTATTTAATTAATAATATATCTAAAGATTGTTCTCAAGTATCTTTAAGATATTCCATCTTAAAGATACTTTCCTGAAAATAAAATTATCAATCCTAGTGATGTGAGTAGTTTTATTGACTTTCTCAATCCTTGTATCATTGATTCACAAAATATTGTTTTACTAAAGGAAGTCTCTAAAAATGAAATTTGGATGGTTGTGAACAACATTGGAAGCCTAAAGGCACATAGACCAGATGGCTTACATATGCTACCTTTTCCCAGCATTGTTGGTCCAATTCTAAGCATTTTGTTGGTAAATTGGTTAGAAATTTTTTTAATAATTGCTCGTCTTAAAATGATTAACCATATTAGTATTGTCCTAATTCTGAAAGTTGAGAGCCTTGAGACGGTTAATTCTTATAAGCTTATTAGCCTATGCTATTTCTTTTACAAAATTATCATTACTAGGCTCAAACCTCTACTTGTGCACTGTATTCTAAAAACCAAGAGGCTTTTGCCCTAGGAAAATCAATCTAAGATAACATTCTTATTGCTCACGAAATTTTCTTTGCATTTAAGAATAAAAATGACAGGTTGGGTTCGATGACAACTAAATTTACTAAGCACCATTCTATGACGGGACTATAATAAAATGATGCTTAGTAAATTTGGTTTCCACCCTAGTTGGATTAATTTGGTCACAGAGTGCGTCACTTCAACCTCTTTCTCTGTCCTAGTTAATGGAGAAGCTAAAAGCTATTTTTATTTTTCACAGGGAATCAGACAAAGTGAAAATTTATCCCCCTTACACTTTCATTTTATGTACAGAGCCCTTGATTAGACAACTAAATTTGTTAGCTTGTAATTCTAAAAATCAGGTCGACTGACTTCTCCTTTAGGGTTTAGAATTTCTAATATGGTTTTTGCAGATGATGGATTAATTTGGTCACGGAGTGCGTCACTTCAACCTCTTTCTCTGTCCTAGTTAATGGAGAAGCTAAAAGCTATTTTTATTTTCACAGGGAATCAGACAAAGTGATCCTTTATCCCCCTTACACTTTCATTTTATGTACAGAGCCCTTGATTAGACAACTAAATTTGTTAGCTTGTAATTCTAAAAATCAGGTCGACTGACTTCTCCTTTAGGGTTTAGAATTTCTAATATGGTTTTTGCAGATGATTGTTTAATTTTTAGCAAAATCTCTAGTAAAGCAACAAGCAGCATAATGACCCTCAGTAAGTCTTTTTCTACTTCTGGCCAAAAGATTAATTTCAGCAAATCGTCTCTGTATTTTTCTAGTAGTACTACTAATAGTTTGAAAGTTAATATTATTACTACCCTGCAAATTCAGCATAAAACAACTATTGGTAAGTACTTGGAATTTATATTGTAATATTTTGGAATGGTCCTGTCAATTCTAAAGAACTTATTCTCCAAATTAAAAAGAAACTTGTAGGTTGGAAGGCAAATACCTTTTTTAGGGCTCGTAAACTAACTTTAATTAAATCCAACTTATCTAGCATGCCTAATCATGTCATGGCTTGTTTTAAATGCCCTAACAAATAACTGATGCTTTAAACAAAGAGTGTAGAAATTGTTTATGGGGTAAAGAAATTAAAATGGCCCCTGTTGCCTGGAAGGATATTTGTACCCTTGAGTTTATGGGAGACCTTGGTATAAGAAAAGCTGACCATTTTAATAATATATCCTTAACGAAACTTGCTTGGAAGGTTATTGCTGATAAAGATAATTGGTGGGTCCAAATTGTTAAACAAAAATATTTAAGAAATGAGAGTGTTTTTTTTTTACTACTAAAGTAAACATCCACATTCCTTGGCATGTAGGGGTGTCCTGAATTCTAGGGATATTCTTTTAAAAGATTTGAGATGGATTGTAGAAATGGACCCAAGGATTGAATGTTGATTGGAATTTGGGAGTGTGATTTTATTGATAATAGTTGGAACAAAACCTTATTGATGAGTATTTTGGACAATGGTATTGTAAGAGATTTATAGTATCCCTCTTCATTCACAGGAAAGACAAGATTATTTGAGTCTGTCTACTAATGGTGATTTCATTGTAAGGTCAGCAACTTGGTTGCAAGTTAAGCACCAATTTGTACAACTAGCAGCTGTGTTGTTGAACAAAATGTAAAAAACTTTTAAATCTACAAAAGATAAAAATGCTTTGTTGCCTTCTTTCCATGAGATGCTCTAAATGCGAGTGAGATTGCATAGATTCTTTCCTAGTACTAATCATGTTTGTTTTGTTTGTAATATTGATGAAGAAGATCACCAACATCTTTTTGTTAGATGCAGCTTTGCACAAGAATTTGGGATGGATTTAATTGATTGGTTAAGTCAGTTGATGCTAATGATGAAGTAGAGTTGTCTGATCTTAGTAGGGCTCTCCTCATTTGTTGGCAAATATGGAATGCTAAAAACAAAACGATTTTTTGAAATAGTATAGTCTATCCTGCCCGAGTTCCAATGGTGTGGCCACTACAGTTGGTAGAAAGTACTACAACACCAATAAAAGCTCAAGATCAGTTTGTAATTTCAATGTTGTACGCACGTGTTCTCAGATTGTGCTCCATGAATCAAAATTAATATTGATGGTTCGGTGGTAGGATCTTAAGCGACTGCAGGTTTTGCCATTAGTTATCAAAATCGATCTCCTATTGTTGTTGGGATGCGCAATTTTAGGGGTTTATGAAGCAATTGTTTTGCGTGATGCGCTAAAGTTTGCAAAAGTCAAAGGTTTTAAGGATGTATGTGTTAAAAATGATTCCAAACTCATTATTGATTCTATTTTGTACAAGCGTAGAACGCCTAGACGATTGAAGACTATTATTGAAAATAATATTACTTCCACGATCTTTTTCTTCTTTTTATTGGGTTCAGTTCTTTCGTGAGGCAAAGTTTCTTGATGATGTCATTATTAACGTTGAGCATTCCATTCATGATTCTTTTATTTGGGATATATCTTTACACACTGTTACAAAAACAATGTTTTTCTTTTCGGATGTTCTAGAAGCAGTAATACTCGAGATCTGTATCTATGAATAAATTTATTTTTCTATTAAAAATATCATACATTTTTTGTAGATGACACATTTTTGTCAATAGAAAAATTATCAACACGAAAATATGATTGAAAAGATTATCGTACTTTCTAAAAGTTATTCCAAATATATATATATATATATATATATATATATATATATATATATATATTGTAAACTGGACATTTTATTTCAGGGCCAAAGGCCAAGCAAAATTACAAAAAAGGTTCACCAACAACATATATACAAAACAACAGGCCCATTCCTAAGAGGGATCCCCATTTTTCTGATCGTTAGATTTAACTTTAATGAAATTCTGTGGTTGAGATTAAATCACAGGCCACTGAATCTCAACCACATAATTTCATTAAAGTCAAATCTAACGGTCAAGAGATGATCCCCAATTTTTTTTTTTAAATGAGGATCCCTCTTTGGAAGGGATTCCTACAAAACAAAACATTAGAACTTAAGAGCTCACACAAAAGAACCCAAAACAAGTTTTGGGACCCAGTACAACCACCGACTAAACTAGAACACCCTAGAAGAAACGTGCTGGTGTATGTGAGATTCTTCTTTCCATATTCTACGGACATACAAGTTCCTATATTACACGTGTGGGGACTACAATCAAATGATACTAGTCCATCGGCACATACGTGTGCCAATTGACTTTTTAATTTTTTTTTATTGAAAAATTTGAATTTAGGCATCTTAATTAAAATAGTTTATGAGATTAGCATAACTTTTTATTTTGATCTCTGATATTTGAAATTGATCTTGAGTTTTCACCATAAATCATTTTAGTCATTCCGTGAAACATCTCCATTAAATTAGACCAAAATAACAAAAATACTCTTGAACTTTGTCAAAACATTTTGGTCCATTGTTTATTTAATTAAGCATATTTTTGTCATTTTGATCATTTTTTAACAGAGATTTTTAACAGAATGACCAAAATGATTAATGGTGGACAAATTTAGGAGGGCAACTTCTATCGATTTAAAATTTTAAGAACCAAAATGAGGAATCATGTCAACCTTACGAACCATTTTGCTAAAATACCTTTAAATTGGGTGGGCATCACCTACTTCTACTAGGGAAACTACAAGTTATTAAATGTTAGTGGTCCTTCACTATATAGGGCATATAATAAGGCACATGCGTTGTAGTAACGCGGTGCATCAACTCTATGGAATCTTATCTATAATTATCTCATTTAATTAATTGGGATCAAAGTGATAAGAATATATACTTGTTTACTTTACGATCCCTACATATACACTTCATTTCTTTCAAGTTCCACACCTACACGTTTGTTTGAGTACTGCTTTGGGCAAACTTAACAGTCCTCACACAACCTTTTGTGAGCCACCTCTCTCTCTCTAATGTCTAGTTATTGTCCTCTGTTTCTGCATTAATATATATATATATATATATATATATATATATATATATATATATATATATATATATAATGATTTATATATGAACATGGATTTCTTATTATTTGAAGATTAATGGCTGGTTATATATAAGCTCGTGAGATATACTAACGCATGCAAATGTTTAGAGATTTACGTCCTGCTTAATTGGAAAGAATTTGGTTTATCTAGGTTCTGAAGATTGGTCCCAGAGTAATGAGTTTAAATTTCTGCACCCATTTTGTGTGTGGCTTTTGTGACATTTATAATTGATTGACACGTGTTCATAAACTTAATCCTTCTTAACTCTGTTGTTATAAACTTAACATGTGTTAATCAATGATCGATGCTACAAAGAGACCACACACAAAATGAGTGTAGAAAATTGGTCCCAGGATAATATCTTTTATTATTATTAGCTAAGCATAACAATATATTGTTGCAATTATCTATGATATGTTACAACAAAATTCTCTAACATGTTATGTTCCTTAAACCATGAATTAAGTAAAATCATGACTTAAGGTGCCTCCCATTTGACAAGTACTAGATGGTCATTTTATCTATGAAACACAACGTAAAATACGTAGTGATGAATTTTTCAAGGTGTCATTGTACGGTTGGCGCGTTTTATAATTACTTGTTATATTTTATTTTTCATTTTCTTCAGTAATTTTTGAATAATGATATGCAGGTAGGCATCAATCTTACGTACTTGAAGATGGGAGGTGGAAAGCACGAGAAACATGAGACAAGTGAGAAAGGACTATTTTCATATGGTTGTGGTGGATCACACCCTCCACAAGGATATGGATATCCCCCGCAAGCATATGGTGGTGGTGGATCATACCCTTCTTCAGGGGGGTACCCTCCAGCTGCGTATCCTTCTTATGGAGGATATCCACCAACCTCCTACCCTCCACCCGGTTATTCAGGTACTTCAGCGTCTTCTCATTCTGCATGCAATCGAATCACATCACGGTTGTCCCTAATCTATTTTTTAACTTTATGGTTTACTGGGTTCATAATAATTTTGAATTTATATATACTTGGGTACTCTACAAATTTATAGGCCAATAATATTCATGGGTATATTAATCAAATGACGGAATTCAGAATTTTATTGAAGGATGACAATCTGATTGTGTTTTTTTCCACCTCATTTTCAATGGAAGAGATAGAGAGAAGAGAAATATATAGAGGAAAATATTATGGAGACCACATTTTTAATATTTTGCATGACAAAAAATTAGACACAGAATGACGAAACAACAGAAAATACATAGGTATAAAATTTTGAAAGAAAATTGTTATTAATACTCTAAAAATCTCATTTGTGCATTTCTTATAAGCGTATTTTTCTTTCTAAATATAGAAAGTTTAGAGTATACACTGAAAATTTTGAAGTACCAATAACAATTTTCTCATTTTGCATCGATATTTATCAGGTGATGTTCTTTATTTTCTTCCAGATAGTGATCATCATATATGAAGAACCAACTAAAATGAAATTAAAGTATAATATATATTATATATTTTTGTTTTTTTGGTGACTGAAAGATTATTACGTACAGGGCATGGATCTGGCATGGGAATGGGAGGGATGTTAGCTGGGGGTGCTGCCGCAGCTGCTGCGTATGGTGCTAACCATCTTGTGCATGGAGCTGGGGCACCCCATGGTTATGGCGCTGGGGCACCCCATGGCTATGGCGCTTACCATGGTTCCCAGGGCTACGGTTACGGGGGTGGTCACGGCTACGGCGGTCATGGCAAATTTAAGCACGGGAAATTTAAGCATGGCAAGGCCCATGGGGGCAAGTTCAAAAAATGGAAGTAAACACGTGATATGGTGGATCTAATTAAGGCAAACATTATGCTCGGTTCATTCTAAGCTAATATATTTACGCCCTTTCTAATAATTACTTTAAACATGTATTTGTATTCTAATAATTATTTATATTCAAAATACAATATAGGGTTGTGCTATCCACACACTATGTTTTACTTCTCACACACCCCTTGATAATTTATATCCGTTGATATTCTTCAATTCATCCGATCCGATGGCCGAAAATTAAAAAATTGTGTGAAAAGTAAAATGGAGTGTGTGGATATCACATCCCTACAATATAAATAAAGACGTATTTGTATTATAATTTTCTCTTTCCAAGGGGCTATACATTAATATTTGGTGCTTTAATTCTCATTTTTACTGCCACTTAGTACTACGGTCTAATAATATTCCTCTTTATTTGTAAGTAAGATGTCTTAGGTTTGATTGTTGCTGAAAGTGAATTTGAACCGCATTATTACTAGCTCATTATGAGGCTTAGCCCATCACTCCCCTATCCTCTTAGTATAGATATTATCGTTTGTTATAAAAAAATAAAAAATAAAAAAAAATTAAATAAAAAAAAATTATGATTTTACTTGGATTCATGTGTCTCTTCTGTTCTATTAAAAATGCTCTTCATCTTCATGCTGCTTGTATTGGTTGGCCGTGTGACTTTTCGTTATAATTTATTCTCGTTTCAAAATCAATCTTTCCCTTTTTGTCATTTAAATTCGCTAAACTTGATAATATTTTTCTCAAATGATAAACTGATTTATCAATAGGGATCTTTTGATATAGGCGCTTCAATTTTGAATTTTCAATATCAAATATTCATGCCTTTTAGTGATTTGATTAAACTTCTTTTTATTTTTTGTCATAATTTTGGTGCTATGCACATTATATTGTAACAAATTTCCTATAATCTAGCTTTTTTATTACTCTCATCCGTTAGAGATAATGATAAAAAAAAATTAAAAAAATTAGAAGTTAGTTAGATTCAATTTATTTTCACAATAATGCTACAATTTAGTAATAATTATCTACGATTTAAGATATTTTCTTTCCAAAATAGTTTAAAATATTTTTTAATCCCCCATAATCAAACGTACCGAAAAAAGTTTTTCTTTTAGTACATTAAGAGAAAATAGGATTGAGAATAATATAAACGTACCAATACACAATGTGTACAAAATAAAACGTACAAAAATAAAAATAATGTAACAATATTAACAATATGTATCAAATCAAACGTACCAAAATTGCAAATAAACTTACCAATTAATGATTTTTTGTAAATTCAAACGTACCCGCAGATAATATATACGTAATGTATTGTACCTAATAATAATTTGTCAACAACTATACTTAAAAAAAAACAGCAAAAAAAAAAAAAAAACAATTTCACAAAAAAATTGAAAAAATTATACGGAGCTTTTATGTTGATCATCAACTATTTGAAAAAGAAAAAACTATTTGGAAAAAGAAATAATATTAAATGTTTGCATAACAAAAAAAATAAACTGTGATCGAAAAAACATATTTGGAAGAAGAGAAAATATAATTTAATTACCAATATCTCCACTAAATAAGGAAAAGTGCATCATAAAAGGATAAATTCAAAAATTATTTTAATTTTAAAAAATAGATGTGACTATTGGTCAAAGAACTTTAATCAAATTTTAAAAAGGCACAAATGACATAGGGGGCTCTAAATGACATAGAGAAACGGTAGGAGATTCTAATTTTCCCTTATTAATAATCAAATACGAACTAATACATTAGGGGGCTCGTTTGAGCAATACTTTTAAATGATTGAATTCGCTTTTAGACTGAAAACGCTTTTAGCAAAAATATTTTTGAAATCAGTCCTTAATAAAAATGCAAGTTAATCTTGAAAAAGTACTTGAAGTGCCAAGTGGTTTTGGAACTCAAAAATATTTTCTCTAAAAGTATTTTTCAGTAATTTAAAAACATTTTCCAAACGAGTCATAACATTAGCAACGAGGATATTGAAAAGCTAGATTGACTCTCAATCTTACTAATACACCTCCATTTACAAATTTTCACAGATTATAGGATTTGGAGATTGTCTTCATCCTAATACACTAGAAGTCGTAGTTGGCTTTAGTGAAGATTAGAATCGAAGCTCAGCACCAGATCCAGCCATTTTGCTCTTTGATTCAACCGAGTTCTTCGTTAAAAACCTAGACAAAATAAAATCACAGTCTCATGTCCCTTGATTCAAATTGAACCAAACTCTGAGGCCATGTTAGTTTTGTATAGGTTTGTGAATTGTTTTGGTGAGTTTTATAGTAGAAATCACTGAGAAATTGATGAACTCAGTAAGCTAAAATTGCAGAGAACAATGGAGGATAAAAAGTGGAGTAAGTTGCTCCTTGGATTTGATTGGATTCAGTATCAACATCACACTAAAAGTGTGAGGAAATAAGTTGCTATACATACGTCATCAAGGCTTCAGTTACGTGCACTGTGGACAACTTAAACAACACAACTGTTATAACAGTTGGCGTACATCCAATGGTTTAAATTGTCATAATCTTAGTCACCTATTTACAAAACATGAACAACAATAATTTGAAACCCACAAATAATGAAGAACAACCTGCAAAGGAAGAATTTGCGTCAATGCTTATACTTCAAAACTTATTTGTCGGTGATGTGGCATGTTTTAAATCGTCAAAAATTACAATAGTGGAGATGATGCGAAATGTGAATAAATGCACAAATCTTAAGTGTAGAGACTCGAGATCCCCCGTTTAGATCTCAAGTGATATGGGCAAGTAGTTGGTATGACTCGACACTTTAGAACAAAACAACGTATCAAATACATGTTTCTATTTTTGCAACCCTATAGATGATTGCTCTATAGGGTTTCACTAGGAGAGCGCTAGGGTTGGGAATTGCGGTGGCAACCGTTAAGTTTTCTGGGGTTGTCAGGCGTAGCGATTAGATCGGTACTCGAGTAAGCAATCTGGAGACACAAAGGGTGGATGTTTCCTAGGTTTATAAGATAAGTGGGGTTTTTCTGTTCGGAGTTCTGCAGGATCACGGTGCAAGTACTATGTGCGGTGAGAGACGATATGGTTTCGAAGTTTGCAGAAGGCTTGGCACTTACGAACGAGGAACAACAGGTTGTAGTGATCGATGATCAGGATAACATTCTTCTTAAAACTGACAAGGTTTTCTTGGTGAGGAAGGTGCTTACATGAAAGGTTTTCAACAAGGAAAGGTTTAAACGTCAAATGTTGAACCTTTGGCCACTGAAGACAAGAGTTACGATAGTGGAGTTAGAAGATGGGTTGTTCTTGTTTGATTTTGATAGTCGAAGGAAGAGGACGATGGTGCACAAAGGGGGGGCCATGGCTATACGATGGGGCCTTGTTAGTATTGGCAGAGCTTGATAACTTGGTGAACCCGGCTTGTATTCCGTTGGTGTCTCAGGAATTATGGGTTCAAGTCAAGGGATTGCCGCTGAGATATATGACCCGACATATGGGTCATTTTATAGGCAATCAGATAGGTGTTTATGTGTTAACTGATCTGAGCAGGAAAAGTGAGCTTCTGGGAAGCATTCTGCGAATTAGAGTAGCTCTTACCTTTTCGTCGTAGCCTATTGCTTTCTATGCAGGGCACGGAGGTTCGGGTTAATCTGTGATATGAGAAGATGCCATTAACTTGCTTTCTGTGTGGGATTGTGGATCACATGGAAGAGCAGTGCGTCCAGTTCAAGGGAATGAATGATGATGATCTCTCGAAGCCGTATAGCCGTTGGTTCCAAAACGCGGCGGTGGGTGATAATTTCTGTAAGCAACAAGGTAAGAGATTTGGGTTGGATCCGTCACATGGATGGTCTATGAAAGCCCCGATGCATGTTGAGGAGGTCGACAGTATGAACAATTTTGAAGGTGAGGTGCAAGATGCGATGGAGGAACCGGTGGCTATGGAGGCACGGCTAGTTGTCGACAGCCGGAGAAGGGACACGGAGGTTGATATAATTAATGATAACATTAATTTGCCGGATTTGAATGCTGCTGTTAATTCGGAAGAGATCATGATTGATGCTATTGCAATTATTCCGTTTCAGCCATCTCCTACTAATCAGGAAGTTTGTGGGTTGACTTTTTTTTTTATATTGATTTGAATACCCAACCGTTTGATACTGGATAGAATGTTTCGCATAGTGCTGTTATGGACATGGTGGGGACAAGTGGTAGTAATGCGATAGGGCCCACCAAGTATTGTAGTGGTGTGGGGAGTTGTTTGCGTCCTCTTGCTCATAATTTGGGCTTACCAATTGGCGTGGAGGGGGCTGCTAGTAGCAATGGAGAAGGGCTAGCTAGGCCTCGTGTTGGGGAAGGGAAAGCATTGGGTCGTCATGAGGAGCTGGTGGGATTTACGCTCGACCATGGGCAGAAGGAAGGAGTTTCGGCATTCCCACAGAAGGAGGCTTCGGGAATGGATTCTGATCTTTTTCATTTAATGCCTATCATTGAACACTTAGAGCAAGCTAAAAGGAAGAAATTTAGAAGGCAGAAATGAGGTTATGCTGTTAATTCTTGTAACCAGCAGGACAATGCAGTACGGGATGGTGGTGGCCCATTGCCTAAACTGGGAAAACGACTAGTGCGTGAGGATGAGGAAATGGTGAGACAACCAGGTCGTCGCAGGAAAATGATGGCTGGGTTGGAGGGTTTCAGTTCATTGGCGGAGGTTGAAGGAGTTCAACCCCACCGTCAGTAATAAGTGTCTAAGCTGGAACTGCCGAAGGCTTGGGAACGTTCGTCCAGTTCATGCGCTTCAATGTCTAATTTCTAATCAAGATCCCACTGTAGTGTTCTTGTGTGAGACTAAAAGTAATTCTCACCACATGGACCGTTTACGATTAAAGTTGAATTATGATCGTTGTTTTTCAATTGATAGTAGAGGTACCTCTGGAGGTTTGTGTGTTTTTTGGAAAGATGAAATAAATTTATGTTTAAGAACTTATTCTCATAACCATGTTGATTTTGATGTGGGTGTTCCGGGAGACCCAGATTATTGGCGTCTTACCGTGTTTTATGGTTTTCCTGTTACAGCTGAGCGATATAAGTCATGGCAGTTGTTACAATCTTTGGGTCGAAATGAATCTCATCCTTGGTTATGTATTGGTGATTTTAACGAAGTGCTCCAAGCTCATGAGCAAGAAGGGCATCATGTTCGACAAGATAGACAGATGGATGGTTTTCGTAATGCAGTGGAGAGCTGTCGATTTATAGATCTTGCTTTCAATGGGAATAAGTTTACATGGTTTACATCAAAAGGGGGTGGAATAAAGGTGAGGTTAGATCGTGCTTTGGATACTCAGGCATGGATCGACTTGTTTCCGCGATTCACAGTGCATCATTTAGCTAAATCCACTTCGGATCATGTTTCGGTTCTACTGAATTGGACGGGGCGTATACCAGTTCGGGGGAGAAAGCAGTTTCGGTATGAGGATTATTGGAATATGCATGAGGAGTGTGCTGCAGTGGTTCGGAGTGGTTGGGAGCGTGATGTGGTTGGGTCGCCAATGTACCAAGTCACGGAGAAAATAAAATTAACGAGAATGATGCTAAACAATTGGGCTCGAAGTAATGCCAGGTCGAGTCCGAGAGAGATTAGAGAAGTTGAGGACAAGCTTACCAGTCTATTAGGCCACCATTTCACTGAGAATTATATTGAGCAGAAGAAGAAGTTCATCGCCAGACTAAACAGATTATTGGAACAAGAAGAGTATTATTGGTGACAACGTTCGAAGGAGAATTGGGTTAAATTTGGGGATCGCAATACCAAATACTTCCACCAGAAAGCTAATAGGCGACAGAAAAGAAATTGTTTGTCTGGTCTGTTGGACAATAATGGGATGTGGCATAAAGATCGCGGAGGTATGGAGAATATAGTTGTGTCATATTTTTCTCACCTATTTACTTCTAATGGAGCGCAGAATTTTGATGAGGTATTATGCAATATATCGCCCTCGGTAACGAATGAGATGAACTCTATGTTAGAGAGCCCTTTCACGGATGAGGAGATTAAATGTGCTGTCTTTTAGATGCATCCAACGAAGGCTCCCGGTCCTGACAGTATGTCTCCTGGGTTTTATAAAAAACATTGGGGTGTGGTTGGTCTTGATGTGTGCAATGGGGTTTGTAATATGCTCATTTCAGGTCATTTCTTGAGGAAAATTAATTACACCCATGTTACGTTAATCCCCAAAGTGAAAGAGGCTACAAAGATGACGCAGTTAAGGCCTATTAGTTTATGCAATGTTCTTTATAAGATTGTGGCAAAGGTTCTCATGAATAGGCTGAAAGCTATTCTTCATAGTATAATTGCACCTACCCAGAGTGCGTTTATCCCGGGGCGGTTGATTTTCGATAATTATTTTGTTGCCGCCGAGGTTGCTCATTATATGCATAAGAGATCATATGGGTCTAAGGGTTTCATGGCACTAAAACTGGATATTAGTAAGGCTTATGACCTGGTGGAATGGAGGTTCCTTGAGGCCATGATGGAGAGCATGGGATTCTCTAAGAAATGGATTGAGATGATAATGTTATGTGTTACAATGGTGACCTACGGGGATCTGGTGGGTTATGTGCATTCAGGAAGGGGAATTCGACAAGGAGACCCACTCTCACCCTATCTGTTTGTTATCTGTGCCGAGGGCCTCTCGGCGTTGCTCTTGAAGGCTGAAACCGAAGGGGAGTTGCAGGGTATTCAAGTTAGCCGAAATGCTCCTAGTATTCATCACTTATTCTTTGCTGACGATAGCTTTCTGTTTGCTCGTGGTACCCTTTATGAGTGTCAGAGAATTAAGCAGGTGTTACGTACATATGAGGAGGCCTCTGGGTAGGCGGTGAATTTTGAAAAAAGTTGTGTTTCTTTTAGCCCTAATCTCACTAGTATTGATAAGCAATTGCTTACCGACTGCCTTGGAGTGAAGCAGGTGGAGTTTCATGATAAATATTTGGGTCTGCCAGTCCTAATTAGGAAATCAAAGAATGAGACCTTTGCGTATGTAAAAGATAGGCTTTGGAAAAAGCTTCAAAGTTGGCGGGGAGGTTTATTGAGTTGTGCACGGCGGGAGTTATTGGTAAAGACAGTTGCACAAGCCTTGCCTATGTATTCTATGCAGTGCTTCCTTCTCCCCAAATTTTTCTACGATGAGCTAAACATGATGATTGCTAAATTTTGGTGGAGTGGGGATCCAAGCAAACGAAAAATACATTGCCTCAATTAGAGATGTCTGTGTAAGCCTAAAAGTGAGGGAGGGCTTAGATTTAGGGATCTCTATGCATTTAATCTCGCTTTGTTAGCAAAGCAAGCTTGGCGTTTCATGCATCAGACTGAGTCACTTGCATTTCAGGTTTTCAAGGCTAGAGAAGCATTTTTTGGAAGCTAAGGTGAATGCCAATAGCTCTTATGCTTGGAGAAGCATTGCCACTTCCCGGGGGGGGGTGATTCAGAAAGGTTCTCGGTGGTATGTGGGGAATGGGAGAAGCATACACATCTGGAATGATGATTGGGTGTCGAGAGATCATTATTTTCGGATGTTGTCTCCTTCTCTGGTGCATTGGGATGCTGATGCTAAGGTGGATGAGTTGTTATGGTACGAGTCGAAGCGATGGAATGTTCAGTTATTAGTTGAGCTTTTCTCTCCAGAGGAAGTGGAGTTAATTAGGAGTCTCCCACTTAGTTTGAGGAATGTGGAGGATCGTCGGATTTGGCATTATGAGAGGAACGGTAAGTTTACGGTGCGGAGCGCTTACCATGTAGCACGGGGCCTCAATGCTTCTAGTGGAGGATCGGTAGCGGCTTCGTCGTCCATTCTTGGTAGTGTGGATGAGAAGTTTTGGAAGAAATTGTGGAACTCATGTGTCCCAAGGAAGGTCAAGATTTGTGCTTGGCGTGCGTGTTTGAATGCGTTTCCTACACGGTCAAATATGTGTCAGCGGCGAGTGTTGAATGAAGATGTATGTGTGGTGTGTGGTGGGCTAGTTGAGTCTATTGAGCATGCTTTGCGAGACTGCAGTTTGGCAAGCGCAGTGTGGTTTCGAAGTTTGGGGCTGAGGGTGGAGCAGGTCCACGACCTTTCCTTAGTGCAATGGATTTCTTGCTTGGCTCGGCAGCTTCCAACATCGGGGTTTGAGTTGTGCTTGGTTTTATTATGGGAATGGTTGTTCGGTTCAACCGCAGGAAGTGGTATTGGGAGTTGAAGGCTGGCTGAGTGAGTTCCAAAAATGGCATAAGAGGGCTTCTAGGAAGCCTCGCCGAGAGGTCCCGAAGTGGCAGAAACCGAAAGTAGACTGGGTTAAGTGTAATTTCGATGGGGCTTGGAGTCGAATTGGTCTCCGTGGGGGCTTTGGGATGATAGTGCATAATCATATGGGGGAGTTTCTTGCGGGCTCTGCGGGACCTATTGAGATGACTCAATCAGCTTTCCATGCAGAGTTGCTTGCTCTTCGAAATGCAATTTTGTTGGTTAAAAATAATTGTCCTTTCGGGTGGTGAGTTATTTTTTAGGGAGACTCTAGCTTGGTGCTGGCGGCATTGAAGAATCAGGGGGAAGATTTCTCATTCTTTGGGCCTGTAATCAATGATGTTAAAGTCATCCTCAGAGAGATGGCTCAATCGTGAGTTACCCATGTACATCGGGAGGGCAACAATGCAGCACATCGCCTTGCTCATATGGGTATTGGTTGTTCTCAAGAGATTATGTGGTTTGAAGAGCCTCCAGATTTACTTTTAGATGTCTTAGTTGAAGAGGGGATGTAAGTTTGTTTATTGTATCAGCTGAGGATAGGTTTCTTGGATGTGCGGGACGTCCTTTTTCCCTTCGTTCGGGTTGAAATCCCCGACAAAGTTTTTATCGAGGCCCAGTTTGCACACTATCCTCAGGTTGTACGTATTCTTCGTTGCTTAATGAATATCGTACCGTTCTAAAAAAAAAAAACATGTTTCTATTTGGGCTAACCACAAACATATAAGAGTCGGTGTGCCTTGTATTATTATATAAAACTCTCTAACATTATTCTTTTAGGTATTTCGATATAGACCAATCAACATGCACAACTTTAGTAAAACTCCTTTTCACTTGCTTTTATCTATTTTGCCCTTCATTAACTTATAAGATTTAATTAAAATTCTTAATTTATGCATTCTTCTTTTTCCTTATTTGAATTTTGAATTATTAACAATGATTATTACCTATGACTAAGATCTTCAAACTCTTATTTATATATGAAAAAAAAATACTTAGCATCCTTATCAACTTATAACAAAGGTACAAATATTGAATAATGTATCTACTAGTATTGCTTCTCTACCTATGACGAAGACATTTCATATCATTATTATGTACCTATGACAAAAAAACACATTATTATCTTCCTACGAAAAAAATTCGAGTCATTTGACACCACTATCTGCATATGAAACAAAATTTAACATCATTATCTACCTATTACAAAGATAGGGTGTTTATGTCACATCCCGACCCCGGTCCCCACCACATCCTGAGCTCGACTCCGCCGTAGCACGATATTGTCCGCTTTGGGCCCCGACCACGCCCTCACGGTTTTGTTTCTAGGAACTCACGTGAGTAGAACTTCCCAGTGGGTCACCCATCCTGGGAATGCTCTGGCCCATTCTTGCTTAACTTCGGAGTCCCTATGGAACCCGAAGCCAGTGAGCTCCTAAAAGGTCTCGTGCTAGGTAGAGATGGGAATATACATATAAGGCTTACCGAATCCACACCCTTGGGCGATGTGGGATCTTACAATCCACCCCCCTTAGGGGCCCGACGTCCTCATCGGCACATTTCCGGCCAGAGATTGGCTCTGATACCAAATTGTCACATCTCGGCCCGGGCCCCCACCACATCCCGGGCTCGACTAGGCCGTAGCACGATATTGTCCGTTTTGGGCCCCGGCCACGCCCTCACGGTTTTGTTTCTAGGAACTCACGTGAGCAGAACTTCCCAGTGGGTCACCCATCTTGGGAATGCTCTGGCCCATTCTCGCTTAACTTCGGAGTTCCTACGAAACTCGAAATTAGTGAGCTCTCAAAAGGCCTCTTGCTAGGTAGAGATGAGAATATACATATAATGCCTACAGGATCCACACCCCTGGGCGATGTGGGATCTTACAATCCACCCCCTTTAGGGGCCCGACGTCCTTGTCGGCACACTTCCGCCCAGAGATTGGGTCTGATACCAAATTGTCACTTTTAGGCCCGGGCCCTCACCACATCCTGGGCTCGACTCCGCCGTAGCATGATATTGTCCGCTTTGGACCCCGACCACGCCCTCACGATTTTGTTTCTAGGAACTCACGCCAACAAAACTTCCCAATGGGTCACCCATCCTGGGAATGCTCTGGCCCATTCTTGCTGAACTTCGGAGTTCCTACGGAACCCGAAGCTAGTGAGCTCCCAAAAGGCCTCGTGCTAGGTAGAGATGGGAATATACATATAAGGCTTACAGGATCCACACCCCTGGGCAATGTGGGATGTTACAGTTTAGATATAGGTGCCTTAGTTTTGAAATTCTTAGATTTAACATCTATAGCTTTTAGACTTTTGATCAAACATTCTTATCTAATTTTTAATAACAAAAATTACATATATTTGGTTTACCAATCAAATGACAAATTAATATCACCTAAATCCTAAAATCTAGGAGATATATTATCCCATAATTTATTTCAAACGACACTTTTCATTACTCGAATAAAAAATATCATTAAAATTCTAAAAATACAACTAACATCCTATTAAACATATCGTACCAATTATGGACATGATACATGAATGCACATATGTATTATACATAACGTATCAATAACTTGGTACATAATTGGTACATTATTAATATTAGTTTTTGTGACAGTCCGTCCCTATTTATGTACAATTATTACCCTCAAAAACGTGAAAGTACAATTTTACCCTTGAGCGTTGGGTTGTATTCTATTTTGGGCTAAGGTAAGAGGCCCAAAATTATTGGTTTTGGACCAATTAAAAAGGTTCCAAGTTTGTGGGAACCAATGAAGTTAGATTAGAATTAGGGTTTAGTTGGGTTGTAGTAAGTTTGGTTCCAAACCAATTAGATAAGGTTTTTGTGGATTGTTGGTTGTGTTGTTGGCTAGCTGAGAACCACACACACACTCACACAATTGAACCCTTCTTCTCTCTCCTCTCTCTCTCACTCTCGGACTCACTCTCTCGCTCTCTGCAACCTGTACGGATCACACCCAAATCAAACCAAAACTTCTTAGATCGAACTTTCCAGGACCACCATTGTGATCCTTGCAAGCATCTGAGTACAACCATACCTTTGGTTGTACGAGGAGTCTTCAAAAACCCTAGAACCCGAAGGCTCCGTCGAGGGAACAGTGGCACCAAAGCAATTGTGGAGGTTTTACGGCATTTCAAAGCCCAAAAAGGTACCTAAACTCCCTCCTGAGCTTTTTGGGTGAGTTTTGGTTAAGCTTACAAGTAAGAAAACCCAGGAAAACGAATTCTCGAGTTAAGCACTGTTCACCAACTTTTAAACGTGTGTTTATCTTCGAATTCTAGGACCACAGGGAGCTTTAAGAGGTTCTCACGAAGCTCGGAGTTCTTCGTTGGTGTATTTTGGACGTCGGAATCGCGAGATCGACAAGTTTCAAGTTTGGCCGGATTATCAAAGCTTTTTCCGGCGTGATCCCGTGGATTTTGAAGCTTCAAAAAGGTATAATGTTGTTCTACTCACTCTAAGCTTCATTCTATTACAAATTTCGTAGAAAATGGCGAAGAAACGAGCGAGAAAATAAGATATGAAGTTTTTCCTAGTTTCCGACGACGGCGACGGTCGTCGGAGTTCGAAGGTAGGAGATGACGGAATATTCCGTCAATTTGGACGGAATATTCCTAGCGGCGTCAGGTATCTTTAACAGATTCCGTTAGTTTTAATGGAATATCTAACGACAGTTAAGGTTTCCGTCAGGGTTGGCCGCGCGTGGGGGTGCGTAGAGCCGTGCCCTTGGCGGCGCGTGGGCCATCGGAAATTTTTTCTAAAAGTATGGGGATGTTCCTGAGGTTGTGTAGATCATTTTGGTATATTCAAACACCCCATTTGAGCATTGTATGAGAAGTTATTTCCTAGTTTCGTTTATGTGCTTTAAAATAACGTTATTATAGTTGGTTCTCACATAGGCGAGACCTATCCGGAGGACGAGCGTAGCCAGGCTAGGCACGGAGGCTACGATCCATCTACTTATCAGTGAGTGGGCTTTTGGTTTTCCGTATATACCTATATGCCAAGTATTTTTCCCAGAAAGGCATGTTAAATGACTTTATCAATGAATTGCCATGCCAGTATATTTATACTATTGATTATGCATTATGAATTGTATATGCATGGTTGTCGACGCTGTGGGCGCTCAGGTAAGTTCCAGGTAAGTTTATGTGTTGTTAATAAGAAGTTGTGTTATGAAGAGTATGATGAGATGCATCGAGAGCTCATTAACCTGCACCCTGGTGTTAGTGCTCCCGCCCAGGGTTAGGGGCATAGTCTTTCACGTGATGTTCACCTCCTGCACCACACGCTCATCTTGGATCCAAGTTAGGTGTACAATCCTGTCGTATAGACCACTATAAGTGGGTTCGACTCGTAGGTGACCCGCGATCATTCGCACAGTCTTCAGGTGATTGTAGCACTAGAGCGTATAGTTTTATACCTAGTCCTGTCGTATAGACCACTATAGGTGGGTTCGACTCGTGTGCAGACATGATTTATGAGCTAGAGTTCAGCTGATGAGATATTGCAGTTATTGTTGCATTTGGATTACTTACCTGATATTTTGACTTATATGGCATGGCATATTCATGTTTTGCTTACATATATTGACGATGATGATTTTTAGTTGAGATTTAGTATTTGTATATACTATTTTCTGGGAAAGTAGACAGGTTTTACGGCGAGGGGTTATACTGTTGTTTATGAAATGATTTTTGAAAAGCTTTGTTTTTACCTACTCGCACTTTTGTTTTGCGCCCCTCCAGGTTTTAGGTAGCATTTGTTGGTGACTCACGAGGCTACAACGGAGGTTCTGACAGACCATCTCCTATGTAGGACCCTTTGGGTGTTATTCAAATTAGTACTTCTTATGCTTGACTGCACTTAGGCTAATTATGCTCTGATTGTGTATTCACACTTATTTCCGTTCTGGCACTCCTTGAAGTTTGATTTTATTCATTCGTATTTCTTGCTATATTATTGCTTCCGCACTATGCACATGGCTCGGTCAGGGTGTGTCAGTTTTGGTACGTATTAATATTTTGGTACATTACATATTACTAATTTTGGTACATGTGATTCTTGTTTTAGTATGTACCATGATATTGGTACAATATGTTAACCTAACTTTGGTACGTACAATCTAGTGGTACGTTATGACCGTTAAAAAAGAGAGAATTTTTCATATTAAAACTTTGCACTGAAAATTAATTATATCAAATTATTAATAATTAATTAATGGGATAATGACTCAATCAAAATTTTCAAACTTATTTTCTTTCCACGAATTTAGGGATTTTAGATCTGATGAGTTTCAATATAAATAACTCTTATTTTCATTTTTTTTCTTTAAAATTTACTTAAAATGATGACTCGGAAATTAAAAAATGACATGGATAAAGATAGAAGCACCTTAATCAAAATACAAAGTGTTTTAATAAAAAGTTGAAAATCCACAAATGTTTAATTAATAAGATGTAGAATTGGAGCGTTTTTATCTAATTTTGCCTACAAAGATACAAAAATTGAACATCATTGTCTACATTTAGTAGTTATTTTCTTATAACAAAAGTGAAATCGGGAAAAACTTCATAAAAAAAAAAACATAATCTATTATAGTACAAATGTCATAGAAGAACATTAAACAAGAGCAAAACTTTAAGAGAGAGACAAAATTTAATAGCAGAGTAATACAGTGATCTGAAAAATAGTAAAAGGGTTTAGATACAGAAAATATTAAATTTTTAGTTTTTTTCTGAAATATACTAAAGCTATTGGGTTGATATAAATTAGTAATATGGAAATATTTTTCTTATTGACTATAAAATTTATTTTACAGAAAAAGAGTGACAACTGGTGGCCACAGTTATTCCCCCTTTTCGGGTTCGGAGAGGATATGAGGAATTTCATTCTGTCCGTGACCACAATCGAACAAACTCACCAGCTCTATCGAACCTGAAATCTCTCATATTTTTTTGTTTATTGGGTTGATGTAAACTAGTAATATGGAAATATTTTTCACATTGACTATAAAATTTGATCGCGTTTCAAAAGAAGCATTAGAAGTTTTAGTGGAAGACACATATAAAGTACCGCGTTCATGTAGCTCAGAGCATTACTTCTGATCATGTGGATCCACACTGTTATTATAAACATAAAAATAAAGACATTCCTTTCCAAAATATACACATTGTTTGGCAAATTAGAAGATTATTATATTTTTCTTTTAGTACAAAGGAGGTATGCAAATTAGAAGATTATTTATATACACACATTGTTTTATTCTACATTATTATAGCAATAGATCGGAATATCATATATTAAGAACAAAATATAATAAGTATTATTCTATACAATAAAAAGAAAAATATTCTATACCGACACTTTCAAGTGGTTTCTATTCCTATTTTCATTTTCTTCTTCCAATTAATTAGTTTTGATTTTGATTTCATGTAGGTTATTGATTTTAGCGCTTCTAATTTAGCTTATTGCTCTTTACCAGGGAGTATAAAAGATTATAAATATTCTGTATGGAGCACTATTCTAAAAATATTCGTTTAGCATCGTTTAGGCGCTAGACGGTTAATCACTGCTCCTATTAGTTTCTAGGCGTTTGAAAATTAAGAAAGTGTACCTAGACCTACTTAGGCAGCCACCTAGCCCGCCTAAACCTGTCTAGGTTGCGATTCTCACTTGGATAAAAAAATTGATAACTTTCACTTGTATTTTACTTTGTCAACAAAATGTAAGAGACATTTTACATTGCGACAGTACTTACACGATCCAATAAATTTGCTTGTATGTTTAGTCAAGCGAAGCTATTTATCGTACCAGCGGTGGCACAATCCAAATATAGTTCAACAAAACAAATATCGTAAAATTGTAAAACTAGCTAATCTTCACAATTACTGTTGGTGTAAAAATGCGGTTTGAGTATTGGGAAAACTTTCATTTTCATCGTGTGTCATGAAGCCAATGGAGTTGCTCATCGGCTTGCAAAATTTAGTTTATCTAATGATGTTAGGTTCGTTTAGCTAGAAATGCCCTTGACTTTTATTCAGGACACTCTAGATTATCTCCAATCCTTGGATTAAAACATAAAAATTTTAATTAAAAAAAATTAGTTTTTAACACAGAAACTGATTTTTTTTTTTTTTTTTTTTTTTTGCTCCAATGGTTCCGAGTTACAATTTTAATCCAAAATTATTAAAGAATGAATTTAAGTTAATTTTTCTTTCGGTGACTTTTTTCATAATAAAATTTATGTAGATTATCATAATTTATTTTTATGAACATTTTAACTTAAATTATTTAGGTTTCGAGAAAAGTTGAAAATTCACTAAATTGACCTATGAACACTGTTCTAAAAATCCCCGCCTAACGCCGCCTAGACCCTGCCAAGTCGCTAGGCAGCTGACCACGGACCCGATTAATACCTAGGTATTTGAAAATTAAGAATGGCGACTAGACCTGCTGATGCGCCCGCCTAGGCACTCGCCTAGGTTGCGACTCACTTAGACAGAAAATAGATAACTCTCAATGAACACACATTCTATGCTTGTTCCCCATATGTTTTCATTATATTTCAATACTTCATAATATATATATATATATATATATATATATATATATATCATTCTATTTTGAGTTTATTATGAAATTATATATATTTTAAGTATAAACAAACAATTATTTACACGAAATATAATAGATTTACGTAAATCCGCCTAGTCCACCTAGGCGCCTGCCTACGTCCCGTCTAGCCGCCTAGGCGTTAGGCCCTTGCCCAACTACGCCTAGCGTCTTTTAGAACATTGCCTATGAAATATATATTTATAAAGTTTTTGAGCAAATTTTGATTCCAACATTCTTTTTAATTATTTCAGCCATTGAATTTAATTTTGGGACATTAGAATTGATCATATTCGATCTTAGCCGTTGGAATTAATGTATTTGAAATTTTAAAATTGCCCAAAATTTAGAATTTAACCCAAACTTATTTTAGAGATGCAACCATTGAAAAATGGTTAGGTTAGTTTAAAGCCTAAATTTTGGTGGGCAAGTGGAACTTTATCATAGTGGTAAAAAAGAATTGAGCCCTTGCATGGCGGTGTGAGTTTGAATCTCGTCGGTGACTAATATAACATCTAATCCAACAAAATCTATCATTTGACAATATTTTTTTTTAATTTATCAAAGTTTTAACCCAAAACTTATTTCAGACTTAACCATTAGAAAATGATTGGATTAATAATCCAAAAATTGAGGATGGCCTTGGAATATCCTCTAGCAAGAAATCAAGGCCTTTATGTTTTATTTAATTTTTTTCAAACCAATAAAATTTCTGTCTGAAACTTTCTGGTAAGAATTTTTTTTTTTTTTTGGTCAATATTCCTGGTAAGATAGTAGAAAGAACAATTAAATAGGGTCAAGTTATAGAGAGCGACTCGCTTCAGATTTTTCATCAATAATGTGAGAGCGACTCGCTTCAGATTGTTCAAGCATCCAGGAACCCCTCCACTAACTTATCTGACATTGGACAAGTTATGGAGGATATCAAGGAGCTGCTGTCAACAATCACTGGAGCTATTTTAACCCACCCCTGCCGCAAAGTAAACAACGCAGCACACAGACTTGCTCGCTGGGGCCTCTCTGTGAGCAACGCCTGTGATTGGGATGGCCAACCCCCAACTTTAATCTCGGATTTAATTATTGATGAGAGTGTGATGCCGTAAATGGCCTTGTAGCAAACTATGTAATGACTCTTATCAATGAATCTACTATCGTTTCATGAAGAAAAAAAAAAGGGTCAAACGGCCTCTTTCCTTTCCTCTATCCTTCCTATACACCCTCATCTACTTTCTCAGATGAACTTTACTTTACTACGTTATCTCCAAAGCTTCTTCTTTAAGTTTGGGACACGCGTTTGACGAAAATATAAAATAAATTTCCACGCGCTTCTCTTTTATTTTGTGTTTAAAGCCGACTGCGCATACAAATCTCGCCACAGATATCGTCGCACCACAACGCGACTAAGTTCCGATCACAAAGAAGAAAATCAAAATATAACATCAAGTTGGTGAGCAAAATCTTTCTTCCTCCCTGGTTATTATCTTCTTGTTATTGGATAATTGTTGTATTAGTTGATGTTGAAATACTGGTAATTTGCAAGATCTGTGAATTTGTATTACTTATTGGTTGTTGAACGATGTATGTGGAGGTGCAGCGTCTTGATCACTTTTCTTTTCAGTTTTGCCGGAATTGGGATTTTTATGAAGAGGGTTTGTTATTCAAATCTTATTGATGGATTGGAATGCTTGGAATTTTTACATTATTTGGGATTCTATTGCTTTTTGCCCAGATGATCTTTTTGTGTTTGAAGTTGCCATGGTCAAACAGTTCTTGCAAATCAGAAACCGTTTTGAGAAAAAAGGACTTCTGTTTAAAATATTAGTGATCAATCCATTGTTGCCCAGAATTAAGAATCTGTTATTCATATTTTTGGGCTAATTTTGTGAAATCTTTCTGTAATATAGTATCTGTGTCGCTCTTGTTATACTCCGTTGAAGTAGTGAACTTCGCCAAGGTGGAGTATGATGTGATTTGGGACTGCATTGTGGCTGCTCGGCGTGTTTGTTTCTATTTGTTTACTTTTGGTTATTGGTTTCCCAACTGATCTTTTGGATGAATGATATTATGTAGGCATTAGTTACGAGCTGAAGTAAGATGGATGGTGGAAGAGACAACAAAGATGATAATGAAAAAGGGCTGTTTTCAAATCTTGCTGGATATGCTGCTGGACACTACCCACAGCATGGAGCCTACCCTCCACAAGGATATGGATATCCTCCACAAGCACATGGACCACCGGGTTACCCTCCTCAAGGTGGGTACCCTCCCTATGGTGGGTACCCTCCTTCAGGCGGTTATCCTCCTCCGGGCGGTTATCCTCCATCTGGTTATCCTCCCCCTGGGGGTTATCCACCATCTGCTTATCCTGCCCCTGGTGGATATCCACCAGCCGGATATCCAGGATCATCATCTCACCATTCAGGTAATCAAATTGCCGTTAGTTTCTTATATTATATGAAGAGTAATATGTGAGATTGTTAGTATAGTTCAGTTTCAACTGTGAGACTATGACTTAGAATGGATTTTGTGGATTGTTAGTTAGTATAGTTCACTTTCAATGGATTTTGTGGTAGCAAATATCTCAAGGGAGAAAGGTAGCTTAAAATGGCCAGTATGTGATGTTTTAGCCTATCCTTTGGTTTACATTTTTTAATAACAAAATAAGACTATTTTCTCCTTGGCTAACCAGGGGTATTTCAAGAACCAAAGTCAACCACTCGAGCAATCTAAACCAATCAAAGTTTTGTGGTCTGGATTGAGTTTTCTTTTCTATATTGTAACTATTATCTTTGTACAATTATGTTTTATTGAAAATGCCCATGATTCCTCGGGTCTATGGCATCGGTGGCGTGAAATGTGTGTGATGTAAATTTGGACCTTTTACAGCCATAAAATGTTTTGAGGTCCTAGGCTATTCTTACTGTAAGAGAAAAGAACAAAAATTGGTTTTGAAAAAAAAAAGTGTTAACCAAACGGAACCTGTGTCGATGACCAAAATGTTTGAATTGCTAGAACGGTGTTGGTAATTGGCTAGTTGCATGAGATCGTTAATATAAATTCTCTTTTAAGTTCCAGAAATTCATGGGAGCACTTTAATTTCAATGCATGAATTGTGAGAAGGAGCGGTTGAATATAATTAAGTTGATAATTGTATGTAATATAATTAAGTATGGAATATAATTAAGTTGCTAATATGAAACTATAACAGGGCATGGACCTAATATGGGAGGGATGCTAGCTGGAGGTGCTGCTGCTGCAGCTGCTGCTTACGGTGCTCACCATCTTGTGCATAGTGGAGGTCACCATGGCTATGGTTATGGAGGTGGCTATGGACACGGGAAATTCAAGCACGGCCATGGTCACGGTCACGGGAAGTTCAAACATGGAAAATTTAAGCACGGGAAGTTTGGCAAGCGCTTTGGATTCGGGGGAAAGTTTAAGAAGTGGAAGTGATCGAGATTATTGTTGAAGGTCGAAATCCGCCGTATTTGATGTTGTTGATATATTTTAATTGGCCTTTTAATAATAACTTGAGACTGTATTCTTTGGATTTTTTTTTACCTCTCTAAATGATACTACTGCTACCATATGTCAGTTTGGTTCTTTTGGTTCCTATGATGTATATATTATTCTATATTTCTTAGTAATGAGCAACTTGATGGATTTTCTATTTTCTTTTTATCCTCAATGTCAATATGTATATGCAAGTCTATAGTAAATTATTGTTATTGTTATTTTCCCTATGTGTTTTCTCCTTACAATGGACTGGCCTCTTTGACTTGTCCTTTTTGTTGTTGTTGATGTATAATTTCTTGAGGACTTAGCTCCTGTGCTTTGTTCCGCTTTTGCCTTGTTGGCAGATTTTGAATGAAACATCGAATTACCAAAAACGTGACGGTGTAATCATTACACTTAGAGATATGTAGAAGAGAAAGTATACATACCATTTTGTTTATTCACATATTATTAGGGGTGGGCGCGGTTTGGTTTGATGCGGTTTTGAGTGAAACCAAAACCAAAACCACAAGTTTTTGCGGTTTGGTTCGGTGCGGTTTTGAGGCTAAAACCGAAATGAAACCAAACCATTTGGTTCGGTTTGGTTTGGTTTTAAACGGTTTTGGTTTGGTTTCATTGTTTGAAAAAACTATTATGGTTACCTAGTTGTATCTCATTTCATCCAATTCAATAAAAAAGTTTTGGTGTTTGAAAAAGCTATTATGGTTACCTAATGCATTATGATACTACGAAAAATAAATTGTTCATCCAATTCAATAAAAAAAATTTGGTGTTTCAACTTACTTTGCATCATTCAAGTTTCAAACATTTGCCTTTCCTTTTCCTTTTGCACACTTACTAGCCGATAGTTGGGAAGACCTTGCACGTTGTAAATTTAAAACCAATGGATGGGAATCCATTGATCCTTATGAACTAGATCCTTTTGATTGGCTTGGAGAGGGCGGATTCAATTCGTGTAGGTGTGTGTATACTGGGCTGAAACCTATCTAGTATCTACCATTATTCGCATGTTATAAGTAAAATAAGTTATAGATCATAGTTCTTACCATATTATAGCACTCTGAACTCTAGAGGTTAAGAGTTGGAATGAAGGGGAGGCCGGAGGGGAGACCGAGAGAGAGAGTTAGAAACTTAGATGAATAAAGTTGAGCATTACAAACTAGAAAGAAAAGATAGAGATTATGTGGAAATATTATGATGTGGTTGAGTCCATACTAAATGTATGGACTCAATGAAATAACCAATTAGAATTTAACATTTAATAAAGTTATGCGGTTTCGGTTTCGGTGCGGTTTTCAAAAGCCAAAACCGAAACCAAACCGTTTCCTACGTTGCGTTCGGTTTCAAAACCGAAACCGTTTCAAAACCGCAAAACCAAACCGTTCGGTGCGGTTCGATTTGGTTCGTGTTTCGATTTCGGTTTTCGGTTCCAAGTGCCCACCCCTACATATTATATCCAAATAATGTAGCTCATTAGAGCAGTTATTGGGTGGTTGGATGTAAACGTGTCTTTGCATGTCCGTTTGCATCTAGCAATATTAGAGATGCCCTTAACAGGTCATCTTCCCCCCTTTTTTTCCTCTTTCCTTTCCATTTCCAACAACTCTCCTCCTAATTATAAGTATTTTACAGCTCCTTATCAACAAATCTGTTCTTTTAACAGTTTTACACACGCGTTTGACCCAACAAAATATAGATAATAAAGAAAATAAAAACGCACACGCATTTGTTTGTGCGTGTGTGTATGGTCGAAGCCTCAACGATCCAACTGCACATGCAACGGGAGAACAAGAAACAACGTTTCCAAAAATTTGTCACACCAATCTCAAGTATTCTGCAACATCAATTGGTGAGCATTCTATATTTTTCTCTTTTAGCTTTTGAAATCATGGTAAACTTTCATTGCCTCTATGAATATTTCTTGTGGATATGTAGATTTTTCGTATTTTCTTCTGGGTTTGTGGTTTCCTGGTTTTGGTTGTCATGTTTCTTTTTATTGATTTAAATTGATGGAATTGCTTCTGACATGATTTTCTTTTGTGATTTCTTTTAGCATAGTGAGAATCATTTAATTATTTTGGGATTCTTTTTACAAGCACGGGTTTCGCAGGGTTGTTTTTTCATCGCGACAAACCATGGTTTAAATCTTTGTTTTTTCTTGAGATACATCATGCCACTTCATATAATCTTACTTCGCCAATCGCTAAGTTATATAACCACCATTAAATTATGTTTTGTTCAATTCTTATACCAAAAGAAAAGAAGGTGTGGAGCAAAAGTTAATGATCATAGGGTTTTTATCTTTATTGAAATTGGAATTAGATTTCCAAAATCCTGCACTCGTGAGAATGTTATGCTGTAATAAGGGAGGCTTTACTCAAATTCTAAAATCATTTTGACAATTTGATTACTTTAATATGTTTCTTGTACACACTTGTTTCAAACAATATGATGAACTTCTGACACCAAAGGATGTCGAACTAGGCTAGTGGTTACCAGGTCAGATATATGTCCTTTAGGCCTTTATTAGGAGATGGTTGTTCATGTCTAATCCCCTTCTGAATTCGGATCCCCTCAAAATTAAGAATCATTTCAATATGCATACCTTGAATTTGTAGGGTTATCCATTTTTATCCAATCCTATGTACCAAACAAGGCCTTAGAGATATCACAGACCTAATGGATGTTTTAATTTGTATACACCTATGAAAGAAATAATTAGAAAGAACTTCAAAGGAATTTCCTTTGACATGATCAATATTTTATCATAGTGGTCGATAACATTCTCATATTTCCATGGTATGGACGCATACTCTAACATCTGCTTCATTTGGTCGCCTGAACTGCTGATATCTCATCCCAAATTGTTATATAAATTTGTGCACAATGTTGTATAGTTATGTCCAACTTGGAGTTTTTTTTTTGCAGTTGAATTTTAGCAGAATAATTGTTGCTATTTACTATAAGCAAACGGTTGTTGTTTCATTTAGGAATCTTCAGAACAAAATCTTGGGCGTGATTCTATGAACACATCTCCATAGCATAATTTCTTGATTCTTGAACTTTGTTAAAGTAGTAAACTTTTCCAAGAAAGAGTATGAAGTGATATGGGTTTGCTTTGTGCATGGCTGTTGGCTGTGTTTGCTTATATCATGTTTTTTTAATGTTAATTTTTTTGCAGGCATTCGTTTAAAGTTGGAAGTAATATGGGAGGGGGAACAGGAAACAACGACGAGTCTACTGACAGGGGGCTATTTTCAAATCTTGCTGGATTTGCTTCTGGACACCTTGCACGACCTGGATCACACCATGGATATCCTCCCCAGGGTGGATATCCTCCCCAGGGTGGGTACCCTCCTCAAGGCGGTTACCCTCCTCAAGGCGGTTACCCTCCCCAAGGTGGATACCCTTCTTCTGGTGGGTACTCTCCATCTGGGTATCCTCCCGGACCTCCCCCCGCAGGATATCCACCAACAGCCCATCCGGTCCCTGGTGGCTATCCACCAGCCGGTTATCCAGGTCCATCAGCTCCACATCATTCAGGTAACCGAATCACTGTCACTTAATTCTCTTATATAATTTGTGATATGTGAGTATAGTTCAGTTTCAATAAATTTATCCTCAGCGGTCCTCCATATATTTTATTATTGATTTCCCGTCTAAGAGAAGCTTCAACTGAGGTAGCAAACTTTTTCTTCTAAATAGTCATTTCTTGAATCTCAGAACCCTTAATAACTGAACTGAACCACTCAAGCAATCCAAACTGATAAAAGTTGTGTAGTTTGGATTGCGGTCTCTTCTCGATACATTTTGCTCCAGAAAATAAATTTGTTCAACTGAACTAAACCGATGCTGATGACCATTCAAAATGAGAATATAGTTGGAAAGCTGTTGGTAGACTTACATACACCTTCCTCTTTGTTTTAGAGGATCGCAAGCATCAATTAGGTTTAATTAAGGAATTAGTGTTGTGCATCACTTTATAAGCCATGTAGTGCATGTTTCCGTTCCTCTTGTTTCTTCCATATAATAATTAAGAAATTATTGCTAAATGTTTAAGATATTACGTACATTTCTCTACATACAATATTCTACGATTTTCGGTTGCGATTTTAGCTGACGAAAAAATATATATATTACAGGGCGTGGATCATCAGGTATGGGGATGGGGGCCATGTTAGCTGGGGGTGCTGCTGCCGCAGCTGCTGGCTACGGAGTTCACCATCTTGTGCATGGGAGTCACCATGGTGGCGGATATGGTCATGGCGGCGGATATGGTCATGGCGGCTATGGGGGCTTCGGTCATGGAAAGTTCAAACATGGGAAACATGGAAAGTTTAAGCATGGGAAACATGGCAAGTTCAAGAAATGGAAGTAATAGTTTATCTAAGGAAATCGAATGGAGGGTTCAAGATCCAAATCCCTTCCTCTATTGATAATACTACAGTACAATTGGTGTTATTCATATGCAGATGTTTGAAAGATGTTATTGTGTTCTTTTTTTCTGAAAGGATGTTATCGTGCATGCCCATACGCAGTTTTACAAGCTTATTTGTTTAAACTTTAATCTTACAAGCTTAGTTCTTTGTGTTTTTGTGATTTAAATATCTTTTTCTATTTGTTAAATCTTTATTAACGTTTGATAATCCGTCTTACAAGATGAAGATCATTATTAGATCTGTGGTATATAGATCATCGACGGCAGCACAAGTAGGTGCCTGTGCAACACCACAGGCGAGAGAAAAGGTGGAGAAAATGGATTTTAGTGATATTATATATCCTTCTGGATCTTGACTATTTTAGTCGGATAGGATAAATAGTCACCGGATATTACTGACTAAATTAGTCGAACATTTGGTGTAAACCGGACAAATGACGGTATTAATTATATTGTGTTTGGTATACAGCATTACTTAAATACAATTAATACAAAGTTTCAGTAATATATAATACAAAGTTTCAATAATATATAGATAAATTTAGATAATTTCGGTAGAGTTACAAAAAAATTACATAAATTTCTGGAAAAATCCAACTTTTAGGATTTTGTAATACAAATCCACAAAGATCAACAAAATACAATCCACACATGGATCAAACATCTAGCACAAATTTCAACCCCAAATCAATTCCCACGGATGCAGACCCAACCCCGGGCTCGAAACATCTTCGTCGTCGTCGTCGAGGAAAATCAAGCTTCCTTCATCTTCCTCATCCTTCTCCTCAGAGCCCAGATCCCAATTGCCGTCCCACTCTATTAATTTGCTTTCAATCGTCCGGAAGAATTAGAATTTTTGTCTTTCTCCTTCAACCCATGGAAAGATCGGTTGGTATTGTTGTTGTCCGGGATTGTGTTATGTTCCTTGTAATTGTGATTGCTTTGATCACAAATGTAGGGTGAAATTGTAAGGGATTTCTGGGGTTTTACTATAATAGTGGTAAGTATAAGGAGTCATGTGAGCAGGTTTTGTCCTTTAGTGCTGGGTTGGAGCTCACACACTCAGTGAGCTAGCAAGTAGGTTGTTAAATTCCCCAAGTTTGTGGTGGCAAAGGTCATATTGAATTTAATCAGAAAATACTACTCTATTGGATTACTTCTCCTTCCTCCATAGTCGTCATTCTTCCTTTAGCACAGGTCAAGGTCGACCCAGATTACTGGGATACTAACATTGGTATCACCTATTGATCCTAGACTCCCTTCCTCGGGTATGCCCCGTCACCGTGCCACTCCCATGGATGATCGTGTTTCCGCTCTGGAAACCACCATCGCTAACCTTCCCGCCATGATTGCCGAGGCAGTTAACTCCTCCGTTCACTCTGCGGTCCCGGAGGCTTTCACAGCTCAGCTTTCATCGGCTCTCGACACTCGCCTTCCAGTGTATTTCAAGCAATTTCGTCATGAACTGGCTGTGACGACTGATCGGCACCGCTCTTCGGCCTTGGGTATTACCAATCGTCCCCCGGATTCTGATTTGGACCAGATCCCGCCACCGCGTCCCCTCAATGACCTTGGTGGTGGTCATCCCTATCGACCGCCTTGGACGCCACGGGTTGATTTTCCTCACTTCTCTGATGGCGATGACCCCCTCGCCTGGATCTATAAGGCCGATCAATTTATTGCGTTTTACAACACTCCTGATGCTCAGAAGGTACTCACTGCCTCCTTCCTCCTTGATGGTGAACCCTTGCAGTGGTTTAAATGGATAGATTGCACTCGTTCTCTCTCTCGCTGGAAGGATTTCACCAGCGCCTTTTGCCGTGAATTTGGACTATCGGAGTTTGATGATAATGTTGAATCTCTGTTCAAACTCCCAAACAGGTACCCTTCGTGAGTATATATCTGAATTTCGGCGTTTGGCCAATCGCACTTCTGATTTGGGTCTTATTTTACTTAAGAGTTGCTTCTTGGGTGGTCTCAAACGTGAACTACAATATGATGTGAAACTCCATAAACCTACCAATGTCCATGAGGCGATCGCCATTGCTGTTCAAGTAGATACTAAACTTGCTGAGTTAAAATTGCCTGTTCCTCGAGCCCTTCCTGCTGCTAAATCTATCCACCCAGCTCCTACTTTCCAACCTGTAGCTCGCTCTGGTAATTTACCGGTTAAGAAACTTACCCCAGCTGAAATTCACCAGAAACGAGAAAAGGGGGAGTGTTGGTTTTGCACTGACAAATGGGTTCCGGGACACAAATGCGGCCTTAAGAAATTACTCATGCTAGATTTGGGGGACACAGATCCTTGTGAGGATGGGGGGACACCATCAACCTCGAATTGCTCACCATGGAGATGAGTGAGTGCGCTTTTTATGGCACTAATGATAAACACATTCCTACTACCATGAAAGTTAAGGGTACCATTGATGGTCATTCTGTCAAAATCTTACTCGACTTGGGAAACACACATAATTTCATTGACTCCAAATTACTTAAACATTGGGGACATCCAGTACAGTCCACCAAGTTTTTTGAGGTCATGATTGCTGATGGTGGCAAGGTCAAAAGTTCTGGTTGCTGCAAGGCTTCTACTCTCTCACTTGGGGGTTATAATTGCTTGGTAGATTTGTATTCTCTCCCTCTTGGTGGTTGTGATGTGGTCTTAGGGTCTCAGTGGCTATCTACGGTTAGTCCGGTCTTGTGGGATTTCTATCTCCTCACCATGGAGTTCACTCGCAACAATCATACATACAGGCTATTCCACATGCCTCATTCTGTCCCCTTAATTCGAGAGGCTTCTCTTTAACAATTAGAGAATGAGCTTCAGAACTCAAATTTGGGATTGTTCCTGTATTCCATAGAGGGCACAAAGAATGAGGCATCTGACCTTTCCACATTTCAACAACAAGATCTCCAACATCTCCTCGACGCCTTTGCAAGCATCTTTGAGGTTCCTTCAACGCTGCCTCCTTCCCGGGTCTATGATCATCGCATTCCCTTGGTACTTGGAGCACAACCCCAAACATTCGATCTTATCATTATGGTCCACTCCATAAAACAAAAATTGAAAAAGCTGTGGAGGAATTACTTGCTGCAGGGTTCATTCGACCTAGTCGCAATCCCTTCTCTTTCCCTGTCCTCTTGGTGAAGAAGAAGGAAGGCACTTGGAGGATGTGTATTGACTATGGGGAACTTAATGCTCTTACTATTAAGGATAAGTACCCTATTCCCTTAATCGATGATCTCCTGGACGAGCGTTTTGGTGTTGTCTACTTCTCTAAGTTTGACCTACGATCTGGATATCATCAGATTCTAATGCACCCTGGAGACATTGAAAATACTACTTTTAAAACTCATGAAGGACATTATGAGTTCTTGGTAATGCCATTCGGGCTTACTAATGCCCCGACCACCTTTCAAAACTTAATGAATGACCTGTTCAAACCATACCTCAGGAAATTTGTGTTGGTTTTCTTTGATGACCTCTTGATTTATAGCAAAAATTGGTCTGAGCACTTGGCACATTTGAAGACTATTTTTGAGGTACTACAACAACACCAGTTGTATCTTAAGATGTCTAAATGTTCCCTAAGTCAACAACAGGTGGAATATTTGGGGCACGTTGTATCCAAAGATGGGGTTAAGGCTGACCCATCCAAGTTGCAGGCAATCTGAGACTGGCCTACCCCAACCACTATTAAACAGTTGAGAGGCTTCCTTGGTTTAACAGGTTATTACATGAAGTTCATTCCCGGGTATGGGGGAATATGTCAGCCCTTGTATGAATTAACTAAAAAAGATGCCTTTCAGTGGTCTGAGGGTGCGGCACTTGCATTTGCTAAGTTGAAGGAAGTGATGTTATCCCCACAGGTCTTTGCCCTTCCTGATTTCTCTAAGCCTTTTGAAATTGAGTGTGACACTTCAGGGTTGGGAATTGGTGCAGTTCTACAGCAAGGTCGAAGACCAATTGCCTTTGCTAGCCAATCACTCGGACCGTGGAACTAATCTCTGTCCACCTATGAGAGGGAACTCATTGCTATAGTCTATGCAGTGAGGAAATGACAAAACTACCTGCAAAGGCAGCATTTTATTATCAAGACCGACCACAATAGCTTGCAGTACTTTTTGAATCAAATGGCTAATACAACATTCCAACAGAAATGGGTCTCTAAACTATTGGGATTTGATTACGAGATCCAGTACAAAGTAGGGCGGGACAATGTGGTTGCAGATGTATTATCACGGGTTCAAGGTGTTTCCACATCCCAAAACCTTAATGCCACCAAGTCTATTAAATGCGTTCACATTTCCTATCCTTATAGTGGTTGGTTAGATGATTTAAGAAAGTTTAATGAAGGTGATGAATGGATCTTGCAGAAGATAAAGGAAGTTAGGGACAGTGCTCATACTGGTGTGGTTAGTTATGCCCTTGGTAAATTTTCCATTAAGAATGGTTTCTTGTGCTATAAGAAACGATTGTGCTAAGCCCTGATTCCGAATGGATATGCAAACTCATTGAAGAGTATCATTCTACCCCAGCTACTGGACACCAAGGCGTGGTTAAAACCTATTACATATTGAAAAAACAATTTTATTAGCACGGTATGAAGAAACATATTAGGCAGTTCATTGCTGCCTGTCACACTTGTCAACAAAACAAGTATGAGACGATTTCTCCTCCCGGATTACTGCAACCCTTACCTATACCAACTAAGGTATGGACCGATATCAGTATGGATTTCATAGTTGGTCTTCCACTGTGCAAGGGAAAATCTGTGATAATGGTGGTGGTAGAGAGGATATCTAAATATTCCCACTTCATAGCCTTATCTCACCCCTATATTCCCACTTCATTGCCTTATCTCACCCCTACACTGCCTCCATTGTTGCCCAAGTGTTCATTGATCATGTCTTTAAATTGCATGGGATGCCTCACTCCATCGTTAATGATCGAGACCCCATCTTTATCAGTGCATTCTGGAAGGAATTTTTTAAGCTTCAACAGTCTAAACTTTGTATGAGTTCGAGCTATCATCTTTAGAGTGATGGATAAACTGAGGTGATGAATCGTTGCCTCGAAACTTATCTTCGATGCTTTGTGGGGGAACAACCCCATAATTGGGTCAAATGGCTTGCTTGGGCCAAATGGTGTTTTAATACATCTTACCACACCTCTTCTCGGTTGACTCATTTTGAACTTGTGTATGGCTATCCACCACCACATATCACTACCTATGAACCAGGCACAACCAATG
Source organism: Cotoneaster glaucophyllus (assembly GCA_036320875.1). Lineage (NCBI taxonomy): Eukaryota > Viridiplantae > Streptophyta > Magnoliopsida > Rosales > Rosaceae > Cotoneaster > Cotoneaster glaucophyllus. Next base: position 23,765,727 of record CM070063.1, read on the forward strand.
TGGGTGCAGTTAAACAGGGCCTTTTGGAGAGGGATAGGGTGTTATCTGTGCTTCTTTCCAACTTGGTAAGGGCTCAAAACAGAATGAGGGTGCAAGCAGATAAGAAGAGGAGTGAGAGGCAATTTTCTGTGGGAGACTCAGTATATTTGAAATTGATACCATATCAGCTGCAATCACTGGCCCCACATGGTTATCACAAGTTGCAGCCGAGATATTATGGGCCCTATGAGGTGATAGAGAAGATTGGCTCAGTGGCATATCGGTTGAGACTCCCTGTGGAAAGCAAAATACATCCAGTATTTCATGTGAGCAATCTCAAGAGGCAGATGGGTTCCAATACTGTTGTGCAGTCCACACTCCCTCAGATTCGAGAGGATGGACTATCTCAGCCATCTCCAAAGAGGATTCTAGCTCGAATGATGTATAAGAAGGGCAACTCAGCGGGTGTTCAATTGCTGGTTCACAGGATTGATCAAGAAGAGGCCGATGCTACTTGGGAAGATTTTGATGATTTCCAAGCCAAGTTTCCAAAATTTTCTCTGTAAACCTTGTGGACAAGGTTCTTGAAGGGGGAAGTACTGTTATGTTCCTTGTAATTGTGATTGCTTTGATCACAAGTGTAGGGTGAAATTGTAAGGGAAAGGTTAATTGTAAGGGATTTATGGGGTTTTACTATAATAGTGGTAAGTATAAGGAGTCATGTGAACAGGTTTTGTCCTTTAGTGCTGAGTTGGAGCTCACACACTCAATGAGCTAGCAAGTAGGTTGTTAAATTCCCCACGTTTGTGGTGGCAAAGGTCATATTGAATTTAATCAGAAAATACTACTTTATTGGATTCTTTCTCCTTCCTCCATAGTCGCCATTCTTCCTTTAGCACAGGTCAAGGTCAACCCAGATTACTGGGATACTAACAGATCGAAGGCGAACGGAGGAGGTGGCAGGTATGTGTGTGTGTGTAAAGGAAGAGAGCGGAACAGAGAGAGAAAAAGAAGAAGACGACGAAGATGAACCTCAGACGAGAAAGAGCAGGTGATGCGACAGAGAGTGATGCGATAGAGGGACGGAGTGAGCGAGAGAAATTCACCCGACTAATAATACATAGCTTTTGAGGGGATAAATAGTCGGGTGTGAGTGGTATAAAATAAGTGGGTTCAGATTAAATAATTCGGTGCTTATTTAATACGAAACTCACCAAACATTTGTTTTGTATTACTAATATTATCCAGTAGTCTTATACAACGTGCCAAACGGAACCTATATATGTAAACGTATCATATATCTACTACCAAAAGCCTATGTTAAAATAGACGCAATATGTTGAAGAGTCATTATTTTGGTCGAAAATACTTTCATAAGTTCTGGTGGATGAAAATCCACTTTATTTATTTATTTAATTTTTTTTCTGAACAAACAATGCCATCTACACTGAAACGGAGTAAACAAACCAAAATGCTTACAAAAGCATAAGCAAATGTGTTATCCATTAAAATCATTGTGGAATAGAAGATGAGAACTGTTATTAGCATTCAAAAAATTTTAAATGACACTCATCACAAGTGTATTTTTCTTTCTACTTATAAAAAGTTTGAAGTGCAAAATAAAATTACTAAGGTGTCAATAACAATTCTTTACAAAATAACCAAATTCAATCGGAGCGTATCACGTAAATATAAAATCATAATAGCAAGTTACCCTTTGACATGGTAAACAAACTGTTATCTAAGATCTAATAGGCTAAGCAGACCAGCTTAGAAGAATGGTAGAAGCCCACAACTATAAGGCCCAAGGCCCATAAATAGCCAAGCACTCCAGTAGAACACTTGGCTCTTCAGCGGACCGTACAACTTCCCTCTCGAGGGGAATGGTTGGCCAAATGTCAGCAAGGCAGGGTTCCCAGAATCCCAGATACTGTCCTACACTTCCTACAAGACTCCATGATAAATAGGATTTTGTAATTTTTTTATTTAAGAATGTGTCTGGTAATTTAATACTTGTCTAGTAGCACTATCTAAATTTCAAAAAATAATAAAGTTTTGTTTGGTTGTAATGTTTTTGTAATATAAATATTGAAATTGGTAAGGATGATGGTGGATATGGTGGTTAGGGTGGTGTTGCTGGTAGCGGTGGTGGTGATAATAAGAGGTTTCAATGGTGGTGGGATATAGGTGGTGGTGGTGGAAATGGTGGTTTTGTGAACAATGGTAGTGAAAATGGTGGTTAGAAGGTGGCTATGGTGGTGGCAGCGTTGAGACGGTTGAGGTGGTGGTCGCCATGGTGGTGGGGATGATGGCGATGGAGGAAGTGGCGGTGACGATAGTTAGACGGTGGAGTTGGTGGAGGTGGTAACAATAACACCTTTGTTTTATAATATATCTTGTACCTTCTGTTATTTTGGATTCTACTCTTGAACAACATAGGAAAAATTAATGTGATCCTTTACATAATTTAGGCTAAATATTTTCTGCGTTTTTCATTTTTATAAAACGATTTGTTAAAAGCATTTTTGCACATGTTTTTGTATCTGCAAAATTATAATAAAAAAAAAATATTTTTATTAGAAATGTGATACAAATATGGTAAGTGTAGCATCACTCAAATTAAAAACTGTTTTGCTAAATGTTACTAAACGGATCCTAAAATAATATACAATAGTTTTTTTTTTTTTTTTTGGTTTTTAGTTTTGATTTTGTAGTGTCTTTCCTTATACATTTCTTATACATCTTTTCCACCATCTTTCCTCCATTCTTTTTCCACCTCACCTCTTCCATGTATTTCCCCTCTATCTATAACAGAAAAAAGAAAACTAAAAGCGAAACAGGCATCAAACGAGCTCTTAATATACTATAATTCATTTTGGTCGGATCCGTGTCAAATAAATTATACGAAGCGTGCAAATCATTTAAATAAGCTCTTATTAGTTAAATAGAAGGACAGCAGCCGAAGTCTTGGTTGTTGAATCATTTGTGCAAATCCTTTACCTACAAGAAAAAGATTACAAAAATAATTTAAACTAAAAATATAAAAATAAAACCAACTCGTGCAGTCAAAGTCAAGAACGAACCATACGTAGTATAATAACTCATCTGATCACCTACTCTGCAATGGGTTTCCCATCGTTCCTGGTCCCTTTGCTAGCTAGATTGTTCTTGATATATAGTTTTTAATATAATTTGTATTTTATTTTATTTCCTTTTTCTTTAAATCCAAAAAGAATAGATAGGAAAATTGCAAAACTTTTTGGTTTGCATGTTCCTGGGGATCGAGTGGTTAGATGAGGGTCCACATGCTCCTGCCCTCACATGCACTACTATACTTGTCCTTACCTGCTTATCCCTTTTAAACGATTAAAGTGCTTTGTTTTGTTGACTAATTGCGGTACTGATTAAGGTGACAATGGAAGATTATAATGCATCGTTGCTTGTTTACAACGTGCAGCAGTTAGAGCAGTGTGTTTGCTTCTTTTGGGTGTTTATTTCATAAGATAATGTGTTTGCTCATTCGTATTCATGTACCCATAAGATGATGCAGTTGATTAGAGTAATGTGTTTGCTTGTTTGTTGCAGACTGCTCAATAAGATGATGGTTTGCTTATTTATATTCATCTACTCTATAATAAGATGATACAGTTGGCTAAAGTAATGTGTTTGTTTTTTGTCTTAGTTTATTTTGTAAGATGATGTGTTTGCTCGCTTACATTCATTTACTTTATAATAAGATGATAGAATTGACTAAAGTAGTGTTTGCTTTTCTACCTTAGTTTATTATATTTCTTTAAGATGATGTGTTTGCTCGCTTGTATTTGTCTCCTCTTTATAGAGAAAAGTAACTTTAAGTTTTCGTTTATCAACAAAGAAAAAGGAAAGTGATTGGTTTCTATGTGCAATAGTAGATTATAATGCACCTTTGCTTGTTTACAATATAGAGTGGTTAGAGCGGTGTATTTGCTTCTTTGTGGGTGTTTATTTCATAAGAGAATGTGTTTGCTCACTTGTGTTTGTTTACCCGTAAGATGATGTAGTTAACTAGAGTAATGTGTTTACTTGTTTGTTGTAGTCTGCTCAATAAGATGATGTGTTCACTCATTTACATTCATCTACTCCATAATAAGATGATACAATTGGCTAAAATAATGTGTTTGTTTTTTGTCTTAGTTTACTCTATAAGATGATATGTTTGCTCGCTTGCATTCATTTACTTTATAATAAGATGATACAGTTGACTAAAGTAGTGTTTGCTTTTCTGCCTTAGTTTATTCTATTTCTATAAGATGATGTGTTTTCTCACTTGCATTCGTCTCCTCTTTATAGAGAAAAATAATTCGAAATATTATTTTATCAACAAAAGAAAAAGGAAATTAAGTGATTGGTTTCTATGTACAATAGAAGATTATGATGCATCTTTGCTTGTTTACAACGCACAGTGGCTAGAGTAGTGTGTTTGCTTCTTCTTTTTTTGGGAGTTTATTTTCTAAGATAATTTGTTTGCTTAAGATGATGTGTTTGCTCACTTGCATTCATCTACTCTATGATAAGATGATACAGTTCGCTAAAGTAATGTGTTTGCTTTTTTGCCTTAGTTTACTCTATAAGTTGATATGTTTGCTCGCTTTCCACTAGACCAACCTCTTGAGATTAATTTTGAATAGTTTTAAAATAGAATTTAGTGACTAAGGCAAAGAAGCAAAGAAGGAAGAAGAGTGCTCTAATCAACTTGATTAAGCTCAACGCTGCAACAATATTTTCCAATTTTGTGAGAACGTACAAATTTCTTTTTGTTCAAATGTTAAGAATGTTTGTTATAATTTCGACTATGTCCACAACTTAATATGTTCTAAAAAATACATATCAAGTATTTTTGTGATTAGACGGGGGCATGTGGACTAGTGATTTGGTCCGGGAGGAGGACGTGTGGTGCTGCTGCTGATAATGTGAAGCAGTCACTCTCTTCATTTCTTATATGTTGGAATTAGTCACTTTCAAGTTTCAAGTAGTCAACTGTCTTGCATTTCCCTTGCTGTAAACAGTTGGATTAAATTGCAAATCTGCATCATTATTATAACCTAAGTTATAAATAGAAATTTACGTCTTTACAAGGTATATCTTGCATCATATCTAAACTATTATTAAAGGAAAATTTCAAGCAAAGTTTTGGGGTCAGCGTAACACCATTTTTGTTTTCAGTTTTAGTTTTTAAATTTCAACCTTTCGTTTTTACTTATTATTTTTTGGGTTTATATCACAAATGGTCCCTGAAATTGACCCCATCAATCATGATGGTCCCTGAAATTGAAAATCGATCAATGTAGTCCCTGAATTTTAACTCGCGAATCAATGTGGTCCTTCTATTAGTGTTCCGTCCAAATTAACACTAAAAAAAGGTTAGAGAACCAATTTTTCATGGTAAAATGACCAAAAAAAGGTTAGAGAACCACTTTTTTTTGTTTTTTTTTAGTTTTAGCACCAAATCCATGAAAAAATGGAGAGAAAAGTGAAGATGGAAAAAAGAAAAGAGAGGTACTAAGTAAAATTATAAGTAACAGGGTTATTTTTGATCATTTTACCATGAAAAATTGGTTCTCTAACCTTTTTTTAAAGTTAATTTGGACAGAACACTAACAGAAGGACCACATTGATTCGCGAGTTAAAATTCAGGGACTACATTGATCGATTTTCAATTTCAGGGACCATCATGATTGATGGGGTCAATTTCAGGGACCATTTGTGATATAAACCCTTATTTTTTTGAAAAACTTAAAACTCATTTGGAAACTATTTTCAATTTTTCAGTTTTAATAAAAATAAAAAATAAAAACAAAAAATTGAACGCCAAAATTTGAAAATATATACATTTAGATTCTAGTTTTCAGTTATTATTATTATTATTATTATTAAATTACATAATGAAAGTAATTACCAAACAAGTTTTCAATTTTCAATTTTTTTTTAAAAAAAAAGAGAAAAAAAACTACAAATTGGCAAGTGATGAATTGTCCCGGTGGTCAAGACCTTCATGTTTAAGCCACTTCGTCCTAACTTCAAACCCTTTCGCCTCCCCTTTAATCTAGTTTAGAGTAAAAATGTCCCTTGTACAAAAAATAACAATTTGAAAAGAAATGGTTATCAAATGACCTCTTAGCAATATACTTGCATAATATATCTTGTTCTACTTTGCTCCGTGAACTTTGAAATTGGTTCTAAGCTCTCCTAAATTTGCAATGGTCAATATTCCTACCGTCGCTTATAGCTCTATCAGTTATTCTATCAAACAGAGACTTACTAGTATCCATTTACAGGGTCAATTTACAAAGATTGGAACTTTGTGTGAGCTTTTCAAACTCTTGTTTTCAAAATTTTGGTTTGCCCTATCGGCTCCATTCTTTTCAAAAGACGAGAGAAAGTGGCCTTTTCCGATCCCATGCTTGCTTCGTCCGCGCTGTCTCGTATCTGCGCTCCCTGCCAAATGAAAAAAGGAAAATATATTTTGTTTTGTCCTTAACCATTAGACGTAACCAAGATTCCATCTTCTTTTGGCAACCACCACTTCCTATTTTCCAATCGTCTCTGTTTTCTATTTATTCATTTTATTCCCATTTTTTCATTTTTCATTTCTGTTATTTGGAAATCTATTTGACGAGAGACAAAGTTAATGGAATTGTATGATGACAGAATATTATACCAATTATTTTATATGTAAGGTTCAAAAAAAACGCTAGGTGCTAGAGTCTAGCTTTTAGGCGGCTGGACAGGACCTAGGTGGACTTAAGTAAATTTATTATAAATCGTATAAATAATTGTCTGCTTAAACTTAAAAAAATATATAATTTCATTGGGATGTATAAACTGGAAAATAGATGACTTATAGATATAAAGTATTAGTACATAATTAAAATACGAGGAACTTGCATATGAGGAACAAGTCTCTTACAATTTATTAAAAAAATAAAATGTAAAATAAAAGTTATCTATTCTGTCTAAGTGGGAGTGACGACCTAGACAGGTTTGAGTGGGTGCCTAGGCGGTCTAGGCGGGTGCCTAAGCAGATTTAGCTGTCCTATCTTAGTTAATTTTCAAACGTCAAGGGATTAATCGGGACAGTTGTTAGCCATCTAGCGCTTAGACAAGGCCTAAGCGAGAATTTTTAGAACAATGTTCATCTGCATACATGATCCAACTGTTTGTCGATATACATACAGGTAAATTTAAAAAAAACAACATCCCATCTTCATTTTACTTGCATGGGGTTTTGGATTTGTAACGGTCACAAACAAAAGGGAGAAATTTTAGGTAGAAGTTTTTTTGTACGACTGTAGGAATAGTATTTCTAATTCGCGTGTTGTAAAATGATTGTATGACATATTTCGAGTGTTAAAAAATATTATTATTAAAGAGAAAAAAAGTAAATTTGAAATCAACGCTAATCTCATTTTCCTGCCGAAACTTATTTTGCCCAACTTTACCTACTTAAACTTGATTTTTTTGACACTTTTTCACATTCCATTAATTCCGTAAAAAACTAAATGACATTACACTACTTTTGAGTCTTTTTTTCAGTGGTTTGTGGGGTTCGATGGATTGACGAAGTATATTGTCGTTATGAAATCCGAGTCACTGATTAACATGACATTTCTGACATATTCTTTATATTAAATTTTTAAAAATTTTAACGAAAAATCATATTTTTACATTAAAAAATTAATTATGGTACTATTCATTTTACCCTTTATTTTGTACTTATCATTAAAACTCAAAGTTTTCAAGTCATTTTCATTAGTTTTCCTTAAAAAAAAAAATTTAAGAAGAGACCAACTGACAGTTCATCCTTTTGGAAGATAAAAAGATGCACAGAGATATTTCAGCCTTTTCTAACTACCATCGTGTAATTTATCAATATCAAAAATCGAACTCAGAACATACTGTGTAGTATATAAGTTTGAAATTTATCTTCAAATATTGAACCATTCCGTAATAGTTGTTCAAATTAAATTTAAGGATATATTTAAATTTGGAGTAGATGTGACTTATTTTTAATATTTCTTCCTTTGTTTGTAAGCTTTCTTTCATTGTTCTCTTTTGTCTTTACTTCTCGTATACTATTCACTACCCTGACTTTTATATATTCCTTTTTTAATTTTAAACGTTAAATAAAAAAACTCCATATATTGTTTAGAATATGTGCTCCCCATCTACTAATGTTGGGAAATAATCTCACATCGGACATAACAAAAATAATATACAATTTATATATGGATGTTAATTTCTAATATCATTAAGGTTTTTTGTGATAAATTACAACATCTAGTAATAGGTGATTAAGTGAGATACTATCAATTATGCTGGTGGTTAAGTGAGACAATATATATGATATTGGTGGTTAAGTGAGATAATATTGATAATGTTGATGATTAAGTGAGACAATATCGATGATGTTGGTGTTGAGCCATGCTAAGCCTAAAAAAGTTATCAACTAATACAAACTAATCAATAAAAAGGAAACATTAGTAGTCCATTAGTTTTTCATCAACTAGATGGTCTGAATTCGAGGTTGGGAGTTCGACTTCTATTTGGTTCGTTCAAGCTCAATTCATAAGTACAATGAGCTAGGCTTGAAATATGAGAGAGAATTTTCACACACCTCTTTAAGCCTCTTACGCATCTTTTTTTATTCTTGTTCATAAGATTGAACCAATTATACGGAAACAACGGTCCTCATTAAACACGGATATTTCAACAGTTAAAAGAGTGTGTACTTATCATTTTTTCTAAAATATTAGGCTCATTGGTAAACTTTGGTATATCCGGCTTATAAAGATCGTGAGCAATATTTTGTATCTTATTTTTATTGGACATGCACTCATTTCAAAGTTTTTAACCTACTATTTTGAGTATATTTAGGGTTTGTTTGGAACTGCTTTTAAAATGGTTAAAAACGTTTTTTATGAAAATGTTTTGGAACCAATCTTTAGTAAAAAGACAAGTGAATCCTGTCAAAGTACTTTAAGTGCTCTTAGAACTCAAAAGAACTTTTTCTAAAAATATTTTTAATCATTTTAAAAGCACATCAGTTCTGTGTTCATTACTATGCTTTTTATAAAAAGAATTATATCAATTTTCAAGTTTTATTCAGCCATGTCAACAAAAGAACTCGAGTTCAGCTTATAAACGAGTTGAGATCAAGCTTGGAAATATCATTCAAGCCAAAATGGAGCATATGTTTACGGGCAGCAACTAAGGAATTTGAGCACCTTCATACTCGACTTTGGTTTTGATTACTAACATATGTATTGGGTGAAGTTATTATTTAGGGTTGTATGAGTGATGAGTTTAGTTTGTAGATAAACTTGCTCCTAAGTTTGTAATTTCAAATTAAATTTTCAAACGATTAATAAACATGCATAGTTAGGTTTTTCAATATGACTGATTAAGTTTATCATCTTAAAATTCATTATCACTTTCTTTTGTTACATTTCATAGATGAGTCTTTAAGCGCCTATCCGAATCCGAACACTAAAATAACCAAATTATAAATTTGATGACGATAAACCATGTTAGATTGTAAATGGTGAAGTGGTCCGTTAAATAAAATCTTCCCTTTTAACGCACTACAGCAAGAGCTCAATCTCTAATTTTTCTTAATCTAACTTAGAGTGTAAGCAATCTACATTATAGTTATAAACAATAGGAAAATATTTTAATGAGAGTAATAATAAGTGATATGAAAAATAAGATAAGAGGATGAAGTCAGAGTTGAAGTATGAGAGCGGTACTCATAGAAAATACGAATAGGGACATTGGATTGGAGGGAGAGATGGAGCTAAGTCGCTAACTGCTAAGCAAGCAAGTGTTGGTTACAGCTGTATTCACGACCACCGCGCTCCCCCCTCATCTGGTCATCTCTTACTTTTCTTTCTTTTATTCCATTAAATAATATCATCCAATGTGTGTTTATAATAACACAATAATCATATCCTATAATTTCACATTCTCTTTTTCCTATTCATTTTCCTTTTTCCCTCGTTTAACAATTTCGTTCTCTTGATCATTCGACAATAACAATATATGATCATATATTTACTGAATTTGATATTAAGCATTAAAATTAAAACATTTGAAGAACATACGTACATTCTTAATCATCAGATGACTAAAAAACATTTATTGTGATATATTTATTTTTGCAATATTTCTACCCATATATGTATTCATGAATTTTGTTACGAGACTGTTAATCTTAATTTTATTTCAAGCGGTATTCTATATTAAAGGATGAGAGGTTAGAACACGAGATGCAGCCGGTTGAGGCCATTAATCTTCATTACGTGTTAAGTATTTTGTTTGAAATATCTTATTAGAGAATGGTATTTGGGGTCATGATTCATGCTCGAGGAGTGGTTTCCACCTTATATCAAATTCAATCTGTCGACTTTCTTCGAAATTATGCAATTTAGACCGCTCAAATAAATAAGGAAATGCATAGGTGATAAGATAAAGTGCAAACATCACGTTCCTTTTAAGTTTAAGTAACTTCTTTATTATTGACTAAGGGCTTGTTTGAAATTTTAGTTTGGAATGACTAAAAGCGTTTGTGGTAAAATTGGTTTTGGGTTCCAAAATCACTTAGTGTTTTTTGAAAGAAGCACCAGATATCTATTTCTTAGAAGAAGCACTTAAAAAATTAATAAATTTTTTTCACATAACATGGATATTTTATGTGACAACTTATATTATGTTCTGGTTCAACGGAGAGTTTAGATTCACAATTTGTCAACAAAATCCACGCATATGACAACCTAAGCATGACAAAAACATGACCATATAATAAGTTTTTCAATTAAATAAAAGAAATACACAGCGGAAGTTAAAAAAGCAATTAAAATACGTTATACAGTGATGCAGGTGCAGCAGAGTGAGAAGGGAAGAGAGAAAATGACGATGGTATTTTTGGTTCGTTTATTGTGTGAGAAGGTGTGTGTCCTCGTGATCCGCGCACAGCCTACTACGTGATACTCTGTACAGAAACACCATCAGCAGCAGCAGCAACAAGTACCCACTTCCCATCTCTCTCTCTCTCTCTCTCTCTCTCTAGGAAGAGTTGTTGCTGAAGTTCACATCAATCGTTTACTCAAACTATTTATTGCACCCACATTCAAGAGAGAGAGATTTCTCTTATTGGGTAATCCAGCTTTTGGCGTCTCTCTCTCTCTCTCTCTCTCGTCCTTGTTCTTGTTTTGTTGGTCTTCTGTTTCTCTTGCTGCTCAATTTCAGGCTTTGTTTCAGCTCCGCAACTTTCAGGTACTCTCTCTCTCTCTCTCAATTCACGTCTCTTTTTCTCTCCTGTTTTTGTGGTATCATGCTCCCCAATTAACTTTGTTTGTGCGACTCTTGACTCTGCTTTTTTATGTATAATCTCAATGTTTCTAATATTTTGGGGGATTCCATTGTGCTGAAATTGTGTACTTTGGTTGGAAAATTTTTGTGGGTTGAGCTTGGTTTGATGAAATTTAAATTGGGTTGAGCTTAGTTTGCAGAAATTTGAACTGGGTTGGCTTGTTTTAGCTTCAATGCTCTGTTTGATGCATAAGTTTTGTTATCGAGTATCTTGGTGACCAATTACCCACTTATTGGTGTGATTAGTCGTAGATTTCAATTCAATTGATTCCTAGAACCCCAATCTTTGTTTGTCTGATGGAAAACTGCAAGAGAAGATGCGAGTAATGGAAGTTTTTTAATTTCAGGTCAATCCACACAAAAAGTTTCCGTAAATTGACCATAACCAAGCCAATCAGCTTTAGGTGGAGTCTTTGTTTTTTTTTTTTTTTTTGAACCAACGATATTATCTGCAGTAAGAGATAAGGGGGTGAACTTAGCCTCATAATGGGCTAGCAATAGTGTGGTTCAAATTGCTTTTGACTAGAATCGAACCTAAGACCTCTCACTTACAAGTGAAGAGGAATACCACTTAACCATAGTACTAAATGACAGGTGAAGTCTTTGTTGAGTTCATTGAATTTTGTATGTGCATTTCTTTTCTCCGTTTATCTGTATTGACTGGACTCTGGCTGGCTTGAATTTAAAGGAATGCTAAGTTGGATTTAGGTTAATGGAATTTGATCAGAGTTTGTGAAATTAGTGTGAAATCGAGTCCAAGACTTGTCACAGGAGATATAGAGGGCAAGTCAACATTTAGGATTTAAGTATTAATGATTCTACACGTGTTGTAATATGAGTGGATTTGATGCACCGCATTGGCATGCTACGTGGTGCAACAGATATGCACAGTAATTTCTTGTATAAATGAATTGAAACAGTGAAAGTATCTTATCTAGAGAAGAACATATAGATGCACAGCTTCGGCTTTCTTTCTTTTAGCAGTTTTAAGTGTATTTATTTTCTTCTATATGCTTATTCTAAAGAAGAAAGCAGAAACACAGAAGAAGTACTTGTGTGTTTCTCTCTGTATCACACCATTGAATAATTGGTTAGAAAGTTGTTAACTTGATTGAGGTGTGATTTGTCCGATAAAATCGTGAAATATGTTTTGGCCTTAGTTCGATATTAAATTGATCAAACAGGGCTCTGCAGCCGTGCAAGTTGAAGACTCGGTGCAGCTTTGAAGCCGGGTTCTTGCATACAATCAAAGCTTCACGATTAAATTTATCACGAATATAAACTCTTTTAAGTCCCTGAAATTACTTCCTATGAGATTGATATGCCATCAAATTTCATTACTTAATTCCCGGTGATCTAATTGTCACTATTCTGCTGATGCTGCAGGCCGTCCAAGAATATGGCTTTGGGTATGATGGGGAAGTTTTTGTGACGAGAATGGATCCTCAGGCTTTTATTAGGTTGTCAATAGGCTCACTTGGACTAAGGATTCCTGGAACACCTTTCAAGTCTGAAAAATCTGGTATTCATGCATTCTCTTCTCCGTATTCGTGTGAAATTCGCCTTCGAGGATTCCCTATGCAGACAGCATCAATTCCCTTAGTTTCTTCCCCTGAAGCTACTACTACACCTGATTCTCTCAGCACGGCCTCGAGTTTTTATCTTGAAGAATCAGATATTAAAGCGCTGCTGGAACCAGGCTGTTTCTACAATCCTCATTCCTGTCTGGAGATCGCTATTTTCACAGGGAAGAAGGGATCCCACTGCGGTGTAGGGAACAAAAGGCAGCAAATTGGGACATATAAGCTGGAGGTTGGTCCCGAATGGGGCCAAGGAAAGCCAGTGGTTCTTTTCTGTGGATGGATAGCTATCGGCAAAAACAAGCACGAGAGCAGAAAATTGAGTGCAGAGCTTCATTTGAGAATAAGACTAGATCCTGATCCAAGATATGTTTTCCAGTTTGACGATGTGACGAAACTTAGTCCTCAGGTTGTTCAGCTTCAAGGCTCCATTAAACAGCCTATTTTCAGCTGCAAGTTCATCCGAGACAGGTGACGTGACGTCACTTATCTTTATAACTTATGTTAAATGTATAAGACTTTTTCATAAAAACTATGTGAGGTTTACAGCACATCGTGTTCGCCACCACACCGGCTGGCTGGTGCATTGGCCTTACCCTAATAGGACCGAGACGAGAAGTATGACCCTTCGATTAGAACGCCCCATATCTCGTGACACGCGGAGCGTGGCATTTACTTTTATAAAGTCCGTATAACTTCTAAAAAAAAGATTCATTGTGTTGCTGAGAAAAGAAACAAATGTCGATGTAGTTTCTGATAGTTTAATGAATCTACAGGGTTCCCCAAGTGGATCCATTGAACACATACCGGTCAGGTGCTGCTAACAGTCCTGATCTGGAAACAGAGAGAAGGGAGAGAAAGGGATGGAAGGTGACAATACATGATCTCTCTGGCTCGGCTGTTGCAGCGGCCTTTATAACAACTCCATTTGTTCCGGCAACAGGTTGTGATTGGGTTGCAAGGTCCAACCCAGGAGCTTGGTTGATTGTTAGTCCTGATCCTTGCAGGCCTGATAGCTGGCAGCCATGGGGAAAACTTGAAGCATGGCGTGAGCGTGGCATCAGAGACACTGTTTGCTGCCGATTGCGCCTTCTGTCAGAATGCCAGGAGGCCGTGGAGCTCTTCATGTCTGAAATCCGCATCAATGCTGAAAAGGGTGGGGAGTTTTTCATAGACACAGACAGACAGATGCGGGCAGCAGCAGCAGCAGCAGCAGCAGCAGCAGCATCCGCCAGTCCGATACCAAGCCCACAAAGCAGTGGAGACTTTGCAGGTTTATATCCATTTGTAGGTGGTTTCGTCATGAGCTGTAGAGTGCAAGGGGAAGGAAAAGCCAGCAAGCCATTGGTACAACTAGCCATGAGGCATGTGACATGTGTGGAGGATGCCGCCATCTTCATGGCTCTTGCAGCTGCTGTCGATCTTAGCATTGAGGCATGTAGGCCCTTCCGGCGGAAGTTCAGGAAACCCTCCTGCCCTTCTATATGAAAAAGTAAGAAAATTTGAGGAAGAAAAGAGGGGAGGGGGATTCCGTGCACTGAAAAAAACCGTAGTTTCCCTTTGATTGATGTAACATCTTGCATTGTGTACAGGAAACTCTTATTTAGAACTCTCAAAGATTGTTTAACTACTCATTCATGGTAGCAGTAAGCCGAAACGACGTCACTATACATCACATTGGGCAGTACCTACTATTTTGTCATGGGTGACGGAATGCGGATAGTTTTTGGGAAAACATCCACTTTCGGGGTTGCCCCTGATAAGAACGAACTTATCTATCACTGATTGTGGGTTGTATGCAACCAGTTACACGTAAAATTTTCTCATTCAACAAGCAACAAAACGAAGATGTTACTTCAAAGAAAGGGAAGTAGGAACAAGTACAACTAGGTTGGTTTCTTTTGATTCCATGTCGTTTTCATGCGCTACGGACTTAATTGGGAACAGATGGATCCAGCACGAAGGAAAAGGACAGAATATATAGTATCTCTACTCCAAGTTTCCTACCAAGAAATATATTTTGTTTCTCTGCTCTTGTTTTTCCATTCAATGTAGAGTCAGGGTCTGGAATAGCACGGTACCAAACAAACCGAAATTCAAAGATCATCGAGGGAAAAAGAAAGAGAAGCAGCACGCGATTTCAATTCATATACAGGCAAGAGAATACGGCTCCTTAGAAAACAATGCGAAGACAACACTCTGTCCATCGTTTGCAACGGAACAAAAGACAAAGGCGAAAACCACCCCGATGTTAGTAACGTTACTAAGCTATGACATTAGGCTTCTGTTGTCTGGAACAGTGTGTCAACTTCTCCAATAACAGTTCGAGCTTCTTCAATTTCAGGGCCTTCCTTCTGGTTCAACTCTTCTTCTACTTCAGCCTAAAAGTAATTATCTTGCTTAGTGAACTGGGGCCAAATGAGTTGGTACTTCAAACTAAGGTTAACCAAGACTTTTTACATACCAAAATTCCTTTCAGGTCAGCTAATGAGGCCTCCAAGCGTTTCCGACAGTCGGGAATCATCATCCTTGATTCAGCAAGAACATTTTCCTGTAAGGGAACCAAGAAGGCAAGACAGGAATTTTATTTGGAAGGGATAGGCATATATCCATTGATCTTTTCGTTTCTTCAGTTGACTTCTCAATGAAGTAGCTTAACAAAGAATATACGAGAACTTCTCCAAGCAATCAGAAGCAAGATTGGGTCAATGGCCTTTAGTTTGAACATTATCTGATGGGAAAAAATACTCCCTGACCTATACCTATTAGAATTAATGGATCTCCAAAAGAACATAGACAGTCGATAAACTAAATCATGGAGCGTATATTGTGGGGTTATGTAATCTTATACCCTTTCTTCTGTGAAAGTTTTTTTGTAAATCACCATAATTTCTACAAACAAGCAAGCAAGCAAACGCATCTGAACATTTATGTATACATGCAGATTGCACAATGCACCGATCAAGTCAATCTACATCTTATTAATCGCCTCAAAAGTGTCCCGAAGATTGAATCAGAGGGTAAAATGATCCATTAAAATTTCAAATAAGTCATCAGCTACAGGAATTTGGCCCCAAATCTTACTAATGGTATGCTAATAACTATTAGTGAAAAAATAAGAAAGCAAAAATGTGGGACTTATTTTTCTCTACCAGCATGGTATTGACTGTCCAAATTTGTTAACGGGGGAAAAGTATATAAATCCCTTTCTAAAAACTATGAAGTTTAACAATTGAATGATAAACAAACAGTAGAACAAGTTAATTGATGCCGAACATATTCAAAAGAAAAAGGTCAACCTAACTTCAGAAATCTTAACAACGTCCTATAAAAAATGTCTAATAACATATTCCCACCACAGAGAATGATATATATCTAAAATGCATAAATTTCCAAACAACAGGTGATAACTGACTCACATATCACAAACATAAAATATGACATAATGCCACAAATCAAGACAGCTATGAACATGTAGGGAGTTCAGAAACTCATAAGTGATCAAATTTGATGTTGTCAACTAACCAAATGTCTGCAACAACTGCAAGACAATATAAATTTAAAGACGATGACAACTTAATGATGCTAGCTGGTGAATGATGCATGTCTCGATCATACCTGCTGCTTCAGGTCATACGGATCAGCTCTTTTCTCTTTCATGTCTGCTGTTTTGGCAGCTTCTCTCTCAACCTCTTTCTCATAGGAATGAAGCTCCTTAACTAGGCGTTTACAAGTACCAGTCTTGATTTTCAGATTTCTTAGGGTTGCCATTGGTGTCCTATCAAAAGAATCATTTTCTTGATAAATGCAAAGTATGAAACCCAATCTAAAATATCGCATTTGAGCCTTATATTCAATCAATCTATAATATGCTATATATTATAATTCAATAACAGAATCGTGTAATTAAACTAAAATTTATAAGCTATATATGGCAGATTCACGACGCCCTCATCTTCCGTACCAGATCCCATTTAAAGGAAGTGTGTTTCTAGCTGATTGAACAAAAGCGGGAAAAGGGTCTGTGCGGTTTGAGAACATTCATGTTTCCTGAGACATTTTGATATAAATGATTTCAAGAACTGGCGGAGGCAGGAATATATCTTAAGGGGCACGAACTATAATATATCAATAACACTACCAAATAGCAACACTAAAATATAATGATACAAACCCCAGAATTCAAATGTTGATTAACAATATTTCTTTCATAGTTTAATATTCCTTCAAAATTGAACAAACTCCTTCACTCAACGGGCAGAACGATGCCCATCATTTCATGGTAGTGCTTCACAAGGAAACCCCACCAAGGATTCATCCGTCAGTGGAGCTATTTGCCTCACTGATCAAAATTTCAACGAAAAATAGCACACAAACAGCATAAACTAAGCAAAATGTAGGCTCAAATGCACAATATTTTAGTTTAAAGATTGGAAAATATACAGATCCACCAGTGGGAAGCATTCAGTAAAGCGAACATTGCTCTTATATTTGGGGGATGTCTTTTAGAACCCTTCAGAGGGAGAGAGAGAGAGAGAGAAAGAGTACCTGCGCGTACAAGAGAGGAATAGCAAACTGGAGCAGAAGATTGTGGAAGATTAAATACACGCGATGAAGTGAACAAGGTGAGGGAGAAGGGGTGTCGTTGGTCGGTTTATGGTGCGGGAAGCTGAGTTCGATTGGAGTGTCGGGGAAACTTGGCCCCGCGGATTTGCTGTGTTTCAATCCACATTGAGTCACTGTCGAGTTCAACACTAACTATTTTCCCATTCTTTATTTTAGTGTAAAATTACAAAAGAAATCATGGATGAAGCGTGAGGGGAAGAAAAAGAAAAGAAAAAAAAGGAAAAATTAGAGTATGGGCCCTCAACTTCATCCCAATTGCATCTTAATTAAAAATTTGGGTAAATTACAAAAAACTACCTCAACTATTAGATCATTAACAGTTTCATACCTCGTCTTTAAAAAATTTCAATGTTATACCTTATCTTCGAATTTGTTGCAATGTCATACCTTCCGTTAGTTGTCTGTCAATTCTTCTGTTAAATGCTAATATGGCATACCACGTGGCACACTTTATATTAAAAAAATAATAAAATATTATTAAAAACTAAAAAAGAATTATTTAATTTTTTTTCTTTTTTTTCTCTCTCTTCTTTTTTTTTCCTCTCTCTTCTTCTTCTTCTCTTTCTCCTTCTTTCTTTCTGGGTTCCAGGGGACGGGGTTTTTTTTTTTTTTTTTCTTCTTTTTTTTTCTTTTCTCTTCTTCTACTTCCTTCTTCCTTCTTCTTCCTCCTCCTCCTTCTTCTTTCTGGGTTGCAGGGGCTTGGTTTCGGGGGGTGGGGGGGGGGGGGGGTCGAACTGGGTTGGGTTGGGTTTGTTTGTTTTTTTTTTCCTCCTTCTTCCTCTTCCTCCTTCTTTTCTTTCTTCCTGGGGCTGATTTTTTTTCTTTCTTTTTTCTTCTTTTCCCTTCTTCTACTTCCTTCTTCCTTCTTCTTCCTCCTCCTCATTCTTTTTGGGGCTTGGTTTCGGGGGGGGGGGGGGGGGGGGGGGTCGAACTGGGTTGGGTTTGTTTGTTTTTTTTCCCTCCTTCTTCCTCTTCCTTCTCTTCCTCATTCGTCTTCTTCTTCCCTCATTCTTCTTCTTCTTCCTCTTTTTTTTTTTTTCTTCTCTCTCTCTCTCTCTCTCTCTTTCTCTCTCTCTCTCTCTCTCTCTCTCTCTCTCTCTCTCTTTCTTTCTTCTTTTTTTTTTCTTCTTGTCTGGTTTTTTTTTTTCCCTCCTCCTTCTTCCTTCTTTCTGGGTTGCAGAGGGTTGGGTTTTTTCGCTGGGGGGAGGGGACGGATGAACTGGTTTTCTTTTTTTTTTCTTCTTCCTCTTCCTTCTTCTTCTTCTTTTTTCTGGCTTTGCAGGGGATTGGGATGGGGGGATGGACGAAGAAGAAGAAGAAGAAGCAGGAGGAGGAGAGAGAAGAAGAGAAAAAAAAAAGAGAGAAGGAAAAAAAAATTAAAATTTTTAATATTTAATTAATATTTTTTTTAGTTTTTAATAATATTTTATTAATTTTTTAATATAAAGTGTGCCACGTCAGCATTTAACTGAAGAATTGACAAACAACTGACGGAAGGTATGACATTGCAACAAATTCGAAGATAAGGTATAACATTAAAAAATTTTAAAGACGAGGTATGAAACTGTTAATGACCCAATAGTTGAGGTAATTTTTTGTAATTTACCCTAAAAATTTATGAGCATTGATCTCTAAAATTTTCCCAACGTAGAACCTAGTCCTTTTGAGGCTTTGAGAGATACCTTGAGAAATTTCGACTAAAATAAAAGGTATAAAGGGACAAAAAAAAATAGAAGTTAAAAAACCGTTGCTCTACATACCAAGTTTATGACCAGTATTTAAAGATTTTTAGTTCACAAACCACAGCACCAATTAGCCTAAAATTCAAGGCATTGCTCTAATTTTGTACATTTTTCCTTGTACATTTCTTATACATCTCTCCTAGTTGCCATCTCCTTCGCTAGCTCTTCAACATCTACCAATTCGGTCGTACAGTTCTTCTCTATCTTCAACACAAAAATTAAAAATTAAAAACAAAATAACAATTAAACTCGTCATTAGCTTTTCACAATTATTCTTTCAGCAACTTCGAAACAGATTGAAAAGTTCTAACTGAACTTATAGACTCTACGATTGATGTAGCACTTCTGAAGTTGAAGAACTGCTTCTTGTTTTGCATTCATCAAATTCAACTCACAAATTCATACAAGGTATACATTGAGCAAACTGCACCTCACTACCTCAACCTGCTAGTGAATCACTTAAAGTTGACTTAGTATAACCCCTAAAAAATAACGCTAGGTAGACTAATTTTTTGGACCAAAATTATAAATCATGTGACGTGTCACTAATAAAAAATAAACACGTTAATCAACACTTAAGTAATAATCTAATCATCAACAACTATGTCATATGGTTTATAAAATTTGGTATAAATAGTTGATCTCCCGAGCATTAACTTAAAAAAACTTATAATTGATTTGCCCCTAAAATTGACATTTAGTCTTATTTCTGAACCTGCTGTCTCACTTTGCCTCTTGAAATTTTCATTTTTGTCTCATTTAGTCTCAATGCACCACATTTTCGTCAAATAGACAATAAGTCAAAGGGTCGTATGGACATTTCATTTTTTTAACACAATTCTTTATCTCCAACCTACCTACTAAAGAAATCCCAATACCATTTTTTACAAATCTAATTCAAACCCAAGAAATTTTCTCCATAATTTACATACCCATGGACTTTCTCCAGGTTTAAGACGAATTGTCATCATCGCCAAGAAAATTAGCCGTCAATTGAACTCATCAAGGACTGGATTTGCAGGCATGGGGCTTATCTCTAGTTCCATAAACATGAAATTCCCATGCTACCCTTTAATTTACTATCTATTTGACGGAATGGATGAAGAAGTGGAGTGAGACTAAATAAAACGAAAATGACAACTTAAGGGGTAAAGTGAGACAAAACCAGTTTTAGGGGCAAATCAATTAATAAGAAGAAAAAAAACTTAATAACCATTAAAGAACTACCATTTATGTGCTACCGGGGGCGGATCTATTAAGTTATATGGGTGGTCCCGGAACCACTTGAAAGTCCGGATAAGTAGCTGTGAGGATCTCTAAGGACCACCCAAGTTTGGGCACTTGGTGGAGGAGAAGAGGAGGGGTGGGGTGCAATGTTTTGGGTCTTCTGACATTTTGCAAACGAGAAGGAGGAAGAAGAAGACTATGTTTTTTTAAATGATTTGGCTAAAAAGACGTTGTTTCGAGCTAAGTCATTTAAGTAAAATAGTGAGTTTGATATGTGGTTCGAAGACACCCTCCTATCCCAAGCCACCTTTCTGTTTTTTGAATACATTGATCTTTTTTTTTTTTTTTTTTTTTGAATACATTGATATATTTTGCATTAAAGGGAGGGGGAGTTAGGCTAAGCTACACAATGGGCAACCTAATTTGGCATCGAATTCGCTATCCACGAGATTCCAACCTAAGACCTCTCACTTTCAAATGAAGAAGAATACCATTAGACCTTAGTATGACCGACTCCTAAGCCACGTTGTTTGATATATACTTTTCGCCATTTTCTATTATAAAACAAAAAGGATTCAACTTTCAAGGGGAGAACTTTTCCAATTCCAATTCCAACTCCCTAATTGGCTATCATATTCCCCAGTCCCCACCCCACCAAACCAAAGACCACCACCATCGGTTACTCTCCAGTCTTCACAGACCACCATCAGGTCCATCACAAGGTCCATACCAGTGACACCACCTGTCTATCTCTTCTCTCCTCTCCACGACCAAGTCCCCGGACCACCAGTCTGCTGTTTATTCTCCACCACCACTCAACCCCTCATTATTAAATTCAAGTAAATTTTATATTTAGTTTAAATTAATCGAATGTTAAATTCAATAGATTATAGTTATTGTTAATTTGTTATGATTTTTTTTCATATTATTTGGATCATGAAGTTGTTTGTTCATTTATATTTTTTTTAAGTTTCATCAATTGATATGGTTTTTTGTTTTGATTAATTGATACGTGTAGAATTTAGAAGTATAAAATGAAAGATAAAATGAAACCTCGTCATGGACAAACTAGTCTTTGTAGCTTGTAATGTTATTTGTACAAAGATTATGAAAGAAAAGTTGTAGTTTATCGTTTAATTTTTTCAATGTTATTTTTTGTCTAATATTTTTTGAAGGTTTTATGAGGGTGAGCCTTGGCGCAACGAAAATGTTGTTTTTTTTAGAGGTCTTAGGCTCAAATTTTGTGGTTGACGAGTTCGAAACAAATTTATTCCCACACCGCTCAGTGTAGATATATTTGTGGAGCCAAAAATAATCACAAGGCGACACGTGGATTTTCGGATTAAGAAGATGAAAATACCCTTGAGGTGCATCAGGATTCCTACACGCGAGCAACGGGTAATTATCTTCGATCAAGTCAAAGGTGCCCATAAAAGGTAAACAATTCCGAATTATTTCATCCATCCACATTTTAGGTAGTTATTTCAATAACTACCAATTATCCCACATAAATTGAGATAATTGACATATTAATGGGATTATTACTCATCAATTTGTCAATTAAATTAGCCATAAAGCCACAAAATTACCCTAATGGCCGGTCCCCTCTCTCCAAGAAAGGGCCGGCCACTTCCTTATTTTTTCCCATATTTCCTTCCCTTTTTCTCTCCTTTTTTTAAGCCAATCATTCAATTATTCATTATAGCCCTTTTCATAAATACAAAAACATTCCCTTTTGGTTTAATTAGCCAAATAAATGGACTAATTAAACCTAAATTATACACAAAAACCCTAGCTAGGCCGGCCACCTCCCATCTCCTATAAATATCACCCTTTTTTCTCACAAAACCTAATTCCAACACTTTGGAAAAAATCCCAAAATTCTCTAAACACTCTTTCTCTCTAAATTCTAACTTTGGCATCGGAGGTTCTTCGGCCAAAGCCCCCTCCCATTCATCATGGGCGCGTGAGGCTCTTGGCCTTGACCTAAGGTGTTAATTGTTTTGTAGGTGCAAGATTGTCCAAGATCAAGGAGGAGCAAATTTGCATCCACAAATTGGTGCTTTCATTGAGAGAAGAAATCTACGCTCGAAAAAGACTCTCGCACACAAAAGGTTTTTTCTCCAATTTCTAGTCCATTTGTATTTTTCGTACGTTTTTATTATTAGAATTTTTTATTCGTAAAAAGTTCTTTGATAAAGCGTATAAAAAAAAAAGAGGAAACGAAAAATACATAATGGTTAGAATCTAGAAAATTCCACGAGTGACAATTCAAACATTCAAGAAATGGGACCGCGGCGATCTACGAGATTGAATGTGGTTCTAGGGGAGACGACACCACTACCACGAGGCTTCACCATGGCAACCACCGCGGTGACCACCCGCGGCGAGGTCCATGGTGCCGCTACTATGGCCCAAGTCGTGCCACCGAAGCAAGTCCAAGCCGTACCACCACGAGTTTCCACCATGGGAACCACCGCAGTGGCTACCATGGTAGCCCACCACGGCAAGGTCCATGGCGCCATCACCATGGCCCGAGCCGTGCCATCCAAGGTTCCGGCCCAAGCCATGTTATTCCAAGCCCAACGCGAGCCCAATACGTTGCCTAGCCGAGCCCAAGCCTCGCACCCACGTGTGCCATACGCTAAGCAGCCCACTCTCGTGGCCCAGCCTGCTCCCGCCGAGCAGCCCACCCTCGTGGTCCAGCCTGCTCCCGCTGAGCAGCCCACCCTCGTGGTCCAGCCTGCTCTCACCAAGCAGCTCAATCCCGTGGTCCATCATGCTCCCGCCGAGCAGCCCATTCCCGTGGCCCAGCCTGCTTTCGTGGCCCGTCCTACCCCCGTGGTCTTTCAAGCAGCCCAAGTCGGCCCAAGACTATCTCAGCCATCCGGACCTACCATCGAGCCGGGGGCATTCTCACCATATTTCTCCACGTACTTGACATTTCCCAACTCAAATCTCGCGCTCGGAGTCTACCACCCTTCCACTGCTCAGGGAGGCAGATTCCTTACAAGCTCTTCCAATCCAAATGGCGAACAACACTTGTCTTAACAAGTCATAGAGGTGACGAACGCCCTAGCACAACGGACTACCTTGGTAAACAACTCTTGCAGCGCACCAAGATGCAACGTGTCCTAGACGAGGTGTCCCGAAGAAGGACAAGGGCAGACAAAGAACCTCTCCAGCAGCGTTCTGGCAAGCAGCCACTCGACCAGCCCCGAACCGAGCGTTTGGGCAGAGCACACTCCCAACTGGGCCCCCGAGACGGCGTATACTCCCGTCTTAGCGCGCGGAGGAGTGTGCACTCTCGACTAGGCCCAAGGACGAGCGTACACTCACGGTTGGGGCCACACTCCGATAATCAACATGAGCAGCCTTCCAAGCGAAGTGTTCATTCGCGGCTAAGTCCACAAGGAGCATCATCCACATCACATCGGAGTAGGCAGCACGACCGGCAGAGAGAAGCAGTCACTCAATCTGGCTCAAGTTCAACCAGCAGCCTGCGAAATCCCTCGTCTGCTAGGAATCCACCACATGCACCGCTACCGCGGCATAGACGAGCCGAGCACGTAGAAGAGCAGCCTAGACCAGCAGGTCAAAACTAGGGACAGCCGAGAGCTCCACTACCCCAACAAAGGCAAATTCAGGAAGAAGTAGAGAGAATCTTGACCAAGCGATTGCGCGATTTCCAACGCAACGAGGTCACCGACGAGGCACTACGACGGGATGTGACCAACATAAGCAGGTCACCATTCGCAGACGAGATCGAGCAGGCAGAGCCTCCACACAAGTTTAGCATGCCACATTTCACATCCTTTAAAGGAGATGGAGACCCGGAGAGACACTTAAAGCACTACCGAAGCGCGATGATCCTCTATCGAAACAATGACGATCTCATGTGCAAGATATTCGCCACTACTCTACAAGGCGAGGCGGAAGATTGGTTCTATACCCTGCCGTCACAATCTATCCGGAGTTTTGACGAACTTTCTTCGGTTTTCACCAAAGAATATTCATCCTATCGCTCGATCAAGAAGAAGTCCGACCACTTATTCCACGTCAAGAAGAACCCAAAGGAGTTGCTCCGCAATTATGTGAAGAGGTTCAAAGTAGAGAAGACGAAGATAGTCGGATGCAACGACTCGATAGCTAGAGCAGCCTTCCAAAAAGGACTTCCAGCAGACCGCCCGTTGTTCGAAAAATTGATCATGAAAGAAGATATGACTCTGGCAGACTCTTTCGCTCTAGCAGAAAAGCATGCACTTTGGGATGAGGCTCACTGATCCAGATTCAAGGACCGGAAGGAGTATCCGACATCACCTCTCAACTATCCAAACCGGAAGCAACGGAGGACCTATTCGTATGTTTGATGGTATCTGAGGCAGCAATAAGCTCTACCATCATACGAGAAGAGCTGGGGCCCGACTACCTGTATTCCACAGTTCAAAAGCTCTCCTCGATGCTACCAGAAATTCAAAAAGAAAACTTTGGCGATAATTGTTGCAACCTGGAAACTCAAATTTTACCTTCATACGCACGCAGTCATCATCATGACGCATTATTCCGTCCAATCCAGACGCGCGACGATAAAAGTGCAGACACTGACGATGCAAAGTTTTCTGACGAACGCAACAACTCAGCCCAAAAGGTGCGCCAAGGGCAGACGAACACTAGAAGGACGCACTCAGAAGCAAGTTTAGTCCTTGTCGCCCCAAAAGATTCTACATAGGAGCAGCATGTACCAGCAGTTGAGCACTACCTCCTGCTATGTGTCACACGGTCCTAGCCGACCTTTGTTCCATAATACAACTCTAGAGTGGCCCGATGCCTGCATTTGAGCATTTTCTGCTACGTGTAACATGGCACCAGCTCTACGGCTCCCTACTGCACCTTCATACCTAGCCTAGGCAACACAACAGAGCAGCCCAATGATGCCCCGGAGGCAGCTGATCACACCTTAGTCGCACCTGCTCCCCCAATGGAGATTTCTGGCATTTGCATGTCGACGACACTACAAAGGCTCGGGAGTAGGGGTGGTCCTTGTCACCCCAGACGGTTTAATGCTCGAGCAGGCGATCGCCTTAGGCGTCAAAGCATCCAACATCGAAGCAAAGTACAAGGCCCTACTAGCAGGCCTTCGGATGACAAAAGACTTGGCGGTGAAAAAAGCTTGCAATTCATTCCGATTCCCAGCTAATCACCAACCAAACTACTGGGGAGTACGCGGCAAAACATCCAAGGATGGCCTAATACCTAGAGAAGGTACGCAAGCAACTTGAGGCATTTCAGACTTACACTCTCACTCAAGTTCCGCAGACAGGCAACGCCCACGCAAATGCGCTAGCCGGCTTAGGCTCCGCCTTCGATCATCAACTCAAACGCTCTATTCCGGAAGAGTATTTAGACAAGTCGAGCATAGAAACAGAGCCAGCAGTCGAAGTGTCACAGGTTAGTACAACTCCAAATTGGCGAAATTCCACTATAGACTACCTGTCAATGGCATATTCCCCATGGAAGGATTATAGTCTAGAAAGCTCCAAATAAAGGCAGCACGCTACTACATAAGGAATGGCATTAACATCCGAAGAGCCTACACTGGACCACATCTTCGCTGCCCAACGACTCCCGATGACTTGAAGGTTTTTAAGCTCAATCCACGAAGGCATTTGTGGAAACCACTCCGGAGGTCGATCCTTAACATAGAAGGCGCTTACACACAGGCTACTACCGGCCTACCATGCACCGAGATGCTAAGGAGTTAATACAAAAGTGTGACCGCTGCCAACGCTACAAGCCAATACTAGCACTAGCGAGCTACACCTGCAGATGAGTCCTTGACCATTCATGCAGTGGACAATCGACCTAGTAGAACCTATGCCACCTACTACTGGGGGCAGAGGCGTGATAATCGTGGCAACTGACTACTTCACCAAATGGGTAGAAGCATAGCCCATGACAACCATGACTCAGACGGACATAGAGTGCTTCGTATGGAGGAACATCATTTGCTGATCTGTCATCCCTCAGTTCATCGTCACCAATGACGTCCCGCAATTCGCGATCAAGATTTGACGAAGTTCTTCCAAAAGTATAACATCAAGCAGCACATGTCCATGCCAAGATATCCTCAAGGAAACGGGCAGGTCGAAGCATCCAACAAGACGATCATCGATTGCCTCAAGAAATCCCTCACCAACAAGAAGGGAAAATGGCCAGATGAACTCCTCGGATGTCTATGAGCATATCGCACCACCAAAAGATGAGCAAATGGTGAAACTCCTTTCTCTTTGGCAATTGGCTCAAAAGCAATCATTCATCCCAATGTCATCTTGCCAAGTATCAGCACTCTACTGCCAAGCATTGAGTGGAACAGAAAGAAGATGGCCACAAGCTTAGATCTGGCAGAGGGGAAGCTCGAGCAGACCATCACCCGCGTCGCAGCCTACCAGCAGCAGCTCTTCTCCAGCTAAAACAAAAGGGCCAAGGTCCGGCAATTCTAGCCTGAAGATCTAGTCCTAAGAAAAACCTTCATCACTACCCACAGAGAAGGCTCCAAAAGATGGATCATATATGGGAAGGTCCGTACAAGATCAGCAGAGTAGGCGGAAAGAGTAATTACACCCTCGCCACCATGAAACGACAAAAAGATCAAAAAGCAGTGGAACGCCTACAATCTGAGGAAGTACCATGTGTGACCTCCCACTACATCAAAAGCCCAAAGACTCAAGCAACTCGATGGGCATCACCTTACAAGTCGAGGATTATCCAGTTGTTATGCAGTTCCTACTTTACAGCTAAGTTCTCGTTCGTTTCACTCATTTTTCAATGAGGAATTCAGAAGTAATCACAACTTGGCTTGGCTGCATGTTTACAACAACTGATCACTCCTGCACTTCAAAAGAAGATCGCGCCTTTCTTAGGGACTTACCGCAGGAATTGCACCCCCCGAGGGACCAACCATGCTCTCTAGTGCGAGAGGATAAACTAATTCCCCGACACCCACATGGGTCTACTCTCCAAAGCGGGAGGATAAACTCTACACTCCGAATATCCAAACGTGGATGAGCCTGGCTGCCCTAGTATAACTAGATGCACGATGGCTTGCGCCGGGATTCCTAGAAGTAGCCACAATGGTCTTTTTCAAGGTTTAGCTAATTGAAGGATTTCGAGTCTCTTGGCCTAATCAGCGGGGAACCGGGCCCTAGAGACGGAGGGGGCACATTACGCAGTACATCCGATGGACGGCTGCCCTGGAACCCTAAAGCTGCTACCGAGTGCACTAAGGTAGCCTACTGTTTCCGGAAGACTGCCTACGGCTTGCCCTTCAAGCAGTAAAGCCGCGCTAGACTTATACAACCGCACATTCTTGTGAAAGGTTAAACAAGCTAGCGAGCATATACGAAGTTTTATCCACTGCCGACATGCTACGTAGTCGATAAGCTTCACTTTTGCCAAGTGCGGAACGACTTGCACCAAGTCCTAAAGTGTTGTGATACTTGCTACGCAACCTACGGAATTGGAGAAAGCCAAGGTTAACAGCCTAGTGGTCACGCAGACTTGTCTACTTCTGTAAGTTAGGCGTCCGGCTGCAGACCCTATGGCTAAACAACTTTGCAAAGTTCTACACCAACACCTACGACTGCATAGGCTACGCGGCCTGTCTGCTTATAAAAAAGTAGCACGCCTGCTACTGGTCTATAAAGTCTAAAGGTTAGGGCATGAACAAAAGAAGCGAAGATGGAGAAAAGCGAAGGAAGCAAGTTTATTAAATTTTCTAGCAAAATTGATAAACAACTAGCAAAGACCGAAGAAGTTCAAGCAACGCAAAAAACGATGAGGGAAACAAAGAAAATCCGAAAGACTGCCTAGAAGACTACTTTTCGGCAGCTTGGACTACTCGGTCGCCACACCTTCAGCAGCCGCGACATTCTCAGCAGCGGCACCATCCGGAGCTTCACCCCGGCTGCACCAGCCTGGGTACTAACATCTCTGACTACTTCACTAATGGAGGCCTTAAAGGTAAAGACTTTCGTTGATGTTCAGTACACCTTGAAGTTTCAACACTTGGGGATCAAGCCTATCGACGATTCTCTTGAAATGGATCATTTAATTATAAGGAGCAATCAACTCTTCATCCTTTGCATAAGCAGCGGAACGAAGTTCAGAGATGGCACCCTCAAAATCTTGAAATCTGAGGTCTGGTTTCAAGAGCACACAGATCTCATCAGCCTCCCTAGAAGCAGGCTTAGTGGATTTCTCACAGTTGCCCACGCGAGCAGTCTCTTCCTTCTCAGCAGACTTGGCTCTCAACGAACGTCTTGGTACAGACTTCGGCACTGGGGGCATATCTAGCAGCCTCATTTCTTTTCCCATTGGAAAAAGTCATGTCAATCACAGACCTCTCGGCAGCAGGACCCTCACAAGCAGCGGATGAAGTCTTCAGTTTTTCCCAACTGGCATCTCTTGAGAAGCCTACTTTTCTACCGACAAAGAGGACTAAGCAGCTAATGCCATTCATGGTACTCAGCAGAGGAGCTCAACCCAGCATTCTAGCAGGCAGGAAGTCTACATGCCCAGCATTCCAGCAGCCCATGAAGCCTGCAACCTTCTCATTTCTCTTAATCGCCAGCTTGATCCGCTTCAGGTCCAAGAACCTAAAGGATATGAGCCATGCGACTACCCTAGCACTGCACCCCAGCGCCTCAGTTCGCGGCCCCAGTCGCTCAAGCTGCCCTTGGCTCTAGGCAAGCCGAGCTGCCCAAGCAGTGGTCCCTGCCAAGACATCTCCTCGGCCCCTGCCGAGCCAACTCCTGGCCCCTGCCAGCCGACGTGCCGCACCACCCCGACGGCTGCCCCGCAATAACATTATCCAAGAAGAAGGCAAGAAAAATTAATTTTTTCTTACATCGGTGCGGCCCGGAGAAGACGAAGAAATCAACGAAAGACGGTCCTTTGCACGGGCAAGATGTAGAAGATTGCTAGAGGAGGGGGAACAAATATCCTCTAGCTTTCTCTGTCTTGTAGGGTAGAATAAATGGCTCTCCCAAAGTTGATTTAATAACCCACTTAAGGTGGACTTAAATAGGCTTTGAGAGAAGTTTATTTCCCTTTCCTAGAAGGACCTAACTTCCAATTAAAGAGAGAATCAACATCAAAATAGGAAGCAATCCTATGTTTCCTGAAGCAAGAAGAATCTTTACACCTGTTGCCCTTTTTCTGCGAGCAGCCCAACAGGTGTGGGGGCATTTGTGGAGCAAAAAATAATCACAAGGCGACACGTGGATTTTCGGATTAAGAAGACAAAAATACCCTTGAGGTGCATCAGGATTCCTACGCGCGAGCAGCGGGTAATTATCTTCGGTCAAGTCAAAGGTGCCCATAAAAGGTAAACAATTCCGAATTATTCCATCCATCCACATTTTAGGTAGTTATTTCAATAACTACCAATTATCCCACATAAATTGAGATAATTGACAAATTAATGGGATTATTACTCATTAATTTGTCAATTAAATTAGCCATAAAGCCACAAAATTACCCTAATGGCCGGTTCTCTCTCTCCAAGAAAGGGACGGCCACTTCCTTATTTTTTCCCATATTTCCTTCCCCTTTTCTCTCCTTTTTTAAGCCAATCATTCAATTATTCATTATAGCCATTTTCATAAATACAAAAACATTCCATTTTGGTTTAATTAGCCAATAAATGGACTAATTAAACCTAAATTATACACAAAAACCCTAGCTAGGCCGGCCACCTCCCATCTCCTATAAATATCACCCTTTTTTCTCACAAAACCTAATTCCAACACTTTGGCAAAAATCCCAAAATTCTCTAAACACTCTTTCTCTCTAAATTCTAACTTTGGCATCGGAGGTTCTTCGGCCAAAGCCCCCCCCCCCCCATTCATCATGGGCGCGTGAGGCTCTTGGCCTTGACCTAAGGTGTTAATTGTTTTGTAGGTGCAAGATTGTCCAAGATCAAGGAGGAGAAAATTTGCATCCACAATATTGTTATTAAACTATTCCGCTTAGCTTCATTTAAGTAAATTCCTTTTCACTTGTAATGAGAGGTGTTAGATTCGAATTTCGTGAATAACGAGTTCATACTCCATCACACCCCTTAGTCAGTGGCGAAACCACTCCCCACGCCGGAAAACATAGCCCCAACGCCGATTCAGCCCCTCCCCCTACCGGAAAACCCAGGCTCCGCTCCCTTTGTTCTGAACTTCTTCTACGGGACTTCTGATGCACAGCAGCAGATTGAATTCTAATTTTTTTTTAAAAAAAAGCTACACGAAATGACGTCGTTTCGTTTCGTCTGTTTAAAAAAAATGAATGGTTGTGGGGGGATCGCGTGTTCCCCATTGGACCTCTCAAATCTCTCTTAGCTTTTGTCAATACCCAACTACACAGAGAGCAGCACAGCAGTTGCTCCCCAAATCCCAACACTGGTGGACTGTGTGAAAGAACAGAACGGAGCCAACAGCCAAGCCTGAGCCGTTTCCTCTCCAACCCAGCCGGTTCCCTTCCCTCACTCTCACAGTAGTCTCACTTCAGGCTCTCCAGCCAGCCACTGAGCCGCTGGCTTCCATGGTTCCACCCCTTCAAACTTCAAGTAAATTTATAATCTCTACCTAACCCTAAAAAATTGTTTGAATTTTATTTAATTGGTAATTTGGTATAGAAAATCATATTAATATGGTAATGCACTAAGTTTTATTGGTTGTTGATTATTGATATGATATTATGAAATTAATTTTTAGGGTGAAAATTAAAATTAAAATTCTTGATTATTGATTAATTAATTGAATTATTACATAATGTATACAATTATTCATATGATTAATTGAATTGAATTTTTATTTATTGAATAATTTGTATGCTAATTGGTATTGATTAATTGAATTGTTGGTTGGATTAGTTATTATGCATATTAGTATAGTTTACTCTAGGATTAAGAGTCTAAGAATTTTTTTTTCTTTCCATTTTACAATTACATAATGGAACGATACTATAAGAAACAATGCTTAAATTCTCCTTCAAACATTTCGGGTAGTCCTTCTCCTTTAAATATTCCGAGTAGTCCTCCTCCTCCTCCAAATATTCCAAGAAGTCCTCTTTCGAATATTCCGAGTAGGTCACAACAAAGTGAGGCCACTGAGTTGGATGAAATATTGGTTAATCTTCCCGAGAAATCCTGGCTTCGCCACTGCCCTTAGTGTATGTTGTAACTATTCAGATGGCTTCCAAGTAGTATCTAGGTGAAAGAATTTTGTTTGCATTCATAACTAAAGTGAAACAAAATAGTTACCTCTTTTTGGTGAGTAGAAAAAACAAGTACATTGTAAGTACACAATACATGAGAAACTGCATGTCACAGATCCTCTACAAATTTAGCAGTAGGAAATCGTTTATACATGAGACACATACATCACAATATCAACCAAACTGAGGATCAACTCAAATCTGTAAAGTTAGTGGTTATGGACATCAAGTACGATAGGTTATTGGTTTTTTCGGTTTCATGTGCAAATTACATTGGAGAGGAACATCCTTAAACGCTGCAGTCGTCCTCCAATTAGCTGCAGTTGTCCTTTAATCAGATTTCCAAATGTTTGGGAAAAGATTAAGAATACGAAGAGTGCAACAGCGGACGAAACCCCGCTGACAAGGAATAAACCAAGAAAGTCGTAGAGGCCAAGGGTATTGGAGGGACTAGTCATAGTAGTATCCTCCGTTATAAGACTTGTTTGTCTATGAAACCAGGTCTTTTCCAGGTCTAAAAGCTTTCCTCCTTCTCTCATATGTCGTATTTGTGTGGATAAGTCCTCTACCAATTTCGAACCTTTAGGGAAAGCCTGAAGATGAACGATATACGAACAACTTATTATAAGCTCATATATGTATTTTTTTCTTTCTTGTTGGTTACAAATTCTTGTTTGTAATTTAAAGTTGTTAATTATATGGAGTTTTATATTCCGGAACGCATGTAACAAATGGGATAGATCACTCAGAAAGGATAAACCATTGGTGGTAGACTTGGTTTTAATGATGGAGTAGTCAGAAGAATACTTTGCAAGGAAGATATTGATATATGGAAGCTCATCAATTATCGCCGAAACACCGCCATGCTTGCTTCCTTTTGATAAAGCATCAGCATATTCTTCAGCTGAACGATATGGCTTAATCCCTCTGAAATTCAAGTTCACTATAACTCCCAGTGAACCTGATTGGTAGCCTATATTGTTTCCAATTGAGTCCATTTGTATCTGTTTAACTGTCATCATTGATGCTAAAGTAGCAGTGTAACTGGATGTCAATATAAGCACTACAAACATCCATATTATCACTACAAACTTTGCCAAGTTGCTAAGTATCTTCTCCCCTGCAGGAGTTAACAAATAAAGATCTTAGACATATTTATGAGTTGAGCATTTCGTCATTAGCTGAAATAAAAGTAGGTATAACATGAACTAGATAAGTGATGAGATATATAGCGCACTTACTATGAGCAAACACAAGGGTTGAGAAGGAGAACCATAATATTGTTCCGATTTGCTGCAAATTTGTGCCTTGGAATTCTTGGTTGACAGGACGCTCAATTACCCACACAATGAAACCCGTAAGGATAAAGAAACACGCACTCGTTATCCAAAGATATGCTGAAAGAGGTTTCAAGAAAATCCACATGTTGTCCTTTTGATTTGGGACTAGCATTCCCACACCTAAGTCAGTATATGGCATTGTAAAATCAACATGTTGAGATCTGTTCGATGTGATCGTTATATCTCCCACAACAGCATCGTAATTCTAGTATATCATGTCCCCAACATGTGACAAGGAAATCCAAGAATTAAATTGGAAATTCAGATAAGATACTGAAAGATAGATTAGGTAAAA
This sequence comes from Cotoneaster glaucophyllus, assembly GCA_036320875.1. NCBI lineage: Eukaryota > Viridiplantae > Streptophyta > Magnoliopsida > Rosales > Rosaceae > Cotoneaster > Cotoneaster glaucophyllus. The sequence goes on from CM070063.1 coordinate 23,799,187, forward strand.
CAGAAAAATCATTACTTAATTGAATTTGTATTAATTAACCATACCTTGAGATAAACCTGGTAAACAAGATCACTGTAAGTCCCCGCCATAACTCCATTTTCATTCTCAAATGGTAAAAACTCATAATGTACTTTATACGGCAGCGCACTGATTGCAGTTTTGAACACATCGATACAGAAGCCAGTGACATTTGTTTTATTGGTTTGAAGATCATGCTCCACACGCACAAGTTCCTTGAACCCAACTCTCACTGGAACACCAATTCTCAATTTTATTTCACTACTCAATTGCCTTTTAGATCCTCCTGGCCATCTGATTGTTTTCAAATGGTTTCTTAAAAGAAGATTTCTCCCATTGTTAAGCATGTGTGACTGAGCTTTATCTGTCTTTTCTTCGAAAAACCAAAATCCGACCCTTCTTGCCTCTTTTCCTATCACATTTACTATCTCTAATGTACCTGAAATCAGTTTCCCCTTTGGAAATTGAATTTCACCACTTAAACCCTTAAACCTCCTTTGCAATATTTCTCTTAGTAGCACAACTCCATGTTTGGATCTAGTAGAATTTTGAATACTTGCTCTTTCAATCGCTTCAGCTAGAGCCCAAGTTGCATCGTACACCCAAATTTTGTCTGCAGTTAACTCACTCACTTTCATATTGGGATCCTCCATGTAAAGTTTGTTTCTCACTTTTGAAGTAAGATTTTGCAGCCTAGTTGATGCTGGAATATAAGACTTCAAACCTATCACCCCTTGCATTGATTCCATCACATTAGAATCCATGAAATGCAAGAAATTCATGCTAGCTGATGTCAGAATCCAAGTATACCCTTCACTCATCATTCCTAACTTATTTACAGTTGAGAAAAGGAGAGGCACAAGCAAGTGTGAAATGTGCACAACAAATACCTTTGTCTTCAATTTCATTAGCGTTTGGAGTTCTTCAAAGATTTGTTCATTTGTTGAGGATATAGCAATACAACTTTTATGAGCTATATACACATTTTTCTGTTGAAAGGAACTTGCCAAAGATGGAATCATGTCATTCTCATACTCTGTGTTGTCATACCGAAGTATGACATCCTTCCATTTAAAAACTTCAATGATGGCATTGATCCCCATAACTTGAGAAGTTTCATCTTGTGCGATCCCGACAGAGAAGGCATATCTATCGTCATTTAGAGGAAGAGGAGAGCTAGGTTCCGAAAAGGACAATATGGGCACTTTAGCTGCTTCCCCCAAATTTGCCAAAAGATTTGCTTCCACTCTTGTTTGTGCACCAATTATTGCTTCAACTTTTATATTTTCCAAAAGATGCAGAGCTGTGTTTGTGACAGCTGAAAGTTAAATTAAAAGATGCAGAGTTGTATTGCTTCCACTTTTACTTACAATGACTCATTCCCTACGTATAAATGTATATTTTTTCTTTTATATACAATGATATTATAGTCAAATAGGTTGGAGAAAGGGGGAGGGGTGTGAAATTAATACAATAGGTCAGACAAATAGATATCGAACTCAAAACAACTATTAAATCATCCTCGCCATATATATGACCAAAACTAAATAGATGAACTGGTGCTATATCTATAGTTGAGTATAAATGAACTACTATCGCTTTAAGTATATACGGATTCTAATCGGAAAAACCTATTAGATTGAATTGAATGATTAGTTACTATCGCTTTAGCTAGAAGTTGCTAAAGAAGAAAGATTTGTACCTGAAAGTCCCCATACATATTGAAGCAAATTATACAAACTACTTAAAAATGAATGACTCACCAGATGATAGAGCATGTAGAGGATCTCCTTTGGAATCCCTACTGTGGAGAACAGTTCTTGTGCTGTAGTCATTATGCAGATGATAGAAATCAGATAAAGCTGCCGAAATGCAGCTTCGAACAATCTTTCCCTCCATTGATCCCATGTCAAGAATCAACCCCACATGAGTTTCTTCAATTTCGCCATATAAAAAACTGACAAGGCTAAAGAAGGTGAGAAATATTGACAGGATGGCTTGTTTCTTCCTTTGATCAAACTCCATAGGTATTTCCAGTGCTTAATTATATTTAGCCTTGTTCTTTGTTGGTTTAAATAGCAGTCCCAATCTGTTTATATCTTCTAGCTTATGCTTATATATATATATATATATATATATATATATATATATATATATATATATATATATATATATATATGCGCAGGGCCGGTCCTGAGAAATTGGGGGCCCTAGGCGAGCCTTTGAGTTGGGGCCTTAGAGTTATTTGACACCCAACTCATTGTACATTTATATGTATAAGAAAAGGTTTTGCTAAATACATGAAAAAGTTCATTTCTACATCAAAAATCATTAGAATTCATATCCAAAGAAGAAAGATATGCAAACATTACTTAAATATTACACGTCTCATGTTTTTAAACACAAATGTATTAATTAAGTTTACATAATCTAACTTTTCAACCAATTCTTTTTCAATTGACAAAATAGCTAACCAATTCAATCTTTCTTGTGGCATAGTTGATCGAAGATACGATGTGATCAACTTTAATTTTGAGAAATTTCTTTCTGCAAAGGCAACTGTAACTGATATGGTTAACAGAATACGATAAGCAACCCATGCATTCGGGAAAAAAGAAATATTTTGGGGGCCCCCCACCCAAAAAGCTGCACGGCAAGTTCCAAAAAAATATTTATAATTTCATATTTAGATATATTACTCAATCTACAAAATTATATATATAAATATATATAGAAATAACACTTCCATATATATATATAAATTTGGGGGCCTCCCGAAATGGGGGTCCTAGGCGGACGTCTACTCTAGTTACCCTCAGGGCCGGCCCTGTATATGCGCTTCAAAATAGTTACTACATATTTGAGGAAGTTCAAGGAAGTAACGTGAAAGGTTGACCAAGCAAGTTGATCGATGTAGATAACAACATGCTGGTTGAGGATACAAAGTAGAAACATTAATTACTTGCATGGCTTCAAGTTTAGTTACGTGAAATTTTTTATGAGTACTTGGAGCAATTTTCATGCGATATATTTTTGGGAAAATTAGAATCCCCTACAGTTTTTCTATATAATTTAGATTAAACATCTGTGTCTTTTTAAAATTTGATTAAAATGCTTTGACCAATATCTTTTAAAATTAAAATAATTTTTGAATTTATCCTTTTATCTGCATGATGCACTTTTCCTTATTTAGTGAAGATATTAGTAATTAAACTATATTTTCTCTTCTTCCAGATATATTTTTTTTCGATCACAATTTTTTTTTTGTTATGCAAACATTTAATATTATTTCTTTTTTCAAATGGTTGGTGATCAACATAAAAACTCCGTGTAATTTTTTCAATTTTTTTGTGAAATTATATATTTTTTTGCTGTCTTTTTTAAGTATCGTTGTTCACGAATTATTATTAGGTACAATACATTACGTATATATTATCTACGGGTACGTTTGAATTTACAAAAATCATTAATTGGTACGTTTATTTGTAATTTTGGTACGTTTGATTTGATACATATTGTTAATATTGGTACATTATTTTTATTTTGGTACGTTTTATTTTGTACACATTGTATATTGGTACTTTTATATTATTCTCAATCATTTTTTCTCTTAACGTACTAAAAGAAAAACTTATATCGGTACGTTTTATTTTGTGGGATTTAAAAGTATTTTAAACTATTTTGGAAAGAAAATATCTTAAATAGTAGATAATTATTGCTAAATTGTAGCATTATTATGAAAATAAATTGAATCTAACCAAATTTTTTTTTTACAATTATCTCTAACGGATGAGAGTGTAATTAAAAGGCTAGATTATAGGAAATTTGTTACAATATAATGTGCATATAGCATCAAATTTATGACAAAAGAAAGTTTAATCAAATCACTAAAATGTATGAATGTTTAATCTAAAAAATTCAAAAATGAGGCGCCTATATCAAAAGATCCCTATATTTTTTACATGTTATAATATAACGTATGACATTGATTTTTTTTTTGTTTTTTTTGTCAAAATGAGGTATATGAAATGGTTAAGATGTTCTATTTTTAGTGTAAGCTAAAAAAAATAAATATTAATGTTATAATTTGAGGCAAATTGTAAAACCACTCAATGATGTTCTAACTACAAAAAAACCTCTCGAAGTTGTGAACCAAAATATAAGATTTACCATATTTGAGAGTCAAAATTGAGCTCCCGATAAAGACGCGTTTTGAAATTTTATTTAGCTCCCATTCTAGAGTGATTAAGTTAGTTACTTTGAAACGATTCTTTAAAAAAGTCACCAATTAGTACTACATAGTATTATAATTTAATGATATTTAGTATTGCAATCAATGACATTTTTTCAAGAATTTTAAGAGAGAATTTGCAAGTTCTTTACATAAATATTTTCATTAAAACGTGGGTGCGAAATCAGATGGGTGAGAAGAGCATATATACATACAAACCAATTATGGAGACCAAATTAAAACTGGCAATTATTCTCGGACCGAAGACTTGGTCATTTTCATGGTTTGATTGAGTCGCATGGAATGCAATTATTCTCGGACCGCTGACTTGGTCATTTTCATGGTTTGATTGAGTCTCATTTCCTTGCGCCTTCTATTTTTAGTTATTTTATTAGCTTTCAACGGTAGATAGTTTGCATGCAAAGATTCAAGACTTTCCTTTCTCACCGAGTGAGCCGGCTTTTAATAAAAAAAAATTAAACGATTATTATCTCTACTAATTAATGAAACCCTCTTTGTCAACCAAAAGAGGGTGAAAAGACAAATTAGTCTTCTATCACACAAAAAAATGATGGGCAATAATGTAATTTCACAGGTCCAAATTTTACTGTTTTTTATTGAAGCCTCATCTACATGTGATGTTAAAATACCTCCAATATTTATAAAAAAAAAAAATAAAAAAAAAACAAAAAACAAAAAAAAACAAAAACCAAAAACCAAAAACCTCCCACTCCCCCACGTTCTCTCCCTCTCCCGCTCTTCTTCTCATTTTCTAAAAAAATGTATTCATACACACAAAGTGTGTGCCCATATGCTAGTGTTAATTAAGCTCAACAAGTAATCTATGTTTCAGCATAGTAATATAAACACACACACACACACACATGCACACACGCACTTCATATATGCAAAGGGATTCTCATTTTTTTTTTGAAAAAAAAAGGATTAGATGTGGGCAGTGGCGGATCCAAACTTTTATCATTGGGTGGTCCCTGTATTAGAGTTGAACTAGAAGAGTCCGGATCTCTCCCATCAAAGGCCTAGGGTTAAGTGATCTGGACCGTTGAAATTTGATCTAACAGCTACAAACAAGGAGATCCTCTAAAAGTTATACTAATTGTAGCCGTTGAATTAAATTTCAATAGTCCGGATCACTTAATCCTAAGTCTTTAATGGAAGAGATTTGGACCGGATCTCTTCCCGAGTTAAACTACCCGCAATCGGGTTGAACCCATCAAAATTGGTGTTGTACTATTCGAAATAACATTGTTTAAACTAATCAAGTATGATTTTCATGTATTATATCGTTCCATGTTCTTAATTTCTACACATTCAATTATTAAAAAAAAATTCATATCAATTAATGGAGCTAAAAACATATGTATATTTGTTCAAAAACAAAACATTATATATATATATATATATATATATATATATTATAAATAGAAATTAACTATCACATGATCAAATCAATATAAAAAAAATCATAAATTACAATCCAAGCACTAACCAGTATCCGATACACATCAATTTAATAGCATTCTATTTTGGACTAAAATTAGAAAACTTAGTTAAATTTAGAAATTAGGACACTATTAAATAACAAAAATAAAATTAAGAAATTAAGTGGTGGTTGAGAGGAGAAAGGTGGATAGGTGGTGGCTTGGTCAGATGGGGTTAGAACGAAAAAGAAAATTGGGGAGAGTGGAAAAAGGGATTGGGCATTGGGATTACCGATTAGGGTGTCTTATATAAAATATTAGGGTAAATATTAGTTTACTACCCTCATGTTTCGTGATTTTCAACATTTAGTACATCAAGTTTTTTTTGTCCCAGAGTCATACCTAAAGTGTAAATTTTGAGATAGTCTCATACATCCGTTAGTCAAATTGTTAAGTCTTCCGTTAACTAATGACATGTCGTCCACGTGAACAATGATTGGGCACCACGTGTCAATAAGGGTCCCATGTGGATATTAAAAAAAATTAAAAATTAAAAATTAAAAAAATTACAAAATTACAGAAAAAAAAACCCCGACCGTCCCTCCTTTCTCCCTCCCTTCTCGGCCTCCACCCATATGTGCAAATCCAACCCTCTCCCTCCCTCAACCCCCGACCCACTCAATTTAAAAAAAAAAAAAAAGTTCCTCTTCAACTCGTACCTCCCCCCAACCCCTTCTCTCCCTTCTTTCCTCTGCAAGCCGTACCCACTGAGAGAAGCTGAGATAAAACAACGAATCATCTCAAAAAATGATCTTCCATCCAAACTACGATCCTGTGAAATTAACACCCGCCGATGCTTTTGAAATCGGTTTCGGTTAAAAGTAGAAAGGACAATGGTTTCGGTTGAAAGAAAATACAAGAAAAGTCTGACAGAAGGAGAAAAGGAGGCCAAGTTTATAAACCCAATCCGAATCCTAACTTTCGCAACCATTTTCAATTTCTTTTCCTTTTCCTGGCTGTAATTTTCAAAATCCCTTAATTAATATTTAGAAGAATTTTTGGGCTGACATGAAAACCTTTGAGATTTAGGTATTAGAGAGTCCATGGTTTCTCAGAAGGGCCAAAACAGAGTCTGCATTTTCTAAAGATTGCAACTTGAAGATCTTGGATGCCGAGACTGCACCTTCTAGGGACAACCCACATGAGTTTATGAGGTAATTGACTGTGAAATGGTGTTAGGCTTATGAGATTTTTAATGTGAAGGGTCTGTAAAGCAACTGATTTGGAAGAGAAAGGGAAGGGGTTGGGGGAAGTAGAAGACAGATGGTTTTTGGGTTGACCCGCACCATATTTTCACCATTTGCACAAACCCTTTTGTTGCCACCAGGTGAAGAGGTGAAGAGCCACGGGAGTCCAGCTCGGTGACGAGTTCGGGGTTTCGACTTAGTAACTTTTGGCAAAGCAGAGTGGCCTAGAAGCTATGAAGTGTAGATGGTGTGCAGAGGAGGATAGAAATGAGGGTTATATGTGCAGAGGAGGAGAGAAATGAGGGTTATATGTGCAGAGGAGGAAAGAGATGAAGGTTAGAGAAGGGAAGGAGAAGAAGAAGATGTTCGAAGGAGAAAAACAGCTTTTTTTTTTTCTTTTCTTTTTCTTTTTGTTGGTTGTTGTTGTAATTTTGTAATTTTTTTTTAATTTTGTAATTTTGTAATTTTAGTTTTTTTTTACTATCCACGTGGGACCCTTATTAACACGTGTGCTCAATCATTGTCCACGTGGGCACCACAACAGAAGACTTAACTGTTTGACTAACGAATGTATGAGACTGTCCCAAAATTTACACTTTAGGTATAACTTTGGGACCAAAAAAACTTGATGTACTAAATGTTGAAAACCATGAAACTTGAGGGTAGTAAACTGATATTTACCCAAAATATTAAAATGAGAATTGGGCTTGCACGTTCATTTTACTTGTATTAGGCTCAAACAGATCGTTTTGGCCGATTCAGTTTAACAAGAAAACAACCTTCTTCTTCCTTTTCCATCTGCAGTCTGCACATAGAGTTGCCGCTGCATATCTCCCCTCCGCACAACTTCAGGTCGTAGGGTGGTCCTAGGACCACCCTGGCCCCTGAATGGATCCGCCTCTGGGTGTGGGGTCCACTCCATATCGAACTTCAATGATCCGAACTGTCTATTTTTAAGTCTCGATTCATATATCATCTTTACAAAAATTCAATTCAATTCAAAACTATTTGCCTATTTAATTATCAAGATAAAATTTTATTGTTTCTTATATATGAAAGTATTCATTAATTTCTTTGAACCCAATTAGATATCTTAAATATTTCTGATTTGGATAATATTTTAGAAAATTTAAACAAAGGTCAATAAAAACTTTACTATTAAGACATATATCAATGATATATTTTTATTTTGAACGTAATCAATGATATATTTTTATTAATTAGGCATGAGTCAATGATGAATGCCACATAAAGCTTTAAGTAATTGTAAAATACAAAATCGCCCTTAATATTATTAGATATGGAAGAAATAAGTATGCGAGAAGATCAGCTATGGCGGCCCCAAATGGCCTGTCACGGCAGAGACATAGAAGTAGCAGCCTCAGAAACTCTCTAGGTGCGGCTCCTACCAAATTTAACCCCTTTTAGCAATACCCAGCTGCTGGTTTTCGATTCATCAATTTGGATGCTTCCGCCGAACCACCCGTTGTCAACGGCATCTCTGTCATCGTATATGATAAATCATCAGAAGAGTTTCTCGCTGGTTCATAATCTTAATAGCAACAAGCATTTCAGGTGTCTCACGGCGTTGAAGGTCATCAAAGAGATGATTGGTGTTTCGGTGCCCCTAAAAGCACGGTCAGGTAGAGCAGAAATGAAGTGATTTAAGGGAGAAAAAACTGCCAGACGTTTGATTTAATGGATTTCAGGATACTGTTGTTTTTCTTCTTGTCGGTTTTCAGCGTCGACCAAGAGGTTTAACAAATGGCCTTTCAATTGCGGTGTTGTCGGAGACCAAATTCACCGCTAAGCTTCGACGTCCCCTGTTCGGCCGAGCTTGTCATCATCGACGCCGGCTTCGACTTCACCTCATTCTTCCCACGCCTCAGCGGTCCGGAAGAGGCTGGTGGGTCTTCAATTCCATCAAATTCGATTCATTTCTCTGTTTTGGGTTTCTTTTTTTGCTTATTTTCATTTCTAACATTTAGTGACAATTTTTTTTTGCAGAAGCCAAACGGACCCAAGCTTTGGCCGTCGAAGATGTCTTTGTTGGCCAAGACGGTGTCGTCTATTAAGGATGAGATAGAAATAGAGGTCGCGGAGGTGTTGTACGGGGATGAAGAGGCAGCCTCAAGGGCCGACGAAGCAAGAAATTACAGCCACCGATTCGATTAAGTTTGAATCCAGAGAAACCAACAACAAATTTACTAGTGACACCAAGTCGAGAGTTTCGTCGCCGATCTCGAACTCGCCTTGTGGTTCCTCAACTGACGTCGGTAAATTGAGAGTTTCTTCTTCTTCTTTTTTCTTTTGGAAAAATTGCAAAAAATTGAATTGGAGGTTGAATTTCGAATTTCGAATTTCGAATTCTGACGTCGTAAAAGCACATTAACGTACATAACATGAAATAGACATTGCAACGAAGTGTCTGAATTCATAGAACAAGAAACAGACACTGTGTTGCAGTGTATGAATCAACAAATCTTTATGAATCTCAATGCACAATCATATAACAGGAAATAGACACTGCAACGAAGTGTCTGAATCCACAAACCTATTTGAATTCGAATGCACAATCACATAATAGGAAACAAACACTACGTTGTTGTGTTCGCAAATGGAGGTTGAAGGTGGTGAGAGGTGGGGGAGGTTGAAGGTGGTGGGAGACCCAGGGGGAGGGTTGAAGTTTGAAGGTGGTGAGAGGCACGATTTACAATGAAGGAGATGTAAATGTTTGGTGTTTTAAATGGAAATGGCATCATTTGTTATTTTAATTTGATTGAAGTGTTTTAATGTATCTTAAAGTCTCATTGACCTATTTATAATTCCAATAAATTTGATTGACCTATTGTTAATAGTAAAAATATTAGGATGATTTTATACAAAATCATCCTAATATTTTGTAAGGGTGATCTATGAGGTGTAACTTGAAAAATAGACAGTTCATATCATTAAAGTTCGATGTAGTATGGACCACAAACCTAATCCCCATTTTTATAAAAAAAAATAAAAAAAATAAAAATTAGGGATTCCTTCTTTTAAAGGCTTCCTATGTATACGAACTTTATTAATTTCACAGCTCTCTCAATAATATTAATTGTAGGGTGAACTGCCAATTTAATCCTTGAATTATCACTTGAGTGAAAATTAGGTCCATAAATTATTTTTTTTAGAAAAATTAGTCATTCAATTACAAAAATCTGCCAATTACATCCCTAATATTATATACGAAGCTACTATCTTCAATTTTCGGTCAATTTAAATCACGTTACTTGCATGTGATACACATTGGAGGGTAGATTGGTAATTTTATATAAAGAAATAGTGTATGGAGTTAACTTTAGAGCGTAAATTAGACGTTAGATTCGCAACCTGTATGAAATGTTAAGGGCTTATAGGCGAGAAAAGGGCGGTATTAAACTCTAATGTATGTCAAGTGACTTAAGTTAATTAAAAATTGGATAAAAATAGCTTTGAATATAAGAGTATGGATGAAATTAGCAATTTTTAGTGAATTTAAGAACTTATTTTACCAAAAAATAATAATTCAGGGACCTAAATCAGCACTTCACCCTAATATAGAAGATTCATCATACTATTGAGCTTAATTAGAAGATTCATCCATCCATAACCGTATACATGACCTAGCACTCAACATATAGAGTGATCCAATACAATTTTAATTTTTGAACCTTATTACCTTGTTCTTTTCTGATGCGTACGACTTGTGCTTTTCCTAGTAAGAGCATCTCTAAAGGAGATGTCAAAAGATAAATGTCAAATATTAATTTGATGGCTGATGTGGCAATGTCAGATTTTATCTACTTCCAACCGATATGTTTTTTTGTTATAAATGATATTTGTATGATCCATTTTAAAAAGAAATAAATTAAAACAAATTTCAAATATCTATAATTGGTGCATTGATGGGATCTACACAATAAAATAATTAAAAATGATTTGACATCACCTTTTTCATATGTCAATCCACATAGGATTGACATATCGGTTGGAGTTTGCTCTTACCTTCAAATTTGATTACATGACATTCCACTTAGAATTTAACATCTCCTTTGGAGATGGTCTAAATGGTTAGAATGGGATTCAAAACCTTAGCATGGGGAATCCGTTGGTTCATCAATGGTTTCTTGCTGAGATTAGAATGCCATTGAAAAAGTCTAGAGAATTCCGGTCTAGAAGAGATGAACATGGACGTGGAACTGGAGAGAGGATCCTCACCAGATCCTCTACTCACATCAGTTTATCGTACATTGTGCGGTCAGTTTTTGTCAATACTTTTTATATTCAATTTTAAATAATAAAAATTTACAATGATTTCTGACTGCACGATGTACGATGAAAGGATGTGGAGGATCCTATGAGGATCCTCACAAAGAGGATCCTCCTGGGTGGAACTTAACCTTACAAAGAGGATGCAGCGAGGATCCTCTTGGGTGGAACGGAACACTGCCAGCATTGCAACTGATTCCTTAATGCGCAATGTTAGCTACAAAGGGCCTTGGTCCTGGGACATCAACACTATGTTTGGATGAGAAAATTAAGATTACTAAAGAATTTTAAAATGATGGAATTTTATTTTCTAGAATTTGTAATTTTTATGTTTGGTTAACCTAAAAGAACAATGTAATTTGAATACGGAATTTGCTAGTTTTAAATTCTCACTCGGAGAAATTTGAAAATGACACCTACTTACATGAAATTTAAACTTGAAAATTGGAAGGTCCCAAATACCAATTTTTTTGTATGCAGAAATTCTAAACTTCTTTGTTTATGAATTCAAACAAGAGAATTGACGCATGTCAAATTTATAAATTCTGACCTTTGTCAAAATTTTAAGTTTATTTCCCTCACCCAAGTAGTGTTAGAGGGGGTTCCTAAATTGTCGGATAGCCATTTACATGGTGATGAGTTGATAATATACTGTATATTATACCTTGTTCTTAGGTATAATTTATTGGTTATTTTGGTTGAATTTTGATATTTTGTTAAATATTTCAATTGTACAACATGAGAATCTACTTTGAGCAAAAAGTAATCAAACAAAGGAATTTTGGAGTAATTCCAATTGGAATGGATTTCTAAGTCTTTCAAGATGATGGTATCAAAATTGCAGAATTTAATTACAAGTCATTTGACTGTGGTGAAGAAAAGAAGGCTCAGTACGCATATTTCCCAAATTAAAAGTAACTACACCTCGATTTTCATTTTGTACATTTTTCCTTGTATATTTCTTATATATCTCTCATAGTTGCCATCTCCTTCACTAGCTCTTCTATATCTACCAATTCGGTCACATAGTTCTCTTCCATCTTTAGCAAACAAAATAAATAAATAAATAAATATACTCTCTATTCTAAACTTGGGGAGGGGTTGGCTATAGTACAAGTGAGGGGGGAATTTGGTTTTAAATACGAAATTGCCATTTCTTAATTTTTTTAATTATATAAATATGGGCTACAGTGTGAGTTTGGGTTGGGTCTTACATGGGTTGTGGTGTGGATTTGTGGATTTGGCAATTTGGTGTTCCTTGGTTAGAGTAATGTTTTTGTTCATTTAAGTTCGTAATAGGTCTGGTACAATTAGTTATGATCTATTTAAACGAATCTGATTTCTCTTTAGAGTTAACAGTTTCATTACCATGTCAAGTTCATTTTCATCAAATAGATAGTGGGTTGAATGCCATAATATGTAAGCACACTTAATTGTATTGTTGTCGAAAATTTATTTTTTAATATTGCTTTAATTTCATTATGAGGAGAGAATAAATAAGATTTTTTTTTTCTTGCACAAGTATATGGGATTAAAACTTTAGTATATTTTTTTATTTACACAATAAATTTCTCGACCAATCGCAGCGCCTGAACATGAATACTTGTAACTATCAAAACTTGTCATTAACTTTTCTCAATAATTTTTTTAACAAATTCTAAACAAATTGAAAAGTTCTAACTGAATTAATAGACTCCAGGATTGATGTAAGTACTTCTGAAGTTGAAGAACTGCTGCTTGGTTTGCATTCATCAAATTCAAAACTCACAAATTCTTATAAGGCATAACAAACACTACAAAAAAAGTGGTCTAAGAACACAATTGATTTGTGCCCTTTTCACTTTCATTGAGAGCGCGAGCGCACACACACAGATATGTATATATATATTTGTGCTTTTTAATGTCAATGAGGACAAAAATATCTCAAATATGCTTTCTTAAACAAAAAGACACTTTAGTGTGTGTCTTCAGTAAAGTATATTCTGCCTATTGAAATTTGAGCACCAAATATTATGCCCCTATTTATAGATATCAGTAAACATAATTTTTTATTAATTTATAAAAACACAAAAAAACATTTTTGTGCTCTTTGATTTAATATATTTAAATCAAATGTTATAAATAGGCAAAAGTTAGAGAGATAACCTTTGCTAGGGACATGATCGAAGCGGGTGCATAATATCACATAGTAACTTTAGTAGCTATAGCACAAAAGGATGGCAGATAAAGAGAAGGAGGGATACTGATATTATTTATTTGATTCTTTCTTTTGCAGTGTGTTTTGATAACACACAGAGTGTTCTATTTATAGAGCAACTCCTGTAATAATAACCATCCAAATACAATGATGACACTTTTGAAAGTATCAAATACTATTCCTAAGTCTTTATTCCTTTGAGTGGGCATTCACCCACTAATTCTACAACACTCCCCCTTGGATTCCCACATATCAACATCAGTTGCCTCGTTAAAACGTTCCTCGGAAAAACCCAGTGGGAAAAAACCATAGCGAAGGAAAAATAGTACAACTTTACATGGATTGTTGATATAGTGTTAAGTATGCTTATGTTGCCTCGTTAAAACCTTGATAGGAAAAACTCAATGGGAAAAATCCTAATCAAAGGAAAAAGAGTACAACATGCATGTATCATGGATGCTCCCCCTAATACGTATCTCCCTCTGATTCCGCATTCTCCAAATTTAGCTGATTGGTAAGTCGACGTAATCCGATACTCTGCACTAGCTTCTGAAATGTGCACTTTGGTAGAGATTTGGTGAACAGATCTGCCAGATTTTCGTTGAAACGGATTTGTCTGACTTCAATAACTTTAGCCTTCTGAAGCTCATGTGCACTGAAAAACTGTGAAGATATGTGTTTAGTCTTATAGCCCTTGATGAATCATTCCTTCATTTGGGCAACACAGGCTGCATTATCTTCATGGATGACAGTTGGATTGTCTGTCTTCGAAGTTAGACTACATGAATTTCGGATATGATGGATCATTGATCTTAACCAAAAACATTCACGACTTGCTTCATGTAAAGCAAGTATTTCTAAGTGATTGGAAGATGTAGCAACTATTGTTTGCTTTGTTGAGCACCATGAGATTGTTGTATCTCCATTAGTGAACACATATCCAGTTTGTGAACGGGCTTTATATGGATCAGAGAGAAAACCAGCACCTGCATATCCAGCAAGGATCTGGTTATTTTTGGATTTCTTTTAGTATAAGAGACCCATGTCTGTTGTCCCACGAAGGTATTGCAAAACATCTTTGACTCATTTCCAATGATGAATTGTTGGAGCAAAGCTATACCTTGCTAACAAGTTAACTTAAAAAGCTATATCTGGTCTAGTACATTGTGCTAAATACAATAAAGCACATATTGCACTTAGATATGGTACTTTTGGACCAATGACCATTTCATCATCTTCGTTTGGACGGAAGGGATCTTTCTTAATGTCCAAAGAACGAACAACCGTTGGCGTACTGAGTGGATAAGCCTTGTCCATGCCAAATTGCTTCAGAATTTTTTCAATGTAAGCTGATTGGTGGACCAAAATTCCACTAGCACAATGCTCGATCTGCAGGCCAAGACAATATTTTGTTTTTCCAAGGTCTTTCATTTCAAATTCGCTTTTCAGGTATTCAACAGTTTTATTGAGCTCTTCAAGAGTTCCAACTAGGTTCATATCATTGACATATACTGCCATTATAGCAAATCCAGAGTTGGATTTTTTAATGAACACAGAGTTGGATTTTTTAATGAACACACAAGGGCAAATGACATTGTTGATATATCATTTTTTTTTTTATCAAATACTCACTGAGACAATTATACCACATTCGTCCAGATTATTTCAGCCTATAGAATGATCGTCTTAATTTCATCGAGAACATACCTCATGGTTTGTCAGTTGTTTCAGGCAACTTAAGTCCTTCTGAGACCTTCATGTATATGTCAGTATCTAATTCTCCATATAGATACGCAGTGATGACATCTATAAGTCGCATGTCAAGTTTTTCTGAAACCACTAAACTTATTAAGTAACAGAATTTAATTGCGTCCATTACAGGAGAGTATGTCTCATCATAATCAATTCTATGTCTTTGTGAAAAGCCTTGTGCAACGAGTCGTACTTTATATCTTGCAACCTCATTTTTCTCATTGCGTTTTCTTGTGAATACCCATTTGTAACCCACGAGATTTACATCAGGCGGAGTTTGGACTACTGGTCCAAAAACACTTCGCCTTTCCAAGGAATTTAATTCTGTCTGGATTGCATCTTTCCACTTAAGCCAATCTTGTCTTTGTTTGCATTCATCAACAGAGCGGGGCTCAATATCATCACTTAATATGATTTCAGTGGCTACTGCGAATGCAAACATGTCGTCGATGATTATTTATTTCGATCCCAAAATTCATTAGTACATGCATAATTTATGGAGATTTCTTTGCTTTCATGTACTTCTATCTCTTCAGGGACACGTGTCTCATCAAGGACATTATTTTTTCTTGAAGTACAGAATCATGAATTGTGGACTTGTCATTCATTTTCTCTTCCTGAATGATTTCATTTGGATTCAACTGTGCCCTTGTCTTTCTCTTTCGTGGGGCTGAATCTTTTGAACCTAGGGGTCTACCAGGCTTCAGGCATGCACCAGATGAATCATTCGCTGCTACTTTATTTTGTCCAACAGGGACATCAATTCTTGCATGTGCATTTGCAGCTGGTATATATGATTTTATCACTTTCGTAGCATCATTAAATACATTTGGTATTTGATTGGCAATACTTTGAAGATGAACGATCATTTTCAGTTCATTTTCACATTGAGTGCTATGTGGATCAAAATGAGACAACCCATGTCAGCTCTTGCTGTTTTTCTGTAACAGTCTTTTCTCCCCCTAGCGACGTGAAAACTATCTCATCAGAGTGACAATCAGCAAAATGAGCTGTAAACATATCACCTGTGAAGGGTTCCAAATATCTAATGATAGATGGTGAATCAAAACCCACATAAATTCCCAGTCTACGCCGAGGTCCCATTTTAGTCTGTTGTGGTGGTGCAATAGGCACATAAACAGCACAACCAAAAACTCGTAAAAGTGAAATGTTTTGCTGATGCACAAACACGAGTTGTACTGATAAGTATTGGTGGTTGGCTATAGATCTCAATCGAACCAATGATGCATCATGTAAGATGGCATGTCCCCATGCAGAAATTGGCAATTTTGTTTTCATGAGCAGAGTGCGAGCTATTAATTGAAGCCGCTTGATAAATGATTCATCTAGACCATTTTGAGTATGGACATGAAGAACAGGGTGTTCAAAATCAATGCCCAATGTCATACAGTAATCATCAAAGGTTTGAGACGTAAATTCACCAGCGTTATCAAGTCGGATTGACTTAATGGGGTAATCTGAGAACTGTGCTCGCAACTTAATTATATGAGCAAGAAGTCTCGCAAAAGCTACATTCCGAGTAGACAAGAGACAAACATGTGACCATCAGGTAGATGCATAAACCAAAACCATAAAATATCGAAATGGTCCACAAGATGGTTGAATAGGCCCACAAATATCCCCTTGAATTCTTTGTAAAAATGATGGGGATTCAACATCAACCTTTAGTTTTTGATGGTCTAATTACCAACTTCCCTTGAGAACAAGCCTTGCAAGGGTTATCATTGAGATAGAAATGTGTCTGCTTAATAATGGATGTCCATTAGAGTTGGTAATGATCCTACGCATCATGGTGGATCCTGGATGACCCAGATGGTCATGCCAAAACATGTAAACTTTTGAATCAATGAACTTCTGGTTTATGACAGTATGTGATTCAACTGTCTTTATGTATGTATAATATAATCCACTCGACAAACCACGCAATTTCTCCAATATACGCTTCTGGGTATCATTGGAGGTAATCATGGACCAAAATATCGATAATATCGCCGATATATCGGCGATATTATCGCTTTTTCGGGGGAACGATATTTTTTTAACTATCCAAAGGGTTTTCGTGATAATATCGCGATATTATCGAAATATCGGGATATTTTTTGAAAAAGCCTTTTCGGAGATGAACGACGGAGCTTCTACAGCTCCGGCCGACTGTAAAACAACACCATAGACTCCGATCTAGGTATGAAAATGAAATAGAAGACGAGATGAACGTTTTTATATATTCCGTTTGCCGTGAAACGGTCGGAGGTGTTCGGAAAGTTCGTCGACACCCACGGCCTCGCCGGAGATGGGTGTGCCGAGCCGATTTCGTCCCAAAAACACGATTTCGCAGATGGAAGAGACGAGAAGGAGAGGGAGAAAGACGAGGTTGCTGATGATGGGTGTGCGTGTGTGTATGTGGGTCTCGAACCCTAGGTGTAGAGAGAAAGGAGAGACGGCGCCGAGAGAGGTCTCTGTGCTGTGCGTGTGTGTGGGAGATGGAGGAAGAAGAGAGAAGGTTTGAGAGAGAGGTGACGTGAGGAGGTCTCTGTGCGTGTGTGTGTATGCGTGTGACTGTGTGTGTGGGAGTCTGGGAGATGGAGGAAGAAGAGAGAAGGTTCGAGAGAGGTGTGAGGTGAGGAGGAGGTCTCTGTGCGTGTGTGTGTAATTAATTGTATGCGTGTGTAATTGTATGCGTGTGTGTAATTGTATGCGTGTGTGGGAGTCTGGGAGATGAAGGAAGAAAAGAGAAGGTTCGAGAGAGAGGTGAGGTGAGGAGGAGGTCTCTGTGCGTGTGTGTGTAATTGTATGCGTGTGTGTAATTGTATGCGTGTGTGTGTGTGTGTAATTATATGCGTGTGTGTGTGTAATTGTATGCGTGTGTGTGTAATTTTTGAACCTCATAGGAACTCTATGTGGTACTAAGTCACTCATGTATCTTACCATGTAATGTATAAAGTTTATGGGAGCATTGTTCATATGAGCTTTGCCTTTGTGGCGATTTACATTTTTGAATCTCGGGCCTGAATTATGCCTTGGAACCTAGTCGTGAAACTGGACACCATGATTCTTGCCTTTCCCGTTCCATCGGCCTCGTTGTCCTCGTTTATGATTATTGCCACCAGAGGATGTGGCGTTCAATTTGAGGGAAGCAGCATTCACTTCTGGGAATGGTGCAGATCCAGTAGGTTGGGACTGATGATTTTTCATCAAGAGTTCATTGTTTTGTTCAGCTACCAGGAGCACATATATCAGTTGGTTGTATTCAGTGAAGTCTCACTCTCTATACTGCAGCTACAAGAGCACTTTGGAGGCATGAAAGGTGCTAAAAGTCTTTTCCAGCATATCTTCCTCAGTTATGGTTTCCTCACAGAGCTTCATCTGGGAGTAATTCTGAACATCTCAGAATTGTACTCAGCCACTGACTTGAAATCCTAGATCTTTAGGTGTATCCACTCATAACGAGAAGAATCACCATTTTCTGGTGATTGTATCTATTTCTCAATGCCTTCCAGAAAGCTAATGGATCTTCAACTGTTAGGTACTCGCTCGTTAGTCCTTCATCAAGGTGGTGACAAATAAAGATCATGACCTTTGCCTGATCTTGAGAGGATGCACTGTTTTCTTCCCTAATGGTTTCTCCAAGATTCCCTGCCTCCAGATGGATCTTGGTATCCACTACCTAGGTAAGGTAGTTCTTCCCAGTAATGTCTAGGGCAACAAAATCAAGCTTTGCCAAGTTCGCCATTTTCTTTTCTAAAAGAAAAATGAGATGTGTAAGAACTTGCAATAATATGTATTCCTGGAGGAATACAGTGTTAGAACTTCTGGTTCTTACAAATTTTTCATTTTTGATCTTCAGGCCAAAATGATAAGCACTCGAAACTTCAGGCTCGAGACTTTCATGATTAATGAGAAGGGCGATTGTACCGCACCATTCTCATTGAAGTAAGCATAGGATGGACGATTATTCCGCACCATTTTGAACAACAGGAAAATTTAAATATGCAGTGCAGGGTGAGCGATTATACCGCACCACCTAAAATTGCAATAAAATTAAATCTGCAGCTCAAGATGGGTGATTATACAACACCATCTTTGATCGTAGTGAAATTAAATTTGCAATTCAAGATGGTCGATTGTACCGCACCTTCTTTGCTTACCGTAAAATTAACATAAATAAATACTGGGTTAGTAATCAGGGACTACACCAAACAAGAAATCAAAGAAACAGGAAAATCCTTGAAGGAAGCATTTTGTTTTTGGTGAAGGGAGATAAGAACTAGTTAAGGTTAGAGAGTCGTGTTGATAACCTGTTATAAATAGGCAAAAGTTAGAGAGATAACCGTTTTTAGGGACAGGATTGAAGCGGGTGCAAAATATCACACAATAACTTTAGTAGCTATAACACAATAGGATGGCAGATAACGAGAAGGATGGATACTGAGATTATTTATTTGATTCTTTCTGTCGCAGTGTGTTTTGATAACACACAAAGTGTTTTATTTATAGAGCAACTCCCGTAATAACAACCATCCAAATACAATGACACTTTTGAAAGTATCAAATAGTATTCCTAAGTCTTTATTCCTTTGAGTGGGCATTCACCCACTAATTCTACAACATCAAATGATTTTATAGACACAATGTTTGGGTCTTCCTTCACAAGTTTGGACACAAAATTATATTTTAATATTAGTTTTTATTGATCAAGGCCCATTGCACCCCACACCAAACAATGGTGACTAGTAGCATTAGATGAGTTTTTCAAAAACTCCGGTTCTGCCTTCCTTTCCTTTTTGTCATTACCTACTTTTTCAAAAAATACACTTAAATATATCATTGGTGTCGTCGAAAGACATAATTATATATTCTTTATTATTATTTCAAAGACTTATGAACCACTTATTCCTTGCTCTCTCTCTCCCTAACCCCACTTTCTCTCTTTCCCATTCCACTCTCTCTCTTTCTTCCCTTTAACTTGAAGGAGTCTTAACAAAACATTCATAATACTGTTCACTTTTAACGTTAAAGATATTTTTACTCTAAAAAGTCACCCTTGGTACTATTCACTCATAACATCTTTTTGTTATTTTGGTTAAAACTCAAAGTTTTCAAGCCATTTTCATTAGCTTTTCTTTAACTTAACCCAACCACACCGAAAGATGGTATAGGAATCCCGTGATCCTATATATATAGAATCCCGTGATCCTATATGTATATATATATATATATATATGTATATATATATATATGTATATATATATATGTATATATATATGTATATATATATATATGTATATATATATTTATTTAATTTTAAATTAAAATGGAGAACTTATGTGGATCGTCGGATTGGTTGAGATTAAATCTCGACCGTTCACTTATAAGTAACCCTAAAATAACCTCTATTCGACCTCACTTCACTCTTAGTCCTCCCACATCACTAACATCACCCAAATTTGTCACTTGAATCGCGAATCCACCCACACCAGTCCTCAGTTCTCACTCGTGGATCAGTCCCCTGAATCGCGACTCCACCCACTATCCACACCACCTCACCTAAATCGCATGAATCGAGCTCTCGATCTCAGTCCTCACTCCTCTTCACTGCATAAGGCAAGAAATTTCTGCAATAAACTCAACCAAAGTTCAAGGAGATTGTTAGATTTCGAATTCTATTAGTGATTTTGAATATGAGTTTATGAATTAGGGTTTTTGAAATTAGGGATTTTGAATATTTAATTTTTATTTTTTTATACTTGTCCCTGCATGCAATTTTGGATATGAATATGATGGGTTTTTGGTTGATTAATACAGCCACCACCTTAGGTCGTCATTAGAGACTCTGAAGTTTCTCGATGACTGGTTGGTCGACTTTATGTTCAAGGTTACTGGTTTATAGCTTAAACTAATGTGACCCTGAAAATCATATCAAATCTTCTTATATATGCGTTAAGAAAATTGAATTGAAATATTCAATTCATTTTAACCATGCAAATCTGTACTCTGAGTCTTTGGCTATGAGTCTATCTTTCCCATGTCACTTTGTACATTGTTTTTCTGTTTGTTTGGGACACAAACGTGAGTAGTGCATAGCATAAGCTTCAGGGTTACATGCCAATTTCCTGGCTCCACTTATCTATTTTATCTGGCTTGATGTCTCGTTATGACTTTATATTATTTGTAAACATCAATTTAAGTTTGCGCTCAGCTCTGATTAGCATACTGTAACGACAGAGAAGGATAATATGTTTTCAAGATCTTAGAGAACAACTAGTTTACTGGAACTATTCCCCCCCTGAGCTTGGGAAATTGGTTAACTTGAATAATCTTTAAGCACCTTCTTTTTTCTTTCACCCTCAGTTTGTTTTTACTTACTTTTAATTTTTATATAACTTAAATAATTTGTAAGCACTTTCTTTTTTCTTTCACCCTCAATTTGCTTTTACTTAATTTTTATTTTTCATATAAGTTGAATTAGCAAGTACTAGTCGATAAATTAGCATTGGTATCTGCAGCATTCTGAATGCAAACAATCACATGGGAGAATTGCCTGGGGCTCTCACTAGTCTGACCGAGTTAATAAAATTGAAAGTGTTTGTACCCTTTTTCTTTCGTATTGAAAATCTGTTAGAAATCTTCGATTTATTGTATTCCTTAATTGCATTTATGCAACAACTTAAATGGAAAAGTACCTGATTTTTTTTCAAAGTTGGAAGCAACGGCAGAAACTTGTGAACAATATTTTCCTATTCCATATTCTAAATTTTTAGTATTCAGAAACTATGAGCAATATTTTCGTATTGCGATCTGGTGTTTTCAAATGTTTGTTTCAAGCTTTAGAGTGTATCAATTTTGTTATTTTTTCTTTTTTGCTATTTTATTTTTATTTTTATTTTTTTTAATATTTAAATGATAGGGCACAATTACAAAAATTGTGCTAATATGAATTTGAAATATCATCTGACACGTGTCAGAACCGGGGCACAAAAAACCATTGTATGTGCTCAACTCTTTGAGCACAAATAGCAATATCGTGCTTTCTAATCTAAGGGTACGCCTATAGAGGGCACATACGATAGTTTAGTTGCTGCATTGTTGCTATTGCTCTATGGGTACGTATGTTGGTGACCTTTGATCTCATAGGACACAAATAACTTATTGTGCGCACTGCCCATATTTTTTGTAGTGAAATTGCACCTCACTCCCTCAATCTGCTAGCGAACCACTTAAAGCTGACTCAGTTACTACCCTTAAAAAAAATAACGTTAGGTAGACTAAAATTTAGACCAAATTTATAAATCATGTGATGAGTTATCAATAGAAAACAAACACATTAATTAACACTTAAGTAATAATCCAATCATCAATAACCACGTCATATGGTTTACAAAATTTAGTCTAAATAGTTGGTCTCTTGAGTATTATCTTAAAGAAAAGCTTATTAATTGATTTGCCCTTGAAACTGACATTTAGTCTCATTTTACCTTTTGAACCTGGTTTTGTCTCACTTTGCCCTTGACATTGGCATTTTTGTCTCATTTAGTCTCCTAAACTATTTAGTCTTAGTTCAGTGTTCAGCATATTTTCGTCAAATAGACATTAAATCAAAGTGACATTTTTGACACTCTTTATCTCCAACCTGCCACTAAAACAATCCCAATTCCAGTTTTTTGCAACTCTAGTTCAAATCCAAGAACTTTTCTCCTTAATTTACATACCTAGGGACTTTCTCCAGGTTTACGACAAATTGTCATCGCCGCCAAGAAGATTAGCCGTGAATTGAACTCAAGGACTGGATTCACAAGCATGGGGCTTCTCTCTGGTTCTATCAAAAGTGAAACGTCTATACTACCCTTTAACTTAGTGTCTATTCGATGAAGGCGAGAATTGAGACTAAACGGGATGAAAATGACAATTTCAAAGGGCATAGTAGGACAAAACTAGTTTCAAGGGGTAAAATGAGACTAAATGACAATTTTAGAGGACCCATGCCAAAAAAAAAAAAACTTAATCAGCATAACAGAACTACCATTTATGTACTACTGATGATTTTTTTCATTTCCATTGGATGCCATGTTGTCGAAGAACTACATTAGTTTTCGTCGAATCAGTTATCCAACTACATATTTCTCAACTACAAGCCACTTACCTTTCAGAGAGGAAAAATAATGCTGGGTATATTTAACGAAACAGCATGGCTTTTAAGGAGAAAATTAAGAACAAGGAAAGAGCGAAAGCTAAATTACGAAACCTTACTAAGGGCTAGTATGGTATTGTTGTGCTTTTTAAAAAAGTTGTTTCTGTTGTACTGTGAGAATAAATAGCTTTAAAATAAAGCAGTAGAGTATTTGGTAAATTATTTTTTTTTTTTAATTTTTTTTTAATTTTTAATTGTTTGTAAAAGTGCTTTGAAAAAAAGCAAAATCGATTGTTTGGTAAATTTGTACATAAAACTGTTGTGACTATATTAAATGACTGAAAAGTGTATAATATTAGATATTGAAATAATAATTTATTTTATTTAAAATCTTATCTTCTCGATCTTCCTCAAAACAACTTATCGCATTAGAACCTTAAAAAACCTTATCGCATCAGTGCCTCTTCTTGAGAAAGCACTACCTTTTTTTATTTCAATTATGAACGAGTGCCATCTCCCTCAAGCTTTTGGTGTTGGCAACATCCCAAATCCCCAACCCAGCCGCGCTACCAACACCTCAAAAATTCCAACCCAGCCTCGTTGCAGCCCAGACACACCCAAATCACCCCACCTCCACCATGGTCTACGCATCTAACTTTCCCCTTTACACAATCTCTCTCTCTCTATGCCAAAGCTAAAAAGTTCACTTTCAGTGATGGGGATTCGAAGCACCCAATCTTTCCCTCTAGGCTCCCCCAATCTGATGCGGCATTAGCCCAGATGCGATTGAAGGGAGGGAGATGGAGAAACGGAGAGGGTATTATTGGGTTGAGAAAGTTCCTTTAAATTTTACTGTTCATCCGCTACTTAAAAAAAAGTGGGTTTTAGGAAGCAGCTCTTTTCTGCTTATTTTGACCCGAGATTTGAAAAAAAAAAAAAAAAAAAAGCACTTATTTTTATATTTACCAAACACATTTTACACTCCAGCTTTTTTTTGTAGCAGTTTTTTTTTAAAAGTTAAGCAATCCCAAACCTAACCTAAGTTACTAATTAACAAGGAATAAACCACCAAATTGTAGAGGATAAGATTATTGCTATGAAACTATGCATTTTCCATCTCCAAAAGCTTTCTTTCTTCTCTCAAGTTCTCAATTTGCCTCGACACGTCGTGAAAACAAAGGACGAAGAACTTACAAAAAGCTTATGAGAATACTTGAAAGCACTTAAAACTTAACTTTTTTTAATTTTTTTTAAACATTTATTTGGTGTCAATTTGAACCATGAATCATTCTTGCCTTAATGTGGCCGAGCGACGCCTGAATTCCAATTTGTATGACATGATGAATATATACATGATAACATTTAGGGAGGTTATTTATAGAGACAAAACCATTGGTTGTGTAGACTTAAATCATGGAGTACCAAGCAGAATACTTTTCTAGGAAGGCCTTTATGTATGGGATCTCAATTATAGCAGAAATACCACTATGCTTACTTCCCATTTGATTAAGCATAGCGAAACTCTTCCAACTGAATTTTTCTACCCCGTGGATTTCACACAGTTCTCTATAGTTCCTCGGGGCAAAACCCCGTGGAATTCTATGTATTTTGCTTCTGGATTTATTTGTATTTGCTTGACAGTCATCATTGATGCTAAAGTGGTCAATATAAGGACAACAAAAACCCCCCACACGGTCACTACAAACTTGGCCGAATTGTTTAGAGACTATTTGGTACTCTACTTGAATTCAACTTTTTTTAACTCAAAAACATTTTTCAAGTTTTACGGCTTAAAAACTTGTTTGTGTTGTGGCCTATATTTAATTGACAAGGAGAAAGAGGGCCGACAACATAGAGAGAAAGAGAGAGTGGAGAGTAGGCTTGAGGAATTGTGTGTTAATTCCCCAGTCCTTGTGCCTATTTATAGTAATAAGGAGGAGAGAAACTTGCTCTTCAAGTAATACAAAGTCTATCTCTACTTAAGATTTACACAATCACAATATTGATAAGAACATATGTCACAACGCTCTCCCTTAAGTGTGCAAATACTCAAGTAGATGACGCATCAGATCTTCAGGCAAATGTAGAAGTAGTTGATGAAGTCGTCTTGTCTAATTGGAACAAGTGCTGAATGTGAGTCTCAAAACAAACGGAAGAATGCATGGGTGGTAAAACTCACAAAACCTCGCTATGGCAAAACCCAAGGTGGGACAAAAGCCCATAGTCAAATGAGAAAAGTGAGAAGTTGCATTAAGTCAAAACTATACGTCTTCGGGACGAAAGTAGGATGTACACAAGGGTATGACCATCCCAGGATGGGCGTCTCGTCAAAACCTAGTAGGTAGAAAAAAAAACCCAGTGGGTAAAATGCTCCTAATCGTAGGGAAAAAGAATACATTAAGGTCAAGTGAGTATACTTCTGGATACTCCCTCTGAGTTTGACAAAACTTCCAAATGAAACTACAAGCATCACAAGTGAAAACGTTACGCATCCTAATTCCTCGATGAAAAAGGTTTCGCATCAAAGGTCTATCTAGTTGACCTCCAAGATATTGCAGTGTTCCTTAATGGTAATGACATAACCATTCGGGAACGTACCTTGTGTGGTTAGATAGTTAGTCTGGTTTAGCGAATCCCACAAGGTAGGCATTATTCCGAAGATCAAGGGGGTGTGATCTATTCTGAGATGCATACGGATAGATAAGCCCAAATCCGTAGTAACGGAAAAACATCTTTAACACCAGATTTTGTGGTGGCGTGTAGGCGTAATGCTACTTTATGCCAAAAGATTATCAGCACATAAGATGTTTGATTCTAGTGCATTTGAGCTAAGTACAACAAATGCCAATGGTACTTAGATATGGTTGCCTCATGTTCCAATATGGAATCTTATGCTACATGCCCTCTGTAAAGGTCTCATTTGCATCTAGCATACAGACGATTAGGGTAGACTCAGACGTAACATCTTTTGGGTCTAGTTCGAGTGGTGGATCATAATATCATTAGAACTAGCTTGAACTTTAGGTCGAGGTAATGTCGAGTTCTCCCAAGATCATTTATCTTAAAGTCCGATTTTAAGTGCGAGTTAGTATTCTCAACTCCAGCAATTTGGGATTTTGAACATGCAAGGGCATATATCCCTAATTGATCAAATATTCACTTAGATGAGTATACCACATCCGCCTGGATAGTTCTGCATCCGCAAAGTGAAGGCCTCTTGAGAGCCGAGAGGGTGTTCTTATGGTCTAGAACTATTTGAATCAGTACATGTATGTCATTTGGAAACTCCATGTAGGTTTCAGATCAGGATCCTGGAGATATTACAACCACGTTTGTAATGCTGCATCAATCACATGGCGTATGAGAGAAAACTTGCGCCATTAGGCATCATTCACACTATTTCATTCATCTCATTTGTCATAGATTGATTCTTCTAGTTGACCAATTAGTTCTACGTTGACACTAAACAACGGAATGCGGTTCGTTATCGTCACTTTTCACTTATGTCGGTAGTTACCATATAAATGAAACATCATCTATGATAATCTCATTCCAATTCCATATCTCATCCAAACTGGTACACTAAACCAAGAACTTCAGGTTTCGGGAGATCCAGATTTAATCTCATGAGATGAAAAGGATTGAGACGGCAATCGAGGGGTAGATTTGATCGTGCCACGTTCCTCCACTTTTGAGGAAATGAATCCTCAAACCGAGTGATCTTCCATGTTGTCACCATAGGACAGATTGTGGCTAGATGCCAATGTATGAGGGTCGGCCACAATAGTGGTGTTCATGCTTTCGGGACAAAGGTTCGTCCTACATTTGGTACACATCTTTACAGGCACATTTGCAGCTGGTGTATATGATCTCGTCACTTTTGCTAGATCAGAGGAAGTGTCTGGTTATACTATGATGATCTAGATTGGGTCGAGATGAGACATAGTGGGGACGTCCACGATAATTCGTGTCATTTTTTTAGGAACGTTGACGTTCTTATCTCCCCTAGCGACGGGAAAACTGTCTCATAAAAGTGACAATCCGCAAAACGAGCGGTAAAGAGATCGCATGTCAAAAGGTTCTAAGTAACGAATATTAGAAAGAGAATCATAACTGACATAGATTTCCATCCTTCCTTGAGGACCCCTTTTTTCTTTTGTATGTAAGGGTGGCGCAAAATGGCACATAAACCGCACAACCAAAGACGCGCAGATGCGATATAGGTCAGGCCCAATCTGAAGTAGACTAGGGTATCTAAGCCCATTACGAGTTCTAGGGTTTCAACAACCCTTTTTTTCTTTCATTTTTCTTCCTTATTCACACATATTCAATTCACATAATAGCAATATTATGGATATAATGCATAAACAATTTATGTAGTATCTAAACTTCGTAAATCGTAAAGTTGGGTCATGCATTATGGTGAAGGTTTCATGCAATCAAGGCTGAAAAAATATTGAGATAAAAACCATTGTTTTAGAAGAACCTGGATTGCATGATGAATATTGTGAATGGGTTTCTAGGAGTTCTTTCTTCAATTTCGGCTTTCATCTTCAAAGCTTGTATCACTTTCAACATAAGAAAAATAAATTGAATCAGTAAAAGTATATGAATTCAATAAAACCAAAATTTAATCAATTACAAATAATTGAAACGTAATACTCCCCTGATTCAAGACGAATAAATTCTCTTTAGCACAGCGTGAAAAGCGTGCTGATAACGTATTGTGGCCTATATTTAACTGACAAGAAGGAGGGCTGGCGGCATAGAGAGAAAGAGAGAGTGGAGAATAGGCTTGAGGAATTGTGTGTTAATTCCCCAATCCTTGTGCCTTTATTTATAGTAATAAGGAGGAGAGAAACTTGCTCTCTAAGTAATACAAAGTCTATTAGGAAAGATCTTCTAGATCCCAAATGATTCCCAATTTATCTCTACTTAGAATTTACACAATCACAATATTGATAAGAACATATTTCACAACAGTTTGGTATGACTATTTTTAAAAACTGAACTCAAGACTAACTTTAAAAAAAAAAAAAAGATATTCTCTAAAAACACCAAAAGTGAGTTTTTTGAGTTTTTAAACTTTTTTTTTAGTACAACGATATATTTTACACTAAGGGGAGGGGCAGTTCAGCTAAGCCACACAATGGGCAACCTAATTTGATATCGAATTCCCCATCCACGGGATTCGAACCTAAAATCTCTCACTCACAAGTGAAGAGGAATACCACCAGATCATAGTTTTTAAACTTAAAGCCCACTCATTTCTTTTCTCTCTCTCTTCCCCTCTTACTTCGAATATCTCTTTTCTTCCTTCTCTCTCCTCCAATTGCCTCTTTGTTTTCTTTCCTCCTCTCTCCTCCTTCTCCCTCTCTTGTGATTCCCTCTCTTTGGATCTCTTTGTCCAATTTAAGAGTCATAAAGAAAATTGTTTTCAAAAGACGTTTTTAAGAAAGTTTGGAGAAATGACGAAATTTTTTTTGATAGGATACCAAACGGGGCCCATAACAACTTCTCCCCTGCAACACCACTTAAATCTTTGAATCTTGTTTTCAGTTTCTTTAAGAAGAACATCTGCTTCTTGGAATGAATTGATCAATCACGGAATCATGTCTCTTCCATACTATGTGTTCACATATAAAAAGACAACATCCCTTTATGCACCAAATTGGTACGACTTATAAGTGAGAGATCTTAGACTCGAATGCATGAGTGACAAGTTCGAAACAAATTTATCCCCACACTGCTCAGTGTAAACATATTGTTGTTAAACTATTCCATATTGGTTTCTTGACATTTAGTACTACAATTTAGTAATATTCTTCTTCACTTGTAAATGAGAAGTATTAGATTCGAATTTTGTGAATAGCGACTTCATACTAATTTATTCTCCCAACCCTTAATGTAAATGTTGTAACTATTCAGATGGCTTCCAAGTTGTTTCTAGGTGAAAGAATTTTGTTTGCATTCATAACTAAAGTAAAACAAAATAGTTACCTCTTTTCTTGGAAAGTAGAAAAACAAGTACATTGTTAGTACACAATACACTATCTGAGAAAACTGCATGTCACAGATCGTCTACAAATTTAGCAGTAGGAAATCTGCATGTCACAGATCGTCTACAAATTTAGCAGTAGGAAATCGTATATACATGATACATATACATCACAATATAATCAACCAAACTAAGGAGCAACTCAAATCTGTAAATTAGTGGTTATGGACATCAAGTACGATAGATTATTGGTTTATTCAGTTTCATGTACTAATTACAGTGGAAGGAACATCCTTAAACGCTGCAGTTGTCCTTTAATCAGATTTCTAAATGTACGGGAAAAGATTACGAATAAGAAGAGTGCAACAGCAGACGAAACCCCGCTGACAAGGAATAAACCAAGAAAGTTGTAGAGGCCAAGAGTATTGGAGGGACTACTTATAGTATAATCGTCCGGCATTAAACTTGTTTTTCTTGGAAACCATGTCTCTTCCAGGTCTAAAAGCTTTCCTTTTTCTCTCATATGCCGTATTTGTGTCGATAAGTCAGGGACCAATTTCGAACCTTTAGGGAAAACCTGAAGATGAACGATATATGCACAACATATTATAAGCTTATATAAGTATTTTCTTATCTTGTTGGTTACAAATTCTTGTTTGTAATTACGCATGTAACAAATGGGATGGATCACTCACAAAAGCAAAACCATTGGTGGTAGACTTGGTTTTAATGAGGGAGTAGTCAGAAGAATACTTTGCAAGGAAAATATTGATATATGGAAGCTCATCAATTATGGCCGAAACACCACCATGCTTGCTTCCTTTTGATAAAGCATCTGCATATTCTTCAACTGAATGATATGGCTTAACCTCTTTGAAATTCAAGTTCACCGTAACTCCCAATGAACCTGATTGGTAACCTATATAGTTTCCAATTGAGTCCATTCGTATCTGTTTAACTGTCATCATTGATGCTAAAGTAGCAGTGTAACTGGATGTCAATATAAGCACTACAAACATCCATATTATCACTACAAACTTTGCCAGGTTGCTTAGTATCTTCTCCCCTGCAGGAGTTTACAAATACAGATCTTAAACATATTTATGAGTTGAGCATTTCGTCGTTAGCTGAAATAAAGTTACATTAATTAGATAAGTGATGAGATATAGAGCACTTACTATGAGCAAATGCAAGGGTTGAGAAGGAGAACCATAATATTGTGCCGATTTGCTGTGAAGTTGTGCCTTGGAATTCTTGGTTGACAGGACGCTCAATTAACCACACAATGAAACCCGTAAGTATAAAGAAACACGCACTCGTTATCCAAAGGTATGCTGAAAGAGGTTTCAAGAAAATCCACATGTTGTCCTTTCGATTTGGCACTAGTATTCCCACACCTAAGTCAGTATATGGCATTGTAAAATCAACATATTGAGATCTGTTCGATGTGATTGTGATATCTCCAACTACAGCATCGTACTTCTAGTGTATTGTGTCCCCAGTATATGACAAGGAAACCCAAGAAATAAATAAGAAATTCAGATAAAAGATAGATTAGGTAAAACAAAAAAAATCATTACTTAATTTTATGAATTTATATTAATTAACCATACCTTGAGATAAACCTGGTAAACAAGATCACTGTAAGTCCCCGCCATAACTCCATTTTCATTCTCAAATGGAAAAAACTCATAATGTACTTTATACGGCAACGCACTGATTGCAGTTTTGAACACATCGATACTGAACCCAGTGACATTTGTTCTATTGGTTTGAAGATCATGCTCCACACGCACAAGTTCCTTGAACCCAACTCTCACTGGAACACCAATTCTCAATTTTATTTCACTACTCAATTGCCTTTTAGATCCTCCTGGCCATCTGATTGTTTTCAAATGGTTGCTTAAAAGAAGATTTCTCCCATTGTTAAGCATGTGTGACTGAGCTTTCTCGGTCTTTTCTTCGAAAAACCAAAATCCGACCCTTCTTGCCTCTTTTCCTATCACATTTACTATCTCTAATGTACCTGAAATCAGTTTCCCCTTTGGAAATTGAATTTCACCACTTAAACCCTGAAACCTCCTTTGCAATATTTCTCTTAGTAGCACAACTCCATGTTTGGATCTACTAGAATTTTCAGTACTTGCTCTTTCAATTGCTTCAGCTAGAGCCCAAGTTGCGTCGTACACCCAGACTTTGTCTGCACTTAACTCACTTACTTTCATATTGGGATCCTCCATGTAAAGTTTGTTCCTCACTTTTGAAGTAAGATTTTGCAGCCTAGTTGATGCTGGAATATAGGACTTCAAACCTATCACTCCTTGCA
The DNA here is from genome assembly GCA_036320875.1 of Cotoneaster glaucophyllus. NCBI lineage: Eukaryota > Viridiplantae > Streptophyta > Magnoliopsida > Rosales > Rosaceae > Cotoneaster > Cotoneaster glaucophyllus. The sequence goes on from CM070063.1 coordinate 23,830,834, forward strand.
TTGATTCAATCACATTAGAATCCATGAAATGCAAAAAATTCATGCTAGCTGATGTCAGAATCCAAGTATACCCTTCACTCATCATTCCTAACTTATTTACATTAGAGAAAAGGCGAGGCACAAGCAAGTGTGAAATGTGCACAACAAATACCTTTGTCTTCAATTTCATTAGCGTTTGGAGTTCTTCAAAGATTTGTTCATTTGTTGAGGATATAGCAACACAACTTTTATGTGCTATATACACATTTTTCTGTTGAAAGGAACTTGTCAAAGTTGGAATCATGTCATTCCCGTACTCTGAGTTGTCATACAGAAGTATGACATCCCTCCATTTATAAACTTCAATGATGGCATTGATCCCCATAACTTGAGAAGTTTCATCTTGTGCGATCCCAATAGAGAAGGCATATCGGTCGTCATTTAGAGGAAGAGGAGGACTAGGTTCCGAAAAGGACATTATGGGCACTTTAGCTGCTTCTCCCAAATTTGCCAAAAGATTTGCTTCCGCTCTTGTTTGTGCACCAATTATAGCTTCAACTTTTGTGTTTTCCAAAAGATGCAGAGCTGTGTTTGTGACAAGTGAAAGTTAAATTAAAAGATGCAGAGTTGTATTGCTTCCACTTTTAATTAGAATGACTTATTTCCTACGTTTAAATGTACACTTTTTCTTTTATATACAATGATATTATAGTCAAATAGGTTGGAGGGAGGGGGAGGGGTGCGAAATTTATACAATAGGCCAGACAAATAGATATCGAACTCAAAACAACCATTGAATCATCATCGCCATATATATGACCAAAACTAAATAGATGAACTGGTGCTATATCTGTAGTTGAGTATAGATGAACTACTATCACTTTAAGTATGTACGTATTCTAATCTGAAAAACCTATTAGATTAAATTGAACGATCAGTACTGTCGCTATAGCTGCAAGCTGCTAAAGAAGAAAGATTTGTACCTGAAAGTCCCATATATATAGAAGCAAATTATAAAAAAACTATTTAAAAATGAATGGCTCACCAGATGATAGAGCATGTAGAGGCTCTCCTTTGGAATCCCTACTGTGGAGAACAACTCTTGTGCTGTAGTCATTATGCAGATGGTAGAAATCAGATAAAGCTTCCGAAATGCAGCTTTGAACAATCTTTCCCTCCGTTGATCCCATGTCAAGAATCAACCCGACTTGAGTTTCTTCTACTTCACCATGTAAAGAACTGACAAGGCTAAAGAAGGTGAGAAATATTGAGAGGATGGCTTGCTTCTTCCTTTGATCAAACTCCATACGTACTACCAATTTTTAATTATTTATTTAATATTGTTCTTTGTTGGTTTAATGAACAGTCCCAATCTGTATATATCTTCTAGCTTATATATATATGCTTCAAAATGGTTACTACAAAATTAAGGAAGTTCAAGGAAGTAACGTGAAAGGTTGACCGAGGAATTGATCTACGTAGATAAAACATGCTAGTTGAGGATACAAGTCAAAGCAAATACTAACCTGCATGACTTCAAGTTTAATCATGTGAAATATTTTATACGAACTTGGAGCAATTGTCACGCAATATATCTTTTCATGTGTTAAAATACGAGGTATAACATGATTAATATGTCTTACTTTTAGTATACTAAAATAATTAAATATAAGTGTTATAATTTGAGTCGAATTGTAAATGACGTGGTGATGTTCTAACTACACTGAAAAACCTCTCGAAGTCGTGCCCCAAAATATAAGATTTATCATATTCTAGAGTCAAACTTGAGCCCCTGATAAACATGTGTTTAGAAACTGATTTTGAAATTTTATTTAGCTCACATTTTGGAGTGATTAAGTTAGTTAGAAATACTTTTTTTTTAAACTCACTAATTAGTTCTACTTAATATTACGATCTAATGATATTTAGTATTGCAACCGATGACATTATTTCAATAATTTTAAGAGAGGATTTGCAAGTTCTTTACATAAATGTTTTCATTAAAACGTGGCTGAGAAATCACATGGTTGAGAAGAGGATATATACATACAAACTAATTATGGAGACCAAGTCCAAATTAAAACTGGCAATTACTTTCGGACCAAAGACTTGGTCTTTTTCATGGTTTGATACTTTGATTGAGTCTCTTTTCCTTGAGCTTCTATTTTTGGTTCTTTCATTAGCTTTCAACGTTGGAGAACTTACATGCAAAGATTCAACATTTTCCTACATGCAAAGATCCAAGACTTTCCTTTCTCACCAAGTCGGCAATTTCTGTGGATCCAAATTTCGATGCCAAAGTTAGAATTTTGAGAAGAATGTGTTTAGGAGTTTGTGGGTAGCAAATGGCTTAGCTTTTTAGTGGGAGAATATGACTATTTATAGGGAAGTGGCTGGCCATATATGGTGAAATTTTGAGTATAATTGCAAGATATTATGTGAAATAATATTTTGCAATTAATTTGGCAATTAATCACAGATTAAATAGGAAAATTGGGAGTTACCTTTTGAATAAGGATTTGATGAGGTGTGATGAGAGAGATTTGAGTAAAAACCATTTTGATCAAGTTTGACTCTTCCTTGATTGAGCCGTTATTGTCTGTTGCATGCGCGTGGGAATCCGGGTGTGCCTCAAGGGTAATTTTGTCATTTTACCCAAAAGTCCATGTGTCATCTCCATAATTTTATTGATTATTTTTTGCTCCACAAATGCCCCCACACATGTTGGACTGCTCGCAGGAAAGGGCAGCAGGTGTAGAGATCTTCCCTTGCTTTAGGAAACATAAGACTGTTTCCTATTTTGATGTAGATGCCCATATTAATTGGAAATTAGATCCTTCTAGGTAGAAAAGGGAAATAAATCACTTCCAAAGTCTATTTAAGTCTACCTTAAGTAGATGATTAAATCAACTTCAGAGAACAATTTATTCTACCCTACAAGAGAGAGAAAGCTAGAGGATATTTGTTCCCCCTCCCCTAGCAATCTTTTACACTTTCCCGTGCAAAGGGTCGTCTTTTGTTGCTTTCTTTGTCTTCTCCGTGTCGCACCGAGGTAAGAAAAAATGAATTTTCCTTGTCTTCTTCTTAGATAATGTTGTCGCGAGGCAGCCGTCGGGGTGGTACGGCACGTCGACTGGCAGGGGCCAGGAGTTGGCTCAGCATGGACCGAGGAGGTGTTGTGGCAAGAACCACTGCTTGGGTTACTCGAATTGGCTAGAGTTAAAGGCAGCTGTGCGGCTTGGGCCTTGAATTGAGGTGTTGGGGCGCAGAGCTAGGCGAGCCGCATGGCTTAAGCCCTTTGGGCTCTTGGACCTGACGCGGGCCAGACTGACTATTGAGAGAAATGAGGAGGTCGCGAGCCTCATAGGCTGCTGGAATGCTGGGCATGCAGGACTCTTGCCTGCTGGTCCGAGAGAAAAAAAAATGAGGGAAAAGCTAACATAGGTTGAGCTTCCCTGCTGAGTACCGTGAATGACGTTGGCTACTTAGTCCTTTTCGTTGGGAGAAATGTGGATTGCTCCTAAGAGAGGAGATAAAGAAGATCAAGGCGAATGAATTGGCTCGTCCGATCGCTATCGTGGAGCCTACTATGAATGATGGTGGAAAGAAGAGATCTTCCTCTCTTGCTCAAGAGATACTGGTTCAAAAAACCAAAGACTTCCTTCGCTGCTCATGATGATCTGTCTGCTACCAAGAGACTTGTGATTGACTTGACTTCTTCTAATGGGAAGAAAAATGAGGCTGCTAGATTTGAGCTATGACGTCTACCATGCTAAAAATGGCTAGTACGATTACTGATACGATTGCTCAGCGTAGAGATTTTGTTATGCCCCTAGTGCTGAAGTCTATACCAAGACGTCTATTGGGAGTTAAGTCTGGTTCACCTTTGGAGAAGCTTGCTACTATGAAGAGCGATGAGCTGGACTTTGCTGCTAAAGTGGCGCCAACGCCCGCTCCTCTTATTGTTAGGACTGATTCTCCTGTTGAGAAATTGGAGACTGCTCGCATAGGCAGTTATGAGAAATCCACCAAGCCTGTTTCGGGAGAGTCTGCTCAGATCTATGCATTTCTGAAGCTCGATCTGCTTGAAGATATGGACGCGTGTGCCAAACTTGTTGATGGTATCAGAGGTGTTGTTTGCCTATGTTTCTTTGCGAAGCATACAGTCCAATATATAATGACTGCTCTGCTTACTATAATACAGAAAACGACGATTCTGGCAGCCTAGTCTATGCTCCTTGACCAAGAGGATACCAAGGCTTCTAAGGAGATGGCAAAGACTATAGCAGCTGAAGCTTATTCTTCTGCTGAGAAGATCAGAAAGTTGGAGTTTAAGCTCGTCGTTTTGAAGGGGTCCAATATCTATACCCCACTTCTCTGTAGCTTGAGACCGCTTGCCAAAAGATCGTTGACTTGAAGACTAGGCTTGACGTGATCCAAGTTAAGTATGAAAGGCATAGAAGGAGATTGACTGTTACATACCTCAGATTCAAGATCTTGAGCGTTCCGTTTCTAAGCTTTGTTCTGCTGCTTTGTTCTGCTGCTTACGCAAAGGATGAAAAGTTTATTGTTGTTTATAATCAAGTGATCCACTTCAAGAAGATCGTCGATAGGCTTGAACCCCAAGTGTTGGAACTCTAAGGTGCACTGAAGATCAACGAAAATATTAGGAAGGCAGTGGATGAGCTGCAGCGTATCCATGTTGGTTTGCTCGAGGAGAACGAGCAGCTGAAAGGCTCAAGGCTTTGCTTGTTCAGAGTCAGGCTGATTTCTACAAGCTAGGTTATGTAGATCATTTCTTTGGTAAGCTAACTTTGAGTTTGCTGGGAAAGACTTCGGGACCTTCTCTATTTTTTTGGAAGACTTGCTTGCCTTTACTTTTAAGGCTTCTATTAGTGAAGTGGTCAGAGAAGTTGGTGCCCCAACTGGGGTAGCCGGGGGTGAATCGTTGGATGATGCCTCTGCTGGGAGCGTTGTAGCTGCTGAAGGTATGGCGACCGAGTAGTCTTGGGATGTCTAAGCTGCTGAAGAGTAATCTTGTAGATACCCTTTAGGATTTTCTTTGTTTTCCTTGTTGCTTTTTGCTTTGCTTGAACTCCTTCGACCTTTGCTATTTGTTTATCAATTTTGCTAGAAAATTTAATAAAACTTGTTTTCTTCGCTTTTCTCCATCTTCGCTTCTTTTGTTTACGCCCAACCTTTGACATTTTGACCAGCGGTAGGTATGCTGCTTTTCTATAAGTAGACAGGCGTACGTAGCCTATACAACCATAGGTGTTGGTGTAGAACTTTTGCAAAGTTGTTAGCCATAGGGTCGGTAGCTGGACGTCTTACTTGTAGAAGCAAACGAGTCTGCGTGACCATTTGGCTGTTAACCTTGGCTTTCTTTAATCCTTTGAGTTGTGTGGCTTGCATCACAACATACTAAAGATTTTTGGGTCATGAAATTCGCTAACCTTTCGTATCAAAAGTATGTGGTTGTAGGGAATTTCGAGCAAAGGTTCGAGAGAACTCATTTCTCTTTATGTAACCAATTTCGTGGGTTGTGTAGCAAGTATCACAACACTTTAGGAATTAGTGCAGATCTGAACAATCATTTTACGCTTGGCAGAGGTGAAGCTTATCTACTACGTAGCATGTCAGCAGTGGATAGAGCTTCATATATGCACGCTAACTGTTTAACCTTTCACAAAAAATGTGCAGTTTTATAAGTTTAGCGTGGCTTACTGCTCAAAAGGCAAGCCGTAGGCAGTCTTCTGGAAATCGTAGGCTACCTCAGTGCATCAGTAGCAGCTTTAGGGTTCTAGGGCAGCCGTCCATAGGACTTATTGCGTAATGTGCCTCCTCCGTCTCTGAGGCCTGGTTCCCCACAGATTAGGCCAAGAGACCAAAAATCCTTCAGTTACCTAAGCCTTGAAAAATACCATTGTAGCTACTTCTAGGAATCCTGGCATAAGCCATCGTGCACCTAGTTACACCAGGGCAGCTCAACTTATCCACGTCTGGATATTCGGAGTGTATAGTTTATCTTCTCGCATCGAAGAGCAAACCCATGTGGGTGTCAGGGAATTGGTTTACATTTTCATACTGGAGAGCATGGTTAGTCCCCAGAGAGGTACAATTCCTACGATAAGTCCCTCAGAATAGCGCAATCTTTTTTTGAAGTGCAGGAATGATGAGTTGTTGTAAGCATGCAGCCAAGCAAACTTCTGAATTCCTCATTGAAAAATGAGTGAAACGTACGAAAACTTAGCTGTAAGGCAAAAACTGCATAACAATTGGATAATCATCGGCTTGCGAGGTGGTGTCTGTCTTGCTGCTTAAGTTTTTTAATCTTTAATGTAGCGGAAGGTCACGCATGGTACTTCCTCAGATTGCAGGCGTTTCACTGTTTTTTTATCTCTTTATCGTTCATGGTGGCAAGGGTGTAGCTACACTTGCTGCATACTCTGCTAATCATGTACGGACCTTCCTAGATAGGATCCATCTTTTTGGAGCCTTCGCTACAGGCAGTGATGAAGGCTTTTCTTAGGACTAGAATCTAGGCTAGAATTGTTGGATCTTGGCCCTTTTGTTATAGCTGAAGAGGAATTGCTGCTGGTAGGCTGCGATGCGGGTGATGACCTTCTCGCATTTCTCCTCTACCAGATCTAAGTTTATGGCCATCTCCTTTCTGTTCTGCTCGATGTTTGGCGGTTTGGCGGTAGAGTGCCGATACTTGGCACGATGACATTGGGAGTAATTATTGCTTCTGAACCAAATGCTAAAGAGAAAAAAGTCTCATCGATTGCTCGTCGTTTTGTTATGCGATACGCCCATAGACATCCGGGAAGTTCGTCTAGCCATTTTCCTTTCTTGTTGGAGAGGATTTGTTGAGGCATTCGAAAATCATCATGTTGGATGCTTCGGCCTGCCCATTGCCTTGGGGATACCGTGCTGCTTGATGCCATATTTCTGAAAAAAGTTTGCCAGATCTTTACCTACGAATTATGGGCCATTGTCTTTGATGATGGATTGAGGGATGCCAAATTGGCAAATAATGTTCCTCCATATGAAGTGCTCTATATCCGTCTGAGTTGTGGTTGTCATAGGCTCTGCTTCCACCCACTTGGTTAAGTACTCAGTTGCCATGATCATCATGCCTTTGCCCCCAGTAGTGGGTGGCATTAGCCCTACCAAGTCGATTGCCTACTTCATGAACGGCTAAGGACTCGTCTGCAGGTGTAGTTCGCTGGTAGGCAGTGCTGGTACCGGCTTGTAGCATTGGCAGCGGTCGCACTTTTGTACCAACTCTTTAGCATCTTGATGCATAATAGGCTAGTAATAGCATGCGTTAAGAGCAATATGTGGTAAGGATCAACCTCCAAAGCGATTTCCACAGAAGCATTCGTAGATTGAGCTTAGAACCTTTAGGTCGTCGGGATGCACTAGGCAGTGGATATGTGGTCCACTGTAGGATTTTTGGACGAGAATGTTGTTCCATATGTAGTAGCGTGCTGCCTTTGTTTGGAGCTTTCTAGACTCCAATCTTTCCATGGGGAATGTGTCATTGACTAGGTAGTCTATAATGGAATTTTGACATTTTAGAGTTGTACTAACCTGTGACACCTATGCTGCTGGCTCTGCCTCAATGGCTTGTCTAGATACTCCATTGAAATAGAGCGTTTGAGTTGGTGGTCGAGGGCAGAGCCTAGGCCGGCTAACGCGTCTGCGTGGGCATTGTCTACCTGCATAACTTGAGTGAAGTTGTAAGTCTAAAATGCCTCAAGTTGTTTTTGTACCTTCTCCAGGTGTTGCGCCATCTTCAGATGTTTTACCATGTACTCCCCAGTAGTCTGGCTAGTGATTAGCTGGGAATCAGAATGAATTGCGAGTTTTTTCACCACCAAGGTTTTTGCTATTCAGATTCTTGTTGGTAAAGCCTCGTATTCAGCTCTGTCGTTGAATACTTTGAAGCCTAAAGAGCCGCGAACATAATCGGTGCAACGAGAAGCTGCAGAGCTTGAGTCGGCCAGGTGATGAGCCACAGAGTAAAACTCTTCACGGTGGGGAATCGTGATGCAAGATAGGCGCGGTAGGGAGTCGCAGAGCTGGGGCCATGTTACAAGCAACAGGAGATGCTCAACTGCCAGTATTGGGCCACTTTAAAGCAGAATTACGGAGCATGGGTCAACTGGGGCCATGTGACGCGTAACAGGAGGAAATGCTCAACTGCCGGTACATGTTGCTTCTATGTAGAATCTTCTGGGGCAACGAGGACAAAACTTGCTTCCGAGTGTGTCCTAGTGTTCATCAGCCCTTGGCGCGCCTTTTGGGCTAAGTTGTTGCGTTCGTCAGAAAACTTTGCATCCGTCAGTGTTTGCGCCTTTATCGTCACGCGTCTAGATTGGGCGAAATAGTGCATCATGAGGATGACTACGTGTGTCTGAAGGTATAACTTGAGTTTCTGGGTTGCAACAACTGTGGCCAAAGGAAGGTGATGTGAGGTGCTTCTTCAAGTCCTTGAATTCTTTCTCGCACTCGTCATTCTGTTCATCTTGTTGTTTTTTTTCGATTGTCGAATAAAAGGCTTACGTAGATCGGTGGACCACAAGGGTAAACAGTTGATGTGGCTGCTCGTCTGGTTAAACCTTGAATCTCCTTCAGAGTAGCGAGGACTTCATATTCAAGATCGCTCAGATTTGCCTTGAATGTGAATCGATGAGCCTCATCCCAAAGTGCATGCCTCTTTGCCAGAGCGAAAGAGTCTGCCAGAGTTAGATCTTCCTTCATGATCAATTTTCGAACAGTGGATGGTCTACTGGGAGTTCTTTTTGGAAAGCTGCATTAGCTATCGAGTCATTGCATCCGACTATTTTTACCTTCTCTGCTTTGAACCTCTTCACATAGTTGCAAAACGACTCCTTTGGGTTCTTCTTGACGTTGAACAAGTGGTCGGACTTCTTCTTGATTGAGTGATAAGATGAATATTCTTTGGTGAAAACCAAAGAAAGTTCATCAAACTTAGGATGGATTGTGGCAGCAGGGTGTGGAAACAATCTTGCGCCTCGCCTTGTAGAGTGGTGGCAAATATCTTGCACATGAGAGCGTCGTTGTTTCGATAAAGAATCATTGCGCTTCGATAGTGCTTTAGGTGTCTCTCTGAGTCTCTATCCCCTTTGAAGGATGTGAAATGTGGCATGCTGAACTTGCGTGGAGGCTCTGCCTGCTCGATCTCGTCTGTGAAGGGTGACTTGTTTATGTTGCTCATGTCTCATCGTAGTGCCTCATCAGTGACCTTGTTGCATTGGAAATCGTGCAATCGCTCAATCAAGAGCCTCTCTACTTCTTCCTGAATTTACCTTTGTTGGGGGCAGCGAAGCACTTGGCTTCCCCCGGTCGTGACCTCCTGGTCTAGGCTGTTCTTCCATGTGTTCGGCTCGTCTATGCCGCGGCTGCGGTGCATGTGGTACGTTCATAACAGGCGAGCGAGTTCCTCGTAGGCTACTGGTTGAACTTGAGCCGAATTGAGTGACTGCTTCTCTCCGTCCGTCGTGCTGCCTGCGCCGATGTAAGGTGGATAATGCTTCGTGCGGATCTAGCCATGAATGAACACTTCGCCTGGAAGGTTGCTCATGTTGATTATCGGAGTGTGGCCTTAACCGTGAGTGTATGCTCGTTTGTGGGCCTAACCTATAGTGCACGCCCCTCTGCGCGCTAAGACAATAGTATACACTATCTCGGGAACCCTGCCAAGTGGTTGCTTGTCGAGTGGTTGCTTGTCGGGACACTGCTTGAGCGGTTCATCCTCTGCCATTGTCCTACTTTGGGACACCTCATCTGGGGCACGCTGCATCTCGGTACACTGCAAGAGCTGATTCACCATGGTCGTCTGCTACGCGAGGGCGCTTGTCAACTCTATGACTTGTCGAGACAAGTGCTGTTTGCCATTTAGGTTGGAAGAGCTTGGACGGTATGCGTCTCCTTAAGTAGTGGAAGTGTAATGGACTCCGAGCGTGAGATTTGAGTTGGAAAATGTTAAATATGTGAAGAAATGGGGTGAAAATACCTCTAGTTCAAAAATCTGAAGCTGGGACGGTTGAACTGATCTAGGATCGGTTTAGGCTACTATGAGGGCCACAGGTTGGGCAGAACCTCGGGTTGGACCTAGAGCAGGTTGGGTCACAGGGATGGGTTGGACCGTGGGTATGGGCTGGGCCACTGGAGCGCATAGGCGCTGGGCCCCCTTCGGCGCAGCTTGGGCCTGCTAGTTTTGGGCTCACGCTAGCCCTGGGCTGCTCCAATTGCTATAGCTGCTTGGGCATGTTGAATGTGGGTTGGCTGCCTTGTGGTATAGGCCTGGGCCTGCTGCTGCGAGGTGGCTTACTCACCGTGGAAGGTTACTGCAGTGGTTGGTACTGTGGTGGCTGCCACGGTCGTGCCCTGTGGGGGTGGTGCCGCTCCATTTGTCGTCGTGTTAAGCCTCATGGATCATCGTGGTAGGGCTATGTCATGAATCATGATCTCCATCACTTGGTCCAAATCCTTAAACATAGGATGTTCCGTTCGTCATGGTTTCTGAATTTCTAGTCATTGTACTTTTCTTTTACATTTATTCAAAGAATTTTTATAAAAAAAAAAAAATTCTAGGAATAAGAACGTACGAAAAATCTACAATTGAACAAGAAATGAGAAACTTTGAAGCGAGAGTCTTCTTCGAGCGTGTGAATCAAAACTCTCAATGAAAGCACCAATTTGTGGATGCAAATTTCTGCCGTCTTCTCCTTTGACGAAAATGCACCGGCAAAATAGTAACACCTAAGATTAAGGCCAAAAGCCTCACATGCCCACACTGGATGGGGGGAGCTTTGGCCAAAGAATCTCCAATGCCAAAGTTAGAATTCTGAGAAGAATGTGTTTAGGAGTTTGTGGGTAGCAAATGGCTTCGCTTTTTAATGGGAGAATAGAACTATTTATAGGGAATTTGCCGGCCATATTTGGTGAAATTGTGAGTATAATTGCAAGATATTATGTGAAATAATATCTTACAATTAACTTGGCAATTAATCCTAGATTAAATAGGAAAATTGGGAGTTACCTTTTGAATAAGGATTTGATGAGGAGTGATGAGAGAGATTTGAATAAATACCATTTTGATCATGTTTGACTCTTCATTGATTGAGCTGTTATTGTCTATTGCATGCGCTTGGGAATCCTAGTGTGTCTCGAGGGTAATTTTGTTCTTTTTACCCAAAAGTCCACGTGTCACCTCGATAATTTTCTTGATTATTTTTTGCTCCACAATTTCTACATTCTTATTTCTTTGAAAGTTAGCAAAGTCTTCCTATGAAAAGAGGGAGTGTTTCAACTTAAAACGCAGTAAGTTGAAAAGAACATTAACCACTAAAGCCATCTCCACTGCAAACGTAGTGACATAGTATGTTACTCTGACCCTGCTTATCAATGTTTAATATTTTCTCCTCCATTCTTTTTCTCGTTTTTCTTCAAGAAATATGAAAATCTCCTTGTATTTAAACTTTTCATTTTATTCATAGGGGTTCTCAGATGATCATCCAATTAAACTTTTCATTTTAACCAAATCAACAGCTTTACAGTGTGGACTGGAACTAAGACCAATAGCCAATATTCCAAAGAAATCAAGCACACGCTAAAGAAAGAAGACAGAGACAACGGTCAAACACATACTAAGAAAATCAAACACACGCTAATTGAAAAAACCAAACCACAACCGCTACCCGTGCGCCGTGCTCACTGCTACCTCAGCGGCCCTCTATTTTATAGAGGCCGATATCAAAAACCAATTCGTTAACCTCACATTATACCTCAAACTTAATGCCTTTTATATATGGGATGGGTTGCCCCATCCCATTTATTAAGTGGGCGGTCCAAGCATGGCTCAAACCCACATGAGTCGATTTTTAATTAAAAGAGAACGCTTATTATGTCAATTAAGCTCAGCAAACGATCTACGATACAACATAGATATATAAAAGTATACGATAATATTTATTAATTTCACAATACTCTCAGTAATATAAATTATATGGAAGATTCACCATACTATTGAGATTAATTAGAAGATTCATCCATCATAACTAGTGGCGAAGCTACTAAGGGGCAGAGAGGAGCAACCGTCCTCTCACCGGAAAACAAGCCCAGAAGCATTGATTTGCTGTGTTGCCGCCCCTCTGGTCAGTCAGAAAACCTGCAATTTCGTGAGGAGTCCATGCTTCTATGCAGCGAAGGCTGCGCACAAGCTTTTTTTTTTCTTTCAAAATAGTCAGGCCAAAGAAAGGAGGAATGGAATTAAATGGTGCTTTTGGTTCGGTTCCAACAAAGAAGAAGAGAGAGGAAGAAGAAAGACTTTCTCTCTCCCATCCTACCCCACGTGCCCCTTCAAATCACCCAATTTGTTTTGTTCTTCATAACTATTGTCCAATGCATTTGCGCCACCTAGCTTGCTAGTTAGGTGTGGTGAATTATTTTGAGATTTGTTTTGATTTTTAATCGTTAATTTGCTCACTTTTCTAAGATTTTTAACCCATATGTTTGAAACCGTTATATATCTTAAAATTAACTATAAATTCACACGAGCTGTAAAAAATATTTTTTAAAGTACTACGAACTCGTAATCATTTCAATTTTTTATTTCTTACCATCAAATATATCAAATATTTATATACATTATGTTCTATAATCAATATTTTTTAGATACTATATACTATATAATAAATAGACACTTATTCATAAGATATTATAACAAATTTATTTAAACGTCTAGCTGCCAAAATCCTTGCCTAAGTGTTAGGCCATATTTGCTGCCCAACTAGCGCTTAGCATCTTTTAGAACTTTGCTCATTATATAGTTATGTAATAGAACTTTGCAATAAGAAACAATGCTTAAATCCTCCTTCAAATAAAACTATTAGTTTAAATCCTCCTTCAAATCTTTCGGGCAACCCAAGTCCTCTTTTGAATATTTCGGTTAGTCCAAATCATTCTTTGAATGTTCTGGGTAGTTCACATAGTCTTTTTGCAAACCTTGGACTTAGACCTCAAATGGGTGTCCCCCCATTTTATTGGAACCTTTTACCCTTTTAATTTCGCCCCTCCCCCCGACAATTCCTGGCTTCGCCACTAATCATAACCATATCTATGACCTAGCTCCCAAATGCTCGGTTAGCCATTTACAAGGTTGTTGAACCTGTGGAGGGTATTACTCATCAGCTGATATACTCAAAGCTTTAAATGAAGTAATACATGACGAGGTCCACATGTTGTCAATTTTGGTGCAACATGGAGGAATGGTCCATCTAGTTTACCTCTCTTTGCAGAGGGATCTCCTCAAAAGTTAGCTAACCCATTTTATTATGGAGGCGGGATTGTAAACCCTAATAGAGCGGCAGACTCGTGTTTAGTTTACGACATAGGCAGAGATGACTACATAAAACTACCTTTGTGTTGCTGGCTACAACACCTTAGCTATATCTCAGCTTGTTAGACAAGTCACAACTTGTTCTAGTGCCAAGCCTTCAATTTTGGATGCAAACCTGCCATCCATTACCGTTCCAAATCTGAGAGACAATATGATCCTCACCAGAAGTGTCACCAATGTTGGTCCTTTCAACTCAGTATATAAAGCTCACATAGACCCTCTTACCGGTATTAGAAGTGACATGATGAGAGGCACTCGAATTGTAATGACCTATGTCTGAATTATAATATTTCAATCCTTAACGTGTGAAATGACCAAAATGCCCCTAGTGGGTATATGTTGATTTTTGTTAACTTAATAGTCGGAACACTTAGTACCGTCGCTATGAACGTGTGGGCAAGAATCAGACTTAAAACAAAGATTTTACGAGTCGTTAAACGCAAGGCCATTTTTGTAAATTGGTCCATTTTTCTAGAGAAATCTATTAGTTGTGTGGGACCCATGGAAGTGGGATATTTTTTCCCATTCTTCTTACTTCCTCGGATTTTTTTGGGAGTTTTAACGAAACACTCTCGGTTGTTCACTTTTAACGAAAAATGACATTTTAACATTTCCTGATACTATTCAATTACGCCTTTATTTGTCCATTTTCATTAAAACTAAAGTTTTTGAGGACTTTTTGTTAGTTTTCCTTCTTCTTCTTCTTTTTTGTGAGGGGTGGGGGGGGGGGGGGTGGTGTTGGGGGGAGGGGGATGCTTTTCCTCTCTTTCAGACCTCTCTTGGTTTCCTCCTTCCCAAGAACACCAACACCACCATCTTGATTTCCTTCGACGAATTGAAGCCCAAACCACAACAATCGACTTGTCACGACCTCCCAGACACCATCCAAGCTCGTCGTTCAACGAAATTCGAGAAGAACAACTCGGTTCCAACACTTTAAACTAATCCGCGTGGCCAGTCACAGCAATTTTCGACCTTGAGTTAAGTATGATCTTATTCTTCTCCTCTCAAGCTTTATTTTGATATATAGATCGCAAATTTTGGTTGAGAAATGAGGAAGTTATTGCGAATTGAAATTTTCGCAGAAAACCGGCCGATTCTCTAGCAAGTTAGGTTGGATTTAGCGGTCCGAGTCCGCTCTGGCGACTCAAGTTGGGTTGGGTCAACTCGTTGACATTTACCGATCTCATTGACTGTTGATTTTGTTTGGGTTTCAGCCCGGGACAGACCCTTCTTAGGGTATTTGGACACACTGATTGGAAATCCACGCTCCGTTTCTTCAAATTCGACCATTTGAATATAGTTCCCTGATTGATCTCCACTTGAAATTATAATAAGTGGAGATCCGACTGTTGGATTGGTATGAAATTGTAGTATACTATTGTAGAAGAAATGTGTAGGCCTTAGAAACTTATAGATCGTAAATCTAATGAGCGGATCTTCGGGATGAGAATAATTATGGTGGTTGACTTAAACAAAACCACTTGACTTAGGGTTGATTTATGACCAACTTGTCTCGAATATTGAAATAGCATCCTTAGAGGCCCAGTAGAGCCTAGTGGGCAAAATCTATGCCCGTTGTCACTTTATTTCACGGTAAGGTGAAACGTACCTACTCTATGTAAACATTTGGATATCCATACTTAGTAGAAATGTAAGAACTACGATTGGTTTGTTCCCTTCACAGGGTACGTAACATGAATGTTAGATGCAACCATAAGATTAAATAAAATTAAACGATGTATCATGTCTCCGAGTTTGGGATGTGATATTTTTATCAATTTTGGTACAAACTTTACCAAATTTATGAACTATGATCTATGGATTATGATTTATGATGATGATGATTTTATGAGTGTTGGATTCATTACTACTTATTCTTGTGGCACGCATACAACTGTACAAACTTAAAGTATTGTACTACATCCACAGCTATATGACAAAGCTTGCACGTGTATGGTTATATTTTCAGCTTAGACGTGTATTGGGATACTGCATTTACATTCTCAGATTGACATTACTTAGAGATTACTCGGTAATGACATGATTATACATTTAGAGTATTGTACCACGTCTAGAGCCATAGAATATAGCTTGTCCACATTGTGGGCATGTTCAACCAGCTTGTCATGCCTAGAGATTACTAATAACATGATTGTGTTTCCAGCTTCCACTAGTTAAGGCTAGTGGACGATTATATATGTTAGCTTACACGTGTATTGGAGTACCACAATTATATATTATCAGCTTGTCATTACCTTGAGATTACTTGGTAATAACATGATTACAGTTATATTCTCATCTTGTCATTGCTTAGAGATTACTCAACAATGACATGATTATATTATCCATCTTCCACTAGCTACGGCTAGTGAATGAATAAATTATCCAGCTTCCACTAGCTACAGCTAGTGAATGATATTATATGCTATGCCATCGGAAAGTATCAGCTCAGTATATATGTATCGATTAGTTCTCAGTGTATATAGGAATTAGTAGTAGTTGAGGTCAAGGCATTCCTGCCAAGCGCTAACGCATCCTTATTGAGTAGTTTATCTACTCAGCTTTATCCATGAACTGGTATTACACTACTGTGCTTTGATCTATTATTATGTATGTAATTGAGGGTCGGACACACATTAAGTGTGGGCTTTTGGGGATGTGTTAATATAAATGTGATTATCTGCAGGCGTTTTAATTTGGGCTTATCTCTATTTTAGGGGAAGTTTTGTCAAAATTTCTGTAGATTTTACTAGTTGATAAATTTAGTTATGTTTTCATGTATATAATGGCTTCGTCACCTATCCAGGTGATTGCCAACACGCCTCAATTTTGGTGCCTATTGAAATCCGGGTCAGGGAGTGTCACGAATCTAGCAGCCAAGTGGGAGTTGTTGATTACAAATACATATTTACAGGCTTACAACTTCCAGACATGCTCTCCTAAGGTTCTCATTTTGAGAACCTGTGAGAACCAAATGCATATTAGCCACAAGATTATATTAGTTTAAATCCAAACACATCCTACAATTCCTGTTCTTACAATGTCAGTTGCCAAATGGTCGCCTTCTCCTCCGAGTGAGTACAAAGTTAACGTTGATGGGACGGTTCAAAGAGGGTGGAGCAATGAGGGGAGTGCAAGTTGTTACAAGAAATAAGAGGGGAGTATATGGTTCGATGCCCCAAACAAATTCAAGATTTTGCATGGCCATCTGGTCGAGGATGTTAAAAACTGTTTTAAGTGAACTTTTAAGGTCTTTCTCGTGTTCACGGGAGCAACACGGTGCTAATGTTGTCGCTTGTGAACTCACCCAATTCGCTGTCAAAAGTTTTGGTTTTCATTCACAGTTCGAAAAGTTGGGGAAGGAACACAAGCAACCGATTTGTCATGTCTTTTAGCAACTACAACTAGTAGCATCAGAAGACAGAGATATGAACATACAAGAACAAAGTAGACAGTAAACATTATAGATTGTACATCCACCTGAAGATGCATATATCCTGAGCGTCTTGTTTATGAGATATAATGGATGGCAATAGGTGGTTAACAACAGTTTCAAACTCTGGCTCCAGGCCGGACACTGAAACCCCCATAAGCTGAAAAGGTAGAAATATTAAAAACTTCAATGCCATAAAATCTGAGACAAGATGTGATTCATTAATCACATTATGGGATCGTTTTAGGCGGAACATAATATATATAGGAAGCCTTTAAGGGAAGGGATCTCATTTTTTTTTATAAAAATGGGGATTGTTATGGGGTCCACACACATTGAACTTTAATGATCCGAACTGTCTATTTTTCAAGTTGCACCTCATAAATCATCATTGCAAAATATTACCCAAATCGGAAATATTTAAGAATCTAATTGGGTTCCAAAAAAATTAACGAATACTTATTTATATAAAAAAAACAATGAAATTTTTATCTTGATAATTAAATAGACAAATAGTTTCAGATTGAATTGAATTTTTGCAACGATGATCTATGAATCGAGATTTACAAAATAGGCGATTTGGATAATTGAAGTTCAATGTGGAGTGAGCCCCACACCTAATCCCTATTTTTCTTAAAAAAATGGAAATCCCTTTGTTTAAAGGTACAAAATCAAAGAAAAGATAGGACTTTTTAAGTTTTAAATGATCGGGGTAAAATTTCTCCATGTACAAAGTCTTTTTATCAAAAGAAGACACATATTTCACTAAAGAATTATATTGAATCACAAGGAGTCAAATTTTAAAAAGAAACTATCCACAAGAGAAAATTCTCTACATTCTGAGTAAGTAAACAAAAGAAACTTATGTGCAGGAGCTATTAAATTCTGATGGATTATTGTCTAGAACTGTATGACCTTCGGTCTTATGGTAGCAAAGTGGTCGGTACCAAAGTTGGGAATAGGCATTATTTTGTAGGAGAGGTGTTGTGGCATTGCGAGCAATAACTCAGAGCTTGATAAAATGAAATTTATTGCAAAACAAACATTCATATTTAATCTTCTAATGGAGAATTAACCAATAGTGTAGTAGAAATAATTCCCATGTGATGCCTGTATGAAGAAAATAGCTATGGGATTTCCCCTCAAACAAGAAATTCGCACGTAGCGGCAGGGAGTATAGTTCATTGGATATATCATGTCATGTCGGCGATGTCGCGGTGCTTCACAACGTGGGCGAACTTTTACAAATGTCTCTGGCTGTTCAAAAACGAAACAGAATAAGAGCAACAAAAGAAAACAACTTGGCACCGAATGCACCTAAAAACATGCTAACTCATAACGAATACTATATCAGTAGTTTCCACTTCCCAGTACTCCTATATCATATCAATCAACCACGCGAAGTTCATGTGCAAGCGGTCAGATATAGCTAAAGCAGATTCAATGAAACAAAATTTGCGCTCCAAACAATTTTGCCAGTATAATTAGACAAAGTGGTGAACCTTCCCATGCCGAAAACCAAAAAACCAAAACAAATTAAGCAGCACACTCACCTTGTAGCGTAAACCAACAGAAATCTCCCATTGCAGCACAGACTTGTTCTAAATTCGTATGTGCGATAGCAAGCAAGGTTTTTGCCAAAACCCAGAAGACAAAACTTGAATGAAGGTTAGGGTTAGGGTTAGGGTTAGAAATGAATGGAAGGGAGAGGGATAGGAGGTAAGTTGAGTTCGAGAAGAATCCACTCCTTGGTATTGGTCGCGGTGGACCAGTGGGAGCGGATGTCGGCGTCGAGCACGTGACTGGCCTTCTGGGACGGCGACTCGCGTGACATTGCCTTGACTTTGTATTCCAGAGGTTTCACCCTAGGCTCTAACTCTATCTCCATCTTCTCTCTCTTTCCTCTGTCTTTCGAGCTTTGGAGTGAAGAGGGGCTGCTAAGACTGACTGACGGAGCTTAAGAATGAGAGAAGAAGACGAGTACTGTATTTCAGTACAATTGTGTGGCCGGAGGCTGTGGATGGTCGTTGTCGCCAATGAGGACAAATGGGTTATGTATACGGTAACTGAGGTGGTGTTTGCTTCTTTTGTCCCTTGATTTCTCCTTTATTGTTTTTTTTCCTAATAAAATTTTAAAAATCTAATTTT
The DNA here is from genome assembly GCA_036320875.1 of Cotoneaster glaucophyllus. Taxonomy (NCBI): domain Eukaryota; kingdom Viridiplantae; phylum Streptophyta; class Magnoliopsida; order Rosales; family Rosaceae; genus Cotoneaster; species Cotoneaster glaucophyllus. Next base: position 23,849,832 of record CM070063.1, read on the forward strand.
CAACTCCAAACTTTCCAAGAAAAGTATTATAACTTTACTCTTTGGAACAGCTCTCTCTCCGGCCCTAGCCTTTGGCTTTGGGGTCGGTGGCAACCCCTTTTTTTCTCTGTTTTTTCTTCTTTTCTGCCCTATTTCTTTTGCTATGTTTCTCTCTGAGCTTTTGTCTCAGTTTTACCCTCTTTAATCGCTTGCCCATTTTTCCCTCCCCATCCCACACTTCTTTGCTTCCTCTTCTTTTCCAACCCATAATCAGGAGTTAGATCTCGGAGTTTTGAACTCCATCTTGACTCAAGACCCTTCATCCATAACCATTGCCGAACCGGCTTGCCGGAAAAATTGGATGAAGTGTGGAACGATCACGTCGGAACAAGGGTGTCCTATAGACCACCTTTGCCCCCATCCTTGACACGCCCCGATCCTGATATCCTCAAATACCAGGATAGGCACGTGCTGGCCGACACCCGAGGGTGACGAAGCCATTTTAAACATGCATACAAATAAAATATGTAATTAGAAAGAGCTGCACCCATGCAGAACCGTGTTTAGAGCATACAACTAAACAATAATAATGTGAAAGAATTATTATAAAAATGTACGAACAAGGGAATGGGTTCTACACTGAGGAGACTCGAAGATACCTAGGTGGAAGTGTACTGACGCTGCGATCGCATGCCCCGATTCTAACTCTTGAAGGGGGCGCCAAACAAAAGGGTGAGTGGACCAAAGTTTATAATACTAATACTAATAATAAGAAAACTATTTTATTTCTGAACATACTAACCCCCCTGTTTTGAAAACACATATATAGTACTACATATTAGGTTTTCTAAAAATTTTAGCATGCCATGAAAAACGTTCGTAAAACAAGTACGTGAAATCCCGTGTTCAGTAATGGAAATATCGCCACTCGAAGGCAAATCGTAAATCTCATCAATGAGGTACTCAACTAGGGGTATCATAGTCGCCCGAAGGCCTAACTTGTCCATCACTCGAAGGTGAAGCTGTACGACACTGGGTTACGCCAGTAAAGAAACATGATAGGCCCCATCACCCGAAGGTGAAGCTGTACGACTCTAGGTTACACCAAAGAAGAAACATATACATATAACATCACACACCGACAAGCCACACGCCACTGCACGCGTCGCTGTCCACAGTACCTCCGACGGAGGCACATGTGCTCCACGCACCAACCATGACGCGCACCCACACACCGGCCATGGAATCTGGCTTGGGTCTGGATCAGGTAAAATCCAGGTCAGATCTGGGCTTAGTCAAGTCATTGGGTTGGGCTGGTTTTGGGTTACGAGTCGGTTTGACCCAGTTTCAGATCATGGATCGGTCGGACTCTACGAAGAAGAAACCCGGAGCTTCCCAAGCTCCAATCATCCCCAAAACTTAACTAAAACTAATCATTCTATATTCCAAAATGAAGCCAAGGAACAAGGATTTGAAATGTACCAATAGTTTCCTCGACCATGGCGGAGTTGGCCGGAAAAAGCCTCGGAAGTCGCCAGATTCCTTGCCGGAAAACTGGGGAAGTTTCTTTGTGGTATTTCTGTAACAATTCATCACCCAATCACACGAGGAACTCAAAAATCATACCAAGAAGTCATTAGAAGGAACTTTTACGTGTTCTCGAACCTTACCCAAGTCGGAATACCAAGGAACGAGAAAATAGCGATTTCGCCACGTTAGTGTTGCTGCAGAGTTGGCCGTGAAGAGAGATGGAGAATGAATGGAAGTGGTGTTGGTTCATGGGGAAGAAATGATCTCGACGCCGTCGTCAGAGCTACGGGCAGTGAGTAGTGGTGCGGCGTGTATGTTTACCGAGAAGAAGAGAGATAGCTGAAAGAGAAGATATGGGAGCTGAGGGAGGAGAGTGTTTCCCGATGAGAGACAAAGAGAAAGAGAGGGAAAAAGAGAGAGGGAGATGATTCGAGAGACTAAGGAGGAAACCACATGGCAGGAGAACAATGGAGAGTGTGGTGTAGGTGTAAGTCCCAAGGGCCATAATAATATTAAATTAATTAAAATATCCAACCCTAATATCTAAAATAGTGAATTGACTATTTTGCCCATCGACTTTGTAGTTCTGTAAAATGTTCATCCTAGCTCCAAATTCGATTCCGCTTGCGCCCACACGCTCGTAGCGACGGATGCTACAAGGATACACCAAGGAAGTGAATCTTATGTGACATGACAAGGCGGTCAACAAGAGTCGACGTTTTTGCCTCGAAGGGTATTGCCATAATTTTCTTGTTTTAAAATTATAAAAACCATAATATTTGGGAACAGGTCATTACACTCCTCATATTACGTTTGGTGACTTTTTATGCAGGTGTGGTTGTGGATAAAAAGTCACCAAACCTGCATAAAAAGTCAACAAACGTAATAAGAGTGTTTTTTGGTGGATTGATGGATCTCAACATTCTCAGAGCTAGCTTTTGGTTTGGGTGCTTTTTTCTGTTTGGGGCGTGGTTTCCCTTCATGGAGGGTACAACGGCGGCAGTGGAGGGGTGTATTTGCTGCTCTCGTTTAGGGTTCATTTTCGTTTGTTGTTTACTAGTGCCTATGGGCCTAAGCATACATGGGCCTCTCGCCTTGTCTTGGCCAGTCTTGACTTGGGATGTTGCTCTCTATTTAATTGGGTCTGTCCACTTTCTTTTATTTGCTTGGTTTGTGTTGGGTTTTATGTTTGGTTTGGACTTGGGTCCATCAATCACAATTTGTAATCATCCCTTTCATTAATGAAGCCTCCTTTATCCAAAAAAAAAACTCCAAACTTTCTATATTTACAAATAAATATACTTTCATGAGAAGTACACAATTAAATTTTTGAAATACCCATAATAGTTTTCTTTTTATTCTTTAATCAATGTCAAGATTGATGTTACCATTTTTTCAACACTATGGGTAGGGGTGGGTTCAAAAAAACTGAAAACTGAATAAAAAAAAGACCAAATACCAAACAGAAAACCAGAAAAAAAAAATCAAAACCGAAAAACGAAAACCTAACCGCACCGAACTTTATTGGTTCGGTTTCGGTTTTAGATGTTCGGAAACCAAACCGAATTCCTTTACACTCAAAACGACGCCATTTTATGTTAAGTATTTAAACCTAAGCCTAAGTATCTAAATTGTAGTTGTAGCTACACATCAGTTTATTGAGATGAGTTATTAGATTATTCATAGTACAATGGGATAATTATATGCTGAAATGATGGAAGTTGGAGGTGGGCAATTGGGAGTGACCCAATTCGGGAATTGAGGAAATGGGAGTTGAGTAAGCGTTTGAATTGAATTGAGACATATGAACTAATGGTTTGTTGCTTATATGCTAGAACTCTCTATAATGATGTATTTTTATTAAAGTTGTCATTGTGTTTTTTTATCATCTATATATTGTTTTTTCTTCTTTTTTTTTTTTTTTTATCACCCAAGGGTATGAATGTATTGTTGGAATCAAATATGCTCACCTAAGTGAGCGGTGGTTGAGCACAAATCCGAGCAAACTTATGCAACCTGCAAAATAGTAAAACAACTGTAAGTAAGCCTTAGGTGGGGGCAGTGTGGGCCAAAGGTTATATGACGGTCAAGTTAGTTAATGATTTTAAACTCAAGCAGTAGGCAAGAGAATTCAAGTATATAGATTGTGTTACCGTAGATGAACCCTTGATGGGTGTATTTGTACTGTGGGAGATAGACCTTTCTAGGATAGAACCGGGAGAATCCTAGAGGATATCTAGTAAGTAGAGATTGCATCTTCTTAGGAGTTATGATTACTTGTGGAGCACGTCTGTCCCTAGATTGTAAGGACTCCAAGACTTATAAGATCTATTGTGTCCATATCTAAATTAGATCGCGTGTCTTATAGAACAAGCATAGTCATCCAGCAGAGTCGTCAAGACTCCGCTTAGTGCCCCGAAGTAGAGTGATGGTGGCACCCTACTCCGTCTGATACAGCTTCGTCCGGAGCTGGTGAGTCCATGATCAGACTTCTGAGGTAACAATATTCGGATCAGCTTTACTCCGGTCTTGGAAAATCATGGTCCCACATGTATGCCCATGATGTTTCTTATGTGAACTTCGCTGCCAAGTTAGAAACTAAGTCTAAAAATGGGCATTCATATTTCACTGCCAAGTTTGAAAATGGACATGCATATTCCATAAATTGTTTTTTATCATCCAAGGGTTTTTCCCAATGAGCATACTAGGTTAAATTTGGGAGCTTAATCCATTGGTTATAGAGGAATATTTTGGAAGGCGGCTTCTAAGTTCAAAAACAGACCTAGGCACGTCAATTTATTTTGAGTATGCAAATGATGTGCCTAGGTCTGCTTTAGAACTTAGAACAGCTTTTTTGTTTGTTTTCAAAATGGTACGATGATCATTTTTCTTTGCAGCGGTTGTTGATAGAATTGGATTGGTTTATATGATCTTGTATATGTATTGCTACCTTCCCACTTTCTCAACTGTCTTATTATTAGTCTACCAATGGAAGGCTCTTTTCTTAATTCCATATTTAAAAAAATAAAGTTTTGTAAAATTAAAAACATCGGAACTGAACCGAACAAAAACAAAACAAAACAAAAACCGACCCGAAAAAACCAAAACAAAATCGAATCGAAATTTTGGTTCGGTTTCGGTTTTGGAAAAAAACCAAACCGAAAGAAACCAAAACCACCCCTGATTATGAGTGTCATTTATGGATGGGCATGGGCCAAACTGACCTCAAAACTGAAGGGCCCATATTGGATTCGTTTAGGAATAAAACGGGATGGGCCTTGCTATTTTAGGAAAGGAATCGAATCTAAACCAATTAGCTTCAAACAGGCCGGTTCTTATAGGTCCACAGGTCTTTTTTTTTTCTTTTAATTTGGCTTCCATTTCCTGTTGTCTTATGGTTCAAAAGTTGAATCGTGATTGTCCATCTGATCTACCTTCTCCGTTCATATGGATGAAAATAAGTACTCAGATCTTGTCTCTCTATCTGTCTGTGTCATTTGTTGAGGAAGAAGACAGAGATTCCCAAGTGGGTTTTTTTCCCACTCACTTGGTGTCACTCTCTTTCCTCTCAATCTAGAAAACATGTTTTTTTATTTTTTGATCTCTTATGTTGGAGAACCTATTTAGTTTGGGATTATAATGCAATACGGTCTTTCTCTAAATCAATAATCTTGATCACACTGTTTAGTTAATAGTTTATTTATGTCTACTATCCAATATGATTTTCTTGGATATATGATTACCTTGAATGTGACTTGGCAATCCTATCCGAATTGTTAAGGCCCAATTGGCAATCCTATGATCATGAACGTTAAGGAGAACAAGAAAGGTCTCATGAATCTTACATCATTAGATTACATTATCTTAATTACATACTAGCAGAGAGCACACTTTGTGTGTGTGAACAATTTCTCTTAGTAAGTGCATATTTTTTTTTTAATATTACATAATCATTGTGTATCAAAAGTGAGGGTAAAATTGAAAAAATAAGTATATGGTTGTCATTTTCTCAACAACAAAAAAAATGGTAAAATAGGAAACATAGGGATATGATTGTCATTTTGTAAAAAGGTACAAAAATACTATTTTGCCCTCCTCATGTCAATATTGTGTATTCAAAAGTGAGGGTAAAATTGGAAAAAAAAAAGTGTAAAAAGGTTGACAAGGTGGGTTTTCTTAATAATATAGAATATATTCCTTTAACTTATTGTTCAAGTATATTACATTTAATGAGATGACTTATAACAATAATTTTTACCTTTACATTAAACTAGATTTGTAAGATCCCACATCGCCCAGGGGTGTGGATCTAGTAAGCCTTATATGTATATTCTCATCTCTACCTAGCACGAAGCCTTTTGGGAGCTCACTAGCTTCGGGTTCCGTAGGAACTCCGAAGTTAAGCGAGAATGGACCAGAGCATTCCCAGGATAGGTGACCCACTAGGAAGTTCTGCTCGCGTGAGTTCCCAGAAACAAAACTGTGAGGGCGTGGTCGGGGCCCAAAGCGAACAATATCGTGCTATGACGTTGTCGAGCCCGAGATGTGGTGGAAGCCCGGGCTGGGATGTGACAATTTGAAATCAGAGCCACTTTGTCGTGTGGTGCGAGTGTGTCGATGAGGACGTCGGGCCCCAAAGGGGGGGGGTGGATTGTAAGATCCCACATTGCCCAAGGGTGTGGATCTTGTAAGCCTTGTATGTATATTCCCATCTCTACCTAGCATGAGGCTTTTTGGGAGCTCACTGACTTCGGGTTCTGTAGGAACTCTGAAGTTAAGCGAGAATGGAACAGAGCATTCCCATGATGGGTGACCCACTGGGAAGTTCTGCTTGAGTGAGTTCCCAGAAACAATACCGTGACGACGTGGTCGGGACCCAAAGTGGTGGGGGCCCAGATGTGACAAGATTAGTTTAATATATAAAAAGCTTGTAAAATATCATCTCATGATTAGCTTTAGGGCACATTTCCAAAATGACAATGAATGTTCAGATTATTTGTCAAGCATGAAAGATGTTGACTTATCACATGGACATATATCTTTCACCTCATATGAAGAAATTGCTTACGATAACAACTAGGGCTGGTTCGGTATGGGATACCGAACCAAAAATGCAAATCAAATCCCGAACCGAAAATTTTCGGGACGAAAATCTCATGACCGATCCCAAACTGAAATTTCGGGATTCCTGAAATATTTTTGGTATTTCAAAATTTCCCAAATCCGAACATCATCAGAATCCAAATCATCTAGATTAAAATTGAAATCATCCGAACATGCATTAAAAATCCAAATTGAAATCAGAGACATAGTGACAGTGAATCAGTGAAAGATTTATGGTCAAGAGAGAGACCTGCGTCCTCCTCCTGACCCGAGCCCCCAATTCGAAACCCTTAGCCCCAATTTTAAACCCTAACCTTAATTCGAAATCCCACACACAGAGAATCACTGGAGAGAACTGGAGGTGAGGATGAAGTCGTGAGGTGTGATGGTGGCCAGAGTGGAGATAGTTCGTCGGACTAAGATTGTTAGACGGTGGGTGGTTGTTGAGGTTTGAATTTGAGAAGGAGAGAGAGAGTCTGAGACTGAGTAAAGGCAGATGAGAGGCGAAATGAAATGAGAGAAAGTGAGTAGGGATGTGTCGGCTTGGCTTTGGATTGAGTGGAAGGAAGGGTTAGGTGGTTTCTAGGTTGTAGAGAGAAAGAGATAATACGAGACAGATGAGAGACAAAATAAGAGAGAGATAAAGGGTTAGATGGTTTGTGAGTTGTAGAAGGAGAGATGAGACAGAAAATAAGAGATAGATAAAAGGGTTAGGTGGTTTATGGGTTGTAGAGAGAGATATGACTGATGAGATAGAAAATAAGGAGGGGAGAGAGAGAGAGAGAGAGACATGGTTCTGTCTTTAGAAAGCAACCACCCGTGCGTGACCCATCCCATGCTTAATTCAACTTTTGTCATCACCACACCACACTTTAGTTATTTTAATAATATATAATAATAAAACATTACACATTCCAACACACACACACACACACATATACATAATATATATATATATATATATATGTAATATTTGTAAAGTTCGGTTCGGGAATACCGAATATTTCAAAGTGTGAGACCGAATCCCATACCAAACAATTCGGGATCGGTTTGGTTTCATTACTAAAAATTTTGGGATTTTTTGTTTAGTATTTTTTCAGTTTGGTTTTGGTATGACTTCAGTATGATTTGGGATTTTCGGTATTTTTTTTCCAGCCCTAATAACAACGACGAACAATATGAACAATACTGCAAACACAAGAGAGTCAAACGAACTGTAGGAGGCCATTTATTGATCGTACCAAATGATGATGGTTGTCATTTACGCTTCTTGCCTTCAATAACGTTAACGGTTCATCTCTGTGATTTTTTATGGCATATGTTATTGTGTTTCTTATTTACCGATATGTCGTTCTTGACGACCATGTTGTTGGGCTGTAGTAGGTTAAGTGCACATTTGGGTGCGCTCAACCATCATCGAAATAATTCGCCATGTATCGGTCTTCATTTACTTAGTGGGTTGGGTTGTATTTTCAAGCCCATCTGTCGAAATGCAATAACTTGGTACAATCAAGGCCCACCTCTATTCCCCTTCCGACCCATCTACCTTACAGCCCGATTAAATACAATGAATTATATGTTATCAAAACGACTATTCACATGTAAGTGAGAAGTCTTAGATTCGTTCTCGTCAAAAGCGAATTTGAACTATATTATTGCTAGTCAATTGTGAGGCTAAGCTCATCCCACTCTCCCTTAATGTAGATAATATTATTTGTTCAGAAAAAAAAAAACAACACGTTGACGACCCAAACCCATAAACGAAGGACACACATTTATGGGGGACAATCAAACAGAACCTCTGATTTGGAAAAGCACTCCGAATTAAGTACTAGAATATATGATGGTGATGTGAAAAGCATGTGGTCCTATAAAAAGAAAAAGACTAAGGGGATGAAACTAATTAGATTGTCAAACAAGTTGAACCATCTTATGTAGAAAGGTGCTTAGAAACCAAATATTAAGGCTATTAATTTCGTCAGTATTACACGAATATCACCGGATTTAAAGAAAAAAAAAATCTGCATAAGAAGGAATATTAGGGTTTTCAAACCCTAAAATTGATTTTTGATTATACAAAAAAAAAAAAAAAAATTAAGCATGCATGTTCTTCATTGAGCAAGGAAGCTTTCAAGTTTGTTGTTCATATTTCATAATTTAAAACAAATACTTAATGACAATCTTCTCGTCTCTTTCTGTTTATTTTGAACTCAGTAACTATGGGGATTTTTTTATTATTTGATGGACAATGGCTTATAGCGGTATAGGAAGATGGATGCTCTATTTGCAATGGGATTTTTTTTCTTAAAAATTTAATTAATTGAGATTTATGTTAATTTATTTACACGTCATTACCACGTCACCTATTGACGATCATCTTAACTTTTAATTTGGACCATTAGATGTAAAAAGATCCGAGAGCTAATAAGGAGAGAGAAACTGATGCATGAAAACGAGGGCGCCAACGAACACAACCATGTACGAATATAGCAGTTGCCAGATATAGTTATGCCAATCCAATCCAAATCCCAGAACAAATCATACCCCTAAAACCCCTTCTTTCTCCCTCAAACCCCATAACCCATTTCGTTTTTTTCTATATCCTCTGCGGATTTGGTTTCTAATTCGAAGAACGATTTGAATTAGAAATCAAAGATTTTGAGGGCCGAGAAAGAATGGTTGGGCAATCAGGAAAATGGATGATACTTGTGGTGGCGATGTGGATACAGGCGTTCACAGGGACAAACTTTGATTTCGCATCGTATTCTTCTGAACTGAAATCTGTGCTGGGGATTTCTCAGGTGCAGCTCAACTATCTATCGGTGGCCTCGGATATGGGGAAGGCATTGGGTTGGTGTTCTGGGGTTTCTCTCATGTATTTTCCCTTGTGGGTTGTTATGTTCATGGCTGCCTTCATGGGTTTGGTTGGTTATGGCCTCCAATGGTTTGTCATTCGAGGAATCATCTCTGTGCCCTATGTCATGGTTAGTCAGCTCTCGCCTTTCTTTCTTTTAATTCTTGCAACGGAATTATGTGATGCTCGCACTCCCATTTTCTTTCTTTGAATAAATGAAGAATCAACATAATGCAAGAAGAGAAAATGGGAATGAAAATCGATACCCTACTTTAACGTGTTTTCTATCTTCCTTGTCCATATATTTTATGGATTTGGTTTTTCTTTGGATATAGGTGTGTTCATGTGTTTTTCTTGCAATTTCGGTTATAATTTTTTGGGAGTCAGTTTTCTTTTTTTTTCTTGGGTAAGTGAAGGGGAAGTTAGGCCTAAAATTGGTGAACTTGTAACCTCCACGGCCACAAAAGCATGTAGGCTGATGTGCTTGGTTTTCTACCTTTTAGTTCGAGTCCTAATAAGTCAACTAATCAGCCAATCATAGGGAAAACAAGCGCATCATTCAGGAAGAAAAACGTCGAAATACAAGTCGGGAGTCACTTAGTACTTCAGTCGAATTTTTTCCTTCATTTGGAAGTGTCCAGCTGATGACAAGTTTGACACAACATTATCATGATTGGTTCACTATGGCTGAACTTTAAATCCTATCCTAGGAATTTATATCGTTGTATTCACAGAATGAAATAATAAAGTTGTGGACCTAAAAATATCATTTCTGACAAAAACTAAATCAATGTTAGAGTAAAGCATATTATATTAAATTAACACTAGAAATATGCAAGTCGGTGTGACAGATACAAAAGTAAATACGAAAATGGATAATGTTAGGGTAAATCCATTTTCCTTGAATCAACTATTTGTTTTGTTAAACTAAGCTAGATTTGTTTGTGTTTTTCTTTTGGCTTAATTGTAATAATGAACTTTATCTCTAATTTACTTTTAATTTCTAAACTCTCATATTAGTTTCTTTAGTACTCAAACTTAACAATGTGTTGCTTCATTGGTCATTTTCACTAACTTTGTCTTTTTTTCCGTTAAATCTACTAATCTAGGATTTTATTAGGAACTTCAGCTTAAAACTTCAAAAAACAATAGAAGAAACTAAAAACAAATGATAATTTATAAATTAATATCTAAAACTTAAAATAAATGAAATTTGAATTACAAAAATACAAAATAAAAAGGGTTGGAGTTTAGCAACTTGTAGATATTAGGCAACACGATTTCAGAGTTGGTAAGAGATCAAACTGTGGTTGGACTTAAATAACCAACAAATCACATATTAAGCTATGAAAAAATTTATATGTATTCAATTTTCTTACTAAAAAATAAAAAAAATCTGATATTTAAGATTTTTTTTTCTTTCTCATTTTTAAATTCATTTTTAGTTGTGTGGGATACAGTTCCAATATACCCTTGAAGTTAACAAGAATTAGACGACATTAGTTAAAAAGACCAATGGTACAACACAGTTTAAGTTCGAAGACTAAGAAAAACAATATGAGAGTTAAGGGACTAAAATTAAAATACGGGTAAAATTCAAAGATCATTGCTACAAATAAGCTTTTTTCTTTCTAAAGAACCAATATTGACACAAAGTATTAGTACACATGACCTCGAGTGCATGAATAAACGCTGTTAACTACTTAAGCTGCAAATCCCTAGCAAATGAGGTTTATTTCTTTGAGTAAATAAGACAAAAGCTTCAAAGAATTAAGAATAAGGCCACAACACAAGTTGGGCCAAGCGATCCTCATTTCATTAGGAGCTAGTAATGAAAAAGCAGTAAAAAACAATTGAGATCAAAATAAAAACCAAACGAAGATTGAGGATCATAAAACAACTAACCAGATGATTAATGTTAAGTGTTTTGGCTTGGCAGGTATTCCTTCTATGCTTGTTGGCTGGATGCAGCATCTGCTGGTTCAACACAGTCTGCTATGTTCTATGCATCAGACACTTCCAAGCCAACCGCGCACTCGCGTTGTCCCTCACAATCAGTTTCAACGGGGTAAGTGCAGCCTTCTACACCCTCATTGCCAATGCAGTAAACCCGAACAGTGAAACCATCTACCTCTTCCTTAATGCTCTAGTTCCTCTCTTCCCATCCGTCGTTGCATTCATCCCTGTGCTCCGTCAGCCCCCAGTTCAGTCCCTTCCCGCTGAGGCCACTCGCCGTGACTCCATGATTTTTCTTTGCCTAAACATCCTAGCTGTGGTCACAGGCCTATATCTCCTCCTCCTCAACTCACTATCATCTGATGCGTCAAAAGCTCGGATACTCTTAGTTGGTGCGATTTGTCTCCTAATCCTACCTCTGTGTCTGCCTGGAATGGCATATGCGCGTGAGTGGGCTCGTAGGAACTCCCCCTCAAGCTTCCATTCTGAAATCTCGTCAACCTTCAATCCGGTTGACACTGATGATCTTGAGCTCCATAAGGAACTCATTGCTGGAAGTGAAAATGCTAATGCCACGAATGCCACGAATGCCACGAATCCCACCAACACCAGTTCGTATGGGCTGATACACAGGGAACGCTTTTTTGGGTGTTTCGCTTGTTTTGGGAAGATGATGGAAAGAGACAGGTTGACAGTGCTAGGTGAAGAGCACTCAGCTAGGCTGCTAGTACGCCGGTGGGATTTTTGGCTATACTATGCTGCATACTTTTGTGGGGCAACTATTGGGTTGGTCTACAGCAACAATCTAGGCCAGATTTCAGAATCACTTGGATACAGTTCCCTGACTAGTTCTCTTGTCACAGTATATTCTTCATGCTCCTTCTTCGGCCGTTTGCTCTCAGCTGCACCAGATTTCCTGCATGAGTATGTATCTAAAAAACTACTGGTTTTATCAATTGGAGAATGAGAAAAAACCAGTTGCAATAAAACCTAACCTGCGCCTTGCTAATGCAGTAAGGTCTATTTTGCAAGGACTGGATGGCTAGTAGTTGCTCTGGTGCCAACACCAATTGCCTTCTTTCTGCTGGCCGCATCAGGCAGTGAGGCAATGCTGCGTACCGGAACAGGCTTAATTGGGATAAGCTCCGGCTTTGTGTTTTCTGCAGCTGTGTCAGTCACATCAGAGCTTTTCGGCCCAAACAGCGCCGGTGTAAACCACAACATCCTCATCACCAACATCCCAATTGGCTCACTCCTATATGGCCTTCTTGCAGCTTTGGTGTATGATTCCAATGAAGGAAGCTCAACCACCCCAGTGAGCTTGTTAAAGGATGCAACATTGTGCATGGGAAGGTCATGCTATAGGCAGACATTCATATGGTGGGGCTGTATTTCAATAGTAGGTTTAACTTCAAGCTTCTTGCTATTCCTACGGACAAGGACCGCTTATAATCGGTTTGAGAGGAACAGAAATCGGACACAAGTCACAGAATCCTCCTTACAAACCTCCTCTTAGCTTCGAATTTTCATATTTTTATAAATGGTAACTTTGGAAAAGCTCATAGATGTGTGGGATTTCATATAATGGTAACTTCGGGAAAAGCTTATAGATGTCTGGGATTTCAAATGAAACATAGACGTAAGCGATGAGTCTATGCATGTTAGACTGAGAAGATAAAGAGATTACATGTAACATAGTAGAAGCTAAGATGTCAGAAAGAGAATGTTAGAAATTTTTTAGATGAGTTCTAACCATCTTTCACCCTTCTGTTTTTGTTGCATTCTTTTTATGTATTCTTTTGCACATGCTTCAAAGTACAATTCACAGAAGCATATAAACAACAAAAACAGGACTGTGAGAACCGGGTTTTTTGGTGTCCAGATCGAGTTCATCATCTATCCTAATCCCAAGTTCCTAACTGCTATCTCTAACCCCTCACCGCCTGAGCTAGCCCCAAACCTTATAAACAGGTTCCACTTTTACAACATAAACTGCTGCAATTTACAGGAGTTCAAACGGATTGAGATTTTCTTTTCCGTTTTGACATTCTACTCTTTGCATGTTACCAAGGTTTGAAAGCCTAAACAATCTTGTCTACAGTTGGCAGGGAAGACAGTCGAATAGCTATATCAAGTAAAGGTCTATCTTCATATGTAGCATAACTAGTGGAAACTGCTCTTTTTTCTGTAACTGCTCACTCTGAGAGAAAAAGAAACAAAAAAAACAGAATGATAAGATACAATCTTAAATCAAATGACAGAACTACACCATCTGGTAAATTATCAAATAGAAGTACAGACTAAACAAGGACAACCTAAAGGTTTAACAAATCGGTGTCATCCCCTCAGTTTCGTCAGATTCAAGAATCCCTTGGGGACAACGTAGTCCTTCAAGCCAAGAATCGTGATAGCCACAGAAAACCTCCCAACTCGTCAGAAATAGCAAGTATTGTCACTATAGTGGATTATGTGACCTTCAGATTCATTCCTCAGGTTGTTTGATGCATTTTGAGACAGCAGGTCAGTTGAGCGGTAAGAACTTCTTAAAGAGGACAGTTACAGAAACCTCAAGGAGGCCTCTGAGAAATTAAGTACTTTACTAAATAACATTCTTTCAAACGTATCCGAATGTGCATACAATAGATTCTCATATATAAAATATCATGTCAGATTACACCATAACGCCTAGACTGGAACAACATAAGGGACTCAACAGTATACAGATGTAGCATCCTTAACAAGATCTGCTGGAGTTCCACATATTCAAATTATATTAGCTCCTGACGATAATGTCATTCAGGAAAATGAGAGCATCGATGAAAAGGCAGGCAATATAGAATATACTAATCAATAATTATTGGTGCATCTACAGTCTCACCTTTCAGCTTGCCTAGAAGTTCAGATGGGATGTCACCTCTGAGAATTTGGACTCTGAATACGAGTTTTGTACTGCTGCACTCCAGGAGTTCGAATACACATGCATCTCCAACCTTCAAATTGTTGTCGTTGACAAATTCTCTCCAGTTAGTATCGAACTTTCTCTGACCAGAGCCGCGTGTATATGTCATCTCCCAGTTTTTGCCCCCAAACGTGAGAACCATAGGAATTGAACAGGAAGGTAGTGTTTGTTGAAATTTGGCCGGGACCGCCTATCCCAACAAATGATTATTTCAATGAACTAGACCACAGCTAATAAAATGATGATCCCAAACTAGCATATCAGTAATGCATATTATCAGGGATTTAAAGCACTATTGCCTATAACTGCAAAGACGAAAGAAGTTTGAGCAGCAACAAAGTGTTAACGTGGACAAGCATCAATGGTTCAGAAATTGACAGTCAGATATATCTCACCACCTTTCAATCACAGGAGATAAGATCGTTACCAATTGATAAGAGGGCTTGACATTTGCTTTTGTGATAACGACTTCAAAAAAGGGCTTCTCTGAGAGCGGCCAAAACTCATCCCCTTGCAATTCAATCGTGGGATTTGATGTGGGTTGGTCTCCCATTTGAGGATCTTCTGCTTCAGCAATCGTAACTTAACAAAAACGAAATTATCAGCGAAACAGATCATGCTCTTAATGAAAAGACATCTAACAGTGCAAAACACAAAAAACATTTTGCGATGAAAAATAAGTCGGATTGCTGACAGCTTCAAAAATAATTTAACAAAACATGCATTGGCGCAAGAAACATAAATTATATCAGAAAGGATGAGCAGAAGGAAAACTTTTTACCTAGCAGGTAAAATAAAACTCTTTAGGAAGTATCCGAAAGGGTGAAAGTGAAACACAGGGAAACCAGTATAAAACATAGGATGAACTAAGAAGACTAATATAAAGTTTGCCAATAGACTAATAACTTGAGGATTATATGAAAAAGCATTCTAGATGACAAGTAGCCAAACTAGAATATATACGTGTTTACAAAGAAAGTAATTATATAACTTTATTATCAACCGACTTCTGCACCTGAAGCCCCCAAATCCCAGCAGCGTGGAACAGAAGTAAATTATATGGAATGATGAGCATGAATCACGAGAGTCAGCTAAAGCTTGTCTGTAGACTCCAATAACATGAGGAGAATAGATTGAAATATTCAGACTGAAGCTAGAAACATATGAATATTAAGAATCAGAGCATCAGTCCGTCGGAGAACAACCATGGATCACCACCAGAAGCCAGTGATGAAGAGCATTTATAATCTAAAGTAGAAGGAGCTATTAGCTATCATATAAAGTCAAGGCGTGTAGTGTAGGGCAAATAATTAAAGGCGAAAAGTAGGAATCGAGCCGGAACCAATAAGTTGACGAGCAAAACAATGAACATAGATGGTCTTCTTCAAATATGAGATTCTAAGACCAATATAACTCCAACATAACCTTGCCCACATATGGAAAATAAATTCTAAACTGTGACAGTCCAAGTAAAGATACATCCAACCAACAGATGAACAAGCACAAAACATCAAACATAAACCTAGTATTTTCCAAACTAAGAACTAAGAACCTCTTGTGCTCTATGAAGAACATAATTCATTAAAAACCCACAAGTCAGAAACAATAAAATCCTAAAACCCAAAAATTTGAAACCAGTTTTAGTAGGAAAAATAATACGTTGGTGGAGAACCTGGTTGGAGTGGGGTTGGCCACTGAGGTGAGAGTAGCCGAGTGACAGAGATCGAGCGGAGCGAGAAGGGAAGACAGAATCAATCAACCCCTTTTTACCTATAAATTTCTATCTGGGATTCTGGTCTGTACCCAGAAGGCAAGAACCGCTGGATATTGGAGTGACATCGTAAATTTTTTAAGTTGCATACTTTTAATACTTCAATTATTCATCACGACACGTAACGCAAAAATTATTCGTATTTTGTAAACACAAATTAGTATTTTCCAGATAAATTTTTCAATGCATCACGTATCACTTGCTTTTGTTCTTGGTACATAAAAAAAATATCTCCCCACATAATCACATACGAGGTTCATTAGCCTTGATACCGCACAGAGTATTTGGCCTAAGTGATTAACTTAAATATGAGAACAATATCGGTTCATGATCACTTTAATAGTGGATGCTTATGGATCCTGTACTGTACCTAGAAAAGGAAAGGATCATAGAAGACAAAGCATTAGACCCTGATTCTTTTTTTACTTGAATTTCTTTATGTAAATTGCATCTTGTTTTACATCTTCTTAATCTAATAACTCCAAAACTAACAATCACCAAGTCAAATAGATACATTTTCACTGGCATTGCGCAAATTTTGGTTTTGTTGGCACCTATTGCTTTAGCTTGTAGTTTATTTTTTTAATATACATTTCTTTGTAGTGTGATTGAGACAAATGATGAACAAACTTAGAAAGCAGAGTTCATATTGGTACCAAAACAAAAAACAACGAAAACACCTCAAATACAAGTATGCAAAAACCGTGGAAACGCATCAAGTACAAGTAAGCAGGATCAATTTCCTTCATTCAGACTTTGAATTCGAATGGACTCGTGGGAGAATTGTCTTCATCTTTCTTTGAAGCTAATAAGCATGCATTTTCTGACCGATAATGAAAGTAGCGTATTGATTTCCCATCATGCCGTCTACTTAAACCATATTTTGTAGACCACCTGATGTAGCGATTGGTGGTTAGATTCAACAATCATCTGTCACATAATGTGGTTTACAAAATATAAGTTGAAAAGGATGATCTCCCCAATTTTCTTCAAATTCCTCGCTAATAACGGTTGTGTTTTAAGTGAATCTTTGTAGCTCGATCATTGTCTTGTTGGCACGACATGCTAACCTAGGGGTGGGCATAAAAGTCGTCAAACCGGAAAACCGAATCGAACTGTGACAAAAAAAAACCGTAAAAAACCGCGTTGACCAAAATAGTCAAAACCGGAACAAAAACCAAACCGAACTGTTTCAAACGGTTCTGGTTCTGATTTAGAAATATTAAGAATCGGAAGAATCGGACCGAACGGCTTTTAATATAAATTATTATTTTATTATTATTTTATTATTATTTTTATATAAATAAACATTTTTCCAAAAAGATCATGTGCATAAGCCCAATATTTTTCACTTCTCTCTCCCTCATTTGTTGTTTTATCACTTTTCTCCCCCTACATTATTTTTCTCCATTATTTTCCAGTATATTATGCATTATGTACATTTAGTTTTAGTTTAAGATCTACACTTTGGTCTTGATATAAGTCTTTCTATCTTTTGATTTATATTTATATGCACACTTTCTATCCTCCGGTCACAAATCTTGTAGATCTAGTAGTGGAAAATCAAATTTACTTGAATTTGTGGTTGAAATATGTGTTTGGTATTAGAAGTAGAAAATTAGAAAAAACATATATATAATTTTGGTTAGAATCGTAAACCGACATGAACCGAACCGTACGGTTTTAGTAATAAATTTAAACAGAACCGCACTGAACCGAACCGTTGAAATTTTTCGATTCCAGTTCCATTTTGAGGGTGAAACCAGACCGAACCGGACCGTGCCCACCCCTATGCTAACCCCTTCGGTTGGAGAAGGAGATAGAAGAAGAGTGCAATAATTTTACGTTATTGTGGACAATCATTACGGAATACGGATAGAGGAGCTCTAGCTACTGTGACTTGTAAGAAGATGAAATTTCTCCAATATTTATGATGCAGATGAAAGTGAATGTATTGTTGCTCCTTCAACATTAAGATGGGGATTTTGATTTGTACTTTGAATGCAAGTTACTTAAAATGTGTCTTTGTTCCAAATTTCTGTTGCAGAGAAAAAAAAAAAAAAAAAAAAAAAAATACATTACATACGCACCACGCGCAAAGTAGAACGCAACAGATTTAGACACTAATTTTTTGGGTCCTGCAGTGACAGGAACTACATAGTTGAAGTAATAAGCATAGGATGAAGCAACAATGGATAGAATAAATCTGCTCCGTTAGTAATCTGGAGTTATTCCGGTCAGTCTTATTTGCTTTCAAGATCGTCAATCTGACAAGCATGATCCAGAGTAGCAAGAAATCAAGGAAGCGGTATCAAATATACATCTACGAAGATCAGCTGTGGAACGTAACAAAATATTATGGTCATTGCGTATGACAAAAGAAAATGCACAAACATGTTCGAAAGTAGCAACAGAACAAATTAATCAAGAAGAAAAAGAAGCTACTTTAAATCAGCTTCGCCTTTAGGTAAACTCTAACGTAAAGATCAAGCAGAGATTACGGTCTCAGACCCAGAAGCAAAAGAAAAAGAAGAGAAGTAATGTCATTGAGCACGCAAATGACAAATACAGATTATCGCAACTTAAACTCGATAAAATGTGAATTTCTTGAAGTGAAAGATAGATTTGGGGCTCCATACCTTCGGATTTTCGACTTCATTCTATAGCCAGCCTTGTTTCTTTGCTTTACTTAAAATATCACCAAAGTGCAAGTTTTCATCGTGTTATTTTAGAACAAAATACTAGCTCTATAGTTTAGACGACTCAGGGTGTACGGAAAACTTCTCAGTTGCCAATATCCTACATGTTGTAGCTTGTTCTTACAAGGTAATGAAGCTCAAGAAATATAGGAACACTACGCTACCACCTTACAAGTAATCCGCGTTCCCGACCTTCATAGTCTCAGGTGCTGCATAACTATAAAGCCAGACAACAAGCATTTGAAGCTAACAATAAAATGACCTCCTCCATGTGTAAGCTTAACGAAAAGGAAAAATCCTGCACTCAACTTCCTAGGTCTCTAGGCTCAAATAAACATCAAAACTAAATCATTCGAATCAGGTAACAAGCGAACAGGTAGAATAAAGGCCTCATCAATCCTAGCATACATTCATCAGTAACACACACGGACGCAAGCATAAATTCAAGGGGGAATAAACGATGATATGAAACCTGAGCCATTATTAAAACTTGATGGCTGTAGAATAAACCAATGCAAAATCACAAATTTTACCGGGCCAAAAAATAAGACACCTAAAGCAGACCAAGTAAAAATTATATTCAATCCTTCTTTTCACCTCCCTGTTTATTTTTAGCTGTAGCCTGCGAATACAAGAAAGTCCCAAAAATTGCAACGGCGGATCCAAGTGCATTAAGAGGTCTAACTGGATTTCTGAACACCAACACAGTCGATATTATTACCACCACTCTCTTCATTGTGTTTCCAACTGAAAAGGTCAAGGGGCTAATTTCATCAAGAGCTTGATACGACGATTGGTTATAGAGATGGTAAAACACTCCAGATAGCAACACCCATAGGTACAATGTGGATGGTTTTCCTACAGCTGCAAGAGCTTTGTGATATCCTTGAACCCATTGAGACCCTTCAAGGAAAATAGCGGCGGGAAACAGATAGAAGAACGAAATTATACTGATCCAACCATACAAGTTCAACCCATCTACTTCCTTGAAGTTCTGTAAACTACGTTTCGAGTAAATGTTCCTCAACACGAACCCGACATTGCTAATCAAAGCCCCCCAAAGGCCTTGCACATTGAATGACACCTCAGTAATAGCAGCAAGAGCACAACCCATAACAATAGGGAGGATTGAAAGCCAGACCTGTAAAGGGTACGAATCGCCTAGGAACGACGAAAACACAACTGAAAAAACAGGCTCCGACGATTTGATTACATGGGTGAAAGAAACAGCCACCTTAGAGAACGAGATACATGCTGAAATGTGGCCTATAGTGTGGAACAATGCAGGTCCAAGGAGTGCAACAATGAAAGGCTTAGAAATTTTCGGGCGGGGTTGGAGCTTCAAAGACCAGAGAATGAACATCCAAACAGACCCAGCAAAGAGCTGAAAAGATCCGAGAAGCCACGGATATGGAAAGACATTCAGTACCTTCTTGTTGTAGACGTTGAAGACAATGTTCTGGAAGTACCATAGCCCAAAAATAAGCGCGAGCTGGGCGGTGGTGGCCTTGGGCTTTGAGACAGCAGCTTCAGTTTCTCCTCCTGTATTGGATTGAGAAGCAGCTTTTGGGATTTGGGACCTGGGTTTTCTCCCAAACCCAGACGGGAATTCCCAGGCTTCGCTCAAATGGCTGATCTTTGAGCTCGAATCTCGAATCTGGCACATGGGTTTTGTTTCTTTTGACGAAATTCCAAATGGGTAGCCATAGATTCTGGTAAAGCTTGAGAATTTGGAGAATTTGGAGAATTTGGGGGATGTTTGGGGTCTGAGAGAGGTGGGTTTTTGGTGCAGAGGATATGAGTGCGTTTGGATTCTAGTGAGAAGTGAAGAGGAGGAGGGGGAGGTGGAGAAGGAGGCATTAATAGGGGGGAGTTGATGGCGGGATTTGGAGAAAGTGACAGGGGAAGAAGGACAACTGAGATTCAAGGTAAGCATTTGGTGTTGTGGCAATTGGCCGTGGCTGTGGTTGTGGAGAGAGAGGGGGGAGAGAGAGAGAGAGAGAGAGAGAGAGAGGGACAGAAATTCTGCAAGTACAATATAAATGCGCAGGGTATGGAGATTTGAGGAGGACACGAGTGCTTCCTAATCCTCTGGTTTTAATTTTATAAATTCCTTTTCAGTTTGGCATATGCTGCGTAAGATATTTTGTTGGGGCAGAAGGCACTCTGCGAGAAGATGCCCGAGCCTAGAAATCAGGCTCTTCGGTGGGCCGCCGAGTTTGGCTCTTGACCAACTTAATTGAATGAAAATGTCAAATAATTATGAGCTCATGTGATTTTAAAATTATTGAAAATGTTTTTGAAGAAAATATTTTTGGAACTAAATCTTAGTACATATATAAGAAAATCCTGAAAAAAAACACTTAAATGCTTCCTAGAAGAAGCATATAACTGTTGTTTCTTACAGAAATCACTTCAAGTGTTTTTAGAACCCAAAAATGTTTTCTCTAAAAACGTTTTTAGTCATTTTAAAAACGCATTCAAACAAGTCATATAACTCAACTGAGTTCTGCATTTTTACAATCGACAATTCCTTACAGAGTACAATTTTGACTGTACATTGCCAATATGTCGCTCAAGGTTTGGGCCTTAGGCGAAACCAATATGGGACTCATAACTCTTAAAAGACAAATGCGAAAATTGAAAGAGTGAGTCAAAAACACTAAATTACAACCTTCTACTTTTTTTGTGCAACTTTATATAGTTTTTTGTAGATTTTTCTTTTTTTCTTTCTTATGCGTTTCTTCTCATATTTCTTGTGTGCAACCCTATTCACATCAACTGTTCGATAAAATGCGTTCCTTGACAGGTATTGGAAAAATCGACAAAACGTGGCATAACTCAGTAGGTACCCACTAGGAGCTCAACGAAATAATCCAATGAAGTAATTTTAATTTTTTTTTTTTTTTTTTGCATAAATTATGACCCCCATTGTTTTAAATTTCGTAAGAACAGTTTCTTTCTAAAAAACAGTTATTACGCTACTAAGTGACACATGTGTGGATAACCCCAAATCTCCTGTCACTATAGCATTTTTGTCTAAAGGCAACTTCAAGTGTGTAGAAAAGAGGATCGGATTCAATAGTAAACACACATGAAATTTTTCAAGTCATTTGTTCTCTTGTATTAATCTTTATTGCTCTCTTGTAAACATTTCCTTTGTAAACTCTTGTATATCAATAAAAGTTTAATTGTGCATATTCAAGCAAGTCTCCAAGCTTGAGTTTGCGCTCTCTCTCTCTTCTTATAGTTTATTTCCTTAAGTAGATTTCCATCCCAAAATAAAGAGATAATATTGTAGTTATATTATTATTTTGCTAAACTAATGTTTGAGCACTATGTTATAGTTGAATGATTGCCATACAAATAACTAGACATTAACCAGAGTACATCTGAGTTCAGCCCTTGTGGCTTTAAACCTACCTTTTGAGCAACTTACATGTTGAAATATGTCGAGTTTCATGTGCAAGATTTGATGTCTAGTTGTTATAATGGTCATTCAACTATGTAACTGAGCTTTTTGATATCAAAGCTCTAGTTTAGCATTTTAATAGCATCATTGTAATAGTAAATTACCTTGAGGACGGAAGTTATCAAAACAATTGATATCACACACCCACTTATTTTACATGACCGCTGTATATTATTGTCTTAGACTATTTCAGAAAACATTATCAAGAGTTTATTGTCCTATACATCTTACATTCACTAGTATTAGGAGATATTTAGCACATATTAGTAATAAGAGAATTAACAAGGTTCTTACAAAGAACAAGCTTTATACAAGTATTATTGAAAAGCCAAAAGCTGCTAGTAAGGTGAAAGAAACCCAACATAGTTTATTAGAAGCAAGTGCTCATACTTTAGAGACTTTAAGACCATGTGCTATGGTATGAGATAAAACTAAAACATTTAAGTTAGAAAATTTTAAATCATAACTCAGAAACAACCTTTCTTCTTCAATGATTATGACTTAAAATTTTAGCTTGAAATTATTAAAGAATGATTTTAGACTAAGTTTTAGGTAACTTTTTAAAATAAAATTTATGTAGATTATACTATTTGTTTTTATGAACAATAACAAAAAATATTTAAGTTCTATACAACAACAACAACAACAACAACAACAACAAAGCCTTTTCCCACTAAGTGGGGTCGGCTATAAAAAAATATTTAAGTTCTATAAATAATGAAAATCACACAACCTAGGTATTTATAGGGTTTTTCAGGTGAAATTTGAGTTAAATTATTTTAGGCATTATATTTAAATTTGGGTCATTGGATGGTTTTTTTTTTACTGTTGGATTTGATCACAACATTTGGATTATAAGTAAAAAAAGGTTTGAAATATGACTGTTGGATCAACCAACGGTCATATTATTTGGACCGATGATTAGCCAAAGAGTCGTTGGCTCTATTATATAGTGGTTGACAAAGCTGTTCACATGGCCCGGCCTGCTCCTGTCTGGCGTGTGGTTGCATGTGGGGAATTGGCCCAAAGGATTATTTTCTCCCTGAAGCTTATTTTGGCTCAATAATTGGAAATGATTTTTTTAGTTGGGGGGGGAAGGAAGGGGTTATAGATAACTTTCTCATACGGTAACGAAATTGCCGAGCCAAAATTGGAAATGATTTTTTTAGTTGGGGGGGGAAGGATAGATAACTTTCTCATACGGTAACGAAATTGCCCAAGGTCGGAGGCTATAGATTCATATCGAAGCCCTCTTCGTTTGACACCATAACCACACGTTAAAATGAAGTATACACAGATATTGGAGCCTGGAAATTTAGACGGTTTCCTGTGGTTCTTTGTCGTTGCTGGAGTTGAGTCTCGACCCAAGAGGGAGGAGTACACCTCCCTTCATGGGCTTCCAAAATATGTAAGTAGATATTCCCTATTCCAAGTTTCATATTCATACAAGTTTGAAATTCACACATTTGTTGGAATCTGTCCATATTGAGCTATCACTGTTTCAAGTAAAAATGGCTTGTGTAGGTGCAAGCTCTTCCATAAAGTCTAGACACTTCATAGAGCATCCTCCTCAAGATGCGAACAGACCGAAGTTCCTGTGAGTGGACTTGTTTTCATAAAATGGGTTTTTATAAGGAAAAAGGGGTTTCTATAAAACTTTAAGCTTCCTTTTTTGTCCACTAACTTCGTGTTTTCACTTCGATGAATGGGAAGACGTCGAGGATTAGCGGGTAGCTCTGGCATACTCCAAAAAATGAGGGAGACTTATCCTTTTTGTAGGACTTCTGTAGCAAATCCATCTGCGCATGGAACATGTAGACTTTCTTTTGAATACTTTGGTTTCCGCATGCACGGCAGTACTTATGCACTGAACTATGAACATGCTTTGTTATGGAGGGTCCGAGACCCATTAGTTATGGCCCTTTGAGGATGTTCTGTTGTTGAATAACTGTGAACTACTGTTTGTGCATGTTGGTTTTAATCATATTTCAAGGTCAACTGCCAAATTTCTGTAGGCCCTACATTGAACTTATATTTTTATATACTTTATGCATGTTTGGCATGCATCACTTTACAGTCGTTGCCCAACACGACTTGATTTAGACTTTCCATATGGATATCTAGATTGAGTCATGTCAGAGGAAGTTGGAGTTGAGAAGAAACAGGGAGAGGGAGTCAGAGTCGCCGAAGAAGATAAATTTAGAGGTGTGTGGAGTGTGGTGTAGTTTGGTGTAGCTAGAGAAGAAACTGAGACTGCGAGTCGAAGTGCAGAGAGAGAAATGGAATTGGGAAGGACTTATGAGTGAGTAGCGTTTTAGTTTTTACTAATGGTTCAGATTCAATTCCAATCAAATCTAACAGTCACAAATATTTCAAATATATAATAATAATAATAATTAATAAAACATATATATATATATATATATATAAAGATATTTATTGTCTGTTCGGTTTCGTATGGTATTATCAAACTTATGTCCCGATTCCCATACTGAATTATTAGATTTTTTTGGGTAATTGCTTCCTACTTATTTGGTGTTATTAGTTCAGTACTTTTATAGAGCGATTTCGAGTACAATTCAATTCGATTTCTATTTTTTCAGGTGTTTTTTTTTGGAGAACTAGAGAAATTCATTAACCAGGGCGAAGCCAAAGATACACAGAAAACCACACGGGCTAACAACATCAGAAGAAAGCAACGCATTACGGGTAAGAAACACGACATGAAACCAATATGTCACCCTAACAAAACAAACTAAACTACAAAGTGGGCGGAGGACAAGGAAGACCATCTTTATTCAAGATATGTGTGAAGAAATAATATGTAATTGATTTGATATCGATTTAAGAGGTAAATCTCCCAACTTATAGTTACAATAACATCCTATTATGGTTCCTACAATCAAGCTAAAACCTTCACAGACAAAGAAAGGAATTAATTACAATATAAACAAAGTCAACATTCCTATTCTAAGCTCGATCTCCTTCAACACTCCCCCTCAAGTTGGAGTGTATGTTAATGACACCCAACTTGCTAAGTAGCACTTCAAACTGTGTCGAGCTTAGCGGCTTAGTAAACAAATCGGCCGGCTGATTTGTGGTTCGAATGTGAGCTGTCCGAATCATCCCTTCTTGTATTTTCTCTCGAACCAGATGGCAATCTATCTCTATGTGTTTGGTTCTCTCATGAAACACCGGATTCGATGCTATGTGTATAGCCGCTTGATTGTCCCAAAACAAGGCTACTGGCTGTGTGTGATCAACTCCCAAATCCTTCAAAATGTTCTTCAACCAAGTAACTTCGCAGCAAGTGGTAGCCATGGAGCGATACTCGGCCTCCGCACTCGAACGTGATACGGTTGTTTGCTTCTTAGTTTTCCAAGAGACCGGTGCTTGCCCAAGTAAGATGCAGTATCCCGTGATTGATCTCCTTGTGTCTTTACAACGTGCCCAATCGGCATCACAGAATGCCCGCAATTGGAGTGACCCTGTAGATGGCAGTAGGATCCCTTGACCCGGTGTTCGCTTAATGTACTTAAGCACTTTGTGGGCTGCCTCCAGATGCGGTTGTCATGGCTTATCCATGAACTGGCTCAGTATATGTACAGCATAAGTCAGGTCTGGCCTAGTTATGGTCAAATATATTAATCTCCCAACCATTCTTCTGTATGCCGAAGCATCATCTAACAGCTTTCCATCGAGCTGTGTGAGTGACATATTTTATTCCATAGGGAATCGAGAAGGTTTGACACCCAAAAATCCTGCATCATCCAAGATTTCCAAGGCATACTTACGTTGCGACAAACTAATTCCATGTCGTGATCTGGCAACTTCGATGCCGAGGAAATATTTCAACTGCCCCAAATCCTTGAGTTTGAATCGGTTAGCCAAGAATAACTTTGTGTTCTCTATATCCTCCAAATTGTTCCCTACCAGTATAACGTCATCTACATATACAAGCAACACTAGGAAGTTACCTTGACGACGTCGGACAAACAGAGAATAGTCGGATCGTGATTGTTGGAATCCCGCGGCCTTGAGGGCAGTGGACAGCTTGATAAACCACTGCCGAGACGCTTGTTTTAACCCGTACAATGACTTGTGCAATTGGCATACCCGATGCTCCCCCTTTCGTCCGAAACCAGGAGGCAAGGACATGAAGACCTCCTCATCAAGGTCGCCATTTAGGAACGCGTTGTTCACATCCAATTGGTGGAGATGCCAGCCACGCAGAGAGGCCACACTAAGGAGAACACGGACTGTCACCATTTTTGCAATCGGGGCAAAGGTTTCCCGGTAATCGACGCCTTCAACTTGACTGTAGCCCTTGGCCACTAAGCGGGCTTTGTAACGTTCAACCGTGCCATCAGCCTTCAATTTCACCTTATACACCCACTTACAACCGATCGGCCGTTTATGAGGTGGTAACGGCACCAAGCTCCAAGTCCCATTAGCTTGCAAAGCATCAATCTCAGTTTTCATGGCCGCACGCCAGTGCGGTACTTGGACTGCCTGAGAGAAACTTGTGGGTTCTTTAAGAAGGGTAAGTTGAGCAAGATACGTTTTGTGAGAACAAGAAAGGTGAGCATAAGACAAGAAGTGAGAGAGCGGGTGAGCCGTACCTGAACGAGTGACCATGTTCGTAGACGATGACGGAGCGGTCCTTGAAGGGAGGCTAGTCTCGAGATGAAAGTCCTGCAAATAGGCAGGCGGTCGGGTGGAGCGACCGCTGCGGCGCGGAGCTGGGCTGGTAGGTGTGGGCGACGGAGGTGGGGAAATGAGGGGTGTCGGTGTTGGTGGAGAGTGAGGTGGGTTCGGAGAGGGCAGATCTGTGAGGGATGGAGAGGACAGTTGTGAGTTGTCTGCAGCGGGTGAGGTAAGTGAAGCAGGGTCAGGTGGGCCGGGGTTTGGGGTTGGCCCAGCAAGAGGGGAAGACAGGTGGGCTGCGGAAGGGAAGTCCAGATCAAAGGGAAAAAATGGGTAAGAGTGAGGGGAAGAAGTGTTGGGAAGGTGGGTATGGGGTGACGCAGCGGAATGGTGAGGAAACACATCCTCAAAAAAACTCACATCACGGGAAACAAGGACCTTGTGTTGACTAAGATCAAAAACCCGATATCCTTTCTGACCATAAGGATATCCCAAAAAAATGCACCTAGATGCTCGTGGATCAAATTTTGAACGAGTTTGGGCATGAGTAGAAGTAAAACATAAGCAACCAAAAACACGCAAATGAGAATAACTGGGAGTTTTGTGAAACAATTTTTCATAAGGGGTTTTGCCACCGAGAAGATGAGTGGGGTTGCGATTTATGAAATATGCGGATGTGAGAATGGCATCCCCCCAAAAATGAGTTGGAAGCCCAGCCTGAAAGACTAAGGCACGTGCCATATTTAACAAGTGTCTATGTTTTCTTTCAGCAACCCCATTTTGCTGTGGGGTGTTGATACAACTAGTTTGATGCACGATACCTTTATCTGCATAAAAACTGTCAATTTTGAATTCAGGACCATTATCACTACGGATGATTTTAATTTTGGAATCAAATTGAGTGGCAACCATATTGATGAAATTAACTAGAAGGGGCCGAGCATCAGATTTGTGTTTCATAAGGTAAATCCATGTGCATCTAGTGTAGTCATCAACAATGGTAAGAAAATACTTTGCACCCGAAGTGGAAGCAATTTTATAACCACCCCATATGTCTATATGAATTAAATCAAAACTAGAATGAGTAGTAATTGAACTGGAAGAGAAAGGAAGTTTGGTTTGTTTAGCCAAAGGGCAAATTGCACACTTATTGGTATCACAAGATGCAATTTTAAAATTAGCACAAGAAAATAATGGGAGAACTCGGGTAGATGGGTGGCCAAGACGTTGGTGCCAAAGGATAGGATGAGTTGTTTGTGCCTGATTGCATGTTCCTTTCTTGGTGCGATCGAGATAGTAGAGGCCATCCCGTTCAATTCCCGTCCCAATCATCTTCCCCGAACGTAGGTCCTGTATGATACAAAATTCTTTCAGAAAGATGGTAATGCACGATGAATTGGCTAACTTGCTAATTGAAATCAAATTCAACTTGAAGTACGGAACACATAAAACGTTCTCAAGAATCAAAGTGGGGGACATGACAACTGTGCCAATATGAGTCACTTGTGCTATGGATCCATTCGGCAATTCGACTGTGTGATTAGTGACGGGCCTCGAGGTGGAGAACATGCTGGGATCATAAATCATATGGTCCGTGCAGCCATTGTCTAAAATCCAAGTACTCTGTTTGCCATGAGAGTGGAGTGAAAAGGCTTTACCTGAAAGTTCTTCATGGGTTGCAGGTTTACTAACATGATTGGCAGATGATGATTTGGTTTGTAGCACACTTAAGATTTGTTTGCACTCTTCAGCAGAGAACGGGAACTTCATCTCATTCCTTTCTGTCAAGCATGCTGCTGCTTGATTCCTTTTGGAAATCACGGCCCCAAAGTCAGCTTCAGCCGCTGCCTTCTTCTTGCGGCAGTAGTCTGCCGTGTGACCCTTCCATCCGCAAAATGCACATTTGAGGTGTGCACGACAACTCTTGGCAGTGTGATTCGTTTTGTTGCACTTGGTGCACCTCAAATCACCTTTTTCTCCTTCGGATTCACGGTTGGCATTCTTTACGGCAAACACGGCCGCATCTGGTGTTGTCGAAGTTTTGCTTGCTGTGACTTCTGATTGCTTCTCATGCCGCAGAACGAGGGAGTATGCCTTGTTCACTGTGGGTAAAGGATCTTGCAGCAAGGTGTTGCTGCGAACACTTGCATATGAGTCATTGAGACCCATGAGGAACTTCATAGTCTTCTGCGTGTCCAAATATGCAGCCACTTCCTTGACTGAGCCACAGGTGCAGATCGGGAAGGTGCATAGAGCATCGCGTGCATCCCAGAGTCCCTTCAACTTCGTGAAGTAAGATCCCACAGACATACCTCCTTGCACACAGTCATGAATCTTGTTCTCGATGTTGAACAGTTGAACCACGTTCACATGCGAGAATCTCTCCTGCAATTCTAGCCACATCTGCCTGGCATTTTTGCAATTGATCACGCTGCTAGCGATGTCTTTCGACATCGACCCTAGCAGCCAAGTTTGGACCAAATTATTGCAACGATCCCACTGCTGCCATTCGTTGGGATCTTTTCCACTCGGCTCTTCGATCGAACCGTCTACGAGTCCGATTTTGTTCTTGACCGTTAAAGCCATAGTCATGGATTGTTTCCATGTGCTGTAATTATCTTCGACCAAGGGCTGCGGCACAAGAATAGCACCGGGTTGGTCTGAATGATGAAGATATAGTTGATGATTGGGATTATCCCACTGGGTTCCTGAGGCCGTGCCTGATGATTTGTTTTCTGCCATGGAGGTCGGCTAGGGTTTTGTTGTGTTTGGTTTATTGCCCAGATCAATGCTCTAGTACCATGTGAAGAAATAATATGTAATTGATTTGATATCGATTTAAGAAGCAAAGCTCCCAACTTATAGTTACAATAACATCCTAATATGGTTCCTACAATCAAGCTAAAACCTTCACAGACAAAGAAAGGAATTAATTACAATATAAACAAAGTCAACATTCCTATTCTAAGCTCGATCTCCTTCAACAATATGAACAAACGAAGATGGGGGTCTACGGACCCATATGAAGTCGCACATCTTCTACCCAGCATGCGACGCCACATAATCTGCCACTTCATTGGCTAATCTTGGCACCCAAGACTAGTCACAAGAATCAAAAGATTCGCTTTCATGCCGTATCTTACCAAAGAACAGGGAACAGCTCGCACGCCCCTTGCTCAATACACTCGTTCAGCCAGTCAATGATCGCTTTTGAGTCTGACTCAATCATAATACGGGAGAAACCCCACTGCCTCGCCATGCAACAGCCCTCCAGTACTCCACATGCCTTTGCCATTTGGGCATTCACAGCTCTAATCCGCCTCCTCCTGACTGCCAAACACCGGGATTCAGAGTCGCGAAAGACCACCCCAACATGGCAGAAGCCATCCACTCTCTTCCCGCTAGCATCCACATTAACCTTTATAATCCCAGGAAGGGAAGGTTCCCAGCCACGGACGATAGTCCTTCTAGAGTCTCGCAGAACGCGATCCTCCATATGTGCCTCACGGTAGGCAGAGTGAGCATACTCGATATCTCTAATAGTGCGGGTTGGGGATGCAAAAAAAGCCTTGAAAACCCCCTTGCATCTAGCCTTCCAAATTTCCCAGCATACGAAGGCCATATACAACATAGTATCCTTTCGAACCCCCCCACCCTCAGGAAAACTCCACCAGGTTGAAGCCAGCCATAAGTGGAAAGAGGTGACCCAACTCTTGTCCACCTTTAAATCCAAAGAACCGCCAAACCACACCCAATCCACCCACAGACATAAAATCAATGTATGCTCGATCGTTTCCTCATGTTCACCACAAAAAGGGCACAAAGGCGAGGGCGCACATCACCGTCTAAATAAATCTCTGTTATTAGCGGTTGCCCCTCTAAGAGCACGCCACATAAAGTTCTTTACTTTTGGAGGGACCCAAAGATTCCATATGCACTTCCACAACCAAGAGTCGATCGACGATGATGTGGAGGGATTTTTTTCCAACTCTACTTAGAGGCAATTGACCAAAGCATTGGTTATAGGGAAAATCCTCCCTTATTACAACTAGTACACACAATAAATAAATAAAAAGAAAAAGTAAGGCCCTTGCATTTCGATAAAAGATCCACGCCTAAATTTCATAGCTTTGGGTTCGTTATCCCGATCATGATTTTCCTACCCCCAAGGGGAAAGGTCATTCCTTTATTACAACCAATACATGGATGAATATTCTTTTATCTTTGTTAGAGCAATTTATTTATTAATAATGGGCCATTTTATGCCACGTTAGCAATTTTAGCTGAGATAAATGCTAAGGAGACTCTCTCAAAGTGGAATTTTTGATAGACTCTCTGCCACCTCACAGTTTAACTTAATTTCCATTCCAATATTATAAAATATTGTGCCAAAAACATGATGTGGCAGAGAGCTCATAGAGAGTCTCCTTAACATTACTCTTTCAGCCTATAGATAACGAGCTTGAGAGTGAGGGCAAAGTGGGACGTAAAACACCAGATAAGAGGGAAAAGATGGGTCACTTTAACTTTCAACTTCGTTGCTAGCTAATCTAACATCTAATCTAACAAAATTTATTGTTTGACCAAAAAAAAAAAAATTCAACTTCAGGGAACAATGTGAGATTTGTATCATATTTTCAGAGGCAAAACAACTTTAGTTCATGGAATTCATTTTTAGCTAATTTGTGGTTTATATCATTATTTTGTGTCCTAATTATTTCACAGCATCAACTTTGTCAGCAATGCTAAAATGGCCAGTAAGGAACTGATTTATTTACTTAGGATAGTGATTTCACGCTTTCATTTTATATTTTTGGACTCATTTCTTGTTTTTGTCTATCAAGTTTTTTTTTTAATCTATTCAATTCAGAGGCTAAAAAAAAAAATATGAGTGCATGGGCAAAAAAAGAAGTGCGAAAATCACCTTAGTTTCTTTATATAAAATGAAAATTAAAAATCACTTTGTGTTGTAGGCCTATTTAACTGAACTATTCTAAGGAAATAGAGAGGGGGAGGCCGGCGGCAATAAGAGATAGAATATAGAGATTTAATTGTGAGGTGTGTGTTGTATCACCCCATTGTGTCTTTATTTATTGTAGTAGGATATGTTAAATCCTTACCTTTTTAGGATTACAATTCTAATAGGATATTAACTACTAAAGGGAATATTCAAAGATATCCCTAGATACACTAGGATTTACACAATCACATTCCTATTCTAAATATGACTACAACACTCCCCCTTAAGTGTATAAATACTTAACAAAACATCGCATCTGATCTTCAGCAGATAAGGTAGAACAGTCGATGAAGTCGCAGCACAACGTGCAAATGCGAGTCTCAAATTTAAAGAAAGTATGTGTCACATCCCGGCCCGAGCCCCCACCACATCTCGGGCTCGACTCCACCGTAGCACGATATTGTCCGCTTTGGGCCCCGAACACGCCCTCACGGTTTTGTTTTTGGGAACTCACGAGCAACTTCCCAGTGGGTCACCCATCCTGGGAATGCTCTAGCCCATTTCTCGCTTAACTTCAGAGTTCCTATGGAACCCGAAGCCAGTGAGCTCCCAAAAGGCCTCACGTTAGGTAGAGATGGGAATATACATATAAGACATAAACGATCCACTCCCCTGGGCGATGTGGGATCTCACTATCCACCCCCCTTAAGGGCCTGACGTCCTCGTCGGCACACTTTCGGTTAGGGATTGGCTCTGATACCAAATTGTCACATCACGGCCCAGGCCCCCACCACATCCCGGGCTCGACTCTGCCGTAGCACGATATTGTTCGCTTTGGGCCCCGAACACACCCTCACGGTTTTGTTTTTGGGAACTCACGAGCAATTTCCCAGTGGGTCACCCATCCTAGGAATGCTCTAGCCCCTTTCTCGCTTAACTTCGGAGTTTCTACGGAACCCGAAGCCAGTGAGCTCCCAAAAAGCCTCGCGCTAGGTAGAGATGGGAATATACATATAAGGCATAAAGGATCCACTCCCCTGGGCGATGTGGGATCTCACAGTATGCACTGGTAGTAAAACTCACAAAACCTCGCTATGGTAAAACCTAAGGTAGGTGGAAACCCATAGACTAAGGAGAAAAATGAGAAGTATGCATAATGTCTAAAACAAACGTCAAACAGGATGAAAATAGTGAACTCAACGGAGTATGATCATCCCAAGATGGGTGCCTCATCAAAAGTTCATTAGGTAGTAAAAACCCAATGGAAAAATACTCATAATAGTAGGAAAAAGAGTACATTAAGATCAAGTGATATACTCCTCCTGAGTTAGACATAACTTTAAATAAGAGAACTACAAGCAATTCAACTCAGATAATTTATGCATACCGATTTTGTGGACGAGCTTCTGAAAGTAGACTTGGGCAATGACTTGATGAAGAGATCGGCCATGTTGTCTTGGGAACATATTGACTTCAATGTTCTGATGCTGTTGTTGCTGGTGAGAATAAAAGAACTTTGGCGCTATGTGCTTGGTGTTGTCTCCCTTGATGTATCCCTTCTTTAACTGCTCGATACATGTTGCATTGTCTTCAAAGATCTTCGTAGGAAGGTCAACGACGGAAGTAAGACCACTAGTGCTTCGAATATGTTTCGTGACTGCTCTTAACCAAAAACACTCACGAGATGCTTCATGCAGAGCGAGAATCTCAACATGGTTCGAAGAAGGTACAACTAGCGTTTGCTTGGTAGACCTCCAAGATATAGCAGTGTCTCCAATGGTATAGATATAGCCCGTTTGAGAACGTGCCTTATGTGGGTCAGACTGATATCCAGCATCTGCGTAACCAAAAAGGCGAGAATCAACCTGAAAATCGAGGGGGCTGCAACTTCTCTCGAGGATTCTTGGGTGTAGAACAAGCCTAAATTCGTCATACCCTTGAGGTAGCGAAAAATATCTTTAACACCATTCTAGTGTCTGCGTGTGGGCGCATTGTTATATCTAGCCAAAAGATTAACGGTGAATGAGATGTCGGGTCTAGTGCATTGAGCTAAGTACAATAAAGCCCAACTGCACTTAGGTATAAAACTTCAGGCTTCAAAATCTCTTCCTTATCCTCCTTTGGACGGAAGGGATCTCGTTTAGCATCTAGAGTCCAAACGACCATATGAGTACTTGAAGGCTTCGCTTTATCCTCATTAAAACGTTGCAAAACCTTTTGGGTGTAGTTCAACTGATGTACTAAGATTCCATCTGATCTGAACAATGCTCGATCTCCAGGCCAAGACAATATCGAGTTTTCCCAAGATCTTTCGTCTCAAATTCCGATTTTAAGTGAACAACATTTCCTCAAGCTCTGCTGGAGTTCCTATGAGGTTCATGTCGTCGACATAAACTGCAACAATCTCACATCCGGAAAGTGACTTCTTTATGAACATGCGTGGTCATAATTCATTATTCACATAACCCTCACTTGTCAAATATTCACTTAGACAATTATACCACATCCGCTCCGATTGTTTCAATCTGTAGAGTGATCTCCTCAATCTAATAAAGAGAGTGTTCCGTGGTCTAGAACTATTTGAATCAGTCAATGGAAGTCCTTCTGGAACTTTCATGTAGATTTTCGTATTTAGATCCCCATAGAGATACGAGGTTACCACGTACATAAGCTATATGTTCAGTATTTGGGAAACTACCAAATTGATTAGGTAGTGGAACGTTATGACGTCCATTACGGGGGAATACGTCTCCTTGTAATAAATCACAGGGCACTGAGAGAAACCTTGCGCTATGAGGCATGCTTTGTATCACATTATTTCATTCTTCTCATTATGCTTCCTCACGAAAACCCACTTGTAGCCCACGGGCTTCACAAGTGGTGGAGTAGGAGCTATAAGTCCAAACACCTTACGTTTTGCAGGTGAATCGAGTTCGACCTGGATTGCTTGTTTCCAGTTAACCAATTTATTCAACGTCAGCATTCATTAATGGAACGTGGTTCAATGTCATCGTTAAGCATGATGTCAGCAACTACTGTGCACGCAAATACATCATCGACAATCATCTCATCCCGATTCTAAACCTCATTCAATACTGCGTAGTGAACCGAAATCTCTCGATTCTTAGGAGGTCGGGTTATCTCATCTAAGTCATCACCGTAATCTAGAATAACCTCATACGTTGAAACAAATGAGTGAACGATGGTCGGATTTAAACTAGGGTCACTAGTTGGTGTTATTTCCTCTTCCATGGTTGTGAATCCTTTGAACCAAGAGGTCTGCCACGCTTCAGGGTCGTGCAAATGATTGGCCAGTTGCTAATGTACCGAGCCGCATGGTTGTGAATCCTTTGTAATTGAGGGTTGAGTATTCAACTTCCCTAAAGAACAAGCATTGCATGGTGGAAATCCAACGTAAAGAGGTAAATGATGCCCATGTGATGATTTGAGGATATGGCGCATCATATCACGTCCTGGATGTCCGATACGGTCATGCCAAAGCAGCAAAGTGCTCTGAACTCAGGCACTGGGCGGGCCATATGGTGGGCTTCTATGCTACGAATGGTTGTTATGTATAACCCATTCGGGAGACGTTCCAACTTTTCATGAATATGCTTTTGGCCATACTCGTAAAAAGTGATACAAAGAAATTCAGATCCATTATCTTCAGTGGTTTCAATATAATTGATTATCTCAAATATCTCTACAACTCAGCAACGTTCTTCTAGAACGTGGATAATAGAAGGCCTCTTTAATGGTTAAGACGGTACCATTTGACAACATAATACGGGCCTTCCGGTATCCTTCAATCATGTTGGATGAGCCTGAGAGAGTTGTCAAATGTGCGTTCTTAGGTACGAAGTTAGTAAAATAGTGTCGTTCACGCAATATGGTGTGCATGGTAACACTATCAGCCAGACAACTAACTTCCCCACTAGACATACCTAGAAATAAATTCATTGAATTGGTCACATGCATAAATATAATTCCATTCATTCAATTAATCAATTCGAGAAATAATATCCATAAAATAATTATCCATAATCCAAAACAAACCAAAACTAGACAAATTATTCCAAATACTTAGAAAAATTGTCCAAAAATTAAACCATAAACCTAAAAATTAAGGGGGTCTGGCCACTCCTAGTAGGGTCGGCCACTAGGGGTAAAAACACCCTAAAAACATGTCTAGAAGAATAAAACTTATTCGTCCATAGGAGCTGATGCCTCCTGAAAATCTGATATCTCCATGGATGTAGTAGCTTTTTCGGGATGGTCCAGATAGGCAAGATATACTCACAACAGGAATGATACTTGGCAATAGCCTCAAGGGTAGCTCTGCATACGCATGACCAATGATTCTTTGATCCACATCGGTAGCACGAGTTCATTTCAGCGGAAGCTGATTGAACGATAACTTTTCCCTTATTCTTGAAGTTTGGAGCCTTAGGGGAAAATGGTTGGCGCTTCTGGGTCAAATTTCCTCCCTTAGGCGGGCTTTGAATCAGTTGACCTTGGGCCCATGGTTGGGCTTGCCGCCTATTACGACGGCCATGATGATTTTTTTCATCGTTTATGGCATCTAGAATTGGTCACATGTGCTTCAGGCGCGGCGCTCGAGCTAGTGGGTCGAGCTTGATGATTTTTCATCAAAATTTGGTTCTGTTTTTCAGTGATAAGTAAAAAAGATATCAAATTCGAAAATTTGGTGAACTTATGTGCCCTATATTGTTGTTGCATGACAATATTGGTGGCATAGAAAGTCGAATAGGTCTTTTCCAGGAGATCTGTTTCGGTTAAGTCCACTTTACAAAACTTAAGCAATGATCGGATTCTACAAACTTCAGAGTTGCATTCATTCACGGACTTAAAGTCTTGGGAGCATAGATGTTGCCAATCATGTCTTGCTTTAGGCAAGTAAATGTCTTTCTGAAGATCGAAACGGTCGGCCAGAGCAAGCCAGAGGGTGTGTGGGTTCCTAGCGAGGTACTTGGTCTGCAATGCATCATAGACGTGTCTTCGAATGAAGATCATTGCAGTAGTTTTTTAAGCTTCATCGACGGGTTTGTTGTTGGTAGGTGCCTCAATGGTGGCTTTAATACCCTTTGCAGTAAGATGGAACTTCACGTCTTGAACCCAGTTTAGGTAGTTTCTTCCAGATACTTCCAAAGCGGTGAAATTGAGCTTGTTCAAGTTCGACATGTCTCTAAAACAGAGGGTACAACAAAACGTGGTTAGTCATATGGTAATCCATAGACATACATTGTAGAACATTCGGGTTCCATAAACATGTATGGGTTTAATTTAAGCATGAAAGCTACAGGTTTCATGTGGTAAGTTTTGAATGAAAACTTCTGTTTCAAAAGCACTAAATATGAAACTACTGGTTCAATTTAGTTTTATGAATGATCATTTCATAAATGAGAGGTTCTTGCTAGAACACAGAATGTAATATGCTGATTTAAGTGTAATGGATTTGAGCTGCTTCGGGAACTCAAGTGTGGGAGTTTCGGGACTACGAAAGGATGTCAACAGGTCAAAGTATAAAAATAAATTATTGAATCATTAATGTCCAAAAGTGATATTTAGGTCAATAATTTTGGATTAATTATCAGATTAATGGACTGCAGGTCACTTTTAATTAATTCAATAGATCGAGACCAAACAAGATCGATCGTAGAAGCAAAATAATGACAAACGGGTCAAATTAGCTTTAGTTGGTGATCAACCAAGTGATAATTAAATTAGAATTAGCATAAACCAAAGTACCCAAAAATTATTTGGGCATGATTTAGAACGCGGGGATGCCAAAAATTGGCATTGGGTCGAAAAATAACACGAGAATAGGCCATGCAGTTCGGCTGCAGGCTTATTGGGTCACGGAAAGGCTGCAGGCCTTTGGGTCTTGTGGTTTAGGGAGCTTAGTAGCAAAAGTTGCTGGCTTTGGGCTTAAAAACCATGCACGGGTACAGGCTCAGCGTGTGATGGCCTGTGGGTTTGTGCAGGGAAGCCCAATCGAAGCTGGGTTTCGGGTTTTTGGGTCGGGGCGAGTTAAGCCCAATAGCAAAAGTTGCGGGTGAGTGGGCTGCTTGAGATAGGCCAGGGACACGCGAGACAGGGCCAAGAAGAGCTGCATGTTTCTCGGTTTGGGCTGGGGAATTCAGGTCCGTGTAAGCTTACAAGGCCGAAGACCTGACGCCTCTGTGCATGAACAGCAAAGCCCGAAGGGCTGCTGCCGTGTGGTCCAAGGGGTCAAAACGACACTATTCCATGATATGCTCCATGCAGCTGTGCTGCAGGCTATCGTGGTGGTTCGGCGGTGGTGCCACGACGGTGTGGCTGCCGTGCCACATAATCCCATTTTTTTCCATCTTTTTTTCCCGACATATCTAGGGTTTGAAAAGCCCTAAATTGCTTCTAATTTATTTATATGTTTTGACTCACAAATTCCACATAGCAATATAATTGCGTAATGCATGAAACATATATATATATATATATATATATATATATATATATATATATATATATATATATATCGGAAGGAAAATATAAATATAGGGGGTTCATGCATCATGGGGAATGTTTTCATGCTTCATGGTCATTTCAAATATTACTTTATTTTAAGCGTACTTAATTGGCAGAAAACAAATAAAAGCATTTGAATTTTGAAGAAGAGAGCCTCCTCCTACAGTCCTTCAGTTCCTTAGCTTCTGGCAAGAATGTGCTGATAATGTGTTGTAGGCATATTTGACTGAACTATTCTAAGGGAATAAAGAAGGGGTGGCCGGTGCCAATAAGAAAGAGAAGAGAGAGATTTAATTGTGAGGTATGTGTTGTATATCACCCCCATTGTGCCTTTATTTATAGTAGTAGGATAGGTTAAATCTTTACCCTTTTAGGATTACAACTCTAATAGGACATTAACTACTAAAGGGAATATTCAAAGATATTTCTAGATACACTAAAATTTATACAATCACATTTCTATTCTAAATATAACTTCAACACTTTGTATATATAAAAATGAATAATTTTGGCACACAAAATTTGTGTTGAATATATTTGAGTGTCTAGAAAACGCTCCGCGTGTGGATTTAGAGTAGATTGGGCTTTGGGCCACATTATTGTGTTTTCAGTTTGTTTTATCTTGGCCCAATCATTTTCGTTCCTAAAAATTCTGTGGCAAAAGAAAAAGAGTCCCCCCATCATTAGACTCTCTCCAACCCTGGGCTAAAAGCCAAAATACCCCATTTATTCCCCCCAAACACCACCCAACCCAAGCTAAAATATTGGGCTAAATGCCAAATGCTAAACCTGGGGCCAAATACCCCCCATCCCCGGATTTAGCCCACACACGCGTGGACTCGCCCAAAAAATACCCAGTCTCGGCCCGCTCACTCGCCGACGCGCCCCACGCAGCCCGAGTGCCTTCAGCGCCCGACAGCGGAGGGCTCACTGTCAGGGCCGCTGTTGGCCACATCCTCGAACCCAACGACTCTTTTTTGCATCCAACGACAGGAATTTTAGGACCGTTGGTTAATCCAACGGTCCAGATTCAAATTTTATATTTAAAAAAAATTGTTATTTTAAAATACATTGAATCTAATGGCTGAGATCGAATATAATCAAATCTAACGGTAAAAAAAAATCTAACGGCCCAAATTTAAATCCAACGGCTAAAATAATTAAAAAAATTTATTTAACTCAAAATCCACCTAAAAAATCTATAAATACCTATGTATTTGTTCAAACATCCACATAAAACTCAATTTTCTCCTACAATTCTTCCAATTTTTCTTTCTACCATTTCCAAATTGTTCAACATGGCAAGAGAGCATATTAGAGGTCGTAATTGGACCTGTGAGGAAGATGTTGCTTTATGTTTGGCATGATTTTCTATTAGAGAAGATGGTGCAATTGGCACAAATCAAAATAAAAAGGTTTTGTGGGATAAAATCATTGCAAAGTTTCAACAAAACTGCAAATACGGCGGGAGGGATGGTGGTGGTGTTTACGATCAGTGGCAGACTATCAACAAAGCATGAACTTTATGGAAGAGAAGCTTGGAGAGAGCCGTGGTTGGCATGGCTAGTGGAAGGAGCACCACATAAGTTGTGAGTTTTTTTCTTGATATTTTATTTGTCATGTACATAATATTATTTTGCAACTAATTCTTTTTATGTATTTTTTTGCATAGGATGACAAAGCAATGGAAATTTACAAGACAAGAGTAACACCAAAAAATCAAGTTTTTAAGTTGCAACATGCTTGGGAAGTCCTCAAGGATTGTTCGAGGTGGGGAACCGATGCGGACCAACAATGGGAAAGATTATTTCAACGTGAAGCCACACCGACAAATGCCGGAGATGAAGGTGTCAATGAAGGTGTCGATGAAATGACCCTTACCCCTTCTTTTGCAAGGCCCCCGGGAAGAGATAAGCAAAAGGAAGCAAAGAGAAAAGGGAAGCCCCAAGATCCTTCGAGTGGATACATTGCTACCGGAGTTGCAAGATTGAGCGAAAACCATAGCGCTCGCCAAGAAGAAACGGCCCGAATGCGTTTGCAAATGAAGGAAGAAGGGGATAAGGAGCAAGAGAGGTTCGAAATAAATTTGATGATGGAGGACCTCAACAAATACACTCCAAAGAGGAAGAAGTACTTACGTGGTAAGCAAAGGGAAATTTTGCAAAAGGATGCCAGAATGAGTATATTTCAAGATGATAATTCATCTGAAGGCTATATCCCAAGTCCACCACTAAGTCCATCACCAAATCAAGATGGTGGATATCATTATTAAGTTTATGTAATTTATGAATTTTCGATTGTATTAAGTTTATGTGGTTTATTAATTGTCGTTTGTATTAAGTTTACGTACTTTATTAATTGACGTGTGTATTAATTATTGTTTCTATTAATCTAGATGCCTTTAATAATTATTGTACTTATTATTCCACACTTTGATGTAGAATAGATGCCTTCAATAATTCAACCTCCATTCAATAATTTATCGAACGTACTACACAAAATACTTTGCACAAGAAGACACTTAAATTTATTACTAGAAAATACCAACATAGTACACTTAAAATTATTACATAATGCTCAACCAACATCATCAACGTTCACCTTCTCGGCCTCATACATGCTCAACCAAATCCTTACGAAGTGTGTCATGACCTTGAGAAGCTTGAATTCTATTTAAACATCTCATATACTCACTCAATGTGACCCTATCCTATTGGGTCTCATATGTGGTTTCAGCGAGATATTCAACATCTCTTGCAATAGCTCTCGTATGTGTTGGTTGGTCAGCATCTACATCTTCGTCTGAATCTTCTTCAATTTCGATGTACTCATCTTCCACAATCATGTTGTGCAAAATTATGAATGTCGTTATGATTGAATTGAGGTCTTCGGTATGCCAAAGACATGTAGGGCCTCTAACAATGGCCCATCGAGCTTATATGATCCTGAACGCTCTTTCCACATCTTTCCTGTAAGACTCTTGCCTCTGCGAAAATAATTTCTTCTTTGCACTATCGGGATGAGAAAAACTTTTGACAAAGGTAGACCAACTAGGAT
The DNA here is from genome assembly GCA_036320875.1 of Cotoneaster glaucophyllus. Taxonomy (NCBI): domain Eukaryota; kingdom Viridiplantae; phylum Streptophyta; class Magnoliopsida; order Rosales; family Rosaceae; genus Cotoneaster; species Cotoneaster glaucophyllus. The sequence goes on from CM070063.1 coordinate 23,891,347, forward strand.
AAATATCATCAGTTAGGTAGTAACCTAGCTCATACCTATTACCATTTACCTTGTACCGAAATTCTGGTGCCCATCCATTGAGACCATCTCCAATGGTGACCTAAAACCTTAAAATATTTAGCCCATAAAATTTAGGTTTTAGCCCATAAACAGCTTTTCTGCTCCAACCCTTCTAGCCTAAAATTTTAGCCCGAGATTATCAAAGAATGAATTAAGGCTATTTTAAAAAAAAAAAAAAATTATGTAGACTATACTAAATTAATTATATGAACATTTTAACCTAAAAATATTTAAATTTCGATAAATTTTGAAAAATCACTAAATCAATACATGAAAATATTTTAACCTAAAAGAATAATTTGAACCTGGACCGTTGGATTAACCAACAACCCATTTAATTGAGACCCTTGGATGACTTTATTGGTTTGACAAATGGGAAACACCCCCACGTGAGGATGTTTGTTTTCAAAAAGTTGAACAAAAAGCTGTGGGGTCCATTTTACTTTGTGGCTTAAAATGTGACCTAAATTTGGCCCTTATTTGAGTTTTAGGTTTTAGGTTTATTTTAGGTCATGGGTTGGAGTGGATTTTGGGGGGGGGGGGGGGGGGAAGGGAAGAATGCATGCCAAATCCATGTGTTACGACGCCACAGCCTCTAGCACGATGGTTGGCTTGTTATGACGGCCCTTGAATTGGTCAGCCCAAACAATAGGACAATTCTTCCACTCCCAATGCTTACAATCGAGACTTCCTATAATGTCAGGGAAGCTTTTTTTGTCTGCCTTAAGTCTTCACGATTTGGCTTGTAGAGGTATGTAGCTCTATATATGGCTTGAATTGCCTGACAGAAGCGTTTCAGGTTCTCAATAGTAGTACTCTCCACAAGTCGGCAATACTCGTCAGTTAAGTTTGCAGAGCACCCATTAGCTAGCATCCGAAATGCAAATATGAGCTTTTAATGAGGTGATAGACTTTGTCGGCTTGCAGCATCTATCTTCCTTGCAAAGTAGTGGTCATGATTGACAACTGCATTCAATATGCTTTCAAAAAGCTCTCTCCTCATCTGAAACTGCCTCCGAAAATCATAAGCAAGAAATCTCAGACGCTGGATGAAATAATCTTTCATCATTCGGTCATGACACTCTTCTCTATCACGCTGCACAAATGGATGCCTCATGACAGAACCAAGATGGCTAGATTCGGCATGGTGCTCATATTGCATAAGCGAGTTTGCAAGTTCAACTTCGGCGTTGATCATTTTAGCATCGTCAATGTCAAGCCTTGTTTGGTATTGTGCAATATGCATTGCCCTGCTATGCCTTCTTCTATCACCCATTGATGAGACATTGAGGATTTTTAGGAAACAAAAACACTTTGAAAGTTGAAAGATTGGTGAATATAGAGGATGATTGAAGGTTGAAAGATTGTGTGATCAACTGATACTGGACCTGTGTTTATAGAGGATGAAAGTTGAACAGTTGGTGAAAGTTAAAAAATTGTGAAAGTTGAAAAATTGGTGAAAGTATGAAGGCTTGCTTTGTTGAAAGATTTAGTGAATTTTCAATATTTATCGGAATTTTTATATTTTTAGATTAAAATGTTCATAAAATTAATTTAAGATAGTCTACATAATTTTTTTTTTTAAAAAAAAAGTTAATTGAAGAAAAAAATTAGCCTAAGTTCATTCTTTAATAATCCCAGACTAAAATTTTGGATCAGAAAGATTGGAGCAGAAAAACTGTTTATAGGCTTAAAAACTAAGGGCTTGTTTGGTATCCTATTTAAAAAAATTTATAATTTCTCGAAACATTTCTTAAGAATTTTTCTTGAAAACAATTTTCTTTAAAACTCAAAAACTTGTTTGATATGCGATTTAAAAATTCTAAATCTTACAACTTAAACTGGACAAAGAGATAAAAAAAGAGTGGGTTGAGAGAGAAAGAGGATAGAGGAAAAAAGAAAGTAAGAGATAATTGGAGAAAAGAGAAAGGAGTGAGAGGATCGAAGGAGATACAGAGGAAGAGGAGTGAAAAAAAGAACCGAGAAAATGAAGAGAGCAGATTGAAAGAAAGACAAAAAAGGTAAAAAAAAAAAAAAAAGAGAAGGGCGAGAGAGAGATTTAGAGTGAGAGGGGAGGAGGAAGATAAAAGAAATGAATAAGTTTAAGTTTAAAAACTCTAAAACTCATTTTTTGTGTTTTTAGAGAATAAACTATATTTTTTAGTTGGTCTTAAGTTCAGTTTTTTAAAATAGTCCTACCAAACACGTTTTTAAGGCCTAAAACTTAAAAATTATTTTTAAGTTTAAAAAGTTAGATTCAATAGAATATCAACTGCTCTAAATTTTTCGTGCTAAAGAACTTGGCTTTTAGTCCAAGGTTGAAGATGTTCTTAGCGAATTAAACAATTCAAAATAAATTATCAAATCAAAAACGAAAATCTCAAATTGTTGATCGATTCAAACATCCCAACTAAAACCCCAAAATTCACCAAAACATTCTGTGCCGATTTTGGATCTCAGTCGAAGTGTACGGAGTTCGCAAATGGCAGCAAGACAAATGGAAGAGATACAGAGGAAGCTGGCAATGCTGAATTATCCGAGGGCCAATGCGGCTGCTCAGTCCCTCCTCTTCGCCGGCATGGAACGCTACGCCCTTCTCGAGTGGCTTTTCTTCCGGTACACGACATGCCGTTTACGTCTTCTTTGACCTTTTGTGGTTCTCACTGTGTCTCGCATGTTTGATTGCCCTGCCTGTGTTGTGTAATTGCAGATTGCTGGGGGACAAGTCGCCATTCTCTCAACAAAATCTTCAAGGGGACGCCATGGATCGCGATGAAGAGACTGCTCGAATCCAATGTAAGATCTATTTTGTAGAATGCTGATTTTGTTGAGAATTTGATGAAACGTAGACTTTATATTGGTTTTTGAATTCCATCAAATGGTTGATCTAAGTTATAGTAATGTGTTGTAATGTTAATTTTATACGAAAATGTGGTCGCGATTTTTGTTAACTAGTCTTGCTTGCAAAATTCTGAAATTTTCCTGATGTCTGTGCTACATATCTGTTGATTTTTGCCAAACCGAAAACAACTTTTTGGTATCATCACTACATATATGTGCTACATCGCCACGCCAAACTGATATGACGAAAGTTCTGTTCTCTCAAAGTACGCTAAAGGAAATCACGCTTCAAAAGAAAATTTAAATCCAGAATAAGACTGTTTAGTGGACAAAAACAAGAACACGATAACTATTCTAATGTATAAAAGATAGATGCATCCTACGGTTATTGCACAATCTTAGCGCACTACATATATGTGCTTGAGATAACGTAATAAATTATCTAACTCGGTACTGTATGCACCCAAATTCTCTCCTTATTCCTTCTTTTAAAGCCAGCTGGTTGGTCTGTCTGTTGGTTGCTTACCTTCCCAAATTCTAATTTTCTTAATTTGTGATATTAGATATGATGCACCTGCTAGTTTTCACTGTTTTTAGTCATTTGATGGTACAATTTTCTCTGTTATCGTTTAGCATATTAAATGTTGACCTTTTGTTTTGCAGATCTAGCAGAGATTGCAAAGTTTTTGGGTATTACTACTACTATAGACACAGAAGCCATCCAAGTTAGTTGTGGATTTGTGTTGATTTAGGAGTATTTATTCTGTCTGATATGGTCGATTTTTCTTTAGAAAGCTTTACAAATTGAGTGCACTTTTACTTGTTTTGTCTTTTTATTTCATATCTTGTTTGAAAGTCATTGTTTGTTGCTTTGTTCTTCTCGGGCAACCAATCTCTATGATAATTGTACCATGAGTCAATCTGTTAACAATTACTATATTCATGTTTCTATTGAGTACTCAATAAGTAAAATTTTGAATGATACTCCTTTCTTAAATAATGTCGACTCTTTTAATTGCTGTGTTAACTGAATTGATTTGGGTGTATAATACAGTAGGGATTGTATCCTGTTATAAAAACAAATCTGTTATTTTCATGGAGCTCCCCTTACATTCAAATTCCGTATATTAGTCCCCCAGATACATTTTCAGGGTAGTGAAATATGAATCTCCTTTGATTCACCTACATTGCAATTGTCAATTTGAGAAAAAATTGTAATGACAGATCGCAACAAACTTTTCAATTGATAGAATGGACTGGACATGATATAGTTAAAGATGAGATGAAGATTTGTTTGCAAGATGCGCATTATGCACCAAGTTGGCAGTCTAGACAAGATGAACATATGTAGGGCAAGCATCATACAATCTGCACTTGACGTGAAATTTGGCAATTCTTTGTTGTTGCAGGGGCGAGGAAGCTATGAAGATCGCACTGAAATGCTTCGTCTAATTGTAGATCTTGTGGAGGCAAGTATTTATGCTGATAATCAAGAATGGAGGTAGGATTATACCAAGTATCACATGGTTTCGCAAGGTGTTATTGGTTGATAAAAGAAGTGTTAGATCTTCTACAATGTGTGATTTGTTTTCTGATTTCGAAATCATTTTAGGCTGAGATTATGACCTGTAATTTCTGCAGTATTGATGAGCAGGTAGCAAAGGACATACAACTAATTGATTCCATAGCTGAAAAACAAGCTCAAATATTCTCTGAAGAATGCAAATTGTTCCCTGCAGATGTTCAGATTCAGTCCATATATCCATTGTAAGGATATCTATTTTCAATTGCTCCCCCGAAGTAACAACATGAATCATAATTGCTTCAGTAAAAGAAAAAAAGAAAAGAAAAAAAAAGAAAAACCCTCGCAGATGCATTGTAAGAAAAGCTGTTTCTTTTACTCCTGAATTAAAAAGAATAATCGCTTCACTGAAATTTTATTGTCAAACAAGAGGGAACCTCTTTAAAAGCCAACCCAAATTAATTAGGATAAAATTCTCAAAAGAGATGATTACATCATTTAAGTTTGAACAACTAGTTTCAGTAGATACAATAATATCCTGTTTGTTTAATCATAGTTCATTTGCAGGCCTGATGTTTCTGAATTGGAGAAAAAGCTTTCAGAACAATCAAAGATATTCTTAAGTCTTCAACAAAAGGTTGACGATTTGGCTTCAAAGGTTTGTTTCTGTTCCGTAACTTAGATCTTCTTGCCTTTGACAATACTTGCTTATTTTTTTTTACGATTTGTTTCCTGGAACTATTCAGCCATTTGATCAGCTTCACGTAGTGCTCTTTGTGCTGTATAATTATGCCAACTGTTCATATCAACGTAATTTAGCTAAATCATCCAACTAAAACCAGAAATAAGTCATTTTAAAACAGTATCCTACTGCTTCTCTTTTCCAGCCATTCTAATGTCATTAGACTCTATCACTGTGTTAATGAAAGTTCTTGGTTTCTTTAACTGCGTTTGACACCTAAAGACACCACCTCCCTACCTTTCCATTTCCTTTTGATCTTCACCTATCCTATGCTGCTTTGCAAAGAACAGACACATACTAATGCCTTCGCTAGTGCCAAAGGATGCTGAAAGATTCATTAATATGGCGGTTGTTAAAAAAAAAAAAAATCGGTATCTTAGCTTTTCTTTATTGCCATATGCATTTTGAATTATTTTTTTCTTCTGTTTTTTAATCATTCCCAATGCCTATAAGTCTACAATATTGCTGGCATTGAATGCTCCTTCAAATTTGTGTTGTCAGTGTACATCCTAATTATTTATAAATTCTCCCTCTCGTCCTACTTGTGCAGTTAATTCTTCTTTTTCTCACTCTGACTCTGTGCTATTGCATGTAGCATGCCTACAACCCAGATGAGGATTATGCAGAGGTGGAATCAAGATTGCGTGAACATTTGGAGTCTTTTCTAGAAACTGCAAAATCATTCAATACAATTTACACTAAGGTTGGAGCTGCTCTGTCTTTTAATATACTCTGGTTTTTGACTATCTGATGTCCCTTTTCTTTTCATTTCTTTTCATGTTGTACCAACTTTAAAGATTTTGACATGTTACTGAGAATTCTATATCTGCTAAAAAAAGTGAGGCCGGCGGTACATGTGCACCATGATGAACCATATTCTTTGTGGTGGATTCCATTTTCACATACCTGGCTTGGTTGGCTTAGGAGAAGGTTTACGCCTCAGTTTTAGCTCCCAGATAATAGAAAAGTTCACTATTTAGCTAGTACTCCACTTGGAATGCTGACATTTATTTTGATGTGCATGAATCCATAATACCTTTTGTTATTTGTTTTGCTGTGTGCGCATATGAAGTATATATGCTTATCTGCAACCTTGAAATGTCGTGCCTTTTGTAGGAAATACGTCCCTGGACACACATGATGGAGGTACCCCAGCTCCATGGGTTTGGGCCGGCTGCCAACCGATTGTTGGAGGCATACAAGATGCTTTTGAAGGTATCTCATTTGCCAATGTATACATTTTTTTTCCCTAGCACATTATAAGGTTTATCAGCTAAAGTTTGAATGGCAATTCGCTAGTTCATATACCCACTAATGTGAGTAATGATTTTATATAATATTAAGACCTCATGGAAACTTCATTTTCCACTAATTCAATAGGTGTTTCTACCGGTCTAGAAAAATGACATTTTCTTGTTATACATAATTATGTAATATGTATTGGTGAAGTATCTCTGTAGTGAATCAATACTTCAATCTATACAACTAAATTTCATCTACTATTGAATTTCACAAGGACAGGTGTGTTCTTTCATATGAGGTAATGAACATAGGCATCTTATCTTCATGGTGTGGCTGATGAGGGGTAGGTATCTGGGGTGTGTGTTGGAAGGGGTCTGGATTGAAATTGTTGAAAGTAGCTTGTACATGCCACATTTGGCTTGTTCTCTATTGGGGTTTCATGGGGATCTTTTGTCTTTTGAAGTATCAAACATAGGGATCTTGATCCTTGGCCTTTCGATCATCGTTCATTTGGTTTTACATGTAATCTTGATCTTTGGTTATTCTTTTGAAGTATCAAACATTTTTTATCAACCTTGATCTGTAAATTTATGCCGACCCGTCTCTTCTCTCCCTTTACATTTGTGCCTTGTGTTTGCTGTCCCTATGCGGATGCTGTGGTGGTCAATCCACCCCTTGTTTACATGGTCTTTCCCCTGTTCAAGCATCCATAGTGCCCCATTAACTTAGCATGGAAAACTAAGTGCAAAGCATGGAAAACTAAAACTAAGTACAAAGCATGGAAAACTAAAACGAAGTACAAAGCATGAAAATTAAGTACAAAAGTAGTTGTTTGCTTGTAGCACATACTCAGTGCTCAGTGGTCACTCAGTCAAGTTCACCTTTTATCTGCCTTAAGGGAGAAAAAAGTGAAGGAAAGAAGTGGGGGTGGAGAAGAGGAAGGGAGAATTTGCTTTTCTTTGTTTTGGGGTAGGAGGGAGGAAATGGAAGAGTGAGAAGGGTAGTTTTCCCTTGAGCTGGGAAAGCATTCCTCTAGAGCTCAGTCAAGCATTATCCTCTAACATGGGGAGACTGGATGTCTAGTTATTTATTTGCACCTTATAATCTATGAAACTTTCAAATTGGGTACCAAAATTTTTGTATATTATGCAAAGGGAAATATTGTAGTTCAACCACTGGATTTCTTGGCTTCCCTTGTCTTTTCATCAGACAGGTCAACCGAACAGTAGGAGAGAACCATAACCAAATCGTCTGTTGGGATTCTCTCCTCCCGTTCTCTCTTGATCCAAACCACTGTTCTAAAAACCCCCGCCTAGCGCCGCCTAGGCCCCGCCTAGGCGCTAGGTGGCTGGTCACCGCCCCGCTTAATGCCTAGGCGTTTGAAAATTAAGAAAGGGTGCCTAGACCAGCTGAGGCGCCCGCCTAGACCGCCTAGGCACCTGCCTAGGTTGCGACTCACTTAGACAGAAAATAGATAACTTTCAATTTGCATTTAAATTTTTTAATAAATTGTAAGAGACTTGTTGAATATTTAAATGAGCACATACTATATGCTTGTTCCCCATATTTTCATTATGTTCCAATACTTCATAATACATATGTCATTCTATTTTGTAGTTTATGATGAAATTATATATATTTGAAGTATAAACAGACACTTATTTACTCGAAATATAATGGATTTACTTAAATCCGCCTAGTCCGCCTAGTCCGCCTAGGCATCCGCCTAGACCCCGCCTAGCCGCCTAGGCGCTAGGCCCCAGCCCGCCGCCCGACTAGCGCCTAGCGTCTTTTAGAACCTTGATCCAAACATGGTTTTACTTCCCCATTGCCTTTTGTGTGTCTGGATGTGTGCATGTTGCTGTAGGTGTAATTGGGTCTGGGGTGAAATAGGCGAGGTGGGATTACTTGGGTATGGATGGAGCATTGTAGATCACATTACTGAATAATGCCAGATTTGAACAAGTATTATTAGTGCGACCATGAATCTTGTAACTAGGGCTCTTCTTATAATTCTTGCATTTATTGCAGTTCCTGGGGAACTTGAGGAATCTTAGAGACTCATACGCAGCTCTTGCTGTTGGATCATCTGACTCAGTTGCTGGCGAGCCCTCATCTGTCACAAGAATAATCTCAGAGTGTGAATCTGCTTTGACATTCCTAAATCGCGACCTCGGGATTCTCTCGGCTTCCATTGCTCGCGAGCAAGGTGAGGAGGTGAGATTATGATGAAATTGTAGTAGTTGTTTGGAGGAGGGCCATGAATTGTCTCTTCGCCTTCTTTTTGGACTGCAAATGTATGTTGGGAAAATGTAGTACAATGTAGTATTGATTCTGTATTCATATCACCCACACTGTTTTGTGGGACGATCTTTATCCATGTTCGTTTGGTTTGCACAACATGAAAGTCATCGTTGTAATTAGACCCTTTCTTTTAAGTTCCTAGTCTTTAACCCTATAACAACGCGAACGACACCTCTATTTACTGGTGATTGACCTATTCCTCCATGCTCTCTCTCTCTCTCTCTCTCCTCGTAGCCAAACTGATAAATAAGAAATGAGAGGAATCATCCCCAACTGGAACATTTGATGGATTGAATGAATGAATGAATGAATGTTCAATCCGAAGAGAATGAAAAAGCATATTCAAGTATATAGATTTCATTTTTCTCAAAAAAAAAAAAAAAAAAGTAAATGGATTTCATGACCAAAATAAGGCTTGGGATCAGGCCCAACTTGAACTATAATCAGGCCCAAAATAAGGCTGGTGCTCTCCATTGAGGGGGGAAAGTATAATTGTGGTTTATTTGGGACTTTCAATGATTACGGTTTTGGTTTGAGTAAATTGTAGCAATGGTCTTTTAACTTTAATTTAATTGGAGCAATAGTCTCTCAACTAAAAATCTATTACCATTGGTCTCCAACTCATCAAAACGTTCAGCTATGGTTATTTTTGTCAACTACGCTAGAACTTCCGTCAAAATGAGTCACGTGCCATGCACGTGAGGCTAAATTAAGGGACAAATATTAAAAATCAAATAAGAAAAATTGTATCAAAGGTCGCTCAACTTTAATTCAACTGGAGAAATGGTCCATCAACTTTAACCCAATTAGAGCAATGGTCCCTCAACTTTAACCCGATTGTTGTAATGGTCATTCCAACATAACTCGATTTTGACAGAATTATGATCGAGTTGACAAAAAGACCATAGCTACACGTTTTGATGAGTTGAGGGACCAATGATAATGAATTTTTAGTTGAGGGACCATTGCTCCAATTTGATTAAAGTTGAGGGATATTTGCTACACCTTACTCTTCTGGTTTAGATTTTGTTTTTCTTGATATGGAAATATTCAAATAACCACAAGTATATAGGGGGCATGTTTTGAAGTGCTTTGAAAATAACTAAAAGCTCTTTCCGAACATCAAAAATCTTTTCTGATCATGTTTGGGGTAAAAAGTTAAAAAGTTCTTTTAGGTTAAAAAAAAACACTTGCATTTTTATTTAAAATTTCAATGCAAAATCTAATATAAGCGCTTTTACTGGAAGTTCTTTTGATTAAAAAAAAATGGTTTAGAAGCAATTCCAAATGAGCCCATAGTTTTTAGGGAAAGTGCTAGGGAACTACATTTTTGTACCACATCGTTGTATCATCTAATGTGGCAAGTGATGTATACATGTATTGTCATTTAATGAGTTTAGGCTTTTTAGCCAATATGGTCCCTGAGATTGGCATAACTCATCACTTTGGTTCCTAAAATTTAAAATTGATTGATGTCGTCTCTGAGACTGTCCACAGTTAATCATTTTTGTCATTTTCGTAAAAAAAAAAAATCGTTAAATTAAGTATATTTTTGTCAAATCAACCCCTCTACTTGAACTGGGGGTTTCTTCAATTTAATGGCGATTTTTCACAGAAGAACAAAAATGATTGACAGTAGACAATCTTAAGGACCACTTGTATCGATTTTAAATCTCAGGGATCAAAGTGAGGAGTTATGACAATCTCAGGGCTATTTTGGCTAAAAAGCCATGATTTATCTCATGTGTAATGCTAGGGAGCCCACATGCAACAACATCCAAAGAGATGAATTAATTGACGTTGCATGTACACATCACTTGTCACATGAGATGATACATCAATGTGGTATATTTATGTGGTCTCATAGCATTACTCAGTTCCTAGATATTTATTGGGAGTCAACGAAAGTTCCTTATTGTTTACGTAGTTATGGAAGACTTTTCAGCTTTTCTATTGATTTCATTTGAAGTGATTGAACTTTTTTTTTTTAATTATAAGATAAGCAATTAAATTTTTTACATATTATAATAAATTATTTAATACAATCATCATTTGAAGTAATGTAATCAAATCTAAATTTTTACAATAATGTAGTCAAAGTTTCATGTGAATTCGGAAACAATAGTTCATTAACTTCTATTTAAAAGAAGAAAAAAAACTATGTTAAGTGATCATGGAGCTACAAGCTAGATGGAAGTAAAAAAAGAACAAATGAATGAAAAAGAAAGTTAGACACAAACAAACCCATCAACATCTGATATATAAAGAACTGATTAACAAATAAACAAATGAATCAAAAGGAACACCAAGTCAATATGAAAATGATAGAACTGAAAATTCAAATTAATAAAATAATAGTAACATTCTCTAATCATAACAATAGTTTTATTAATTAAGGTCCAAGTGAGATTGATCTCACAGTGACAAAGACATTTTCTAAATCATGACAATACATTAATATTGTTGAAAGATTATAAACAAATTTCCAAGTCAAGATTGGTGAAATTTCCAATAAATCTTTTGTATTTGTTGAAGACTTGAAACTTCCAATCATACAGAGGTCAACAAAGAATCCAAAAAGAAAAAACCATCAAAGTATATGTGGTTTTAGTTTATTCATTAACTTCTACAATAATGTAGTCAAAGTTTCACGTGAATTCGGAAACAATAGTTCATTAACTTCTATTTAAAAGAAGAAAAAAAACTATGTTAAGTGATCATGGAGGTAGACACAAGCTAGATGGAAGTAAAAAAGAACTAATGAATGAAAAAGAAAGTTAGACACAAACAAACCCATCAACATCAGATATATAAAGAACTGATTAACAAATAAACAAATGAATCAAAAGGAACACCAAGTCAATACGAAAATGATAGAACTGAAAATTCAAATTAGTAAAATAATAGTAACATTCTCTAATCATAACAATAGTTTTATTAATTAAGGTCCAAGTGAGATTGATGTGATAGTGACAAAGACATTCTCTAAATCATGACGATACATTAATATTGTTGAAAGACTATAAACAAATTTTCAAGTCAAGATTGGTGAAATTTCCAAGAAATCTTTTGTATTTGTTGAAGACTTGAAACTTCCAATCATACATAGGCTAATAAAGAAATCCAAAAAAGAAAAAGCCATCAAATTATATGTAGTTTTAGTTTATTCATTAACTTTTACAAGTTAAGTACTCAATTTAATTCTCCTTGGGTTATATATATGTGTAGGGTACTCAAGCGGTAATTGTTTAGTAGGTTACTTCTGCACGAATAACTCATTTGCGTCCACTGTACTATTTAATTTCATTATTTGAATCGTTCATTTTGTTTAAAGTTTTCATACACAGGTTATCTCCAAAAAAATTCAATCAAATTGGAGATCGTTTAAATATCCAAATTGTGAAACAAAAAGGAAATAAAAACAAAAAAAAAATTGTATTTGTCTATTTAATTTACTGTAATCATATGCATAAATACTTTCGAGCTTATAATTTACTTATTTTATTTTTTTGAATAAACGATATTATCTACACTAAGACCATCTCCAATGGTGACCTAAAACCTAAAATTTCCCTTTTTTTCCCCTCCCAAATCCACTCCAACCCATGACCTAAAATAAAACCCAAATGGGGGCCAAATTCCAGTAACATTTTAAGCCACAAAGTAAAATGGGCCTCACATTTCTGCTGAAGAAAAGCAACCCCACGTGGGGGTGTTCCCCCAGCTTACAATGCAAAAAGTAGCCGTTGGCTACTTCATATCATCCAATTTCAATTTTTTTTTAGTTTTTATGTATATATAATAAATCAAACGGCTTAGATCGAATATAATCAAATCTAACGGTAAAAAAAAGATCTAACGATCCAAATTTAAATCCAACGGCTAGAATAATTTTAAAAAATATTTTTAGGTTAAAATGTTCATATGCTTTGTCGGAATTTAAATATTGATTTAGTAATTTTTCAAAATTTATCGGAATTTAAATATTTTTAGGTTAAAATGTTCATATAATTAATTTAGGATAATCAACAAAATTTTTTTTTAAAGTTAATATAAAAATAATTAGCCTTAATTCATTCTTTGATAATCTCGGGCTAAAATTTTAGGCCACAAAAGTTGGAGCAGAAAAGCTGTTTCTGGGCTAAAACCTAAATTTTCCGGGCTAAATATTTTTAGGTTTTAGGTTTTAGGTCACCATTGGAGATGGTCAAAGGGGGGGGGAGATGATGCGCTTAACCTCATAATAGGCTAGCAATAATATGGTTCAAACTCAACTTTGGCGAGAATCGAACACAACATGTAAGATCCCACATCGCTCAGGGCAGTGGATCCTGTAAGCCTTATATGTATATTCCCACCTCCAAATACCACAAGGCCTTTTGGGAGCTCACTGGCTTCGGGTTCCATCAGAACTTCGAAGTTAAGCGAGTTCGCGCGAGAGCAATCTCAGGATGGGTGAACCACTGGGAAGTTCTAGTGTGAGTTCCCAGAAACAAAACCGTGAGGGCGTGGCCGGGGCCCAAAGCGGACAATATCGTGCTAAGATGGAGTCGAGCCCAAGATGTGGTGGAGGCCTGGGCCGGGATGTGAAAATTTGGTATCAGAGCCAATCCCTGGCCGGAAGTGTGCCAACGAAGACGTCGGGCCCCTAAGGGGGCTGGATTGTAAGATCCCACATTACCCAAAGCAGTGGATCCTGTAAGCCTTATATGTATATTCCCATCTCCAAATAGCACAAGGCTTTTTGGGAGCTCACTGGCTTCGAGTTCCATCGGAACTCTGAAGTTAAGAGAGTTCGCGCGAGAGCAATCTCAGGATGGGTGACCCACTGGAAAGTTCTCGTGTGAATTCCCAAAAACAAAACCGTGAGGGTGTGGCGGGGCCCAAATCAGACAATATTGTGCTACGACGAAGTCGAGCCCAGGATGTGGTGGGGGCTCGGGCGGGGATATGACACAAGACCTCTCACTTACAAATGAAGAAGAATACTACTAGACCATAGTACTAAGTGACATCATTTACTTATTTAATACTAGAACAATCTCGATTTGCAGTTAATGAATTTACGATACTTTATAAATTTAATACTAGAACAATTTCTACTTTAGATTTTGTTTTCAATGATATGGAGATTTCCATATAACAACAACAGTGCTTTTCACATTATTGTGGGACTTTTTTCTATGGATTTCATGGGAAGTAATTGTACTCTTTTTTGCATTTTTTTTTTGTTATCGGATAAGTTATTAAACTGTTTTTATGTAATAATTCTAATTCATTTTTCCATCATGCCTCACAATAATGTGGTCAAAGTTTCACATGAATTTAGGAACAATAATTAATTAAGTTTATGTTTGAAAGAGAAGAAAACTATGTTAAGGGACGATGGATGTAGATACTAGCTACATCGAAATAAGAAAAGAACTAATGACTGAAAAAGAAAGTTAGACACAAACAAACCCATCAACATCTGATAGATACATAACTGATTAACAAGTAAATGAATGAAATTAAAAGGAGCACCAAAGTCAAACTGAAAATGATAGAACTGAAAATCAAAGTAGTAAAATAATACTAACATTCTCTAATCATAACTATAGTTTTATTAATTAAGGCCCAAGTGTGACTATGGTCTCATTACAAAATGAAAATCTAAACAAATGATCCTACATTTCAATGACAAAGAAATTTTTTGAATCATGATGATACTTTAATATTGAAAGACCATAAACAATTCCAAGTCAAGATTAGTGAAATTTCCAAGAAATCTTTTGTATTTATTAAAGACTTGAAACTTTCAATCATACAGAGGTCAACAAAGAATCCAAAAAGAAAAAACCATCAAAATATATGTGGTTTTAGTTTATTCATTAACTTCTACAATAATGTAGTCAAAGTTTCACGTGAATTCGGAAACAATAGTTCATTAACTTCTATTTAAAAGAAGAAAAAAAACTATGTTAAGTGATGATTGAGGTAGATACAAGCTAGATGGAAGTAAAAAAGAACTAATGATTGAAAAAAAAAGGTTAGACATAAACAAACCCATCAACATCTGATATATAAAGAATTGATTAACAAATAAACAAATGAATCAAAAGGAACACCAAGTCAATATGAAAATGATAGAACTGAAAATTCAAATTAGTAAAATAATAGTAACATTCTCTAATCATAACAATAGTTTTATTAATTAAGGTCCAAGTGAGATTGATGTGACAGTGACAAAGACATTCTCTAAATCATGACGATACATTAATATTGTTGAAAGATCATAAACAAATTTCCAAGTCAAGATTGGTGAAATTTCCAAGAAATCTTTTGTATTTGTTGAAGACTTGAAACTTCCAATCTTACATAGGCTAATAAAGAAATCCAAAAAAGAAAAAACCATCAAATTATATGTAGTTTTAGTTTATTCATTAACTTTTACAAGTGAAGTACTCAATTTAATTCTCCTTGGGTTATATATATGTGTGTAGGGTGCTCAAGCGGTAATTATTTAGTAGGTTACTTCTGCACGAATAACTCATTTGCGTGCACTGTACTATTTAATTTCATTATTTGAATCGTTCATTTTGTTTAAAGTTTTCATACACAGGTCATCTCCTAAAAATTCAATGAAATTGGAGATCGTTTAAATATCTAAACTGTGAAACAAAAAGGAAATAAAAACAAAAAAACACTGTATTTGTCTATTTAATTTACCGTAATCATATGCATAAATACTTTCGAGCTTATAATTTACTTATTTTATTTTTTTGAATAAACGATATTATCTACACTAAGACCATCTCCAATGGTGACCTAAAACCTAAAATTTTCCTTTTTTCCCCCTCCCAAATCCACTCCAACCCATGACCTAAAATAAACCTAAAACCTAAAACCCAAATGGGGGCCAAATTCTGGTCACTTTTTAAGCCAAAGTAAAATGGGCCTCACATTTCTACTGAAGAAAAGCAACCCCACGTGGGGGTGTTCCCCCAGCTTTCATTGCAAAAAGTAGCCGTTGGCTACTTTATATCATCAGCCCAATGCAAAAAGTAGCCGTTGGCTACTTCATATCATCCAAGTTCAATTTTTTTAGTTTTTTATGTATATATATTGAATCAAACGGTTTAGATCGAATATAATCAAATCTAACGGTAAAAAAAAAAAGATCTAACGGTCCAAATTTAAATCCAACGGCTAGAATAATTTAAAAAAAAATATTTTTAGGTTAAAATGTTCATATAATTTGTCGGAATTTAAATATTGATTTAGTGATTTAGTGATTTTTCAAAATTTATCGGAATTTAAATATTTTTAGGTTAAAATGTTCATATAATTAATTTATGATAATCTACATAATTTTTTTTAAAGTTAATTTAAAAAAAAAAATAGCCTTAATTCATTCTTTGATAATCTCGGGCTAAAATTTTAGGCCACAAAAGTTGGAGCAGAAAAGCTATTTCTGGGCTAAAACCTAAATTTTCCGGGCTAAAAATTTTTAGGTTTTAGGTCACCATTGGAGATGGTGAGCTTAACCTCACAATGGGCTAGCAATAAAATGGTTCAAACTCAACTTTGGCGAGAATCCAACACAAGATGTAAGATCCCACATCGTTCAGGGCAGTGGATGCTGTAAGCCTTATATGTATATTCCCATCTCCAAATAGCACGAGGCCTTTTGGGAGCTCACTGGCTTCGGTTCCATCGGAACTTCGAAGTTAAGCGAGTTCGCACGAGAGCAATCCCAGGATGGGTGACTCATTGGGAAGTTCTCGTGTGAGTTCCCAGAAACAAAACAATGAGGGCGTGGTTGGGGCCCAAAGCGGACAATATCGTGCTACAGCGGAGTCGAGCCCAGGATGTGGTGGGGGCCCAGGTCGGGATGTGACAATTTTGTATCAGAGCCAATCCCTGGCCGGAAGTGTGTCGACAAAGAAGTCGGGCCCCTAAGGGGGATGAATTGTAAGATCCCACATCGCTCAGGGCAGTGGATCCTGTAAGCCTTATATGTATATTCTCATCTCCAAATAGCACGAGGCTTTTTGGGAGCTCACAATTTTCGGGTTCCATCGGAATTCCGAAGTTAAGAGACTTCACGCGAGAGCAATCCCAGGATGGGTGACCCACTGGGAAGTTCTCGTGTGAGTTCCCAGAAACAAAACCGTGAGGGTGTGGCGGGGCCCAAATCGGACAATATCGTGCTACGGCGGAGTCGAGCCCAGGATGTGGTGGGGGCTCGGGCCAGGATGTGACACAAGACCCCTCACTTACAAGTGAAGAGGAATATTACTAGACCGTAGTACTAAGTGACATCATTTACTTATTTAATACTAGAACAATTTTGATTTGCACTTAATGAATTTACGATACTTTATAAATTTAATACTAGAACAATTTCTACTTTAGATTTTGTTTTCAATGATATGGAGATTTCCATATAACAACAACTATGCTTTTCACATTATTGTGGGACTTTTTTCTATGGATTTCATAGGAAGTAATTGTACTCTTTTTTGCATTTTTTTTTTGTTATTGGATAAGTTTTTAAACTTTTTTTTATATAATAATTCTAATTCATTTTTCCATCATGCCTCACAATAATGTGGTCAAAGTTTCACATGAATTTGGGAACAATAATTAATTAAGTTTATGTTTGAAAGAGAAGAAAACTATGTTAAGGGACGATGGATGTAGATACTACCTAGATCGAAATAAGAAAAGATCTAATGACTGAAAAAGAAAGTTCGACAGAAACAAACCCATCAACATCTGATAGATACATAACTGATTAACAAGTAAATGAATGAAATTAAAAGGGGCACCGAAGTCAAACTGAAAATGATAGAACTGAAAATCAAAGTAGTAAAATAATACTAACATTCTCTAAGCATAACAATAGTTTTATTAATTAAGGCCCAAGTGTGATTATGGTATCATTACAAAATGAAAATCTAAACAAATGATCCTACATTTTAATGACAAAGACATTTTCTGAATCATGATGATACTTTAATATTGAAAGACCATAAACAATTCCAAGTCAATATTAGTGAAATTTCCAAGAAATCTTTTGTATTTATTAAAGACTTGAAACTTTCAATCATACAGAGGTCAACAAAGAATCCAAAAAGAAAAAACCATCAAAGTATATGTGGTTTTAGTTTATTCATTAACTTCTACAATAATGTAGTCAAACTTTCACGTGAATTCGGAAATAATAGTTCATTAACTTCTATTTAAAAGAAGAAAAAAAACTATGTTCAGTGATGATGGAGCTAGATACAAGCTAGATGGAAGTAAAAAAGAACTAATGATTGAAAAAGAAAGTTAGACGCAAACAAACCCATCAACATCTGATATATAAAGAACTGATTAATAAATAAACAAATGAATCAAAAGGAACACCAAGTCAATACGAAAATGATAGAACTGAAAATTCAAATTAGTAAAATAATAGTAACATTCTCTAATCATAACAATAGTTTTATTAATTAAGGTCCAAGTGAGATTGATGTGACAGTGACAAAGACATTCTCTAAATCATGACGATACATTAATATTGTTGAAAGACTATAAACAAATTTCCAAGTCAAGATTGGTGAAATTTCCAAGAAATCTTTTGTATTTGTTGAAGACTTGAAACTTCCAATCATACATAGGCTAATAAAGAAATCCAAAAAAAGAAAAAACCAGCAAATTATATGTAGTTTTAGTTTATTCATTAACTTCTACAAGTTAAGTACTCAATTTAAGTCTCCTTGGGTTATATATATATAGGGTGCTTAAGTGGTAATTGTTTAGTAGGTTACTTCTGCACGAATAACTCATTTGCATCCACTTTACTATTTAATTTCATTATTTGAATAGTTCATTTTGTTTAAAGTTTTCATACAAAGGTCATCTCCTAAAAAATTAAGGTCCAAGTGAGATTGATGTGACAGTGACAAAGACATTCTCTAATTCATGACGATACATTAATATTGTTGAAAGACTATAAACAAATTTTCAAGTCAAGATTGGTGAAATTTCCAAGAAATCTTTTGTATTTGTTGAAGACTTGAAACTTCCAATCATACATAGGCTAATAAAGAAATCCAAAAAAAGAAAAAACCATCAAATTATATATAGTTTTAGTTTATTCATTAACTTCTACAAGTTAAGTACTCAATTTAAGTCTCCTTGGGTTTTATATATATACATATATATATATATATATATATTTATTTATTTATTTATATATTTATTTATTTATTTATTTATATATATATATATATTTACATATATATATAGGGTGCTCAAGCGGTAATTGTTTAGTAGGTTACTTCTGCACGAATAACTCATTTGCATCCACTTTACTATTTAATTTCATTATTTGAATCGTTCATTTTGTTTAAAGTTTTCATACAGAGGTATCTCCTAAAAAATTCAATGAAATTGGAGATCGTTTAAATATCTAAACTGTGAAACAAAAAGGAAAAAAAAAAAACATTGTGTTTGTCTAGTTAGTTTATCGTAATCAGATGCATAAATACTTTCGAGCTTATAATTTACTTATTTTTTTTTTTAAATAAATGATATTATCTACACTAAGGGGTGAGATGGTGAGCTTAACCTCACAATAGGATAGCAAATTTGAGTTTGAACCATATTATTCGGTGAAGGCACCATCTGCACCGGTGGACAAATTTGGCTCCAACAGCTCTGAAGCATTGCCTCATGCTGGACTTCATCTAGTTTTGATTAGAGAAGGGCATAATATGCATCCCACGAGTTGCGCTCTGCTGCGAGTGTGCACTCAGCATAATCTTTTCTGTCAAAATTGTATAGACTCAGCCTCAAGGCGGACTACTTAGGTACCCAATTCGTTTGCCTTCCTTTCCTCGCAACGCATACATTTCGACAGTTCATCTCGCTCGGCCATGACTTTCTCTAAGGCTATTGCCAAGTGTCATTCCCGTCGTGAGTCTAACTTTGCACATGTGGATCATCCGGAAGATGCAACTACATCAATGGAGATATTGGATTTCCAGGAGGCGTCAGCACCTATGGACGAATAAATTAGACATGTTTCTAGGGCATGTACCCCTAGTGGCCGAACCCACTAGGAGTGGTCAGCCCCTACCCCTATTTTGTTAGGTTTATGGTTTAATTTTGAACAATTTTCCTATGTGTTTGGAATAATTTGTTTGGTTTTGGTTTGTTTTGAATTATGGATTGTTATTGGAAAGGATATTATTTTCTCGAATCGCTTAATTGAATGAATGGACTTATATTTATACATGTGACCAATTCAATCAATTTATTTCTAGGTATGCCTAGTGGGGAAGTTAGTTGTCTGGTAGATAGTGCAACCACGCACACCATCTTGCGTAAACGACACTATTTTACTAACTTGATACCTAAGAAAGCTCTTTTGACAACTCTCTCAGGCCCATCCAACCTGATTGAAGGATACGAAAAGGCATGTATCATGTTGTCTAATGGTACAATCTTGACCATTAAGGAGGCACTCTATTCTCCACGTTCCGGAAGAACGCTGCTGAGTTTTAGAGATATTCGAGATAATAAATATCATCTTGAAACCACTGAAGACAATGGTTCTGAATTTCTTTGTATCACTTCGTACGGATATGGCCAGAGGCATATTCATGAGAAGTTGGAACGTCTACCGAGTGGGTTGTACATCACAACCATGCGAGACATATGCTTGAGTTCCAGGACACTTTGTTGCTTTGGCACGACATGATGCGCTGTATCCTCAAATCTTCTCACGGGCATAAGTTACATCCATATGCTAGGGTTTCGACATGTCAAGCGTGTTCTGTAGGGAAGTTGAATATTCAACCCTCCCACACAAAGATTATTCACGACCCCCCTAAATTTCTTCAGAGGATTAAAGGGGACATTTGTGGACCTATCCAACCAACCTGCGGACCATTTAAATATTTTATGGTGTTGGTTGATGCATCGACAAGATGGTCACATGTTTGCTTGTTGTCCACACGCAACGCTGCGTTTGCTAAACTCCTAGCTTAAATCATTAAGCTAAGGGCTCACCACCCTGATTATCCGATCAAGTCGATTCGACTGGATAACGCTGGAGAGTTTACGTCATAGACTTTTGACGAGTATTGCATGTCAGTAGGGATTGATGTGGAACATCCTGTGCCCCATGTTCACACCCAAAACAGTCTGGCAGAAGCTTTCATAAAACGCCTTCAAATGATAGCTCGAACTTTGGTTATGAGAACCAAACTGCCGGTATCTGCCTGGGGCTCTGCAATACTGCACGCATCTATGTTGGTTCGCATGAGGCCCATCGCTACCCAACCACATTCACCGTTACAGTTGGTCACTGGATACGAGCCTGACGTCTCACATTTAAGGGTGTTTGGGTGCGCCATTTATGTCCCAATAGCACCGCCACTGGGTACCAAAATGGGTCATCAGAGAAAAAAGGGAATCTATATCGGTTATGATTCGCCATCAATTGTTTGATACTTAGAACCCTTGACAGGAGATCTCTTTACCGCACATTTTGCGGATTGTCACTTTGATGAGACAGTCTTTCCGCCGTTAGGGGGAGATAAGTATGCTAACGTTCCCGTAGAACGCCGCGAATTGTCGTGGTATGCTCCCACTATGTCTCATTAGATCTCTGCACTGCCCAGTCTGAAACTGAGGTGCGTCAAATTATAGATCTTCAGAGCGTTGCTCAAAGTATGCCGGATGCTTTTAATGATCTAGAAAAGGTGACAAGATCACATATACCTGCTGCAAACACACCTGCAAGGATAGATGTACCCCGTGTATGTCAATAACCCTTCTGGGAAGGTCGGGCCATCCCCAAAGGTGGGGAGGCCGCACCCTCCACGCGGGAAGGTACATTGACGGCTAGCCAATCATCTGCTTCGACCCTGAAGCGTGGTAGACCCCATGGTTCAAAGGATTCACAACCCCGGAAGAGGAAAACGGCACTAACTAGTGACCCTAGTTTGAATCCAACCATCACTCACTCATCCGTTCTAACGCATGAGGTTATTCTAGATTATGGTGATGCTTCAGATGAAACATGCCGGCCTCCCGAGAATCGCGAGATTTCAGTCCACTACACAATATTGGATAAGGTTTGGAATAGGAATGAGATGATCTTCGACGATGTATTCGCGTACTCAGTAGCTACTGACATCATGCTTAGCAATGACATTGAACCACGTTCTATTGATGAATGCCGAAGTAGAACCGATTGGTCAAACTCGAAGCAAGCAATCCAGGTCGAACTCAATTCGCTCGCGAAACGTAAGGTATTTGGACCTATCATTCCTACACCACTACGCGTGAAGCCTATTGGCTACAAGTGGGTTTTCGTGAGGAAGCGTAATGAGAAGAATGAAATAGTGCGATACAAAGCACGCCTCATAGCGCAAGGCTTCTCTCAGCGCCCTGGAATTGATTACGAGGAGACGTATTCTCCCGTAATGGATGTCATAACGTTCCGCTACCTAATCAGTTTGGTAGTTTCCGAAAAACTGAATATGTAGCTTATGGACGTGGTAACCGCGTATCTATATGGGGATCTAGATACGGAAATCTACATGAAAGTTCCAGAAGGACTTCCATTGACTGGTTCAAATAGTTCTAGACCACGGAACACTCTCTCAATTAGGTTGAGGAGGTCACTCTACAGATTGAAACAATCCGGGCGGATGTGGTATAACCGTCTGAGTGAATATTTGACGAGTCAGGGTTATGTGAACAACGAACTATGCCCATGCGTGTTCATAAAGAAGTCACGTTCCGGATTTGCAATCATTGCAGTTTATATCGATGACATGAACCTCATCGGGACTTCCGCAGAGCTTGAGGAAATTGCTGCACACTTGAAATCGGAATTTGAGATGAAGGATCTTGGGAAAACTCGATACTGCCTCGGCCTGGAGATCGAGCATTGTTCGGATGGAATCCTAGTACATCAATCAAACTACACCCAAAAGGTGTTGCGACGTTTTAATGATGATAAAGCGAAGCCTTCGAGCACACCCATGGTCGTTCGGACTCTAGATGCTAAACGAGATCCCTTCTGTCCAAAGGAGGATGAGGAAGAGATTTTGGAACCCGAAGTTCCTTACCTAAGTGCAATTGGGGCTTTATTGTACTTGGCTCAGTGCACTAAACCCGACATCTCTTTTGCTGTGAATCTATTAGCTAGATACAGTAATGCGCCCACACGCAGGCACTGGAATGGTGTCAAAGACATTTTTCGCTACCTCAAGGGTACTACGGATTTGGGCTTATTCTATACCCGCAAATCTCCGAGTGTTGCCATTCCCTATAGCCCTTAGATTGATTCTCGCCTTGTTGATTACGCAGATGCTGGATATCTGTCTGACCCACATAAAGCACGTTCTCAAACGCGTTATGTCTTTACCGTTGGGGACACCGCTATATCTTGGAGGTCTACCAAGCAAACGCTAGTTGCGACTTCGTCTAACCATGCTGAGATTCTCGCCCTGGATGAAGCATCGTGTGAATGCTTTGGCTGAGAGAAGTGATGGAACATATTCGAAGCATTAGTGGTCTTACATCAGTCGTTGACCTTCCTATGACGATCTTTGAAGACAATGCAGCATGTATCGAGCAACTAAAGAAAGGATACATCAAGGGAGATAACACCAAGCACATAGCGCCGAAGTTCTTTTACTCACACCAGCAGCAGCATCAGTATCAGAACATTGAAGTCAAGCAAATCCGTTCCCAGGACAACCTTGCCGACCTCTTCACCAAGTCGTTGCCCAAGTCTACATTTCAGAAGCTCGTCCAAGGAATCGGTATGCGCAAATTGCCTGAATTAAATCGCTTGTAGTTCTCTTATTTAGAAGTTATGTCTAACTCAGGGGGAGTATCCAGGAGCATACTCACATGATCTTAATGTACTCTTTTTCCTACGATTAGGAGCATTTTTCCCACTGGGTTTTTGCTACCTAACGAGGTTTTAATGAAGCAACCATCCTGGGATGATCATACTCCGTTGAGTTCACTACACTTGTCCAGTTTGACGTTTGTTTAAGACATTATGCATATTTTCTTACTTTTCCCTTAGTTTATGGGTTTTCCTCATATCTTGGGTTTTACCATAGCGAGGTTTTTGTGAGTTTTTACACATGCATACTTCAAAGTAAATTTGAGACTCGCGATTGCCCGTTGTGCCGATGACTTCATCAACTATTCTACCTTATCTGCTGAAGATCTGATGCGATGGTTTATTGAGTATTTACACACTCAAGGGGGACTGTTGCAGTCATATTTAGAATAGGAATGTGATTGTGTAAATCCTAGAGAATATGAGAAAGTATCTTATATTCCTATTAGGACTAGATTACCTATTCAATGTTGTAATCCTAAAGGGAAAGTTATTTACCCTTTCTACTACTATAAATAAAGGCACAATGGGGTGAATCAAACACACCTCACAATTAAATCAATCTTTCTTCTCTCTAAAGTGGCCGGCCCCCTCTCTCTCACTCTTTCCCTAGATCGCTCAATCAAATAGGTCTACAACAGTTAGCAGCTTATTTAGAGAGTCTATTATAGATATTTTTAGTATAACAACGATAGATAGATGCTAGTGATTAGCAAGTAATTTTAGTTATTAGCAAATTTAAGAGAAAAGAGGTTTCAAAGTCTGATATTTATTTTAGTGACTGAAAAGAATGACGAGACTCTCGAAAGCCTAAAAGCTTTGTCATGAAACACTTTGATATAAAGTCAAAAAAGAAAAGAAATTAAAAGACTGAAAAGAAGGAATAACTGGTCGCAACTTTGATGCTTTACTGAAAAGAAGAATGAATGCATGTGTGTGTGTATATATAACAAACTACACTCCTTTAAATAGATAAACCCTATATATTACATAAAATATAAAACATCCAACGATATAAGATAAACCTAATATTTAACTTTCTTCATATGAGTAGTAGTGGTACAACTCTTGAACGCTTTCATTTCATACAAAGTATAGTTGTATTCAGTCAATTCGAAGTAGACCGGAAAGGATTAGCAGGTACGGTTAGATTGTCACCTTCTCCTTCTAACATTTGAATAACAACTTTCATGGAAGGGCGATCTATGGGGTGCCATTGGACGCACCATAGACCCACAATAGCTAGCTTCTTTGCAGTTTCAGCATCTCCTCCGTCCTCAATGTGAATCCGTAGGTCGTCCCCTTGTTCTAAAAGGTTATAAATCCATTCTGGGAAGTAGACTTCGCTGCTGGTGGAGTCCTCTTCCATGAACTTAAAGTTTTTTCTCCCCCCGACCATTTCCAGCAGCAACATTCCAAAGCTATAGACATCTGACTTGTAGGACACGTTTCCAAAGTTCCTAGAGAACACTTCGGGCGCAATGTAGCCAATGGTCCCTCTGATGGTAGTCATGGATACTGCGCTTTGATCTCTAGAGCACAACTTGGCGAGACCAAAATCGGAAACTTTTGGGGTGAAATTCTGGTCTAGCAAAACGTTGTGTGGTTTGATATCGAAATGGAGGATTCGGAGGTCACACCCTTGATGAAGATATTCAATTCCTTTGGCTATACCTAAAGCAATCTCATGCAACTTATCCCAACCAAGGAAAGCACTTTTACTATCTGCTGATGATAAGATATTCTGTAGTGAACCATTTGGTAGATATTCATACACAAGAGCTGTTGTGTACCCATCAGCACAAAAACCAACCAAGCGAACCACATTGACATGGTGGACTCGACCCATTGTTCCGACTTCATTTATAAAAGCTTCTCCCTTTTCATTAGAATTGTTGAGGATTTTCACAGCTACAAGTAAGTCGGAGGAAAGCTGTCCCTTGTACACTGTTCCATAGGCTCCTTGACCTAACTTTTCATTGAATTGATTTGTTATCCTTTTAATATCAGCGTAGGAATATCTACTTGGCTTGTGTGCTATGTAATCGCCCAAAAATCTTTCAATCCTCAACTGATTTGTTTTCTCTATTTTGTTGGAGCTATAAACACGGTAAATGAGAGTCCCCACGACTGTTACAACCACAGAAAGTGCGAAAATACCTGCGGATACAGACGAAACTCTGCGTTAAAAACCAACTCATTTCTAAATTAAATTAAAATAAATCACAATTGCCTCCAATTGATAAAGCCCCCAGAAATCAGAATTGAATTTATATTAATACTTATACATATAGAGGGTTCTTTTTGTGCGGAAGTTAACGTGTCTTTTATCCGGATGCTGGCACTGAGTTTTGAACTCGTATTGAACTCGTAAGGTTTTCTTGTACCTTAAAAGAAGAACCCATTCAAGGATGGGATCCAAAACTTGAAAAACAAATGATGAAAATTGGTGCCTGTTGAAGCAAGTTCCGACTAGCACCCTAAAATATAACACTCGCATGAGGTTCAATAATCCAAACCGTCTTAGATTTAGCTCTCCATCTAAGAATATTTATGATTATGGATCACACAAGTGTGCAGAAATTAACCTAGCTAACTCTTAGCAGTTCAAATTCAATCTTGTAAAAATAGTGCTTATGTGAACAACTTACCAGATATCTCGAAGCTTGTCCTTCCACGGGTACTATCTGTAAAAGCAGGTTAATTAAGTCAATAATTAGTACTTTTGTTATCAAAAGAATAAAATACTTAGAGAATTGTTTGCATAAATCTTTGTTTTCATTTAATATAAAAAGTTCGAATATATTCTTTGAGTCCAAATTTGTTGTATATATTATCTGCACAAACTAGATAATAAAACCTTGTCAATGTGAAAATGAGGGAAATATTTGCCGGCAAAGTACTGCAACAAGTCAAGTTAAATGGGAGATTAAAGGATACCTTCGCTCACGCATTCAGTTTCAGCAGTCTGATTATCTGTGAAATTATATTGACCAATAGTTCTCTTCAGTCTGCAAGTCTTGCCCATCTCTTCGCAACGTCTACATGATGGTTTGGACCACTGCAGCATCATAGATCCGTATCTCACTGATGAAATATCTGGAACTGATGTGTAGTCACGCAGCTTTGTACAGGACACTAGGGTCATAACATCAATGGAACACTGGCCGTCGAAAGCATAGTAGTTAGTTTGGTTTTCAGGATTGTCAAGGCCGGAAGGGCACAGTTTGATAAGACAACCAATTTCAAGTAATGGTGACGGACAACTGAAAAAAGTATAATCAGTAGCAAATG
This sequence comes from Cotoneaster glaucophyllus, assembly GCA_036320875.1. Taxonomy (NCBI): domain Eukaryota; kingdom Viridiplantae; phylum Streptophyta; class Magnoliopsida; order Rosales; family Rosaceae; genus Cotoneaster; species Cotoneaster glaucophyllus. The sequence goes on from CM070063.1 coordinate 23,918,263, forward strand.
GTCCATGCACAAATTGAAAGGTCGAGGAAGATAAGTTGAATTTGAAAATATCTTTAGGCAGGCAATCATTTTGGAAATGTACTCCGATTTCTTGAGATGCGTAGTTAATCGTTTCAACGATGGGCTTGTTAGATGAGGATGGCATCTCAAGCACGGTTCGGCCGTCGGTGGTGCATGATAGATCAAAGCCATGGTAACCGCACTGGAATGGCTGTCCTTTAAGTCGAAATGGGAATCGGATGGCTGGACCGTGGTGTTCACAGGAACGTACTTTGCAGTTTTCAGGGACTACTCTGTCGCCATACACTGTGCTTACAAATCCAGCATCTGCTATCATGAGAAACCAGCACAAGAAATTGATCAGAATCATTCTATCCAAAGAGAATATTGATTGTAGAAGTTTGGTATCTTGGTAATTCATATATATGATTGTATATAAGATATGGGATTGCGGAAGTCCCTTATGTTTTGGGTAAATAATAATCTCTTTTTATATTCACCCCTTCGTTCCATTTCCTACCCCCAAAACGTTTTTCTAAATTTTTTAAATCTTCCACCAATTTTGTTTTTAACTTCAATTTGAAGGACTTGGTCGTGATTTGCTTATGGGTTATTGACCATCGTTATCAAATAAAAATTTTAGTCGCTTTTATGCAACTGTTACATGCTATAACGTGAAACTGGAATGCTGGACACTGTTTCTTCCCCGGATGGGCCAGATCAACCCACTATTATACATGTTATTCCGAGTTAGATGAGGTGGGTTCTGTGGTCGTGTGGCTTCAATATTGGTCATTCTACATTGTAAGTTAGATGAGGTGGGTTCTGTAATGCTAGGTAGACTAAATTTGTAAACTAAACAATGTTTCATCAATAAAAAAAATAGACACGTTAATCAACACTTTAGTAATAATCCAATTATCAACTTCCATGTCATTGAGTTTACAAAATTTATTCTATAAATTTAGTCTCCCTAGCATTACCCTTCTAGAATTTGGAGTTGTCAATATAGTTTGGTTGTGCAAATTTGTTCTCTTTAGTTTAGCCTTTGTTGTTGTTGTTGTTGGAATTAGTATTGATGAGAACTGTGTTTTGCATATGTTTTTAATGGTTTTTGCAATAACTATGGTTGTTATGTTTTGGAAAGAAAAAAAAAACACTATGGTTGTTATATTGAAAAAATTGTTTACTAAAGTGTTTTTTTTCTTTCATTCAATAAAAGAAAAAAAGGTAAGTGACGTACACACGTATATGTACATTTCTGGCCTTTAAAAATACAAAAGCGTGCAGAAAAAAGAAAAGAGAGTGGTTTTTTTTTTTTTTTTTTGAACAAAAGAAAATGACAATACTTGGATACTTCACAGGAATTATCTAATTTACTGACCATCTTACATGACCCAATAAATTTAAAACACCTAACATTTTAACTCTCTTATAATATTTTTCTATCTCTGTAGCCAAACACATTTTGTACCTGAGACCAAACACCTCTCTTCTTCTCCATCTCCTTTCCTTACCCAGCCCAAGCCTTCTCCTCCTCCGGCGACCATCTCCATGCCTATCAGGACCACAAGTGTACCCACCGGGGATAATACTTATTGGGCCACTTAAAAGAGTGAGTAAATTGGATAATACTTTGGTCCTGACCTATCAGGAGCACAAGTGTACTGACCACTGACATGGTCCAATAATATAAAGATATCTGTAATTTTAAAGCACCACTATTCTAGTAACCAAACACCTTTAAGGCCATAACCAAACACCATCCTAAACTCATAACCCATAACCAACCTCCAGATTCACCTTTTCACCGCCTTCCCTCCCCAGCATCTCTCTCTCATCAAAGTCTGCAATTCTTTTGAACTTCAAAGTTCCAAACCTCTTGTCTTCCACAACCTCCAATTTCGCGGATTTCCATAACTCAATTTTACCGAGCTCAGATCTGGACGCCGGCGAGGGATTGAAACTGACGTCGCCGGAGAAAAGAGGGATTGGGAGTGGTCGGGAGTGAGAGTAGGTCGCCGGAGAAGTAACGGGAGTGCGGGGGTTGCTGGAGAAAGAAGGGTTGAGGAAGAAGACAGGGTGATTGGTTACAAGAATAAGCAAGTGTTTGATTGAGTTTCACTTGACAGGTGGAGTAATTTTATTGCACGACATAAGTGGTTAGCTTGTTTGGGTACTCCAGTACCCAAGTAGTATCCTTGAATTTACTCGTCTCGTGGGTTTGACTTTGCTTCGTTTGTCGTAAATAATGGGCTCCAAGCGGCCATTTTATATCTGAATTCGCCCCTTTCTTGCCATAAGCCGAAGCCCCTTGCTCCCATTAAGCTTTTTTGCCATGTGTAGAGCAGCAAGTCTCTTACTAGTTGCATATGGAGCCCTTCTTCTACTCTTTCTTCTTCCCTTTATTTGTTCCCAAACATCGATACCTGAAAATAATTCTGATTGTACTCTTTCTTGTGGCAATATTGACATAAGCTCTCCATTTCGGTTAAAAGGAGACCCTCAACACTGCGGCAACCCTGAGTATGAGCTAACTTGTGAGGAAAATGTTACAGTCCTCTACTTGTTTAAGCGAAAGTTTTACGCCAAGGCGATCAATTACAATAACTTTACAATCCGAGTTGTGGATGCTGCTGTTCAAAAGAAAGATAACTACTACTCCATCCCACGTTACTCTTTAACCTCATCCAACTTTAGTTATCCGGATCCTTACAGCACTTATCAACTCCGACTGACATGGAGTTCAAATAGGCGGCACATAAGTGATAGTTACACGACACGGCCTATAATTTTTATGAACTGTCCAAATCCAATGCATTCTCCTGGCCTTGTAGAAACAGCTCCATGCGTCAAGGACGGCACCTACTCTTCCAATTCTTCTTTGTCCAATGGTTTAAGAATGTTTTCTTATTCCATCTTTGGGTGGAATGGCTTCATAAGTTCATTGGATTTGGGGGAGTCCTGTGAAATAACGCAGATGGTTATGGTGTCACCTTCGTTATCTGTACAAGACATGCATGAACACTTGACGTCCTGTGAAGGCATATATAGTGAAATAGCGCATGGCTTCGAGCTTTCATGGTTTGACCAGGCTTGTATCACCTTGAACTGCACACATTGTGTGCTCAACCACGTGAGCAAAATTGAGTGCTTTCGCTATGAAGGTAGTGTCTATTATTTCTCTTATTCACAAGGCTAGAGTAACCAAATTAATTCAGCAAATAATTAGTCTTCAATTACCAGAAGTCTGTCTGTCTATGGAGATTTAGGTTTTACAACTCTAGAATAAATTATGTCATATAAACTAATACTGCAAAATACCCCATTAATAAGAATTTAGAAATCATTTCACTGTTCGATTAACGATGTCATGATTTTTTTGTTTAACTAAAGCACAAGGTTCGCCTTTTATTGAATTCATATATTGTTATTTTTTCTAGTAATATATAGAAAATAGGCAGTTTGGAATATCAAGTAATATTGTAAGATCTTACAAAAAAGTAGAAGGTAATAAGTGAAAGTACAAACAGAAAGGTAGCTAGCATTCTCCTATGATATTAATTTTCACCCTTTTTTTCTCTTAATAGGAAAAATAATATATATGATCTTTAATGATAATTCTTCTTCTTTTGCAAAGCAGGACATTGGTACGACAAGATCTTATGGCCCATACTAGGGGCACTAGGCGAGTGGTTTACTCTCTTAACGCAGCTTCTATATATTTATTAAACTTAAATTACATTTGGAAACTATGATTGATATTCATCCCTTTGCTGCAGGAAGGGTTTTGTACCAGATGTATTTGTCCATCCGCTATGGTCTGTTTATCCCGGACGAGTTGAAGTATGAGCCCCTTTCCGGGTGTCTGATAACTGTGTCCTCTTTCCTAGGTAATGTGAACTACTCGTACTCAGCTATCATGCAACTTTTTCTAGCTTCAGATACTCATCATTCAAAAATCAATGTTTGATGTTCACTTTGTTTTTGTTTTCATTCTTATTATTATGTTTTAGTTAAAGGTTGATGATATTACAGCAATCAATCTATTTGGTGACTCCAGTGTTTTTGAAACGTGCAGGACTTTTCCAAGTAGTCAAATTTTTATTCGGCTTTCCCTGTGTAATTGCATTAATAATATACAAATGCAAAAGGAGGCACTTGTCCATGTTTGAAAATATAGAAGACTTTCTGCAGAATAATCAGCTCATGCCAGTAAGGTACTCTTACTCGGACATAAGAAAGATGGCCAGAGGTTTTAAGGACAAGTTAGGGGAAGGTGGCTATGGTTCTGTGTACAAGGCAAAGCTTCGCAGTGGCCGTCTTGTAGCCATCAAGATGTTGGGTAAGTCGAAAGCTAACGGGCAGGATTTTATCAATGAAGTTGCTACCATTGGAAGGATTCACCATGTTAACGTGGTGCAACTTATTGGTTTTTGTGTGGAGGGTTCAAAGCGTGCTCTTGTATATGACTTCATGCCTAATGGGTCTCTTGATAAGCACATATTTTCTCAACAAGGAGTTATCTCCTTAAGTTCCGAGAAAATGTTTGAAATCTCACTTGGAGTGGCTCGTGGTATTGAATATTTGCATCGAGGATGTGACATGCAAATTTTGCACTTCGACATCAAGCCTCACAACATTCTTCTTGACGAGAACTTTCTTCCGAAGGTTTCTGATTTCGGGTTAGCAAGGCTATGCCCATTAGATAATAGCATTGTGTCATTGACTGGAGTGAGAGGAACCCCCGGATACATAGCTCCAGAGTTATTCTACAAAAACATTGGAGGTGTTTCGTACAAAGCCGATGTCTATAGTTTTGGGATGCTACTGATGGAAATGGCTGGAAAAAGAAAGAACTTAAACGCAAATGTAGAACAATTGAGCCAAATATACTTTCCGACATGGGTTTTCGACCAGCTGAGTGGAGGAAATGACCTTACAATCGGAGACGCTACAGAGGAGGAAAAGAAAATCATTAAGAAGATGATTATTGTGGCGTTGTGGTGCATACAAATGAAGCCTAGCGATCGTCCTTCCATGAATAAAGTTGTAGAGATGCTTGAAGGAGAAATTGAGAGCCTTCAAATGCCTCCAAAGCCTTTCTTATACCCACAACAAATGCCAGAGGTGGTTACTGGAGGCAGTTCAAGTACCGCATCAGCTGCATCGAGGACAACGGCAACATCTACAGAAGTTGTTTTGATTGCAGATGAAAATTCACAGAGTTAATATAGCTAGTACCAATGTTGATGTGCAAAGGAACGTTTAGTGTACCCAATAAGCACAAATAGACTACTTGAATTTAATGGCATTGATTGCTTTCTGGTTTTCAGTTTTTAGCTTTGGCACGTACGAGGATTAATTTATGCACAAATCGTCTCTCGATTAGTATGGAAAAGCTTTGGATATATAATTTGTGTATGAGTAAAGTTCGATATATATAAATTATGTTGAAGAATGCAATCCTACATAAGAAACTAAACAAATAACACAGCTTATATCGAATGGTTCCACTTCCAATTGCATATGAGAAGCCTTAGGAGGAGGAGAAGGTACCTGATCAAGGCGTGGCTATCTTGATTATTATCTCAGGATGTGCATTTGAATTCAAATTGACTTAGCAAGGTAGAATTAATATTTATTCTTCATAAAAAGACTAAGGCATATTGCCTTACATTTGCGACCCAATTAATATATATCGCCACCAGTAGGCTTAAAAAAGTCTCTTTCGTTTGTGCCATGTTGCCAAAGACCGAGATTTCTCGAGGAATGGGTCTGAAAGCAAAGCAAACAACATCTATTGACACTCTTAAGAAAGTGCTGAAAGCTTGTAACTTCACATCTGCACCAGTGAAATGCAGAGTGATTATCGGAGCTTTGATAGTCGATTAGGTCTTGTAGCAGAGGCTTAGGAAGCGTTGAGGGTCGGTCAGACGTCTTAATCGTATGGACTCACTCACTGTCAATTCCAGCTTATTGAATAAGTCCTTCGGAAACAATGTCAGTGTAGTCCCTGAATCAACGATAATATTGCCCTCTGCTGGAGCTAATGAAGGGTTCAGTGAACTGTTATATTGCAATCTCTTAAGCCCGACACTCATTGCTTCAAGCCTTAGATACTATAAAGATTTTGAGCCTCCGGAAAGTAATGGGGTAGAAACCGCTGAGGTGCCATAAACCACAGCTTCAATGCCGAAGCTCATTGTGCTTGATGAGTTGAATCCTGAAAAAGCATGCACCAGGCAGGAGGAAAATTTCCCATCGATTGAAGAACTCATCTGAGAGATGAGGGACAGCGGTCCACGTCCGAGGCCAATCCTGCCTGATCCATTTCTGTTAAGGAGGCCTCCATTGTCTTGTCCACAACCAAACATCATTTGCTGTAGGATCTGTCCCCGTAAGAAACTGTGTAATTACAAACTTCAGCTGTGTCGGGAGGAGAAGAGGTTCCGGTCACGAATTTGCGTTGGCTTGAGTTACGAAGAACTTCTGTATACGTTTTCAAATTCTTTGGATCAAAGATTGGCGCTTTCTGCTTGTAACAATTGATGCAGGGCATGCATTGCGTCCATGTAAGATCACTACCTGTATCTGCAACGTCTAAGATATCAAGAAGAGGTGTACCTATTGATATTTTCATGCGATATGCACCCGTGTCTGAGACTATTGTAGATTTAGGCACGTTTGAAGGTGATGAAGTTGGGTTCAAGCGATTGACAAGGTTAATGGAACGCCGCAAAGCATAGTCACACGTTGCAAAGGCGTTTCTAAAGGATCATAGAGAGGAGAGACTGGAGAGTCGCGGTGAATAAGTTGTACGCCGAAGCTGCCATTGCGATCAGCTTGAATAAGAGAGAACTGGGAGAAATGTGGAGGGATTGGCAGAGTGGCTCCCATGGTTCTCCGAGAAGCTCGTACGAAGTTAACTCAAGATATCAAATTACAGTATCAGTGATGTCTTCGATTTGAGGTGCGTCTGTGACTGTCCAGAATCCAGATCCTAATTCCATGCGCAGTGAAAAGTGCAGCCATTTTTCAATGCCTTAGTTTGGACACCGTTGCAAGGGACTTGTAGCTGGATTAACCATTGCATCCAAGGTTGTGTGTTCAATTCCCTTCCCTCGATATCGCATGTAAAAAACGACAATGTTTTTAGACACAAAAGCAGTGAAACATGTGTCGAAAGAAACTTGAGCTACCACACTCCTCACTGCCTCATTACGAAAGGAAGAGGGATCTTAGACACAATTGAATGCAGGGCACAATGAAAAATTAACAACGAACGAACATAAACCGCAGGGGCCGAATTTCACCTTTGTAAACTACATGTAGCATTTATACTTTTGGCCTAATATAACCAAAGAAACCACCTTCAAGCTTGAAGGTATTGCAAATCGTATTACCCCCAAAACCGCTCAATTGGCCTCCTTCCATTCAAGCTAATTTAATCTACAGTAGTTTGTATATAACCTAAAGAGAAAATTTCACAAGGTCAAACTAAATTGCCTCCATGCTTTCAAACACTCACGAAAAAACAGGCAACGATTAGAGCTCCCATTTGCTAAACCTCTGTAATCTTAAGGATCTACGGATTCTTCATCCTTATCTTCTGCATTGTCCCGCCACCTAACTGGCCCAGACCATCACAATCAATTGTTCCCTACAAAATACAAAACTTTGCTTGGAGGATCATAGAATTCATTGCAATCAACTTGCCTAAAGACACCCCAAGTTAATTTGAACAAAGATTTAGAGCGCTGTGACGATAAAAATTAGAGTTACTCTTTACGAAGGAATTAGCACGTGTTTTAACAAAATCAAAATTATCACAAAGCAGCATTTTTGCAATTGTTCATTGCCTTCGGAAAATTAAAAAGTAAAGAACAAGATCAAGTGATGCTACATCTAGATGCACAACCAGTCATATGATAAAGTTCAGAGCATAAACTTACAGTAACGAGCATAGGAGCAAATGGTTTCGCGTCTTCTGGCTGTTCAACTGGAATTGGTGGATAGTTCAGACTTCGAACTAGGAATCTTGACTGCTATTCAGAACTAAAAGTTTGCATGCACGTAGACACCAGAAAGTTGAGTAGCTATGGATAAATTAAACCATAACGATATGAACCTCATCTGTCCACTCAAGAGCAAGATCATCTGCATCAGGACACTTCCTTATCCAAATGACGATGTTACTGTATTCCACAGTATACCAAAACCACATATTCAACAGTAATTCAAACAATGAACATCTGAACAAGAATCCATCAAAAAAGACATGGAAGGGGCGGTCCTCAGGCTCGGAGATGGATGGAGATGGCAAAAGATGTACTGGTACATAAATGTCATAAAAAAATCCAAGGGACACTGCCAGTTAAAGATTGAAAATCAGACTATGGACATGGAGTAGGAGTTTGTCAATGCATTGCTGCACATGGTGCATGTGTAGTGAGAATTACTTGCACCAAAGACAACCTAAGAAGTAAATGAGACCCAAGAATAGATCATTAGAGATAAACATAAGATCATTAGATCACAATTTTTAGTAGTAGCTGATTAAAATGAAGAGTGCAATGAGAATTAAGAGAAAATCCCACCTTCAGCTGCTAAGAGAAAACTAGAATTCATCATCTGGCACAAATCCCATTTGAAGCAATTCATCATGGAACCGAAATGCCTCTTTCAAATTGTCCTTGGTCACATGTCCATTTATCATTGACGTATAAGTGGATCTATCAGGTTTTACACCTTTCTCAATCATCTTCCGCAATACTAGCTCAGCTCCATGCATTCTACCTTGCCACAGAACCCATTTAGAATTATATTGTATATAAACTGATCCGACAATATCCCTTGCTTTTCCATCTCCTTAACTGAGGAAAAAGCTTTGATTCTCTTCTTTTACATAACCATTAATCAAAGTGTTGTAAGTAATACTGTCAGGAACAATTCCTTTTGAAATCATTTTGACAAAAAACTCATCCGCCTCTGTTGTTTCACCAGAGTGGCAATAACCTTTAATGACAGCGTTACAAGTAACTAGAGTGGGTTTGATACCTTCTTCAATCATCTGGTCCCATAACCTCAACGCCTCATGCACGTTCCCCATGCTACAAAATCCATTGATTAGAATGCCATATGAAATGTGATTGAGAAATATCCTTCTTGAAACCATGTCACCCCATAACTCCTTAGCTTTATCCATTCCACCTAGTTTGCAGAAGCCATCAAACAATGTGTTGTATGTGATAATATCAGGCTTAATAATATTTCTCTTCGTCATTGCATCAAACAGATTGAGAGATTTAGTCATATTCCCATGCTTGCAATAACCATGAATGAGTGTTGTGAAAGTATAAAAATCAGGAATGACACCCCTTTCCTCCATTTCATTGAAAAGGTCATCTGCATCAGAAAGCATCTTCTCCCGACACAGTCCATTTAAAATTGTATTGAACATTACCACATCAATAGCACAACCTTGCTCAAGCATTTCATCACGCAACTTGAAAGCCTCTAACACCATTCCCTTTCTACAATATCCATCTATAAGGATAGTGTAGATCACATTATCTGGAACCAAGCCTGCCCTTTTCATATCTTGAAAATATACTAATGCACAATCAATATTTTTATTCCTCGAAAAAAACCCAATAAGTGAACTGAAACTAACTATATCAGGAACAACACCTCTCCGTGACATTTCATGGAAGATTTCCTCAGCCTCTAAAATATCATCTTTTCTACAGCTCTCAACAAGCATTGGATTATACGTAGCAGTGTCAGGATTCAATCCACCTTGCAACATTTCATACAAAAGTTCCTTTGCTCTCGCATAATTTCCTACTTTACATAAGCCATTTATGATCGCATTGTACATGAAAAGCTCAGGTTTCAACCCCTTAGAAGACATGGAGTATTTTGACTGAAAAACTTCTTCGAGAAGCCCTTCGCGACAATATGCATTGATTAGTGTATTATATGTCACAATATCTGAAAACACCCCCTTCTCTTCCATATCTGATAAAAAGAATTTAACACTATCAATTTTGAGAGCTTTGCATAAGGCATTAAACATTATATTTAGTGTACAAACATTTAACTGAATCCCACTGCTAACAACTTCCCCATATACGACCCATGTCAAATCAATCCAACCGACCTTCACAAGCCCACCAAGAAGACTATTGCAAGCATTTATCAAACACACAAAATCCCTTGCTTCCAAACACCTGAAACGCCTCAAATCCTTCTCTCAACTTAGCCTGCACATAAGTTCTAACAAACAGATCAAAGACCAAAGAACTTGAACCGCAACTGCTATAAGTTGAAACCAAAGAGTCTGCCACTTCAACACGTGAAATGCCACTCTTTCTAACCATTCTAAGAATCAGAGCTTGTGCATCCGACGCTCTTCGACCACGCACCAACATGTGAATCATTGCACTCAAAGACAGTGACGAATGCTTAAAATTCGGACTATTTAACAGAACCAAGTCAATAAACTTCAGACCCAGTTGCAAATTCTCGCGGCAGCAAGAAAGAACAACAACAATAAGAGATGGGTTTAACCGAAACAGAAAGCTGCGCAAAGAAGTGAGGTTACCTTGCTTCAGACATAATAAAATCTTTTCCACCAAAAGAGAAACTGATAGAGAAGCTGATGAAAACAGTTCTTGGCTTGTACTACTACAGGGTTCTTGTGATTGCATACTTTTAAGACCAAGTTCCAGATCATTTGATGGACAATATGCTAAAGAATGAGGTCTATGAGAGTGGAAGAGTGAGCGTTTTGTTGGTTTTGTGAAGGTTGTGCGGGTTCTCGGACCTACATCTCTCAAATTAACCAATGGGTTTGCATGTTTGAAACTATAGTTATAGCCATTGAGGAATGAATTCAGAATTCAAAAAGATGTGGGAGGCTTGGGGGCTGAAATGGCCTGTCTAAAGTTCATTCCAGTTTGGCTTGGTTAGGTCCCAAACCAAGAACCAGTACCAAACAGTTGGTAGGCCATAGAGTTTCTCTGGTCTCATTAAATTATATCCTCATTTGTAGCAGGTTGATCCTGAAAAAAGCAAACAGCATTCATCAACATTGAAACAAAACAAAAACAGAGGAAAATGAGAATGGCAGTTCAACAGACATTGGATTGCAACGAGAATCTCCCAAAATGGGCAGAAACGATTCGAACAGACGATTAATTCATTACAAAAATGATTATCCAGATTAAAAAACGTTATAGGTACTATTATTTGATCCAAAAATTCTAAGAGATTTTATCCAAAACTACACTAACGGCACATAGTTAGTTGCAAGATATTTCAGCCAAATCTTGTTCCTGAGATTTTAAGAATCACGGAAAGTAGAAGAAAAAAAAAATTATGAAATCTGAAGTTTACCTCAGTGATCGGGCGGACCAACACCAACGGCGGCGACAGGAAGTGACAGTAGCGAACGATGGGCTATCACGGAGTGGATGACGAATCCAAGAGTTGGAGCTTCAATAGAAACCTTCAATGGAAGAAGAGGAGGATGATTCCAGATGGAGGTTGAGAGGAACAGGAGGATTCCAGTAGCTGTAAATGGCGGATTCTGGTGGTTGTAACGTTGAGAGAGGGAGAGGCGGTAGGCGGGAGAGGATTCAGAGAGAGAGAGAGCAGTTCATCTCCAAACTTACGGCGAAACCCCGCCAGAATGATCTCTCCCCTACTAATCTCTTTCTCCCCAGAAATTTTTCAAGGTGACGGGAACATACACCTCACCATTACAAATGGTGTTCCACACAAATCAAAATCAGCCACGTAATTTTTTTTCTTTTTTAATTAAAAACTTTTGAACGGTCAGCACCAAAACCCAATAAACCTTTCCTTTACCGCTGCCTTTCTGCATTCCTCTTCATCTTGGTCATATTTTTTTTATTTCCGAATTCCTCTTCTTCTATTTTCGTCGAAAGATCAAGAGAAGGCTCAATTGAAATTCTTCCCCTTTGTAAGTTTTCGATCGTCTTCTTCTTTTTCGTTTGAAAAAGGAAAAAATCGTTGTGCTCGGACTTAGACGGAATTGTCCAGGTTGCTTGAGATGGGCGATGGCCGGCTCCTCCTCCTCCTCCCACGTAAACTGGATTCTGGGTTTCTTATTTTTGGCTTGTACTTTGGTGGTGTTTCAGATAACTTTCAACCTCTTGAGAATGATGGGTCTTGTCGGTCGGTTCGATTTAGGAATTAATTTTTTCAAACAAAGAACCCAAGATCAAATTTGTTTCTTAAAATTGATACTAGTATAACTGAATTTGAGTAGAAATTACTTCTGGGCAGATTCACAAATTTACAGAGGGAGAGAAAATGTACTGCCATTGTTGAACGTGGTTAAAGTTCTTGGCTTATTATTTTAATCATAGAATAGAAAGCCACGTGGCTGATTTTGATTTGTTCAGAACATCACCTGTAATTAGACCTGGCAGTTTCTGACACGACACGAAAATAACGGGTTTCGGGTCAATACGATAACTTATTGGGTCATTATCGGGTGATCCGTTAAGAACCTGTTAATAACGGGTTCTTAACAGGTATACACATGGGTGACTCGTTAAGAAAAATATTATTTTGATAATCTTAAAGTTTAATTACTAAAAAAATTATTATAAAATACAATAGCCATATTAATATATATACAATATATTGTATATTAAATATATAGTTTTGTATTATTATTCTATATAAGTTAAAAAAAAATTAGTCATTATTTATTTTTATTGTTAGAGTTCTTTATTATCATTAATAGGATAATAAATTTTACTTAACATGTTCTTGTCCAAAATTAAAATAAACTAGTATAGTATTTGTATAAGTAAGAACTAAGAAGACATACATACAAGTATGAAAAATGTGAAAGAATATATAAACACTTGTGATTCATCATTATTCCTCTACGAGTAGATAATGGTTACACTTACATTATTGTTTAGATTTTTAAAATCCTCCAAACCCTCGTAAATAATGTTTTTTATTTGAGGGAAAAATTAATAAAATTAATAATAATTATTATAGAAGTGTAAAAAATGTAAAAAAAAATATCCAATCACTCATAATGACAAGCTTTACAACTTTCATGAAGGGGTCAGCTTCGAATTCCAAAACTATAATCCATAAACCTTAAATTTATATTTAACCGTCGATTGTCATTTACGCTTTATTCTTGTTACTGAATTTCATTTTTAAAATTTTCTTTTTTGAAAACTTGATCATCTGGCGGATGTAAGAAGATGAACGGTTCAGATCTTTGATATCTCGTTTCGATATTTATGGTTAACTGAAATATGAGTCGATGTCATATAGTTTGTAGAAACTTTATAAACATCAAGCAATATTTTCACTAATCGTAAAACTTGGAACATAATATCAACGATCCGAACCGTTCATCTTCTTGCATCCTCTAATAGATCATGTTTTCAAAAAAGAAAATCTGAAAAAACAAAATTTGATAAGAAAAATGAAGCGTAAATGTAAACAATAATCAACGGTTAAATTTTGATCTATGATTTATATGATTATAGTGACTAATTTCGAAGTTAAGCTCTTCACGAAAGTTGTAAAGCTTGTTATTACGAGCATTTATATATTTTTTCTATATTTTTTATACTTCTACATTGAAGGGTTTGATTGGAAGAAAATGTGCAAGATGTTCTAATGTTCCAATGTCCTTAATTTTGCAAATCTTTTGAACATTTGATATTTTGTAATGTTCTAATGTTTTTTTTATTATGCTCTTATTTTGGATATGTAAATATACACTTAAAAGAAAAATGTGTTTTTATGTTTTGGATGTGACAATACTTAAAAGAAAAATGCTTTTTCACTCAAAAAAAGTATTATGTTTTTTATTTAATTATTTATTGGTTTAAAATATATTTTTCTTAACGGGTAACAGGTCGGGTCATATTACATGTTAATATTATCGGGTCGATTTCGGGTCGGGTCATTTTACCCGTTTATTTTAACGGGTGTTACACGACACGACCCGTTAAGATATCGGGTATGACACGAAAACGACACGAACACGGGAAACACGACACAAATGCCAGGTCTACCTGTAATGGTGAAGTGTGTGTTCCCGTCACCTTGAAAAGCTTCTCCTCTCTTCTCTCCTCCACTCCTACTTGAACGGTTACATTAAGTCATGTCAACATTTTATATTGATTTTTTTAAAGAGATAATAAGACAAAAATAATATGTGAGAGAAGGGAAGGAAAGTGGATGGGATGGGAATAGGAGGGGCGGAAATCTTACTCTCAGAATATAGCCATGCTCAACCATCTCCCACTGAACCAACCCACTAATAACTATTAATTTAAAGTTTATACTTTAAATTTAGGGAACTTTAACGAAAAGCTTCTAGTACTGTTCACCTTAACGAAAAACCACATTTTTACACTAAAAAGTCAATCCTGGTACTACTCACTTTACCCTTTATTTTGTCTTTATCGTTAAAACTCAAAGTTTGCAAGCCCTTTTCATTAGTTTGCCTTTAAATTTATTAGTTAGTTTAATTAAATTATCATTGTATGTTTTCAAATCTAGTAGTTGAAATTGAATCAATTATTACAACTGAAGAGCTAGCCTCACAAAAAGGACTAGGAGGGGGGCTACATATTGCGAGCTTGATGCCTATTTAACCAAAAAATAGCTTTGTGGGCTCCATAGAGTTATAGCTCAGTCATCGGTTGAAGATGAGTTTTTAGGCAAATCAGGTCTTTCTTGGTTTTTCAAACCTTTAGCATTCTCCATTGGAAATAGATTTAAAAACGAACACATGGTAACTTAGGCCTACAGATAAAGGTTAATTGGTAACATATAGGCAGAGGTGCAATCGTAAGCTATCAACTTAAACTTCCGGTATTAAGCTATCAACTTAAATAATTTTTTTTACAAGGAAACAAATACGAATTTATATGACCAAAAAGAATAAGAAGAGAGAAGATAGTTTCACGTCGTTCGAAACCTTTTATCTACAAAACTTAGTCGCCTCATCGAATATCTAACCTAGCAAATCCAGTTGTATAAACTTTAATAACTTTACACATCCAATTTCATTCAATATTTTTGAAATTGATACCAGGTGGATTAACCTGTACTTAAAAATCTGTATGTGTATTTGTCTTACTAGTCAGCAACACCAGTCAACTAAGATCAAATGATTAGGTTAACATTAGCGGAAGCAATCAATTTAAAGCCTTGAAAAACTGAAGAGATCTCAGCTAACTTAGATCTACTTCAGTACAAATTCAAATGTTTATTAACTTAGAATTACTGAAGTATAAAAGCCATGAAGCACAATAATCAACACAATGTTTTTGGCCGGAAAAAACCACATCTGGGTTAAAAAATCGGGCACTAACCTCTGAGTCCAATCCACTAGTGTAAACAAAAGTTTTTACAAAGACCACACAAGCTCAATTCCTATATCCCTATCTACGGAGCAGCTTTACCTTGTACAACCTTACCTTACACGAGATGAATTCCTATGGTCTTCACGAAGTGGCAGCTCCTCCTGAGCTCATCACCTTGTGGCACCGATAACCAACACGATCAACGCAAATGATATGATGATGGATTTAAACACCACTCAGATTCTCCAATCAAACATTTAAAGGAAGAACCGACTATAATCTTAACTTGATCTAATTGATAAATCAATTCATAAACTAGATCAAGAACACAACACAAAGCTGAAAAGACTAATGCAACCTAGATGCACAATGATCTTGAGGTAAAATGCATAAGAATAGTTTTGTGGCTGGGCAACTAGACGAGAAGGCACAAATCTCAAACTTAGTTTTTGAAGATAGTAAAATGTTTTAGCCAAAGAGACAAGGAAGACAGCTAGGGTTTTAACATGGGAGCTGCTAGATTTTTTTTGTCCAAACAAGGACAAAAGACTCTTGTCAATGCATAGCTCAATCTGAGAAAATCTAAGGCTGAGATTTCAACCTAGAACAAAGCTGTCAGAAAGCCCATGTGGATTGACTTAAAAAGCGTGTCCAAATAGATGGACATTAGTGACTTTCTGATTGGACAACAAGACTAGATAGAAGGAACTCAGGTTAATGCATGGAATGTATATGAATGATCATTTGTGAAGATAAATTGTCTTCGATCAAAGCCTTCAGACATAATATCCAGCAAGATGAACCCATTCTAGAGTTGTAAAAACCAGAGACAATCTAAGAGCATGTGTGGTAGTATTTACAACTTGACAAGGAAAGCCAAATAACTTAAAACTAGACTTCACATTTTTCTCAATAATATTCAAACACCTTTAGTTACAAAGCACCAAAATATATGAGATTATGTGGTTTCGAAAATTGGGATATTTGAAACGTGTCCCTATTTTTCATATACGAAAAGGAAAAAACAAAAAAAAATATAGAGGAGAGAAGGGGAGTAAATGATCGAGAGAGATGAAGAGACGAATGGGATGTGGAGGAGAAAGATGGTAAGGGAAGAAGACGAAAGATTTCACGTGGAAACTTTTTTAATTTAATCACTTTACAAATTTATTGTGTTTCGGTGTAACAAAAATTGTTTAAATTGATAGCTTAATCAACCATAAGATTATTTGAGAGCTCATATACAAAAGAACCTCATCGGTCCTCAAAATGAGGACCCAACAGTTCTGAACATATAGGTATTTTGTTATCTTGTGATGTGAAATCTCAAACCACTTAGGACTCGTTTTACATATTTGAAATCAAAATATAAGTGAATGGAAAGAAGAATTTTCATTTTTTTTTGTACGACGATATATTTACATACGAGGATGAGGGTATGAACACAAAAACTCCTGAAAATCAATGAAACAAGAATTACACAAGTGAACAGGGTTGCAATCTACGGGATACATTCTTTACAAGAATTAATCATCTAATGTGATATGCAAAAGTGTCAAAAAAAGACCAAAATATGTTGCTTGATCCAAGGCCGTATAACCTTGATATTGATTGAACGGATGTCACAATTTTTGTAGTGGTATGTAGTGTTTGATTTTATTGGTAAGGAATTGGCTCATATAAGTTATGGTAGATAATTCTCACAAGTACGATGAAGAATTTAGGGAAAGCTTTCTAAATTTGTGGTGTGGCTGGAGGAATTTGAAGAAACTGAATTTTGGAGATTGCACTGTATTTAGCATAACAACTCTTGTTTTCAACAGGGAATATTTCTCTAACTGAATAAGTTGAAATTTCTTATTGAGTTTTCTTCTTCTCTCTGTGTCGATATTCTAGATTTGGAAATTTCTTACACGACATGTTAACTCGATCGAAAATGACACGAAAAATAATGAGTTTCAAGTTAACACATTAAATATTCAAGTTGTTATCAGGTCAAACATTAATAATTTGTTGGTTTACCCACGGGTAACCCCTTTCAACCTGTTAAAAGAAAAGTTAGTTTGATTAATTTAAACTACTAAAAAACATTACTAAAATAGCCAGAGTATTTAGTCTCCCCATAAAGGGGTACAAAAATTTTCAAAACACATTAAAAATTTCATAATGATTAATTTACAATTGCTAAAAATGTGAAAAATATGCAAACGCATGATGGCATCCTCTACATTTTGACGATGGGTACATCATCGTTTGAAATTTTAAAACGCTACAAACCCTCTTGAATAGTGTTTTTATTGGGATCCAAAATAAATAAAAATTCCTAATAATTAATATGCAAGTGTGAAAAATGTGAAAGGATATACAAATGCTCGTGATTGTGTCCTTTATGCTTAGACGATGGTTACGTTATCGTTTAGATTTTTAAAATCCTCCAAACCTTCATGAATAATATTTTTAATTTGAGTGAAAAAAATTAATAATAACTA
Organism: Cotoneaster glaucophyllus; assembly: GCA_036320875.1. NCBI lineage: Eukaryota > Viridiplantae > Streptophyta > Magnoliopsida > Rosales > Rosaceae > Cotoneaster > Cotoneaster glaucophyllus. Next base: position 23,936,141 of record CM070063.1, read on the forward strand.
ATGTAGAAGTGCGAAAATGTAAATATATATATATATATATATATATATATATATATGCAATCACTTGTAATGACAAGTTTTACAACTTTCGTGAATGGGTCAATTCCGAAATTTGACAGTATAATTAATAAAACCTAGATTTATATTTAACTATTGATTGTCATTTATGCTCTATTCTTCTCACCGGATTTCGTTTGTTAGATTTTTGTTTTGGCCAATTTTTTTGTTTGTCCCCGTGGTGAGACAACACTTTCATTGTGATACTTATGGTGAAAAAGTTTTTAATTAAAACCCCATGGTGAGTTCTCTTAGAATCCAATGGGCGAGCTTCTTCATCTGAACATGATCATCGTCGTGGAACCACTACCGTCAAGTGACCAAATCGACAACGACGTCTAGTGCTTGTCGATGATTGTCAACTCGACCAAGCCTTTAACGCTGCTGCTAGTCGAGGCCAGCTGTTGTTGCAGAGAGGAAGAAGACGAGACTAAAGGGGTTGTTAAAAATCCACGCAAAAAAACGAGATTGCTAATATCGTGCTAATGAGATCTCTAATCCAAGTGAGTCATTTTTTTTCCAAATGTTTTCATTTTTTTTTTACATTTTTCTGCAATCGAACAGCCCAGATTGTGCCACGTGGGCTCAAACCCTTTTTCAAATGTTTTTATTTTTTTTTATTTTTTCCTGAATTAAAAAAAGTCAGATTCATCCAACAGCCACATATGCAGAAAGCTGAGTGCGCTTGTAGCGCATGTCCCACTGCCACTTTCTGATCGGCTCACGCTTCCTCACTCACTCATGAAGTCCATGCACTTGCCGCAAAAATAAATAAAAAATTAAACGTGGCTGACCTCATGCTAACATTAGATCCACTCCGGCACTAAGGCAGACAAAAATGGCCCGATTGCTAGGTCTGGGGTGGGTGGGCCCACTGAATCGCCCCACTGATTTGGATGGGCCGGAGCTGTTTTTCTTAGGTGTGGGAATTAAACCACCCAATTAAAAGGGCAATTTAAGAGAGAAAAGTTGCTCCAAGTATAAACCTTACTCACGCCACTTAGTTATAAAGTCTAGTGGTAGGCCCCCGGCTTCCCGTAGGTGGGTTCTTTCTTATGTGGCGTTCTCTTGCTGGTTTATATGGAAGGCTAGGTGTGATTTTGTGTTTAACAAAACTCCCATTAATCCTGCCAAGGTGATTTTTGCTATCTCTATGGCTGTGGATTCCTTTTTGCATGCGGGTATTGTTTTCAGGTTGGTGGTCCGATTGTTAGGGTGTCTGCGAGCCGTGGTGTGAATTGGCGCTTTCCTCCTGCACCCTTCTCAAAAATCAATGTGGATGCTAGTTGGTCAAGAGCTTCTCGGAAGGGTTTTGCTGGGGTGGTTATTAGGGATGACTTAGGACATTTTGTTGCGGCTGTGAGGTATTCCATTTCGGCCCTGAGTGTTGCAGCGGCTGAAGCGTTGGCTCTCCTTCGGGGCTGCGAGCTGGGTGTTTCGTTGGGCATCATCTCTGTTATTTTGGAATCGGACTCTTTGGAGGTTATTTCTTCTATCCGGGATTCTCTTGATAATGGCAGTTGGGAGGCTTTTCCTTTCTTGGCTAGAGTTCTCAGGCTAAGTGGGGCTTTTCAGTTCTGTCGCTGGTCTTGGTGTAAATGTGACAATTTGGTATCAGAGCCTAACCCTGGTCGTGGTGTGCCGACGAAGACGTCGGGCCCCTAAGGGGGGTGGATTGTAAGATCCCACATCGTCCAGGGGAGTGATCCTTATATGTATATCCTCATCCCTACCTAGCACGAGGCCTTTTGGGAGCTCACTGGCTTCGGGTTCCATAAGAACTCTGAAGTTAAGCGAGTAGCGCGCGAGAGCACTCCCATGATGGGTGACCTACTGGGAAGTTCTCGTGTGAGTTCCCAAAAAGAAAACCGTGAGGGCGTAGTCGGGGCCCAAAGCGGACAATATCGTGCTACGGAGGAGTCGAGCCCTGGACGTGGTGGAGCCCGGGCCGGGATGTGACACTTGGGTTCCAAGATCAGCCAATTTAGCCGCTGATGCTCTTGCATCGGTTGGATCGTCGGAGTTGTGCGATGTAGTTTGGGTTGAGAGGCCCCCTTCGTAGTTAGCTGGTGTCTTAAGAAACGATGGCCTGCCTTGCCCTCATTAGTCTTTTTTGGTGGTGTTTGGGGTGACTCTTTTACTAGGTAGAAGTGTCTGTATTTGTGTCCCTTGCACTACTTGGATCTTTGGTTAGTCTGCCTTGTGTTGGCTTTCTGTATCCTTTTTGGCTCTTTGCCTTGGAATGAGAATTCCTCTTCAAAAAAAAAAAAAAAAAAAAAAAAAAGTCTAGTGGTATTCCTTTTCACTTGTAAGTGAGAGGCCTTAGGTTCAATTCTCACCAAAGGTGAATTTGAACCATATTCGCTAGCCCATTGTGAGGCTTAGCCTACTTCCTCATCCCTTAATGCAGATAATATGTTTATTAAAAAAAAAATCCTTAATTTTATTTCAATATAGTACCTCTGTTACATTTTCCATCCATTGATCCGTTAAGAGCTGACGTGGCTGCCAGGTGGCAAAAAATATATTTTTATACATTTAAAAATAATTAATAAAAAAAAAATTCCCCATAACCCATCTTCCACCCCCCCCCCCCCCGAATCACTAGCAAAAAACACAAACCCCACCCTCCCCAGAACCCATCGCCCCCCCCCCCGGGGCGTCGCGAATCACTAGCAAAAAACCGAATAGCTTGAACAATCTTATTCCATTCACAAAAGGCAGCAATCTCCAAACAAAATCATAAGATTAAGAACCCAGAGGCAAAACCAAAGCAAAAATTATGTTCAGAAAGCAATTGAAAAGAATCCCAGAAAGCCCCCAAAAGCAAAATCCAGAGTACCATACCAAAAAGTCAACAAAAATCCTCCACAGAAAGCAACCCATGAATCCTTTCGAGCTTCCAACCAATGCTTGAGACTAAAAATTGAAAATTTCGAACACCCAAATCCCATTACCTTGTTGTCATTGACCTCTTTCTCTTCTCGGTCTCTGTGGGTATTGACTTCGGGCGAAGAGTTGGAGGATGAGGCGGCGTGGTCCTGATTGACAGTCTTTTCCGCAACAGTTCTGAACAACGGATCGGGTTCCGAAGCTCCGGCGACTCCGACCGAGTCGCCGTCGGAGCTCAGCACCCGGATCGTCTTCCTGAAAAGCTTGATCGCTGGGTCGTTTGCTACCTCCGACATTTTTGCTACGCTTTTCTTTTCCTTTCCTTTCCTTTATCTTTTTTCACCAAAAGTTCGACTTCGAAAAGAAAAATAGAGAGATAGAGAGAAATACACGAAAGATCTGACTGTGCCGCTGTTGGTGAAGACGATTATGAAGATCTCGGACCGGGTGACGGAGTACGCGGCAGGAGAGCTGCTGTCGCTGTGCTCGACTTCTAGTTTTATTATTATTATTTTAAGAACAAATCTGGGTATCTAGGTGGGGTGGGGTGGGGGGGGGTTGCGGGGATGGAGGTGAAGAGAGTGGAGGAGAGGGGTGGGTTGCGGGGAAGGGGAATGGATGGGTGGGGAAGACAACTTCTAGTTTTTTTTTTTTTAGTTAATTATTTTAATATTTTATTAATTGTTTAGCCACGTGGCATACATGTGGCAGCCACGTCATCACAAATGGGGACCTCATGTTTGCCACATCATCACTTAACGGTTAATTTAACAGATTTTTTAACGGTTGTATGAAATTGAAATAAAATGATAAGTAAATGTATGAAAGTGAAATGTTTTAAAGATGTTGTATGAGGTTGTAATAGACCTCAAACTTGAGGGGTACTATGTAATTTACCCCTTTCTTTTTTTTTTTTTACAAAACCCAACTCTAATAGAAAGCTGGGCCAAAACCAAATGGATCTTCAGGTGTACGACCCTGATACGTTACGGTTTTGATCCGCCGGCCCGGTTTATAAAGTGATAGTAGTAAGAATAAATAAGAAAGATAAAAGCTCAGATTCAGGAAAGGAGGCTTTATGGGAGAAAGGAAGAAAAGTATGTATGTATCTGGGGGGTGGGGGTTTTGCCCATCATTGAAGTCAGAGTGTGGGACGGAGCCTTCCATTTGGCCATTAAGCTGGGCATGTTGAGCCCGCCTTGCAGCCCATTTGTTGGGTTTGTTTGTCTGTTTTTTTTTTAAGGACGAAATTTAAAAAAGAAAAATTTGATAATTCTAATTTTCTTTTTCTATAAATACATAAGTCATTTCTACATCATTTTTCGCTTCCTTTTTACCCTTCCATAGTATCGTACCTCATTTTATCCACTTCTTCATATTCTATTCACCTCAAACATTATTTTCATACACACTCTTCTCTTACCTCTTCCAATAATCTAAATTTAAAGTTTTCAATATTTATTCAAACGACACTCAAAATATGTCCGGATAACCTTATTCATTTAGCGACAAGTGACACTCAAAATATGTCCAAATAAACTTATTTTAATATAGTAGTTTAATTCAATTAACTAATAAAGTTGGAACACATTTAAAAATAATAAATTATTGATGAGCTAAAAAATAGCTTATGCGATTGAAGATGATATATAAATATGGCTTGCCCCTGTTCATTTAAAAATAATTTCTTACATGAGTATGATTCTGAACAAGGCTAAACATAACCTCTTTAGTTAGAGATGACCTATCAAATGAGGCGTAAGACCATCTCCAACCGAAGGAGGGCCATAGGGCTTGTTTTAGCTCTATGGCCCCCAAAAATTAATATTTTAATGAACAGTGCAGTGTCATATTTCTTACCATCTCCAAATGAGGGTCATAGGGCTCGTTTTAGCCTTGTCATAAATAACCGTCTCCAACCGAGAGCCAAAGGGCCATAGGACTGAACATAATTTATTATTTAAATTTAAAAAACTACAACTTAAATTTAAAAATTACCCATTATATTTGTCCCACATCGTCTGTGGGAGATAATTGAGCAAGCAAAAACTTGCATTTGGACTCTTAGATTGGAGATGTTCTAAATAGCGCGTCGGATAGTAACCCGGAGACCCCATTGTGGGACACATCCTCACGTTGTAAAATTTTACTTTTATGTTTTTCCGTTCTTTCAAAACATCGATGCTGGGCCAAACTTTGAGCCGTAATTTCGATCCGTACTCATGAAAACTGGAAACTTGAGCAGTATAAGTTGCCGTACCAAAGAAGTTGTGTATCCGTTATTCTCAAAAGCTCTTTCCTCTGCTAAAAACTGCACTGAATTACACAAAGTCCACTCACAGATTGTCACTTCAGGATTACACCATTCCGTCTTCTTCTCCGGCAAACTTATAAGCAAATATGCTCAGCTCAGAGACCCCATTTCCTCCCTCTCAGTTTTCCACCAAGCTCTTCCCAAAAGCAATGCCTACCTATGGAATTCAATCATCAGAGCGCTTATCCACAATGGGTTTTACTCAAAAGCTCTTGACCACTACACTGAAATGGATAAATTGACTGTTCAACCTGATAGGTATACATTTCCTTCAGTGATCAATGCCTGTGCTGCGTTATGTGATCTGGAAATGGGCATGATTGTTCATCAGCGTGTTTCCGAAATGGGTTTTGGATCAGACTTGTACATTGGTAATGCATTGATAGACATGTATTGTAGATTTGGTGAACTTGGCAAAGCACGGCAACTGTTTGAGCAAATGCCTGAAAGGGATATTGTGTCGTGGAATACTGTGATTTCGGGCTACAGTTCGAACGGATATTGGGAGGAAGCTTTGGAAAATTTTCGTAGGCTGAGAATGGATGCGTTGTTACCGGATTCTTTTTCCATATCTGGTGTTTTGCCTGCGTGCGGAGGCTTGGTTGATGTTAAAAAGGGTCAGATAGTTCATGCTTTGGTTGAGAAGATTGGGGTCCATGCTGATGTTTTAGTAAGCAATGGAATTCTTTCAATGTACTTCAAATTTGGTTGGTTAAAAGATGCTCAATGTCTTTTCGAGAAGATGGTAGTTAGGGACTCGGTTAGTTGGAACACTGTGATTTGTGGGTACTCTCAGTTGGGGTTGTTTAAAGACTCTATAAATTTGTTTAAGCAAATGGTGAATGAATTTACACCTGATTTGCTAACAATCACTTCTGTTCTCCATGCTTGTGCTCATTTACGGGATCTGGGACTTGCAAGATATGTTCATGACTACATGAAAAGAAGTGCTTTTCAATTTGATACTATGGCAAATAACATACTTATTGATATGTATGCAAAATGTGGAAACTTAATAGCTTCACAAGAAGTATTTGATCACATGGAATGTAGGGATGCTGTGTCGTGGAATTCATTGATCAATGGTTATTTTCTTAATGGTTTTTCTGATGAAGGGTTCAACCTTTTTAAGGCGATGAAGAGTAGCGTGAAACCTGACTCTGTGAGTTATGTGATGATCCTGTCAATTTCTACTCAGCTAGTAGATGTGGACAAGGGGAAAATGATCCACTGTGATATGGTAAAATTGGGATTCGATTTAGATGTTATCGTCAACAATGCTCTTGTAGATATATATGCTAAATGTGGCAAAATAAAGGATTCGCTACTAGTATTTGAGAATATGGAAGTTCGTGATGTAGTAACATGGAATACCATAATTGCTGCTTGTATTCACTATGACGATTGTAGTTTAGGGTTAAGAATGATTTGTAGAATGAGGAATGAGGGAGTGATGCCCGATGTGGCCACCATGTTAGGTATCTTGCCTGTGTGTTCCTTGCTTACTGCAAAGCAACAAGGAAAAGAGATCCATGGGTGCATTTTAAGGTTAGGATTTCATTCAGATGTCCCTGTTGGGAATGCACTAATAGAAATGTATTCTAGCTGTGGTAGTTTGGAAAACTCCATACGAGTATTTGAGCATATGAGAAAGAAGGATGTGGTGACATGGACCTCCATGATCTCTGCCTATGGGACATATGGTGACGGAGTGAAAGCAGTAAGAACTTTTGCAGAAATGGAAGCAACAGGTGTCCTTCCTGATCATCTTGCTTTCCTTGCTGTCATATTTTCTTGTAGCCATTCAGGTTTAGTAGAAGAAGGTCTGTCTTACTTCAACCGGATGAAGAACTACAAACTTGAACCTAGGATCGAACACTTTGCTTGTGTAGTTGACCTCCTCTCACGGTGTGGCTTATTAGCTCAAGCAGAGGACTTCATCCATTCAATGCCAATGAAGGCAGATGCGAGTATATGGGGATCTTTACTTAGTGCTTGTCGAGCTAGTGGAGATACAGATATAGCTGCACGTGTCTCAGAACAGATAATTCAATTGAATTCTAATGATACCGGGTATCATGTTTTGGTCTCAAATGTATATGCAGCTTTAGGGAAGTGGGATCAAGTTAGAAGAATCCGGAAATGCATGCAAGCTAAAGGACTATCAAAAGATCCTGGATTTAGCTGGATGGAGGTTCAAAAGAAAGGCTGAGGATAGTCCCTCTTAAAATTATATAGAGGTCAAAACGTTTGTCGGGGCTACTTTTGGGTTTGTTGGGAAAGGAATATTATGCTGATTTGCAACTTCTCCCACCATGACTTCGGAGATGGATGAGAAAAAAGACGTGATATATTAGAAAAGGGGAGGGCTTGCCATGGAAGGTAATGTCTGATGAATAACCCTTTGGCTTTGTGGGAAACTTATGCATTTCTTTCCTTTTCCAAATCTTTCTTTTGTAAGTTCATTGAATTAGCAAATCTGAAAACTTCAAAGTACACTTCTCCTCATAGACCACTCATATGAACAAACGCTATTTAAGAATGAGATATTGCATTTTTATATTTTCATGTTCCTTAATGTTGATGGCATCTTGTTGAATGCTGTATAAGCTTTAGGTTCATCAGTTATGCTTCTATGATAATAAAGCCTGATTTACACGTCTCTCTTGTTTAATTTACATAGCATCATTAAGTCTGCTTTTTGTCTCACCATATGGCACCATATGGTGTAGGTCCAATGTTCGAAGGAGAGGGTTCTGAATTTATAGCAGACACAAATTCATTGATCCGAGGTTAGATTGTCCATTTCAAGAGATTTTCGTTTCTTTTTCTTGCTTATTCATACATTTAGTTGTGTACTTTTAACAAAAAAAACTGACTTGAAGCTCCTTCGTTCTTAATTCTAACTAATACTTAATTTAACGATTTTGATTTATTGTGTAAATTTCGGCTTATGTACAATTCAAGAGATTTCAATTTTAAATTGCAAGATTTGGTGTCTTTTTTTTATCTGTTGCACAATGTGTGGCTTCAGTTCTGAAAATATTAAGGATTACTGCTTTCCTTCAATAAACAGAACTTTGAAAATTCATCTTGTTTATTTATCAAGTGGCTCTGATTGCAGGCTTCCATATGAACAATCTCTCCAGCTCATCTCTACAGAGGCTAACTACCGTCTATTCTCTAAGCTAACCTTTAATGATCAAATTAGCAAAAACACTTTTTATGCAAGGGAACCTATCAAGTAGCTGAGAGTATTCATCTTAGCAACCGAGGTAATCCGTTCGATATCACTTATTTAAGATGAATAAATCTTTTATTCAAATTGTTAATACTATAATTAACTATTCCATTAAAAATAATATACCATCATTAAGAATTGAATATACTATGCAAGGAGCATATCTCGAGTAGTTAAAAACACTTTTTTCTGCAATCGAGGTCCTTTGTTTGGGTAAATATCACTTGAATAAAACCAACAAATTTTCATTCAAATTGTTACAAGTCCATTTGACATATTCCTACATTCGATATTAAATAGAAGTGCATTTGACATATTCCTACATCCTATATTTTTAAGAATTAAAAAAACCCTAGCCGTCTAGAGAAAAACTAAGGGAAAAATTCTCTGCCGCCAGCTCCTGCCTTTGGCTTTGGAGTCGGGGTCAATCTTCTTAAAAATCATTCTTCATCTCTTCCTTCTCACTTTCTGTTTACTTTATTTGGTTTTGAATTGTCACTGTGATAATCGTCTTCTTTTGACACACGTACACAGTTCACATAAGGCTTTGGATCCAGTTATCACCTTCGATATGGGGTTGAAGCGAGAAGCCATGGAAGATGTCGAATTGCGTTGGGATCGAGTTTGGTTAGTACGACACTTTGGGTTTAGCCGGTGTGGTGGTATGCCTTTCGGATGTCCGAAGGATGTGGAATGGCGACATAATTTTATCCTTTTATTTTGTTTCTGTTTAAAAATTTCTAGGAATTGTCTTAAGAGTTTGGTTTGATTTCTCTCTATAGGAGAGTTTGCTAGTTTGATTGCTCTTTATAGGAGAGTGCTTGATTTTAAGTTTCGTTTTGGTGTGCTACCCTTTGGGATCTATGTCTGAAGGGTGGAGTTTCATTTGTTGGATCTATTTCATTTGGTGTTCTGCGATTGTGACGGTGATTAGATGATACGATAGACCCATAGGCATCATGCTCCCTATTCCAATTATATGGTTTGAAATTTTTTTCTCACATGATCTTCTTGTAACACGAAGTTTAACGGTTTATTGATCTGTGTAATCATGCAGCTCCCTATGAGCTCAAAAGAGTGATTGATGTCTACTCATTGCTTTGCGATCAATATGCTTTATTGTACTATTTTTAGATCTAGTTTGCAAAGACCCTTTTGGGACCGAGTTCTTCATGATATGTATTTGTAAAACGTCAAAATGTTCTACAGTCTCCATGTAAAACCCACAAAATTTTATTCCGAATTGTTCGCAGTTCGCTACATAAAATCTTGAGCAAAGCTACCAAAACCAACATTACAAAAGCCTGCTAGACAGATGATCCCAGACACCAATACACATATCGTTTTCACAGGAAGGGACATGAAGCTTTTAGTTCGTCCAATACGCTACAAGGATGTCAACTCGTATCTCCAAATACGGCATCAAAATGAGCCCATCGCGTGCATGGGCATGAGAACGAGAAGCATGTTCAGTTTCGCAGGATTGGAAAAGCTCAAATTCCCTTACTCATCCGTAATAGATAGAGAGCATGTTTAAGTCGAGAAGCTAGCGTCCATGAATAGAAATTAAGGCGAACCAGACACCCCAGGGAAGAGTTCCGATATCTTATTGAAAACATCCATAACCTGAGACAACAGAAAGCACCAAAGTGTCATATTATATTAATACGTAATATACTCATAACAGCAATCAACGCCACATCCCAGCCTGGTAAAGCCACATAATGCCCTCTAAAGTACATTGTTTATCCCAAAACATGACCACTCAAACATTAATTCACTTAAGGCATGCTGCGTAAAAACCATTTTCCACCGATTCTCAACAAAAACAGATAACAACAGATAATACCGCTTGATCTACGTCAAAAAATCCCATTGTATTATTACAAAAATGTACTGTTCCACGTCAGTTGTATAGATCACTCTGCACATACTTTGGTGGGCTTTTTGCTAATATTTTATATGACTTACTGAAATATTGCCTAATGAATTTGTATCTCAACAAATTAACCAACAGTGTATGCTCATATGACGTCTCATGGAAGAAATTTATTGATCTAAATAAAAGTCTTAATAAAATACTTCGAAGGCGTATCCAAAAGCTCTTAATTACATTCCGTTAGATGGTTATTATCCAGTTAAAGTTATGAGGAAGAAGAGAACAGAAAGTACTCAATAATAATCCTATAAATCGTTACTGATAGGATAAATTATATTATAAGAAAGGTAATAAATAATAAACACAACTAGAAACCACATAATTAGGCAAATCAGAAATCATGGTTGAAGTAAATAGGTTCTAACGTACCTCCTTATCGTTTTGATATTTTGCAATGCTCAGTGGGTTCTGTGAACACTGCAAAAGAAACATAATAATTTAAGAGATTTGGTATGTGCCATACAAGAGTAATGCTATTACCTCCCACCATTCCCAGTTGCCCACCCACCCGGTTTTCCACCTCTACCAACTTTAAAAGTATTTACTTACTCTTTCCACCCCTACTATTCCCATAAAGTCTATTTCTTAACTTAGACCATGATACTGGTTAGGACTCCGCCGCATAGTGGGAGTCCAGTCGGACTGACCTTCCAAAGAGTGATGCCACCACTGGCCAGTAACACTATAATTCTTTGAATTTTTATCTTCATATTTTGGCAAAACATGAGAATGCTAGGCGGTGAAGCATCAACACGTACATAAAATGGGTGTAGAGGAGATGAGAATGCTTCGTTGGATGAGTGGGCACACGAGAAAGGATAAGATTAGGAATGAGGATATCCGAGGTAAAGCAGGAGCAGCCGAAATTGAAGGAAAGATGAGAGAAAATCAGTTATGGTGGTTTGGACATGTGAAACGAAGGCCTATTGACGCTCCGGTTAGAAGATGCGATTACGGGACAGAGGTTCAAGGCCAAAGGGGTAGAGGAAGACCTAGGAAGACTTTGGAAGAGACTCTAAGAAAAGACTTGAGAGAACTTCGATCTAACGGAAGACATGGCACATAACCGAGCGCAATGGCGTTCTAAGATTTATACAACCGACCCCACTTCGTGGGAAAAGGCTTATATTTTGGCAAAATTTTGTGTGTTTTTAAACATCGTTCAACATAGTTTTACCCAAGGACAAAGTACGTGGATAAACAGAAATGTGGGTGACAAGTGACGTTCTAAATTAAGTCCAAGTACATTGGAAATACATACATCCATGATTGCTGCTTGAACTCTTGGGTTTTGAAATGCCATAGCAACTTCAGGATTGGCCATTATTTTTGAAATTACTTCCTCAGGTGAAAGCCCAATTTGGTCTGCAAAATATAAACATAGAAGAATTAAAGAAAATACATGCTGCATGAATTTATCTGTTCACCTTAAGCTTTTATACCAAGATTTCCCACACCACGGGACAAAAATAAATCTACTCTCATGTTTTTTAGCCAGATTTTCTTCTTAAATGAGTGGGAAATTGTTTTGGAGCCAATGAGTGCCGGAAAGATTTATAAATATCAACATATTAAGGAAAGTCATTAAAAATGGTGTTGAAAGTGAAGAACAACTTGAAACATGAAAATAAGTTTTGCATCAATCGAAAACCCAAAGAAAGCATATACACAATTGAGAACTGAGAACATTTCAAAAGGAAAAATAAAATAATAAGAAACGAACAAATAATAAAAAGTTCAGGAATGATGTAAATTACTCAATCTTAAACTTGGTTTATGCTAAAATTATCCAATCAACCTAGTCACTAGCACATAATTCTACCAAGATGGAACTGATCTGACTTCCAGATTTATGGAATTATCAAATTTAATCAGGAAAATGAAGAAGTAGCCAGAAAATTAAATTTGTAATTGAATGCCATTCACTAGAGCAATTAAAATTTAATTAGAATGTACTGAAATCCAACAAGACTTGGTACTTCACACTTACCAAACTGCTGCTTAACCTCAGGACTGCTAAGATCAAAATTTTTCAATGAATCCATCATACGATTGTCCCATTCACTGCTTCCTCCCATGTTATTTCTGAAACAAACATCAAGCATGAAAAAGAAAAGAGAAATTAAATTGGAAAAAGATTAGAATATCTTGTTTGACATAAGCATCACACTGCTGCAGCCTTCTCTGGTAATAAAATGTTTGTCCTAAAGTTTAGTGGACATTATTTCTTCTGTATTAATTCCACAGATACAAGGGTTCAAAATTCTGGAACATTACATCCTATAACATGGCTGACTAACAAGCATGGTCGTTCAGATATACATATAATTAAGATCACTGACTAAATCAAGTTTCTTTTATATTGAAGCAATGGTGTGTCAACTATGGTCAAAGTTTGTTACATGAATGCCGACATGATACAGTTTCTGCTTCATGAGAAATTAAAGTATCACAGGATGTCAGAACAAGCAATGCACATGCGCCCTATGACTTTAATTAGCCGACTTATGACTTTATTTCAGGCAAGTTAGGACAGCTGTAGCAGATGTGAAAACGATTTTGCACCATTATTTTTGTTTTCTGTTTCAGTAAACATTAATCCACTTTTAAAAAATGGAGGGATTTGTTTGAGAATATGAGAACAAAATAAAATTTTGGGTTAAACTTCAGAGACCAAAAATATTGTTTCGCTACATCAACATGTAAAGCAAAAAATGCTGAGTACAAATATGAGAATAAAAAGCTCCCAGAAATATCAAATGTAAATAAAGCCAAGAAAAAGAACTTACAGCATGTCCTCTAGCTGTTGGCGATACTGTGGATTTTGTAGCATCCCTATCAAATGATGACCATCATAATCAGACTAATTATCAAAAGCTACAGGTAAAGACTCAAAAGACACAAAATGAACTCAATGCCAACCAAAAAAGAAATGGAATGGTGGAAACAACCGCCCACCATGAAAGTACACGTGATTACAACAACAACAACAACAAAAAAAAAGAGTATTAAAAAGAAGGAAAAGGTTCTAGGTAAATCTGAAAAAAAAAAGATCAGATATTATGAGATCAGCTACGACATAGGACAACATAAACATAGACATTTCTTCAAACAGGCATAGGACCGCTATTAGCCTTACCAGGTGTGAACAAATAACTATCAAAATGAAAACAATTTTTATCGTTATGAGCCATATCAAGGCAAGAACTTAAATACCCAGAATCTTAGGAAGAGCAATGTTACTGAAGGATGGACTTACATTTGAAAGTGGTAGGATTCCTCATCTCCTCAGGTAAATAGCTACAAGGATATGAAGAAAATTAATCTTTATTCCAATAGCAAGAAAAACATGTTATAGTTCATCTAGAGGAGTATGTTGATGTTAAGTCTAACATTCATGAGACGGCATCAAATTAAAAAAAAATTCAAATTGAGGGGAGAGGGGAAGCAAAGAATACCAACAACTGGAAGATTATTACAAGAAATATGTAGACTTAAAAAGGAAACTCTTGAGATCAGCTTTTATCATCAGATAAACATTCCAAGAAATTTGATAATGAAGCTAAACAAGGTGAGGTCTTTGCCGAAGGACGACCATCTTCGTATGAAGGTTAATTTTTTTACTGACAAATGGGATTCCTGAACAACAGACCAAAAACTTTTCAGTTTAAATTAGTTAATAAGTTATCCTTGTCCAAATGACAGAATATTTTTGACAAGCTTAAAAAATTAATTGGTAAAGGAATTTAATACACCAAAAATAAATATGTTCAAGCCGGATTTAAATTGCATACATTGAAAATTTGATAAAATCTTATTCCAACCCAATCAAAATACCAATGAATTTCCAAAATTCACAAAGGTATTTAAGTGACATGTGGCTAATTTGCTACATTCAACCATGATAAGACACTAGAACAAAATCATTTTTCACAAGTAGTAAGCACATAAGATAAGAAGGTATCTTACGGATAAACCATCTTCTGCACTGTCGGATCTTCCAACATTTTCTCCAACGCTTCCACTGACATCGCAGGCTTTGCTTTTCCTATCCATTAATAAACAAAAACATACTTAAACTGTCTGATTGGATTCCAAAAATGCAAATCGTAGCTACTTCAAGCCATATTGATTAGATTTACACAGTAATACAATCAAGATTATTCATATCCATTTACGACACAGTTGTGCAATCCTCTCAGCTGGCAAAAACTAAACGAATGTTTCCATATAAGTAAGAACTACCTCAACAGACCGATGCAACTATTTAATTTAAATGGCCTATTTTCGGTCAGTAGTTTCAGACAATTTCCTTGAGAGAGGTGTATCTATTAGCTATTTATTTTTCAATTTATCTATATACAAGTTTTGGTGTCAACATAAGACAATCAAATGTATAAAAAAAAGTAGGGCCTCATTCTAGCTCTTTTTTTAATGTTTTCTTTTTTTTTTGAGGGGCAGCCCTAATTTCCCAGGGTTGGGCCTTGCCTTTATGTCAGGCCAGCCCAATCCTTGATCAGCTCCATGCATGAGTCTTTACATAACTAGAACTCTAGAATCATTATCCCATGTGGAGCAGGCGAAACTTAGCATAAGCAGTTCAATAGTCTTCAGATAAAAATGGTCTTTTTCACAACGAAGCTACCAAAAAATTTGAGATTAAATCTAAAGCAAAGCATGCACTGGAATTCAGAGAGACTGCAAAAGTGTCAAATGACTCTTTACATACCAGTAGATTGGGAACTGGTGAAAGAATCTGCCCCCTGCTTAAAAGCAGCTCCATTTTGAGAAACCTTCATGAAGTTTGGAAATAGTTAAATTTGAACATTAACTAAAAACACATCATCTTGAGGAACACCAACAGTAGATACAGACTTCCACATCATTCTGGGTACCCTTAGATGAACTTACTTCAGAAACATCTTTGAAGCTACTTTCGAAAGGACTCTTCTGTTCTGTTTCTTCAGGAGTAACATCTACAAAAGCTGTGAGTAGAACATAAATGTAGCATCTTCAACAGGAAACCTTCATAAGAAAACATTTCATTGTCCAAATAAGACTATCTTGTAAAAAATCAGTAGAAGAATTGATGGCCTTAATTTGTTATAGAAATTTTCAATCTATTCACTACAGTAAAAGCTTAAGGTATTGACAATATTCCTGTATGTGTTAATATAAGACAGGTCATATGACCAACCACCACAGTTGTATGCAGACAACGCACAAACACCCACAATTTCACAAAAATAAACACATGCACGCATGCAGACATGAATGCACAAGCAGGATGCGTATCACAAGCTCTGCAACTCTTGCAACTGCCTATGACATATCTAAGGCTTCCGTTGCAATTCAAGCCCCCAAGATCATTTCGAAAAAGATTTTGTGAGTTCAAACATCATGGAAATTGTTCTATGAATTGGGACATTGGCTTTCGAAGGAATTTGCATGATGTGGAATTAGACGAGTTTCATCCTTCTTGGATCAGGCTCGCATTCACCCTTCAAGGGTTGATGCAAGAAATTGGATACTTGATTCTTCAGGAAGTTTCTCTGGTTTGGAAATCTAAAGTACCTAATGAGTGAAGGTTTTTACTTAGTTAGTGGCTCATGGGAAAGTTAACACTTGTGACATGCTCCAAAAACGGTGACCTAGTTCATGTCTACAATTATATGCAAGAAAAGTTCAGAGTTAGTTGATCATTTGTTTCTTCACTGTCCGGTGGCTTTAAATCTATGGCTGAAGTTGTTTAGGGAGTTTGGTATCGGTTGGGTTTTACCCAGGGAATTTTATTCTTTTATGGCAGAGAAACATAAATTATCAGGAAAGGGGAAGAAATCAATGCCTTATGGTGATGTATACTTTTAGCTATCTTTTGGGTCATTTGGATGGAAAGAAACAGGCTAACATTTAGAACTACGAAGTCAGTGGAAGGGGGGATCTTTGGGATAAAGTTTGGTTATGGTTATCTCTGTGGGCATCGGTTACAAGATTTGTCTTTTTTCAGAAATATGGCGTTACCGGAATGCTGCTATTAGTTAGTTTTGTGTTGTTTTCATAGTTTCTAAGTGTTCAGGGTGATGTTGCTATTTATCCTGTTTTGTTTGTGCTCTTGCGGACTTCTTGTCCGCTCTTGCATTTCTATTGTTTCTTTGCAGTAAAAATTTGTTTCTTCTTAAGAAAAAACATCATTGCAATCACACATTTCCTTGATAGTTTGTCAATCATACTTTTTGACATTAAACCACCCATAAACAGCAATCTGCCTTGAAATCAGCTCTGTTTATAATCAAATGGCGTCCACTTATTACTCCTAGCTGTGCAACAGAAAAATCATACCATGGATTCATATAAACGAAAAATAACACAACTACTAACATATTACAATTATAAGCCTTGCACGCCTTAGATTAATAGAACAAATATATGTTACATAACTATTCATCTAAGTTATCTATGTATCTTCTTTTTTTCATATAAATTAATACATATATATATATGTATGTATGTATGTATGTATGTGTATATTACAGTGATCGCCTGTGAGGAGCATATATAGATTGAGTGCCTTCATTAATAGGAATCTCTTGTGAGGAGAATCAAAAGGGAACTCACTGAGCCACCATGCAATGCGGTTCAATGATCCAACCGTCCACTACCAGAACCCCAACAATGAAAACCACACCTTTAACAGATGGACCAAGTATATATAGATTGAGTGCCTTAATCTCTTGTGAAGAGAATCAAAAGGGATCTCACTGAGCCAACATGCAATGCGGTTCAATGATCCAACCGTCCACTACCAGAACCCCAACAATGAAAACCACACCTTTAACAGATGGACCAAGTGTTGTATTGCCCAAACCATTAGCAACTTACCTTTCTCTCCCAGACATATATCTTTATAAGTATAATAATTTCTCAATAATGACTTAATGTATCGCCCAAAACAAAAGGTTTCAACACTTAACATGATGCCTCACAAAAATCAGTATATGACATGATACCTCAGATATAGATAGCCAACACGGATCTTCACTCATGTTCTTGCAGCAGTCAATAAATGATACTTTAGAATGCCCACATATATTTAGAAAAAAAAAAATATATATATATATATATATAAAGTCCCAGCCACTATAGAAGTGAACTCCCTGTTTTACTTTCATGGCTACTTCGGTACCTTAAATTTACTATAGCAAATATATTGGAACATTGAAAAGGGAATTTAGATCATAGATTTGGATCCCAAGAGAAAGGAAAATAAAAAGAAGCAACAGAAAAACAAGAAGATATGTACATTGAAGGCCATAAGGATTATTAATAACATAAAATATTTTAGGTCGGAGACAATTTCCTTTGTAGAGCAGAAACAAATTTCAGATTGAGAAAATTAAACCATATAACTTCTCTATGAAATATAAATGAGAGCATGGTAAGGGCTTACCAAATCTGTTTGACTTTTTATTTAGATCAGAGTCACTTTTGACATCAGTGGTGGTGGTGGATGGTGTAGTCGACGTGATCGGTGTGGTTGGTGTGGCTTCTGTGGCTGATGAGGCTGGTGCTGCTGGTGCGGATGGTGCTGCATCTACTCTGGTTGCAGATACATCCACCGTCAAATGTTGAGAAGTAGGTGGAACAGGTGAGCCAAAAGGCCCTGATCCTGAAGCTGATGGAAATGGAAAAGGTGACCCAGGAGAAAATCCAGCATTGTTGAACTGGCTATCTTGTGGATTCATTTGACCCATCAAGGTCTTAAAAGCCTGTTGCATTGCATAGTTCTGAAAGAATATTGAAGACAAGTTTAAATTAAAACAAAACTCACATATCAAAAGAGTGTGAGGCTAGATTTTGTGGGTGACACAATAAACAAACTCTTATTCATTTTAACATATGTACTCACATAAATATGATGATGGCAATTTGAAAAACGTTCTTTCACAAACATTAAACATGTTAAGGGCACTCAACTCAAATATTGTCTTTTTACCCAACGATATTAAAATCCTGTAATTGAAAAAAAAAATAAAAATAAAAATAAATAAGGATCCATAAATTGTAGGAGGAAAGGACGTACCTTTAATCTTGTAGCCACCTGTCATTAAAATTAACTTGTCAAACATGCAGCAAAGGTGAAATGGTCTAATAAAAGTTCATTTTATCAAACTCAAACAACGAGCATGTAACAATCCATGTTCTCACCCATGAAAATAGTGCTGAAAGCCCAACACCAACGCCAATCCAAAACAAAGGTGACCCTCTAGAACATAAAAGGTATATAAAGGTGTAAAGATGAAATGGTTATGAACGTTTGGGCACAAGGAGGAAACAAGAAGCAACCGAAGCTATAAAATAAATAAATAACTGAGGAAGTGAAGAAAACAAATCATTACACATTTGTGGGTGGGGGAGGTACTGAGATTTGTGGGTTGACACCAACTGAAGATGTTTCTTGGGTACTCGAAGAAGAAATGCTCGCAAAACGTTCCACTTCTAACTTTGCTACAATAGTATAATAAAAATATCCCGTGTCAGTACAGCTAAATTGAAAACTTGCTCAACTGGGAGACCATATGAAATACGGCATCATAGAATCAGCAAGATACATTAGCACTTCTGATGAAAAATAAAACAATATCCCTAAAAGCTAGCTTCTTTTTTTTCACCCTCAAGAGCTGTCATTATAGTCTTATAGATACACAATGTAGGGTCAGTAGAGTAGTGATACAGAAGGGATACAAGCACTTTTGACTGTGTTTGTAACAGTCAATAGTGCTTCTTCACAAAACGCTTTCAAGTGCACTTCCAGAAATCACCTAGATGTTCATTAAATTCTGACATGCTTGATACTTCTAACAGAAGCACTTATGATCAGAAGTGTTTTTTATATAAGCACTCCTAACCCCAATCCTTGTCTCCAAAAGTGCTCAATTCCTGAAGTTTAAATCCTATTATAACTACATTGAGAACACATAAAAAGTCAACTAGCATCTCCTCTCCATATGCATGCGTCTGTGTGCAGCACTGCAGACAGGATGTGAAGGTTATCTTTTCCCAAATACAGCCACTTTCTACAAACCAACTCATCCGCTCTCTCCAACCCGCTACAAGTAGAAATTTCAGTGCTTGCGACTGTCTTTCTTATAGCCTCTATGCATGGCTTTGAAGACTTTTCGCTACCCAATTCATTTAAGCTTGAATATTAAGAAAATTCAAATTTTAAAAAGTTATAGTCATACACTTCAAACCTTTTAAAAATAAATAAATAAAATAAAAAAAAACAATTCATACAACATAGTTCACGTCCTCGAAACCGTATGCATCACTTCAGACTCACAATTCAACATTCTGTATTTCAAAATAATAAAGCGAACCCGTGTTTTCTGCACTATATTTTGCAAGGAGAAGCTAAAAATTTTCTTACTTGAGTCAGTGAACAGTAAAATGAATTAGAACCTGGGAGGCGAGCGGCAGTGGAGCAACCATCGCGACCATTGGCTCTGGAATTCTGGTAATTTTTGGAGTTTCTGAGATTGGCGGAGCATCGAAAGAGAGGGAATTGATTGAATGAGGGAGCGATAATTCTTGGTTGGTTTGAAGAAAGGAGCGGCGGCGAGCGAGGAAGCGAGTGAGGAAGAGATAGTGACGTCATGATTTGCTATTAGAAAATCAAGGAAAAGGGCACTGCAATTGTACCAACCCAGAAGCAGTAGAAAGTATAAAACCCAATGATTTTCGGTAGGGTTTTCTGAAACACAAGAGTCTCTCTCTCCGTTCTTTATTTTTTTTTCTTTTTTTCACACCGAGGGACAATATTTATCTACTTATATAACAGTTTTTTTTTTTTTTTTCTTAGATAAGAAAAAGTATTTTCTGCTAGAACTTGGCAGGACCGGTTTAGATTTTTTTTGAGACCGGGACAATGCCATAAAATGTGCTCTTATTTTATATACATTATTTGTTTTCACACGTAAGATATCGATAAAATTATATTTAGAAAAACACTTCAAACTTAATAATTTATAAACACGGAAAAACTAATTTATTTTGTATAGTGAGAAGGAAACAAAAAAAAACTCCGAGTTTACAAGTAGATAGATATGAGTTTTGTTTCCCGTCTAAACTTTTAAAGTTTTTTTGTATGAATCGTGAGGTGTTTTTTCTTATTTACTAACCTTGTCAATATGGGACTAAAAAAATATTGATGTTTTTGAGTCTTTAGTTGATATGTATAAGTAATAAATGGGTATTAAATTAAACTTTTTGATGACACGTCATATGATTTGTAAATTTGATCTAAAAATTTGGTCAACGCATTACTCTTTGTTGAATATTAGACTTGAATTGGAACAAATGTTTTAAAAATAACAATCCACATAGCTACTAGCTACTAATTAAAAATAAATTAACAACCAAACAAAAATTTGTAAAAATTGTAAAGTAAATAAGCACATATGGTGTTTTGAGCTCAAGACCTTCTCATTAATTTTAAACAACAAAACCACCAATTCTAATTAAATTTCTTTGTCATTGAACCAAATTTTATAAATTTATACTCTTATGAAAACACATATAATATATCACCCTAATAATTTTGGTGCCCCCAATTATTTTGGGCCTCAGATGGTCGCCCTGCCTGCATTGGGCCTGGGGCGGCCCTGACTATTGGAGATGACAAAACATAATGTTAAGAGGATTGTTAGATGACACTCAGTACTATAATCTGGTGGTATTTCTCTTCACTTATAAGTGAGAGTTCTTAGGTTTGAATCACGTTACTGGCGAATTCGATACCAAATTAGGCTGTTTATTGTGTGGCTTTGCCGAACTCATTCTCCCCTTAGTGTAAAAAAATCGATGTACTCAAAAAAAGAAAGAAAAAGAAGAAGAGGATTGTTAGATACATGGTTGGAATCAAATTTGGGAACCGCCGCAGATGTTGGAGGCATAATTTCGAGCAATCTGCATAACATAAAACAACCATAAGCAAGCGTAAGACTGAGGGTGTCGGCCAAAAGCTCTCCGATTGTCAAGTTAGTAAGATGTTTTAGACTCAATTAGTGGGCAAAAGGAATTAAAGTGTGGAGATTGCGTTACCCAATACAAACCCTAGATGGATATATTTATACCAACCGATAGAGAGACCTTTTTAGGATAGAATCTTTGTTCTAAGCTGGAAGAATCCTAGAGGATATCTAGAAGTAGATATTACACCATTTTAGAGTTGTGATTACTTGCGACACACTCAAATTCCTGTAGGAACTCCCAGACTTAAGAATGATCTAATTGAGTTCATATTTGGATCAGATCGCGTGTCTTCCGAAACAAACATGTTCATACCAGCGGAGTTGCTCAGATTTCTCCTATTGCCCCGAACAAGGTGATGGTGGAACTGCTGCTCCGTCAGATCTAGCTCCACTCAGAGCTGGTGAGTCTATAACTGGACTTTTGAGGTAACATTTTTAGCCTTACTCCGGCCTTAGAAAATCATTATCCCACAATTGCTTCTAACTATGTATCTGAAAGGCAACTCGATCCCCTTGAGAATGGATAGTCATTCAAAGACTATGCCTTTCAGAGTAAGCTGGAGTACGTATTGTCTAGCCTTCTTTCTTCATTTGATGATCCAACGCTTGGAGAGTAATGGAGACGCTCCGAATTCAAACGTGCGGTCTTGAATATCGTACCATAAAGTTTACAATGATGAAATTTGTGTTTGTTGCGTGCACACGAAAAACAAGAAATCACCTCAGATATTCTTGCTGATCTTAATTGTCACATTCGTTGATCCCAAGGTGAGTCAGTTGGCATTCAACGGCCAGATGGTTCCATTGTGCGATGCGTATATAATCTTAAATCTCTTCCTTTCATTTTACCAAAATCCTCAAATTACTCAAGGAAAAAATGCTCCAACTTTCCTCACATACCAATTCAAAAATGGATTTTTATCACAAATGGTCTCTGAAATTGGCCTACCCCATCAAGATGACCCCTGAAATTGAAAATCAATGTAATTCCTGAAAATAGGTGTCACAAATCAACGTGGTCATTCCGTTACAATTCCGTTAAAATTTATGTCATGTGCTGACATGACACAAAACTGGTCTCACAAGTCTAATTAAATATTACTATACGAATTAAAATGAAATACTGAAAGAATAGCGGAGTAAAAGTGTTATTATTTTGTAAGTTCGAATAGCGGAGTAAAAGTGTTATTATTTTGTATGACATTGAGTGAGATGCAGAACTACAACGAAATACTGAAAGAATAGCGGAGTAAAAGTGTTATTATTTTGTTTTTCAATAGTTGTGGATGAATTATAATTTTTTTAGGTAAATGTTTTGTGGACAGTATTTTAAATATTTGTTTAATTTGCATTTGAATTTAAATTTGCGTTTAATTTTTTATTTGATTAATATAATTTGGTTTAAGTTTTTATTTGAATAAACTTTAAAGGAATACGAATTAAATTTAATAATAATTAAAAACTTGTGCGACGATTCATCGTCACAAAAAGTTTATAAGGATGAAATTTGTGTGAGGAATGTGGTAATCGTTGCGCAAGATTTCGAAGAGAAAAATTTTGTGCGACGAATCATTCGCCACGCAAAGATCGTAGTGTTTATAAACAGATTGCTCAGCTACAAAGGCAAAAACTATAGAAATTTACAATAGCAGCCTTTGCACCCTTCTCTCCCATCGCCTTCCTTCAATCCGGCGTCCCTCCCTCTTTTTTCTCTTAATTTCATCCTCTAATACTCCCTCCATCTCAATCTCCATATTCTCTTCGTACATTGATCGATTTCGATGTATTACTATTAGGTAGACGATTTGATTTTGTATTTAAAAGTATCATTGTCAATTTATATTAACACCATTAATTTTGTTGTTTATAGGGCTGTTGTATACGAGTGGGGATCGGTGGGGAAAGATTTTGGAGGTATTATTTTTAATTTTTCTAATAACATAAATAAATTAAATTATATGTATATTATGTTATCATTTAATTTATTTGTATGGAGATTGGGCCGGGATCAGTTTTATAACAAAAAGAAGGAAACTTGACTCGACTGCTGAGAAGGGGGATACAATTGTCCCACACCGGGTACAGCGCTGCTTATTAGTCCTTTACATAAAGAAACTGCGCAACGAAGAATGTCCTTTGTGGAGCTCCGATAAAATTTAGCATGACTCCTGTGCAAGGATGACACGCATAAATTGAGAAATGGTTCAAATTTTTTCCATGAAATTGAATGGATTATGAAGCTATTGGAATGCAATATTTCACGCTTTGATGGCTCTCTCACACTATCTGACAGTCTGAGTTTCATATTCCAGGTTTGCCTACTAACTGTTTGATAAAATGACTTTGTTACTGTGTCCCTTAAAAGATTGTTAAGCTTAAGCATATAGGTTTCTATGATCTCTGGACGATCCCTCTCTCTATATATATATATATATAGATTTTGTTTATATATGTATGCGGGCGTGCGCACATTGTATTTGTATACCAGTTTCACTTGGTTGAAGCTCTTGAAAGACGCCATTGGGGTTTTGTTTGTTTTAGTTCAATAACAAATCCAAGATATGTTTCTTTTAGTTAGTTTACGTAACGTGGGTGTTAAAAGTTTTGAACTTTCATTTTGGTTGTTTGAGACATTTGTAAATCACAGTCGTAATAATTTAGGATATAAAATTTCTCCAAAGAAGATAATGTATGCATTGCGATTGCAGG
Organism: Cotoneaster glaucophyllus; assembly: GCA_036320875.1. Classification (NCBI taxonomy): domain Eukaryota; kingdom Viridiplantae; phylum Streptophyta; class Magnoliopsida; order Rosales; family Rosaceae; genus Cotoneaster; species Cotoneaster glaucophyllus. The sequence continues at coordinate 23,960,323 of CM070063.1, forward strand.
TAATGTATGTCGTATACGAATCTCATTGAGTATCTAGTTCCAGATTTGCAAGTACATAGTTGGGAATACAAATGAATGTATTTCTCAAATCTCTACTAAGTTGAGGTAGTAGATTATATTTTACAACATTTTTCAACTCTCTCACACTTTTTTTTTCTTTTAGCTAAGACACCATAGATTTGATTGCTAGATCGATTCCTAGCCATAGATTTGATTCCAGCGTATTGAGTTTCACCTTTATTTCTACTAAGCAGGGTTTTCTCTTAGTCAAAAATCAAGTGTCATCATAGTATTGTGGAACCTAATGGGTTAAGTATAGTAACTATAGTAGACATATTTTATAGAAATTAATCTCGATGAATAAGTTCTCTTCAGTTTTCATTAATGCGCATCTATAAGGAATAAAACAGAAATCTGGTAAGCAGTGCTGTTGTTTTGTTCTGTTTCTCTTCAGTGATTCCTCTACTTATTTGGTAAATGCTTAATCGAAGTACTTGTAGTTATGACTCATTTGGTAATGCTTCTGTTTCGTGTAAACATGAAACATTTACTTCAGAATCTCCCAGAAAACACTTTGATATATATATTAACCAGACATTACTTATTTTTCCAAAATCCATGATCATCTCTGTAATTCTTGATACTACAGTTATATAAACTCACCAATAACTTTGGCAGGATTTATTAAAAATGGTTTTGATAGATTGTCCACATCCCGTACCTAACTCTTCCCCTCATATCCATTCATGAAATGGTCACAGACCAGATCATTTCATTCTTTTAAGATAATGTCACGGATAGCCTGAAACTTGGCAATAAGTTTGTCTCTAGACGGCCAATTATCTTTGATGATAGGAACATCTGCAAAAGTCGCCGCCCATGCTGATAACAATGGAAACTCTTCTTTGGTTACCACTTTCATTCCTGCTATGTCTTCAAACAAATTCTCATAGTATGCAAGCCATCCAAGTGCAATATCCGCCAATCCAACTTTCTCTCCACCAAAGAATTTCTTTCCCTTTAGCTCTTCTTCCAAGTACTTCAAGTTCTCCTTGGCTTTTACAATACCTTCCTCTTGCTCTTTCCCTTCCTTGGTAAAGGATTCCCAAATAGATGGGAAAACCTTCATAAAAAAATCACAAACCAAACCGAATAATCAAATATCGAAACTAAATTATGATATGAACTACAATTTTCTTTTAATTTACTTCAGGCATGAGCAAGTAGAGTAAGGTCATATACATAAAACACCACTGAACGAAAAAATGCAGCCAAATATCTGCAATTTACTGCGGAAATTTGCAAACTGATCAGACAGCGCATTTTCCTACTATTTCAGGTAAATAATGATGGTTCAGTTCAACTATCTGATGCACTTTCAGTCGATGCGTATACTTATTGTGCAAGAAACTACCTGATTATGAAAGGCTAGTTCAGATTACCTTCTCATCGCCATATCTGGCCCAAAAGCGTGCAGTGGCTCGCTCAAGAGGATCTTCCGACAGTAAGGGATTCTCCTTCCATGTTTCGTCAACATATTCAAGAATTATGAGTGACTCAACAACTGCATTTCCATTGTGCAGGAGCACTGGAACTTTCTTATGAACAGGGTTAGACTGAAGAAGTAAAGGGCTTTTGTTCGAAAGATCTTCGTAGATTGTTTCGTAAGGGACGCCTTTAAGTTGCAGCGCCCAAATGATTCTCACAGCAAAAGGGCTTGACCATGTCCTAAGTAGTTTCACTTCTGCCATTTTGCTGTAGTTTGAGCTATCTTCTACTAGGCAGGCCTTTTATGCTTAACTTTCATTGTGGAATTTAGCATGGTCTCCCTAGACTTCATTGTATTTATTATTGAAGCCTTTTATATTGTAAAATTTGAATTGCTCCACTGTATATGATATATATAACTCGTTGCCACGTAATTTTATATGATTTTTCATTTTCAATTAATTTTTTCTAAAAAATCAAACTCCAGTTAGTTTAATGTTTAGAAATGATAAGACATGCTATTTCTGTGCCTATGACACGATGTTTATTTTAGTTATTGAATTAAATAAATCAAATGTACACAAAAGACAGACAAACAATATGGTTGCGTAGGGAAGAGAAAAAGCGTGGAATTTGGAAAAATATGGGGGAGAAAGTGAGTGGAGAGAAAAAAGTAAAGGGTTTTTGTGTGAAATTAAATGATGATTGGGTTCTGCGATGTAGGCTGTGATATAAGCTTGTGATGTAACCAAAGGAGAGAAGGTTCTGTTGGTTTTCTTCCAAGTTTGGACGTTTGTTTTGGTCCGAGGTGCCGGCTGGGTAGAGATGGCCATTGTTATGAGATTTTGTCGTGAAGTGGGCTTGAACGATTCTTTCTGCTAAACTATTTTGTTGTGATTCCACTTGACAATTGATCAAATAATTTTATTCAAGGGACCCCGTGTGTCAAAATGTATATTATTATTAAGGAGAGGGGGAGAGTTCGAAATTATTACAATAATTTAGAAAATGAGAATTGGTGGGGTGAAGAAAGAAAGGCTGAGACGGTTGGTGGTTTGGAAAAAAAAAAAATTTGTTAACGGGTGAAATAGATGATCCATTAGCTTAACGGGTTGGGTTGAACCTGACCCAACCCGTTTACTGTTCTAGTGTAAACTCACACTTTATCCATTAGGATATTGGACCACATGTAAAAATTGGCCACAATTACACTTACAAAAATAATTTTCTAACACTCTTATTATCCTCTCACATACGTGTTCTGCCAATGCTTTGAATGATCGTTTTTGTGGATGGTATGACTCAATCCCCTTCTTGGCTTCGTAACGTGGATGTTGAATGCATGTACTTTTAGTTTTATTTGCAAACAAAATCTAACCTTATATTTGCTTTTGTTTGTTTTGGGATTAAATATTAATAGAGCTAAGTAGATTTGGATTAAATTTTGGTTGAACATATTGTGTAGTTGCGAATCTTGATCTGATGGATATGATTGAATGAAAAAATCGTGGAGCATGAGAACCATGGAAGCATTGTAAAACCGCTCTGATGGATAAGATTGTGTTGTTGAGATTATGGTAGAACCAGTGCCCCATGCCTTGCCTAATATTGGAACAATCCAACAAGGAATACATTGCAAAGATTAAAGGGAGTAGGTTGTTAACCATTGCCGATCTTAATTTAGTATCTAACTGTGTAACTTTCAAATCTTTTGTAGTAATTTTTCAGTTCTAAATTCTCCAGTTAATTGCTTAATCTTTTAATTTTTGCAAGCATTCTAATTTTTCTTATGACGTAGTGTCTAATTATTGTTAAAATGCGATCCATGACTCCAGCCGTAATAACGTTTTTATAGTGTTATTAATTTTTTTTTCTTTTTCATGTGCATAAGCAAATTTACATCCAAAGGCATGGTATTTTTTCTTCTTTGATTTACTTTTATTTTTATTGAAATTTGGTCAATATTAAATTGTAATTAATATTCTAAACTTTACTTCTTATGTGGTTTTCGTAACCCAACATGTGAAGAATTAATTCTATTTTAGGTTGAAGGAAAATATGGTGTATGAGTGCTTTCAATTCTATTTTCATCTCTAAAGTGAATACTACAGCTATAATTGAAATTCTTCTTGAATTGGTTGTATACTACAACGCTTGCCTTCTCTGTTATATTAAGTGCCCATATCTATAAAATTGACATGCACTCATAATTTATAAAATAATCACTTAAGAAATATAGGAATATTTAAAACAACATAATTTTGGGGCGCGAGCGTAATGCCCGTAATGCAAAAGTGCCTCTTGCACACAAGCGCGTGAAAAGGCTAGTATATAATAAAATCCAAACACTCATTACTGTTTATTAACAGTAAAATGGCAAAAATGTCCTTTGATTCGGCCAAGTTCCCTTTTCGTTTCCTCTTTTGTGCAGTTATTTCTTCTCCGCACAGTTTCCTCAGTCTATATCCACCCTGCTTTTTGTTCCGTTTCCTTGTTCCGTTTCCCATACCCATTTCTGCTGCTTTTCTATCGTTTTCAAAGCTCTCGGTTTTTCTCTTTCGAATCTCGCCTTCAGTCGTCCATTTTTCTGTGGTTCTCACCTCTTCGTTTCCTCAGTCAACACCGAATCAGTGTAAGGTTTTTCAACTTTTTAGTTTTCTTTTGTTTCAAACTGTAAGTTTGATTTTCTTAGATTCGAAAATATAAAAATATAAATCTTTATTTGGGTGAATTTTTAACCCAGTTTGTATTGTGGCTTTTCATGGGTGGTTAAGTTGAATTTAGAGGTTTTTATTTGGTCTCAGATGCAGATGGTATATAGAAGAGATGTAGGATATCAACGGGATGGAATGTTTTCTATTAATTTTTAAAAAAAAATCAATTTGGGGTTTTGTTTAGCTTTGCTAATTATGGGCTATTGAAACCAACGATTTGCCTAGACATTGAACAAGAGACAACGAAATTGATCTGTTGTTTTTTTTTTTTTTTTTGTTTAAAATTGAAGGGTCTTCACTGGTTTTGATAACAAGGGGTGTGTTTTTTTGTATTCATCTGTTTCCTCTTTCTGGAATTTTGTTTCTCAGCCTTTTCATCTCTGTGCAGTTGGTGATTAAGGGGTTGTTTGTTGCTACGGTTAACTGAAGGTCAACAATTGGGTGAGCTCTGGATTTGAAAATTTTATTTTATACAGAACTTTATCTTCTCAAACATGGAAACCATTGGCACAAACTAAGTTTTATGTGGTTTTTTTTCTCCTTTCATGTATAGTTACAAGTGTTGTTTTATTCTTAACTTATCAGTTCCGGTTTGATTTAAGTAGAAGGATGTGTGTGTCCTCTCCTCTGTTTGTCTCCTGCTCATAGTCTTCAGATATATGTTTTGGTTTTATTTTTAAAATGGAAATTTCGATTTTGTGTGAGTCTCTGTATTTATAGCCAGCTTTTGTTATAATTATGGTCAAAATGAGTCCAAAATTTCGGGTGTGTGATGGCTTCTCTCATTAAAATAAATAAATTTGGTCTTCGTTATATTTTTATATTTGTTGTTCTGCTGTTTTTCATTATGGATGTCGTTAATGGAGCTTTTTCATTTTATGCTCCTGTGCTTTGCACAGAAAGCTTACAGAGAAACAAAAGGGCCTTGATCATTTAGTTTGCTATTTTTTATTTATTTATTTGTCTTTTGGTGTTTAAATTTTGGTGTTATTTTCTGAATTTTCGATTCCTTTTTTGTAGAATTTTTGTTATGCATTTGAGAAGAAGATGATGAGTGTTTTTTTTTTTAAATTTTCTTAATCTTTGATTTGTTTTTTTACAAATTTTGTATGCATTTGAAAAGAATCAAGTGATTGGCCATGTATTTACAGCAAATGAAAAGAAGAAAGTCTTTGTCTACAAATTGGTAACAGTCGACTCCTTTGAAGAGAAAAGATGGAAATGATGAATATTTGTCCAAATCATGGAAGCTGAAACAACTCAACAAATTATATCTCTATATTACATAGAGACACCAAACCAAATATATCTTATCCATCTTTCTACAACATTATTTTTTTTTTAATTTTGCAAAAACGGTGTTATAGAACTAACTACTAATTGACAATCTTAGATTACATTTGACCAAAGAAACCATGATATATTATCACTGTCAATGATATCCATTGTGAGTATCTTTGCCAATTAGCACTCTTCTCATTATAAACGATAAATATTCCAAATCCCAAAAATGTAGTCCTGGCTATGCTTCAGTTATAGGGAGTAATTTTATACATCTGTTATAAGCTCATGACCTTTTGATTTGATGAAATCATATCACATATTACACCTTTCAACTTGCTCTTTTAATTTATCATTCTACCGATTTTTATCTTAGTACCAATTTTTATCTTTTTTGTTTTTTGTTTTTTGTTTTTAACACCTCTCTTTTTTTCTCATTCAAATATGCATTATTGATACTTTGTTATACACCTAGCTCTAGGGATGGGCAAATACCCATTGGTTATGGGTAACCGCGGTTACCCGCCCATTTAAATTAAATGGTTACGGTTATGGGTAACCGTTTAGATAAATAAATGGTTATGGGTATAACCATTTACCCGCGAAATTTAAATGGACGGTCATGGGTATTAACCACGGTTATAAACGGGTAACCGTTTACCCATTTATTTTATATATGTAAAATTAATACAAACCATATTCCCTATCGGACAAAACTTAGATTAATGTTATTGACTATAGTGCATGATTTCATGGTCCATTATATATATTATGTTAATACTTTACATTCCGAGTTAAATAGCCAAAGAATACTGTCTTTGAACAGTTTTCGTAACTCGAGAATACTTAGCCAATTTTATATTACCTTCATTGTTAATAGTTAAAAATATCGTCCGTAAACTATTATTTCAATTATTGGAATGGTATAAGAACTTAAAAAATTAAAATGCGGAAATGTATGATGAATGTACCTATAACGGTGTTTAATTATTAGAAAAAGAAAATTATGACAAATGTTTCTTTTTTAATTTTCAAGTTATTAAAAAAACACGTAGACGGGTGAAAAATGAGTAAATGGTAAAAAAAGAAAGGATAAACGGGTTAAAAAAGGGTAAACGAGTATTAAACGGTTACGGTTAAACGGGTATGCGGTTATGGGTATGGTTAACCGTTTATAAACGGTTATGGGTATGGGTATAACCGTTTAGGCAATTACCCAACGGGTAAACGGTTATGCGGGTATGAGAATAAATGGTTATGGATAAATAACCGCGGTTACCCGTCCGCCATAACCGTTGCCCATCCCTACCTAGCTCTCTGCTTTTGTTGCCTACTATCATTCAAATATACATATACACATATATATATTAATGGTTTTTATTTAATTTTTTAACCAATTGTTTTTGTAGTTGATTTTTCATATCAAAGTTTAAATGCTTGTTTTTGAATGGTTTATTAACGGAATATATTTTAATTATAGAATAGGTTGACAATTTAAATGCAAAGTTTGTGAAAATGGTAGGTAATAGAGATATTTTATAATATGATCGACCAAACCATTAAAGCCTTGATGTCTTTATTTTCCTTACAAACTTCTAGATATGCTACAAATTGCATTGGCTTTTGCTTTTCTTCGGATTATATCAATGAAATCTGAACACAAATAATTTTGGAGTTTAACTAACAAACAAAGATAAGATACAAAAATCGTATCTGTTAGGCAGCTTTGTTGCTGCTGGAGTGAATTTAGAGCGCAAGTCCTTTTCTTAGAAGCTTTGAGTGCACATCATACACATTGGTTTTCTTTCTTCTCCAGATCTCTAACTTGATGGCCACCCTTTTGGAACAGTGTTTGATGTGTTTCTTTTTTGAACTCGAATGTGTTTGGCTTACCGTTGGAAATTGCTGGAGGTCCTTTCGTTCTTCCTCTTACTCACAAGCATATTGATATATAAATGTATCTAAGAATTTGTGTAGTGATAGGATATATCCATTACGCATGTTATGTTTGTTAGTGTTTTAAAGCATTATTAGAGTGCATGTTGCATATTATAATTTAATACTTGCCTGATTATTTCAAATTTGTGAATCTTATGTCGTAGTGAATCTTATGAATTCTCCTTTTCCAGTGTATATATCCAAGGTTTGGCAAAGGGTGCGCTTCAATGCATCATTTTGATAGCGTTTGGTGGTCTTCAGGTACAAAACCCTAACAGAGATGGAATATGAAATTTGTGCACTAAACTAAAGTCATCGTACTAACAGTGATCACGTGAAGAAAAGGCTTCTCCTAGTTTAAACTAAAATTAATGGAGCAACAACCTCACGTGGTGATCTTTCCCCTCCCACTACAAGGCCACATCAAGCCGTTGCTATGCTTGGCTGAGCTGCTCTGCCATTCAGGGTTTCACGTTACCTTTGTCAACACCCACCAAAACTACAAGCGCTTCGGCAACAGCAAAGCAATCTCAACTCATTTCCCCACCCTTCATTTCGAGTCCATCTCCGATGGTCTAGCCGAAGAGCACCCGCGTGCCATCAGCAGCACCTTGTTGACTGAATTGAAATCATCAATTAAGCCTCCTTTTCGAGAGCTACTCAAAACCATTATCCTCAGGGCTGATGATAAGGATAATGTTATCGGAGGCCGGGTGCCGCCTCTCACCTGTATTATAACAGACGGGACTGTGGCCGGCGCCTTTGACGTAGCCCAAGAGTTGGGGATTCCCATAATTTCTCATAATGTTTCTTATCCTGGTTACTTATGGACTGTTCTTAGTATCCCCAAGCTCGTTGAACAAGGCCAGATACCTTTCAAAGGTGCGTGACAATAAATAACAAAAATGCTACTCTGACTACATATTTGTACCATTATTCTAATAGAGATGAGATCACATGTGTTGATAGACCCTAGCTCTATTAGAGATGATACAAATGATGATACAAATATGTTGTGAGAGTAGCATTACTCATTAAATAATTAAGTACTCTTTTCATCTGAAAATATAATAGAGTAGAAAAAATTTGGCTTATGGTATTAAATCAAGCCTTTTTTTTTTTTTTCACGAAAAACTCACCACAGATGACGATATGAACGTGGAAATCATGGGTGTGCCTGGAATGGAAGGCCATTTGCGCCGCCGCGACTTGCCCGGTTTCTGCAAAGTAAAACAAGCAGACCACCCTGCTCTTCAGTACATCAGCAACGAGTATAAAACCCTGAAACGTGCTTCAGCCCTAATACTTGATAGTGTTTACGAACTTGATACTCCCATTCTCTCCCACATGGCCCAAGTTATCCCCAAAATCTACACTCTTGGACCCATTTATGCTCTCTTAAACTCTCAAGTTAGGGACGTCTCCCGGGAACTAAATTCCCACACTAAAACCGCTCAAAAGTGCATGACGTGGCTCGACAACCATCCGTCTAGATCGGTTATCTACGTCAGCTTCGGGAGTTTGGTGAAACTGACACATGAACAGGTCATAGAGTTTTGGTATGGTTTGGTAAAGAGTGGACAGCCATTCGTATGGGTGATCACTTCCAGGCTGGACCTGGATGTTCCTGCGGAGCTTGAAACAGGTACAAAAGAAAGAGGGTTCATAATGGAATGGGCCCCACAAGAGGAGGTCCTGGCCCACATTGCAGTCGGAGGGTTTTTGACCCACAGTGGCTGGAACTCAACCCTAGAGAGCATTGTGGCCGGAGTTCCGATGATTTGTTTTCCCGTAATGGGAGACCATATGATTATTAGTAGAACTGTTTGCCTAAAATGGAAGATTGGTCTTCCGCTGAGTGAAAACTGTGACCGGTCGGAAATTGAGACTGTGATAAAAGATTTAATGGGATATAAAAAGGAGGAGATTCAGAGATCAATGGACTCAACTTCAAAATTGGCTCGTGACTGTGTTAAGAAAGGTGGTTCTTCCCACTGCAACTTGGAGCTACTCATCCAACAGATTAGAGATATGCAAACAAACTGCAGTTAGAGAATTAGAGGCTTTAATTGCCTGGTTCATAATTAAATTTCGTTGGAATAATGTCATTTTATTTGGTTTTTCTATTTTTTATTTTGAGTTATGTGTTGTAATAATTTGATGAACTAAAGTGGTTGCTATTGTTCTGTAATCATTAAATTAGTGACTACTAGAAAATATGCTCGCGCGTTGCTGCGGGACTTGAATGCATCACATTAACTGCATGAATAAGACACATTTTATCTGAATAAATTCAATACAATCATGAATGAACAAAGGGATAGATGAGTGAATGAGGTCAGTAAGATATGCAACTTTGTTTTTATATGCATTTAACTTAGCTGACATAAAAAGACGATGTACAATTAACAGGACGAAACTGAACGTATTGTTTCCCTAATAAACAGAAGAAACAGAAGCAACATTCAGTTAACACAAATCTTGTCCCTGCAGTCAAGGTGGCAAAATATATATCCTGTAGGTTAGGCACATGTTTTAGCAGTTGACAAAAAAATATAAAAACTGTTTCGTTCTTATTCTAGCATATAAGTTTTCAAGCACAAAAGTGCAAAGCAAAACACATGTAGGACGCCTGTTTCCATAAGAAACAAAAGTCTGAGAAGTGTATTTTAGTTTAGAGAACATGCATGTATTTTCTAACAGCGAAAACATGAGCAAATATGATTGGGCAGAAACATATAATAGGCAGAAACATGAGAGTAACAAATCCAAACCTTAAGAATATGATTGTATTACAGCAAATATGATTGGGTCGTACTCGAGGATCAAATGGGGACTTGAGATTTTGGTAACTGTGTAGAAGAAAAAGAACACCAATGGAACATTCCTAGAAACTAACCCTCAAACCCATCCAAATCAGATCAACTAATCAACCAAATTAGCCCAATCAATAACCCTAGATTTACTAAACCAAATTTGCCCAATCAATAATCCTTAAGGATAAGATTATTTTTAACTATACACAAATTCACATGCTAGTCATTTGATACATTTAACTAATTCTGCAAGTTGTAAATGATTAAGAATAATTTAGAATGATACCAACCCGATTCTAGCTCATCTGGCTCCTCTCTCATCCGCATCTATGTATTTGAAAAGCTGAGTAGCCAAGTTTGGAGAAGTCGTTAAATAATCACTATCTGAGGATTGAGAATAACCTACATTCACATTGCATAAAATTCTATGGAAAAGGGGACAAATTAACATATTTAAAATAAGTATTAAGATGCAAATATTCTCAAGATAAATTAAGTAGAAAAATGAATACACTTTACCAATTGTCAGACACTGCTAATTGCCAATGTAGTGTTGGAATTTATAGATTATAATATTAATAATTATAATATTTAATTCAAAATATTGAATGAAAAATGCTTAACCGTTTGAAAGGGATCAAGGCATTCCTTGGTAAATGGTATCATCCAATAGATGAATGTTTGTATCTCTTAATCAACCAGTATATTAGGTTTTATATAAACTCACGTTAGAAGAGCCGTGAGATATATAGAAAATTAGAATTAATTTTACTCTTGAGAAATGGGGTTTCCCCACTTTGTTTATCTCATGCTTCGTGTGTCAAATTCCGAGTCGTGTCTTAGTGTACGGAATATATAAAGTTTGCCAGAAGATTGAAGTGCTTTGACTTCGGATTATAGATTGTTGAATCCTGGGAGATGGACGCCTACCGAACTACAAGCACAAGAGTATATCTGTTGCGATGCAGTATTGTGCTTGCGGTGGCAAGTTTAGAAAACGAATTTTTTGTACCAATCAAGTGGATTGTTGATTGATCTGCATATGCAACATGTTTTGCTGCAGTGAGATGCAGTTTTCATCTATTTCTGTTGTGATCAATATATTGCTCCGTATATATCTTTGAGTTTGTTATTATGTGATTTAATACCAACATGAAACTAATGGGATAGTTCGTGGGACACCGGATACGGTTATTGGAACTCTTTATTTGGAAAGATATGTCCTTTGGAAGGCATGCAAACATGGCTTGTGAAATCAGTTTGATATACTGTTTTAGAATTTGAAATTGTCTTAGCCACATAAGTGTTGGTGAGATTCCTGCACCGATTTCTGGAAATTTCAGTTTTCCAGAAAAGTTTATTCGTCATAAGCAGACGCATAAAATTTTCGATTTAGTTGGTAAGGAACAATCGTGTATCTTCCAAAGTGCACGTGCAGATGCATAGAGTCTTTGATACTCACGTAATTGAAAGTATCAAGGAGCGGTGTTTTCGTAATGATTTAACGAAAAGACATGATCACTTTGTATGGATCATTTGGCGCTATTTCCATAGTGTAACCATTCCACCACAAAGGTGGTGCCGTTTGGAAGAGAGTGGTGTGATCAGGCCACTACATGGCAGCTGTTCCAGAAAGTGCAAAGAATTGCAACTCTGTTTGGAGGGAGACTAGTATGCAGAAATCAAGGGCTGCATAAATCTCGAGTACATTGCTTTCTAAGATGGTGCGAGTAATTATACAACATTGTAGGAACGCATTCATAATCAATTAATGGAAATAAGGAAAACTAATGAAAAGGGCTTGAAAACTTTGAGTTTTAACGATAAAGACAAAATAAAAGGTAAAGTGAATAGTACCAAGTTTGACTTTTTAGTGTAAAAATGTGGTTTTTCGTTAAAGTGAATAGTACCTCGGGCTTTTCGTTAAAACTCCCATGGAAATATAGTTATCTATATTTTCTGATAAAATAAATAAATAAACAAAAAAAAAAAATGCAATGCCCGTAGACTGAAATGTCCTGGTCTATGTTAGTAATCGGAAAGTCGATGAATTTGACTTGCGTTGTATAACAGAAAAAGTTATGGTTGTCAAATCATAGAGTTTGACTTGAAACGCTGACGATTGAATCATGGACGTCAAGACTTACTTCGTAAGGATAAAGCATCCTATAGTAAGGCACTAGCCATAAGAACTTTAAAGATTCTACAGAAGGGCTAGTGAGGGAACCCAATGTGAGTAAATGTGGAGGAGTGACATAGTTATCTTTGGATAATATGTCAACTTAAAGAAGAATGACAAAGTAATTTGCTTATAGAAAGAGATAAAGATTATCTCTTATAATGGTATTTTAAGGCATTGAAAGGTTAGAGACCATATGGAAAGGTACCTTAAATGTGGGGAGATATGCCCAAGTGTTAGCAAATTACTTATTAGTAAGTCTGAACATATGTTTCGAGGACTTAACATTGGAAAACAACTACTTTTGTATGAACAATAATCAACCTAGTAGTGGATCCAATTATTAAAGGTTAGACTAAAGAGTAAGTTGATCATCGAGGGGAATGAGGCTAAAGCCAACATAACTAATGAATCAACCTGGCGGAAACCTAACTTAGTTGATTGGAGATCCCATGGCCTAAGTTCAATAGGCAAACTGGTTGGGCATGATTCAAAGAAGTTAACACACTATATACCTCATTCCTATGATGGAAGAAGTGTGTTGTCTGCAGAAGTTTTAGGTTGTATATTTATACTTAATGACAGTGATATCTTATAAATAAGAGGAATAGAGCAGACTATTCTTAATCAGTGGTCACCTATGTGAGAGTAGAAGTGGGTCGCTTCTATGAGTATGAGATGGCTAAATTCTCTAAAGCTCTCATGAATCCGGAATTTGTTCAGGACCAAAATGAACACAACTGTATGAACCAGAATATATTAGGAATAGTGATGTGTGTTGCTTATTGTCTCGGTTTACTGCTGCGGTGAACAGTTCAAGATTCCATATCCACTGCGTCACCTAGTAAATCCGATAAGTATTCACTAAGGTAAGTTCAAGTCCAAAAGACACCTCTCCCGATGCATCTCTTGTCCGCCTGTACTCTCAAATTCTTCCTAATTTTTCATTCATGTGGAGGACTGTTGGAATTTATATATTATAATATTAATAATTAAAATATTTAATTCAAAATATTGAATGAAAAATGCTTAACCGTTTGAAAGGGATCAAGGCATTCCTTGGTAAACGGTATCATCCAATAGATGAATGTTTGTATCTCTTAATAAACCAGTATATTAGGTTTTATATAAACTCACGTTAGAAAAGCCGTGAGATATATAGAAAATTAGAATTAATTTTACTCTTGAGAAATAGGATTTCCCCACTTTGTTTCTCTCATGCTTCGTGTGTCAAATTTCGAGTCGTGCCTTGAGAGTATGGAATATATAAAGTTCGCCAGAGTCCGAAGATTGAAGTGCTTTGACTTCAGATTATAGATTGTTGAATCCTGAGAGATGGACGCCTACACTACAAGCACAAGAGTAGGGGCGAAATTCCATCTTTAGGACATTGCATTTATACAAGCCTCAATCAACCGGTATATTAGGTTTTATATAAACTCACGTTAGAAGAGCCGTGAGATATATAGAAAATTAGAATTAATTTTACTCTTGAGAAATAGGGTTTCCCCACTTTGTTTCTCTCATGCTTCGTGTGTCAAATTCCGAGTCGTGTCTTGAGAGTACGGAATATATAAAGTTCGCCAGAGTCCGAAGATTGAAGTGCTTTGACTTCGGATTATAGATTGTTGAATCCTGGAAGATGGACGCCTACCGAACTACAAGCACAAGAGTAAGGGGGAAATTCTATCTTTAGGACATTGCATTTATGCAAGCCTCATTCTCCAAGTTTGTCAGTTTTTCTAACTTTCTCTCTAGTTGTTTATATTAATCTCATACATGAATTGATGTTGTGAATTTCTTTATGATTATTATTAATGGAATTCTTGTATTATTTTCCTATTTTCTAATATTGCTCCAACATATAGCAAGATAATGAAATCCGTGAACGAAAAAAATGATTTGCAACTTCAACTTACCATGCTAAAGAAGCTCCATAAGAGTAGTAGCTTCCTCCTAACTTCATGCATCCGTTGATCATGGAAATTATAAAAATCCATCCAACCAAGAGACAATGTAAAAGTTGTGAGAAGGTGAATATGCAACAAAGAATCTAAGATATACTTGACAAATTTGCGATTCCATTATAAATAATTACACACAAAAAAGATCAAATTTTGATTCAAACAAAACAATCTCATCTGTTACAGATCGGACCAACCACAAAAAGATTTTATTAACATGATTTTCAACCCAACTATAAAAACGAGCTTTATAACAGCACAATCAATATCATTTCAACCCAACCAAAAAGAAACTGATTGTGTGTCATAAGTTTGTAAACACGGAGAAAATGTATCATATTTCATGACTAATCAAAAGCTTACAAATGTCAGGTAAGAACATACTTAAGGTCAAATGCAAGAATGCAAATCAAGACAATTCACTCCATTGTGTTCAGCAAGGGAATAAAAAGTGATGAAAATAGTATGATAGTGATTCGTACCTTTAACTTGATCTGACACTACAACAAAAATGAGCACTGCACACAATAAATTATCTGTGCTCTTTGAGGCCAAAAAGCACCAACAATTGTGCCCATAGACCAATAGCAACAATGCAGCTACAATCTTTGTGTCTGTGCCCTTTATGGGCGTTACCTTTGACCATTGGGCACGATATGGTCTTTGATGCCCAAAAAGCTCAGCACAAATAGGGGTTCTTTTGTGTCTCAGTTCTGACAACACTGACTTTTTCCAAGCCATGTTAGCACAATTTTGTTTTTGTGCCCAATAGGTAAAATATTAAAAAAAAAAAAGAATATTACAAAAATGCTTTTACAATTTAGTTCTACAAACAATCAATTCATACGAATAATGAAAACAAGCATTATGAACACTTTCTTTCCCATAAAGCTTTTACTTCATCCCACTTCCACATTCCATCTCAAATTACACACAAATTGACCTCATGCGTTCATCAATGGAGACATGCAATATACAGAACACATTCATGAACTTGCAGATAGTACACTAAAACCACTGTTGCATGAATGCGCTGAAATCAGAAAGGACTACTTTCACAGATTTATGCGAGACATAACCTAATTCATATTTTAGGCATGCACAAGCAGCACATTTACAGATCAGCCAAGTTCATCTAAAACCACTGTTTCATCTATTTCTGTTGTGATCAATATATTGATCCGTATATATCTTTGAGTTTGTTATTATGTGATTTAATACCAACATGAAACTAATGGGATAGTTCGTGGGACACCGGATACGGTTATTGGAAATCTTTATTTGGAAAGATCTGTCCCTTGGAAGGCATGCAAACATGGCTTGTGAAATCAGTTTGATATACTGTTTTAGAATTTGAAATTGTCTTAGCCACATAAGTGTTGGTGGGATTCCTGCACCGATTTCTGGAAATTTCAGTTTTCCAGAAAAGTTTATTCGTCATAAGCAGACACATAAAATTTTCGATTTAGTTGGTAAGGAACAATCGTGTATCTTCCAAAGTGCACGTGCAGACGCATAGAGTCTTTGATACTCACGTAACTGAAAGTATCAAAGAGAGGTGTTTTCGTAATGATTTAACGAAAATACATGATCACTTTGTATGGATCATTTGGCGCTATTTCCATAGTGTAACCATTCCACCACAGAGGTGGTGCCGTTTGGAAGAGAGTGGTGTGATCAGGTCACTACATGGCAGCTGTTCCAGAAAGTGCAAAGAATTGCAACTCTGTTTGGAGGGAGACTAGTATGCAGAAATCAAGGGCTGCATAAATCTCGAGTACATTACTTTCTAAGATGGTGCGAGTAATTATACAACATTGTAGGAATGCATTCATATTCAACTAACGGAAATATAGTTATCTATATTTTCTGATAAAATAAATAAATAAATAAACAAAAAAAAATGCAATGCCCGTAGACTGAAATGTCCTGGTCTATGTTAGTAATCGGAAAGTCAATGAATTTTACTCTTGAGAAATAGGGTTTCCCCACTTTGTTTCTCTCATGCTTCGTGTGTCAAATTTCGAGTCGTGTCTTGAGAGTACGGAATATATAAAGTTCGCCAAAGTCCGAAGATTGAAGTGCTTTGACTTCGGATTATAGATTGTTGAATCCTGGAAGATGGACGCCTACCGAACTACAATCATAAGAGTAAGGGCGAAATTCTATCTTTAGGACATTGCATTTATGCAAGCCTCAATCTCCAAGTTTGTCAGTTTTTCTAACTTTCTCTCTAGTTGTTTATATTAATCTCATACATGAATTGATGTTGTGAATTTCTTTATGATTATTATTAATGGAATTCTTGTATTATTTTCATATTTTCTAATATTGCTCCAACATATAGCAAGATAATGAAATCCGTGAACGAAAAAAATGATTTGCAACTTCAACTTACCATGCTAAAGAAGCTCCATAAGAGTAGTAGCTTCCTCCTAACTTCATGCATCCGTTGATCATGGAAATTATAAAAATCCATCCAATCAAGAGACAATGTAAAAGTTGTGAGAAGGTGAATATGCAACAAAGAATCTAAGATATACTTGACAAATTTGCGATTCCATTATAAATAATTACACACAAAAAAAGATCAATTTTTGATTCAAACAAAACAATCTCATCTGTTACAGATCGGACCAACCAAAAAAAGATTCTATTAACATGATTTTCAACCCAACTATAAAAACGAGCTTTATAACAGCACAATCAATATCATTTCAACCCAACCAAAAAGAAACTGATTGTATGTCATAAGTTTGTAAACGCGGAGAAAATGTATCATATTTCATGACTAATCAAAAGCTTACAAATGTCAGGTAAGAACATACTTAAGTTCAAATGCAAGAATGCAAATGAAGACAATTCACTCCATTGTGTTCAACAAGGGAATAAAAAGTGATGAAAATAGTATGATAGTGATTCGTACCTTTAACTTGATTTGATGGTAGGGAATTGAATGTTGACTGAACAAAATTTTGCAAGTAATGAGGTTGCGTAAAAACTTTCACCTGAAAAGTTAAACCCACCATTATATGAAGGTAAACAAGGAAAATCCAATCCAATAAACACAACAATTTGAGAAGTGTATTTTAGTTTAGAGAACATGCATGTATTTTCTAACAGCGAAAACATGAGCGAATATGATTGGGGCAGAAACATGAGAGTAAAAAATCCAAACCTCAATAATATGGTTGTATTACAGCAAATATGATTGGGTCGTACTCGAGTATCAAATGGGGACTTGAGATTTTTGTAACTGTGTAGAAGAAAAAAGAACACCAATGGAACATTCCTAGAAACTAACCCTGAAACCCATCCAAATCAGATCAACTAATCAACCCAATTAGCCCAACCAATAACCCTAAATTTACTGAACCAAATTTGCCCAATCAATAATCCTTAAAGATAGGATTATATCCTTAAAGATAAATTATTTTCAACTATACACAAATTCACATGCTAGTCATTTGATACATTTAACTAATTCTGCAAGTTGTATTTCTGTAAATGGGAATGAAAATGTAACATTTGGTCTTATACTTTCGGAATCAATACACATCTCAAATCAAAAGTTGTTTCATTTATTTCATTCCAAAGAAAAATTTTGTTCGAACAGATATTCGAACAAAATACTCTTTGATTGACACTCACTTAAACACCTTAGAAGAACTCACGTTTGTCTACCTGAAAAGGAGTTCAGGGATATGAAAATACTACTTAATACCAAAAGCATAAACCACACTCAGTACAATCAATAATTGAACTAACAATATATTCAACAATTTATAAAAAAAAAACACAATCAAATTAAACACCTTTAAACCATAAAAACCAAAGGAACAAACCATATAATTAATGAGTGGTGAGTGCAGACTTTCTAGCATTCAGGGCACCAATTATCCTAATAGAGAACGCGTTTTCGTCCTCCTGCTTTGGCATTTCCTCCTCATCCCCTGAATCCTCATAAACTGCACGTTCCAACGACGTCTCGAGAAGCGCCTTAGCAAATACCGGGGAGGAAAAACTAATTAATTTTTTGGGTAAAAGACTGTTTACTACCCTCATATTTCATGGTTTTCAACATTTAGTACATAAAGTTTTTTTCATCCCAGAGTCATACCTAAAGTGTTAATTTTGGGACAGTCTCATACATCCGTTAGTCAAACTGTTAATTCTCCCGTTAAGTGATGACGTGGCGCCCATGTGGACAATGACTGGGCGCCACGTGTCATTAAAAATATTAAAATAATAAATTAAATAAAAGCTAAAAAAAAAAAAAAAAAAAAATTTCGGCAGGAAGGAACCTCCTCCACTCTCCTCACACACACTCTCTCTCTCTCTCTCTCTCTCTCTCTTTCACCCCAAACCCCCCAAAATCCCCCAGATCCAAAACCCAAAATTCCCAGATCCAAAATCCCTAGTTCTTGAGCTTCAAAAAACCGAATCTACAAATCGAACCCCTCCAACTGAGAGATTATGTGAAACGCGTTTAGCGTCTCTGTTTGCTTCGACGGGATCTTCTCATTCGGCTCGTCGAATTTGTTGCTCCTGTTTCATCCGTACGATCTTAGGAATCGATTTTTTGAACCAGGAAGAGTCCATGAACTTGGAAATGGTGATTCGGGTACTTGGATTCGGATCGAGAAGCTTCGTCACGAGTCTTCGTGCCTCCGACGAAAACCACGGCGGGCATTTGAAATCTCCTCTATAAATCTTCCGGTACATGGCCACGAGATTGTCGTCTTGAAACGGCAAAAACCCGATGAGAAGCATGTAGAGGATGACGCCGCAAGACCAGAAATCCGCCTTGGTACCATCGTACCATTTTTTCCAGATGACCTATGGGGCCACGTACGTCGGCGTGCCGCATGTGGTGTGGAGAAGCTCGTCCTGCTTCAAGTGCTCTGTGAAAGCACTGAGTCTGAAATTGATGACCTTCAAATTGCCGTCCTCATCAAGGAGGAGGTTCTCTAGCTTTAGATCCCGGTGGTAGACGCCGCGGCTGTGGCAGAAATCGATGACGGAGATGAGCTGCTGGAATAGACTATGACGACGTCTTCCTTGAGCCGACCCTTGGCGATTTTGGCGAAGAGCTCGCTGCCGTGTACCAGATCCATCACAAAATAGATCTTGGACTTGCTCGCCACGACCTCATGGAGCTCGACGATGTTGGGGTGCTTCACCATCCTCATCACGAAGATCTTTCTCTTGATCTGCTCCATCATCCCCACCTTAATCACGTTCTCCTTCCCCCACCACCTTCATTGCCACGTTCTTCCCGCTAGGCAGGTGTCGAGCGTGGTAGACCTTGGCGAAAGTGTCGTGACCCAGAAGACGGCCCAGCTCGTACTTGCCTTGCAGCAACGAAGAGCCATGGAGGTGCTTCTGGGGATCTAAAACTCCTACACACGGAGGGGATGGAGGGGTGGAGTCGTGAAGGGGGTGGAGGGAAATGAAGGGTGTCCGGTGGGGAAGACGAAGGGTTGGGAAAGGAAGGGTGCCCGAAAATCTGTAAAATCAAACAATTTAAGATCAAACCCAATAATTTCCACACCCAAATCATCAAAACCGAAAAAAAAAAACTTCGCAATTCGAAATCAAACCATCATCAGATCAAATAAAAACAATTTCCAAGTTTCCATCAATCAAATACTAGAGAGATCGAAAGGAAATATCGGCAGCAGAGGGAAACAGGTATGAACCGGAGCTCCGGCCCCCAAAGCTTCCGCTACCACCGATCGCCCCTTTCGATTGAGACCCCCTGATTTTTTTTCCAAACAAGAACTCAGAGACTCTGTGGTTAGAGAGGAGATGAGGGAGGGTGGGTGGTGCGGGTTGCAAAGGAGAGAAGGGAGGGAGGGTGGGTGGAGCAGGTTGCAAAAAGGAGAGAAGGGAGGGAGGGTGGGTGGGGGTTGCAGAGGAGAGAAGAGAGGGTGGGGGTTGCAGCGGAAGGAAGGCAGGCACGGGTTGGGGAAGGTAGAAGATGATTATTTTTTATTTTTTTTTTAATTTTTTAATTTTTTAATATTGAAATGGGCCCATATTGACACGTGGCGCCCAATCATTGTCCACATGGGCGCCACGTCATCACTTAACAGAGAATTAACAGTTTGACTAACGGATGTATGAGACTGTCCCAAAATTAACACTTTAGGTATGACTCTGGGATGAAAAAAACTTGATGTACTAAATGTTGAAAACCACAAAACATGAGGGTAGTCAACAGTCTTTTACCCTAATTTTTTTAAAACAAATATTAGTGCACTACAGAAATACATCATCTATAATAAGCAAACACGCGAATGCCTGAAAACAATATAAGTCTAATATATCCTTGCATTTCTATTTGAATTCAGAGTACGTGGAAGTCACATCAACAAATCAAAGCCCTAAATTTTTATCATCCTGAACTGGAAAAATCTATAAAATCTAAAAATTTTCGCCGCATCAAAATAATTACAAATTAAACCCCCCATTCTCTTGTAGCTGATAATCAAAACCAAATTAGTAAATTACTCAGTTAAAAGCCTTTTTTCGACGAAAACGCGGAAGGCAAGCCTGAGTCCTAATAATCCAAAATCATGTCAAATGGAGGAAAATGATATATCATAAACGAATACTTATATACTAATAGAAAAAATTTCATTAATTTATCTAATTATAGAAATAAAAAAAAAATAGATCAAGAAAACCAAGAGCCAGATACAATTTTGATGCAAAGAAAGCAAAGTTAGAATACCAAGAGGAGCCAGATTATGCTATTAAATCAGAGAAAACTGAGATGCAATGGAATCCATACAAATATAATCCAAGAAAGCAGACCAAAACCCTTGTCTCAGAGAAATTGGGATATAACATCGTAGAGATAAAGCAAGAGGAGAGATATACCTGGCTCTGGTTGGAATTGCTGGCGATGAATGTTTGGAGAGAAGCTTTACCTTTCACTCGCTTTTGATTCCTGTAGCCACAACAGACACATCGCTTGTGAAAGTTTCCAAAGGGAATTTCGAATTCAAAATTCAACAACCTAAATCATAATTAACTCACAATTTAGTTCCATCAATATGATAGACATACCAAACTGTCAACAAACTAACAAAAGTAAACAGAAACGTCCCTAGAAATAGCCCAATGGTAGGATTATGTAGTCCGATTGTGCTGAACTAAATAAGAAAAAATTCAAGTGATCAAAGCTAATCTAGAGCTTTCTCCGGTCCCAAACACAGCAAGAATCAGAACGTCAATTTCAAGAAATTCACAGAAAGAGAGAAAGAGAGGGGTAGAGTAGTACAAACCTCAGATCGACTGGCCTCGATCCTCTGGATTCCCTCATTATAGTAGCAGAAATTGACAAAAGCATATATACAATGACATTTTATCAGCTACTGGTTGGACCACGTTTATTACCAGCCATAAACGGAAAAACAATTTGGTATAAGCATCTAATAAGAATCTCATTCCACAAAACTTCTTCAGTGTTGGCCTAGACAACTGCGAGCAAAAAAATCCCCAAATCATCCACCGCCATTAACAAAACCACACCCATCCTTTAGCTAAGATTAAAAGAGTGAACTTATCACCCAAATAAATGGGTAGATTATCGAATATGAGTTAAAAAGTGGAGGAAAGCAACAAAACCAATCAAACAACGAATTGTCAATAGAATAAAACAACAAATATAGATATCTGAATCAAAGTTTTTGTTTGTTTTTGTTTGTTTTTTTGGTCAAATGAAGACTTAAATTTCACTCAACATTGTTTCTAATCGCAGTTGCTTCCTCTGTACCTGTAAAGCATGGTTGTCTTATCCAAACATACATTTTGATCATGCAGAATCGAGATGGAGACGTTATCTTCTAACAATAGAAATGGAAGTTCAAAATATTATTGAATCATCAAATGTAAAAATTACCAATCAAATACAGATAAACCACCACCAACAACCAAAACAGTTTTTTATTTTTTATTTTTTTTAATTAAATTATACACCTCTCATCCAAGCAGCAACCAGTTCTTTTGAACTGCGTGTCAGTAAAACACATGAGTACGAATATATTATAGAGAGCAACAATCCTTAAATTTCTAACATCACCGACATTCACAACATTAAGCATGTAGGAAAACTATTTCATTTCATTTTAATTTTAGGTGACACAACTGATGCAAGAAAGGGTCGAGCAAGTAGCATGGCATCAAGAATAAAGGAAGATATTTAGGATGGAATGGAACAATTAAAAGTTTCTGTTAACCATTAAATTTATGCTTAGTGAGTATACCAGAATATCTGCGTGCAATGAAAGTACGGCAAACAGGGGTTTGTGGTTGGCTGGAGAACTCTGGAGACACGAAAATCTCAGGGGTCTGATTTAAGCGTCGAACTCTCTCTCTCTTTGCAACCAATTTTAATTAAAAAAAATCCATATTATGAGCACCGACTAAAAAGGTCAACAAAAAGGAAAATTCATACTTCTAGACATAGTGGGAAAAAAAATGAACTCAGAATGAAACATAATTTTTTTTTTTCCACTAATAAGCATAAGAAACAGAACATTTTCATTTAACAATAACCTTGAAAATGTCTTTCTATTCAAGTACGTTGGCCCAAAATTAAAAGTGACATGATTTTGAACAATTTACTTCGTAGCCATCATTAACATTACAAATTTTTAGAAATAATTGTAAACACGATAATTTCCTGAAACGAAACGCTACAAGAACACGTGTACAAAATAATATTTGTGTATTTGAATTTTGGGTTTCAATCTCTTTTACAATTTTCCTCTGATTCTATCTTCGTAAGGTATTGATTTGGTGGATTGGTGCTGTTGATCCAAAGGGCCGTCGGGGCTTGATCTTTAGAAGAACAGTTGTGTATGGATGATTTCCTTAAGGGCCGTTGGGGCTTGATCTTGAGATGGATGAACGGATCTTCAAGGGCTCTTGGACTTGATCTTGAAGGTGGATGAACGGATCTTCAAGGGCTTTTGGGCTTGATCTTGAAGGTTGAGGATGAACGGATCTTCAAGGGGCCTTGGGACTTGATCTTTGAAGGACGGATGAACAGATCTTCAAGGGGGCCTTGGGGCTTGATCTTTAAAGAAGGGTTGAACGGATCTTCAAGGAGCCTTGGGGCTTGAGCCTTGATTTGGCAGGAGGTCTTCAAGGGCCGTCGGGGCTTGATCTTTGAAGGCGGATTTGGCGAAGAATGAAGAGAGCTTTCTTGATCCTTCGGGACTTGCTTGAGAGCCTTTGGAGTTTCAAAGCTTCAAGGTTTTGGTGTAATTTGAATTGGTTCCCTCAAATGTATGAAATGGCTTCCTATTTATAGAATTCCAAAACTTGATTTTTGGGTTTAAATAATCAGATGAAATAAATCACTTCTGCCAGGCGTTGACACGTGTCCTGTTTGATGACTTTTCTGAATTATTTCGATTTTTCGTTGATTCACACGCTACGTATAAAATTTATGTGATACGTGAGCGTTGAAATTTTAATTTTTGGTCAACGTTTATTTTCACGAAATTTCGATGTCTACAATAATGTAGACAGATTTGTTTAGTTACATCAGGCTCCTCAGTTTCCAATTGACATGCCAATTTATGGTCCACTGCCCTTTCTTTTTTCAGACAATAAATCTCAAACATTTATATAACCAAATGTAGGGCTGGGCACGGGCCGGGCCGGGCCCAAATTTGAAGGAACCGGACCTACCCGTTTTAAAATGTAACGGGGCGGGCAGGGCCGGGTAGAGAACTTTAGAGTTTTAGAACCGGACCTAACCCGGCCCGTTTCAAACGGGCCGGTTCAGGGCGGGTCCACGGTTCCTATTACATTTTTTTTTTCTTTTTCGTCATCACACAAAGGGACGACGTCGTTCAAGTCGTCTTCCTCAGTTTCGAGACCGTTTCCTCTGCGACAACCCAGTTGCAGCTCAGACCATTCAAGCCGTCTTTTTCCTTAGTCGTCTGGGAGATGAGAAGACAACAAATCAGAACCATTAAAAACCCCCAACCAACACAAAATCAAAACCATAAAAAAAAAAAATCAGAATTGACCCAAATACACACAAAATCAGACCCAAATACACATAACAAAACCAGACGGAGTAGCAGCTAAGCTGCTTGAACGGCTCTTTGAGGAAGATGAGCAGCGAGATGATCATCAGCGCCAGACCCATCTTCCCCGCGAAGACGATCTTTCACGGATTAGACTGACCCATCTGAAAAAAACGAGAGACTGAGTTCGAGAGAGAGTGAGTGAGACAGGAAAAAAACGAAGGAATTCTTACATGCATTCCCATTCCCGATTTCTTACATGTATTCAGAAATTAAAGCCACAAAAAAAAAAAACGAGAGAGGATTTCAGTGGCCATGGATCGAGATCTGATGACGATGGCGGCGGACGGAGCTGATGATGATGGCGGCGGACGGAGCTGATGATGATGGCATCGAACGGAACTAGGATGTTGGGAGCGAGTCAGGAGGAGAGATCGACGTCTGATGATGATGGTGGCCGACGGAGGGGAGATCGAAGTCTGAGTGAGAGGAGATGAGAGATTGAGGGGAAGAGAAACTGAGCAAATGGATTGGTGATTCTAAATGGAAGAGAAACTGAGCAAACTGGGCAAATGGAAGAGAAACTGAGCATATGAGAGATTGAAGTCTAATTTAGAAGATGCTAGAAACGGGCCGGGTCGGGGGCCCGTTTATTCCTAGTTTAAGAACCGCCCCGCCCCACTAAATTTGTATACCCGCCCCGCCCTGCCCCGTTTTGAATTCTGAAATTTTGGACCCGCCCCTTACCCACCCCAAACTGCGGGTACCCGCCCCGACCCGCGGGTCCAGGACCCGTTTGCCCAGCCCTAACCAAATGC
Organism: Cotoneaster glaucophyllus; assembly: GCA_036320875.1. Taxonomy (NCBI): domain Eukaryota; kingdom Viridiplantae; phylum Streptophyta; class Magnoliopsida; order Rosales; family Rosaceae; genus Cotoneaster; species Cotoneaster glaucophyllus. The sequence continues at coordinate 23,985,576 of CM070063.1, forward strand.
ATCCAATAATAGAAAACTACGTAAATTTTCTAGGAAAGTGCACATTCACATATTAAAGGGTTGCGTGAGAAAATGTATCTAAACAAAGTATATTAAGGTACCTCATTTGCATTATATTTCAAGGATGTAGCAGGATGGGCTTCAGGCAGTAATCTTTCTTCTGCTATTTCCTTCACGGTTTGTAACTCATTCATGAGTTTCGTTGCAAGGCATTCAAAAGAATGTAAATATATTATAGTTCATTTTTATGACACAACAAGGTTATAATTTATCTGATAAATTATATAAATTATCAAGGAATATCATATATAAATGACAAAACCAAATTATAGTTATTGCAATGATTTCAGCTTTGTTTATTTTTCTTTTATAATGGTCTTGTTTATGTGTTAATTTCTTAGACTATTATTTGGTTGAGTCTATAATCTCCAGTCGAACATTCCAACCATCAAAACCAAACCTTGGATCCATTCAAATTACGTATTAAATCTTCATGGCCAATAACTTCGCTTCCAAAATCCAATTCACCACGTAAAGTAAGGATTTATGAGTAGAACGACGGGTACCGTCATTGATCATTGAAACAAAAAGCCAAGAAGAATAATACGACTGGGACTAAATTTGTGCAAGCATAGTTTCATTTGACAAAAATGTGTTCCCAATTTAAAAGGCCATTACTACATAGCAGAACAAATTAGTTTTCGTATCGAAACCAACATAAATCTAAGCAACATACACATTTTAATAGTAAATAAATTGAAAAGCAGATTAATAACCACCTCACAAATTCCCCCAGATTAAATAGTGATGTTACCTCACCAGCAGGAGCAGAAGGGTGGTGTGTGGTTGCGCTGTGGCCTTGTACCAAGAAGGATGACGACACTTAGGACGACATTTGCTTGCTGTTTAACCAGAAATTACCCGTCGTGTCTGAAACTCACCGGAAAAAAGCAAATGTTAGGATTACCCTTGATTAACCTTAAAGTGAACTGAAATCCAACATGCAATACCTGAATTTATCTCTTGGGAGTGAGAGGAGTCGTTTCCAGGTAATGGCAAGGGCCAATTCGCCTGCGGATTTGGAATTTAAGATCTGATACCTTCCCTCCAATTCGAAAAAACTCTGGAAGGTCGTGAAATTGTCCATGAATATCGGTTGTAACATGCAAATAAATAATAATAAGTGTCTAACCCACATAATTTGAAAGATCCACACCAGCGTTACCAATTCAAATGAAGGACAATAATAACGCTTTTTTTCCCATACAAAATGAAATAACAGTGAAATATGTACTGTAATACAAATATAATAAGAGACTAAAGAAACCAAAATCTTCACTTGAACATTGCTTTCTCCCATTAGAATTTCCTTTGCTTTCTCGCATAACATTCTCACCTACAATGAAGCAATGAAGAAACGATCACGTACAGATAGACGGTTCTGATACTAAAAGACAGGAGATAAGTTTTTTTTTAAAAAAAATAAATAGAAAACATAATATAATTTAAAATGTGCTTAAACAAACCATTCTCGCAATACAGAGGTAAAAGTCCTGGATACTTTAGTCCATTTCACATAGTTTACTTTGTATGATCATAAGATAATTCATGCCTTATCTTAAAGTGGCAATACAATTGCCTTATTTATAGTCAATCGCTAAAATATTTATAGAATCCAATACATTTTTAAAATAAATGAGCTCAAAGGTCCCCTCGCCAAAATACATTCTTCGACTGAAATAGATTTATGAGACTATAAGTATCCCCTCTTTTTTAGCCATATCTAACTAATTTCATGTCATTCCGGAAATGGCCTATCTACCATTTCCCACAGGATACAGATTAGATTTTGTAGTAAATTCAAGATGCAACTGTACCAATTGTGACACTTACAAAGTTTCCCGTGCACAAAATCATCAAATTGTATTGCCTAACAATCTTTACCCCTCGTTCCATAAAAAACTCTGAACACCGGGCATCTCGCTCCAAATCATGACAAAATGATTCGTATCTAAAATTGATTATGGCAAAAAGAAATTTCCAAGCCCAAGAAACTTTTGTATCACACTTATAGAGCTCATGAGTTGTCCCAAAAATTGGTAAACAAATCAAAGGCACAAAAAAATTTAGACGAAGTAGGCATTTAATTTAAAATCACAATAAATAGAACCTGAATTACATCACTACAAACACAAATAAAGAAAATGAAAATATGAATGTCACGCCCCAATCCCGACATACGTCCAGGATTGACACGTGACGTCACCAAATACCCGTATCCCAACATACCCTGCTTCCGGAATATGGCAAATCACAGCTCGAAAATCGAATCACACAGTAATCTTTCGTACACTTTATGGTTGCATCTAACCTCCTCGTTAGACTGCCTACGTACCCTCATTAGGGATCAAGCCATTCGTAGTTCGTCGTTCACTAATTTAGACATTTATTCCAGTGCGTTCTAACAAGAATACATAGTATTTTGTAATCAATTATTAGAACTTGACATGCATGACATTACCAAGTTCAGGGCTATAAAACAAACCAACATGCCGTTCAAGATTCTCATTCCATCCATCATATAAATTCCATGTTTTCAGCACGATACTTCCATCTATAGCATGTAACATATCAAATAACCAACGAAGCACATATTATTCTCAAACCACATTGATCAACTAAAATAATCAGAATAATAACAACCATAACCAAGGTCATTCCACAATCCCGTCAATCAATCAATTTCATGAATCAAGATACATGATCTTAGCATTTAATTATGTTAATCAATGAATGCAGTAGCATATCATTTCACGGATTTAACCAAGGAACTCTAACAACTCCGAAGGAGTCACCCAGACATCCAACGGCTTTTCCCATTCAACCACCAAGATTTGCAAAAACCATCATTCCTATGTACATTAAAAACTAGGGCTAGAGGAACACAGTTCGGTCAAAGCCTACATAAGTAACCAAACAAGATGTGGGCCCCCAAAGCGGATTAACCAAGTAGAGTCACTCCTACAACTGTTAGGAAGTGATCACCCAACGCGGATTAACCAAGCATAATCACTCCTAAGCATACATAGCCATAAGGATCGCCCAACACAGATTAACCAAGCACGATCCATATATAGTATGGTCCCCCAATGCGGATTAACCAAGCAGGACCACTTGTGACCCCCAATGCGGATATACCAAGCAGGGTCAAGATAATCAGGTAGGTAGTGATCACCCAACGCGGATATACCAAACATGATCACTCCTAGATTGCGTATGGTCCCCCAATGCAGATATACCAAGCAGGACCATCAATGTACAACTGCTACATGGTGCAGTAAATTCAACACCTCACGCCCTATGAGTTACAACGTAGTCACCTACACCATTAACTTCTCAAGGTCATCACCAACATGTCACACAAGCATATAAGTGCTACAACATACTTCTAATAGGATTCTAGGATCACATTGTCATAAAAATAATCACACCCATCATTCACATTACTAGAAAGATAGTTTAACTCATATATATCACAACCACCATCAATACCAAGCCAAATCATGTTATTAAACATATGTCTAAGGCTAAATATATAAAAATCACATTTCAATAGAAATCACATTTATAAAACCAATTCATATTCACATATGATATTAATATAAGAAATTAAGGTAATAACCATATCACATATATTCAAGTCACTCTCTAACCACTGTAGGCCCACTAGACTTCAATTAGTCTGCCGTAGTACTAATTTTAGTATTTAGAACGCTTCGAGACATGTTGACCAAAAGTCAATTCTCGGTCAACAGTAGGATCCACAACGCTACATAATTTGATCTAGAAGATCCGCAAATCAGATTCTGGATCCGTAACTTCCTAAGGTCCACATTATGCTCAAATAACAACATACTAAAATCTCATCACGATCCGACAGTCGGATCTCCGTCAATTTCAAATTCAAGTGGAGATCGACATTTTATTTTACGAACTTACAAATCCAATCCGGGAAGATCCGTACGTCGGATTCCCGACCCCTCAGTTTCAGTTATTCTCAAATATTATCTTCTATAACGCATTAAGGTTTGGTGATGATCCAACGGTCGGATCATCGATTGATATAATGGTCAAGTGACGTATCGTAATAAAACTAAGCTCAAACAATCAAACCACATCATACGGATATCAATTATGAAATCAAGGCATCTAATTGAACTTAAAAGACATCGTCGGCCCACTGGCCAGGCTGCCGCTGTCACATCCTGACCCGGGGTCCACCACATCCCGGGCCCGCTCCACCACCGTAGCACGATATTGTCCGCTTTGGACCCCGACTACGCCCTCACGGTTACCTTTCTGGGAACTCACACGAGAACTTCCCAGTAGGTCACCCATCATGGGAGTGCTCTCGCGCGCTACTCGCTTAACTTCGGAGTTCCCATGGAACCCGAAGCAATGAGCTCCCAAAAGGCCTCGCGCTAGGTAGGGATGGGAATATACATATAAGGATCACTCCCCTGGGCGATGTGGGATCTCACAGCCGCCGCACGCGCCTCCGCGGGTGGCGGTCGGCTGCCCCGACTTGCTGGAAAATTCAACTATTTTTAAAAATTACCAAAATTTACAGAAATGAAGATCTCAATGAGTAGAGCAAGTTTTATACCTGTGACCAAGGCTAATTTGGCCGGAAAACACCTCAATTTTACACAAACCCGCCGGAAACCCTCAAGAGGGTGTGCTTCGATTCGACTTCCATACGAACTCCGACGCCTCCACCACTGCTTGCGCTTTGTTCCTGGGATTGATGGGAGTCTATTGGTGGTGGTGGTGGTCGAAGTTACATTCAAATTTGGGTGGATCGCCACCACGAGCTCATCGCACCCCCGTGCGGGTATACACCATTTCGGGCCAAATTCCCTCGAATTTTGGGGTGGTATAGGTAAAGGAGGTGATGGGGAATGATTTCCAGGTGGTGAGGGGATTCAACTTGTCGGAAATTGGCCGGAAGACCACCGGATTTGCTTTGCACCGCCGGTTGGATCACACGGGTCAAAAGACCCGTTTTTCTCCCTCATTCTCACCTTTCCTCCTTTCCCTCCTTTTCTCCTTCTCCTATTGGCTACTCTTTTTCCACTCTCTCCCAACTGATTGGTCCCCCTTTTTTCTTTTTACCTTTCCCCACAAGTGAAAGTTAAATACTTCCTAATATCTATAACTTCACAACTTTAAACGTTCGTAACTATACCGTTATAATTTGGACTCGCAAACGGCTTTTGCCTATGCGTTCGTGGGTTCGAGATCTATTCAACAATAAAAATTGTGACCTCGAAACGTCTACGGATTTTAACTGATTAATTTCTAAACTTTACTCTTCGTAACTAGTTTAATTGAAATCTAAATTCAATTAAATTAGTATAAATTCCCGAAAAATAATATAAAATCTCAATAATACAAATATGTAGATGATAACAGTGAAATCTAGGAACGGGATTTCACAATGAACATAGGACAAGACTCACAAAAAGCAAGGCACAAGCCTTCGAAGAAAAGATAACTTTGGTGTAGAACTTTGAGTGGGGCACCAATTTGAGAAATGCTAAGGTCGTTTGAATGAAGGTGAAATTTTAATGAATCACCATTTGATTTTTTTTTTCTTCAGAAATTTAGAAACACGACGTGCTGAGGGGATCTTGAAGCACTACACATGATATTGCATGGAAGGCCAAAATGAAGGGATTCCCACTTTTGATTATATACTATTTCTTTTAAAGACACCCCTTTCTTACAACATTCTCCCAATTGAATTTGTTTTAATTTGGGGAGAGGACAAAAAGAAGATGAGAATTGACACTTGGTTCAGATTATAGAGTAAGTAAAGTCACTAATACTCAATTAGGGCCAAAGCAAAATTAAATTAAAAAACACTTCAAAATTTGGAGAGTAGAAAAATGATTTTGCAGAGGCCATCTGAGAGAATAGGGAGAACCTTTGACATCACAATGAATAATTATCCATGGCTAATCAACAAATTACAAACAATGTATGACAGTTAAGAGATGCATACAGAGAACAAAGTGAAATTATCTGATGAGATAACTGTATACACAAAAACATGCACAGAGACTATACAAAATATTCAATTGGTGGAAGCAAGGCTATACAACCTATTCAATTCATGTCACAAAGACCAATAGACCGTCGAAGATCTTCGTACCTTCGATTATCTAGGGCTTTAGTGAAGATGTGAACTAGTTCTCTTTCAGTTGGCACAAGGTTAAGAATTTTACATTCCACAAGATCCCTAATGAAATGGTGCCTTATATCTATATGTTTTGTTCTTGAATGATGAACTTGGTTCTTAGAAATATCAATAGCACTCATGTTATCACAATAAACGAGAAAAGTGGATTGAGAGATACCATAGTCGCTGAGATTTGTTTCATACACATTAATTGAGTGCAACAGCTTCCAGCATCCCCATATTCTTCTTTAGCAGTAGATAATGGGAAACAATTTTGCTTCTTACTATGCCATGCAACCAGATTTTTCCCAACATAGAAAGCTCCCCTAAAGGTACTCTTTCGATCATCAATGCACCCAACCCAATTGGCGTCATTGTATCAAACCAAGTTGGTGTTGGTGTTATGCGTATATTGATGTCCAAAATTAGTAGTTTCACCCACATATTTGATAATCCTCTTAATTGCCAATAGGTGAGACTCATCATGATAACTTTGAAATCAAGCACACAACCCAATTGCAAAGGCAATATCCGATCTACTTGCAGTCAAATAAAGTAGATCATGCTTCTATACAAAGCTTGATCAACATCCTTGCCACTCAAGTCATTGTGAATTTTGGTACACGTACTCATTGGTGACCTAACAACTTTTGATCCTTCAAAACTAAATTTCTTTACTAAATTCTTGGCATACTTGGCTTAAGAGATTAAAATGGCATCTTTTTTCTTACTTTACTTGTAGTCTGTTCTCCAATGAGGCACATACCTAGAGAAGTCATCCATGATTACAAGAATATATTTCTTCCCACCAATGCACAATGTCTAGATTGGGCCAACAATGTCCATATGCACCAATTAGAGTCTTGGAGGTTGCAATATCATTCAACCTTTTGTGAGACACTTTGGTTTGCTTTCCCAACTGACAAGATCACAAACATAGGAATCAGAGATTGAAAGATGAGGTAAACCCTTAACAGCCTCACATTAGACAGTTTTTGAAGATTTTGAAGTTAACATGGTCAAGTCTTCTATGCCACAACACACTAGCATCATCAATTTCTTTGTTACACTTTGAGGAATCACCAACCTTTGAAGCATCAAGAATGTAACAATTGTCACCAGATCTTGGAAGGACCAGAATATTCTTTCCATGTTCATCCACAATTCGACAGCCTTTCTTGGAGAAGCAAACTTTATCTGCCATTTCATCACATAAATGACTAATGCTAATGAGACTGGACTTCAAACCTTCCACATAACTAACATTCTTAAGCTGAGGTAGACCATGAATATTAACAACCTCATTTCCAGTGATTTAGGACTTATCTTTGCCACCAAAAACAACACCACCACCATTGAAAGGTGAAAGAGATAGGAAGGCATCCTTGGCCTTAGACATGCGACGAGGACACCCACTATCAAGATACCACACATTCGATTTGGTGACATAAAGTGCATTAAGAACAACCAAACATCTATTGGAGACTTTCTGAGTCCATTTAGAGAGAGGCTTTACACTTCCCAAACTGGATGACTGCACAAGTTGTGCGATTATATTGACTTCATTGGCTTGTCTGTCCACCTGATTATTCAAAGTATCAATCTTCCAAGAGTAGAGTTTCTTGCACTTCGGTTGAATGTGGCCCAATTCACCATAGTGATGACAAGTGGGAATAAATGTAGTCTTCGAACTTGAATTGATTTTAGATGCCACAATAATAGATTATTTCACAAACTTTGATTTTGTGGTCATTGAGCTTGAGCTATTTTCTACATATCCAAGACCACTTTTGTCACTATGTGAGTTTCTTAAACTCAGCATCTTGTCAATTTTCTCAGCTCCAATGGTAAGACGAATAACTTTGTCATTTAACTCAATTAGTTGTTTCCGGTTAGCCTCATGATACATCACATTATTTGCCTTCGACACATGAATTTGATTCATCAAGTTTTCTTAAGATACCATCAAGTTCTGAGCCTGGGCTTCAAGAGTAGCAATAACATCATTTTTCTCATATTTGTCATTGAAATTAGACTCCTTTTCATTTAGCTCCTCAACAGAGGCCTCAAGATTACCAATCTTTTCATCAAGTTCAGATATGATTAGATGAACAAACTTGTTTTCTTTTTGCAACTCAGTAACCTTTTTAGTTAGCTCAATTTTCTCCAATTTTGTAATACAAAGAGTATCATATTGAATGCATAATTCATCATAAGTCATCTCCTCACTGTCATTTAGTATAATATCATCATCACTTGAAGACACTTCCTGCATTGAAGCAACAAAAGCAACAATATTTTTTCATCATCTGATGACTTGTTAGACAAGACAGAATGTTGATCATCACTATCACTCCAAGTAGCCATCATTGCTTTTTCACGCCTTTGTCTAATAAATTTAGGGTTAGCACATTCAGCAGCACGGTGCCCATTTCCCCCACATACAAAGCAGGGACCAGATACCTTTGACAAACCCTTATCTCCTTTTTCTAGCGAACCCTTTGTGCTTCACTCAATAGATTGTTTCTCTTGACTGTTTGATGACTCACCAAACCATTTAGAGTCATTTCCTTTGTTGTTGAGAGTACTTTGGAATTGTTTGACAAACAAGGCAAGATCATCTTTTGAACCTTGCCTACATAAATCAATGACAACCTCGCAGTTCTCAACACCTTGAAAGGCCACTTCTTTTCTCTTCTTGGAGTCGCATTCATCTTTGTCAAGCTCCATCTCATAGGTGATGAGTTTCCCAACCAATTTTCCAAGCTTGATCTCATTTAGGTCTTGAAACTCTTGAATGACAGCCTTCTTTGCTTAAATCTCTTTGGTAATCATCTTAAAATCTTTTGAACAACTGTTATTTCTTCAATAGGCTTCCCTAACCCCCAAGGCTTCATTTGTTAACATTTCAACTTTCACATAGAAGACTGAGAAGGTCTCAAACTCGAGCATTCTCAAATCCTCAATTTTTCAAGGTGTCATCTGGAGCTTTAGATCTCTCACTTCTTTGTCACCTTCATGAAGTATTTTGAGCTTATCCCAAGCTTGCTTGGCAGTTGTGCAATAACAAACATGAGCAAATTGATTAGACGAAATGGCAGAAATAATAGCATTCCTTGCTTTCTTATTTGCCATGGCCGAAGTAATTTCTCCTTGAGTCCATTCACCTTTGGGCTTAATCACAGATTCACCACTAACATTTCTTGGCGGTGCTCTCCATTCCAAGGTAAAATATTCAACTATAGTTAAGTCTTAAGCTTCCAAAAAGATTTGAAACTTTTCACTCGATGGAGCATAATTAGATCCATTAAAGTACGAAGGAGAATTGCAAGACGCAGCAACACGTTCATGATCCATAGTGAGATTCCACCCAATACTAGTCACTCCTAGAGATCACTTTATGTATATCTAGAGCAAGGCTCTGATACCAATTGAAATTGGTACCATGCAAAATATCATGTAATTTAAAATTCAATATATGCTTGACTGACTAGTCAACATCACCAATCAACTAAGATCAGATTTGATAGTTTACCAAAAGTAAGAATAAGCAATTATACATGGTTTACTAACGTAACCCTAGTTAATAAAGGTCTAGTTCAATGCACATTTAAACTATATTAAACGTAATTGAAAGAACATATCTATTTACAAACCCTAGAGTCAATGAGTTGCATGAAAATTAACAGGATATGTGAACAAGAATAACAATAATCAACACGAGGAGTTTTTGGCCGGAAAACCCACCTCTGGGTTAAAAAACTTGGGACTCACCATTGAGTCCAATCTACTAGTGCAAATAAGATTCATACAAAGTATTCACATAAGCTCAATTCCTAGTTCCTAATTTACGGAGTAGCTTATACCTTTGTGCAACCTTGCTTTACACGAGATGGACTCCTTTGGTCTTTATGAAGTGGAAGCTCCTCCTGAGCTCATCATCGAGAACCAATTTAGCCAATGAAAATAATATGACAATGATGGTTATGTAAAATTTGGATTCAATGACCAGTTAGTTTCTTCAGTCAAACAATTGAAGGAAGAAATCGATGAGAACCATGAAACAATGCAAACCTACTTCCTAATGACTGGTGTTTAATGCATGATGAAGGTTTGGCAGTCAGGGTTTCATAAATGGAGAAGAGGCAAGCTCAATGCTTTTAAGACAACTCTCTCACTCTAAAATAAATTTAAACCCATGGAGACAAACTGAAACACTAACACAAAGATATACCCAATGAATCCTGATTTCCATCAGCCAACTTGTGCAAATGACACTTGTCAACTGCAAAAAACCTAGGTAGATCAATGGCCAGAAACTGACCACCAGCAAAAAGGTGTTAGTTAGCCCATGTGGGTTGTCTTAGTTTGTGTGCCAGACAGCTGGAAGTCAATGCGCAAAATTGACTAGACAGTCAAACTACACAAAATGCAACATGAATATAGACATAAAATTCACATGCATGAACAAACCTTTTGAGGTGAAATGTGCCACATCTAGAACATTTACTCTAGCAATAACAACCATAATCAGAGTATAGCCTAAAACTAGATTGAGCATGTGTGTTGTTCAATTACAATATTTGACAAGGAAAACCAAACCTAAAAGTCTTGACTTCAAACAAAGAAAATGTGGGAGGTTTCGGGTTCGATTCTTCAAGTTGGTGAGTTTGCTTGACCTAGCCACGTGTAGAGTATGGATGGGCACGGGCCGGGCTGGGCCGGGCCCAAAATTAAAGGGACCGGACCAAACCCGCTTTAAATTGCAATGGGCCGTCCTGGGCCGAGTAATGAAAATTTTGAATCTGGAACCGAACCTAACTAGGCCCGGTTCGAACGGGCCTGTTCGAGCCCGGTCCACGGGTCCACCTTTCTTTTTGTTTTTCTTTTCCTATTGTTAGGCCCAATTACATTTTTTTATTGTGATAGAGTACATAGTCTACCGTATCATCCATTTTTTTTTTTTTTTCATCTTCGAAGTTCCTAGATCCGAAATTCCAAATAACATGAAAAATCCAAATTTCCGAGATCCAAAATTAGAACCGAGTACAGACAGATACTAAGATCCAAAATTTCAAATAACATAAAAAATCTAAATAACATCGAAAGTTCAAGGTCCTAACATCAAAATAACATATAAGCTCCATAATAACATCCTAAACAACAAAATAGCATCCAAGACCAAAGTCCAAAGATCAAATTAACATCCAAAATAACATGAAATCTGTAATAACATCCAAATTAACATCTGAAATGACTTCCAATATTCTGATGATTTATGATAGAAGGACGACACCCTTCCTTGTGACCTCTCTCTGATTACAATTGAGGAAGAAACATATGAGATCATTAGATATGAGAGATTAGAAGCATATTACATAATCAGTAATTACATGAAATATATTACATTTTGTCTGTTGGCAAAACATTACATTGGAATGCAATGTTTACCTGAAGTGCAGGAAAACTTGTAAATAACACAAAAACAGGTGCAGCTAGTCGGTTACAGGGATTAAATAGCGTTAACAATAAGGGATGTTAACTTGACAAAGAAGTTATATTCTTCCATGCAAAGCATAGAAGATGGTTCATATATATAGTTATCCAAAACACAATCTGTAATTAGGTTCGAGTAGTTACCTCTCGAACAATGTTTTTGCCATGTGAGATTGGCTGCATCCTTGTCAAGAGCTCCAAAAACACCACACTGAGGCCATAAACATCGCTCTTATCCGTTAGCTTATGAGGCTATAAACATTCAATGACAAAACATGAAATATATTACATTTTGCCTTTCTTTATGTTTATGAAATATATTACAAATTTCATAAACATAAAGAAAGCCAACAAACTTTTCATTATTTGCTTTGCTCAATAATCTAGTTAGTTCCGATTCAGGGTTGAAAATCGAAACAAATAAACTATGGATATCAAATAATCTTACCTATTGGCTTTGACTTACAAGCATTAAGATTGCAGCTTCAATTACCAATTTTAGTTCAAAAATTGTAACAAATCGAAAAGTTTCTGCAAATTTAAATATCAAACAATAAAATTTACAATCTATAAGCAGATCCATAAAATTCAAAACCAATGGAAAAGTTTCTGCTAGTAATCAAATCGCAGCAGTCCATATAATCAATCGAAAAGCTTATGAAATCATAGCGCTAAAAACCCTAAATTCCCAAATCAGAAACCCACATAATTCCTAAATCAATTGAAAAGCTTATGCAAAAATCCTAAATTCCTAAATCAGAAACCCTAATTCATAAATTACCTAGGGATTTGCAGGATGATGGTGGTGTTCTCGACGACGAGGATGGTGTGGTGGTGGTCGGAACTCGCGATTGGGAGGATTGAAGGAGAGTCAGGAGACGATGCCGCGATGGTGATGGTGGCTAGCTGATGTGATGTCGACACAGTCGAGGTCAACTTAGTCACTATGAGTCTCAGGGAGTCGAGTCGAGTTGAGTAGGGGTGAGAGAAAGAATGAGAAAGTGGGGAGAGTCGATGGACGAAGATGGGAGAGATCGAGGTCTGAGACGAGAGAAGATAGGAGATTTGGGGAGTGGGAGAGTTTGAGACTCTTGAATGCGATCGTGGTCTGAGAGACAGACTATGCTATGTGTTTTAATACAGATATTTAATCAACAGATCAGGTTAAATCTCAAATTTTTGGAAGGTGGAAACAGTCCAGGTCGGGGACCCGTTTCCTCAGCAATTAGGACCCGTCCCACCCCACCCCACCCCGTTTCAGATTTTAAAAAAAAAAGGACCCGCCTCGAACCGCTTGGACCCGCCCCTACCCACGAGTCCAGGCCCCGTTTGCCCACCCCTAGTGTAGAGTGAAATTTCCCATAGCCTTTTCGGGTCCCGAAGGGGTGGATAACCGTGGCTTACCACCAGTTGTCCCTTTTTTTGTGAAACAAACACAACATAAACTAAAGCATTAAGAAATTAAACTTAATCTGTCTACTACGTGGATGAATTCCGACATAGTTCATATTTAGCATTCAATTTTGTAATATTCCCCACATGCGTAACAATTTCACCATGAATAAACTTTATAATTCGACACTGGCAGCTCAAAAACTAGGGAATTAACTTATTGGCTTCAGACTTTTCCTCCTAGAGGCCTAACATGGAAAATTGGCTACCAGTACGCATCTAGCAAGGTTGCTCTAGTGTAATATCGAGAGTATATTTGGATCACGTTCCACCCATTTCATGGGCAAACATCGAATGCATCCTTGCGGAGAATACCATCTAGTTGATATTGTCTACAAGGGCAAGTCTCTGTCTTCATGTTGACTTCACCATTATACTCACCGGTCATGTACCTCGCAATGCATATTACTTATTGGGCGAACAATGAACAATGAGCCTAGAGCTTTTGTTATTATGTTCTGTAATGATTTCCTGCACGTATTTCAGTGTTAGTTGTGATGTACTGGTCGTTACCAGCAATCGACGTGCATGTATAGTACCAATGTTGCATTGTGGCCCTGATGTAATTAACCAACCAAGCTACAGGAAGCGGCCTGGCCTATTTGAGCAACCTATTCAATGCTCTAGAATGTTAGTGGTCATTATGTTATACCTCGACGTGGGACAATACAACCCAGTCCATCGTTGGAGTCCGACATCCTTGGTCAAGTATTTCTAGTAAGGAGGGTTTCAACATTAGTAGGGAAAACAGCTTGCACAACGACACTCTGTGTGACAACCAAAATTTCGTCGCTTAAAGTGTTTGCATGACGAAAAAAGAATTCATCGCGCACAAACGTGTCGCCTACCAAAAATGTTGAAAACTTTATGCAATGAAAGATTTGTCGAGCAAGGGATCTTTGCTCGATGAATCAAAACCTTCGCCGCACAAAGTTCCACAAGAAAATGCAGATTTCGCCACACAAAGGGACTCGGGAAAGGTCATTGTCGTCATGTTTGTTGCGTAGTTTACGCAACGAAGATTTTGTCACACAAGGTTGTGCAAACAAAACTTTGTCTTGCAAAGTCCTACAAGTTCTTTAAAAACATTGTTTCACTTTCACTTTTTCTCACATTGGTTTCCCACAACCCTAAATTTCCCCCTATTTTCTTCTTCCCCAAACGCCCTCATATCCCAAGTTCTTATTTTAATTTTCAAGATCATGGCCGATTCCGCTCCTCTTCCAACTGAAGGATGTGAGGGAGAAGGCTCTCGAAAAGGTAATACTAAATTGGCTTTTTAGCCAAAATGATCCATGAGATTTGCATAACACATCACATTGGTCCTTGAGATTGAAAATCAATAGAAATGGTCCCTGAGATTGTCCACCATCCATTATTTTGGTCATTCCGTTAAAAACTCTGATAAGTGCTCCGGAGCTCTTGGCCGGAAGTTTGGGCAATTTTCAAAGCTTCGTAACTCACACGTTTCTTAACCAAATCCGCAGGAAAACTGGAAAACTCGCTGGAAACTGGTAAACTTTAAACGTCCATAACTTCTTCAATACTCAACGAAATCGAGTGATTCAAAAACGAAAATGATACCTTTGACGAGACAAAGAGAATGGTACCTTTCTCGACTGCTAACTTACCGTGGTTTGGCCAGAAAACGACTCGAAATTGGCTGTCTTGGCCTAAAGTTAGCCACTTTCGAGCCCTTAAAAGATTGTTAAGCATTTAGTTATCTATGATCTCTGGACGATCCCTACGTATATTTATATTTGTACGCATTGGATTTATGTATCAGTTTCACATGGTTGAAGGTCTTGAAAGACTCCATGTGGGTTCTGAGATAGTTTACGTCACATGGGTGTTAAAGTTTTGAACTTTCATTTTGGTTGTTTGTGACATTCATAAATCGCAATCGTGGACATTTAGGATAGAAAATTTCTCAACTCATATGGTAAAGAAGATATTGTATGCATTGTGCATGCAGATAATGTAAGTCATATATTATGTCAGAATTATCAAAGAGAAGGGTCGAAGACCCACTTTCAACAACATCGATATTGTCTTCAACTTAGTAATTACCACTTGCACAATTCATCAGGTGTGAGATTTTATCACAAAAATGTCTCGGTATTTGTTGGGGTGGGGTTAGGACTTTTTTTTCCCGAGTAAAACGATATATTTTACACTAAAGGGAGGGGGAGTTCGGCTAAGCCATACACTGGATAGCCTAATTTGGTATCGAATTCGCCATCCACGAAATTTAAACCTAAGACCTCTCACTTACAAGTGAAGAGGAATACCACAAGACCATAGTAGTGAGTGGCTAGGATATTTAAACTCTTCTAGTTCCAGATTTGCAAGTCCAAGGTTGGGAATACACATGAATATATTTATCAAATCTCTAGTAAGTTGAGTTAGTAGATTATATTTTCCAATATTTTTCAACCCTCTCATACTTTTTTTCTTTTAGCTAAGACACCATAGATCTGATTGCTAGATCAATTCCTAGCCATAGATTTGATTGCTAGATCGATTCCTAGCCTTAGATTTGATTCCAGCGTATCGAGTTTCACCTTTATTTCTACTAAGCAGGGTTTTCTCTTAGTCAAAAATCAAGTGTCATCATAATATGGTGGAACATAATGGTTTTTTATTTTATTTTATTTTAAAGACATTAATCTGGACGAATAATTTCTCTTCAGTTTTCATTAATGCGCATCTATAAGGAATAAAACAGAAATCTGGTAAGCAGTGCTGTTGTTTTGTTCTGCTTCTCTTCAGTGATTTCCTATACTTATTTGGTAAATGCTTAATCAAAGTCATTGTAGTTACGACTCGTTTGGTAATGCTTCTGTTTCGTGTACATATGAAACAATTACTTTAGAATCTCCCAGAAACACTTTGATATATATTTCAGCCAGACATTACTTATTTTTCCAAAATCCATGATCATCTCTGTAATTCTTGATGCTACATTTATGCAAACTCACCAATAACTTTGGCAGGATTTATTAAAAATGGTTTTGATAGATTGTCCACATTCCGTACCTAACTCTTCCCCTCATATCCATTCATGAAATGATCACAGACCAGATCATTTCATTCTTTTAAGATAATGTCACGGATAGCCTGAAACTTGGCAATAAGTTTGTCTCTAGACGGCCAATTATCTTTGATGATAGGAACATCTGCAAAAGTCGCCGCCCATGCTGATAACAATGGAAACTCTTCTTTGGTTAACACTTTCATTCCTGCTATGTCTTCAAACAAACTCTCATAGTATGCAAGCCATCCAAGTGCAATATCCCCAAATCCAACTTTCTCTCCGCCAAAGAATTTCTTTCCCTTTAGCTCTTCTTCCACGTACTTCAAGTTCTCCTTGGCTTTTACAATACCTTCCTCTTGCTCTTTCCCTTCCTTGGTAAAGGATTCCCAAATAGATGGCAAAACCTTCATAAAAAATCACAAACCAAACCGAATAATCAAATATCGAAACTAAATTATGATATGAACTACAATTTTCTTTTAATTTGCTTCAGGCATGAGCAAGTAGAGTAAGGTCATATACATAAAACACCACTGAACGAAAAAATGCAGCCAAATATCTGCAATTTACTGCGGAAATTTGCAAACTGATCAGACAGCGCATTTTCTTACTATTTCAGGTAAATAATGATGGTTCAGTCCAACTATCTGATGTACTTTCAGTCGATGCGTATACTTATTGTGCAAGAAACTACCTGATTATGAAAGGCTAGTTCAGATTACCTTCTCATCGCCATATCTGGCCCAAAAGCGTGCAGTGGCTCGCTCAAGAGGATCTTCCGGCAGTAAGGGATTCTCCTTCCATGTTTCGTCAACATATTCAAGAATTATGAGTGACTCAACAACTGCATTTCCATTGTGCAGGAGCACTGGAACTTTCTTATGAACAGGGTTAGACTGAAGAAGTAAAGGGCTTTTCTTTGAAAGATCTTCGTCGATTGTTTCATAAGGGATGCCTTTAAGTTGCAGCGCCCAAACGATTCTCAGAGCAAAAGGGCTTGACCATGTCCTAAGTAGTTTCACTTCTGCCATTTTTGCTGTAGTTTGAGCTATCTTCTACTAGGCAGGCCTTTTATGCTTAACTTTCAGTGTGGAATTTTGCATGGTCTCCCTAGACTTCATTGTATTTATTATTGAAGCCTTCTATATTGTAAAATTTGAATTGCTCCCCTGTATATGATATATATCACTCGTTGCCACGTAATTTTACATGATGTTTCATTTTCAATTAATTTTCTCTAAAAAATCAAACTCTAGTTAGTTTAATGTTTAGAAATGATAAGACACGCTATTTCTGTGTCTACGACACAATCTTTATTTTAGTTATTGAATTAAATAAATCAAACATAAACAAAAGACAGACAAATAATACGTAGGGGGAGAGAAAAAGTGTGGAATTTGGAAAAATATGGGGGAGAAAGTGAGTGGAGAGAAAAAGTAAAGGGTTTTTGTGTGAAATTAAATGATGATTGGGTTCTGTGATGTAAGTTGTGATATAAGCTTGTGATGTAACCAAAGGAGAGAAGGTTCCGTTGGTTTTCTTCCAAGTTTGGACGTTTGTTTTGGTCCAAGGTGCCGGCTGTGTAGAGATGCCCAGTGTTATGAGATTTTGTCGTGAAGTGGGCTTAAACGATTCTTTCAGCTAAACTATTTTGTTGTGATTGCACTTGACAATTGGTCAAATAATTTTATTCAAGGGACACTGTGTGTCAAAATGTATATTATAATTAAGGAGAGGGAGAGGGAGAGGGTTCAAATTATTACAATAATTTAGAAAATGAGAATTGGTGGATGCTGCTGCTGTTGGTGAAGAAAGAAAGGCTGAGATGGTTGGTGGTTTGGAAAAAAAAAGAGAAAAATTTGTTAACGGATGAAACGGATGACACGTTAGCTTAACGAGTTGGGTTGAACCTGACCCAAATCTAGTAAACCCAACCCATTTACTGTTCTAGTGTAAACTCACACTTTATCCATTAGGATATTGGACCACATGTAAAAATTGGCCACAATTACACTTACAAAAATAATTTTCCAACACTCTTATTATCTTCTCACATACTCTTTTTTATTTCTAGTTATCGAATTAAATAAATAAAACAAAATTAACACGCATTATTAAACAAAAATACATGAGAGACTAAAAAGCGTGTATGTGTCAGTTTATCGTTTATCACACACTTACGAACCCCTCTAGTTTAGGGCCATTGAGTGTGCCTTTTTAAAGGCCTACTAAACGAGCCGAAATACAGTCAAGTCTGTGAGCCCAAACCAACTTCATGGCCAAAATGAATGTGAACATCACACAACTTTTCTTTATTGATCAGTGGTGAAGAAGATTAAAGAAACCCAAAAGAGATTCAGAGATGGCAGTCGTTCCTCTGTCGTCGTTTAAGGAAAATACGTGCTCTTTCACGGCGGCAGGCCCCAAACTCGGCCTTGTGAAGCAGATATGAGCCACGAAGTTACAATTGCAGAACACAATTGCTAACATTGTGCAGAAAAAATTGATTTTTTATTTTTTTTTGAACAAACGATATTTTCTACACTAAAGGAGAGGGGATTGGTTGAGCCTTACAATAAGCTAGCAATAATGTGGTTTAAATTCGCCTTTGGCGAGGATCGAACCTAAGACCTCTCACTAACAAGTGAAGAAGAATACCACTAGACCGTAGTACTAAGTGGCGCATAACAAATTGATTTGGCTAAGGCAAGACTGGGAAAGCTGAATTCTTCTTGAAATGACTTGGCTTGCGGAAAATAGGAAGTGCTATGAGGACCAACTGCCAAAGAGCTTGCAGAGTTTGGGGTTAAGGAAACGGCTTTGCTCCAATCCATCCCTTAAGGGGCATTCCTCCCGGTACCGGATAAATCATGTGTGCAAACTGTTTTCTTTCTGTGCTTTTCATTTATGCATCGGACTATGAGTTGTGAGTCATGAATGACTCTGTCATAGTCCGACCTTACGAGGAAAGAGCCAAGTAGTGTTGTTAAGAAAGTTTAGTGTCAGTGACAAGGATGAACTAAAATGGTTAACTTCCAAAAGACAACTATTTGTATATGATAAGTTCAAACACCATTCTCCTTGTACATTATTATGCAGCCACAATTACCCAACTGAAGAGACTAATTTTTTAACCCAAAACATATATATAATCAAGTCTTTTAAATAGACCATAGAAGGATTGAACAGAGAACAAACTTGCAGCTAATCAAACTCCTGGCGCGCTTGTTGAAACAACAGAACACTAAGAGTCAGAAGGGATGCATAAACTGAATTGGGTAATCTCTGCACAACCTTTCTGACACCCGCTAAACCCTCGGTAGCCCTCTTTGTCGCCATTGCAACCAGCGTGAGGATCAGTCCTTGACTGACAACAACGAATGTGTCCGCTGTCAACTGCTTGATGAGCTTTGCAAACTCTTCACTGTCAATCTCTTCATCAAGATTGAGATCGTTTTCCTGCAAATATTAGGGGTAAACGTTATTACACAAATCAAACGAGTTTCGCTGAAGGCAAGTCATTGATTCAATATTTTCTAAAAGAGAATAACGAGCTCATATCCGAACGGTTTCTATAGGTTTTCTAAACGGGAAACCTTAGACAAATTCTTAACATGGATTCTTACCTACCAAACAGCAGCAACCACAGTATTTCTTTATATAACAAACAGTAGAAACTTGAACATACAAAGTCGACAAAGAGACATAAATGAAACTAAACTCACAAAATTTTATAACATCCGACCTGACATACAAGTCACAAACAACATATAGACATTCTCATCATCTCATGCCTTCAGGAAGATATCTCGACGGAAATTATACATAAAGTAGACTATAGACATTAGAATCAGATTATGAAAGTGGTGGTGGTGGATGGTGTAGTCGACGTGATCGGTGTGGTTGGTGTGGCTTCTGTGGCTGATGAGGCTGGTGCTGCTGGTGCGGATGGTGCTGCATCTACTCTGGTTGCAGATGCATCTACCGTCGAATGTTGAGAAGTAGGTGTAAAAGGTGAGCCAAAAGGCCCTGATCCTGAAGCTGATGGAAATGGAAAAGGTGACCCAGGAGAAAATCCAGCATTGTTGAACCGGATATCTTGTGGATTCATTTGACCCATCAAAGTCTTAAAAGCCTGTTGCATTGCATAGTTCTGAAAGAATATTGAAAACAAGTTTAAATTAAAACAAAACTCACATATCAAAAGAGTGTGAGGCTAGATTTTGTGGGTGACACAATAAACAAATTCTTATTCATTTTAACATATGTACTCACATACATACGATGATGGCAATTTGAAAAACGTTCTTTCACAAACATTAAACATGTTAAGGGCACTCAACTCAAATATTGTCTTTTTACCCAACGATATTAAAATCCTGTAATTGAAAAAAAAAAGAAAAAGGATCCATAAATTGTAGGAGGAAAGGACGTACCTTTAATCATGTAGCCACCTGTCATTAAAATTAACTTGTCAAACATGCAGCAAAGGTGAAATGGTCTAATAAAAGTTCATTTTATCAAACTCAAACAACGAGCATGTAACAATCCATGTTCTCACCCATGAAAATAGTGCTGAAAGCCCAACACCAACGCCAATCCAAAACAAAGGTGACCCTCTAGAACATAAAAGGTAAATAAAGGTGTAAAGATGAAATGGTTATGAACGTTTGGGCACAAGGAGGAAACAAGAAGCAACCGAAAAGCTCATAAAATACATGATTGGCTATAAAACAAATAAAAAACTGAGGAAGTGAAGAAAACAAATCATTACACATTTGTGGGTGGGGGAGGTACTGAGATTTGTGGGTTGACACCAACTGAAGATGTTTCTTGGGTACTCGAAGAAGAAATGCTCGCAAAACGTTCCACTTCTAACTTTGCTACAATAGTATAATAAAAATATCCCGTGTCAGTACAGCTAAACTGAAAACTTGCTCAACCGGGAGATTATATGAAATACGGCATCATAGAATCAGCAAGATACATTAGCACTTCTGATGAAAAATAAAACAATATCCCTAAAAGCTAGCTTCTTTTTTTTCACCCTCAAGAGCTGTCATTATAGTCTTATAGATAGTACACAATGTAGGGTAAGTAGAGTAGTGATACAGAAGGGTTACAAGCACTTTTGACCGTGTTTGTAACAGTCAATAGTGCTTCTTCACAAAACGCTTTCAAGTGCACTTCCAAAAATCACCTGGATGTTTATTAAATTCTGACATGCTTGATACTTCTAACAGAAGCACTTATGATCAGAAGTGTTTTTTATATAAGCACTCCTAACCCCATTCCTTGTCTCCAAAAGTGCTCAATTCCTGATGTTGTAATCCTATTATAACTACTTTGAGAACACATATAAAGTCAACTAGCATCTCCTCTCCATATGCATGCGTCTGTGCAGCACTGCAGACAGGATGTGTGTTGAGAGTTGTCCCATATTGGTGAGGGACAAAGTTTGCTATGTGCTTATATGGTCTTGGGCTACTCCCCATATTGCCAATTGGTTTTATGGTGGAACCTCAATTTCATCATGGTATCAGAGCAAGGTTGTCCACGTGTGAAGCCCAACGGCCACACGCGCTCCACGTCACCCAGTTGTTGTCCACGTGTAGGCTTGAAAATCCGCCACACGTGCGGAGGCGTGTTGAGAGTTGTCCCACATTGGTGAGGGACAAAGTTTGCTATGTGCTTATATGGTCTTGGGCTACTCCCCATATTGCCAATTGGTTTTATGGTGGAACCTCAATTTCATCAATGTGAAGGCTATCTTTTCCCAAATACAGCGCTGCAGACATCTATACTGAACTTCCCGCATCATTTGTCCCATAGCGTCCATGCACCAGGATGTATCTTTGGTTTTTGGATTTAGGCTTGCGCTTTCCTCTCCCAGATTTCCTAAAGAGTATCTTGATATACTACGACATGGACATCTGTGAGGTTCTTCGACGGTCAAGTTAGTGAACAGTTCTAGACTCAATCATTGAGTAAGAGAATTCAAGTATAAAGATTGTATTACTAGGGATTTGGCATGTCAGAGTCGCACGCCATGCTTCAGCATGATATTTGGGGTGCTAGTGTGGACCAATTGTTATGCAGAGTGGGCATCTTGGAAAATGGTGCTCGAGGAGCTAAAAAAGTATATGGTGCAAAAGTTATCTGTAAGTTGGAATTAGTGAATTATTAATTGTTTATGTTAAATAGCGGAAAAAAAGTGTTATTATTTTGTTTTTCAATAGTTATGGATGGATTATAATTTTTTTTAGGTAAATGTTTTGTGGACAGTATTTGAAATATTTGTTTAATTTGCATTTGAATTTAAATTTGCGTTTAATTTTTTATTTGGTTAATATAATTTGGTTTAAGTTTTTATTTGAATAAACATTAAAAGAATACGAATTAAATTTAATAATAATTAAAAACTTGTGCGACGATTCATCGTCACAAAAAAGTTTATACGGACGAAATTCGTGTGAGGAATATGGTAATCGTTGCGCAAGATTTCGAAGAGAAAAACTTTGCGCGATGAATCCTTCGCCGCGCAAAGATCGTCGTGTTTATAAACAGATTGCTTATCTACAAAGGCAGAAACTATAGAAATTTATAATAGCAGCCTCTGCACCCTTCTCTCCCATCGCCTTCCTTCAATCCGGCGTCCCTCCCTCCTTTTCTCTTAATTTCATCCTCTAATACTCCCTCCATCTCAATCTCCATATTCTCATCGTACATTGATCGATTTCGGTGTATTAGGTAGACGATTTGATTTTGTATTTAAAAGTATCATTGTCAATTTATATTAACACCATTAATTTTGTTGTCTATAGGGCTGTTGTATACTAGTGGGGATCGGTGGGGAAAGATTTTGGAGGTATTATTTTTATTTTTTCTAATAACATAAATAAATTAAATTATATGTATATTATGTTCAGGGGAGGATCCATTAAGAGACCAGGGTGGTCCCGGGACCACCCGAAGCTCGAAAAAATGGCTGTGAGGATCTTCAAGGACCACCCAAGTCTGGGCAGTGATGGAGAAGAACAGCAGCCATGGCTACTGCAAGCTGTGCGTTTCAGGAGGAGGAAGAAGAAAGCCAAATTTTTTTTTTAAAATGACTTGGCCAAAACGACGTCGTTTTGAGCCAAGTCATTAAAAAAATTTTGAAATCTTACTCACGCATGTGACGTGAGAACCCTCACACACTCACAGCAATCAGCTCCTCACAAAACAGAGCTAATCTTCACTTTACCAAATCTGTAACCCTTCTGCGTTTTCTCTCCTAGCCGCCGATGCCCTGCGCCTGCCCACTGTCACTGGTCTGGTCCTCTTCTTCTTGGTCGAAGAGGTTTGTATTTGTACTCTCTTTGACTCTGTGACTCTTCATTAAATAATTTTGCCAGCCATTGCAGTCTGCTAATAGTGTTGTTTGTTAGTAGTATATATATGAATCATTCAGCCACTGCAGTCTGCTCATAATGAATGTGTAGACTTGTGGTGGAGTGGAGGTACATGATGACATCCTGTTTTGTAGGCACATAATGCTTAAGTGGGAACGGGTTACGGGGTTACGGGCTCCCACACATCAGTCGGTGGATTTTATTCGATATTTTACTGACTTATAGTGATTTGAGCTTGATGTTTTACTTGTTTCTGAATTCATATGCGTAATGGGTGGTTACATCTAAGTTTATCAAAGTGTTATATTGTTTAGGTTGGAAAATGTGGAACGTTTTGGCGTTTGTCTCGGTTTGTTCTTATGTTTCCGGTCATTTGAACCAGGAATTTGCATCACGAGCCAAATGTTTCACTGATTCGGATTTTGGATGATGCTCTCATTTTATTGAACTACTGTGCCTTTTTGTGTGGTGTTGTTGTTCATTTTGGGGACCATAGATCATTTGCTAACAATTAGAGACCAGAAGATTAGAAAGAAAGCACTTTGCCATGTTACTGAGTTTGCAACATTTGCTGACAGATAAATGGCTGGCTAGGGTTCTTTAATTCCTTCTTTCCCCATTTCTTTTATACATATTGTCTATCGAAACTCAGAGCCTTTTGCTGGATTGGATTAATGATTGCAATCGTGTCTATGTCGCAACATACGACAAAATTGATTGTCGAGTTAGAGTTAACGGTCTGATATGGTGTCTGTTTCCGTAGTACACGAGTAATCTGGTTTTCTAAATTAAATGATATGATTGTTATTTAGTTTCGTATTGTTATTAGGATTATTGTGTCTATTTAACCCTTTAAGGGTTATGATTAGTATATTTTGTCTCTATGTTTTCTCAATAAGCATAAACTTGGAAAACATCAACTTCCCAAACATCCGTTGTTTCCTTTGTTCTGCTTAGTCTTTTGGTTCTTGAAATGTCACAATCCATATGTTGTGTTCCATAGTAACTTCCCCTTTTGCACTTAAATTAAGTGCAACGACAATGTGTGTGAACTTGTCATGGATGAAGGGAACCCTTTAAATGCCGTCTATGAGTCGGTTCTAGGCTTCTAGCTAAAGATCAAACTCAGAAACAGAACAACTCCCATCTATTTGTGTCTAACCAACAACTGTTTTGTACTTTAACGAGACGAAGACCTGCTATAGTTAGTCACAGAGGGACCTGAATTCAATTGAATTCTACCAAACCTAGAGGCTGTAATTACAAACCAAAGTTTAGACCCCTTCCTCAACCAGATAGTGATAAAACAACCCAATCACTGATCCTATTTGTCGAAAACTTATATTTGTAAATTATTAGCTATACCTGCTGAGGGATTGTGGAACTAATGAGGCTTACCCACCTTGTTAGCACTACTGTTAGTCTTTTGGATCCTTCATTTTTATGATTATCCTAATTATTAGTTCAAATGATGTTCGACACAAGGAAGACGTGAGTGTTATGAGTTGCTTTCTAGCTATATTTATGTCAATGCATGATTCAGAGAAAGAACACAAATGATGAATGCGGGATCAATGGTTAAATGATAGCTTAGTTGTTCATATTGAGAAAGATGTTTTTTCTTGTATTGACAATGAAACTATCATGACACGTTTTCAAAGTACGAGGTCCCGTCGTGGGCAAATTTAGTATTTCTAGCTTGTTTAGCACAAAGATTATGAATGAAAATTGTAGTTTGCCATTTATTTGTTCAATTTTTTTTTTTTTTTTTGGAGCTTTTATATTGGGACCACCCTAAGTTAAAATCCTGGATCCGCCATTGATTATGTTGTCATTTAATTTATTTGTATGGAGAATGGGCCGGGATCAGTTTTATAACAAAAAGAAGGAAACTTGACTCGACTGCTGAGAAGGGGGATACACCACCGGGTACAGCGCTGGTTATTAGTCCTTTACATAAAAAAACTGCGCAACGAAGAATGTCCCTTCGTGGACCTCCGATAAAATTGGAACGATACGAAGAAGATTAGCACGACTCCTGTGCAAGGATGACACGCATAAATTGAGAAATGGTTCAAATTTTTTCCATGAAATTGAATGGATTTTGAAGCTTTTTCCTTCTGTTTTTTTTTTCCCACTCAGTTTGGGTCAATTGGAATGCAGATTGACGATCTTTTGGTGTTGGGAAGTATTTCACGCTTTGATGGCTCTGTCTCACTATCTGACAGTCTGAGTTTCATATTCCAGGTTTGCCTACTAACTGTTTGATAAAATGACTTTGTTACTGTGTCCCTTAAAAGATTGTTAAGCTTAAGCATATAGTTTTCTATGATCTCTGGACGATCCCTCTCTCTCTCTCTATATATATATATATATATATTGTGTTTATATATGTGTGCGGGCGTGCGCACATTGTATTTGTATACCAGTTTCACTTGGTTGAAGCTCTTGAAAGACTCCATTTGGGTTTTGCTTGTTTTAGTTCAATAACAAATCCAAGATATGTTTCTTTTAGTTAGTTTACGTAACGTGGGTGTTAAAGTTTTGAACTTTCATTTTGGTTGTTTGAGACATTTGTAAATCACAGTCGTAGTCATTTAGGATAGAAAATTTCTCCAAAGAAGAATGTATGCATTGCGATTGCAGGTAATGTATGTCGTATACGAATCTCATTGAGTTTCTAGTTCCAGATTTGCAAGTACATAATTGGGAATACAAATGAATGTATTTCTCAAATCTCTACTAAGTTGAGGTAGTAGATTTAGATTATATTTTACAATATTTTTCAACTCTCTCACTTTTTTTTTCTTTTTAGCTAAGACACCATAGATTTGATTGCTAGATCGATTCCTAGCCATAGATTTGATTCCAGCGTATGAGTTTCACCTTTATTTCTACTAAGCAGGGTTTTCTCTTAGTCAAAAATCAAGTGTCATCATAGTATTGTGGAACCTAATGGGTTAAGGTAAAGTAACTATAGTAGACATATTTTAAAGAAATTAATCTTGATGAATAATTTCTCTTCAGTTTTCATTAATGCGCATCTATAAGGAATAAAACAGAAATCTGGTAAGCAGTGCTGTTGTTTTGTTCTGTTTCTCTTCAGTGATTCCTCTACTTAGTTGGTAAATGCTTAATCGAAGTACTTGTAGTTACGACTCGTTTGGTAATGCTTCTGTTTCGTGTAAACATGAAACATTTACTTTAGAATCTCCCAGAAAACACTTTGATATATATATATATATATATATATATATATATATATATATATATATATATATATATATATTAACCAGACATTACTTATTTTTCCAAAATCCATGATCATCTCTGTAATTCTTGATACTACAGTTATATAAACTCACCAATAACTTTGGCAGGATTTATTAAAAATGGTTTTGATAGGTTGTCCACATTCCGTACCTAACTCTTCCCCTCATATCCATTCATGAAATGATCACAGACCAGATCATTTCATTCTTTTAAGATAATGTCACGGATAGCCTGAAACTTGGCAATAAGTTCGTCTCTAGACGGCCAATTATCTCTGATGATAGGAACATCTGCAAAAGTCGCCGCCCATGCTGATAACAATGGAAACTCTTCTTTGGTTACCACTTTCATTCCTGCTATGTCTTCAAACAAACTCTCATAGTATGCAAGCCATCCAAGTACAATATCCGCAAATCCAACTTTCTCTCCGCCAAAGAATTTCTTTCCCTTTAGCTCTTCTTCCAAGTACTTCAAGTTCTCCTTGGCTTTTACAATACCTTCCTCTTGCTCTTTCCCTTCCTTGGTAAAGGATTCCCAAATAGATGGCAAAACCTTCATAAAAAATCACAAACCAAATCAAATAATCCAATATCGAAAGTAAATTATGATATGAACTGCAATTTTCTTTTAATTTGCTTCAGGCATGAGCAAGTAGAGTAAGGTCATATACGTAATACAGCACTGAACGAAAAAATGCAGCCAAATATCTGCAATTTGCTGCAGAAATTTGCAAACTGATCAGACAGCGCATTTTCTTACTATTTCAGGTAAATAATGATGGTTCAGTTCAACAATCTGATGCACTTTCAGTCGATGCGTATACTTATTGTGCAAGAAACTACCTGATTATGAAAGGCTAGTTCAGATTACCTTCTCATCGCCATATCTGGCCCAAAAGCGTGCAGTGGCTCGCTCAAGAGGATCTTCAGGCAGTAAGGGATTCTCCTTCCATGTTTCGTCAACATATTCAAGAATTATGAGTGACTCAACAACTGCATTTCCATTGTGCAGGAGCACTGGAATTTTCTTATGAATAGGGTTAGACTGAAGAAGTAAAGGGCTTTTGTTCGAAAGATCTTCGTAGATTGTTTCGTAAGGGATGCCTTTAAGTTGCAGCGCCCAAACGATTCTCAGGCCAAAAGGGCTTGACCATGTCCTAAGGAGTTTCGCTTCTGCCATTTTTGTTGGTAGTTTGAGCTATCTTGTGCTAGCCTGGCCTTTTATGCTGACTTTCAGTGTGGAATTTTGCATGGTCTCCCTAGACTTCATTGTATTTATTATTGAAGACTTGTATATTGTTAAATTTGAATTGCTCCCCTGTATCTGTGTATCCGTGACATGTTTTGCATGCTAACTTCTTGCTTTAGAAAGACATGGGGATATGAAGATATATATCACTCGTTGCCATGTAAGTACATGATTTTTCATTCTCAATTATTTTTCTTTAAAAAACCAAACTTTAGTTAGTTTAATATTTAGGAATGATAATCACAAGCTATTTCTGTTTCTATAACAATAATCTTTATTTTAGTTATTGGATTAAATAAATAAAACATAAACAAAAGACAGAATAAACAATATGGTTGCGTAGGGGAGAGAAAAAGTGTTGAATTTGAGAAAGTGAGTGGAGAGAAAAAGTAAAGGGCTTTTTTGTGAAATTAAATGATGATTGGGTTCTGTGATGTAAGCTGTGATGTAACCAAAGGAGACAAGGTTCCGTTGGTTTTCTTCCAAGTTTGGTCCAAGTTGCCGGCTGTGTGGAGATGCCCCGCCGGCTGTGTAGAGATGCCCCTTGTTTTGAGATTTTGTCGTGAAGTGGGCTTAAACGATTCTTTCTGAACTATTTTGTTGTGATTCTACTCGCCAACTGCTCAAATAATTTTAGAGTTTTTATCACAAATGTTCCCTGACATTGATTAAACACATCATTTTAGTCCCTGACATTGAAAATCAATAGAAATGGTCCATGAGATTGATCAAACACATCACAAATGGTTCTTCTGTTAAAAACTTTTTGGGCAATTTTCAAAGCTTCGTAACTCAATCGTTTCTTAACCAAATTCGACCCATAATATATCAAAATGAAGATAGGAAAGTGTAGAACAAAATTATACCTACTTGGAAGCCCAATGGTTGCCGGAGATGGCCGGAAAATAGCTCAAATGTGACTGGTCCGCGGAAAAACTGGAAAACTCGCCGGAAACTGGGTAAACTTTAAACGTTCATAACTTCTTCAATACTCAACGAAATTGAGTGATTCAAAAATTAAAATCATACTTCACAAGGAGAATGGTACCTTTATTGACTGCTAATTCACCGTGGTTTGGCCGGAAAACGGCTCGAAATTGGATAACCATTTTCGAGTTAGCCAATTTCGAGCCGTTTTCCGGCCAAAATACGGCGAGTTAGCCATCAAGAAAGATACCATTCTCTTCGTCTCATCGAGAAGTATTATTTTCGTTTTTAAATCACTCGATTTCGTTGATTATTGAAGAAGTTATGAACGTTTAAAGTTTACCTAGTTTGCGGCGAGTTTTCCAGTTTTTCTGCAGACCAGTCACATTTGAGGCTATTTTCTGGCCATCTCGGGCAAACATTGGGCTTCAAAATAGGTATAATCTTGTTCTACACTTTCCTATCTTCATTTTGATATATTATGAGTCGAATTTGATTAAGAAACGATTGAGTTACGAAGCTTTGAAAATTGCCCAAAGAGTTTTTAACGGAATGACCATTTGTGATGTGTTTGATCAATCTCAGGGACCATTTCTATTGATTTTCAATGTCAGGGATCAAAATAATGTGTTTGATCAATGTCAGGGATCATTTGTAATAAAAACTCATTTATCTGAGGGAAGCCTCGTTTGGCACGCCATATAAAGCATCGAATATGATAAATATTATGAAAGCAATTGTTTGGTACATTCTCGTACTAAATAAGCACCCGCTTAATTATTCACTCCATCAAATTTTATACTGTTGACACTGTACTATGAAAACACCCCAAAAGCTCGAGATAATTAGTTAGGGCGATATCCTCTCCATCTTCATGAAGCTGCCGTTAACGACTTTTCAGAGTGGGCCTTCGAGCAGTTCCTCGACGAGTTCTCCACCCCGGCCGCCACTCCTCTGCAATCATTCGCTGAGCAATTTTTTGTCTCGTCTGGAGGAAAGCACACAGAGGAACAAGGAAGAGAGTGAAAGAGAGACGGATGGTACCGACGGTGAAACAACGTGTTCCACAGGGCTGTACAAAGAGAGAGGGGCTGATGGAAGTTGAGGAATCCGTCGCTCGAAAGCCGAGTACGAAGTCGCACGAGGACAACATCTGTGGTTGTTGGGTAATCTAGCATATTGGCTGATATCTGGAGGTGCCACTCGGCTCTTCCCCTCCTCCAAATCGAATTCTATCAATGCCCTTCCCCAACCCAATGCCCAAAATCATAGTCAGCCCCAATTTTCTCTCCGATGAGCGTTCTTGGTTCGTTGAAAAAAAAATGGTGTCCTCCATGAATTTCCCTCCAATTTTTTTTGAGGAATAATAGAAAACAAAGTCCTCTATGTGGATATTCTTGGTTTGTAGTGTTTTTCTTTTTCCCATTTTTCATTTTAAGTTTTGAAAACAATTATTTTGTGAAATTGTTATCCGATGCACAAATTAATCTGACATTGCACCAAATGTCCGATTAATTTAGTCAGTACTATCCGATGATTATTTATTATATTCGACTGAAATAATCAGTACAATCCGAGCTGCCAAACGAGGCCTATGTGTTCAAATGTATATTATTAATAAGGGGAAGGAGAGGATTTGAATTATTACAATAATTTAGGAAATGAGGAGTTTCGAATCCAGGATGCATGTGTGTAAACTAGCACTTTATCCACCAGAATATTGGATCACATGTAAAAATTGGCCACAATTACACTTACATAAATGATTTTCTAACACTCTTATTATCTTCACATACTCGTTTTTATTTCTGGGTATCGAATTAAATAAATAAAACAAAATTAACACACATTATTAAACAAAAATACATGAGAGACTAAAAAGCATGTGTGTATATCAATTTATCGTTTCTCACACACTTATCATCTCTAAACTATTTTCAAAGGCCTACTAAACGAGCCGAAATTCAGTCAAGTCTTTGAGCCCAAACCAACTACATGACCCAAATGTTGGCGAACATCACAACTTATCTTTACTAATTGAGAACTATGGATGCATAGAGTCAATGCTCTTAACTAACTGAGCAACAAACCTCTTGCATAAAGTGTTATGTTTTCAAAAAAGAGAGATTGAGCAAAATCAATAGTTATGGAATTATCATAAATAGTAGCTCCTCAATATAACGTTGAGAATCACAAGCAGTATACTTACTAGAAGATACTCACAGGAGGCTTATGTCTCTCAAATGGATGCAACGGGAAGTCACTAGAAGATACTCACAGGAGGCTTAAGTCTCTCAAATGGATGCAACGGGAAGTCCTTGTAACATAGAGAACCACATTTATCTATCTTATCACCTAAAACTTGTTATATGTACAGTAATAGTCTAGACTGCTTGGCTAGCTATGAGGACCAACTGCCAAAGAGCTTGCAGAGTTTGGGGGGCACTCCTCCCGGTACCGGATAAATCATGTGTGCAAACTGTTTTCTTTCTGTGCTTTTCTTTTATGCATCGGACTATGAGTTGTGAGTCAAGAGAAATGACTCCACGAGGAAGGAGTCAAGTAGTGTTGTTAAGAAAATTTAGTGGTAGTGACAAGGATGGACTGAAACGGTAAACTTCCAAAAGACAACTATTTATATACGATAAGTTCAAACACCATTCTCCTTGTACATTATTATGCAGCCACAATTATCCAACTGACGAGACTAATTTTTTAGCCCAAAACATATAATATAATCAAGTCTTTTAAATAGACAATAGAAAGATTGAACTGAGAACAAACTTGCAGCTAATCGAACTCCTGTCGAGCTTATTGAAACAACAGAACAATAAGAGTCAGAAGGGATGCATAAACTGAATTGGGCAATCTCTGCACAACCTTTCCGACAACCGGTAAACCCTCAGTAGCCCTCTTTGTTGCCATTGCAACCACCGGTGCTGCAACCAGTTTGAGGATCAGTCCTTGACTGACAACAACCAGTGTGTCCGCTGTCAACTGCTTGATGAACTTTGCAAACTCTTCGCTGTCAATCTCTTCATCAAGATTGAGATCGTTTTCCTGCAAATATTAGGGGTAAACATTATTAAATGAAGCGAGAGAATAATGAGCTCATATCCAAACGGTTTCTATAGGTTTTATAAACAGGAAACCTTAGACTAATTCTCAACATGGATTCTTACCTACCAAACAGCAGCAACGACAGTATTTCTTTATATAACAAACAGCAGAAACTTGAACATACAAAGTCGAAAAAGAGACATGAATGAAACTAAACTCACAAAATTTTATAACATCCGACCTGACATACAAGTCACAAACAACATAGACATTCTCATCATCTCATGCCTTCAGGAAGATATCTCGATGGAAATTTTACATAAAGTAGACTATAGACATTAGAATCAGTTTATGAAAGAGGTGCCAATCTTTTCAGAGAACTGGCCAGGCGAAGACTTTCTTCAGTGCCTCGGCCAATAGGCCCACTGAAACAAGATGAATTTTGCAGTCAAATGGACTTATCTTCAAAATTTCTAACATTTAAGTGCTTAATCGGAACAAAAGTGAACTTAGGTAATCAGAAAACGAAGAAACTTAAAAAGTCTATGGAGCAGAATAAATTGGTCATGTATATAGAACCTCAAACAAACTGGTCACATCTTGCTAAACCAGAGTACATAAAGAAGGACAGAGTAGCTTCTCTCTGACCACAGCAACTTAAACGTGTTTCAGTTCATTTTCCATGCATAAGAGAAAGAGTATGGTTTATTGATCTAACTGTCTGAAGTTTAAAATTGGAATTTACACACCAAAGATATGAATCAAAGCTACATCGCTTGTGAGAGTAATTACTAACTGTACTCTATTAGATTCAAAAACTTAAAAGAATATGTGCGGATAAAGAGTTTTCCCTAACCCAGAACGAAAATTGGATCACAAATCTTATTTGCCTAATACTTGGTACGACAACCTGACTTCTGCAGCACAACACCTTAACTCAAGAAACATAACAGATGTCAGAAATCCCCTGCTAAATTGGATATATACCGTTGAAATTTCAAAAGATATTATCTTACTTGTAAATGGTTTGAGTCTAACAAATTTCATTTCAACCGTACGATTGTATCCAACGAAAAAAATCCCTGTATTAGAAAACTGATCGTGATTCTAATTCATCCTCATGTCTTATTAAACAACTAGAGTACCTTCATCATAGCTCTGACAGTATCTTTGGAGGGTGGATCAAAATGCGGGCCGGGTAAACGCTTATTGATATCACTAGAACAGGAAGATTAAAAAACAATCAGCTAAAATTAGCAGTAGATTTGTCAATCAGTTAAAAAAAAGGGAATACATTTAGCAAGAAAAGCTCCTCACTTGTACACAAGTAGTACACCGATGTACAGATCCTCAAAATTCAAGTTAGCCCTTCCTCTCTCATTTTTAAAATGATCAAACACCTTATCTGTAATCCTGCTTATTTGCTTTCGCCTCCATTGCTTACCTGCAATCCGGAAAATTATCACACCTTATAAACATACATGTTATTCATGGTTATGTTTCATCTCTGGTAATTTAACATAACATGTCAGACTGTCTGTGCCAGTGAATATTTACAATTTATTTATAGATCCTACAAGTGTGGAAAGATGGAGAAGTCATTGAAACTAAAACCCAACAGAAAACAGGGAAAATTCAGAACTGGAAAGAAAACAGCATTAACGATGTCGAAGGAATAGAGAGGTACCTTGTAACCTATCGATGACCTGTCCAATGGCGCAGTAGTGAGCTCAGTACAGAGCTTTTTGCGAGTTGGATTGGATAATAAATTAAGAATAAGAGAGTAAGAGGGAGGATTGAAGCATTCTATTGACTTTGTCAGGCAGCGTAACCATTAAGACACGATCCACTGTATTTGAGACACTTAGACTTAATTAGCAAATTTATAAACATATTTTTGACTCAAGGGATATATGAAAGAGAATTAAAACTTGAAGGGTAGTTAGTGTAATGTTTCAAACATGATGGGGTTTTGTGAAAACTCGATAAACCTCAGGGGGTGTTAGTGTAATTAAAAGTCTCTTGACAATTTCCACGTCAGATTTTTATAATAAATCTTTTACATGTCAGCAATTTTTATTTGGTATTTAAACATAGTATCTATTTATTCCCTACTTTATAACCTTGGCTGTTGGAAAATTATTTTTTGATAAGCTCTTTTAAATTTTGAATGACTTATTCCTAGCTAATCAACAAGATTATCTCATTCAATTTTATGTTTTTTTAAAACAAGATTATTCATTCCCTATTTTATTGTTCATGGAACATGTATCAAGTTTGTACCCACAAATCACTATCTCATGACTTATGTATCCATATATATTAATAGTGGTAATTGTTTTTTCAGTTGCTGCTATTTATGAAATCATACTTATATGGAGACATTCTTTTTTTGTTGAAATGAGAATGTATCCATATAAAGTTTATTCGAAGCACTTTACCATGTCTATTACTATTACTATTATTATTAACATTATTAATTTTACTATTATTATTATTGTTTTGTGTGAATCACACAATAAACAAATACTTATTCTTTTTAACATATGTACTCGCATACACATTTGAGGATGGCACTTTGAAAATGTCCCTTCACAAACATTAAAATGTTAAGGGCACTCAACTCAGAATCCAGTAATTAAAAAAAAAAATCCATAAACTGTACCATGAAAGGACGCACCTTTAATCTCGTAGCCACCTGCCATCGAAATTAACTTGTCAAACACGCAACGAAGTTGAAATGGTCTAATAAAAGTTCATTTTATCAAACAAGGAGCAAGCAACAATCCATGTTCTCACCAATGAAAATAGTGCTGAAAGCCCAACGCTAGCGCAAATCCAAAACAGAGGCGACCCTCTAGATTTAATAGGTAAATAAAGGTGTAAAAATGAAATGGTTATGAACGTTTGGGCACAAGGACTAAAGAAAAAGCAACCCCAAAAGCTCATAAAATAAATGATTAGTTAGAAAATAAATAAAAACTGAGAAAGTGAAGAAAACAAATCATTACACATTTGAGGGTGGGGAAGGTATTGAGATTTGTGGGTTGACACCAATTGAGGATGTTTCCAGGGTACTCGAAGAAGAAATGCGCGCAAAACATTCCACTTCTAACTTTGCTACAATAGTATCAGAAAAATCACCCATGTCAGTACAACTATATTGAAAACTTGCACAACTAGGAGATCATATGAAATTCATAGAATCAGCAAGATACCTTAGCACTTCTAATGAAAAATAAAACAATATCCTTAAAACCTAGCTTCTTTTTTTTCCCACCTTCGAGCTATCATTATAGTCTTGTTGATACACAATTTAGGGTAAGTAAGTGTTCCAGAAGGGCTACAAGCATTTTTGAGTTTTGACTATGTTTGAAACAGTCAATAGTGCTTCTTCACAAAACGCTTTCTAGTGCATTTTTCAGGAATCAACTGGATGTTTATTAAATTCTGACATGCTTCTAACAGAAGCACTTATGATCAGACGTGTTTTGTTTTTTTACAAAAGCACTCTTAACCCCAACTCTTGTCTCCAAAAGTGCTCAATTCCTAAAGTTGTAATCCTATTAATAACTACTTTGAGTACACATAGAAAGCCAACTAGCATCTCTTCTCCATATGCGTGCGTCTGTGTGCAGCATTGCAGACTGGATGTGAAGGTTATCTTTTCCCAAATGCAGCCACTTTCTACAAACCAACTCATCCGCTCTCTCCAATCCGCTACAAGTAGAAATTTCGGTGGAACTATGAAGACCTTTCAAAACCCAATTCATTAAAGCTTGAAAAATTAAGAAAATTCAAATTTTAAAAAGTCATAGTCATGCATTTAAAACCCAAAAAACCAATTCATACAACATATTTCATGTCCTCGAAACCGTATGCATCAATTCAGACTCACAATTCAACATAGAACCCTAACAAGTAAATAAATTTCTATATTTCGAAAAATAAAAAGCGAACCCCTGTGTTTTCTGCACTAAATTTTGCATGGAGAAGCTAAAAAATTTCTTACTTGAGACAGTCAACAGTAAATTGAATCAGTAAAATTAGAACCTGGGAGGCGAGTGGCAGTGAAGCGACCATTGGCTCTGGAATTTTGGTGATTTTTGGAGTTTCTGAGATTGGCGGAGCATCGAAAGAGAGGGAATCGATTAAATGAGGGAGCGATAATTCTTGGTTGGTTTGAAGGGAGGAGCGGCGTCGAGCGAGGAAGCAAGTGAGGAAGAGACAGAGACGTCATGATTTGCTACGAGAAAATCAAGGAAAAGGGCACTGCAATTGTACCAACCCAGAAGCAGTATATAGCAAAAACCAAAAGTTTTGGTAGGTTTTTTTTATTATTATTATTTTTTAATATTATGGTTTAGTAGTATTTATTTCACTTGTATGTAAGAGATGGTTTGATTCTCTCTATGTGAATGTAAACCACATTATTGATACCCAATTAAGAGGTTAAAGACTAATTTGGTATTACTGTGCTTTAAAAAAAAAAAAAACTGCTTCTGCATTGTTGTGAGAATAAACCCTTCTAAAATAAATTTTTTAAGTGTTTGCTAATCTTTTTTCTTTATAAAAGTGTTTTTAATAAAAATGTTTGATAAACTTTTATATAAATTGCTTTGAATATGTTAAATGATTAAAAAACATATGGTATTTAATGTGATATAATAATTGTCAAAGACAACAATATAGGGGCAACGATTGTAATTTTGTAAAATATGTGGTGGTATATTTGCCATTTGAAAATTTCATTAATGAGCACTGATTACTATGTTTTTTTTTTTAAAAAAAAGCAATCCCCTTTTAGAAACGTGGTAGATTATGCTTCTGCTTTTCTACTATTATTAACAACAGTTTTTTCTATTTTTTTTTGTTTTGTTTTACCAAACACATTTAATATTCCAATTTTTTTTAATAAATTGTTTTTCTTTTTAAAAAACAATACAATATCAAACCAGCCTTAAGCCCGCTCCTTCCTCCCTCCCTGTGACAGCCCGCCCCGAATTATTTTTATCAATGGTGTAAAAAGACTCATTTACCCTTGGACGTTAAATGGTGTGGTGTGTGATGTGTTTTTGGTTGTGGTTCAATTTCCATTTCTCCTAAGCTTTTGGAACCATTAAGGACTTAAGTTATTTTTCTTTTGTTTGGTTGGTGACCAAACTAGGACCACACAAACCCACACACCCATACTCTCTCTTCCATTGACTCTCTCTCCTCCCTCTCGGATTTTCTGCCATTTCCGTACACTTGTACGGACAAACACCAAGCCAACTTGAAACCTTGTAGATCGAAGCTTTTAAGTACACCATTGTGCTCCTCGTGTTCATACGAGTCGAGTGGTGTCCTTGGATGGTCGTGGAACCGTCGAAAACCCGTGAAAACCCTACCTCTGATTTTTGGCATTGTTCATGCACTCGTTAATGCGAGGTTTTTAGAAGTTTTTAAGACCATAGGAAGCTTTAGAAGGTCTTCACGAAGCTCAGAGAAGAAAAACGGAACGTTTTGGACGTTGGGAAGTCGAGTTCTGCAAGTTTCAATTTTTGGCCGGATTATCGAGGGTTCTCCGGCGAGATCCCGTGAGTTTTAGGTCCTAAGACTGGTAAGGTTTTGTTCTACTCGTTCTAAGCTTTCGTTTGGTTTAAATTTCATGAATTTTGGTTAAGTTTTGAAGAAGATATGAAGTTTAGAAAATTTTCCAGTTTTCTGGCGACGGCGACGGTGACCGGAGGTTCGCCGAGGAAGAAAGGAGAATATTCCGTCAAGTTACTTAACGGCGTTAGGTATCTTTAACAGATTCTGTTAGTTTTAACGGAATATTCCTAACGGCAGTCTAGGTTTCCGTCAGGGTTGGCCGCACGTGGAGGAGCGTAGGGCCGTGCCCTTGGCGGCGCGTGACGGCGCGTGGGGCCTCAAAAATTTTTTCTAAAAATATGGGGATGTTCCTGAGGTGGTGTAGATCACTTTGGTATATTCAAACACCCCAATTGAGCATTGTATGAGAAGTTATTTCCTAGTTTCGTTTATGTGCTTTAAAATAATGTTTTTATAGTTATTTCTCATATAGGCGAGACCTATCCGGAGGACGAGCGTAGCCAGGCTAGGCACGGGGGTTACGATCCGTCTACTTATCAGTGAGTGGGCTTTTGGTTTTCCGTATATATGCTAAGTATTTTTCCCAGAAATGCATTTTAAATGACTTATCAATGAATTGCCATGCCAATGCATTTAAACTTTTGATTATACATTATGATTTGTATATACTTGGTTGTTGACGCTGCGGGCGCTCAGGTAAGTTTATGTGTTGTTAATGAGGAGTTGTGTTATGATGATTATGATGAGATGCATCGAGAGCTCATTAACCTGCACCCCGGTGTTAGTGCTCCAGCCCAGGGTTAGGGGCATAGTCTTTCACGTGATGTTCACCTCCCGCACCACACGCTCATCTTGGATCCAAGTTAGGTGCACAGTCCTGTCGTATAGACCACTTTCAAGTGGGTTCGACTCGTAGGTGACCCGCGATCATTCGCACAGTCTTCACGTGATTGTAGCACTATAGCGTATTGTTTTACACCCAGTCCTGTCGTATAGACCACTATAAGTGGGTTCGACTCGTGTGCATGCATGATTTATGAGCTAGAGTTCAGCTGATGAGTTATGGTAGTAATAATGCATTTGAATTACTTACCTGGTGATTTAGTTTGTATGGCATGGCATATTCATGATTTGTTTACATATTTTGATGAAGATGATTTCAGTTGAGATTTAGTATATGTATATATTATTTTCTGGGAAAGTATACAGGTTTTACGGCGAGGGGATATAACTGTTGTTAATGAAATGATTTTTGAAAAGCTTTGTTTTTGGCCCACTCACGTTTTCTGTTTTGCGCCTCTCCAGGTTTTAGGTAGCGTTTGTTGGTGACTTACGAGGCTATAGCGGAGGTTCTGACAGACCATCACATATGTAAGACCCTTTGGGTGTTACTTAAATCAGTACTTCTTATGCTTGACTGCACTTAGGCTGTTTATGCTCTGATTGTGTATTCACACTTATTTTCGTTCTTGCACCTTAGCTTTTCTAGCACTCCTTGAAGATTGGTTTTTATTCTTTCGTATTTCTTGCTATATTATTGCTTCCGCACTGTGCACATGGCTACGTCACACTCACGTGACGGCCAGCATGCCTCAATCTCGGTCGGGGTGTGTCACTCCCACTCCGTCATAGTCCGACATTACGAGGAAGGAGTTAAGTAGTGTTGTTAAGAAAATTTAGTGGCAGTGACAAGGATGAACTAAAATGGTTAACTTCCAAAAGACAACTATTTGCATATGATAAGTTCAAGCATCATTTTCCTTGTACATTATGCAGCCACAATTACCCAACTGACGAGGCTAACTTTTAACCCAAAATGTAGTCTTTTAAGAGCTGGTTCGGAGTTGCAATGCTTTAGGGAGAAAAAAAAAAAGAAGAAAAGCTTATCATAAAATTTGGTACATCAAATGTATTTGGTAAAATAAAAAAGAAAGTGGTTTTTTTTTTCTTTTTTCAAATTGATAGAAAAGCATAGAAAAACAAAAGTAGGGTCTACTATGCTATTTAAACAATTGCATGTGAACAATCCTCAGAAATTTTCAAATAACAAATACACCCTCGCATATATTACAAAAGTACAACATTTACCCTTACATTTATCATATTACATTTAACACCATATTCTTTTTATTTATTTACCAAACACTAAACAATTCTATTTTAAATTTATTTATTATCATAGCACAGAATAAAATATTTTTTAAAAAAAGTACAGCAATTACTTTAGTCTAAAGAAAGGTTGGAATTGGCACGGTAGAAATGAACAGTGACTTGGGGTGGATTTTGAGCTATTTACAAAATTGCCACCGCCTCTTTATTCTGCGTTCGGTGAGGGTTTCGGGGATAGGTCATGCCGTTCTGGGATTGAGATAGGGAGACAGGGAGGAGTGGGGATCCTCGATTTCATGAGTGTGAGGGGGTAGAGAAAAGCATGGGGGCCGTCGGGATTTGAGGGGTAGGCTGATTTCCAGGGATTTCTCAACCCTCACCGTCTTCACCTTCTCCGTAAAACCAAAGGCCGAGAGGCCCCTCGGTTTTGGGCGAGATGGGGGGTGAGGTAGGTGCCATTTGCTGTCGTTCGATCAAGGTTTTGGGGATGGAGGGTCTGCGAGAGAGAGAGAGACAGAGATGGCGATGGAAGGAGAGCGAGGGGGAAGGGTAGGTCTCAGCACTGTTGTTGCAGATGGCTTTCACAAATGGGAGAGTCGGTATGGTCAGAGAAGACCCGTAGGGTTTGGGACGGATTGGGATGGGTTAGGTGGAGTGATGCTGCCAAAAAAACATGGTTGCAGAGAGAGGGAGGGGAAATGAGAGATAGGAGTAAGGCACTGAAGCTACCAAAAAGGGGTTTAGGGTTGAATTTTTCCTCCTCAAATCAAGGCTGCTGTCAGTGATTGAGGGATGGGGGTTTGATTTTGTTAAAGGAATTACTGCATCTTCACCTCTCTCTCTCTCACTTCCTCTCTCATCTACTGAAACCATAATCTTCCTCTCCTTTCCACTCTTCCATGTCTCTCGCAAGCTTTTCCTTCTCTCTGTCTTCGTCTCACTCTCCATCTCACTCAGGCCACTAGATTTCCGTCCATTTCCATCCCCATTTCTTTCCCTCTTTTTCTCTCCCGACTCTCTCTCACTGCCCTATTCTCTCACGCCCGCTCATCATCTCACTCCGGGTAATACATACATGAACTCGATGAGAAGCCACCATCTCTTATCTGCAAAGCGAAGAAGAACTCAGCAGATTGTATGTTACTCCTCCCCAATATTTTCTGTATGTTTTCTTCGATTATTTGTTTTTGGGTTTGATTCTTTCCCGAGAATAAGAAAAAAGAAACAAGAAAAATTAATATTGGGGTAGTTAATTTATATTGGAGTGTTATATTTATTCAAGACATCCAGGGGAATTAGGTACTTAATTGATTGATTACCTGAGTGAATTTCTTTGATTTTTCTGAAAGAATTTGTTTTTTTTTCTTCTGGGGTTTTGATGTTTTCTTGAATTTACTTATCTATGGCAATGGAGAATTTAATGCAGATGGGCTCGACAGGTTCTTGAAGGAGGTGAAGCTTACCGAGTGCGGACTCTCCTATGCGGTTGTTGTAATCATGGGTCCGCAGAGCAGCGGTAAAAGTTTGAAACTTTGTTCAATTTGGTTGAGCTTTGAGGTTTTTGGTGAATTTGGTTTTGGTGCTTATGGCTTTTGATTTGGCAGGGAAAAGCACTTTGTTAAATCATTTGTTTCGGGCTAAGTTTAGGGAGATGGATGCTTACAGTGGAAGGTTAGTTTCTGAGTTTGGAATTGATTGTGTAGTCAATTTTGGTTTTTTTTTTTTCTTTTTTTTTTTCTACTTTTGGAATAAGTGCTTTTTGGGAGAGAGGACTATCTAATTTTGTGGATTTGTTTTAGGAGCCAAACTACAACGGGTACTTGGATTGCCAAGTGTGTTGGCATTAAGCCGTGCACGATTGCCATGGATTTGGAGGGGACTGATGGGAGGGAGAGGGGCGAGGTAATCAGATTGATTTTTTTTAGGGGGTTTGTGGGGTTTTTTTTAGAGATTGTTCTGTGAAAGCATTGTTGTTGTATGAATTTTTTTTTATTGTGGGTTGTGATTGTTTGGTTATAATTTTGGGTATCTGTTTTGGTTTTTTGAATCGGTTTTTGTGTAAGTCAAAGTTTTGTGTGGATGATCGTTGGTTCTAAACAAACCGAGTTACATATATGGCTTTGCTTCCCAGCTACTGAAAACGTTACCCTTCTTCTCTCTACAAATTCCCTTCTAATTGTCCACACTTTTACAAAACCAAAAACCAATTTTATAAATTTTGATAAGATTTTTCTTCAGATTAGAGAGAGAGAAAGGGTCATATATTTTTGCTATTTTCAGAGAGAGAGGATTTGAGGTGGGTGGAGTGATGAGTGTTTAGGATTTTTTATGGGAGGGATGAGAAAACAGTAAAAACAATCAGGAAAATCGAATTCTTTCTCTGAAATTTCATCAACACTTTGTAAGAACTCCAATTCTTTCTTTCATATTTCATCCGTTTCTGTTAATTTTTGTAAATTTTCAGATTATGGGTCGTTCCCAATTTCCATTTTTTCTTTGGGGTTATGTTATTTTGATGGAAAAAGGTCGTATTAGCAAATAGATGGTATTTCAAAATTACAGTCATCTGATTCACTTATTTTTGTTCATCTCTAATATTTCTGGATTTTTCCATGTACATTACAGAATTTACTGA
The DNA here is from genome assembly GCA_036320875.1 of Cotoneaster glaucophyllus. NCBI lineage: Eukaryota > Viridiplantae > Streptophyta > Magnoliopsida > Rosales > Rosaceae > Cotoneaster > Cotoneaster glaucophyllus. Next base: position 24,028,046 of record CM070063.1, read on the forward strand.
CATTTGATAAACGTTGAACGAAGTCCTTCAATGAATCTCTCAAGGTGCCTCGAATCTGATATTCAGTTCGCCAACACTCTGTAAGAACTCCAATTCTTTCTCTACTTACACAATTCCAAAGCAATGTGTAATAAACAGTGGAATTTTGATTCAAGTTGTAGTAATTGGCGTGCAATTGTTTTTCCAATATGTTTATACACTTACGGTACTTCAATCTCTCTCTCTCTCTCTCATTTCTTTTCGGATTTGGAAATCTCCGACTTTCGGTGGTTTTGTTTTCTTGCAGTTGTCGATGAATTTTACGGACTTCCTTTGTAATCCTAGCTACGGAAAGCAATCGCGACGCCGCTGTGGGCGAAGGAATGCCGTCATACGAGCCCCAGAGCACACTACTGTTGGTAATTTTACTTTTCTGATTTTATATGAATATGTGGTTTGTTTTGATGAGAAAATATGGAAAACGAGAGAAATTTTTTGAATTTAGGGTTGCTATAACACGAATTTTCACTATGATTTGTGATTGGTTTTGGGTATCTTTCCTCTCTTATGCTTTTTACACTGCCTGCATCAACCCCTTTTCTTCGTTTTTTGTCTTCTCTTCCAACTTATGCCCTCAATGATATTAGATAAGGCATTTTTAAATTTATTGCTAATATTTTGAACTTTGTGTTGTACTAATGCCACAAGGCATTTTTATTTTTGACATTTTGTTATGTTGGTTGGAGAGTTGGAGACTTTTGCTCTCTTTGCATTTTGCTATGCTGGTTGGAGACTTGCGAACTATTGATTTTGAATGCTATTGCCCTTGCCAAATTTATAATACAATTTCTACCCTAATGTGTTCAGTTTTGAAAGCATTTAGTTTCTTTGGGCCAATAAATATCGTTACACACTCATATGTGGTGGTACTTAATTTAGTTGGTATACCAAATTATTTTAGCTCAACCAAGCTTTCATCTCCGTATTCTTTCCCTATCACACCCGATCAACCATCGATCCTTGCATTACATTACACGCAATCAGATTAATGAGTTTTGTCTCTTAATGTTTGCTCTTAAGTCTTAGTGACAGATAGTGACCAGCTTAATTACAAGAAAAAAATTGTCACTTCAGCTGGTTTACTTAATCACTGGCACATAATAAAATATGCTTAATTTGACAAATCATAAATAATTAAAACGTCTATTTCAAATCCAAAAGTGTACTTATATATATATATTACGTATATACACTACTAATTTTGTTAGTACTAGGGAAATAGTTGATTTTTCTATGTGTGTGTGTGTGTGTGTGTGTATGGGTTCGATTACAAAATTCTGTAGATTGAAAAAGATACTTTATGTTATCATTTACCTGGTAGATGAACATGTTTTATTTTGAAAATGAAAGGTAGACTATACTTGGAACAAAATTCTTGAGACTGTTGGGTTGTGCCTATGGATGCTAACTTGGTTCTTAGAGACTGTTTTGCATTGCTTCTTTTGTTACTACTAAAATTTTCCATCTTTCGTTTCTGACAGGCCCTTTCAGCCAAAGGGTTCTTCTGACCTTGGAGGAGAAGAAAGTGCCCTACAAATTGCACTTAATCAATCTCAGTGACAAACCCAGTGGTATTTTACTTTGTTTTGAATTTTTGATCCTGAAAATACATGCAAGCATAGATGGAAATATGTGATTTTTGTACTTTTAATGGATTTTGATGTGTTTTTTTGGAGTGTCTAAGGAATTGGTTTTGGGGTTTTTGTTGGTAATGTCTGTGGTTTGTAATCTTGATTCGGCTGATAATATTAATTCTATTTGCATGTTTTGTTTTATCAGGATGTCAATGTTCTTTGCAGATGCAAATTCTCCTGATCTTATGCGTTTTTTTAGCCAATCTGTGGTGTGCAGTAGTACTTTTTTGTTTTGCTTCATTGCGGTTAATGTTTCGAAGTTGTCTTACGTACAAATCAATGCATGATCTACTGGAATCAGCTTTCTTTTTTCATCTCTGTATTTCCTGTATGGTTGTTTGTGATGTACTAGCTGGAATGGAAAAATATTCATGCATGTACAGTTTTGGATGCGGGTACTGATTGAATAGTCATGCATGTGTAGTTGTCTGTGATGTACGAGCTGCATTTCCTGTATGGTTGTCGTTTAAAAGATTTTTGTTTGTGATTGATCAGAATTGAAGGGCAATTCAGTCTGCACACTATAGATCGATAGTGTCACCACGGGTTCTCTGGATATTACCTTTTGATTTTGTCCCACAATTTTATCATCGTGCATCATTGGTTCACTGTTTTTATTTTCTTCTGCAGCATGAAGAGCTGTGCAAGGCACTCTCTGCAATTTATTGCAAAATAATGTTAAATTTTCCTTCTTTGGAAACAGCTCGAGCTAGGAGCAAGTCTGGTATCCAAGCTATACCTTCATTGCATGTAATACAGAGACAAGCATGTAAGTCATTCCTCTTAGTACAGAGACATAAGCTATACAAAGGCTCTTGGTTGTTCCTAATGGTTTTCTCTTGCCTAATAATCAGGTGAACAAAAAGGTTTATGTGGATTTACGTGTTGGTGATGTCATCAGTTTTGGGCTGTGAGTATCTTCTTATCTTAACTCTCACTCTGCAGTCGAATTAGAGTAATCTCATCCGTTTCATTGAGTTGTTTTGATATTGAAAAAGTAAACACAAACCTAGGAGATTAACTACATGAAAGTACATTATTTGACTAACCATTGTAGTTTTTTTAGCCTATTGAGGATGAGATTCTTTATGAGAAATTACTTATCACATTGACATATTTTGCCTCAGAAAAGAAGACAAAGGATAAGCACAGAAGTAAACATCACAAAGGCGATCGCCTCTCGGTAAGCTTTCTTATCTCCAATTATGAATAAATATTTGGTGTTTGAAGTGCTCTCATCTGTGAACTACATATAATATGGATTTTATATGTACCTATAAATCCTTACAGAAATAAAAAAACAAAGGGTCAAACTTCAGAGATTCTCTAAAGTCGGCAAAAATTTGATTTCTATTATTTAGACCTCTTTGTTATTATTGGTAATCTGTTTTAGCTTCAGATGAAAGAGCATCAAAAGTTTATATTGTTTAATGGAATACACAGAAAATATGGGAACTGAGAGAGCGGCAACGGATAGTTTCCATGGATACCTACCAGAACTTGAATCAATGGTAACGTATAAATTGTATGGATTTCGCGCCTATTTTAATCTTCGTTCACGAAATTAACATTTAAGTTGAATAATTCATACTCTTTTGATATTCGAAATTAGGCTCTGATTTCTCATTCCTATGCTTCTTTGCTGTATAAGATGAGTTTAGGTTATATTACTCAGAAACAGGATTTTTTTTTTCTTTCAGTAAGAGTGAAAATCCCTAGCCTACAGATTATCAAGTATTTTGTCAGCAATAATAATTTATTTTTGTAGCTTTATATGTGCATCTGTCTCCAAATATAAGAATCTCTTAATTTGCTTATGCAGCTTTTGTAATATGATGATCTCTTAATTTGCTGTTGCATATCTTCTTTGCTTCCTCTGCTAGCTCTATATATACATATATATATATATTTGTTTTGGGTATTTTAGTACTTTCCAATATTTTATTGCTTCCTGTTTGGCGAAATTCATTCTGATCATATGTTTCACCACCACTACGTTCTTTTCTTTTACTTTTCCATTGGTTCGTGTCATGTTTGTTTATTTTTTATCAATCAATCTGTTTGGTGGAATTCAAATATTCAATTATTTTTCCTTTCCCTTTTGATTCAGGAGTGTTGATTGGAGGAGTTTAGTGGGAAGAGTTCCCAAGCTCATTCTGCCGATTAAAGGATTGACAGACGCTACCTGCAGAAAAAGTTAATTGAATCGCTCATTGTTTGTTTGATCTCTTGCTCCCTTTTTCATTTTAATATCTTTCTATTTTGGTTGTAACAATTCAATCAATCAAATCTTTGAATTCGTTTAAAATTATTCATGTTATTTAAAATGTTCTACAAAGACGTCCATAATTGTTCTAACTTTTTTAGTTTTTATTAGGCACTTATATGGTTATGTCTGTGTTCTCTACCTCCTCCTCTGACTCTTTTTTCTTTTTCTTTTTCTTCTCTTTGTGCAACTTCCAAATATGGTGGAATCAGTGGAGCTTCCCACTTGCCTAGGCATCTTTCCATTTTGAAACAAGGTCCTTCTACCCTGTGCCAACTTTGAATTCACTGCACTTCACCTGGTAGGTACCTTTGAGCCTTAAAATTTGTCTTTTGATTGATTGTTTTTTCTGTTTGAATTCTGAGAAAACTTTGTATGTACTTTTAACGGATAGCTGTTTTAGCTCAGCACAAACTTTATAGCTCTGCAATTACTCTGCTTACTTGGAAATAATGTTCCTTTTTATGCTTTTTGTTGCCCAAACTGTGTCGTTTACTTTTTGCTGCAAAATTTTTGCATATTTTGTTCTTCAATTTTGCCAGAGTTAATTTCAAATGCCAACTTTCCTTTTTCCTTTTTTTAGGTAATTGATCGTTATGCGGTTTGTAAGTTGGATGTTTCTAATTGGTGGATTTTCGAATTGATAAAATTGGCGAATTTGATTAATGTAGTGTCAAATTGGTGGAGCATGAGTTATGGCAGTGGGAAGAGAAGGGATTAATTGGTATTCTTCCCGTTCAAGATGCTGCCAAGGTAGCAACAGTGGACTCTGTATTGTCTTAAGGTGATTTATGCTTATTTCTCCATTTGTTACGGACTCTGTATTTTGTTGTTATTGTTGGGAATTTGCCTAAATTTAGGAATGGGAAGTGATTTTGGTGAACGAAACTCTAGATTTCAAGTCATGTGTTGTAACTATTTTTATTTCAATCAGTTTAACTGCCCTTTTAACTCTTGAATAAGCCATGCTCAGTTGAATGTATATAAAAGCCAAGTTGCTTATCTTATCGACCTTATTCACTTATGTATCCCTTTATTTTTTCAGAATTGTGTTGAATTTATTCGACTTAAATGTGTTTTATTCATCTGTTGATGCTTGAAACAGCTGGGTCCCGTGGCAGCGCACGGGCCTAATTTCTCGTATCAAACTAAATCAAAATTGACCATAGAAAGATTGAACTGAGAACAAACTTGCGGCTAACCGAACTCCTGGTGCGCTTGTTGAAACAGCACAACAGTAAGAGTCACAAGGGATGCATAAACTGAACCGGGTAACCTTTGCACGACCTTTCCGATCCCTGGTACACCCTCGGTAACCCTCTTTGTCGCCATTGCAACCGCCGGTGCTGCAACCAGTGTGAGGATCAATTGATCGAGAACAACCAAATTGTCCGCTGTCAAGTACTCGATGAACTTTGCAAACTCTTCACGGTCAATTTCTCCATCAAGATTTAAATCGCTTTCCTGCAAATATTAAGGGTAAACATTATTAAACGAATCAAACGAGTTTCGCTGAAGGCAAATGATTGATTCAAGATTTTCTAGAAGCGAATAACGTGCTCATATCCTAACGGTTCCTATAGGTTTTCTGAACGGGACACCTTAGACGGATTCTCAACAAGGATTCTTACCTACCAAACAGCTGCAACAACAGTATTTCTTTGTATAACAAACAAACTTGAACATAGGTAGGCAGAAGACGAAGAAACTTGAAAGTCTACACGAAGCAGAATAAATTGGTCATATATATAGAACCTCAAACAAACTGGTCACATCTTGCTAAACCAGACTACATAAAGGACAAAGACTTGCTTCTCTCTGACCACAGCATCTTAAACGTGTTTCAGTTCATTTTCCATGCATGAGAGAGAGAGAGAGAGAGAGAGAGAGAGAGAGAGAGAGAGAGAGGGTAGGTTTATTGATCTAACTATCTGAAGTTTAAAATTGAAATTTACACAATAAAAATACGAAACAAAACTACGTTGCTTGTGAGAGTAATTTCTAACTGTATTAGATTGATGTGCGGATAACGAGCTTTCCCTAACACAAAACGAAAATTGGATCACAAATCTTATTTGCCTAATACGTGGTACGACAACTTGACTTTTGCAGCACAACACCTTAACTCAATAAGCATAACAGATGTTATATGAAGTCCCCTGCTAAATTGTATATATACTGTTGAAATTTCATAAGATATTATCTTGCTTGTAAATGGTTTGAGTCTGATAAATTTCATTTCAACCGTTTGATTGTATCCAACGAAAAAATCCCAGTATTTGAAAACTGATCCTGATTCTAGTTCATCCTCATGTCTTATTAAACAACTAGAGTACCTTCATCATTTCTCTGACATGATCTTTGGAGGGTGGATCAAAATGCTGGCCGGATAAATGCTTATTGATATCACTAGAACAGGAAGATTAAATAACAATCAGCTAAAATTAACAGCATGATTTGTCAGTCAGTTAAAAAAATGGGAATACGTTTAGCACGAAAAGCTCCTCACTTGTACACAAGTAGTACACCTATGTACAGATCGTTGATTTTCAAGTTATCCGTTCTTCTATCATTTCTAAATTGTTCAAACAACTTCTCTGAAATCCTTTTTATTTGCTTTCGCCTCCATTGCTTACCTGCAATCCAGAAAATTATCAGATACCTTATAAACATCTATGTAATTAACGGTTGCTTCATGTCCGGTGATGTAACATAACATGTCAGACTAAAGCCCAACAGAAAACAGGGAAAATTCAGAACTGGGAAGAAAACAACATTAACGATGTCGAAGGAATATAGAGATACCTTGTAACCTGTCGAGGACTTGTCCCATGGCGCAGTAGTGAGCTACAGAGCTTTTTGCGAGTTGGATTGGATGATAAGTTAAGAATAAGAGTAAGAGGAGGGAGGATCTTTGGTATTGTAGCATTCTATTCGCAATGTCAGGCAGCGTAATCATTAAGACACGATCCTAACGGCAGTGGGACGTCTACGGATAATGAGAAGCTTAAAAAATGAAGGAAGAAAGACTTGTTGGGAGAGAAATATGCTATATAAAAGGTGCTTACTGTATTTAAGGAGAAATTTTAAGTGTTCTGGCACTTGAGCTAGGGAATGTTCTTTATCTATGGAAATTTAACACTTAAATTGAAAATAAAGTAAAGAAGCTACTTGTAAGGGAGACATCTTAGGTTTGATTCTCGCCTAAGACAAATTTGCTTGCCCGTTGTGATGCTTTGCTAACTCCCCATCCCCTAGTGCAGGTAAATATGTTTGTTAAAAAAAATAAAAAAAAAAAAAAAAAGGTAAAGAATATTTCCACTGGTGGCAACACCACTGGCACTACTAAAAATTTATCGTATTTGAGACCGTTAGACCTATTAATGCTCGAAATTACAAGGTTAACAAACCTAATTAAATGACTTTAGATGGGCTTATGAGATGGACTGAAATAAATGGACTCAAAGATGTAAGTTTGTAAGGTTAACAAACTTAATTAAATGACTTTAGATGGGCTTATGAGATGGGCTACAATGGGTTGCAATTAAATGGACTCAAAAATGTAATTGGTTCACCCCTCAAAATTGGGCTACAATGGGTTGCAATTAAATGGACTCAAAGATGTAATTGGTTCACCCCTCAAAATTGCGCTACATTCACAGTATTGATCTTAATATGGTGATTTTGCGGCTAAATAGCTCTCGACTAATACATTCACTCTATACTCTTTGATTTGTCCGACCCCATAATGAAGATCTTTACCCATTTATATAGGCCTCTACCCCTTTGTATAGGCCTCGTCCTCTTAAGGCCTCCCAAACCAACATTTAATGTGCTCACCACTTATAATAGCTTACTGACAACTTTTCACCTATTTGGCTAGGCCTTCGTTAACAAAGTGATGTTCTAGCATTCGAATATCACGTCTTTTAAGTCCTAGATGGCTCGAGCATCTCGCTCGAACCTTAATCTGTCTCGCCTTGCGGGGCACTGCCCTTATGTCCCATCCTAGGTTTCTGTTGTTGTCTACACATTGTTGAATGGTCTGAGTTGCACTTAAGTAGTTCTGCTCTTGGAGACTTATGTCGAAAAGTTGTCAGTTTTGCCCACGTGTTCTACACGGTCGGTTAGTCCTTCTCTTGTCTCGGTCGATCAGAGCATTTGTGTCGACCCTCTTAAAACTTTCTAGGCCTTGGACTTCTTGACCTTTCCTTGTGCTTACATTGAGGGGTGGGCCTAAATGGGCCCGATGTTAACAATATCGTGGCAAGTGCCAAGTCCAATAAAAATAAATATACTGCTTGTACCACACTTCACAAATTCTGAAACTACCGAGTACCAGTCAACCTTATACCTTCAGGGACCCATTGAAGGATTCGTGTCAAGGCACCATTGCCAAAGCACAAGAGCTTATCATCAACCAAGAGGCCAATCACAATGCATATAAAGCTCCTAGAGTCCCACATCGACCGCAAATGAAAACGTGTGACTTTCCTCAATTGTAAAAAGAGACCATTCGCTTATAATTAGTCCATAATGTCATTATTGTACTTAATTCATAATCAAAATTCACTAATGATGATTATGCTACCTTTGTATCATGTATACTCTACATTATCAATGAGAACTCCTCTATCCTTGTGGACGTAGCCTAACTTAGGATGGTTCTCAAGCATATTTTGGTTTTACTTCCCTATCTTTATCTCTTTACATATTACCCTCATTAACTACTAGAGTAACCTTCAAGAACAATATTATCCTCATTAACTTTCATATCTCATTCCAAATCTCATATTGTTCTTGGAGGATTTCATTCCTGATCGCTATGTTGAAGAGCTTCTCATATTGTTCTTTAGCTTATTTATCAGTACAACAAAATCAGGAATGAGATCCTCCAAGAACAAGATGAAAAGCTCTTCAAGATGCTCCACGCAGATAAATAGACTCAGTCTTACGAGCCCATCGCCCCCGTGACTGGGAATCATCAAATGGATACCCACCTAGACAGACTTTCATCCGTCCTCAACATGGATGTTCCTAATGAGGAATGACCTTCTCACCAAAATGTTGATCAACACGAGACTTCTCTCAACCCAACTGCTTCAATCTGAAGTAGGAGAAACAGAGGGAGACATCTTCTTGTAGAGCGAATGGAAGGATCAAGAGCTTCCTACCGTGATTGTTAGGAATTCTTGAGGCATCATCGAGAAAAACCATCCACATAGACTCAAAGATAATGCTCCAAGGGTTAGAAAGAGCGTAGGAAACTTGGGGGGACTTCCAACAGGCACATTCCGTCAGGAGTACGTTGAATCCAAGGAAATGCCATATGCCCTAGATCGAGCTTCCCTACTTCCAAAAGATGAAGGAAACTTATCAATGAGGGTTCCAATTGTTTATACTCCAATCAAGACCCCTTTATCCTAGAGCTCCTCGAGAAAGTGAACAAGCTAAAGGCCGAACATCAAACAGAGCTACCTGACTAGAGTTAGCCAAGGCCCTACCCTTTGACAAGGAGGATCCTTGGTACATTTCTACAAGGAAAAATGAAACAAAGGCTTGGATTGCAATCATATACTAGACAACATCCAATAGTTTTTTACTTCTCATTGAGCCCTTTTTCTTTGATTTTGTTAATTTCCCTTTATAACAATCAATGCAATTATTTAGGTCATTGAAATTTAAAACGGGCAAAATATTTTGCGTAAAACAAATGAAAAGGGCTTGGATTTGAGTTTTAACCAAAAAACATGTTGTAATGTTAATACAAAGCCCAATACTAAATCAGTCCAACTAAAATAGCCCAACCAAAATAACATGTTGATTTGTCAATTTTGCCCCTGACGTTTTTAGGTTAAGTTAGTTTCATTTTTCTGTTAGTTTAGTTATGTCGATGTTTGGACCCAAAATAACAGTTTTGGGCCGAGAACGCTTATGGGCTCAGCCTAGAAGGTAAATCCAGAGTACCTTGGGATATACCTAAGGAAAACCCAGCCCAATGAGGCTTGTCAAGTCCTACCAGAAGTTAATCTCATCATAAACCTGGATAGGATTGTTGGCCGAGTTCTAAGACAAGAAGGAATCCTTAGAGGTCGGTGGTGCCTCGAATCAAAAGGAATATGTTGAGGATTAATCTGGAGGATAATAGGGCTGGGTTCAAAGTTCTACATGTATTAGGATTGGCCGAAGCTAATTCGAAATGGATTAAGGAATTATAATTTGAGTGGGATTCTTCTTCAGCCATTTGAGAATTGCTATTATAAATAGAGAGGGGAGTGCAACATTGAAAGCTACTCCAAATTAAAACGCAAAACTACCCTACGTAAACTCTCACTCTACGCGAAACCTTTCAAACATCTTGAGATCCTTTTGTTTTACCCTTTTCCCCCCAACACATCTTTAGCTTAGATACACAACATTGTGAAGGCAACTGACAACATCTTCAATTTGGATAAACAACACTGGAGTTGTAGCATCAGCCGAACAATGAGCACCTTCAGTTTGGATAAACAACACTACTTCAATATCGTCTGGTTATCTATCCAAGTCTCGGTCAGCAAGGATCCCCTGAATCCTTGTTGGAAGAGGTCATCTTATTAGCTTTCTTGGTGAAGTAAGTTGTTGCCAGGTTACGACGTTCGACACATTGAAAGCCGAACTTATTTTATGATTGGATATTCATAAGTGCATTTCAGAGTTCGACATTCAGACGGCCAAATCATATTTACAATTAAGGCACACATCTCTTTTAAGTATTTGTGTCCATATAGTTTGGTACCGATTCGGCACACTTATATTCTCACGAATATAATTACAGTTGCCTAACCCGATGTCGACAATTCGTGAACTTCGCATAAACTAGCAGCCTTTTCTTTAGGCTCTAGAACCCGAAGGTTGAGACTTGTTCCTTCCATGACTGCAATCGCAAGATTCAGAAGTCATCAGCGCGCCCAACGCCACATCAACATTCATTTACTCCTTGACCGAGCTTGGCTGACGAGTTGGCACGCCCCGCATTCGGCTGAAGGACGTAGTTAGCTTGTTAGCTATTCGGCATGCGGTCCACGTAGACTATGTAGTTTTTAGAATCAACGGTCGATTAATTGATTTCAAAGGACTGTGTACGAGGGTTTTATCATAATTTTTTAGGGATTTGATTGAATAATGCTATATTCCACAATGGAGTCTATTCTTAACATTCAATGTTTTGCAAAACGAATTGCCTCTCTATTTACAATGAGTTTTATTTGGGAATTTCAATACAAGTAGAAAGCAAGTTTTACTGAAAAATAATGTTTTCGGTTTCCCCTTAATCGAGTTTCGTGAAAGTGGAGCTATATAACAACCTATGCAGGAAAAGATGCTCCCTCAAATGGTTCTGTGGAGGAGGTCCTTGGTGGATTGGAGGATTATAGTCCAAGCGCAGCGAACTCTGACGCGAAGCATTCAAGATTTTCGACGAGGATGGCAACGAGTTCATAGAGGTTGTGGAGTTGAAAAGGGTTTTAGAATGCTCGGGGTTGGGGAGTGGGTGGGAGATGGATCAGGTTGAGAATATGGTGAAGGTTGTGGATTTGAATTTGGACGGGAAGGTTGATTTAGGAGAGTTTGAGTTAATAATGACGATTTTAAAATGTCATTAGCTCATTGATTGAGATCAAGATGCTTAATTATTATTGTTCTTTTATTTTCTTCGAACAATATGTTGTCCTAATTGTTGGATTCGTCTTTTTTTTTTCATCAGCAATGTCCAATTTCGTAAAAACTCATCGTCGTTGTTCATCGTTCCATTGGTGAAATTTCAAAATCATTGGCCATTTGCCAGTGGAAATTGATTCCTATGAAAAGTGCTCTGCACTTAGAATAGTAACTGATTTTGGAGTTGTAACTGGTGACTAAGAACTTGAACGACTATAACCTGATTCATTAAGTGTATTTCCTTACATTAACTTTTTTTATAGTATTTTCTGTCATCTATTTATACAATGGTGTATGGACCTGTTGTAAAACTGACTGGGTTAAAAAAAAAAAGCAAGTATTGAAATCTATTGAAAAAGAAATGTTGTAGTTTTTTCAGTGCAGGGTAAATGGAAGAACATGGAACACAATTTTGGATCGTTTAAATAGGGAGCCATTCGTTAGATTTTGCGTAGTTGATGAAACAAGAATTAAGGCATGCTTGCAGATTGTATAATCCAAGTATACTTTTCGTCTTTTTTTTTTTTTTTTTTTTTTTTTCTTTCTTCTCAAATCTATCATTTCCTTTGTAGAGTGCATATATATTAAGGAAAATTAATGAAAAGGACTTGAAAAGTTTTAGTTTTAATAAAAAACCATGTTATAAGTTTTGTTTAATAAAAAACCATGTTATAAGTTAAGTCACTGTTTCTGGATTTTGGTTCTTTTTGACGGACACTGTTTCTGGAATGTAAAAATAAACTGTTTCTGGAATTTAAGTCATTGTTTCTGGATTTTAAGTAACATTGTTTCTGGAATCTAAGTCACTGTTTCTGAATTTTAAGTAACACTGTTTCTAGAATCTAAGTCACTGTTTCTGGAATTTAAGTCACTACACTGTTAGTTTATTTCCAGCGACAGTGTTAGTTTTCCAGAGACAGTGTTAGTTTTTCCAGAGACAGTGTTATTTTTCCAACGACAGTGTTAGTTTTCCAGAGACAGTGTTAGTTTTTCCAGAGACAGTGTTATTTTTCCAACGACAGTGTTAGTTTTTCCAGCGACAATGTTATTTTTCCAGCGACAGTGTTAGTTTTTCCAGCGACAGTGTTAGTTTTTTGCAGAGACAGTGTTATGTTTTTCAGCGACAGTGTTAATGTTCATTTTCTTTCCAGATACAGTGTTTGTTTGTGCACGGCCCAAAGGGCTTGGTGTGGTTGCTGCTCGCCAGAGCTAAACGGAAGGGAAGGCATGATTTCGGCTGAAAAGTTGAACAAACTTTAAACGCTCATAACTTTGTCAATACTCAACGAAATCAAGTGATTCAAAAACGAAAATCGTAGTTCTCGAAGAGATGAAGAGAATGGTACCTTTCACGATGGCATTATTTTCTGAACTACAAAAACTATTTCTACTACAACAAATAAACTCACACTATTTATGAAATGAACCAAAATAACCCATACTGTGTTTGGAAGGTAACAAAATAAACATTATTTCTGGAACTACAACAAATAACCAATACTATTTCTGAAAGGTAACCAAATAACTCATGCTATTTATGAAACTAAATCAAAATAACTCTTACTATTTCTGGCACTACAACAAAATAGCCAATATTATTTCTGAAAGTGAATCAAAATAACCCATACAATTTATGGACTTATAGCTAAATAACTCATACTATTTATGGAACAACAGCAAAATAACCACCATTGCTGAAAGTAAACCAAAATAACCCATATTGTTTCTAAAATTACAGAAAAATAACCACCTTTTTTTTTTGAAAGTGAACCAAAATAATCCACACTATTTCTAGAACTACAAAAAAATAACCCACACTATTTCTAAAACTGAACCCACACTATATCTAAAAACTGAATCAAAATAATGCATTTTTTTTCTGGAAGTGAAAAAAATAAACATTATTTCTATAACAACAGCGAAGTAACACACTATTTCTAGAACTACAACAAATAGCCCACACTATTTCTAAAATTGAACCAAAATAACTCACACTATTTCTGAAAATGAACAAAATAAAGAGAGTTTGATAAAATAACCCAACCTTTGAATCTTCAATATCTTTCGCCCGTCTTTCTCCACAAAATGGTAACCTTAATGTTACAATTTAATAGTAGCATATATAGATGGATTACTTTCGTTTTGCTTACATAACAACATGAAATTCAACTTCATGAATAATATTAGGGATTATTATATTTATGCATTCCGTAACTGTGAGTAAATGCTTGAGTCGTTAGTTGTGAATCCTACTCGGTACTTCACCTTTTCTTCTCAGTAAGTTACGTCTTAGTAATATTGAAAAACTTGAGTCTTAATGAGAGATTATCTTGAATCTTGAATCTTTAATCTTTAATCTTTAATATTAGAAAGCCAGAAGTCAAGTTTGGTGTCTCAAGGCTTCACCAAAAAAATTAAAAAGCCCCCCAAACAAAAAAAGTTACAACTAACAACATCAAAAGGGTTATAATCTACAAGGACATTTTGGTACAAAAATATATCAGATAATCAAAGGGAAAAAGATAAAATAATTAGATAAAATAAAAAAAAATAATAATAACGTGGGAGGAAGAACCACCACGTTCAACACGTTTAATTTCCAAACTGCATAGCAGTTCCCGTTCAACCCCATATCAATCACAAGATTCTTCAGAAATGATGACGACCTCCTCGCCTTCACATATGAATGCCCCATTATATACGCAACCCTTGCTTCCCTGGCCTGGATTAAATCCATCAGCTCTTCCCTTACCGCAGGATCCATACCCACATTTGACGGCACCTGAAACCTCACTTAGTGCCTCATTTGTGGGTTCTCATCATCATACACTGATCCCATACTTCGCAGGGCCAAAGATTTGCTGCTCTGGATGGAGTCCCCCACCCACATCCATCTTCTATTCCCCTATTTTCTGATCAAACTTCTTCCTCACACAAACCTCTCTATACAATCGATCATTCCAGAGACTCTTTAACCTCCCACAATTCTGTAACTCCCATAATTCCACGTACAACTCTATTCTTTCTGTTTTCAGACTGCAGCCTATCACTCCATATTCTCTCTTCTTCTTTCCCTACTCTTTCTCTACAGGTTTTAGTTCTCACCCATTTGTATGCTAACGTACACAAATCGGTAAGTCTCCCTGCCACGCATTTTCTTTAAATTCGGTTTGGTTTTCTATAATTTGATAATTTTTGGTTTTTTATTTATTTTTAAAATGTAAAATATGATTTTGGGCGTTTGAAATTCTTTCAGGTAGAAAAAACTGCTGTGAAATTCTTCCCGTTTTGGCAAGGCAACTTTTTCTAGATCGATGAACGTATATATGCGCGTCAATTCATTCTTTATTTTGGTTTCACATACTTTTCCTTCTGTTGATTTGAAATATTGCAGTGTCCCTCTTTTCCTGTGTTGCCAGGTAGATAAAATGGAGGAGGTTGCACTACGGAGTGTTTGGACTGGTGAGGATGCAGCTTCACGTGGTTTAGTTGATGCGTAATCAAAACAAATGGAGAAGAAAACACCATGGAAGATTAGCGGAACACACTATGTTCATGTCCATTTTTGTAAGATCATTTTTAAAACTCATGCAACTCACATATTATAAATCATAGCAAAGCATAATTTTTGGAATTTAGGAAAAAAATGTTGTAAACTTATTTTGTTTGTTTCTCTATAAATGAGTTTGGTTTTTCTAAGAGTACAAGAAAAGCTGTTATAATTATAAAACATAACAAAACTTGATTTTTTTTTTCACATGCATATTGTGTAAGCATTTTGCTAAACAACGATCGTTGCTAATGTTTGAAGTTTTAAATCCATTATTTGGTTTTTTTAAATCTTTGCAAGGGTCAATTTTTCAGGTACTAAAAGAACTTAAAGACGCTTGAATTTCAAGGCCAAAAAGAGTGTATGGTTCATCCGGGAACTTCCAGTTCTGTCTTCTGCAAACTATCCCACTACCATGCAAATCGAGTCTCAATAGCTATATCACCACATTCGAAATTGTTCTAGATGGAATAATGCATATCAAGACATTAAATTCTACTGTATGTGCTATATGCTCATTAGGACGATGTTAATTTCAGCTTCACCGTAAGTTTACACAAGTTTCCTTTAGTTCATTCATGTTGTTTCAAGGTGAACTGTCTATTTTCAGGAAGGAAAACGGTTGATGCTTATGCATGGATATCCACTGCATTTCACACGCATGAATGTGACTGCAAAATCAGACAGCTGCTTTAATATTAGTCGCTACCACCATTGTTATTTCTTTATTCCTAGCTCTATCAAATGCATGCATACATATGTTTTATTTATTTATTTTGAATTTAAGGTTTGATTAAGTTTTTTCATCAAACATCTATAACAATATTTGAAGTTATATCAAACGTTTTTTCTTAGACGATATTATTGCTTATTTCTTATTCATGATCATTTTCCATCACTTTCTTTCTACACCATCCCACTTAATCATCTCTCTCTATAACAAGTTTCAATGCTGAGACGTAAATTTGAAAAGAAAAAAAAAAACAACCATGTCTTTGCATTTTTAGATGTCTAACAATTCCTTAATTTGGTTTTTTTGTGTCGTGGTTTTTTGCAGATCAATACACAATGATTTGACTTTGATAAAACTCCTCATAAAAACATTCGTTAGCAGAAAGTTTAGGACTCAAGTATTCTTCGATCTACATTCTAATTTTGATATAATTGCAAACATGAATGTACCACAATATATAGTAATTGTAAGGGTGAGCAAACACTTTTTTTTTTTGTTCTTCCAATTTCTTGTTTCATTGCTCGACAAAATGTATTTAATTATGTTGTATACATTTTTAAAGTAAAGGAAGAAACAAAAATTGATATTGTGATTTGTTGTGAAATAGTAAAGTAAATTGTCTTCTTTTCATTTGTTCTGACATCTTATCTATTATTTTCCTTCAATTGAAGACTATAATTCTAGGCACTAGAAGAAACAAGAGCAGCAAATTCTAAACAAAAGAAAAATATAGTATGATGATGTTGATGATATGCCATTTTCAACGACAACCCTAATTGCCTAATGATCTCAATCATGTGAATTTTTTTTACAGCCCTCTCAACCAAATATATATCTTTAGGTAAATAAAACACCTTTAACAAAAGAAGAAATTGGTAGAGAAATTACATATTATGGATTAATATAAAGTAAAAGATAGAGGGACATAGAGCAAGATTACAAATAAACGTCGTATATTTAAAAGATTTTTAGGGGCACGCAACACTTTTAATCAAATGTATTTTGCTTTCCTCGATTTCAACATAAGGTTATTCTTTCTTTTAATGTTTAATTCCCTTTTTCAACTTTTAATGCAATTCAATTACAAATAATGCTAATATTTGGTTTTAACCAAACACATTAAATTATCAACAGGATGGAACAATATGAGTTCATGATATGTTTTGCTGTCAAGTGTATCAAGGTCAATTGAAGTTCTTGGATTGTTTTTATACTTTTTATTTAGCTTTTAGTTGCAACTAAATTATAAGGATCTTCTTTGTTATTTATTACTTTTTTTTTTTTACATATTCTAGACAAAATACGTTAAATTCCTGCCTGTATTATTAGAGATGATAATCGTCTTTATTTTATGTTTCTATACATTGAACCAATCCTCGCATATAAATACATCTAAAATGTGTAAGCCGCGCGTAGTGCGCAGTGATTAAAAAAGTGTCTTTCGCACGCGCGTGAGGACACTGTAATAGGCATTGCTGTGTGTGAGAGAGTATCCACGTCAACAACTTCAAATTTATTGCTTCCAATTATGTGCAGCCATCTTTTGGATTTCATCCCTCAACTCCATACTTGGTATCATACTTTCTAAAGCATATACATTGACAATTACAATGGAAAGCAACTAACACAATACACATTTAGGAGCGCGTAGCACCCGTGATGTAAAAATGCCTCTCGCACGCACGTCAGTGCGTGCAGAGAGGCTAGTTAAACCTTAATATGGGAAGGAGATGAAAGAGCCAAGGACGAGAATGGGATGGTCATAGGGATCACAGTAAAAGATGGAGAGGTGAAGCATCAAGTAGTTTTAGTGGTCCAAAACATGGAGAGGAGTTTGAAATGCAGAGAGATGAAACACTGATTGAGAAACTCAGAAAGGACAAAGAAATTGAGGAAGAAGGTCGCAAGGCACGGGAAAAGGCTTGGGATGCAGGATGGATATGACCTGGGGGCGTTGTAGTACCTCAAGCTCGGCAGTCTTCTTACAGGCTCACCAGAGGCTGAGCAGGAAGATAATGGTGGAGACTCTGAGACCAACCGTGGGGTATCCTTTGACTTGAACGAGATAGCGACAATGGAAGATGTGAATGAGGGCAATGGTGTTAGAGCGGCTCAAGTAGATCCAATTGTGGTGGATGATGCACGAGTCGAGTTTCCTGCAAGTTCTCATGACATAAATGGGAATGAGATAATGATGCAGGATTCCGATCCTCTCGATCTCCTACCTTTAATTAAAGCTACAAACTGGGGAGGGATGAAATGGTCATTTGCAGGGTGTGAGGAGGTTACTGAGAAGAAGGATGAGGAGTGGATTGAGGAGCGTTCCTGAAAGAAGATTAGTTCAGTTGTTGATCAAGCGGAGGCCACAGTGAGGGGCCTCCGTGGGCACAATGAAAATCATATGTTGGAACAGTCAGGGTATAGGAGGTGACCTGACAGTTAACGATCTTATGGAGCAAAATAGGTTCCATTCCCTCAAAGTGGTGACACTTTTGGAAACTAAAAACCATAGTCGTCGCTATCAGTATTTGAAACGTAGACTAGATATGGAATGTATGCCTGCAATTGAGCCAAGAGGCATTGCATGAGGGATGTTTTTATTTTGGAAGTGTGCAAAAAATGTTATCTTGATTAGATATGGAGAATTTTTTATTGAGGATATGGATATTGGTTACAAATGGAGACTCTATTGTTTATGCTAGTACCGATGACCGAAAAAGAGAGACAATTACAAGTTTTAAAAGAAAGATTATCGAATTACAATGAGGCGTGCCTTGTGATGGGAGATTTCAATGACTTGCTTTTTGATTCTGAAAAAGAGGGTGGTAATACATGAACGGCAAAGAGTATGAGTGTTTCGAAATTTTGTTACGGAAGCATGTTTGCTTGACTTGGGCTTTGTGGGTTACCTCTATACTTGGAGGAATAGACGTGAGGATGGGTATATCCAAGAACGACTTGATAGGGCTCTTGCAACGGAGGAATGGGTCCAAGCCTATCAGAATGCTGTGGTTCGGCATATTGTTTTAGAGGGATCTGATCATGCGATGTTACTTTCCACATCTGTGGAACCCCACGTTCGAAATAAAGGTTTATTTATGACTCGAGATGGATCCAGGGACCTCAGTGTGATGAGATAGTGAGAAAATATTGGAACCAGAATGAAGGGGGTGGTGCGGCACTTAATGTGGTTTCAAAATTGAAGACGGTCCGCCATGGGCTTGTCACCTGGAGGAAAGGTACGTGATGAAATGAACAGAGACAAATAATGCAAATTAAATAACAGTTGAGGGATGCATATCAGAGGCCACATTTTGAAGGGGACCAAATCCGGATTATGGAATCGGAACTGCAGCAGGCCATTCGTAGCGAGGAAATTTTCTGGAGAATGAAGTCTCGTGTTCATTGGTTGTAAGAAGGGGATAGGACCACGAAAATTTTTCATGCCCAAACTATGAAACGGAGACGATGGAATTGGATCCGAGGTCCTGAAAATAATCAAGGAATTTGGTGTAAGGATCGAAAAGATATGCAGAGGATTGCCGTGGAGCATTTTCGGTCCTTGTTTTCAACAGGGATTCCTTAACAAGACCAGTCACGGATACAGAGATTGAAGAGGCCTTATTTCAGATACATCCGACAAAGTCACCTGGTCCTGACGGTTTTATGGCTGGGTTCTTTCATAACCATTGGGAAACGGTGGGATGCACTGGATTGCCTGGAACAAAGTGGCATATGGTAAGGCTATGGGTGGTCTCGGCTTTAAAGAGATTTTATCTTTTAATTTGGCTATGCTTGCTAAGATTGGATGGAGAATCATGTCAGACACGGAATCGCTTCTTGCCAAAATTATCAAAGCTAAATATTGCTCCCAAACCTCGTTCATGGAGGCATCGATGGGACATAGTACATCATGGGGTTGGACGGGGATTTTACAAGGAAGAAAAGTATTAAAAGCAGGTCTCTGTTGGCGTATGGGGATGGAAAAATTATTCGAGTTTGGCATGATCCATGATTGCCTACATCCCGGACATTTAGACCTTTATCACACCATGAGGAACTTCCGGAGATGGTGGTGGATTTAATTGATCAACGGAGTAGAGTATGAAATAGTGAGGTTGTTGGTAGATGTTTTGGAAGTGAAGAAACTCATATTATTTTGGGTATACCGCTGAGTAAGTTTGGTTTTCCGGATAAATTGATTTGGCACTATACAAAGAATGGGGTGTGTTCGGTCAAGTTCGGGTATTGGGTTGCACAAGAACTCAGTCGGAATGGTGAGCTTGGAAGGAAGAGCGTTGGGGAATCAAGTATTGGGCAACAGAAAGACAAACTTTGGACATCTATTTGGCATTTGGAGGTACCGCAAAAACTTAAGCATTTGATGTGGCGGTGTTGTAAAAATATTTTAGCGGTTCGTGTTAATTTGCATCGTTGGTGGATTCGGCTGGATACCGTTTGTCCTCATTGTGGTGATGCGGAGGAAACGGAAGAACATCTATTTTTCCATTGTCAATATGCAAAGGTGTTTTGGCTTGGGAGTCCTGTACAATTGGATTATTCTCTGATACACGATGACAATCTCATTGAAAAATGAAAATGGATAGTCAACAAATATGAAGAAGAGCAAGATCAGGACAAGTTAATGCGATGGGTAGTATGTGGTTTATGGAGGCATTGGAAGTGTAGGAATAGCCTAGTCTTTCAAAACAAAATTGTGGAGCCTATTGATGCTGTTAGGATGCGTCAACAACAATGGAAGGAGTTACAAGATATATCGAGAACTGATGGTACACGGATAGTTGGGGTGCGGCAGTGTGAAAGGGTGGAAGTGGACGTCTACTTGGGTATGTCCTTTTTCGCACGATTAAGATTAATTGTCATGGTGCTTGGATAAAAGAAACGGGACGGGGAGGTTTCGGTTGGGTGGCAAGGGACTTTGCGGGGATTTTAAGAGTGGCGGGGGGTGTAGGAAATGTTGCATGTGAGTCTAGTTTGATGGCGGAAGTAGAGGCTTTACGTGCAACCTTACTTGTTTCTGTGAAGAGAGGCTTTGATGTTGGTAAAAATCAACCGTATGCTATTATTGAAGGTCTTCTTTATGATATTAAATGTTTACAAAATACAATTGAGGACAACAGAATTTATTTTTGCTCCCCGAAGTTGTAATAGGGTAGCACATTTAGTGGCTTCATTTGTATCTCGTATCGGGGGCTCCCATACCTGGAACTCTCTTGAGCCAGAGTGGCTATTTAACACTTTAGCATCGGATGTTAACGTTTCTATTCAAATTTAATAATATCTACCTTTCGACAAAAAAAATAAAAAAACAATAGTCAAAAAGGCAAAGACTCAAAGGTATTATTTGATGGAGACAAGCACAACTGATTGATTTTCATACAAACAAAAGGAAAAGGGTAATGCAAGATAAAGATTCACTAAGGTTTTTAAGCATTCATAGCTCTCAAGACATTAAGGCCATCTCCAACCGATCCGGCCAGAGGGCCAGAGGGTCGAAAATGGCCCTAAAATCGTCTCCAACCGAGGGCTAGGCCAGAGGGCTCTGGAATCTGGGAGGGCCCCACGGAATCGGAGAGGGCTGGAGGGCTGGAGGGCTGGCTGTGTTCGGCCAGCCAGCCAGCCCGGGGCTGGCTATTTTTTTTTTTAATCTTTCTTATTTCTGTCGGATATAACCGACAGGAATAGTATAATATATATTATTTCTGTCGGTTATAACCGACAGAAATAAGAATTTGAATTTGAAATTTGCAACCGCTAGCGAGCCACTAGCCGTTGCTTCCCTTTTTTTTTTTTTTTTTTTTTTTTTTTTTAAATTTTTTATGAATTTAAACCTTTTTTTTCTTTCTATAACTTCAATTTAAACCTTTTTTTTTTCTTTTTTTTTTTTCTATAACTTCAATTTAAACCTTTTTTTTTTCTTTTTTTTTCTATAACTTTAATTTAAACCTTATTATTATTTTTTTTCTATAACTTCAATTTAAACCTTATTTTTTTTCTTTTTTTTTCTATAACTTCCTATAACTTCTATTTTACAAAATTTGTTTCAATTTTTTTTAATTCAATTTTTTTCCTATAACTTCCTAGGCCATTATACAACATTAAATTAAATTAAGTGAATTATAGCCCAACATTAAACAATATGAAACACCATTAAATAACATTAACCAACATAAAAATTATATAACATAAAAAAAACATTTAACAACATAAAACTTAAACAATATTTTTAAAAATATTTAAAAACATAAAACGTAAACGCCTACTCGAGGCTTCTTTTGGCCCAAAGATTTGCAACAAGATCCTGTTGTAGATGCTTGTTTGTGGCACGAGAACGTATCATTCTATAGCGCCTCATGTACTCTTCTATAGAGATACTACCAGTTCTTGGATTGAAAGGCAAATTAGGCCCATCATATATTTTTGCACGAGCCCTTCTTGACCTATTTGGATCTTCTTCGTCGTCATCGGACTCTCCATCAATATACCCATCTCGCTCATCCTCCACTATCATATTGTGTAATATGATGCAAGACATCATGATGGAGTCCAAGTTTTCTCGACTCCACCCTCTTGCCGGTTCGTTGATGATCTTCCATCGTGCTTGTAGAATACCGAAAGCTCTCTCAACATCTTTCCTATATGCCTCTTGGTGTAAGGTAAACAACTTTTCCGCGTCATTCTTAGGGTTTGGAATTGCTTGGACAAGTGTCGCCCACTTTGGGTAGATGCCATCTGCCAAGTAATACCCCATATTGTATTGACGACCGTTGATGTCGTAGTCAAGTTGAGGTGCTTTACCTTCCGTCAGGCGATTGAAGAGGGGTGAACGCCCAAGAACTGTAATGTCATTTTGGGATCCAGGGACTCCAAAGAAAGCATGCCAAATCCATGTGTCATATGAGGCAACCGCCTCTAGCACAACAGTTGGCTTTCTCGACCTTCCGCTAAAGCCTCCTTGCCATCCGGTGGGACAGTTCTTCCAATCCCAATGCATGCAGTCTAATGACCCTATCATGCCCGGAAACCCACGGTCTTCAGCTTTGCGAAGGAGCCGATTCAGATCTTCTTGATTTGGCGCGTGGAGGTACTCGTCTTTGTAAACCTGAACAATTGTGACACAGAATTGTTCAAGAGTATCAAGGCATGTAGACTCAGACATACCATGGGTTTCATCCATCGAATCAGCTGGGGAGCCATAGGCCATCATTCGGAGTGCAACAGTAACCTTCTGATGAGGTGAGAAACCTTGGCGGCCTGCTCTGTCCCGCTTCTGTCGAAAGTATGGATTGACTTGCTGGACATCACGAAGTAAACGCTCGAAGACATGACGCCTCATCCCGAAACGACGTCTGAAATCCTCTTCTGTGTACACTGAGTTGGGGTTGAAGTAGTTGTTCATCAGATTGGCTTGCGTCATCTCTCTGTTTCGTGGTTTGTAAGATCGACCAGCAATAGAGCCACCCCATTGAGGTTGTTCCTCAGTTGGCTGACACACCTTCGCCGCTGCCATGGCTGCTGCTCTGTTTTGTTTGTTGCGCCTTACTTCAACTTCTTCATCAGACTCCTCATCTTCTCGTCTCATTTGCGCCCATTTTTCTTCCAATTTGGAATTGGATGAGGACCCCCAATTGGAATTTGAAGAGGATCCAAAGTTGGAATTCATTGCAAACTTGAATTGAAAGAGATTGAATTGAAATAGATTGAAATCAAAGTTGTGTGAATTATAGCCCAATATCCACCCTATTTATAGCAAAAAAAAATTCAAATCCAACGGCTAGCTGACCTCAGCATGATGTCAGCTACCAACGGCTAGTTGACGTCATGCTGACGTCACTTAGCCGTTGGATTTGAATTTAAATTGTAGCTTTAAAATAATAAATTATGTTTGGCCCTATGGCCCTTTGGCCCTCGGTTGGAGACGGTTTTTTGTGACAGGGCTAAAACGAGCCCTCTGGCCCTCTGGCCCTCGGTTGGAGACGGAGGCAAATATGGCCCTGTACTGTTCATTAAAATATTAATATCTTGGAGAATCTTGGAGGGCTAGAGGGCTCAAACGAGCCCTCTGGCCAGCCCTCGGTTGGAGATGGCCTAATATTCCCATGTATACATAATAAATTAAATATGCTCAAACGAGCCCTCTGGCCAGCCCTCGGTTGGAGATGGCCTAATATTCCCATGTATACATAATAAATTAAATATATGGAATCCACTTATATGAATATATAAATACATAAATAAATATTACATATGATTTCTGTCATAACCTTGACTAGGGACCACGCAAAGAAAATGGGAGTTTCCTTTAAACAAAGACAAAAGTTTTGTGCGAATGGTGGAGCACTGGGGGCTGCATCACTTTCATGTTTAATAAGATAGTAGGATTAACTGATGGGATGGGGCAACCGTCAGGGGCAAGGCTGGAAGAAAAAAAAAAGTTTTGGTTTTGCACGTGGGCATGTATTGAGGGTTTAGTTTTTGTCTTTATTATATATTTTTTTTCTTTTTATTAAATTTCAAGCCTTTACATTAAATAAAGTTATAAGATGATTTTTGGTTTAAACTTAGCCTAAATCATTTTCATTAAAGCTCCCAAATATTTTCTTTTATCAATCTCTCCATCATTGCGGTAGAAATATGGCCTAACCTTGTATGCCATAGCATGAAAGATGACTCATTTGAATTCAGTGTGTTACACGAAAAGGAAGACTCAACACTCAAGCAATTCAAATCATTTGAAACTGAATAAAGTAGTTGCTACAAGTCATTCATTAAGAAACAAACTCCAAGAACAACATTTACATTATTTTTTATGAAAATTTTGATGTTTTCATTGTCTCCAATGAAAGTGTAACCAAATTTTACAAGTTTGGAAGCTGAAATCAAACTTAACGAAGGTACATAAAGTACATCAAATAATTCTAAAGCAAAGCCACTTGACAACTTTAGCTTGAGGTTGCCTAGTGCTTCCACATCCACTTTATTTCCATTGCCCACATAGACTTCATTTTTTGTTGTTGTGATTCCTCTTGTGAATCCCTGCAAGGAATTTGTAATTTGAACCTATCAACTAGTGTTAAACTCCCAAAAAATGTATTAAAAGGTGAAGGTGAAGGTGAAGGTGTGGGCGATGCATTCAATGGATAGCCCCTGCCTAGGTGTGTGGCGTGAGGTGTAAGGCGAAGCTTCATGGGACCACATTTTTTTAATATATATGTTTTATATATTATACATATAATTGTATAAAAATAATACTTTGTAAAACAAACATCCATTATCAATTTATCATTCAAAATCCATTGTCATTCAAAAGATAATATCATCTAAATTCACCATTCAAAGGTAATATCATCCAAATTCATACAAAGAAAGAAATCATTCATCCAAATCCTCTTCATCTAAATTAAAGGCAACATCATCCTCTTCATTGCCAAGTCTAGATGAACTTGTAGGGTATGTCATCAATTCATCAAATGAATCTTCCGAATCATTACTCCAAATTTCTTCGACTTGGGGTTTCTTCATTAACCCATTTTCTTTTGAAAGTAATAGGACCTCTAGGTTGAGTAGGCTCGCGGGGAGGAGTAGGCTCGACAAGGAGGAGGAGTAGGCTCACGACTAGGAGGAGGAGAAGGCTCTCTAGGCTCACGAATGTTTGGGCCACCTTCATAAACCGGGAGTGGCACATATCTTACGGCCTCAACATTGTACAATGACTCATCCTCGAGCCATGTAAGATCTTTGGGAAGAATAGGATCTTCTATCTCTGTTATCCATTCATCATCATAGGCAATTTCTTCCACAACAATGAGATCACACTTCTTCCTCCTTTTAAGACTTCTCTTTTGCAAAGCCAAATTGTACTTCACATAGGCTAAAGCATAAGCCTTTTGTGTTTAAGCCTATTCCTCATTTTTGTATGAATCTACAAATAAATCAAATAAATCTAAAAATTAATTCTATTGTTTAAGTCTAATCATCTTAAGCGGAAATGACACATAAAATACTAATAATATATTTACTTACAAATTGAATGGTGCTCAAATTCATCTCATATTCCGATTGCACTACAAGTAAGGCTAAGAACTCATATAGCAAACTTCATTAACTCGGGTGTTTTAGTCCCAAAACGCTCCCACCAAGCCTCTAAACAAATATTAGTAAGATAAGTAATTTAAAGGTAATGATAAAAATATATTAATAATTGACTACTTAAATCTTACGTGTGGTGTTCGCCTTTTCCTAGTTTGCACAGCCATGGGATCTGCAAATTCACCAAACTTGTTATCATATAAATCCAATTGGATATCCACATCTTCATGTTCTTTTCCATTCCCAAGCATCATATCCATGCTAACAAACAACCCACTTTGCACTTCGCCCTTATTTAAGAAATTATCCTCATACCGAAATTGTGGATTCAAGTAATAGCCTGCCGCATGTAGTGATTGATGAAGTTGATTGTCCCATCTCCGATCTATCTTTCTTCAAATAGGCATAAATTTTGTCTCTACTTTGTTAATATTGTTTGCAATTTTCTCTTTTGCAACATCCATAAACTCATATATAAAATCCATGGGGCGTCTCTCCTCCAAGTCAACCTCTCTCAAGACACAAACAAGAGGAAGAACATCCTTATCGCAAAAGAAAACTCTTCCTCAAAACTCACGATCATGTAGCACATGATGCTTAGCCAACTTTGCTTCATAGGATTTTGGATATGTACTTTCTGACCATTCATGAGAGGAAAACAAAGCAACAAGATGCTCCTTTTGCTTTTATAAGCTTTGGTGTACTTTCTCATCAAAGCTAGTACTCATTGATGCTCATATAGATACTTTGAAATACACATAGCACGTTTGAGTGTGTCTTCAAACCATGCCATCTTAGAAATATCCTTTAGCACCAGCGGAGCCACATTAAGGGCTACCCTGGGTTGTAGTGGCAGCTTTTGGTAGAAAATAAAATTTTACATGTAATTTTTATTGATTTTCGAATATAGCCCACCATATATTTAGTCACTGATTTGAATTAATTATATAATACAGTTTACAAACCATCTTTTTTTCTCACATCTTTTTTCTCATTGCTTCTTGTACATGTACAAATTTGAATTTGTTTGAATAATGAAAGTTCTTGGCTCACTTTGTGAAAATTTTCTTAAGTTAGTTGATACTGTAAAAAATATAGTATCAAATTTCTTTGTTTATAAATTTTGAGCTAGCCCACTTGGTGAAAAATTTCTAGCTCTGCCATTGTCCTCTAGCATCAAATCAATGCAATGAGCCGCACATAAAGTCCACCACAACTCTTTCATTTCCATAAGTTTTGCCCCTGTATTCTTGTAGTTTGAAGCATTGTCGGATATAGCTTGAACCACATTATCCTCTCCAATTTCTTAAATAACATCATCCAAATAGCCATACAACAAATCTCCATTTTAATGGAGGCCGATTCATCAACCAATTTCAAGGACCAAGTACCTTGCAGTCAATTGACAAGAAACTTGATTAGACACCTAATTTTTCCATCTGACCATCCATCTGACATAATAGTTCTCTTCCAAGCCTTTACATGTTCTTTCATCATGTTTTGTATATCCTCAACTTCTTGTTTAAGCATCAAAGTCCTATCATGGATTGTAGGAGCATTAAAATTAGACCAAAATTGGATACCGCTTTCATTGATTTAACATAATATTCCTTTCATTGATTTAACATAATATTCGTTGTTTGTTGCGTTGAATAGAATGACACTAGTGTAGAACCATCACGCAAGTGCTCGACATGCTTGTTTTCTTTCCCCTTTCTTGAAAGGTTTATTCAATGTGGTTTAACGAGCTTCTGATGAAACATACCTATCAATTGGTCCCCATAACCTAGGTGGTAGAAAACAATCAGTTTGTTTTGAAGGTGTGACACTCACATTCCCACTCCCACTACTTACATATTGTGTCCTTCAGTCCATATTCAAACTTTCACTTTCTTCTCTGCCACCACAAAACAACGCATGGCTAGTTTTCTTCTTTTCTTTAGTTTCTTGAACATTAGCAAAGCATTGTGCCTTCACATTGGGTGATACCTTTTTTTTACAATGAATCACTCATCTCGAACTTACATCACCTAAGTGATGTTTGAATATAGAAATTGAACCCGTGCATTTGTAATTACAATAACCATATTAGAAGTGTTTGGTGATAGGATCAAAATCTTTTTTCCGTTGCCAAGCAAAATCTTTCTTAGAAGAAGCCATATTCTTCAATGCCTAAATAATAAACATTCAATGCATACAATCAATCGATTTTTGAATAAAAAAAAACATTCAATGCATATTCTTCAATGCCTGAACAATATGTGGATCGTGAGTAACACCAACACTGTTCTATTATTGAGTAGTACAAATAACTCTATGCTCTAACCTACATCGAAGAATCCAATACCACGACTGACAAAGGATAATAACCATAACTGGTCGCAATACGCAGTCTTTCACCACAAAGTAATCATTCAAGTTTTTGGCAATTGGTTTGTTTGGAGTATGTGTTTTGTGGAAAGACGCGTAGCAATAGAGCACACACAAACATTATATATCAAATAAAATTAAAAAAAATCAAAACCACAATTTTTTATTTATTTTATTTTATTTGTTGTGTGTTGCGATGGTGTCGTCGCTGGGTGTTGCGGTGGGGTGACGGTAATGCTGCTCGAAAGGTGGCAGTGACTGTTGCTCAAAGCTGGCTACGACTATGCTTTGTCGAAGACTGGAAGGTCATGCGGGAGAGGAAATGAAGAAGGCAAAGACAAGAGAACATGATAAAAGGAAGAGAGATGAGGGATAAGAGTTAATACCCTACCCAAACGACATCGTTTTGGGTTTGGGAGGGTTTTTTTTTATTTTTTTTATTTTTAAAAGACAAATAGAGACGCATGGACGCCTTGAGGCACGCCTCCGCCTCCTCTGCGCACTCCAACGACACCTTCCGCCCACTCTTGCAAAATAAAGGCGACAACCCTCTCGCAAGGCCGCCTAGGCACTCCCTAAGGCAAAATAACATTTCACATTGTCCAAGTTTTCCTTGAGCATCTCAGATCCTTTAGAGGAGGAGGCAATTATATTGGCACCAAAATAGGAGGATGGCTTAGGTGTGTTACCATACTGATATGCAACCTTCTTACCCTTTATCAGCATGCACAAGGTTGACATGGTTGATGATCTCATTCCTGTTGATTCTTCCTGAGCACAAATGGAGATGAGTTCATCAAATGTCCATTTCTCTTTGAGTGTTGTAACTTGTAAGACACCTTCAGTTGATCAAAGCTTGGTAGTAGGGAATTAAGTGACATGCGCACGACAAGGGCATCATCCACAAGTACCTCCAAATCTTTGATCTTTGCAGCAATTTCCACTAGCTTGAGTGTGTGCTCTATTAACACTTTTGTTCTCCTCAAACTTGGAAGTTGTAAGTGTAGTCATTAGGTTTCTCATTTCAGCTTTCTCGGACTCTTTGAAGTTTTTCCCCAACTGCTTGTAGAAAATCTTTGGCCTTGTCACAAGCTGCAACACCTCCTCTCACAGTCTCACTCACGGTCCTCTTCACGACCATCAGTGACACCCTTCTGGCTTTCTCCCATTAGGTGCATCAAGGATGCGAATGGAAAGGTCCTTGCTACAGAAAACGCGGTTAAAGACAGATGGAGAGGTTATTTTCATAATCTTTTCAATGAAGGACATGAAAGGAGTACTTCTTTAGGGGAGTTGAGTAACTCAGAAGAGTGTAGAAACTACTCCTTTTACCGCAGAATTAGGAAGGAAGAAGTGGTTGTAGTTTTGAAAAAGATGAAGCATAGAAAAGCAGTGGGCCCAGATGATATACCGATCGAAGTGTGGAAAGTCCTAGGAGAAACGGGTATAGCATGGCTCACATACCTATTCAATAAGATTTTGAAAACGAAGAAGATGCCAAATGAGTGGCGAAATAGCACTTTGGTGCCTATCTACAAGAATAAGGGCGACGTACAAAACTACATGAACTGTAGGGGTATTAAGCTAATGAGCCATATAATGAAGCTCTGGGAGAGAGTCATTGAACATAGATTGAGGCAAGAGACATGGGTTTCGGACAACCAATTCGGGTTCATGCCAGGGCGCTCAACCATGGAGGCAATCTATCTCTTATGAAGATTGATGGAAAGATATAGAGATATGAAAAATGATTTATACATGGTCTTTATAGATTTGGAAAAAGAATATGATAGGGTCCCAAGAGACATCATTTGGAGGATTTTAGAGAAAAAAAGGAGTACGAGTAGCATATATCCAAGTTATAAAGGATATGTATGATGGAGCAGAGACGGTCGTAAGAACCCATGAAGGACAAACCGAGAGCTTCCCCATAACCGTAGGGTTACATCAAGGTTCATCCTTAAGTCCTTACCTTTTTGCATTGGTAATGGATGAGTTAACATGACATATTCAAGATGATATTCCTTGGTGTATGCTTTTCGTAGACGATATAGTGTTGATAGATGAAACTCAGGAAGGGGTAAATGCGAAGCTTAACCTTTGGAGGAAAGTGTTGGAATCTAAAGGTTTTCGTCTAAGTCGATCAAAGACAGAATATATGGAATGCAAGTTCAGCGCAAATGGAGGCCCAAATGAGTTAGGAGTGAGGATCGGAGATCAGGAAGTAACAGAGAACGACCGCTTTCGTTATCTGGGATCTGTCTTGCAAAACGGAGAATTAGATGGAGACCTCAACCATAGAATACAAGCTGGATGGATGAAGTGGAAGAGTGCATCCGGCGTGTTGTGTGACCGTCGTATGCCTATAAATCTTAAGGGAAAATTTTTATAGGAAGGTAATAAGAGCAGCGATGCTGTATGGCACAGAATGTTAGGCGGTGAAGCATCAACATGTACATAAAATAGGTGTAGTAGAGATAAGGATGCTTCGTTGGATGTGTGGGCACACGAGAAAGGATAAGATTAAGAATGAGGATATCCGAGGTAAAGTATGAGTAGCCGAAATTGAAGGAAAGATGAGAGAAAATCCGTTACGATGGTTTGGACATGTGCAAAGAAGACACACTAACGCTCCGGTTAGAAGATGCGACCACAGGACAGAGGTCCAGGGCCGAAGGGGTAGAGGAAGACCTAGGAAAACGTTGGAAGAGACTCTAAGAAATGACTTAGAGTACTTGGATCTAACGGAGGACATGACACACGATCGAGCGCAATGGCGTTCTAGGATTCATATAGCCGACCCCACTTAGTGGGAAAAGGCTTTGTTGTTGTTGTTGTTGGTCAGTCATGGAATCATCAATCAGTGGTGTTTGTTCTTCCTCCCTTAATGCCAAGTCAAGATCCATCAGACCCAAGACTATCTCTATATCCTATTTCCACTTCTTAAATTTCCTTCATTCAGTGGCTCAATCGAGGAAAAATTCACAGCAGATGTGTTCACTGTC
Source organism: Cotoneaster glaucophyllus (assembly GCA_036320875.1). Lineage (NCBI taxonomy): Eukaryota > Viridiplantae > Streptophyta > Magnoliopsida > Rosales > Rosaceae > Cotoneaster > Cotoneaster glaucophyllus. The sequence continues at coordinate 24,059,451 of CM070063.1, forward strand.
AAAGACATGTTCAAACAATTGTTAGTGGTAATTTAAAGCATGTTCATATCACACCTTTGAATAAGAGATATAAACTGCCATTTGAATGCATAGCCATTTTAAAGGTTCTTAGCATGTCACTACTTCGAGTCTTTGGACAAGAATTTATACTAATCAACAAGATGCCATACACTGATTCAAAACTCTTATCCACTCATACATCCTTTTCTTTGAAAAAGAATGCAGACATTGCATGAGTCTGCATTCTTTTTGCATCACATGGTGCATAAGGTTTGTTATAATCGTTTCTTATTCTTCCAGTAAGATACAAACAATGCTAAAACAATATTAAATTAGCCTATTGCAGCAAGCGAGATTGAAAGCACAATAACTGAAGGGGTGTGCTATCCACACACCCTTTTTACTTCTCACACACCCCTTGTTAATTTTTGTCCGTTGATCTTCTTCATTTCATCCGATCCGATGGCCGAAAATTAGAAGGGTGTGTGAGATGTAAAATGGGGTGTGTGTATATCACACCCCTAACTGAAATATATGAAACACTTCGTTGGATCCAGGGCCAGTTAGTTTGGCTCTGATACCTAATGTTGGATTAAATATGATATACTAACTGAGAACCCTAGAACACAAACATATATATATATATATATATATAATTTATGAAACCCTAACCTATCGAAGACATGTTAATTCAAGAGAACTCTGCTACTCACTTAGAGACCTGAATATTCTAATGTGATAGTCCCAGACGAAGAACATGTTCTCGGGGTTCACTTATATTAGAAGCAAGGTTGCCGAGTTCACTTGTATATAGAAGCAAGGTTGCTCAACTTCTGTCTATCGTGGAAGTTGGTTATAGTGCCGTTGCCTTTCAACTCCAGTCATGGTGGAAGTGGTTCTAGTTGTGCTTCGTTAACAAAGCCACGTTGGATGTAACTCCTCAATTTAAACATGTAGTTTTCCACGTATACAAAACCCTAATTGATTTAAGTTCAAACAAATGTTGGCTTATCTTTATCCTTACTAGTTGAGTCCAAATAAGATTCTAACATGCATATCATCCGTGCTAAAACTTATATCCTTTGTGATCATGTGTCTGCTTTCTTTTGCAAAAACGATATTTTATTCTAAACTCTAAGCTAGAAATAACAACAATAATAGTAATAATACTTAGGCTTACATTGATGATTGTGTTGCTTACTGGATTGTTACTCTATATTCTCGAAAACCAGCAAGCTCGTATTTTTCATTTACTTAGAAGGCCGATTGCCAATTCCTTCTCTCGTGTTTTTGGTTGGAGTGCTCTATTAGCTTCAGACATATAAATGTAGTTCTTTCTTGATCACAATGTGTTAGACAAATAGGAAAATAGTTAGAATTAAATTATGATTGTATTCCTAACTGGTAGGAGAGTCCTTGCTATGCAAGGAATGTAATTGTATATATTCTTATTCATGTATCAATGAAACATACTTTCAGCTACATATTCTTTTTCTACATGGTATCAGAGCAGGTTTCAAACCATAAGAAATTGCATGAGTTGCTGACGATCATGTTTAGTGCCACAAGAACACGAGCATGCATCACTATAGGAGGTGAGCTCGTCCTAGAGCCCTTTCAGGCGAGTGAAGTACGCTGAGACCGAGGAGGACCCTTAAGAGGTGGTGGCAATTTCACAATTCAGGGGGAAGATACATGGAGCTTTGTCTTCTTGCCCTTGCTGCTAGTCAGTCTTGGTCTCTCCATCAGCTCAATTTTAATAATGCTTTCTTGCATGGTGATTTGAATGAATGAGAAAATTTATATCTCCTCCTTCTAGTCTTCGGTGACAGGGGGATAATCTTGTGTGTCGCCTTCACAAGTCACTTTACGGTCTCAAGCATGCTTCTCGACAATGGTTTGCCAAGTTCACCAGTGCCATTCTTTCTGCTGGGTTTCAACAATCCAAAGCTGACTATTCACTGTTTAAAAAAAAAGTGAGGAACTTCTTTGACACCCTTACTCATTTATGTGAATGATATTGTGATTACAAGCAACGACGTGGCTGCCATTGATTCTCTGAAATCTTTTCTCCTTGATCATTTTTGGATTAAGGACCTTGGTGATTTAAAATATTTTCTGGGTATTTGAGGTTTCTTGATCCTCAATCTATGCAATCTCCTCCGAGATCACAAACAAATAGAGATTTGCAAGCACCTGAGGAATCTGGTTCATTTGGTACTTCAGTTTCAATCTCAGAAACTTATGACCACACTCCACAAAAATGGAAAAGTTTGAGTGATGTATATGCTCAATGTAGGATGAGTATCATAGAACCTGAAGATTTCAATGAAGCTATCAAAGATGAAGCTTGGAAAAAGACTATGACAGAAGGGATGATGATGATTGAAAAGAATTCCACTTGGGAATTAGTTGACAGACCAAGCAGCAAACCGGTTGTGGGAGTGAAGTGGATTTATAAAACAAAGCTGAACCTTGATGGCTCCATTCAAAAGCATAAGGCAAGGCTTGTAGCCAAGGGGTACACACAGAAACCAGGGATTGATTTTAATGAAACCTTTGCTCCAGTAGCAAGGTTAGATACCATTAGAACACTTATTGCACTAGCTGCACAGAAAGGTTGGAAATTGTGGCCATTGGATGTTAAATCGGCCTTCTTGAATGGTGTTCTCGAGGAGGAGGTGTATATGGATCAACTTGATGGTTTTGTGATTGAAGAGGCTAAAGACAAAGTGTATAGGTTGAGAAAAGCTCTTTATGGTCTAAAACAGGCACCAAGGGCCTGGTATGGTGAAATTGACACACATTCGATCAATTGTGGGTTTCACAGAAGCTTAAGTGAAGCAACTCTGTATGTGAAAGCCAAAGAAGGTGTTGGGACTCTAATCGTGTCAATCTATGTAGATGACATAGTGTACACATGGAGTAGTGCAGAAATGATGAAAGAGTTCAAGGCAGAGATGATGAACAAGTATGAGATGTCGGATATGGGCTTACTTCATCATTTTCTTGGAATGGGAGTAACTCAAACTGAAGGGAGTATTTTTATACACCAGAAGAAGTATGCCTTGACTCTTTTGGATAAATTTGGGCTCAAAGACTGCAAACCAGTGAGCACACCATTGGTTGCAACTGACAGATTGAGAAGTGATGATAATTGTGAACCTGCAGATGAGAGTTTATACAGGAAAATTGTTAGGAGTTTTTTGTATTTGACAGCAATTAGGCCAGATATCATGTACTCTGCTAGTTTGCTTGCACGATTCATGCATAAACCTTCCAAGAAACACTATGGAGCTGCTAAAAGGTTCTAAGGTATATTCAGGGGACAATTAATTTTGGGATTGAGTATATGGCTAGAAAGTCTACTTTATTAATTGGCTATTGTGATAGTGACTGGAGTGGCTCTGAAGAAGACATGAAAAGCACCTCAGGGTATGCTTTTTCATTTGGAAGTGGAGCATTCTCATGGGCTTCAGTGAAGCAGCATGGTGTGGCACTTTCAACTGCAAAATCTGAGTATGTCAGTGCAGCTGAAGCAACCGCACATGCCATTTGGCATAGGTTTGTGCTCGAGAACTTTGGAGAGGAGCAAGCTGCTGCAACCCCTATATTCTGTGACAATACTTCAGCCATCGCTATGTCCAAGAACCCTGTGTTTCACCAGAGAACCAAACATATTGGCAGAAAGTTTCATTTCATTAGAGATGCAATTCAAGAAGGAGTGGTTGATCTGTTTTACTGCAAGAGTGAAGAACAGATTGCAGATATCTTCACTAAGGCTCTTCCCAAGGACATATTCAACTATCTAAGAAGTCTACTTGGTGTGAAATCAGCTAGCAATTTAGAAGGGAGTGTTGAAAAGTAAATTGCTTGTTAATTTCTTGTTAGTAAACAATTTACTTAGTAACTTTTCTGTTTGTCATTTTGTGAAATTGTTTTCCGTTGGGACAACTTGAGCTCATATGCCAAGTGTAGAGTCTAGATCAGTTTTCATTTCAATGGCTCACATGCCTTGTAATTGCCACGTGTCATAATCACAATGGCTTATGTAATGATGACTGATGTAATGGATGGAAGATATATGAATATGAAGCATCAGGCTGCAGTGTGTGTGTGACTGCACCTGGAAATAATCCTTTCACTTTCCTCTTCTAGATTTCGATTCTCTCTCTTCATTTTCTGTACCTTGCTCCCTTTTGAAATCCAAAATCTAATCAAAGTAATGGAAGCTTACTCAAATCTCAACAAAGTTACCAAATTCTTATTCTTGAAGAGGGATGCTTGAGGCATAACGATAGATGGAAGCGTAAATCAACTTAATTAATATGTATGGGAAAGTTAGTTTGCAGAAGCAGATGGACTTTATATTCAAATTAGTTCGGCTCATCAACTAATACACCAAAGTGGCCATACCATTATTCTTGTAAACCATTACTCAAAAATATGCAGCGGACTGGAATAAATGAAATTAAATGCAATTGAGGAAAATCCTCAAAGCCTCATTCTAGGCATTAGGAATTGAAGGCCCAGAAAACATAAAATGTGAACATGATATAAGATCACAATGGCTCACCCAAGTTATCTCCTGACGGCAAGTGATTCACATTGAAAAACCTTCGAAAACAACCTAAATTTTAAACTTGATCATTGACACGGTGCGCTAGGAGGGAGAAGCGTGCAAAATAATTATTAATTTAAAATGGGATTCCAAAACAAGGAACCCTAACCACTGCCCAGGAGCAACACAAATGCCATCCTAGCGGATCAAAGCCAATCTTGATATTAATCATGTTAAAAAAAAGTTAAATCAAATTATTTAGATGCATATGTCTCAAGCCTTCGAACTTTAAATCCAATGCAAAATTATATATATATATATATATATATATATATATATATATATATATATATATATATATATATATATATTACAGGTATAGCCATATACAAAGCAATCAGAGTTGCTTCTTAATTAATCATTATTGTGGAGCCAAAAATAATCACAAGGCGACACGTGGACTTTCGGATTAAGAAGACAAGAATGCCCTTGAGGAGCACCAGAAATCCTACGCGCGAGCAGCCGGTAATTATCATCGGTCAAGTCAAAAGCGCCCATAAAAGGTAAACAAATCCGAATTATTTCATCCATCCACATTTAAGACAATTATCCCACATAAATGGAGATAATTGGCAAATTAATGAGGATATTCCTCATTAATTGGCCAATTAACTTAGCCCTAAAATCCAAAAAATACCCTAAGTGGCCGGTCCTCCCTTCTCCAAAGGGGGCCGGCCACTTCCCCTTTTTTATTACCCACATTCCTTTCTTTTTTCCTCCCTTTTTAGCCACCAATTCAATTACTCTTTATTATCTTTCTTCATAAATATAAATCTTTTCCCTATTTGATTAATTAGCCAATAAATAGGCTAATTAAACCTAGATCTCACACCAAAAACCCTAGCATGGCCGGCCACCCCCATTTTCCTATAAATACTACCCCATTTTCTCACAAAACCCGATTCCAATCCTTGGGCAAAAACACTCTAAACACTTTTTCTCTAATTCTAACTTTGGCATCGGAGGTTCTTCGGCCAAAGCCCCCCCCATTCATCGTGGGCGCGTGAGGCTTTTGGCCTTAACCTAAGGTGTTTATTATTTTGTAGGTGCAAAATCGTCCAAGATCGAAGAGGAGAAAATTTGCATCCACAAATTGGTGCTTTCATTGAGAGAAGAAGTTTACGCTCGAAAAAGACTCTCGCACACAAAGGTTTTTTCTTCAATCTCTAGTCCGTTTGTATTCTTTCGTACGTCTTTATTATTAGAATTTTTTACTCGTAAAAAGTTCTTTGGTAAAGCGTATAAAAAAAAAGAGAGAAGAAAAATACATAATGGTTAGAGATCTAGAAAATTCGATGAGCAACAATTCAAACATTCAAGGCGTGGGACCACGGCGATCTACGAGATTGAATGTGACTCTTGGGGAGATGGCGCCACCACCACGAGGCTCCACCATGGGAACCACCGCGGTGACCACCCGCGGCGAGGTCCATGGTACCACTACGGCGGTCCAAGCCTCGCACTCGCGCCCACCTCGCGTTGAGCAGCTTGCTCCTGCAGCCAAGCCTGCCCACGCAGCTCCGCCTGCCCATGCAGCCCTGCCTGCCCACGCAGCCCCGCCTGCCCACGCAGCCCCGCCTGCCCACGCAGCCCCGCCTGCCCACGCAGCCCTGCCTGCCCCAGTGGTGTCCCAAGCAGCCCAAGTCGTGCCCGGAATCACCCACATGTCCACCGCTCGGGAAGGAGTTTTCCTATCTAGTTCATCCAATCTGAGTGGTGAGCAGAACCTGTCCCGGCAAGTCATGGAGTTGACGAGCGCCCTAGCGCAGCAGACAACCCTGGTGAATCAACTCTTGCAGCGCACGGAGATCCAACGCTCCCCAGAAGAGGAACCTTTCCGGCAACGTCCTGGCAAGCAGCCGATCAATCAGACTGAGCAGTCGGGCGATGTGCAATCTCGGCTGGGCCCCAGAGACAGCATGGATTCCCGTCTTAGCGCAAGGAGGAGCGTGCACTCTCGGTTAGGCCCGCGAGTAAGCATACGATCGAGGTTGGGGCCACAAATTGAAGGATCGCACGGGCAACCGTCCAGGCAGAGCGTCCATTCGCGCTTAGGCCCTCAAGGAACGTACTCCACATCACCTCGGAGGATGCCGCATGGCGCACGAAGGCAAGCGACTTCTCAATCCGCTTCAAGTTCCACCGGCAGCCCACGGAGAAACCACTCACCGGTTGGGCAGCCGAGGCAACGACAATGGGCCGAGATCTAGGACAGCTTAGGGCTCCGCCGCCCCACCATAGACAAATCCAAGAAGAGGTGGAGAAGCTTTTTAACGAGCAGCTGCGCGAGTTCCGACGCGGCGACACGACCGATGAAGCATTGCGGCGGGAGATGACCAAGATAAGCCAGAGCCCCTTCGCGGATGAGATCGAGCATACGGAACCCCCGCGCAAGTTCAGCATGCCGCACTTCACCTCATTCAAAGGAGATGGAGACCCAGAAAGGCACCTGAAGCATTACCGAAGTGCCATGGTCCTCTACCGGAGCAATGACGCCCTTATGTGCAAAATATTCGCCACCACCCTGCAAGGCGAAGCGCAAGATTGGTTCCATACCCTGCCACCACGATCCTTCTCGAGCTTTGACGATCTTTCCTTGATCTTCACCAAAGAATACTCGTCTTACCGCTCGATCAAGAAAAAATCCGATCACCTGTTCAACGTAAAGAAGAACCCGAGAGAATCACTCCGCGACTACGTGAAGAGATTCAAGGCGGAGAAGGCAAAGATCGTAGGATGTGACGACTCGATAGCCAGTGCAGCCTTCCAGAAGGGCCTCCCCGCAGATCACCCCCTGTTTGGAGAAATGATCATGAAGGAAGACCTGACTCTAGCAGACTCCTTCGCCCTGGCAGAAAAGCATGCACTCTGGGACGAGGCCCGACGAGCAGAAAAGGCGCCTGAGCAGCCGCAAAAAGAATTGGTGACAGCTCAACGAAGGGAAGACGGAAGGCAACCCAATAAGAGCAGGCATGAGGCCAAGCGGAAAGATAGGCTCGTGACCAGAGACGGCCCGACGACCAGGAATTACTCGAAGTTTTCAGTCCCAATCCATCAAATCCTTCGCAACGTGAAGGACGAGCCATGGTTTAAACCGCCGAAACAGCCGATAGGAGACGCTTCCAAGCTGGATCACAACAAATACTGCGCGTTCCATCGAGGGCCAGGCCACACCACGGAAACCTGCTACACCTGGAAGAATTATCTAGAGAAGCTCGTGAAGGACGGCAAGGTCGACAGGTACCTGGACAAGCCAGCTGCGCAGCCCAGACGGAACACTGAAAGGGAGCAGGAGCCACCAGCCAAGACGATTCGAATTAATGGCATCTTTGCTGAATCCGAATACCTGGGGGCCACCAGCAGCTCGAAAAAGAGGAGGATCCAGCAGGCCACATTGATCTCACAAGTCCAGACGGCCGGCACACTACCAGGACCTATCATCGGCTTCACTGAGCAGGACGCGGAAGGCGTTGACTTACCGCACGACGATGCCCTAGTAGTATCCGTCCAAATAGCCCATGCCATAGTCGACCGAATGATGGTGTCAACCTGCTTCAATTCTCGGTCATCCAGAAGATGGGATTGGAGAGCACGATAACACGGCGAGCAGAGGTACTCACCGGATTCAATGGGCACACCTCAACTGCAATCGGCCAAATCACGCTTGACGTAAAGACATCGCTGGTAGTCTCGAAGCAAACATTCACAATCGTGAGTGACCCGTCCCCCTACAACGGGATCCTTGGAAGGCCTTGGTTGATCAAACTAGATGCAGTCACTTCAGTCAAGTATCAAAAAATCCGCTTCCGCATCCCGGGAGGAGGAATAGGAGAAATTAAGTCCGACCAGGCCGCATCCCGACGATGCACCGTGCAAATACTGAAAGAATCAAGTAAGAAGACCTTCACTCCCGTGGAGGTCACCGAAGTCCAAAGAAATGACGGAGCTGCCAAATAGCAATTACAGGATAAGGATCGAGAAGGCGATACTCAAGCAGACGAGACAGGCTGGAAACCCGAGGAGGACGCTGAAGAAATCATTCTCGATCCGCAGCAGCCAGAAAAGACCGCTAAGATTGGCTCTCGCCTAAGCCCAGCCGAGAAAGAAGAACTCACTACCTTTCTCCGGAAGAACCGAGACATTTTTGCATGGTCGCCCTCCGACATGCCCGGCATCGACCCAAGTGTAGCTTGCCATAAGTTACACGTTGACCCCGCTGCTAAACTGATAATCCAGAAGAGAAGGCACTTTGCGCCTGAACGAGTAGCAATCATCGAGGCCGAGATAAACAAGCTGCTGGAGGCCGGATTCATAGAAGAAGTGGCGCACTCCGCATGGCTAGCCAACGTCGTGCTAGTCACGAAGAAGGAAAAAGGCAAATGGAGGGTTTGCGTAGATTACACCGACCTCAACAAAGCATGCCCGAAGGACCCTTACCCGGTCCCCCGAATCGACCTCTTGGTGGACTCAACTTCTGGAAACCAACTGCTCAGCTTCCTGGACGCATATTCTGGCTACAACCAAATAGCCATGCATGAACCAGACAAAGAGAAAACCGCGTTTGTAATCGAGCGGGGTACGTACTGCTACAAAGTCATGCCTTTTGGCCTCAAAAACACAGGAGCAACCTACCAAAGGTTAGTGAATATGATGTTCAAAAAGCAGATCGGGATTACCATGGAAGTCTACGTCGACGACATCATGGTGAAGGGCAAGCAGCGGTCAGACCACATCCGCAGTCTGGCAGAAACATTTGACATCCTTAGGGCGTACAAGATGAAGCTCAATCCGGCCAAATGTACGTTTGGAGTATCTTCAGGCCGATTCCTAGGGTACTTAGTCACCCAACGAGGGATCGAGGCGCATCCCAAGCAGATCCGAGCAATTCTGGAAATGAAGTCTCCAACAACCTTGAAGGAGATCCAAAGCCTAACCGGACGAGCAGCCGCCCTCAACCGTTTCCTATCACGATCCACTGATAGATGCAAGCCCTTTTTCAAAGCCATCAAGAGGGCGCAACGTGACAAATGGGATGAAGAATGCGAAAAAGCCTTCCAAGACCTGAAGAAGTATCTGACATCGCCTCCATTACTGTCCAAGCCAGAAGCTGCCGAAGACTTGTACATCTACTTGGCAGTCTCCGAAGCAGCGGTGAGCTCTGCCCTCATACGAGAAGAGCTGGGGGCCCAACTACCGGTGTTCTACACTTCAAAAGCTCTCCTCGATGCGGAAACAAGATATCCGAAGATCGAAAAATTAATTTTGGCTCTAGTTGTGGCTGCTCAGAAACTCAGACCGTACTTTCAAGCTCATACAGTCATCGTCATGACTCAGTATCCCCTACGATCTATCCTGCATGGTCCGGATGCTTCTCAACGAGTAATGAAGTGGGCACTTGAACTAGGCCAGTATGGTTTAGTTTTCCGACCCCGTACGGCGATAAAGGCCCAAGCCTTGGCAGATTTCATAGCAGAGTTCGTGCCTGGCCCAAGCAACGCGGCAGACGAGTCCGACGATGTCCCAAAAGCAACCGAGGCTCTAGCACCGCCCGCTTCCCTCAGTGGCGACATATGGCACCTGCACGTCGATGGCTCATCCAATCACAAAGGCTCAGGAGCAGGCATGGTTCTCGTTACCCCCGACGGCTCATTGCTCGAGCAGGCGATCACTTTGGGCTTCAAAGCATCCAACAATGAAGCAGAGTACGAGGCCCTACTGGCAGGCCTCCGAATGGCGAAGGACTTAGCAGTGAGGAAGCTGGCAATCTATTCCGATTCTCAGCTGATTACTAGCCAAACCACGGGAGAATATATGGCGAAGCATCCAAAGATGGCACAATACCTGGAGAAGGTGCGCGAGCAGCTGAAGACATTTCAGACCTACACGCTCACCCAGGTTCCACGAGCGAAAAATGCCCATGCAGATGCGCTAGCCGGCCTAGGCTCCGCCCTCGACCATCAGCTCAAGCGTTCAATTCCGGTGGAGTACCTAGATAAGCCGAGCATAGAGTCCGAGCCAGTAGCCGAAGTGACACAGGTTAGTGCAACTCCAAATTGGCAGAGCCCTATCATAGATTACTTGGTCAACGGCACGCTCCCCACCGAAAGATTGGAGTCAAGGAAACTTCAAATCCGAGCAGCGCGCTACTACATGTGGAAGGATATTCTAATCCGAAGATCCTACACCGGACCGCACCTCCGATGTTTGGCACATCCCGATGATTTGAAAGTCCTAAGTTCAATCCATGAAGGCGTCTGTGGGAACCATTCTGGAGGACAATCTTTGGCACAAAAAGCTCTCAACGCAGGCTACTATTGGCCAACCATGCATCAAGATGCCCGGGAATTAGCGCAAAAATGCGACCGCTGCCAACGTTACAAGCCTGTACCGGTCCTACCTGCCAGCGAACTCCATCCACAAATAAGCCCCTGGCCGTTCATGCAATGGGCAATCGACCTGGTGGGGCCCATGCCGCCCGCGGCCGGGGGCAGGGGAATGATGATCGTGGCAACCGACTACTTTATCAAGTGGATAGAAGCGGAGCCCATGACAACAACTACCCAGACGGACATAGAACGCTTCATATGGAGGAACATCATTTGCCGCTTTGGTATCCCTCAGTCCATCGTCACTGACAACGGCCCGCAGTTCGTAGGCAGAGACTTAGCGGGATTCTTCCAAAGGTACGGTATAAAGCAACATATGTCTACACCAAGGTATCCGCAAGGCAATGGGCAGGCCGAAGCCACCAACAAGACGATCCTCGACTGCCTCAAAAAATCCCTTGCCGGCAAGAAAGGAAAGTGGCCAGACGCGCTCCCCGGATGTCTGTGGGCGTACCGCACCACTAAAAGGCGTGGAACCGGAGAAACCCCTTTCTCTTTGGTGTTCGGTTCGGAAGCAATCATTCCTCCCAACATCATCATGCCAAGCATCACCACCCTACTGCCAGATGTCGAGCAGAACAGCAAAGAGATGGCCACAAACCTAGACCTGGCAGAGGAGAGACGCGAGCAGACCATAGCCCGCATCGCGTCTTACCAACAGCAGCTTCTCTCGAGCTACAACAAAAGATCCAGAATACGGCAATTTCAACCCGGCGACCTAGTCCTGAGGAAGGCCTTCATCACTGCTCGGAGAGAGGGATCGAAAAAGATGGACCCCATTTGGGAAGGACCTTACAAGATCAGCAGGGTAGGTGGCAAAGGAAGCTACACCCTCGCCACCATGAACGACAAGGAGATCGAAAAGCAGTGGAACGCCTACCACTTGAGGAAGTACCACGTGTGATCTCCACCAACGCCCAAAAGCTCAAGCAGTTCAGACGGGCACGACCCTCGCAAGTCGAGGACTACCAGTTGTTCCGCAATTCTTAAGTTATCTGTTCACTTGTTTTTTCAATAAGGAACGCTTTTACAACTTGAGTCCATTGCGGCAACTGACAACTCCTGCGCTTCAAAGAAGCTCGCGCCCTTCCTAGGGACTAATTGCAGGAACAACGGCTCCCGAGGGGCCAATCTACTCTCCAACGCGGGAGGATAAACTCTTGACTCCGAATATCCAGACGTGGATGAGCCTGGCTGCCCTAGTGTAACTAACCAGTGTCACTAGCTGCACGATGGCTTGCTTCGGAATTCCCAAGTAGCCACGATGGTCTTTTTCACGGCTTAGCTAACTGAAGGATTTTGGGTCTCTTGGCCTAATCTGCGGGAACCGGGCCCTAGAGACGGGGGGGGCACACTATCCCGGGAAACCCTAAAGCTGCTACCGGACATGCTAAGGTAGCCTACGGATCCCGGCAGACTGCCTACGGCTTGCCCTTCAAGCAGTAAAGCCTTACTAGACTTATACAACCGCACATTCTTGTGAAAGGTTAAACAAGCTAGCAGGCATATGTGAAGTTTTATCCACTACCGACATGCTACGTAGTCGATAAGCTTCACTTGAACCAAATCCTAAAGTGTTGTAGCACTAGCTGCGCAGCCTACGGAATTGGGAAGAACCAGAGTTGACAGCCTAGTGGTTACGCGGATCCGCCTGCTTCTGTAAGTAAGGCGTCCGGCTGCCAACCCTATGGATGGCAACTTGGCAAGGTAACAGCCTAAGGATCGCGCGGATGGAGCTGCTACAGTGAGTTAAGCTTCTGGTTGTCGATCCCGCAGCTAACAACTTTGCGGCAACTTGCGCCAAGTCCTAAAGTGTTGTGACAATCGCTGCGAACCTACGGAATTGGAGAAAGCCAAGGTTAATGGCCTAGTGGTTACGCGGATCCGCCTGCTTCTGTAAGTAAGGCGTCCGGCTGCCAACCCTACTGTTAGCAACTTTGCAAGGAGAAGTTCTACACCAACACCTACGACCACGTAGGCTACGCGGCCTGTCTGCTTATGAAAAGTGGCGCGCCTACTACTTGCCTATAGAGTCTAAAGGCTAAGGTATGAACGAAAGGAGCAAAGACGGAGAAAAGCGAAGGAGGCAAGTTTATTATATTTTCTAGCAAAATTGATAAACAACTGACAAAGACTGGAGGAGTTCAAGCAAAGAAAAAGCAATAAGGAGAAACAAATCCTAAAGGCTACCTAGAAGACTACTCTTCGGCAGCTTGGCCATCCAACGACTGCTCCATTGTCACACCTTCGGCAACCACGGCAACCTCAGTACCGGCACTCCACTCCCGACTGCCCCGTCAGGAATGCTCCCATCTCCGACTATTTCACCTATGGAGGACTCGAAAGTGAAGGCGAGCAGGTCTTCTGGAGAAATGGAGAAAGTCTCAAAATCCTTTTCAGAAAACTCGAAGTCAGACGGTCGCCCAAAGAGGTGATCAACATAACCAAGTTTATAGAAGTCGGACTGATTCTGGGTTAGCGAAGCCTCGAACCTAGCCTTCTCGCTCTTCAGCTGCTCCACTTCCTCAAGCAAACAAGCTCAAACCCGCTGCATTTCCTCCACTTCCTTTCTCAGACTTTCGTTGATCTTCAAAGCACCCTGAAGCTCCAACACTTGAGGTTCAAGCTTATCAATAACCTTCTTGAGATGTATCACTTGGTTGTAAGCAGCGATCAGTTCTTCATCCTTGGCATAAGCAGCGGAGCGGAATTCAGAGACGGACCGTTCAAGATCCTGAATCTGAGGTATGTAACGCGCAATCTCCTTCTCTGCACTTTCATATTTTACTTGAGTCGCATCAAGCCTGGCCTTTAAGTTCGCGATCTCGTGGCAAGCGGTCTCAAGCTGCAGAGAAGTGGGGGCAAAGGCGTTAGATCTCTTCAAAGCAGCAAGCTCAGACTCCAAATTTTCAACCTTCTCGGTTGAGGAGTAAGCTTCAGCAGCCATAGACTTCGCCACCTCCTGGGCAGCCTTGATATCCTCCCGATCAAGAACCATGGACTCGGCTGCCAGGATCGCCGTTTTTTGCATCATGGTTAACAGAGCAGCCCTCCTATGCTCGGGCGTATGCTTCACGAATGAGCCTGGACCAACGATTCCTTTGACGCCATCAACAAATTTGGCACAAGCATTCATATCCTCGAGAAGGTCTGGCCTCAAAAGCGCACAAATATCAGCAGCTTCTTTGGAATCAGACTTGGCGGACTTACCAGGACCATGGGCGCGAGCAGTCTCACCCCCCTCAGAAGGCAGTTTGGTCTCAGCAGCGGGAGGAACTGAGTTTGGCGCCACCTTAACAGATGAACAGGACGAGCCACTCCTCACGGACGCAAGTTTTTTCGAAAAAGAATCAGACATAATCCCAGGCGGACGTTTCAGCACAAACTTCGGCGTTGATGAACCTCGGCGCTGAGCAATCCTATCAGCGATCGATCTAGCAGCCTTTGGAGCAACATGCGGCACTGGCACAGGTCCGGCAGTCTCTCTTGAAGTCAAGTCAATCACAAGCTTGGGAGCAGCTGGTGGATCCCCGGGAGCAGCGGAGGAAGTCTTTGGCCTATTTGCATCAAGCCCCTCCTGAGCAGCGGATGAACCTTCGTGAGCAACCCGCGGCTTCTTCTGAGCAGGCGGCCCTTGCGCGGGCGGAGAATGCCTCTTTCTCCCACCTTCGTTGGCAGCAGGCTCTACCACGGTGATAGGACGAGCTAGTGCGGCTGCCTTGATCCGTCTCATCTCTTCCTTTGGGGGCAATCCATCTTTCTCCCTACGAAGAGGACTAAGCAGCCAACGCCATTCACGATACTCGGAAGGAATGCCCAGAGCGACATGCACTTTCTTCATGTCCGAAGAAACCTTGGGAGTTGAACCGAACTCCGAATCTACAAGGATGGCAGAGAGCAATCAGAAAATTGATGGACAGTTCACCGTCAAAATCAAGCAGCCGAGAAAGAAATTAAAGCAGCCTACTTACCAGATATGAAGACTGTTGACACCCGCAACTCAGGGGAATGATCGGACTCCCATTCGCCGCTTACCTCCAGGGTCTCTTTAGCCCAATCGTGGTCACCCTTGCTTGAATGGTCGAAAAGTCTATGACGAGTCCGCAGCTGCCCAACTCCATCAACATGGCCTATGTCAAAAAAGTACCAAAACTCGTTGGTGTTTAGTCCTAAATCGAAGAATTGGCTCAAGTTGTGGAACCCCACCATCACTCGAATCGCATTTGGGGAACACTGAGCAGGCGCACATCTCATGGAACAGAGCACCTCTTGAAAAAAGCGCGGCATGGGAAAGGTGAACCCCAGCACGAAGTAGTAAGGGTGGAACTTAATAGCCCTCCGAGTCTCGTCACAAGGTTCACGACTGCTACCATCCTTCACTCGCCTCACACGCACCCCGGAAGGAATAGCATGCCAGTAGGTCTCAAGGAAGTCCCTGAAGGAGTCATCAGAATTGATCTTGAAGTGAGCAGCCTTGAAATAGCCAACCTTGCTCAAAGACCCGCCTTGACGATACAACGGCAGCACGCCATCATCATTCCTGAGACCCGAGGAAGACATGGAGGAAAAGATTCTACAGAGAAAGATACGGGGAAGATCCATTAGAAGGCTGCAAAAAAAAAAAAAAAAAAAAAAAAAAAAATTATTTGCCGCAAGACCCAGCAGCCAAGCCAGGCCTCACGGCCTGGTCCCTTTTCTCACCAGCGCCCCGCGCCCCAAAGCCAAGAAAAATATATATACATATGTATATGTGTTTTTCCATGGTTACATGGATCACCGGTCACAAGCCTCGGGTCCTCACCCACAAAGATTTCAAGAAAGACAAGGAGATTAATTCTTTCTTACCTAGAAGCAGCAAGAAGCGATCCTTTACACGGGCAAGATGCGGAAGACTGCTAGAGGAGGGGGAACAAATATCCTCTAAGCTCTCTTTCTCTCTTGTAAGGTGAAGTAAGTTCTTCTCTGAAGGTTGATTTAATAATCCACTTAAGGTGGACTTAAATAGACTTGAAGAGAAAGTCTACTTCCCTTTTCCTGAGGGGATCTGTCTTCCTATTACAAGTGGAAAATCGTCAAAAGAGGAAGCAGTTCGAAGTTTCCTAAAAGTGGGAGAATCTCTACACCTGTTGCCCTTTTTCGCAAGCAGCCCAACAGGTGTGGGGGCATTTGTGGAGCCAAAAATAATCACAAGGCGACACGTGGACTTTCGGATTCAGAAGACAAGAATGCCCTTGAGGAGCACCAGAAATCCTACGCGCGAGCAGCCGGTAATTATCATCGGTCAAGTCAAAAGCGCCCATAAAAGGTAAACAAATCCGAATTATTTCATCCATCCACATTTAAGACAATTATCCCACATAAATGGAGATAATTGGCAAATTAATGAGGATATTCCTCATTAATTGGCCAATTAACTTAGCCCTAAAATCCAAAAAATACCCTAAGTGGCCGGTCCTCCCTTCTCCAAAGGGGGCCGGCCACTTTCCCTTTTTTATTACCCACATTCCTTTCTTTTTTCCTCCCTTTTTAGCCACCAATTCAATTACTCTTTATTATCTTTCTTCATAAATATAAATCTTTTCCCTATTTGATTAATTAGCCAATAAATAGGCTAATTAAACCTAGATCTCATACCAAAAACCCTAGCATGGCCGGCCACCCCCATTTTCCTATAAATACTACCCCATTTTCTCACAAAACCCGATTCCAATCCTTGGGCAAAAACACTCTAAACACTTTTTCTCTAATTCTAACTTTGGCATCGGAGGTTCTTCGACCAAAGCCCCCCCCCCATTCATCGTGGGCTCGTGAGGCTTTTGGCCTTAACCTAAGGTGTTTATTATTTTGTAGGTGCAAAATCGTCCAAGATCAAAGAGGAGAAAATTTGCATCCACAATTATCACGACATAGATAAGAAAACTTGTCTTTATGTTTTCCCATGAAAGCAAAACAAAACCATTTTTGATAATTACATGAGAATCATGAAGTCAGAAAAGTAATTATAAAAATACTGTAAAAAATAAGCGGAAGCCTCAGGATCGATAAGTAAAAAACCTTTAACTAAAACACAAACTAATTGTGCCTTCAGTTTGTGAAAAATTTGTTCAAACAGATTACTTTTAATCTGAACCCCCAAGCTTTGCAAATTCCCTAGCAGATTTGTATCTGCAGACAAAAATAATACAACTACACGCAGAAGTAATTTCTGCAGACGGGTCAGATTAAAAATAATAATAATAACATCTAAATAATTATTTGCAAAGCCAATATGATAATCAATCCACATATTGAATTATCAGCAATTAAATCAATGAATCATATTATTCACGGAAGCTTTACACATTATAAAGGATAAAAAGTGATGGCATGATATTAGAACGTTACCATTATATTCAAAACCAACCATAATCGAAATTCTGAATCCTAGACAAGTTGAGAGGCTCTGATACCACATGTAAGAAGTAATCTGAAAATCAACAAGTTACTAGGATCACAGTGTTAGAGTACGAGTGTGATTCTCACAGTTTAGTAATAATCATTCTTATTTCAGATTGGTATAAAGAGGTCTTAATGTGTTTATAAGAGTTAATTCAACTTTGGTTTGGATTGAAACTCTACTGTTGGCTCGAGAATAGAACTCATACTTGTACAAGGATTTGGTCTTGTATTCCTTGTAGGATTATTATAGGGTAATCCAGATTTTGTAGTATAAAAACCACAAGCCCCTGCTCTCACAAACACGCTCTTATTGTTCCAATTACCTATAAGTTGGAGAGCATTGAGTTTTGCAGAGAGGAGAAGGTTGTGTGCAGGTTTTCATGGCTTCTTATCCATGAACATGTCTGCAGGTATGTGTTGGTATAATTGCTACAGTTCTTGCACTTATATTACATACATACTTTAAGGATTGTGATTTAGTTGATTAATCATTGTGTTCTTGGCTAGTGTATTAATTTTTTAAGTCTAGTTTACTCTTACATGTGGTATCAGAGCCATTAAATTTAACAACTGAATGTGATCAAAAAAATTGGTTCCTAAAATCTGCAATTGGTTATGATGTTAGTAGATTGAGATAATTTTGGTTTATTAATCCTCCTTGTATTATTAGCATAATGAATAAACTTGTATTCTGATATGCTAATTGTGTTATTAAGAACCATTTAAAAAAAAAAGATCATGTTTGCCGCAATGCAGGTTTGTCATATTTGCGGTAGCTGCCATTCGAATAATGGCTACATGTTGAATTCAATTTGATAGAATTGATCTATTAAGTTTGTATGGTTATTAATTTTTCTTGTGTGCATTTGATTCATTGGGTGGTTATGGAATGTGAGTACATAAGCTATTATTGTTGTTATCAATTATCCGTGGCTTTTTGATGGGTCTTATCGGTTTGAATTTATGAATGTGATTATAAAGATGTGCATAAAATATGCCTTGTACAGACCAAATATTAGTATGATAAAAGAAAGATGAAATCTTGGTTTGACGACATTAAATAAGTTTTTGTTTATCTAAGATGGTTTGTCTTTTTTTTTCTTCTGGGAATTTGTGTCGACGGGATTGTGGCCGTCGCTTTTCGATTTATTTCGATAATTTGCAATGGTACGAGGTCCATGGGAATTGGGAATGATGGCAATCCGTATGGATGGGTCTCGAGCATTGATGGATAATTTGTTTCGTTGATTTGGAGCTGAGGAATTGCAATCGGGTTGTCGAATACATGTCCAATGATGCATTCAGGTAACTCAGTTCACTGTTTCATGCATGATTAATTGTTCTCCTATATGCGTGATTACAGTGCAATGAATTGGAGCATAATGAATTAGGGCTTTTGCTATTTCGAGTATGCTTGTTTATATATATATATATATATATTGTGAAGGCATGATTAAACTCGAAATCCCTATAGATGCCAACTTGTGATTTATGTGAGATGTCTGGATTTATCCTTTGCTACATAAATAAATTAGTGTATGTCTAGATATACTTTTCTATTTTTCAGTAAAGAGTCTATGTGCATGCATTGTTTCATGTATGAATCTCGATACATTTAAATTGCGGGGAGTTGCACATGCGCATCTTAGTGTCAAATCCTGATTTTCAATTGGTTTGATTTATATCAAGTTTGGGTTGGAATGGATTTGACTGCATATCATATGCAAGTCGGGAGGTATTATAAGGCAACAAAAACAAATGCATATATAAAGAGGATGCCAATTGCTTTGTGATTTATACATAATAGCATATATGAATGAAATCTGTATATATATGTAGATAGCATTCGTGCATAGACGTTGTAATTATGGGCATGCAGTTTTATCTATATCAAATAGAACTTGCATAAGTTTATGCATGCATGCATACAAGAAAATATATGAACAGATGAATATATAAGGTAGATGTTTTATTGACCGCCTATAATGAGTCTTGTGACAATAAACTTTTAGCCATTTACAAAATATATATTCTATTATGAATCAGAAAGCAAATAATTGTTTTGTCATCTTATTGGAAATTCATAAGATTAATGATATGTGGCTATCATTATTTTCTCCAAGGACTTGCTTACGAATCTGTATATAATTGATGATGGTGTTGACAATGAATTAAAGGCATGAAGATTTTTAATTTGGATTATTGTCAACTAATCTTATCAAGTATATATCGATGCATGCTTATTGTATTTGTGATTTCATGATGCATGCTTCCGCTAATATTTTGGTTGAAATCACAAATAGGGAGGAAGATGAACTTCGAGTTCTCCAGAAGAAATAGTGGTCCTGATTATCTCATTTTAATCAAGACATATTGTTGTGATATATATCCAGACATTATCAAATTTTGGTTGATCTTGCTCGATGGATATTGAACTAGTTAAGATCAAATTGAATGCAAAGATATTGTGCTTGCTATTCTGATTTTGATAATTGTTGAAACTAGTGATTTTGGGTTTATGTGAGATAAGTTTTTCCGAATGGATTGTGACTATCTTTTGATACATAGACCGTTTGCATAATGGTTTAGGTGTATATGACTAAATTGAGATTATGCAATTGTTAAAGAATCAGGAACCAATTAGTTCATATCTCCAGTTTCTTTATCGGCTGTGCAGTATATTCTGCTTATGTTTAAATGGGAGAATCATATGTTCGAATGTAAGCATAAGACTAAGAGTATTTAGGCCGGCCATTATAATTCATATGGATGCTTAAAAGCCAGTTTATGGTTTTATTGAAGCAATTGGTTGAATTATTTGTTACTTAATTTGTTTAAGTAATGAGAAGGATCCTATTATGTTGGATTAGCATTCAAAAGGAAACGAATTTGGTTTCCATATGGATTTTGATTAGTCATTCATTGTATTGGAATGATTTTTAGTTAATATAGTTGATATTAACTTGTACTTAACTTGGTTGTATTAAGTATGACCTAGATAAGTGGGAGCAAATTGGTTTGGTTTTGCTATATCGGTTCACATAATTACAAAGTGCAAATTAAGTATGTTGTGACTTTTGAGTTAATTCTGCGATGTAACAGAAAAAGATTCTTAAGTTCAATACTTTAAAATGCATAGGTAAGTTGTATGTGAGGTTAAGCTTTTGTTATCCAAAAGATTTGGTAATATGATAAAGCCGTTGATTGATATAACTATGCTATTCATACAATTATGAATAATTTTAAGTTGACAGCCTACTGTCAAGAATGTTTGGTATTTTTATATCAATTTTGGGCTATATGAGTGGGAGTAGACGTCTTGGTTTACTCTTGAGCTTAGATACATTGCTATGAACATGAACTGGACATTGTGATTTGTAAGTTGAATCTGTATTTTGTGTTGCAGAGGCAATTATAAATTCATTGTTTTGGTTTATGTAAGCTGATTATGTCTAAGTGCTAGTGGGTTGATGAATGACTTATGTGATCACCTTTATATTGAATTTGAGATGATTATTTACTGTTGTGAATCATACTCAAGTGGGAGAATGTTAGAGTATGAGTGTGATTCTCACAGTTTAGTAATAATCATTGTTATTTCAGATTGGTATAAAGAGGTCTTAATGTGTTTATAAGAGCAACTTTGGTTTGGATTGAAACTCTACTATTGGCTCGAGAATAGAACTCATACTTGTACAAGGATTTGGTCTTGTATTCCTTGTAGGATTATTATAGGGTAATCCAGATTTTGTAGTATAAAAACCACAAGCCCCTGCTCACACAAAACACGCTCTTATTATTCCAATTACCTATAAGTTGGAGAGCATTGAGTTTTGTAGAGAGGAGAAGGTTGTGTGCAGGTTTTCATGGCTTCTTATCCATGAACGTGTCTGCATGTATGTGTTGGTATAATTGCTACAGTTCCTGCACTTATATTACATACATACTTTAAGGATTGTGATTTAGTTGATTAATCATTGTGTTCTTGGCTAGTGTATTAATTTTTTAAGTCTAGTTTACTCTTACACACAGATATAACAAATATAATTACAATAAACCAATCAAACAATTAAAGGGGAATAAACCTATCTTCCAAAGCGGAGGAAGAAGAAGCCATGACTGCTAGGGTTTCAAGGAGGAACTTCTACACTCTAGCAGCTGAGAGTCCTTGTGCACAGAGATAGGGTTTTGCACTAGAATAGGATAATAGCTGTGAGTGCAGGGACCTCCTAATATATAGATGCGCATCCCTTTAATCTGGCCTATTAATTGATTAAAAGGATATTCCAAATCAATTAGGTTTTCATTATAGTTCTAAATGGTAACGAATTCTTTGTCAACTAATTAAGGTTTTCATGATTAATTGCACTAAATTAAGACTCCTAAACCTAACCAAATAAGTCTCCATAATTTTCTCAACTATTAACTCGGATTGACCAAGTTACTTGTCTGTCAAGAAATAGTGAGCACGTGTTCTTTGACACTCACAACTTACAGAACTGTCTATGTATTTTCTACAATAGATTGACCAAATGACCTTAGTTTTAATTTAATTTTTGTAGATATAATCTTTACAATATGATTTATAGTATGAACGGTTTTGATCATAAGTACAAAGCTCCGTGATTAAAACACTAAGAATTTTGAGTAGGAGTTCCTACTCATCTTTGAGCTAGTAGCCAAGTATTGTTCGTTTGGCAAAGGCCAGGGCCATTCCCGCGTAGTTGTTTGTTCCTGTTGTTAGGCTCTCCGCCGTTGTACCGGAAAAAAAAAAACATTATAAAGTCGCAGGACATAAGGAAAAATATGTGCAAGTGCAACTTAGAGGCTCAGTTCACCTTCTCTTAACTAGTTAACCAAAAAAATTTCTACAAAAGGCAGCATCTAGGAGATCGGAGATCATATACGTGACACAAACATCGAGTGCGGCCAAAGCAAAGAGATGCAACTAAATTCCAGGTAAATGTTGTTAGAGATTTAAATGTATGTAAAACATGACAACAACAACTTACATCCCCAAGAGAAGACACGTTTTTACAGGCTTATTTCGCGTTGCTGAACACAATCAGTTCAAGGATTCCCACCATCCTTTCTTAATAAATCAGCATACAGGGTGGAAAAAGTGTACATAAAACGAATAACTGGTCATGTTGTCAAGTTAGATGTGTGTGTATCTAATCTGCATAAGTTGCAGCTGATGGACATAACCTAACTTGTTACGCAAGTCCCACGGATAAATGTGTTATATGTAACTCGATTTGGCTTGAAACCCCTTCTCATCATGCCATCACGCAACTCGAAAGCCTTGGTTAGTTCTCCAGTCACACAACAACCATATATAAAAAAGTTGTATGCTAAAATATCAGGTTTCAGACCCCTATCTAGCATAACATCCCACAGCTTGATAGCTTCTAGCAAATTGCCCCTCCTACAGTACTCATAGTACGTGATTGGGAAGGGCATCACCGACGAGCATATACTTCAAAAGAAGCTCTGTTTTATCCACATAAATCTTGTCAAGCGAAACCACAGCTGCTAGAGGGGAGAAAAGAGCTAGCAAGTTTCTCCCTCTTTCTCCTGGCATTTGATTTTCGTATTAGCGAATAACAAGTTCATTGCGAGGTCTGATATATGGCTAAAATGGAATCCCTCCTCTTAAAGAGTCATGTATATTATTGTAATTAAAATTTTAACTAAGAAATGAGTGTAAAGATAAGACACTGGAGTGAAAATATAACAACACTCTTAATTTATTATAGGAACAATATTACACACAAATTAAGAGGTCTTTGCTATAAACCTCGGATTTTGGATCAGCTCTTATTTTAGACAATATGTTTAATTACAATCATGCATGCAATGAGGTTAAATCCCTCTTATTTAGGACCGGCTCTTAAGGGCCTATTCAGTAATAGTTGCCAACGTCGTTGAATCCCTCAGCTGACATTACCAACATTGACATCACCAACATGTGCCCGGTCACCGACAATGCCACCCTGACCAACCTTGACATCACCAACATGTGCCCGGTCACCGACAATGCCACCCTGACCAACCTTGACCTCACCAACATGTGCCCGGTCACCGACAATGCCACCCGGAGCAGTGCTGACATTACCAACATGTGCCCTGTCACCGATAATGCCACCCGGATCAGTGCTGACATTACCTACATGTGCCCGGTCACCGACAATGCTACGCTGACCATCGTTTTTGCCTTGACGATTGCAGCCGACATTGTTCCCTTCTTCACTCGACATCGCCTCTCACTTATGTTAAATCGGATCTATATATTATCTGTGTGCTTTGAATATTTGATGATCAACATATCAATGACCTCCTTTCCTTTTATAGTTGTGAGCATGCGCATATGCTTAGTTGGATAATGCAAAATCAACTTTATGTCAAATCAATATTAACTTACTAGAACACTGATCAATTGCATACGTAAACCATGCATACGTAACCATGCATACGTAAGTTCGTATAGGTTGGGAGGGACCCGGGTGGGGGCACGGGTGTGGGTACAGGGGGACTGATGGGGTGGGGAGAGGCCTGGAGTGGCGATATCTAGTGGCAGAGTCAGTATAGGAAAATTAATTGTTCTTGACCCCAATAACTTTAAAAATCCATTGTATATTTGTTCGTATAGTGTATTTAACCCCTATTGACAATTAAAGCAAAATAAATTACAACCTTCTCGTCATACTTATTTTCTTCTATTATATTTGTCTTCTTTTTCTCTCTTCTTGTATGAAATATTTTAGTTGAAAAGTCTTGGCAGTCTTATGAAACTTTTTGGTTGATATTTGACCCCATTAATAAATGAAGTGATTAATGTATCAAGGAATTAAAATTAAATTTTGATTTTATTCATAGTTTTAGTCTAAAAATTATCTATGTCAAAAATTAGAAAGAAGTTTCCTTAAAAAAAAACGGAAATTTTTATAATTTTTACATCTCTTTTCGGTGGCAGCTTGCAAGTTCTGCATTCAAGTTTGTGCATAGGTACTAAACTTTTACTATACAAATATTTTCTTGTAGTAATTTACTAGCAAAGATGTCTGCACTCCGCTACAGGTTTGAAATCATAACCACAATTTAACACACTCATTATCTCAAGTAATGGAACTTATTAACCTGTCCAACAATGATTAGCAACTAAAATTGATCCACACATTAATAAAAAAGAAAGATCAAGTGAAAATTTGAACACTATTAGCAGATGCATACATGTACAATTTTATCTTGGGTGGGCAGATAAACTTGTCGTCGTACGTCGAACAACATATACCCTTAAAAATTAGAACATACTACTGTACTTCATAATAAACCAAATTTAAATCATACCCTATACAACTTATTGTTATCATTTTTATAACCAATGTTTTCTATTTTGTTTTTATCCTTTCCGTTGGTCGATTTCTTTGCAGCCTCTTTCTCTCAAACGCAAATGTTTCTCAAATCTCTCAATTTTATACCTAATTAGATCATCAATTTCAGGATTGGATAACTATGAAAATACTTCTATTGTGGAACAAACAATGTAGGGAAACAACAGTAGGGCAAGGGAGCAAGACGTTGTCGTTTTGGCTAGGTTTTGAAAAAAAAAAATTCCCTTCTTCCTTCTGCAGCTTCTGCTTTGCCGATTTGCTGCTTTTCTCAAGCAGGTTTTGGTCATTCTTTCTGGGTGGGCAGACTGAGTTTCGGTCAAGGGGTTTTCTGGCGTCTGATGGCCACGAAACCTGTTGACAGAGTGAGTGAGTTTTAGGTTCGCTGAACATTGGACGATGTGGAGGAATCTGGTGGTGAAATTGATCTGGAAGAGCAGATAGGGATTTGGGTTTGGAAGTATCTAGAGAAATGTCACGATGCAATTTCTTGTCTTGATGGTGTGAACATTTAGGTGAGCTTTTTCTGGTTTTGATGCGAATTGGAGTAAAAAGAAACGGTGCAGAGGAATGAAGCGATGGAGGAGAAATCTCGCTAGAACGCCACGTGTGCAAAATAGTTTTTTGTACAGAGAGCCGACGCGTATGCCTTTTCTCATTCCGCTTGGTATATACTAGTAGTTTAATTGTTGTAGTAGTGTTTGTCTTAACTTTATTGGAAGATATGTGTTATAACAATAATGTTATTCATACCATGTTTTTATACCATTTTAGGTGACATCTGATGTGGACAACCATATCATTTGAAAAATTTGTAAAACCCAAAGAAACGGAGGAGAAAGACTCCTCGTATATCTCAATCATCATTTAATTAACTAGTTTTTCTTAATTATTAATTTATTAAATAATGAACTAAATTTAAAAATCTGATTAATTCAAATAATATGGTTGTCCACATCAAATGCCACCTATTATGGTATGAAAATGTGGTGTAAAAATATGGTATGAATAACATTATTCGTGTTATAAACCAAAGAGAAAACAGAAACATCCCATATATGATTTTGAACGCAGGAAATGATTGTTGGTCAACATCGTCAACTCAGCATTCGACGCAATGGTCGACTAAGACATGCCCCATGTGGTCGAAAAAGTTTTAGTTGTGATGGGAACACAAGTGGTACATTATGTGTTTTAATATGAGTGGTAAGAAATTTTATTTCTGAAGTTATTAATTTTTTAGCACACATATCTCACTATTTGTATAGTAACACGTGATGTACCATCCTTTATACCGGTCATACTGAAAAATCTCTCAGTGTGGTCGCAGTGGGCTGCAGAAGATCATTTTCATTTCAATTTGCACATTTCTGACCAAACACGTAAGCTAATGTCAACACACAAACTGGTCCTGGCATGGGAAAGATTTATTCTTGCAACCACAATGTATGGTTTTAGTGACATTATTGGTATAATAATTTTTTTCACGAGCTCAAAAATTATCCATATGATCTAGTAGGTGTTTGTTATGTGTAGCTATCAATTACATAAAAGTATCTCTCCATACATAGGGCGATGTGGAAGATACACACTTGTTTTTCACATGTAAGAAATCATTTCTCTTTATATGATAACGTTATATTATTTTACCTTCTTAATAATATGGTTCGAACTATTCTTTGTTTTTAACGTCATCTAAATATTATATTTAGAAAAATACATTTTATTTGGAGACTGTTTAGTCATTTATATGTGCAAACAGATTGATAGTTGTATTAACAAGTAATATCTTCATAATTAATCATCAACTTGTTTGTTCCACGACTAAACAATATCCAAATCAAATTTTTAAAGATGATCTTTCGCTGTTGATAAAGTGAATGAGAAACATGAACGATTAATCAACTACAAGCCTGAACAAATTCGAACATGTAGCACGGAGGACAAACCCTTGACTCTATACTAGCACGCTAGCTAGTACTCAATTATGATAGATGACTTGTTTTACATTATACTAGCCTCAGAAGACATTTTTTGAATCAAGGCATGCTACGCGCTACTTACATATTTTAAATGTATTTATATGCGTAAATTGACAAAAGAAAAGTCAAATATTTGAAGTAAATAAATAATCTTAGATCATGTTAGAAGAAACTCCTCATAAACTAATTAAAGCAGCTGAATTCACAAAATAAAATCGGTCTCTATAGAATTTATATTAAGAATGGAGAAAATAATATTTAATAAGTAATTGATTGAATCACATTATTGCTAGCCCATTGTGAGACTAAGCCCACCTTTCTCCTCCTTAGTGTAAATAATATCGTTTGTTAAAAAAAAATCATTTGACAACTAATTTAATCACATTAGTATTTGCTTGCGAAAGACCTTTTTATAACTGACATTACAAGCCTCTTTGTTTAAAAATAGAGAAAATAATATTTAATAAACAACTAATTGAATCACATTATTGCTAGCTCTTTGTGAGGCTAAGCCCACCCTCTCTCCCTTAATGTAGATAATATCGTTTGTTAAAAAAAAAAATCATTTGACAACTAATTTAATCACATTATTATCCATATGCGAAAGACTTTTTTTATAACCGACATTACATGTCTCTTAAGATGTTTTGAACGTGTTTAAAACTAGAGAAATTGAATAACATTATTGCTAGCCTATTGCAATATACTAATTAAAAAAAACACAAAAAAAAATTTATTATTAAAAAAAGCACTGTTAAAATGACGAAAAAGTCCTTGAATTATTTGATGCATTA
Organism: Cotoneaster glaucophyllus; assembly: GCA_036320875.1. Lineage (NCBI taxonomy): Eukaryota > Viridiplantae > Streptophyta > Magnoliopsida > Rosales > Rosaceae > Cotoneaster > Cotoneaster glaucophyllus. Next base: position 24,087,063 of record CM070063.1, read on the forward strand.
TTTTGGGATACCTTTGAAGTTTTTTGTCTAAATATTTTTATTGAAGCTTAGTAACACTAAAAATACTATTCACCTTTTGTGTTGGTTTTATATATAAAATAAATTTTCTTTTAATAATGAAAGAAACCAAATATTTATTCAGTAACCAGACCCCACCAGAACCCCACACCTACTCACCTCCTCCCTCATTAACACGAGAAATTTTTTATTGTGACATGAATACAAATGGTACATCACGTATTTTAATAGAAGTGGTGTTAACTTTTATTTTTTAAGTTATTAACTTTTTAGCACATATATTTCCCTATTTGTATAATAACACATGAGATATCCAATACCGATCACATTAAATAATTTTTCTATTAAAACCCTTCCTTCAAATTCATTAAACTGGTCCCACCCACAACGACTAACCTCTCCTCGAGAAAAAGATTTCTCCCTCTCATTAACTCTTTCTTCATATTCATTAACCTGGCCCCACCCACAACTATCAACCTCCTCTCTCATTAATTTGTCACTTGTCTTTCCACAAGCGCTCATATAATTGCAAAAGTTAAGTGCGGATTACAAAAAAATAAAAAATGGCATAATCGGATAAATGGTTTTTGTGGTGTTAATATAATCGGAAGATGGTCCCATGGTAAAAAAATAAGGATTTAAACTCTCGTGAAGTTATTACGTTAGCAAATTTAGTGTATAAGTGATTTTTCAGTTAAATGTCCATTAAATACAGGGTAAAAATGTACACCTCCTTCCTCGTCTCTCTGCTCTCTCTCTCTCTGCAATTTGTATTTTCTTGCCTGAGGTCATCATTGGCAGCGGCCAGAACTTGAGGTTCTTCAAACGATTGTGAGCACGTCAGCTTCTTCGGAATTTGACAGCAACCGTTGGTCTGTTCTCTTATTCCTCTATCTGCTTAATTGCTATAATCATGCCACATCCAGAGAATTGGGTCAAAAAAATAGGAAAGGTTGGCTGCATCAAGGATGGGAATTGGCTGGTTAGAAAACCCACGAAATGTTTGGAGATAGATGATGTGATAAAAGTTAAGCACTCAAATTAAACCCTCTTGTTGTCAATTGTAGTAAGTATGCAAGTAGGGATCGTTCTGGACCGGGGATTAGGAGGGATTGCTAATCGACACAAAAACAAAGTTAAAAACGTTTGGAAAGGTTTACAAGACTCAAAACAAGTTAAAAACACTTTAAACGGCTTAAAAACACTTTATGGACAGGTTTAAAATACTAAGAAAGATTTTGGACGAAAATTAAGTTTAGGTTGACTCAAAACTCTTGAAAACACAAAGAAAACAGGTTTTAGACACTTAAAAACAAGTAAGTAAATGGGGGGTTTTGAGTTGGACGAATTTGAAAATAAAACAAAGACTTTGTAAAGTAAACAAGTTTGAAAACGATTTTGAAAACTTTGATGGTTGATGGGCTAGCTAGAGGGTCCTTCTCCACACATGACACACTTGTACATAAATCGATCTCCAATTGCTTTTCAATGAACCATGAACCTCAACACCCCAGATTAACCGTACGTGCACAAATTAACCCTCAGATTTTCCTTATGTCATTGAATTGGAAGAAGAGCATACAACAACCCAAATTATTCTCCAACGGTCCCCTACATGAGTGCATAGAAGAGATACAGTTAGAGATCATTAAGTTCCATGAAAATCATAAGTGTTGACGAGGCATTCGTAACTATGAGAGCATGATACGTTTGCCAAGAATCCAATTAACGCGATTGTGACAAGCAACCTTCACTACTTGTGAATGTAAGTTCATAACGATTAGGTGAAACTCCCTTACATTCTAGCATCAAATTCCTGCATGAAAACTAAGTATGCATCCTCAATCAACATACAAGAACAAGTTATGAATAAAACAGTTAATTGAATTGCATTCACGATTCATCAAGTCGCAATTGGAAGTAATCAATTCATATCTCAAGCATGTTCATGGTTTCGAATTCCCCCCTAGCCAAATAGGGGTTTAGCCACTCATAGTCACAACAAGATTAGAGAATAATAAAGTAAACATTGAAATTAAGAACGAAGTACACCTAGAATGCTCCAATCTTCAAGCTTGAAACGTCCAAGGTTCCTTCCTCTCCACCTTGCTGCGGCACAAAGAGTCTAAGATGGGTATGGATGTGTTTGGATGAAGGGATGGACGTTTTTGGGAGTGAAAGGCTGCGGCAAAGAGAGATTTTGGGCTGAAAGTGTGTGAATGCTTGAATTGTTGAGTGAATGATTGATAGGTAAGTGAATGGATGGTCGAATGGTATGTTTAGGGTGCTGCAAAGGTCCATATATATAGGGAATAGGTAAGGCACGGTTTGGGCAATCTAGGAAATAAAAACTAAACCAAAACCTAAAGGGAAATAGGATTTAAAATAAGAAAACCTAAGGGAATTGGGCTAGGACTTGCGGCAAAGGTTGGAAATAAAGGGAAAGGTCCTTCAAGGCAAGGGAAAAATGTTTCCTTGCAGGTTTGGGTCCAAAATATAAAGGGAAAGAGGAAACTTGAATGGCAAGAAAGGAAAGAGAAGAAGGAAGTTGCGGCTGAATGGAAAGAATAAGGAAAAGGTGCAGTTTTGTCCTAGAAAGCAAGGGATTGTGCCTTTCTTGTGAAGCAAGGAAGGAAAGGTGTAGGGAGAGTGCGGCACCTTCTTTAAAGTGGAATTTAGGTATCCCAAAATGTCTAGGATTCCCTCTTTGTGGTTGAAGCCTTGATAAAATAGGATTAAGAAAGTCAAAGGTCAAAGTAAGGAAACTTTGACTTAGTCAACCCTTCTTCTTCTTGGATTCCTTCTCCTTCTTTGACTTTGAATTTATTTTTCCTCTTCTCATAGCTGATTCCTAGCATGCCTTGGTCTTTAATTTCGTCCATCAACATTGCTCCAAGCATATGGTATCCAAAACATGCCCAAAAATGCTCCAAAAGGCTCCAAAATGCACTTTCTTGATACTTTACCCCTTGGGACCTACAAACACACGAAAATAGCTTAAAATACTAAATTAAATACGAATAAACAACATAAATGCACGAGAACAAGCTAACTAAATCGCATAAATACGCTCATATCAATAGACAGATAAGAGAGAAGATGAATATACAAATTTCAGAGATTAAAAGTGAGTGAATAAAAAGAAAGAGTGAGGAATCAAGCAGATAGAGGAATAAGAGAACAAACCAACGGCTGCTGTCAAATTCCGCAGAAGCTCACGTGTAGGCCTGGCAAAAGGGTCGTGTTTGTCGTGTTCGTGTCGTTTTCGTGTAACACCTGTTATCTTAACGGGTCGTGTCGTATCACACCCATTATCTTAACGGGTCCTTAACAGGTCGGGTCACTTTACCCAACCCGTTATGACCCGTTAAGAAAAATATTTTTTTTCCTTAAATTTGCACATACCACACATTGCCACATAAATATTACTTCAAAACATTAAAACGCATTTTTCGTTTAAGTACTACATCTACACTCGAAAATAAAAGCCTAATAAAAAAAAATCCATTCACTACTAATATATTACAAATATTAAATGTGCAAGGATATTACAAATATTACTTCAAAACATTATATATATATATATATATATATATATATATAATTATATTATATTATATAGTTATTATAGTTTTTAGGGATATAAAATTGTTAAATTAATATATATAATTATTATAGTTTATTCATACTTTCATTAAGTATAACATAAGATTTTGATGTATCCACTATTGTAAATATTTTAAATTGAAGATCAAGTTCATTCATTGTATTCATATAGGGTCAAGGAGTGTAGTTGTAAAAAATCATCAAAATCGGAGTTAAAATAACCGTTAAATCGTGATTTTTCGTTATAACCGTCGAAATGTTTTGTCCCGTTACTTGATCTCTTAATGTTTGTTTTTTTCAATTTTTGGCGTATGTGATCTCAAAGTGTATACAAACATGTTTGACGGTTGGATCGTTGAAACTAGTTTCGTAGAATGCGTATCCCATCAAAACAATAGAGTCACTAATACTTAAGAGTTTATTCATACTTTCATTAAGTATAACATAAGATTTTGTGGTATCCACTATTGTAAATATTTTAAATTGAAGATCGAGTTCATTCATTGTATTCATATAAGGTCAAGGAGTATAGCTGTAAAAAATCATCAAAATCGAAGTTAAAATAACCGTTAAATCGTGATTTTTCGTTTATAACCGTCGAAACATTTTGTCCCGTTACTTGATCTCTTAATGTTTGTTTTTTTCAATTTTTGGCGTATGTGATCTCGAAGTATATACAAACATGTTTGACGGTTGGATCGTTGAAACTAGTTTCGTAGAATGCGTATCCCATCAAAATAATAGATTCACTAATACTTAAGAGTTTATTCATACTTTCATTAAGTATAACATAAGATTTTGTGGTATCCACTATTGTAAATATTTTAAATTGAAGATCAAGTTCATTCATTGTATTCATATAGGGTCAAGGAGTGTAGCTGTAAAAAATCATCAAAATCGGAGTTAAAATAACCGTTAAATCGTGATTTTTCGTTTATAACCGTCAAAAAGTTTTGTCCCGTTACTTGATCTCTTAATGTTTGGTTTTTTTCAATTTTTGGCGTATGTGATCTCGAAGTATATACAAACATGTTTGACGGTTGGATCGTTGAAACTAGTTTCGTAGAATGCGTATCCCATCAAAACAATAGATTCACTAATACTTAAGAGTTTATTCATACTTTCATTAAGTATAACATAAGATTTTGTGGTATCCACTATTGTAAATATTTTAAATTGAAGATCGAGTTCATTCATTGTATTCATATAGGGTCAAGGAGTGTAGCTGTAAAAAATCATCAAAATCGAAGTTAAAATAACCGTTAAATCGTGATTTTTCGTTTATAACCGTCGAAACGTTTTGTCTCGTTACTTGATATCTGAATGTTTTTTTTTTTGCAATTTTTGGCGTATGCGATCTCGAAACATATACAAACATGTTTGACGGTTGGATCGTTGAAATTAGTTTCGTAGGATGCGTATCCCATCTTTCCTTCTCTTTTTTGTTTCCTTTTCTTATCATTTTCCTTTTTCCCTCCCTTTTTTTTTTTTTTTTTTTTTGAAAACTTTTTCCCTCCCTTTTTCTTCAAAGGGCGGATGCTACACCTACACTACACGGTACACCCATCTTTCCCTCTCTTTTTTGTTTCCTTTTCTTATCATTTTCTTTTTTCCTTCCCTTTTTTTTTTTGAAAATTTTTTCCCTCCCTTTTTCTTCAAAGGGCGGATGCATATTAAATATTATAGTTTTTAGGGGTATAAAATTTAATATATATATATATATATAAAATTATTATAGTTAATATTTTGGGGGTATAATTATTATAGTATATATAATTATTATAGTTTTTAGGGGTATAAAATTGTTAAATTAATATATATATATATATATATATAATTATTATAGTATTTTTTAGGGTTATAAAATTATTAAATTAATATTCTGCTTATCGTGTATCGTGTTACCCACGTGTATACCCGAACCAACCCGTTATCTTAACAGGTGCTTATCGGGTTACCCGATAATGACCCGATTCGTTATCGTGTCGACCCGAACACCTGTTAATTTCGTGTCGTGTCGTGTCGGGTTATCGGGTCGTGTCAGGAATTGCCAGGCCTACTCACGTGCTCACAATTGTTCGAAGAACCTCAAGTTCTGGGCGCTGCCAATGATGACCTCAGGCAAGAAAATACAAATTGCAGAGAGAGATAGCAGAGAGACAAGGAAGTAGGTGTACATTTTTACCCCTGTATTTAACGGACATTTAACGAAAAATCATCTTTGGACTAAATTTGCTAACGGACTAACACCACGAAAGTTTAAATCCTAATTTTTTACCACATGACCTATCTTCCGATTACATTAGCACCACAGGGACAATTTATCCGATTAGGCCGAAAAAAATTGAGACATAAAATTGTTATCTGTTTGGTCCTCCATTGAAATTGCCTTCAAGGTCATTTAATAGTTGTTTTTCTTCTTGCGTTTGTTTGGTGGAAGTTTTTTTACATCACTGTACGTTACACGTGGCGTGGCTTACCAAGAAAATTGAGATAAAAATTACAATGTCCATTGTTATCTGTTTGGTCCTCTACTTAAATTGTCTTCAAAGTCATTTAATAGTTTCTTTTCTTCTTGCGTTTGTTTGGTGGAAGCTTGCAAGTGCTTCCTTTAATTAGAAAGGAAATTAAATTAGTGAATTAGTTGATTATGAACCAAACAATAAAATGAAGTGAGGCAACAGAGTCACATTTCAAACATGGAGAGCATAAATTTTAAATCAAAACTCAGCATCTCTAGCAGACCAAGGACTGCTTTTGCCTAATTGCTTAATGAATAAATAAAAAAACGTACCAGAAGAAGTAAAATCTGGAGACACTACTTCTCGCCATTGTGACAAAATCGAAAACCCCGTCTCTCAACTGCTCCACAATAGTACGGTCGTCTGCAAACCAAAACTGTAACAAAAAAAACTAAAAGTCGACCATAAAAGAAATTAGAAATTTAAAACTTACAGAAGCAATGAAAATTGTGGAGCCAAAAATAATCACAAGGCGACACGTGGACTTTCGGATTAAGGAGACAAAAATGCCCTTGAGGTGCATCAGAAATCCTACGCGTGAGCCGCCGGTAATTATCGTCGGTCAAGTCAAAAGCGCCCATAAAAAGTAAACAAATCCGAATTATTTCATCCATCCGCATTTAAGGCTATTATCTCATAAATCTACCAATTATCCCACATAAATGGAGATAATTAGCAAATTAATGAGATTATTCCTCATTAATGTCAATTAAATTAGCCATAAAGCCATAGATTTACCCTAATGGCCGGTCCCCTCTCTCCAAGGAGGGGCCGGCCACTTCCCCTTTATTTCCCTTATTTTCCTTCCTCTCTTCCTCCCTTTTTAAGCCAATCATTCAATTACTCATTATAACTCTTTTTCATAAATACATACACATTCCCTTTTGGTTTAATTAGCCAATAAATGGGCTAATTAAACCTAAATCTCACCCAAAAAACCCTAGCAAGGGCCGGCCACCTTTTTTCTCCAAAGGGGATCGGCCATCTCCTATAAATACTACCCCTTTTTCTCACAAAACCTAATTCCAATCATTTGGCAAAAAACACTCTAAACACTTTTTCTCTTTAAAATTCTAACTTTGGCATCGGAGGTTCTTCGGCCAAAGCCCCCCCATTCATCGTGGGCGCGTGAGGTTTTTGGCCTTAACCTAAGGTGTTAATTGTTTTGTAGGTGCAAAATCGTCCAAGACCGAAGAGGAGAAAATTTGCATCCACAAATTGGTGCTTTCATTGAGAGAAGAAATCTACGCTCGAAGAAGACTCTCGCGTTCAACATTTCTAATTTTCTTCATTCATCTGTAAATTTTCCCACACGTTCCTACTCCTAGAATTTTTATATAAATTCTTTGAATAGCCTTGGGGAAGAGATACAATGATGAAAAAATTATGAAACAACAACAAAATATGCTCCCTACAAATTTGGGTTTTCACCCTTTTGACGGATCACAAAGCAAGGGTCGCAGGCATCACCCTCTGCCATTCTCGCAGCCGACGTGGAAACCAAAGTTGCAATGGCTGAGATGGCACCACTACCACGAGGCTCCACCATGGGAACCACCGCGGTGACCACCCGTGGCGAGGTCCATGGTACTGCTACTACGGCCAAAGTTCATGCCACCAAAGCCATGGCCCAAGCCTCGCACTCGCTTGCATCTCGTACTGGGCAGTCTGCCCCTGCAGCCCAGCCTGCTCCTACAGCGAAGCCTGCCCCTGCAGCCCAGCCTGCCCCTGCAGCCCAGCCTGCCCCCGCAGCCCGGCCTGCCTCAATGGTGTCCCAAGCAGTCAATCAATCAAGCCGAGCAGTCGGGCGGTGTGCAATCTCGACTGGGCCCCCGAGATAGCGTGGACTTCCGTCTTAGCGTGAGGAGGAGCGTGCATTCTTGGTTAGGCCCACGAGCTAGCATACAATCAAGGTTGGGGCCACGTTTTGAAGAACCGCATAAGCAGCCTTCCAGGCAGAGCATTCATTCGCGCTTAGGCCCTCAAGGAGCATTTTCCATGTCGCTTCGGAGAATGCAGCGCGAACGCCCGAAGGGAAGCAGCCACTCGGTCCGCTTCAAGCTCAACGGGCAGCCCATGAAGAAATCCTTCGCCAGCTAGGCAGACCAGGACTCCACTGCCCCATCGAAGATAAATCTGCGTCAAGCCTAGCCTTCAAGTTCGTGATCTCTTTGCAAACAGTCTCAAGTTGCAGAGAAGTGGGAACAGAGACGTTAGACCTATTCAAAGCAGCAAGTTCAGACTCCAAATTTTTAACTTTCTCGGCCAAGGAGTAAGCTTCAGCAGCCATAGACCTCGCCACCCCCTGGGCAGCCTTGGTATCCTCTTGATCAAGGACCATGGACTTGGCAGCCAAGACCGCCGTTTTTACATCATGGTCAACAGAGCAGCCCTCCTGTACTCAGGCGTATGCTTCACGAAAAAGCCTCGACCAACAAACCCTTTGACGTCGTCAATAAACTCAGCGCACGCGTCCATATCCTCAAGAAGGTCCGGCCTCAAAAGCGCACAAATCTTAGCAGCTTCCTTGGAGTTAGACTTGGCGGATTTATCAGGACCACTAGCACAAGCAGTCTTTCTCTTCTCGGAAGGCAACCCGGCCTCAGCCGCGGAAGAGACAAGTTTTGGCGCCGCTTTAGCAGACGAGGATGTCTTGCCATTCTTCATGGTAGCAAGTCTTTCCGAAGGAGAATCCTAAGTGGAGCGGCACCACCACCACGAGTTTCCACCACGGGAACCACCGCGGTGGTTACCACGGTAGCCCACCACGGCGAGGTCCGTGGCGCCATCACCACGGCCCGAGCCGTGCCATCCAAGGTCCCGGCCCAAGCCATGTTATTCCAAGCCCGACGCGAGCCCAATGCGTTGCCTAGCCGAGCCCAAGCCTCGCACCCACGTGTGCCACACGCTAAGCAGTCCACTCCCGTGGTCCAGCCTGCTCCTGCCGAGCAGTCTACTCTCGTGGTCCAGCCTGCTCCCGCCGAGCAGCCCACTCTCGTGGTCCGGCCTGTTCTTGCCGAGCAGCCTACTCATGTGGTCCATCATGTTCCTGCCGAGCAGCCCACTCCCGTGGCCTAGCCTGCTCTCGTGGCCCGTCATGCCCTCGTGATATTTCAAGCAGCCCAAGCCTGCTACACCATGGGAACCACCGCAGTGACCACCCGCGGTGAGGTCCATGGCACCGCTACTACGGCCCAAGTCGGCCCAAGACCATCTCAGCCTTCCTAACTCAAATCTCGCGCCCGAAGTCTACCATATTTCCACTACTCAATGAGGCACATTCCTTACAAGCTCTTCCGATCCAAATGGCGAACAACACTTGTCTCGACAAGTCATGGAGTTGACGAGCGCCCTAGCACGACGGACGACCTTGGTAGACCAGCTCTTGCAGCGCACCAAGATGCAACGTGTCCCAAACGACGTGTCTCGAAGAAGGACAAGGGCAGATGAAGAACCTCTCCAGCAGCGTCCCGACAAGCAGCCACTCGACCAGCCCCTAACCGAGCGTTTGGGCAGAGCACACTCCCAATTGGGCCCTCGAGATAGCGTATACTCCCGTCTTAGCGCGCGGAGGAGCGTGTACTCTCGACTAGGCCCACGAACGAGCGTACACTCACGGTTGGGGTCACACTCCGATAATCAACATGAGCAATCTTCCAAGCGAAGTGTTCATTCACGGCTAAGTCTACAAGGAGCATCCTCCACATCACATCGGAGTAGGCAGCATGACGGACGGAGAGAAGTAGTCACTCAATCCGACTCAAGTTCAACCAGCAGCTTGCGAAATCCCTCGCCTGCTAGGAATCCACCACATGCACCGCTACCGTGGCATAGACGAGCCGAGCACGTAGAAGAGCAGCCTAGACCAACAGGTCAAAACTGGGGACAGCCAAGAGCTCCACTACCCCAACAAAGGTAAATTCAGGAAGGAGTAGAGAGAATCTTGACCAAGCGATTGAGTGATTTCCAACGCAACGAGGTCACCGACGAGGCACCACGGCGGGAGATGACCAACATAAGCCGATCACCCTTCACAGATGAGATCGAGCAGATGGAATCTCTGCGTAAGTTTAGCATGCCGCACTTCACATCATTCAAAGGAGATGGAGATCCAGAGAGGCACTTGAAGTATTACCGAAGTGCAATGGTCCTTTACCGGAGTAATGACGCCCTTATGTGCAAAATATTCGCCACCACCTCGCAAGGCGAAACGCAAGATTGGTTCCACACCTTGCCGCCACGATCCATCCAGAGCTTTGACGATCTTTCCTTGGTCTTCACCAAAGAATACCCATCTTACCGCTCGATCAAGAAAAAATCCAATCACTTGTTCAACGTGAAGAAGAACCCGAAGGAATCACTCCGCGACTACGTGAAGAGGTTTAAAGCAGAGAAGGCGAAGATTGTGGGATGCGACGACTCAATAGCCAGCGCAGCCTTTCAAAAGGGTCTCCCTACATATCACCCCCTATTTGGAGAGATGATCATGAAAGAAGACTTGACTCTAGCAGATTCCTTCGCCCTAGCAGAGAAGCGTGCACTTTGGGACGAGGCCCGACGAGCAAAAAAAGCGCCCAAGCAGCCTCAAAAAGAATTGGTGGAGGCTCAAAGAAAGGAAGATGGAAAGCGGCCCAGCAAGAGCAGACAGGAGGCCAAGTGGAGGGACATGCCCATGACCAAAGAAGGCTCCACGACCAGGAATTACTCGAAGTTTTCAATTTCGATCCATCAAATTCTCCGCGACGTGAAGAATGAGCCGTGGTTCAAGCTACCAAAGCAATCAAGAGGAGATACTTCCAAGTTGGACCACGCCAAATATTGTGCATTCCACCGAGGACCAGGTCACACCACTGACAGCTGCTACACTTGGAAGAATTATCTGGAAAAGCTCGTGAAGGAAGGCAAAGTCGACGAATATTTGGACAAGCTAGCAGCGCAGCCAAGAATGAATGCTGAGGAGGAAGAGGAGCCACCAGCCAAAGACAATCCAAATTAATGGTATCTTTGCAGAAATCCGAGCACTTGGGGCCACCAGCAACTCTAAGAAGAGGAAGATCCAGCAGGCCCTATTGATCTCTCAAGTCCAGGCAGCCGACGCACTACTAAGGCCCATCATCGGCTTCACACGAGAGATAACTTTGCTCTAATACCATGATCGACAAGATGGTGCTCAAGCAGATCCGAGAAATTCTGGAAATGAAGTCTCCCACAACCTTGAAAGAGATCCAAAGCTTGACTGGACGAGCAGCCGCCCTCAACCGTTTCCTCTAGCGGTCTACTGATAGATGCAAGCCTTTCTTCAAAGCCATCAAGAGGGCGCAACGTGATGAGTGGGATGAAGAATGCGAAGAAGCCTTCCAAGACCTGAAGAAGTATCTCACATCGCCTCCATTACTATCCAAACCGGAAGCAACGGAGGACCTATTCGCATGTTTGACGGTATCTGAGGCAGCAATAAGCTCTACCATCATACGAGAAGAGCTGGGGGCCCGACTACCTGTATTCCACAGTTCAAAAGCTCTCCTCGATGCTACCAGAAATTCAAAAAATGAACTTTGGCGATAGTTGTTGCAACCTGGAAGCTCAAATCATACCTTCGGACGCACGCAATCATCTTCATGACGCGCTATTCCGCCCAATCTAGACGCGCGACGATAAAGGCGCAGACACTGGCGATGCAAAGTTTTCTGACGAACGTAACAACTCAGCCCAAAAGGTGTGCCAAGGGCAGACGAACACTAGAAGGATGCACTCGGAAGCAAGCTTTGTCCTCGTCGCCCCAAAAGATTCTACATAGGAGCATCATGTACCAGCAGTTGAGCACTACCTCCTGCTATGTGTTGCACGGCCCCAGCCGACCTTTGTCCACATCACTACACTTTATGGTTTCGTCACCTTCCAGGTGTCAGCCAACACAGCTCGATTCGGAGTCCTAATGGACATCCCGGGTCGGGGTGTGTCACGGTAGATCAATAATCCAAGTTTAATATTGCTACAACAGAATTGTTATATGTTTTCTTCACTAATTATATTTAAACAAAATCTCAAGAGTCATTTGTTCATTCCGGTATATCAATAATCCTATTTTAATATTGCTACATAATTGTTATATGTTTTCTTCAATAAATATTTAGACAAAATCTCAAGAGTCATTTGTTCATTTATTTATTTTTCTAATAGGAGAGTGATTTTATGTACAATTTTTTTTTCTTTATGTTTTGAAAAGAAATTTTTTTATTTGAAACCATATAACATCGCTCTATATCTAGTTTATCCATTTCACTCGTACTATTTTTAATTAAAATCTACATTTCTTTAAAGTTAAATTTACTATCTAAACTACGTTCATAAACCAGATTCACCATGTAAATTTATCTATACACCTATTTAAAAAATAAAAAATCAAACTTAAAACAAACATTCTCTCCTTCCAATTTGACAATCGTCTTGTAAAGATATATAAAAATGATAAAAGATAAATATAACAAATAAAAATGGATAACTTGTCAAGTATTCATTGGTGTGGAGCAAAAAATAATCTCAAAAATCCTGGAGACGACAAGTGGACTTTACCCTGAAGAAACAAGATTGCCCTCATTAAATGGGCAGGGCACACAAATATTCCCATGCATAACTCAGCATCCTTGGAAGTTCAAGCAACAAATTATGATTGCTCAAAGCTCCTTGCTCGTGAGTCATCAAAGATAGGATTAAGGCTATGCCGAATGGAACATCCTACGTTCCTATTCCTAGAAATTTTCATAAGTTCTTTGAATATCCATAAGAAAGTAATATGATGGCGGGAATTTTAAGACCACAATGAACGGAACATCCTACATTCAAGGACATGGACTAGATGATGGAGATCATGATGTGACCCTATGTTGTCCTTCCTTGAGGCTCAACTTAGAAACCTTACCACCACAAAACATCGCCACTGCAGTGACTCAGGGTGCAGATCCAGTGGCCACTAGGACAACCCAAGTAGTAAACCAGGGCCAGCAAGCCATGATGGAGAAACAACAATAGCTGCAACCCATGAGTTGCAGGCCCAAGCATGATAGGCAACCCAAACTCGAGCCTCATGCAAGGCCTATAGTACACCATAGACAACGCAAGCCCAAGAGGAGGTGGACCATCCCATAAGCCAGACGGGCCCAACTGACACATAGCCCAGCTCGTGGCACCCAGCCTAATAGTTAACTAGGCGGGTTAACCCGTACGCACACCTTGACCCGCTCTAGCGGCCCAACTGTCACTCTAGTCCATTCCCATAGTAGTTCAACAAACCTGGTTCCAGGTTCTCAAGTTCCCAGGCCAGCTCAAGCTGGACAAACCATTGGACCAGCGATTGAACCAAGGTATTTTTGCCCAGTTTTTTCACAAATTTGACCCATCTCAGCTAGAATTTTACACCTAGAGTCCATTACACTTTCACTACTCATGGAGATGCTTGCCATCCAAGCTCTTCCACGTGAATGGTGAACAACACTTTTCTCGACATGTCCAGATTTCATAAGCGCCCTCGCGCAGGAAACAACTTTTGTGAATCAACTCTTGTAGCACATCAAGACTCAGCGCACTCCTGACGAAGTATCCCAAAGTAGGACGAGGGCTGGCGACTATGTTTCTTTCCAACAGCCTTCCAATAAGTAGCCATTCAATTAGTCACGAACCGAGCATTCTGGCAATGTTCACTCCTGCCTAGGCCATGAGATAAAGTTTTCTCTCGTCTCAGTGCATAGAGAAGTTTTCACTCCTGACTAGGTCCATGGGGAAGTGTGCATTCACGGTTGGGTGCACACTCCAACGAGCATCTCGAGCACAATTTCAGGAGTACAAATTCAGCCAATCACTATCACCATAATGCATTCCTTCGTGGAATATTACAAGATGAGGTCTATATAGGACCACCACTAGGCTTTGTGGATTCTCAGAAGTCTACTATATTTGCAAATTACATAACTCTTTTTATTGTTTAAATCAAGCCTTAAGGACTTGGAATGAGAGGTTTACTAGTTTTCTATCTTCTAGGCTTTCTTTCCTTTTATGAAAACTCATCCTTATTTGAGAAATGTGTTTGACAGTTTGTAATGATCATTCTTCTCTATTTAGATGATATTATCATCACAAGTAGTGCCATTGTTGCAATCACTAACCAAGGCATCTGATATTAAAGACTTGGAACCATTGTATTACTTTCTTGGGATTCAGATTACTCAGAATTTCGAAGGTTTGTTTCTTTATCAAGCTAAATATGTTTCTAATTTGCTTGTAAAGACTGAAATGGAACTGTCAAAACCATGTGCTACTCCTTGTTTGCCTTACAATAGGTTGTTAAATGATGATGGGAAACCTTTTAACAATTACGACTTGTACAGAAGTATTGTAGGGGTTCTTCAATATCTTATCTTCACAGGCCATGTATTGCATTCTTAGTTCACCAAGTCTGTTAGCTTATGCATTGTCCTATGGAATCTCATTTTCTTGCTATAAAAAGAATCCTTATGCATTTGAAAAGTACACAGACGTATGGTATTCAATTTGTTAAAGGTTCTTTCGATGAACATGCATTTAGTGATGCTGGCTAGGCTACAATCATTGGGACCCTAAGATAGAAGGTTAACAACCGAATTGGTACTTTTTTGGGGTATAATCCTACTTCATAGTCCTCCAAGAAATAGAACACAGTCTCTAGGTCTTCTACTAAAGCAAAATATAAATTCATTGCTTCTACTGTTGCTGAAATTGATTGGATTAGGCAATTGCTTTGCCTTTCTGCATATCTTTGTACCTACTCCTGCTACATTGTTTTGTAATAATTTGTCTACTATTACTCTTACTTGTTATCTAGTCATGCATCAAAGGACCAAACACATTGAGATTGATGTGCACTTTGTTAGAGAAATGATGGCTAAACAACTTATGTATATGCAGTTTGTTTCATCTGATCATCAGTTTGTTGACATACTGACTAAATGTTTTTCATCCCCATTGTTTCATACTCACTGCTGCAAGCTCAAGCTTGGACCTTCACATCCAAAGTTTGAGAGGGGATGATAACAATATAGAATCAATGGTTGTATTAGGTGTCATGTCACTACTACAAAAGAGGCTATCATTGGCGGTTTAAAAACCAACAAGAAACCCTAATTATTGTCGGATTTTTGGTAAAAGTCTGACATCAAATTGTGCAATGTCAGATAGGAGAATCGGCACATTTGCTAGCGTCACGAAAAGGGTATTGACATCAATTAGTCCCCTTAATCCGCCACGAAGAAGGAAAGCAATACAAAATAAAAAAAGATAGTAGCGTTGGCTAAAAAATGACATCAAGGCTCATGTCGAATAAAGGCGACATTAAGTACTGACAATGATTGTCGAATGGAGCAAACTGGTGTCAGTCCTAACCAACACCACCTAATAATTTGGTAATAAAATAACCACTATAATGTCGCCCATAAGCGACACCACAAACCATTAATAATAAAAAAATAAAAAAAAATTTGTCTTAGTTTTTAACTGCTTCGTTCATGCATTTCTGCAAATATACTATACATTTCTTCACTGCTTCATTCCATCTCCCAACAGACCGAAATCACTAGCTCCTAAATAATTGCTTACACATTCAGGTTATCTAATGCACATAAACCAAACACAATTTATAAGTACTTGATTAAATTAAAAAAAATGGAAGAATTGAAACTTATAAAAATTACAAAAAATAAAATAAAAAAGATGAAGCATTATTGCCCTAAGGGAAAAGCAACCCATCTGAGGCAGCAGATGAGGTGTGCTAGCGGTCGCAAGCAATGTCTAGCCACCGTTAATTAGCCCCCGCCATATATCCAAAAAGCTCCGAAGAGCTGCTTCGAGATCTTCAACTATTGTTTCTTCCCATTCTGACCCGTCTGCTCGGACTTGCTATATCTCCACACGTAAATTGCCCTCTTCGTCGGAATGCTCACCAGCCGGTTGAGACTCAGAAACTCATCAATGTCCATTTCCATAAATTCTCTTCACAAACTAAACCACAAAGTTTCAAGTCAACATTTGACAAAAAACTAACAAATTTTAATCCAATTGAAAGATAAAGTTGGGAGCTTTACAAAATGGGTTCTCTGTTTGGTTACCGAGGAAATGGAAGAGTGGTGAATTGGTATTTTATCGGTAGCCAACCTAAGAGGAGGGAGAGAGAGAGAGAGAGAGAGTGTGTGTGTGTGTGTGTGTGGTGGAGATACTTAAGGACTCAAAGCGGACGAGGAAGAAAGAAGCAAGAAAATAGAACAAATTTCTCACGATTTGGGAAGGGGGAGTTTTGCAGTTACTAGCTAATGGGATGAGATAAACCAATAAATAAAATTCAAACTTCCTTTTTATTTTGAGAAGTGTGCCGAAGTGTTGTGAAATTTTTTAATTTCAAAATGTTTGAAATTTTTCAAAATTCTTGTCCCGCGCCTTCTCTAAATTTTGTAGTTAAGTGTGTGTGATTTCAACACTTCCTTTTTACAAACAATTATTATTGTCCGCTACAACCGATATCAGATTTTAAAATATTTAAATATAATTATTAGTGTCGGGTAGAAGCGACACAACTCTTTTTTTAACCGACACTAACTTTATGTCGGTTGAAAGCGACACGGTTTTCTTTTTATACGATACCACCATTTAAAACGATTAAAAACTATGTCGGTTATAAGTGAAATTAACAGTCTATGTCGGTTATAAGCAACATAGACAGTTTATGTCGGTTATACTCAACATTAATTCTGACACCATGTAAAAAAGGTGTCTGAAATGTCTTATCCTTCAGTATATTATATAAAATCGACACCAGCCACCGACACAATAAGCCATTTTGGTGCACTATGCGCGTTAGCCTTCGTTTCCAATACCGGCAGCATCCATCTTCGTAGTCAGCAATTTCTCTTCTTCTTGACTCCAATACGCGGTAACAAGATTGCTTTTTGTCTTCCAGTTGCTACTATGTTGATACTTGATCACTGATAGGAGCATATCTATGCAACTTAGTTAGCTTGTTTTCGTGCATTTATGTTGTTAGCTCTTAGTTAATTTAGTATTTTAAGCTATTTTCGTGTGTTTGTAGGTCCAAAGAGTTAAAGAGGCAAGAAAGTGCATTTTTGTGCCTTCTGGAGCAGTTTTGGGCATGAAATGAATAACACATGCTTGGAGCAAAGTAGATGGACGAAATTGAAGACCAAAGCAAGCTAGGAATGTGCCAAAGAGAGGAAGAAAATAAATTCAAGTCAAGGGAGGACAAAGAATCCAGCAAGAAGAAGGAATGACTAGTCAAACTTACCCTATTTTGTCTTTACCTTTCCTAATCCTAAAATTACTAAGGTTCCAGCTGCAAAGAGGCCTCCTAAATAATCTAAGACACTTAATTACATGTTTCTAGAAGTCCAATCCCTATCTAAGGAGGATGCCGCACCCTTCCCTTAGGTTTCCCTTCCTTGCCGCACAAGGAACCATATTCCCCATTCCCTCTAGGACATAGCTGCGCCCAAATCAGCAAGGAGTTCTTCCTTGCCGTGCAAGGAAGTTGATTTCCCTTCCCCCTAGGCTTGCCGCATATCCTTTCCCCTTTCCATTTGGATTTTGTCATTTAATTCCCCTTTTCCCTTAGGATTTGGAAAAAAATCTGTTACCCAATTTAATTCCCAGCTGTGCCATACCTTCCCCTATAAATAAAGGGTCTTTCTGCACATCTCCTCACCATTCTACACATCCATTCACCCCAATTCACATCTCTGACCTCAATACACATCTCATACATCCCTTCCAACCTTGTGCCACAACAAAGAAGAAGAAGAATGACCCTTGGACGTGCTTGCCATTCAAGTTAGATTGCTGGAACGTTTTTAGGTGTAATCTATCTTTTGTTTTCAATGTTTAAGTTCAATTATCTTTGTTTTGCGAACATGAGGAGCTAGCTAGGGGGAAATTCAAAGCCATGAACATATTTGCAATATGAATTGATTACTTCCAGTTGTGATTTCATAAATCGTGAATGGAATTTTACTTAACTGTTTGATTGATAACTTGTTCTTGTATGTCAATTAAGGATGCATACTTAGTTTGCATGCATGAATTTGATGCTAGAATATAAGGGAGTTTCACCTAATCGTTATGAACTTATATTCATAAGTAGTGGGGGTTGCTAGTCACAATCGTGTTAAGTAAATTCCTGGCATAAGTATCATGCAGTTCATAGTTATGAGTGCTTTGTTAATGCTTAGGATTTTCACAGAGCTTAATGATCTTTGCTTGTATCTCTATTATGCAGTTCATGTAGTGGACTTGTGAAGAATAATTTCGTTGTTGATGCGTTGTCCGGCCAATTCAATGACTTAAGGAAAATTTGAGGGTTAATTAGTGCAATTCACGGTTAATCTGTGGCATTGAGGTTCATGGTGGAAATTGATTTGTATGCAAGTGTGTCATGTGTGGAGAAGAACCCTCTAGCTAGCCCATCATCCATCCAATTCACCAATTTCGTGCCAAAATCTGTTTAAGTTTACAATCTGCTTGTTTTATTTCAAATTCGTCAAAACCTAATACCCCACCAATTTTGAGTCAAGTTAAAATCAATTTTCGTCCAAAACACCCCTTAGTGTCTAGTTTGAGTCAATTTGATTGTTTTGTGCTGTTTTGAGTCTTTTTAGTTTGTTTTGCGTCCTTTGAGTCTAGTTAAGTGTTTTTAAGTTTGTTTTTGTGTTTTTGAGTCAGTTTTAAGTAGATTAGCAATCCCTCCTAATCCCCGGCCTAGAACAATCCCTACTTGCATATATACTACAATTGACAACAAGAGGGTTTAATTTGTGTGCTTAACTTTTATCACATCAATTTTTGGGGCCATTCCCCCGTTGTTTCTTTTTGTTTCTTTTTCGTGTGTTTTTATTTTAGTTTCTAACTCTGTTTTGTTTCTTGTTTTTAGGTACTAGTTTATGACTCGAAGTTCTCAACCTGTTCATGAGCACATTTTTTACTTTGACGACGATTTTGAATGGACTTTGAGAAGGAGGAGGAATCAGCAAGAATCTAATCCACCTGGCCTTGAACCTGAGCTTAAAGAACAAGAAGTAGAAGAGGAAGAAGAAGCCACGACTCAGGTGTTGGAGGAAGCACAAGACATGTCAGCGGACAATCAAAAAATCAAGGAACTTTCCACCTTGGGAGTGGACAATGTCGTGCCCCTATGCATCCAATACCCCACGACAGCTCAAGGAAAGACCAAGGAGTTCGAGTTGAAGTCCAGTTTGTTACATCACATTCCAAAGTACCATAGGCTGTCCATGGAGGATCCAAACAAGCACTTGAAGGAGTTCGAAGTTGTTTGTTCAAGCATGACCGCAGTCAATGTCGATGGAAGCATATTGAAGATGAAAGCTTTTCCATTCTCTCTCTTGGAAAAAGGCTAAAGATTGGTTGTACGAATTGGCACCTGGGACCGTCACTTCGTGGGAGAGCATGAAACGAGCATTCTTAGAGAAATTCTTTCCAATGTCAAGAGTCATTCTTTTGAGGAAGCGGATCAGTGGCATTCAACAAAATTAAGGAGAATCCTTTCTGGTATATTATGAGCGTTTTAAGACTCTCGTTGCATCATGTCCCCAACATCAAATGAAAGAAGAACTTCTCATTCAATATTTCTATGAAAGACTTCTTCCAATTGAGCAACAAATGCTAGATGCCTCAGCGGGTGGTGCGTTGGTTGAAAAAACACCGGTTGATGCCAAGACCTTAATTGCCAACCGAGCCTTAAATGCACAACAATATGAAGGTGTTGGACAAAGAGAACCCCCACGGTAGCAACCTGTCAATGAGGTAAGTGCAATATCTGAAATCTAATCCCAATTAGCTAATTTCACTCTTCTTGTATCACAGATTGTTGAAAAACCCAAAGCGCAAGACAACACAATCTGTGGAGTGTGTTCCATGCAAGGCCACCAATCTCAAACGTGTCCTCAGTTGATAGGAAATGGTGGATGGGAAAGTGCTAACGCAATTGGATTTCAAGGCCAAAATCAGCCCAAATACGATCCATATGCCAACACATACAATCCGGGCTGGAGAGATCATCCGAACATGAAATGGAGGGAGCCTCAACAACCTCAACAAGGAGGATTTTAGTCACCACCCCCTGGGATGTTTCAAAGGCCCTACGCACCAATGCAATCCCAACCACAATCTACCCAAACTAATTCAGGTTCGTCTCTTGATAATGATAAAGTTATTTAATTACTCACCTCTTTGACGCAGGGAGTACAAAATCAAGCTAAGGAGGTGGATGAATTGAAGAAACAAATGGGGCAGGTTGCGGAGTTCATGGGGCAGTTTAGAGAGCAAGGCGGATTGCCTAGTTCAACAGTTGTCAACCCGAAAGGAGGATTCAAATCTGCCAATGCCATCACGCTGAGAAGTGGAAAAGAAGTTGGAACTGATCCCCAACCATCTAAATCAAGTCAAAAGAAGGATGAAAAGCTGCAATTTGAGGAGGAGGAACAAGACAAGGCCACGGCAAGGATTGAGCAATCCTTGCCGCAGCCCTCCAAACCCCCTAAGCCGTCCACCAATGGTAAGTTAGGTCCAATTTCCATCAATTCTAACCCTATTCCACCCAATGTACCTTTCCCTCGTAGATTCATGCAATCAAAGAAGGACGAGAGTGACAAGGGCATTCTTGAGACATTTAGAAAGGTGCAAGTCAATATTCTGCTTCTTGATGCAATTAAACAAGTCCCGAAGTATGCCAAGTTCTTGAAGGAGCTGTGCACAACAAGGAAAAGAATTTCGAACAAGGAGGTGGTAAGGGTAGGTGAGAATGTTTCAGCCGTTTTGCAACACAAACTGCCCCCTAAATGCAAAGTTCCCAGTAGTTTTACAATTTCTTGTGTTATTGGTAATACTCGATTTGAACATGCCATGTTAGACTTAGGTGCATCAATAAATGTCATGTCTTATTATATTTATGCATCTATGAACTTAGGAGAGCTAAAAAATGATGGAGTGATTATTCAATTAGCCGATCGTTCTAATGCATATCCAAAAGGAGTTTTGGAAGATGTTTTGATGCAGGTTAATCACTTAATCTTTCCGGCTCACTTCTATGTGCTTGAAATGGAAGATTCGGACCGTTCTCCTCCATTGCCAATCCTACTTGGAAGGCCATTCATGAAAACAGCCCGCACAAAGATCGATGTGTTCAAAGGAACATTGACAATGGAATTTGATGGGGAAGTTATTGATTTCAATATTTCTGAAGCCATGAGGTATCCTAGTGATGATCATTCTTGTTTCTCTATTGATCTAACTGATTCATTGGCGTAGGAATACCTTGAAGAATTGAATGAGGATGCACTTGAAAAAACCATCACACAAGGAATGAGACTAAAAAACGAAGGGACATTACCTAGGCATACTCACGGCATCAAAGAAGACATCTTTGCCGTGCCTCTTCATGAAGAATTGGTGGAGATGGTTGCTGCCCTAGAGTCAATTCCAGAACATGTTGGTAAGCTTTCCAACCTAATTTCAATTCTCGTTTCGACTAATAAGTTGCTGCCCTCAATAATTCGGGCACCCTCCCTCGAACTTAAACAGTTACCAAGCCATTTGAAGTATGTTTTCTTGGGAGACCAAGACACTTTACCTGTCATAGTCTCTTCCTCACTCACGGCACAAGAAGAAGAAAAGTTGGTGAGGGTGTTGAAGGAATACAAAACAGCCATAGGATGGACCTTGGCCGACATCAAGGGAATAAGCCCTACCACATGCATGCATCGTATACTCTTGGAAGAGGGGGCTAAACCATCCCGAGAAGCTCAACGCTAACTCAACGCTCCAATGATGGAAGTCGTGAAAAAAGAGATTATCAAGCTACTTCATTGTGGAGTGATCCATCCCATCTCTGATAGCCCTTGTGTTTCACCGGTCCAAGTTGTTCCCAAGAAATCTGGAGTCACTGTGGTGAAGAACGAAGAGAATGAGCTTGTGCCTACCCATATCTAAACCGGTTGGAGAGTTTACATCGATTATAGGAAGCTCAACACCACCACAAGGAAGGATCACTTCCCACTACCGTTCATTGATCAAATGCTTGAAAGGTTAGCTGGTCATGCATTTTATTGTTTTCTTGATGGTTATTCGGGTTATATCAGATTGTCATAGCACCAGATGATCAAGAAAATACCACTTTCACTGCCCATTTGGTATGTTTGCTTATCGTCGAATGCCATTCGGTTTAGGCAATGCACCAGCCACGTTTCAAAGATGCATGGTAAGTATATTTTCAGATTATGTTGAGAAGATTATTGAAGTTTTCATGGATGATTTTAGTGTTTTTGGTGATTTGTTTGATGATTGCTTATCTAATCTCACTTTAATCTTAAAATGTTGCATTGAAACTGACCTTGTTTTAAATTGGGAAGTCATTTCATGGTAAAACAAGGCACAGTTTTGGGTCATATCATTTCAGAAAAAGGAATTGAGGTTGATAAATAAAAAATAGATCTTGTACGCTACTTACCCTCTCCCACTTCGGTGAGAGAGGTTCGTTCTTTTCTTGGACATGCAGGATTCTACAGGCGATTTATCAAGGACTTCTCCAAAATCTCCCAACCTCTCTGCCATCTACTTGGCTTTTGACTTCAATGAGGAGTGTGAAAAAGCCTTCAAACACCTCAAGGAATTGCTCGCTTCAGCCCCTATCATTATTCCACCAGATTGGAGCCTTCCTTTTGAGCTCATGTGCGATGCCTCAGATTATGCAATTGGAGCTGTTTTAGGCCAGAGGAAGAACAAACAGCCACATGTTATCTATTATGCATCTCGGACCTTGAATGACGCCCAATTGAACTACTCCACCACTGAAAAAGAACTTCTTGCTGTTGTATTTGCATTAGATAAGTTTCGTTCTTATTTACTTGGCACTAAAGTGATTGTTTATACTGACCATGCAGCTTGAAGTATTTGCTCACAAAGAAATAGGTTAAACCAAGGTTTATTCACTGGATGATTCTTCTCCAAGAGTTCGATGTTGAAATTAGGGACAAGAAAGAGAGTGCAAACATGGTGGCTGACCACTTGAGCCGTTTGGTGCATAATGAAGAGTCCTTACCCATTCCAGAAACGTTCCTAGATGAGCAGTTGTTGTCTATTGATTTAAGTGAGCCATGGTATGCAGATTTGGTGAATTATTTAGTGTCTAAACAAGTTCTAAGCACTCTAAATAAGCACCAACATGATAAACTCAAGAAGGATGCATGTTTTATGTGTGGGATGACCCATACTTGTAGAAATATTGCTCTGATCAGATTCTACGTAGGTGTGTGCATGATTGTGAGTTTCATTCAATTTTAACTTTCTATCACACTTATGCATGTGGGGGTCATTTTGGCACTCAAATGACAGCACTTAAGGTTCTAGAATGTGGATTTTATTGGCCTACTCTATTTAAGGATGCTAGAACTTTTTGCATAACATGTGATCGTTGTCAAAGAACAGGAAATATAGGTGCAAAGGATCAGATGCCGCAGACCCCTATCTTCTTTGTCGAAATTTTTGATGTTTGGGGTATTGATTTCATGGGTCCTTTTCCTTCATCTTATGGTTTCAATTATATTCTACTTGTGGTTGATTATGTTTTAAAATGGGTGGAAGCAAAAGCCACCCGTACTAACGATTCCAAAGTGGCTGCAGATTTTGTGAAAACTAACATCTTTTCCAGATTTGGGATGCCTAGAGTACTCATAAGTGATGGAGGCTCTCATTTTTGCAATCGAACCATTGAGGCGCTGCTCAAGAAGTATAATGTCACACATAAGGTTTCGACACCTTATCATCCTCAAACAAATGACCAAGCCGAGGTTTCAAATAGAGAAATCAAGCAGATTTTGGAGAAGACCGTTGGACCAACCCGGAAAGATTGGAGCTTGCGTTTGGATGATGCACTGTGGGCATATCGTACGGCTTACAAAACACCCATTGGAATGTCCCCATTTCGACTCATTTATGGCAAACCATGCCATCTTCCCGTAGAATTGGAGCACAAGGTGCATTAGGCTGTCAAAACATTCAACATGGACCTAGATGCGGTTGGAACTCATAGGAAGCTTCAATTAAATGAACTCGAAGAGATTAGGCACGAGGCTTATGAGAATGCTCGAATTTACAAGGAGAAGACGAAAGCATTCCATGATAAGATGATTCATAGCAAGACATTCTCAATTGGGCAGAAAGTGTTACTTTTTGACTCCCGCCTTCGTTTGTTTCCCGGTAAGTTGCATTCAAAATGGATTGGTCTTTTTGTTATTATTAATGTCTTTCCTTATGGTGCAGTCCAAATTCAAAGTTTAAAGACCGGACATGAATTCAAAGTGAATGGACACCGTTTGAAGCCTTACTACGAGACTTTTGAGGAGCATGTTGTGGAGGATGAAACACTTCATGCCGTGGGCCCCATTCAAACTTAAATGGCAGATTCGTCCTGCTGGAAGATGTTAAAACAAGCTCTTCTTGGGAGGCAACCCATGTATTCAATAAGGAAACCCTAGGAATCGCTCCACAACCAGATTTGCGTTCCTAAACCCTTCTCTTTACTGCGTTTATTTTGCCCTGTTTATCATGTTTGTTTGTTGTTTGTTTGTTTGCTTATGTGTGAGTCTATGTTTGAAACATTGAGGACAATGTTTGATTTAAGTGTGGGGGGGGGGGGGGGGTAAACAAGCTGTTTTTGCATAATTTTCATGGGATTTATTCACCTATCACTTCTAAAGTTGTTTCTCACTGTTTTTAAGTGTTTTTAGTGTGTTTGGAAGTGTTTCAATGTGTTTTGACAGAAAATCACGAAAATTTGATAAAAATTCGAAAAACTGTTTTGAAAAACCCAAAAAGAGTTGTTTTTGTTTTTGTGTGTCTGTTTGTGTCTTAGGGTACCTTCCAACACAATGATGAGGATTTGGTTTTTAATTGTATGACTGTTAAAGAAAGATACAAACGTGGATTGAAGTTTGATATGCTTTTTGGTTTATGCTTGGTTGTAGTTGTCGTTTATGAATTCACATTTAATCACAAAGAAAAAAAATCAGTTTTTGTAACATGCTTGAAGGAAGGAACTCAAACTAATGCTACAACCCTGAGAGACTTGAGCCTAAAACGTTATTTGGAGAGTTATTAATCTGTGATTTCTTGTTATCTAAAGTCGTTGCATGATCTCATTATTCTTTGCTTGGTTGCTAGAAGGCGTTTCATCATTTTAGTTCCAAATACTAGAACTCATGCCCGTTTCATTCAAAACATGACATTGAATTGCATAACACATAACAAGATGAAGTTGTTTAGTGAACCAAGAGCCAAAAAGCCTATCCCCGTGCATATGTGTTTAGGTTTAACCCCTTTGAGCCTTCATTAGCCTATGTTCTTTGTTAACCCACACTATCCCTACCAAGCCTAGAATAAGACCATCCATACCCTTGTTCTTGAAGCATAGTAGAGCACAACTTAGAGGGAGTTCCTTTTGAGTGAAATTGTGCAGAAAAACAAGTGTGGGGGAAAGGATTTTTATTTTTGTGTGTTTGTGTGCCAAAAGAAAGAATGGGCATGGGTTAGGAGAAAGAAAAAAATTCGTAGAAAAAAGAAAAGAAAAAAAAAAGAAAAGTTGTGAAAACAATGAAAAAGAGTTGAAAAATAAGTGAGAATGCACTCACAAGTGTTGGTTAATCTTCCCTTGTGTTTAAAAGTTGACTTTTGCATTCAAAAGTGAACTCTAAGTTTTGATTTCATTATTTTGCTTGCTATTGCTTTAAGAACTTTTGTTATCCCTAACCTTTCTCTGTTAGCCAATACCCTTAAGCCCCGTTACAACCCTTGACTTCAATCTTGAGTCAGAAAATCTATGTGAAAATAGAGAGTATCTTGTAAGGAATTGAGCGAATTCTCTAAGGCATGTTACTCCATTCAAATCATTGTTTTAATTGATTAAATGCGAGCTAGTAAGTGGTGACTGTGATTAAGTATGCGCTCGAGGGTAAGGATGACTAAAGTCTATGTGAGTAATGATTTTTAACATGTCATATTGCATTGGAAATCCCTGAGGCAAACGTTGGAAGGTTTAAATTGTGTTTTGTTTAGTTTGTTTGTTTTGTTTTGCTCGAGGACTAGCAAAAGCTAAGTGTGGGGGAATTTGGTAGGAGCATATTTATGCGACTTAGTTAGCTTGTTTTCGTGCATTTATGTTGTTAGTTCTTAGTTAATTTAGTATTTTAAGCTATTTTCGTGTGTTTGTAGGTCCAAAGGGTTAAAGAGGCAAGAAAGTGCATTTTTGTGCCTTTTGGAGCAGTTTTGGGCATGAAATGGATAGCACATGCTTGGAGCAAAGTAGATGGATGAAATAGAAGACCAAAGCATAGGAATGTGCCAAAGAGAGGAAGAAAATAAATTCAAGTCAAGGGAGGACAAGGAATTCAGCAAGAAGAAGGAATGACTAGTCAAACTTACCTTATTTTGTCCTTACCTTTCCTAATCCTAAAATTACTAAGGTTCCAGCTGCAAAGAGGCCTCCTAAATGATCTAGGACACTTAATTACATGTTTCTAGAAGTCCAATCCCTGTCTAAGGAGGATACCGCACCCTTCCCTTAGGTTTCCCTTCCTTGCCGCACAAGGAACCATATTCCCCATTCCCTCTAGGACATAGCTGTGCCCAAATCAGAAAGGAGTCCTTCCTTGTCATGCAAGGAAGTTGATTTCCCTTCCCCCCTAGGCTTGCCGCATATCCTTTCCCCTTTCCCTTTGGATTTTGTCATTTAATTCCCATTTTCCCTTAGGATTTGGAATAAAATCTGTTACCCAATTTAATTCCCAGCTGTGCCATACCTTCCCCTATAAATAAAGGGTCTTGCCGCACATCTCCTCACCATTCCACACATCCATTCACCCAAATTCACATCTCTGACCTCAATACACATCTCATACATCCCTTCCAACCTTGTGCCCCAACAAAGAAGAAGAAGAAGGACCCTTGGACATGCTTGGCATTCAAGTTGGATTGCTGGAACGTTTTTAGGTGTAATCTATCTTTTGTTTTCAATGTTTAAGTTCAAGTATCTTTGTTTTGCGAACATGAGGAGCTAAACTCGTTTTAGCTAGGGGAAAATTCAAAGCCATGAACATATTTGCAATATGAATTGATTACTTCCAGTTGTGATTTCATAAATCGTGAATGCAATTTTACTTAACTGTTTGATTGATAACTTGTTCTTGTAAGTCGATTAAGGATGCATACTTAGTTTGCATGCATGAATTTGATGCTAGAATATAAGAGAGTTTCACCTAATCGTTATGAACTTATATTCATAAGTAGTGGAGGTTGCTAGTCACAATCGCGTTAAGTAAATTCCTGGCATAAGTATCATGCAATTCATAGTTACGAGTGCGTTGTCAATGCTTATGATTTTCACAGAGCTTAATGATCTTTGCTTGTATCTCTATTATGCAGTTCATGCAGGGGACTTGTGAAGAATAGTTTGGTTGTCGATGCGTTGTCCGTCCAATTTAATGACTTAAGGAAAATCTGAGGGTTAATTAGTGCAGTTCACGGTTATTCTGGGGTATTGAGGTTCATGGTTTATCGAAAAAGTAACTGGAAATTGATTTGTATGCAAGTGTGTCATGTGTGGAGAAGAACCCTCTAGCTAGCCTATCATCCATCCAATTCACCAATTTCGTGCCAAAATCTGTTTAAGTTTACAATCTGCTTGTTTTATTTCAAATTCGTCAAAACCCAATCCGCCTTTACTTTATTGTGTCAATTAGGTTAGAATATGTCCAAACTCGTGTTTTTAAGTGTTTTGAGTCAAGTTAAAATCAATTTTCGTCCAAATCACCCCTTAGTGTCTAGTTTGAGTCAATTTGATTGTTTTGTGATGTTTTGAGTCTTTTTAGTTTGTTTTGAGTCCTTTGAGTCTAGTTAAGTGTTTTTAAGTTTGTTTTTGTGTTTTTGAGTCAGTTTTAAGTAGATTAACAAACCCTCCTAATCTCCATCCTAGAACGATCCCTACTTGCATATATACTACAATTGACAACAAGAGGGTTTAATTTGTGTGCTTAACTTTTATCACATCAATCACCAACTCTTGTCTGCCAATTTGCCAACTTCATCAAGCCCTATCCCTCCTCCTCGTAGCTAAATTACCTTCTCCTACTACCATAAATTTCCACCAGCAACTTCATAGTGTGCTTCACAAGAAACTGAACTGCCAACCCCATGATGGTATTAATAAGCATTACTGTAATGCAATGAAAACATAACAACAACTTCATTTTATAACAAACACATTCAAATAATTTTTACAATAAAACTTCATTTGCTTGAAAACCCCATTAGTTGCATCTCTCATGTTTGCTTGATTAAGTTTGGCATACAAACGACAAGCATGTCTAACATAGTGAAGTGCGGGTAAATTTACAGGCTCCTCATGGGAAAAGGTAGTGATTAAGAAGGTATGGTTAACCGCTCATTGCTTGCGTTGAATTGCGGGAGGTTTACTTCTTGAGGAAGAAGATGGTACTTTATGCCAAGATTTTGGAAAATCTTCTTCAGTTCAAACACGAGCTCTGATCTTCGAGCAATCTTTTCCCCGTAATTTTGATGATTCATGGTGTGTTGAACGCACAACATCATTTTCATCTTATCCACATTCTCAATCTCCTTCACTATGACCGAGTGTTTAGAGGACCAATACTTTGGCTTGCTGTCAATATATCTGCACAAATTCCATGCAGCATTTGTAACCAAAAAATAATTCATCAACATATATTAAAATGTAGTGATATTGTAGTATCATTGCCATCTATCAGTGTGTGCCAAGTGTTATACTGTGACTTTTCGTAGTAAATAATAGCAATTTCACACGTGCTATGCATGTCAGGAAAAAAAAATAGAAGAGAGAATTTAGCAAGAAATGTGAAAGAGTTTAATTTTTTCTAATATTTTTATATAGATAAACTTACTATTCTATCCTTGTTGATGCACAAAATCAGAACAACGTAAACCGTTAAGTTTGTTACCTTCTCATGGTTGCTCCGGTTACCCAGTAAGGATAATATGTAAAGAGATAGAGATAGGAAAGCAAACACAAGATATACGTGGTTCACCCTAAATTTGGGTACGTCCACGGGTTAGAGGAGTTCTCATTAATACTTATTATAAAAATGATCCCATATGTCATTTATTGTGTTTGAATTAGATGTTCTTAGTAATGAAACACTCTAAGCTTCTTTTCCAAAAAAAAAAAAAAATGGTAGTATCACTAGAATAGCTTTTATAATCAGTATGTATTTTATTAGCTTGATCATTTCATGGTTATGCAAGCAATTTAAAAAAAGTAAAAAATGGAAATATGAAAGGTGGATGAGGTGGGTTGCTTACAATTGTATGGCCTTCTTGAGTGCAGAAACATCATCAACTGGAGTAGAGACATCAATTGTGAAATCAATACTGTCAGCCATATCTGGACTCCTTCTGAAATTACTAATAGGCTTTGTAAGAAGCACAGAATTGGGATAGAATATTTTTTCATTGTCGTATCTTAAGAAAACGGTTGACAAAATGTTCATCTCTTCTACAACCATCTGTATAAAAATAAGCATGAACGTTATTATTTCATCCAAGAGGAATAAATAACAAGACCAATATAGCAATACTCCTTGCAATGTTAGTATTGCTAGGGCTACTTAATTTTGTTCACTAAGGAGTAAATTCCAACGGATTTAGGCATAGCAATGAACAAATAGATCATAAAAAGTTAGATATGAGGGATTAAGAATGCACTATATGAACTAATCAATAGGCATATGCAAAGAATTTTCAAATAATTACTTGAAATAAGTCATTTATAAATCTTACACCATTGAACTACTCATATTAACTTCTTTTCCATCCCCTACTCATAAAACCTTATTTTAGGTCATTATCATACATACTATATTGTATTTACACCCTATAAAGTCCTCGATCACCACAAGTTTTCTAGCTTTTTTGGCCAAATTTTTCAGTCGGTCCAATTACAAAATTACTCCCCAAAATCCTCTTTACGTACCTATGTGTTCAATTGGGGCATTCGTCAACAAATAAGCGCCTAAATTCCAATTAGGGAAGGCATGGAAAAAGAAAATTTCTTTGGAAATGAATGAAGAAAAAAGGTTTGGGTTATTAGTATAATTTCCGGAAGGAGGTAATACGAAAAGTATTGAGTATATAATATATCTGACCTGAACGCCATCCACCACACAACGATCACCAACATCAAAAGGATGCATCACAAACACAAAGATGATGGACTCGAACACAGTTTTGCACATGTTCTGGAACATGAATCCCACAAGCAGCAGTTGAGAAGTAACAACAAAGATCACCTTAGTTGTGGCCAGACCCATCACCAAAAGAGTCACCACAGTTATAATCACAATTACGATTGCACTCGCCAACTTGTGAAGTTGATGGACAGCAGTCTTGGTATCATTCAAGGAGTGAGCCAATGCTTTACGCTCAATATAGGCATACACCTATAAAACCCGTCAAACAATTTTATAAAATTATTAGGAAACGAATAGTGTATATATAAAATTAGCTTTGTATATCAATATGCGCCGTTTTGATTCGATTCAGTTTCATGTCTCTTTCTTTAAGTTTTGGCAACAGCTATATTGAGTGAGGAAATTGCTAAATGTGAATTATGTTGAAACTCACCACCCAATTTCTAAAGGACGACTTTGTAATTTTTCCCGTTTCAATCGCTCCTTCAAAGAGAGGAAATATAGTGTGAATTTCATCACTCTTCAAGAACCGTAGTAAATCTTCCTCTTCTATGTATCTGTATAAGGAAGGCCAGACGAAGAAAAAAAAATTATTTTAGCCTTTGAGAATTGTATCATCGAAGCCTGGTCGGTCTCAATTATCTAGGCTACGGTGCATGAACAAAAAACCTAATCAAGCCACACAAAAAATGTTAACTGAAATGATATTATTGAGTTCATGTCCTTCGTGTGTGCCGGTATGCGATATATATTATTCACGATCACTATCGTGGTCAAGGACGTACGCTGGAATGCATGAAGGTGGATGTGAACACTGCAAGAAACTCTCAATTGGCATAAAATGACTGAATGATTGAATAAGTAAGAAGCTCTCAATTAGGAGGCATTAAGATTCCTTTGATTCGTTATTATATATAAAAAAAAATATACTCATTTGAATCGTTATTATATATAAAACAAGTGTACTAATAAACCAAGTCTAGTGAATGCATACTTTTGTAGGCTTAAAAAATTTATAAGACGAGACACTTTTTTAGTATCATTAACAAATTAATTTTGTGATTCGAATAATACTGTCTTGCTATATATTTTGTACATGCTATGTTCCAGGAGTATCACACAATAAAGCATATTATGTCTAATAAATATCCAAAATTAAAACGAATTTGAGATCAACTTAGATGACAAACAATATATTAAGGGTAGTGTTATCCACACGCCTATTTTTACTCCTCACACACCCCTTTCAATTTTCAGTATCGAATCAAATGAATTGAAGAAGATCAATGACAAAATTAACAAGGGCGTTTAGAAGGTAAAAATAGGTGCACGAATAATACTATCCTATATTAAACCGTCTAATAAGAGCACTGTTTCTATAAAACAAAAAACAAAAAAAACAAAAAACAAAAAAGCAAAAAACAAAAAAACAAAAAACAAAAAAAACAAAAAATTTATTGTTATTCTTGGCCAAGAATAGTAAACCATGTAACTTAATGGCATATTTACTGAAAAACAAATTTTTCTTTTTTAATTTTCAAGTTATTAAAAAAACACATAGACGGGTGAAAAATGAGTAAATGTTAAAAAAAGAAAGGATAAACGGGTTAAAAATGATAAATGGGTAAACGGGTATTAAACGGTTACGGTTAAATGGGTACGCAGTTATGGGTATGGTTAACCGTTTACAAACGGTTATGGGCATGGGTATAACCGTTTAGGCAATTACCCAACGGGTAAACGGTTATGCGGGTATGAGAATAAACGGTTATGGATAAATAACCGCGGTTACCCGCTCACCATAACCGTTGCCCATCCCTAATCACCCCAGAATCTAAGGAGACGATTGGCTAGTAGGAGTGGTTGTGCAATCATTTTTAGAGCCTGGCATTTTTTGGTAAGTTTTTATTTTATTTTATTTTAATTTTCAATTTCTGTTTATTATATTTATGTTTATTATTTTAAGTTTAATTATTATTTTTTAATTCACATAAAAAATTGGCAGCAAATAAGGCTAATCGGGAAGCAAAGCTGCACCTTCATCAATCTGGTTCTCGGCCCTTCATTTTTCGGGTTGAGGAACACCGTGATATGAGTTTGCTTTTCCTGGAAGTCGAGGCTTGGGAGATACCCATGCCAATTATGGAAACAACATTTGTGTAAGTATTCCGTTCAAATTTTAATTTTCATTTACTTATTTTTTAAAAATTATGATTAATAATCTTAATTGGTTACTTTTTTTGAGTAGACTTCTATGATGCAGAAGAAGGACAAGTATATCGCCCAACAATAACCG
The DNA here is from genome assembly GCA_036320875.1 of Cotoneaster glaucophyllus. Taxonomy (NCBI): domain Eukaryota; kingdom Viridiplantae; phylum Streptophyta; class Magnoliopsida; order Rosales; family Rosaceae; genus Cotoneaster; species Cotoneaster glaucophyllus. The sequence continues at coordinate 24,119,840 of CM070063.1, forward strand.
GACACGTCAACGGAGGAGTTGACACCTGATCTAGAGATATCTCTACAGTTGCGGATGGACGAGGTTGGCCGACTGAAAGCAAAGAACCTCCCAGCCTAGGAGCGTATCGGATTCGGGACCTCAGTGATCTTCTTCATCTAGCTGTTAGACTACAAGCGGGACGTCTTCCAGACTATCGCAGTTGGAGATGGAGCAAGCGGTCCTGCGCCAGCGAGACGAAGAAGCTAGAGAAGATGCACGCCAGCGAGAGGAGGGCATTTTGCGGTACATTGTTGGGATAGGCCAATCAATGTCAACCTAATCTTCTGAACCTTCAGCCGCCATCCAACCAGCCACCTCAGCCGTCACCTAGTAGTTGTACTAAGTATAGTATTTTTCACATATAATTGTTATAAATATTTTATTTTAATATAATTAAATAAAACTCTTTAATATTGTGATTTATTTTAGCTTTTTAGAATATAATTAGAATTAATTAATTAATTAATTCTATTTTAAATTTTTAAATTTTGATTTTTTGGAAAAATGTTTAAATACTTTGCGCGACGAACAATTTCGTTGAATGGGTATTTCTTGTATTTTTTTTTCTCTCAAATAATTGCCCGATGAATATTTCGTTGGGCAAAATGTTTTTAAATTATTATATTTTTAGAAAAATCGACGAAATAATGTCATCGAGCAAGTTTCTTTCGTCACGTCAAGTCAGTCAATGCTCTTTTACCCGAAGACTTTATTTCGTCGGGCCAACTCTACTTGTCTGATGAATGTTTATTATTCGTTAGGCAAATAATTGTGCGATGAGTTTTGGCGATAACTTTTGTCTGACGGAATGTTGTCGAAAAAATAAGAGGCACGTATTTAGTGCGACAAAGTTATTTCATCTGGAAATGAGTTTTTTTTTTAGTGTGCCCTAATAGCAAAGCATCAAAACATTATGAATAGGTGTGTTAAGTGACACTATAATGCACCTACCCAACCACCTGTCGACCTGTCAACCATCAAGGAGATAACTGCTGGAAAAAAAAAAAAAAAAAAATAGATGAAGAAGAAAAGCAAAAGTAAGAAGGGACCATTTATAATTACACTTCAAATATATGATGAACCATCATTGTCCACAAGAAGTGATAAAGCAAAATAATAAAGAGGGTTGGCATGCATCATAATATCTTAACCTAATAATCACTTAGGATGCACCATTTTATTTTATATATGCAAATTATGTAGTGAAAGTAAAAGTATAGTAGGTAGGGAAAGTGAAAAGTGAAAAACTTACTTAGCACCAGGCTTAGCAACATTCTTGAAAATCCTTTGAGCACTATTTCTGGCCTCCCATTCACTTGTAATCTCCGACTCTGCATTTCCAAAATCATCTATAGTTCTCGAAATCGTCGACAATCCCGAAGACCTAACGTAGTTTACAAGCCTCTTCACGCTCCACGCCGTTGCTCTACTCGCCATGCTCAACCTTCTAAGTTTCTCCATGTCAATCCTCCTCGACCCTTCTCGCCTATAGGACCTTGAAACCTGAGACTTGTCTCGCAGCCTTGCAGGCAACGACTTCGACGCCTGGAAACGACGCTGTGGAAGCTCCCTTTCGTCCTCGTCTAGTGGAGGCCCAGATAGGGCTTCCAAAATGTAGTGCTGGAAAACACTCTCTTTCATGCGATCAAAGAATGTGGCTACATGAAATGAGGATGCCAAGACTTTAACAAACAAGATCTTAAGCAGCCATATCGTGGCTCCGATCAACACCGCGATAAGAGCACGAAAGATTTTCTTGAGGACCTTGTGGTGCTTGTCAGGGAACATGATCATCCAAGCAACTAAAACTAGGCCTAACCAAGCACAATTTTGGAAACTCTTTCTCAAACCAAACACAAAGTAAAGTACCTTTTCTCTAAGCATGAAGTTTCGCTCTATGACAAAGACAAGAAACCCCACAACCCAACCAGAAACTAACCGCCCACAAAACATAACCATGACCATTACACACCATTTCCATATCTCCAAACCCCATTTCACTTTGTTTTTAAGAGAATCTAGGGTTAGAGAGCATACCAAGCAAGTCATTATTACGAGAAACAAAGTCCACTCAATTACAGCTCGCTTGTTTATCTTTCTCTTCCTTCTCTTTAGGTGCTTTCCTTGCTTGCCATCGTTATTTTTTTCATCGTCTTCTTCATTTTCGTACCAGTCTTCGTCGTCATCTTCATCTGTGGACGAGTTGTTGTCCGGATAGGGGTTTAAGTGTTGGAGTTGTTCAGATTCATGAATTGTTTTTGGTGGCAAAGGGTACTTAATCTCCTCAAACCGTGACCGGGGCTTCGAAAAGTTTAGGCGTCTAAGGGTTTTTGCACTTGATAAGGGTTGTGGGATTGAAATATTAGGGTCTGCCTGGGGTGACTGTTTGAGTTTAGGGTTTGGTTGGTCTATGGTGACTACTACATGGTCTGTGTTGCTCTTCTGGACCTCCATGGCTTGCATTCAACTCTCAAAAAAAAAACCCCAAAAGTATATTATTGGATGGAAGGCTGTGGAAATGTGTTGGGTTTCCTCTAGGATAAAAGATTTAAGAAGAAAACATCATTGATCAATGGAGCTAGCTGTCGTTCTCTCATCATTGATCAATGGAGCTAGCTGTCGTTCTCTCTCTCTCTCTCTCTCTCTCTCTCTCTCTCTCTCTCTCTCTCTATATATATATATATATATATATATATATATATATATTCATTCTAGATTGTAGATGAAGATTGCAATTCTCACGTTATGTAATACAAATTAGGGACTGCTCCTATAAATTGGATGTCGCAGTCTATCTCTCTCTCTCTCTCTCTCTCTCTCTCTCTCTATATATATATATATTCATTCTAGATTGTAGATGAAGATTGCAATTCTCACGTTATGTAATACAAATTAGGGACTGCTCCTATAAATTGGATGTCGCAGTCTAAAAGCAACATTAATCAGTCCACAAATTTTGATGTATAAAGGAAAAAGTCTTGGATCATTATACGTCAGTAGTGTGTATATGTTCTTATTGACTTTTAACCCTACTTTCTTGAAACTCTTTATACACTGAGGATTAACGTTATCAAACGCACATATATAGAAGCCAAGCAGAGTTTGACGATTCCTCCCCATATCCACTCTACTCCCCCACCTACCACTGCAAATCGACATAAAAATATCAAGTTCAGATCAAATTTAGGGTAAAAATGTGGTATGTTTCGCATTAACTTTGTTTTGTTTTGGCACACTTACACTTCATTAAAAATAATTACAAACAAAACTTAATATATGAAAACATTCACGCTAAAGCAGCCCCCTTTTCCCCTTCATGGTTCATTCCATCTACGAGCAATCCATTAGATTATATGATTCTTAATATGTACTATTTTAGTCAACTAAATAATTGTTGTCACCCCAAAATTAAGGAAAGGAACATCTATGTCGTCCTGTCGAATTGGTTATGCTTTTTTACGCTTTAGAACCACTCCATTATGTACTAGATGGTAAAGAAAGATGAGCATTTGTGTCCAATGTCCACACCAACTTTTTGAAAATCGAACGAAAAGCAAACACTTCAAATACTTTCTTTAAAGTAAATCTATATAATATTGCATTATGTGGCATGATTTGATAGGAAAAATATCTTCTCATTCATTACCAAATAAGATTACAGACTTTAGTATTTATATACAAACTGATACTTCTAAGTCTTATCTTTTACACTATGGTCCTTAATACCCCCCCCTCTCAAACTGAGCTGAGGGAACCGAAGAGATAGCTTGGTTCTGAGAAGCCGAAATCTGGGCTTTGACAAGGACTTTGTACAGATATATGCAACTTGGTCTTGAGAACAGATGAAATGAACTGGGATAGCATGGGAAAGCACTTTCTCCCTAATATAGTGATAATCTGTTTCAACATGCTTAGTTCTAGCATGGAAGATAGGATTTTTAGCTAAAGATAAAACATAAATATTATCACACAACAATTTGGGAGAACAAGGAAGAACCAAGTGAACATCAACCAAAAATTTTCACAACCAAGTGATTTCAGCTGCAATATTAGCTAAGGATCTGTACTCAGCTTCAGTGGATAATCTAGCCACTGTTGGCTGTTTCTTTGCACTCCAGCTAATAAGAGAATTGCCCAGCAAAATGCAATATCCACCAATTGATCTTCTATCTAAAGCACATCCAGCCCAATCGGCATCAGAGAATGCATTAATACTAAGAGGGTTATAACATTTTGAGAACCATAAACCCAAATCATGAGAGCCTTTAAGATATCTCAAAATTCTTTTTTACAGCTTGAAGATGAGATTCTCTGGGGCTATGCATATATTGATAGATAAGATTAACTGCAAAAGACAGATCAGGTCTTGTCCAGGTTAAGTATTGTAAACCTCCCACAAGAGACCTACATTCTTCTGGATTCGAAAGCAGAGGAGAAGTATGATCCATTTTTTATGTACTCAAAGGTGTAGCACAAGGCTTTGCTTCATCCATTTTAGTTTTCTTGAGTAATTCCATAATATACTTTGTCTGAGAAATTAGAATTCCAAAAGATGACCTTTTAACTTTTATGCCAAGAAAGAAATGTAATGGACCAAGATCTTTGATGGGAAATAAAGCAATGAGTTGAGCAATGATTTCCTTGCATGCTTGAGATGATGGGCCTGTAACCAAAATGTCATCTACGTGGACTAAAACAAACACCAAAGTAGGAGTCTTCTTGACAAACAAGGAATGACCATTCTGAGAACTAATGAAACCCAAAGAGGAAATGGCACTTTGCAGCTTTTCATACCAACCTCGGTAAGCTTGTTTCAAACCATAGAGAGATTTATGAAGGTGACAGACATGAGTAGGCTTGGTGGAATCTTGAAAATCGGGTGGTTGCTGCATAAACACTTGTTCAGAGAGTGAACCATGGAGAAAAGCATTACTGACATCCAATTGGTGAAGAAACCAATCATACTAAATAACCAAGGTAAGAAAAAGTCTGATTGTAACAGGCTTGGCAACTAGACTGAAAGTGTCAGTGTAATCTAGACCTTCTTGCTAGTGGAAACCCTTAGCAACTAGCCAAGGTTTGTACTTATCTATAGTACCATCAGCTTTCCTTTTAATTTAGAATACCCATTTACATCCCACAAGATTTTGAGATGAATGGGAAGGAACAAGAGACCAAGTTCCAATGTGCAAGAAAGCATTGTACTCCTCTTGCATAGCATGCCTCCAATGAGGGTGTTTAGAAGCCTGTAAATAGGTGGATGGTATGAAATCCTCAGAAATATGAGAAGGAATTGGATGGTTAGTTGCTGCATAAGCTTTGGACTTGACTATACCAGACTTAGAGCGAGTTTGCATGGGGTAAGTATTGGTGTGAGAAGAAGGAATGGATGATATGGGAGATGTGGTTCTAGGTGCAACTGCACAAGATGGTATAACTGTAGCTACAAGATCTGATACAGGTTCAGAATTTGAAAATGATGATGATGTTGGGGATGAATAATTGAAAGGAGGAAAGACTAAAGTAGAAGGAATGGAAGAGGGTGTAAGATTAGAAGGTGTAGAAGGGAAGGATTGAGATGAAAAATGATGACATGGAAAGTAGGATTCATCAAAGATAACATGCCTAGAGATATATACTCTCTGTATGGAAAGGTCAAGGCATCGATATCCTTTATGATTTGTACTATAACCAAGGAAAACACAAGGTTTACTTCTAGGTTCTAGTTTGGACATGGTGTAGGGTTTTAACCAGGGAAAACATCGACGCCCAAAGACTTTGAGAGTATGATAAGATTGAGGTTTCTTGAATAAAAGCTCCCATGGAGAAAGTTTGGTCATAGTAGGTAACCTATTGATAAGGTACATTGCTGTAGAGAATGCTTCAACCCAATAAATGTAAAGAACATGAGAGGCAGTCAGAAGTGTATGAGCAATCTAAACCAAATGGCGATCCTTACGCTCAACACAGCCCATTTGTTATGGCGGGTGAGGGCAACTGAATTGATGATGAATACCATTTGTTTTTAGATATTTTTTAAACACAGAACTGGAAAATTCTCTTCCAACATCAGATCATAAAGTAACAATAGTAGTGTGCAACATATTCTTAACCATTGCTTTGAAAACAAGAAATGCATTAAAGACCTCAGATTTACACTTGAGAGGAAAGATCCAACAGTACTTAGTAAAGTCATCCATAAACAGTAAGTAGAATCTATAACCAGAGACAGACATGACAGGTGATGGTCCCCAGACATCTGTATGAAGAAGTTCCAGAGGCCTAGTTGTAGTACTAGATATAAATACAAAGGAAAGTTTGGAACTTTTGCCCATTGCACAGTGAGAACAAAAGGACTTCGTCATGCTAGTTGATAAAGGAATACTAGACTTAGAGACTATTTTATTCAACACTTTGAAAGAGGGATGGCCCAATCTTTGATGCCACACCTCAGAGGAAGCTTTGACTGTTGTAGCAAAAAGTTGCTGAGTACCAGTAATGTGATTGGAGACAGTGGAAGGATAGAATCCATGGCGCACAAGACTTTTAAAAAGCGTCATCCCTGAAGAAAGATCCTTCATAACAAGGTGAAAAGGATAGAGAGTGATTGAGCACCAGTTATTAATTGTAAACTAATTTGCAGATAATAGGTCTTGCTTTAAATCAGGAACATGTAACACATTTCTAAAAGCAAAATCATGATGAGTAGTATGAAGAGTAGAGGAACCAGAATGAAGAATGGGAAAACCTTTGCCATCACCAATGTAGACTTGTTCGGGTCCTGTGTAGGGTTTTGAACTTTGCAAGTTTGCTGTCGAATTTGTCATATGAGAGCTGGCTCCAGAGTCAAGAAGCCAAGTTGGAGTAGCAGATGATTGACCAGTGTTAGCACACATTGCAAATTGAAATGATCTTGAGCCAAATTGAGGATTCATGCAATGAAGACATTCAGCAGCCTCATGATTGTTTTGATGACAGATTTGGCAAGTAAGTCCGTGACAAAAAAAATTGAGAACCAAATCGACCACCATGATTTGTGCGCTGATAATTGTTGCAAAAGGAATTCTGGCATTGATTATTAGGCCAGAAGTTGGAGTAATTTTAACGCTGATTGGAGTAATTTTGATGTTGAGTGCGATCTTGACCACGACTGTGAGATTGATTGAAATTGTTGAAATTTTGAGCAGCAAACGCTTGAGAATTAGGGTTTTGAGGTGGTAGAGGAAGAATACCAGCAGATGATCTAAGATCAGAGTGGAAAGCCTGAAAAGATTCCGAGGCGGTTGAGTTCTTGCGATTTGCAAGTTGAATTTCTTTGCTCACTAGTAAGCCATGCAATTCATTAATGGTTGTCGATCCAAGATGGAACTGGATTGCATCAACAAAGGATTCATACTCCCATGGAAGGCCATGAAGTGTAACAGAGATGAGCTCAGAGTCAGCAATAAGAACTGTAGCGCAAGCCATCAGCAATCTCCTCAATCTGTTGAAGGTATGCAACCGCAGTGGAGGTGCCTTTGGTGATTGTGCGAAGTCTTGAACGAAGTTCATGGATGTGAGATTGCGAGGTGGCAACAAGGCGCGATTCAAGCTTAGACCAAAGTTCCCGAGAAGAATTCACACCAACTGTATACGGGATCAAAGATTCAGAGAGTGTTGAGTTGATCCAGATGAGAATATTTTGATCATTCTCGAACCAAGCAACATAGTCGAGATTCAAGATTTCATTTCCAGATGAATCGTGAAGAAATTTAGGTGAAGCCTCCATAGATCCATCAATGATGCCAATGAGGTTGTAGTGAAGAAAAGTCAGAGAAAATAATGCACTCCATGTGAGGTAATTGGTTATGGTGAGCTTGATTGGCACCATGGAACCGATGTTGTTGATCATAATTGATGTAGTTGAAGAAGTGCCAGAGAGATTAGGGCACGAATTTAAAACTGGAGACTAATGAATCTAAGAATCAGAGGAAAGAGGAAAGAGAGGCATCAGTCGCCATGGCTGCAATATAGGGTTTCAGAGAGAAAAGAAAGGGGGAGCGGAAGAAGAAAAAGGAGAAAGAGGGATCGGTCGTTAGACAGTGGCAAGAGATACCATGATAGGAAAAATATCTTTTCATTCATTACCAAATAAGATTACAGTCTTTAGAATTTATACAATACATCACTACACAGATGATTGACAGCTCACTAACAACATATCCTAACTGTCCAAATAACAAACTTTAACAAACTGATGCTTCTCAATCTTATCTTTTACACTATGGTCCTTAATATGATTATCTCCAACAACGACTTTAGGTTAACAGTAATGCCTTGAGATTTAAACTCATTAGCGTTAATGGTTAGCAAAAAATTAGTTCCACTATATGTAATGACATGTCATGGTGACTGCATTAATGAACTATAAGTTATACTTCCTCCATGAAAAAGTCTTTAATGTGTCATTGATCATTTATTATTCAGTCAAGTGTCAATTTGAGTATGGTATTAATTTCTTGACCTAATCAGATAAATGGTCCTCGTTGTGATAAAGTAATCGTAAGATAGCCCTCGTGGTAAAAAAAATAAGGATTTAAACCCTCATAGTGTAGTTTGTTAACAAATTTAATCCAAAGGTGAATTTTCCCGTTAAATGCAGGGGTAAAAATGTACTTTGATGTGTATCTTATTCTTCCTCACCTCTCTACTCTGTCTGTGATTTGTATTTAAGCAGCCATGTGAGTTTGAGTAATGAGAATGAGAATGAGAATGAGAATGGTGGGAGGGACATTACTCGATGGAAAGCCAAAATCTTAAATCGGCTCAAGGAAAAGCCTGCAAGGATTGAGTTCATGTGGTTGTTTCGGAGGAACATAACTGGGTTTTCGTAAGGACTTATGATGGGTTTAATGGCTCTGATGCTCCTGATTACTTGCTTTTCAATTACTCTGATGTGCACAAGGAACTCAAAGGTTGCTCTGGAATGACAAAGTTCGTAATTGAAATTGAACTTGTAGAAATAAATTCTTTTTCTTTTTGTCATTAATGTTAATGTGTATGAATTAAAATCCAACCACTAACCACATATCCACATTTTCTACCAGAATAACACTAAATCCTCACTTAAAACTTAACAAAAAAAAACAAAGAAAAATTACAATGCCAAAATGAATCATTTACTTCATGATTTACATAGATTGAAATCAAGAGAGTGTCCAGAAAACCGACAACCACGACTACTTGAAACACTCCAAATGAGTTTTTAATTCATAGAAGTCGAGACTTATTTAAGCAAAAACCAAATAGACCAGCAACACATGCAGAGAGACGGTGAAGTGGAAATGACTGGTTCAACTCCTGTTTGTGCACTCCCCCGGGAAATTGCCGGACTCAGCGCACTGGTAGAAGCCTCCAGAAGCACCTCCACCTTCACCACCGTTATGACCACCACCTTCATAGTCGCCTCTGCCGCCATAGCCTATACCTCCTGAGAGCAATCCCTCGCCATGTGTCCAGACTAGCCACACTTGAAGAGAGAATGTGAATAAAAAGAAAGAATGAGTTAAAATACATTTTTATCCTGCATTTAAATTTTACTAAATTTTAATTATTTTACAATGAGGGTTATCTTCTGATTATCCGATCAGGCCTAATTTCTTAAAGTGTGATTGGAATAAGATGTGCTTGGTTGTGATGTACCAAATTTATTGATTATTGCATATAGCGCTCTATCGCAGTTACGAAAATCTATCATGCCTATATACCTTGGTGTGAGTTTAATCCTCATCAATGTTCCACAACTAACTTTCCAACTCACTAGAGTAAATTGTAGCAATGGTCCCTTAACTTTAACCTAATTGGAGTAATGGTCCCTCAACTCAAAATCTATTACCATTGGTCCCTCAACTCATCAAAACGTGTAGTTTCATCAATTCTGTTAGAATTTTTTTCAAAATGAGTTGCGTGACACGCACGTGAGGCTAAATCAAGAGGCAAATAAGAAAAATTGTATCAATTGTCCCTCAACTTTAATTCAACTAGAGAAATAGTCTCTCAACTTTAACCCAATTGTAGTAATATATGATCATTCCAACATAACTCGTTTTGACATAGTTCTGACAGAGTTAGCCAAAAGGACCATAGCTACACGTTTTGATGATTTGAGGGACCAATGGTAATGGATTTTTAAGTTGAGGGGCCATTACTCCAATTTGATTAAAGTTAACCATTGCTACAATTTACTCAACTCACTAACCTATAACTAAAATAGATAAATGAATTTAAATTCACCAACTACATGTCTTGTTGTTGAGTGTCTCATTGTGATAATTGATGATATACATTAAGATTAGAGTAATGCAAGGTTGACCAATTTTTTAAACCAAATTTGCAAACTAAATTATGTGTCACATGTTGATGCACAAAATTAATGAGACTTTGGAACAACGTAAAGTGTCAAGTTTGTGACCTTCTCAAGGTTCCTCTGATCACTAAGTGTAGGTGAGTATGTAGAGAGATAAAGATAGGGAAGCAAACGCAAGATGTACGTGGTTCACCCTAAGTTGGGCTATGTTCCACGAGAGTAGAAGAGTTCTCGTTAATAGTGAAGAATTTACACGATACATAGGTTCAAGCATAATCACCATGAGTTGGTTTTAATGATGAGTTAAAGTACAGTAATGACATTAGCGATTAATTGTAGGAGAATGATATCCTTTTATAGTTGAGGAGAGTCTCCAGCTTTGGTTCGCAGTCGATGTGGGACTCTAGGAGTTTTATTTTGATGTTGACAAGTGTCATGTTGTGATTGGCATCCCGATTGAGAGAAACCTTGTACTTCAGTATGGGTGCCTCAACACGAATCCTTCAGTGGTTCCTGAAGGTATGAACTTGACCAATGCTCAGTAGTTTTGGAACTGGTTAAGTATGGTACAAACAGTATTCTCTCAAGTTCCCGAGTGAGGAAAACTTCTCGGTTTAGGACTTGTAAAACTCAAGAAATTGAGTAATCACGAAACTTTCGAGTACCAAGTCTAGGTTACAGAGCTGGATTCACATATGTTCACACATTTTGGATGGCTCATTATTCTAATCTATTTTGAAAGGTATGGTTCTTGGATAACTATCATCATCAAGGAAAACGCCTTTTCAAAAGCATAGTTAGAGGCATTTATGGGACCATGAATTTTTTAGGGTTGGAGTAAGGAGGATTGAAATACCATCGCATGTGTAGTCCGGTCATGGACCAACCAACTCTAGCTAGGCTAAGTCGTACAAATGGACCAGTAGTGCTATCACACCATTTGGATCCCATAATGGTAGGCAAGGCTCGCACATCTTGTCAAGATTGACCATGCTTGCTCCGCAAGACACTGGACATGGTTCAACAACCTAATTTTCTATTACTTTGGAGATTCCTACAATTTAGGGATTGGCTTAAGCCTTAAGCAATCAAAATCCTACAAGGAAGAAATATCTATTGCTAGATATCCTTTATGATTCTCCCAGCTTTATGAGGATTCATTATCCTAAAATGATTCATTCATGATCACTATAAATACACTCAGTCTAGGGTTCATCAAGGGTATTCAAATATCATGCATATTGATTTCGCTCTCTCGCCCACTGCCTGAATTCCATAAACCTTTACTAACTACACCATTGGAGAACCTTTGGCCGGTACCACACTGGTACCTTAAGGATTTCACAGTTCATTTGTTCTCTTCTTGCAAGTTGTCGTTTAAGCACTGTGAAATCCAGTCCCTGGATTTTCACTATTTAAAATTATGTTTTCCGAATTTCGTATTCTTATTCATAGTTTCGACACTTTTATAGTTACGGGGTATAGTTTTTTTTTATAAGCAAAAGGACGAAATGCCCAAGTAGATTAAACTGAATTTTCGAGGTCGTATTTGGTCCCTATGTATTGTTCCACATATCTTTATATATTTGGATCGTACTCGTCGATATGAACGCATGGGCGCAAATAGATTGTGATTCGGAATTATAACGAAGATTTTATGAGGTTTTGAACATCGAGGATATTTTGGTAAATTGATAATTAATTGGACATGTGATATTTTTGTCTAGCCATTGGGTGGGTGCCACGTGGGCACCCAAAAAAATTCTGTAACTCTTTCTTCCCCTTTTCTATCTCGTTCTCTCTCTCTTTAGAGTTCTCTCACTCTCTCTCGGCTCTCCCTTTCTTCCCGTGAAACAAACCACCACAACCACCAAAATTTTGGCTTGTTGAACACCAAAACCACCATTATCTGCATGTCCTCACCACCATAAACTCCGTTGTGATTTTTTGTTTAGTTGAAAACAAACCCGCAACACGAGTTCGAAGAACAAGGTTTTGGGCCTAGACTTCTAGGCGTGATTCAGACAATTTTCAGCCATCTTTTAAACTCAAAACTGGTATAAATCGATTCATCTCATCGATTAGATAAATTTTCATGTTTGGATCTTGTGATTTGTTTGAAAAATGAGAAAGTTATAACGATTTAAAGTTTGCCCGGCAAACCCGTGACCTTTTAGACCATTTTTTGGCTAAAACACGGCCATTTAGTGGTCGGGAAAGGTACCAATCTGTTCATCTCATTCCAAGCTATGATTTTCGTTTTTTAATCACTCGATTTCGTTGAGTATTGACAAAGTTATGGACGTTTAAAATTTGCCCAGAAATTCCCAGTATTCCTGTGGACGACTGTCTTTCAGGCCATTTTCCGGCCATCTCTGGCCACCATTTCGACTTCAAGCAGGTATAATCTTGTTCTACACTTCTCTAGCTTCGTTTTGGCATATTATAGGTCGAATTTGGTTGAGAAACGAGTTAGTTATGGAGCTTGTAAAGTTGCCCAGAAAACCTGCAAAATCTGCAGAATCCGGCGAGTTTTCCGGCGGTCGGCGATGGCTCTGGCAACCAGAAGAGAGGTGGAAGAAGAGGGAATATTTCTAGAATATTCTCTAGAATATTTCATGTTTGGCCGTTGACTTTTGTTGACTTTTTTTCGGTTTTGGCCCCGGACCTATCTTAAGGTTTTTCGACGTCCCGAATCTATTTTTGACATCTGTTTAGTGGAATTCTAATGTTTTAACGTAGTTTCGTAGTTGTTCGGCTAATTGACCGCCATTTGAATTTGTAATTAGCAGAGATCCAACCGTCGGATCGCGATTAAATTTAGTACGTTGTTCTATGAACATAATGTGGACCTGAGGAGGTTCTGGATTTGAAATCATCATGTGGATCTTTCAGATTGAATTGCTAAGGCTGTGGACCCAACGGTTGACCTTTGACCGATAGTTGACTTTTGGTCAACCGGTTCCAAATCATTCTAGAACGTCCTTGGGGATGTGCTTTATGTAAGTTACGTGGTTTATCACTTGGATTCTAAGACGTGATTTGATATTTGTTCTAGGTGACTATCGTTCGTGACACTTCGATATTCGTGCTAGGGAGTTGTAGCACAGATTCCAGGTGAGTGACTTTAATATATGTTATGTTGGTGGTCACCCTATTTTCGTAATTGTTATCCTGTGTGGATATGACTTGGTTTTATAAATATGTTTTCTATTGAATTGTTATTTTTAGTACTTAGCCATCGATTTATGTTATGAAATGAGATTTGACGTGTATAATTGAAATATGGTTTGATTTGTATGATTGGCAGTTGTGATGAAATGTGAGGGCTAGTAGTGGACCGTTAACCCATTTTGATGGGGATTTGTTGCTTCGATATTGTTTCATTTCCCACTTCGTTGATTCATCCTAAATTTAGTAATTATGCCTTGTTTCACTTTGTTGAGCTTTTGTAAATTGAGTAACTTGTGCCTTATCTCGTTTCTTTGAGCAGTTGTACATTATGGTTGTTGGCATTCTGCTCGATGTTGTTGAGTGATCCAGAACTGAGTTTCCACTATGGTTCCATTAAGTGGTCGGGTTCCCTGCTCCGTCTGGATTCTATTGAGTGGTCTGGAATCCCTCGTGCTCTGCGATTCCGTTAAGTGGTCTGGAATCGTATCCAGCTTGGATTTCGTTGAGTGGTCTGATATCCATTGTACTCCACGATTCCGTTGAGAGGTCCAGAATCGTATCCACTCAGATTCCGTTGAGAGGTCGAGAATCGCTTCTACTCTGCGATTTCGTTGAGTGGTCTAAAATCGTATCCTGGTTTGGATTTCGTTGAGTGGTCCAAAATCCCGTTTGGTATTATGGTCTCGTTGAGAGGTCCGAAACCCGATTAATTGCTTTGTTGATTGTTCGGATTGGGTTTGGATTGAAATTGCTTTAGAGATGTAGGATTCGTCAAAACTGTGTCGCTCTAGCCCTACTTTTCATTGTGTTGTATGAGTTTATGGTTGTGAGGTTTTGTGATTTATTTCAGTCGAGCCGTTGGAGGTCTAGGTGACTCCTTCGGGATTTTCAGTGACTTGATTATGATTTCATAAAATATGATTTTATATTTGATGTTTATAAACCGAATTGATGATTGGTTTTTAATAGTATCACAAACGTTGAATCATGAGCTTCGCGGTTTATTTGGGTTGTTGTTTGCCCAATGCACCATTCCTATAGTGTAGGGGCGATTGTGCAGGTTTTAGTAGATACAACAAGCTTTGGGGTAGCAGACAGAGTTCAGAGAGCTTGGAGTGTTAGGTTACCCCTATACTTTTCCTTAAACAGATGTGATTATTGTTATTTTAAGTTCAGTATTTCAGTTCGTATTTCCTGGCATCCCCCTACAATCTACCCGTCACGTGTCGATTTCGGGCGTATCTCGAGATTGGGGCATGACAAGCACTCCTCCCTAGACGATGGTGCGCCAATTTAGTTCCAACATATATTGTATTTATATACCTTAGCATCATCGAAAGGTTACATCAAATAAAAATTTCCATGGCCTATTTATTTCCATATTTGTTCTTACTTGATAACTGATGATGCTTGTTGACGCCTAACATCCAGTAACCATAGCCTCTTCAATATTAGAAGAGGCTAGGCTACAACTTGTTCAATTCTGAACAGAACGACTCTCCAATTTTGTAATTTGAATATAGAAACCCAAAACTATTCCAAACTTCATACTCCAAATTTAAACTAATTAAAGATTTTGCAACACTACCCATGGTGTCTAAAAATGAGGAGAAGAACCCATCTGTCATGCGGCAGAAATACTTGGTGTTTGAATTGAAAGTTGAAAGTAGGACACACACACAAGTTCTTTTTATTTTTGTTTGAAACATTGTTTGAAACAAAATAAGAGTTTGATGTGGAGTTTAAATGGAGATTGTGGGGTGTGAGGGTACTATTAAAAAGTGTGAGGGGGTGAATTCAACAATATGTGAGATACTAATAAAACAACTCCTTTTTTTTTATTATCACCACCGTCACCACCCTATTTATCATCAATGGATTAAATTTCAAGATCTGTATAATGGATAGATACAAATCTCAAAATTTAAACTCTTCTAATGATTATGTAAGGTGACAAGCATTACTATCACTTGAAAGTGTTGTGCAAAAATACACCCTTTAATAATAGATTATACGAGCATGACATGCATGATTTATGGGTCTAAGAAGTTAAAAATTAAAAACCTCATTCTAATGGCTCGCCTTGCGTTCTCAAAATCTCAAAACTGGCCCTGCACAAAATAGCACTAGCATTTGAGATCATCAATCTTGTATTTTGAGGTTTTTCTTGTTAAATTAGTGGGCTGCAAACTTTTGTAGCGAATTAGAGGGTTCAAAATCTAAATGTACCATAATTCTAATCTCATATTCCACTACCCCTCACCACTAGTGTCAACCGCAAGGATTCTCACAGAGTTCATACATATAATATACTTTAAGAATCTCATACATTTAATATTATAATGTTGTCATACTATCACACACAAAGTTTAATATATATTATAATATTTTGAGGATGTTTAAGTTCCTCATATAAGTATTTGGTGGGAGACATTTTCCTTCTAAGATATGTAAGTGGTTTATAATCTTCAATGTTTTGTTTCAAGTCCGCTCTAATATATATTTTCATTTATTGGTTTTGGTTGAAATCTTTTGGACTAATTAAAATAGTTTTAAAGATCCCTTTATAAACGATAATTCTTTATCCTTAATTAAGGAACTGAATATTGAACATACATGTATGAACTAATTAAAATTGTTTTGGAAGAACTTGAAACAATTTTATTAGATACTAAAGCAATTGGTGATCTCTTCATTTCCCCTAAACCCCTAAATAAAATGGTGCTCCTTTGTGACAGACTAAAGTCACTAAGCACAACTCATAGCACATATATGGCCTTACGAGTGCAAAGGTTGTGATGCATGATTCCATCTAGCTTGCTTATTTTGTCCAAATGGAAATAGAAGATGTAGAAGTCATGAAGCAAACTTGTCCGTCTTAATCTTATTGTTTTTATGAGAATTAAGGTTGATACGTTTTCTTCGTGACTTCTCCAGCTTCTATCTTCAATTAGACAAAGCATACAAGTTAGTGTCCATATTTTCATTCAACATTCATTGAATTTAGTGAGTTGTCTAGCCAAACAAACAACAAGACCAAAAACTTTTTTACTAAGTAATAAGACAAGTTAGGGGACTTTTAAAACTCAAACCAACGCAAGATATATAGATAATTGAAATTCACTCGTTGACAAGAGATGATAAGAATTAGGGAATGGACCGCAAAAGATTGGGAGAATCCGATAATGAGAAAGGAATAAAAACACATTTGGTATATAATGTAAACACTACGATATTGGCATCGATAAAAATATCGATATAAAAATTTTTGGATATCAATATCGATTTCAATATTAGTTGTTTTCGATATAGATGATGAAATTTAAAATAAAACTTTGGGAATGTCAAATATTGGTTTAGACGAAATATAAAATTATTTAAACGATACGTCAAAAATATCGACAAAATCCATCGCATTTAGCTAAATTTAAGAAGATGACTATTTGTATATCTTTTACTTTCTTTCATATCTTTGTTTGATTTTTTGGACATTTCTATAAAAATATTGACAGTTTCGAACAAATTTTAAACATTGTCTACACTTGATTTTTCCAATTAATAAATAAAATTTCTTTTGTTTCGAAATAAGGAGGACTATTGTTATAGTGCAAGTCAAGCACTTTTGTGACGTTCCTCACTCTGATTTGAGACTCCCCACTCATTTTTCCCCTCCCCTCCAAACCCCACTTAACTATTGACCGAAAAAATATCTTCTAGTTTTGGATTTTTTTCTGGGAAAAACATACAAAAGATCAACTAATTGTTCTACAAATCTCAAAACTCAACTCCCGGTAAAAGATAAAAAAAATTCTATTACTTTGAAAAGGTTTGATCGACGGATTACGCAAGAAATATGAGATCTAAAATCATCTCCAACTGAGCCGGTTAAAGGACCATAGGTCAAAATATAGCCCGTTTTAACACAAATTCATTTCCAATGGAGGGTTCGGCCAAAAAAAATTAGGACCCACTGGGCCATAAATCAGCCACAAGGCTTGCGGGATGGCCAAAGAAAGCCAACCAGCCAACCCATTTTTGAAGGCCCAATCCAGTTAAATGGTAACATAATGTCATCCTGATGCAAACTAGCAATGACTAGCAAACGTCAGCTGACATCATGTACATAGCAGTTGAAATTTGAATTTTTTTTTTTCAAATGAAATTTTAAAAAATAATATTAAAACTTCTAATTTTTTTTCCTATAAATACCTAAGCCATTTCTACATCAGTTCTCACAATTCCATACTATCTTACCTCATTTTGTTTCAATTCTTCACATTCTATTCTCTTACCTCTTCCAATAATCTTTCCTTTAATTTTTTCAATAATTTTTAATGGCCACATCTTCAACCAAAAGAAAGTCTTGGACCCAAAATGAAGATGAAGTTCTTTGCAGGCTTATGGATGGGCCTGGGAAGATAGTGTCAAGGGTGTTTCTAAAACACGTGAAGGCATTTGGACTCATATGTCCAAAAAGTACTATGAGTTATACAAAGGCACCACTGTACCGAGCCCCATAAACCACGACAGTTGTTCTTCACGATGGAAAAAATTAATAAAATAAACATCTTCATCCAAGTTTGAATAAATGACATCAAGCTGTGATAAGGGCCAAAATAAGATATGAAAGCGGAGCCAATCTATACGACGAAGTAAGTGTATTCACAAGTTTTTTGTTTTTTTTTTTTTTTGAAAGAAACGATTGTTGTTTTATTAATGTCAAGGAGATAACAAACAATCATCCGAGAGTATACCCTGAATAACTTCCGAGGGATCCTCAAAAAAAATGAAAGCTAGAGGGAAAATCTAAGGTCAGCTTGTCCAATCTGTGAGCCGCACCATTGGCGAAATGGAGAATATGACAAATTTTAGAGGAATCAAAGCCTCTGAGACTCTCCCAAACATCATCCACAAGCAAATCCATAGAAGATGAGCCCCTACGCAAGCTACCAACTGCCTGGACTAGTTGCAAGGAGTTACTCTCTAGCACAATACGCTGAATATTTCGTTGCATGGCCCAAAAAAGGCCCTCTCGTGTAGCCAACAACTCAACCAAATAAGGGGTATTGACATGAGACACTCTGCGAATGAAACCTCCAGCATAACTACCAACTTCGTTGCGAAGGACTAAGCCAACTCCCCTTAACTAAGAGGCAGCACAAAAAACACCATCAACATTAACTTTAATCCAACTCACAGGAGGAAGAGACCATAACAGAGCATTTCTCGCACGCCATATTGAGTAAAGTAGCATCAAGAATAAGTTACAATGGGCAGGAGAAAGGTAATTGATAACCATAGAGACCTAGTCCCAAAAGGAAGCATCGGCCGAAGGTCTTTGACCCAAATCCAAGTGGGAGGAGGAAAACACAGCTCGAGCAAATGGACAAGCATTAAACACATGTAGCACTGACTCCGAAGAGGAACTACAAAAAACACAAATATTGTCCACTGCCACCCCCTTCTTTTCCAAACTCGTACGAGTGGGTATAATATTTCTACAAGCTTTCTAAGCACAAATTTTGACCTTACCTGGGACCGAAGCTTTCCATAATTTACTCCAAGTAGAGGTAGTCAGAGAACTTTGAATCAAGGAAGACACCCATTCAACATTGCAATTCTCAAGGGCCGCAGAAAATGGCCTAAATAAATGAGGCCGATCAAGCCACCGGTCCTGCCATATACAAATTGACCGTCCATCCCCCACTCGCCATCTAGAACCACACTCAAGTATAGCTTGAGCTTCCAAAATGCCTCGCCAACAAGCCTACGGTGAGGCTCCAATTACGTTGTCCAAAAAGTGTTATGCGGGAAGTATTTGGCTTTGAGCAAGCGAGAACCAGAGAGCATGGATTTTGAAAGAGTCTCCAACCTTTCTCAGCAAGGAGAGCAAGGTTGAACTCATACAGAGAACAAAATTCGAGACCCCTTTCCATCTTTGGGAGGCACATATTGTCCCATGAGAGCCAATGGATGCGCCGAGAAGACTCATTGTCACCCCACCAAAAACGACAGAGAATGCGCTGAAGGTCTTTGCAGAAAGACTTCTTAAGGAGGAAACAGTTCATAGTATATATGGGAAGAGATTGCCCTACCACTTTGATGAGGATTTCCTTCCCCATTGCACTCAAAAGTCTATCCTTCCACCCTTTAAATTTTTTATATTACATTTAATTTCATAAATTAATTTCCTTTAATTTTTTTAATTATCTTCTAGGAACGCCAAGCGGAGCAATTGTATATGGATGACATGAAAAAACCCTTTACTCATCAAGGTTGTTGGGAAATTTGTAAAATGTGGGTGTTAATTCAAGATCCACCTTAAGAAAGATTTGGTCATACGCCGATGTTCGGAAATGTTTCCTCAAATACAATTGGGGATGAAGAAGTATCTCCTATCATTGAAGAAACAAGGCTATAAAATCCGTCTCCGGGTCTCAATCTTCCAGACCTAGGGCTATGGGAAGAAACAAGGCTAGAAAATTAAAGGAAAAGGGCAAAGAAAATGAGGGGTTAGCCTTTTGAGAGGAAATGGCCTCCTCATTGCGCTTAATGGTAGAGCAAAATGTCATTGATGTGGAAGAAAGGAAGCGTAGATACGAAGAACGGGCAAAACAAATACAAGAAGAGATGAGTGATAGGAACATGGAAAGGGACACTATGAATTATACTCTAATGGGTAAGGCATATTTTGATAGGAAAAGAGGGGAATTATGGCCCAACGGAAGTTGTTTACAATATCCGGCTATACTCCTACAATGACAGATAAAAATCATTATTATAATTAGTTGTTGTAGTTTTTAATATTTAAGTTGTTGTAGTCTTTAAATTTAGGGAGCCTTAACGAAACACATCTAATATTATTCACTTTTAAAGTTAAGGCAGTTTTACTGTAAAAAGTCGCTCTTGGTACTATTTACTTATAACACATTTTTGTCTTTTTTATTAAAAATCAAAGTTTTCAAACTCTTTTTATTAATTTTTCATTAAATTTAAGCAAGCCGCTATATGTTCTTCCCAGGCCTTTTTTCTCGATAGAAGAGCTACTTATCTTCTTTTAGCTAGCGGTCGATCGGTCCGGATTTATGGTAAATCAATAGGCATGCGGATCTATTATTAGGCTTATTATCTTACACTTGAGAATAACAGTTTTGGGAAGCTGGCCCTTACTCTCTCACTCTCTTGATTTTCTTTGTTTATCAACATAGACGGTAACGTTAGTTTGCCGTCAACTCCGTCAGATAAAAATTAAAAGTAAGAAGAAATTTCGGCCCTTACATGCGGTGATTACATTTTATCAATCGTCAATCCCATCAGCCTCCAACCTCCACCTGCAACCGGCGGTCGTCCCGGGCAATCGAATTAGCGGCGGCAGTGAGGTAATCTCAATTCCCGAACACGGTGAACACAGAATTCAGTTTGACTTTCAATTGTAATTGAGTTAGCTGATTTATCTTTACTTTTTCTTGTCATTCGTTGAGCTTTTATTTCTACTTGTTTTTCCCTTTGAACCATTTACAACCCGAATTTGATTTTTCTAGGTTGCATAAAGCTTTTGAATTTTGAGAACTGGGTTTTATTTACTTGTAAATTTTATGTAGTTTTTGAAAGAGATGTTTTGTTGGTTGGTGTTTATAGGGTTAATGATGATTAAAAGGCTGATTGTATATTGCAAGTTACGTTTAGCAAATGGGTTTCTTGATCATATTCTACTGACTCAAGAGATTGTAAGGGTATTAAAGAATCTGGTTGAAGATAAAAAAAATTGACTTTCTCTAACTTTCTGTAATATCTGGCGCTGTTGAATTAGAAAGTTTAGGTGCTCTTGGTTATGAGATACCCTAGTTGTCTGTTTAAGTGACATTTTGAGAAGCTGAGGGAGACGGAGAGATTATGATAGCATAAGTTTTTCTCTGTTCTAACATATCCTGGTACTGCAATTGCAACATAAAGATAACATTCTAAAGCTTGCCAACTTTAGTTTGAAGTTCCGTTTGAATACTTTAAACAAGGGAGTGTCTTCAAAATTATTGTTAACTGAATTTTAAGACACTCCCTTGTTTGAAGTTCCGTTTTATTGTTAACTGAATTTTATGATCCGAGGCAGCAATATAAGTTTGAAGTTCCACATACTTATATTGCTGCCTCGGATCATAAAATTCAGTTAACAATAAAATCTTTTGGCATCATTTTTTTCTGTCTTAGCAGACTTTGAGTGCCCGAAGTCACATAATGACCCAATTATGCTATCATTCTACTTCCATTTCTGCTTTTAAAGTTTCTCTATTTAGACATCGTCAAACAAGCTGTCCTAGTTGGAGCAGGGAACCTCGTTGTAAATCCTCTGCATTTTTTCTTGCTATTTATCTGCATTCTCCGTCTTGACAGATCTTTGTTTCTGTCCCTTTAAGGGTTTTCCATCTCACCTTCACATCTTGTCATTTCTTGTGGATGAAGTGGGTTTATTTCCATGCTCTAATAGTAAATTTCTGACACAACCAATTTGGACAACCGGGTGTGGGCAAGAATTGATCCTCCTCCTTATCTATTATGTCTTTTCGTTTGATCTTGTTTAGGGCCAGGGGATCTCTGTTTTTTCTATTTTCTAATTCCTTGCGGATTCCACAGATTGCATGTGATCAACAAAAAGAATATCATAGTCCGCCATATTCTTCATTCATCTTGAAATGGAAAATCAATTCTTTAACCAGAATAAGTGGAGGGAAGCTTTGCAATTGTTTTAGATGTTTTCTGCTAGCCTGATCGGAACCTTAATTACTAAGTTTTCAAGCAAATAGTGATTTAGGAAGGCATTAATAATCTTCCCAATTGCCTGACTTCTTTCGTTGTTGTTAGATGGTTAGATGGATTTAAGTTGTGATTGTATTGTCGGGATTTGTGCCTGTATATAGGCCAAACTAAGGAGGGATTCGGGATTGGGATTGACAGAAATAGAGAGTGTTTCAACAGTAACTTTCGGGCAGAGGATGTCGATGTTGTTCAAATGCGTAATCCTGCCTAAACAAACTTCTGTCAAGGAAACAGAAATTCTCAAACTAATTTGATAAAAAAACAATTCTAATCAAGTAACTTGTTTAATTTGTCTGCAGAATGTGATTCTTAAAGTCTTTGAACTATTTTATGCAGCTCTTCAAGAAAGTGAAAAATGGCAAAGAGATGCAACATACAAAGAAAACATAATATCTTCAGTTAACCATCTAGAAAAGTGTGTATGACATGATAACTGATGCTCTTCTTTTGACGTGGATGCTAATATTGGGTTACCTTTGTCAATTTAAACACCGTGGAATTGATGTTCATATATCAGTGGGATTTGGTGAGGTTTACTGGGAATAGACTTAATTTTGCATTATGTTCTTTGATTTATGGGGCTATTTATCTACAATAAGTAGTTTTCACCAATTCTATCACTTTAGATTGTTGGTGTATTGGCCTAATTATGTTATATCGGATGATTAGGTTATTTGATCATTAGGAGGTTCGGTTGCTGATATCATGTGTTTCTTGCAAATCGTTTGCCATCTGTTTTTCAATGCATGGGATTCAAACTAATAGTTACTGATGATTATCTGTTTTCTTCAATATGAGCACGTTTTTTCAAAATGGTCTAGTTATAATTCTGTAAATAATATTCCGGTTGCAGTTTTGGGTTTTATTTTAGGTTGCCCGTTGCAAACATGAATTGATAGTAGTCTGTATATGTTTCGAATGGCAAGATTAACGTCATGAAGTTAGGTTTTTTGTTTAATGTCGTGATCATAGGAAAAGTAACAATGTAGTGATCTGTGTTTTATTTATGATGGTAAAGTGGACTAACTTAATTTTGTGTGGTCATTTAATGATAGAAGTGGTGTCATATTCTAGCATAAGTTTTACGCCAGTTCCACCCCACCATCTGTGGTCAAGATGCCAGCAGGCGAGCTTTTGCACGAGTCATCAGAAGCCGAGGGTGAGGTGCGGGTGTGGGACCAGATAAAAACTGAGGCAAAACGTGACGCTGAGTCTGAGCCAGCACTCGCAAGCTATTTGTACTCGACAATACTCTCGCATTCATCGTTGGAGCGCTCACTGTCGTTTCACTTGGGGAATAAGCTGTGCTCGTCCACTCTCCTCTCGACGCTCCTCTATGATCTATTCCTCAATGCCTTTTCCTCTGATCCCTCTCTACGCGCTGCCACAGTCGCTGATCTATGCGCTGCACGTGAACGTGATCCGGCTTGCGTCTCATTCTCTCACTGTTTACTCAATTACAAGGGCTTCCTGGCCTGTCAGGTAAATAGTCTAATTCAAATGTTGAATTCATAGTAACTACTAGTTTTCAAATTATGAATTAGTCTAATTTTAGAATTGCCTTTTGGATTAATTTTATATAATAATCATGAAAATTGCTATAGTTGGGCTCGTTTTTCAGAAATTTTAAGAAAAGATTATAGTTTGTGTTCATTTGTTAGGCTCAGCGAGTGGCGCATAAGTTGTGGAGTCAGTCACGTAAATCACTAGCACTAGCACTCCAGTCACGAATTGCGGATGTGTTTTCCGTGGACATTCACCCTGCTGCAAGGATCGGTAAAGGTGTTCTGTTCGACCACGCAACGGGTGTTGTGGTTGGGGAGACAGCAGTTGTAGGAAACAATGTGTCAATATTGCACCACGTGACACTAGGTGGGACGGGAAAGGTGGGTGGAGACAGGCACCCAAAGATTGGTGATGGTGTACTAATTGGTGCAGGTGCAACAATTCTGGGAAACGTGAAGATCGGTGAGGGTGCAAAGATTGGGGCGGGGTCAGTGGTGCTTATCGATGTGCCACCGTGGACGACCGCAGTGGGGAATCCGGCAAGGTTGGTCGGAGGGAAGGAGCGGCCCTCCAAACATGAGGATGTGCCAGGGGAGTCTATGGACCATACCTCCTTTATATCTGAGTGGTCTGATTACATAATTTGACAAGTTTTTTCTTTGGTTATGTTTATATCATGTGTAGCTGTAAGTCTGAGATCTATAATCCATAACTCTTACCTCTGTAATGCTACAATGCAGTAACTGCTATTTCGTATGTGTAAATATACTTAAATTCAAAAATATTGGTGTCCGGATTATGATTAGGCTAACCTCAGTTTTGTTCAAGCACATTACAGTAACTATTGAACAAGTCATAAACATTCTCGTAATCATACGGATAATTTCCACGTCGGCTGAAGACACAACATAAGCCGTAATGTCAGACACTCTGGACAGCCTGAACCTGGTGTGCATAGAACATTGCACTACATGCAAGGGGAGACAAGCAAGAGATGACTGGGAAATGAAGTACGACTTCTGTGTTACCTGTTTTCTTCTTTTTCCAGTGGGGAAGAAATCCATGGCTTCATATGAACTTATTCTACAAGCAACATTGCCACCTGAATATTTAATAATTAAATGTACCCTTGATACCCTCAAGGCTCTCCCCCAAAGATAACCTGCAAGGCAGAATGAATCGAGCGTTACAAAACAACCCAAACTAATTCGTCAATTACCATGATGCGGTTATGTATGTACTTAAACTGTCTCTTAAGTTGGTGTGAAATTGCAAGATTAACATGATGAAAGAAAGAAAAGTTTGGAGGAGAAGCTAGAAACTTTTATGAAAGCACGAAAATGATCAAATGCCGCGATTAACCTGGCTAAGCAGGCGGAAACTTAAAGAATAGGGCAGAGGCAAGCAATCTGCCAATAAGGCTTGAAACATCTGCAGAAAACATTCCTATGCTAAGCCTGTATGCTTACGACGACATGCAGCTCATCCTTTTATCGCCAAGCACACAAACAGGCATATAGTTTTTGGATACTATATAATAAATTACACTGATATAAAACCACAAATGAAGATTGACGACCAAAGAAGAATCCACCTCCAGAATCAGATGAGAAAAGTTTCTTTTTTAGCCATCTTCAAACCATAACACATTGCCCAAAGCTCAGCATGGAGAACCTCCCCAACCCTTTTCTTAGCAATAAAACCAATAATCATTTAACATGCCAATCCCGAATTAATCCTCCACTACCGATCACCCCGTTGGAACCAAGCCACGAAAAGTCTAAAAGGAGAAGGTTCCCAAGCTAAGAAAGCCTGGACTCGGTTGGTTTACTAGAGGTATCAACATTGGCCAACAAGCCTGTTTATACCAGCAAATGCGAAACCCAACCAACACTAATCCCCTAAATTGCCCCAACACTCAACTACAAAATGCACACCAAAAACAAACTTTTCCTTCAATCAACCTTTGTAATGTTGCCTAAAAAGTACTGCAAGAAATTTCGAAGTTGTCTATATTCATAATTTCATATACTCCTGTACAAGTAGCCAACACTACATTCCAACAAAGACTAGGCTTTTCACCTTCACAGTGAAACAGTTGGCAGAAGGAAAAAAACAGAATAGATAAAAGCCTTTTTGAAGGAATAAGAAACTCGGTGATTTGATGTTCTCAGTAATTTTTTGCATTAACACGCGTTCCACTGTTAAAAAATTCTATTTAATGTATCCACAAATGAACCCTAACAGAAATCCAGCTATGTAAATAGTTCGTAACCGTGGTCTTATGAAATCCTAAAAAAATATAATCTTCACTTTGCGCAAACTGAACTAGCAATAACATTTCGTATCCATAAAGACATGGAACTTACTTATGCATACAGTACTTGAACTCTTGGCCCCTAATCATATCTTTTTCACCTTCTTCGAGCTACAATGAGAACACACCCCATGTAAAATAAGAAATGTAACATGTCGAATCCAATAACAGAGAATCTGAATATTATCCATCTTACCGGATCACTCTCATAGATAAGCTCATAGCAAGTCGGAGAAAGGCATTGCAAAGCACAATTCTCTTTTGCTATTAAAGAAGACTTGCAATGCCAACCCCACAATCCGCTACTCCGATCATCAAAAACAAAAAGGAGCAGTCAGAGACTACACATTTTCAAAAAACATGTTGCATATGCATTGAAAGAATTTTTCTCAAGCAGTTTTAATTCAATACAGTTTGCAGGTAGGCCATATCACTCATACAACTACCAAAAGCAGAAATTCTTGTTCCATTAAGTTAAAACAATTAAAGAATTCTTGTTCCATTAAGTTAAAACAATTACAGTGGGGAAAAATGATTTCTTTAATAAATATAATTCGAATATTTTGGTGGGGTTAAATCACATCGCACTCTAATCACAGATCCATTGCTCAAAACAGAAATTAAACTCTTTTTAATTTTCTCGTCACAGATTTTTCTAATTTCCAAGGAAGAAATAGTAAATTTAAGAAAATGGGAAATTAAAAAAAGGAGAGAAGGAGGTGGATGTACCTCTCAATGTCAGCATAACACTGGCTCTTCTTCTGCCTTGTCTCCATATCCTGTCAAATATACCCAAAAAAAAAACCCACCATAAATTCAGAATTAGTATTCAAAAATAAAAAGGCCCACAAACACTGAAACAGATAAGAAATTAAAAGAAAATTGACAGAAGAAGAAGAAGAAGAAGAGGAATTTGGAATACAGAGATTGGGCGATGAGACTTGGCATTTGTATTGGTGGGAGAGAAGAGCAAGAATACTAGTAGAAGAATTAGAATTCTGAGCGGGGAAGAAGATGAAGAATTCTGATTTGTCATTTGTATTCTATGTCTTGTTTCTTCTTCTGCTTCTGTTGGGAGTTCGGTTGAATTTAGGACAACGATGTAAAAACAATTACGTTATATTTACTTTATGTTTAAATAAACTATGGATTGTCCTATTCTTTAGGGGATGCGTTGAACTGGACTAGGACATAAGTTGGTACTCTATTTAGGCCATCTCCAACCGAGGGCTGGTCAAAGGGTTTGTTTTAGCCTTCTGACCCTCCAAGATACTCCAAGATATTAATATTTTAATGAACAGTACATGGCCATATTTGCCTTCGTCTCCAACCGAGGGCTCTCGTTTTAGCCCTGTCACAAAAAACCGTCTCCAACTGAGGGTCATAGGGCCAAACATAATTTATTATTTAAAAAATGGAAGTTATAGGAAAAAAATGAAATTTAAAAAAAAAATATGAAACAAATTTTGTAAAATAGAAGTTATATGAAAAAAAATATGAATCAAATTTTGTAAAATAGAAGTTATAGGAAAAAAAAAATTTGAATACAACGGCTAGCTGACTGGCTAGCCGTTGTATTCAAAATTTTCATATTATTAGTGTCAGTTATAACCGACACAATTCCGCCGATTCATGCGATGTCGTTATATTCAAATTGCTATTGGTGTCGATTATAACCAACACTATTGAAATAATCTAAATTATTCCTGTTGGTTATAACCGACAGGAAATCCAACAAAAAAAAAATTCTGGCTAGCCCGAGGCTAGCTGGGTGGCCGGAAGTGGCCAGCCTTCTAGCCCTTTGGCCCTTTGGGATTCCGTGGGGCCTTCTCAGATTCCAGAGCCCTCTAGCCTAGCCCTCGGTTGGAGACGGTTTTCGGCTTTCTGGCCCTCTAGACCCTTCGGTTGGAGATGGCCTTAAATCCAATATTTAGGCTTAAAAACATTTTTTCAAGTTTTACGCCATACTTGTTTGATGTGATTTTTTTTTCTTTTCAAAAATTAAACTCAAAACTAAAAATTAGCCTACTGTTCTAGCCTATTTTATCTGACCAAGAAGGGGGCCGGCGGCAGAGAGAGATTGGAGAGAGATATGTCTTTGTAGAGTTGTGCAGAAGAACGTGTAGATGATGATTTTATCCCCCTACGTAGTGCCTTTATTTATAGTAATAAGAGGGAGAAGAAATCCTTCTGCTCCAAGGAATACAAGTCCATATAGGAAAGAAAAACTAGAATAAAATCTAATCTAAGATTTACACAATCACACTTAAACTATAAGTTTATAACACTCCCCCTTGAATATGTAGATACTCAAGTAGATTCGGCATCATGTAGAGGTTGACGAAGTCGACTCGTCGGCACTGATTCTGGGAACACTCTATTCTCAATAAGGTAAGAACTTTCATAAGGAAGTAAGTCTCACTAAAAACCCTATGGCTATGGTAAAAACCCAAGTAGGTACAAAACCCATAGTTTAAGGAAAAATGCGGGAGAAATGCAAAGTCAAATGAAACATCTACGGGACGTCATCAGGGATATGATCAACCCAAGGTGGGTGTCTCGTTAAAACCTAGTTAGGTAGCAAAAACCCATTGGGAAAAATGCTCCTCATCATAGGGAAAAAGAGTACATTAAGATCAAGCAAGTATACTTCAGGATACTCCCCTGATTTGACAGAATTCCAAAGAGAACTAGCAATGTTACAACTCAAAAAATTTACATATACCAATTCCTTGAACAAGCTTCTGAAACATCGCATTCGGTAGTGATTTGGTGAAGAAGTCAGCCAGATTGTCTTGTGAACGGATTTGCATGACTTCAATCTTCTGATGATCTGGTTGTTGATGTGAGAAGAAGAACTTCGGCGCAATGTGTTTGGTGTTGTCTCCTTTGATGTAACCTTTCTTGAGTTGTTTGATGCATGCTGCATTGTCTTCATAGATCGTCATCGGAACATCAACGACGGGGTAAAGATCACAGGAGCTTCGAATATGGCCCACAACTGCTCTCAACCAAAAGCATTCCCGAGTTTCTTCATGTAAGGCGAGAATTTCAGCATGGTTAGACGAAGTGGCAACTAAGGTCTATTTAGTTGACCTCCAAGAGATTGCGGTGCCTCCAATGGTAAAGACATAACCCATTTGAGAACGCGCCTTGTGTGGATTAGATAAGTATCATGCGTTGGCATAACCAACAAGGCGAGAATCGACTTGAGATAAGGGGGTGCGGCATTACTCAAGGATCCGTAGGGATAGAACAAGCCTAGATCCGTAGCACCCTTAAGGTGGCGGAAAATATCTTTAACACTAGTCCAGTGTTTGAGTGTTGGTACATTACTGTATCTTGCCGAAAGATTAACAACGAAAGAGATGTCGGGTCTAGTGCATTGCGTTAAGTACAATAAAGCGCCTATCGCACTTAGATAATGAACTTCAGGCTCCAAAATCTCTTCATCATCCTCCTTCAAACGGAAGGGGTCTCGTTTTGCATCTAGCGATCGAACGACCATAAGAGTCGAAAGCTTCGCTTAATCCTCATTAAAGCAGCGCAACACCTTCTGGGTGTAGTTCATTTGATGTACTAAGATTTCATCCGAACGATGCTCTATCTCGAGATCGAGACAGTATCTAGTCTTTCCTAGATCTTTCATCTCAAATTTCGACTTCAGGTGCGCGGCAGTTCTCGCGAGCTCTTCAGGAGTTCCAATAAGGTTCATGTCATCGACATATATTGCAACTATCGCAAAATCGAAATGTGACTTCTTAATGAACACACAAGGGCATAGTTCGTTGTTCACATATCCCTGACTAGTCAAATACTCACTTAGACGGTTATACCACATTCTTCCGAATTGCTTCAAATCGTAGAATGAATGCCTTAGCCGAATTGAGAGTGTGTTCCGGGGTTTGAAAATATTTAATCCAGTCAATGTAAGTCCTTCGGGAACTTTCAAATAAATTTCCATATCAAGATCCCTATAGAGATACGCAATTACTACGTCCATCTGGTGCATACTCAATTTTTCAGAAACTACCAAACTGATAAGGTAGCGAAAAGTAATTACATCCATAACGGGTGAATAAGTTTCGTCATAGTCAACCCCGGGGCGTTCTGAGAAGCCTTGCACAACAAGACGAGCTTTGTAACATAATTTTGTTCTTCTCATTACGCTTCTGACGAAAACCCACTTGTAGCCAACGGGCTTCACATGTGAAGAAGTAGGAGTTACAGGTCCAAACACCTTATGTTTCGCAAGCGAATTGAGTTCCACTTGGATTGCTTGTTTCCAATTTGACCAATCGGTTATACATCGACATTCATCAACAAAACAGTGTTCAATTTCATCGCTCAACATGATCTCATTAGCTACTGCATATACTAATGCATCGTCGATGATCATCTCATTTCTACACCACACATTATCTAAGCTAGCATAATAGACCAAAATCTCACGATTCTCGGGAAGTAGATTCGTCTCTTCAAGGATGCTTCCGTAATCTAGAATTTTCTCATGAGTTGGATAGAATGAGTAAGCGACAATTAGAGTCACAGTAGGCTCTTCAGGTGCCTATGTTGTGGTTTTCCTTTTCCGGGGGTGTGAATCCTTTGAACCAAGTGGTTTGCCATGCTTTTGAGTAGGGGCAGATGATTGGCTAGCTGCTAATGTACGTAGATCACCAAAGTTGGCGTCCCCGCCCTCTAGGAGGGAAGTCCATCGTACATTTGGTACATCCATCTTTGCAGACACATTCGCAGCTGGAATATGTGATCTTGTCACTCGCGCTAGGTCGGTGAAAGCATCTGGCATGCTCTGAGCTATGCTCTGGAGATCTAATATGCGCTGCACTTCAGTTTCAGAGTGAGCAGTACGGGGATCTAAAGGAGACAAAATGGGAGTCGTCCATGATAATTCTTGTCGTTCTTCAGGAACGTTGACATTCTTATCTTCCCATAACGACTGGAATACTGTCTCATAAAAGTGACAATCCGTGAAATAAGCGGTAAACAGTTCGCCTGTTAAAGATTCTAAGTAACGAATGATCGAAAGAGAATCATATCCAACATAGATTCCCATCATTCATTGAGGCCCCATTTTTGTATGTAAGGGCAGTGATTGGCACATAGACCGCACTACCAAAAATGCGCAAATGCGATATGTCGAGTTCATATTCGGTAACCAACTGAAGGGTGCTATATGGTTGGGTCGCAACAGGCCTCAGGTGGACCAACTTGGCTGCATGCAATATTGCATAGCCCCAAGCAACGATCGGGAGCTTGGTACGTATGACCAACAATCGAGCAATCATTTGTATGCGCTTAATGAATGCCTTTGCCAGGCCGTTCTGGGTGTGAACATGGGGTACTGGATGTTCAACTTCAACCCCAACAGACATGCAATAGTCATCAAAAGTTTTAGATGTGAATTATCCAACATTATCCAATCGAATAGATTTGATCGGATAATCAAGGTGGTGAGCCCTGAGCTTGATAACCTGAGCC
Organism: Cotoneaster glaucophyllus; assembly: GCA_036320875.1. NCBI lineage: Eukaryota > Viridiplantae > Streptophyta > Magnoliopsida > Rosales > Rosaceae > Cotoneaster > Cotoneaster glaucophyllus. Next base: position 24,151,513 of record CM070063.1, read on the forward strand.
AACAGTTTGGAGAATGCAGCGTTCTTTGTGGACAACAAGCACACGTGTGACCAATGTGTGGAGGCGTCAACCAAAATCATAAAATATCTAAATGGTCCACATAGAGGGTCAATCGGTCCACAAATGTACCCATGAATCCTTTGTAGAAAAATAGGAGGATTCGAACGAATCTTGTCATAAGAAGGCTTAATAATAAGCTTTCCCATGGAGAAGGTTTGACATGTGAATGTTTGAATCGAACCTAAACTTCGGGTTAGTGGATGCCCGTGTGATGATTTGAGGATACGGCGCATCGCTGTTCATCCAGGGTGTCCCAAACGATCATGCCAAAGTGTAATTTCGAGCATGGTCCCAAAGGTAAGGCTGGCCACATAGTGGCTCTCCATAAGACGTATGGTCGTAGTATACAGACCACTCAGGGTACGCTCAATCTTCTCTAGAATATGCTTCTGGCCATATTCGTAAGAAGTTATGCACAGAAATTCAACTCCATTTTCTACATAGGTTTCAGCATGGTAATTATTATCTCTAATGTCCTTGAAACTCAACAACGTTTTTTCGGAACGTAGAGAATAAAGTGTCTCATCAATGGTCAAAGTTATACCATTGGACAACATTATACGTACCTTATCGTATCCTTCGATCAAGTTGGATGGACCTGAGAGGGTTGTCAGAGGTGCATTCTTAGGTATGAAGTTAGTGAAATAGATGTGCTCACGCAAAACGTTAGTGAAATAGATGTGTTCACCCAAAACGATGTGTGTGGTTGCACTATCTGCCAAACAACTAACTTCCCCACTAGTCATACCTAGAATGAAAAATAATTTGAATCAGTCACATGCATAAAAGTTCTAAAAACAAATATCCATTCAAAATAATTTGAAGTATTCAAGGATGGTTGTAAGATCCCACATCGCCTAGAGGTTTGGATCATGTAAGCCTTATATGTATATTTTCATCTCTACCTAGCACGAGGCCTTTTAGGAGCTCACTGGCTTCGGGTTCTGTAGGAACTTCAAAGTTAAGCGAGTTTGTACGAGAGCAATCCCATGATAGGTGACCCACTGGGAAGTTCTCATGTGAGTTCCCAGAAACAAAACTGTGAAGGCGTGGCCGGGGCCCAAAGCGAACAATATCGTGCTACGGCGGAGTCGAGCTCGGGATGTGGTGGAGGCCCGGGTCGGGATGTGACAATGGTAATTAATTTAAAAACTTAATATCCAAAAACAAATCATCAACAAATAATTGAAACATAAAGAAAAATTGTTCGAAATTAACCAAAAACACAAGGGGGTTCGGCCACTAGGTGGAATTCGGCCCCATTGTCTAAATTTCAAGTAGAAATATAGTTTATGTCTAAGATTCTAATCTTCCATAGGGGTAACATCCTCTTGAAAGTTAGAAACCTCCATCTTGGTATTCTTCGGTTCATCCACTTACACAAAGTTTGATTCAAACTTCTTACGACGAGAATGATATTTAGCTACAACCTTCTGGGGAGCTCGGCAAACATGGGACCAATGGTCATTTGAACCATAGGGATAACACATGTCCGCATTCATGGTTTCAGATGCTTTGCCCTTATTCTTGAAGTTTGGGGCCTTAGGAGCGAGGTTAAGGCATTTTTGGGTTAGGTTTCCTCCCTTAGATGGGTCTTGGCTTTGTTAACCTTGATGGGGTAGCTTTTGGCCTCCCCTTCCACGCCTATTTTGGCGTTTTGGGCACTCGTTTGTGCTATAGTGTGCTTCAGGCACATTAGTCTCCCCAGTAGGTCGAGCTTGATGATTCTTCATCAACAGCTGATTCTGCTTTTCAGCGATAAGTAAAACAGAGATCAAATCCGAGAACTTAGTGAATTTTGAGCTCTATATTGTTGCTGCAAGACAATATTAGTAACAGAGAAGGTTGAATAGGTCTTCTCTAGAAGATCCTCGTCGGTCAAGGTCTCGTTACAGAACTTGAGAAGTGATCGGATACGACAAACTTCAGAATTATACTCATTCATAGACTTAAAGTCTTGGAAGCACAAATGTTGCCAGTCATGTCTTGCTTCAGGCAAGAGGATGTCCTTTTAGTGATCAAAACGATCAGCCAAAGTGACCCATAGTGCTCGTGGATCCTCCTCAGCAAGGTACTCGGTTTGCAGTGCATCAGGAATATGTCTTCGGATGAAGATCATGGCAGTGGCTTTCTTAGCTTCGCCAACCGGGTCTTCCGTCTCATCTTCAATGGCTGAACGCAAATTCTTTGCAGTGAGGTGGAGTTTCACATCTTGGACCTATTTGTGGTAGTTCCTTCCAGAGACCTCCAAAGTGGTGAAGTCGAGTTTGTTCAATTTCGACATGTTCCTATCACAAAATAAAGGACAAGATGTGATTAGTGTAATGAAGAACGAAAATCAATCCATTCACATAGAAGTAGAACATTTAGGTTCTAATAGACATGTATTGTTTAAATTTGAATGAAAAAACTTCGGGTTTTCATGGGTGATGTTTTTAAGGAAAACTTCAAGTTTTCAAACAAGGCATGTTTTTAGAAACTTCAGGTTTTGAAATAATTATGAACTTCAGGTTCATATGTTCATGCAGACAATGCAACAAGAAAATATGCAAATAGAACTTCAGGCCTAGAATTATAATTGAATTAATTATTTGGACTTCGGGCCAAATTCAAAGTGTGGGTGAAAAATTATAAAACTCATTGAGCCTAAAATAATTAGGTAATTAAACTCGAAGGCCAAAATAAGGGGCCAGAGCCCACGGATGGGCTGAACAAATTTCTGTCGTGAGGTCCAAGCCCACGAACAGGGCTGGAATGGGCTCGGGTGAGCTGCAGGCCCAAGGCAAAATGGAAAGAAGATGGGCTCGATAAGCAATGGAAGTGAGATGGGCTAGATAAGGAGGTCCAATTATCTGGGTTGGATTTAAAGAAGGGTCCGTGAAAGGGCATAGATCTGGTGCTACGGGGTGCAGAGAACACCGAGGGCCCTACGAGGGTTGGGCTCTACTGCGATAGGGATACATGAACACCAAAACATGGGCTGGTGTTGCGGGTCGAATCTAACAGAAGCCAATTGGGCTCAATAATACGTGCCGAAAGGATTGTTCAAGCTTAAAGGGCTGAAGCTTGCCGAGGAATAGGCCAAGCCCAAGTGCGCTTGGGTTTGCTTTAATCCAGACACCCCAACACGAGCTGGGTGTACTCGCCAGAGAAGAAGACCATTGCCACCGCTTCAGACGGTCGTGTCGTGGTGCAAAAAATCATGCGAAGGCCATAGGTTCAACGGCAACCCATAAAATTTAACAGAGAGTGATAAACTCTCAACGTAGTAAAACCCTAGGAGTTTTTTATTTTAATTTCAAAGAAAAAAAAATCAAATTGTAAACAAGAAATCATCGGGGATGACTTCAGGTCGTTGAGGGATAGCCGGAGGTAGCTGGGCATGGCTGCAGGCCATGCTACTCGACGGTTCCATGGTGGGCAACGCCTTCTGGGCGTTGGGTCTAGGTTTTGGGCCTGGAGCCGTGGCTCCAGGGTTGAGTTCTCAGCTTGGGAAGAAATGGGGGTGGCACATCGACATGGGTGGGTTTTGACGAATTCCTAAACAAAATCCTTTATATTTTTTTTCAATTCCAGATTAATTCTAGGGCTGGGTTCGGTTCAAAACAGTTCGATTTTTTGCCAAAACCGAAATTGAACCTAAATTTCGGTTCGGTTCAATTTTTTCTGTTTTTTTCCGGTTCGGTTTTGGCCCGGTTCGTTTTTTTCCCTTTTTTTTATTTTAAAAATCTGGAGCCTGAAGCAAGCATGCTTCCTTCCTTGAGCAAAAATCAAACAGCAACTCTGCAACATGGTTTGGAAAAACAGCAAGAGAATCCAAGTATAAAAAAAAAATAAAAAATAAAAAAGAGAATTAACAGAGGCGAATGAGCATGAGTCGAAATCATAAGAGATCCATCTCGGCATGATTCACACGCCGTAAAAATATTATTATTATTATTTAATTTTCAGTTTGGACCCTCACGCTGAAATCCTCCGTATATAAACCCAGCTGTTCGCCATTTTTTCTTCCTCCGTTTATTCAATTTTGTCGCTCTCTCCGCCAATGGTGACGGAGGACAACAACGAGAGCTGCGGGAGTAAAGCACTGTGAGAGATCGGAATGAGCGAGGGAAAATCATGGTTTGGAAGAAGGAATTCGCGACTGTGAGGACAAGAGAAGACGGTAGAGAGTGATTTGGAGGAAGAGAGGAAGGAAAGAGAGAGACTGAGGAAGCAAAGAGGAAGAAAGCAGCGGATGGGAGAAAGAGAGAGTTTGAGAAAAGCAAGAGAAAACTGAAATGGGAGTGATGGCTAGGGTTTGTAGACTTTATAAATTTATAAAGCATTAAAGATTAGAATACCTATAAATATATTACTCATACAATTATAGTAACAGAAAGCCCACAGTCAAGTTGGCTTGGAGCAACAATCCCCAACCTAGAGGGAAAGGGGTTTGAATCCTCACGCCACCAGGTTTTGGGTATTTATACATGATTTTCATAATCAAATCAGTTCGGTTTCCAGACCTTAAAAATCGAAACCGAACCAACCAGATTCGGTTTGGTTTGACAATTTTGGTTCGGTTTTTTTCGATCTCGGTTCGGGTTTCGGTCCTTTTTTTTTCGATTTTCGATTTTTCCAACCCACCCCTAATTAATTCAATGCATATTTAAAAATAATTTTAATGAATGAACATATATTTGATGCAATTTATTGCAAATATCAAATTCACTTAATTCAACAATTATGGATTATGCACACACAATTTATGTAGAATCTATAATTCGAAAAACGTAAAATTGGGTTATGCATTATGGTGAATGTTCATGCTATCAAGGCTACAAAAATATCAAGATAAAATCCATTATTTTGAAAGAACCTGATTCTGTGATGATATTGATGAATTGGTTTGATGCAGAAATTTCTCTTCAATTTCGTCTTTCCATCTCCAAAGCTTGTATCACATTCAACACAAAAAATTTAAATTGAATCAATAAAAGTATATGAATCAATAAAATAAAAATTTAATCAATTAAAAATAATTGAGACGTAATACTCCCCCGATTAAAGATGAATAATTTTCACCTCAGATTCCTAAGCGAAGCGGTAGGAGCGTGCTTATAACTTATTGTAGCCTATTTTATCTGAGAAGGAAAGGGGCCAACAGCAGAGATAGATTGGATAGAGATATGTGTTAGTAGGGTTGTGTAGAAGAATGTGCAGAGGATGATTTTATTCCCCCTATGCAATGCCTTTATTTATATTAATAAGAGGGAGAAGAAATCCTTATCCTCTAAGGAATACAAGTCCATAAAGGAAAGAACAACTATAATCGAATCTAATCTAGAATTTACACAATCACACTTAAACTAGAAGTTTATAACACCTATATGACAGTCCGTCCCTGATTTTACAATTTTATAAAGTTTTATAGTGTGAAACGACGACAATACCCTTAGAGGCGATGGTATTGATTTTCGTTGATCAACGTATAGTGAGACATACAAAATATTCTTTTAGCGTACTTTTGAAGTACTTAACGGTGCAAATGCTTATACGCAAACGAAATTGAATTCGGAACTACAGTTAAAGTTTTACAGAGCTACAAATCTGAAAGTATTTTAGAAGAAATCATTATTTTAATTATATTACACTATTTTATGTTACTAAATGATTATTCCACATGTGTGTGGCTGAAAAGAGAAAATAAGCGAATGGGGAAGGAGGAAGAAAGGGGAGGCTGCCTGATGGCAGCGAAGGAGAGGGGAGGAAGAGAACACAGGTGGGGAATGGACGAATCAGAAGTGGGGAGAGGAAGAAACTGCCCAATCAGAAAGAGAAGAAATGAGGGAAATGAGGAAATGAGAAAAGGAAAGGGAAAACGGGTCATCCCCTGACCCGCGCGACCCGATGAGAACCATGGCCAAATTAGGCTATTTTTCCAGCAAATCAAAGCAAACCACTACCTAGAAACTACTCCCCTAGTATCCACCTGAAATTTGAAGGAATTTGGGTGTAAATTCATCAAAGGGCCGAATGCGGGGATAAGGGTTCGTTGTGGCCATTCCTCAAATTCTGAAACAAAACCCTCAAATTAACACCACCAAAATACTCCCCTGAAGCCCAGGAACAAAGCCCAAACAAGTTTGGGGGCGTCAGAGTTGCTATGGAGCCGAATTGAGGGCACCTAAATTATAGGGTTCCGGCGGGTTCGTGTTAAATTGAGGTGTTTCCAAGCCAAATTGGCCTTGGTCACAGGTATGAAAGTTTCTCTACTCATTGAGATCTTCATTTCTACAAAATTTGAGAATTTTTTGAAATAGTTGGATTTTTCGGCGGTGCGTGCGGCGGCACGTGGCCAGTGGGCCATCAATATTATTTTTAGGCTATGTTTGACGTCCTAAGTTTAGTTTTGATAATTGAATGACGTAGATTGAACAATTGAACCTAAATTCATTACGATACGGGGATAGCTGGAAATATGAATCGACGATCAGTCCGTTGGATCATCACCAAACTTGGATACGTTGTAGTACATAATATTTGAGGATCATAGGAACTTATGGATCAGGAATCTAATGTACGGATCTTCTCGAATTGGATTTGGAAGTTCATAAAATAGAATGTTAACCGCCACTTGGTTTGGCAATTGGCAGAGATCCGACTATTGAATCGTAACAAAATTTTAGTATATGATTCTAGAAGTATAATGTGGGTCTCTGGAAGTTACGGATCGAAAATCTGAGATGCAGATCTTCCGAATCAATTTATGTAGGGTTGTGACCCTACCGTCGAACTTTGATCGACGGATGACTTTTGGTCAATGGGTCTTAAACCATTCTAAAATGTCCTGGAAGATATGTTATGTGTTAGTTACATATTCCATTGATAAGATTTCTGAGATTTGGTCCAATAATTGTTCTAGGCGCTGATCGTTGGGGACGCCTTGATGCTCGTGTTAGGGAATCGTAGGGCGGCTTCCAGGTGAGTGGGCTTTTGTTTCTAGTATATATATGTTTTTCCCAGAAAACTTAATTAAATAATTTTATACTTCAGAATTACTGTGTTAAATGTTTTATGCTTAGAATATGCATTTATTGCTTATGCATTTTTGTATCGGTGATGCGGATGCCCAGGTAAGTTCCAGGTAAGGTTATATGGGGTTAATGGTAAGATGTACGGTTGTGGTGACACTTAGTGACAATTAGAGCTCATATATCAGTGGTTCCGACATAATTTTATCGTACAGACCACTATCGGTGGTTCCGACATAATATTATCGTACAGACCACTATCGATGGTTCTGATATAATATTGTCGTACAGATAATTATAGGTGGTTCCAACATAGTCTTGTCATACAGACCACTATTCCGATATAATATTGTCGTACAGGCCACTATAGGTGGTTCCGACATGGTCTTGTCGTACAGACCACTATCGGTGGTTCGACTCCTATGCAGGCATAAGTGATGAACTATAGATTCAGCCGTACAGGCCACTAGATGTGGATCCTGCTGACATATTATTATTCTTTGTTTACTTCAGCTGGTCGACTTGATCGTTTATGTGGTATCTTGCAATATATATATGTTGGGATTCTTAGATTATGGAAACAAGCTTGAGTTATATATATATTTGTGCATATTTTATTTTCTAGGAAATTATGCAGGTTTTACAGTGAGGGGTTAACACTAATTTTGGAAAAAAAAATGTTTTCTAAAAGCTTTGTTTTCACCCACTCACATTTTCTTGTTTTGCGCCCCTCCAGGTTTTAAATCGCTAAAGGGTTGTATCGACGAGGATTCGTGGCATATTCTAGTTTAAGTGGCTACCTCTGATGGTATGATTCTTACCCATATTACTGAACTTTACTTATGCTCTGACATCACGTGTGAAATGGGCTCAATCCCGCTCACCGCGTAATTCTGCTCTTAGATACTTTAGGTTTAAATTTATTCACATTTTACAAATCAGCACACTTTATGACTTCGTCACCTTCCAGGTGTCAGCCGGCACGGCTTGATTCGAAGTCCTAGTGGACGTTCCGGGTCGGGGTGTGTCAGTTTGGTATCAGAGCATAAGTTTGGGCAGTATGGCATTCATCACACGCGTGATGTGAGCATTTGCGGTTCTTGAGCTAGATGCTCGAATTTTGCCACCTCGTCGAATACGAAAAATGTGTTAGTTTTCCTGAGTTTTGCGTAGTTTTGTCGATTTGTCGACCTTTTAGAAAGTCACTTTGGCAAACATTTATAGACTTAAAGTGAAAAACTTCTTTACCAAAGGAAAGTTGTGGATTTGAGACAAGTTGATGGCCCTAAAGCCGGGCTAATATATCGATGACGGTGTGTCACCAGGGAATTATAAATCCATCCCATTATTATGTTCATGTCATCATTATCGACCTTTTCGAGTTAGGAAACCAGAATTCTTTAGCATGCCTATTTATTTAGAATTCCTATGAAGCTTACTTTGTCGAGATTCCAAGGTTGTTGAGGGCGTTGACAAGGTACTAAAGTGGTAGCATTTGGTGAAGGAAATGTTTGGGAGAATGTCACATATGGTTTCAGAAAGTATTCGTTTTCTCAACCTTCTTGGTTACCATTTCAAATCTCCAGGAGAACGATTGACTTCCGTTAAGCCGTATTAAGGTAGATTATTAGTAAACTCCTATTTCTGGTTTTGGGGACATCTTAGCCATTAGAAGTTTCCAAATTCCTTTTGGTGATGTACTTGTCATTTTGATGAGTATAGGCGCCTAAGTATGAGTTGTTATACATGTGACTAGTATAAATCGAAGTAGTGAGTATCTTCTCTAGAATTATGAAAACTCCTTTACAAGATCAATTCCTTTTTAGATATTTAAATTCATCTACCTGAGTAGACCCTAGTTGTAATCGGCCTATGGTGGCGCCACTAATTGACGATATTGTTCGATATCCAAGAACCGTTAACCAATATTCATGAGGTATGATTTCAGATATCAGACAGAGGTGCTAGTATTCAGGAATGATACCTTATACGGAATGTCGGTTCACAGTTTCAGGATAACGAATAATATTAAAATATCATGAAATTGTTAATTAAAGCGCGACCAATAGACTGATTAACAGTGGTTACTAGAGTCAAAGAAACTAAATTTCGGGAAGCTAGAAGTAAGCCTTGTATTAAGATAGTAAACCCGTAGTTGTTTTCACCTTATCACCTATTAGGTAAGCATAACCTCTCCTGGTAGCCACCTTTTCGATCACCTTCTTGAGAAGATAGTAGAATTGAAGTACGAGTTAGTTTCTCACTGGTAGAGTGAATGGATAATCTAGGAAATGGTACAGACCCTGTAGCCGTGACGTGGTGGAAAGGCAATATTATAGTACGTTTTGGAGGATGTACATTCGGGCACCATATTTCAAGGTTTTATCTGAGATATTATCATTAATCTACTTTCTCAAACTAAGCTAGTTCCCTTGCATTTTTCGAGTGACTCTCACTATTTGGAAGGACTTAGTTACTAAAGTTTATCGATTAAGAACTTTATTCAATCAAGTCTACTATTTAGGGAACTTTGAACCTTAAGATTGTACCTAGATTTTAGCCACTTCTTTAAGTGACGATTAAAACTGTTATCCTCTATTTCGAGTTGACAATCTAGCTGACGTATCCTCGTAACTTGAGTTTCTTCCTTAATCTGCCTACTTTGTAGTAGCCTTTTTTGACGACTTTCTTATCTATTTTGGTAATGAGACCATATTCCTCAAACATCAGTTTTGCTTAGATTGGTACTTATCTTGGGAGGTGTGATTTTCATAGACAGTATTCTTTTCTCATTTCAAAAGAGTTTGAGAATAAAGGTCGAAATTCTCACAAAGTGTTGTGAATTCGGAATACCCTTGGTCTTGTCAATTTTATCGACAATATGTTAGTGACTCTTTGATTATAGTATCCTTCCTTAATTTTCAGCTGAAGAAAGTTAGTTTAATTTGAAAAGTTGGTTATGAATAAAGTTTCTGACAACCGAATTGTTGTTTCACATCATCATCGTTTACATCCTTCGATGACGTTAATTTTTTAAAATTCATGATGACATGTCCTTGGACATTTCAGCTGTACAGAGGTAGCATGACATATTACATTCATATTTCTAATGTGTAGCACTGTTTGAAATGAGCCATCTTATCCATGACTTAAAGTCAACATTTATTATCTTTGCTTGAAAATCGAGTGACATTTCTTTGTAAAGAACGTGTCCCAAAATCTTTATCAACATTAGATTTTTCGAGTACATATTCACTGAGAAGAAGTGGATTTCTGATTACGATGGTGAAAGAATCTGGGAAACGTCTATTCTTATATTATTGTACATCATTTTGTTTGTGCAAAAATTTGTGATTGTTTACTATCGCACAAGATATAATTACCCTTGAACATTTCCAGCCATTCCTATCTTATTTCAGCTGGAGTTCACTAGCATTGATTTGACATTATTCCTGAGTTGTCAAGAGTTGTTCGAATGGTTTTAATCACTTCTTGTGTCCGAGCAGAGATAGGGAATCATCACTATAAGTTTCCTATATGAGCTAAATTACATATAGAGAAAGTGAAAATCAATAACCATGATGCTGAACCAATGCTACGCTTATATGGTGTTTCATTTTGATGGTAGTTTTACTTAGGTGGAAGGTAGGGCTCTTCCAGTTCCAAAGCTTAAGGTTGGTTTTGACGATTCTTTCTTTTCTTAAAATGGGCGCTAAAATTTCAACAACAAAGCACTTGTGATGCCAACTAGGTTAAAGGTAGGCTGTTATTAACTTCTCTGCATGCCGTGATTTATAAGCTCTGGTTCGCAATCTGATCAAATGTGGACATATGAAAGGAAATAAAACTGAGGCTCCACTTGAGGTGTTTGAAAAGAATTCTCAGTCTAGGCGCGCTCCGCCTTTAGTTAGAGTAGAAAGGATAATTGAGGAAATAAAGTCCAAACTCCCAGGACAGTCATAGTTCTTTATATGTTTTCTATCAGAGGATGATGACATTATAAGAGAGCTGCTTCTGGACTTCTATGTTAGTTAGGCAAACAGAAACCAGACCAAATTATTATCTTGGCATAATTTTATCTCACCGTGCTATTTGTTTCATTTCCAAGCCTTTGGAAAGTCTTTTGAAGGTTATGAGTACTTAACTTGTCTAGTATCTAGTATCACTTCTCATCTTTAGACGAATAATTGGTCTGAAGAAGGTTACTAGATTTTAACGGATGTGTTGCATCTTGTTTGTTCTACAGTTGGTATAGTTGCGACATACCCTTATCTTTATTTGAATGCTTGTAGCTATAGTTACAAGTTTTGGTTTGGGTACGATATTGCAGAGAGTTGATTTGGAGACATTATACATAATACAAAATTGGCAGCCGAGTACTGCAAACAGGTATTTGATTGAGTAAGATTATGATATAGAGAAATTGTTGGATAATGATATTATTGTTTGAAAAGGTAGTGTCGGAGCATGATCGAGTTTTGTTAGGACAAAGTATGCGTATTTCCCAATAGGGGGCATGATGGTAATAGTGCACCTCCGGGAATTGTTACTTATTCAGCGAGATGACAGTGAATTGTCAGTATTACGGGCTGCATACCGTAATATTGAGAATTAATTGTTGAACTCGTTAAGCAAGTTAACATCTAGGTTCGTTTACAGTTACTGGTTTGTTTATGGTTGGGCTTAACCCAACAGTATTATACCTTTATTTTCAGAGTCGTTACACTACGAGAGCGTAAGCGAATTCTTTCTATGATCGGTTTTGGTTTTCGTACAATTATTTTAATTATAATTTTGTTTATATATATTTATGGGTATGTTTTTTTACGCCTATTTTTTTACACTAAGTTTTAAGAAAAGTTTTATATTATAATATTGTGCTGAAGAAGAAGAAAGATAGGAGTCTGGGGGCATAAAAGAGGAATCATTACACTCCGATCGCGACGGAATGGCATTCTCTTTTATGCAATCTCTCTAACTTGATATATTCTTTACACATTTATGTCTCTATTGTCTTTTCACTACTCTTGTTTAGCAAATGGTTTTAAATTTCGGGTACGAAATTTTTAAGGTGGGGAGATTGTGACAGTCTGTCCCTGATTTTACAATTTTATAAATTTTTATATTGTGAAACGACGAAAATGCCCTTAGAGGCGATGGTATTGATTTTCGTTGACCAACGTATAGCGAGACATGCAAAATATTCTTTTAGCGTACTGTTGAAGTACTCAACGATGCGAATGCTTAGACGCAAGCGAAATTGAATTCGGAACTACAGTTAAAGTTTTATGGAGCTACGAATCTGAAAGTATTTTAGAAGAAATCATTATTTTAATTATATTACACTATTTTATGTTACTAAATGATTATTCCACATGTGTGTGGCTGAAAGGAGAAAAGAAACAAATGGGGAAGGAGGAAGAAAGGGGAGGGGAGAGGAAGAAACTGCCTAATCAGAAAGAGAAGGAATGAGGGAAAGGAGGAAAAGAGAAAAGGAAAGGGAAAACGGGTCATCCCCTGACCTGCGCGACCCGATGAGAACCATGGCCAAATTCGGCTATTTTTCCAGCAAATCAAAACAAACCGCTACCTAGAAACTACTCCCTAGTCTTCCCTTTTCCATATCCACCTGAAATTTGAAGGAATTTGGGTGTAAATTCATCAAAGGACCGAATGCGGGGATAAGGGTTCGTGATGGCCATTCCTCAAATTCTGAAACAAAACCCTCAAATTAACACCACCAAAATACTCCCCTGAAGCCCAGGCACAAAGCCCAAACAAGTTTGGGGGCGTCGGAGTTGCTATGGAGCCGAATTGAGGGCACCCAAATTATAGGGTTCCGGCGGGTTCGTGTTAAATTGAGGTGTTTCCAAGCCAAATTGGCCTTGGTCACAGGCAAGGTATTAAATATCGGTAATATCGGAAATATCGGTAGTCCGAAAACACGGAAATATCGATGGAAATATCGGGATAATATCGATATCGATAAAAATTATATGGAAACCAAGGAAATTGTAAGAAAAACTTGGAAATTTTTATTGAAACTTTGCAGGATGTTTATTTAGTCAATTATCTATTAGTTTATTACAAAAAATTGGAAGGAAATGCATTGCATGATGGATTTAACTGATTTAAGTTGATTATATAGCGAGCTGGCAAATATTGTGAGTGTAGAAAATATGTAGTAATTAATGAAAGAAGTTTAAACACATCAAAATCATTTATATATAATAAATTAGTACAATATTTTACACTTTATACATTGCATGATACTAAGAACACACACACGCAAGTTACAATTTATATTTTACACTTTATACATTACAATTTTTATATAATGAATTAGTTCATTTGTTGACTGAATCATGGAATTGGGTCTACAAAATAAAAAGTAAAAACACACAAACGCAAGTTACGTGGCAAATCACGAAACATCCACACACGCACACGCAACATCCACCCACGCATACCCTTAGATTCGCACGCAGACCACAGAAATCTCTGGATCCTTCCTTCTCTCCCTCTTTCGCTGGATCCTTCCTTCTCTCTCCCTCAGTCGCCGCTCCGTCCATCCTTCTTCTCCCTCAGCAGCATCTCTTCTCCGCTCCCTCAGTCTCTCCGTCCATCCTTCTCCGGAGCTACTCCTATCTCCCCCTCTCTCTTCTCAGATCTTCATCTGAAACTTTCTGTGTGAGAGAGATATGTTTCTTCTTCTTGGCGGCATCTACAGGACCTTGGATCGCTGGGTCGATCTGGTTGTGCGGGAGGTCTAGTGCGAGAAGGGCAGGTTGATTGTGGGGTGCAGATGGTGATGGGGTGGTGGAGGTTCTGGGAAAACGTGAAACAGCAGGAGCGATGATGCAGATCTGCAGGTGCGGGTGCAATTTCAAACGGATCGTCTTTCTCCGACAAGATGCAGCGGTGTTTCGAACTGGGTGCGGATAGCAGAAGCGATGCGGAGCAGCAGCGTGGTGGTGACTATGGTGTTGTTTTACAGTCGGCCGGAGCTGTAGAAGCTCCGCGTTCTTCTCCGAAAAGACCTTTTCAAAAAATATCCCGATATTTCGAAAATATCGCGATATTATCGATATTATCGATAATATCGCGATATTATCACGAAAACCCTTTGGATAGTTAAAAAAATATCGTTCCCCCGAAAAAGCGATAATATCGCCGATATATCGGCGATATTATCGATATTTTGGTCCATGGTCACAGGTATGAAAGTTGCTCTACTCATTCAGATCTTCATTTCTGCAAAATTTGAGAATTTTTTGAAATAGTTGGATTTTCCTGCGAGTCGGGGCGGTCAACCGCCACCTGCGGCGGCACGTGGACAGTGGGCCGTCAATGTAATTTTTAGGCTATGTTTGATGTCCTAAGTTTAGTTTTGATAATTGAATGACGTAGGTTGAACAATTGAACCTAAATTCATTACGATACGGGGATAGGTGGAAATATGAATCGATGATCCGACCATTGGATCGTCACCAAACTTGGATACGTTGTAGTACGTAATATTTTAGGATCATAGGAACTTATGGATTGGGAATCCGATGTACGGATCTTCCCAAATTGTATATGGAAGTTCATTAAATAAAATGTTAACCGCCACTTGGTTTGGCAATTGGCGGAGATCCGACCGTTGGATCGTAACGAAATTTTAGTATATTGTTCTAGAAATATAATGTCGGTCTTTGGAAGTTACAGATCAGAAATCTGAGATGCAGATCTTTCGAATCAATTTATGTAGGGTTACGGATGACTTTTGGTCAATGGGTCTTAAACCATTCTAAAATGTCCTGGAAGATATGTTATGTGTTAGTTACGTATTCCATTGATAAGAGTTCTGAGATTTGGTCTGATAATTGTTCTAGGCGTCGATCGTTGGGGACGCCTCGATGCTCGTGTTAGGGAATCGTAGCGCGACTTCCAGATGAGTGGGCTTTTTGGTTTCTAGTATATATATGTTTTTCCCAGAAAACTTAATTAAATAATTTTATACTTCAGAATTGCTGTGTGAAATGTTTTATGCTTAGAATATGCATTTATTGCTTATGCAGTTTTGTATCGGTGCTGCGGACGCCCAGGTAAGTTCCAGGTAAGGTTATATGGGGTTAATGGTAAGATGTACGGTTGTGGTGATACTTAGTGACAATCAGAGCTCATATATCGGTGGTTCCGACATAATATTGTCGTACAGACCACTATCGATGGTTCTGATATAATATTGTCGTACAGACCATTATAGGTGGTTCCGACATAGTCTTGTCGTACAGACCACTATCGATGGTTCCGATATAATATTATCGTACAGGCCACTATAGGTGGCTCCGACATAGTCTTGTCTTACAGACCACTATCGGTGGTTCTGACTCCTATGCAGACATAAGTGATGAACTATAGATTTAGCCGTACAGGCCACTAGATGTGGATCCGGCTGACATATTATTATTCTTTGTTTACTTCAGCTGGTCGACTTGATCGTTTATGTGGTATCTTGCAATATATATATTTTGGGATTCTTAGATTATGGAAATAAACTTGAGTTATATATATATTTGTGCATATTTTATTTTCTGGGAAATTATGCAGGTTTTACAGCAAGGGGTTAACACTAATTTTGGAAATAGAAATGTTTTCTAAAAGCTTTGTTTTCACCCACTCACATTTTCTTGTTTTGCGCCCCTCCAGGTTTTAAATCGCTAAAGGGTTGTATCGACGAGGATTCGTGGCATATTCCCGTTTAAGTGGCTACCTCTGAGGGTATGATTCTTACCCATATTACTGTACTTTACTTATGCTCTGACATCACGTGTGAAATGGGCTCAATCCCGCTCACCGTGTAATTCTGCTCTTAGATACTTTAGGTTTAATTTTATTCACATTTTACAAATTAGCACATTTTATGGCTTCGTCACCTTCCAGGTGTCGGCCAGCATGGCTCGATTCGGAGTCCAGGTGGACGCTCCGGGTCGGGGTGTGTCAACCTACTTCTAAAAACACCAAAAACGAGTTTTTTTGAAGTTTTTAAACTTCAAACCTACTACTTTCTCTCTTTTCTCCTCTCACTCTCAATCTTAATTTGCTTACTATCTTTCTCTCACCTCTCCTGATCTAATCCTCTCTCCTCCCCTCCAAATCTCTCTCCTATTTCTCCCTCCTCACTCTGCTCTCTCTCCTTTTTCTCTCTCATCTCCTTCTCTTCGGACTCTTTCTTTGAATCACTATGTATGTCCAATTGAATTTAGTAGTAATTCATGAATCCACATGGAGTTGTTGTAGGTATTTTTTTTCTTCTTTTTTAATTATTAAAATTTAAAAATAATTTTGAATCTCATACCAAACAAGCATTTAGATCTAAAAAAAAATTTCTTAAAAGATGTCATGTTTTGAAAAATTATGAAAAAAAATTAAATATGATACCAAACATGCCTGTAGTGTTCTCGTTGTTTTAGGAGTACTCAAGTTATGGAGTCTTTTATTAATGGCTATTTAGTCATGGTGTAGTCGTTTCTATTGTTTTGCTTATTTGGTTATGATATTTTCTATTTAAATTGCAAGCAACACTTTGAATTTCAAGTTGAATGGAAGTTGAATTTTAGTTCCAAGTTTTCTATGTGCTTTCGTATTTGTTTATGCATAATTTCCAACATCTGGCATCAGAGGCCCCACTGGAGCTTGAGAAAAAAATCTCCAAGTAGTAGCAGCTAACTTGAAATATTAAGGAATGACAAGAGTCAATTGTGCAACTCCAAGTACTTTTAAAAGAAGTTCGAGACTCCTCATATACAATTTGGTGATAGTGTTTCAGATTATTTTTCAAGGACTATGTTAATTGGAAATAAGATGCCGGTACATGGTGATTAGATGCAGAATGTCACCATAGTGGAGAAGATTTTGCGCCCCCTACGAGCAAAATTTGATTATATTTTTTTTTCAATTAAGGAGTCCAAAGACATTGATGTACTATCAATTGATGAGTTACAAAGCTCTTTGCTTCTTTATGAGCGAAAAGTGAATCGGAATAGCAACAACACCAAAGAGAAGGCATTGAAGGCTTCTACCTATGTTGAATCCTCAAGTTCAAGAGGAAGAGGTCGTGGTAGAGGAAGGCGAAGAGGCAGAGGAGGTCAAGAAATAGTGATGGAAGAAAGCAGAAGACAAGTTTCAGACATGAAGATCATTCACAAGGTCAAGGGAAAGGCCGTGATCAACATTTTGACAAATCTAACACCTAATGCTACATGCATCACAATTTTGATCACTATCATTCTTAATGTTACACCAAGTTGCCCATCAAAAAATAAAAGCTGTAAAAATCCAATTGTGCAGAAAATAAAGAAGCAATAAACACTTCTGATGGCATTCCATGTCAATACGAACAAACTTGAACCGGACATGTGGTATCTTATACAAATTGCAGCAACCATATATGTGGTAGTAAGTTATTTTTTCCCATTAAAATGAAGATTTTCGCTTTATTATGAGTTTTGGTGATCACTTTACAGTCAATGTGATAGGAAAAGACGATGTTCAAATCAGGACTAAAGAATATTATATTGAGACTATTTCAAATGTCTTATATTCTTGATTTGAAATGCAGCTTGTTAAGTGTGAGAAAGTTGCAAGAGAAGGGTTATGTGGTTACAATAAAAGGTGTTTGTGAAATTTATGATCCGAAAAGAGGTGTAATTGCTCATGCTAAGATGACACCAAGCATGTAGTTTCCACTGTGAATCAAGAGTTTAAGCTTACCTTATGGTCAAGGTGAATGATCCAACATGGATTTGGCATTTTCGCTATGGTCATTTGAATTTCAGTAGATTGCAGACACTTTCTCAAAAAGAACATGGTGATAGGGCTTCCTCAGATTATTCCTCCCTCCAAAGTATGTGGAAAACATGTTGTTAGCAAGCAACATCGTGAGCAATTTTCGAAAGAAAAAGTATGGAGAACACAGAACATATTGGAGTTGATTCATTTCGATATTTGTGGCCCCATTAATCCGATATCTAATGAAAAAAAGAAATATTTTATTTCTATTATTGATGATTATTGCATTTAAAAACTTCAAAACCAAAGTGGAGAATGAAGTTGGGAGAGCCACTAAAACTCTCCTTACTAATCGTGGTGGAGAGTACATGTCATAAGAATTTGCAAATTTTTTTTATGACCTTGGTATCCGAAGATAGTTAACAACAACCTACACGCCCATCAAAATGGCGTATCACTGAGGAAAAACCGTATTATCCTAAACATGGCGAGAAGCATGTTGGCGAAAGGAAAAATTCTAAAGAGTTTTTGGCCCGAAGTTATGAACTAGAGCATCCACATTCTGAACCGAAGTCCCACATTTGTTGTTCAAAATATGACACCAACAGAAGCATGGAGTGATCGGAAGCTTGTCGTTGATCACTTCAAAATATTTGGATGCATTGCTTATGCACAGGTTCTAGATAAGAAAAGAAAGCTTGACGAAAGGATGAAAAATGTGAAGATTTTCAAAAATGTCCATATGAACATAAACGTTTCACAAAATTTGAAGATGAAGGAAAAATCCAATTGTTTGCCTATGTGTGATTTGATATATACAAGGAATGATAAGGCAATGATGGATGATTTCAAGCAATTCATGATGATTGAGTTTGAAATGTTAAGAGTTGAGATTAAGGCATTATTTCTTTGGCATCGAAGTAGAGCAATCTGCTGCTAAAATTTTTATTTCGCAGAAGAAGTATGTTCATGAAGTTCTAGACAGGTTTCAAATGAAGGATTGTAATCCAGTTTGCACTCTAATATAACTAGGTTTGAAGCTAGTGAAGGATCATGATGAGGTTACTAGAGAAATGTTATGACATGATTGCTGATAAGTTTTGGTCACATTTACTATGTTTCTTTCTAACTTTTTTTTTTGTTGGACATTGATTAACAACAAATATCATGATGAGGCCCAAATGCAATCTGCTTAATTATTTGGCCAGGATATCTAGTGAATTGTCCAAGCTGACTGTCTCCAACATTGAACCTTCTAACAAACTTCCTATTAGCACACTAAGAAAGGTCACAACCAAAGAAAATCAAATAGAGGTATAATTACAATGCACTGATAAGCCAATTATCTTAATCCTATATGTGGCAACAACACTTATTCAATTTTTCTCTATTCCATTTCAGTGTTAAAGATGTTCATTTCCAAAAGAAATAATATATGGAGGACTTGATAATGGATTGGTGTAGAGTATTAGTGATGTGTATTTTATTTTGGGTACTCGACTTCTATAATTACTTGCTACTGACATTATAAAGACCTGTTTTAAATTTTTTTGTAATCGCTGAGTCGATAACAGAGTTTTCAGGACATATATTTTGTTATGTTGCATGCACGAACAAAATATACGTGAACTACATGCTACTTCTGTTTCTTACACAAAGACATTTTATTTTGGTAAACTACACTAAAACATTTTACGAATTGATGCATTACTAAAAAAATTTGATACTTAATTGTCTTTTGTTTTAGTCCTGTGTTAGCACATAGTATTATTTTGCTTCACTTGTTGGTTATTTGATGTGTCGTCAAAATTCAACACTGATTATTGACACTCTCCTTTAGTAAATTTTTAAATTTACATGACAATTTTTTCGACCCGTCGCATCATGCCACTAACGTAATAAAGCATAAGTACTTCTTTTAGCATGTCATAACCATTTAAGTTTACATATCATGAATAACAATTATTGATAAAGCAATAACAGTCGATGCCCATATTTATTAATCTAGATGATAAGGCCCAATAAAGAGTCATTGAGTCAAGAGATGGTTTGCAGTAGGTGTTTCATATCATTTGTTCAAGAATAACAACTTACATAGTACGAATATACCGTCACATGTTTATTGTTTAGGTACATTACATTTTGCACCCTCAAGATTGGCTCACATACAAACTCATACCTCATTTTTGAACATTGCAATGTCATGCTTTGACTTACAAATTCGTTGCAATATCATACACATGTTAGTCAATCCGTTACTTTGACTGTTAAATGATGATGTGTCAATTGTAAGTCCCACATTTTTACTAATGTGATGTCAAATTTGTGCCACGTGGACAACCCGCCCTATCTTTTAAAAAAAATTAATACTAGTATCAACTTTTCATTCAGCCCATTTTCCACAATCTTCACATTGGCCATTTCAATGCAATTTTCCAGTTAGATTCTTCAGCCCCCTTTACAATATTAAATGATTATTTTACTTTGACTTTACAATCTAAACCTCCATTCCGCTTTCCATATTTAATTTAATATTTTATTTGCAACAAAAAGATCTCATTCCTATTTCATCACCATCATTTGTTTTATTTACATATGTTCCTAGCTCTTTGTTCTTTTGTCTCCTTTCACTGTGCAATTAGAAGTCCAGCATGAACTCCAAATACACAGGTTCTCTCATCTTTAACTTTTTTCAATTTGTTAATTTTATGCAAGTTATCATCTCCATGTGTAAACGAATTTAACAAATAATATTTGTTTTACGATCAGAAAATTAATTCCATTGTTCCAACAAAGAAAAAGGCTGAAGTTTAGTTAATAGGCCCACAACCCAAAGTATGCATTTTACTCTCAATTCCTCTTGCAATTTTGGTTTCTAAATTATGATTATTTTCTTATTAAATTGATGTCTTGCACTTTCTTTTAATTAATTGCCTAATTTGTTTTTGTTTGTAAAATTTAGTATATATGTTCGTATCTATTATAATTTAAAGTTAGTCAATCTATATTTTTCAATTTTCAGTTATGGAAAGGCATTTCAAAAGAAAATCACAACTTGAAATATTAGAGTCATCTCCAAAGAGTCCTAAGAACAATGAAAGTAGTTCAAAACAAACTCTTGTGGATTCTATGAAAGTTAACTTGAAAACTCTCCAATATGATCCTAGATTGTGTAGACCGGTTTTGAATTATCATCATAATGTCCGAGACCAAGTTCGAAGAGCTTATTTCCAAAATAAACCTTGTCAACCATGAACGTTTCCCTACACAAATTTTGGAGCAAAGCTTAGAAAGTTCAATCATGTTTGGTTTACTTAGTTTCCTATTTGGTTGGAGTTTAACACATCACAAGATGATGCCTATTGTTTATGTTATTATCTCTTCAAACCCGATATCGGAAGTGCAAGAAGAAACTAGAAATTCATGTTTGAGGATCAAATAATTCTCATAATAATGTTGGAGAAACTATGAGGCTTTACTAAACGAAAAGCAGCATATTGAAATAGTTATTTCAAAACAAACTGACTAAGACTGAATTAATTATCAAATTCGATTAGGTGCATCGGTTAGTGTTAGTAGGATTCTCTTACAACAAGGTCTTCCGTTTTGTCAGCACGATTTATCTGAAAATTCACTCAACCAATGGAACTTTCTTTAAATTTTGCGTTGGCTTCGTCACTGTAATAACAGTATAAAGGTTGTCACGCTAGAAAATGCTCCTAAAAATTAGAAATTGACTTCATCTGATATTCAAAATGACATGTTAAGTGCTATTTCATATGAAATCATCAATGCAATCACTAGTGATATTGATGATTCTTTATTTGCCATTCTTGTTGAAGAATCACAAGACAAGTCTTCAAATGAGCAAATGGCCACTGTTCTACGCTATGTGGATAAGGGCAGGTGATAGAGCACTTTGTAGGTATTGAGCATGTTGCATATACTAAAGCTTCCTCATTCAAGTTAGCCATTGATGACTTCTTTTCTAGGCATGGATAAAGCATATTCAAATTGCGTGGACAAGGCTATGATGGGGCAAGTAATATGCAAGGTGAGTTCAATGACCTAAAATCTCTAATTTTAAATGAGAATACGGCGGCTACCTTTTATGTTCATTGTTTTGCTCATCAACTTCAATTAGCTTTAGTAGTAGTGGAAAAAAAAAGAATTCAGAAATTGGAGATCTCTTTACTATGATTTCTTATGTGGTGAATGTTGTGGCAGCATCTTCTAAGCGTCGTGATATTCTTAGAGAAAAATAAGCTAATGTAATTTTTGAAGCATGAGAAAATAACGAGCTTTCAAGTGAACAATGTTTGAATCAAGAAACTACTCTTAAGTGGGCTAGTGATACACGATGAAGCTCTTACTATATTTGTTTCATCAGCTTGGCTCACATGTTCTCATTAGCGATAGAAATGCTTGAGATTGTAATAAAAGATGGAACACGTGTAGAACAAATGTCACATCCCGACCCGGGCACCACCACATCTCGGGCTCGACTCCTCGGTAGCACGATATTGTCCGCTTTGGGCCCGACCACGCCCTCACGGTTTTGTTTCTGGGAACTCACGCGAGCAGAACTTCACAGTGGGTCATCCATCCTGGGAAGTTCTGCTCGTGTGAGTTCCCAGAAACAAAACCGTGAGGGCATGGTCGGGCCCAAAGCGGACAATATCGTGCTACGGCGGAGACTAGCCCGGGATGTGGTGGTGCTCGGGTCGGGATGTGACAAATTTGATATCAGAGCCAATCCCTGGTCGGAAGTGTGCCGACGAGGACGTCGGGCCCCTAAGGGGGATGGATTGTAAGATCCCACATCGCCCAAGGGTGTGGATCCTATAAGGCTTATATGTATATTCTCATCTCTACCTAACACGAGGCCTTTTGGGAGCTCACTAGCTTCGGGTTCTGTATAAACTCCGAAGTTAAGCGAGTACGGGGCCAGAGCATTCCCAAGATGGGTGACCCACTGGGAAGTTCTGCTCGCGTGAGTTCCCAGAAACAAAACCGTGAGGGCGTGGCCGGGGCCCAAAGCGGACAATATCGTGCTACGACGGAGTCGAGCCCAGGATGTGGTGGGGCCCGGGCCGGGATGTGACATTTGTGGATGAATGATTGTTTGGTTGCTTATATTGAGAATGATATTTTTAATAGTATGGAGGATGAGGCTATCATGCAACGGTTTCAAAATATGAAAACTTGTTGAAGATAATTATTATGATTATTAGGAATATGTAATATTATCGATGCTATGTTATTTTGAATTTTGGTTACTTTTCACGTATATATTATGATGTTTTGGTTAGTAGTGTTGTAAATACTATCCTTTTATTTATTTATTTTTTTAACATTTGTGATAGACTCCTAACCCAAAATCCTGGCTCCGCCACTCAGAAACAACCAATTAAAATTGGGTAAAATTATGATTTTGGGCTGGTGGAGGGTCGTCATAATTTGGGCTTTGTGGGCTAATGTTTCAGAATATTTTTTTTAATTTAATTTGAAGATTGTATTTTATTTTCATAATTTATTATAATTTTAATTGGTTGTTTGTCCACATGGCACAAATTTGACATTATATCAGTAAAAATATGGGATCCACAGTTGACAGTTAAATTAACAGATTAACTAATGGAGTTACGAATTCGTAAGTTGATATTTATGACATTGCAATATTCAAAAGATGATGCTTTGGAAAAAAAAATGTATGAGTTTATTATATGACCCAAACTTAAGAGTGCTAATCTCTATTAATTAATGAAACCCTTTTCGTCAAACAAAAGATGGTGAAAAGAATACTAGTCTTCTACCACACACAAAAAAATGATGGACAATAATGTAATTTCATAGGTCCAAATTTTACTGTTTTCTATTGAAGCCTCACCTACAGGTGATGTTAAAATACCTCCAATATTAAAAAATTAAAAAAAAATAAAAAAAAAACCAAAAACAAAAACCTCCCACTTCCCCCACGTTCTCTCTATCTCTCTATCTCCCTCTCTCCTTCTTATTTTCTAAAAAAAATATGTTAATACACACAAAGTATGTAGGTAAATGCTAGTATAATTTAATCTTTTTGTTTTCACTGACAGTGACGGTATATACTTTTTGTTATGTGTTGCAGTCATATTTAGAATAGGAATGTGATTGTGTAAATCCTAGAGAATATAGGAAAGTATCTTATATTCCTATTAGGAGTAGATTACCTATTAAATGTTGTAATCCTAAAGGGAAAGGTATTTACCCTTTCTACTACTATAAATATAGGCACAATGGGGTGAATCAAACAAACATCACAATTAACTCAATCTCTCTTCTCCCTCAATCTTGCCGCATCCCTCTCTCTCTAAACCCTAGAGCGCTCAATCAAATAGGCCTACAACACGTTATCAGCACGCTCTTGCCAGAAGCTAAGGAATTGACGCGCTAAGGCATTGACGCATCGTAGGAGGAGGCTATCATCCACCAAATTCAAAGGTTTATTTGTTTTCTGCTAATCAGGTACGCTTAAAGTAAAGTAAGATATTTGAAACGACTCTGAAGCATGAAAACATTCCCCATGATGAATGAACCCCCTATGTTTATATTTTCCTTCCGATATATATATATATATATATATATATATATATATATATATATATATATATTGTATATGTTCATATATTTTTCAATATATATATTTGTTTCATGCATCACACAATTAAATTATTATGTGGAATTTGTGAGTCAAAGTATAAAAACAAATTAGAAGCAAATTAGGGTTTCCTAAACCCTAAGGGATTTGAAAAAAAAAGAAGGGGAAATTGAGATATGGTGCGGCATACCACCGCACCACCACCTTGGACCCAAAACCAGGCCACGGCCTGGATTCCAAATAGGCAGGGCCTGCAGCCCCTGGCCCGCACCCACACGGCAACCCTCGGCCTGCAGCCTCGGCCTGCAGCCTCGGCCCGCTGCCTTCATGCCAGCCCATGTGGCTGGGCCACACGGAAACACGCACAGCCAGATTTGCTGGGCGCCCCGCCTAACAAACTGAAGGCCAGCTTTTGCTGGGCCTTCCCCCGTGCTTTCCCCGCGGTCCAAACTCAAACCCAACTACGGTTGGGGGGTCTTTTCCTTTCCCGTGGCCTGCAGACCACCCCAGTGGCCCTTTTGGGCCGTGAGTTTTCTACTCAAGGCACCCTGTGCCTTCTCACACCCACGACACAAAGCCCAAAATTATTTTGGGGCTCTAATTTCGATCCAATAATATTATGTTAATATTATTTTGCTTCTACAATCGACCCTGTATGGCCCGATTTATTGAATTAATTAAAAGTGACATGCAGTCCATTAATATGATAATGAATCCAAAATTCTTGACCTGAAGATCACTTTTTGACATTAACGATTCAATAATTTATCTTTATACTTTGAACCGTAACATACTTTTGTAGTAACGAAGCTCTCACACTTGAGTTTCCGAAGAACCTCAAATCCACTACACTAAGTTAGTATATTGCATTCTGTGTTTCTTGCAGGAACCTCTCATTATGAACTAATCGTTCATAAAAATACTAAATTGAACCTGTTTTTAGGGCGTTTACCTCTCATTATGAACTAATCGTTCATTATGCAACTACATCAATGGAGATATCGGATTTCCAGGAGGCGTCAGCACTTATAGACGAATAAATTAGACATGTTTTTAGGGCGTGTACCCCTAGTGGCTGAACCCACTAGGTGTGGCCGGCCCCTACCCCCCTATTTTACTAGGTTTATGGTTTAATTTTGAACAATTTTCCTAAGTGTTTGGAATAATTTGTTTAGTTTTGGATTGTTTTGAATTATGGATTGTTATTTGAATGGATATTATTTATCGAATTGCTTAATTGAATGAATGGACTTATATTTATACATGTGACCAATTCAATCAATTTATTTCTAGGTATGTCCAGTAAGGAAGTTAGTTGTCTGGCAGATAGTGGAACCATGCACATCATCTTGCGTGAAAGACACTATTTTACTAACTTAATACCCAAGAAAGCTCATTTGACAACTCTCTCAGGCCCATCCAACCTGATTGAAGGATACGGAAAGGCACGTATCATGTTGTCTAATGGTACAATCTTGACCATTAAGGAGGCACTTTATTCTCCACGTTCCGGAAGAACGTTGCTGAGTTTTAGAGATATTTGAGATAATAAATATCATCTTGAAACCACTGAAGACCATGGTTCTGAATTTCTTTGTATCACTTCATACGAATATGGTCAGAAACATATTCATGAGAAGTTGGAACATCAGCCAAGTGGGTTGTACATCACAACCATTCGCGGCATAGAAGCCCACAATGTGGCTGACCCTATGCATGAGTTCCAGGACACTTTGTTTCTTTGGCATGATCGTTTGGGACACCCTGGACGTGACATGATGCGTCGTATCCTCAAATCTTCTCACGGGAATAAGTTACCTCCTTAGGGAAGTTGAATACTCAGCCCTCTCACACAAAGATTATTCACGACCCCCCTAAATTTCTTCAGAGGATTCAAGGGGACATTTGTGGACCTATCCAACCAACCTGCGGACCATTTAAATATTTTATGGTGTTGGTTGATGCATCGACAAGATGGTCACATGTTTGCTTGTTGTCCACACGCAATGCCTGGAATGCTAAACTCCTAGCTCAAATCATTAAGCTAAGGGCTCACCACCCTGATTATTCAATTAAGTCGATTCGACTGGATAACGCTAGAGAGTTTACGTCACAGACTTTTGAAGATTATTGCATGTTTGTAAGGATTGATGTGGAACATCTTGTGCCCCATGTTCACACCTAAAACGGCCTGGCAGAAGCTTTCATAAAGCGCCTTCAAATGATAGCTCGGACTTTGGTTATGAGAATCAAACTGCCGGTATCTTCCTGGGGCTATGCAATATTGCACGCAGCTATGTTGGTCCACCTAAGGCCCGTCGCTACCCAACCACATTCACCGTTACAGTTGGTCACTGGATACGAGCCTAACGTCTCGCATTTATGGGTGTTTGGGTGCACCATTTATGTGCCAATAGCGCC
The DNA here is from genome assembly GCA_036320875.1 of Cotoneaster glaucophyllus. Lineage (NCBI taxonomy): Eukaryota > Viridiplantae > Streptophyta > Magnoliopsida > Rosales > Rosaceae > Cotoneaster > Cotoneaster glaucophyllus. The sequence continues at coordinate 24,178,426 of CM070063.1, forward strand.
GCCACTACATACCAAAATGGGTCCTTAGAGAAAAATAGGAATCTATGTCGGTTATGATTCACCATCAATTGTTCGCTACTTAGATACCTTGATAGGAGATCTCTTTACCGCATGTTTTGCAGATTGTCACTTTGATGAGACAGTCTTCCCGTCGTTAGGGGGAGATATGCATGCTAATGTTCCCGTAGAACGTCGCGAATTGTCGTGGTATGCTCCCACTATGTCTCATTTAGATCCCCGCATTGCCCAGTCTGAAACTGAGGTGCGACAAATTATAAATCTTCAGAGCATTGCTCAAAGCATGCCGGATGCTTTTAATGATCTAGCAAAGGTGACAAGATCACATATACCTGCTGCAAACACACCTGCAAGGATAGATGTACCCCGCGTACGTCAACAACTCGCTTGGGAAGGCCGGGATGTCCCCGAAGGTGGGGAGGCCGCAGGCTCCACGCGGCAAGGTACATTGGCGGCTAGCCAATCATCTGCTCCGACCCTGAAGCGTGGCAGACCCCTTGGTTCAGAGGATTCACAACCCCGGAAGTGGAAAACGGCACCAACTAGTGACCCTAGTTTGAATCTGACCATCGCTCACTCATCTGTTCCAACGCATGAGGTTATTCTAGATTACGATGATGCTTCATATGAAACATGCCGGCCTTCCGAGAATCTCGAGATTTTGGTCCACTATACAGTATTGGATGAGGTTTGGAATATGAATGAGATGATTGTCGACGATGCATTCGCGTACTCAGTAGCTACTGACATCATGCTTAGCAATGACATTGAACCACGTTCCGTCGATGAATGCCGACGTAGAACCGATTGGTCAAACTAGAAACAAGCTATCCAGGTCGAACTCGATTCGCTCGCCAAACGTAAGGTATTTGGACCTATCGTTCCTACACCACCACGCTTGAAGCCTGTTGGCTACAAGTGGATTTTCGTGAGGAAACGTAATGAGAAGAATGAAATAGTGCGATACAAAGCACGCCTCGTAGCACAAAGCTTGTCTCAGCGCCCTGGAATTGATTACTAGGATATGTACTCCCCCGTAATAGACGTCATAACGTTCCGCTACCTAATCAGTTTGGTAGTTTCCGAAAAACTGAATATGCAGCTTATGGACGTGGTAACCGCATATCTCTATGGGGATCTAGATACAGAAATTTACATAAAAGTTCCAGAAGGACTTCCATTGACTGGTTCAAATAGTTCTAGACCACGGAACACTCTCTCAATTAGGTTGAGGAGGTCACTCTACGGATTGAAACAATCCGGGCGGATGTGGTATAACCGTCTGAGTGAATATTTGACGAGTCAGGGTTAAGTGAACAACGAACTATGCCCATGCGTGTTCATAAAGAAGTCACATTCCAGATTTGCAATCGTTGCAGTTTATGTCAATGACATGAACCTCATCGGGACTCCCGCAGAGCTTGAGGAAATTGCTGCACACTTGAAATAGAAATTTGAGATGAAGGATCTTGGGAAAACTCGATATTGCCTCGGCCTGGAGATCGAGCATTGTTCGGATGGAATCCTAGTACATCAATCGAACTACACCCAAAAGGTGTTGCGACGTTTTAATGAGGATAAAGCGAAGCCTTCGAGCACACCCATGGTCTTTCGGACTCTAGATGCTAAACGAGATCCTTTCCGTCCAAATGGGGATGAGGAAGAGATTTTGGAACCCGAAGTTCCTTACCTAAGTGCAATTAGGGCTTTATTGTACTTGGCTCAGTGCACTAGACCCGCCATCTCCTTCGCTGTGAATCTATTAGCTAGATACAGCAATACGCCCACACGCAGACACTGGAATGGTGTTAAAGACATTTTCTGCTACCTCAAGGGTACTACGGATTTGGGCTTGTTCTATACCCGCGAATCTCCGAGTGTTGCCGCCCTTATAGCCCTAGAATTGATTCCCGCCTTGTTGGTTAAGCAGATACTGGATATCTGTCTTACCCACATAGAGCACGTTCTCAAACAGGTTATATCTTTACCGTTGGAGACACTGCTATATCTTGGAGGTCTACCAAGCAAACGCTAGTCGTGACTTCGTCTAACCATGCTGAGATTCTCGCCCTGCATGAAGCATCGCGTGAGTGCTTTTGGCTGAGAGAAGTTATGGAACATATTCGAAGCACTAGTGGTCTTACATCAGACTTTGACCTTCCCACGACGATCTTTGAAGACAATACAACATGTATCGAGCAGTTAAAGAAGGGATACATCAAGGGAGACAACACCAAGCACATAACGCCGAAGTTCTTTTACTCACACCAGCAGCAGTAGCATCAGAACATTGAAGTCAAGCAAATCCGTTCCCAAGACAACCTGGCCGACCTCTTCACCAAGTCGTTGCCCAAGTCTACATTTCAGAAGCTCGTCCAAGGAATCGGTATGCGCAAATTATCTGAATTGAATCGCTTGTAGTTCTCTTATTTAGAAGTTATGTCTAACTCAGGGGAGTATCCAGAAGCATACTCACATGATCTTAATGTACTCTTTTTCCTACGATTAGGAGCAGTTTTCCTACTGGGTTTTTGCTACCTAACGAGGTTTAAATGAGGCACCCATCCTGGGATGATCATACTCCGTTGAGTTCACTACACTCGTCCAGTTTGACGTTTGTTTTAGACATTATGCATACTTTCTTACTTTTCCCTTAGTCTATGGGGTTTCCCCATATCTTGGGTTTTACCATAACGAGGTTTTTGTGAGTTTTTACACATGCATACTTCAAAGTAAATTTGAGACTCGCGATCACCCGTTGTGCCGATGACTTCATCAACTATTCTACCTTATATGCTGAAGATCTGATGCAATGGTTTGTTGAGTATTTACACACTCAAGGGGAGTGTTGCAGTCATATTTAGAATATGAATGTGATTGTGTAAATCCTAGACAATATGGGAAAGTATCTTATATTCCTATTAGGAGTAGATTATCTATTAAATGTTGTAATCCTAAAGGGAAAAATATTTACCATTTCTACTACTATAAATAAAGGCACAATTGGGTGAATCAAACATACCTCACAATTAACTCAATCTCTCTTCTCTCTCAATCTTGCCGCACCCCTCTCTCTCTCTAAACCCTAGAACGCTCAATCAAATAGGCCTACAATATTACGTAACATTATGTAATTTTTTCTCCCTCCAGAGAACCAAACATTATGATCGCATCGCATCGCACCTGATAATCCCCTTTTGCCACGTCACCTTTTCCTTCTCTTTGTAGTTTGTACACAAACAACGCAAACAGTCCCGCGCACAGTGAGACTGAGGCTTCCCCAGAAAATATTATCTGCCCGTGTCACCATTTTCCCGGTGTTTTCCCGGCAACCAAGCAAGTTTTCCCTCCAATTTTTATCTATCAGCTGTTACATGGCCGTTAAATTGTACCATAACGTCTTTAGAAAAACTGAGAATGTGTTCCTTGAAGCCGATTCCAGAAGTTGAAAGTTAACGGTGTAATTGGACTCGAAACAGAGAGAGACCCATGCCTTCAATCCGCCTCTACTCATCGCTAGCTCCGCCCAACAGCCACCGTCCCACTTTTCTGCTGCCGTCAATCGCAACGTTGCTCAAAGCCTGCAAAACCCAATTCCATCTCCAACAAATCCACGCCCACATTGTACACAAAGGTTTGGAGCAAGATTACTTCCTCATAACCCAGTTCATTTGCCTCTCCAACGCCCTCGCTTCCCTCTCTTACTCTGCCGCCGTCTTCGACCGCGTTTTAAGCCCCAACACCTTTCTCTGGAACTGTCTGATCAAAGGGTACTGCGAAAGGTCTGGTTTTTTGGGCATTGTTTCTCTGTTTGTTCGAATGAAGAGGGAGGAGGGCCTTCCAGATAGGTATACTTACCCGTCTCTCTTTAAGGCGTGTGCGAGTGAGGGGAGGGTCTGGGAAGGAAGGGCGATACATGGATCGGCGGTGCGGTGTGGGGTTGATGGAGATGTGTTTGTAGGCACCAGTTTGATTGATATGTACGGCAAGTGCAGGGAGATTGTTTGCGCTCGCAAGGTGTTTGATAGAATGTCTGAGAGAAGTGTGGTTTCTTGGACGACTATGGTTGTTGGGTATGCTAGTGTTGGGGATTTGGTGGAGGCCAACAAGCTGTTTGATCAGATGCCCCAGAAAAATGTGGTGTCGTGGAATGCGATTATTAGTGGGTTTGTGAAGATGGGGGATTTGGTTAATGCTAGGAGGATCTTTGATCATATGCCTGACAAGAATGTGGTTTCTTATACTACTATGATTGATGGATATGCCAAGTACGGAGATATGGCGTCTGCGAGATTTTTGTTTGAGCAAGCCCCGAATAAAGATATTGTTGCGTGGTCAGCATTGATATCAGGGTATGCTCAAAATGGTCAACCTAACGAGGCTGTAAAGATATTTCAAGAAATGAGTACGAAGAATGTTAAGCCCGATGAGTTTATAATGGTGAGCTTGATGTCAGCTTGTTCCCAAGTGGGCTGCTTGCAGGTGGCTAAATGGGTTGATTCTTACCTGAGCCAGAGCTCCGTTGATGTTTGCCAGGCTCATGTTCTCGCAGCTCTGATTAACATGAATGCAATGTGTGGGAATATGGAAAGAGCAACACGTTTGTTTGAAGAGATGCCTAAGCGGGACTTGATTTCGTATTGTTCTATGATACAAGGGTTGTCGATTAATGGTCAAGGGGGTCAGGCTGTTGACCTCTTCAGACAGATGCTAAATGAAGGTTTGGCTCCGGATGAGGTTGCTTTTACAGTCATCCTGACAGTTTGTAGTCGGTCAGGGCTTGTTGAGGAGGGTAGGAACTTCTTTGAATCAATGAGACATAAGTACGGTTTAATACCCTCTCCTGATCATTATGCATGTATCATTAGTCTTCTTAGCCGGTCAGGACGGTTAAAAGCAGCTTATGATCTTCTACAATCAATGCCTGTGGAGCCTCATGCCGGTGCTTGGGGTGCACTACTTTCCGCCTGTAAGCTAAACTGCAATGCTGAGCTAGGAGAGTTAGTTGCTCATCGACTTTTTGAGCTTGAACCCCAAAATCCTGGTAATTATGTGCTCTTGTCCGATATCTATGCAGAAACAGGCTGCTGGTTTGATGTTTCTGCAGTGAGGACCAAAATGGAAGAGCAAGGGATTCAAAAGATACCCGGTATCAGTTATTTAGTTTAAAGCGTGAGCTTTTCAGTAACTCTCTTTATGCAGTGCCTGGAGTGTATACAGATGACACACCATCTTCACTGGCTTCTACATCGTGGAGTTGGAATTAATCAAAAAGATTTAGTTCTACTCCTAGCTTATTGGTGCTTGAGGAACCAAGTTGCCAAGGCTGCCTTCTACGACACTCCTTATTGCAAGCTTCAAGTGGGATTGCATCCTGAGATGATGGTAGAGACAGAGACATAAATGTTTTCGTTCAAAGGAGGTATTGCACCACTTGTATTTCAAAACTTCTGAGTTCATGTGTGGAAGTTGACCAACTTGAAGCTATTCAAACTCTGATTTCCTATATTGCCAGTGCTGCTAATAAGGATGTAATTTTTAAACTTTAAGTATGAGTAGTCCTGTGTAATTAAGGACCGGTCTATTAGTCACTTCCATAAAAATGGCATAATTTGATCCCTTTTATAGACGGTTGTAATAAGGCGACCATAAAGTTTTAAATATCAGCTTCAACAACCTTATTTTATTTTTAAACTGTAAATTAAGTAATTTAATTTGTTAACATGAAAATGGAAATGTGTGCTCTGCTTTGTTTTTCGGGATCTGGAATACTATTATTAGGACTTTGAAATTTCATTTATGCATTTTTACTCGCACAAAGGTTTCAAATGCAACTGGTGTGTGCTTTCTATCCACTTAGGTTGCTTATAGATTATATTAACTCTAAGATTTCCTTTTATATGGTTTATGACTTTCAATATGTTTAACTAATGTATTGATGCAGTTTATTAAGAGAATCTGCTTCCCTTGAGAGCTTAATCCTGGATCAACTATCAGCCAAGCAAGCTGAAGCTTATGAGTGGTTTATCTCTAAGCAAGTTCCGTTGGTGGTAACATCCTCTGTTTTTGAATGTGACCCGTGCTTTACTGCTAAATGGATTTGCGGATTATATAGATTTAATGCTGCATTCAATCTGCTTCCGGGCCTAGTAAGGGAACGCACTTGGGGTCTAGCAACACAAATGACACATCTCTCCTCATGCTTACACTGACATGCAATGCTGCAATTACAAAACTTGGCGAAGCAAAAATTTCTTGCCCTCAATTCTTTGTTAGGTAGACCTGGAATTTTTTGACAGATGATACTTACGTTTGACATTGCTTTGTTGGTTTGGTTGTGGATTTAGTTGTTTCCATATGTGCAGGTTCCTGATTGGGGGCAGGATCTTATACTATCCTCAGCTCTCATCAATAAGCTCTTATTGATTGTATGTAGAGGTAGCATGTAATTTCATAACCATCTTGTGGATAATGCTTTGTGGTTCAAATATGATATCTAAAGATACATAAGTTCCACATGTAGACCGTGAATAGCTGCACTGGCTTCCATTTTATCCAGGCAATTCTGGCATCCCTAAACAGTCGCTTGGGCATCAAAATAAATGGGAAGGACCTCCCAATTATGAAACAATCCGATAAGTTTTAGAAGTTTGTTTTCAATGGATGTAGAGTCTTATCAAATACAGTAAATGGCTGGAGAGCCCTTCTAATGTTAAGGCAGTGAGATTCTTGTCTCATAGTCATAGCGCATAGTGATTGAACCATAAATAGCTTCAGTTCATAATTTTGACGAAATTCTTTTTATCATCATTTTTAAGCACAACAAATTAGTGGACATATGGAAGAACGGGGTATATTAAAGTAGGTTAATGACCAAAGTATGTCGTAGCTGTTTTTAAATAGTTTCTACTATAATAGTAAAGCTATGAGGACCAACGATCCCCTCTCCCCAAGTAGTTTTTTTATCTGATTGGAACACTAATTTTGTCACCTAATAGTTGGAGATTGTCATATAGCAGTTGGAGGATTGCACCTTTTAATCGCTCTTGGTCTTCTCCTCACGAGCAGCAGAGTTCCTTAAAAGGGAAAACAGAAAGAATGAGGGCAACAGGTATGAAGCTTTAGGTCTTGTCCACGTAGGCAACCATTCTGTTAACTTTAAGATTTTAGAGTTCCATGTAACCCAACTTTTTTTCTTTTTCCATTTTCCTTTTTGGTTGGGTTCAATACATTTTTATGATAAGGACATCTCATTTCAAAATTTTATTTTTAGAGCTGCTCGCAGATTGTGGAGCTCCTTTATGCACCCTCCAACTGCAAAGCGCAACCTTGAGTTGATTGTGGATTAATATGTATTTTCACAATGATTTATACATTATATGCATTTGCTTTTTACCTATTGCACTATCTAATTGCCAAATGTATTAGCGTTTAAATGGAACTCTCGTTATCTAAATGAAGATTGTGTATGCTGCTGGTTCAAATTTTGATCTTTTTGACTTATTTAACAACTCATATTGTTAGTCCTAGGTTTATTTCCGGTAAGGGCAACATTGTTTGTTACTAGAGCAATCAGGTTGAAGATGCCACTGTGGTAGTGTTTGTTTGCATTCTCATGATATATATTTTCTTTTCCTAGGTGCTTCTCTTATTAACCCTCTGTTATATATTATCATGTGTTTTTTTTTTCTTTTCTTTTTGTTGTCCTTTTAAAAACGTGGTCGAGAATGTAGACTAGTAGTTATTGACTTGTGTTGCCTAGTCTATCTTGTTGTCCCTTTATAGGAAGAATAGCCGTCTCTTTCATCCACTGTTCCTAGGCAAAAAAACCATAAATGCATGTGCTGAGATCCTTTGTAACCGAGCTCTTGAATCTCTTATTTATGAGATTGTTCCTTGTTGCTAATTGCTAATTGCTAATTGCCTACTCAATTCAGGAGCACATCTGTTTTGTTGTTGGAAATTGGAAACGTGCAATTACTCAAACCAAGTTGCTTGATTAATGTTTGCTTCCTTCATACAGGATAACGAACTTTGATGAGCAGACTGCTTCAAGTGTGAAATTTGAAGACTCAGAATCAAATAAGATTTAGCGTTTTGATATTTATGGAATGAACTGACAGAACTCAAAAGACGGGTGATAAGGAGTGCTGATCAATCAGAAAATGAGGAGGTATATCTCGAAACTCTCTGCAACTTGATGCCATATCTTCTGATAAAATAAGAAATTTGACTTGTAAACAATTCCTACTTGTGAGAATTGTCATTTGAACTCTTACTGGTTTAAAATATTATCATGTTGTTATGGATTTTTTAATCAGGATATTAACCCTGCTGATGATAGTTCTAAGTATGAGGATGACGTTGGAGCGCTTCACTAGCATCATTGGTAAATTGATTTACAAACATAAAAGAAGCTAGCGCTCTATGAATATTTTTCTGGCTTCAGTAGGCAAACGATTAAACACACCCCCTTATCGACTAGTTAGACTGTGTCAGCCTCCACTTGGGCCAAGAAAATGAGGGGAAAAAAGGAAAATTTAAGTAATGTTGGTTTTGCTCTAATTGTTTCATACTATGACAATAAAAACATTCAGAACGAGTACCAAGCCTTCTTTAACCGTATCCATTTTAGTTGCCACCACCACAAAACCAATTACGGTATAGGATATCTATCAATATCTGTGGCCGTCTCCATCATTATTTGTACTTAATGATGAGCAGGATGTCGACTCCTAATTTTTTTTTAAATAGTTGTTCTAATTTCCTTTTAATTTCTTTTCATTTTCTGTTTCTTCGAAAGGTTGATTGGCAGGGTGTGTCCCAAGGAACTCAATTACTAACATTTGGCATTGCTGCTGCTATGGGGTCGCTTACAAGGGTCTTGATGGGAGATGAACTCTGACCGACTTAGCATCAGTTGTTCCTATTTGTGTTTTAATGCTTCTTACGGTGAGATTTCTGACGTGAATGATTCCGGCCAAAAAAACTTATGAAATGATCGGATTCTCATCTTCATGTTCATCCAGCTGACGTGGTTTATTACTGGAGGAGGTTTCTGGGCGGGAATATAACAAGGTCAAGGCGTGCTTCGGTTAGTTTGTTTCTGTTGCATTATTTGCGATATTGCTAGTCAATAACCTGTATTAACCGTACCTTTGTAAGACGTATGCAATGAGTTATTTGAAATTCATATGTTTCAACTCTATAATTCAAATTTTCGGTTATAGAGATAACAGTAAATGATTTCCCAGTTGCTTGGAAAGGGGGCTACAAGGAATCAAAGGATATCCAAGCCACTCAAACCCTCTTGGATACTTAATATTCATATTATCTTCATCTTGATTACACTCACTACTTGCTACTTTTTGTTATAAGTTTGATTCTTACAAAATTAGAAATCAAAATCAATTTTTCGACCTACCATGAAATGCATGACTGACACAAAAATGATTTTTACATTCTTATTCTTTTCACCTACACAATAACCCCTGTTTTTACTATTAGTTTTCAAATTAAACAAATTAAAAAGTAGACAAAAAGTAGTGTATGAAAATCCTTTCTTTTTCTAAAGGGGACCAGATGGTGATTTCGTCACGGCAATTCATCCTTTATGCGGCCACGAAGACTCACAACTGCATTTCAACCTTCCCCTCGCCACCATCGTGCTATTCACCAACGCTAGAAATCGAACATAGGACATGCCGTGTGAATTACAAGCCTGAAATTCGTCTTTAACCAATCGGCCACCCCGTATTTCTTATTGGTGACACGTAATTTGATCTGCAAATTTGGTTGAGGTCTACCTAGCATTACCCATTGATATATTCATTATTAAAATGTGGCCTATAATAATTTGTCAAGTTGACATCCACTCATCTCCCTGAATAAAATTCTGCACAGAATACGTATTAACATGTTGAGATGGGATCTTGCTAGTCCAGTTCCATCTCTGGGACAAATCAGAACCCGCCCCAGAATTCCCGAACTCCCCAAAATAAAGGGTGGTGAGAGCGAAATCCCCACTCCAAGGCATCCACCCTTGGGGTGTAATAAGAGCTTCCATACTGCAGTTTATAAAAACCGTCCTCGAATACTCCTTCCACGGCCTCCCCAAGTAGTTCTTGTGCACCTGCGGCTTGCTCCGGTACAACCTCATGTACTCTTCCGTGCCGTTGATCGAGCAGTTTCGAAACACGAAACCCGTTGCCAACGCAGGGTCTGTTCTTCCGTGGGCTGTGACGACATTGTCTTCGCCTTTCTCGGGTAGGAGTTGCCGCGGACGGACAAGGATGGTGCAGTCTTGGAAGATGGAAGCTGACTTTCCGAAGATGAAATCGACGTTGCCATGGATGGTGCACGACTTATAGAACTGTCGGTTTCCTTGTGCGTAAAGAGTGTCCTGGTTGCCTATGAATTCGCAGTTTTCGATTACCGAGAGGTCGCTGTCGGATCTGAAAGCAACTGCTTGGCGGGCGTCGGGACCTGCTGTGTTCTGGATTGTGAGCCCGCTTGCCATGAACCCATCACCAAGGACCCCTGTCACATCACATACATCAACAAATTTACGGAAACTTCTGAAAAAAATAAATAAAGATAAACTCGGAGGAGAAAATCTAACCGACGGTGGCAGTGTTGTAGGTGGAAATTCCGGGCTGGCCGACATTCAGCGATCCGGTAATGACCGTTTTGCCGATCCCGTCACCCAAAAGCATCACGTTCCGCTTCTCTAAGGCCACCCTCACGGTCTCCTCGTACACCCCACCCTTTATCCCAATCACGAACCTTTTGTTTCCCGCGTTATCGGGTGCGGCATTCACCGCCTCCTGCACCGTCCTGTAATTGTTGAGAGTTGTCCCACATTGGTGAGGGACAAGGTTTGCTATGTGCTTATATGGTCTTGGGCTACTCCCTATATTGCCAATTGGTTTTATGGTGGAACCTCAATTTCATCATGATATCAGAGCAAGGTTGTCCATGTGTGAAGCCGAATGGCCACACGCACTCCACGTCACCCAGTTGTTGTCCACGTGTATGCTTGAAAATCCGTCACACGTGCGGGGGCGTGTTGAGAGTTGTCCCACATTGGTGAGGGACAAGGTTTGCTATGTGCTTATATGGTCTTGGGCTACTCCCTATATTGCCAATTGGTTTTATGGTGGAACCTCAATTTCATCGGTAATCACACCATTTCTCCTTGCACACAGTCACGTTGGCCGTTAAACCCGGCGGCACCCCGCCCCGAAATCCTGGGTCGGGACCTCCGTGCTCCAGCCGCTCCCAGAACCCGTCTCGCTCCGTCTTCGGCGGGGCCCACATTTTTGTGTCGTTGCCGAAGTTGTCGTACGAGGCCATCATGCCGAGCGCGTTGCTGGATTTGCGGATCAAACTGTCGAGAAATGACATCGTCTCGTTGACCATGCTGGTGTCGTTGGCGTTCTTGAGGCCCGACCAGCACCCGTACTGGTAGAGCAATGCGGAGCTCATAGAAGCACGTGCATTTTTAATTTTACCACGTGAGAGACTGTCGGTTGCGAGAGAGATTCGATACTGGGAGTTAGCAAGGATATCGAGGCAGTTATTCGCGGCGGTCGTGCGGTTTTGGCTGCCCGGGGACGAGTCCAGGATAGTCTTGACCATTCCCTGCGCTGTCTTGACGCCGTCGCCGGAGAGCTGAACGGCGAATTGGATGGTTTGGAGTGGGGTGGTGTTGGGTTCAGTGACGAGGTTGGTCAAGGAGGTTTGACAGGCGTCGGGGAAGCGCGTGGCTTTGCAGGCTTGTTGGATGTGAGGTTGTGGGGAGGCGAGGAGGCGGTGACGGTGGTGGTGGTGGTGGTGGGCGGAGGAGAGAGGGAGGAAGAGAGTGAGGGAGAGGAGAGAGAGGAAGAGGAGGGAAGCCATGAGCACAATGAGGAGGAAGAAGAGCACTGCATGGAGATGGAGGCCTAAATAAGGCGGGGCGGCATTGATGGGTGAAATATAGAAGAGGATATGGAAAGTCATGAGATATGTGGGGATTTGGTTGTTGCTGATTTTTGTTGGTTTTATTTATTTTTGGGACGGATAAGAAAAGAATTTTCAGTTGCAGGGATTGCAGCTTCTTTGATTGGAGGGGGTAAGTGATGTATATATTTCAGTGCTAAGTCAACGGCTTTTGTTATATATGGTAATCTTTATAGCCGACGGTCATATTTGTGAAAAAAAAGAGAAAAAGGACACGTTTATAATATTACACTTTTTACGTTAGCAGATGCTTCAAAGCGGTTTTACCAGAAATAAAACAACAAAAATGAATTCATGAGAGTTTGATTACACAACAACTTACCGATGACAAATGGCGTTTAGAATCGTCTTATTTCTCTAAGGTACTCCAATTTGATGTTGAATAGCCTAAATTAGTACTTACATTATTTTGTTAGTAAGGAATTAAGATGAAGTCTCTTGAAACCTATCACTAGAACATCTCAAAAGGGAAAACACAAATTTGAGATGTGAAAATCATATTTACATCCCATTTCATATTTTCGGTATATGTTAATGAAAAATTTACTCTAAAACCTCATTTACATCTTCCGGCCAAGATGGATAATTTACATTCCGCCATTAGAGGAATATTGTTGCATTGGTTCAAAGCCTTTGTCAAACCTAAGTAGGTGTGAAGCAGAATACCCGCACCTTAGCTTAATTGTCTAGACGCTTAATGTTTACTAAACATGATAAGTATCAAGGAATTGGGGAACAAAAGAAAGGGTACCGGATCAACATCTGCTACATGATTTTCATGTATTAAATTACGGGTTTTAAAGGAAATTCCACATACTATATATGTAAGATAACATAGAAAAAGTTGGGGATTGAAACAATATGCTTCCACTGCTAATGTATTGCGTTCCTCCTGCACTCACTAATTAGTATTTTGTTACTAAAAAGGGGAATTTAGAATCCCGCTAATATTTCATGTTTTAATCCACTCATCTCCCTGGATAAAATTCTGCAGTGAATACGCATTAACATGCTCGGGTGGGATCTTGCTGCTCCAGTTCACTCTCTGGGACAAATCGGAACCCGCTCCCGAGTTCCCGAATTCGCCATAGAAAAGGGTTTTCAAAGCAAAATCTCCACTCCAAGGCATCCACCCTTGTGGTGTTAGAAGAGCTTCCATATTACAGTTTATAAACACCGTCCTCGAGTACTCCTTCCACGGCCTCCCCAAGAAGTTTTTGTGCACTTTGGGATTGCTCCGATATAACTTCATGTACTCTTCCGTGCCGTTGATCAAGCAGTTTTGAAATACAAAACCCGTTGACTGAGCAGGGTCTGTTCTTCCTTGGGCAGTGACTGCATTGTTTTCGCCTTTCTCAGGTTTGAGTTGTCTAGGACGGAGAAGGATGGTGCAGTCTTGGAAGATGGAAGCTGAGTTACCAAAGATGAAATCAACATTGCCTTGGATGGTGCACAACTTGTAGAATTGGCGGTTGCCGTGAGCATAGAGAGTGTCCTGATTGCCAATGAATTCGCAGTTCTCGATTACGGATAGATCACTGTCTGATCTGAAAGCAACTGCTTGGTGAGCATCGGGACCTGCGGTGTTCTGGATTGTGAGACCACTCGCCATGAACCCATCACCGTTAACTCCTGTGATATATGAGATAATCAAACAATCAGCATCTGAGTAAAGACGCAATCAAGGAGTCACAAGAAAACTCGACGAACAAATGATGCTTTCATAATATGTCGTTCCTCGCATTGTCATCCCAATATGTGGCCGATTTGTGGAAAGTATAAAAGTAATGGCCGGATTTGTGGAAAATGTCAGCAACGATAGAAAACATATGCAGCTGCGAAGGTTAATTGCAACTTAAACCGGAAGGATTCAGGGCTGTGCAAACCAATGGTCAAGACGATTCCATGAAGATAAAGACGTTCCTCGGCAATACCATCACAACTCCAGGAGTCGTGCAATAGTTACACAAAATACGACAAGTATTGTGGTCCTAAGCTAAATTCTGGAGATCTTCGTACCATAAACTATGCCTCTCAAATCATTCTAATTCCCTATGCCTCTCCATCCATCCTAACGAATAACGCTACACATATCACATTTACTAACAAATAATGCTTACATGTATCACATTTACTAACGACATTGCGTTATGCATCGGGTCTCACATGTTGAGTTCCATTTATGTGAGAACCACACAAAAAATATGGTCGCAATTGGACAACAAGCAACCCACTAGAACTAGGAAAAGCTACCACCTACGCCTACTTTCCCACACTCCACGAATACATTCCAATTGCGTGCAATCATGGACCGCACCAAAATAATGTGCTCCAGCATGCCACCACTCACCCATCCTCTGCCATTACGTGGGTGCGGGGTCACACCATAAGAGTGTGATCCAGCACGTACTGCATTTTCCACTTACCAAATATGACGTCATATTTTACAAATCTTAAAACTAAGACTGACCTAAAATTTTATTTTATTTTATTTTTTTTAAACATACAGTATTATTCATACCAAAAGAAAATAATGTGATTCAAACTCGAACCTAGCGATAATACCACATCCCATTGACAAATAAAAAGAACCATTACTATACTGTATTACTAGACACGGGCAGATAAAAAAAACATTAAAATAAAATTAAAATACAACGTAGTAAACGTACCGACGGTGGCAGTGTTGTAGGTGGAAATTCCGGGCTGGCCCACATTTAAGGAGCCGGTAATGACGGTTTTGCCTATCCCGTCACCCAAGAACACCACGTTCCGCTTCTCTAAGGGCACCCGTACGGTCTCCTCGTACACCCCCGCCTTTATCCCAATCACGAACCTCTTATCTCCCGCGTTATCCGGCGCGGCATTCACAGCCTCCTGCACCGTCTTGTAATCGCACGAATTCTCCTTGCACACCGTCACGTCCGCCTTTAAACCTGACGGAATCCCGCCCCGAAATCCCTGGTCGGACCCTCCGCCCGAGACCCGCTCCCAGAACCCGTCCCGCTCCGTTTTCGGCGGGCCCCACGACTTTGTGTCGTTTCCGAAGTTGTCGTACGACGCGATCATGCTGAGCGCGTTGCTGGATTTGCCGATCAGCGAGTCGAGAAACGACATCGTCTCGTTTACCATGTGGGTGTCGTTTGCGTACTTGAGAGCCGACCAGCAGTCGTACTGGTAGAGCAACGCGGCGCTCATGGAGGCACGTGCGTTTTTAACGCGACCACGTGACAATCCATCGGTGGCGAGCGAAATTCGGTAGTGGGAGTTGCCAAGGACGTCGAGGCAGTTTTTCGCGGCTGTGGAGCGGTTTATGTTCCCTGCGGACGAGTCCAGGATGGTGTGGACCATGCCCTGCGCCGTTTTGAGGCCGTCGTCGGCGACCTGGACGGCGAAATGGATGGTCTCGAGAGGGGTGGCATTTGGGTCAGTGACGACCTTGCCCAGGGAAGCTTGACACGCTTCGGGGAAGCGCGTGGCCTTGCAAGCTAGCTGGATCTGGGGTTGAGGGGAGATGGAGTGGCCGGGAGGACGATGGCGGGAGGCGGAGGATAGAGAGAGGAAGAGAGTGAGGGAGAGGAGAGAGAGGAAGAGGAGGGAAGCCATGAGGAGTAGGGATTTGGGTTTGGAGGAGCAGCATGGTGGTGGCTTTATAAATTTGGTGGGTTTTCTGTGGAAATTGAAGGTCATTGAATGATTGGGGTGCGGAATTAATTGGTCATATTTGGAATTCGGAAAGTAATCCACCGTCGCGATTTGATTTTTCTGGATTCTAGTTAGTTGGAATTTAGGAAATTAGGAGTCACGAGGGAAAGGGGAAAGTCACGGGCGGGTGGATATTTGGAGGAATTCAGACTGATTGTTTGGGTGCCGTCTGTCTGTGTGTGTCACGGATTCACAGATTGTAGTGGGAGCAAAAACGAGAGCAGCAAAACCGTAAAGGATCCAGTAATTGCTGCGGAGTTATCCAAGTGAGATATGATCTGAGAGGGTCTGTTGAGGGTGTCAGAGTAAAACTGTGTGTCTAACTGAAAAAGTAAAGGGGGAAAACGACAGACAGACTGACGGACATAATGACCATCTTACTTATTCTAAGAGTAATTCCACCCCTAAGACTGGATGCCAGCGTCTAGCACATTTATCCACTCAAATGAACAGTAATAGACTCAAATGAACAGTAATTGGCCAAAACATCTCCACCCCTAAAAAAAATGTGCTGGCACCCAATCTAAAAATGCACTGGCCCAAACGATCTCCACCCCTACAAAATACGCTGGCACCCAGCCCATTTTAAATATTATTAATTTTTTTTATAAAAAAAAAAAAAAAAATTAATTTCGGATAGGATTTTTAACCAATCTCGTCATGCCACGTGTCATTATCTGAACGTACTATTTTGTGCATAGATTTTCGATAAGATTTTCAACCAATCCCGACACGCCACGTGTCACTTCCTGTTTACTATAATTTAGCCAAGATTTCGATAAGATTTTCAACCAATCTCGTCACGCCACGTGTCATTATCCGAACGCACTATTTTGTGGATAGATTTCTAATAAGATTTTCAACCAATCTTGACGCGCCACGTGTCACTTCCTGTTTGCAATAATTTAGCCAAGATTTCGATAAGATTTTCAACCAATCACGTAGTGCCACGTGACATTGTCCAGAACCTCATCCTTTCGTTTTTTGTCAATATAAACCCTACATCTCTACATCCATCCTCACACCAAACTCAATCCTTTTTTTTAGCTCAAAATCCTTCTTCATCGTGTTCAAATCTTGAGTTTTTTTTTTTACAATGTCTTCTTCAAGGAGAGTGCAAAAACAATATGAGGAGCAACAGAAAAGATTGTTGGCACAACAGGAAGAGATGATCAATCTCCAGGAATATGGAGGTGGAGATGAGGCTTTCTTCATGGAGGAGGATGATGATGATCACCACAGAAGGCAGAGAGCCTCACATTCTCGCCGTGTCATGGAAGCTGTGGGTCAGATAGCCAAACCAAGACGTGCCACAAACATCGATAGAAAAAGGGAAAGACGGTAAAGCTCTATTGGAAGATTATTTTATTCCCAACAGTGTTTTCCCAGATCATATTTTTAGACGTCGTTTTAGAATGCAACGATGTTTGTTCGACAAAATCATGAGTGCTGTTTGCAACCATGATCCATATTTTGTGCAAAAAGATGATGCTTTTCATGTTCTAGGTCTTCTTCCCGAGCAAAAAATTACGGCTGCCTTGCGAATGCTTGCATATGGAGCATCTGCAGATCAAGTGGATGAGATTGCGAGGATGAGAAAAACAACTGTTCTGGAGTCCTTGATGCGGTTTTGCTCTGCAATTGAAGCCCTCTACACCAATGAGTACCTCCGGACACCCACGCCAAGGGACATGCGAAGGCTTCTAAGGAAGGGTGAGATGCGAGGCTTCCTTGGCATGATTGGAAGCATCGACTGTATGCACTGGACTTGGAAAAATTGTCCAAGTGCGTGGCAAGGAGCTTATGGCGACAGAAAAGGAGCCAAAAGCATCATTTTGGAAGGGGTGGCTTCTTTTGATACATGGATTTGGTATGCATTTTTTGGTGTTCCAGGAGCTCAGAATGACATAAATGTCCTTGCCCAATCTCCAGTGTTCGATGAACTGGTGCAAGGAAAATCGCCGAAATGCACATATTGGGTCAATGGTACTAAATACGAGGGATCATACTACCTTGCAGATGGCATTTACCCAAGGTGGTCAACATTTGTCAAAACAGTGCCACATCCCCAGAGTGAAAAAGAAAAACACTTTGCAAAAATGTCAAGAGGGGTGTAGGAAGGATGTCGAGCATTGTTTTGGAATCCTGCAAGCTTGTTGGGCGATTGTCAGGGCTGCAGCTAGATTGTTTGATGTCGAGGCTCTTCGATCCGTCATGATGACGTGTATTATTCTCCACAATATGATTGCTGAAGATGAGTATGATTATGATGTCGTCGATGAATACGAACCAGATCTGTTTAACAACTCACGAACACGTATCTACTGTGCTCATGACAATACCGAAGATCTCGTGCAACACGAGCCGTTGGAACGGGATGGACGTTACTATGAATTGATCGCTCAGCGGTACGTTTCAGTGCAAGAGCCATACTGGCACATAACCCGCCAGAATGACTTGATTGAGCACCAGTGGAGTTTGCACGAAGGCGAAGATAATTAAAAAGAGGCTTGTGGTTGAAGAATAAATTGTATTTTTTTTAAGTAATCTTATTTAGTGTGTCATGCATATGTGGTCCCATATCCTAATAGAAAGGGTGTTGAGTTCCCCTCCATGCGTCTTAGGTTCGAAACTTCCCCTCTCTCTCCGGGTGGTCAACATCTACAGGTACTTGATGAAAGTAACTAAGTAAAACGTTCTGATTAATTTGTACCAAAAATAAAAATACAATTGATTATACGTACGTCTCAATAATATCGGTGCATGAACTACGGTTTTTTTTTTTTACAAACTTACTCCACACTATAAAAGAGAATGTACTCCACACTATAAAAGAGAATGAATACATAACTCTGAAAAAACAAGCATATGCCTAATTCCATCTAATGGATTGTTAATATTGCCATGTTTTTCTTCAATGTACTACTTCTCACCGGCGTTTCGAATGTGTTCTTCTTGCTTCTTCCCGATGTTCTTCTTCTCTCCGGGGTTTCAAATGTGTTCCTGCAGCTTTTTCCGATGCACTACCTGTCTCCGGCGTTTTGCATGTGACGTTGCGTCTTCCTTCCAACACAGGAATCTCTGTGACGTGGTTGAGATAGAAAGGTCTTACATAATTCTGGTAAATATATGTCGACCCGCTGAAGCGTGGGCAGACCAACCAAAAATACGTAATCAGCTTAGCATATGACCAGATTGGGATGAACTCAATGACTTTGGAAAAGGTGAGCTCAAACGTTGCGATCATTGAATAGAGAATCCAGTAAGTAAGCCACTGTCGATCGTCGGCAATATTAGACATGGTCTCCAGTGCCCTAATTGACGCATATAGTGGATAAACAATAGAAACCACAGGCATTGCAAGAACGTCAAAGTTATGAACAAGCACCTTGATAATGTCTACTACCATCTCCGATTTCTTTCGTCTCTCGCTAGTCGCTCCTCTCTTTGTGATGAATCCTGTGCCAGATTAATGAAAGGAAATTCTCCGGTCGGACGCTTAATTAGTAGTTTTATGAATGATCTATATTCTAGGGATGAAGGGGCAGCTTTATATATATATATATATATATATATATCTATATATATATATATATATATATATATGTGTATAGAGGTGTTACTTGTGTGAGTTTTGGGTGTAAAATATTGGGATTCGTGTAGACAACTGGAGAATTATAAAGCAAGAAGGGAATGTTATGTAGAGAGGTGGGACTTGTGAGCGTTTTCAGCTCCTTAATGCATCCAAGCAAAATCATCAGATTAGCCTTTCAAAAAGATTTTCTACAGTCAAAGGGTATCATTAATCCTGGTTTCCTGTTGTTTTAGATCGAATTCCTGTTTGTATATTTCTCTTTTTCTTTTTGGTTTTCCTTTTGGAAAAATTTATCAGAACTCCACTTTCCGTACAACATTTTACAGAGAGACAGGTAATTTTGTAAATACCAAAACTACCCTTGAGATAAACTCCAAAGTAATTTTGTAAAAATAGACGGTACAAATCGTTGAAATTCGATGTGGGATGGGTCACATAACTAATTTCCCTTTTTTTCCCTTTAGATAAAGAGTCCGATGATAACTATATTGTCATTCACAATTTTTATTTTGGGAAAGTATTTGAAATGTCATATGAACTTATACATTTTTAAAAAAAAATTGTCATATAAACTGAAAATTTAAGCGTTTTGTCGTGTCAATTTTTTGAAATTATTAATCTGTCATTTCACTAACTCTGATATGTTTTACATTCAAAATAAATAATGGGCAATGCACATGACTTATGTTCAAGGTTTATTTCGAACTTTTGAGACATTTTTGCAAGGTTTTATTTTTTATTTTTTATTTTTTAATTCTTATACATAGATATATTATGTGGGGGAATACATAGGTTCATGACTTTTAACCTCTTTCACAAATTCTCTACTTTTCCTTAGTAGGAACCCAAAACTTTTGGCTGGTAAAAAAAACATGCGAGGTTCGTTTCAAAAACTTATTGTCAACTATAAAAGACATTGGCTCAATAACATGAATTTTAACTAATTGTAAGCTTTGGCTATTCAACAGTCATTCGTATCAATTAAAAAAGGAGTAGAAATGTTCGAAATAACTTTGAAATTTTCAGAAAAATTTTGACGGGGAGCTGGGAATTGAAATGTCCAAACTAAACTTAAAAACAAATCATGTGCAAGTCACATAACTTTTAGATAGATAACTTAACAGAATTAGAGTAATGTGGCAAATTAATGTTTTCGAAAAAATGATAGGACAACTTAAAATTTTAATACATATAACAAATTGAAAATAATGCATTAGTTCATACTACATTCAAAACATCCCTTTTTATTTTCTAGTTTTTGTGGTCATGCAAATGGCAGAATGAGGATTTTATGCAATGGAAGCTAATATACAAACCATATAATTAGTATTATTATATAGAAGAATAAGAAACTCCAATCTTTCAACCACATATTCTATGCAGAAAGATAAATGACATGACATCTTGTGGCATGCAAGTTCGTGGATACAAATCCTACATCTAAAATTCAAAAGTAGGTTTGCAAAAACTGCGACGCAATTTTACTAATTAAAACTGAAAAACCGGGTCAACCCGAATCAATTAGGACGGGTCGCTCGGGTTGCAACCCTACATACAAGGAAGAGCTTCTCATTTAAGCAGACATCAAATTTAAAGTCCAACTTATCTCACAAATATTACAAATTCAGGATGCCAAAAACATTTCTTATACAAAACCCACACAAGGTATCGGGAAAGTCTTGGCACCACAAGTCCAAATCACGAATAGAAATTCACCCACCAATAACTTGTCTAGCTATAATGCGCTTTACCCCCGTATAATTCATGAACATGACATTGATTCTGTATCGCCCTGTCTATTTTCGGGGAGTTCAAGTCCTTCTGAGAAGATGAACTTGCTGGTGGCTCCAAAGATGTTCGCTGTCTGTAAAATTACAGTTTGACAAGCCGTTGACATTGGCGAGACAGAAACGGGAAGACATGGCGTACACTTCGGAATAAATTCCTTCTTATTGAAGGTTGGAGCAAAGAGTGATAGCACAGCCCGACAAAATATGAACCTAAAGGAAGAAACAAAAAGTATACACGGAAACATGTTTCACACTCAGGGAACATATACAAACACGGAACCACAACCTAGAACATAACAATTCTAGAAAATTAGGTCAACCCATTTGAGAGCATCCAATAATATAAAGTGCTGACAATTGTTAATTTCAGCAAACTTTCAAAGAAATGAACACGCAAACGTCTGTGTACGGGTTGAAGAAATAAAACTAAGGGTTTATCACCAATGGTCCCTGAGCTATGTGAAACACATCAAATTGGTACCTGAACTTACAAAATCAATAAATATCATCCCTACACTTTGGTACACATCAATGTGGTGCTTCCATGAAATGTTCTTTTAAATTTATCACGTGCAGCGCACATGACCTCTGTTTAAGGGGTATATTTGGTATAATCAATTCTCTCCTACCACTGTCTGCCACCACCTTATCACTGTGTTTCCCTTCCACCCTATCTCTGTTCATGAAAACCTAAGTATTTCTTTATTTTCTCAAATAATTGCAGCCATAGAAAATTCAGGACTGTCCTTTGCATTAGAATTAACTGTAGGAGAGTTCTATTTTCACATACAAATACTATATATTACATTAAATTAACTAGCAAAGGAATTCAATGGTGTTCTCACTGGTGATAAGAATAACTGTAGAGTATTAGTTTCACCAAAATGCCCCTCAAACAGGAGAATGACTTACATGGAACACGTTCACTGCCACGTGGTGTCCCTTGTCCAATAATGTATTGCCATGTGCAAGTTTTCCTCCACATGGCAATGTATTACTGGATCAGGATGCCACGTGGAAGTGAACACATTCAATGTAAGTTGCTCTCCTCAAACAGAGGTCATGTGCGCTGCAAATGACTAGTATTTAACTGAAAATCTAATGGAAAGGATCACATTGATGTGTGGTAACGAAGTATAGGGATGATTGATTGATATTTAAGTAAAAGGGGCTAAATTGATGAGTTTTGCATGCTTTAGGGACCATTGATAATAAAAACCAAAAGCAAAAGAATCAAGAATGTCCAGTTGCAAAATGGCAACTGCCCACCAGGACACCTTGCCAGAGAGATACGTGCAGACTTGTAGTTTAGTTTCCAATCAGTGGAAAGTCCTTCAAATAAAAAGTCCATTAGACCAATGAGTTTTAGGCGTCCCTCATATGTTAACTAAAACTAGCTCTATGAGCTATATTAACAGAAACCCTAAACACTAACATTCAAGATGGAGTCAGATTGGAACTTATGTACCCTCAACTTTTCAAATCTTAAACTCAAATACATTTAAAGAATAGCTTATGCTGAAGTTGAAATTTTTTGCATGACAAACATGGACCTTTCAGTCCTGCCTGAGCTCAAATAAGTCTACCCAGCCCAGTCGAACCTATTTGACACTTCACAGCAATTATCCAAACGCCAAAGGACAATGAAATAACAAATTTAAACCTTCCATGTAAACAGCTTAAGCATTTAAGGCTCAAATACGCCTCTTTTTGTGACAGAGATTTTGAACATTAAATCCTCTAGCATTGTGCATATGGCAAGAAAGAACTTGTACCACAAAACATTTCTGTCAAAATTCGTGCCAGTTTCAAGCTTAATCAAAAGTGCATCCTCGTGCAGAAATCATGATGCATTTATTCACACTAAAATATTTCTTGTAAGAGCAGTCGAAGCTGACTATTGATAAAAATAATACTGAAATAAAGGAGAACACTAGAGACTGTAGGGCTACACATTGTAAACTACTCCATAAGAACAAAGGTTAAATAGAGAAGTACCTCAAAAGGAGTCGCCTTAGGAAGGGGTCACTCAAAATCTGCGCCCAAACAGGATCAATAGTGTCCAATGTCACCAAAGTAGACCCCCAGTCACTTAACGAACTGGAAAGAAGCTTCTCGGCCTTGTCAAATGTTTCCTGAATTCGTTCTACAAAAGTTAGGAGAAAACTAAATAACCAATGCTTATTAAGAAGAGACCAAGTGTCAACATTATACGCACCATGTCAATGTCAGAACCTGAAATACCAAGCAGTAAACAGAAAGCCTGCACTGGAGCTGTGAGGAAAATAGTGAATAGGCTTCCGCTTGACTGACGAGAGGAACCAAGAGTAGTGTGATATGAGGAGCTAGAAGACAGGAGCATTGCAACTGCCTCTCCTTTTTGTACTCCGTTTATAGCCTGAGTACATTTAATCATTAATGAGATTTGTATTGATGAAATTTAAGGGAAAAGAGAAAGAGATGAACATAGGGCCCGTTCATTAAGCTACCATATAAATCATACTGCACAGTGGAGAGACAGATTGGGAGGGGGTTGAGGTTATTAAGTTTTGATAGTGACAACTATATCCTCCATTTTGCTTCAGGATGGAAATCCGATTATGAAGTAGCTACCAAAGACATGGTACTCAAACTTCAATCATTTCGTGAACTATAAGAACTGGCCACTTCTAGCCTCTAGGGATGATCAGTACATTCAATGAATCCATATGGAATATTCAAGAAGTAAATAAGGGGATAACTGAGAACTTGCATCAATGCAGTGTGATACGAATTATGAAGAGCTAAAAATATTTATATATTTGATAGTACAGATTAAAAATATATACTTTTTCAAATCGCTAAACTTCTTTACAGGCAAAAACGTTATTGGCAATGCATTCCAATTCTCATAAATACATCTAAAAATTTAGGAAAGATATCCCACAACAAAATAGATTACTATACTAGCCTCAAAAGCTTCACTGCTGTCACAGTCAATAACTAAAACAAGTGGTCTTCTTGTAAATGGAACCAAGTCACTCGGATAAATGTTATTCACTCCTGAAATAGAGATTTTGTATGATATCAGTTTATAATGGAAGTTATTCAAAAACAAAGAAATGAAATACAGAAATATGACCAGATCAAAGGTTTAAATACACCAGTCACATTCATCAAATCATCAAATAATAACCCGGAAATCCATTAATCAATTAAATATCAGATAAGCATGGCATGTGAGTAACAAGTATAGTTGTAGACCTTCTAGGCTTCTACAGTGCATAATTACAAATCCAATTCAAGTGTAAACTTATTAAACTTCTTACTCAACCTGTCCTACACCCCTTGAACCACAGTATACTCGGACTAGATATAACCTTATACTTTATTATTGTTTCCGGTACTGGAGATAATATTCCAAGTACATGGCCATGTAA
The DNA here is from genome assembly GCA_036320875.1 of Cotoneaster glaucophyllus. Lineage (NCBI taxonomy): Eukaryota > Viridiplantae > Streptophyta > Magnoliopsida > Rosales > Rosaceae > Cotoneaster > Cotoneaster glaucophyllus. Next base: position 24,202,956 of record CM070063.1, read on the forward strand.
TTTGGACCAAGGCACCTCCTAAACAAGAATGCATCATTAGCTTTTATTTGATGCCCCACTACAACCCTATCTTGCAAGAACTCGCACAAAGAGAAGAAAGAATGACAAACCACAGATTTTGACAAAAACACTTTGCAAAAATTTCTTCAGTTATTTTAGTGTGTTTTTTTTTTTTTTTTTTTTTTTCCTGCTAGGTCAACTTTTGAGGGCAAAAATCCAAATCTGAGCTCAACACTTATAATTGGGAGTAAACAAACAAGCTAAACCTTAATATTTGTTCCTCATTTGTTTAAGAACTTACCTCCGTTTCTATGGCTACCAAACTGTAAACAGCCCACCTGAGAGCTTGAACCATCTCCTTTACCTTGTCCACGAGAAGGGTTTATCCTATCAGACGAATAGGCCAAGGTAGAAGGGGACGTCACATCAGAGTACATTCCAGCACCTGCTGGGGACAAAATATTATGTCCTTTAAATGAACTAATTTAATGATGTCAAGGGAATGTTGAATTTAAACAACACAAACAAAAAAACCCAAGGGCTAAGATTTAAAACTAAATTTTCACACCTGAAGCTGACAGATATATCAAAATAACTCCATCAGGAGGAAGCTCCTCACAAACTGTGGCCAAAACCTGACAGTCATGCAAACAATATAGGAATTTTATTACAAAGGCAGTTCCTTACAAAAATAATAGTGTTGAAGCAATCTTGCAGAAAGGATGGCAGGATTCAGATACAAGGAGCATTAACTATCGCAAAAAGGAAAAGATGATGGTAAGATTTCATATTTCATCCAAACCATTCGCCATGTGTTTACTGAACAAAATCATATGCTTAATCAAAATCGCTCATGGTTCTAGAAACTGATATGTGGTACTCGTACCTGATAACTATACGTGGTAATGCTTGCTCAACTATAGGTGCTATGATCCATAGACATATATCCTAGGTGGAGTGTCAAAGCACTTGCTAAGTGTTTGAAAAAAAAAGGGTTAAGAGCTCTGACACAACTTTGACACAATCAAACAAATCTGTGTCCTATACAAGCATGGGTTCATGCAGATGTAACATAATCAAGAAAGAGATGATCATCACAGATGCATAGCAGGATGATAGCTGCTCAAATCTAGGATAAAACAAACACATACTTTTCTGTAATTTGCATGGGCAAGAAGGTCCAACCTCCCAATGTTTACAAGAGCATGATTGTGTCGGCCACTAGTCTTTGAATTAATTCTAATAGTTTAGGAAAACAAGGATTTTGCTTGGCTTTCCATATAAACTGGTTCTCTGTGTTTAAACTTAAAGAGATACTATCTTTAAGCATTTCGGTAGTCAACAATTGAACATAAATGTGCACGATAAAACAATATTTCAACCTCATCATCGATCTATACTTTTGTGATATCAATAAACCCAAAATGTACTACAGCCTAGAAGCCAATATAACAAAACACTGAATAGAGAAACAGGCAACAGATCAGTAAATTATTACCCATTATACTCACTGCTAGAAAATGTGTAACAGATGGACGGTATAAGACAGCCTTTCTTGGATTAGGTGGCAGAGTAGGATCGGCGATATCTTGAGAGTAATTAATGCGGCTGGATGCCGGTGCCCCATTCTGACCATTTTTAGCCCCACTAGACTGGTAAAATGAGCCACTAGGTTCCCACTCCAGACACTGAAGCATCCTAAAAGTGTCAAGAGTAAGCTCTGAAAACTTTACCTGATTGAGATTTAAACATAGAGAAAACAGAAAATATCAGAAATGATTCCAGTTATCATATTCATAAAGCATCCAAAAAAATGTAATTGAGAACCTTGACAACATTTGCGCATTGGAAAATGAACAAAAGTGAGAGCCTATTCCAGTAAACATAATTGCAGTTTCAGGAAATCTCAGATTTCACACATTGGAAAGCTGTTCTTATCTGCATTTCATGGTTATTATTTTTTTTCAGAAATACAATTTTCTTCAAATTTAAGATGAAAGTTACAACACATAAGACAAGGTATCCCCTTAGAGATCATTCATCCCAACTACATCTAAAACTGAAACTCAATAAAAATAAATCAAAATAGCTAAAAAAGAACTACATTGTTCACACAGAATGGCCTTTCTTCTTGTTGTTAGCTAGAGCTTTTTGAACACTGGCTATTGTTTATTTAGTGACACAACATGTCTACAAGCGTTGTGATTGTTTTGACTTATACACATATGGTTTCATATTCCAAGTGAAAAAAGAAGTGAAGGAAAAACCTCAACACCTAACCTCATTATGATGGTAGCTGCTCAGTATAGCATCTCGCAGTCTCAAGGACCTCTTTGCAACTGCTGTGGAAACATGTGGTAGGGAATCAGGATGACAGTCTAGAACAATACTGTATCTCAAAGGCCTGATATTCATAAAAGCTGTGTCAGCTTTCAAAAATCTAACTATTTCCTGAATCACCAGCTTCCATTCTTTAAAATCAGTTTCCTGGAAACAAAGATCATTGAAATGTCACTATTATTAAACCTATCTGCAAGAACAAAGATGCTTAAACTTCCTACTTCTATACATGAATTTAAGGAGGAGAAAAAACAGAGTTATGCATTAATATATTAAATGGAAACGAAACAGAGAGTGACTGACAGTCTTAGACCTCGGTTAACCGCGCAAATCTTCCAAGAGGAATACAGCATTACCCAAAAAACTCTTATGATTCTACAACCAAAGCTACAGAGCATGGGGACTTCATAAAACCACACCTAGTCAATGTCATTCCATTATACTTAACTACTGCACAGCCTTTTAAATCTTTGCCTTTGTCCATGTTCGTATTCTCAATCAGGGCATAGTTGTTATACATATCATATATACATTATACATATATACACACACTAAGTTATTATATATTACATTGTAATTTTTCTTTACTTTCATTTTCGCTCTATTTCTTTCGTTGTGTAAACTTATATTAATTCGCGATAATTTCTAGTCATTTCCACTGCAATTAAAATAAGTATGTAGTATAAACACACACACTTTTTCTATTTTCCATTCTAAAAATGAAACGAAAGCACATATGTCAAGTGAATGTTGTTCACAAGTAAATCAAGAAATCAAAGCACCCTAATAACAAAACAATGGAAAATAACAAACCTGGAAGGTCCTCTTGCACTCATCAACCAAGACTCTGAGCTGATTGAGCAGCTGCTGCACCATCTCCCGCCGATTCAAGAGCAAGCACACCATTAAAAACCTCGAAACAATCCGGAGCTGCTTGTTGGCCAAGCTCAGGTCCTGAAACATGCCCTCCTTGAAGTACTCTCTGCTGAGAATCGCCTCGTAGAATATGTACGCCTCGGAGAGGTAGCTTGCCTCGCTGGTCCTCATGTACTGCCCCAAATAGAGCTGTGCAATTCGCGACGCGATCTCGCCAATCTCCGATCGCCGGAGACCGGACTCCACGAGTTTCTGGCGATTTTCTTGCTGAAATTTCCATAGCTGCGTGTACACCTTGAAGACCTTGTAGAAATACGCATCGTACTCGTGCCTGAACAGAATTCAAAAAACAAAATTAAGGAATAATTGTTGGGAAATTAGGGTTTAGGATGAAGAAATGGGGGAGATTGAAGGACCTGTTGCGGTGGTAATAGGGGAGCTCTCTGATTTTGGAGAATTTCTTGTCGGCTTTGTGGAGGAGAGACCAGTAGATTTCGCTAACTGGGATGTTAGGGTTTTGCTGTGCTTGCATTGTCGTTTTGGGTTGGGGATGGTGGTGGTGGACTGCAAGTGTGAGTCGGCTGAGGGGGGCGGGGGAGGGAGGAGGGAGTAATAGAAATATTTTGTTTCTTGTTTTTGGTCGGAGAGTAGTAGGAAGGTTGGAGCTGGGCTTTATGTTTTTGGACTTGGCTAGTATTTTGGGCCACGAAACTGTCAGTCACACTCTGTTTCGTTATGTTTTCAGACAAAATTTAAGCTTGAGTGAAATTCAGGATCAATTTTAAACTCTACTCCAAGAACTTATGTATATCATGGAATGGGGAATGTATGATTGGATTGGACGGAGCTAGAAATTTCTTTTACTAAGAGCAACCCTAAAAAATAATTAACAAAACCTTATTAAGGTTTGACCTATACTAATATGGTAATAGGGATGGTTTCAAATCACAATTTCAATGTTACAAAATTTCAGTGTCGTTAATACATGAGAGGCAAGAGTGGGGTTTTTCTGTTTGAATGATTGAACAAGAGCACATGTAATCATATTTTTTTTTATGGAGAAGAAGCAGTAGGAACGATGCTTGATATTAAGTGCATATATTTTCATCAAATATAATAAATGTATATATTTCTACAGTATGTAGCTTAACAACGAATTACTTGAGTGTTGAATGGGGGCATCAATATCTAGTGGGTCTTTATTGGCTCAGTCCATGGTTGGATATTCATATTTTCTAAATATACTCGACATCTATAATTTATTGGTTGCAGATCAAAGTTCCTTGTGGCTTCTCGAAGCAATTTGTGTTGACATACAGTGTTTGGTAATACATTTTTTCATCTTTTATGTTTAGGTTTTATTTTTCCAATAACTATTATTGTACTATATATTAAAATAGAAAATGTTGATAATAACTTTGTGTTATTTTGTTGTTTTTCCTTCTTTATTCTGTCAATAATATCTAATAAGGAGAGGTTGAAATGTCTCTGTGAGTCTTCCCAGCTTTTGAAAATGATGGATAACCGTGACTTACCACTCGTTATCTCTCTTGTAAAAGAAAAAATATGATACAATTCAATTTCTTTTGTAGGAATTAGGATGCGTGACTACGATACAAGTGTTTAATTGATTCCTTCTAGTCATTTTTATTCATTCATGTATACCTTTTGCATAAGGATTATGACTTACTAGTCAAACTCAAGGTTCTAAAAGGCGCTAGGCGCTAGTCGGGCGGCAGGATGGGGCCTAGCGCCTAGGCGGGCGACTAGGCGGATTTAAGTAAATCTATTCTATTTCGTGTAAATTAGTGTCTGTTTATACTTAAAATATACATAATTTTGTCATAAACTAGAAAATAAAATGACATCTATATTATGAAGTATTGGAACATAATGAAAACATAGGGAGCAAACATATAATGTGTGTTTATTTAAGTATTCAATAAGTCTCTTACAATTTATTGGAAACAATAAAATGCAAAAGGAAAGTTATCTATTTTTTTATCTAAGTGAGTTGCAACCTAGGCAGGTGTCTAGGTGGGTCTGGGCGGGTGCCTAGGCGGTCTAGGCTGGCACCTCAACAGGTCTAGGTGGGCTAGGCGGATGCCTAGGCGGTCTAGGCATTAATCGGGGCGGCTGGTCACCGCCTAGCTCCTAGGCGGGGCCTAGGCGGTGCTAGGCGGGGATTTTTAGAACAGTGGTCAAACTATCTCGTATTTGGGAATCCTTTCTCTCCCGCCCAACCCCATTTGGTGCTAGAGAGAGACAGAGATAGATGTAAATAGACAACCCGGGGAGAGAGAAAAGTCTCCGGTCTTGATACGACAGCAAGGGAGACTGGAAAATAGAGAAGATGGGAGGCTTGGCTAGAGCCTAGAGGTGAAGACTGGTGAAATTTCCATAGTTAGACTCTCTCTAATTCTGGGCTAAATGCCAAATTTCCCCCTATTTCTCTCTCAAACCCAACTCAACCCAAGCCAAATCCCCCCCCCACCCACCCACAAGAAATAGTCCAGAAATGCGTGGACTCTCCCTTTCCCAGCCCACTCTCAGCCCGACCACGTGCCCAACTCGCCCCACGTGGCCTGAGCCCTTCAGTGCCCGACAGGGTGGGCCCTGCTGTCAGTGCTTGTGTCGGCCACCAAACCCAACCCAACGGCTCTTTTTATGTTCCAACGGTTGGGCTTTTTGGACCGTTCTATTCAATTTTTTTTAAATGTAATTTTAAAATACATTAATCAAATGTAACGATAAAAAAAACGATCTAACGACCCAAATTTAAATCCAACGGATAAAATAATTAAAAAAAAATTATTTAACTCAAAATTCACTCAAAAACTCTATAAATACCTATGTATTTGTTCAAACTTCCACACAAAACTCACTTTTCTCCTACAATTATTCCAATTTTTCTTTCTACCATTTCTCCTACAATATTATCTACATTATTTTTTTTTGGTGAAATTTGAACGATTAGTGAAAGTTGAAAGTTTGGTGAAAGTTGAAAGATTGGTTAAAGTTGAAGGCTTGCTTTGTGGAAAGATTTAGTGATTTTTCAATATTTATCGGAATTTAAATATTTTTAGATTAAAATGTTCATAAAATTAATTTACGATAGTCTACATAATTTGTTTTTTAAAGGTTAATTTAAGAAAAAAATTAGCCTAAGTTCATTCTTTAATAATCTCGGGCTAAAATTTTAGGCCAGAAGGGTTGGAGCAGAAAAGTTGTTTCTGGGCTAAAAGCTAAATTTTCCGGACTAAAAAATTTGGCTTTTAGCCCAAGGGTTGGAGATGGTCTTAGTATCGTTGTAATAACAAGAACATACTATTATCTTGTTAATCCATTATTAGTCTAACGCGACAAGGCCAAAACAGAAACTGATGAAACCTTATGACATTTGTTCGGATTTAGAAAGTTGGGATGAAGGTGAGGCCGTCTCCAGTCAAGTGCATTTGGTCAATATTAGCCCCAAAATTGAACAAAACCGTCTCCAACCAAAGATATTTGTAAATTAGTGTGTTTTGGGGGCTCAAATAGGCCCCTAGAAGGGCTAAAAAGTGTCGGCCCTAGACACTTAAGCATTTCTTCACTACTAGAAAAAGCAACTTGGGCGACGGAGGTAAAATAGTCGCGCAAATGGAAATTCCGTTGTCGGAAACAATGAGCGGCGAAGTCTCCGTCGCGCAAAGCTCGTTACGTCAGGAATTGCGCGACGATGGAAAAGTATTCGTCGCGCTATATGCAGAACGTGCCACGGAAGTCGTGGTCGTTCCGCAAAACGAGCGACGAAAGTGGGTGTCGACCCCCAAACTTTTGCGCGGCGGACTAGAATGTTCCACCCTGAAACGTTTGCGCGACAGATATAAAGGTCGTCGTAGTGGGAATTTTAAATTCTTTTTTTAAAATAATATTTTTTTTTCTTTTATTTAAAAATGAATTTAATGAAAATAAAAATGGAAAATGTAAAGAAGAACATTGAATTTAAAAAATATTGTAAATGTACATACAATGGAAAAAAAAAATAAATTCGAAAACAATTTAAAACAAAACTAAAAAAAGAAGTCCATGACGTCACAATCGCTGATTGGTAGGGTTGTTGTTGTGTGTGTGTGGGGGGGGGACTAGGAGGTCGTAGTTGCTGCGGCGGGGGGCTGGGGGTCATAGTTGCTGCGGCGGCGGGGGGGGGGGGGACTAAGGGGTCGGCTCTAGAGTTAGTTCAATGTCGGGGAAGTGAATGCCAGATATATGAAGTGTGCGACATAATTGGTTCATGAAATTCTTTTAGGCCGCTATCTGAGACTGTTGGGCCGCAATCTGCTCCTGCAAGCCCACCACTACACTTGTCAGCGTTTCGACCTGTCCAGTTCGCTGGCTGGAGGATAAGGCAGACGGGTCCCGAAGGCAGGCTTTCCCAAGCCCTCGATGAACATTCCCACGCCGACGACCGAGGGGCTGATCAAGTGTGTCGGTCATGATCTGAAACCCAACATCCTCAGGGGGAAACACATCCTCGATCGGGGTCTCTATGGGAAGCTGGGAAGCCACCTCCTCCAGAATTGTATGGCCTTTCTCCACCATAGTGGACTAGAAAAATGAAAAAAAACATATTAGTATGAATATACATGTAATTAATATTAATACAAATTGAATATTATAAATTTGAAAGAACTTACATGAAGCTGCTCCGCCAGCTCATCCCCGGGCCGAACGTACACCTTCTTGAACATGTCGATTTCAGGAAACTTTGACCCCCCTGAAAAAAAAATTAGAAAGTGTTAACATAGATTACCAATTGTGTAATAAAGAGAAAAAAGATTGAAAACTTAAAATAAATATACGGTTACCTTACGTTGCTCCTCCAACCTATAAGAGAAGTGTCGTGACCCGGATAGGTGAAGAAGTTTCTTCTTCTATCGATTAATCGAGTTTGCCTTCACTTTTTTTAGTTGAATTAAAAAAAAAACGTATTAGTTTAGATATTTATAACAAATGAATGAAAAAAATGAAATGTTTTTTTTTTAAATTGTAAATTTTTTTATTAATATATTATTGAAATATAAATTATACGTACCAAGTATTTCTCGTCTTGAAAATGGTCGCAGAGCCACTCCCATTCATCCCGACGATCCAACAACTCTTTAGGGCACCCAAGTTCTAGAGCGACCTCTGGACCGTCAGATAGCTCATAATGCTTGTGGAGGTCGCTCTTCCATTGAGTGAACCTACTGGAGCAAAGGTCGGTGATGTACTCCATTTGGTTGGAATTGAGGTTGGAGACCTCATAGTGATGCTGCAAAACTCAACAAATAAACAGCAGTGAAAATTTATAATCTTTGTATACTTTAATAAAAATTTAGTTTATGAGGTTGAAAATAGTTACCGATAATTCATAAAGCACGGCGTCCTTGGTTTCTTGAGGCACAGCTCTCCATGACTCCCACTTGAGGGGGCAATGGTTCCGGATAACGGAGCCAATGTTGGTGGCCAACGCACTGTGCTGCTCCTTTGTTGCAGCCGCATGATGTCGAGGATCCCAAGTAATGGTGATCTTCTGTGTCATGGTGCGAGTGGTCTGAGAAGTCTTTTGGAGTCTGCAAGGGCCCCTGGTTTTTTTTTTGGACCTACCAAATAAACAAAGTAAGCATTAGACGATTACTATTTTCTATCGAAAATTCTGCAGAACCTCCCCTAAAACTATAACATTTCCTAAAACCTGCAAACAATATAACAACATAAACAACGCATCCACCCAACAATTCAAACAGTTTATACCAACTGGGGACGTTAAAACAAAATTTACAACTTTTCTTCCAGTGATCTCTTACTCTCCCTCTAGTATTTAGTTCTTGTTTTCCCCTTTCTTTTACGGAAGTCTATTGCAGGGTATCTTTGAGAATATAAAATCCTACATTGGGTATTTAAAGCCTTCACGCCACAATATAAAACATCTAGAGCTTGACCACCTAGCCTATTGGTTTGCATTAGATGCTCTAAATTTTGTCAATGTCTATTTCTTTGTGATTTAAGACATCATTTCTTGGTTACTATTTATGTCAATGTCTTCACCTTTTTTACTTGTATTTATGCAATAACTTGTTTCTCTTAGGAAGAGGGTCGGAGGATTGAAACTGGAAGAATTATCTGGACTAGAAGCCTTACAGATTCCAGTTGCGATTTCAATTTTACTCCTCTAGTGAATTTTAGGGTTCTCCTCGTCATTTTGGTACTACAAGCATGTATATTGTTTAATTTTTTTCAATTTTTGAACAATTATTCAATTTGAGAGAAAGACAAGTCCTTTTTACTTATATCATGTTATATTTTTTAGGGTAAATTACACAAAACTACCTCAACTATTAGTCTCACGACACTTTCATACCTCATCTTTTAAAATTGACAATGTCATACCTCATCTTTAGAATTGGGTCAATTTTATACCTTCCGTTAGCCTGACCGTTAATTTGTCAGTAAAATGCTGACATGGCTTGATCCAGACCCCACTTTCTATTAAAAAATTAATAAAATATTAAAGAAAATCATTTAATATATTTTAAATATTAAAATAACAAAGAAAAGTGAAAAAAACTATATAAAAAAAAATTTAAAAAAAAAACTAAAAATCAAAACCGTCATTTCCCCACCTCCCCCCCCCACTCTCTCCTATCCCATCCCCCATCTTCATCTTCTTCCTCTCTTCTCTCTACCTGCAACCCAGAAACAAACAAACAAAAAAAAAAAAAAAAAAAGAGCCCAAACTTCCCGACCCCTTCCCCTCATCTCCTCTCTTCTCCCCCATCTTCATCTTCTTCCCAACGTCTTCTCCCCGCACCCACCTTAGACAAACTATTATTTTTATTTTTATTTTTTTTTCTGGGTTGCAGCAAGATGGAAGAGGGGAAGAAGATGGGGGAGGAGAGAAAAGGGGGTGAGGGGGGGAAAGGGACGAACTGAGGGTTTTGATTTTTAGTTTTTTTTTTTTTTTTTTTTTTTTTTTTTTTTTTTTTTTTTTTCCGTTTCATTTCTGGGTTGCAGCAGGGGAAGAAGATGGGAGAGGAGAGAGAGGGGGTGGGGTGGGGACGAACTGGGTTTTGATTTTTTTTTTTCACTTTTCTTTGTTATTTTAATATTTAAAATATATTAAATGATTTTCTTTAATATTTTATTAATTTTTTAATAAAAAAGTGGGGTCTGGATCAAGCCACGTCAGCATTTAACTGACAAATTAACGGTCAGGCCAACATAAGGTATAAAATTGACCAAATTATAAAGATGAGGTATAACATTGTCAATTTTAAAAGATGAGGTATGAAAGTGTCGTGAGACCAATAGTTGAGGTAGTTTTGTGTAATTTACCCTATTTTTTATGTGGTTTTTGCAGCATCTGCTAGTGAGATCTTCCGCTAAGTTGCTAAGATTATGTGATTGTTGTATTCTTTTGACAAGTATAAATCTCACATCAAATAACGTTGCTAAGATTCAGTGCTATTAACAATGAATTGAAGGCGCCGAAATCACATTTTGATACCATATGCAGTATTAGTATAAAACAGCAAGAGAGGAACTATATAGCGTAAGCTTTGATATATCCCCAAATTATAGATAAGAATATCTTCCTATAGAATTTTACTCAGTTGTTGTATTCAATTATAATGGATGAAAGTCCAAATATTGGATCAAAACTGAGTCAAAATCCCCAAATTTCAATGCCACCCATGATTTTGTTCCCTCCAAAATCATATAGTTTCTTTACTCTTTTGTCAAGCTCATCCAATCTCATTAGTAAATCGTCACAATAGTAGCTAGCTAGCATGCATGTTATTCACTGCCCTGACTGTGCACATTATGGTAGCTATCTGCACTGCCCTGACTGTGCATATTATGGTAGCTATCGATGCAGATTATGAAATTTCACAATGGGAGGAGCAGTCCTTAATTAAGTTAGGTAGTTTCAACCTACGTTCATTTTCTAACACGTACATGATAATATGGTCTTTACATATAAATTTGTATATGTGTAAGGCAGCTGCTAAAGAAGAGGCATTTTGTATAAAAATATTCTACAAAGAATGAGAGATTTGTGGTTAATGTTTCAGTGAATAGAATTTGAGTTACAGCAGCTAATATATGCTTCCTTTTATATCACATTTGATTTTTTAGGGAGGTGTACTTAGCTCTTATGAATCATACAAGTTTCTTCAAAATTCAATAATAGTATTTAATTATGATGGTCTTTGAAAAGAAGCTGAAAACGATTATTGTGCTTGAAGTACCATAAGCTGGTGTATACATTCAAGGATATAGAATCAGTTTGAATGAGCATGTCCATAATTATATGGTCCCTATATTTTTTTGTTAGATGTGTTTGCATATAAGGCCATCTCCAACCGAAGGGTCCAGAGGGCCAGAGGGCCGAAAATAGCCCGAAAACCGTCTCCAACCGAGGGCTAGGCCAGAAGACTCTGAAATCTGGGAGGGTCCCATGGAATCCCAAAAGGCCAAAGGGCTAGAAGGCTGGCCATTTTTTTTTTGTTTGTCGGATTTCCTGTCGGTTATAACCGACAGGAATGCTTTGAATTTTTTTTTTTTTACAGTTTTATTATTATTTTTTATTTGCAAAATTGTTCCTATAACTTATATTTTTCATATATTTTTTTTCCTATAACTTTTATTTTACAAAATTTGTTTATATTTTTTTTTTAAATTCCATTTTTTCCTATAACTTCTATTTCACAAAATTTGTTTCATTTTATTTTAAATTCTATTTATTTCCTATAACTTCTATTTCACAAAATTTGTTTCATTTTTTTTTAATTCTATTTTTTTCTTATAACTTCCTAAGCCATTATACAACAGTAAATTAAATTAAGTAACATGAAACAACATTAAACAATATGAAACAACATTAATAACATTAACCAACATAAAAATTATACAACATAAAAAAAAACATTTAACAACATGAAACTTAAACAACATTTAAGTTGTAGTTTTTAAATAATAAATTATGTTTGGCCCTATGGCCCTCGGTTGGAGACGGTTTTTTGTGACAGGGCTAAAACGAGCTCTCTGGCCCTTTGGCCCTCGGTTGGAGAAGGAGGCAAATATGGCCATGTACTGTTCATTAAAATATTAATATCTTGGAGAATCTTGGAGGGCCAGAGTGCTCAAACGAGCCCTTTGGCCAGCCATCGGTTGGAGATGGCCTAAGGTATCTGCACTAATATACACTAGAAGAGGAGAAGGCGGAAGGGAGGGAGGGAGCAAGCTTACCTGTCTGGGACCCCTCTCCATGGACAGAGGAAGCGTCACCAGACGGCTGAGCCTCATCAGAAGTCCGGGCCCGTCAATGAGTCCGTTGGGCGCTTCGGACAAGATGCGTCACCAAAGAAGTCGATGACGCAGCACCCGTAAACATCGTTGACCCCAATGGCGAGACCAGAGGGGCACCCATCGTGGGCATATCAGGTGTGGAGGTGGCAGCAACATTACCCCTGGAGAAGATGTCTCATTGCCCCTACTAGCTGCCCGCCGGTTTGATATTAAGTTCGACATCTACAAAAACAAGCATAAATCTGTTTAGATATCATCTTATTATATGCATTTCATTTGACATATATAAAGTGAATGAAAACAACACAAGAACACCAAAAAAACCACAAACCATCATTTATTCATTGCTTGAAGCCACTAATTATAAGTTATTTGATCTTTCAAGCACACAAACATCACACTAGATGCTTTATGTATCCAAAGAGTGATAGAAACTTAATTTTGTTTTCTGACTTGTACAAATACGAAAGAGAAATGAAATGGGGTCAACAAACAACATTTCTCCTTGCAACAATTTCTCATATTTCAATCGGATTTCTAACCTCAAAAAGTAGGTGTCTTTTGCATAAAGCAATCAAATCACAAATACCCAGATGGTAATTTCACAGATTATCATACAATTTCATCATCAAAGATCACAAAATTCCCAGTACCAACCTCACATACATGCATTCATCCATACATACAGGGCATAGATATATACACACATATATACATGATGGAGACAGAAAACAAACCTCCCAAAGAAAAGAAGCTCGATTCCTGCGCAAAGTTGAAAGCTTCTTATTGTCTGCAAGGAAAATTTGGGAATTGATGGATAGAAGAATGAGCTGAATTAGTGAAAGAGAAAAGAAATGAACGATAATTGTAACATTTGGAAATAAACATTTAACTGAGAAACAACTACAAAACTCGAAATTAAAACACTTCCCTACTAATTTATCAAAATTAAAACCCTAATTAAAAAAAATTTCCCGAAGTTGTAAATCTGTAATTCGAACCGTAATTCAAAAACCCTACATCGTGAGCAACTACGATTCCCAATTCAAACCCAATTCCAACCCTAAATCCCTAACCCAGGATTCCCAATTCGAACCCTAAATCCTAGGATTCCCAATTCCAACCCTAAATCCCTAAATGTTGTAACTAAAACAATTGAAGAAAAAAAAAATCATAAAATTGTACTTATAAACAATTCAATTAAGGGAGACTAGGTGGTTACCTAGTAAAGTTTCGTGCGGCGGTGGGGAGAAAGTGTAGCGTCGGAGTGCGCCGGAAGTGAGACAGAGAGTGACAGAGAGACAGATAAACCGAGGGAGTGCGAGAAAGGGAGAGAGGGAGATACTGAAATTGAGCCTGAGATAGAGTGAGAAGATAGAGAGAGACGAAATCGAGAGAGACGAAAGTGAGACGGAGTGACAGAGAGAGGAGTTTGAGTCTGAGAAGAGTTAAATTTTGAGTGAGTGAAATAAATTGAAGGCGCCGAAATACAAAAGCGCCCAATTATGGGAAAAAAGTCAAATTTTTACATGTTTACGTGACGAATACGTTTAAACTTGCGTCGCGCAACTAGTTATATTAGAAAAATATTAATTTTTAATATTTGCGCGACAAACATGTATAGAATCGTCGTCGCGCATCACTGTAAATTTAATTTATTTTTTGGTTTAAATAAATAACTAAATTTTTTAAAACTTTAATTACGTTACAAATTTTAAGGAAACTTGTGTTTGTATACAACATTTTTAAATACCACTCAATACATATAATTAATATACATCACGATTTTTCATTACTCCTCGTTTGAACTAGATGAATAATGATCATCACTATCGTCAGATTCAGACTCCCATTCCTCCTCGTCTGTAGGCACATCAACATCGTCGTTCGCGCGCTCCGGTGCATTGTATCGTGGCAGATCCCCGAGGTCAATCGTAATGGAATCGATTGGTATTTCGATTTCAGGACCTCCAATTACCTAATACGGTTTTTGTACAATAGTCATATCCGGCAGTGTATCTACACCAAGTGTCATTGAAGTGTCAAATTGTTGGTCAGTAATGTCACCAGGATCGTCATCAGCAGCAGGATCTCGGTCCCTAATATCATACACCCCTTTGTGCTCAATCTTCTGAACTACTTTCCATCCCCTCCCAGCCTTAGGGTCATATATATAGAAAACTTGTTTAGCCATCGTAGCCAAAATGTAAGGGTCGTCCTTATACCAACATCTGTTAGTGTTGACCGATAGTAAACCATCGTCTCGCTTAACACCTCAAACCCGATGTGGGTTTGTATCAAACCAGCTACATTTAAAGAAGATAACTTGACACCTGTCTTTGTAAAGTAATTGCACAACACTTGTCAGTTTTCCATAGAAATCAATGTCTGCAATGTCGCCCACACCTGGTACATGTACCCCACTATTTTGAGTACAAAGCTTATCGTCACGATCAGCTCCCAAAAACTTGATGCCATTTACATGACAACCGGAGTACAATTCTGCGCTTAAGGGCCCAATCACCAAGCTATACAATTCTTCACTGTAAGCAGGCGAATTAATTTCCTTCATTTTCTTCACCTAAATAAAAGAGAAAAAGATGTCGTGTTAGTTTAACATTTACAATTATGCACAAAACCCAAACACGAACAACATACGTTTTCACGAAACCATCGAGGAAACAATTCACAATGCTTTTTGGCATATAAATGTGAAGGATGTTCCCGCTTCAACAACTATTCATGCTCATCTAGGTATGTAATTGTCTCGTCACAATTGTTAAGTACAAACCAATGTGCTACCTCCATGTCCTTTTTGTCAAACACCTCCCCTCTTATTGGTTGGCCAAATGGTCGTGCGTTTTGGGAAAAAACTGAAATTTTTTCACTTCTCACACCACCGTCATTATTGCGTTGATGTCGGTTGAATTTAGTCTCAACATCTTGTAGGTACATTGCACAAAATGTAAGGGACTCAAAGCCGACCCATGCCTCCACGATTGATCCTTCGGGCTTTGCCCTATTCCGTACACTCTTTTTTAATTCACCCAGTAGTCTGCATTAATAAAAAAAATATCGTATAAAATTAGTGTAATTATACATACATCACGAACTAAAGTATTTATGGCGATTATATACCTTTCAATCGGATACATCCATCGATTGTTGACTGGTTTGGCTAGAAGAGCCTCATCCGGCAAGTGAATCATGACGTGGATCATGCTTGTGAAGAAAGCTGGAGGAAATATTTGTTCAAACTTGCATAGCAAATATCGTCGCACAACTGTTTAACATCAGACTTTCGCAAAGTTTTTGCAGTTAATTGAGAAAAAAAATCTCGCCAACAACATAATCGGTTTCACCACGTCTTCGGGCAAGAGGTGTCGAATTCCCACTGGGAGAAGCCGTTGAAGTATGACATGACAATCATGACTCTTGAGGCCAGATAATTTGCCTCCATCCACTTTTGCGCAATGGCCGATGTTTGAAGTATACCCATCTGGAAACTTTATAGAAGATAGAAACTGCAAAAACTCTTTCCTCTTGTCCGGTTTCACCGAAAACGATGCAAGCTTCTTTCTGGCTATGTGTCCGTCCCTCGCCATCCATTAACCTAGCCTAATGCCCATTTTTTCCAGATTGATTCGAGCTTTTATTGTATCCTTTATTTTTCCCTCGATGTCCAGTATAGTTCCTACCATCGTATCAAACACATTTTTCTCAGCATGCATTACATCGATGTTGTGTCTCAATTTTAATTTCGACCAGTACGGAAGCTCGAACAACCTCGTCTTGTGTGTCCAGTTTAGATGTGTGTCTGGTCTTGTCCTATTTACGAACTTGCACAATGGAGCAAATTCCAACTGATTCACCTCAGCCAAAATTTCATCACCGGACCATTCTCTGGGTCTTGGCCGAAACTCTGTGCCGTTGAAGAAGGCTGTCTCGTTCCGAAGCCACTCGTGGTCCCACGACAACCACCTACGATGCCCTAGGTAACAAACTCTTTCGGCGTGCCAACTAGACGTTGTGTCCTCTTTGAAAACTGAGCATGCGTACTAGCCCTTAGTGCTCCATCCAGACTTCATAACGTGTGCTAGAAAATCGTTTATAGTCCACATCATGGCTGCTCTCAAAGTAAACATCTTCCTGGTAGGTTTATCGTACGAGGGAACACCGTTTTCCCATAATTCTTTTAGTTCATCAACCAACTGTTGTAAATACACATCAATACACGTGCCCGGATCTTTGGTTATTAACAACGTCATCATCATAAATTATTTTTTCATGCACTTCCAAGGCGGCAAATTATACGGAATTGCTAAGATTGGCCAAGTGTTGTTGTATTGATTTAGAACCCCGAACGGATTAAACCCGTCTGTCGCAAGTCCCAATCTAACGTTCCGGGGCTCACGTGCAAATTCAGGGTACATCCGATCAAACTCTTTCCAGGCCTCTCCATCTGCAGGATGTCTCATAACATCGTCATCTACCCATCTGTCCTTATGCCATCTTATGTCGCTTGCAGTGTGCGTCGACATATACAATCGCTGCAACCTAGGCTTTAATGGGAGATAACGCATAACTTTTTGTGGAATCTTCGTTCTTTTATTCTGAGATGTCAATTTAAACCGCGACTCATTACATATAGGGCATTTATCCAACGCTTTATTCTCTTGGTAGAACAAAATGTAATTATTTTTACACGCGTGAATTTTTTCATATCCCAATCCAAGACCACTCAGCATCTTCTTTGCACTTTTATGATCTTTAGGAAGGCAATTGTCCTTTGGAAGCATCCTCTTGAAAACCCCCCAAAAATAATCAAAACACTGGTTTGACATACGAAACTTTGTTTTTCCATGCATTAACTCAACAATGGCCGTGAGCATCGAAAATCCTTCGCAACCGGGGTATAATTCTTCCTTGGCACTTTGTAATAGTTTTTCGTATTTTTCGAATGCTTCACTATCCATGGTGGGAGGGACGCCATCTTCTACTTCCACATTCGTATTCGAACTAGCAGTTGGAAAAGCATCATTGATAATGTCCATAATTTGATCATTTGGATCCAAAACAGAGTCAACTGTATCCACTGCTCGAGTAATGTGGGAGGTTGAAGCATTTTGTATTTCTTCTCCATGATTATTCCACGTAGTATAGGTTTCCATCATCCCATTTCTCACTAAATGGTATCGAACAGTTTCAAAATATTCAATCATTAAGTTGTTACACTTTCTACAAGGACACCGAATTTGAGTTGCACCCCAGTTGTTTGCAATTGAAAAATCAATGAATTGATTTATTCCATCCAAATAATCATTAGCACATCTGTTAGGATTTTGTATCCACTGTTTGTCCATTTCACCTGCAACAAAAAAAAAAATTACAAGGGTTACAACAACTTCAATTATGACATGCCACCTTATGCCTCCGGTATGGGTTCTATCTCATTCGAGAATGCACACTTACGTGCTGTAATTTACGGTTCCAACACATTAGAGTTCAAGCATGAGAAAAATTCGGCAGCATCTCCCTGCAGTTCTTCAAGTGCACGACGTAGATACAAAAAACTACGAACCACCTGAAGAACGCAAAGAGATGCTACCACATTTCCCACGTTCAAACTCTAATAAGTGAACCGCAAACTACAACATGTAAATGTATATTCTCAAACTATCCAAAATTTTGGGACAATTCGAGAATTAATTGGACCGCAGTCACGCTTTCGCATCCATTTGCGAAATCCAACTAATTCTCAAACGAGAAACTAAGCTCATATGAACATTGCAAACCATTTTTTGTACATCCATACAAAAATGATTGCATACAAATACATAAACTCACAACACCAATAAACTTCATACAACACAATTTAAATGAATGGAAAATAAATAAGTTAGTTAAGAAATATTATACCTCAAATCTGTTGCAAATTGCACCAATGGAAGGCAGCAGCTACAATTGTTTTGCAGCTTCTGCCTTCCTACAAATGGTGTGAGGTGCCTTCCTACAAATGGTGTGAGGTACTTTCACGAGTTTTTAACCCCTTGAGCGATGAACGGTAGATCGTCGCCCAATTTTTTTAAATTTTTTTGACATTGCGCGACAAAAGATGTTCGTCGCGCTTTTAAAAAAAAAAATATTTACAACATTTTTCCCTTCCTTCTTCAAAATTTTTCAACCCACATGCATATTTGATAAATAATACGATTTGTGCCTATTTAATTAATATACATATTTATTAAAATGCATTCATTTCATTCATGCTTAATAAAAACATTACGTACATATTCAATGTCCTCATTTTTCATACTAAAAAAACTTAAAATTCTTATCTAATTATTACATAAGCAATAAAATTAAAATAAGAAACCCTATTCTACGCATCCGCAGGTAGTTCTGGTTCTTGCTGTAGTGTTGTAGCACGTTCATTATCAAACTTCCATTGCCGAAATTTCGACTTGAACACGTTGTTGATAGCCTTCACCAGATTTGCATCACTTTTGTCGATGTCCTAATTCCACTGTCATGCAAATTAATAAATTAAAATCTCATTAATACAGTATATTTAACAAACATAATTATTAATTAAATAATGAAATTAACACATGCAGCTAACTCATCAATCATCTGCATTTTCAGCTCCTGGGGGATGGCTCTCCAAGACTCCAATTCTATAGTACATTTGGTACGCACCAATGCTCCTACGTCTGCCAAGAAGCTGGCATGATTATCTGACTTCACTACCCCTGCTATTTCGTCACTAGTGATTCGGTAACGGCTCCTACCATAAGATTTTTGGACCCGTACCTCAACTCTTTTCTTCTTGTCTATCAACATAAAATAACCTTCGCCATCTGTTGTTTTTGATGAACGCGCATCATCGTCGGCCATCGTACTAACACTCAAACAAGGAACTGATTATAATCGCCCGAAGTTGATTCAGAGCGTTTTCTAAAATGAACTAAGAAAAATAAGAAGAGCAGATGCGGATAATAATGGGAGACTTAGGGACTTTGCGCGACAAAGGTTTTGTCGGGTTTCGCGCAAACCCGGCACTAAATACGGCATTTAATTCGCTCATTCAGATGCACCAAACTGTTGACTTATCACTAATCGTCCTTGCGCGACGAAAGCTTTGTCGCTCAAGAGTTTGAACAACAACATTTTGTCGCACAAACTTTTGAGCAACAAACCTGAGGTAGTAATTATTTTTTAATACATATTATAACTGAAAATTTGTTGGTAATTATAATATTCCGTTCAATTAAGACGTTACATAATTACTACCTTAAATAAATTGATATTGTATTCCATTCACTTAATACACTAAATCATTAATACCTTAAATAAATTAGTATTATATTCCATTTAATTAATACCTTAAATAAATTGATAATATACTCAATTCAATTATTTAAATAACCAAACATGAATTAAAACATAATTAAGTCCAAATACATAACTTATAAAAAGTACCATAAATTTAAATATTGTCATACAAAACATAAAATTAAAACGACTATTTCGATGATCCTCCATTTTGCTGGACTTCATAACGCCACCTATTGTAACCTCCCTCCAACGCATCATCCATCAACTTCATCAACTGTTCCTTTGGTTCATCATCAAGAATATAGTTACACTGTCACATATATATGGAAATAATTAATTATAACATATAACAAAAAACTTTACAAATTTAATTATTCATCCATCAATAGTATACGTACTAATAATTCATCCATCACCGCCTTCTTCGCATTATTCGGCATATCTTTCCAAGAACGCCACTCAGCAGTAGGACATTTGTTCGATATGGCTACATCAATTGCATGCGCGAACTGAAAATGATGCATTAAATTATTTGGGTCGGCGTCGGTCACATTATCATCCTTCTTTCCACTCTCCATTTCAGCACAAACAAACTTTTGAAGAGTAACACTTCTGAAGAAAAATAAGAGTAGAAGGGCTTATTTATAGTAAAATTGGTCGCACTTGCGCGACAAACACTTTGTCGCGCAATACTTTGCATTTATTTCATTCACACTTGTGCGACGAACAATTTGTAGCGCAATTGTCCCCGGTCTCCAATGCGTTGAATGATCTGCCCAAGAAAATGAACACGGTTTGCGCGACAAATTGTTCGTCGAGCAAAGATTAAGCGGGAAAATTTCCATCACGCGTTTGGGTACCCGCGAAAAATTTCCATCGCGCGTTGGGTACCCGTGAAAAAAAAAATTGTGTGACGAAAGAGTTTTACTCCGTCGTGCAAAACATTTTTGCGTGACGAAATTAGCCGTCGCGCTTAATTCAATACTATTGTGCGACGAAGATAACTTAGTCGTTGCGCAAGGACCATTGCACGAGGGAATTGGCTTTGTCGCTCAAAATTCTGTCGTGCAACCAGTTTTTTGTACTAGTGTTTTTTTGTGGAGCCCATCATTTGATTGTATAGTGAAGAAATATTTGAGCAAACTAAAACGTAGTAAAAATATAAAGGGTCTAATATTTAGTCTTCCACGATTGGAGACAGAAAAAAATAACATGATAACCAGTTCGGTCCCTTCCCCGGGCAACCCAGAAAGGAAGAAGAAGAGGGAAAAAAAAGAAGAAGAAGAAGAAGAAAAGAAACACCAGTTCAGTCCCCCCCCCCCCCCCCCCCCCCCGGGAACCCAGATAGAAAGAAGAAGAAGAAGAATAAGAAGAATGGAAGGAAAAAAAACCCAGTTCGTGTCCCCTCCCCCCAACCCCCAGCAACCCAGAAAGAAGAAGAAGAAGAAAGAGGAGAGAAAAAAGAAAAGAAAAGAAACCCCAGTTCGTCTTCCCCACCTTCTCCCCCTACAAACAAAGAAAGAAGAAGAAGAAGAAGAAGAAGAAGAAGAAGAAGGAAGAGAAAAAAAAAACCCAGTTCGGTCCCCCCTCCCCCCCTGGGAACCCAGAAAGAAAGAAGAAGAAGAGAAAAAAATATTAAATGATTTTTTTTTAGTTTTTAATAGTATGTTATTAGTTTTTTAATATAAAGTGTGTGACGTCAGCATTTAACAGAGGAATTGACAGACAACTGACGGAAGGTATGACATTGCAACAAATTCGAAGATACGGTATGACATTGAAACTTTTTAAAGACGAGGTATGAAACTGTGAATGACCCAATAGTTGAGGCAGTTCTGTGTAATTTACCCTTCTTTTTTTTGGGCCGGGAAGGATTTGAAGCCTATTTAGACGGCACAAAATTGGAACGCACACCATTGGGTGATATTGCATTCATGTGGATTTTCTATGCTACTTTGGGGATTGCAGAAGGGAGAGGGAAGGGTAAAGTTCCTATCTCAATGCACGGAAATCTTTATCTTTCGCTTTTTTGTTTTAGGTCAAAATTCAAAAGCAACTTATATGCAACAGTTACATTCTCACTCTCACATAACGTCCTTATAGACGAACCCAATGAAGGTTCATTGGGTGCAGATGCCCCCATTCAAGCAATTTATTGTTAATCTACATATTGCATATATATATACACTTGATATATCTAAAGAAAATATATGTACTTAATATCAAGCATATGTTCATATTACTTCATTTAAAAAAATTGTATGATCACAAGTACTCTTGTTCCATCATTCAAACAGAAAAGTCTCTCTTCTACCTCTCATGTATTAATTACACTGAAATTTTGTAACATTGAAAATATGCCACATCATCATTTGAAGTCATCCCCGTTATCATATTGGTATAATTCAAACCATAATAAAGTTTTGTTAGTTGTTTTTTAGGGTTGCCCCCACTAGAAGAAACTTCTAGCTCCATTCCTGGACGTTTCAATCTAATAATATAATTGCCACTTAATATCACGTCTAGTGGTATTCCTCTTCATTCGTAGTGAGATGTCTTAGGTTTGATTCTCACCAAAGGCGAATTTGAACCGCATTATTGCTAGCCCATTGTGAGTCTCTTCCAAATTCTTCCTAGGTCTTTCTCTACCCCTTCAGCGGTGAACCTCTGTTCCGTAATCGCATCTTCTAACCGAAGTGTCAGTAAGCCTTTGTTTCACATGTCCAAACCACCATAACCGATTTTCTCTCATCTTTCCTTCAATTTCGGCTACTCCTACTTTACCTCGGATATCTTCATTTCTAATCTTATCCTTTCTCGTGTGCCCACACATCCAACGAAGTATTCTCATCTCTGCTACACCCATAATTTAGAAAAGTATTTACATATGACATTATATTATAAATTAGGAATATTCAAATAGCCTTGAACTCGTTTCACATCAATCAAATATCTTACTTAGTTCCATTGAGCCAACAAATTAGATGTAGGCAGTGCATAGGACTCACATGGTTACAAGTAGGGATGGGCAACGATTATGGTGGGTGGATAATTGCAGGAATTTACCCATAACCGTTTAAGTCCTTACCCGCATAACCGTTTATGCATTGGGTATTTGCATAAACAGTTATACCCATACTCATGACCGTTTATAAACGATTAATCATAACTGCATACCATTTAATCATAACTGCATACCCGTCTTTAACCTGTTTACCCTTTTTTTACCCGTCTGCATGTTTTTTTAACAACTTGAAAATAAAAAAAAAATTGTCATAATTTTTTCTTTCTGACAATTAAATATCGTTATAGGTACATTTAACATGCATTTTCGTATTAACGGCAATATTATGTATGAATGTTTGTCATGTCTCCTAATTATTTGATGCTCAATCTATTACAAGAATCATGCATGTTATAGGTTAATTAATATACTTCTGTGTGTGTGTGTGTGTGTGTGTGTGTGTGTGTGTGTGTGTGTGTGTGTGTGTGTGTGTGTGTGTGTGTGTGTGTGTGTGTGTGTGTGTGTGTGTGTGTGTGTGTGTGTGTGTGTGTGTGTGTGTGTGTGTGTGTGTGTGTGTGTGTGTGTGTGTGTGTGTGTGTGTGTGTGTGTGTGTATTGTTACACATCAGTCCACTAATAATCTAACTTGAAAAATATATGGATTTTTATTTAGAAACATATGTTCATCAATCTAGGCCATTTAATCGATTTTGTTGCAGTCATATTTAGAATAGGAATGTGATTGTGTAAATTCTAGTGTATCTAGGGACATCTTGGAATATTCTCTTTAGTAGATATTATCCTACTGGAGTTGTAATTCTATTAGGGTAAGGATTTAACCTATCTTACTACTATAAATAAGGGCACAATGGGGTGAAATACTACACACCTCACAATTAAATAGCTCTCTTCTCTTTCTCTTGCCGCCAGCCTCCCCCTCTCTATTCCCTTAGAATAGTTCAGTCAATTAGGCCTACAACACGTTATCAGCATGCTCTTACCAGAAGCTAAGTAACTGAAGGATCGTAGGATGAGGCTTTCTTCTACAAAATTCAAAGGCTTTTATTTGTTTTCTGCTAATCAGGTACGCTTAAAATAAAGTAAGATATTTGAAACGTCCACGAAGCATGAACCCCCTATATTTATATTTTCTTCTGATAATATATATATATATATATATATATATATATATATCTATATATATCTATATATATATATATATATATATATATACACACACGTTTCATGCATTACGCAATTATTATTTTGCTATGTGGAATTTGTGAGTCAAAGCATATGAATAAATTATAAGTAATTTAGGGTTTTTCAAACCTAGTGATGTCGGAAAACAAAAAGGGAAATATGCAGCATGGTTGTGGCTCGTCGCCGTTGGCATCCCTGCCAACCACCACAGCTGGCCTGCAGCCCAGCCTCCTAAAGCACGTTGTCAGAACGATGTCCTTGTGATGTCTGGACTATGGCAGCAGCCTTTGGGCTTTGCTACACCAACACGAACACCAGCTTCGGCCTAGTAAGGGTTACCATAGCTATGCAGCCTTTCTAAACCCAAAACCATCAACTTTTGAGTTGTTGGGCTTTGTCCTAAGTCCTTGGCCCAAACCTGTTGTAAGCTCGTAGCTTGCTAGGTCCACCTCGTGCCCCATTTCGCCTACAGCAAGCCCGTATCGCTCGTTGGGCTTTACCCAAGTCTCGGCCTACTTGTCCGCAGCTTATGCTACTGGGCTTGACTTACCCCGACCCAAAAACCGGGGAGCCAGCCTTGGTTGGGCCTTTCCGCACCAACCCTCAAGCCAACTGTAGGCTGGGCTTACCATGTGCCTTGTTTTTGCCCAAACCATGGCCCAATGACTTGTAGCCGTGCTGCAGGGCCCGTCCCCACACCATAGCTAGCCCACTTTTGGCTGGACTGTGTTATTTTTTTCGACCCAATGGAAATTTTTTGGCATCCCCACATTATAAATCATGCCTAAATATTTTTTTTGGGGTACTTTGATTTACGCTAATTAATTCTAATTTAATTATTACTTGGTTTATCACCAACCGAAGCTAATATGACTCGTCTATCATTATTTTGCTTCCACAATCGACCATATTTGGTCCCGATCTATTGAATTAATTAAAAGTGACCAGCAGTCCATTAATCTGATAATTAGTCCAAAATTATTGACCTGAACATTACTTTTGGACATTAACGATTCAATAATTTATTTTTATACTTTGAATCGTTGACATCCTTTCGTTGTCCCGAACCTCTCACACTTGAGTTTCCGAAGCAACTCAAATCCACTACACTTCAATCAGCATATTGCATTCTGTGTTCTTGCAGGAACATCTCCTTTATGAACTAATCGTTCAAAAAATTAAATTGAACCTGTAGTTTCATATTAAGTGTCTTTGAAACTTACCACATGAAACCTGTAGCTTTCATTCAAAACTTACCACATGAAACTTGTAGCTTTCATACTTAAATTAAACATATACATGATGTTCTACGATGAATGTCTATGGCTTTCCATATGATTAACCGTGTTTTTGTACCCTTTGTTTTAGGGACTGATGAGTCCATTTTAGACTATATATTTTACCCTAATCTTAGTATTAATTTATTGATTACTTTGTGAGAATTTTGATACTTTGAGTTATATTTTCAATGTAGGACATTCGATTTCCTTTGTAATAAAAAATGATCAAACGGATGAATTGTGAAGTGATTTCAATTGGAGGATGTTCGTAAGTCTTTCAAGATGATTATATTAAAGTTTTAGATTTTTCTACCGAGCCGACCGTGGCGATAAAATAAAGACCCAGCGCGTAGCTTTCTCAGATTGACATTTCTGGATATTTTGGAGGTCAAAATGGCACATTTTGAGAAAGATTCATTCTGAGGATTCATAGGGGACGACTTCAGCTTTCAAAAGAGACCTTTTAGGACCAAATCGGAGTCGATTTGGTCGGTTAAAAGACTAATTTTCTGAGAAGTCCGAATTTTAGTTCAAATAGGAAACCTTTTATTTTCTGTTTTATTATTTTATTATGTTTCCTAGTTTTATTTTAAGACATTTTAGGGTTTTATTTTGTAGTAGTATAAATAAGTTTTTTTTAGCCATTAGGTTTTTTTTTTTTTTTTTGGGGGGGGGGGGGGGAGGGGAACGTAAGAAATAAAGAGAGGAGGAAACGTACGCAGAAGCCTTTGATAATTCAAGTTTATTTTCTAGGTGTTTTCTATCTTTATTCTCAATAATATTTTGTTTTATGATTGTTTGTAACTAGTCCTCTTGCTAGGGTGAAGCCACGAGCCTTAGCATGAATATGTGATTTTATTAATTTACTTAATGGATACATGCTTGCTCCGCAATTAAACCATCTAATTGTCTTAGTGATTCGCTACCACTAGGTTTTTAGACAAGTATTTTGATGCAATTTCTGTTGGAACATCACCCTGAAATTGAGGAGGGCTTCTTGTGATTAGTAATTGTAAGTTCACTTAAGGCGAACATCACGCTCTTAAGGGTTGCATGGTTCTTCAAAGGGTTTTCACAAAGCTTAATGAGTCTTGCATGTTTATATTTGATCTGAACATCACACACGGGTTGCATGTTAGATATACGTTTTCGCTTGAACATCACGAGGAAAATATGTATTAGGAAAACCTAACCTTCAAAGCATGTATGTAGAAATTCATAAGTAATTGGTAAAATTGTGTAGGTTTGTTAAGGGAACGGCGGAATCCTAGGCTTTTATAAATTGATTTTCCTTAAATTGTTCTCTAGTTAATTTATTTAATTTTTTTTAATTTAAATTCGTTTTTATTATCTTAAATTCTAAAATCAACATTTTCCAAACTTTGTTTCAAATAATTAATTAAGAGTTGGTTTTAAGCACAAATTATTCATTCAATCCCTGCGGAAAACGACCTTACTTGAGCTGTTATACTATGACAACCATGTTCTCTTGCAAGTATTTTTAAGTGTTTTTATCTCTTCTTTTGTAGGTGGTAAAAATTCCTATCAGGGACATGTCAAACTTAAACAAGCTCGATTTCACCGCTCTAGAAGTATCTGGAAGAAACTACCTGAAGTAGGTTCAAGATGTGAAACTCTATATCACCACAAAAGGGTATTAAACCCACCATTGAGGAACCTATGGACGATGAACCCATCGACGAAGCTGAGAAAACTACTGCTATGATCTTCATTCAAAGACACATCTATGATGCATTGCAGACCAAGTACCTCACTGGGGAGGATCCACGCAGCCTCTGGCTTACTTTGGCCGATCGTTTCGATCATTAGAAAGACATTAACTTACCTGAAGCAAGACACGACTGGCAGCATTTATGCTTTCAAGACTTTAAGTCTGTGAATGAAAACAACTCTAAAATTAATTATTTCTCAAATATGACCACTATTTGTTATAGAATTAAATTTAGGCTTAAATGTCAAAATAGTCGATGTGTTTTACCCTGTCAGTTAATTTGATTTTTGTGTTTTCAATTTGACCATATTGATTTTCGTATTTACTTTCATTAGCCAATCCTAAACTATCCGTTAAAGAACCATTAAAATTGACATGTGCCTTGGATGTGAGAGGACATAAATGTAACTTCCTTGTAAATCACTAAAACCACGCAAGATCAAATGATCGACGATGACCATCTCACATGTAAGGCACACGTCAATTTTAACAATCCCTTAACTGAATGTCTAGAATCGGCTAATAGAGGTAAACACCAGGACCAATTTGACCAAATTAAAAAAAATAGACACCAAACTGACCGATAGAGGAAAACTTAGGGACCATTTTGACATTTAACCCTTAAATTTATCTAATTAACCAAGGAAGCTGATTTTACCACTTCATTTAGTCTCTCACACACCCTTTGTTTTATTTTTGGTATCGAATAGAATAACGTAAAGGAAAACAACGAATAAAATTAAGGGTATGATTAGGAGAAAAAATGTGTTCATTTATCATTTTACTTAATCAATTGAGATGACATATACATTCAGATATTTTTTTTCACATTAAAAAGAGAAACACCACTAAACTGAAATAATGATTGTCGACTTCAGTAACTAGCTTTCGACAAATAAAATACAAAACCAACATATACTATAGTAATTGGCGACTTCACCAAGTTGTCATGGTAACTAAACATAAACTATTGATTATTTTGTCAAAAATGAATAATATGTTGTAAAATCGACGGTGTGTGCAATGGAATAAATAAAACAAGACACAAAATTTACGAGGTTTCTCTACAGTCAGTGTGACTAGAGTACGTCCTCAGGACAACAGTGGTGCTTTCCAGGGTCGGCCTTGAGGGGGTGCGAGGAGTGCGACCGCACAGGGCCCCCGTTTTTTGGGCCCCTAAATTGAATAACCTTTGTAATATACTACATATATACTATAAACGTGAGCATATTAAACAAAGTTGTCATAGCCCATTTGGCAAGCGCTACTTTTCCAATCTAATTTCACACGGGTTTGAGTCTGCGGCTCTACACCTTTAATTATGAAATTTTTTTCAGCTATGTTTATTTCATATTGGGCATTTTTTGGAGTTTTTTTTTTCCTTTCTTTCTTTCTTTCTTTCTCCAAAGCTAGATAAGTATTATTAAATACGAACGGATACATTATTTTTAATTATGAAATATTTTTTTTCAGCTGTGTTTATTTCATATTGAGCATGTTTTGAGGTTTTATTTATTTATTTATTTATTTTTCCTCCATAGGTAGATAGGTATTATTAGATACAAATGGATACATTTACATCCTTAGCAAGAGTATTAAACAAGAATTGAGGACCAATACAAGCCCAAATATACTTCCCTCTATTTTTGAATGCAAAAGATGCCACATAGTGTGCCTACATGATTACCTTCTCTAGGCTTTTTTAGCTACACTATTGTTTTCTTGTTTGAAATATATGTAGTTATTTTCTTTCATTATAAAAGATAAATTTTGCTAATAAATCTATAATTAGGAATATCATAATAAATTAAATATTTTCTTTCACTATGGTTCTAATTATAATATTTGAACGGTGATATGATAAGTACATATCCACTATACCATGCTTTTTCTATTTAAAAGCAAGGAGTTTCGAACCCAAAAACATATGGAATGCATATAGATACACAAACCCAACACACCATATTTCATTTTTATTTATTTTCTTGTGCGTTATATCAATTTGTACACAAAAAATAAAAAGTATAAAAGAAAATATAGCAACAAAAAATTTAGGCCATGTAAGGGCCCCCGTTTGGATCTTGCACAGGGCCTCTAAAATCTCAGGACCGGCCCTGGTGCTTTCTTTATAATTTAGAATAATAGAAGTACAAAAATAATTCTCTCTATTATCTCATCTCCTCTTCCCTTCTTTTCTCTCTTCCTCTTCTGTGAACTCACTTAGTTTTGATGCTGTGTGAGTTTGTATTTATATAGAAAATAGGAGTCGTATGAAGCAAGCTTGGGCAGACAGTGGAAGGGCAACTTGCCCATTATTTAATTCTTTGAGTTGACATCCATTGTTCTACAACACTCCCCCTTGGATGGCCAGAAGTCTTCGATTGACTCGTTAAAATCTTGATCTGTTTTTGGATGCTCCCCCTGATGAGTAGTACCATATTTGTTGTGCTTGTTGACTTTCCACAGGCTTGTTCTTGAACTGGGCTGGAGGGCCTTTGTAAAGGCCCTATTTTCGAATATATATATTTTTCCTAAGCAAGTTTATAGTTAACATGAGAATTCCACGTGATATCCTTAAGCTACAATAGCCTGCCATAGCATTATATTATTAGATATTAATTTATAAGTTGTAGTATTCCATAGATATCTCCCAACGCAGATGTTTATTTCAATTAGCATGAGGTGGATTTAGCTTGGACATGGCACACGCGAGGACTAGAGGAAGAAGTAAGCTGCTTTTCGAATACTCTATTTGCTGAGTGTTGGCAGCTATGATTTATGTGGTGGCATAATATGGTTCGTAGCTATCATGTTTAGGTGCTTGTAAGCACTCTAAGTTTGTGAGTATTGATACCTATAGGCATTGAGATGGGTGTCGTTAATTGGAGGTTAAAGCTACAAGTAGGAGGTGGCAGTATTTTGTGAGTGTAGGCTTCCACCTGAGTACTATAGCTGCTGACTGTTGTTCTATTTTTGGCCTTCCATTTGACACCTGCAAACAAATTATAAGCCTATCCTTGCTTATAATATATTTTACTAGTATTTGACTTATTGATCAAGTCTTGGAGCCGTTCTATTTCATTATAAATAGGAGCAAAGGCTCCATTCTTTAGAAACCACAGAAGCATGCAATGCTTGCATTACGTGGAGATGGTGTATATATAGTATATATCTATGTGTGTGTATATATATATATATGTATATACGTGTGTGTATATATTATATATGTTAGAGAGGGAGAGAGCTTAGAAAGAAAAGAGAAAGGAAAAGCTAAGGTTTGAGGTGTGCAAAGATGTTAGTTGGGTTATCTTGCCAAAGCTTGGATTATCGAGGTAAGTGATTTATGTAATGTGTTTAAAAAGTTCTTATTTTTGATAAATGAAAACCACGAACTATTGTGGGATTTATTCTATTTCAAGTCAAGCATGTTGGATTTTGTGAAAACTTTCGGTATTATTATATATGTTGATATGTGAATTGTTTGAGATATTCATGGAGCATGAGAACTTTAGTATTGCATTAATCCGAAGGATAAATGTAGACTGCACACGGGGACATTAGGGCAAGAAGGCCATTAGGAGTCACATGGTGAGTTACTGTTTATGAAGGATATAATAGACACGTAAAAGGATGATGTGATATGGAATTATGTGGCTAAAGCTTTGATATTATTATTGTATTTTCTAGAGTGTATAAAAAGGTATCGCTTGACTGAAATATTACATAATTTACTCACTGAGCGACGGTGGTTGTTGCTCACCCCTCACCTATTATTTTACAGATGAGTTATTTGGCAAGATAGGTGATTGAGGAGAAGTTTAAAGATTTTAATTTTTTTTTTGTACATCCTGTAAGGATTTTGGAGTTATTTTTATAAGAGAAGTTTATGTTTCGTTTTTATTTTTTTACTTTTACTCGCGCGTCTGGCGCAGGGTTATTTTTTTTTCACCGACCCCGGGTTCGGGGTGTGACAGCCTTCTACTAGACTTCCTCCAAAGGTCTAAATTTACTTCTTTTATCTGGAGCTGAATTTGATTCAAGGGTGTGGACACTTGATCTTGAATCGGACTTGTGATTTCTTCAAGGGCCTTGGGACTTGTTCTTGAATGAAATGGGACCACGAGCAGCTCCACGTGATCAGTGATCTTCGGCTCCGTCGGGGATGGATCGGCACAGGTTCTGTTGTGCTTGTCTCCACATGCTTTAATGTATCATTTTCGTTTGACTTATTTGTTCCCTTTGCAGAAATGGTATTTTCCCTAGTTTTCCTCCATGCATGTGTGACATCTTCTCTTGCAGTACTTGTCCTCTGATGCAGGAGTCGAATGCAACCCTTGCATTTGAATGGTCCTTCAGAACATCACTTCTTAACGGTTCATCATGCTTGGCAGCTTCAGTACAAAGAGCCAACAGCGGACCAATTATTCTGCAGTGTTGGTGACTTAAGACCCAGCTCCAACAACAGTTGAAGATGGCTACTCGAGAGCAATGCTAGATAAGTAATCAGGAAAGGTTCTAGGCAGTTGGTTCCTTATCGAAAGTTTGATTGCATGTTCCGACTGATTGTTTTCTTTATCCTTGTCTTGCAGGTAAGAGCAAGGGCAAAGTAAAGGACAGGGAGATTGCATGATATGAGATACTCTTACTCTCGTCCCTGATGATATGAGATATTTTTGCTCTTGAAGGAAAGAGTATAAGATTTTGATGCTGGTGTAAACCTTTTCGATCGAAAAGGGTTTCTTGCTGAAGAAATGAGTTAGGCATTTTTAGGGACTTGGTTGAAGAGGTATTCTCAGAAAGGAAGAAAATTGAGTATGTTAAGAGGTTTGGTTGCAGATGCATTCTCGGCATGGAGAGAGAGTTAGGCGTTTTGGATGTGTGCCTTGCCATAGAGGATGAAGGTCGACATATATAGGGATTTTTCGATAGAAGGTAGTGGTGCGGATGTGGCCTTGTTACCCACATTTGTCGGCAACTTCACGCGTTTTCAACTCTGTCAGATATCTTTGACAAAGTTGCACGTGATATCTGGAAAAACTGATATTGCGTCTGAGAAATGTTAACTGACTTTATGCAGGAAATCCGGCTTTTGAAATTCAGAGAGTGGTGTCTCTTCGATTTTTGAACAAGTGGCTCTGTTGCCTCTTCTTTTTATAGAGGCATCAATTGTGCTCAAAATGTATGCTCGGAAAACTGTTGCATGTAGAATTTTCCCCTTCTTGAACTTTTGAGATTTTATCTTTCATCATTTTTGAAAATGGCTTGCCCATCTAACGTTTGTTTAGATTTGAGTCTCGGGAGAGATAAAGACGAGCCGCGTCAGGATAATATATGGCGCCGGTCCTTCTTATCTTCTAATGGTCCTATTATATTTGGAAACTCTGTGATGAGGGATAATACAACTGCTACAGTAGTAGCTAGAAACCTTCTCACTCCAAATGATAATATAATCCTTTCAAATCGGTATGATGAGTCGGCTGTTCAAGACTCCTTGGCGCTCAGTGTTCAGTGTGCTGGCTCCGTTTCTGATATGGGTCAATGCCTACTTGCTCGAACTCGCCAAGTTGAATCATTGACGGCTGAGGTGGCAAGTCTTAAATAAGAGATCAGAGGGCTCAAGCACGAGAATAGAGTGTTACACATGCTTACAAATAATTACTCAACGAGCATGAAAAGAAAGCTCCACCAGCTGCTGGAATCCGAAAGTCGGACTCAAAGTGACAATCAGAGGTTTGAGGCTTTATTCCAAAAACACCTATTGCCTTCGTCAGCTGGAGTTTTACCAAGTATTGAGGCTCCAAATAATCAATGTCCGGTGTTTCCTTCTTCTGGTGTACTTCCGAGTACTGAGGCTTCACATGAGCAACTTTTATGAAGACTCCCTCCTGTTTTTTCATTTTAACTCATGTGTATGTACATGTCTGTAATTTCTCGAAGACATAAATAGATAAGCTTTATTTCATTCAATGTATTGTGTCAAATATAATAAAGCATAAACTTCACTAAGATGTGGTACTTCTGGACTAAACATCCATTCATCTTTTCCTCACGAGAATGAATGATTTTCCTTAGTGTCTAAATATTAATTAACCTCTTGAGTGTTCAACTCATGATCTTCAATCCATATGGTTCTTTAATACCATAAACATCATGGATAAGATTCGTGTTGGCATATTGTTCGATCTGCAGCTCGAGACAATATTCCTCTCAACACTTTATAATCTTTCTAAACTCTTCAGAAGTTCCATTCTAATATCATCTACTCTTACAAGAGATTTTAGTATTTTGCAACAATATCATAATGATAGTACTCAGTAAGGCAATTTATACCATCCATTGGTATTGAGTACATAATTTATGCTTTACCCTTTTAGGGTTTTCTTCAAGCAATTTGAATCATTCAGGGATTTTCTACACTTCATGACACATTTTCTTTTGGAATATATACAGAGAAATTTGCTCCCATGTATACTTGAGGGATGTACTTATGGAGATATGATGTGGGTGACTCACAACCCTTCGTATATAACTCTCAATTCATATGAACTCGTTTACAACCTTGTGTCATATAATGTGAGTGTATTTTACTGTATTACAAATGCCAATATGTAACCTCCTTTGTTCAACATCTTTTGGCTATTTGTATTGTATTCAAGTATGTAGGTCCATTTTTCCACATTCTTACAAAATTGTAATGGAATTGCCTTTCTCCATTTTTGGCCAATAATTTTTCCTTTCGTTGATGAAAAGAACATGACTCAATATCAACATAGTTCATTGATGAATTTAGTAGCTACTGAAGAACCAAAATTAACATTGGTTATCATCAATCCATGATCCCATATTCTCTTGTGCATGCGCATGCATAAAAGCTTTTCATTTCTTTGGATATCCATTGCCTCTTCAAGGGCATTACACTATCTCTTCCAGGATAGTCGTAATTTAGAGAATGCGGATCATAACCTCTTCTTAAGCATTATAGAGCTTGGATTTTAATCTCCACTTCCGGGAGTTGAGTCATTGGAACCTATACATCTATCATGCTTCATGTGTATCCATGCGGCAACTGTCATGCTTTCGACATGTAACAGTTATGCTTCAGGAATGTAATAGTTCAGTAGTGCCATATTCTTCTTCTTTCGAATGACTGAACATTTTGAGTCTGAGGGTCTGCCACGCTTCAGGCATGCAACAGATAAATTATTTACTACCTCATTATATTGTCCAATAGGGACATCAATTCTTGTAGGCACTTATGCTTTCATCACTTTCGTTGCATCATTGAATGCATCTGGCATTTGATTGACATATCATTGCATCATTCAATTATTCTTATTTCATTTTCACATTGATTGTTTCATGAATCAAAATAAGAAAAATTCTCTTCGTTCTTTTGGAACGGTCTTTTCTTATCATTCTTTTGAAATGATATTTTCTCATCATTCTTTTGGAACGATGTTATTTTCTCCCCCGTCTTGTTAAAATGATAGTCTGCAAACCACACGGTAAACATATCCCCAGTCAAGGGTTCTAAATATTGAATGATAGATGGTGTTCAACATAAATGCCCAATCCGCGATGATGCCTCATTTCAGTACGTTGTGGCAGTGCAATAGGCACATAGATAACACAACCAAAAACTCGTAAATGTATAATGTTTGGCTGGTTCCCAAACACAAGTTGTACTGAGAAGTATTGATGGTTGGTAACAAATTTCAACCAAATTAATACTGCATCATGCAAAATAGCATGTACCTATGTAAAAACTGGCAATTTTGTTTTCATGAGCAGAGCGCGAGTAATCAATTTCATCCGCCTAATAAATGCTTCTGCTAAACCATTTTGAGTATGGATATAAGGAACTTCTGGTCCTTATTTAATAGTTTGTGGACTAAGATTCTTATGGCTTTTATTATAATTAAGTTGAGGTACTGCGGCACTTCAAACTTACGGTACTAATTGAGGAACTTCATGTCCTGATCTGAGGATCTAGGGACTTCATGCCCGATCTTTTTATATGATGGAACTTCAGGTCCAATCATTTTTATATGATGAGGATCAAGAAACTGCAGGTTCTGACCTGATCAAGGAACTTCGGGTCCTTGTTATACTCATTGCAACAAAAGATAAGTACAATAAATAAATTAAAGAAATAGGCGGTAATTCCAGCCATGGTGAATAAATTATTTTTAAGTAAATAAAGCTTGTGACAAGGGCTTTGATTCAGTACCATTCACATAAATATCAAAGCTTTAAAGCAAAGGGTAATAATTCTACCCACTGTAAATAAATAGAACTTGTGATAGGGC
Source organism: Cotoneaster glaucophyllus (assembly GCA_036320875.1). Taxonomy (NCBI): domain Eukaryota; kingdom Viridiplantae; phylum Streptophyta; class Magnoliopsida; order Rosales; family Rosaceae; genus Cotoneaster; species Cotoneaster glaucophyllus. The sequence continues at coordinate 24,238,370 of CM070063.1, forward strand.
TTTAAACCAACACCATGCACATAAATATGTCAAAACAGAAAATGCAATGATTAAGTCCTCATTTTTTGCTTTTTCCTTTTCTTGGATTGCCACTTTCTTTTGTTTCATCCCTTTTTTTTTTTTTATTATTATTTCACAGTTCTAAGTCATTTTAGTTACTCGGGAAGTAATAGTAACAATAAGTTCCAATTGGTGTTCCTCCTCCAATGAGTTTCGAAAAAGTCAAAACGGTTCCCATAAGTTTTGGAGTCAAGATGTTTGCAACTTATGAGAAGCTCAAAACGTTATATTTAGCTCAAATTTTAGTATGGTATGGATAAGAGGATACCAAACAACTTTTGTGAAGAAAATATTTCGATCTGAGCTACCGAAATGGATTTTTGGTACTCATAAGGTGCCTGTCCAATTTTCTGCGGAAATTGGAAATTAGTTTGGTATTTCAGGCATCTGGGATGATCGCACCGTTGGAATTTTCTGAAAATTTGATATGTTATAGGTACTGGGCGGACGAACAACTTTGAATAAGAAAGTATTTCAATCCAAGTTCTAGAAGTTGGAGTTCTGAGGCTATTTACATGGCTGTCATATTCTCTATGAATTTTGAGTCTGTACTCTTTTGCTTCTGCAAAGGATGATATACAGTCATACAACAACATATATCTATTTGCTTCAGGAAAATCAGTAGTACAAAGATTTTAAGATGAAATGAAAAGATTTTCTTATCTGTGAGATTTCAGGCGACAGAGGTGAACATGATTTGTGGCTTTGTGCTTTCCACTGACATGAGAGCTACTCGTGCTGATAACGTGTTGTAAAATCGACTGTGTGTGCAATGGAATAAATAAAACAAGACACAAAATTTACGAGGTTTCTCTACAGTTAGTGTGACTGGAGTACGTCATCGGGACAGTAGTGGTGCTTTCATTATAATTTAGAATAATAGGAGTACAAAAATAACTCTCTCTATTATCTCCTCTCATCTTCCTCTCTTTTCTCTCTTCCTCTTCTGTGAACTTACTTACTTTTGATGAATCGGCTGTTCAAGATTATTTGGCTTTCAGTGTTCAATGTGCGAGCTCTGTATCCAATATGGGTCAACGTCTACTTGCTCGAACTCGCCAAGTTGAATCATTGATGTCTCAATAGAAGAAGAGTCAACATAGCCACTTGTTCAGAGATCGAAGAGGCACCGCTCTCCGAATTTCAAAAGCCAAATTTTCCTGAAAACGCGTGAAGTTGCCGACAAGCGTGGGTAACAAGGCCACATCCGCACCATTACCTGCTATTGGGGAAATCCCTCTATATGCCGACCTTCATCCTCCATGGCAAGGCATACATTCAAAACGCCTAACTCTCTCTCCTTGCCGAAAATGCATCTGCAACCAAACCTCTAAGCATACTTAGTTTTCTTTCTCTCCGAGATTACCTCTTCAAAACAAGTCACACCAGAGCAAGAGTATCTCATATCATGCAATCTCCCCGTCCTTTCCTTTGTCCTTGTTCTTATCTGCAAGACAAGGAGAAAGAGAGCAATCAGTCGCCACATGGAATCAAGCTTCTGTTATGGAACTGATTGCCCGGAACCTTTTTCCTGATTGCTTACCTAGTATTGCTCTCGAGTAGCCATCTTCAACTGTTGATGGAGCTAGATCTCAAGTCACCAACACCGCAAAATAATTGGTCCGCTGTTGACTCTTTACACTGAAGCTGCCAAGCATGATGAGTCGTTGAGAAGTGATGTTCTGAATGACCATTCAAATGCAAAGGTTGCATTCCACTCCTGCATCAAGGGACAAATACTGCAAGAGAAGATGTCACACCTACATAGGGAAAATACCATTTCTACAAGGGGAACATATACGACAAGTGAAAATGATACATTGAAGCATGTGGAGACAAGCATAACAAAACACGTGCCGATTCACCCCCGACAGAGCCGAAGATCACTTGTCACGTAGAGCTGCTCGTGGTCTCATTTCATTCAAGAACAAGTCCCAAGGCCCTTGAAGAAATCACAAGTCCGATTCAAGATCAAGTGTCCACCACCCTTGAATCAAATTCAGCTCCAGATAAAAGAAGTAAATTTAGACCTTTAGAGGAAGTCTAGTAGAAGGCCCTCCAGCCCAGTTCTAAAATAAGCATGTGGAAAGTCAACAAGCACAACAGATATGGTACTACTCATCCAAGGGGGAGTGTTGTAGAACAGTGGATGTCCACTCAAAGAATTAAATAATTGGCAAGTTGCCCTTCCACTGTCTACCCAAGCTTGCTTTATACGACTCTTATTTTCTATATAATTACAAACTCACACAGCATCAAAAGTAAGTAAGTTCACATAAGAGGAAGAGAGAAAAGAGAGGAATAGGAGAGGAGATAATAGATGGCTGGCCACTAATAGCTAGTTGTTCACTCAACAAAGGAAGTGAAATTTTAGGCTAGCCACTAAGAACATGTTCTTCCACTAGGAGTCGTATGAAGCAAGCTTGGGCAAACAGTGGAAGGGCAACTTGCCCATTATTTAATTCTTTGAGTGGACATCCATTGTTCTACAACATAATACAAAATGTTTCAACATATTAAATTTGGCCAATTTTTTTTTTGTGGTCCATGTGGTGTTATCGTACTTTTACTATAACCATCATGGTAAAAAAGTTGTTAATTTAACCCTCATGATGAGCTCCGTTAATAATTGAGGCCCACATCTTAACTTCCGTTAAATAAAGAGGATAAAGTCGTCCTTTCAAAATCAGAAAGAAACCTAATAGCTAGAGCATCTTTATATTTTTTTAACAAGCGATATTATCTACACTAAATGGGTGGGGGAATAGGCTAAGACTCATGATGGACTAGCAATTATGTGGTCAAATTCACCTTTGACGAGAATCAAATATAAAACCTCTCACTTATAAGTGAGAGAAATACCAATAAAATCGTAGTACTGAGCGGCACTAGAGCATCTTTATCTTGTTTTTGCACATCCACTAACCCGCGACAAATGGATGAAAGGAAGGCTCCAATTTTATTCTTTGGCAACTCCAACTCTTTGAACTCCGTGCTCGAAAATTTTTGAGGCAACTTAATGACAAGCAGCGGGCAGCTAAGTCGGAGTGGAATGGGGTACCGTGGACGACCATCTGCTGTGAGTTGGTTTGACAACATGCTCTTCGCTGCCTTATGGAGTAATTGGAGGTGTTTCTTTATCCAAAGCCACCATATAGTTTTAGCCAAAAGAATGGATCTGCCTCTGCTTCTTCATGGAATCCTCTCTAGCCGATATAATTGTTTCCGCCTCAGCCAGTTTCATAATTTGTCGAACCCTAATTCATCATCGGTAGGCAGCGACCAAGCAATCAACTGACATATAAACGAAACAAGAACCAATAGTAATACTTTAATTTGATTTTGAATGGACAACTTTACCCTTTTTATTTAACAGAGACTAATAGAAGTTTGGTTTGGATCTTAATTGCTAACAGAGGTGACCACAAGGGTTTAATTAGCAACTTTTTCACCACAAAAGTCACATTGAAAGTACGATGTCACAACAAAGACCATAAAAAAAAAAAAAAAAAAAAAATTGGCCATTAAATTATGCGTTTTTCAAAAAACATATTAAATTACGAAAAAAAAACTTTGATCCTTTTTTAAAGGTGGCAAGAAGACCGAGGGTTTTTTTTTTTTTTTTGTCAAACGATAGATTTTGTTAAATTAAATATTAGATTAGCCAACGATAGAGTTTAAGCTCATACCATCATGCAAATGCTCGACACATTTTCACTATCATAGTAAAGGGCCACGTACAAGAGGGCCGGGGTTGAGTAAGTTGGAAGTGTTGTGTAGCTATGCATATAAAAATGCAAAGAGTCCACTCTCCTCATCCCGATGTTCTTTTCTTTTGGTCAGATGTCCTCTCACCTATATTCACCGACTAGAGAGATTTGGATTGGATCACGAACTCAACTACCAATCATCTACTTCCAAATAGACAGGAAAACAAGCCATCACCTCCCATAAATAAATAATTCCAAACAAAAAGAATAACAGATTAAATAAAAAGTGGTGGAATAAAAGGGAGACGCACATCAATAATCCACCCCTTCGTTACTTCCCTTTTTCTCCAACCCCTCATTTTTTTCTTTTAATTTTCCTCCAACCCCTCATTTTTTCTCTTTCATTTTTTTTCATTTTTTTCTCCTTTTTCTTCAACCCCACACCCTCTCTCTCTCTCAGAGGAAACATTAGCATAAATAAAGCAAAGCAAAAGTGAGTGACCAAATTAAGAAAAAGAGGACTTGCAAGATCTGGTAGGAGCTAGGGTTATTGAGTTTTTTTGGTCGTATGGGCTCTGCAGGAAACCAAAATCCATGGGCACCATATGACTCATACAAAGATTGTTCCCAAGGGATTTGCAGCATCTACTGCTCTAAATGGTGCTATATCATTGGCCCTCCTCCTCCTTCACTCGATTTCACCGAAGCCGATGACCAAAACCAAGACTCTCCAACAGATCTCTCTCCTCTCATTATTGCAATCATTGGCATCTTTGCTAGTGCCTTCATTCTAGTCACTTACTACACCGTTATATCCAAATACTGCAGGCGAAGAGGAAGCGAGGGAGTTCGAGACATGAACATGGACAGTTCGAATCCAAACCTAGTTAGCGAATCGTGGCAAGGCTCAAATAACGGTCTGGATGAGTCCCTGATCAAGTCCATCACGGTTCACAAGTACAAGAAAGGTGATAAGCTTGTGGAAGGCACAGACTGCTCGGTATGCTTAAGTGAGTTTGAAGAAAATGAGAGCCTGAGGCTGTTGCCGAAATGTAGCCATGCTTTCCATGTTCCTTGCATTGATACTTGGCTCAAATCTCACTCCAGTTGTCCGCTGTGTCGTTCAAACATTGCTGCTCCTGCCATTGCCCTTGTTCCTCATCAGCAACTAGCGCTGCCTCCAGTTGAAGAAAATCCACAGGAGGAGGTGAATGTGTCCGCTTCGGAATACCAACATAGGAGTAATGAAAGTATTTTGGTGGTTCAAGATAATTCGGAAGAGGTTGTTAGTCAGTTGGAGAGTAGTGTGAGCAGTTGTGAGATTGAACAAGATCATGGGATACAGCAGCAGTTGAGGAGATCAGTTTCCATTGCTGATGTGTTGCATTTGCATGATAGTGAAGATGATGATGAGGACTTGGAAAATCAGATGGGAAGTGCCCAATTTTCTAGGGAAAATCTTCAATTTTCCAGGGAAATTGGATCATCGAAAGGAGTTGATCAAGAACAGAATTTCAAATCCAGTAACAGCCCTAGAAGTTATGGAGTTTTCAGCTTGGTAAAGGGTCCTCTTGTGCTGAAGAGATCAACTTCAACAGGGAGATTAGTTTCTCAAGGTATGGAAAGGAAAAGAATTCTGTAATTCCTAATTGAAACCATTGTTTTCCTCTTTTCCAAAATTAGTGTAAAAATCCCCCAATTTCTTCTTTTGCTTTTGTACCATATTATATACCCAAAAAGAGAGATCATGCATACAAATATGAGACTAACTGATTTAATCTAGCGCTATAAATTATCGGCTTGTTAGAGGAAGTTTGAGTTCAAATCTTGTGTACGAGAATTGTTTAATTAAAAAAATTCTTACATGGTTATTATACTTGGAAAAGCATAAACTATAGAAATAGAAAGCTCTTAGAAATACTAGAGTTTGCTAGTTATGGTCTGCAATTACCATTTGTTTGCACCTTGCACTGCTAAATATATTCTATCTCATTTGTTTTTCAGTTCTTTATATTATGGCATAATCAGTACAATTGCTTGTGGGAATAAGGACTGGGATTGAGATCCTCTAGGAATATGGAAAAATAAAGGGCAAGCAGGGAACAGTCTAAATTGATTCCATCTATTTGGTAATGGTTTTTAAACTGATTTTGGAGCAAGCTGAGATGCTCTAAAAGTTGTTCCTACCACCGTATGTCTTTAACTGAGTGGCTTTCAATGGGACAGAGCTCTAGTCTCTATAGTAGAGGGACTACCCAAATGTTGTGTAAAAATTCCAACAAATGAGGACTACCTAGGGACCGAAAGAGGGGGCCCAATGTTGATTTTGAGTGGGAAACAAACCCCACCCATATGAATGTTGCACAACAGCTTATCTCGTTCTCCCTTTACATGCGGGTTGAGGCTTACCTGTTAACAGTTGCTGATGTAGCATCTATCATGGGCCTCACGCCGCACTTGTGACATTTTTTTTTTTTATACTATTGGAAAACCAAAGGTAGAGATAGCTTTTTGGTTTTTTTCTTGTTTTTATCAATAGCCACAATACTCGAACGGAATTAACAATGATTTTTTTAATATTTTAGTCTTTACATTTAAGGATTGTACTATAATGACCTTCTATTAGAAACAATATTCATTTAGGCACCCGAATATTCTCTTGAAGCCCCTAAAAGAGTGGTGGAGACCCTAAAATAGGGTCTTCCATTGAAGATCCTCTTAGACCATCTCGAATGGTCTTCCATTTGGTCTTTAAATTCTCTTGAATTTTTTGATGCACTTTCAATCGTTAAATATATAAATGTATGTCATTGTTGGTGGTCGTTCCCAAATCTGTTGTTGAGGAAGAGCACAATGAGGAATCACCAACCACCACAAAATCAATCATGGCTTGATTGAGTTGAAACAAGAGAATTAAAATTGAAGGAAATGAAACATCTTAGGCTCTAAAATATCATCATATCGAGTGTGAAAGACTAGAAAATGGAAGTAGATATAACACTTCAGAGTCTAAAGCCACACAACTACTGATATGGATAGGACATCTGCCAAACATTGAGTTGGTAGCCCAACATGATCAGGAAATAGACATCAGGTAAAGCCCAATATATGAGCCCCTAAAATAGATACCACCAGCCCACCATCACTCTAGGGTTTCAAGAACACAAACCAACTATAAATATTCGTACGCCTCTTCCTATCTTGTAAAATCACAAACTCCAGCAGACCTTGAGGCCACAGCTATGGTGACGTAGAATCATGATTTATGCTGACAGTTTCATCATCCTACGTTCTTATATGGCCCTCTTGAGTTTCTCAAAGGTCTTTCTCTATTTTTTTCGACTATGATTTCTCTATATAAACATATGACGTAATTGTTTTTGTCATCTGATTAGGTTGGATGTAGAATCTGATGACTTAATGTGTTTTTGTTATCTGAAGCTTGTAAGAGAGTGGACTCAGGTTTCGTTTGTAACAATGTCTTCAATGAGAAAATCTCATAATGTAATTTTGTGTATCAAAAATTGATTTAATTGCTCGTGTCATTGTATATACTTTGTTACTATAAAACTGCCGTTACGAGTATATTATTAGCATGTTTTGCGTTTTAAAGTTGAGAGATTATCAAGAACCTTGTAGCACTCACTTACCACTGGCGAAATAAATTAATGAACAACTAACAAATAGTTGAAGAGATTTTGTAACAAAAGAGCAAATGGACACCTGAAAATTGGGCAGGAAAGAGTAACGCGGATAATATATGCACCAATTTTCTGCATAAACTCTTCATTCAAAGTAAGCAAAGAACAACTAACTGTAAACAACATCGCATGCTACTAAAATTGTACCAAAAGAGCCACTAAGTATTCCTCTTCACTTGGAAGTGAGACATCTTAGGTACGAATCTCGTGGATGGCGACACGAGGACTTCCCAGGAGGTCACCCATCCTAGTACTACTCTCGCCCAAACTCGCATAACTTCGGAGTTCTGATGGGATCCGGTGCATGTGAGTTGGTATGATCATATCCGTTAGTCTATGACTTGTAATTGTATATAACCATTTCTTTGGCCATGACCCCGTTACCTTTATGCATGGCCAAACGATCGCACGAAATTCAAAAATATTAATCAACGCGATCCCTCGAAATTCATAAAATTTCATTAATGATCATCCCAAGATAAAAAACCACAATAAAAAAACAAACGAAATCAACAGAAATAGGGATGCAACACGAGGACATCCCAGGAGATCACCCATCCTAGTACTACGCTCGCCCAAACTCGCTTAACTTCGGAGTTCTGATGGGATCCGGTGCATGTGAGTTGGTATGATCGCATCCGTTAGTCTATCACTTGTAATTGTATATAACCATTTCTTTGGCCATGACCCCGTAACCTTTATGCATGGCCAAACGATCGCACGAAATTCAAAAATATTAATCAACGCGATCTCTCGAAATTCATAAAATTTAATTAATGATCATCCCAAGATAAAAAACCAAAAAAAAAAAAAAAAAAAAAAACAAACGAAATCAAAAGAAAAAGGAATGCAACACGAGGACTTCCCAGAAGGTCACCCATCCTAGTACCACTCTCGCCCAAACTCGCTTAACTTCGGAGTTCTGATGGGATCCGGTACATGTGAGTTGGTATGATCATATCCGTTAGTCTATGACTTGTAATTGTATATAACCATTTCTTTGGCCATGACCCCGTTATTTTTATGCATGGCCAAACGATCGCACGAAATTCAAAAATATTAATCAACGCGATCTCTCGAAATTCATAAAATTTTATTAATGATCATCCCAAGATAAAAAACCACAATAAAAAAACAAACGAAATCAACAGAAATGGGGATGCAACACGAGGACATCCCAGGAGATCACCCATCCTAGTACTACTCTCGCCGAAACTCGCTTAAGTTCAGAGTTCTGATGGGATCCGGTGCATGTGAGTTGGTATGATCGCATCCGTTAGTCTATCACTTGTAATTGTATATAACCATTTCTTTGGCCATGACCCCGTAACCTTTATGCATGGCCAAACGATCGCATGAAATTCAAAAATATTAATCAACGCGATCTCTCGAAATTCATAAAATTTAATTAATGATCATCCCAAGATAAAAAACCAAAAAAAAAAAGAAAAAAAAAAAAACAAACGAAATCAAAAGAAATCGGGAAGCAACACGAGGACTTCCCATGAGGTCACCCATCCTAGTACTACTCTCGCCCAAACTCGCTTAACTTTGGAGTTCTGATGGGATCCGGTGCATGTGAGTTGGTATGATCGCATCCGTTAGTCTATCACTTGTAATTGTATATAACCATTTCTTTGGCCATGACCCCGTAACCTTTATGCATGGCCAAACGATCGCACGAAATTCAAAAATATTAATCAATGCGATCTCTCGAAATTCATAAAATTTAATTAATGATCATCCCAAGATAAAAAACCAAAAAAAAAAAGAAAAAGAAAAAAAAAACAAACGAAATCAAAAGAAATAGGGATGCAACACGAGGACTTCCCAGGAGGTCACCCATCATAGTACTACACTTGCCCAAACTCGCTTAACTTTGGAGTTTTGATGGGATCCGATGCAAGTGAGTTGGTATGATCGCATCCGTTAGTCTATCACTTGTAATTGTATATAACCATTTCTTTGGCCATGACCCCGTTACCTTTATGCATGGCCAAACGATCGCACGAAATTCAAAAATATTAATCAACGCGATCCCTCGAAATTCATAAAATTTCATTAATGATCATCCCAATATAAAAAACCACAATAAAAAAACAAACGAAATCAACAGAAATACGGATGCAACACGAGGACATCCCAGGAGATCACCCATCCTAGTACTACTCTCGCCCAAACTCGCTTAACTTCGGAGTTCTGATGGGATCCGGTGCATGTGAGTTGGTATGATTGCATCCGTTAGTCTATCACTTGTAATTGTATATAACCATTTCTTTGGCCATGACCCCGTAACCTTTATGCATGGCCAAACGATCGCACGAAATTCAAAAATATTAATCAACGCGATCTCTTGAAATTCATAAAATTTAATTAATGATCATCCCAAGATAAAAAACCAAAAAAAAAAGAAAAAACAAACGAAATCAAAAGAAATAGGGATGCAACACGAGGACTTCCCAGGAGGTCACCCATCCTAGTACTACTCTCGCCCAAACTCGCTTAACTTCGGAGTTCTGATGGGATCCGGTACATGTGAGTTGGTATGATCGCATCCCTTAGTCAATCACTTGTAATTGTATATAACCATTTCTTTGGCCATGACCCCGTAACCTTTATGCATGGCCAAACGATCGCACGAAATTCAAAAATATTAATCAACGCGATCTCTCGAAATTCATAAAATTTAATTAATGATCATCCCAAGATAAAAAAAGAAAAAGAAAAAAAAAACGAACGAAATCAAAAGAAATAGGGATGCAACACGAGGACTTCCTAGGAGGTCACCCATCCTAGTACTACTCTCGTCCAAACTCGCTTAACTTCGGAGTTCTGATGGGATCCGGTGCATGTGAGTTGGTATGATCCCATCCGTTAGTCTATCACTTGTAATTGTATATAACCATTTCTTTGGCCATGACCCCGTAACCTTTATGCATGGCCAAACGGTCGCACGAAATTCAAAAATATTAATCAACGCGATCTCTCGAAATTCATAAAATTTAATTAATGATCGTCCCAAGATAAAAAACCAAAAAAAAAAAAGAAAAAGAAAAAAAAACAAACGAAATCAAAAGAAATAGGGATGCAACACGAGGACTTCCTAGGAGGTCACCCATCCTAGTACTACTCTCGTCCAAACTCGCTTAACTTCGGAGTTCTGATGGGATCCGGTGCATGTGAGTTGGTATGATCCCATCCGTTAGTCTATCACTTGTAATTGTATATAACCATTTCTTTGGCCATGACCCCGTAACCTTTATGCATGGCCAAACGATCGCACGAAATTCAAAAATATTAATCAACGCGATCTCTCGAAATTCATAAAATTTAATTAATGATCATCCCAAGATAAAAAACCAAAAAAAAAAAAGAAAAAGAAAAAAAAACAAACGAAATCAAAAGAAATAGGGATGCAACACGAGGACTTCCCAGGAGGTCACCCATCCCAGTACTACTCTCGTCCAAACTCGCTTAACTTCGAAGTTCTGATGGGATCCGTTGCATGTGAGTTGGTATGATCGCATCCGTTAGCCTATCACTTGTAATTGTATATAACCATTTCTTTGGCCATGATCCCGTAACCTTTATGCATGGCCAAACGATCGCACGAAATTCAAAAATATTAATCAACGCGATCTCTCGAAATTCATAAAATTTAATTAATGATCGTCCCAAGATAAAAAACCAAAAAAAAAAAAGAAAAAGAAAAAAAAACAAACGAAATCAAAAGAAATAGGGATGCAACACGAGGACTTCCCAGGAGGTCACCCATCCCAATACTACTCTCGCCCAAACTCGCTTAACTTCGGAGTTCTGATGGGATCCGGTGCATGTGAGTTGGTATGATCGCATCACTTAGTCAAGCACTTGTAATTGTATATAACCATTTCTTTGGCCATGACCCCGTAACCTTTATGCATGGCCAAACGATCGCACGAAATTCAAAAATATTAATCAACGCGATCTCTCGAAATTCATAAAATTTAATTAATGATCATCCCAAGATAAAAAACCGAAAAAAAAAAAGAAAAAGAAAAAAAAAACAAACGAAATCAAAAGAAATAGGGATGCAACACGACGACTTCCCAGGAGGTCACCCATCCTAGTACTACTCTCGCCCAAACACGCTTAACTTCTGAGTTCTGATGGGATCCGGTGCATGTGAGTTGGATTGATCGCATCCGTTAGTTTATCACTTGTAATTGTATATAACCATTTCTTTGGCCATGATCCTGTAACCTTTATGCATGGCCAAACGATCGCACGAAATTCAAAAATATTAATCAACGCGATCTCTCGAAATTCATAAAATTTAATTAATGATCATCCCAACATAAAAAACCAAAAAAAAAAAAAAAAGAAAAAAAAAAGCAAACGAAATCAAAAGAAATAGGGATGCAACACGAGGACTTCCCAGGAGGTCACCCATCCTAGTACTACTCTCGCCCAAACTCGCTTAACTTCGGAGTTCTGATGGGATCCGGTGCATGTGAGTTGGTATGATCGCATCCGTTAGTCTATCACTTGTAATTGTATATAACCATTTCTTTGGCCATGACCCCGTAACCTTTATGCATGGCCAAACGATCGCACGAAATTCAAAAATATTAATCAACGCGATCTCTCGAAATTCATAAAATTTAATTAATGATCATCCCAAGATAAAAAACCAAAAAAAAAAAAGAAAAAGAAAAAAAAAACAAACGAAATCAAAAGAAATAGGGATGC